>OU862895.1:28967060-31604666 GCA_917880725.1 Selenia dentaria | reverse complement strand
TTTTACAGTATTGAACCCACCCACCCACTCTCGGGAACTGTGGCTCAGTCGCATTTGTCATAGAGATAGCATAGAGTATTATACATCAAAAGTTTCGTCTCCGCCTGCACAAGACGAACCTGCAACAAAAATAGACACGGTTAATACATTTTTATACACCCGACTGTAAAAAACTGGTTTTTGCTTTAAAGTTATACTAGATCTGGAGAAAAAACCCGATAGAAAAACTTTTTGTTACTTTTGTAACTTTTCATAATTTTCCTGGATAGGCGCAAGCATAGGGGCTCTGATTAAATTAATTATAAAATTTATAGAGTGACGTTACTCCCACAATTTGGGCTATAAATATATCTACTTTTTGTTAATTATATTTTTTTTTACTTATTATTTTATTTTTACATTTTTGACCCTCACGATAGTGAAAAACAGACTATTGCACAGGTTGTGCCTGACCTTAAGTCACCTTATTGGATGATTTTTATACGTTCTTCTGACGTTCGTGGCTAAATAGAAGCACCTGACATCACTTTTGTGAACAATTTTATTATTACGCAGTATTATTTCTACTGATATTTTACCCCAACATTTATGACATTAGACATATCATGTACAACTTATACAACAAATTTTGCTAAATCCGAATATCGTTTGATTCATTTTATGTTGAATTTTTCACTTATTTTTTCACTTATTTAAATCTCATTTATACAACTTTTACAAACTTTTAAATTTGACAACCTCCCCCGACCATGGCAACCGTTAGGACTCCGTCCAACCACATGAAAACCGACCAAAGAGGCCAAGACAAAACTCCGGAGAAACCGGCCGCTGGACCCTCTACATCTAGCGTCAGGAGGAGCATCGGGGAATGGGAGACGACTGTCAAACCCACCCAAAAAGTAAAGGCCCCGACTAGAAGTCCTACTATAAAAATAATGGAGACCCTAACCCCCACGAACAGGATCCAGGAAGCAAGAAACCAGCTCCAAATTGGGAAAAGACACCTGACTGAGTCCCGAAACCTCAAGACTGAAATAAAAGAGGCGGTATCTCGAGCCATTGACAGACTCTACCAATTGGTAAAGGAATCCGAAGACGAAAGGACAAAGTCCAATAGAATAACTAAACAAGATAATGACGGAGGAAGGAAGGAAACCGGAAAAGAGATTGGTACGAATGAAAGAGAGAATGCTATGATTGAGCGAATGGAGAAAATGATGGAAGAGACAGACAGAAGAAGGAAGGAGCAAGAACTGAGACAGAAGGAGCACATGGATAAGATGGACGAGCTTAAAAGGACCCTGGAAGAACACCAGAAAACACTAAAAGGTGTCACGTATGCGAACGTTGTGTCTGGCAAAGCCGAGAGGAATACTCCGGCAGGTGAGACACTGCACTCAATCATAGTGACAGCCAAGGACGAAACAGAGACGGGAGAGCAAATAATTGAAAGGGTAAGAAAGGCAGTAAAGGCAAAGGAAGGAGGAGTAGAAATTGATAGAATTAGAAAAACTAAAGACCGGAAAGTACTGATAAGTTGTAGCACGAAAGAAGCGAGAAGAGGGGTGAAGGAAAGCTTGGAAGTGGAAGAGGGCGGCCTCCACGTCGAGGAAGTACGGAACAGGGACCCACTTCTGGTTCTGAAGGACGTATTGGTAGCCAATACTGATGAGGACATCATCCGTGCCCTTCGGAATCAGAATGGGGACCTCTTCCGTGACCTCGACGAGGAGAACCAAACGCTAAGTATAAAATATAGAAAACGAGCAAGAAATCCACACCTCACGCATGTGGTATTAACCGTTTCCCCACAAATTTGGCGCAGGGCAATTGCCAACGGAATCATACACCTGGACATACAGAGGGTTAGAGTTGAGGACCAGTCCCCACTCATACAGTGCTCTGTGTGCCTAGGCTATGGACACAGCCGGAAATACTGCAAGGAACAACAGGAGAAATGCAGCCACTGTGGTGGAGCACACATGCGAGCTCAATGTGAGGAAGTACAAATAGGAACTCCGCCTTCATGTATCAACTGCAATAAGGCTGGCATGAAAAATACACACCATAACGCCTTTGACACTGATTGCCAGATACGGAAGAAATGGGATGCCTTAGCGAGGGCGAGGGTAGCGTACTGCTAAGGGCTCCCCAGCGACAAATCGGCTAACAACTGACACGAACGGATACCGCAGGCGCACCGTGATGCAGGCTAACCTCCAGCGAAAGAGTCTAGCGACTACAGAGATGGTCCTAGAAGCTACGAAACGGGGAGTGGCTTTCGCCATGGTGCAGGAACCGTATGTGGGCAGTATAGGTAGAGTGAAGAACTACGGGACGGCGAGGGTGTACCAATGCGATGGACAGCAAGAGGGAACTGTAAAGTCTGCAATTGTCGTTTTCGATGCAGACCTCGATGTCGAACAGTACCCAGAACTGACGACGAATAACATCACGGTCGTCAGGATCCGGACCAGTGCGTGGTGCATCAACGCCGTCTCATTTTACTTCGAACCCAATGCCCTCATAGATCCCTACATCGCCCAAATAACGAAGATCCTAGCAAAGATAGGAACGGCCGGACTCGTCATAGGTGGCGATGCCAACGCCAAAAGTATCTGGTGGGGAAGCGTGAGAACCGACTCAAGGGGACAGGAGCTAGCAGGAGCGTTACACGAGTGGCAGCTTCAGGTCCTTAACACCGGAGACACCCCAACCTTCGAAGTCGTGAGAAACGGCCAAACATGCACTAGTATTGTCGACGTAACGGCATGCTCACTTGACCTCCTGGACAAAATCACCAACTGGAGGGTGGATAGAGAAGCGATAGGGTCGGACCACAACGCTATCTTCTTCGCTTTGGACCTCACAATATGGAAATGCATTACACTAAACAGAACCACACGCAAATATAACACTAAAAAAGCAAGTTGGAGTGAATTTGATGACAAACTCACCCAACTTCTAGACGCAAACAACATTGACACACAAAACATAGACAGAATTAATAACACTACACAATTAGACAACACAATAGACAAATACACTGAAATCATTACACAAGCATGCACACTACACATTCCAGCGAAGAAAAGCAACCAGAAACTTACCATCCCGTGGTGGTCCGACGAGCTGTACCAGATGAAGAGGCTCGTCAACACCATGAAGAATCGTATCCGAGGTGCAGCGCCGATCCGACGAGAGAAGGTGGTACAGGAATACCTGAAACAGAAAGACAACTATGAGGAAGCAGCGAGGCAAGCACAAATTAAAAGCTGGAAGGAGCTCTGCGAAAAACAAGAAAAAGAAACAGTATGGGACGGCATCTACAGAATCATAAAGAAAACTGAAAGAAGAACTGAAGATTTGCCGCTCAAAAAGGAAGGAAGAATACTGGGAATGGAGGAATCTGCAGAGTGGATAGCCGAGAGATTTTACCCAAAGGACGATAAGGACGGAGACAATGAAGACCACCAAGACACGAGGGAAAAGGCCTCAGCGGTGAATAAGATTATCGAAGGCGAGCAATGCGACCCACCACTCACCATGCAGGAGATCATCGCTGCGGCCAAAAACTTTAACCCGAAGAAGGCCCCTGGGGGTGATGGCTTCACCTCGGATATATGTCTAAGAGTCATAGGATCCCACCCGGAAATTTACTTAGCTTTACTAAACAAGTGCCTGGAAAAGGGACACTTTCCCAGTATCTGGAAAAAAGCAGTGGTGGTGATCCTGAAAAAACCTGGCAAAAAAGACTATACCGAGGTGAAGTCCTACAGGCCCATCGGACTCCTTCCCGTTTTGGGTAAAATTTTCGAAAAGGTTCTAATGAACAGACTGAAGTGGCACCTGGTACCGAGACTGAGCGCCAAACAGTATGGTTTTATGCCACAAAGGGGCACGGAAGACTCCCTCTATGTCCTGATGAACCACATTAGGAAAAAACTGGCAGATAAAAAGATTGTTACCATCGTATCACTAGACATAGAGGGAGCCTTCGATGGGGCGTGGTGGCCTAAAATCAGACTGAGACTAGCTGAGGAAGAATGTCCTATTGGTATCAGAAGAGTAATAGATAGCTACTTGGAAGGAAGAAGAGTAGATGTAAGATACGGAGGAAGGAATGCAGAGAGGCAGACAGAGAAAGGGTGTGTGCAAGGATCTATAGGAGGCCCAATACTGTGGAACCTCCTGCTGGACCCCTTGCTGCAACGACTGGATAAACAGGGCCAGTACATACAGGCATTTGCAGACGACGTTGTAATGGTTTTCGATGGGGACTCGGGATTGGAAGTCTCAATGAAGGCAAGTGCTGCGCTCTCCCATGCTTGGAACTGGGGTATCGGAAACAAACTAAAGTTCGCCACCAGTAAAACAGTAGCTATGACGGTCACTAGAAAACTAAAGTACGATACACCAGTTGTAACCATGGGAGGCCGTAGCATCGCCATGGCCAGAGAGATGAAAATCCTAGGACTCACCATCGACGAAAAGTTGACCTTCAAGTCACACGTCGCAAGTGTCTGTAGAAGAGCACTGGATATTTACAAAAGGCTCAGAACTACAGCAAGGGTAAGCTGGGGGTTGCACCCGGAGGTGATACGGCTCATTTATACGGTGGCTGTAGAGCCTATTATAACATATGCCGCAGCAGCATGGGCACCAGCGACCGAAAAGATAGGGGTACAGAAGGAGCTGGCAGCCGTGCAAAGGGGATTCGTCCAAAAACTCTGTGGAGCCTACCGAACGGTGTCTTTAAACTCTGCGCTGGCGCTGACCGGAATCTTGCCACTTGACCTCCGGATAAGAGAGGCCGCAGCCCTTTATGACGCGAGGAGAGGCAGATCCCGAGCATTGCCAGACGACAGGGAGATGGAAACGCCGGTAGACTACACCGAGACTCCGCATCCCGCCCTGGGCATGGAGATGAAGTTCACGGTGATACCAGACCAGGAGACCTTGGATCGGTACGCGGTACAGGAAATTAAAATCTTCACTGACGGCAGCAAAATTGACGGTGGTGTTGGAGCCTCCCTCTCCATTTGGAGAGACGAGGCTGAAACTAAAGCCGTCAAGATTCCACTCGCCAAGTACTGTACCGTGTACCAAGCCGAGCTTCTCGCCATATCCAGGGCGACAGCAGAGATACTGAAGAGAGGTGAAGCGAGCTTTGGAATCTACAGTGACTCTAGGTCAGCCCTAGAAACTGTAGTCAACCAGAGCTCGCTTCACCGCTTGGCGCTCGAAACACGGGCAAACGTGAGGACGGCATTCACCCAGGGCAAAACTGTGGACTTGTTCTGGGTGAAAGCACATGCAGGATTGCCCGGCAACGAGCGTGCGGATGAGATCGCCAAGGAAGCGGCAGTCTCGTCGCGGAGGAAGCCGGACTACGACCGATGCCCAATATCATTCGCAAAGCGCTTCATAAGAGAGGAAACGGTTAGTGAATGGGCTAGGAGATATGAGTCGGGTACGACGGCCTCCGTGACGAAAATGTTCTTTCCGGATGCAATTGCGGCATATAGACTGGCCAGGAAAATTAAGCCTACGGGTGTGCTAACTCAGATACTGACGGGGCACGGTGGGTTTTCCGCATACTTGAGTCGCTTCAAATGCAAGGAAAGTCCATCATGTGCATGTGATCCGGATAGTGATGAGACAGTAGAGCACGTAATACTAGACTGCCCCATTAATGAGTATGAAAGATTGAAGTGTGAAAGTGAAATAGGAATGAAAATAACGAAGAAAAACATAAATGAAATTATAGGGAATAAAATAAGTAGACCGAAATTTTTAGAGTACTGCATCGAAATAGCAAAATTAGTAATAAAAAGAAATAAGTAGAGTCAATATGTTTTCACTTGTATAATAAGTATACACAGGATTAACATATTAGAATAATAATTAGGCAACTAAATTAGAAATAGAGCAGTACTATTTAGATAAATATGGGTAGAAATAGAAATTATAAGTAACAGAAAATGTAACTATTAAAGACCAAAAAGGTCTCCGACTTGTAAAATGTCGGGGGAGAAGTAAAAAAAAAAAAAAAAAAAAAAAAAACCTAACCTAACCTAACCTAACCTAACCTAACCTAACCTAACCTAACCTAACCTATACTACGGTTATTCATATACTCACTAAGTGTCCGAGATTTGAATTAAAAAGACTGGAATTTGAATGGAGAACGGGAATTCAAATAGCAGAAAATAATCTCAAGGATAAGGCTACCCGCAATCATTTTCTGGACTTCGCTGAAAATACGCTAAGTTTAACTGTAAAATTTAATGGATCTACAATAGAATTAAAACCATAAAAAAAAAAAAAAAAAAAAAAAAAAAAATTATATATATTAATAATAATGGCATAAAAATTAAGAATAAAAAGTTGTTGCATTGAATAGCAACAGTATAAGAGATCAGGCTAAAGCCTGAACAAAAAAAAAAAAAAAAAAACTTTTTTTTTTTTTTTTGTCGCAGAGAAATCCTTTATGGATACCACCAACCCCGGGGGGGGCGAAGTGGTTATGTGGGAGTCTCCACCATAAGGGCAGCATACCCACTAAAACTCTGCGGTACTCTACTCGGCGCCTTTGCAGAGGGGTTGCGAGATCACTCGGCGCGCATTCGTGACCCCTCAGCGCGATTGCCCACTAGGGCTCATCTCGAGAGTTGTTCTCTCTTTTATTTCCAAGAGAGGCATTCCGGAGTACTTCGAAATGCCTTCCGGCTCGGGGCTTTTTCAATCGGACGGAGGACCCCCCGATCCTCCGCCCGAGAGCCCTCATCATATAGGTATGCGACGGGCATAAGCCAGTCGCCTGCGACCTGTTCTTCTTTGGCGAAGTGGATGAGACAGAGCGTGGCTTTCTCTCATTCGTTCCGCGTCTTCTTTTAGTTTCATGACAGTCTCTGCGAAAGAGACTGCAGCGTCGAAACCTTGATCACTACTGGCCATGGCGTGAACCAAGGCAGACAGCGAAACGTCATTTCCAATGGCGGAACACAGCACAGCGCGCGGCTCCGCCCATGCTGGGCACTCGGCGCGTGTGTGTTCCGCCGTGTCGTCTTGTCCAGTGCAATGGTGACAGCTCATTGACGGCTCCCGACGAGCCACCCGAAACAGATAGTGACCAAAACAACCGTGTCCTGTCAGTATCTGCGCCAAGTGGAACGTCAGTGCACCATGTTTGCGCTGCAACCACTGTTTGAGTATTGGCTTGAAGGCAGCTACCAGCTCGTGGCTTGCCTCTGGGCTTCCATCCTATCCAACCATTTAAGGATTAGATCTTCGCGAGACTGTTGTCTCCAGCGAGAGATCTCCTCTGGAAGAGGGTATGTTCCCTCGGCTTTGGCCTCCGCCGTTTTGAAGTACACCTTCGCTAGAGACTCGGCGTCGAGGTCCCATGGTGGTGTACCCGCAAGTATACATGCCGCCTCGAACGATACCGTGCAGTAAGCCCGGGCTGCCCGAATCGCGATTATTCGCTGTGGGCGCCGCAGGGCAGTTATGTTGACCCTATTCAACGCATCCGCCCAAATTGGTGCTCCGTACAGTGCCTTCGAGCGAATGACACCGCAGTAAAGCTGACGACACTTTGAGTTGGGTCCTTTCATATTAGGGAGGAGTTTTCCCAATACGCCAGCAAATGCGATGAGCTTCGGTGCGAGACGTCGGAAGTGCTCGACAAACTTCCAACGACCATCTAGCACTATTCCCAAATACTTCATCGCCGTCTCTATTTTAATCGTAGTCCCTGCCACGACTATCTCCATTCCTTGAGGTGGCGCATTCCTAGGCCCATGGAAGATTAGGGCCTCGGATTTATGTAAGGCCACTTCGAGGCCGAGGGCCCGTATCGATCGCACGACATGGGCTACTCCTGCCGTGGCAAGCCTAGCTGCTTCCCTTTGTGTCTTTCCGCGGGCTGTCACAAGGGTATCGTCAGCGTAACATATCACGCTGATCCCTTGTAGGTTTTCTTGGCGGAGGACCCAGTCATATCCAATGTTCCACAGGAGTGGCCCTAGAACCGACCCCTGTGGAACACCGCACTTCATCTCTCGTCTGAAACTTTCCGTTCTCGTCGGGTAGATAACAGCCCGACCGGAGAAGTAGTCGGCTACAATGCGCTGCAAGTACTCGGGAAATCCGTAATACCTCAAAGCCTGTTTAATGGTCTCCCAGGGCAGGGTGTTGAATGCGTTCGCTATGTCTAGTGAAACCGCCAAAACAACGTCACCGCTAGAGACTGCCTCCTCAGTTATATCTCGTACTCGAGCTATGGCGTCGATGGTTGACCGTCCATGGCGGAAACCAAATTGTCCGTCGTGAAGGTCGGGCCCTACCCTGATCATGTGCTTGACGAGACGTGAAGCGAGCACTCGTTCAAAGAGCTTACTTGTCTCGTCAAGCAGCACGATAGGACGGCACGCCGATGGTGATTCGGCTGGGCGCCCACTCTTTCGAAGCAGGACTAGTTTACCTGTCTTCCATTTTTGGGGGAATCGGCCTTGAGTGAGGCACTGAGTAAACAAGAGCTTCACTTTCTCTCCAATATATTCCATTGCCACAGCTATAGCTCGCCCAGGTATGCCATCCGGCCCTGGGGCAGTGTTCTTTTTCTTCATTTTTGCCACAGCCACTTCAAGCTCTGCCTGAGAGACAGGTGTTATGTCTTCTTGTGACGTGGCAGACTCGGACGGCGGTGTCATAGCAGGTGGCTGCCACTCCTCCCTTTCAGGGAAGAGGGTTGTTACGACTCGAGCGAGTAGCTGCAGCTCAAGAGTTGTGGTCAAAGGGGGAGCCCAAGGTCGGAGATTTCCACTCACCACTTTATAGGGTCTTCCCCATGGATCCAAATTAAGGGTCTCAAGCCATTGCTCCCAGGAGGCCTCCTTAGAATTCCGGATGGCTTTCTTTAAGTTAGTGCAGGCGGTACGGTACTCTTGGTAGAGCTCTTGCTCTCGGTTTATATCTCGGGCTCGTCTACGTCTGTAACGGTGATAAGTGCGACGGGCCGCAACACATGTTCTGCGAAGTTCGCCGATTTCCGGGGTCCACCAGTACAGATTCCGTCGCGGTCTGACTGGTTTGACTCTGGGCATAGCAGCGTCACAAATGCGAACCAGAGACTCTTCCAATTGTTCTGCTGTTATGTCCACATCCATTGCAGCTTCGATTAGGCTGGAGTCATAATTCCATGCCTCAACGGTGGCCGCTTCTTTTGCCAGTTCTGTGTTGAGCTGCTTCAGCGACCAGCGTATGTTACCTCCAACTGGAGACCGCACTGTTTCCAACTCACTAGATGACCTAGTTGAGACATTAAACCTTATGTATCGGTGGTCTGATAGGTTCTCCACATCTGTTATCACCCTCCAACTTTGGACGCGGCTTGCAAGGGCATGGCTTGCGAACGAAACATCTACTATGGAGCTGCCTTGTGGTCGCACGCACGTAGCCACCGATCCTCTGTTTAGGATCTCCAGCTCATTGGATGCAGCCCAATCTTCTACCGTCTCACCCCAGGCATCCGTTATGGGACACCCCCAAGCCCTCGACTTAGAGTTAAGGTCGCCTGCGACCAGTACAGGGGTCGGGTGAGCTTGTCTCAAAAGCGACCCTACTTGAGCAAGAAACTGCTCCAATTCTGCGCGTGTTCTACTAGGCGAAAAGTACAACCCTATGACCGCAATTCCGCCCGTAATCACCATAACATATCCCCCTCAACATAGGCCCCTCACCACCTTATCAAAGGGTGGAGCGCCTGTCGATGATTGGACAACGATAGCGACCGTATCCGCATGATCCCCAACCCAATTGTCTCGGGGGGGGACAAAGTATGGTTCGACTACAATAGAGATTTGTATCAACCACTGTGCCACGCTCTGGAGCAAAAGGTCCTGAGCGTCGGCACAGTGGTTGATATTCGCCTGAAGGAAGGATATGGCCATAATTAACCCCCGGTGTCCATCAAATTCACCTCTAGCGATTGTTGCTGAGCCGGCTGCGCAATGGGGGCCCTTGAGCCTGCGCCAGACGACTTCTTCTTCTTCCTTCTATTCTTTTTGGGTAGTGTGCTAAGGCATACTTTGGTACCCACGCGGTGATCTGCTTTTCGTCCAGCCGCTTCGCACACTGGGCAATGAGGCGCATCAGTGCATTGCGTAACTTTGTGTCCGCTCTTGCCACAACCGAAGCAAAGTGCGCTCCGGTCGACGCTACCTTTACATTTGCTGCTCACGTGACCGGGCTCCAGGCATCTGAAGCAGCGCAGCGGTCTAGGCTCTAAGATCATTGGTTGAACTGAAACCCAGCCCACCCGAATCCTTCCTTCAGCGGCCTTTTTGGCTGCGGCGATGGGGCACCGTAACCACAGCGACCCTAGGCGGCCCTCAGGGCGGATAATGTCCCCAGATTTGATGGCCTCTTCCTCACAGCCGCCAACACTGGCTACGGCTGCCACAACTTCGTCCTTGGTTACGGAATCATCCAGGCCACTGATGCGCAATTCAGCGGTCTTGTAAGCTCGGAATACTCGGACGTCTTCCGAGTTAAATACGTCCTTTAGTTTATTCACGAGGCAATCTGCTTTGGTCTCGTTTGTTTCGCCAGCAATTTCTATGACGCGTGCCCCGGTTGCTGCTGTACGGACACGAACAGATGGAATCCCAAGTTCGTCGAGATTTATTTTGCTTCTGGCCTCTGCTAGAGCGCCCGCATACGAAATACCCTTTTCCGCACCGCCAGAATTTATTGATAGTACAATAGCTGACGTACGGGGGACGCGGAGTTTTAGTTTTCTAGGGCGTTTCGGCACATTTTTCTTTTGGCGAGGCACAGTCTGCGATTGCGGTTGCGGCTCTCGTGGCTGTGACGCCGGTATCGTCGTTGTGGTAGTTTTCTTCTTACGGCCCCGTTTGGTCACCTTAACCCATTCATCAGTCGAGGCTGCTGGCATTTGAGAATGAGGCCTAGGCTCCACAGAAGGCGCAGGCGCCGCTGCGTCTAGTGGTTCTGCTGCGCGGTTGCTAGCACTTGTCTTCTTTTTGTCCGCAGACAGCGCAGGTCTTATGCGCGTTGCAGGCAGGAGTCTGTCCTCGAGCGCATCAAACCTGGCATTTACCATGTTTCCTATTCTGAGCATGATGTTGCGCTCAAACTCTTGTGTTGAGTCAACCTGGTTTGAAGTAGAGGCGTTGCAGTGCAAACACTGTGTTTTTCGCGACTCCTCCCTCAGCTGGGCGACCTCTTTGCGCAGTTCGTCCATTTCTTTTTTAAGGCGAGTGTTGGCAGCCTGCAACAAACGCGTCTCATCCGATGTAGAGAGGTTGCTGAGCTCTGTGACAGCACCTTTGATCGTCGAGCCGGCTTCCTTGAGACCACGAACAAACGTGCCCTTGAGATTACCGGAAGTGGCAGCGACTTTCTCTATAATATCCACGCTGCCTAATATAAGTTCTTGTAAATCTACAGAGGACTTTTCCTCTGTACTACACCAATGGGGTAAGAGTGACATCCTTGCCCTTTTTTGTTCCTCAGTCGCTGTGAAGACATCCTTTTCGCCTTCCATCTGGAGTTCTGATTTTTTGTAGGCATTGGCCTTAGATGTTTCCGCGTCTGGCGCGCGGACTTTCCCTTTCTTCGCTGACGGCAGTTTTGCAAGGCTGTGGTCTTGACCCGAATCTGAGCCTGAGCGGTTACCGTCATTCTTTCTTTTTCTCCAAAACTTGTGTGAAGAGCCGGACTCTGCTGTCTCCATGCTCACCACGGATGAATCGGAATCCGAAGCCACTGCGTCCTCCGGACGCATAGCTGGCACAATTGCTACGTCTTCTTTAGGGTTGCAGCGGGTGATTATCACTTGCAGCTCCCTGGCAGGCTCCTTATCGGAACCTGTGCCTCCTTTAAGTCGAGGGCTACGACGCACCTCGTTTTTTTCACTTGCTGAATCAGAGTCCATGTTCTTGCATTCGTCGTTTTTACAAATCGTTGAGTTAGAGCGGTTGGTGCCCCCCCCAGAATACGTGGGGCAGCCCTCCGTAGAGGTGCGGGATTTCTCGGCCTGAGCCGACGTACCCGCCTGGGGTAATATTACCAATCTATTACAACCGTCCATGATGATTTGTCAGTTTAGAGGCATAACGGCCTGGCGTGGAAGAAGTAGGAAACAATAGAGGCAGAAAATAGGGAAAGGGGGATAGAAACGCTGGGAAGGAAGATAAAGCCTAAAATAAATACACACAATTAATTATAATAAGTGGAACATAATACTTAGATAATACAATAAATACTTCTTTATAACAAATACATCTAGACAGAGTATACAAATACATAAATAACATGGCGGCTCTCGAACATCCGCGCCATGTTGCCCCATCCACTGTGTCCTATGCTACCTTCATAGGAATACGTGGAGGGGCGGTTTGTCAAGCTATTCGTTGCGGGGCAGTGAAGTCAGCCAAAAAGCGGTTGGCTTCGTTGACCCGCATCCAGGGTGCACCACGAGGAGGTTGCCTGACCTAGCACCCCAACCTTTTTTTTTTTTTTTTTTGGGGGGGAAATGCTGTGCACTTCCCTTCCGCCACGGGGGTGACGGAAGGGGGCGTGTGGGGCTCAGACCCACTAAAACCCCCCCGTGAGCAGTCCTCCGCCAAGGTGGAACGAGACAACCTAGCACCCCAACCTTTTTTTTTTTTTTTTTTTTTTTTTTTCAAATTCAAATTCAAATTCAAAATTTGTTTATTTGGACAACTATTTGGATCCATATTAGGTTAGTGTAAACGCAATTAAACTTAAAATTAATGTTAGTACAAATTAAGCTAAGTAATTAATAGTTATAAAATTTTATTAAATTAAAATAAAGGCGTCCGCCCAGCCAAGGATAGAACGAGCCACAATCTCACTCGATCATCACCGTGACGAAATGCCTCCACACAGGTGCCCGTAAGTCTTCAGCAACGATTTTCAGGATGCTGTTGTGACTTCCTCGCACCCTCCTCATTAATGACGCGACTTTCTTGCGAATGACGGCATGGAACCCGTCAGTATGCGTCTGCGCAAACATTCCAGAGGCACTGCACCAGCGAGGGAGTCCCAACATCATCCTGAAGATGTTATTATACTGCACGCGTAGGGTATTCAGCGACTTTTTGGTGTAACTGGCCCACAGACCTCCCGTGTACATTCCCTGACAGTACGCCTTGAAGAGCGTGACTTTGACCGGGTCCGTACAGCGGGCGAACCTACGGGCCAGCATGTTACCGCGAACCGCCAGTGCCCTACGCTCACGTTCTATATCCACATCGTCTTTAAGGTCGTCGGTAAGATAATGTCCAAGATATTTGAGTTGGAAAACCCGATTAATGTTCATGCCATTTAGGGTAATGGGTGAAATAGTCTCAGGACACTTTCCGGCGGCCTTAAAGACCATGTACTCGCTCTTCATTACATTGTAAACGAGCCCATGCTTAGTGGCATAAGCTTCACATAGTCTAAGCATCTCTCTAAGACCACGAACTGTCGGACTCAACAGCACCATGTCGTCCGCGTAGCTAATGCTATTCACACTAACACCCCCCACGCGGCATCCGACACGCATGCTGCTGAGACCGACAATAAGTTCATTGACATATAGGTTGAAGAGTTTAGGAGAGGTCAACCCCCCCTGTCTCACCCCGCACTCCAACCTATATGCCTCTGAAAGAGAGTTAGCCCACCTGACATGATTTGTCTGGTTAGAATACCAGTATTTAAGGATACTTAACATTTCTCCCGGTATACCACTGTCTGCTAGCTTTCTCCAAAGCACTTCATATGACACGAGATCGAAGGCTTTGGAGAGGTCCAGGAAACAGGCATATACTGGGGTCTTACGGTGCGTATAGTATTGGACAGCATACTTGAGACTCAAAATTGCGCTTTCTGTGGATAGTCCGGGCTGAAACCCGAACTGCGCATCATGTATGTTAAGATACGATTTCAAGTACGAATCAAGTAAACTGTCCAAGTTTTTTGACGCAGAGTAATCCTTTATGGATACCACCGGCCCCGGGGGGAGCACGGTGGTTATGTGGGAGTCTCTGCCAGAAGGGCAGCATACCCACCAAACCTCTGCGGTGTTCCATCACTGCCGCTTTTGGCGGGAACGCGGGACAGATTTCGCACACGACCGCGAACCCGCCGCGGCTGTCCGTTGCCGGACCCTTCTCTCTTGCAACACGCCAGAACACTTGGCATGCCGCAACCGCCACGGGGGACCTAGCCCGCAAAATGGACCCCAGACTCCCCCGAGTCTGGGTGCCCTAAGTCCCCCTACGATGGGTCAGGTGAGTAGCCCCACCGCCTGCTACTTCGGCCGCAGAGGATAGGGACAGCGGCGCCTCTCAATACCGACAGTCCTCTTCCCCTGCGACCCCACCGCGTCCGCCATCTAACGGTGGCGGCCCCGTCAAGGCCGCGGAAGGCAGGGAGAGCGGCTCACCGTAACACCGTCAATCCTCTCCCGCCGCGGCCCCTAACTCTCAGCCGCGGTGCCGCCCATACGACACCGCAGCCCGCCTCAGTTGCAGTGGCGCCCATACACCACCGCAACCTACAGTGACCGCTCCCGTGTGGACTTGGAGGGCAAAGCCCATAGGAGCGGTCCCACCTCGGGCCCGCCAGCTATCGGCTATCACTGGCAGGCCCATTGGTTCCTCTTAGCTTCACCGTGGTGACCCAAGCCACGGCTACTGAGCCCCCCCGCCACGGCAAGGCGGGAACTCTCGGGGGGGGTAGCACCCCAACCTTTTTTTTTTTTTTTTTTTTTTTTGACCCGGGAAAATCCTTTATGGATACCACCCGGCTTCGGGGGGGGCAGAGTGGTTATGTGGGAGTCCTCGCCTGAAGGGCCTTACTACCCCCACGGGGGGGTAGTAAGGAGGTTACCCACTAAAAACCCGGGATGAGCAGTCTGCCGCCTAGTCAGGGCGAAATGGGGTAGCGTTAACAATCACCATCTCGCCCCGGCGGTTGGCCCGTCACCGGTGACGGGCCCCGGCCAATGGAGGGATGACCTGGCTCATTGGGGCCATCCCCCAGACGTGTGGGATCGTGCAAGCCAGTGGAGAATCCCCCGACTCTCCACCGGTGATCCGCACAGCACTAGGATAGAGCGAGAAGGCGCCCGAATCGCCTTCTCCTTCCCCCAGTTCGTCTACGCCGGAGCGGGTCGGAGAGGACGTCTTCTTCCCTCACCCGCTCCGCGGCCTCTTTCTGCACCATCACCGCCTCGCAGAAAGAGACCACCGCCTGCCACGCTCCGTCGCTGCAGAGCATAGCGTTAACCACGCTCGGCAGCGACAGATCTGCGCCTATGACCGCTGTGAGGGCGCGCCGCATGGGACTCCATGCGGCGCACTCCTCCAGCGTGTGGAGCGCCGTGTCTTCTGGTGCTCCACACTCGTGACAGGCGGGGGTCGCCTCGCGTCTTGCGATGTGATGCAGGTACTTGCCGAAACATCCGTGTCCGGAAAGCACCTGCACCAATCGGAAGGTGAGCGACCCGAATCGCCGCCCTACCCACCTCCGGAGGACCGGGCGAATGGCATCCACCGTCCTCTGTCCAGGGACCGGTGGAGCCAGGTCCTCCGTCCACCGCCCCAACAAGGCGGCCCGCGCCCGCCGTCGAAGGCGCGTCACCTCCTCCCACGCTGGAGGCTCCCCGCGGGATCTCCTCGCCGCCACGAAGTGGTACACCTCGGCGAGGATCTCCGCTTGGAGCTCCCAGGGGGGATCACCGGCCAACGCGCATCCCGCAGTCCAGGACACCGTCCGGTACCCGCGTATCGCCCTCGTCGCGATGACCCGCTGCGGACGACGCAGCAGGGCCTTATTGGCGCGACCGAGGGCGTCCACCCAGACAGGTGCCCCGTACAAGGCCATACTCCGGATCACTCCGGAGTACAGGCGACGACATGTGGCGCTCGGGCCGCCCACGTTGGGCAGCAGCCTCCCAAGGGCGGCTGCGGCGCCTATGACTTTTGGGGCCAGTTGAGTGAAGTGGGCCCCAAAAGTCCACCGCCCGTCCAGGATTAGACCCAGGTACCTCATTTGGGTCCCAACCCGGACCAGGACCCCGTCCAGGTCTATCCGCGTTCCTGGAGGGGGTCCCCCCCGAGGCCCATGGAACATTAGGGCCTCGGTCTTGGAGAGGGCGACCTCCAGCCCCAGGGCACGTATGCGGCCGACCACGAGTGTTGTGGCCACCGTGGCCCGCCGCACCGTCTCCCTGAGGTCCCTCCCCTTGACTACGACTAGGGTGTCATCCGCGTAGCAAGCAACCCGCATACTTGCGGGAAACGTGCCGCGGAGCACCCAGTCATAGCCAATGTTCCACAGGAGCGGTCCCAACACCGATCCCTGTGGAACCCCGCAGGACACGCGACGTCGCCTCAGACCGTCGCGTCCCTCCACCAGGACCTCACGGTCCTGGAGACCGGTGAACCTTTTTTTTTTTTTTTTTTTTTTTTCCGCTGGGAAAAATGCATTACGCATCCCCCCCCGTTGGGGATGAGGGGGGTATGTGGGACTCCCCGGCAAATGCCAGTATACCCACTAAACGACCCAGCGGCACTCCGGCTTCGTATGTGTGGAGGAGAACTGGGGAGTCGGCCGAGCCTTTACGTCCAGTCCCCCACCGACGACCGCCCGCTTTTACAGCGGGGCCTGCACGCCCCTCCCACCAGGAGGAGCCCGGGAATGGCCAGGAGTGCTTGGCCATTCCCGCCCGACGAAGGTGGTAAATAAGTGCAATGCGAGAGAAGGCACCC
The DNA here is from genome assembly GCA_917880725.1 of Selenia dentaria. Classification (NCBI taxonomy): domain Eukaryota; kingdom Metazoa; phylum Arthropoda; class Insecta; order Lepidoptera; family Geometridae; genus Selenia; species Selenia dentaria. Next base: position 31,587,852 of record OU862895.1, on the reverse strand, counting down.
CCGCGCCTATCCCTCGCTATTCACCACCGGGGAGAAGGCGACTATCATTCAATCGCCTTCTTCCACCCCTTCTTCGTCTACGCAGTGGCGCCGCAAGGGGGTCATCCTCCCTTGCGCGCTCTGCCGCCTCCTTTTGGGACATCACGTCTTCACAAAAGGAGGAGACCGCTGCCCAGTTCCCCTCGCCCTCCAGCATGGCAGTGACAACGCTGGGGAGCGAGAGGTCCGGCCCGACTATGGCAACCAAATTGTGGCGCAGCTCGGACCACGACGGACACACCTCGAGGGTGTGCTGCGCCGTGTCTTCCGCCGCGCCACAATCATGGCATGCCGGTGTTTCCTCCCTTCCGATCCGGTGCAGGTATGATCCGAAGCATCCATGCCCGGATAACACCTGCACCAGACGGAATGATAGGAAACCGTGGGACCGCCCGAGCCAGTCTTGTAGGACTGGCCCGAGAGCGTCCAACGTACGGCGGCCAAAAGTGGCGGTGGCGAGATCCTCCGTCCAATGATGGACGACTGCGTCCCTCGCCTCACGCCGGACGGCCATCCGCTCCTCCAAGGAGGGGCACTCCCCGATGGCCTTACGCCTCGCCGTCCACTCGTATACTTTGGCGAGCACCTCTGCCTGGAGCTCCCAAGGAGGGGTGCCAGCCAAAGCGCACGCCGCCGCAAACCCCACCGACCGGTAGGCCCTCGCCACCCGCAGTGCAATAGCCCTTTGGGGTCTGCGGATTGCAGTGGCGTTCTCCCTCCTTTGGAGGGAGTCAGCCCAGATAGGGGCCCCGTAGAGGGCCATACTCCTCAAGATGCCGGCGTATAAGAGCCGGCACCGCGCTTTGGGCCCCCCCAAATTCGGAAGGAGCCATGAGAGGGCGCCCGCAACCTTTAGCAGGCGCGTCGACAGCCCGCTGAAGTGCGGGCCGAAGCGCCACCTGCTGTCGAGCACTAGGCCTAGATATTTCATCTGGGCCTTTACCTCAATCCTGACCCCCTCCACGATAATGTGGGCGTCAGGGGGAATGCGCTGCCGAGGCCCGTGGAAAAACACGGCCTCGGTCTTATGCAGTGCCACCTTCAAGCCAAGACGGCGGATCCTTCCCGCGATCAGGGATCCGCCGGCCGAGGCCAGACTCGCCGCCTCCCTGAAGTCCCTCCCCCGGGCAGTGAGTAGAGTGTCATCCGCATAGCAGATGACATTCGTACCACGGAGGAGAGTTCCCCGCAGGAGCCAATCGAATCCGATGTTCCACAAGAGAGGTCCTAGAACAGACCCCTGTGGAACACCGGACCCCGCACCGTACCGGCGAAGTTGGCCCGTGCGGTCTACGAGGAGGACGGCTCTGTCCTCCAGATAGTCGGCCAGAAGCCTCCGCAGATACTGAGGCACACCGTGGTAGCGGAGTGCCTCCAATATTGTCGAGTGAGGGACGGAGTTGAAGGCGTTGGCTATGTCAAATGACACAGCCAAAACTCCGTCCCTTGCCTCCACAGCCTCCAGCACTTGGCCCTTAAGTAAGGCCAACGCGTCTACAGTCGAACGCCCACTTCGAAAACCAAATTGGGCGTCCGACAAGTCCGGTCCGTGCCTCCGCAGGTGGCCATTCAGTCGCTTGGCGACGATCCCCTCGAACATTTTTCCGACCTCATCGAGCAGAACGATGGGCCGGAATGCCGAAGGGGAGTCCGCTGGGCGTCCCTCCTTTCGGAGTAGGCACAGCTGCCCTTCCTTCCAAGGTTTCGGGAACCTCCCAGACGCGAAACACGCGCTGAAGAGGTCCCGAAACCTCTCCCCCATTTGGGAAGCGGCGAGGGCCACCACCCTTGCGGGAATGCCGTCCGGTCCAGGGGCTGTCCTCTTGGCGCGGAGGCGGAGGGCCTCCTCTTCAAATTCCGCCGCCGTGGGTGGAGGTGCCTCCTCCTCCTCATCCTCTGGCGTCGCCGTCCCCCGAGGGGGTTCCATCACTGGTGGAGTAAAGTTGGTCCCGGACGGAAACAGAGACCGAACCACCCCATCCAGCAATGTCGGCTCTAGGGTTTCCGTCAGCGGGGGACCAAAGGGGCGCAGTTTGTTCCGCGCTGCCTTATATGGTCTCCCATACGGGTCTTTGTCTAGGCCTTCCAGCATCTCGTCTCTCGCCGCGTCCTCGGCGGCGGCAATTGCCGACTTGAGGACCCTCTTTGCCTCTACGTAAGCAGCGTAGAGAAGGACCTCGTTGGCCTCATCTCGTCGGCTGCGCCGTCGACTCCGCGTGTATGCCCTTCTTGCTGCCACACAGGCGGCCCGGAGCCCCGCGAGTTCCTCCGTCCACCAATAGACGGCACGACGGGGAGGTCGGCGGCGAGACCGCGGCATGCTGGCGTTGCACACCTTGGTCAGGGACTCCCTCAGTTGGACCGCTGCGGAGTCCACGTCCAGGCCTTTGAGAGGAGGCGCGAGCCAGTCCTGGACGAACGCCGCCTCAATAGCCGCCTCACGGTCCAGGTGAGTGAGAGCCCACCGTGGAAAAGGGGAAGGGCCTGAGGGGACCGTTCTCCGGGAGCTCTGGGTGGAGATGTCGAACCGCACATATCGGTGGTCCGACAAGGTCTCCACCATCTCCACCCGCCAGTTCACGACGCGGGCGGCTAGAACGGGGGTAGCGAACGAGACGTCCACCACTGACCCTCCCCGTTGCCGCACACACGTCTGGATCGTCCCTCTGTTGAGGAGGGACACACCGGACGAGGCCGCCCAGTATTCAACGGCACGGCCCCGGACGTTACAAGAGGAGGCGGGGTTACCCCAGACCGTCGACTTGGCATTTAGGTCGCCCAGTACGATGACCTGGCGCGGCGCCGCCCTACCGACCACTGCGGTGAGGATTTCAAGAAAAATCTCGAAATCCGAGAGAGGGCGGTTTGGGGAGAAATATACGCCAACCAAGGCTATATCCCCCCACGCGGCGGCCACATATCCCGGTCCCCTTTCTAAGAGCGAGAGGGGAGGGGAGTCTGTGGAAGACCGCGATACCACTGCCACCAAACCATCCCGATCACCCAGCCAACGGCTAGGGATCGAGTATGGCTCGGCAACCACCGCCACGTCCACCAACCACTCAGCCATGGACTGGATGAGCAGGTCCTGGGCTGCTTTGCAGTGGTTGATGTTCGCCTGGAGAATGCGATGGTCAACCCTATCCATCATTCGGACATCGCACCCCCTCATCAACCACCGGGGTTCCCGATTCAGGGACGGCGGTAGCTGCGGCAGGCCTGGTCAGCGCCTGCGCTTTGCCCTTCTTAGGGGGAGGATTGCAGTTCCTCCCTTTCATGACGTGGTCCGCCGGGCGGCCACTGGAGGCACACACCGCGCAGCGTGGCGTTGTGGCCGTGCAGGAGGCGGACCTGTGCCCCTCCTTACCGCAGCGGTAGCAGCTGTCCGTCCTATCCACCTCGGACGGACAGAGGGCCCGCGTGTGCCCGACTCCAAAGCACCTGAAGCAGCGTAGGGGCTGATCTTCAAGCGCTCGGACTCTGCAGGAGCTGAAGCCGACCGATAGCCGTCCCTTCGCGAGGGCGGCTTTAACCGCAGTGACTGGGCACTCGAGGCGGATGGTGCCCATGCCGCCGCGGCCAGGCCGGATGCCCCGACCTTGCACTGCTGCGATTTCGCAGCCCCCAATTGCTGCAACCGCCGCTACCACTTCCTCTTTGGTAACCGAATCATCCAGATCGGTTACCTCCAAGGTGGCAGACTTTACGGGCCTGACCACCTTAGCCGCGTCCGCTATGACCTCTTTCAACTTGGTTGCAAAGAGGTCCGCGTTAGCGCCGCCCTTAGCCCTTAGGAAACTCGAAGATTCGAGCCCCGGCTTGGGTCCGACGGCACGTAACTGCTCCGATCCCCAGTTGTGTGGGATCAGCGTTAGCACGAGCCCGCTTCAGGACGGACTCGTACGTCTCTCCTCGGTCCGCAGCCTCAGCGGTGAGCGTCACCACAACGGCCGCGGTCTTGGGGGGCACCAGAGGCTTAGGCTTCCTCCTACCGGTGGGCGCTTTTTTGGCTGCAGGGGCAGCGGAAGGGAGCTCCGGGGTCGGCTTTTTCCCCTTTCCCTTACCCTTTCCCTTGCCGGTCGCCTGGGACGAGCAGGGAAGGGTGGTCGTGGGGGTGGCTAGGGGGTTGACCGTTCCCGCCTTTTTCTTGGCCTTGCCCTTTCCCTTCCTAACCACCTCCGTCCACGGTTGGTTGGACGGGGTGGAGGAAGGTAGAAGGGTGTCCTCCTTTCGGGAGGAAGGCCCCGGCTCGTTCGGCCTCTTGTCCGATGCGAGTGGCGGTCGGAGGCGTTTCTCCGGCAAGAGCCTGTCTTCGATGCCAGCGAAGCAGGCTCTCGTGAAGGCCCTTTCCTCCATGACAACCTTGCGGATGATATCCTCAAGGTCCGAGGAGGAGGAGACTTCAGCGGCTGGTCTGGGGTCGGCCTGAGTTGGCCGGGCCGTGGCTTCAGCCAGCTTCTTGTGTAGCTGACTGACCTCCGACTGCAGGCGGTCGACCTTCGCCTGCAGTAGCTGCGTGTCTTCGGTTGCGGTGCGGTGCACTAGCTCCCGGATTATGCCGCGCATACTCGCGGCTCGGCACTTCAGGGACTTCTGGAAAGTCCCTTTTAGGTTGGAGGACTTCGAGGCAACCTCCAATATCTCCTCCTCGTCCTCCTGCGCCATGCGCTCCAGCTCGACCAGGGAGTGGTCCGAGTAAACGACGGTGGACGCGCCGTACCCAGACTTGGCCCGCGCGGTGCGCGCCTGCTGCTCCTTAGCGGCAACCTTCTCCTCTAGGTCTTGCTGGAGCTGCACCCGGCGAGCCAGGTTAAGCTGGCGTTGCGCGTCTGCGAGACCCACGTCGTGTCTGCAACGACAGTTGAAGGCTTTTTTGCCTTTACCTTTTTTGGCTTACTCCTCGTGGAGTCCGAGGAGCAAGACCCGGTCTTTAAGAAGGCCCGCTTCTGCGCTTGATGGCGGCCTTTCGTCAACGAAGCATCCGAGTCAAATGCGACGGACTCGTTGTCGGAGTCCGAGAACTCGTCCGCCCTAGCAAACACGCTAGCCACGGATGGTGCGCGGCTAGCCTCCGACGCCGACGTGAGGTCGTCGACATGGCCCTGAGAAGGGCCTTTTGGTTGGCCCTCAGAAGGGCCTTTTGGTTGGCCCTCAGAAGGGCCTTTTAGGAAACGCCCGGAGGCGTCCCGCGCTAGTTTTTTGGGCATATTAGCCTTCGCCAGTGTCGTAGACAACCCGCAATGAGATCTACGACGCACAGTGCACTTTAGCCGAGCCCAGTCTGCCACTCCGTTACGGTGGTCAGAACTGGGTCGTTTCCAGGGGACACGACGAGGACGTAAGCACTGTGGGGGGTCCCCCAAGAGACCGGTGAACCTAACCTAACCTAACCTAACCTTTTTTTTTTTTTTTTTTTTTTTTTTTTTTTTTTTTCCCGGGGAAATCCTTTATGGATACCACCTACCACGGGGAGGGAGGTGGTTATGTGGGAGGAGTCCGTATACCCACCAAAACCCCGGGGTGTTCCGTCACTGCTGTCTTCGGCGGGAACGCGGGACAGATTTTTCACACGACCGCGAACCCGCCGTGGCTGTCCGTTGCCGGACCCTTCTCTTCGCGGCACGCCAGAACACATGGCGCGCCGCAACTGCCTCGGAGACCAAACTCGCCAACAATGGGCGCCAGACTTCCCCGTGTCTGGACGCCCTAGGTCTCCCTGCGGTGGGTCGGATATGTAGCCCCACCGCCTGCTACATCAGCCACAAGGGATAGCCCCCCCGCGACCCCACCTCCTCGAGTCTGCGCCGAGCGCCCGGACCCCACCTCCTCGAGCCTGCACCAAAGTGCCCGGGCCCCCCTCCTCGAGCCTGCGCCAAAGCGCCCGGGCCCCACCTCCTCGAGCCTGCGCCAAAGCGCCCGGGCCCCACCTCCTCGAGCCTGCGCCAAAGCGCCCGGGCCCCACCTCCTCGAGTCTGCGCCAAAGCGCCCGGACCCCGCCACTCCTATGTGGACTTGGCGGCCAAAGCCCATAGGAGCGGCCCGCCTGAGCCGGCCAGCGCACCCCAACGCCGGCGCGGCCCCTGGGTTCCTCTTGGCTTCACCGTGGTGTACCTAGCCACGGTTACTGAGCCCCCCCGCCACGTCAATGCGAGAACCCTTCGGGGGGGAACCTAACCTTTTTTTTTTTTTTTTTTGACCCGGGAAAATCCTTTATGGATACCACCCGGCTCCGGGGGGGCAGAGTGGTTATGTGGGGGTCCTCGCCTGAAGGGCCTTACTACCCCCACGGGGGGGTAGTAAGGAGGTTACCCACTAAAAACCCGGGATGAGCAGTCTGCCGCCTAGTCAGGGCGAAATGGGGTAGCGTTAGCAATCACCATCTCGCCCCAGCGGTTGGCCCGTCACCGGTGACGGGCCCCGGCCAATGGAGGGATGACCTGGCTCATTGGGGCCATCCCCCAGACGTGTGGGATCGTGCAAGCCAGTGGAGAATCCCCCGACTCTCCACCGGTGATCCGCACAGCTAGGATAGAGCGAGAAGGCGCCCGAATCGCCTTCTCCTTCCCCCAGTTCGTCTACGCCGGAGCGGGTCGGAGAGGACGTCTTCCTCCCTTACCCGCTCCGCGGCCTCTTTCTGCACCATCACTGCCTCGCAGAAAGAGACCACCGCCTGCCACGCTCCGTTGCTGCCGAGCATAGCGTTAACCACGCTCGGCAGCGACAGATCTGCGCCTATGACCGCTGTGAGGGCGCGCCGCATGGGACTCCATGCGGCGCACTCCTCCAACGTGTGGAGCGCCGTGTCTTCTGGTGCTCCACACTCGTGACAGGCGGGGGTCGCCTCGCGTCTTGCGATGTGATGCAGTTACTTGCCGAAACATCCGTGTCCGGAAAGCACCTGCACCAATCGGAAGGTGAGCGACCCGAATCGCCGCCCTACCCACCTCCGGAGGACCGGGCGAATGGCATCCACCGTCCTCTGTCCAGGGACCGGTGGAGCCAGGTCCTCCGTCCACCGCCCCAACAAGGCGGCCCGCGCCCGCCGTCGAAGGCGCGTCACCTCCTCCCACGCTGGAGGCTCCCCGCGGGATCTCCTCGCCGCCACGAAGTGGTACACCTCGGCGAGGATCTCCGCTTGGAGCTCCCAGGGGGGATCACCGGCCAACGCGCATCCCGCAGTCCAGGACACCGTCCGGTACCCGCGTATCGCCCTCGTCGCGATGACCCGCTGCGGACGACGCAGCAGGGCCTTATTGGCGCGACCGAGGGCGTCCACCCAGACAGGTGCCCCGTACAAGGCCATACTCCGGATCACTCCGGAGTACAGGCGACGACATGTGGCGCTCGGGCCGCCCACGTTGGGCAGCAGCCTCCCAAGGGCGGCTGCGGCGCCTATGACTTTTGGGGCCAGTTGAGTGAAGTGGGCCCCAAAAGTCCACCGCCCGTCCAGGATGAGACCCAGGTACCTCATTTGGGTCCCAACCCGGACCAGGACCCCGTCCAGGTCTATCCGCGTTCCTGGAGGGGGTCCCCCCCGAGGCCCATGGAACATTAGGGCCTCGGTCTTGGAGAGGGCGACCTCCAGCCCCAGGGCACGTATGCGGCCGACCACGAGTGTTGTGGCCACCGTGGCCCGCCGCACCGTCTCCCTGAGGTCCCTCCCCTTGACTACGACTAGGGTGTCATCCGCGTAGCACGCAACCCGCATACTTGCGGGAAACGTGCCGCGGAGCACCCAGTCATAGCCAATGTTCCACAGGAGCGGTCCCAACACCGATCCCTGTGGAACCCCGCAGGACACGCGACGTCGCCTCAGACCGTCGCTTCCCTCCACCAGGACCTCGCGGTCCTGATGAAAACCTTTTTTTTTTTTTTTTTTTTTTTTTTGGGGGGGTAATGCTGTGCACTTCCCTTCCGCCACGGGGGTGACGGAAGGGGGCGTGTGGGGCTCAGACCCACTAAAACCCCCCCGTGAGCAGTCCTCCGCCAAGGTGGAACGAGACAGGGTCGCGCTGGCAGTCACCATCTCGCCCCAGCGGTAGGCCCGGATTGATCTTAACCGGGCCTCAGCGCCTGTGAAGGGATGACCTTGCTCACCAAGGTCACCACCTAGACGTGTAGGGCCGTGCAAACCGGCGAAGAGTCCCCCGACTATTCGCCAGTGGCCCCACTACGGAGGAGGGAGGAGACGAGCAAACCGTCTCCTCCGTTCCCCCGGTCGTCTGCGCCGGAGCGGGTCAGCTCGAACATCGTTCTCCCTGATCCGCTCCGCGGCCTCCTTCTGCGTCATCACCGCTTCGCAGAAGGTGGCCACCGCCTGCCACGCTCTCTCGCTGCTGAGCATGGAGATCACCACGCTCGGCAGGGAGAGATCTCCGCCTATTTCCGCCGAAAGCGTGTGCCGCTGCGGGCCCCATGCAGCACACACTTCCAGCGTGTGTTGCGCCGTATCCTCCGGCGCCCCACACTCGTGGCAGGCTGGGGTCGCCTCCCGTCTCGCGATTTGGTGCACGTACTTTCCGAAACATCCATGTCCGGAAAGCACCTGCACCAATCGGAAGGTCAGCGAACCGAATCGCCGCCTCACCCATCTCTGGAGGACTGGGCGGATGGCCTCCACCGTCCACTGCCCAGGGACTGGTGGAGCCAGGTCCTCCGTCCACCGCCGCAACAAGGCAGCCCGCGCCTGCAACCGCATACGTGTAACCTCCTCCCACACTGGAGCGTCTCCACGGGATCTCCTCGCCGCCACGAAGTGATATACTTCAGCGAGGATCTCCGCTTGGAGCTCCCAGGGGGGATCACTGGCCAGCACGCACGCCGCCGTCCAGGACACCGTCCGGTACCCGCGTATCGCCCTCGTCGCGATGACCCGTTGCGGACGTCGCAGTAGAGTCTTGTTGTCGCGACTGAGGGCGTCCACCCAGACTGGTGCTCCGTAAAGAGCCATACTCCGGATCACTCCGGAGTATAGCCGACGGCAGTTGGCATTCGGGCCACCCACATTGGGCAGCAGCCTACCCAAAGCAGCTGCAGCTCCTACAACTCTTGGGGCCAGTTGTGAAAAATGGCTCCTAAAAGCCCACCGTCCGTCCAGGTTGAGGCCCAGATATTTCATCTGGGCTCCAACCGGGACCAGGACCCCATCCAAAATAACCCGCGTTCCCGGAGGGGGTCCTCCTCGAGGCCCGTGGAACAACAGGGCCTCGGTTTTGGAGAGGGCAACCTCCAGCCCCAGGGTGCGAATGCGATCAATTACGAGGGTTGTGCCCACCGTGGCCAACCGCACCGCCTCTCTTAGGTCCCTCCCCCTGACTACGACTAGAGTATCGTCGGCGTAGCACGCGACCCGCATGCTTGCAGGTAGCGTACCACGCAGCACCCAGTCGTAGCCTACGTTCCACAGGAGTGGTCCCAGCACTGACCCCTGTGGAACCCCGCAGGAGACACGACGGCGCCGCAAACCGTCGCGCCCTTCCACCAGGACCTCGCGGTTCTGGAGGTAGTCGGCCAACAGCCTCCGCAGATACAAGGGCACTCCATGATAGCGGAGCGCCTCATGTATTGCTCCATGCGGTAGGCTGTTGAACGCGTTGGCTATATCTAGCGAGACAGCCAACGCCTTTTCCCCCGCACTGACCGCATCTTGCGTCCATCCTTTCAGCCAGAGCAGGGCGTCAATTGTTGACCGCCCCGCTCTGAACCCGAACTGGGCCTCTGACAGCCCAGGACCTGTACCCTCCAGGTGCCGGATGACACGTGACGCTACCACTCTCTCTAGGAGCTTGCCCGTGTCATCCAGCAGTACGATAGGCCTGTACCCGGAGGGTGAGTCAACGGCTCGGCCCTCCTTCCGCAAGAGGCACAGTCGACCGTCCTTCCAAAGTTTCGGAAACTGTCCTGACGTGAGGCACTTGTCGAACAGTTCCAGAAGCTGGCCGCTCAATTCTCCCAAGGCGATCCTAAGGACCCGCCCTGGAATACCATCTGGACCCGGTGTGGTCCGCCTGCCTTTAAGGCGACCGACCGCGATTTCCATCTCCACTTCAGTCACAGGTGGAATGGGGGCTGGGTCCAATACATCGAAGGAGGACGCTGCCATCGTCGGAGGGATGTAGTTAGGGTTGCTAGCAGGAAAGAGCCCCTCCAAGACCCTGTTTAGGAGTTCTGGCTCTAAGGCTCCTGCTACTGGGGGCGTCCTGCCGCGGAACTTATTCCGGGCGGCTTTATACGGACGCCCCCATGGATCCCTCTCGAGGCCCACGAGCACCTCACCCCAAGCCCGCGATTTGGCTTGACTGATGGCCAGTTGCAGCTTCCGCTTGGCGTCGCGGTATACGTCGAGCAACCGGTTCTCAGCTGCCAGCTCCTCAGCTGACAGCTGGGCATCAGTGCGGCCTTTGCGCCTTCTCCTGCAGCGAGTGTAGGGCCGCCGCGACTCCGAGCAGACAGCTCGAAGATCTGCAATTTCTGCGCACCACCAATACACCTCTCGGCAATTGGCGCGGCGCAGGGACCTCGGCATGGCCGTGTCGCATACGGCCGTTACCGCTTTGCGGAAGTGGCTTGCCGCGGCTTCCACTTCCGGCTGCGAAGGGGTGGCCAGCCACGACTGAACAATAGCCGCCTCTTCCGCCAATTTGACGTCAAGGCGACCAATGGCCCAGCGCGGAAAATTCGCTCGCATCCCGCGTTGCGCTCCTCCCTGATTGTGTGAGGTGGAGATCTCGAACCTAATATATTTATGGTCCGAGAGAGTCTCCACCTCCGACAAAACTCTCCAGGCCCTGACAAGTGCTGCGACCGCTGGGGTGGCGAAAGATACGTCCACCACGGACCCCCCATTATGTCGTACGCACGTGTGGGCCGACCCTCTGTTTAGCAGGGTAAGTCCTGTGGCAACCGCCCATTCCTCGACAATCTCCCCTCGGGAGTCAGTGGACGGGTTGCCCCATGCCCGGGCCTTGGCGTTCAAGTCCCCTAGTAAGAGGACCTGACGTGGTGCCTGCCTCCTCGCCACTGCGGCCAAGATATCCATAAATACCTCTAGCTCCGCAGCGGGTCTGTTGGGGGAGAAGTATGCGCCTACGACAGAATAATCTCCCCACTTAGCCACCACGTACCCCGAACCCCTCTCTTCAACTGAGAGAGGGCCGCCACTCATTGGTCCCACAATGGCCACAGAGCCGTCCAAGTCCCCAGCCCAATTGTGATGAGGGGGAACATAGTACGGCTCCGTGGCAACTGCCACGTCTATTGACCACTGTGCCAGTGACTGCATAAACAGATCTTGCGCCCTGGCGCAATGGTTAAGATTAGTCTGGAGGAGATTATGATGCCCGACCTGATCCATTAGTCTGACATTAAAACCTCCTCGCACTCCGGATGCTGTTCAGCCTCACGAGCTAATTGACTTACTGTCGCAGGGATGGCCTGGGTCCTTGAGGCCGTTCCCTTCGTCTTCGGGGGGACGCAGTTTCGTCCTCCCATTATGTGGCCAGATGGCCTTCCCGCATCCGCGCATACCGCGCAGCGCGGGTCGGACTTCTTGCAGTTTGCCACTCGATGACCGGCGTCTCCACATTTAAAGCATAAGTCCCCTCTGTCGGTTGACGCGGGACACTTGGGGCGCGTATGCCCTAGACACATACATCTAAAGCAGCGCATGGGGCGATCCCCCAATGCCACTACACGTACCGAGCTCCACCCTATCAAAAGCCTGCCCCTTTCGAGCAGCACTTTGGCTGCCGGAACTGGGCAGGAGACAATAGTGGAACCGGCGCCGCCAAAGCCGGGGCGTATCTCCCCAGCCTTAACGAAACGCACTTCGCACTTGCCTGCATCGGCAACTGCTGCTGCCACCTTCTCTTTCGTGGCTGCATCATCCAGGCCCGTAATCTTTAAGTCGGTAGATTTCACCGGCCTAGTGACGTTAACAACCTCGGATAGAACGGCACGGAGCTTCTCCGCAAGTTTATCCGCTTTCTCACTGTTTTGAGGGCCAGGTATCTCCAGCATCCTGGCTCCCGTTGCCGTCTGACGAAAGCGGAGCTGGTCGATTCCCAGCTCCTGGATATTCACCTTCTCCTGGGCCGTATTTAATATGGTACTGTAGGTGACACCCTTCTCCACAGCTTCAGGCTGAAGTGATAACACAACAGCCGCAGTCTTTGGAGACCTCAGTGCTATTCTAGTCTTCGGGGCACTAGCAGCCTTAGATTTGGTTTTGGACGTAGGGGCCGGAGCACAAGTTGCGGTACTTGCGGGTGCGGCAGAGGGAAGGGAGGACTTCCCCTTACCTTTGCCTTTTCCCTTACCCTTCCGAACCACCGTGACCCAGGTTTCCGCCTGAGCCATGGTGGAGGGGACAGCCACATTGGCCCCGTGGTTTCCCTTGGAGGTAGAGGAAGCCACAACCGGCGCTACTGAAGAAGCAACAACAGTTTTTGAAGCCTGGCTAGTTTGCTTGCCCCCTTTGTGTGCAGGGTTGCAAGCCAGCTCAGATGCCGGCCAGGATGTCGCGGTCTCTGCTGCTGCCTTCTTGGCATCCGCCTTTAGGGGCGGGCGTACCTTCGCGGCGGGCGGAAGCCGCTCCTCAACCACCGCAATTCGGGCATTGAGCATGTCCCCGAATGTAATGGTCAAGGAGCGTTTCAGCTCCTCTACCAAATCAGTCCCCAGCAGGGTAGGAGAGGGTGCCTGCATGTCATTGGCAGTGGCAGCGGCAACCGCAGCGGCATTGGTTGCCGCAGCAGCTTCCGTCTTAGCTTCGGTAAAACCACGACGCAGTGCTTTCACTTCTGCCTTCCCAGACTCAACCTCGAGTCGCAGGCGGCTATTTTCCGCCCTAAGCCGCCTAGTCTCGTCCGCCTCACTCCTGCTCGCCAGAGCATCGACGACTTCTCTCAAGATCGATGCGGATCTCTTTAGGCGCCCGACAAACTCGCCCTTGAGGTTGCCCGACTTCTTAGCGACCTCTAAAATACAGGCGAGCTTTTCGCCTGCCTGCGCCCTCAGCTCTTGAGCGTTAAGCATGCTGAGGTCGTCCACCATGGGCACAGCGTCGGATTCGCTTCCAGTCTCTGTACCAAGGACTGCGACTACAGCAGCAATTGGCCCCTTCTTATAACGCCTGCTTTTCAGGACATCCCCGAGCTCTCCGTCTGATGGTACGGGTGATGGCAACGGTGACGGAACCGGAGAAGGTTTTAGGAAAACCTCTCTAGAAGGGACCGCCTTGTTGGTTCTCCCTCTCCCTCTTCTCGCCGTACTTATTTTAGCAGTGGCCGCACCTTCGGTCTCCGTGTCCGAGTCTAAATACCCGGGCACGAAAAACGAAGACGCCGGTCGCTTTCTACAACTCCCCTCCTCGTCCGTGGTCTCCACAGCACTGGGCACCATCATCCCAACGGACTCCGCGTCCGATATTCCGACTTCCGTGGGAACCTCTGGGAGGTCCACAGAATGATCCGTCGAGTGGCCCTGAAAAGGGCCTTTTAAAAATTTCCCCGACGGGTCTCTCTCTCGTTGATTCTTAGGCATACCTACTTTGTCGCAGCGACGGCGCGTAAGCAGCGACGGCAGAAGATTGGCCTGTTGGACACCTGCGTTACCGGGTCCAAACAGTTTCCAGGGTGCACCACGTGGAGGTTCTCTGCATACCACCCCTCCTGATGAAAACCTAACCTAACCTAACCTAACCTCATCCCACCTCATTCGCTGAACTTCGGCGGCCTCTGGGAAGCAGGAGTGAAGTCGACAAAGGGCCACCTACGCCGCGTAATTGGTGATTCGACACTCACTTACGAGGAAATGGCAACGGTACTGGCACAGATAGAGGCGTGCCTTAATTTAAGACCGTTATCAGTGATGTCTGATACTCCTTCTGATCCAACACCTTTAACACCAGGTCATTTTTTGATTGGAGAACCTCTGATCATGGTGCCTGAACGTAATTACGAAGACTCAAACATATCTAGCTTAAAGCGATGGCAGGTAACGCAGCGTATGGTGCAGGTTTTTGGAAACGGTGGTCTACTGAGTATTTGACTCACCTGTTGCAAAGGTATAAGTGGACAAAGCACATTCCCGAACCACGTGTTGGGGATGTAGTCTTAGTCAAAGAAGACTGTTTGCCGCCTGCTAGGTGGCTTCTCGGAATAGTAGTTAAAAAACATCCTGGAGACGATCAACTAACGCGCGTCGTAACTCTTAACGTAAAACTTAACTTGATTCGGCGCCCCACATCAAAATTGTGTATATTGCCCATCACCGAGTAGATTAGTACAAAATATTAGTAAGTAAGTTTCTATTTGTAAGTTGTGGTATTTTATTTATAATTGTCAATGTGAGCGCCCTTGCTTTACGGCGGGCGGTGGTTGTGAAGGACATGTGCCGATGTCCTTGGTGGGCGGTATGTCTAATTTATATAAGGATAGAATTAAGTCAAGTGTAGTTTGGTGACCATCTAGTTAATTTCGAACAGTTACGCTAGATGGCGCTTGTAAATGAGCCCCAAAAGCTGCATCGCGCAAGCGTTTCATTCACGTACGGAAATTATGTAATTATAGACGGCGGTTAATTTGTAATTAAATAGAGGCATACACAAGCATATATTTAATATAGCAAGTTGAGAGAATTGGTGCATTTTTATTTCCCTGGTAGTACACCACCACTATCAGGCAGGCCATTAGTATATACATATACTTCCAATTCTTCATGCCAGCCAATTTGGTTTATGCCCCAACGTGGAACAGAAGATGCCCTCTATGACCTGATTGAACATATAAGATCTGAAGTTCGAGCTAAAAAGCTAGTTCTTATTGTTTCTCTGGACAAAGAGGAGGCTTTCAATAATATTTTATTTTAATTAAATTGAATTAAATTCAATTTAATTAAAATAAAATATTTTTTATTTTAATTTTACATATATGGAAGACAAACAGCTTTAATTATAATTTTTAACTAATAAAATTGGAAATTTAGAATAAACTAGCCTAAAAAGTTTTCACTAATAGTACAGTCCAAAGTAGTCTGAATTATCAGACTTTTTACAAACTTAAAATCTTATAATTAAATGGAAGATAACATTATTGAAAGAATGAGTAGGTACATAGAAAAACTATACTAGAACATTAATAACGAGTTGAAATTATTAACTATATTACCAATATTTTTTTAACTATATTAGGTTATATAGGTTAGTTTGAAAACAGCCATCTTAAAAACTTATATAAAGTAGGTAAGGACAAAAAAATATATGTTGGTTTTTTGTGTATCTGCTAATTTCTATGCAGGCACAAATAAGGAAATATTACTATCTTTTTGCTTTCATAGAATTTTATTTGTAATTAATTGAAAAATATTAATCATCAAAATATTTGGAACATACATCATATTTGAAACAAAGTAGTCCCTGAATTAAATAGGTCTTCGTTTTCGGAGTAAATATTATTAAAGGTATAAGGTGCTCTGACAAAGTACGAATTTCGTCTATACTTAGTTAAACATGAATCAACCTGCAACTTGAGGTTCTTCCTTCTTGTAACAGTTCGAGTTGGTACTTCTAATTTTATTTTTGACAATAATTCAGAGCAATCGATTTTATTAATAATTAGACTGTGAAGGAAACTCAGGTCGGCAACTTCTCTTCTGCGAGCCAAGGGTAGTAGATTATGATGTTTGCATCTGTTATCATAATCATTATGTTGTAACCTATGTTTAAAATCTATAAAGCGAAGGAATTTTCTCTGTATTTTTCAATTTTATCGATCGTTTTTTTTTTTTTTTTTATTTCTCCGCGCGTCTGCGGGTAGTGAAGTACATCTCCGACAATTTTATTGATTTTTAAATAATAAACCAAGCCTAAGTCAACTTAAGCGGATATAATTCAATTAAATAAGTGACTATTACCCGAGTGGTTATATTAGATTAAGTGATAATCCGTATTTTTACCAGAAAGCCGTAACTAAAATGAGTAATTCGACTTTACTTTACGGAATGTGAAACTACCGACATTTGTTACATTTGTCACATTGATAACACTTAAACACAAATGCATCAAAGTGTTATCAATCATCTTGTTGATGTTATTTACATGCATCGGGTATTTCGACAAGTCAGTGTTGGGAAATTAGCGCATTAAGTGAAAACCAGGAAGGTTTTTTTAGATTTTCCTAGTTGACTTTCATGTTTGGCGCCATCTCTGATTTCGATAAGAAACTAAGTCATCACTATCAATGCGCGGTTGCTACTACATTGATCTCCCATTAAAAGTTTCGAGCGAACCATTTCGCTTTCAAGTATGCTCTGCAGATGGCGGGACCAGTTCTGAGGCACGCGTAAATATTAAATTGTAGTTGGATGAGTGCGTGTGATACAAGGAACATAAATTCGTCTTACGGCGGCGAAGTCTTACGTCTTACGACATTTCGTTACAGCCCACTACCTACTAATTTGTTCCATTTTATATTCATCTATAATTTAATAATCGTAACATTGTAATTTTTTTTTATTACCTACCTAGGATACCTACCTACCTAGTGATTTTTTTTATATAACGATTTATTCAATAGTGAATAAACAGTATTAGTTTGTTTTGTATTAATTATAATTTATAACATTTATTGGCCTTGTTAACAGTTGTTAATTTTGTGATTACCTACTTATTAGTTATTGGTGGAATGTGTTCTAATTTATTTTTGTAGTGATTTTATTTTCGTTTGTTTGATATAATGGTCAGCATAATTATTATATGTACAAATTTTAACTTAAATTTGACTTTTTAATGATTTTATTTTATATTTTGTTTACCGGTGACATTCCTTAAATGTCCAGTATGAATGTAATGCTTACGCAATTAGTTTGCCCCCACTGCCCTGAGTCTGCGCGTACATTCTCCGCACATGGGTTAAAGGTACATATCGGGCGCATGCACAAAGATGCGCGGCATTCAGGCGCAGATTCACAGGTCTCTTCAGTCAATTCAGCTTCCACCTCATCGGTGAGACGGGGTCCGCCTTCACATCCCCCTGCCCAGAGTTCCCTTGAAAAGCTCGCTTCTTTCAAGGGGTGTATACCAGTCCTCCGGCACATCCCTAAAGGTGCCCGTAATCAGGCGGCTGGAAAGCTCTGCGAAATTATAGATTTGTGTATTTCTAGCAACGGAGTAGATGAGTGGAGCGTTCTTCTTTCTTTCGCTTATACAGCTTTAAGAGTGCCAGCTAAGCTTTAAGGGTGCCTTAGGTTTATCTATTTTAGTTTCTCTTATTCGTACTCATGGTAATGATTATTTTAAAAGATTTAATTTATTATAATGATAAAATTTGTATTTATAATAATTTTTATAATTCCTTTATGTTTTAAGAAAAATATATTTTGATTGGTTCAAATAATGTTATTTTTTATAATATTTTTATTTATAAATTTAAATTTAGGGGTTTATGTCTATTCTAATTTAAGATATATATATTCTTGTGATATTATATCTTATGGGTTAATTATATTAAGAATTTGAATTTGTATTTTAATAATTATAGCTAGAGAAAATTTATTTAAGATAAATTTTTATGTTAATTTTTTTTTATTCAATATTATTATTTTGTTATTGATGTTATATTTAACATTTAGAGTGATAAATTTATTTATATTTTATATATTTTTTGAGGGTAGATTAATCCCCACTTTAATGCTAATTATTGTTTGAGGCTATCAACCTGAGCGGGTTCAGGCGGGTATATATTTGCTATTTTATACTTTATTTGCTTCTTTACCTTTATTAATAGGAATTTTTTATATTTATACAGAGGTAAATTGTATTATGATTTATTTTTTAAAATTTTTTAACAAAAATTTTTATTTATTATATATTAGAATAATTTTAGCTTTTTTAGTTAAAATGCCTATATATATAGTTCACTTATGATTGCCTAAAGCTCATGTTGAGGCCCCAGTTTCAGGTTCAATAATTTTAGCTGGTATCATATTAAAATTAGGTATGGGATATTACGCTTAATAATTTTTTTACAAGAAATTAATATAAAATTAAATTATGTTTGAATTATTATCAGATTATTGGGTGGGTTTTATATTAGTTTAAAGTGTTTTTGTCAAGTTGATATTAAATCTTTAATTGCTTATTCTTCTGTGGCCCATATAAGAGTTGTTATTTGTGGAATTATAATTATAAATTATTGGGGGGTCTTAGGATCTTATTTATTAATGATCGGTCATGGTTTATGTTCTTCAGGGATATTTTGTTTAGCTAATATTAGTTATGAGCGTGTCAATAGTCGAAGACTATTAATTAATAAGGGTATAATTAATTTTATGCCTTCGATGAGATTATGATGATTTTTATTATTATCATCTAATATAGCCGCCCCTCCTTCTTTAAATTTAATAGGGGAAATTATATTAATTAATAGATTAGTAAGTTGATGTTCATTTTCTATAATTATGTTAATGTTAATTTCTTTTTTTAGAGCGGGTTATAGATTATATTTATATTCTTATACTCAACATGGTAAATTTTGTTATGGAATATATAGTTTTTATGGGGGGGTTTCTCGTGAATATTTATTATTAATATTGCATTGACTTCCTTTAAATATTTTAGTATTAAAAATTGATTATAGAATTATATGATTTTATTTAAATAATTTAATTAAAATATTGATTTGTGGAGTCAAAAATATGATGAATATCATTTTAAATTATTAATAAAAATTATTTTTCTATTTGTTTTATTTCATTTTTATTTTTATTTTTATTTATAATATTAAATTTTTTTTTTATGCTTTATTTTTTAATAAATAATATAGTTTTATTTTTAGAGTGGGAGATTATTTCTTTTAATTCCTTAAGATTTGTTATATCGATTTTATTAGATTGGATATCTTTATTATTTATAATATTTGTTTCTTTAATTTCTTCTGTAGTTATTTACTATAGAAAAAGTTATATAAGTTCAGAGTTAAATTTATTTCGTTTTATTATTTTAGTTTTATTATTTGTTTTTTCTATAATTTTATTAATTATTAGCCCTAATATAATTAGAATTTTACTAGGTTGGGATGGATTAGGGTTGGTTTCTTATTGTTTAGTTATTTATTACCAAAATTTAAAATCTTATAATGCTGGTATATTAACTGCACTATCTAATCGAATTGGGGATGTATTAATTTTAATAATTATTTCATGAATAATAAATTATGGTAGTTGAAATTATATTTTTTATTTAGAATTTATAAAAAATGATTTTTTTATAATGTATATTGGGGGTATAGTTATTTTAGCCGCTATAACTAAAAGAGCTCAAATTCCTTTTAGTTCTTGATTACCTGCTGCTATAGCAGCTCCAACCCCTGTTTCAGCTTTAGTTCATTCTTCTACTTTGGTGACTGCGGGTATTTATTTATTAATTCGATTTAATTTGTTATTAGTTGATACTTTTTTTTTTAAAATATTATTATTATTGTCAGGATTAACTATATTTATGGCTGGGATTTCCGCTAATTATGAATTTGATTTGAAAAAAATTATTGCTTTATCTACTTTGAGACAATTAGGTTTAATAATAAGAATTTTAAGAATGGGAATACCTTTGTTGGCTTTTTTTCACCTACTAACTCATGCTATGTTTAAAGCTTTATTGTTTATATGTGCAGGGGTTATTATTCATTTAATGGGGGATATGCAAGATATTCGTTTTATGGGGGGAATTAGACTATATATTCCGATAACTAGATTGTGTTTAAATATCTCTAATATAGCTTTATGTGGCATTCCGTTTTTAGCTGGGTTTTACTCAAAAGATTTAATTTTAGAAATATTAAGATTTAGTAGTTTTAATTTATAGATTTTTTTATTATACTATGTTTCGACAGGGTTGACAATGTTTTATACAATTCGGCTAACAATATATTTAATAATTAATGATTTCATTAGAGGCAATTCTAGAAACATAAATAAATAATACTAGTAAACCTCCTAAGAATGTTAAAAATAAAATATAAGAGAATCAGTAAGTTTTAATTAATATGCCTGATAGTAAACATATTAACATAGTTTGTAATAAAATTATTAATCCAATAGATAAAGGATGATTTAAAAAAAATTTTTATAATAGAAATTGCAAATATAATTAACGATAAAAATATTTTAGTGATTTCAAAGAATAGTTTAATAAAAATTATAATTTTGGAGATTATAGATAGAGAGGTTTCTTTTTCTTTGAAGTTTTTAAAGAAAAATTCATAATTTTGGTTTACAAGACCAATGTTTTTTTTAAACTATAAAAACTAATGATAGTTAAATATATGTATATTATTGTTATTTTTATGTTTATAATTGGAAATTTTATTTTTGTTTCAAAATATAAACATTTGTTGATTGTTTTGTTAAGATTAGAGTTTATAGTTTTAAGAGTTTTTTTTTAAATATTAATATATTTGTTAATATTTGATTACGAAATTTATATATTGATAGTTTTTTTAGTGTTTTCTGTTTTGTGTTTTCTGTTTGTGTGTTTGCTGTCATATTGCCTGGCAATATGACAGCAAAAGTTAAAGCAAATATCTTTTCATCTGGGCCCCGTCAGAATGAGGAATTCGACAATGCAATGGTGAATCCCAGGTCTCGCTCCATTAGGAAGCATTTAGAGTCTAAGGTTTTTGAGGGTGACTTGAGAGGGGCGGTCCGCCTTTTGATGTCGGATGATTCTTTCGCGCGGCAGGACACCGACACACTGGCTGCTTTGAAGCTAAAACACCCGGGTCCTTCACGTTCACTTAATTTTCCATCAGATTCGGAAACGTCAGTGTCTGCCGTATCAGTTACTGTAGAGGACGTAATATCGGCTCTTAGTTCTTTTTATAGTGGTTCTGCGGCGGGCTTGGATGGGATCCGGCCGGGGCATCTTAAGGAATTGACTTCACTGTCGGCCGGGGAGAACGGAAAGCGCCTTTTAGGATGCTTAACCAGGCTGGTAAATTTTTTACTCAGTGGCCAGCTGAACCCCTTAGTTTGTCCATATCTTTACGGTGCGTGCCTCTTTACGGTACTTTTAGCATTAAAGAAGAAGGATGGTGGAGTGAGACCTATCGCGGTCGGTACCGTTTTTCGCCGTCTGACCGCCAAACTAGGTTGCCGCGCTGTCAAAGAAAGTATGGCCAGCCTTTTGCAGCCGCGGCTGTGAAGCGGCTATTCACGCCACGCGAGCTTTTGTGATGAATCCTGAAAACGAGGGTAATATTTTGCTCAAGCTCGACATTCGCAACGCGTTCAACTCTTTGGAGAGAGACGTTCTATTGAGTGAGGCTGAGGAAAAAATACCTTCTCTCTACCCCTTCCTTCATCAGGTATACACATTTCCTTCTAATCTCTTTTTTGGCAATAAACTAATTCTTTCACAAGTGGGAGCCCAGCAGGGGGATCCGCTTGGGCCACTCGTTTTTAGCTTGGCCATTCATAAAATGATCATCGATCTCAAATCAACTTTGAACGTGTGGTATCTCGACGATGGCATTATTGGGTGTAAGCCGGAAGATGTGTTTCAGGATCTCGAGGTCCTCATCCCGCGCCTTAGAGACCTGGGTCTGGAGGTGAATCCCTCAAAGTGTGAATTTATCCCCTGCAGCGTTGAGGCTCGTACACACTTCACTCGTTTCGGTACTATATTACCTGGCCTCAAGGAACTTTCCTCGTCTGATTTCAACCTTTTAGGTTCCCTAATTTTTCTTGGTGCAGTTCCAGAAGCCATTACTTCTAGAATTAAGCTTCTCCTTACAGCTCATGAACGCCTCAAAGATCTTTCATCACACGTTGCGATTGTCTTGATACGTATGTGTTTTGCTGTCCCGAAAATAAGTTACCTGTTACGAACCACCCCAACCTGGCTTTGTCCTGAAGAGGTTTCTTCTTTTGACAGAGCATTAAACTCGGTTGTGGGGTCGGTCCTGAACGTGTCCCTTTTTTTTTTTTTTTTTTTTTTTCGTGGGGAAAATGTATTTACGCATACCCGCTCGTCGGGGATAACGAACGGGTTATGTCGGACTCTCACTACCGACTAAAAACCCCACGATGTCCTTCGGCAACGACTTCAAACAGGGTTACGGGGCCGTTTGCGCATTCTCCGCAGCCCTGTCTTGCCGACGTCTGCCCCTCGATGTTTCAGGGCAGACCCACCTCGGAGGACGGACAGATTGCCCCCCCTCGTACTGCTCCAGCCACGCGCTGGGACATACAGCGCGTCGCCACCTAAGAAGGACCTCATGGATGAGGGGTGCCGAACGTCCCCACGTCCGACAACCCAGGCCCTGCTAGCGGAGACGGAGTGCGGGCTCGAATAGCTCGCCTCCGTGTCCGCGCCCTCCGGAGCGGGAGAGAGAGGGGATTTATCTCTCTCTCGCGCTCTTCGGTCTCTCTCTGCGACATCACGTCCTCACAGAAAGAGACCATCGCCTCCCATGACCTCTCGTCATCGACCATTCTGGCTATGATGGTCGGTAAAGAGAGGTCCGCCCCTACTACCGAGACAAGGGTCTGCCGCGGTTCCTCTGCCCCCGGGCACGCCTCCAATACGTGCTGCGCGGTTTCCTCTACGCAGCCGCACTGGTGGCACGCAGGGGTCGCTTCTCTCCGGGCCACGTTACACAGGTACCTCCCAAAGCATCCATGCCCCGAGAGGACCTGAGTCATTCGGAAGGTAAGTGACCCGTGCCCCCGCTGAACCCACTCCTCCAGTATTGGCCAGACCGCCTCGAGAAACCGGGTGGCTCCGGCTCCTCTCCGCGGGCCCACGGCCAGCCGTCTACTCCAGGACGCCAACGCTACCTTCCCTGAACGTGTCCCTAGACGAACCTCAATGGAGTCAGGCAGCTCTACCGATCCGGAATGGAGGTCTCGGAATACGTTGCGCACGGGATGTGGGCCTGCCAGCTTTTCTGGCATCGGCGCATGGGGTAGCGAACCTTGTCACTGTCTTACTAAGTTCCAATGGTGATAAGGTGAGTATACCGTTTGTGTCAGACGCTGTTTCAGCTTGGTCGGCCCTCAACCCGGGTGCGACGACCCCAGTAGCAACTCACGTTCAGCGAGCGTGGGATGATGTTTCGGTGAAGCGGATCCAAGGCAATTTATTGGAGGCTGCTACGGGAGCGGATACGGCCAGACTGCGGGCTGTGTCGCAGACAGAATCTGGAGCATGGTTGCATGCGCTGCCTTCACCTCAACTGGGCACCTTACTTAAACGACGACTCTCTTCGTGTGGCGGTGGCCCTCCGCCTAGGCTGTAAGGTGTGTGAACCTCACAGATGCACCTGCGGATACATGGTGGAGGCTAATGGTCATCATGCACTGAGTTGTCGTCGTTGCACAGGGAGGTTTCCACGACACCATGCTCTCAATGACATTGTCCTTAGAGCCCTTGTATCAGCAAACGTCCCTTGCGTGCTTGAGCCTCCAGGTCTGAGCAGATCTGACGGTAAGCGGCCTGACGGGCTGACCTTGGTGCCGTGGAAGAACGGCAAGTGCCTGATTTGGGACGCTACTTGCGTCATTACTGTTGCCCCCAGCCACCTGACTCGCACCGTCAACTCCCCGTCAGCAGCTGCGGAAGACGCCAGCATTAAGAAGAGGCTTAAGTACGCTGCCTTGGAGCTGCTTTACCATTTTGTGCCCGTGGCTGTGGAGACCATGGGCAGTTGGGGGGCTGAGGCTAAGAGCTTTGTGGGTGAGTTAGGTCGTAGACTCAGTGACATCACCGGTGACTCCCGCTCCGGTTCATTCCTGGTGCAAAGGCTGGCCATAGCTATTCAGCGCGGGAACGCAGCGAGTGTAATGGGCACCTTTCCACCGGGAGCGGACAGGGGCGGGTTATTTAATTTTGACTAGAAGGTTAATCTAGCCTCTGTAATTTATTTTATATTTTTAATATGTGTACTTAATTGTAATTGACTATGTTAAAAATAAATTGTTCTCTAGTATTTAATATAAAAAAAAAATAAAAATAAAAAATAGATATAAATTTCATAACGGGGAATCCATGCTTGGGACGCATATTCTAGTCGACTCCTAACCAGGGAACAATACAAGATTTTGAGGGTTTTCAGTGATCTGAATTTTTTTGTAGTACGAAAGATAAAGCCGAGAGTTTTCGTGGCTTTAGTTGTAATTGCATCAATATGCTTGTCTAAGAAGAGTTTAGAGTCGAGTATCACACCGAGGTAATTTGACTTACTCAATACGTGCTAGTAAAAAGTTTTTAAGTTTATAGTCATACATTGTTAGATTACAAGCTCTACTAAATGTAATCTATTGCATTTAGAAGTTGAGGTCTAGTTTATTAATTGAACAATACTCTTGGAGCCTATTGAGATCTTGCTGCAAAAGCATGCAATCAGTAGGTGAGTAATTTTTTTTTGTATATTTTCATATCATCTGCAAACATTAAAAAATTTGAATTGATAAAACAAGAACTAATAAATATATAAACCTCTATGCTCTAGTCTCCTCGTACTTGGAGGACCGTTACATCAGGGGCAACTATGCCAGGCCGTCTAGTGAAAAGTGAACCACGAAAGAAAAAAAATTCAGGGCTCCATTGGTTGACTGACCTTTTGGAACCTAATCCTAGGTCCGAATAGTAAATTATGACCAGAAACCAGCTGGACTCGCTGCAAAGAGGATCGCGCAGAAGATCTGTAAAGCATATCGCATGGTCTCTGTAGGGACTGTGGCGAAGCTTAAATGGCTATGTAAGCAAATTATACGAATGCCCCTGCGCCCGGCACTAGCCTCGCCAGTCGTCTCCACACCTCCGTAAAGTGTACTCACGTATAGCACTAAATGGTTTTCTGTGACGTAATACCTATGTAACATATACGTGTATGTAACCATTATAACTGAAGTACGAATAGACTTGTATAGTGAACCGGTGTTTTATTATTTACGTCCAAACCAAGAGTATAGACACTTCGATAATATATCTACAGATCTTTAATCTACGATCTTACACGCAACAATAGAACTCAACAATGGTGACCCCGACGTGATTATGAAGTGCTTACAACGACGTGAATATGAAGTGCTTACAAACTGACGTGATTTTATCTTTGAATTATAAGAAGAGTTAAGTGATATCACTCGTATAAAGGCTTGCAAACGGACTGGTGGCGACTCCTCACCGACTATTGGGCACGTACTCTGTGAGAAAATAATAAAAAATAAGTGAAGAAAATAATAGCATCCCAGCATGGCTACTTCGAATCATGGCGTTTCACATATACCACCGGCACCTGCAAAAACGGAAGTATGCAATACAAGCCCAGTTAGCGATTTAGCAGCAATCAGCGTTTCTTCGAGAGTTCCTGAATTTTGGGTGGACATGCCTCGATTATGGTTCGCTCAATTCGACTCAATCTTGGATCCACAAAAACAAGGAGATACGGCAAAATACAACTTGGTCGTAGCGAAGCTTACCCGTGATGCACTTCACCAGGTCGGTGATATAATTTTGGCACCTCCAAAAGAAAATAAATACGAAGCCATCAGAAATCGATTATTAACGGTTTACGAAGAAAGTGCTGAAAAACAATTTCATAAATTGGTCAGAGAAATGGACCTTGGTTCACAGCGTCCGTCACACCTTTTTAGGCAGATGTCTGAACTTGCCGCAAACACCCAAGTATCAAGCGACGCACTTAAGCGGTTATGGATAGCGCGATTGCCGAACGCAGTGAAGGCAGTTTTATCAATTGCACCGGACATGGACCTGGCAAATTTGGCAAATATGGCTATATTTGCCAAATTGGGATAAAATTATGGAAAATCTGCACACAAATGATGTAGCCGCAGTGTCAACCTCTACGTCTACAAATTCTGCATATACGGCGAATAAAATGATGGAACAAATGATGCAAATGACACTGGAACTACGAGGACTACGTAACGAAGTAAACGAAATACGAGGAAGAAGCATGAACCGAGGAAATGCACGGAACCGACGCAGGTCACAATCAAGAGGGCAACGAAGAACACCAGATAGTCCAAACTGGCTCTGCCGTTTTCACCATCGCTACAGGAACCGAGCAAGGTCGTGTGAGCAGCCGTGCAATTGGAAGCAGCCGCGAGCACCTGGAAACTCGGAAAACTGAATGCTGTGCAGTCAAATTCGGTGGAGGACTGCATATCAACAGCTGGCAACCACCGACTATGTACTTTCGAGCGGAAGTCTAGGATCCCATTTTTGATAGACTCTGGCGCAAACGTAAGTGTTTTACCGGTAAGCAAATTTAGAGGTGAAAATTTAGAGAGTAGTTATAAGTTATATGCCGCGAACAATTCCGAGATTAAAACTTACGGTGTTAAAATTTTAGAGCTGGATTTCGGGTTACGTAGATCATATAAATGGACTTTCATAATTTGTGATGTAAAGCAAGCTATCTTGGGAGCTGATTTTATTAAACATTATAAGTTACTTATAGATTTATATAATAAAAAATTAGTAGATAGTGAAACTAACTTATATGCGATAGGGTCCATCGTAAGTTATAGCGAATCTTCTATTAAGAGTATACAGGGTGATATCCCTTACGGTAAAATGTTAGAGGAATTTTCGGAAATTACAAAACCGATTATTTTTAAGGAAACTTGTGCTCATTCCGTTCGTCATCACATTGTTACTACTGGTCCGCCGGTATGTGCGCGACCAAGGCCACTACCTCCGGATCGCTATTTAAAAGTAAAAAAGGAATTTAAAATAATGCAAGAGTTAGGTATATGCAGACCAGGGAAAGGTGAATGGTCTTCAGCGCTTCATGTCGTTCCAAAAAAGGATGGACAGTTACGTCCTTGCGGTGACTATAGAGCCTTAAATGCTATAACGAAACCAGACCGTTACCCTATTCCGAGACTACAAGATTTCACTTACGTGCTACCCAATAAGAAGGTATACTCACGGTTAGACCTAAATAGGGCCTACCATAATATTCCAGTAGCAGAAGAAGACATCGAGAAGACGGAAATCGCAACAGTTTTTGGTCTTTGGGAGTTTCCCCGTATGTCTTTTGGATTAAAAGGAGCCGCACAAACCTTCCAGAGGTTCATGGATCATCACGTTTTGAAAGGTATTGAAATTCTTAAATCTGTGGAAAACTCAGATAATGCTGAGTCAGCAGTTTCGTGTTACATAGATGATATCCTGGTTGCATCAGAAAATAGGGAAATCCACGAAAAACACCTTAGGTTAATTTTTGAAAGATTTAGTGACCTTGGCATAACTATAAATTTAAACAAATGTATTTTTGGGAAGACTGAAATTGAATTCTTAGGCTATACAGTATCAGAAAACGGAATCAGCCCGTTGTTGGAAAAAGTAAAGGCAATTGAAGAATATCCAAGACCAGAAACGGTAGAACAGCTGAGACGTTTCTTGGGTATGGTAAACTTTTATAGATCTCATCTTCCAAACGCAGCGAGGTACCAGGCGGAACTCAACAAGTTCTTGCATAACTCAAAAAAGAAAGACAAGACTAAAATCGACTGGGACGAGGGTAGCATTGGAGCATTCGAGCAGTGTAAGGTAAGCCTTAAAAGCGCCGCTACATTGTCTCATCCTAGCGTAGACGCTCCACTATCTCTCATGACAGACGCATCGGACACCTGCGTAGGTGGCGTACTGCAACAGAAGTTAAAAGGTAAATGGGTACCGTTAGGTTATTTTTCCAAAAAACTATCCGAATCTCAGCGCAAATATTGTACTTATGATAAAGAGTTAACCGTTATTTATATGTCTATATTACATTTTCGGAACATGATTGAAGGACGACAGCTTATAATTTTTACAGACCATAAGCCATTGATATATGCTTTTACAAAGGTAATAGGTAAAGACAAAGAAATTCCTAGGAGAGCACGACAGGTAATGTTTATAAGCGAATTCACGAGCGAAATAAAACATATAGATGGTTCTCAGAATACTGTAGCTGACGCCTTATCACGTGTTGAAACTATCACTTGCCCAACAGCCATAGATTTCAACGAATTAGCGCAGGCACAGGAAAGCGAAGATCAAATTACGCCTGAGTCAAACAGTAAGTTGTTATTCAAGCACGTTGTGACACCTAACACGAATGAACGGATATACTGTGAGGTTTCAACTGACAATGCAAGACCATACCTACCGATAAAGTTTAGAAGGATAGCATTTGACAGTGTTCATAATATTAGCCACCCCGGTATTCGCGTTACTAGAAAACTCATTTCGCAAAAGTTTTTTTGGCCGAACATGAATAAAGACATAAACGCATGGGCAAAAGCTTGTATAGCGTGTCAGAAATCTAAAGTTAACCGACACACAGTTTCAGGCCTATCCGCTTTTCCACCAAGTACGAGATTCAGTCATGTGCATTCTGACATAATTGGTCCTTTGCCTACGTCACGACAAGGATATCGTTATTGCGTTACGATTATCGACCGTTTCACGCGTTGGCCGGAAGCTATACCGGTTTCAGACATATCAGCTGATACGGTTGCTAGAGCAATATACGATCATTGGATTTCTAGATTCGGAGTACCACTTAGAATATCGACCGACCAAGGAAGACAGTATGAGAGCGATCTTTTTGCTTCCTTATTGAAATTATTAGGTGTACAACGAATACGTACTACCCCGTATCACCCCCAAAGCAATGGGATAATAGAACTGCTTAGAATAGCACCCCCCCAACTCTACCCGTGGGTGCCGTAGAAGCCGGCTAAGGGATAACAAATCAGAAGGTGGGCAGCAGCACCTTCCCAGTCAAACACACACAAACTGCGCTCGCCAACCCGCCTGCCAAGCGTGGCGAGTATTGGCAAAAACCCCTCAATGGATTGGACAAAAAGAACCAGGCCCCCAGTCCCCGGCAGCCCCGCTATTCCTGGCTACGGTAGCGGCCACGGTAACGGTGGGGCAGGGGGTGCTAAGAATCCCCGGCAGACGCCCGGCTACCACCCCCAACGACGACGACTGGCCCTGGTAACACACAACATACGCACGATGAGGACAGACGAGAAGATATATGAGCTGGAAGAAGAAATGAGTAAGCTACGCTGGGACATTGTGGGGTTATCTGAAGTCCGTAGAGCGGGTGAGGACACGATAACCCTAAAATCAGGTAACCTACTCTACCACCGGGAGGGCGACCAACAGTCCCAAGGTGGTGTCGGGTTTCTCGTCCACAAGTCCCTTACTAACAACATAGTTAAGATCGATAGCGTTTCCAATAGGGTCGTATATCTAATACTCAGAGTATCCAAACGATATTCGCTGAAGGTCATTCAGGTATACGCACCGACGAAGTCGCACCCGGATGATGAGGTGGAGGATATGTATGAGGACATTAGTCGGGCCATACATACCTCTGAAACGCACTTTCTAGTTGTTATGGGGGACTTCAACGCGAAGTTGGGTAAGAGAAGCGAGGATGAGTCGAAAGTGGGGCAATTTGGCTATGGACAACGGAACCGTAGGGGACAGAGGTTGGCCGACTTCCTGGAGAAAGAGGGACTCTTTATGATGAACTCTTTCTTTCAGAAGCCACCTCACAGGAAATGGACCTGGCTGAGTCCCGATGGTTCCACGAGAAATGAGATTGACTTCATTATGACCACCAAAAGGCAAATATTCACTGATGTCTCCGTGATCAACAGGGTTAAAACCGGTAGTGATCACCGAATGGTAAGAGGCACGGTGAATATTAATGTCAAACTGGAGAGGTCTCGCCTGATGAAGTCTACGCTCCGACCCACTCGTGCCCATATACAAGACCCCGAGAGCTTTCAACTTGAGCTATCCAATCGCTTCGATTGCCTTGAGAACATCGCTTCAGTGGACGAGATCAATAACAGGTTAGTAGAAACTGTCCATACAGTGGGTTCCAAGTACTTTAAACCCCACCGTACAGATAGGCCACAGAAACTCTCCAACAATACCCTCAACCTCATGGCTGAACGACGCTCATTGAAACTGCAGTCTTCGGATGATGCTGAAGCATATAGGCTGCTCAATAGACGAATATGGAAGTCCTTGCGACACGACATTCGGATCTTTAATACAAACCGTATTAAAGAGACGATAGAGCGGAAAAAAGGCTCCAAAGTGTTTGCAAGAGACATGTCTATTGGGCAAAGCCAGTTGACGAAGCTGAAGAGAGAAGACGGCAGTGTAGCGTCGACCAAAGCGGAAGTGTTAGGAGAGGTCGAGAGTTTCTACGGACAGTTATACACCTCGGTCGCTAAACCTGTTAGCAGCTCGGCCAAAGACCCAAGAGCCAAGCTGACCCGACATTATACCGAAGATATCCCGGACATCAGCCTGTACGAGATTAGAATGGCCTTGAAACAGCTTAAGAACAACAAGGCGCCTGGTGACGACGGTATCACATCTGAGCTTCTGAAAGCGGGTGGAACACCAGTACTTAAAGTCCTTCAGAAGCTCTTTAATACCGTCTTACTCGAAGGTTCAACGCCAGAAGCATGGAACAAAAGCGTGGTGGTGCTGTTCTTCAAGAAAGGTGACAACACTTTACTTAAAAATTACAGACCCATCTCGCTTTTGAGCCATGTTTATAAGCTGTTTTCGAAGGTCATAACGAACCGTCTCAGTCGCAGGTTTGATGAATTCCAGCCTCCGGAACAAGCCGGTTCCCGAAAAGGCTATAGTACCATAGACCACATCCACACGCTACGGCAAGTTATACAGAAGACCGAAGAGTATAACTTGCCTCTTTGTCTAGCGTTTGTGGACTATGAGAAAGCCTTTGATTCGATCGAGACGTGGGCAGTGCTTGAGTCTCTCCAGCGGTGCCGTATTGACTATCGGTATATTGAAGTGCTGAAGTGTTTGTACAAAAACGCCTACATGTCAGTCCGAGTACAGGAGCAGAGTTCGAAGGCAATTCCATTGCAAAGAGGCGTGAGACAGGGAGACGTTATATCTCCGAAACTGTTCACCGCTACATTGGAAGACGCCTTCAAGCTTCTGGAATGGCAAGGACTTGGCATCAATATTAACGGCGAATACATCACTCACCTTCGATTTGCCGACGATATTGTAGTCATGGCAGAATCCATGGAAGACCTCAGTACAATGCTCGAAGGCCTCCATCGAGTTTCCCAACGGGTAGGTCTTAAGATGAACATGGACAAGACGAAAATTATGTCTAATGCCCATGTTGTACCTACCCCAATATCAGTTGGGAACTCAGTTCTCGAAGTTGTTGACGAGTATATCTACCTGGGACAGACAGTCAAACTAGGCAGGTCCAACTTCGAGAAAGAGGTCAATCGTCGAATCCAACTCGGCTGGGCAGCGTTCCGGAAACTTCGCGAAGTCTTCTCGTCAAAAATACCTCAGTGCCTCAAGACAAGAGTCTTCGACCAATGTGTGTTACCAGTGATGACTTATGGCACTGAAACGTGGTCTCTTACTATGGGCCTCATAGATAAGCTCAAAGTCGCACAACGAGCTATGGAGAGGGCTATGCTCGGGGTTTCTCTACGTGATCGAATCAGAAATGAGGAGATCCGTAGAAGAACGAAAGTCACCGATATAGCTCAGAAGATTAGCCAGTTGAAGTGGCAGTGGGCAGGGCACATAGCACGCAGAACAGATGGCCGATGGGGCCGAAAGGTTCTGGAATGGAGACCACGTACCGGCAAGCGCAGCGTAGGTCGTCCACCGACACGGTGGACAGACGACCTGAGAAAGGTCGCAGGACGACGTTGTATGCAGGCCGCTTCCAACCGGTCCTTTTGGAAAATCATGGGGGAGGCCTATGTTCAGCAGTGGACGTCCTACGGCTGAGATGATGATGATGAATATTAATGTAGAATATAATGAAAGCGATTCGATGAAATCGCTACCGCTTGTAACACGGACCACACGCAGTGGCAGGCAGGTAAAGCCGACAGTGCGATTTTTACTGTAGGTGTTGTACATTGTAATTGTATGCTTAGGTAGGTGATAAGTAGAATAAATCTAGGGCATAGATTATTGTGAAACGTATTTTAATAAGTTGTTTTTATTGGCACTCAAGCGAATTTTTCATACGGACTTCAACAGTCAAATTAGCATAACATAGTGTTTACTTAATATTCAATTTTTTTGTTATAATTTTATGCCGATAATGGGCAAATATTATTCAAAAAACGTAGAGATCGTTATCGCTCAACAAGGAGCAAACGACGCTAAGCAAGTTGGAGATATAGAAAGAAAGTTAGAACATTTCGGGATCGTCGTCATCGTACTAGCCTTTATCATCATAACTTTGTGTATATGCATTTGTGGAAGACGATGCCTCAGTAGTACTAAAACGTGGCTGAGAAATGAGCTAGCATCGTTGTGGCCAGGAGGAGCATCAACCCAAGCTGCCTCACAGCATACGACGACGGGTCAGACGCAAGCATGTTGCCAAAATCCATGTTAATAAAATCAACACGAAACAGCGAGTCTAGAAATAATTGTGTAAGCGTTGAGACATAATTATATGTAAGCATGTACTTAGATAAGAAATATAGATCTATGTGAAACTTCTAAAGTAGTATAGTAGTGCCTACTCTTAGTATGTATTATGTAGTAGAAATAAGTAAATCACTATCCAGTCTATACGAGCATAGAGTAGGTACCTGAATTTTATTTTATCTCTGTATTTAGATATAATGTTTTACAAAATCCTAGTAACCTGTTGTATTTCGAAAGTACTTACCAATATGCTATTAATCATAATAATTTGTGTATACTTACCTTAACATACTCAAGTAATTATCAGTTTAAAAAGTTTTCGATATGTTATGTTTTCATGTCATGTTTGTAAAAGTTGAGGAAATGTTTTTAAAAGAATAAATAAATTTGCTAGTTTAAATGTATAAATAAACTATGTATACTTCGTTATTTTAACGCTCATAAATTTCAATCGTACATTACCTTTTAATATGTATAAACTGTTTCAAAGTAAATAATGTTCTCTGTGTAGCAACAATGTCGTAATATAAACCGTTGTCACATGTACTTTGGCCCGGGCGATCATGCGCCGGCCGTTTTTGCAACCAAGCACATTCCTGTGTGCCTCAATGTATGTAATGTTCGACTTGTATGTTTTAATTTTTATAACTTACTCGACTGTAAAAAAGGAAGTTGATTTTTTGTTTCACGTGTACTTACTTATTTTTTTTAAGAAGGGGATGATTGTAGGGACTGTGGCGAAGCTTAAATGGCTATGTAAGCAAATTATACGAATGCCCCTGCGCCCGGCACTAGCCTCGCCAGTCGTCTCCACACCTCCGTAAATTGTACTCACGTATAGCACTAAATGGTTTTCTGTGACGTAATACCTATGAAACATATACGTGTATGTAACCATTATAACTGAAGTACGAATAGACTTGTATAGTGAACCGGTGTTTTATTATTTACGTCCAAACCAAGAGTATAGACACTTCGATAATATATCTACAGATCTTTAATCTACGATCTTACACGCAACAATAGAACTCAACAGTCTCTATGACATCGGTATTAGTCCTGTCGGGCCAACTACCCCTGGATCTTCGGGACATCGAGGCTGCCACCCTTTTTAAGATCAAAAAGGGTTACTCCGACGATGACTTACCACCAGGCAGAGAAGTGGAGAGCAAGGTGGGATATCCCGTTTCTAATCTTAACAATCAAAAACTACCGTGATACATAGTTTATAAACTTAAATTAGGCATCTGTCGCCCTATGAGTAAGTATAGGACTTGAAAGCGTACAGTCAAGCTTAACTACAACGACACGAGGCCGAGTAGTAACCATGTTCCTTATCCTGGTCGTCCCCATAAGGACGTCCCCACCACGGGACGGGCACGATGTCACCTTAAACTTAGATAAGTACCTACCACATTGTTTTGACGTTCGAATGATAAGGAGTGGGTGTTCAAAGCCAAAATAAATTATAAACACGATAAAATCGTCAATTTTATTACAACAAACACTTCATTAATTTTTTACAACCTTTACAAAAATACACTTTCATAATAATCTCTCAATAAAACTATTCTACAATCAACATTATTTACAAAAATTACACAATATTTACAATGAGAATTCACAAAGTGAAAATAAATAGAGATGAGAGGCGATGGCGATATCGCACTACCGTAACCGCACTGAGCACTACACACTAGTATCACACGAAGGGCGGCGCAGTCGTCACACGAGCACCGTGAGCCGCTCAGGGGGGTGCATGCGCGCGGGAGGCGGCTCCGGGGGTGGCAACGCGCGCTTCGTCAACTCCTTGTCCCGCGGCGGCGTGTCGTTCCGCGCGTCCGCGTTCTGCGCCTTGTACAGCGTGTGCGCGCGTGGCAGCTCCCCGCCTCCCGTGCCCGCACTTGCCCCGCCACTACCCCCAACCCCCTCCTCGCGCAGCGGGTTCGCGTACCGCCGCAGGTTCTCCTCATTCTGCAGGTTGTTCGACTTCTCCTCGTCGCAGCGACGCGAGCGCTCGAGCGCGACGGCGGCGCGGCGACGCCGAATTAGCAGCAACGCCGCGACGCCACCGAGCGCCGCTAGAGCGGCGAGCGCGGCGCCCGCCAGCAGCGCGGGCGGTGCGGACGCAGCGGGCGCGGCGTGCGGCGCGGGGGAAGCAGCGGGCACACGCAGGCGCAGCGCCGCGCCCAACAGCGGGTGCGCCGCGAGCCGCCGCCGTGACACCAGCTCGCTCAGCTCCCGCAGCGCGCCGCTCAGCTCCTCGGCACCCCCTGCGCCCTCGCCCTCGCCGCCGACCTCATCGCCAATCCACTGGAAAGAACGCTAATTTTAGTTACAGTGAACCTCATAGCAGAAAGGATGTGAAGCGAAGACACTCGACGAAGGCGATCGATGTGCCCTCCTCGACACGGCTTACTAGTTAACAATGTGGCTGGAATAAAAACCATTTTTTTGTTTTAGTTTGGAAAAAACTGTGTTTGTATCACCAAAGAAAGTCATAATACAGGTTGTTTCAATTTTAACCTTTTATGTTTTTTTGGAAAACAGGAGGCAAATAGAGCTCTTGATTTTTTGTGTTATTACTATAGGTCAGAGCAATATTTGTGCAAATTTTGAAATCAGTCAGTTATATAGATTTAGAGAAAATAAATTATAGAGAGGGTGTTGTAGTCGATTGGGGTAGTGGGGGGGGGGGTAGTGGGGGGGTTGAAATTTTAAACATTGTACACATCCTACATAAGGCATCGTACGGCTTCGGGGGCATTTTTAAAAAGACTATCCTGCTATACCCTTTATCCTGAAGATAGCGCGGGAATGAGGCATTGAATAAAATATTACAAAGTAAGTACAATATATGAGCATTTCGAAGACAACGAATGGGAACCCACTTGAGTTTAGTGTGAAATTCTGAGACATGGTCACATTTGCGTAGGCCAAATATAGCAGAAACTTTGAAGACGCTCAAGTTTATTGAGATGATCCTCTCTCAGGTAGTAGACGTCAGCGTAATCAAGAATAGAGAGTTAGAGAGATTGTGCTAGTGCAATTTTAATGGTAGTCTGTAGGAAATTGCGTAATCTGCGCAATGATCCGACCGACGCAAACATCTTTCGGCTAGTCACAGCTAGTTGGGGGTATCAACTCAAGTGCTTGGTAAGTGTGATGCCAAGATTTTGAACAGTTTCACTAAATGGAATGATGACACCATCAAATACGACAAGAGGGAGCAAATCCCAATCTACTTTACAAATGGTTCTGGGACTACCAATGATAATCATCTGAGTTTTACTAGGCTATTTACTTTTAGGCCATAAGATTTGCTCCATTCAGATATATATAAAGCAGAGGGGATTAGACACCACCCTGAGGTATACCAGCTGACATGTTGCATCTAGAGGAGAAACGCTCTTCAAGGCAAAACAGTTGTCGGCGATGTCCGATGTTTAGAGTGCGTAGTATAGCCAAAAAATATCTGTGTCGACATTTAAGAACAAGTCGTATATAAAAGCGATGATCAAACTGACACATTAGAGGTGCACAGCAATGGCGAAATTTGTTTTCGTCCCTAACTATGCTTGTTTAAGATATAAAAAATGTAATAACACTATATCAGACTCTAACCCGGAAGAACTGAAAATTATGCACCAAAATATACAAGGGCTCTGTTGTAAACTTGACATAATCGAAATAACTTTAAATGACATTTAAAAAAAGAGTTTAAGTTTTACTGAAACATTTGTTAAAAAGGGTACAGAATCTAATATCAAACTCAATAATTACAAATTAGTTGCTTCATTTTGTCGTAATAAGTGTAGAGGTGGAGCATGTATCCTGACAAAAAGCAAATTAAATGCCAAAACTTTATGTATTCCTTCCAATATCGTTACTCCATTTTATTTCGAATGTTGTGGCGTTGAGATGATTGGTCTCAATGTGATATTATATTTCTCGCTTCATTCTTCAGATATGATTTGATTACTAGGTAGTCCCCCTAACTTACTAGGTAACTTCGCACGTTTTTCAAAAGTTGTTAAACGATAAAATGACTTGAAACGTATTTCCGCCCTGTCCCGCCTCTAGGTACCCATCTTGACGTTTACTCATTCCTCTTTCGTGCGCGGTAGCTATCGCACGCGCCCTCAGAACACCATGCCGAAAAGAAGTGCGCAATCTAAAATAGAACACTATACCAGAAAACTAAAAAAGTTACAAGAAAAAGAAGAACGCCGGAAGATTATATCTCCACTTGATTCAGCATCGGACGATGAAGGTAGGCAAAGTTCTTGCTAGTTTTTCTTTCCTTTGGTCGTAAAAGTGATCATCTATTTTGTTGCATGAATAATTAGTTTTGGTACGCTTTGGGATTGACTGCGAGTCAAGAACTTAGACGTTTTCCTTAACTACTTACTACGTAACGACCAAAACTGCATCGGAGTTGACTGCGAGTCTCCAACGATGACTATAAGCAGAAAATAGTGCAATCTAAAATAGATTGAACGTCCCTCTGCACAAGATTCGTTTTAAATATTTTCACAACCTAAGAGCAGGTTACAGGAAGCAACCAACACCGGAAACACGCCGCCCGTATGCAGCGCAGGCGCAGCAGGCGCAACGAGCCCCTACCCAAGACAAGCCACGTGCTCCGTCTCATAGTCATCACTGGCACAGGTACATGCGGGTAGACTAACCCACTTTTACCATTGCTGGTTAAAAATAACTAATAATAGCGTTATACTCGATTGGATTAGGAATGGGTATAATATAAATTTTCAAAAGCCTGTTGTTCAGTATTGTGTACCTCAAAACACTTTTTCACGTACGGAAAAAGAAAATATGTTAGAAACTCTCACTAAACTAAAAAAAATAGGAGCTATTTCAGAATGCAAAGTGACCAAATTCATATATCTAGAATTTTTCTTACCCCAAAAGCTAACGGAGGTAAGCGTTTCAAATTAAACTTGAAACCCTTAAACAAATTTGTTACTAACGAACACTTCAAAGTGGAAGATCACCGAACAGCACCGAACAAGTTGATACCACGTAATGGATATCTTGCAACTATCGACTTAAAAGACGCTTTTTTCTTAGTATCAATTCGTCCTTCTGACCGTAGGTACTTGAGATTCCAGTTTCAGCCTCATAATTCGGCCAAAACATTCACGTATGAGTTCAATTGCAATTTGCATGCCGTTCGATTTAGCCATTGCTCCACGAGTTTTTACCAAGATTATGAGAGTAGTCATAGCTTATCTAAGGTATCGTGGTTACAAGTCTGTGTTTTATTTAGATGACATTTTATGCATAGGCGACATTTACGAGCAGTGCGTTGATAATGTTAATGAAACATTGAAGGTATTTCATTGCTTAGGATTCGTTATCAACCACGATAAAAGTGATCTGATGCCTCAACAAACTTGCAAATTTATAGGATTTAATTTCGACACAAAAAATCTAAGCATGAACCTACCCTCAGATAAACGAAGTAAAATAGCAAAGTTGGTTGCCAAGTTCACAAAACTGCCGTTATGTACTATTCGTGAATTGTCTCAACTTATCGGAGTCCTAGTCGCTGCTTGTCCAGCGGTTAAATATGGATGGATGTACACCAAAATCTTAGAGCGACAAAAGTATCTTGCTTTGTTCAAAACCGATAATCATGAAGATAAAATTAACCTACAGAGTATGATATTAAAAGATTTATACTGGTGGTCGACTAATATTGACACAACGACCAATTTTATGAGACAAACCACCTTCGACCTTGAAACTTATACTGACGCGTCCAGAACTGGCTGGGGTGCCGTCTGTAAAAACGTCAACGTCAATGGCAGATGGAAAAACGCAGAAAAGTGGAAACATATCAATTATTTAGAATTGATGGCTGCTTTTCTGGGCGTGAAATCATTCGCTAGCAACATTACTAACTCCGCAATATTACTTCGCATTGATAATACAACTGCAATCAATTACGTGAATCGAATGGGAGGTATACAATACCCCCATTTAAATGACTTAGCCAGGGCTCTTTGGCAATGGTGCGAACAGCGCGGATATTTGCATCATATGTTAATACCAAAGAAAACCGCGCTGACGCTGCATCTAGAATA
Organism: Selenia dentaria; assembly: GCA_917880725.1. Taxonomy (NCBI): domain Eukaryota; kingdom Metazoa; phylum Arthropoda; class Insecta; order Lepidoptera; family Geometridae; genus Selenia; species Selenia dentaria. Next base: position 31,549,200 of record OU862895.1, on the reverse strand, counting down.
ATTAATCCAGATACTGAATGGACACTTTCTAATAGGGCCTTCCAAAATATCTTACAACATTTTGGCACACCGGAAATTGACTTATTTGCATCACGTGATAAGGCCAAGTGTTCTAGGTTCGTTTCATGGAAACAAGACCCTGATGCAATATCCGTAGACGCATTCACTTTGAACTGGCAATCAATCTATTTTTATGCTTTTCCGCCATTTTCCCTTGTATTAAAATGCCTTAGAAAAATAATAGGCGATAAAGCTAGTGGCATCTTAGTATATCCGCACTGGCCATCACAGCCATGGTTTCCATTATTGCAAAGCTTAATAGTTTCCGACGTTATTTATTTAAACCCCAGTAAGAACCTCTTGCAATCTCATTTCAGGGATCCTCATCCCCTATTCAAGAGCCTTACCCTGGGTGTCGCGAAGCTCTGCGGCAGTCATTTATACGGCGGGGCGTCTGCGCAAACTCGACAACACTAATGCTAGCATCTTTTTCTGACAGTACAAACAGTACAACATTTGACTAAAACTTTGGTGGCAATTTTGTACCGTTAACAATATCAATATGTTTGAACTATCGAAGACCTCCGTACTTACCTTACTAACATCACAGTTTACCAACGGTTGTGCATATGGCAGCTTAAATTCTCAACGTTCTGCTTTGTCTGCTTTTATAAGAAATAATATAGGTTCTGATGAAAGCGTGAAGCGTCTGCTTAAGGGCGCGTATAAACTAAGGCTAATTAAACCTAAATACTCCAGTACCTGGGATCCTCAGTTGGTTTTAAATCACATTTCATCGTGGTATCCTAACGACAATCTATCCCTCGAAAAGATCACTAAAAAACTTGTAATATTATTAGCAATATGTACGGCCCATAGGGTACAGACGCTCTCAGTTATCAAACTCGAAAACATATCATTTTCAAAGAATGGCATAAAAATAATTATATCTGATGTTATAAAAACATCTGCTCCGGGTAGAGCCCAACTAGTTTTATTCCTGCCATATTTTAAGGAAAATACAAGCATTTACCCAGCTACCGTTCTCTCAGACTATATTTCTGCTACGAAAAACCTACGACCTGAGGGTACAGGATATCTTCTATTGACATATAAACGGCCACACAAAGTTGCCAAAACGCAATCTCTCAGTAGATGGGTAAAACAAGTGCTGTCAGAGAGCGGAATTGACGTCTGTGTATTTAGCGCACACAGCACCCGACATGCTAGCACCTCGGCCGCTAACTTAGCTGGCGTCAATATCGAAACAATTCGTAAAACAGCAGGCTGGACTAGCTCGTCTAACTCATTTGCCCGTTTCTATAACAGAACCGTTTTAGACGAAAGCGAATTTGCTCGGACGGTTTGCTTAGCATCATCAAGCAAGCAAGTCATTAGACAATGAACATACTCGTAACTCATAGCGATAATAAATTACTATTACAAAGAGTTTAAGGGTTTGTTTTTCAAAACATACGAAATTGATTGTTTAAATTAAGTTTAATTTAAGAAACAATTTCTATTATTTGTTGAATCACAATTTGTCATAAATAAAATATGTATTTATGGTAGCCATTATATTTTATTTGTAAAACTTTCTGCTCTTAAGAGCAGAAAGTTTTACAGCGACTCATATAATAATGATAGAACTTCACTTCGGGGAAGTTCGTTTAATCACTTAATAGTTACTATATATAGAATACCAGATCATAAAAAATCACAGATGGCCTTATTTTTCTTTAAGCTTGACAAATTGCTTAATTATTTAACAGACCAATTTAGAAGAAAGAAAATAGTTATATGTGGTGATTGGAATATAAATACAATAAAACAAAATTCAGTTACCAAAGAATTGATTAATATTCTAGAAAGTTATAATTTTAAAACCCACATAAAATCGCCTACACGTCTTGTATCTTGTTTAGATCGAATAGCGTCAAACATAAAATATGTAAAATGTGAGTTACTTACTCTAGGACTGTCTGACCATGAAACAGCACAATTGCTTACTTTGAGAGCAAACAAACAAAATGCAAGAACACCCTGGTTCGAATCTAAAAGAGACTACAGTTTTTATAATATTACGAAGTTTTGTGAGTGTATATCTTCGCTATCATTTGCAGAAGTTTAAGAGGCGGATGGCTTATCGGAAGCGTTCGACTGTTTTTATACGAGTAGTACATTTCGATTATTTTATGATCTGTGCTTTCCTATGATTAAAGTGAAGATCAGTAATAGAGCGGTGAAAGCTAATTGGTTGACTAAAGGAATCATTAAATCAAGTAGAACCAAACGATTCCTATATTTAAAATACAGAAAAACAAGTATTAATAAAATACAAAATAAAAATACATATAGTTAATATAATCATATAAATAAAAAATTTACACAAATAGCATAAAGACAATATAACATGAAACGAATCAGGAATGATAAAAAAAGTAAAGCTATTTGGAAGGCAATATCTTCTACTTTAAGTAGGTAATAATATAAATAAAAATGACATTAATAAATTAAATTTGAATAATTTGACATACACCAATACCATTGACATTTGCAATAAATTTAATAATTATTTTGATGATTAATTTACACATCAACCCACTACAACAACGACAGTTTCAACAAGTTTTATCAACACCACACATGGCAATATGAATTTAAAAACAATATTTTTGACCGCAACAGATCCTTATGAAATTTATAGTATCAAAATGATGCTTAGTAATAGTAAAACGAGTGGGTACGATGAAATCACGACTCAAATTTTAAAGTTTTGTGAAAAATGGATAAAATGTGTCCCATTTTCTCATATTGTCAATCTGTCTTTTCTGAATGGAGTATTTCCTGAACAACTCAAGATATCTATAGTGAAGCCTCTTTTCAAAACTGGTGATACGTCAGATCCTAATAACTACCGCCCCATATCTATAGTACCCATATTGTCCAAGATACTTGAAAAAGCTATGTCAAGCAGATTACATAACTTTTTAACTAATCATAAAATCCTTGTAAAAGACCAATTCGGGTTTCGTAAAAACAGCTCCACTACACTAGCATGTTTTAATTTAATAAAAGCCGCTACAGAGGGCATAAACAAAGGATATCTAGTTGTTTCCTTGTTTCTTGACTTAAAAAAGGCTTTTGACTTTGTGAATCATAAAAAACTTCTACACAAGCTAAATTTATATGGCATTAAAGGTAAGACTTTGGAGTGGCTGTCTAGATATTTAATTAATTGAAAACAATTCACTGAGATCTCAAAAACTATAGGCAATGGTAACAAAACGTATGAAAGAAAGAAATTTAGATCTCAAACTATATTAAATAAAAAAGGTGTGCCTCAGGTAAGTGTTTTAGGAACTCTGCTTTTCCTGTTACATATCAATGATCTCCCGGAGCAAATAACTCACAGATGTGTTCTCTTTGCGGACGACACTACAGTTATAATTAAATGTAATGACAAAGAATCTTGTCAACAAATTGTGAACGAAGCGTTAGCGGATGTTATTAACTGGGCAAATAATAATGACTTAAATATTAATATTAGCAAAACTAAAATAATGCATTTGTACCCATATTGTCCAAGATACTTGAAAAAGCTATGTCAAGCAGATTACATAACTTTTTAACTAATCATAAAATCCTTGTAAAAGACCAATTCGGGTTTCGTAAAAACAGCTCCACTACACTAGCATGTTTTAATTTAATAAAAGCCGCTACAGAGGGCATAAACAAAGGATATCTAGTTGTTTCCTTGTTTCTTGACTTAAAAAAGGCTTTTGACTTTGTGAATCATAAAAAACTTCTACTTAAGCTAAATTTATATGGCATTAAAGGTAAGACTTTGGAGTGGCTGTCTAGATATTTAATTAATTGAAAACAATTCACTGAGATCTCAAAAACTATAGGCAATGGTAACAAAACGTATGAAAGAAAGAAATTTAGATCTCAAACTATATTAAATAAAAAAGGTGTGCCTCAGGTAAGTGTTTTAGGAACTCTGCTTTTCCTGTTACATATCAATGATCTCCCGGAGCAAATAACTCACAGATGTGTTCTCTTTGCGGACGACACTACAGTTATAATTAAATGTAATGACAAAGAATCTTGTCAACAAATTGTGAACGAAGCGTTAGCGGATGTTATTAACTGGGCAAATAATAATGACTTAAATATTAATATTAGCAAAACTAAAATAATGCATTTGCAATCTTATAATACAAAATCAATATGCCTTGACACCAAGTATCTTAATCAAAAAGTTACGGAAGTTAGTTGCTTCAAATTTTTGGGAATAAACTTGGACAAAAATCTGAATTGGAAAGACCATGTTTATGAGGTCTGTCAAAAACTAAGCCGGTACACGTTTGCATTAAAAAGACTCAGACAAACAATATCTGTTGATGCCGCTTTGGCTGCCTATCATGGCTATGTATTGTCGGTGCTTAGTTATGGCTTTATAATCTGGGGAAACTCAGTTGAGTTAGATAAGGTTTTCAAGGTACAGAAACGTTGTGTCCGGGTAATAAATAAAGCTTGGTTTCTTGACAGCTGCAAACCACTATTGAAAATAAAACAATATTCTTCCACTTCCATGCATGTTTGTAAGAGACTTGTGTGTTTTTGTTAAGACAAATCCTAGTTATTTTCAGAGAAGAATGAATGTTCTTCCACGACAAAATAAACCGAAGTATCAAAACCTATTATATCGCCCTCTATGCCAAAAAGTAATCTACGAAAAAAATGTTAATATAATGGCCATTACTGTTTACAACAAATTGCCTGACTATATTAAAATATTAGACGGTAATAGCTTTAAAACCAGACTGCATACGTGGTTATTGAACAATTGTTTTTATAGCGTGAAAGAATATCTGCATGAATATTTATTGTGACATAATTATAAGTAAGTTAAGTATATAATATAGAAATAAACATGAATATTTGTACGCCTGCTTGCAGGTTGAATACATCGACGTCAATTATTCATAAGATCTGAAAATGTATTATGTGTATTCTGACAAATAAATATTTGATTGATTGATTGATTACTGAAGGCGTTACTAAGATCCAGAAGTGTCAACATAGTTAACTGACCGTTTTCCATGCCTAGACGTATATCGTCAGTTATTTTCTGTGCTGCGTACTGGGCGGAAGCCGGATTGGAAGGGATTGAAGAGGTTATGTCTAATTAGAAAGGAGTTGAGCTGGTTATGAACTAGACGCTCGAGAACTTTAGAAAGAAAAAGAAGGATAGAAATGGGACGTTGCTCAGAAAATAACTTGGAATTCATCTTCTTAGGCAGTATTATAATTTGTGCGTCACACAATTTTGGGAACACACCATTAGAATAATTGAGAATAAAGTAAAGAACAGGGATAATATGGTCTAGGATAGGAATAAGCAAATGTCTACTAATGCCGACAATTCGGATGGAGAGTATGCTTTAGCTAAAAGGTCAAAAGTCAGGAGTTACAATGTTGGTAAGAGAAGTTAAAGTGCAAGTTTTTCTCAAATAAAATCAGATACTGCGGAAAAATATTGATTCAAAGAATCGATGTCTTAGCATGTATACTACAACATGTATATCGTACAGTTGATTAATTATAGAATTGAATACAGCCAGCTGCTCATCAATTAATGTAGCATCCGTTACAGGTCTTTTTACTGGCATCATTCAAAAAGTACCTGATTCATATTACTATTATTTATGAAGGAGGACGAATTTTGTAGAATAAGTAGACCATATCATGGTATGAAAAAGCATCAGCTGGGCACTGACCACGTTTAGCAACATGTTCTTAGGAAGATACCATCATAAGATCAAGAAGGGAAGGGCAGATAATAGACGTGACAATTGACAGTTTACCATTTAATAATGAGTTCTCACGGAAGTTTTTATGACAGTGTAGACCTGTGAACTGTGAAGGCTGCCCATATACATTGTCAAATAGTGTGACAAGGAATAAACATGAACTTAAGGCATTTCGTGCTTTAGATTCACTTAACCTGTAGGCAAGTACAACAAACAACTACAACAACAGAAAACTCACCAGCGCTAGATCAAGGGCGTCGTCGTCATCAGGCGCGATATCACAGAGCAGCGCAAGCGGGGGCACTCTGGGGGCGCGAGCGGCGAGCGAAGCAGCTAATGCGCGGCGCAACGCTGAACATGCGCGCTCGGCGTGCGCGCCCGCCGCGAGCCGCTCGCGAGCCAGCTGTAGCTGCGCGCGCACGCAGCCTGGAGGCGGGCTGACGCGCGCGCCGGGCCAGCAGGCGGGAGGGGCGGGAAGTGCGGGGGGCTCCACGCTGCGCCCCGCCACGCGCCGGCACTCGCCCAGCGGCGGGCACGGCGCCCGCAAGCACAGCGCGGGCGCAGCTGGGACGCACACCTGACACATTCAAGGACATTATTTATATATTTAATTCTTATATGCATCGATAGCAAACAGCTTTGAATACAATGATCTTTTTCAGATAGAAAGTCTATGGGAAATACAATTATATACATTAAAACATATTAATTAGGTATTGATAGAGGTAAAACATGCATCATTGACCAAGCGAGCGAAGTGTCTTTGCTTTAACTGGCCAAATTGACTTTCATCAGTTCGTATGTTCGTTAGGTCGTATTTTGGTCCTCATGAACAGGTTGCATTGTTAAAACATTCTTGACGAAACTTGGTATACATGTTCTACTTTTTCCTCCTCTTTAATCGTTCCCTCATTACTGAGGATTGGACTCCTCTGTTGCAGTTTGTTTTCTGTTTCTCTCCACCGAGTTCTGTTGCTGGCCTGATGTAGAGCTGTGCTGAAAGGTATCTCCAGCTGTTCCGATACTTGATCCTGAGTCCTGTTGGTCTTTTACCCTCAATTTTGCCAGTTACTTTTAGACGCTCAAGGTTGTCAGAGCTTCTACGCGCAATATGACCGAAGTACTGTAATACTCGGTGTAAGCATATTGCAGAGAGTCTTTGGGAACGTTCTAAATTTAGCTTTTCTAAGACAGATACATTTGTGCGGCGAGCTGTCCATGGTATTTGTAAAAGACGGCGCCAGACCCACATCTCAAAGGTGTCTATCCTTTGTCTGTCAGCTGACTTCAGAGTCCAAGATTCAGCGCCATACATGAATATGGAGAAGACCAGAGAGCGTACTATTTGGATTTTGGTGCGTATCTTGATGTTTCGATCTCTCCATATTCTTTTGAGTTGGGTCATTGCAGTCTTTGCCATGCCAATACGACGTCGAATTTCAGGTTCGCAACTTCCTTTGTTGTTAATGGTTGATCCGAGATATACAAATTGATCAACTGTCTCATATTTGTTCAAAAGGTCAGTACGTTGTAAAGTTGCAAACCGATCAACAATCATTATCTTGGTTTTGCTGCAGTTGATGTTGATTTGCTTGCTGGCGGTATCCACACGTTTTAGAAGTTGTACCATTTCTTCATTTGATGACACAAGCAGCGTGGTATCATCCGCGTATCGAAGGTTTGACAGTTTGAACCCACCTATCCCAACAGTTCCCTCCCACCCATCAAGAGTTTAAACAAGATGGGAGAGATACTACAACCCTGATAAACCCCTTTCTTGAAATTCTATTATATTCTATTGGATGTGACTTCCCCGAGCTTTATCGTGCCGTAGCCTGTATGACTGTATGTATGTGAGACGGGACTAGTTCTTCAGAATCAGAATCGTTTATTAACCTTAAAACATTGTTTGTTACATTGGGCAAATCAACAAATACATTTTAAAATTAAACATAAGAAATAACAATAATAAAATTACAGCAATTTTACCGAGAAAATGCAAAAATTAAAAATGATGTCATTTAAAAGTTACATTCTAATATAATAAGGTATTCATTTTTACAGAATCATTTTAGCCTGAGCAGTCAAATAGCCTATACCTACCTATAGTTACCTAGCCTACCTGCCTACTTATATTTTTCTACAGAATTAAAATTTAATTATGGTTGGTGGTTTTACTTTTGAATCTAGGTATTTCAAGCGTTTTTCTATATTCGTTTCTGTATGTTAATTTGTATGCAATACTTCTGAAATACGAATTTAATTAATCAGCATTGGTCTTAAGGTCAGTTTTCTTTTTACCATGCTCGTCTGTATTTGACTGTTTGTTTTTTTTACTTTCCTTAATATTACCTCGATTTATTTGTTCATTTATAATTTTCCTGGTCTACTTTCCCTAAAAAGGGTTGATGTTTGTTGCGGCACTATTTACCAACCGATTTTGATAAAATTTACTGACTTTAAAGAGGAATTGCAAATATCCACATAATTGGTCAAGTGGTAGCTAGAATATTTTTTTAAAATCATTTATTCAATTTAGGCATCGAAGACGCACTTATGAACGTCAACTTTTTATTATAATGTACTTTAAAGACTTTACCGCCGCGTTCCAAAATATATAGAGCCCACCGAGAAGAAGCGGCAAGAAACTCGGGGCCATTCTTTTTATATAGATGTTTACAATGTTTCTACTTAGGTACTACAAATATTACATTTTATGGGTGGCAGAGTGACAGCTTGCCAGAAGTGGAGAAGCATCTTTATCTTCTATATAATGTCGAACTTTATAATATTATAATAACAATAATATTATAACCGCAGCACACCTCTCAACACCCTTCAGATATCCACACCAACGTTGCCCCTTTTGTCACCATTGATGGTGGCTCTTATTAGGGGCCCGTTTAGTGGGTGGCGAGTCACCTGCCTAAATATTTTAAGATGAGACTGAAATTGGCAGGTGCCATAGTCTCGTCCATAGCCCACTATCTCCTGTACCACTAATAAGAACATATCAATAGCCATACCCATTTTACCCATTTTTGTAATAGATATACCATGTAACCATCCATCCAAAATGTTTTTGTTTTTATACTACATTGTATTTTTATACCAAACGGGCCTCTAAGTGTTGGCTACAGCCCCACTTATGCCTATGTAAAGAACCGGGTGAAACCCGTGAAATATGTCAAATAAAAGGATTAATAATATTAAAGCTTTATTTCATTTCATACAAATATTAAATCAAATTGATAAAAAGGGAAACTAAAGAAGTTAATATACTAGTTACAAATAGATAAAAATATTTAAAACTAACTTTAACTAGCAAAATTTAATAAATGTATTATGCTTGTGTGGACCCCCTTCGGGTAAAAGCCTCCTCCAAAGTGTTCCACCTCTCTCTATCATTTGCGACTAACTATTTATGTTTAGTTATGGAACTTTATAATAAGCTTTTTTTATTTAAACGTTTTTTACAGTGTACTTGAATTTGCCCTCTGTGAGCTCAGTTATGTGCTTTGGGATTTTATTGTAAAAACGCACACAATTTCCTAGGAATTACTTATTAGTCTTCGCAAGTCTAAAACTAGGTACAGCTATCCTATTTGTATTTCTAGTATTAAAAGTGTGGTGATCACTATTTAACTTATATTTATGTAAATTTTTACGAACATACATTATACTCGTATTTTCAAATACATATAAGGAAGGCAACGTTAATATATTGATTTCTTTAAATAAATCTCTCAAAGATTCACGGGGAACCATTTCGTATATAGCTTGAATAGCACGTTTCTGTAGGATAAAGATGGTCTCTATATCAGCCGCTGAACCCCATAGCAATATCCCATATGACATTACGCTGTGGAAATATGCAAAATACAGTAACCACGCCGTAGTAGCGTCTGTTAGCTCTCTTATTTTACGTACCGCATATGCAGCAGAGCTGAGTCTCCCAGACAGGGCATTTATATGAGGACCCCATTGTAATTTTGCGTCAATTTTAATGCCTAGGAAGACTGTTGCCTTGTCCATTACGGGTTTAACTCCATCAAGCGTAACGTTCCACTCCAAATATGGAACAGTAGGCAAAGGAAACATTTTGTGTTTTTTGAATTCAGAAGTAAATTATTAGTTGAGAACCATTAAGAGATAATAGATAGAGTGTTGTTTACTTGAATTAGTGTGCTATATAATCTTTTCTATCTACTTTGAAAATCAGAGATGTGTCATCCGCAAATAAAACTAATAATAGGTTGTCAAGTTTAAAATATGATCGATTTTGATATCTCAGACTGCGAATAATTGCCGATGATAAGAGTGTGCTCTACTGCTACTACTTTATTTTCTGTTTCAGGTTCAAGAGCACGTCACACGATGCGTTTTAAATGTTATGAATGACTTACATATCAAGCATCGGAGTCTATCGGAGCTATTTCTTTAAATTGTCAATTGATTTTCTTTGATTGATGATGATTGATTTTTGAATGTATTAAAACTGCTTGGGACTGATCACTTCAGGATCTACCTACTCGTGTATTACGATGTCAAAGTGTAGCGTGTCTTGCCCTACTGATTCGATCATTATGATCTCTTAAAAGAATAGAAATAAGAAAAAATATAGTATCTCAATCCTAGATAAAAATAGAATGGGAGTTTTTTTTCAGAACTAGACCTCTGGCCCGGAACCAGGTTATCTTTGAGTTTTGGGATAGCCTGTGTATGTATGTATAATAATAAGATATTATTATTTTTCTTCAGTATCTCAGTAAGCATAATTACGAGAGAGATCATCTTATACATAACGATTTTTTAAAATTCTCATTCCGATTTCATTTTATACTGTTTGTGCACCACCATCCCTCTTTTTCCATTCAAAGGTCGTAGAAGAGATCGCTTTGAGCGATTAAAACGCCTGTTAAAGAAAAGAAAAATATATATTTCACTTTTCAAAGCTGTACTGTATCGATTGTTTTATTTTAATATGTTCAGTAAAGAGCATATCTATCTAGCTATGTATCTAACGGTGTGTTCCATCAGCTTCACTTAAACGCCAGTTGCCATTCCTTAGTATACCACCTTACAGAACTTCGTCACTGAATATCAAGTGAAATAGTAGTGAAAACTAGTGTACCTCGTCTGTGCGACAGGGCTGCGCGTTGGGCGCCAGGCAGTCGGGCACGCCGCACCACAGGCGCGTGCAGAGCGGCGCTCCGGCCGCGCACCGGCACACGTTGCAGCCCCACCACCACGTGCCATTCCCCCCTCCACACGCCGCGCCCTCCCCGCCCTCACCACCCCCGCCGCTTTCCGCCTCTCCGCCCTCCCCGTCGCCCTCCGAGCTGCCGTCGCCGCGCTCCTCGCCGAGCCCCGCCACCACTGCAAATAATAACAAGATTGATAAGTAGGTACGCGCTTCATGTTTTGATTTGGCGAATTATTGGAGAACTCATGGATATTATAAAATATCCGGCTATAGCGTGTGATCCACTCAAGTACGACCTGGCAATTAAAACAGGAAGGATTGGTATCTTAAAGACTAACAATAGCGCATTGCAGTCACAAGTGACTGGAGAAACAGGTTGAATCAGTTCGAGCAGCAATCCCGAGATAGTAATTTCGAAATTCAGTGCGTTACTGAGCAAACTTCAGAAAACATTTACATACTACGATTTACATACGTTTTGCAAAAATCAACCGCGAGTCACATACTACATACTCCTGAGCACGAGATAACGAATTACCATTGTTTTGCGAAATCAACCGCGAGTCACATACTACATACTCCTGAGCACGAGACAACGAATTACCATTGTTTTGCGAAATCAACCGCGAGTCACATACTACATACTCCTGAGCACGAGATAACGAATTACCATTGTTTTGCGAAAATCAACCGCGAGTCACATACTACATACGGGGTTCCACAGGGGTCGATCTTGGGTCCGTTCTTATTCTTAGCATATATCAATGACTTACCACATATGGTTGAGGGCCTTGCTGACATAGTTCTTTTTGCGGATGATACTTCTCTGATTTTTAAAGTAGATAGGAAAGATAGAGAACTAGTTCAAGTCAACAACGCGTTAACTATTGTTTCAAATTGGTTCGTCGCAAACAACCTGCTTCTCAACGCAAAGAAAACGAAATGTTTAAAATTTTCCATGCCTAATGTAAGACATATAGAGCCAAACGTATTACTCGACAGAAATAAATTGAAAATTGACAAGGCAATAGTCTTTCTAGGTATTAGCATAGACTCTAAATTACAATGGGGTCCTCATATTGATGCACTATCTGGAAGACTGAGCTCAGCTGCATATGCGGTTCATAAAATTAGGCAATTGACAGATATAGCTACTGCTCGACTGGTCTACTTTGCTTACTTCCACAGCATAATGTCATATGGTATCCTGCTGTGGGGGTCAGCGGCGGACATAGAGACAGTTTTTATATTGCAAAAGCGGGCAGTTCGAGCCATCTACGAAATGGGTCCCCGCGGATCCTTAAGACAAATGTTCAAAGAAATTAATATATTAACTCTTCCATCTTTGTATATCCTAGAAAATATAATGTACGTTCGTAAAAATATAAAGAAGTTTAGAATAAATAGTGATATGCATAATATTAATACTAGAAATAAGGATAGGATAGCTGTATCTAAATTTAGACTCACAAAAACTAAAAATAAGTCCTTCTTAGGCAATTGTGTACGTTTCTATAATAAAATCCCGAAAGACATTACTGAGCTCACTGAAGGGAAATTCAAGTTACGTGTCAAAAATATACTAATGGAAAAGCCTATTATAAATTGAGTCACTACTTAGAAGACAAAGATGCCTGGAAGCTTTCCACTTCTGCCTAATAGCCAACTATTGAATAAATTTGTTATTTTAATACTACTCATATGTAACCTCAATGTACAAAAACTTGAAAAAATAATGGCCCACGAGTTTCTTGCTGCTTCTTCTCGGCGGTGGTTCTTTTCCAAAGACAGCGGTAGAATCATTTAAAAATTTTTGACGTTCATAAGAGTGTCTATGATGCCTAAACTGAATAAATAATTTTTGAATTTGAATTTGAATTTGAATTTGACATACTCCTGAGCACGAGATAACGAGTTACCATTGTTTTGCGAAAATCAACCGCGAGTCACATACTACATACTCCTGAGCACGAGATAACGAATTACCATTGTTTTGCGAAAATCAACCGCGAGTCACATACTACATACTCCTGAGCACGAGATAACGAATTACTATTGTTTTGCGAAAATCAACCGCGAGTCACATACTACATACTCCTGAGCACGAGATAACGAATTACCATTGTTTTGTGAAAATCAACCGCGAGTCACATACTACATACTTCTGAGCACGAGATAACGAATTACCATTGTTTTGCGAAAATCAACCGCGAGTCACATACTACATACTCCTGAGCACGAGATAACGAATTACCATTGTTTTGCGAAAATCAACCGCGAGTCACATACTACATACTCCTGAGCACGAGATAACGAATTACCATTGTTTTGCGAAAATCAATCGCGAGTCACATACTACATACTCCTGAGCACGAGATAACGAATTACCATTGTTTTGCGAAAATCAATCGCGAGTCACATACTACATACTCCTGAGCACGAGATAACGAATTACCATTGTTTTGCGAAAATCAATCGCGAGTCACATACTACATACTCCTGAGCACGAGATAACGAATTACCATTGTTTTGTGAAAATCAACCGCGAGTCACATACTACATACTCCTGAGCACGAGATAACGAATTACCATTGTTTTGCGAAAATCAACCGCGAGTCACATACTACATACTCCTGAGCACGAGATAACGAATTACCATTGTTTTGCGAAAATCAACCGCGAGTCACATACTACATACTCCTGAGCACGAGATAACGAATTACCATTGTTTTGCGAAAATCAATCGCGAGTCACATACTACATACTCCTGAGCACGAGATAACGAATTATCATTGTTTTGCGAAACGGTTATTACCGTTTGTTAAAATAATTAACAAATCATGTACTATTGTTGCTAGGAACACATGTCCTGTAGATGTATATGTATTAGTAATAAACTAATATATAAGAATGAAAAAATGGCATCGGAGTCTAGATATGCAAACAAATATGAGATTTCGATTGAATATTTATTCTAAAAGCTAATTAAAATAACAGACCGTTCTGCTGCCTGCACAGATAATATTTTTTATCAAACTGTAACCCAACGCAAGTATTGACACGCTTTTGTATTGATTCAACGCTATCCTCATAAACTTGTAAATAAGTGCCTTAAATAAAGGAACAGTATTCAAGTTGTGATTTAACTAATGGTGTTTAGAGTATGATAAGCGAGTCCATTTGTTCAAACGGTTTTGCCGTACGCATGACAAAACCTGGCATTCGGCTTGCTTTAGCTGTTATGGTTTCAATATGAAATTTGAAGTTTAATGAAAAATCGAACCAGACACCTAAATCTCGCACTGTGTTGACTTTGTCCAGCCTAGGGTTTTGTAACATATTACTACAAAAAGGAGTATGGTGTTTGATTTGGTTACGGATCAATTAGAGGCAGATGGAAATAAAAGTTGAGTTGTTAAGTTATTAGAGATAGCAGCACCACATGAAGCAGATCGACAGACGGAAAGCGACGGTTTAGTAATAAGCCTATGTTCATATGAAATCATACCAAATAACTAGAAAGCTTTATTTCCCAACAAATACTAACGTTCGAGGCAGCGTCTCGCAGTCCGATGCGGCACGATGGGGCAGACACAGCGCGGCGGTGCGTGCGGGCGCGCGGGGTCGGGCACGCACGTGCCGGGGTGCGGGCAGGGCGGCACGCAGGTCGCACGCGGCGCGCGCATCGAGCACGTGTCGCCCGCCCAGCCCGGCATGCACTCGCACGCCCACCACTCGCCGCCGCCGCCCACGCAGCGGCCGCCGTTGCGACACGGGCCCGACGCGCATGGATCCAGGGACAGTTCGCAGTGCGCGCCTGTGCGGCCATCGCGACACGCGCAAACCCATCCCGGCGGCGCCGCCGTCGGCACGCACGTGCCGCCAGCGGTGCACGGACACGCAGGCAGCACGGAGGCCACGGGGAGCTCGCACGAGCCGCCACCCCAACCTGCGCCGCACGCGCACCGCCACGCGCCCGCCTCACGCACGCACGTGCCACCATTACCGCATGCGCCCTCGGGGCATCTGTCGACGGCTTCCACGCGCATCGAACAAGTTTTACCTGCCAATGTATATTATGAATGTAACTGGCTCCATCACAGTACCATTAGCTGGCTTAATTTTTGTGACCTGTGTTGAGGAGCACTATATATGCTTGCTAATTAGTAGATTAGTATTATGCACGTCTGGCAGTCGTAGGGGGACCGCAGCATTAAATGGTCCAGACAAGTTTTCCTCTAGTTAACATCGTATATGCATGTAGTGTATACCCTGACTAGCCAGCAGTATTTCATGGGTTATCAAATCCAATAATAATGTTGAAGTCACCAGGTAAAATAACATTTTTATTTATATTTAAATGAATTTAGTAATTCATTGAGTAGTTACTGTACTTTGTATTATTAGTAAGGCAGGACATATGACATGGACATACGTGACCGGTGCTTACCCGTCCAGCCGTCGCGGCAAACACAGGCAAAGTCAGCCGTGCCGTCTATGCAAGTTCCGTTGTTGCGACATGGGTTCCCAGCGCACTCGTCCACTTCTGCAAAACAAGCACGCGGTGAGTCGTCAGTGTAAGCATCTATTCTGCTGATCTATTTTATAAGGATATTTCACAGCCTTCTCGGAATAAAAATTATATATGAAAAAACTAATGCCAACACTTGCAAAATTAAGTGCAGTAGTATTAACAGAAACAGGTGAAAACAAAAGCTTTATTAATAATAATATAAAACTTTGCATTGACTGATATTAATGGCAAATATAACAAATAGCAGAGGAACAAGGTGTTGATCCTTGAGGAACACCGGAATGAACAGGTGAAAATATCAACGAGAGTTTATTCAAGGACATAGCTCGACAACAATTACTAATCTAAACAGTTAATCGCATGAGTACCTAGGTCACTCCTTATTCCAGCTGCGTATAGTTTCCTGGCGGATGAAATGATTAATACGGTCGATAGCATTGCTATAGTCAACCTGCCCACACCCTCTATCCCAGTAGACACTAAGTTAGATACTAGTTTCGAAATGACACCAGGTTTTATTATATTTTGTAATTCTTGTAATTCTTCATTAGCACTCGACGACGCATGACCCGCGCACTGTAAGCTTTTCGTGTAGTATAAGGCTACAATTTTCTATTTATAAAGTGTACACAAGAGATGGATGGCCAGTTCAAACTTCCATTAATCTAGTACAACTGTGGCACTAGTAGACTACTCTAAGTTAGTACTTACTGTATTATATACGTCAACAATACCATAACGTTACACTTGGGCAACTATGTACGTGCTAGGCCCACAGAGCCAACGCGGTGGCGTACTTACGTTCATTGCAGAGGGCGCCTCCATAGCCGGGCTCGCAGGCGCAGCGTGGCGGCACTGCCGATGCTTGTACGCAGCGTCCGCGCCCGCACGCGGACCCGCCCACGCACGCGTCGCTCTCTGCACGTAGTTAAAGGCGTGACGTCACTTCAGTGCAAAGTATAACGCGGCACGATAACAGAGATATTTATCTATTTTGATATTATATTTAAATAACTGTGCTCGTGTTTAATACGTCGAATGTAAGTATAAGTAAATAAAGTGAGAATATATGTCGCGATAATAAAACGTGATAAATGATGAAGAGATTGCTTCATTTGATTAATCCTCATCATCATCTATCACCACGTGGGTGAAACCGCGGAGTGCAGCTAGTATATTTTATTTAATTGCATTATTATAACGGGGCACAACCCGAGTCGTCATCTTAGTAGTTGGATTTGGATTTCCTAGAGCAACCCTGCACATTTATTATAATTACTCTAACTGTTAAAATGTCAAATTGAACATCGCGTTCCCAATCATCATTTATGATTTTTCGACACTTTTCAACTACTTTGTTCCAGTCGTGCGGTGTGACATTTTCACTCACAGGCATTAAGTATTAAGTAATGTGAGCATTTTGTTTGCCGTGAAAGGTGGTTATGTTTTTTTCTGGCAGCGAAAATCTTTAACCTTTGACTTGGGGCCATATCAATTCAATCGCGTTATAGTGACAGTAGTATTGTGGTAAACGGATGACTATATGGCCCATTTCCTCTGCAATTGAGTAAGGTAAGTGGCCGTTCGAGGCTTGTGCATTGTAACTAACTTAAGCAATTCATTTTTCAGCGTTGTTTGTTAGCTTCAATGCCTATGCTCTGCAGGTATGCAATTAGCTGAATTTTCTTGTTGCTTCATGTAAGTGTAATCATTGTCCATAATTATCACATGCGGACCGTTTAAGTTGTTCAGTAAAATCAAAAACCACTCCTTAAATTTTTCGAAATTCATCTCTTCGCGGTACTCGTTGGTCTTCATCGACTTAAATGCAATTTGGCACAATACCTGAAGACGTCCCAGCATGAGCATTTATAAGTCTCTCTCCTTTCCCTTCGGGCACTTTGGTTGTAGACTCCGCTTTATCATCTGTCTATGATTTTAAAAACTGTGGTTTGCGTTGAGCCAAGTTTCGTCCAAAACACTTCTTTCTCCCAGTTAGTTAACGTTTGGCTTTACGCAAAAAGTTAACTCGGGCAAGCCCAATATCAGTTCGCGCCATTATATATCTTTTATCGCTTTTTTATAATGCGAATCCAATTTCGTTTCTAAATTTCGGCAAGCGATGGTTTGCTTCCGTTGAATTTATTTGTTTAGTGTTGGAAATTTCCGCCTCGTGTACTACGCACAAATATGGTTTCAATAGCAGCAGCATCACAATCATCAATTTCTGTAACTGGTGCAGCTTTCTTTCTCTTTTTGTTTGGTGTATAGAATTGTGTTTCAATGTCGTCTTCTATCACCTGGCTTGACGTCTCTCCCCTTACTGATTCGTGACATTGTAGCTCGTACCATACCAAGAGCATCCACTTCTCTATCACGCTTGCGCTAATGGCAGCAAAGATCTGCAATTTTGGTTCTAGCGCTCAAATTAGTCAATTAAACGAGCCCACAAACTCGCGACAATCCCTGTTTAGAAAAGTTTTTAATTCTTTTGGCATCTAACATCAACAACAACAACAACAAAAACGAAACAAGTTAACAAATAACACCAACAACAACAAATCGACGATAATAACAACAGAGGTATGGAAATATACGTACGGAGAGAGTAGCGTAACGCTTATAAGGCGTCAGCACTCGTACCATATTGACCAATTGTTCTGATTGCAGTAACAAGAAAAGTGCGAGCAAGAGTGAGCATTGAAAATGTGAGTAAGTACGAAAGAGATAGCATCATTGCCGGCGACCCACCATGCTTTATGATTTATCTATGGTACCTACTATGTTTTGTGCAAATATTTACTAGCACTTATGTTCTTTGTGTCTTTGATTTAATAAAACATTTATGAAGTGAGTAGATAAACTTAATTATTAAATTTTTTGGCATTTTGATTATGTATTATCTAAGTGGTTAAGATGACTCAGACGCAATGAACATCCCTTTACGTTGATCATCGATATGAAGTACCACATTGTGCACGTGATCCATATTTGTATGTCAATGTCAATGTCTCGCTTATCAACCTATATTTAACAAACTGTAACAACTCCCAAACGTAAGAAGGAATTTAAAATCCCGCATGTAGACATAAAACATTTATTTTCTAATTAGACACACTACACCGACCGAGACAGAATCACTGTCGGAACCACAATTGCTTTGTTTACTTTACTCAAAGTGTTGCATGGGCCCTGTATTTTTTAAGTAATCCATGTAATTATTTGCGCACACTTAATAAAATAATGGTATCTCTTTGAGTTTAAGTTCAATTATTGATATTTATTGTACCTATAATATGTAATTATATAAAATGTAATTGTAGTCTATAACAGTCATAGTAAGAGTTTTGTTGAGAATGTTTGTAAGAGTGAGTGTTTAGTACACATCGCTCTAATCCAGTACATCTCATACTCACAGAATGCGGCCTGGCTGCACTAATATCGCGACATACCTACAATAACTTTATCACACCTGTTTATTTTACTAGTAAGGACTAATTATTAAAAATATGTCGATGTTAGCACCTCCTAAGTTTGTAGTATATTGCTCAACAATATACTACAAACTTGGGGATACAAAATAATACATTGCTATTAATACGGACGCCCTTACAAGGTACCTTTTCCTTCTTCATAAGAGATTTAAATACTAATGTTATGATGTAAGTAATGTCATATATGCAATGCATATTGGCATTGCAAGACATTACTAAAATATTATTATATGATATTTATAAAATGAATGTGGAAGGTGCAATATAATATAGTGGTTACACATAGGTTAGTGTATGGGCACCCACACATGGTAGTATATGGGCAGGTGTAGAGTGTAGAGGTGTATGTAGGATAGTATGTGGGCAATAGTGAGTGTACTGACGGTCGCGGGCAGCGCGCTGCGTGCAGTTCTTGCCGGCCCAGCCCGGCGCGCAGTGGCAGTAGTAGTCGCTCTGCGCCGTGTAGCACGCGGCCCCGTTGGCGCACGGCGAGCCGGCGCAGTGGTCGCGGTCGTCCTGCCACATGGAACGTAATGACCAAATATAAAAACACCATTATTATATTTTACTAAGAACAAATCCACGAACTAATACTCTACACGTCGATTCTAAGGTAGTCAATTTGGTTGAAGCCTATAATCAGATTCGTATCGTGGAGGAGGATGTGTACAAAACTGCCATCACTACATCGTTAAGTTTTGTACCGATTCCCTTTAATGAATTTTGAACTCAGAAACGCTAGACAAACTTTTCAGAGATCTGATAATGACCCGTGGAATCGGCTTCTGATGTATTTAGATGTTTTTTTTGTTTTACACAAGTTGTTGCGTGTACGCGAATACCACCTGCGACAACTTTTCACCTGTATGAAAACAATTTGGCGTACTTTTTATCCATGCCAGTGTGGTCAAGTCTATTGGGTCGTCGAAGTTACTTTTCTCAGTTATAAATATCTAAAAAGTGTACGAAGCCACTCCTAGAAAGCAAATTAAAAATGATTGCCCCCACCAAAAATTGTACGAGAACTCCGACGATTTTTGTCGAATGGTAAACATTTATAGGCGATTTTTAATAAAGCCTTGAAAATTCTTTCTTTATAGAAAATTGAGCGCCAGATAGCACTCATAATAAAATTGTGAGTTAATGTGCTGCTAAGCAATGGTCACATGAACAACGAACAAAATATAAGCATGCATCGATTGCGCTAATCGAAAAGTTAGTTAGGTTATTAAACTTACCGGGCAGTACCGTCCGTAGCAGGAAGAGAGCTAAAAGCAGAAGTCAGTTAGTATTGTGCTGAAGCGATCTGGTGTACAATTATACAGTATATAATTAAGTAGATTAAGTGAGTAATTAGTAATTTGTAAATTATGTATATTGTCTGGGCTCTATGGGCCCCGCCCGCGAGCTAACTACCTCTTAAAAACTACGTAAGTAGATTAGATGAGCCGTTCAAGAAAAGAAGAATATGAAATTTCAAAAGATATTTTTTAATCGTATAGAACTGGTAGACGATGGGTCGTTGATGTCGGGTACCTCGCAGTTGGTGCCGGAGAAGCCAACGGGGCAGATGCAGCGGTAGGCGTTGGGCAGATCGACGCACTCGCCACCGTTACGACATGGCCGTGGGGCGCATTCGTCTACGTCGAGCGAGCATGTGCGTCCGGCATACCCAGCCGCGCATGCGCAGTGGAAGTCGTCCACGAGGTCGATGCACGTAGCTCCGTTCATGCACTGGCCCACACAGTCGTCTACGTTGGACTCGCAGTCGCGGCCCGTCCACCCGGCGAGACACGCGCATGCGTACCCGCCCGCTGTGTTATTGCACGCGGCCGCGTTAACGCACGGCCCGAGGGCGTTCTCCCCGCTTCCAGCAGGCCCCGTCGCTCCCGAGTCTGCGCTTCTATCGCTTGGTGCCTGGGCGCCGCTTCGTTCGGCGCACTCGTCTACGTCTGCAACATGCATACGTTGAATGATCAGCACGAGCACGCAAACAGCCAAGACTGCGCCTAGCGAGCCAGATAACAAGATGTCAATTAAATTAACCGATAACATTAAGCACCAAATACACCTAAAACTGAAGAGACGGTATTTTTGGAGACTTTTCATTGGGAGACTTTTGGTGTATTGTACATAGCAAAAGAATTAATTTTAGAAACAGGATATTTACCATGTAAATACATGTTAAATATCCCTTTATTATATATTAAGTATAATTAGTGACCATGTCAGTTTAAAAACTTATATGTACATATTGTGCCAAGCACGTGCCCTATGCGGTGCCATCTGAACTTGGATTGAGCGAGTATGTAATATAGTAGCCCGCAGTTAATACACTGTCTCATTATGCACACTCACCTTCCTCGCAGGTAGGGCCTGTCCAGCCGAGAGCGCAGTCGCATGAGAAGGCGTCGAGACGATCGTGGCAAGTAGCGCCGTTGCGGCACGGTGAGCTGGCGCAATCGTCGAGGTCTCGGTCGCAGAGGGTTCCGCCCCAGCCGCGCTCGCAAGCGCACGCAAAGCCGCGTGGCGCAGCAGCTGGTGCCAGGCTGCAGGAGCCGTGAGCGCAAGGTCCGGGCGCGCACGGGTTATCCACACGTTCACAGTCCACGCCGGAGAATCCTTCGGCACAGCGACACAGGTACTGGTCCGGAGCAGTGTTCTCGCAAGTACCGCCGTGCTGACATGGCTCGTGCGTTCCACAGTAGTTGAGATCTGTGGAGAGAACAATCGTAAGAACTGTGGAGTGAGGTCTGCGTACGATCGCTCGAAAACGAACCGTACCTTGATCGCAGAGGATACCGCCCCAGTTGGTATCGCAAGTACAATCCCATGAAGAGCCGTTACAATAGCCATGTTTACAGCCCGGGTAAGGCTGGCACTGCGCGCACAGCTCGCCGCGCCACCCTGGTCGGCAGCTAGAACGAACGCAAACAAGTTTCAGTAGCTAGCGGATTAAAAACGGTAACATAAACAAATGTCACAATTAGACTCACTCGCAATCTCCGGGATGGTCACAATGCCCGTGGATCGGGTGACACCCTTCTTTGCATACAGCTGAAAGTATAAATGATGGACACGGTGAGTATGGATGCAGACGAGATCTGCGGCGTAGTATCTATAGAAAGAGGGAAGCGCGCTAGGCTTACGTTTCTCGCAGTTGTCTCCTTGCCAGCCAGGCAGACAGCGTTTGTTGCCATCGGTGGAGCAAGAGTAGTGGCCGAACTTATCATCTCGCGGGCGGCAGAAGGTGGTGCACGTCGTGTTGTAGTAGTTGGGCTGGCATAGCACGCGCACGCGGTACGCGACAGCGGCAGCCGCACCCGCATACCGCAGCGCGTGCCACTCGGCGCTCGGCTCCACGATGCCGGACCACCACGCTTCCTCGATCAGCCCGCCTTCTGCAACACACGCCAAGTAAGCTCGGTTGGAAACGAACAGCCGAGCTCGCGAGTACTGATATGGTTTTGAGGGACGACTCACATCCCTAGGAGGGCTCCTTCACTTAATCCCGTGATCATTGCACTATGCTGGTGGATCGCATGGTGCTACCAAGGTACCAAGGCTAGCCTAGAGTAGTAACATTTATGTACCTCGTGGTTGCTGGTGCACTCCAGGTTATTCTACCTCCAACCAGTGTGTACCGAAATGCAGTAGTAGTGTGCATACAGTACAATTATTGTACTTAATTACAGTAAGCAGGTTATTACTTACAGTAATAGACACATTACTGTGTGCCATGCAATGCAACACGGGGCAAGCGTAGTGCTTACATACAGGAAACTTACTTTTTAATTTCACAACAAATGTTAACACAAAAAAATATGGACCTAAGTATTTACTTAGTCATAGTCCTTATTGTCCAAATTGGAGATATGTCAAACTAGCCACTGTGATCTCAAATATCTGGCGTGGAAGGAATTAATTAATTATTTTTAAAATTAATTTATTAATTAATAAATTTCTGGCAAGGAATTCCAAGTTAAATTTATTTTTATAAATAGTTGCGCCCCGTTGTTTCACCCGTGTGGTGATGATGATTAAAATTATCCTATGTGTAAATCTAACGCATCATTTACCTGCATACCAAATTTCATCAAAATTGACATAGCAGTTTGAACGTGAAAGAGTAACAAACGTCCATACATCCACATATAAGCTTTCATGTTTATAATATCAATAGGATTTAGGCTTGTGTATTTGTGTTTCAAAAGTGATTCATTTGTTGTCTGTTCACGATATGGGAAACTTAAAATATCGCGGGATTTACGAATACGAGTTAGAACCCGTGTTGGCGCCAGGCCAGGGTAGACCGTAGCACCCATAACGCTGCAAAACAGCTCAAACGATTAATAGATCAAAATGACGTGTAAGGAAAAAGCTACTGTAAAAGAAAACACTGAAAACACATATTGTAGTAACTCGAAAACCCGCGTGACCTAATTTGATGAAATTTAAATCACCACCTCGGAAGTATATACTCTTATAAATAAATAAAGGGTGAGAACCGGCTGAATCACAGGCGAGAGTTGACTCAGAAAAAGTACTGGCGAGTGTTTGGTAAACCAGTGCGTCTATCGTACACTACAGTTACTTAAAATCTGGCCTGAAGATTACGCCAAATCTGTATTGTCGACAATTGCAAACCATGAGCTTTCTAATCAACACCGAGTCCGGTAAATTTTATTTTATTTGGGGGGCTTACAGCTATAATTACAGTATAAGGTTAAGAAGTTGCTTAAGATAAGCCAATAACAAGCCTCCACAGATAATTAAGAGATACCATAAACATATGTAGATGCTAGATTTAACAAATAACTATGCTATAAAATTAACAAATAAATAAATTTAACAAATAGAAAAGTAGATGATAAGCGTACATAGCCGCTCGATTAAAAAAAATGTTTAGATAATTTATTGCATATCAGTATAACATAAGCCTGGTTAATGTTACATAACCTGCTAGAATAAAGGTCGATGGGATGGTCGTGCTCAACAAAGTCATTAAAGGCTATTGGTGCTCTTAAACTGCTCACTGCTGCTTCAGGACAACGGTAGACCTCACACTGCACAACAGACGATCGCTAATTAGAGGAGTTGCGATTGGAATGTCTCCGACACGTTACAGTACATAGATTATCATGTGTGTCGCGATTTGGACAATGCCTTGCAAGGAACAGAGACAATCCCGGCAGGTCAGTCCAAACTGCCTTTAAAGATTTATTGGTTCTCGCTGCCACATCTTTTCTACCGACTTCCAAAAAAAGGCAGGAGGCACTCAATTTGACTGTTTTTTTTTATATTTGTTACCTCATAACTTTCGACTGGGTGAACCGATTCTCAAAAATGTTTGTTTGATAGATGGTGCTTCCAGTGTGGTCCCATTTAAATTTCATCAAATTCGGTCCAGTAGTTTTTGAGATACACTGAAATAACTGATTAGAATAGAAGTCGGTATAAAATTATTCAAATTGTACTTGTTTTATTTAGAATTCATCTTCAGAAATCAATGCATTACCTATTCAAAAATTCATAGATGGTACATATAGTTCGGGTGGTTATATATACGAATTATAATAATTTAATTAATTCTTTCGTATTGTTTTAGACTTTCACGGTTGTGAACTTAAGTACTTAGTTATAATTGATACTCACATGATGTAGACAACAACGATTTAATACATTTTGGAGTTCCCGACATTTCGGCACAGTTACATGCACCACGTGGACCATGTGCACCATGTGGACCATGTGGACCATGTGGACCATGTGGACCATGTGGACCATGTGCACCATGTGGACCATGTGCACCATGTGGACCATGTGGACCATGTGGACCATGTGCACCATGTGGACCATGTGGACCATGTGGACCATGTGGACCATGTGGACCATGTGGACCATGTGCACCATGTGGACTATGTGGACCATGTGGACCATGTGGACCATGTGGACCATGTGGACCATGGGTAGACTCTTGATAGACCGTGAGTACTAATTATAACGTTTTCGTTCTGCTTTTTTCATGTTAAACGCCAATTTCATTTGTAAGGACATAATACATATATTATGATAACAATAACTCACCGGCCTCCGCGTATTCGTAGTCGTCGTACGCTTGCAGGATCAAAGTGAACGATCTCTGCGGAGAGAAAGCGAAGTACATTAGAGGACGACACCGATGTGAGGTGGTGAGGTGGTGAGGGGGTGAGGTGGTGAGGAGGAGTGGACACTCACCGTCCACCGGAAGGAGAAGGGCAGCGCCAGCGTGTAGAGCGGCTCGGCGAGGGTGAAGGAGTCGGTGCCGAGCACGGGCGAGGCGTTGCGGCCGAAGGAGCAGGCCCCCGGCGCCGCTACAGACTGGTACTCCTTGAGGCAGAGCGCGAACCGCGTGCGGCACGGCAGCGCGCACGCCGCCGCCGCCGCGCCGCCGCCGCAGCACGCGCCCGAGCGTAGCTCTAGTCGGTAGTTTGAGAACTCGAGGATTTGCAGCTCGAACACGCCCGCCCCCGCCGCACACTGCAACCAAACAGCCGCTGTTATACAATATAAGAGAAAAAAATCAACTATACAGGGGCCATGTATGTATGTATGTATGGGCGAGACTGAAACTGGGCCGTCGGTGAGTGGCGACACCGTGGACCCTGCTTCTCCCTGGGGCTAAATGAGACCCCTTACACTCGGCTTGCCTTAATTGGCCGTCTGGGGGTGGAGACGCAAGAGCAAGTAACAACAAACTCCAAGGGTGGAAGTTTTAAAGGGCATAACGCCGGTAGTAGCGCTAGCCGGTAGTAAAGTAGCAGGGTGGAATGGGCATGTAAGCGAGTTTCACTTGAATGCCAGGATGAAGTTTGACACATTGGGGTTGTATGGTAAGAATGCTAACGGTAAAATTTTTGATGAAATTACTTTGGCACGAAAAATATTTAAGGGTAAACTGAAATGATGCCAGAACCATCAAGATCAAATCAAAATAGCACAGTCTATGTAAACCTTACGATCTTTATGCTGTGAAAATAGACTGGATTGCCACGCATCACTCTAAGTCAGATTTAAAAAAAAATTGGAAGTGCCCAAATATATAATGTTAGGCCTGGTAATCCAGTGAGTATCAATGGTGCATGTACGCCGAAGATATGCGAATGTTTTTAAAAATCACTTTGCCATACAGTCACCGTTAGGATCAGCTTGTCGCTGTGTCATGTTGTGCTGTGAGTCCAGTACCAATCACAACGATAATTCTCCCCCGTGATGTGCAAGCTGCGATCAGAAAAATGAAGGGGGGCAAGACACCAGGTTTCGATGGATTAAACGTTCATCATGTAACACATGCTGGTTTTCATCTTCCGCGCGTACTGACAATGCTATTTGACCTTTGCATAAGTCACTCATGCTTGCCGCCTGAATTGATGCGGACTCTCGTGGTAGCTATAGTCAAGAATAGAACAGGGGATGTTACTGACAAATCTAATTACAGGCCCATCTCTTTGGCTACTATTGTGGCAAAAGTACTTGACAGTGTGCTTAATTCTTATTTAAATAGGCATATTAGCCTACTTGATGCTCAGTTCTGATTTCGCCCCGGGCTATCAACCGAGTCAGCTATTCATAGTATGAAACACACTGTAAAGTACTACACAGATAGGCTGGCCCTGCTGGACTATTATGTATCTCAGTTGCTAACAAATGTTGATTGAAATCTGAAAAAATGGCCGCTCTATGTCACTTTTGTCAGCTTCAGTGATCAAATTACTAACATGTTTGCTTACTGGAGTTGTCAAAACTGACATAGGGCCGCCATTTTTCAAGATTTCAATCAACATTTGTTAGCAACTGGGATACATAATAGCCCAGCTGGTCTATGCCTGCTTTATTGACCTTTCTAGTCTATGTCTATATACGGCCGTTTTCAATATTCTATCTATCCATAGTTTACCTTACCACCGATAGAAATTTGACATAACGTCCATATAAACAGTGTCAAATATCTACTCGTATCTCTAGTAGGGTAAACCAACGACAGATATGTTATTGAAAACGGCCGTTAGTCTCCTATGATATTCTTTGGCATAAGACGAGAGACACGGGACTACCACTAGAGCTGGTTGCACTATTTGGATTTCGGTACCTAATCCAAGAAAACCGTGTAAGTGGGCGGGTGAGCTTTCAGAATCATGCAGGATGGAGTGTGGAGTGCGGCAAGGTAAGTTGAGTTCAACTTCACTTTTTGCTTGTATGTGAATGGGCTGATCGAAAGACTCAGCAGCATGCCGATGGGCTGCTACATTAACGATGTTTGTGTCAATAGCCTCAGCTATGCCGATGACATAGTGCTGCTGGCTCTCTCGATCAGTGCATTTTGAAAGTTACTGGCAGTATGTGAGTCATATGTGACTCCTCATGGGCTTCTTTTGAATGCCACAAAGTCTGAGTACATGGTCTTTAAGGCGGGTGCCAAGTGTCCTACTTTTGTTCCTCCTGTGACGCTTAACGGTACACAGCTCAGAAGAGTGCATCAATTTCAATATTTAGGACACTGGCTCACTGAGGATCAGAAGGATGACACTGACATTGAGAGGGAACGCAGAGCGTTATCGGTCCGGGCGAATATGTTGGCCCGCAGATTCGCTAGATGTACAGACCCCGTGAAAATAACATTCAAAGCGTACTGTATATCTCTATATTCTGCGAGTCTGTGGTCCAACTATACGCATAGGGCTTGCAACGTTCTGCGGGTCCAATATAATAATGGCTTTAGGGCATTGTTACGGCTTCCGCGATTTTGCAGCGCCTCCACTATTTTCACCGAGGCACGCATTGACACCTTTGCAGGCATTTGGCGTAAAAAGACGGCCTCATTACTGATCAGAATTCGCACAAGCAGTAATGTTACTACTGTATGTACTGACTATGTTGTCTGAATAATTATTGTTGTGTGTTGTGGAGTGTTGAGTGGTTCAAAGCAGTTCTTCTAATGGCAATCTTATTCGCAACGCAGCGTCGGAAGAGTCCGTTAGTGTTATGAGTTTGCGAGAATATGAGTGTTGTGATCACTCGGAATCTTTGAATTAGATAAAAAGTATCTGTGTGATCCAGGATATAAGCTATCTCCATTCCCAACTCCATCCATATCTTTCGAGCTATTTCATTGTGAGTTGTGACAGTTATATACACCACTCCACACATACACATGTGTATATTTGATTGTGTGTAAAAATGTAATTGTCAGTTTGTAATGTCAAAATACGGCATACGGAATTGTTATGAAAGTATAACCTACTTATTATCTACAAAACATTTTAGTGTTTATGTGTCGGTCTGCTGTTCTAGCTAATCTCCGACTGGGCTGGACCGATTTGACGATAATTTGACTGGCACATAGCTGATGTTAAGACCAGTAAACCATTACAGGCATAATATAAGTTCATTTCAGATGTAATAAAATTAGAGTTCAACGCAAACAATTGAATCCATTATCCCGCGAGTCCACGCGAGCGAAGCCGCGGGCGGGTCAGTTTATAATATAAATATTTTATGTGAGTAACCCCAACCCTAATGATACGAGTACATCTATTGTGTATGTGTCATCTTAGTTTATAGTTGCTGGGCGGTAGGACTGCCGGTAGGGTGCTAGTGAATGTCTTGTTAGGTACCTTTTCAGTGCGAGATATTCTGCCGCGAACCTTTAGTATGATAGCACTAATGGTAAAATATTAGAATATTTTTATATTTTTGGGTAGGTACTATAAAATTAAGTTATACTATAATCTTTTTACTCTTGAAAAAACACCTGGAGTATCTTTTTCATCACATCTATTCGAAAATAACTATTTCATCACACCTATTTGAAAAAAAACTATTTCATCACACCTATTTGAAATACCACTATTTCATTGCACCTATTCGAAAAACATTTATTTCATCACACGTATTCAAAAAGCAACTATTTTATCACACCTATTCTAAAAACAACTATTTCATCACACTAGTCATTTTTCATTCGAAAAATAACAATTTCATCACACCTATTCGATAAACGACAATTTGCTCCCGAGGATCGCGATCGGAGCGGGCAATAAGAGCGAGAGCAAAATTGGATTTTGTTACTATGACCGTCTTTCATCCCCCCCTGTGATTGGTCCATTGAAATTGAATCAGCTGTACCCGTTTGCATAGCTCTGCGGCTTTATTTTTCATATAGGTGAATTATTTCAACATATCATTCACGAATGGTCAAAATGAGTACAATATAATCATATATTTACATTTTTCATAATTATAATATATAATTATGAAAAATGCGTTATTTGATTGTTTTAACTCGCTTTCCCTTAAAAAATAATTCCCATTATGTCCCATCATAATCCCCAATAAACACTTAACTAACTCCAAAATTGAAATTAATAACTATTAATTATTGAAACGTTCACTATTAAAAGAGCCGAGTGAAAAATCGCTGATTTTGTATCTCTTTGAATATAATATAACACGCACGGCTTCAGCATTATGTATTACGTTTTTCTTCTTGCTTTAAACGATTGTATCTAACAATTTAATAAAACTATTCAAATTTATTTCATGTTCTTACTTTTACCTTTTTATGACATTAATTAATCCAAAACCGAACTAAGATAAGAATTGAATATGACTTTTTTTTCTTAAATTAATCCGAAACCAAAAATAAGTCAAACGTTATGGAAATTGTTGTCCCTACTACTAAAAGAAGAAAGGTATAGTTTGACTTGATTTGTGACGAATGCAGGCTGATGATGATTGCAAGTTGTAAAGCGTGGTGCCGGTCAAAAGCTTACATGTAAATACTACTACAGAATATTGGTGAATTTTATTTTATTTTATTTATTTATTTATGATACACAAAACAAATTACAATCAATTTTAAATAGAATGTATGATGATAAGAATGAAAGAGTCAAGCTTCAGCCAAACCTTGCGACTGCGTAGGCCGGAGCGGCTACGACGCAAAACTAGCTTGCATACAACCGCGCGGGTGCGACTGTAGGCCGGAGCGGCTACGACGCAAAACTAGCTTGCATACAACCGCGCGGGTGCGACTGACCTAACACGAAAAGTCAAAAAAAGAAAGACTAAGCAAATCTCTTTTTTGGGCTAACTCAGCTGTTCCATTCACTGAGTACAGAAAACAGTATCCGTATAAATATAATTGTTTTTAAAATGAATTCAACACGCAGTCACAGATAATGAATATAGTAGTTACCATAGTCCCAACGTTGGTATTATCTGGTGCGCACACACCGCAATACCAGATTTTAGCGAGTGTTGCACGCCAACGTGGCGACAGGTTGCTTACATAAGCATATAAATGCATATCGTGAACAGACGCAAACATTACCGATGATAGGAAATAGCACATCGCGAACCGCAGCGTTCGTTAACGTAAAACAATTGATGGAGTACAGTCCAGTACAACTGTAGCACACGCGGCTTCCAGTTCGACCGACACAGCAAGGTGCGTTTATCGATAATTCATCTGTTGACATGCGAATTCTTTTTCACAAGCCATTCGTGCTACGCCTGCAGAACATTAGGTACATTATAGTTTTATAAATTTGCTACGATAACAAGACTGGCGCTTTAATCTGTCCGCATCAGGTTTACGCTATAACAAAAGATTTATGAATGAACCAGGGGCTTGCTGATTCCAACCGATTAATGAGCTCCACAGGAAAACGTTATTAAATCTCTATAATCAGAGAAATTGCGAATATATTATATGTATGTACATACTCGAATTAAAAAACGCGACACTGCGACAGAATAGAATTCAAATGTGTTTTTTTTAATATTGTCAGATGATAAATGTTCCCCTTGCCATCGTTTGTTGTTCTATAGCCCGCTCGGTTTATGCAACAATATAATTCTAGGAAGCGCGGGTCTACTGATTATTATTATCTATTTATTAGACAATGCTATTTGGTTAATTTTTGAATCATAACAGGATACTGCATTTTGACTTAACATTATAGCTAGTAGATATTTCAGTAGGTAGATATTTTAGTAGGTATTCTCTGAAATATCAAATATAAAATTAAAAGTATCATAATTATGACTTATGTTAACTGGAGGAAATATTTCTAGTTACCGCTAATACTGCACTCTTTCCTCCGCGAAGAATAAGGTGATTGTGCAACCCTCAGGAATTAATCGTTAAGGCGCGATAACAAAGCCTGTGTGATAACCCTGGTTGCTATCTCCATTACAAATATCACTTAAAAATCCATTACGCGACTCAATAAAAATATATATATATAGGTACTCACTCACTCTCCCTCGATCAATTACTCAAAAGTTGTCGAATATCTAGTAGGTACCTACATAATTTAAAGTCTAGAGCGCTTTACAGAGTTGGTTCAGTAACACGATAACAGATGGTGCCACTAGAAAAAATAGTCACACAACAGTTTTAATCATAGAAGACTGCCTAAAGTGGGGGTATTAACGTTGTGATATAAAATTGTTCTAGACTCTATAGAGATAGATTATTACAAGTTGAATGGCATACAGTAAAGGTAAGTAGTGGTTTTGTGTTGTAGGTACAGTAGGTACCTATAGGTAATTAATCTACCGTCGATGGTTTCTTCAAATCGAAAGAGTATATTTTTTATCAGATAATAGGCCGGCTTGTATGGTTCCTTATTTCCATTTATATATTTATAAAAGAAACGGATTGATTTGTTTTATTTAGCCACTTTTTATAAAAGAAACGGATCGATTCTTTTATAAAAGACATTATTATAAATAAATACATACATTCTTTAGACACTTTTTATAAAAGAAACGGATCGATTTGTTTTATTTAGCCACTTTTTATAAAAGAAACGGATCGTTTTTTTTTATTTAGCCACTTTTTATAAAAGAAACGGATTGATTTGTTTTATTTAGCCACTTTTTATAAAAGAAACGGATCGATTTGTTTTCCATAGGCACTTTTCTCAGTTCAGTACATAACATTTTCCCGTCAGCATAAAACAACATTGCTGGCGCGATTGCTGATTCGTATTAATGGATTACTGTATATAAGTAGGTACCTGCTTGTTAACAACTGACTGCTAACGGTTAGACAATAATCATGTATAAGTCCGAAAGGTCATATAGTAAAGTATTCAGAAAATAAACACGGAATAAGATTTGTCGCACAAGTTTAGTGTACGACGTTGTTGCTGTTGGGTAAAGTTATGAGTCGGCCGCTTGACTCCATGCCTTGTGGTTATCTACTCGGTAGGTACTAATTATATCACAAGTTTCACTGATATTCCAATATTATGGAGATGCTCATACAACTGGAGGCCTTACAGAGGTTACAAAATGTATTGGTAAGTTTAGAATTTGTTCAATATTTAATTACTCATACAACTTGGACCTCTAAACTAAACTAACAGTCGCTTGTAACATTGTCTCCTAATATTAGTTAATCATTCGACTTACAAACCATAGCACTATAATTTAAAATAGAAATTGAAACGTCGCCAAAAGTAACTCGAGTGAATGGGGCGGAGTCAGTGCGGGGCGTGCGAGAGTGCCGCTGCCGCCGCCACCGCCCCTCCAAACGTCGCTGCACCGCGGCACGCCTACACTATTTATCTATCTCTATTCTATTAAACTCACTCGGGCTATTGAAGTGCACATAAGGTAGATAAATAGACTTGCCATTCAATTTTGACTTGCGTTCTAAGCACGTTGCTACACCAATGCTTTTAGATTGTATTGATAGCATTTATACCTACCTATAGGAGCTTTTTGATAATGGTATTGTAATACAATCATGTATATTTAGACTCATAATGTATTGGAGTACACTAAGTGTTAGTTTTTGTGTTTTGTATTCCATGTGATGTATAATCAATTTGAAATGACACGTTCTTAACTTTATTTTTTACAGTTCTTTGAAATGATTTAATATATATTATGTTAGAATTTTGGGTGGTACTTTTTTGCTTAGCTGTGACAGCATAGAGATCCTTCAAAATTCTACCCGAGTAAGCGCTCACATTCTTGTTCTCTGTAATGAAATTATAATTTATTGTAGTTTAACATCAGCGAGCGTAGGCACGCATTTACACGGTGAAGTCAATATTTTTCCCTTTACTCGTAAATTCATTTTTCATTAATCTTTATAAATGTTAAAACGCCAACTGTATTACCGTATAGCTGGCGTTTTGACTGTTTAATAGAAGCCTCTATTCTATAGAGGAACATATTTACATTTCTACAACTTCTCGCTTTTATGTTTTGATCTGGATGTCTCTTGACAAATACGAATACATAGATTTCACATACGATAAGTGAAGTAAAAAATAATAATTTTCAGATCTTTGAAAAGTTGTCTACCACTGTGTAGCAAGTGTGCTCCAGAGTGCGAACGTATAAATTTTTAGACAAGGACGCCTTTGTAAATAACTTACTTAGTTATTAATGGGTAATGTTCATATTATCACTATCCAAATCCAACTGCAACGTGTCACAGAGGTTAGGGATTTAGGCGTGCGCTTTACAGCTGATTTAAATTTCCGTAAGCATACCACCGACGTTTGTAAAAAAGCATACCGCAATTTAGGGTTGGTCTTACGGTTAGGAAATCAGTTCTCGAACATCAGGGCTCTGAGATCGTTGTACGAAGCGCTGGTAAAAAGTCACTTGGAATGTAATGCTGTCGTTTGGTCACCACATGAAACTAAGTACAAGCTAATGCTAGAACGTATCCAGAACAAGTTCATGAGATTCCTGTACCTAAAGCAGTATGGTGTGTATCCAGGGTATCCACTCCTGTATCCTACACTATTTGTGCTGGGTATGGTAGGTTATAATAAACTGGAAGTAAGAAGGGAAGTAGCTATCGCCACTTATGTATTTAAAATTTTGCGTGGTAAAATACATAACCCGGGCGTTTTAAACACGTTGGGGTTGTGTGTACCAGATGGGTACGTGGGACGGCGGAGGCGGCCGCCGCTGCTGTGGGAGCCGCCCGCTCGCACCAACCTGCTGCTGCACGCGCCGCTGACGCGAGCGCTGCGTGCACTCAATATGGTGTCACAACGGATCGACTGTTTCGATTGTACTTTGAGTGAATTCACACGGGCCGCATTTTGCATTGTAGCGTCATGTTTGGAATAATTAATTTATAATATTATAAACGTGAAAGTTTGTATGTATGGATGTATGGATGTTTGTTACTCTTTCACGCACAAACGGGGGGGCTAATGTTGATGAAATTTGGTATGGGGGTAGATGAGGCGCTGGATTAACACATAGGATACTTTTCATCATCATCATCATCATCATCCATCACCACGCGGGTGAAACCGCGGGGCGCAGCTAGTTAATTTATAAACTCATAACTATAACTACACTATTGTATTAGGTTAAGCCTGTGATGATAGCTGTATGTGTGTTTTTAAATAAATAAATAAAATAAAAATAAAATCACAAGGATCACATTGTACGTATACACAGTTTGATAATTGTGTATAATGTGATCTTTTATGAAATCATTAGTTGTAATTACGCTTTGGTTACGAACGTTATTTCAACTATAATATTAAGGTATTTGCATCGACCTTCATGACGATTCTCGGTTGGCAATTTCAATCGCCTTTTAAATAATGAATCTTCAAACGCCGCAATGCAGTCGTCTAGGTAGGTTAACTTTATTTACAAGCGACTGCTTCAGAATATATTAACTAATTCAGTTTTGTGTGTGATTATGAAATACATTTTCTATAGAGATCTTGTGAGTATGCCGTATTTCAGTTACAGTACAGTTGTAGTGCGCAGCGCACATGCTGCAGCTCCTGACGGCACTGCATGAGATGGCCATATTCCGTTATGCTCGAAACCCAGGACGACGTCTTCGATTCAAACCCTCTAAGAAGCGAGTACTGCCGTCTAAATGAACTAGTTTAAATATGTACCTCTTTGACCTGCCTAAGGATTATAGAATGATGAGTGTGCTAATAAGTTACTTCTTCACGGTCAAACGGCTAGACTAATTTTGTATGGAGGTAGGTGAGGCACTGTATTAACACATAAAATACTTTTCATCACCATCACGTAGGTGTCACCGCGGGGCGAAGCTAGTTATTCATAAACAAACTGCTACTTGTTTATATATTTATCTAAAAATAATTAATACAAACTTAATAAAATCAATATCGCCAAAATGCAACTCACAAATCAGTTTGTATTTAGTTGTACCTACGGAACACAATGCCATCCATCAAGTATCAAGTTTATATCTGTTATTTTATTTATGATGAACCTGACAGTTTGAAAGTCATAGCAATGTACCAATTCAACTTCATGTTTTTATAGCATTACTTTTTTAAAGCACTAACGCCTGCTTAGCGATCTCAAACATTGAAACATACCGTCCGAGGATATGATTTTTTCTCTCTATAAATGTCAATGTTCGTGTTTTTGTTTAACAATGATTAACCACAGACGTTGCAGTTCCTGGAAAAGTAGTACGATTTCTTAGAAAACCATTGTGTTATTAACCAAACGTTGCGATTTGCGAGTCTACAGGTTAAGAAACTGTAATAATGTGAAGTAATAATAATAAAATGTTCAATACACACAAACATACAAAGATTTTTACAATGCAATAGATTATTGCGAGGTCATTGACTGTCTAATTAAAAAAATATTATTGAAAGTTTCGTAAATCTTATTTATTAAACTTATTCGCCGGTAGGCACATAAACTAATGAAATAAATTAAAATGGTCAATAACGTAAATTGAGAAGTTAACACTGCAAAACTTAATGGCAGGTACATCACAAGCGGACAGAAGCCTGATTTTAGAATAAAACTTACTTAGATATTTTTAAATGTATCTCATAAATTGAAATCCAACTCAGTCCTGGACTATAACGGATAATAATACAATGATTAACGGATTTAGAAACACCCAAGTTCTAGTGTTAAGTACAGGTACTTCGTATTAACTTTTGGGAATTCGTTTATTTATATTTTAGGCAAATATTGAGGCTTGTGTAAAGATTGTTTTACAGATATTGCGATATTAATAAGCGTGCGAACAATCCCGATATTTCTTATATGTTGCGTATTACAATACATTGCATATATTGCATCTTTGTTGCCTTCCCAAATATACAGTAAAAATAGAAGTAATTTTCTCCCAAATTATAATTTGGGTGGACACAAGAATATTAAACGTAAGGACTGTGGTGAGCAGCAAAATAAACACCCAAGAATAGAAAACAAAGAAAGAGAAGTGAAAAATCGGCCTAAAATAAACAAAAATGGAGAGAGTTGGATGAAGTGCACCAAAAAAAACTACTCTAAACCTTCAATGATTGTATCAATTTCTGGTAATGTCGATCAAGTGATATAACAAACATATATATGAACAGAAAAATAGGTCATTTTGTTAATATGATTAATTATTATTTAGTATACGATTTCAGTGAAAACTGGATATTTTTTCTTAATGTTCGCAGATAAAGTATTATAGAGTAAGAAAAATACTTAAGATTCCGTTAATAAATTGATATAAGTGTAGGTTTGTTTTGGTGGACTTTCATAACATACATTTCATGTCAAATAAGGCCAATGCTCACATAAAAACTGAAGCAATATTCAATAATCGGTTGTAATAAATATAGGCAGCGTAACTCATATGTAAATGCAATAGTAATAAGTACTAGTTATGTATTTATCTTATTTAAGAAGTTTAAATTCTCCATACCCATCTAGGTACAGATGACGATCCAATATTGACTGAGTAAAGTTGAAGGTTTGGTTATAAAATATGACTATAATATGATTTTTTTCCGAAATTGTCTAAGTCTAAGAAACCGAAAACTGGTTTCGG
Organism: Selenia dentaria; assembly: GCA_917880725.1. Classification (NCBI taxonomy): domain Eukaryota; kingdom Metazoa; phylum Arthropoda; class Insecta; order Lepidoptera; family Geometridae; genus Selenia; species Selenia dentaria. The sequence goes on along the minus strand of OU862895.1, from coordinate 31,512,275 downwards.
AAACGTTAGTTGGGTTTAATTGTCGAACGTGTGTATGATCCACATTAGAATGTTTAATTTAGATGCGGAGATAACGTGCATTTGAAAGCGAACACTAAACAAGTTACAGGTTAGAGTTAATCTAACGGACCGGTTTCTAATGTTATTTAATTCTGAGAGTGGAGCGGATGTTTCACATTTTGCTTAATTTATCTGTTAAATTTATTTCATGTTGAACAAGAAACTTGTAAAAGTATAAGTAAAAATGTAAAGTCACAATCGTAGCTTTTTAAACCACAAAAATCTCTCAGGAGTACTTTTTATCGGATAACTTTAATCGTACAAATTAATAGATACCGGATCTGTCATAACTTGTAAAACTAGCGATCAGTTTCGCATGAATGGGAGAGTGGTGGTGATGTGCAGCGCGTGAGGTGAGACGTTTCTCTCGGAATACGTGCGTCCGGAATTATACGAGCTGATCAACATGACACGCACGTCCGACCAGACACGACTCTGTGCGCGGCTAATGCTGCATCAACGGACATTCCTTTACGATGTATTGGATTTGGGAGAATAGTTACTATTATTTCTATGTTCTTATAATAGCCGTTTCCCGTGGACTAATACTTTGCGATAAGTACAATATCTAAATTTAGAGGTTTAACTTTATAAACTATTTATTTACCGGTAAAGCAGGCGTTACATGTTACGTGCCAACGACCTACGTTTCGAGCATCAATACTTAAATATGTATTCATTATATCAGTAATAGTTAATCTCACGAAAGTTTGAATAGAACACTTTCCTAAGTGTATATATTTAAGTATTATGCTCTTAGACTAACATAAAATAGTAGTATCAGTATAAATATAGCCCTTCCGCAATATTATATCCCAGTCTATCTAATTTTCATTACGATGTGGTACCTATTAGATTCGCATGTTATCATCAATCGCAGATGTGTAACTGACACGGCGACTTCTATACTTGGTCAATTATGAACGTAGAAAGGTAATTACTATTATGATGACGTGTTGTTTATGACACAGAAACAAAACATACGAACTGACATTATAGGAAACAAAATTGACACTAATGGATGAGCTAAACGTGCGAATGGGATGTGCATTGTGTGTGTGCAGTGCATTCAAACATTGTTGGCAGTATTCGTCGATCTCAGAGGATACACAGAGTCAGAAGTTATATTGATGATACAATCGAGTTGTGCAAGCTGGACAGTGGACAGCTGCTACTTTACCAGTGATTATTATGAAAACATTAATTATTTCAACATATCTGAGCGACAATAAAACTTTATCATTTAAAATGAAAGTGACTAATAAATGAAACTGTAAAATTATGTTTTATCAATCTTAACAGAAATAACAGATACATAATATAAAAGAGAAATACATAATTATCGGTTCAACAGAAATATCTAGTTTAGTATTGATTTTGTCCTGATATAGGTATTGCGATCGAAAATGTTTAAGTTAAATTTGGGGTTTAACTTTCTTTGGGCGTGTTCTTTGGCATTTTGGCAATTTTTCTAGCTTGGAATAATAACTCTTTTAATTGTGAAATTAATAAATCTAATATAGTGTTTACCTCGGAAATATTATTAATGCAAAATATCGACAGCTCTACCTGAACTGAAATATCAAAACTTGAAAAGCGTTCTATACGCGAAATTTATTCTAATATTTTGTGAATTTTTCAGGGTTGTTTCCGTTCGATTTTCACTTAAAGGGGGTGTGAAAAAAGGAGAGACGTACGCGCAGCAGGCAGGCGAGGGCGAGGGCGATGGTGAGCAGCAGCGGCGGGCGCCGCTCGGGCGCAGGCGCGCACCGCATCGGGTCAGCGCAGCGCGGGGCGCCGCCTCGGCGCGCGCTCCCGCATGCCGCGTCGTGTTCCCGCACTGCACGCCGTCCACTCTATTCGCACTCACTCACTGCACGCACGGAGCACTGCACTCTCACTGACTGGGGGCGACACTGACACGTGCGTTCGCCGCGGGCTCCGGCTCGAGACTGCCGGCGGCGGCACCCCGCCCGCCTCGCCTCGCCCTGCGGCTCTCGGACCTCAGTGTGCAGACCCCGCTCCGCCCCTGGCGGGAGCTTTTCTCGAACGGCGAAGCAGTGATTTATTTTTATTGCAACGTGCAACGAACGCAGGCCGGGGTCGCGGGGAGAGCGACCCGTTTCGCGATTTCGATCAGCGCTCTCGCATGCTCGTAGAATTACGATACAGTACAAAGGTCTGTTTCTGTAATTGAAGAACTTACTTACGTTTTAACGTAAAATAAATTTATTGTCCTTTCTTGATAAAGTATATGGTATTGAATTATACAATATGCATATTATTGAGTGCTTTTATAATATTTGATACAAATTGAATAAGTACCTACTTACAGTTATGATGTTATTGAAACTCACGTTATTATAATTTTGTAATAATAAAACGGGACTAACGTGATCATAGAGATTTCATTGACGTGAGAATTGTTTCGGCTTCGTCCGGAAGCCTTCTGGAATAAGTGCTTATTTAAAAATATAAATATTGTTTACTATTGTATTGGACCTAACCGTAAGCTTTATTGGTTTAGATGTGAATTTTCTAGAAATATCAGGTTGACCTCAAGTTTCAGCTACTCGTAGGTAGGTATGAACAGGGAAGTAGAGTACGCTGTTCGGCAGACGGGTGACAGGTGCGCCTGCGCCTGCGCCTGCAATTAACAAGCTTTGTAGCTGGCGGCGGTAATGACTGCAAGTATCATTGTGACGAGATGTGGCCCCCAGCGGAATATATTGCATAACGTGTTTGTTCTTTATAGGCCGTTATTTTTTATTACTTTTGGCTCCTTTTATTCAAATTTTTTGACCATTCTACCAATATAATTTATAACTAAATTTGGAAAATTATGTTTTGCTAAATTTTAAAATTAATTAATTTTAAATGAACACTGTAATTAATTTCAGAAAATAATAATTTCACCTACTTAAATAGGTGACCTACCTAGTGACTGTTTCCTGTTGGTTTCCTTTTCCAGGTCCAGGGCGACTTCTAAACAGTTTGGACTTTTTCAGATTCAACTATTGTGTAGGTTTAACTATTGTATAACTACCGCGAAAGTACGTAACGAGTTGTTTAGGGTTTCCGTTCTGAACGTCGGGCGCTAGCAGAGCATGTCCATCTGCGTAGGTACCTGTACTTCCTCTATCTTGTAATTTGAAGAGCTCTGTTAGTAAATGAAAATGACTAAGAGAAGAATAGTAAGTCAAATTATCTCGTTAGGAATAGGTACCCCAAGATGCCGTGTCCCGCGTGTGTTCAGCCATTGCACAAGGAACTAATAACTTAAATTGTCACTTGATCATATACTTACAAAACCAAATCTTTTTGAATATAAGGTTAAACTTGTTTAATTTCTACAACTTTATGTACAAAAAATATAAGTGAACAGAAGTACGTCCAATGACACACATTCATGTGAGTGAGACCCGAGTGAGTGACAGCGAGTGCGTAACGAGACCATTGTGCGCACAATCAGCGGCACAGCGCAGGTCACTATGGCGTGGTGGCGGCGGCGGCGGCGGGTGTAAACTGACTTATTCAATTCGGCGGCATTTGTACAGTTTAGTCGAGTTTCCTAACAATTAGCTAAATCAGACATACATGCAGTTGAAACGTCACGTCCGTACAGAACGTAAGCTGGTCTAGCTTACGTTCTGTACGGTTCTTACTGTTCTTACGGAGATAACAATGATGAACAACTATATAGAAGAGGTATTCAAATTATCAACGGGGTAGTTACCATTGAGTTTCCGATATTTCGGCACTGTTGTACCTCTTAGGTTTGTGACCATGATAGTTTCAAAACTTATAACTATATAGAATACAGACTAGCTCGTTCAACCGCACATCCGCTGAAGGAGGAGGCTGTATTAATTAGAAACAATATGAAGTTCAAAGAGCGGCATGACATAGTCGGATGTGCGATAGAATGTGTCTGTGAGGTAGCTTGTGTAGAGGTGGAAAAGCATCTAGTGTTGTGTGTATATCGACCACCATATGGTAAAGAGAATAAATCAAATTTTCTAAATTTTTTGGATACACTGTGGTGACTTCAACATCCATCTATTAACAGATAAAACAAACCTAATTGCACTGTTAAATCATTCCATTTGAAATATTTATTATGTGAGCCCAATAGAATAACTGACCATACAGCTACCTGCATAGACAATATTTATTCAAATTGTAAGGCTAAGGAAACTACAATTATGACCGGTGTTAGGTCTGATCACAAGGGCCTTGCGATAAAATTTAATGGCAATAAAAACATGAAAAAGATGATAATCGAACATAGGCCGTTAACAACTAGTAGGCTCGGAAAGCTTCAGTAAAATATAGAAGCAAAACTTTGCATCGCGAATCTTTCGGAAGAGGTTATTATATTAATATATTAGTATAACGATTATTATTATAGATTATTATCTTTAGTTAGTACCGAGATCAATGAAGTTTGTCCAAAGGTTAAAATGTGTACAAGTGGAAAGTTAGTTTTTGGTGACTGGGCTACTCGAGGTATTCGAAAAAGTAGAGATACCATGTATGAGTTATATCATAAAAAAACTATGACATCCGAAAATATTTTCCATAACTATGTCAAAACTTATTCAAAATTATTTAAGACTGTTTGTATGCGTGCTAAAGGTTTGTTTGAAATCGAATAACAAAATAAAAACAGTTTGAAAGACTATAAATACTGAGACCTGCAAAAATAAACCAAAAGACACTGCATGTGTCCTTCTAATTAACAATCAGACTGTCTCAGAACCAATAAATGTAGCAAATACTTTTACTTACTTACTTAAAGCTGATTTCACGAACGAAGTACCTAGTTTTTCTTTTAAATATATTACAACTGTCGAAATTATAAAAACATTCAAAAGCTTAAATATAAAGACTACTGAAGACTTATGGGGAATGTCAGTAAAAATTGTAGAGCCAATTATTAGTTTTATGGGTCCTATTTTGGCCCGCTTATTTAATCTTTGTATAGATAGAGGTACCTTTCCTAATTTAATCAAATATAGTAGAATCAAACCAATTTTTAAGGCTGGAGAGAAAACAGACCCCTCAAATTATAGACCAGTATCTAAACTACCAATTGTGAGTAAGATCTTTGAAAAAAATATGCTCAATCAACTTTTGGCGCACTTCAACGAGCATTCAGTACTGCACGAAAATTAGTTCGGCTTCACGAAAGCAAGATCAACTACGGATCCGGTGTAAAGTTAATGACGTATGTCTTAAAGGCTTGGGAGAGCTCACACGATGCTATTGGTGTTTTTTGTGATCTCTCTAAAGCATTTGATTGTGTAGAACACCGTCATACTGATTCGAAAGCTTTTCCATTATGGTATTCGTGGTGCTGCGCTTGATGTCATCGAGTCATATAAAACAGGATTTAAAAGGTTGGCATAAATGGTGTAACATCTTCGGGGTCCATAATTAAAATGGGTGTTCCACAAGGGTCCATTTTAGGGCCTTTTTTGTTCTTAGTATGCATTAACGAATTGTTGCTATTGCATAACAATAAAACGTTTGTATACTAGATCATTTTTTTTACTATCACGGGTACATCTATATTTTATTCTGATAGTTATCTGTGATTTAATAACGTATCTGATAATCCTGTCTAGATATTTTAATACTAATTGGTTAAATTTAATCATCAGTGTATAATATTTAATATTTTATATTATTAGAGATCAATTGAAACAAAATACATTTATTAATATCTTCTCGGACGGATGGGTAACTCTGCCTTGAACTCTTGGTAAGTGGTTTATTATAAGAGAGATTGATAATCGTTCACTCCAGCCAGCCAGATATACGGACGTGATAGTGTTGTACTCGCAAGTACAATATAGGCGACGCTACACGATGTAGCGATATGTTTCTTATCAATTCGCGAACAACACTGAACGTTCAAACTCATTACAATGCGTGAGGTTTATGTAAACTCCGAATTGTTCATAATACGAGTACATCTTAAAATTATGTCGATGTTTGAGTGGAGCCACACACCCACACACCCACACGCCAGGCCAGGTCGAGCTTGTCATAGAGTCAGCGTCGTAAGTACTCAGTATCATATTGTTACGTAAATAACCGCAGTGAACTTGCAAAGCAGATGTCTACAATGTTTCTATTATGTTAAGGAGATACAATAATACACATATAGATACACAATGCTTGTTGTTAGTCAAATTAAACAATTGACTATAAGGGGAACTTGCCTATCCATAATGACCATAAATGTCTACGTAGTATGTTTAGCACCCGTACCCGACAAGACAAGAATACCTAAAAAGAACTACAGAAAGAAGCATTAATTGAGGTAAGAAACATTTTCGTACCTTTTACAGTTTTAAGTCCTTTACCTTTTATAGTTTTAAGCGTCACAATTGGTTTCATATTTCCTAAATAATTAATCGCTACTTTTGTTTTGTTTAAATCGGAAAACCCCTCAAGGGTATTTGCGATTCAAGTTCACTTAAAATTCGATGCCATCTCTGCTTCCCAACAACGGTTTGATTTCGGTGGCGCATGAAATCGAATGATTGCTCCCATAAGGTCAATACGACCCGATTTGAATGAGCTAATTTGGATCGTAATACCAATTCGATTGTGTCGATAGTAAAGCTATAGATATGTGATGTAGAGTCGTGCATGTGAGATTGTGAGGAACATGTAGCGTTGTGCGATGCAGCGGCAGGCGGCCGAGTGGTCGGTGGTCAGCGACCGTTCTACGAACTCTCGCCGTAATTTAGTTAATTCGTTTAACAACGCGCAGTGCACGGGGTCCATCGCGTGCGCACGTCGGGCGACGCTCGCGGCGCGCGTCCACACTGCGCGATGGACGCTCCGTGGCGCATGCGGACGCGTTCCGCTCCGTTGCTCAACTTCTCACGCAAATTACGTCCAATTATGGCGAGTGCGAGTTGCGAATTAATCGCGCGTTGTATCGACTAATTAACGCAATCATCGTGTGACCGCACAGTCCGTGTGGCGCTCGCGCTGCCTTCACAACTATCCATTTTGGCACTTTATGAGCAATGTTCGAGTACCTGTAAACTATTTAGAGATCACAAGTTTACATAACAATAGTATTGTGTTCTTTGCAAGCGTCATAACTTTATAATCATAGAATATCGAAACATTGATAACCGTAAGAGTGCCAGGCTGCTGATAGTGGTTAGTGATCTGCAGAATACCCTAAATAGAAATACTAAGTTAACAATATATGATGTGTCGCCAAAATCTGGAAATTCATTCACTATCACGCGAGGAGACGGGCAAGTCTTCGGATGGGAACCATAAAATATAGTTATGTCTGTATAAATGACCATCATAAATGTCAACAAAATAACTAAAGAAATCTACTGTGTGTTGCCATTGCAACGAAATATCGTTTAATGATATATTATGTTGTTTAGTACCTACTCAAGTCGGCTGCAAACAACTCCCAACGTGAGGCATCGCAAATCATTCACCTTCTAGCAAACATCGCGGATGTGTTCTCAGCGACTGGATTGCGAAGAGAGATAAGGCAACTCGCCTTATCCTGCTTTAATGTTGACAAGCGTTACTTAATAACTTTGTATTGAGTGGTAGCGAGACATCTGCCGAGAGGTCTGCTCTCATTATCTGGGCTGGTCGCAGGACCATACTTGATGAAGGAGTTGTAACGCAGGGAGAATAAAACAGCCGATATCGAGAAACCGATGCGATTAGCAAACAGCTGTACATTGTGACACTCAAGAATAGAGGCCGTTCAGCAGTAACCATTTTCCGCCTGTTGGTGAAGACTTTACTTTTAATAACGACGACAGGCAGTTCCAGCAACCGTTGGTGAGACCAAGCCGTTATCCAATCTCAAAACTCTGCTTATCAATATTTATTAGTTATCGGTAACCTACCAATTGTTATTAGATATATTTCGTGGGAGCCGCCTAGAAGCGAGGGACACGTTAAACAAATATTTCTTCCGAGTCAGGGGTTTAATTAAAATACCTGCCTGCGAGGGAAGGGAGCGGAAGATAAGCCTTTCCTTAGTCGCTAATGGTATTAATTTCATTAGATAACCGCTGCGCGCGCATGCCTCCCGAATCCGCGGTGAGTCATGCGGACTGCGAGAGACACAGGTTCCACGGCCTGAGCTCGTTTCCGTGGCTCCAGCGGAACAGAGTGCACGACAGGTGGAGAGTAGGTGCCAGTACGTATACATATTATGTACTTTTTATTCGTTGTTTATGTTCTCGCTGCGGTTAAATTAGCTGTTTGGGTTGTATCAGTGGTCGTGTCTTCGACGTGACGTCATGGTGGAGCCTAGGGCATAACATTTATGTGATGCTCATGTCAGGCTATAAAAGTTAAGAAGTCCCCAAACACAGACAATGGTTTTTCAACCTATATCATAATATATGTTTATATAATCTCATTCGGTAATATTCTAATTATGAAATGAAATACAGACAGACTTTTATTGGCATATTTTATTTACATAGGTACTTCTTTAAGAAAATTAAAAATTAAATTAAGAATTATACTCCTAACAAAACAATGCTTTAAAACAATTTTTTGATTATTAAAGTACAAGCTCGGGTCTTCGTCTCGCTCAAGTGCGGTTTGAGCGGGGAAAGGGGGTCAGGGCTATGCCCTCTGCCCCTAGCTCGTCTTCGTTCATAACAATGAACGTGTCGTTGGGTGTTGAGGCTTCTCGGGTTTCTCCATGAACCGGTGGTCACTGATGTCGGAGGCGAATCAAGCACACCGGGTGAGACCCCTAATGGCCCTAGGGGAAGCCCAGCGAGCCGATCGGCGACCGCGATAGCGACCACCGGTGGATCCACCCTCGCATCTTCTTCGTCATCTTTTTCTTCGTCCACCCGTGGGACGAGCTCTCGAGAATATGGTTTCGTTTTTCTCCGACCAGGTGCGTCTGGAGGTCTAGCATGCAGTGGAGCGATGTCTCTGAGGTGTTGGTGGCTTGATGAGTCTACCCTTTCGAACATGTTCTTCGTGAGGCGTGCAACAAATGTCTGAATATTTTCTAATTTCAGGTCGCGTGCTATCGTCGAGTTCCAGACGTAGCGCGGGGCTTGGACGATAGCACGGAGGGCTTGATTTTCTTGTGTTTGGAGTTTCTTCTTCAGGTAGGTAGCTATTTGGGCGTACCACGCCGGGGCGGCATATGTAAGACGTGGCCGGATGTAAGTCTTATATATCATGATCTTCACCCGTAGTGGCAGCTTTGAGCGTAGGATTGGCGACAGGCGTGCACGGGTACCTTTCACCTTTCCCACGATGGTATTTACATGAGTCGCAAAGGTTAGGTTGCGATCGATTTCGACCCCGAGGTATTTCACCATCGGGGCCCATGGGATGTCCTTGTTATAGAGCTTCAGTTGTGTTGGGAGCATTGACCTTCCCGTTATAATGGCTTGCGTCTTGTCTATGTTCACAGCCATTCGCCATTTTTCTAGCCATTCTGGCAGGGCTTCTAGACTCGCCTGTAGTCTTTTGACGGCATTTTCAGTTCGAATCGAGGAGGCGTAGTAGGCGGCATCATCTGCATATAGGGCGAGCTTCGCGTGACCTACTAGTGGCATGTCGTTGGTGTGCCATGCGTATAAGATTGGGGACAGGCAGCTGCCCTGTGGTACTCCTGCGCGTACCGGCTTCTCGGTTGATAAGGCCTCCTCGACTCGAACGGTGATACATCGGTCCGATAGGAAGGACTTTATGATCGCGAATATTGATTTTGGTGTCGGGCTCTTCGATAGCTTGTATAGCAGGCCTTCGTGCCATACGCGATCGAAGGCCTTTTCCATATCTAACAGCACTGTCACTGTGTATTCTTTCTTGTTGTAACAAGTGGCCATTTCATTTATGATTCTCGTTAACTGGAGAGTTGTAGAACGCTCTGCTCTGAACCCGTATTGTTCTTCCCGGGGCGTGATATGCGGTGCTAGGTGTGGGAGCAATAACCTCTCGAATGTCTTCGAGAGGGTGCTCAGCAGCGTGATTGGGCGGTAACTTTCTGGCTTCTTAAAGTACAATGTGTCCCGACCAAGGAGGTTTCAATTCAATTTAAGTACACATCATCTGCGGTGAGCGCGCTGCGCGCCCAACGCGCTGGTTTCGAACTAATAGACCAATAACAGACTTTTTCCACTGATATTGGCAAAATTGTGGTTACGCCGCACAAGCCATACAAACAAGAAGAAGAAGAAGACTTTTTCCATTTTGGCGCTATTTCGTATACATACGAACTTGAGTAATATTTTGTTGGATAAAACTTTAGTAGCAAAAATGTCATGAGATTTAATAATAGTAGTTTATGCAACTGTCATATAATAGAGGTTATTAAAACATGAGTGTAGTGTTTTGAAACGAGCCGCAGGCGAGTTTGAAAATAAGATTACACGAGTGTTGTATTACCTAATTACAGGCAGTTGCATACACTACTGAAATTGAATAGTATATATGAATAGGGTATTTATATCATTAACCTTTAACAAGCCATTCTCTTATCTAAATCTCGGAAAGGGCTCGGGGGCGATACATCGATCTAGCAAGGGTTCATTTTATAAAACGTGGTTTTATCCGTTTTTCAGGCCATGAAAAACTTCACTAAACTGTTTTACTAGACCTCTCGACACCCTTTAACCATCCACACCAACCTTGCCCTTTTTGTCACCATTGATGGTGGTCCTTATGCGGGGCCCGTTTAGTGGGTGGCAAGTCACCACCTGCCTAAATATTTTAAGTGGCGACTGAAATTGAGAAGGCAGGGGTGCTACCAATTGCGCCAACCGGCTTGTCGAATGCACATCATATGCAAACCAATTTAATCTTACTACAATTGTTAAATGTTTATTATAAAGCACCCAACTATCTCATCTCTATTAGGTATAATATTAATTTTTGTACACCCATAAAGGGTAGACTAAAGTGGACGTATTGCATAATAACCTAAGATCTTTGTATGTAATCTGTATTATATTATTTCATGCAAATAAATTAATTTGAACTACGAACCGGGTAAGCACCAGAGATTACTTACAGCTGTACTTTATAGCTAGGACACACAGCGGGATAGCCACGTAGGCTAATAGAGGCCAGTAGTATCGTATGGAGCCCTAAAACTAAGTAGTATCTAACCAAGGCAGACTCAAATCTTATTCGGATATATAATAAGATGAAGTCGGAGTTGACCTTCAGGTCCTCAGGTTGATTGAACAGGACAGACTGGTCGCATATAAAAATAAATGAATAGCTGCCCTGTATCAGAATCTGTTCCTGCACCGCAGCGGGTCATCTCCGAGGTAGAGCTGGCCCACAGCCGCGGGGCAGCACGCCGCGCCGCGCCCTGCGCTCATTGCGCTCGCACGTCGGCAGGTATTGTGGTGCGTCCTTCCCGCGGGCACTCTCCTTACTTACCATTGACAGTTGTACTCACAAGTCTCGAAGGAACACGGTGTTTGCAACGGAGATTGGCCTCTTCATAGAACACGTTTTACTTCAATTGTTTTTTTAAGAAAAGTGGCGCCGAGCTTATTATGTAAAGTAATGCAGGTGACATAATTTCATCTAAGGAATTAAACATTAGATTTGCAAATTGTTAGCAATATACGGGCAAGTAGGTTTAAGACTGTTAGAGTGCTTTTAATGTTTTGATTGGCACGTGGCTGCAATGCGCTCACTATCCTACGGACCCACCGACCCAGCTCTGCCCCTCTACATAGAAGAATTACCAGAATCAAAGACTTTATTCTAACATACCACATGACATCTCTGTTGGACGGAAGGAGTTCCACCCACTGTCTAGATAGGAACTGTAAAATGTGAAGGAATCCGGCTCACTGAGTGTCTCAGAGCAGAAGTAATGTAGCAGGGTGACAAACGCAGTGCAGTGTCATTCAAAACTTCAGCTTACAGCTCTGAGTGTCACAGCAACAATCGTCGACAGGCGAAATCCTTGGGCGGACAGCTTATCCGTCTTACCACTTGATTGTAAAGTTCTCTTAAACATTCGGTAGATAGTATGGGCATTATTACTACGTACTTCTTTCGCACGCAGCTGAAAATTAGAATCGAAATAAATTATTCGTATTTGGCTCCGAAGACGTAATTGCGGAGGTTTCGCGTATCACTGGGCAGTTTACTTATTCGTCAGTATCGATAATTCGTCAGTATCCTTATTCGACGGTTTTGCCAAGTTGACTGTTTCGTTAATTAGTCAGTTTCTTTATTAAACGGTTTCGTGAGGTTAGTCATTTTCTTAAAATCGTCAGTCTCGTTTACTTATTGGCTGTTTTTGCTAGGTTGCCAGTATTCTTATTCGTCAAAGATATTTCAATCAATGTATTGTGCAGTACAAGATAACATTTTTATAGTAATAATTAAACCAAAATAAATAATAGTGACCGCATATGATGTCGAAGCGCTGGTAGTGGAGTTGCCTAATTGTTTTGAACCGATTACCTAGATGGAGCTACATAAAACGTGCAAGTAAATAAAGTGATGATTCCATGAAAAAAAATCACTGAAATCGGACAATGTTAAGAGGTAGAAAAGAGTTTTTTCATTTAGTACGGAAAGTACTAGCTATGCAATCCCCTTGATTCCGTCATTTGACTTGCAGCAGTACAGCACCTCAGAGATTATTTTGTCTCGGGGATACTACTAACTTAAATGCGGCAATTCTTACAAGCAAGAAGAAATATTCGAGACGCTCAATCATTAATTTATACAGTCTATACCTGAGTGCAGACCTGAGTAAATTAAGATTTTTAAAGAATAATATTATTAAAGATGTAAAACTATAATGACTTCAAGTTACTACTATAAAATAGCGTAATTGCACATGTAAGCTGTAACCCCACAATACTACTAGTACTTTGTGCTAATGACACATTTTATTAACAATGTTAATTTCTTTCTCACAAACGGCCGGTAAAAACAAACTTCCAACGAACAAAGAATGACAAAATGAAACTTAAGCTTTATTTGACATAATTAACCGGGGACAGGATCCTCAAATATAGGATTATTAAAAAAACCTGTAGAGCAGGTCACCGGCTGTAATTGGCAGTCGTATCTTGTTAAACTGCACTACGTATTGCTTAGGTTTAAAGTTAATCATAAGAAAAACAATATTTGTGTACTTTCACATGATATACATATAGGTATGTAGTTCCGATATGAGTGATATAGAATGATGTAGAAGCGCACTGCCACCCACCGGGCGCGGCGGAACATTGTACAAACGGAACCGTCGTCGCAAAGACGAGTGGCAAGGATGAAATGTCGTGCGAGGGTCGATAGCGTCACACGGAGCCCGCAGCGGACCGGTGATGGATGATAACATTGAATTGTCTGGTATGTTAGACAAATTGAATGAGTCGGCGGGTGCATCGAGCCGCCCGCGCCGCCGCCGGCCGGTGCCGTGCGGGAACCGGTCAGCGCGGCCCGAGTGCACGCACACGGAGGCGAGTGTGCGTGCGTGCGGGACAACCTGCGGCGAACAGGAACAAGCTCGGTCGCAGTTCCTTCCGCAGCCGAGCCGAGAGCTGAGCTCAGGTGCATCGCCGCCGGGACGATCATGCTTCACCCTCATTTTGAAATGAACACCTACATTCATTGATAAAAACATAATGGCAGCGATCGTGTAGCTTAGAGGCGGCGAGGGTTGGGCGCGGCTGCCGTTTCAAAACGTATTCCACCAAAAACTCAAGCCAGGTTTCCAGTGAAGCCTACATCGTGAGGAGTTTGGGCACTTTCTAGAGCTACCGCTATCAAGATTGTAAACTATCACTAAGAACGTTAGTCTCGATAGTAAACATACAGCCTCATGTAAGTTGGCCTCGATCACCGCACCAGCACCCCATACATTAATATTATGTAGATAAAAAAATATTGTTTGATTTATAAGGATACGTAACGCGAGTCCTACACGCACCTGGCAGATTTTATTAGTTGTTGATGGACTTTATAGATTTTACTATAATCATGCCGAATTTCACGTTTGATTGTCTGGCTTATTTAAATGATAAAGCAAAAATAAATAAACAGTTGTCGACATGTTTCTTTTACTAGGACGTCCCCACATTTTTGCGTGACTTTAGAATAATATTATCTAAGATAACAAATAATTACTTAGAACATACAAATTTCAACGGGCTTAATACAATACGTATACAAAGGTCGAAAAGACAAACGGGCTATGGCGTTGGTTTTGTAACAGAACATTTCGCTTGCAGCATACGAGTACGTACGAGTCGTACTCAAAACGAAATGAGCCTTCTTGTCTCGCTAACATTATTTTGGAACGCATGAATCAAATGTGTTGTGTACCATCCAACTCATATAAAGGTGTAGGTATGTATCCTCGTACCGACATCCATTCTCGTCGTCTCACTGACCTACCTATTCCACTCATGTGGGTTCAGTGAGAACGAATGTTGTTGTTTAGGGTAGCAGTTAAGTTTAACAACTAAGATCCAGTTGCAGGTCTTGTTACACCACCGACAATTCAATTGCGTGGTGTTGCCAGCAGCGGCGCGGCGGTCGGCGGAGGTGACGGCGCTGTAAGTAGCGTGCAGTGCATTGTGCGGCGCTGTGCGGGTTCCCACAGGGCGTAAGTTCGCGACGATTGGGCGAGTGGCCGACGACCGGTTGTACCCCCCCGCGCCCCACTCCGCCCCCCTCCCAGACCCGGAGCGAGGGCCCGAGGCTCGTCCCAAACCCGTCGGGATACAATCTCGGCGGGAGCGGCACACACGCCATTCCACGTGTTTATTTTTAACTTAACAGGTTGCGTCGGATCTACTTCATTTCTACCTGTGCGTTTGCTTTTGATCGACCACTTACGGGGGGTTTTTTTGGAGTCAAATAAGAAACAAGTCGATAAATCGACGGCGAGTTGCCAGCTGTTTCCGAGCTTCAGTATACTTGCGGGAGAGCGCTTTACATTACTTGTTAGCTTTATATGTACGAGTAGGAATGAAAGTATTACACAAACCCTTGATTTTACCGATTCATGAGGTGCTTCTATCTCATTGGTTTTATTGGAGTGATCATGTTAGAGCTGCTCAAGATCGTCCGTTGTTTTTGTTTGTTTGCAACTTGTTTTACCTACCTCACGGAATAGAGACATGTTTACATACACGTTACACAAAAGCCATACCTTATACACATATTCGTATTTTAGACGCACTCTTAATCGCAACATATTATAAAAAAAAGTCATCCGCCGCGTCTGTCTGTCTGTCTGTTCGCAATAAACTCAAAAACTACTGCACCGATTTTCATGCTGTTTCTCCAATGGATAGAGTGGTTCTAGAGAAAGGTTTAAATATATAATTTGTCACGTTTTTGTATATATTGGCTTAAATACGAGTACAATGATATTTGTTGGAGGTGACGGAAAAAAATAAGCCGTCTGGGAGCTTCCAAAAAAAAATGCTGCCCTTTCGTATACTTATATAACAAATTGGTGTGTGGTGGAATTATGTATATCGGTCTACAGAAACGTTTGCGATGGCATAGGTGTGTCGATATCTTAAGGATGACATACTATATCCATTTTAATACCTTATAAATTGGGCAATTATGGATGTTTGTTAATGTTTCACGCAAAAGGTACAGAATGGATTTTAATGAAATAGGTAGGTAGGTATGTAGATAGATGAGGGCGTTGGAGTAACATGTAGGATACTTTCTCATCATCATCATCATTCATCACCACGCGGGTGAAACCGCGGGGCGCAGCTAGTCTGTTTATTAAAAAGATGTGTGATATTGATGTGTTTTCAGTTGCGTTGAACAATTTCAAGCGCCAGTTCCGTGAGATGCTGACGATATGAAGATATTAAGGGCTATAAAACATTCGACGATGTCGAGAGGCTTCGAGCGGACTTAATCCAGCTTGATAACTATTGTTTAGTGAATAAGCTTGACCTCAATCCTGCGAACTGCTCAGTGGTTACATTTACTCGCAAGCTAAATATAATTCCATCAGTCTATAAATTAACAAATAAAGTACTGTCAAAGAACACCACCGTGCTAGATCTTGGAGTTATCCAAGACTCAAAACTATTATTTGACGAACATATTGACCACATAGTGAAGAAGGCATCAAAAGCATTAGGGTTTGTTCTGCGTACTTGTGCTTCCTTTAATAGTTAAAAAACCTTTAAAATTCTCTATTGTACCTTTGTACGCAGTATACTTGAATATGCTTCACAGGTATGGAACCCACGATATGAAATATATATCAAGCGAGTTGAGGGTATCCAGATGAGTTATTAAGTATTTATGTTTTCGGTTAGAAAATTCCGTTTGAATCCAATGATTATCTTAGTCTTTGTAAAAAAAGTCACATACTCTCTCTAAAAGGAGAGAAATAGCTGATATTGCTTTCCTATTTAAAATTACTTCTAATTTAATTGATTCTCCCGAGCTATTAAGCATGATACAATTTCAAACTCCTACAGTATGTAAGCGTTTCAATTCTCTTCTATACGTTCCAATTGTAAAAAGTAACTACAAACAAAATGCATACTTGTGTCGAGTGAGTAAGAGCTATAATAATTTAGATAAGCGAGTTGGCTTAGACTTATTCCGCACTTGTTTGGCATCGGCGAGGCGGTTGTTGAACAGAGAATTATTTGACTAAGTTGTCTGAGTTCATTCCATTAGGTACCAAATATTGAGACTGTACTGTAATGTCCATAACTTATTATTTTTATTTAGATGTTAACCGTGAAGACCTGTAATTGGATTTCTGTTGTTATTCCTAATGTTAAAAAATTATATTGCTGTTGGTCTTTCTCAAAATGAAAAATAAAAATAATAAAAAATAAAGATTCTATTTTCTTAATCTTACCTCAACTTTTCTTGTGCTATTTTTCTGTTCTGAAATGTCTTCTGTGTGATTCTGCAAAACTTCCAAAATACTTTTAATGTAAAATTAGTTCGAAACCTAAAACCCGACTAATAATAATTCACGCTCTAATAAGTAAGAAAGGTGAAAATATTCTCATCTGAAACATGTATGTACAACTGTTCGGTATGTACTCGTATCATGTAATAAATAAACGACTTACGTGTCATTAATATTGTATTGCGTTTCGTACATAGGTATTCATTGTGGTGTTCAGGATACCGTGGTGGTAGCATACCACTTGGCAGGATGTACTTGTTGTTTGGTTGCAGTAGGTGGAAGGTGGCATACGACCGCGGTTATCCTCTGAACAATCACGAGTACGTATTAAATACAATAAAATTATTTTTAAGATAAACCAACAGCTGTATATAAAGAGAAAGGAAGAGGGTAGACCGTTTCGTCTGCTCACAACAACACCTGCCCGCAGATACTTCAGTTTACTCTTGAACATGGCGCATGCAACTGCGCCCAAATATCGAGAGCTCACAATGAATACAATAGGTACATGATAAATGTCCCGTTTGTAAGGTAAGTCTTGCATTAGTGACCACGCAGTTTAATAACTTATTTGCTTTTATCTGGCTAATGTGCTGGTTGTGATGGATATCTGGATGTTTGTTACCCAATCACGGCAGTACGGCTGAATGGATCTGGTTGAAATTTGGCACAGTGATAGATTATATTCTGGAATAGCACATACGAGTAGTAGCATTTTTCATCATCATCATCATCTATCACCTCGCGGGCGGGCTAATATTCTTGGGCACAGGCAAAGACAAAACAACAAGATCTCTGCCCACGTCTAGATCGTAATGATGACTTTTATCTGTCAATAGAGTTCTGTCAAAGATGTATCAGTTTCTGATAGTGCAAACAAAAGCACGCAATGATTTTGACAGCTCGATACACTAGACGTGCTCGGCGATAGAGTCGGCATGTCGTCCATCTTTGTTGTTCAGCCGATTGTAGTCGAGCGATTCCGCCATCACCACGGAGGTGAAACATCCGTCTAACGGTCTTGAGTGAATCGCCCGCAATACTTACATGTTATTTTTAAACACAACATAACAAATAGTTTCGCCTATATACCCTCAAAGGGGTAAGCAGCGGTATTTTGAACGCTTACGTTTCGTCAGACGAGTATTATGTTATTGGTCATGTGATCATGTACAGGGGGCGAGCCTATTGCCATCTACGGGACAATGTTCCACTCTCCGGACTGTTATTGAGAAAATCTTTCTTGTTCAGAAACACCCAATAACTGTCCAACCCGGGGTCGAACCCATGACGTCGAGGTTCCAAAACGGCACTTCCACCACTACACCAAGACCAAGCGAGCGAAGCCGCTGGCGGGTCAGCTAGTAATATCTATATATATTTAAAAATGAAGCTCGATTTTTCCTGGTCACACTATAACTTGAGAACGGATGGAACAATCTCGCTAATTCTATTTTTGTTGTGTTAATGATTGTCAGGAGAAGGTTCTTATGAAAGAAAAGACGGGAGGTTATGGCGAGGCCGAAGGCGGAGCCTATTACGCGAACGAAGTCGCAGGCAGTCGTTAGTGATATATAATTTGCATTTGTGGGAAAGAATTACTCACATGGTTTGTTTAAAGTATAAATTTAAATTAGTCAACCCATAGTAGTTGTTAATGCTCCGCCAAGCAGAAATCTTTGCTTAGTCGCATCCTTGCAGAGGAGACGCCGCCGCCGCCGCCGCCGCCGCGCCGGTATGGAAGAGGTCAAGGTGCTTATCCGTGTTATTGCTTGCACGCCACGAGTGTTGTAACTTTGCTTGTAAAGGATGGCAGTTGTTACGTAATGTCGAAGGCGAAGGCCGCTCTCATTACCAAACAAAAAGTATATTCAAAACGAGATCAAAAACTTACATTAGACACAAATGTGTAAACAAAGTCATAAACCAACATGATACAAAAACTTATACTTAAAACATGGTAACTCATACTCAAAATGTGATCAATTACTAACACGAGACAGAAGTTTACATTTAAAACGAGGTCAAATTTCGAGACAAAGTCTTATATTCACAACGTTAGCCTATATGTATACCTAGCAATGGCAATGGGCCTGCACGGTTAAAATTGGCTAATACTCTACAAATGAGTCCGGCAGTGGAATACAAAGGGTTAGATATGCTATCCCGTGCCAAAGTTGACTTGAAGTCCACATGCTCTCAGATGATATAGGTGTGTGTGCAGATATCGGGACGGATGTGTAGCTCGCATCGCATCGCATGGCAGGGCAGGCAGCGCGCGGCGTGCTCTCACGGCGCGCGACGTGCTCTGCACGACAAGTGCCTGTCAGTGCCGACGGCTCTCCATTCACTCATCATGTGAGCTGTTCTCAAAACTGTATCTAATCATATTTGTCGTATGTGATGAGTGAGACTAACTACTATTGATTTGGAATACTGTTGAATCCGTTCTAGGATGGTTGGTATGCCTCCAGGATAAAACATGTCTTGGAGTCAGCAGAGAGAGTTCGTTTAAAAGAAAACATTTCCTACGATGTATACTTCAGCACCTCTTACCTCCATAGCTACCCGTACATTACATTACATGTACACATCAACTTTAGTTAAACGGTGAGTGCTAAGAAGTCTGTTAATTGGTAGCTAATGTATTCAAAAAGCCTATCAGGGGAGTTAGAACAAAATAATAATAACGAACTCTACAATGTAGTTTTGCGATACCTTATCCCGTAGGCCACGCGAGCGAAGCAGCGAGTGTTCCAGCTAGCGTAACAATATATTTACATCCCTACTATGTACGTTTGTCTTCAATCTGATTAGTATCAAACAGCATTAATATATTTGATGACAGTCCTACCCGTCCGTCTGTCTGTAACTTTGCTTTATTGCTGCATTTCATTATAATACTGTATGCACTTACCTAATCAAGTGACAAGCAAGTCGTCCATCCAATGGTATATATAGGTATATAGTAGTGTCCAAGACGTTGCAGTATCACATCACCCAGCACTAGTAGTTGAAGTATTGCGGGGGGTCGTACAGCATCCGTCCCGTCACTCCGACACACTGTTTTTGAGTCTTACTCGGCCAGTAATGGCACACATAACTCGGTTCGGTGCTTCTGGTTTGGTATTGGTTGCGCGGAGTCCTACTTTTTATTGAATTGGCCGGTTGGTCAGCCGCTAGTCCCGGGCTTTCACTCGGTCAATTATAAAAAAATAGTACATAATGATGATATTCCTGGGTATCAAGGCATGCAATACCCGAATCTACCTTGAATAAAGACTGGTATAATATACTGGTATGATATAACTGGTACCGCCTTATCTATATCTAACGACATACAGATATCTGAAACCGATGTGATATGTTTTGTCAGCCAATTTAAACTGGACACAAATATGTATCCTCGAGTGGGTAAGACGAGCAGAGCGTTGCACCGAGACGTAATTAAGGATTATGTTAATCGCATTAGCGCACCGGCTCGGCGCTGGACCGGCCGGCCGCCGGGCGATGCTTAATTACTGGGAAGGAGCGTGACTCACTCCGTAATCCTCCTCACTCGACCGGCTCCCGCCGCGCACGCGACTCGCACGCAGCGAACGAGCTCCAACCAACACGTAACAGACGAGCCAGCACGTCCCGACTCCTCCGTAACTACAAACCTTGCTGCAGCAGCCACTTGTACGACGGCTCTGTTGGTAGTGGGCTTGCTTCGAGCGCGCTGTACTAGCTCCGGCCCCGTGTCGGGACAATATGTGTGTGCTGAGCAGAACTGTATGCACGCAGATCTTGAATGTTCTGTTGTGTCATTGTGTGTGTTCATGCCTGCCGCTAGTGGCATTTCCCCATGGATGATTCCGTGCTGGAGTAAGGGTGAATGGCCGTCGATCTTGAATGTATTTTTAGCACGTTATACTTATTTTAGAGCTTTTTAAGCGCTCTTAAACTCAGGCACCAGATTTGGTTTGTAGAGGAAAGAGCTCATTCCAAACCGTACTGGACCCATGAAGTCGATTATAATCCTTACCTATTACTCTATAATATATTGTAAATAATACAACTTTTTAATATATTGTACTTTATCTGATGGCTTTGGAATTATAATTTATTTTTGATTGTTAATATTGCACATGCAAGAATTAGTAAATGCACTTCTGCACATACATCCTTGTTTGAACAATATGGTGTTCTATACGCAATGGGTGCCATCTGTATAAGTATGGTTGTCTGCCTACCCATATGAACGGAACTGCATCTCGGTGATCGGGTACGATTGTTCAACAAGACTGACTGCGGATTACATGATTAAACTTTATCTCATATAAATAAAAGAAAAAGATTTTAAAGTAGGTACCGTTACACAGGCAAGTGCCTTAACAAAATTAATTGAACCTGTAGTTAACGAGCCGCTCATTTGTTCAAAATAAAATAGTACACACACGTTTAGCGCACACTTCCAGTAGAGTTGTGGATGGAGTTGTAAGTATATTGCCATCCGGAGCTTACGTACTGTCCCCGGTTCTGTGCGTAGCCACGTCACACGCTACATTTGACGCTGGTGACGCGGCCACTCTCACGAATACCATCACCATTACCTATAGCTTCAACTGTCATCAACAAGTGAAGAGTCAGGCATGTCGTTCGCCTGATGGTGAACGTGTCGCCCGCACATGGCACTACAGCAACCCAGATCTTTAAGGTTCGTTACCCGTAGCCCGGACTAGGCTGCCAGTCATAGCCTGCTTGCTCCCATTCGCCTGGTATCTTTTTGATAACATCCTTCAAACTGTACACAGAGGCACAAACTATTTGCGATAAAGTATTCGTATCGCAAACGTCAACGCGTCACGCTTCCCCGTATTAACTATGAGTTGTCTGTGTCACAGTGGCCCTAGATACATGACAGTTTGCACAGTTTTATGAGAACGACTTAAATCCTTCCTAAGAATATGATTAATGGGAAAGTGTTTGTGTATGTGAATGTTTGTTGCCATGCCACGTCGTATCTCCGGAGCTCCTGCATTTACTTTAATAAAATGTAGAACATGGTTCCTTCAGGTTCTGGAATATAATATGCTTAAGCTAATTGTACAAATCAACCGCTAAGGTGTTTAAACAAGGTTGTAAACTTTCTAAGGAAGTTTATATTTCTTAGTTTCACTCAAAACTTAGTACACATAAACTTTTTTGTTCTGAAATTTGTATGGAAAGAGTGAGAATCAATTTGCCTGACAAGGTTTGGGCATACAAATGGAGACTGTGGAAGAAAAAGAGATTTTTATTTTATTATTTACTGTTGTTTACACTTTATACCACATGGAATACATAAAATTTGGGTAATCAGCGACAGATATTGGTCAATCACTGCATGATACAATAGGTAAGAGTCGAGTCGTTGTAGTGGGTGAACGCCCGAACTCGAAGTTTTCACTCACTAGAATTAAAAACACTAGATACAAAAGCAACGGTCAAATTGTCGTTGAGTTTAATTGGAGTCAAGTTGCAGATTAGCCGTGCGTTAAACTCTCTGCCACAGCTTGCTGTCTCTACATACGAGTACATATAATGTAGTACACTACAATCATACCGGAGGCAGTTTATTGTTTCTATGTTGACAGGCACGTTGTTTGCCTGATAGTAAGCGTATCTGGCTATAAAACTGCAGTTAAGATTATTATTGATATGTGCGGCACTGCAATGCAGACTGCTTGTAATAACTCAGTGATCTCAATCATGTAGCAATCAAGGTCTCAAACGTAAAATATATTAAAGTTTGGGTGTTATTTAAATGGTTAGCATAGTATTAGTATTTTTGAAAGAAGAAAAATATTATCTGTCAGCAGAAATAGCTAATTGGTCAGCAACTCATGGCCAGCAAACATTTCAAAATCAATCAGCAATTTATGTCATTCTGGATGGCTGTAATTATTTTTGTACTGCATATTAATTATGTAAGCAGCCATAAGCTGTTCCTGTTTTATAATATTTGGGTAAGCACTCAGTCGTCGGCCGCTGCCGCGGCACGCTCGCTTCGCTCGCTCGGCTCGCGCGTTGTAGTCACAAGTAACCTAACACTCCTCCTCGCTACGCTCGTCGTCGTACCTATATATGACTTTGCCCTAGACTAGTATAATTACATATGGAACATATAGACATGTTTTCTCTGCTGATCAATCATAAAATCTTGCTGACCAAGTAGTTATTTTGCGGACCGAATGTTTATTATGCATACTCAAGGTATTGTAATGCTGCCTATTAATGATTAAATTTTTGACCATTATCAAAATTATCTGCGGAACAAAGATTGCTGCCTGATTTTTATTATTGCAGACAAAATCTTTGTATGCTGACTAAATCATTTCAATGCTGGTTTGGGTGGGCTCACCAAATTTTATAATTGCGTATCATTTAATTACTTCTCTTAAAGTTTAATATCGCAAGATTTTATTAATTCCTATTGGCCTTCATACGCATGCGGTTCAGAAGCTATAGCATTTTCGTGTTTGTCAGTCTGTCCTAACTTAAAGTACAGACTGAAAAACAAACAGGTCAACGACTGAACGACGGTGATGAAGCTGTCGTCTGTCGTCCCATGCCGTTTAGTCGTATAATACTCGTAGTTAACAAACAGTCCCAGAAAGAGACAGAGACTTTCGAACATTACATTAGTGCAGATATAAGTGTAGGTAAACATTTTAATTGAAAACATCACCTTAATCAACCACAAGTTAAGAATAAGTGAGTTTGTTCTGAAACCCATTTTATAAGTTATGGAACCAATGGCTTCATTGAATAGATGAACTACAGATACATGCGGAACCGGGTAAAAGTCAGGGGCAGAAGCTAGTTATCTAGTAAGATATTTAATTATACGATCAATTTGATCATAACAAGTATAATTTATTAATAAGTTCTACTGCAGATTGAATACATAGATAACAACATAATTTTATTCTAATCTGTGAACAAGACGCACATAAAAAGATGGAAAAAATCGCATCAACTCGGCCATAAACCAATACGAGATGTTTATCTGCTGAAATATTGTGACAGTGTGGGTGCGACGCGCAGGCAGCCTGCAGCGTCTAGACAACACGACAGCTGATCCGATCCTAAATATACCTACGGCTGATACCTACTCACTAATCTGTCATCAAATCACTTATGCAAATGAACACATATTTAATGGTTAATTGATTCTCCGACGGGGGCGTGGGACCGAGGAGTATTTGGCGTTATTGCTAATCCAACTAAAAACGAACCACTTAATTTGAGACCGATAATGCTAATGTATGTTAGATTTATCTTAATTAGATACGACTCGGATGGACGGAGCTGCGAGCCAGGATGACGAACCGCCGTAAACCAATATGTCGGCGGCGACGCGGCGACGCGGCGACGTGCGGGACATGCACAACCAATGATATTATACAAATGTTTTCATTACAAATAATAAAGTTATTGAATTTGGCTAGAAACACGGTTCTGACAACTTCTATTTTCTTTGTATAACACAAGTACAACGCAATTGACTGATTTATAAACACCGATCCTAAAGAGCTGAGGCTACAGTCAAGAAATTATAGCAGTTAAACCTTTTCTGTCTTATTATATAACATGGACTAAATGTACGAGTAGCTCCAAGTGTAAACCATGGGGTTTTTCAAAACAATTATATAGGACATTCCAATAAACTGTGTTTTTTAAGATCTCGTGTTTCATATGGTTAAGGTTTTATTTATACGGCGGATTATGTTTTAAGCATTCAATAAGGACATTTCTAGAGCTCTTTCTTCTTCATTCATCATTCTTCAACATCACAAAGAGTATGATCGACCGACATCAAGTTGTCGCGGAACAATCACACATGCATACTAACATACAAACGACGGTTTCTTCTAGTCAACAAGGAGATCACACTTCACTTCGTCAACATTGTAGATACTGCATTACAATTGTAGTGCACTACATTATAGATAACCAATATGCTCTGTGTTGGAATATGTATGACAAAATTAATCCGTCCCACTCTAGTAAGTAGTATGAGAGTATTTCTCTTTCTTACGTATTTACACAATAACAGCCCTTATAGTTTCATATAATATTTAAGTATGAAGGGCACAGTTCAGTTAGTTACAACTCTGCTTTCCGCCTGGATAGAACTCGGCAGTAGAGAGCGCGCACACACCTCTCCTGTTAAATAACGATACAAATAAATTAATCTTTATAAGTCGTTAATTACGTCTTTCATTGGTCACCCTAATCTAATACTCTGTGTGCTCAGTCGGTAGTGGAGTGGCCCTGTCTAGAAGCGCGAGGTTTCAGGTTGGATTCTGGCCGCGGCTAATACTTGTGGGATGAGTAGAAATGTTAGTTTTGCATGTTGTGATGTGGCAGTGTGTGTGTTCATGCTTCCCCCGACACAGTGAGTGCTAGTGCGGGGTGTGAGACAAAACCATTGTATATTTCAGCTCCGAAATGCATTCCACTTCCACATCGATGTGAGTCAGCTGACTCTAACTTTGACAGATACCTACATCTACTAAATCTTTAGCTTTCCACGCAACTAAGGTCCTTCGCAGCGACATGACCATTCACTTTGCTCATTGACATTTTTTTTATATACAGTAATATGGATGTTTCCATGTCCACATGACGTGTGTTTCTATGACTGTATTATCGAGTAGAAGAGGCGGACAGTGGACATCTCCACAATGTCCGCAATTAGAGATATATAATAGTTTCAGTAAAAAACATGGAAGTATTTATAACGCTAGTGTATGTTGCGAATGAGTAGGTACCAATACAAACCATCTCTGGTTTAATACCTAGTATAAGTAAAACACATGATAACTGGTGTTAGTTATGTTTAGAGCTATCACCCTCAGTTTCGCATGATAGTTGCATTCGTGTTCGTGCAAGACATTTAAGTCTCATTTGCACAATAACTCCACGTGCTACAGTGCCATGCAAACCTTAGGTCAGCAGCGCCGGCTCCCCACTGCTTCGCGTCAGCAGCACATACTCGTAATATGCCACTGCGGTGGTATACCTACCTCTACTAAGATTGTTCTAAATTCTTACCCAGTAAGGCTTATCATGTTGTAAGTCGGAATTACTCGCATTGTAGATTGGCATCCCATCGGCGGCGGAGAGATATATAGGAGGTATTCTGTTCTAAGATAACTTTCTCAGCATTTATTTCAAAAAGCAGTTAAGTATCAGGTTTATGTAATTACGTAAACTAATTATTGACAGACTAAAATTTCATCTATCCTGCATTATAATGACGTTTTGCTATTGTAGAAGAGGACCGGTCAAGAGCACTGTTGTCTGGAGCTGCGCCGTGTTGGTCAAACAAACCAACGCTCCGCGCATTCTTCACAAACCCATTCAAGAATAGACGAGCTAACTAAAACCTTTCTTATTGTGTCGCGTATAGAGTCCGAAATGCTCCAACTCTATCATCTCTTGCAGACTGCATTCAAACCTGAGCTTTATGCGAGACATGATAAAGTAGAGATCACAAACTTTGGCGGAAGTTTGAAGATGCTTCAGCAGGTGGACTCAGAGATGTTTATACAAACCGTATTAGAAGAACGAGCCTCAAATTAACGTGCGCCCAAACTTTTGGAAAAAACTGGTCGTTTGAAAAAACAAGAGAGGTCCAGTCCAGGTGTGTCGTGTGAGTGTGGTGTGTGCCGTGTGTTGTGTGGTGACTCGCGGCGCACAGTTTGCCGAGCACTCGCCCGCGGGCGCGCGGCTGTTTGCTCGCACACACCAAATATTATTGGATGATGATACGCCATTACGCATGTTGTGCTTTGTTCACGTCATCGACACCGCGACACAACCTCGCCTCCCTCCGCGCCGCACACGCCGCCCCCATCCCACTCTGTACACGTTACATCGTACATGAAGGTTGATGATAATCAGTGCCCTAGATGAGCTTATGCGTTTATCAAAGGATATTGAATTAAATTCCTTCTCTGTTTAGGTTACAACCGTTAATATTTATAAAACGTTATTATTCGTACTTACATTTTTTTAGATAATTAGGTATATGCATTTAGTCACTGTTTGGTTTACTTAGGTTGATACTTATCACCAGTGTCCATAAGACCGACTTTATTAGAACAATATTTCCGTTTTATCTTTTGTTTTAATGTTTTACTTTACAATGTCAGAAGTTTCCATCCATTTATCAACATTGACGGTGTGCGGTGCAGCCACTTGAGAGACTCGACTCTGTCCTGCGTCGCGTCCTCACCCGTCGCTAACTACTCATACCTTTGCTACTTACACGTGGTTATAGGCTCCACGTGGCGCTCAATTTACTTCAAATCAAGTCAATTTATTAACTAAGTTAGGGGTAGTAAAGTTAGTGTCAGATTTCATAGGTTCACTACAATTAACCATTTATTTATTCACTATACGTACTTAATTACTAGCTAAGTACGTTATGTTTAACACGTAGCTTTGTGGATATCGGTAACGCTGGTGACAATCACGTGACCGACCAGATGATACGATTCCTCGGCAAGAGCCTCCGTCGGTGGATACCAGCGCAGCACAGGGGCAGATAGTTATTCTGCCCGCAGTCTACAAGTATTGTTGTGATGTGAAGGTTAAACTGCTGGGAGTGTATCGGCACTAAGAACTTGTAGCGGAGATAACACAGGGACTGCTGTCGATTAGAAGGCGCGGCGACGGGATCGATCCCCACCTCAGGCCTGAGCTTACGGTGCAGGTAACGTTGTGTTGAAATCCGCAGCATGGTGGTCGACTACTATTGCTATAGTACTCGACCACGTCCGGCTGGTAACTGGTAAAATTATGTCGCCTAACACCTACAAGTGTGTTCCGGAAGCTGCCCTTGAGAACCAGTCGCTACTCTAGGTCTAACGCGATACCACCTTCGACCGCATCATCACCGACCATCAAGTGAGATAAACACTAGCATATCATTTGTAAAAACATCTCCGCTTTATAATGCTAAATGGTGCCGCGCTAAACGTTATAGCTTTAAAAATATATTTTTGATTGAATTAAAGATTTGTGCTTGTCTAAGCTTGAGATAGTTCCCGAAGCATCATCGTGGTAGCGCCTCCTTTGACTCGTCGACAGTAATTAGTGAAGTAGCCTAATCTCCGTGAATAGGTCCCAGATGTCGGGACGCGACGTTCGCGCACTCGTCACTGTCGGCACTGTCGCCAGCTCGATTAGCCTCTTATCTGGAACATGTCAAAACAAGCATCGGGCTATTACTCGTATGTGTAAACAACGGCGGCTTGAGGACATTCTGACACCACAATACATTGGTATTTGAGTCTAATTCGCCCAGTAATTTCACTAGCTGCAGTCCCCTTCACAAAGCTGTACTCTCTGTAGCTGTAATCTGTGTCCTCCCCGTCTCGACCCGTGTTAGTGAACAATAAGTTTGAACACTATTAAGTGTTTGGCTGTTTGGAAATCCGTCAGAGATTAAGAAGTCAAGGCGAATGTTTGCGCCGTAGTAGTAACTAAGAGTGCGAACAAAACGTAAAAAACGTAATTTTTCTTTCTGGTATTATTTTTCTTGGTTTTGCTAAACACGCGTTAGTCCTTTTAAAATCATAGAAAACAATTACGAAAGCTTGCGACATCTACACGAAAGTTAAGTTGTAAAAACTATTTTACAGTTGGATAAAGGTTTGTCAAGTTTTTGTTACGAGGCATAACTAATCAAATGCTGTTCCACTACCCCTCCGCGGTGGGGGTGATAAATGCTTTTCCACTACCCCTCCGATAAATGCTGTTGCACTACCCCTCCGCGGTGGGGGTGATCAAAAGGGGTGTGTGAAATGTTAATCTACATTTCATAAAAAAACTATTAAATTAGCGTGCAAAATATCTTCGCTTAACTTCCAACAGGTAGAGCTTTCACCATCAACATGATTTCCAATTTTCATTACTCTTTCAGTTTCGCTGAAGGGCTCCCAAGCCTATGGGTAATATTAAATCCAGCATAACACATTTAAACTAGCAACTAGTCCGCGAGTTTTCAATATAAATCATCAAGTAAAGTCAACTTTTCGAAAAACATAATATACTGCATAAAATATACAACATTTTAAATAAAATGATTTGACGAAACTGTGGTAGGTAGTGTATTGCTGAAAGGTAAAGTTACTTGTAATTGAAACAACTAGCACATCAGTAACGGCTGGGTCGCTGGGCGGTAACACTTCTTATACCGAATGAAAAACAGCTTGTACAATCTAATTTGTAGGATTTAATTCCTTTCAATACAATACAGATCGATGACGATGCGCGAGTTTCTAACGACGCTCTAACGTACTTTTTGACATTGACACATTAGCTTGACGTTTACTATGACATGTGCACATATGTGTATACCACGACCATTTGGATACGTAACAACATCATTATTACACATAAAGTACATTGATGAAAATAAAAATTGTATAAATAGCAGTGTGCTATAAATAAATATACCTACATAATACAATTACATATTTTAACATTAAAATGTATGCTATATGACATATATTAGATAAGTAATACTTTTGTAAAAATTATAAATTAAAATGATTTCCCACAAAATGTTAACCAGAAGTACAATAATTAAAAATATTAATAATCCCACCGTTAACCACAGTTATTATTATTTTTAAAATACAAAGCATAAATCACATCTCGTAGGTATCTTATTGTTACATACCAACGTACCTTTTATAGTCGCCTCCAATAAGTATACAATTATGTATTCATTCCACAAAGTATAAGTAAGTATGTATCGGAAACATGTACTGTTTCTGAGTTGTGGAGCCGGCGTCCGGCGTGCACATGCCATAAGTAAGTGTTAAATACAAATAAACGAATTAAGCTGAATGAGTATTTTTTCACAATCCTATTTTTATCAACGTCATTTCAATAATTTCACTGCGATATTTCCATACATACGAGTAAACGTCATTTATAAATTACTAGCTGCGCTCCGCGGTTTCACCCGCGCGGTGTTGGATGATGATGAACCTTATATAGCCTATGTTACTCAGGGTGAATGTAACTTTCCAATGGGGAAGAATTATTGAAATCGTTTTAGTAAATTTTGAGCCAATTCGTTACAAACATACTTACAAGTCTTTCGTCTTTATAATACGAGTACTAGTATGATTCATTCCATCAAACGAATTGGGTTGCGAATACGCTACAACATTAAACTGATGCAAGATTCCGACCACACTAGTCACCTAGCTGGCTCCCCTAACACTGGGATCTGCACTTTATACGCCGAGTGAGGTACGGCTCTGCTAATTGGTTGGCAAGTCGGCGAGGACTCTATCTACTTGTAGAGAGTTGACAACCATCAATCTGCTTCGCCGATGCTCTTCCTATGCCGCTACTTATCGTATATCCACTCAATAGTAATATGTAGAGTAGACCGGGATGATTGGAACAACTATACTTTAACCAAGTGTAGTGGCATCTTTAGCTCCAATATAATATCTCATATTTACCTATATTATTGGAAGCGTCGTTACCTACCTCCCATAACCTGGTCTATATGTATCTCAAAAGTTATCCTACAATTGCCTATTGACGACAACCGGGGATAGAGTCGTTCTGTTGTGCACGGTGTGCACCCCGAGGACGAGTGGAATTGTATGCAGCAGTTGTTTAACACTGAAAGTATTTTTTCATTTCTTATACTCGGAAAGTAGTGTTGTTTTCATCTGATTATTGGGTGGAAAATGCTGCTTCCCTCCATAGAGAGGGAAAAACTCATACAAATTACTTCCCACCTAAGGGCCGGAATGAACTTTTATAAATAGAACTGCTGTCAGCTGTGAAGAGTTTTATGTAAAACAAACTAATAAAAAAAAATGCTGTGGCCATGTGACTTTCTAAACACACACTTAGCACACTTAGTGTAAAGCACAATGTAAATTTGAAAAAAATCCATAATATAACATCATTTTTGAAAAGACAGTCTCAGGGGTTCAAGAGTTAGAAATCTAAGGTTTTCACCTCTTATGAAGTGGTTTTTTTTTTGATGATGCTCCTGAAGAGATATATTTGGCAGTGAAAGTAAGTTTACCCAAGTGTTGATGGATTTGTTCTAAAAATGAACGTATTTATTACACAAATACTAAAAACTTACATGTTTTTCACAGGTGGTATTGATACTAGGTATAAGCGGCGCTTGCAGAAGCTGTGAACTCACAAATTTGACAATGAAGGACATTGAAAGTCAAGGCCAATTATTACTAGTAAAACTGACTAAAACAAAAAGAAATATTGAGCGCTCGCTTGTAGTACAAGAAGAATTTACACAAATAGTAAAGATATATTAAAAAATATTATTAAATATCTTGTATCTTGTATAAAGATATATTATTAAAGAGACCCAGTGAAGTAAAAACGGACCGTTTTTTTCTCAAATATAAGAAGGGAAAATGCTATAAACAAGTAATCGGTAAAAATAAAATCTCAGGTATGCCGAAGCAGATAGCAACATATTTGAATTTACCAAACTGTGAGCAGTATACCGGACATTGTTATAGACGAACGTCAGCAACACTTTTAGTCGATTCTGGAGCAAACATGACAACCTTAAAAAGATATGGAGGCTGGAAATCCAGCACAGCCGCCGAAGGATACATTGAGGGTTCAGTCCAAAATAAAACTAAAATTTCAACCAAATTAACTGAAACTATAAAAACACGCCATGGAATCCATCGTCTGATGAAATACCAGAGTCTGCTACTTTTACAGATATTCAGAACAACCAAATTTGTCATAATAGGTATATGAAACAGCAAAAACATTCCAAACAAAAATGTAACTTTTAATTTCACGAATTGTCCTAATTTGACAATTAATTTTAAATAGGTACTACTCATATTATTATATATTATAAATAAATAGTTTACATAAACAACTAGTTTTATTTTCCTCATATTCGAAATGAAAAGAGTGTTTAACACGGGTAAAGGAATCAATTCCTACTCGCACTATAGCCACTATAGTCTACATTGTAAATACCTCGGGAATTGATTCTTTCGACCCTCGGTTAACAATCCACTATTCTTTTATTTACGACTAACGTGAATAATAAAACACTCTAAATTAATTGCTTCATTTAGAATGTTTAATTTATTTAGATGTTATATATTTTTAATTTAGTTATATGAATGTTTAACTTATGTTTTTATAACTAACTGAACACAAATATTAAATGAAAAATTAATAAAGATATAATTTAGTAATTGTTTGACTTGTAGTGTTCTTTTATTACATACTAAAATTATACAAGTTACTAAATGTTCTTGCAAAATATACCTCCACAAATATTTTGTTTTATATGATTGTACTTAAGGCACGTCGAACACGAGATTTCTCATTAAAAAATTGTCAACAAAGGAATAAGCTACCAAAATCATGCTCATTATAATTATTTGTGTGAGTGAAACGGGATTGAGTGAGAGTTAATCGTTGTAGATGTTACGGTCGGCAGTGCACACCTTCATCCCGTTGTATCATTACAAATATGGAGGTGTTCAAAGACATCAAAAAGCAAGAAACATTATTATCTAATTAATACCAGTTATTTTATTTTATATCGTAATTATTATTTACTTTTATCATTATGTGGCAGTCTGATATCTTACGGTTGCTTTTATATTTGTGTTTATGCAAACAAAGAACCATTTTGTATTGTCTCTGTCCAACATTGTTCAACATAATAACCATTGTGTTACATCGTACTAACACATACAATACATTACATGTGTGACTATTATTCGAGATTTCATCTTACAGTTCAGTAGCAGCTCTAAACTTTAACTTAGGTATATCCGCATCGAGATAATGTAACTAACTACGGCGTGACGTCACGTGTCGCAGTCCAACAGTAAACGTCACTCTATAATTTGAATCGTATGAAGAGAGAGTCTGAATAGAGTCATAGAATGAGTTACTCTATATGGTTCTCAACTAATAATTTACTTCTGAATTCATAAAAGACAAAATGTTTGAAGTTTCCTTTGCCTACTGTTCTATATTTGGAGTTCAACGTTACGCTTGATGGAGTTAAACTCGAAATAGACAAGGCAACAGTCTTCCTAGGCATTAAAATTGACCCAAAATTACAATGGGGTCCTCATATAAATGCCCTGTCTGGGAGACTCAGTTCCGCTGCATATGCGGTACGTAAAATAAGAGAACTAACAGACGTTTCTACGGCGAGGTTAGTATATTTTCATACCACCTGCTCGAACATGTCCAATTATATATCACGCAATATCAACGTAAAGCAAGGCATTACATCCCCGGGGGCCCCCGGTCTATAATATTGTACGAAACTCCCATAGGTGTAAAGTGATTTGGATTTGGAACGTTAGTTGTAGGAAAACTCTTAGTATGGAGACAGCATATAGAAAAAAAAAGAGTAAAGGCGCAATTGTACTATAGGGAGTGTGTTTGTTGTGTGCCGCGTAGCTATGGGTTACGCACGGCCCCTTTCTGCGCATTCAAGGTCATGAATCAAGTTACGTGGCGCGATTTGGTGTTTGGTGTTATTTACATCTTCCATAAAATGTTATAATTTAGAACATGGTCCATGTAACTGTACCGAAATATTGGGAGCTCTAAAAGCAACTAAATCTTGGTGTACATCTCGTGAGTACTAATTATAACATAGTTAAGTCTAAAGCCGAGTTTGCCTTAAAGATTTTCTTCCAAAAATATGTGCCTCTATTAATTTCTTTTACTTTTAATTAAATGACTGCTTTTTTAAAACTCTTAGTTATTATTGTCTCGCAGTAGGTATGAAAAGTAGAGTATACACCTCGAGGGTAAAGCCTGTCTTCGTCTTGGGCGGCTTTAACCCCTCGCTTCACTCAGGACTTTACATAACTCCCTCGCTTCGCTCGGGGATTCCAACCAACAAGCCCATCCCCAACCCAACTCAGGGTTCAATATACCGCCCGTGATGTAAGACACTGCTTTACTCCCTCGGTACATAATCTACTATTTACATATTTCCACAGCGTAATGTCATACGGGCTATTGTTATGGGGTTCAGCGGCTGATATAGAGACCACCTTTATCCTACAGAAACGTGCTATTCGAGCTATATACGAAATGGGTCCCCGTGAATCTTTGACAGATTTATTAAATGAAATCAATATTTTAACTTTGTCGTCCTTATATGTACTTGTATTTGCAAATATAATGTATGTTCTTAAAATAAATACATAAATATAAGTTATATAGTGATCCTTTTCATACTAGAAACACATATAGGATAGCTGTACCTAGTTTTAGACTTGCGAAGACTAATAAGTAATTCCTAGGAAATTGTGTGCGTTTTTACAATAAAATTCCAAAACACATAACTGGATGGACACAAAGGAAAAATTAAAGTTGACTGTAAAAAACGTTTTACTAAAAAAAGCTTATTATAAAGTCCGACATTATATATAGGGTGTTTGGTAGAGGGACCGACAAACCAATTGGGCGAGTTCGGGGGACCACTTGGAGAATACAAGTTGGCCAAAAAAATCCCCGACCCCCCAATATGTTTAACTTTTTTTTGTGTTTTTTCCCTTTTTCTCCGAAATTGTACCTATTTACCATAACATTTGTAAAATCTATTTTAGACCGGATGTTTTTAGTTGAATTTGGTCTCTAATACACCTTCAGGTCACGCAAAGCAAAATTGGATACAAAACAGAGCTAACTAACTGATTTAGTTAAAAAAAATTGGGGTGTCGGGGATTTTTTTTGGCCAACTTGTATTCTCCAAGTGGGCCCCCGAACACGCTCATTTGGTTAGTCGGTCCCTCTACCAAACACCCTGTAGAAGACAAAGATGCTTGGAATACTCCACTTCTGGCAAGTTGTCACTCTGCCACCCATAAAATGTAATAATAGTAGTTTCTTTTCATAAAGTTTCTACACCTATGTAGAAACTTTGTTAAAATCTTTATGAAAAGGATGGCCCCTAGATTCTTGCCGCTTCTTCTCGGTAGGCTCTATATATTTTGGAACGCGGCGGTTGAGTCTTTAAAGTACTAATAAAATAATGAAATTCACAAGTGCGTCTTTGATGCCTACCTATATTGAAATAATGATTTTGACTTTGACTTTGAATAGTGTAAAGAACCTAACCTACATCTGCCCCTAGGATAAAGGAAGGCTGTAGAACGAGGCTGTCAACGCGAGAAACAGTTCTGGTTCCACTGGAATAGGCCTTTTCCTGAGTGAGAGAAGTGCTGATACTAACCCACTATGTAGCGGATAGGCCAACCACTCAAGCCACGACGCTTTAACATGTTCTAGGACGCACGGAAGTGCTCAGTTAAAAACGTCATTACCGGTCACCCATCTGAATAGTGACCGCAGCAACTTTGGCTTAGCCTATATAATGTACAGTTAGGATCAGCAAGCTGACGCACAGCTCCTACGCGATCCTTCGTTAGAATACATCACATTAATTAGACGGCGTCAGGTCTCAATCAGCGCGTACTGACTGACGTATGCACATCGCCGTTTGTCGTATGTCGTGTCTGCGTCTTCCCGTGTCGTGTCGCTTCCGGCTCGGCCGCGGAGCTGCCAATTAGCGGGGGTGAATATATTCGCATCGTTAAGTTTGCGTCCAATCGCGTGATCTCCGCGTGATGGTACCGCTACACTGTTATCAGTGGACGTGCGAACGAACCCCTGACAACCCTTATCCTATATCTCGTTATGAGATTAAGATACAAGACATGTAACTCCTTGGATGGTAAATATATTATGCTGATAGCTCGTGGAGCTAGCCTAGTCTTCCATAACTACAACTTGTCTAAGCAAAGCTTGCGGTGTCCGCTTCTTGGATGGGTGAGTGCAGTGGTGTTCAACGGAGTGCTTCTGTGTTCTGATCGGTCCTAGTTATCATTTCAGGGCATAGGGTAAGCCTGAGGCATCCGGGTGGCCGCTAGACCAGCCAGGCTCTTGCCGCACTTAGTCCGCGAGGTGGGTTCTAACGCATACATAGAAACGCCGTATGTGCCTGGCCTACCCACTGTAGATAAATAGTAGACTGATTATGCGGAACATGATTTGCAATGGGTTCTAGAGGAGACCGCGGCAAAAGGGATCGTAGAGTATGAAAGCTTATACTGACACCAATGGCCTTATTCATGCTACTTCGGTACTGCTTGACTTAAAAAAAATCAGATCTATTATATATTACTTTCTATATCATATTATTTAAATAACTACATAGATAGATAATTGAAATAATAATAATAATACTACTGTCGTTATTAATATCCGTTTATTTACATATTAAGACTTCTCATTGATAACTACATTAGTACAAACACAATGAACTCTTATTTGTCTAACTTAACTAAATGTGTTACCTTTTGAAGGAAGCAGAGCATGATATCGGCAATATCATTAGACTATTAATTGCTCAGACAAATTATGACGCCCTCGTTAGTTCAGCTGTCAGAGGAGAGATTACATTTGAAGCGCTGGGCCGGGCAAATACGAGGAAAGCGTAGACATTTTAAATTCACTCGGGTTTTGCAAGTTCGTGATGTGTTCATGTGTGTTTCCATGCCTCCCGTGACCCAGGAACTCGTAGTGCTTATGAGTAGGTTAATTATGTTAAGTTGGACCCAAATAATAATGGTATACCAATGTACCAGTATCAAAAGTCCTCTCTAATAAACCACGCCGATTTTCTACTAGTGAGCTATACTCATTATGCAAAGTCCTAACTGTAAGACAACTTTTTATTCTGCAAACTGTGTTAAGGAAACATGCTCATATGCCATATGATCCGAACCAGATAAATAAAAAACGTAGAAGGGACATAGTATGCACCACAGAAAAAAGACGGACGGAAACTGCAAAACGACACTATTACCATATCAGCTCGATGCTGTACAATAAGCTAAACAGAAAGTTAAATATATATCCCCTTACATTATATAAATGCAAATTAAAATGTGTTGAATGGTTGCAATCATTGTCTTACCAGGATACAGAGGACCTCCTTGTTGTTTTAAAATAACGTCACAGCACACCTCATCTGATCACACAAACACACCACACCAGTCCACACAACCACACCTATACAAAACACCCTTACCGAACAAATACATCCCCCCCCCCACACACACACACATACATGCAAACACACATTTCAACTACTCTCACCTACTCACCCAAACCTAAATAGCTCTATAATTTATAAGCAACATAAATTATTAACAATATTACACACTTAGTTTTCTCGTAGGTATTTACATAATATGTTATATAGTTGTACCTTGTTTGTTACTAAGGAACTATGTTATTAGCTGACTTTCGGAGGAGGGCGTTGATATCTGCGACACAGTTAATACTTCTGCAGGTGTCATCGAATCCTATATGTTTGTAACTAAATCGTGTTATGGTTCCAAATAAATAAAATTATTATTATAAAAATTATTACCTGCTTCCACCTCTGGTCGACGCAGTGTACCCGCACCGCAGCCGCAGTTACATCTGCAGCAACCGATACATGGCTTTTGAAACGATCACAGTCACAAACAAAAAGTAATACACGATAAATATTCAGTTTTTAACGTTAACTATAGCTAGTAGTATATACAGATTGCATGTTTAATCAATTGCATCGTATCGAGATCATCAAAATTGTAAATCCAATGATGCAAATGGACGTTAGAAATAACAAGAGTGCCGTTGCAAATGCAGTTCGTTATAGATGCGGGTAGTTAGCGTGCAGCCGGCCCGGAGCCGCATCCGGCGAGCGCGAAACCTTTCCTCATCACTCATAACGTCCCGGACTGTACTGGGCCGTTATACAAGCCAAAGGATGTGCCGCGGGTCCGTCTGCTACACTACACTTTTATGTGGAAAATTATAATAGAACAGTTAAATTAATTATGTCTAAACTAATAAAAAGTGTTAAGTGATAGTCATTTAATACATTTTCCCAAAATGCAATAAATCGGAATTCCTGTACTGATGGACAAAAGGCGGTCTTATCGCTTTCTTCCAGATAACTTCCATACAACTTTTCGATTTTGATTTTGTAATCAATGACTTTAGTAAGCAATAAAATACTTTTAGCAATACATATTTTACTAATCATGCAATAATAACATGCGTGATTACTCGGAATTAAATAAATTTAATCCATATTAAGAAGACATCTGTGAGATTAGGACGAGAGTCACTTAAACAACTACATAATACGAGTATAAGACAGGTCTAGAAAAATTACTCTATAAATCTGCATAATAACGTACTTGAACGGTGTACCCAAATCTTGCGGCACGATGTCAGCCAAACGATAATATAAAGGCATTCAGACAGTCAGCCGAATGTTGTGATATAGCTTCCCTGGCAGCGGGCCGAGTGGGACGCAAGCGGGCCGAGCCCTAACTAGGAGCATGGCTGCGGCCGCCGTCAGGGACCACCCGCCATCGCCGATCTCATTATACGCATGCGGAGCCGCTGCACGGCACGACACGCGCGCTCTCCACTCCACTATTCCACGCTTCGTGCGATGTGTTTAATAACACCAGTATTATGCACGTTGGTAGGTATTGCAGCAAGAAGGGGCAACAACCATACTACTTCTATCAATTATCATATTATGTTGGATTAAAATCCGTGATGGCTCTCCGCCGCCGGGCTGCGAATCGTAAGACGCGAGGAGAGCCGACTTACTCGGCGGTAGACCACTCGGGCGTGGTACCAACGACGTCATCTTGGTAGGTACCACCGCGGAGGCAGATAGGTATTCTACCGCAAAGCAACAGTGCGCAAGCATTGCCGTGTTCGGGTGTGAAGGGCACTGTAGCATGTGTAATTACTGGACGAAAGAGGCTCACAATTCAATGGTGATGCAGTGCGATGCAGTGCGATGCAGTGCGATGCAGTGCGATGCAGTGCGATGCAGTGCGATGCAGTGCCAAGCACCACAGATGGGGTTGAGCGCTGCGTGCCGTGCCCGATTTGTAAACTTAAGCGTAGTGCTTAACATCAGGTGCAAAGCTTGCGCCGTCTCATTACTTGTTACCTACTATAAAAACACTAGATCCAGAATGACAACTGGCTGCCAGAACGCATCGTGAGGTCTTGATTGGTAGCTAGCCAGGCAAAAATAAAACATGCTTTTACATATTTGTTGGACGACGCACAGCGCCGTGCAACACACGCGCGGCCTCCAACGGCATAATCAATCAATACTCAACTGGAACTGGGTGACGAGGAAATTGGACACGGGTATCTGCTCAATCACTTCAATTGCATCACTTCACGTAGTTTAATATAATTGACAGACATTTATACGGTTACCGGCCGAGCATCGGATTAGTCCTTTTGAAAGTCTCACTTGCTCACAGGAACGCTCGCTTATGCGATGTTCGTTGTATGACTAGAAATGAAGTGAATGTACGAGTTAATTATTGTTGATTGTTTATTGTGCACCCTGAAGTTATTATAAGGGATATGCAATGTCAAATTTAACACTTTTGTCAAATTTTATTAGCACCGATAGTTTAGTTTATATTCCCAAATTTATAGACGCTACTAGTACCATTTAATTTCAAAACGCGGCCGTAGTATCTTCTAAAGAAGTAACATTCATTAATAATCGACGTTCGACGAATAAATGATTTAAATTTGAAAAGATATTGGCAACAGCTTTATTTTTTTTTAATTAAAAAAGCAGCCGAGTCTGCTTAAGAACTATCATCGGTTATATAACGGTAATCGCGCGCTTAGAGCACAGGCCGTAACCGAATCGACTTAGCGCGCATATTAATATATTTTAAACCTTATTTCAGTAATATTTCGTTCAATATTTGTACTAATACAAGTAGAGCTTTATATAACGTTACATAAATGGTAAGCTCCAGACTTACATTATGCTGAATAAAAATAAAATATAATTGCACAGGTGCAGCTGCAGGCGTCCTGGACTAGTGTTGCGCGAGGTGAGCAAGTTTAATGTTCTACCTCTCAAATATAATTCAGTAATTTGTATGATATAGATAAGAACATAAACGAGCAAGTTGTTAAGTTATTCAATGTAGTCGCAGCGGCATGTCCCTCGTGTCGCCTGTCAGCTCTACTTTCCGAGCTGGATACAGTAGCACGAACAAGCGAGACAAAAAGCAGCGAAACTGCCAGTACGTACTGCATTAATGGTTTCCTTCTCCGCCGCCGCCTTCAAGTCCATTGTGGAAAATGATGCTTCCTGACATGGCTGTATACACTATTATCGATCACAACAATATAAACATATGTGACATGCAGGTACACTAGGATCCCTTGTGTCGTGGGAACACGGACACACATATTGACCGCATCACACGTATTACAAACCCGAGAACAAATATTTGTACTAATCACATTACATGCCCAGACTTGGGATTGCACATGATCACGATAAGCAGCAGCTAGCGGAGCCGACAAAACTAAACATGGAAATTAGAGCTTCCAATTTTAACGAAATAAACGTAAAAGCTTGTGCTATTGTAGCTTGCCTGCTCGCTCTCAGCTGATCAACAACGTGAGACAACCCTTGCTGTAGTCCTCACTTGGATGGTGTGACCACTAGTGGCTATTGCAACTGACCACTTCCATGCATTATTTATATATTTTACTTCTGCACATTTGCCGTTCTTCAATTTATTTAGGTATATACGAGTACCTACAGTTACATCAAGTCAGACTTGTATTCAAATAGCAAGCATAGCAGAGTCAAGTCACAGTTCGTTTAAAGCGCGGTCCAACCCCAATATTAAAATAATTTACGATGCTTTACGTAAGGTTGAAAATCGCTTGTTAAATTGGACGATGTAATGCGAAAATGCGTTAATTTTGTACGTTTTCTTTATATTTTTCGATATATACGAACAGAATCAAAAAAACTGCTGGTTATAACTTTAGTACTATACGTTGGTTATGTATTACTTAAAATAAAAATAGTGTTATCGCTGAAAATTCTGAGAGTTTGGACGTGAAAGTTTATTTTTGTAGACCTATTCAGGATTTTTTCTGCAGAAAGAGAGTTATATATATGAATTCTATTCGGTTATTACTCCTTTCCTATTCCTTTTATAACCTTAGTATTTTTTTCATAATATATTATCGGTTTGTTTCGTTACACTAGGTTTAAAGTGTTTAAAAATTCTGCTTTTTACTATTATCAGGATACGAGCACGTCTTAATGAATCTTTAAGTCACTGTCTTGTCCAAGTCCGTTCTAATAAGCGGTGGATAATTTACTGAAAGTCTCTAAGGCGATCGACGAGAACAACACAACACAATGTTTGTTGATTGTGAATCACGTTACTTACACTAATGCACCGTTACGATTACTTATCTGTTAGTTATCCACCACCGTTACACGTCCAAACTGGAAGCAACACAAATCTAGGGAAATGAAACGACACCAGCGGTAGCCATTGTTGGGATTTCTCCCGCCCTCCACTTCCATGCTGCGTAGGGCAGTCTCAGTTGCTTATCTTTAAACATGTAGTAGATGGCTATTGGGGACGCTCGGCCGGCCTAAAAGCTTCGATACTAGGACTAGGGCTTATCCACCAAGCAGCACTGCGCCCACGCCCTGCTGTGGATTATGGGGGATGCACATAAGCAAATCACAGTGAGGTTATAATATATATTTATAATAGTAATAATAGTTATAATAGTTAAGAACTTAAGGAAGAGAGAGTCCAGCTGGCCTCGACAAAAGATGTTTCTGTTATCGTTAACGCCAAACGACAACTCCAAAATGTATGGCGTTGACATTACCTGTGGAACAGTCACGTGACGTCACGCTAACTTCGTAGAGACATTTTTGTCTGTAGCGTGTGCGGAAACACGACTTTTGTCTAGGCCTGTAGGCCCGTCGGTTGCTGTCGTTGTTCTGGGACAGATACTAGGCTATGTCGGGGGTCTACTGGCACCAGCACGAGGGATGACCGGTTATCTATCCGAAAGGCCGCATGTACTACGCTCTCAGGGTATATGCACTGTAGTAAATGAATTAACTGGTCAATAACCAATGTCACGGGCAATCGTAGTGCTTACTGTCAGATGCATCCCCGTCCCCCTCCCCGCCCCGTCGACTGTTTGCATGAATAAAATAAATGTAAGCGATTTAGTTTTCCCTTGGTACGGGCAATATAGTTATGTACATCGGAGCCACGTGTGAGCCAGGACTTGCGAACGTTACCATTTATATTATTATTCAGATATGAGATTGTATGATGTTTCTTGTCAATCAGGTCGCGTCACATCGCATCGCCTGCCGAGTGCCGAGGGTCTCCGCCGGTTTAATGACTTCTTGTCTTGCATATATGTTTTGTCTCAGATGAAGTCTTGACGGAAGTGGAATATACCAAGCCTCTTTATCTTCATAATAAAGGTGTGACACATAGGCCCACTTTCGTTAAAAAAATATAGCCAACTTGGATTTAGTTTCCGAGAACTTTGTTATGTTTTACGGGATCATATTTGAAAAACACACAGTTCTCTAAACATCTATAGGGACAAGTAAATAATACCAAAAAACTCCAAAACCCAAGGTTCTATATTTATATTAGTAATTATCAATGGTCACATACAAAACTAATAATATAATTAAGGCAAACATATTTGCTTTATTTCCTAATATAACCTCTAGAAGTCATAAAATCACTGTGTCCTCTTGATGCACTAACTATTCTTAAAAATAGTTTCTCCTTCAATATACCAACATATTATCTAAAATAAAATGTTTCATAATATCAAATATCCAAGCTATTGATACCTGATCTATTGTTATACAAACTTCGCTGCATAAACATTATCATTAATCTTACAATGCCGCAAAACAAATGGATGTTTACTCGTACTATTGTACACAATTGACAAAATGAGTCCTTACCGAACTCTGCATTGCCTTAACCTCTATATAGGTACGTACGGTACGGATGTATGAGGTTGTGAGTAATCCGCGTGCAGCATGCACTGTCAATGGCGGGACGATGTGCGCGGTGTGCTCCCACGGCCGCTGTGACGACTCACGACGTGCGCCGAATACCTGCCCGTCTGCCCCTGCACAGTGCAC
This sequence comes from Selenia dentaria, assembly GCA_917880725.1. Lineage (NCBI taxonomy): Eukaryota > Metazoa > Arthropoda > Insecta > Lepidoptera > Geometridae > Selenia > Selenia dentaria. The sequence continues at coordinate 31,469,130 of OU862895.1, read as the reverse complement.
CATGCACAACTTAGCAATAACGCTACGGCATATCAAATCTGGCAAATTGCACTTGTGCTGATTGTGAGCTAGTCTGATGAGAATGATCAGAAATTATTGGTTCATACGCAACGCAGCGGTCAGCGAGCCGCGTGCAGTACTAATGCTTATTCACGATCATGTGGTTGATGGAATCCGAAAACATTTTACATAAATTTGTCCTAATATTTTTCGCTTCTAAAAAAGTATATATTTACTTATCTAGTGTTGATGGAAATAACGGCTGAGATGATGGGTCTAACAATAACTTCGTATGAACCTTATTTAAAATAGAAACTCCTTCAAATACCTGCAGCAGCCGCATTAAGCTGCACCGGCTTATTTGCCCGAATGTTGGCCAGTGAGGTTATTCCGCAAAATAGGCAACCGGCATCAGAAATGTGAAATCTTATGTTTCAATCAAGGTACGAATGAAACAATACCACTTGGAAACTGAATACTATGACAGTTTAACAAATGTTTCAAATGTATGTACTCCACCGAGAGAGGCACTTCGCATCATAATACAATTTATAAAAATCGCAGCAGATGTGTAAAAAAAGAAAAACCAACAAGTGTTAGTTTGGTGGTTAGAATCCGCGCAGGCGCATATGGCGACAAGTGTGGCGCAGCCCGTAGGACAATAAGTGACTATAACCACATCTTTAATGGCTCGTTTGGCCAATATATGTATTTGCATTATTAAAACAAACCAAAATCAACCATGCAGTGGACTATTAAAGACTGATATGCTTTCCCTCAACAAAGCCAATATTTGTCTACAATAGAACACATCGACCCTACTCGATGATATGCGGTCACAGGGGCGTGTTCTAACGACCTGCTGCGAGGGGTGCGCGTGCAAACAATAACAATAAACCTTATTATAAATGTATTTTGCCGCTAGTTATTATAACAATATCTCTGCAATGCAATACGAATACCAAATTGAGTCGATATTGCGAACAGATTGGCTCAATGGCTGGGAAGGAATAAAGAACGTATTCCCACGTCCAGAGGGATGGATATTGTTTCACTGTATATGGCGGGAAAGGATTTCTAACGACGTGTCCTTGTGTTGATGTAACAGCTCATCAACAGCTGTATGACAGCACACACGGTTGGTTTATGAGCGCTGGACGTCGAATGACAGGACTATGCCAGATGGATGTACAATCTGGCGCGATGGTTTTTATTGCTGTATAAATGTGTTCACTTATATTTCTAAGCGGCGATGGGTGATTAATTACCAAGATGATTGAGTATGAGTCGTGTATCTGTCTTGGCGGATACCACTGTACTGATTAATTAATGTTTTGTCGCAAAGCTGCAGCGTGCATTCTAAATACTGTGATAGGGCTTAAGGACACTGTAACAAGTTAAATTAAAGTGCAGCTCCAAAGTTTTTATTAGGGTAACATTTAAAATTAACAATAAAAACATTTTGCTACAATAAGTTAACATTTTCATTGTTAATTATTACTTGGAAGAAATTTAAAATTAAATTAACCCTACAACTACAACATCCAAATTTAATTAAACGAACCACAACATGGGTCATGGGTGACCCCAAAATAAAATAAAATATTACTTACAAAATATTAAACTTTAATAAACTTAACAATTATTACAAGGTTTTTTGGATATTAATGGAATGCTTAAGGGAAAAAAAATTAGTACAAATCTGAAAATCTAGATACATTGGTGACAAATAGGTAACCTGTGTTGTGCACATATATTTTTGGAGCACTTAACACATTTCTCTCTGCCCTTCCTATCTTTGGCTCTAGTGCATAAATAGCAGCGGGAACTTGAAGATGATCGAGCTTGGGCTTCCTGAGCACTGTTTTCTTCATTTACTCCCAAAACATGAAGCATTATCACTTTAAGAGATTGGGGCAAATTTTTGACCTCATCAAGGCGGCGTTTCACGTAGGGCTGTACAATCCGCAAGTAATTTACCAAAAATTTGAACCTGTTCTTTGACATTGTGGCCCTGAAAATAGGTGGACCATCCACAATCGACCATAACTCGGACAAGTTTGTTTTAGCTGTTTTGTATAAACCACTACGATACATTAATCCAAATAAAGCCATCAACTCCACTTTATCAGTTTTAAAAGTGTAACGTTGGTTTTTTATGGTCTCAGAAATTCTGTCAATTTGTGTATTGGTATGCATCACAATAATATCCAATATTTCGTCTGGAAAAAATAGCTTCCTCGCTTCTTACTCGGTTTTTGCGTCGCGTGCGATACCTTTAGGACCAGGTTGATTTATCACGATGTTTCTACTTGCAGTGCGTGTATTAGGAACAGTGAACGGAGTTCTTCGCCAAGTATAACCATTTTTGCCCATACAGAAATCAGACAGAAGAACATCATCATCATCTAATCCAGATTTAACATCAAACAAATCATCTTCATCGGAGTGTTCGGATATATGTTCATTTTCTGCAGTTTCAGATCCATCTTCGTCCGAAGAACTGGAGGTTTCACCTTCATATTCCTCCAAAAGTTGCTCAATGTCATTACTTTCAAGGGCTCGTGACGTTGAGGCCATATTGAAAGACTATTCGTGAAATAAACGTGAAATCACAACACAGTTAATCACAAAAAAATAGTTTCGATAACCACAACACGGGTCGCGGGCGACCCCAAACTGCAATATCTCCGAACCTAATGAGCGTGCGCACCCCACCATGCGTCACGGGCTAATCTTAAAGTCTGAAACATCATATTTTCTAGGAAACTAAATAATTGTTTTAAAAAAAAAATACTATGAACTGAGTTTTTTTCAAGCAAGTAAGTGTGTTGAAAAACATCGTATGAAACTCGTGCGCGTTGTTTATTACACTCGAGACGGGTTTTAGGCCTACGATTGAAGATTGAAGGCCTTAATGGAGTAGAGATTCGAGAAGAACAACTTCGCGCACTTGTTGCATAATCAACTATTATTACACTCTATTGTCGGTTATAAAAGGCCCAATAACATTATTTCTCATATATCTTCCATATAAAGATCCGTTACATTTTTGTTATATGTATTTTATAAGTTCATACGAAGATACTAAACGGTAAGCTTATCCTGCCAGTTACAGTTTTTTTTTTTATTTTTATTTTTTTATTATTGCTTTTGTTCACAGACTCAATGGGTCCGTGGCATTGTTTACATTTATATTTTAAACTTATATTTTTTTTTTATAATTAGTAACGTAATAAAGGAGGATTTTTTTTTTCTTAACTAAACTTACATAATATTTTTTTTTTTATTTTTTGTATACAAATAGACTTTTAACTTATTTCTAAATATCGTACATACCGAGAGCATACCGGCTCCCGCAAGCAGCGCCCGTTCACGAGCTTGACACGTGTGCCAGCCATCGCCCTCCTCAACCATATTTGAGGGAAGAGGACGACCCGCCACACGACGCCGCCGCGAGAAGAAGCCTTTTAGTGAGCGTGAATGCTCAAGGTATACACGCATACATAATACAAAAGCCTAAGCTTGTCTAATTTATATTTTTTTTTTATAACTAATTTTAATATAAGTCGGCTTTCTCCACACGGCCCGTCACATCCACATTCCGATCTTTTATGGCCATCTGCAAGTTGTAGTCGCGGATAGCATTTGGTGACGCAGACACCGCACGTCGCACGAAACGGCTGATGGCGTCTTCTGGCCAGTTACAGTTAGTGTGTATGGACTTACAGAGCCTAAAGAAATAGCTAATCTGTTTAAAGGCTACATTAAAGTTTACCTCCAATCTTTCAGCGCCTGGTGCTGAGCTAACCTCAGCATCACTCATGGAAACCGCATCCTTTGCAGTGAAACCTCAGATTTCACTGCAAAGGATGTCGAAAAAGTTATTAAAAACAAGAAAAGAGGCAAATCATGAAATTCTGTTACTTAAACTGAACATAATAAAACTAATTATATTTAGTTTAATTTTGTTTAGTTTAACATTCTTACATAACATAGTATACATACACATAGTCTTCGATATAATTTAGTATTATTTTTACTAACTTATATCTAAGACTATGTCTAATAATATGGACAGATACCTATTTAATTCGTCTGAATAAAATAAACATAATTTTTATATAGTACCCCATGTTGTGTGAACCAAGATTTGCAACTCCATAACCGTTAGTTACAGTTTAGCACCAATGGAACGCATCGGTATCGCTGCAAGGGTACGGACGGACGTGACGTACGGACACTGTGTCACGCGGATCATGCAGGTACCGTGAGGTACAACTATTTTCTAACATTAAATAGTCCAGTTCCAGATTCCAATCCTACCTCCTGTCTATCAGCTCTAAATATACAAATTTAATATATAGGGTGTTTGGTAGAGGGACCGACATACCAAATGAGCGTGTTCGGGGGCCCACTTGGAGAATACAAGTTGGCCAAAAAAAATCCCAGACCCCCAAATTTTTTTTAACTTTTTTTTGTGAATTTTCCCTTTTTCTCCGAAATAGTACCTATTTACCACCATAACATTTGTAAAATATGTTTTAGACAGGTGTTTTTAGTTGAATTTGGTCTCTATACACCTTCAGGCAAATATAATTCAAAATCCAGGTATCCAATTTTGCTTTGCTTGGAAAAAGGGAAAAATCACAAAAAAAAGTTAAAAAAATTGGAACACGCTCATTTGGTATGTCGGTCCCTCTACCAAACACCCTGTATATTTAAAATTTATTATGTGCCTACCTCACGAAACCAATGTAAAAAAATGGTTACTTTTTAATGGTTTAATAGGACTATTTAACTTTAAAAATAGCTTTGCTAGAGTTACGTACAGGAGGTGTTGAACGCAACTATATTGTGGCACGTGGTTTATTCTGACCTCTTTTACCCTGACATTTTTATCTAAAAGAAAAAAAACATTGTCGCGTCAGAAGGTGCGGTACCGTTGCGATGCCGGTGCGATGCCGGTGAGGTGTCGCTGCGGTGCCGGTGTCTACACTAATAACTTTGAGGACATTGTTTATTTATAATAGAGAATATGAAACGTGGTCTCTTACTATGGGCTTCATAAGTAAGCTCAAAGTTGCACAACGAGCTATGGGCTATGCTCGGTGTTTCTCTACGTGATCGAATCAGAAATGAGGAGATCCGTAGACGAACTAAAGTCACCGACATAGCCCAGAAGATAAGCCAGTTGAAGTGGCAGTGGGCAGGGCACATAGCACGCAGAACATATGGCCGATGGGGCCGAAAGGTTCTGGAATGGAGACTACTGACCGGCAAGCGCAGCGTAGGTTGTCCACCGACACGGCAGACAGACGGTCCGATAAAGGAAGCAGGACGACGTTGGATGCAGGCCGCTTCTAAACGGTCCTTTTGGAAATTTGTGAGGGAGGCTTATGTTCAGCAGTGGACGTCCTACGGTTAAGATGATGATGAATGGAGAATATATTTATAATAAGAATAGTGCAGTCGGTGAGTGGTGACTAAATATTAATAACCAATGATTGTAGGTACATATCTCATTACGTCATGTTAAGGTACAATACAAACAAACCACTTAATAGAGCCTTCACTTAATTTCCCTGACGACCCTGAACTATAGGCTCAGCCCGGTATAAAAACAATAGTTCTTATGATAACTAGTATATTTAAATATCTACATAGTGGCAGATGACTGTTTGCAGAAGTGAATCATTGTCCATTACAAGACCAGAAACCAGAAACGTTTCGGCCAGCTTCTTACAGAGTGTGATTAACACAATATGTTCGCGATTAGTGCAATCGTATGACAAGCATCTAATTCCTTATTTCAGTCCATTATAAAAAAATGCCAAACCAGCGTTTGAGTACTATAACTAACTATAGATTCAGATTTAGATTTGCTTACAGGCTGTGACTTTTTTGAAGGTAAGATTCAAAGCAGTGACCGGTGGATTAACAGCTAACACTATATCTGTATACTCCTGCTTTACATAACTTATAATTGCAACTACAATACCATTTAAATAATTACAATTGAAATCATCTTTACTATTAATAATAATTAGCTTTGCCTTTTAGCATTTTCACTACGAAATGTAACTTACTTTAATTTGTATATCATTAGAACTCTACAGATGTATTGCAACAAGCGAGGTTTATTGACAAATAACAATATATAGGAGTTATTAAGATCAAAGACAAAATAATTACTTTCATGTGCTTCTTTTACATAAATATACTTCTTTAGACACAATTACATAATTTCATCCACTTACTATCACCGGGACATTTATCCATGGATAAAGACATGGATAAACTTACCTGAGACTTTACACAGTCGACACCACACTTTACGACGTGTGACCCACCACGTCTCGTCGCTCGGGGCTACGGTACACCAGCTGACTGCAGACGTGACGTCATCAACGTGTGAGCGTGCTCATCCCCGATCGCACGAACTCCTCGGTAATGTGGAGAGCGGCGACAATCTCTGCAGCGGTATTTTCTGTCGCGTTATCGTAATGTGTTCATAAATGCGATATGATCCTGCACGCTGTGGCGCTTATAACACAAATGTGAAACTTGGCCAACGCGAGTCGGACTCGAGCGCCACGGGTTCCGTATCCCTACACTGCACGGCCGGCGGCGGCACTATTACTTGACCGTTTAACCATAGGTATAGAGTCCAGCAGGGCTCATCTTAGTTGAAATCAAACGGCGATTGAAATATTGAAAATGGCGGCTCTATGTCAGTTTTCACAACTCCAGTAAGCATAAATGTTAGCAAGTTGACTGCGGCTGAGAAACGTGACACAGAGCCGCCATTTTGTGGGTTTCAATCACCATGTGTTAGCACCTGAGATAAATAATAGCCCTGCTGATGCATAATACTTCAAAACGAATGAAACAAAAACATCGACCAAAGAGTCTTCAGCTTTAACTTGGTTTTCAGCTGTTACATTATAAATCAGTCGGCAAGTATGTACGGCTGTGAACATGACTGAGTTTGATCAATAGTAGAAAGTGCTGTCTGGTGCGATTAGCTTATTGGCTAGACATTACAAGAAATTATTAATTAAATATTACGTGAGTAATCCCGTATTTTTAATTAATAATGATTGAAAACCACGTTAGTTTTTATAACAAAAACATTACAGGAAATGTTATAAATAGGAGGTCATAGTCTCCCTTCACGCATTAGTTGATGCTAACATTGCTTTTTTGTATGTTACAAGGTATTTTTGTAATAGTATGCAAAACAAAATCAGTGGTACCACTCGACTCGTTTAATTTCCCGATTTAAATTATTTACGTTCCCAAAAGATCCGGTTACAGGTGAACCATCACCTGGTTCAAAATATCGTTTAATGTAGATATGTCTATACAATGCTACTGTTATATACAATATTAAGGAAACATGTCAGATGTTATTTAAACAAGTACAATTTGAAAAATGTACCTAATACCAACTTCCATTCGATTCAGTTATTGGAGTGTAACTCAAAAACTACTGCCGAATTTGAGAAATTTAAATGAGACCACACGAGAAGCACCAGCTTTATAACGAAAAAAGAATTTTGAGAATCAGTGAACCCAGTTGAAAGTTATGAGGTAACAAACATAAAAAAATACAGTTGAATTGGCCTCCTCCTTTTTGGAAGTCGGTAGAAAACAACTTTTTTGAAGCTAAATATGACGTAGCCTTAGTTTCATTTCAACTAGCCGTCATACAGCTATTCCTATCATATGTTATTACATCTTTTGTAAAATTTACTTGTACTTTTTCCGATCGATAAATATCTCTATTATTATTATATTAAGTAGTTGATTCTTGGGGAACGATCCACTCCATCAAGGAACAGTCTGCGTTCATTCATGAGTTTAGCAATTACCTGCACTATTAAAATTATGAACAGAAAATGTATCTTAACTAAGTCTATCAGGATAAAGCATTGTATTGAGGAATACGGCCCAAACGGTGATAAACCAACCCCACTAACGCGTGCTTCCTCGTAAAGGTTAATTGAATTGATTACGCTCTCACCGCGTCCCCACTGCGCCGCCGAGTCCGGCTCACGAGCGCATCCATTACTGTCGACTCCACGCATCCCTGCATCGATTATTGACGATTAATCCTTTAGTATTGAGCAGCGGAAGAGAACCGAGTACTGGCGCGCAGGTCGTGGCACTAGCTCGAGTTAATCAGGTGAATATACGCGCCGCGCCGGCGCTAAACCCCTCGCATTGCGCATATCTCCACGTCGCAGGACATAGAACCCGAGGTGCGAAGTGTGAAAGCCGGCTCGTTAACTCACAGCGTTGTTTACAGTCGATTCAACGCGAAAAACGACACATTACTTGACGAAGGTTTACGGTAACATCGGTACACATTAGTGGACGCGCCGCGCGGCCCGGCCCCGCTCGTAACTCTCAAACGTACACCTATTCAATTATCGGGGCAGCTAAGCCGACGGGCTGATAGTTATTCATTACCGACAACGACGTGCAACTTTGTTACAACGAAGGCGTGTCACGTTTACGGTTCTCACACGGTGCGATGTATATCGTCACGAAAACTAAACAAATTTCATGAGCAAACCTCATGTGGGCTATCTGATGCGCTCCCGATATGTCGCGAGATTCCATCTTTATGCAAATCGGAACCGCGCCGCCGACTGCCGCCCGCGCAATACGCGTGCACGCACGATTCCTATAATTAATTAAACTAACAATAGAGATACAAACTTATTCCGAGCGATTATTATGTTATTCCTAAAGCACCGTCATTAGCCGATAATTTAATTGTAATGGTTTTCATTGTGTACACTCGGGTTGTGGGAAAGAATTTCATTAGTACAGGATGTAAAACATGATGCGTCGAAAGGCTCCTCGTTACACGCTCGCGTTATAATCACGAACGATAGGGCTCGGGTTCAAAAAGCGTAAAATCATCGTTAAAGGGAGTTCTCATTATAAATTCTACGTTGGCATCGCACAAAAACAACACGTAATTGTAACGCCGGCTACCAAATAATACACCAATAAAGAGCGGTGATTGTGTGTGCGAGCATCGTGAGAAGTGGCTTCTATGTGCGCGTGTGGGTGCGCCCATGCACGGCGCGCTGCGACGCGGACGCGACTGCAGCGCGGCAGGTGCGTTCGGTGATGCATCGGCGCTGTCTGGCAACCCGGCCACCTGATTATGTAAAGGATTACTCCAGCTCTTTATACCAAATATATCACAATTATTGATAATATAACTAATACTTGTCTTATTCTATTAAATCTATGGTGCGCATATAAAGCGCAAGTGACAAAGATTCCAGTCGTTCCGTTTAGCGAGCTTATGCAATATTTTACCCGGCATCACTTGGATGGGCCAGGGTGACATTAAACTCTTCTGTGCTTCAGGCTTCAGAGGACTCTGGTTTTCCCTCTGGTTCTTGTTTTAGGGGAAACATTCGTTAGGACAAGTAGCTAGCTGAAAACTGACTCTCGTTTCTCACCGTGCACTTAGACCACCTGAAAGAATAAAGTCTCACCTCTCCCTCTGCACTACCCGTTTTGCAGTAATGGGAAAGTAATAGGCCACTTATGACAGCATATTTTAGATTCGCAAAAGTTATAATAATACCTTACAAAATCAGACTGCAGGCGCACCATTCCATTCAGGACGATGCGATGAGGCACTTTGTACACACCCCCATGTTGTTTGTTGTGTACGCATTTTTATGGCGATGTCATCGCATTTGATTAGTACCGTCCTTGTATTCACCGCACCTTTCACATGCAGGACTTTATTACCTGCACCGATAACGTGAGATCTGCTCAAAGCGAGAGTTTGAGATCACATGTCTTACTAATTAGTTAATAATTATGTGTATTTGGTTTGTCTTCTCTTAGCTTCCGAAAAATGGAATCTGAAGTCGAAACAGGATAGACGCGCATGAGATGTAGTGCTGGCGCAAAATTTTAGGAACCCCATGGACAACGCATCGCATCAACGTGTCAATACTGAATGAACTCAAAATCTGGAGAAAATCGTCTCTCGACGATTTATGCGTACGGTTACTTTGGTCACGTGGCACGGCAGAAACCGGACAGTTGGAAAAACTGATATTGGTTAGCCACGAGGAAGTAAAGAGAAGTAGAGGGAGCCACCGACCCGATAGACCGACACAGTATAACAGCCGTGCAAATCCACCATTCATGCATCCAATCAACTTTGTCAAAACAGATAAGCCTGAAGGATCTTAGGAAGAAGAATCACTTATGATGACCACGACCCTCAGCCATGAGGACACGACGTGGAAGAAGGTATTCGTAAGATTTCCGTAGTAAATGAGAAATTTATTTGCATTACATTGGCGCATGCAAATCTAGAACTTACTTTCATGTTCAAATTTTAGACTGAAAATTATTTAGGTAATTCTGGCAAGTAATTGGAGTTCTGGAGGCGTGGGCTCATACCTTGGCAGCCAAATTCATCCAAATTATTGTTATATTAAACGATTTGACATAATATTAGAAGTACAATCAAGACAATTTAATATGAAACAATGACAACTCCAAGGTCGCAGCCGCTGCAATCTTACTTCAGGGTTCTGAAGATAGTTTTGCAAAAACTGCATTGCATTCGAGTACCAGTATAACGGTAGAGGTTGTACGCTCGTGAACAATTATGACAGGGCAAGTAACAGCTAGGTTTAAAAACGGAGACAGAGTTTTATCCATAGTAATAACTAGTTTTTATTTTAATAATAATTGATAGCTTTTTTGTAGGATAGGTTGGCAAACGAGCAAGCGGCTCACCTGATGGTAAGTGATACCGTCGTCCACGCATATCCGCAATACCAGAGGTCTCGAGGATGCGTTGCCGACCTTTGAGGAAGGATGATAGGAATGAAGAGATAATAGGGGTGAGCGTGGAGGGGGAGGGAGAATAGGGAAAGGTAATCGCACCTCCGGAACCTCCCACAAACCGACGAAACGCAATAGCAAGCTATGTTACTTCACGTCGGAGTTATGTGGGAGTGTGGTACTTCCCCGGTCGTGCCGGCCCGTTCGGCTGTGGGGTTGCAGCGCGGCACTACCACCGACCTTATGACTTAGCGTTTGACTATAACTTATATTGTAATAGTCAGCGGATCATCACATATCAAGTGAGATAGGAGATGATATGTGGTTGCACACTGTAACGGCGGTTGACACAAGGATAGCCAAAACTCTATTAGTACGGACCCTCTTGATGCTGTTACAGTTAGTGTATGGCCGGAGGCGGTATTTTAAGGCCTGTATTCCAAAAATACTCTCAGTCAAAAGTAATGTCGATTTGAGTACAGATTGGACAGTAAATGCCACACAAAGCTAACTCAGATCTGTACTCGAGCGGAGTCACTACTGAGCGTAATTCTAGAATACGGCAGACACGGTGTCTGGAGTTATTGTACTTTGGTTGTAAGAATAGTAACAAATTAAGTGAGTTTCGGTGATATTCAAGTGATCTTGATGTATACGAGTACCATCCCTTGACGACACGAGATTGGAGACATAACTAACAAATAGTGGTTCCCACGCGGAACACGTCGCAGCAAAATTATTATGAATTAGTTAAATATAGCGTCTAGAGCAATCCTCATCAACTCGAGTATAATGAGTATTTCACTATATAATTATATTTTCCTTGTGTTATTATATTTTGGTAACAACCATAATGCTCACTTTCAAACTAGAGAAACGTATCGTTCGATATACGCTCTATAGTAGGAAAATAACTTTTCATTTCTCATACTCGGAAAGTAGTGTTGTTTTGATCTGATTATTGGGTGGAAAATGCTGATTCCCTCCATAGAGAGGGAAAAACTCATACAAATTACTTCCCACCTAAGGGCCGGAATGAACTTTAAACCGCAGATGGTTTTTGCCAACTTAGGTACTGAGGAAATCTGAGGTAGCTTCGTTTACATAAGATTGTTTTTTTAAGAATTGATTGCTGGTTAGTACAAGTAAGCGAAATCTGAACTAATAGTGGAATGCTTTCAAAATCTTTATAACTAAGATATAACTTTTAATTTCACGAATTGTCCTAATTTGACAATTAATTTTAAATAGTTGTTTCTAATATTATTATTATTATACTATTTATTGATAATATTATTATATATTATAAATAAATAGTTTACATAAACAACTAGTTTTATTTTCCTCATATTCGAAATGAAAAGTAGAGTGTTTAACACGGGTAAAAGAATCAATTCCTACTCGCACTATAGCCTAAATCTCGCACTATAGTCTAAATACCTCGGGAATTGATTCTACACACAACATCTATCTACTATACCTGAACCCCCGAGAGAAATAACTGATGTAAACCCAATACAATACAACAATAAGTAAATCGACGAGTTTTGACAAATGTAGTATAGAAGGTTAATGTGACACATACCCACACCTGCTAAGGCATCCCGTTCTTTATCATTAAATATAATTAATGTAGAAGGTAGATCACGTCAAATGTACTCCAACCAGGCCTGAATATTATGCGTGTGATGAGTACATACTACATATAGCAAAACTGGCACGCAGAGGCATGGAAAGTGGAAATCTGTTGCTTTTGAATATTCCTACGGGAACCAGGTGTGGTTTGCTTTTTTTTCATTTTATTATTGTTAAGTGATGCCACGTACAGTAGTTTGTCTATTTATAATTTATATACATACCAATAACATATTTATCTACATAACTAGTAAATCGTTGTCATACATCTCTGCTGACTCCTTCGGGCATGTACAAGCGTAAAATATTAAACATAGAAAATGGAGTGTAATTCCTTCGTTTTATCATCAGACATTAATGCAGGGAATTGGACACGTTTAAATCAAAGTGGTATCAGTCCCGGGCGCTTCCCGTCAGGATTCAATTCTCGGCGAAGGTCAACGTCGGCCTTTTTAATTAAGGTGAGTGCGGGGGTGAGGGCGGGGCGAGGGCTGTGGCGGGGGTGGAGGCTTATCTGCCGTAATTCGGAGCTGATAGAGTCGCGCGGCCAGTTTTTTTTCACAAGTTTTTGAACATCGACGGAATGGACGGCGGTGGTCGAACGATTACCGAGATGGCCTCTTGTACCTATAATTTGACTTACCTTTTCCACTTAGGAAAGGTGGTAAGAAAAACTCTAGGTTACAGGTGACACAGGTGAAACACTAGGTGGAAGAAGTTTTCGTTGAGATTCAGTATTCGTATTTAAGATTCAATCTTTGCAAGTACCTCTCTCATAGTATCTGTATTTACGTCTGAAGCTAAGAAAGAAAGAGAAAAATAAAGTGTAGCAAGTGACATTACTAATACGATAGTGTGTGTGCTCCACAGCGGCGAGCGACTGCTGTTGCTAGGGGCAGGCGTAGCGCTTACTATCAGACAAACTACTCGCGTGTCTTGTCACTAATTAAATATAAGTTACTACATATTCGTATCTTTTGTATAATCTTTCGTATCGTTCGCAACGTATTCACATGCTTTTGATGGAATTGCGAGTATATTGAGATTGTTCGTAGAATACGGGATACACACATAGCTGTATTGCAGAGGTCGCACCTCTCGAGACCATAACGCCAATCAAATTCGGTTCGATCGTACATTAGTGCCGACTAACGCCCAGTCTCCTACTGGTGCTCCTCTTTGAGGACACCAAGAGGTGTGAGTTCCTTCTCATTGAAACAGCCAGTACTGATTGTATTGTTAAGTGGCTGGTTATCGTGAAGGCAGGGTTGCTGCGTGTTTCGGCGACCAGTTCCCGCCCAGAAGTTCATTACACGCGAAGCCATTTTGCCTCGGATAAAAACAAAATATATTAAATGAGATTCCTTTCCCGATTCTCATCTCGACTTATTATTTTTTAATTTCATTATTAATCAGCGCCGCAATAAAAGCGGACTGTGAGGCAAGTTTACGATGTAGCGCGATCGGCCGCGTTCACATATAAGTTCCTATTTACGGTGCTACTACGTTATAACATACATACCACTACGTTTAACATCTCTGAAGGGTCAGTAACTTACTAAGTACCTTATTTATATATCCATCTCCCATCAGAGACAAATACCCACTTATTGACAGTCGCCTTCTTGGTTAGTAGGTGCAATCAATTAGGTCAATCAAAAGTAATTTTTGCATGGGGCTGGATAAGAACTACTCTCTCGTTGTTTTCTGTGTATTGAGTCCAAAGCCCAGCTTGCCTCAAAAAAGCTTGGTGTTTTGCCTAAGGTGAGACAATACTTCACACCGGGACTGTTGCTTAATCTTCACCAAGTCCGGTCGTGTATGGAGTACTGTTCTCACCTTTGGGATGGTTCTGCCAAATACCAGCTGTAGACACTGGAAGCTATTAAGAGGAGAGCCAAGAGACTCATTAACGACGACCACCTAGTACGCAAGAGACTCCAGAGTCTCGAGCATCGCCGCAAAGTCGCTTGTTTATCGGTTTTTTATAGGATACATTTCGGTGAGTGTGCAATGGAACTTCACAATTTGATTCCGCCATCCCCATTCTATAATCGGACATCCAGAGATACTCAGAAGCGCCACCGCTTTATGGTGGATATTCCATTTACCCAGACGAAGCGATTTACTTCTTCGTTTATCATACGAACCGCTAGGGAATGGAACACCCTCCCTGAGTCGGTGTTTCCGGTTAAGTACGATATGGGGGTCTTCAAAACACGAGTGCATAGGTATCTTCTGGGTAAGCGCGCTCCATCATCGATCGCATCATCACTTAGCATCAGGTGAGATAGTGGTCAAGTGCTACACAGTTCGTTATAAAAAAAAAAAAAAAACTAGTGGTCTCTGCTTATAAAAAAAATTGTTACACATAGAAATAGTAACTATTTGGCTGACATAGAAGATGCAGGAGAATTTTAAGTCAAAGTCTTATGTTCAGTGGTGTAACGGAACAGGCTCTGGATGAGGATTCCGTCACGATTCACAAATATAGATACATTTAAAAAGTATCTTGGTATGAACAAATATTGATGAAATTTAGAAAATCAAAAGTAGAAGAAACCGTTAATGTGTGATATTGAGATTAAGATGTTTAGTCGGGTATTTCTTATAGCAAGATTATACATACTGAAAATGATAAGCAGCATATAATATTTAAGCTACCAAGATATTCGATGTAGCAAACATTTAAATCGATTGCTCAAACAGTATTGATAAGTGATTTCAAGGAAAATGAAATGTTATAATTCTTAAAATACATAAAAGATTTAAGCAAAATTAATACAATTACCATGAAATAAGTACCATTGATATTTTAGCCATACAAAGGTGTGGTGACGACTCGCTACGATCTCCTTGTAGGTAATACATACTCCAAGCTGTACATAAAGAGTTTCTTTAACTTTTACTTTTTTGTTTGACACTTTCAAATTTAAAATTAGATGATGTTTTTATGACAGCGATTCGGACAGGGTTTTTTTTATGTAGATTGATTATATTTAGGTGGACAACACACGTGTATCATTTAAATTACGAGAGAGAAACACTTTCTCCAGTGCTAGTAACAGTGGCAAGGATCACAGCTGGAGTTCGCTGCCAGTATCTAGGTACGCATCGGTGTTACCTGCGGTGTCCTCATTGGTGACCCCGACGTGATGATGAAAATGAGTTAGTGCTGTAGATGCCAAAAAGAAGGTATGAATTTTGCTATTCAAATATAATGGTGCTTCCTGCATCGGCTTGATTGTGATCGAATATGGAATACTACGCGCGAGTTCTATATATTGAGTCAGGAACGTATCTGTGAAATGATCGAAATATATCGAAGATTATTGCTCGGAATGTTTCCTGAAATGACATCGACCAATTTTCGCTGCGACTAAGGCTAGTGATACATCAACGTTTTAATGCCTACCATTCGGCAGTTATTCTAGTCAATATTTTATTAATGTGAGGAACACATTTTTGTTACGCGTCCGTGTATTTGAGTTTGGGTTAGACTGTCTACTCTGATTCTAGCATGAGAATGCGGTAATAAATTATAGCAATTGAATTATTTGCTGAAAGTATCAAATGTAATATTTAGAATCAAATGATAATTCGTAATGATAAATAATACTATTAAGAAGAGATAAATAAGATTATAATCGCTTATAGACGCAAACTCTACATTTGGAAAACTACCAAACGGACTTAGTAAGGCCTTACTAATTTTGGGGTAAATAGAAGAGGTTCTTGGCATGATGGAGAACATTTGTGTCACAGTAAAGAGCAGCTCTTAATCCAGCATTCGAGTTGTAAGCCTTGAACATGCCAAGAATCGTACTTCCTAAATCATAATAAATCTAGAATTCTACGGCAAATCTAAAAAAAAAACAAACTAATTACTTACAATATGAAAATTGATAAAATATATTATATCTTTAAATTGTAGAGATATCTATCACTATATCTATACTATATATCAATAATTTACTCGGCAAAGTAAAGCTAACTATTATAAAAATCATCATAATAAATATATGGCTGCTAGTATTGAGCTAACCAATACAACAAAGATTCTGCTGATACTTAAGTATTTAAAATAATTGCTTTTCCTACAATGGTTTAATAGATGGCATGTCATGTAAAACACTAGTAATCTAAGTATAGCAATCTCGTATAAAAAGGAGATTTATGTATGTGGTAAATCTTATCAAACTTGGTCAAGCAATGCAGCACCTTGAGAATTCTTGTAAACCACAAACAAGGGTCTAGAGATTTCTCTAAGTCACTGATATTATTTCCCATATATTGCTTCAGTAAACAAGTAAATGATTAAACTTGAACAATTGAACTATTCAGGGAATAGTGGCTGATAATATTTATCTAAAGGAATTGGATAATCAGCGTAGTAGTTACTGATCACAAGAGATTTCTAAAGCGCATATAAAGTGTATTTTTACTTTAATATCACATTTATTTCCTAGCAGTTTTCATAAACGAAACAAATAGTACATATTATAGAGACACTTAGTCTGCAAGAGATTATATCAATCTTATCAACAGCTAAATGCTCATAGCAACAAACATAAATCTATAAAGAAAGCTAGTTATATAATTAACAGGTTTATAACTGTTATTAATAATAACGAAAATCATGCGTATATCTGATATTATTTAATGGAGTTGTTTATATATTATTTCACTAATCAAAACTGATTTATCATATTTAACAGATAGTTTTGCAAGCTAATAATTATAATATAGTAAAACTTGCAAATATCCTACTGTTTCTATGTTCTATGGCCAAATAACATAGACCTTAAATTCAGAAACTTATATTGATGATTAATATCTTCCACGATTAGAAGTCAAATCAAGTACATAAGCTAGAAATCTAGGATCAGCTCAGTCAGTCAGTCTGTAAGAACTAAGTATTTGCAATCTAGTATGTTCATCGCAATTTTTCGTTATCAGCTAGCAGTTCAGTAATGTAGTAGTAGGTTATCCATCGTAATATCAGAATACCTAGGCGTTGCTTTTGGTTTCTCTAGGCATCTATAGTTCTGAATAGTTTTCTCTGTTTCAATTCTTTCCGAAAAGAGCAAGGTTACAGCAGCGGTACACAGTGTTAGGGTCCTTCTAGACTAGACGATCATTGGCCAATACGATTTATTAAAAAAATATAGGGGGGGGGGGGTTGTTACAATTTGGTGCCGTGACCAGGATTGGAATAACGTTACTACGGAAGTTTTAGCAGGTTTTAGTTGCGGTCAACCGCACAATTTGTTGGCGTAAAATGGATAGGATTTTATTGAAACAGAGATGCTATTGCAATAGGTGACTTTTAAGGGCTAAATAGGTTACTTTATATAGGTAGATACTAGGTAGGCGACGGATACTATGATGAGGTGATGAGTTGTTGTTCTAGACTACAGTAGTAGATTTCTACAATAAACTAAGAAATAAATAAGCCGGATATGCAATTTTAGGAATATTACTAAAATACTAATTACTACGAAGCGCTTAATTGATATTCAAGGAAAGATGAGTTGTATGCAAGTTTTATGTATGTAAAGTCTGCAACTATCTTTCTCATTTACGTGTACCCCATAGTCGATCTCTAGAATTCAGAAGTACACTTATCATTCGAAAGGCAGATTGCGTGTTGTGTTTACGACTAGGATACTCTCCTGGAAGCACACGGTAAATAGTCAGTATCGAAATCTACTCAAAGTGACCCGAAGGTTTTAAGAACACTTTTAGTATCGAACGACTTATGAAACTCACTTGGGAGCCAAGAATTGCGTTATAGAGTACTGAAAGAGTTCTTGTATAGTGTTAGGAAAGGAAGATAGTTTCTAACATGTTGAAAGTGCCGTCGCTGCATTTGCATCACAAGGATTACATTTGTAACCAGCAAAATACAGCGCAGATCGTGGACATGTCTGTATATAATCGGTGTTTGTTATGTTCGGAAGTATTAAGAACATAAAAATGTGTGAATATTAATAAATGGCTTACCTTTTTGTTCGATGAAATTTATGGTAATTAAATGGTAGTAAAAATCTACATACGTAATTACTTCTATTGCATTTGCGAAGGAAATAAATAGGATTACAATAAAATGCAAAGTTGCGCAACTTTAATTGAGCGATGATAAGTCTTGTTAGAAGTTTTGTTGAAATATGTTTAGTCGTAACATTGGGGGGTTGAATTTCCCATTCAGATGCTTAGCGTTGTGAAAATTCTTATAGACAAGTCAAATGGTTGTATAGTTATTCGTAAAGGTTAAATAAATCAACGATATGCAGATTTAATAGACAAACATAGTAAGCGCCGAATTTAAGTATAAAAAACTAATATTATAGCTAGGTAGTGATGAGTCTTCGGAATGAAGCTGGTAAAGTTTTGACAATGTGGGCAGGCTGAAGAGGAGCGCCGGATGTCAGAAGCTTTGGGGCGAGGCGGCTGGTCGAGTAGTGCGTCTTGACGAGATCTGCAAATATAATAGGGAAAATTAGGGAATAGTAAGCAAAGCCGGGTTATCTATCTAAACTTAAAATAATGGGGAAAAAAACAAACATTATGTAAATCAAAGTGAATAAGGAAACTTTTGTTTAGGGCACAATAATAATTGTTTGATTCTTAATAGTTATGTATGTATATATGTTATTATGTAACATAAATGTCATGTAAGTAGTACGCGCAAAGTATATACACAACCTTAAATTTTAATCTGAACTCAGTATACATCGTGAATTTCGGTTTGTGAATAATAGTAGAAACTATGTAAGAGTTTATGCCATTTAACATTAAATATAAAAAACCGGTTCCATGCCATGAAAATCGTAGGAATCGTGGAACTCATTTAATCAAGTAAGAGTTAATCAAGTATTGCAGAACAACAGAGCAACAAGTGATTATCAAGTATTGCAGAACAACAGACAAATATACAAATGATCATTTTATATATTACTGCTTGCGGTCGCGGATGTACCCGCATGGAGATAGCTGATGATGGTGGTGATGATAAAAAGTTATCTATGCGTAAATCTAGTATCATCTATTTTTATACCAAATCTCATCAAAATTAGTCCAGCCAGGACTGATGTAATAAACATTCATTCAGACATACCAGCATTTGCGTTTATAATACTAGTACCTAGGTACCTTGTTAGGATAATGATGATAATGATGAGGAAGAGTATTTTATAATATGTAAATTCAAAGCTACATCTACTTTCGTAACAATTTTCATCAAAATTGGCGCAGCTGTTTAAGAGGGATGGTGAAGCAAACATTCATTCTTACGTACAAACGTCGTGTTTGTAATATTAGTAGGTACCTAGAAAATATTTTTTTAGGATACTAACTAAATAAATATCGAAACTTGCGTACCTATCAATCAATGATGAGTGGGTTATGTGAGCTGTAGAGCTTGTCAGGTTTCACTGTGGTCTATAACAACACCACAGTCGGCAGGCAGGGATCTAGAATTCATGGAAAACTATAAAATATACATAAATATAAAATGAGTTAAATATAGAATCAGTTATTTCCTCAATAATCTAAAACTAACCGAAGGTTGTATATCAGGGCGCGTCGAAATATGAGAAAATCAACGGTAGCTTTGTTCACAGCAAATAGGTACCTATCTTAAAATTGCTATGGAATAAATAAACAAAGGTAGAAAAAGAAATGTGTTAGCAATAATAAAATCAATCAAAATGACATGACAATCAACATTTAGGTTACCTAGGCTACAGAATTTTACAGAAAGGTAAACACAAAAGAGTTCTTTGTAAAAGCAAAGAAACTTTTTGATTGTGGTACTGAGAGCTTGCTGTCAAAGTGTAAAGAGAATATAAACACTACGTTTTACTATAGTATCACGTAAAGAAGAGTTCCGGAGATTAATGCCTAGGTATTTTATAGATGTTTATTGGAATCTATATAAAAGGGAGGTGTTTATGGTATATGACGGGTATGCAACTAGGAAATCAATATTGAGTCATGTTGCTTGGATTAATTGTTTGCCTGCAAAGAGTTTGACGACATAGCTAGATAATGTTATATGAAAAGTTCAGTTGTAACAAAATACGATAAGTATGTACATAATACACTGGTAATTTCTATGTAGGTATAATCTGTAGGAAGTATGTAGATATGAACAGGGAAAAAGGATGTTTGGTTGGAGCAAAGCAGAGATGAACAAGTCTAAATAACACTATACATACATACCTTGCCAGATAGCTGGAGTGTAGTTTCGTAGGAATATATACACCTATGTATATAACAATATGTAGGTATAAATAGTTGTTGAATATCAATCGGAGTTGTTGGGCGAATGTATCGTGCATGCGCTGCCTACATTTGTTCGCAAGTTTTAGCCGTGAACCCGTCATGGACACTGCAAAGATAAAGGTAAATTAATGCTACGATAAATAGAGTTACGGGGAAAGATATAATAAGAGCGAACGTGCATAGAATTTACGAAAATCATATTTTTGACGTGAACTGTGTTTCCTTTATTTTGACAGCGACATATTTAACTATCTGTCATAAGCACATACGTGTATATCCAAAGAGTTCGTAACAAATAGAAATCATGTTCAAGTTTTAATATACCTAGCTATAATTTAAATGCTAAAGTTACATATTATATTATTATTATTATATAATAAACGGTATGATTAGGTATAAGATGGAATAAGAACTTACCTGTGGTCAACAAATGTCCATAGCTCTTTGAGATTTTGTGATCCTTTGTAGATATTTGAGGTTTATATTTTATTTAGGGAACAAAAAAAGGAAGTATTAAAAGACAATCAAAGAAATTCAGGGTCGCTATATAGTAGGGAAATTCGGGTAGAGGTCGTAATAAAAAATTTTACTTAAAAGTTTAGTTGTTGTAATGCGACCGAAAAGTGGTTGTAAAATAGCACGGAGCGTCTCTGTTAAGACTTAAAATTTCGTATAACAATCGTAATGGGATACTTTGAGAGATATCTTTCAGTAATGCGTTACAAAGACATTGGCAGATATAGTGTAGTTATGATAATGACGTGATGAATATAAATTCTATTCAAAATCAAACACATTATCACACATGACAAAGTTTAAGGATTTCTGTACATTAATAGCCGTGACGCATACATTAGTGCAGGGTTATTCGAGGACCGGAAAAACAGTCTTGTTGATTTTTGCTTTGAAATTCATGAAAGATGTAGCTAGGGAAATGACATGGAGATTTGGAGAAATTTGAGTAACCACGCAGTGGCAGCACAGCGTACACATGATCTCGTAATAGCAAATATGTGGATAGAGAAATAGAAATAGAAGAGATCTTCGGAATATCACAAAAGAATTGAAAAATAAAATTTAATCTGCGATTCACTAACTGATTACTTGCAAGTAACCAAGGTTTGATGCAAATGGATTACGAAGGTTGTAGAAGATGGGGGTTGGAAATTACAAAGATAAATGGAAATAAACACAACTATGTTCTTTTGCTTGTACTCGTACATTTGAAATTAAATTAAATATAAATTCCGTTTAGAGTCCTCAATTTATTAGGTACTTAACTATCACTATAACTTTTAGTTACAGACCGTTATCAATCTAGTCATATTTCAGCAAACGTCGAGCATAGAAATATTCGAAATATCTTGTTTTTTTCATTTGTTGGGATTTGGGGTTATATAAATATAAACAAATTACCCTTTTATATCCTTGTAATAATCTAATTAATAAATAAATTAATCCTAGTAAAGGCTTGCGAAAATTTAATAGATAGGTATTACATCTATATCTTTCTAATCGATAATTTTCAGGGAAAAAAATATTGGGTAGAAAATTACATTATTACTCAGTATACCTACATCGCAAGTTCAAGTTACGGGATACCACTAGTTTACTAGTTCTTCTGAGACCTAAACCTATTAAAACTTTTTATTACCTAAACCTATTATTAGTCCTCATCTATTGTTTGAGTATTCTAATTCACGGCGTGTCGTTAGTTTGGTTGATAGATAACTATAGTCTGAAGAAAGGGGAAAATGGGGAAAGTTGAGCACAGGGGTGTGTTGGACTGTTTATTATATTGTAGTGACTATGGAGCTGTTAGTATTAGAGTGTTATTATTGATTAGCGTAATAAATTGTAATTTATGGATTACATTAAAGAAAAGACCAAATAGTTATCGGTAGTAGAGATCAGGAAATGGAATAAAAAAGAGAGAGACATTCGTGTGTTTGACGTTTGCGTATAATATTGACAACAAGCGATGGGTGGCGTTAATAAAAGCAAAAGGAAAGGTAAATAGAATATTGTTTATGTTTATTGGGCGTTTCCCTGTTAACTAAATAAACAGTCGTAACGAGTTTCGTTTTATAGTTATGAGTAGCATGTAGAGGAAGAAGTTATAGGGTTATTGTAGGTATATCTTGTTGGAACGAAGTATCTATAATTGACAGATTACCTTCATAATTAGTCGGGTTTAATTTGTATCGAACAGGAAAGGGGTGATGCAATTGTTCATGGAAAGGAATAATGTCAGAAATTTAGGAAGGTACCTATCATAGGGATACATTATTAATCACCTAGTTTCAAAACCGAAAATCAAAAGTTATAGCAGAAGGAAAATACAGTGCAGCTATTTCTAGAGTCACGTTTTTGAGCAGTTACCTTTGAGTAAATATTTTGGTACATATATAACTAAAAAAAAATTATGTAAGGAGGTACATAGTTATGTGGACCACAATGGAAATGACATAAAAACATGTTTGGAGGATTGCGGTAGACAGTACATGTAAAAGCGAATGATTTGGTTAGAGTTAGGTATGTCGAGTTGTTATTTTATTCAGACTGATCTACTGAGCTGTTTTTGAAGATGCTCTGTGCGCCAATGAAGATTATTGATGGAAAGACACAATTTTGTCTTAGGTGAATGCGTTGGTTTAGTAAGTTATAGAAAGGGTTTGTAAAAGCAGGATTGTTATTGTCGTTGATATATAATAATATAAGATATAATAGTAATCAGATAGTTTAGAGTTTTATAAAAATCGGTTCCAGGTATTGATTGATTACTAAATAATATTTAACATTATTATTGCAAAATGATTGTTTAATAAAAAGTACTGCATTTTGCAACTGTGAAATTGAATGAATTAAGTTTAGACAAAATAACAAATACAAGGTAAAAAAAATGATAATATTAGGAATCACAATTTTAAGGATTCTCTTCAAATGAAGTGGGTACTTAGAAAGTGTTAGGAAAATAAAAAAAATAAAAAAATACCAAGGTACAGCAATATTTAATAAAACTTTATTACAATATTTAATAAAACTGTATTATAATTTAACAAAGATGTTACAATCATTTGTTATAAAGCGGGCGTAGTCCTCATCGGGGCGGGTTTTTGTTGCAGCTTTATCTATTTCTTTTTAACATAGAATTTAAAAAAAAAATATGATATTGAAAATAGGGATTATAAAAATAAAAGACTGAAGTTTCATTTGGTAAATACTATTTATTGTGAGAACTTATTCGTAGACTCCAGACAAAAGGATTGAAGGTTTATTTAGGCAGTATGCAGGGCAATGTAAGAGAAGAAAGATTTAAGCTATAATTAAAGGGATGGGAAGAGATGAAAGAAGTAAGGGCCCAGGGAGAGATGTGAGTGAAAGAGTTTAGCATATTATCATGTTGAGGGCCTCTATGAATCGACAATACCGACTGGAGTCGATTTGTTAAGTTTTGTTTTCAGACAGACACACACTATTCAACGAATGATTTATGGAGTACCAATTGGAGATAGGTTTAGGTCAGAAGACACCACATCAGTATTTACAACTGAATTATTCCATAAAGAGTTCGTACTTTACAGGTAGCCAATGTTTAGCCATTAAACTTACATTCACCGAGTTATTAGGCGGTTGCTTGTTTGGTTTGATTTGAAGAGGGATGTATCAGCCATGGAGAATTATTGCTTGTTAGCTATTAACGAGATCTGGAGTAATAAAGGGTGGCGTAGGTTCTACTCCACATACTCGATCCCAAACGAAAAATTGGTTTGGGTGGTAGCACGTATGCTGAATTATTCGAATTGACTAGGTGCACAATTTGGCACAATACTAGTTCCCTTTCGTTATTTCAGATTGTCCTTGTGAGAAGTCATTTTTACTCATGGAGGAGACATTGAGATCGGATATATCAACCCTTACAGTAAATTTATTTTTAACTCGGTCTTTTAAATACACTCCACTAGTGAGTTCACGTACTCATATCCTTGTTTGAAAACGAATTTTAACAAATTAGAATAAGCACACGTTCAGTTTTGGTGGGACTATATTTGTGAAGTTGAATATATGGAGAATGGGAAAATTTCCTTCGGTAAATTATGAGAACCTGCGTAAATTTTGGGGGTTGGCTGTAACGGAACAGGCTCTGGATGAGGATTCCGTCACGATTCACAAATATAGATACATTTAAAAAGTATCTTGGTATGAACAAATATTGATGAAATTTAGAAAATCAAAAGTAGAAGAAACCGTTAATGTGTGATATTGAGATTAAGATGTTTAGTCGGGTATTTCTTATAGCAAGATTATACATACTGAAAATGATAAGCAGCATATAATATTTAAGCTACCAAGATATTCGATGTAGCAAACATTTAAATCGATTGCTCAAACAGTATTGATAAGTGATTTCAAGGAAAATGAAATGTTATAATTCTTAAAATACATAAAAGATTTAAGCAAAATTAATACAATTACCATGAAATAAGTACCATTGATATTTTAGCCATACAAAGGTGTGGTGACGACTCGCTACGATCTCCTTGTAGGTAATACATACTCCAAGCTGTACATAAAGAGTTTCTTTAACTTTTACTTTTTTGTTTGACACTTTCAAATTTAAAATTAGATGATGTTTTTATGACAGCGATTCGGACAGGGTTTTTTTTATGTAGATTGATTATATTTAGGTGGACAACACACGTGTATCATTTAAATTACGAGAGAGAAACACTTTCTCCAGTGCTAGTAACAGTGGCAAGGATCACAGCTGGAGTTCGCTGCCAGTATCTAGGTACGCATCGGTGTTACCTGCGGTGTCCTCATTGGTGACCCCGACGTGATGATGAAAATGAGTTAGTGCTGTAGATGCCAAAAAGAAGGTATGAATTTTGCTATTCAAATATAATGGTGCTTCCTGCATCGGCTTGATTGTGATCGAATATGGAATACTACGCGCGAGTTCTATATATTGAGTCAGGAACGTATCTGTGAAATGATCGAAATATATCGAAGATTATTGCTCGGAATGTTTCCTGAAATGACATCGACCAATTTTCGCTGCGACTAAGGCTAGTGATACATCAACGTTTTAATGCCTACCATTCGGCAGTTATTCTAGTCAATATTTTATTAATGTGAGGAACACATTTTTGTTACGCGTCCGTGTATTTGAGTTTGGGTTAGACTGTCTACTCTGATTCTAGCATGAGAATGCGGTAATAAATTATAGCAATTGAATTATTTGCTGAAAGTATCAAATGTAATATTTAGAATCAAATGATAATTCGTAATGATAAATAATACTATTAAGAAGAGATAAATAAGATTATAATCGCTTATAGACGCAAACTCTACATTTGGAAAACTACCAAACGGACTTAGTAAGGCCTTACTAATTTTGGGGTAAATAGAAGAGGTTCTTGGCATGATGGAGAACATTTGTGTCACAGTAAAGAGCAGCTCTTAATCCAGCATTCGAGTTGTAAGCCTTGAACATGCCAAGAATCGTACTTCCTAAATCATAATAAATCTAGAATTCTACGGCAAATCTAAAAAAAAAACAAACTAATTACTTACAATATGAAAATTGATAAAATATATTATATCTTTAAATTGTAGAGATATCTATCACTATATCTATACTATATATCAATAATTTACTCGGCAAAGTAAAGCTAACTATTATAAAAATCATCATAATAAATATATGGCTGCTAGTATTGAGCTAACCAATACAACAAAGATTCTGCTGATACTTAAGTATTTAAAATAATTGCTTTTCCTACAATGGTTTAATAGATGGCATGTCATGTAAAACACTAGTAATCTAAGTATAGCAATCTCGTATAAAAAGGAGATTTATGTATGTGGTAAATCTTATCAAACTTGGTCAAGCAATGCAGCACCTTGAGAATTCTTGTAAACCACAAACAAGGGTCTAGAGATTTCTCTAAGTCACTGATATTATTTCCCATATATTGCTTCAGTAAACAAGTAAATGATTAAACTTGAACAATTGAACTATTCAGGGAATAGTGGCTGATAATATTTATCTAAAGGAATTGGATAATCAGCGTAGTAGTTACTGATCACAAGAGATTTCTAAAGCGCATATAAAGTGTATTTTTACTTTAATATCACATTTATTTCCTAGCAGTTTTCATAAACGAAACAAATAGTACATATTATAGAGACACTTAGTCTGCAAGAGATTATATCAATCTTATCAACAGCTAAATGCTCATAGCAACAAACATAAATCTATAAAGAAAGCTAGTTATATAATTAACAGGTTTATAACTGTTATTAATAATAACGAAAATCATGCGTATATCTGATATTATTTAATGGAGTTGTTTATATATTATTTCACTAATCAAAACTGATTTATCATATTTAACAGATAGTTTTGCAAGCTAATAATTATAATATAGTAAAACTTGCAAATATCCTACTGTTTCTATGTTCTATGGCCAAATAACATAGACCTTAAATTCAGAAACTTATATTGATGATTAATATCTTCCACGATTAGAAGTCAAATCAAGTACATAAGCTAGAAATCTAGGATCAGCTCAGTCAGTCAGTCTGTAAGAACTAAGTATTTGCAATCTAGTATGTTCATCGCAATTTTTCGTTATCAGCTAGCAGTTCAGTAATGTAGTAGTAGGTTATCCATCGTAATATCAGAATACCTAGGCGTTGCTTTTGGTTTCTCTAGGCATCTATAGTTCTGAATAGTTTTCTCTGTTTCAATTCTTTCCGAAAAGAGCAAGGTTACAGCAGCGGTACACAGTGTTAGGGTCCTTCTAGACTAGACGATCATTGGCCAATACGATTTATTAGAATAAAATTTAAAAAAATAGGGGGGGGGGGGTTGTTACAGTGGGAAACTGATTATTACTTTTGATTATCCACAAAATTTGAAGAACTTTACCGTATTGCAATATATAGCCAGTACTATGAACAAAGGTAAGCATGAACGAGAAAGTGGCTATGTCTGAACAGGGCTTCAGTGGTCTCGGGGCAAGCGGCCATACGTCTCCCAGCGTGCGCTCGCAACTCGCCGCAAAATACGACGCACCGTCCGCACCGCGCACGACGCGACGCGACTCTTTCATGCAAATAAAAACATACTTTAACATAAACCCTTACGATTTATAACCGACCATAAACATTATCTGGCGACCTGCTGCTAAAAACACGCATTTATTTTGACAAATAGCTCGCGATGAGCTCTCGGAGCGGGGCGCACGTAATCCGGGTTAATCCGCTGCACTGGGCCGGGTACTACGAACTGTGTCACAGATTGGGCAATAGTTGACTCTTGTAATAAGTATTATTAGTTAATAAGACATTCACTCTGGTTCACTTTAACAGTTATAAAGGAGAAATGTGCTTTCTTCGAAGTTTTCGAAAAAAAGGATTTTCATGATCGTAAGTATAAATCCTTTTTTAGTTTGTCAATTTATTTCATACGCAACACAAGTAGACGGGCTGGCATCTATAGACATGTGTAATACTTGGGGCATCTAAAATTTGTTACCGATCTTTGAACACTCTGTCGACTCGCTTTTTGAAGTGGGCCTTCAGAAATACTGAAGGAGAAAGCTCATTCCACATTTTGCTGGCGTGAGGTTAAAAAGACCGTGTGATTCGCAAGGTATGTGAATTCTACAGGTCAATCATGCATGCAGGACTTTTCTGGCGTAGGCGACTATTGCGGCGATGAAACCGTGACGCTGGTACAAGATTGAATAATTCTTCAGCACACTCTCCATTACAAATGCGATAGAGATGCGATATACGTATTAGAGAAACAACGTCTTGTCACATACAATACAGACGTCGACCATTCTGATAGCTCTGGCTGTAAAGCGTCAAGGGGCTCAAGTTGATACTTGGGTATCCAGAAGTCTCGCAGTATTGTGCTGGCTTTGGGATTTTATTAGCATGATACTTGGGTGTTTTAGATTCCAAATGTGAGAGCAGTAGGTGCTCCAGTAATGTAGGACACACGCTTTATATAGCAAAAGCCATTGACTTCAAACGTCTGTCCAGAACTTTACAATAGTACAAACGGTGTTGAGGAGAACGTTATGGTAACAAAGAACTCTTAGCGAATGGGGTTTTTGACCGGTGAATGCGCGAACCCTGTTCTTAGTCAAGTTGAACTGAATCCGGTTCAGATTTCCCCAATTCGAGTCCTGCGCAAGAGAAGTCGGCCACATGTTTATTCCTACTTTCTTCAATGACAGCGCGCGGGCATTTGCACGGCACAGTGTACTTATCGTGCATCGCCAGTGGCTGGAGATATGAACAACATTCTTTGCATTACTTAATAACATTTAATAGAATTGAAAGGTGATACGTTATTTGATAAGAAAGGCAGCATTCAGATGAAGGAACTGTATGCGTTGTTCTATAAAACCAATATCGGTTACAGCGCTAACCAGTCATGAATTAAAACTGATGTAGCACTGGGTTGGAAATCTATCCTTTAAACTTGTATTCGCATGTTTTCAAATGTATAAATAAGGTACCTAGTAAGTCATTGACCTCGAACTGAATACGAGTAGGTACCAAATATGAAATAGTAAAGCACGCGTATGCGTATACATACGGTACATGTACCAGTAACGGCACGCGCCGGCTATCGGTGGGCAGCGCCGCCCACTGCCGCCGCCGCGCCGGCCGGGGCCGCCGCGCGCTCGGCGACGTGACGTGGCACTATCGCACGATGGCAGGACTCAGCGAGAACGATAACTGCTATCTGGCTAACGAATAATGTACCCGGGTAATACCCACCAATCATAATGTATCATTGTCAGCTGTGGTACTGTAGTAAAGTAAGCTTACTATATATTTTATTAAAATTAATAAAAATCAATATATAATCAAATCATATTATTCTGTATAGGTCTGTGGGGGTACTTACAAATTATATATATGTATAATGTTTTTTGTTGACGCACCACACTTGCCAACAAGTATGGAGTGTCAACAGCCCTATATACTAAAAAACGGCAGTGACAGTCACACTGAAAGTGACATTGACGTAAGTGACAGTTTGGACGAAAAAAATCTTACAGACACAGGGCGACCGTCGCAGCGCCAGTTACCAGTGTAACTGGCGTATCGTAAAAAATGTATCGGTTAAAAATAACCAAGCGTGTTTGTTAATATAGCACCAGTTGACAGTTGAAAATAAATAAGCCAACTTTGCAATAATTACTTATTTAAAATTAACCATGTAAGTTGATTAAAATTACTTCCTTATCAATAACCGGTAAAGTTGGCTATCTTAGCCAATTTTATTTTGTACCTACAACCAAGTTTATACTGTAGTTTCAGCAAAGTTAGTTAGTATTCCTAACTAATGTATACGGTAAATGCAGCCGGTTTACTTAGTACTTTCAGCAACGTTAGTTGGTATTCTTAACTAATGTATACGGTAAGGCTGCATTTACTCGGTAATTTTAGTAACGTTAGTTGGTATTCTTTACCAAGGCATTGGGTAACTGCAGCCTGTTTACTTAGTACTTTCAGCAACGTTAGTTGGTATTCTTAACTAATGTATACGGTAAGGCTGCATTTACTCGGTAATTTTAGTAACGTTAGTTGGTATTCTTTACCAAGGCATTAGGTAACTGCAGCCTGTTTACTTAGTACTTTCAGCAACATTAGTTGGTATTCTTAACTAATGTATACGGTAAGGCTGCATTTACTCGGTAATTTTAGTAACGTTAGTTGGTATTCTTTACCAAGGCATTGGGTAACTGCAGCCTGTTTACTTAGTACTTTCAGCAACGTTAGTTATTATTCTTAACTAATGTATACGGTAAGGCTGCATTTACCCGGTAATTTTAGTAACGTTAGTTGGTATTCTTTACCAAGGCATTGGGTAACTGCAGCCTGTTTACTTAGTACTTTCAGCAACGTTAGTTGGTTTTCTTAACTAATGTATACGGTAAGGCTGCATTTACCCGGTAATTTTAGTAACGTTAGTTGGTATTCTTTACCAAGGCATTGGGTAACTGCAGCCTGTTTACTTAGTACTTTCAGCAACGTTAGTTGGTATTCTTAACTAATGTATACGGTAAGGCTGCATTTACTCGGTACTTTCAGCAACGTCAGTTAAGACACAAATAATCAATTGATAATAATGCTTATTAATTAAACTTAATAAAATGTATTTATCTAATCTGTATAACTAGTCCTTCCTAAACATTAACCAGTTTCATTGGTCGCCAGACTTTTTCGGGAGGTTTTCAGCCGCATAGTACGAGTAGTTACAGGCAAATGTGATGGTTTAACTGACATGTAAGGTTATATTGTGGGTTTCTTCGGATTCTGCAAAAAATACATCATTACACCTTATTATATATATAAAAACTAATTTTATTATAACAAATATATTTGTATGTATATAAAAACACACGTGTACGATACATTATCGGAGTATAGGGATCGTATCTTAGATTTTGAAGTTGTTTGGCGAGATAGAATATGCCAGGTATAGAGCAATGTCTAACTAAGTAGGTACTTCCTGAGTTTTGATACTAGGTTGAAGTGGTATCAAAACTCAAATAAAAGGGTGTTTAGCTGGCTTACAGGGCATAAAGTTTTCATCTTTATCGAGTGTGACAATATGAAAACATGTCGTACAACCAGAAGCACGCAAAAAATATAATACATATATAAAATTTAAATTTTTATCGATAACTAATATTGTTTCTTATGCTCAGCGCTGCTCTTTCGTGGTAGGCCTCTTAGTATGAGTCCGTCTTAATCAGCCCTATTACTGCAGTTTCATATATATTCTGTCCCAAAAAAGTTGAAACGTGCAATATACTACTGCGTTTGGAGGGCACTGTAATAGATGAAATATCTGGGCGAACGAGATTTAAGAAATATTTCCAAGTGACGAAGACAGTGACGTGACACTGCAACTGTACCTAATGGGCAGGCGTCACTCTGTCACTGCATATCATAAATAACCCAAGGATTAAAACGAATACTAGGCAGGCACTTACAAACTTGTGAACTTATGAATTCAGAGATAATATATTATATTGTGCTAATGTTAAACACTATGTTGTGGGTTCATTTCACAAAATCTTTATATATATAAGCTTATTATAAGCATATTATTCTATATAAGCTCTCACCTCACTATATACTCTTCAAGCTTCCAAACCACGAGGAGGTTCTGTACCTCCTCGTTCATTTTCATCTTCAAAAAGGTATTTATCTAGTAGTAGAAGTTTTGAAGAGTTTACACCAACAAGTAAAAATTATGCACCAAAATAAAACAGGAATCAGAATTAATAAGTTCAAGAGTGCACATGTAACGCGACGTCCTCCATCGGACACTTGCAACAAAGCAATGTGCGAGTTCGAGCGATTATTGGTAAATTAGTAGTTTACTCGGTTAGATGTATACGAGTTATCCTATTTGAAAATATTTAGATAACATGGTTGCTAAAAATCTGCCATGAAGTTACATGTTTAAATGTAAATAAGTGTTCGGCTAAATTTAAATAAGTGTTCTGATAATTATAAATAAGTCTGTTCCTTTATAAACAGCAATATTACTCACGTTAATCAATAACCAACTACAGTTATTTACTTCTTGCCAACAACTCTGTTATATTTAACAAAGTTACAAGGTTAGTAACAACCAAGTATCGTTATGTATAGCTACTACATAAAATCGTTTAAATACACACAAATGGCTCGTGTGAATCAACATATCTACTTATACGTTTTTGAACAAGTTCTTTATTGTATCAAGTTATTTAAAATATATTAAGTTATTTGTTATTAATAGCCAATACAATTTAGCAATATGTGCATGTTTACTAACTGCCAAGTTTACTTACATAGTTTTAGTCAAGCAATGGTTAATAAATGCCGATTTAAACTTAACCGAGCCAAAAAGGTCCTTTGCTAAATTATTATTTTTTTAGTTTACGTGCTGTGGCCCGCGCTAGCCGCTGTGCACAAGAGTGACTCCCAGAAGAAGAACTTAAATAAGTTCGAAACTGGTCGGAGAATATTTCCGGTAAATATTACGCGAGTCCGAGCCGGTTTTAAAGTGTAAATATATATAATGTTCCTCTTGTATACATTTAGGGCGTTTCAACTATTATTATTTTATTATTTATCTTATTCCATTATTATTATTCACGGATTTGTTATCCGAACCTTTACAAAGGTATAAGTGGGGCTATAGCCAACACTTAGAGACCTATTTGGTACAAAGCATACAAAAGTGGGACGGTGACATGGATTATCTATTACAAAAATGGGTAAAATGGCAAGGCTATTTATTGTTATGAACTCTAAAGTGTTATGGGAGATAGACTGCTATGGACGAAACTAAGGCACCTGCCAATTTCAGTCTCTGCATCTTCAAATATTTAAACTTTTTAGATGGTGACTTGCCACTTACTAAACGGGCCCCCATAAGGGCCACCATATGAATGGTGACAAAAGGGGCAACGTTAGTGTGGGTGGCTAAAGAGTGCTGAGAAGTGTAATGCAGTTTCACTAGAGCGGTACTACCGGCGTTATGCCCTTTAACACTTCCACCCTTGGAGCTTTCTGTTACTTGCTCTTGGGTTTCCACCCCCAGACGGCCAATTAAGGCAAGCCGGGAGTCAGGGGTCTCATTTAGCCCCAGAGAGAATCAGGGTCCACGGTGTCGCCACTCACCGACGGTTCGCCACAAAGCTGTCCTTGCGGTATTATTATTATATTATGTATTTTGCACGATTGGATGCTCAATGATAATATAGTGAAAAGCCTGCTAAAGTATCTATAAGTCTTCTAAAATGGTGGAAGGAACAGGGTGTACTATACACTACACAGCATATACCAACAGATGAAGCGCACTTGATCAGAGCTCAATGGACAAAGCATTGGAGAAAAAGCCCCAGTAGTTAAATAATATATATCTATATACAAATTAACCCCTATTTTTCCTGGTCATGCTATAACTTGGGAACGGATCTCGCTAATTCGTTTTTTGTTATGTTAATTATTGTCCGGAGAAGGTTCTTACGAAAGAAAAACCAAGAAAAGAAGGGAGGTTATGGCGAGGCCGAGGGCCGAGCCTACTACGCGAATGAAGCCGCGGGCAGTCGCTAGTAGTTCATTATTATGTAACTCGTTAATAACCAAACACGATCGAGCTTCGAATTCCTTCCAAAACATCGCGGCAACTTGTTGTTCACACGCAAGTATTCTGCGTGAAGTGAACGCTAAGTACACTAGTTAGCATTACTGCAATAAACAATCATAAATGCTCGTCCGAATTCCTTTCAAAAGTTAAGGCTTCAGTTCTAGACGTAAAAAGCTACGTATGCGCGCTATACGCCAGATAAGTCGGTCACCCGCGTTCCATGCACAGTTTTAATGAGCTTTATAATAGCTAATGAACATGCTGTTTAATTAAGCTGCTGATGTGATCTCAACAGCTCACGGCTTTTCCATGTGTAGCTTATCTAACAACAATGTCTGCTGAAAAAACTTTTGCATTAATGATTATTATAATATAACATATATAAAATATAACATTGTATGTACCTACCTAAATAATTGGCAGTAGACTAAACAACTGAAGATTAATTTGAATTTCCCGTTTTTTTATAAATTAACAATGATTTAATGAAAACTAAACAATAAGTATACCTATTATAGTCATATTCTATAATTTGACTGCAGGGCAAATTGTCTCCCATGGACCAAAAGCACTGTTTTATCCATTTTCTAGGTAAATTTGCGTTATTAAGTTTAGTGTTCTTTCTAAGTATGAGAAATTAAAACTATTTTCGTTCATAATATGGCTGCAAAGGGATTCACTGTACTTAAAAAAAAAGGCTAAAGGAATTACTGATATAAGGCGATTCACTCAGGTACTTTCTCCGTAAACAATATTCATCGGAGGCAGTGCTTTAATATAATAGGTTGCGCCTGCAGCTTTGCTCCCGTGGCAGATAACTACTCAATTCAACCATTTTTCCAGGATAAAGGTATAACATCTTTCATCCAAATGACGTCGCATTTGCGTCGTGAAGCGAAAACAAACAAACGTAAATAAATTAGAATAATGAGTTACTACTATTGGCATTCAAGGGCTTAAACGCAAATAATCATACTGCAACATTAGTCAAAGATGGGATTGAGCACCAGCAAATAACGAAACTATACATTAGCAGACTATTTCTGTTTCCTAAATAGTAATCACACGGCTCGGTTCGCAACGGGATCGCGCGGTCACTTCCCGGTTCAGTTTCTCCATCTCCGACATTTCTCGAATAAACTGTTTCAAAAACGCTAATGCCGTAATGTATGCTTCGGCTGCATGATCGCAACATGAGCGTGGACTAGCGCGCGACCCCGGCGCCCCTTGGGTGCCGTTACCCACAGGGAAACGGCGCGGGCCGGGGGAAGGGAAGATGTTCCACCAGCCGGTACCGGCACGGCGTGTATAGGACCCGGCACACACGAGACGCTGATTTGTTTGAGGATTTAGTAAACCTTTTATTAAAGTCTTTTGTCAACAGTTTTTACCTTTGTCTGGCTAATATTAAATATTAATTAAGTTCCGTGTGACTCCTGGATCGGGCGATATTACAGCGCCAACGTGAAGGTGAGTATTAATACGAAAGCAACGGTCTCATGTAAAAATGACACTGTTTCCAACTGTTGATAAAATGTCCTATTACTAAGACCGGATTCATTTACTTATAACATAATCAAATGCGATAGAAGGATCGATATTCAGTTTTACGGGGCTGCACCGTTCCGGCACCGTGCCGGTCCCGGCGAGTGGGAATGCCCTTTAGCGGGAAGTGGCTTGCAAATCTCCGAGTCTCATTTGGGCGCAGCCGCTGCGCTGTGCGGATGCATTATGACTTGATTACAGATCTTAATGAAGTTGTGGTGCGGCCTGCGAGCTTGCACAGATGATAGGGCGAGCGATCGGTCGGCTCTCGGACCAAATCAGCGAACCAATCTGTGCATGTGCAAATGCGAAAAGGATTTACTATACGAGTTTATATTGTAGCCTACAAGTTAAGTAAATACTGAAATGAAGTTGTAGGAAGTAGTAACCACTAAACAGGCAAACATATTTCTGGTGCAGATTTAAAAACAACAGAGATTGCTATACGTGATACGATACAATATCAAAATCCTAAATTTTACGCAAAAATATTATAAAAGCGAAAGTTTGATGTTTGCTGCTTGCTCCGCTGTCAGGCAGAAACGACCGAACGGATTTGAATAATATTGGAAGTGGCACTGGATTAAGTCATAGGATATTTATTCGTCATCATCATCGTCGATCCCAACGTGGGTAGAGCCACAGGGCGCAGCTGGTATCTTTATTTTTTTAAATTCCTCTTACTCTATACACTTCTCAGCGCGATAGCTTGTGCTTATTCTGCGTGTTGATGGACTGAGCGTCACTCCTTTTATCAAAACTGTTAATGTTTTTTTGACTTACATTACATTTTCATAGATAAGGGACATGTAAGGGAGATTTCTAAGGGGAACTCTGGGAGCTAAACTGTAGATAGGTCGTATAGCCCTTTTTGCAGTATGAAAATATAATTAAGATCTGCAGAACATCCCCGAGCAGTATTCCATAAGTCATAACGGTATGAATATAACTAGCTACTGACGTAGACACTAGCTGTGTTTACGTCAGTTAACCGCACACGTTGCAGTTCCTGGAAAAGTAAGTTGATTTCTACGAGATCTATTGTATTATTGGCCAAATATGGCAAATCGCGAGTCAACGGGTTTTGTCTACTTTTTTAACAGCATAAGCCGCTGAACTGAGTTTACTAGACATTTTTTTAATGTGGGGACCGCATTGCAATTTGGCGTCTACGAGTATAGTAATTCAGATTATTTGTATTGAACCAATTCACAACTTTAGCGAATGCATTGTAAACATCGTCATATTTTTATAACTGTCTTTTAATTTTTAATAAAAGTGAAGTGTAATATGCAAACAATCATCATCATCATCTCAGCCGTAGGACGTCCACTGCTGAACATAGGCCTCCCCCATGATTTTCCAAAAGGACCGGTTGGAAGCGGCCTGCATCCAACGTCATCCTGCGACCTTTCTCAGGTCGTCTGTCCACCGTGTCGGTGGACGACCTACGCTGCGCTTGCCGGTACGTGGTCTCCACTCCAGAACCTTTCGGCCCCATCGGCCATCTGTTCTGCGTGCTATGTGCCCTGCAAACTGCCACTTCAACTGGCTAATCTTCTGAGCTATGTCGGTGACTTTCGTTCTTCTACGGATCTCCTCATTTCTGATTCGATCACGTAGAGAAACCCCGAGCATAGCCCTCTCCATAGCTCGTTGTGCGACTTTGAGCTTATCTATGAGGCCCATAGTAAGAGACCACGTTTCAGTGCCATAAGTCATCACTGGTAACACACATTGGTCGAAGACTCTTGTCTTGAGGCACTGAGGTATTTTTGACGAGAAGACTTCGCGAAGTTTCCGGAACGCTGCCCAGCCGAGTTGGATTCGACGATTGACCTCTTTCTCGAAGTTGGACCTGCCTAGTTTGACTGTCTGTCCCAGGTAGATATACTCGTCAACAACTTCGAGAACTGAGTTCCCAACTGATATTGGGGTAGGTACAACATGGGCATTAGACATAATTTTCGTCTTGTCCATGTTCATCTTAAGACCTACCCGTTGGGAAACTCGATGGAGGCCTTCGAGCATTGTACTGAGGTCTTCCATGGATTCTGCCATGACTACAATATCGTCGGCAAATCGAAGGTGAGTGATGTATTCGCCGTTAATATTGATGCCAAGTCCTTGCCATTCCAGAAGCTTGAAGGCGTCTTCCAATGTAGCGGTGAACAGTTTCGGAGATATAACGTCTCCCTGTCTCACGCCTCTTTGCAATGGAATTGCATTCGAACTCTGCTCCTGTACTCGGACTGACATGTAGGCGTTTTTGTACAAACACTTCAGCACTTCAATATACCGATAGTCAATACGGCACCGCTGGAGAGACTCAAGCACTGCCCACGTCTCGATCGAATCAAAGGCTTTCTCATAGTCCACAAACGCTAGACAAAGAGGCAAGTTATACTCTTCGGTCTTCTGTATAACTTGCCGTAGCGTGTGGATGTGGTCTATGGTACTATAGCCTTTTCGGGAACCGGCTTGTTCCGGAGGCTGGAATTCATCAAACCTGCGACTGAGACGGTTCGTTATGACCTT
Source organism: Selenia dentaria (assembly GCA_917880725.1). Taxonomy (NCBI): domain Eukaryota; kingdom Metazoa; phylum Arthropoda; class Insecta; order Lepidoptera; family Geometridae; genus Selenia; species Selenia dentaria. The sequence continues at coordinate 31,431,089 of OU862895.1, read as the reverse complement.
CGAAAACAGCTTATAAACATGGCTCAAAAGCGAGATGGGTCTGTAATTTTTAAGTAAAGTGTTGTCACTTTTCTTGAAGAACAGCACCACCACGCTTTTGTTCCATGCTTCTGGCGTTGAACCTTCGAGTAAGACGGTATTAAAGAGCTTCTGAAGGACTTTAAGTACCGGTGTTCCACCCGCTTTCAGAAGCTCAGATGTGATACCGTCGTCACCAGGCTCCTTGTTATTCTTAAGCTGTTTCAAGGCCATTCTAATCTCGTACAGGCTGATGTCCGGGATATCTTCGGTATAATGTCGGGTCAGCTTGGCTCTTGGGTCTTTGGCCGAGCTGCTAACAGGTTTAGCGACCGAGGTGTATAACTGTCCGTAGAAACTCTCGACCTCTCCTAACACTTCCGCTTTGGTCGACGCTACACTGCCGTCTCCTCTCTTCAGCTTCGTCAACTGGCTTTGCCCAATAGACATGTCTCTTGCAAACACTTTGGAGCCTTTTTTCCGCTCTATCGTCTCTTTAATACGGTTTGTATTAAAGATCCGAATGTCGTGTCGCAAGGACTTCCATATTCGTCTATTGAGCAGCCTATATGCTTCAGCATCATCCGAAGACTGCAGTTTCAATGAGCGTCGTTCAGCCATGAGGTTGAGGGTATCGTTGGAGAGTTTCTGTGGCCTATCTGTACGGTGGGGTTTAAAGTACTTGGAACCCACTGTATGGACAGTTTCTACTAACCTGTTATTGATCTCGTCCACTGAAGCGATGTTCTCAAGGCAATCGAAGCGATTGGATAGCTCAAGTTGAAAGCTCTCGGGGTCTTGAATATGGGCACGAGTAGGTCGGAGCGTAGACTTCATCAGACGAGACCTCTCCAGTTTGACATTAATATTCACCATGCCTCTTACCATTCGGTGATCACTACCGGTTTTAACCCTGTTGATTACGGAGACATCAGTGAATATTTGCCTTTTGGTGGTCATAATGAAGTCAATCTCATTTCTCGTGGAACCATCGGGACTCAGCCAGGTCCATTTCCTGTGAGGTGGCTTCTGAAAGAAAGAGTTCATCATAAAGAGTCCCTCTTTCTCCAGGAAGTCGGCCAACCTCTGTCCCCTACGGTTCCGTTGTCCATAGCCAAATTGCCCCACTTTCGACTCATCCTCGCTTCTCTTACCCAACTTCGCGTTGAAGTCCCCCATAACAACTAGAAAGTGCGTTTCAGAGGTATGTATGGCCCGACTAATGTCCTCATACATATCCTCCACCTCATCATCCGGGTGCGACTTCGTCGGTGCGTATACCTGAATGACCTTCAGCGAATATCGTTTGGATACTCTGAGTATTAAGTATACGACCCTATTGGAAACGCTATCGATCTTAACTATGTTGTTAGTAAGGGACTTGTGGACGAGAAACCCGACACCACCTTGGGACTGTTGGTCGCCCTCCCGGTGGTAGAGTAGGTTACCTGATTTTAGGGTTATCGTGTCCTCACCCGCTCTACGGACTTCAGATAACCCCACAATGTCCCAGCGTAGCTTACTCATTTCTTCTTCCAGCTCATATATCTTCTCGTCTGTCCTCATCGTGCGTATGTTGTGTGTTACCAGGGCCAGTCGTCGTCGTTGGGGGTGGTAGCCGGGCGTCTGCCGGGGATTCTTAGCACCCCCTGCCCCACCGTCACCGTGGCCGCTACCGTAGCCAGGAATAGCGGGGCTGCCGGGGACTGGGGGCCTGGTTCTTTTTGTCCAATCCATTGAGGGGTTTTTGCCAATACTCGCCACGCTTGGCAGGCGGGTTGGCGAGCGCAGTTTGTGTGTGTTTGACTGGGAAGGTGTTGCTGCCCACCTTCTGATTTGTTATCCCTTAGCCGGCTTCTACGGCACCCACGGGTAGAGTTGGGGGGGTGTTATTCTAAGCCGGCACCGCCACGGCATACAATACAAAAAATGCAAACAATACAATCTCACAATTATTATCTACATAAAAAGGTAAACCATTTACATAGATTAAGAACAAGAACGGCCCTAGTATCGAACCTTGTAGAACGCCCATTGAGACTAGATAGCCGGGCGATTTTTTACCATTTATATCAACCTCCCAAACGATCTCTAGAACTAAATTAAGTGGTAGAGCTCGTGACTCTACCACTTATTATATAAATAAAGTAAACCAAATAGATGTTCGTTCCTCCTTAAGCCCATGTCGATGTCAACCACCTTTACCTGCACTAATTACAACCGACCTACCGAAGATACGTTTTGTAGTGGTAGTGGCCTTGAGTAAAGTCCGTCTGGGCAAGTACCACGCCTTTGCCAGTAATGCGATCGTGAAGCAGTAGCGTGCATGACTGTCTTTCGGATTTCAGCAATATTAAAGGGCAAGGGGTTTAACATGTCAAGCGGGGTTTTACACTGTTGTAGTTTTAAATTCAGAATGTCACTAAACTGTTTTTTGTTTGCGCAAGCTTGATGCTTAACTTAAGGCGTGCGACTCGGTCTTTTCGTCACCAAGTTTCATAAACTTAGGCTCGGAAATGTTTGATTGAGAAGGGAATCAGAGATAGGTAACCAAATAAATAAGGAAAACGCGACGGTATCGCACGACGCGTGCTGTACGAGTTTATCTCGAGGATTGAGCAACCGCACGGAAGCCGCTATCTCTTCCGCTGTGATGTCGCTGGTACTCAGCGCTTGCTACTCTAGTCATGCCCACGCCCTAGAAAATGTACAATCATTATCCAAAAGTCGAGGTCAGAGCCTTACTGTTTCCTTTGTCTACAGCCGTGTGATTCTCTAATGATTCGTCGATGCACTCGTCGAGGAGCTCGCCGATGTTAAATACTTTATGAGATATCGTCCTTTTAATAAGGTGAACGGTACGTTACGTTACACTTACTTCGTGCTAGGCCCCACTGTTAATCATTATTGTGTTTGTTGCATTACGTCTTGTGCCTTCAACGCCGCGCTTGCAAATATAATATAGTACATACTATCAACAATTATATTCAATCAGGTAACTCTTTCCGATTCTTTATCGTGTTGATTATATATATAATATATTACATAATATTTTCATAGTTTAAAATAAAGTCGGTCTCCGCGTATGTCTGTATATCTGCTAACTCTTTCTAAACCAGGCAATGGATCTCTTTTGCGATTTTCACCATCAGTTAGATAGTTTTCATGTAAGGTTTATTTATAAGACGTTATTCAGTTTTTATGCAAATAGAAAAATACAACCTTCACTAAACTTGTTTCACCTTTTTTTTCTAAATTACACGCGAGCGAAGCCAGTTACATAATGGTACTCTATGAATAACAGAAAGTGAGTCAAGCTCACAAGTTCAGGCGGCACTGATGAAAACGTAAAGACGTGCGTGATATGGTAACCGTTGGTAACGCAGTGGCAGTGCTCGTATGTAATGGGCTTCACATTAGTATGCTCATTGGGAATATCGTTATGGAGAATTTCCACTTGGCAGGATACTATTTGTTTCGCAAACGTCACATTGCAGCCGACAAACATTGCTTACGCTACTTTTGTTAGCTTCGATCCATATTACAGATATTTAAATAACGAATATCGTTATTTAAATATCTGGATATAATCTGGCACGGAAGGTCCAAGAAGCAAGTGCTGCTGTTGCCTGGTCAGATCTCGATCCCAGGGTTAGGGTGTAACAACTGCGTCATTTATAAACTATCAAAAGACGAGACGAGTAATACGTGTGCCTGATGTTAAGCTCCAAGCTTGCCCATGATGAGCTGCAGTGCCAGTCAGCGCTTAGAACGAAGGTCTTGTGCGACTTGCACCGTGCTTGTTACACCTTTTTTTTAATAAGATAAGTAAGCAGTGCAATGTGCGCCTGATGATAAGTGATGTACTCACCATGAAGCTGGATTTAAACCTATTCGCTACAGTGTCCTTTAAACCCTTACACAAGAATGCTTCTCCATTACTTATGCACAATATCTGGCACTGCAGTGGGCAACCAACCAAGAGGTTGTTTAATACAACTGCGGTGTATCTACTACTTAAGATGCTTATATTCCTGACATAATCATCATAAGACCCTCAAAATTTTACTATGCATATAAAAGCTACATTAGGGAGCTAGGAACATCTGATTCATTTAAAAGCGGACAAGAATCGGAACGTTTTGTAAATGTCTGAACCGATTTGTATACTCATTTTTCGCCTCGGTATGTTTTTGAGTACCATTCGTCCGATAATTTCACTTTCTACAGTGCTTCTCAATCCTCAACGCAGCAGTGCTTTCCCACTATTTCTGCAAGGTAGCACGTCTGGTACTGCAACAATACAAACGTTCTTTGGCGCCATGTATGTCAGACTTCATCACCTCTTGCTATTCGTAATCCGACGGTGGAACGAACTTTTACCACCAATTATATATAAAAAATGTTTAACACCATCCCCCATTGCATCGCGCTCGAATACACCTGAAATATTTATTTAAAACATGTATTTGACATTTGAAGCTGAAACCGTCCAGTTCTACCTCGCCCCCGCAACCCCAAAAGATGACCTTACATATTATAATCGTTGCTTTAATTTAACTAATGTCACATGGTACTGCGCGCTACAAAATGTTTACACAAAATGGAACCGACTTCAACACCAAAAAACAAATTATTTTGCACTTTTTGGTGTTAAAATCGGTTCTATTTTTAGGTAAAAAAAATTTCACCTGTTTTAGTGACCCTTGCTACTTACGGGATCGATTGTCAATGATTATCTCATCAAGATAGGCGTTACACTTTTCAGTTTTTGCAGTGTAACTCAAAAACTGCTTGTCTGAATTTGATGAAAGGGACCAGTATACTCTACCAAACAAAAAGAATTTTGAGAATCGGTCTACAAATGGAGGAGAAGTCTAACATACCTAAAAAATCATACAATCAAACATATAACCTCCTCCGTTTTTGAAGTTGGTTAATAATTGTTCACTGTCCTTCTAAATCACGTTGTTGAAATTTATGCAGCGTTTATAGTAAGGTTGTGACGTGGCAGCGCACAGCCGTTCAAAGGCAACTTTTTCAAGAGCTGTAAAGTTACCAAGAGCATAGATAAAGCTATTTCTGTGTAAGTACAAAGTTTTTGTCGGCCAGAAGCGATGGCGTGGAGCGTTAAGCCATGTGTTAGTGCTACTTGGCTCGTCACCCGTCCGCGTCGGCACGGGCAAGTGTAAAGTGTGGACTACAATGTTTCTGGAGTTTGGAGCACAATGTTACAGAGGCGGTCGCGGCTGCGGCAGAGTCGCGGCTGCGTTTTTGCGGGTCGCCGCCGCCAACAATGATGGGGTATTGTTTGATACGAGTAACTTATAAATCTTGATATGGCGGTCTGATGACCAACGTTTTGGAGAACGTTGTACTAGTTCATACCTAAACTGAAATAAAAGTATCTTGTGATGGTAAGTTTTTTTGCATTTAGTAATTTCCTCGCTGAGGTGGGATGAAAGTTACGTGTTGCACTCGAGTGCAAAGATTTTTCACCTCGTGCTGTCCTCGCTAACGCTCAGGATTCTAATTCTAGAATCCGTCGCTTGCTCGGTCATCAAAACTGAGCATGCGGTTAAAAAGCAACTTTGCACTATTGTATAACAAATAACTATTGATAATAATTTATGATTAGTTAATTCAGTTTCAAATACATATTTGTTTAAATAAGTGTCACTCATGATTTCACAATAAAATAAAACAAACTGATAATTTCATAGGATTATAATGCAAGGATGCATCTGTGTGTCTTTCTTAAAACATTTTTAAATATTTCCCAAAAATGTAATATTAATCCCAAAAACTCATGGTCACTGAGCGGCACCTTCTTACTCCCCACCGCAACTCTGTACCGTCTGCCAATACCATTTTAATGTCTGCGTACATTACTCACCTGTAACATTCTCATTTCGAGTCCTTAACACAAAGACATAGAGTCTAAACTCCTAGGTGCATAATGACAGCATCTGTGCGAGCATCGTATACATGGGCAGCAAGTGCTGCAGACGCGTTTTTGCGTACATTCGTCATTTTACAATTCCGTGCTCGATGCGCGACAAAAAATAGGATGCATCTTTGTTTGTGGAAAACCCGAATGTGATACAGTGTGATTACAAATTAACCCATTTGTTTGCAGCAGAGTATCGAGGGGTGCTTTATGTTTATTGTTTCCTTACGCGGACGGGCTTTTTATTCCATATCGATGATTTCTGAGAGGGCATCATTTAAAAATCTTAATTTGACCGCATCTCACGCAAAGCTGATTTCTGAAAGAGGATGGGTTCGCCAGTACAGCGCTCTCATCTAGGAAGCACAGGTATAGATGTATAAATATATACTTAAATGACATGATAACAATGCAATCACGTTAAGCGACATTGCTGCCTTAACCAAACCAAACAAAACTTGATTTAAATAATATTTTCAGACCACCTGCTCGAAAATGTCCAATTACATATCGCGCAACATCAACGTAAAACAAGGCATTACATCCCCGGGGATGTAATGTTGTATGTAACTCCCTTGGGCATAAAGTGATTTGGATTTGGAACGTTAGTTGTAGGAAAACTCTTAGTACGGAGACAGCATATAGAAAAAAAGAAAAAGGCGCGATTGTACTATAGGGAGTGTGAATGTTATGCACCGCTTAGCTATGGGTTACGCACGGCCCCTTTCTGCGCATTTAAGATCATAGTTCAAGTTACGTGCCGAGATCTGGTGTTTGGTGTTATTTAAAACTTCCATAAAATGTTATAATTTTGAACATGGTGCATGTAACTGTACCGAAATATCGGAAGCTCTAAAAGCAACTAAATCGTGGTAGAATGCGGTGATGCAATTTTGTTAAAGCCAGGAAGAACATTCAATATTTTTACAGTTTTTATCATGCAATCGTGAACTAACGCGGTTGCTGATTAGGAAAGTAAGGATGTTTCATTATAATTATTGTGTAATAATGATAATCCTCAGGATGCGAAATATGGTAAACAAGATTATAGTACCAGGCGATCATGAACTAGAAAGAGGATGAGGAGCGGGAAAAAGTGTTTGTTGACCCTGTTAGACTTTATATAGAGTATTGTCGCGTGGTACTAAGCTACTCGTAGCATAAATGTGAACGAATGTTCGGACCTTTCATGTTTAATGATTTAATACCTGTAGCTACGGAAACTTCATAAGCTCTGTTATTTTGAAGTATGTCTCGAGTTATTAAAACTAATTGCAGCATTGGTATATGAATGGTATTAGGTACGTATGGGCTGCTCCTTGTCAGTCCTTCCTACAATTAATGTAGACGTGATAAAAACTTCACTCGTATCGAATGTAGAGACACTATATCCAGCGGTAGAGTGAGGGCGGAAGTGGTTGAGTACTGTGCAAGGTGGCGAGTAGAGCAGAGACAAGTACGCGACTGTTACATGCGTTACTTTACATTAATTACTGCTTTTGGCTCTACGCGGACTTTATCCGGCCTTTGTTCATGTATAAGGTATTATGGTAATATGTCATCTATTCAATTGCCTTGCGACGAGTTAATACGTTAATTCTAAGAAATTAAAAGATGTGTACACCATCACGATAAATGTTTCCCAGAAGGGAGTGGCAGAGATTCCTGAACCATTATGCCGTTTGTGTTCTTGGTGTTATCACAGAAGATAGGAAATTATTTTTAAAAGCAACTTTGCAACAATTATTGTTTGGTAATTACGAAACATGTCTGAGGTACTTACTGTCAATAGAGCAAGCCTATTGCTATCCTATCCCTTAGCGATATGACATTTGCAGTACCATCTAAATGCTTACTGTCCTGGTGCTTACTATCACGCACCCGACTTGGTTTCTCTTCAATGATAATGTATATATCTACTCTTACCTATACATAAAAATAAATCTCTATGGAACATTTTCGCTAATTCTTTTTCTGTTGTGTTAATTATTGTCAGGAGAAGGTTCTTATGAAAGAAAATATTATGAAAAGGGCATTCGCGGGCAGTCGTAGTATAATTATGTATTTATATAACTCTCTATATATCCCTTGATCACGCCATAACTTGAGAACGACTTAAGCGATTATGATGAAATAAGGCAAGATAGATAATTCACCGCGGAAGGACATTGGATAATATGAATCATCATCTTCCAACACCACACGGATGAAACCGCCGGGTGCAGCTAGTATATTATGAAAGTGTATTAAATTACATTTCATCTATATTATGAATGCCATAATTATCTTTTTCTTGTAAATGACTGTTTAATAATTACGCTGCTTTATTAAAATATGTCCAATGCGTACTGTTCGCGGTTTCCTTGTGCAGACATTCAGTTCCCAATTACTGCACATTTGGTGCGAGAGCCGATGCTTATTGGAGTATTGTTATTGAAAATAAACAGTTATTACAAGCTCCCCTCCCCCCTCTTCCCTACAATCCTCCTCTCTTTCCTTCCCAGCTTGAGAAGGACCGCACAAGTGTTCTCAGACATTACATTTTATGGGCTGCATCAGCAGTGCAGAATGAACTGTATATCTGAGCAGTATACGGCTGCTTATAGTTTGGTTGAATAATGCATATATTGCAGACCAATTTTTTTTCTGTATTCGGTTATCGAGTAATTGGACCACCACCGATCTGCAACCTCGTCATACAACAGGCTAGATCGTTATCAGTGACACAGATTAACTAGCTTTTTTTGAATCCTTGACGCTGGATTATCGACACAAAACTTTGCCTACATAAGAGGATTGCATACCTAGTACTTGTTGTACTTGCTAAAACAAATAACTCTTAACATTGTCCGATTTCAGTGTTTTTTTTTCATGTAATCATTACATTGTTTACTATGCCCGTACGTTTTGATTTTTTCAGTATTTGAAAGTACTATAAATTTACTTTTTAGTACTTAAAAAAACTAAAAAAATCATAAAGTACGGGTATAGTAAACAATGTGATGATCCCATGAAAAAAAAATCACTGAAATCGGACAATGTTAAGAGGTAGAAAAGAGTTATTTCTTTTAGTACGGAAAGTATTAGCTATGCAATCCCCTTAATGAGACAAATTACACCCGCGTGTCACGGACATGGTTAGTTAGAAGACGCGGGTTCGGATCCCGTTCGAGGAAGTAAGTGTTTCTTTAAAATTTTAAATATAATATTTACTATCAAACTTTATTGAATGTAGACTTCCTTGATAGTTAATCATGGATATTTACAGTTGCATTGCACTTGGTACTTGGGATACTTTATCTAGGGCAGCTGTGCACAGATAACTCATAGTTTGTACGCAGAAGCGTGACGCGTTGACGCTTACGATACGCACACTTCTTCGGAAATCTTCACTTGTTATTTAAATACCAAGTCAAAAGAATGGCTCCGAGATACTGCCACTTTTATTTGGTAGTGGATTCATTTGTTTTAGAACGCATGTTTTAGTTTAGTTAGTTTTTTTTTAGTCATGAAAACACATTATTAATCATTAATGTTCATAAGAGCGTCTATGATGCTTAAATTGAGCTGTTTTGACACTTACGTGGATGTTGATCATGAAAAGAAGACTGTTCTCACCTTACACTTAACCTGATTGGCATGCGTCGAAGCATTACAAATCATATATGAATTGATAAAAAGCGCAGTCTGTTACCACCACTACACACAACCTTAGATTACAATATTTTGTGTCACTAATAGTTATCGACTATTGCTACGAAGAAGTTACGTTTTTAAATTCTTTTAAATTCCCTTGCATCATTTTTTCTTATGACTCGTGTATTTTTGTAAATATAAGATTTATAACTTGTATTGTAACAGTGAGCGAGCGCAAGTGGCATGAAATGAGCTCGCGGCTGCACTTCACCTCTGGCGCAGTGCATCGTCACTCATAAATCAAATAATCCAATTATGCAGTGCGGCGGCGCGAGAGAGGGGGGAGAGGCGGGGATGGACTGTTACTGTATATATGTATCCCGCGTGGAACACCTTGGTGTTCTACTGAGGTGTTTCAACATTGAAGAAGTTATATTAAAGTCACAAATACGAGCGGTGGACAGGCCGCCGAAGAAAGTGGTGTAGGTACCGGCGGGATCCCCGGCTATCACATAAACGACATAAACATTAATGTTTCGATAGTACTATGAATCCGAGCCTCTGGAGCAAGCTTGTGCATACGTTACCGTGATAATTAAAACAAAAGATTTATAAATGGAACTGACGTACATTTACGTCTCTGGGACGCAAAGGGTTCATACATGTCATTATTTAGTTTAAAGCGAGACGCCTGTCGACTCTACACTACTCTATCCCTGAAGAGAGGATCGCAGAGGGCGAAGCGATTGCAGACGGTACACTTTACTCGGTGTAGTTTTCTTTTATATGATCTTTATTATTTAATAATAAATAATTTATGACAGGGATCATATAGCAAGTGAAATGTCGCTACTAAAATGGTCGTGAGTGTAGTAGTATCGTTCTCCGGACGAAACTAGCGCCTTCATCATAATTACAGTTCTGTTATTTAATCCTCGAAATGTTAACAGGTTGAGCATTATAATATTATAATATGTACTTACTTCTACACCATTCATAATCCGTACTCAAGAGGAAATATCAAAGATCAGTATACAGATATTTTGTCTTCGGATATTCTCCATACATACCAATTCCTCGTGTTCCTCTCTGGGTCTTAGTCTTAATGAACCAGTATATTTCGTGCCTCAATTTGAATGTACCAATAAGAAACTTTCTCAAGGATATGCAACAAACATAACACTACATTAGTTGCAAGATTCAGAGAGTACATCGGGGAATACGTTTGTGTAAGAGTCAACGTACGTACGTAATACGTACAGCCGTGCGATTCTCTAAGAGCAAACATCGTTGCATCTTTGACAACGTCCGTAAAACAAATGACGAGATGACAAGAAACGTTGGAAAAACAACCTTATGTACAAGGGCGATCTCTCATAAAGTATTTGACATCGGTGAGCTCGTCGACGAGCGCATCGACGAATTATTACAGAATCGCATGGCAGGAGACTTAACCGTTGTCGCTGATGTTTCCTTTTCAGTAAAAAATATATAATTGTTTCTCGAGCAAGCAGCGTGGGTTTTACAATAAAAAAGCAAAGAAGAAAATAGGAAAAGAGTTTAAGGAAGGAAAGTTCTAGTTAGCTGTGAATAGTTTAGAGCATTTAACTAAATAGAATCATCAAAATCAGCTATTCAGGTTAAAGCTATACGTCTTCACCATAGTGTAATGTTACAGTCACTAATAAGTACTAGTTCTTTCTTTCTTTCTTTCATGCAAAAAAGAAGTTTATGAATTGACTTAAAGCCTCCTTTTTGGAAGTTGGTTAAAAATACGAACCAAAATGTCACAAAACATCCGACAGATATGAAGAATATTCCATACGTGACATTGTTTGCAGAGGTTTTGTAACTTTTTACCCTCCCTCGCATCCGGCGTGCGGCTGGAGTGCGTCCGTCGGCATGGCGACCAGTTCCATCACACGCAAAAACTCGCGCGGAAACTGGATCGTTATTGAACTCATCTTCATGTTATCTGTTGCTGTTTCATTGAACGGATCTTCGGAGCCTACTACACCACAGAATAAAACATATCTACCTACCTACGTACCAGTAAAATCAATCTATGATTGTTTCCTTGTTCTTGATTTTGGCACTGGTAATGATAATCGTCAGCCGCTTTGAAGAATAGGTGTGAAGGAAGTAACCGTTGACCTGTGCGTAAAGTAACCGTTAATGTAATTGAATTCTGGCACTCGTCGCTCCCAGCAACCCTTCGGCCCGTCGGGTCGCGGCTCCGGTGGGCGATGGACTCCGAGATTGGATTCTTACGTATAATGGACGAATAATTAAATAGCTTTTTTGCGGCACAATCCAATAAATTTGGAACATGACTCGCCACTACTTGCGGTCGGCAGCGGCACAGCGGCACGGCGCGGCGGCGTTGCGATGATCCGCTCGTAAACGCTGAAATTTAATTTGTGGCAGCGTCGCGGCAGTGCTGAAGAGAAACGCGGCAAAAAGCCGCTGGAACCACGCGGCATATAATCGAATTTATTAGTCGGGAGCGAGCGTGGCGGCGTTCCATTGTGCGCCGATCTAAACTAAATTAGATCTCGCGGGGAACCGCGTCCGCGCTCGACGATTCCACAAAAAGTGGTGCCATTGTTGCCAGTAACGATGTAACGGCCGGTGAATAGACACATTCTATTTGGATCTCCATCACAAAGATATCGGATGGGGACAGCTTCAGCGCAGATATCGTCGGACGACACAATCGGTAACCAGCCGCGTGAGTCAAACCGTGATCTCGCCGACTCGCCCTCGGGACAACGATATAAAAGGGGACGTTTTGAAACAGCAAATAAATACGAATACAATCTTTACCGATAAGCATCTCGCGAGTACCAAAACAAAATTCTCATTAAGCTCGGTACATAACAATAAATTGATCGTTTGTGTAGAGGGGGCGGGAGACGCGCGGGGGGGTGAGAGGCGCACAGCGGGCGGCCCTCGACCATCAGCCGTCACGCCGCGGCGGATATACCTACTAGCTACGACGCCGGCAGTGCCTCGGTGCAATTTACCCCGGGCTCAGACAAAAATAGAAGCCTCCAGTGACCCCGAGGTCCCGCGTGCAGGCCAGCCCGGGCGGGCCGTAGAGTGCGGGGGGGGAGGGGCAGTAGATTGCGAGTAAACGACCGTGATCGGAACGAAGCGGGATTAGTTAAATGTTTTATGTTTATGGGGTGTCGGCGTGTAATGACGCGGATCCTAGGGATCGCTTGAGATGTTGCCACGGAGCTGAGTAGTGCTTCGTGTGTGTGCGCTGCGTCAGATGGAATGACGTCATGGAGACCTCAATACTTTATATCCGTGTGTTAAATGAAAGAGTGCCATAGCCTCCTGAGCGTGCCTACAACTTGAGTAATAAGTGGGTACAGGTTACAGATACACACATGCCGATGACGTCTCTGAAATCCTAAAGCTTACTTACCTTAGGTAAGTAAGCTTTAGGACAGTTGGTTGGTCTTCCAGAGATTTAAATTGTAGTACTGCATGGGGCTGCAGCGTGCTCTTCACAACAACACATTATTGATATGGGAGTGACTTTTAATAACTAATTATACTTAATTAATATACCCAATAATAATATTTGATACAGTGCCCTCCAAACCTTTATGTAGTATTGCTTGCATACCCCTGCTTTTTGATAAATCTACTACTGGCCATCGCAGTGACAATAACCAATCGTTCCTTTGCTCAAGAGAGATAAGTTAACGTTGCTCGATGGTAAAGAAGTCTTGCAACTCCTCTACCCCCACGGTAGTAGGGCTTCTTTATACCCCAATCGTCAGGTAATTAAGCATTACTATCATAAACAACAAAAGACATAAGGGGACAAATACCCACTACAGAGACATGAAAAGATTTAATTTCAAAGAAAAACAAAAACATAATAATCTCAAAATTAATCGAATCGGCACTAAATCAAAAGGCATTTAAATAAAACGAGTCCAACCCACAACTAAACAACAAGACTGTGAGACCCAAACGTACAAAAGGACCAAAGCAATGTCGAACACGGTGACCACGGTGTTAACAACCGCTCGGGAGTCGCGCTGCCCACCTACCCGTCAAGGCAAGGTCACACTGACGCGGTAGTGTTAGCGGACAAGCTCCACAATGTTCACTGTTCTAGTATTATCCATTGGTTATGTTGCTCCAAAGGACAAATAGGAAAAGATGCAAATCAAAGGCACATGAGACATAAGCTGCCAACTGCTAGCGAGTTGAAATATAAGAGTTGTCTTGAGGCGGGCTACAACCCGTGCTATTCAACACTTAATGTATGCTTAAGTGCATAATAGAGTTGCCTATACACAATTTTTCCTAGTATTTTAGAAATAATGCACAACTTCGAGATATGCCTATAATTTTGAATTCTTTTTTATGTTTTGGAGTTATATACACTGACTTCCATACTGAGGGGAGTATTCCTGCACTTAGAAAACGATCCTATATCATTGTGGGCGGAACAGACAAGCTTTCCGCACAGTTGTACATTAATGTTAAGCTACGAGTATAATGCCATGCGGCACCATGATAATAAGGCTTAAACAATTACTAAATAATCCTTCCTATACAGTGATAATTCAAGCAAAAGATTTATGAATGAAACTGACGTATACGTACGTCTCTGAGACGCAAAGGGTTAAATTATATAGTACCCAGTTACTTCGCAAATGTTCCTTTAAATGATGCATGCATCTTATTATAGCAACTTGTCCTGACTGAAGAAGGATTTGTGGAAATCTCGCCCTTAACGAGCAAAGTAAGTGAGACTGCTGGTAGATAAACGCAAAACGAAAAGGCAAGCCTGCATTGTTCCTCACAGTGGTTCTGAGACTGAGAGTCCTTATATACTGTAAGCTCGCCGATGACGCTATAACGGGTCTTGTACTATACCACATCGATTCTATACCGCTTTACTTCTTTTGCCGTATGAACAAGCCAGCTGCAGCTAGGCAGCGGTCGATCTGTCCCTCTCTATATCCGTATTCAACTGCGAGACGAGTCGAGTTGGTTTTGAGTGTACACGGCGCGCGGAAGGGCAGCCTGCCTACTGATGCTGTAAATGCCAGTGTAGAGGCAAACAGCATTAAAGCGGCCTTAATAAAATTATTGTTTTGTATTTGATTGATAGTTATTTATATTTATACATTGTTAGCTTTAAAGTAAATTGCATACCTCGTTGGCCAAATATGGTCTAAACTCATTATTATTTTTCCATTCTGTATATTTTCTTTTGCATAAATATGCATAATTAAAAGGTAAAAGAGTCAAACGCACCAACTAAAGTTTAATTAACACTATTCCGCAACAAGCACTTACTATAAAGTTCGGGGCAAGTCTCGCGACGTTGTAAGTGTCAGTTTGTATGCAGATTAAACTCCAATACTTGCTAAATAGCACCAGCTTCCACGCTACGGTAACATCGCGTAATTAATATAAAACGGCACATTCATTTACATTCTAATAAGGAACTCTACGAGTAGATGTTATCTAGAGACAGCCTCGTCCTGTCCCGTCTCCCCGGTAGAGTCTGCTGTATGTGACAGTGTTACCAGTCGCCGTGTAATTACTACCTCTACGTAGAGACAGTATATAGTATAGACTCTATGGTAATTACTAACTCTAGTAGAGACGGGACTCTACCTATAGAGATTCGATCTGAATTGCAAGTGATGGTCATTAAATATGTATCGTGGATCACATCGCAAGTATCAAGTGGTTTTGCCTCGCTCTGTGCCTCATAGTATCGGGGCTCGGAATTACTTAAATAGCGATTCGTATAATCTTATATGTATGTTAAACATAAGTACTTTACCATTCATGAGTAAGCTATCGAATAACCCAGCTAGCACTATTTCTAGCAATGATGGCTTAGGACCACCAGATTGATAGCGAGCCATGGTTGCATCATAGTCATCATGTTTTATTGATGATAAGGGAACAGTCATTGATAAACATTACCTACACTACACAACAATTCAAATTACAAATCCATAAAAAGCAATAACTGAATACCTACTGCTACATGTATGTAATTATGTTCGTTTTTGTTCAAGAGACACAGCTGGATTGGACAGACAGACAGCGAAGGCTGAGCCTTCGCTGTCTGTCTGTCTGTCCCGTATAGTAATAGTGTCCCATTGCCTCGTACAGAATCCTTAAAAAAAGTATACGACAGTAAGGCCAATTTCCACATATTACTATAACGAAAAATATTAGTAGCACGCTATAAGATAAAACTAAAAAGTATTACGGCAAAATAACAACGATTTTAGTATTATATTTTTCAATGGTATGAATCTGGCTGCTTTTTGTATGAGAATAAGTGACGGGATGGGCAAGACAGGTGCATGGTGAGAGTTATAATGCCACCCACAGCCTAGAACAGGTCACCCTTAGATAACTCGGGTACACACCAAATACGTATTAATTAACTTGTATTCGAGTTTATTTATAGTGGCGACTAGAGCGGATAGTCGGAATTGGAAAACCAAAAAGATTCCTTTTCCTTGACTGTACGAGTAGAACCTTAAAAAGATAAGCCATCGGGCAACCCTAATTAACCGCAGACTGATATCTCCGGAGACGCGCGCCGACAGCCCTACATTATGTCTGCGATCTCAACTCCGTAAGAATTTAATTAAAATTCTAAATTTAGAGTATTCATTTGTTTTATTTATTTTTGCTAGTACATGAGCAAACCCACAACACCTGCAAATCTCGCTCGACTAAGTGTCGAACAGAAACACTGCAAAATCCAAATTGCAGTTTATTTACATATCAGTAAAAATACCTGAAAACTGGAAACTTGTATAGGTTATAAGATATATATGGTATTAATAGGAAAAACGCCTTGTCATATCTAAGAACATTTAATTTCCGCCAAGTCACCTGTCGTCTGTCATCTGTCATTGTAATAAAATATTGTAAAATAATAAACCATCAAAACTATTTGTAATATTATAATGATATTATAATGGTCAGAGTTTTTGTTACTTGTTCTCGGTAGTGGCTTGTGGAGCTTGGAACGCAGCAGCATAGTCTTACGAGAAGCTAGTGTCTGCCTGCGACTTCATCTACTTGACATAACTTTAAATTGATCCTTCGATAACTTCCATTTCAATCAGAATAATAGTGTTTTTGTATTGAAGTTCTCGTGAGTTCGACACATATTTAACTATTCACCAAATATCACTATTATTGTTAATTAGGTTAATAATAACAGTTAGAATAACAAGTAGGTACTTAACTATATGTGGTTAATATTGGGTATAAGTAATTCAAAACTTCTGTATACGTTTCGGACTTAGTAAATATGACCACATTTCTCGCCTCGCCTGAAGCTCAAGTGGCTCCCCATCCGTCGTCGCCGGGATTCTCATGTCCTTTCTCTACTCTAGAACATACTTTTCAGTACACATACTCCCCAATATCCGAAGACACAATTCCAGTTCTTACACTCCTCTAGCTCGTTATCTCTCAGATCATCAGAACATCTGTCACTCCTGACGCCGGTACATACTTCCACTTTTTACGACAACTCCTTTTCCGTTCAAGCTGTGCGACTTTCGGGAATGCTCTGCCAGTTACTGTATGAGGCACTCAAATTCTAAATAATTTCAAAACCCAAGTTAAACATTTCTATCTCTCATATCCTGTTCATTAATGTTACCTGGTTCCTATCTGTAAGCCATAATAAATATGTATGTATTTCGCGTATGTGTGTATACAAGGTTATTGGTAATTAGACCGGATCCTTTTAAGGGGTGGTAGGGAATGCCATTTGCAACAATATGACTGTACATTGTGATATCCGGAAATGAATCATTTCTGTGATATTCTTTTTTTTTATTTTTTTTTGGAAAATCCAGTTTTACTACTTTAAAATTCAATAAAAATAAAGTAATCAACCGATTTCAATTCTGTTCGCAGTTTTAGAGAAACCTTGTTACAGCTCTTAATAATAAACAATAATATCCAAAAACTAGAGGCTTTTTCATAATTTTTATTTGATAATTTTTGTAAGATGCTTTACAAAAACCTTTATTTTCTCTACAAAAACGATAGTAAATTAAGTCTGCATTTTATTTAAAAAACATCTACAAGTCTTTAGCTATCCAACGAGGTAAAAAAATTAGCACTTTATTACACAGTTGCAGAAATAATGCGATTACAAAAGGCCGAGAAAGGAATGAGAATAGTCCATGAGAAGTAGCTATGGAAGAAATACTTTCTTAAGGTAACTTAATTTCTTTTAAAGAAATAAAAGAGTAGATGTAATTAGTCTGTATTTATTATTTTTACAGTTCGTTCTCAAAATGTGAGCCAGAATTTTGAATGCAGAGACGCATACGTCTGCGTAAATTGCTTTTAACAACACTTGTATTTAAATTAATTTTCATTTTTTCTGCTGCATTTATTATGCGCTGTTTCAGTTCTTCGATGGTTGCCACAGGTCCAAGAGTATCGTCGTACACCAAGCTTTTCATGTGACCCCATACGTAATAGTCGACGGGAGTCAAGTCGGGACTTCTGGCCGGCCACGGAATGGGTCCTCCTCTGCCAATCCACTTATTGGGATACTGACGATTGAGCCACTCACGGACGCTCAAACTAAAATGTGCGGGGCAACCATCATGTTGGTAAATCATGTTTCTGCGGGTTTCAAGGGGTACTTCACTGAGTAGCTCATAAAGTTCGTTTCTCAAAAAAAAATCATACGCTTCACCATTGAGGTTGTTGGGCAGAAAGAAAGGGCCGATCAATTCATTCTTAATAATGCCCATCCACACATTAACGGAAAACCTTCTTTGTGATCCTTGTAATCTTTTCTTGTTTGGGTTACCGTCATCTTTCGGTGCCCAATAATGAATATTATGATAATTTGATATTCCATCCTGATCAAATTTGGATTCGTCGGTCCATAAGATTTTTAATAAAAAATTGGCATCTTCCATATCGGTGTTCAACATGAATCTGCAAAATTCGACTCTACGTGCAGGATCTCCGTCTTGGATAACTTGTACCGGAGTCAAATGATACGGGTAGAGTCTTGAGCGGTGCACTGTGTTCCATACTTTCCATTGCGACATGCCAAGACGTCGTGCAATGATGTTTGTTGAAGTCGTAGCATCTTGCTCAAACATGCGAATTATCTGTTCCTCTTCATCCGAATGATAAATACGAGATCGTCCAGCATCACTTTGTCATCTTTGAACTTGACCAGTTTCTCGTAGTCGCCGGTACACTCCGTCAAATACACTCACATGGGGTAAACGGCGCTGTGGAAATCGAGACTGATACTCCGTTCGAGCATGTGTAGCGACGCCGTTGGCAAAACCATAGCAAAACAGTATGTCCGCATACTCTTCGTTTGTGAACTCTCGAAGCCGAGGTAGATGGTCGTGGGATTCCGCAGTCATGATCAGATCCTTTAGTACAAGCCAAGTCGTCGGGTAAGCAATCAATCAAAAAGTCCAGTTCACTAGCCGAATCACAGAAAAAGAAGTTACACAAGTCCAATAACGTTATCAAGGTCGAAATTTAATCGTAATAAAGGGTTGCCAAAGAGCGTCTGAACAGTACGAGCACTTGAGCAAACTGGGTTCTCATTGCTCGTTCAACAAACATAAGCGAGAGGGAGACGGCGCATTCAACATGGATACCGTTGTCTAAAACCCTTTCTCGGAATGTCTCTACCTGAGTCTTTGCTATCGCATTATTTCTGCAATTGTGCAATAAAGTGCTAATTTTTTTACCTCGTTGGATAGCTAAAGACTTGTAGATGTTTTTTAAATAAAATGCAGACTTAATTTACTATCGTTTTTGTAGAGAAAATAAAGGTTTTTGTAAAGCATCTTACAAAAATTATCAAATAAAAATTATGAAAAAGCCTCTAGTTTTTGGATGGATCTACATTAGTACGATATTATTGTTTATTATTAAGAGCTGTAACAAGGTTTCTCTAAAACTGCGAACAGAATTGAAATCGGTTGATTACTTTTTTTTTTATTGAATTTTAAAGTAGTAAAACTGGATTTTCCAAAAAAAAAATTAAAAAAACGAATATCACAGAAATAATTCATTTCCGGATATCACAATGTACAGTCATATTGTTGCAAATGGCATTCCCTACCACCCCTTAAAAGGATCCGGTCTAATTACCAATAACCCTGTATATACAATTAGGAAGAAAGTTTATGTAAGATTTCTTTTAAAATTATTTATATTTCCATTATGTACACCACCGTCCTAGAGTACCTCAGGATGACAGATTGGATGATATTATCCTGACAACTTTAGGATGGAATGGATAATGTAAATTATGAATAATATCCATTTTAGTTCGAGTATAAATCCCAAAGTTGTCCCAAAGTTGAATGTCAGAGAACCATAATATATAACATGTAACATCATACTTTTCTCTGTAGAACAATTGTTAACTACATTCTGCAACTAAATCATTTAAATTTGAATTTAGTTGTAGGATATATATTTAGTTTGTTTTTTAGTTTATTTTGGTGTCAATAAAGTGTTATTGTATTATATAAATTACATTTGTATAAAATTTCATCTAAATCCGTTGAACAGTTTCAGTGTGGCGAAGTAAACACACTCACTGAAACCCTCGCCCGATAATAACGAAATTTTAAACATAATGATAATTACTATTCTACAATTGAATATTTCATTCTTATATCTACGACTAATGGTCCGATGTTTAAATGCAGTCAGTGAGTAATCCGCGTTACCGTCAACTGCATAACTTCCCATCACGGAATCAACCGGCCATCCGTAGCAGTTTGTAATGCAACCCGTCTGCAGTCGCCACTGATGCACCGCTCGGGCGCGTCCACACGACCAACTTTGGGTTTTTGTATCACTTTTTGTGGTTGAGTTAATTAGCGCGCGCCGATGCGATGCCGTGTCGATTAGCTGCTCGATTTACTCACATCGCGCTAGAGATGACGTCACATTAGCATTCTTATTTTGTATGAAGTATCATCATCTCGTAGACAAATACCTAAAATATATGCAAAGTTTTAACAACATACTTGCTTGACCTTTAATTGGTAACCTATTACAGGTAAACAACGTTTCACTGTAAGTAAAACTTTCGAATAAGTGGATTATGTGTTTTTTTTTGTTAATATATTACACGGATTACTTATTGTTTATTTGAGTTATGAGGTGAAGAGTTTACGATAGGACATACCTTATGTCATTTACTCGTTTGGTGGATCGAAATAATCTCTTTTTAGGGATCCGTACTACAAAATTGAAACGAAACCTTTACAGGATAACTTTGAACATCCGTTTGTCTGTCAAGACCCTTTTATCTCAGGACCATACGTGTTCCTATATCTACATATCTACATAACTCATATCGAGTTGAAATTTATATTTCGATCTCTTTCTTTGTAAAAAAACATCATACTTACAAATCAACGCGTTCAAACAATATGACCATCCATAACGCATACTATATAATAGAATTAAGAAATTTGTCAAGAAGCAATACCTTAAGGCACATGTTAAAAAACCGAAAACCGTCAGTATGAAGTTTAATAAAAAAAGCGAATTTACTGTTACACACTCATTATTTGTAGTTGGTACAGCAACCGTTTCTAGGGATCATCCTGCAATGTTAAGTTTGCCTTTTAAACTTGTTTGTTTTTTTATTCAGAGTAATAATATTAGTTGTTTTTTTATGTATGGAACCCTCGATGCGCAAGTTCAACTCGCACTTGACTGGTTTTTAAATAAACAAACGTAATATTAAAATACATTTAAAAAATTAAAAGTAAGTAATACGTTTAAAAATATAATAGGAATTATCAACGAACAGCTTCTGGGTTAGCTTGAGAATTCTACACTTCTCAACGACCGGCAATATGGCTTTCGCCACGGTTGTTCGGCTGGAGACCTCTTGGTACACCTAACCCGCCGTTGGGCTGAAGCCATTGAAAGCAAGGATGAAGCCATGGCGGTTAGCCTTGACATCGCTAAAGCATTCGATCGGGTCTGGCATCGGACACTATGCTGTTGATAATCTGGATGAAACTTCCCGCCTAGGTTTATCTCGACTCTACATTATAGGGGGTAGTATATAAAGGGTATCTTTAAAGTTCTTAGAGGTCAGCAGCATATCGACAACGGCCTAGGTGTTGCAAACGTCTACAGGCGACGGTGAACACTTTCCATCAGGTGGGCCGCCTGCCTGCCTGCCTACTTATGGCAATAAAATGGAAAAAGAAAGTAAACAATATTCTTAACTCATATGTACAAACTTTTATTAGCAGTAAACAACTGGGTCACACTAATGTAGAAACTCAATCTGTATATATACTTCGTATATATCTTTTAAAGTAGTCTGGCAATTACATTTTTCTACACTTTGCTCAACACTATTCAAATGCGGTAGTGAATTATGTATGTATGATTAACGACATTGCCATTTTATTAATAATTCCTGAATTATTCGATCAAGCAATAATTGTTCTTAATATTCCTTTGTCTGATAGATTGAGGCCATTCCACGTCATCCCTACGGGATACGCAACACGTTTTTACATCGATTTGTTTACGGCGCAAATTCCGCTGAATAAGGCGGTCGCACGCGCGCTTGTACTTTTTGCTCGTCCGTAGTGCAATTGAATACCGGCGCTTTGTGCATAATGTGCGCGCGCCCTTACGCGGCCGATACCACTTAGCATAATGTGGGGACTAATTGGTTAATTGTAATAACTCCAACTACCGCGACATAACACATCGATGATGTGCAATTGTAACTGCGGAATCTGTCGACTTTTTATATCATAGCTTTGAAAAAATCAAATTGTTTCGTGATGTTACTTATGGTTTAAGAAGGCGATAATAATATTTAGCTATAATCTATACGTGTTGGTTAGGTTTACAGACTGTAAATAGTCTAACTGAGATCTTAATAACTAATGTATTACGTGTGCATGTGCCAGTGAAGCGGCCTTTGCCTACTTGACGAATTGGTAAAACTCCACATTATAAAATACAACAAACAAATAAAAAACTTTAAATTAAGTGTCACAATGGGCGGTGTATCGTCATCAATTCAAATTTAGTTAGTTAAACGTTTTCAATACGATATCATTGCGTTTGCGAAGCACTTTGTATGTTAAGACATGTAAAGAAAGACAAGCGCGATGAAAAGCGCAAGCAGGCTTCCTGGGGCTGCTTAGAAGGAAGACGCCCTCGGGAATGTCAACATCACAAGCTGATCGGTAATCGGATATGTTCGGTTACGAAAACCGTCTGTCGGGTGCACTCGTCATGGCGTGACGTGCGTCCACGCAGCTCAAGTAGAACAACTAGATTGCACTATGACGGATGTGCTAGTATTCTCAAGCGGAAAATAAATGCAAAAAATACTGGAGTGAAGTGCTGTGCTGGAATAAAGCGTCAGCTGGAGCTGATGAGAGCCGTGGGGACATCTTTTAGGTAAGTCTGCTAATATTATTTACTTTACAATGAATTAACAGACGGGTGCTCTGCAATCGCTTTGGAGTTCGTAGAATTCCATCCCCATGTTGTGATATTATATGATAACGCAACAGGCGGTCTTATCGCTCAGAGCGATCTCTTCCAGACAACCAGGCACGGAAAGAAATATGTATACAAGTAACGGTGGTGCATAAAATAAGAAAAAAAATATAGAAGACTATTAAAAATAAATTACAACATATATTATGTATATTAAACATATATATATAACATTATAGAAATAAATACACGTAAATATTACATATATAATAATAAATATACATACACATTAACATTACCTATACTAATTAATAAATAATAGAATGAAAACAAGTTGTAGCAATGCAGTACGTAGCTAATGCGAGAGGTACAACGCTTTGACACGTTGTTTGCACGTGTCCAAGGAAGCTGCACATCTAATTTCTACTGGTAAAGCGTTCCACAGGCGAATAGCTTCAACGCTAAAGGAGAAGCCAAAAAAAGTGATGCGATGTACCGGCGTACTATCTCTGTAAGTTAGTTCCTAAAGAATCGATCCAGAAAGATACTGCA
This sequence comes from Selenia dentaria, assembly GCA_917880725.1. Taxonomy (NCBI): domain Eukaryota; kingdom Metazoa; phylum Arthropoda; class Insecta; order Lepidoptera; family Geometridae; genus Selenia; species Selenia dentaria. The sequence goes on along the minus strand of OU862895.1, from coordinate 31,407,400 downwards.
GATAATCAGTTTTTAAAGCGCAATCCTTGGGCACTATGACCATTAAAATCTGTAACGTGGCGCGTTACGAAATCCTATAAGAATTATAGTAAATTTGCATTGCTTTCAAAGTGATTCATTGAAAATATCGTCGCATTACGTGTTTAAATGGTCATAGCGAAATGTATGTTAGGTTACTTTTATTTTATTCTTATAATTTACTTTATATTTCTTTCTAATTTAAATAGTTTTTTAATTAGTTGATTTTTTATGATGATTGTAATTTTTTTACAATTTTGTTTCCTAGGCCGCTAAACGAGCAAGTACCTACCTACATAACGCGTCGAGGCGCGGGATGAAAAAGGTTTATATGTTTGAAGGTCTGTATGTTCCTTACATCAAAGCGTCTTTACATATTTCTTGGGATTTTATTGACTCTATCGTTAACTGAACCAAACACATTCTTTGTTTTATACCTTCTTAGTGGTTGACTAAATATGCGACCGATAGAATGATAAGCTTTTGAATTTATTAGGTTGGTAATACGCGAGCATAATGTGAGTTAGAATCCAAGCTGATTTCATCTAAGGCAGGATTTACTGGGCCATTATTATTGATCTAGTTATGTTACATTCCCTATTAAAGTTCTAAAATGGTTTTCAGCGAGTTCACTATAAGTCTAGTTATGGGTAACCCGGGTATAGTTGTTAAAACGTTCGCATCCAGTTGTTTTGTGTGTGTTGAGTTATGAAACAGTGTAACGCTTTGGTACACTACGAGTATTTCTCAATATGTATGGCGGCAGTACTTCCTCGGATGAACTGATTCACAAAGAGTTCAGTTGCTTTGTGACGACATAAGTATGCACTTTAATAGAAATAGTACAAATACAAGTACAATTTGAAAAAAAATATACCGACTTCCATTCTATTCAGTCATTGGAGTGTATCTTAAAAACTACTGGACCGAAAAATACTGGAAAAAAAAGAATTTGGAGTATCAGTTCACTCTATCGAAAGTTATGAGGTACCTAACAAACATAAAACAACAGACGATATGAGTACCTCCTCTTTTTTGGAAGTCGGTAGAAAAGTATAAGTAATAGATGTTTGTACGTGTCAGGTTGTTATTAAACTGTACTGTTTGTATTATGAGTAAGTCAGTTGTTCAATTACAGGGGTAAATCTCGATCGGGGGCAATTCTGCCGCACCTGCGGATTGTCTCCAAACAATAAGAGATATGATATCTGGTGCGGAACTCACGCACCGCCGCGTATATGGAGATGGGGACGCCTTACACCAGCTACACGACAACTGGACGACACTTAGCCGACACTATCTATTACTTAGTAAGGACGTATCAAACGTACTCGTACCTATTCGTACAACGGCATAACATTTTGGCATTTTGACTCCGTAGAAAGTGATTCCATCAGATCAACAGAGAACAGGTCGTTTCGTTTATTATATCTTCTATTCTTACCAATGTATTTAATTCAAAGTCAAAATCAAAATCATTTAATCAATTTAGGCATCAGAGTCTTATGAACGTCAATTTTTCATTTTCTTATACTTTAAACACTGCCGCCGCGTTACAAAATATATAGAGCCTACCGAGAAGAAGCGACAAGAAACTCGGGGCCATTCTTTTTATATAGATGTTTTTACAATGTTTCTAATTAGGTACTACAAATATTACATTTTATGGGTGGCAGATGACAACTTGCCAGAAGTGGAGTATTCCAAGCATCTTTGTCTTCTATATAATGTCAATTAATAAACGTTTTCATTATTACTTTTATTTTATATTAAAAATAATACAATGAGTTCTTTATAAATAAGCAGTCTAACGGACGTGCACCTATAGGGTTCTGTTAGTCTACTTCGGATGTTTATTTACCAGACATATTATTAATACCGATACACAAAACACTTTTCCATGAATTTGAATGGAACTGTTACCATCGTATCCCTTAATCGGCTCCACGGTATCCACGTAAAGCTAAAAGGAACTATGCAGGATCCTGTAACTAAGTTTTTCAGTACTTATACTTTATAAGCAACGCGTTTTACAACTCCGCCCCAATGTATCCCGTGGGTCATGTAGAGGCAAAGGATAGCCGGTCCTACGGTTGAGATAATGATGATGAGTTGAGAGTAAGTTTTACCGGAACCGTTTATTAGCATTTGCTAAACCATGTATTGTTTAATTGCGCAACGAAGGCTCAGTAAGTGTTCTGATAAGCATATCCACAGAAAACGTACTTCTCGCGGTAAACAGTGGTTATTGTGGTACCTAAGCCGAGAAGGGACACTCGATTTATTGCCATGTCGCAGCGAGCTATTAATGTTGCCAATTTTGGAAGAATAACCGCCGAGCGCGGAACGATCTCGAACCCCGTTACTCCTAAATGCCAAACATCTTTTCTTAAACCGAAATGTCTCAGCGCGTGGAATGCTAAGCTTCTCGATTTGCTACTCGTATCTCAAAGTCAATATAAATGAGTAAGTTAGTTTTTCAGTTTTGTTTTAATGAACATTACAAACGTTCATCCTAATTAGTCCAAATTTTCCATTTATGTGGTCGATGCCTGTCTGTGTCTAAACAATAAGAAACAGGCAACGAATTATTTTATAATTTTAATTTATGCCCTAGTATAGTGTATGCCGTGCACGGCATGATGCTGGAGGTAACAGCCACTTCGTAACGCGAGCGAGTGTGAAGGTTTTTGCAATGAAGCTTACTTCGATATATGCACCGCTTGCTCGATTGAACTCGGGTCTCCTCTCGCTCAAATGTGCGGTTCGAGCGGGGAAAGAGTGACAGGGCATGTTGCCCTTTTCTCTGGCTAGTCTTGGCCCGTGACGACGGACCAGTCATTGGGTTGGATTATACCACAGCCTCACTGTACTGCCACCCCAGTGACCAAAAGGTAACTGAGCGATCAAGGCCGCGCCGGGTGGAACCCCCGCCTACACGGGTGAAGCCCAGCGGACCGATCGGCTACACAGTCGCTGACCACTGGGGGCAGCACTGATACAGCTGTGGCATCCGTCCTCTCGTCTTTGTTTTCTTGTCCGGTGTCTTTGGGAAGTAAATCCCGCGAATAAGGCTTCGTCTGCCTTCTTCCTTTTTCATCGGGCGGCCGCGCGTGTAGGGGCGCTATTCCTCTGAGATGCTCGTGTCCAGCCGCGTCTGCTTTGGTGAACATATTGGTGGCGAGTCTCTTGACGAATTCGTCGATCGCTTCCATTTGGAGGCCTCTTGCAATGGTGGTGTTCCTCACGTATCGAGGGGCGTCGACTATTGCTCTAAGGCATCTATTTTCCACTTGCTGTAGCTTCTTCTTGTTTGTTTTAGACGCGTAAGCGTACCACGCCGGAGCCGCGTATGTAAGTCGAGGTCTGATATACGTCTTGTATATCATGACCTTGGTCCGGAGTGGCAGCTTCGAATGTAAAATAGGCAGCAGCTTTATTCTGGCACCAGTTGCCTTTCTGACGGTGTCTTGCGTGTGTCGGTGGAAGTTGAGGTTCCTGTCTATCGTAACCCCAAGGTACAATACTGTGTTTTTCCATTCCAGGTCTTGGCCCATGAGCTTCAACCTGGTTGGTAGGTTGCTTCTTCCTGATATGATTGCTTGGGTTTTCGTGACGTTTACCGTCAACCTCCACTTGCTTAACCAGTCTGGTAGGGCGTCCAGAGTAGGTTGTAATCGTCTGGCTGCGTTTTCCGTTTTGAAGGAAGCCGCGTAGTATGCGGCATCGTCCGCGTATAACGCCAGTTTTGCGTGCCCAATGACCGGTATGTCATCGGTGTACCACGAGTAGCAAACTGGCGAGATACAGCTACCTTGAGGGACTCCTGCTCTTACTGGTTTCTCGGTAGAGATCGCGTCTTCGACTGATACCTTTATGCTTCTGTTCTTTAGGAAGGACGCGATTACTTCTACGATTTTCTTGGGCGCTGTTGACTTTGACAGTTTATGGATGAGCCCTTCATGCCACACCCTGTCAAACGCCTTCTCCATGTCCAGGAGGACAGCTGCGACATATTCCTTTTTGTTTGCGCAGGTGGCCATTTCGTTCACTATTCTAGTGACTTGCAGTGTTGTCGAGTGTTCCGCCCTAAACCCGTACTGCTCTGCTCTCGGTTTTATGTGCGGCGTCAGTTTGACCAATAACAACCTTTCAAACAATTTTGACATGGTACTCAGGAGTGTTATTGGCCTATAGCTTGCAGGTTTCTTGGGATCCTTTCCGGGCTTAGGGAGAACAACTACCTTGCCCGTTTTCCAGCTTGTGGGGAAATGGCCACTGCGCATGATACCGTTGAAGACGCGTGTTAGGGCTACCACGGATTTCATCGGTAGGTGTTTCAGTGCCTCGTTTGTGATTTCGTCTAATCCAGGGGCCTTTTTGTTAGGCAGACGTCTTATAAAATTCGCTACTCTTCTAGGAGAGTAGAAAATTTGCTCTTCGTCTAAGGGCGAGGGTGCACTCAAGTACTCTTGCACTTGTTTGTGTACGGCTTCGGCATGTTGGTGGTCGCTGACTGGGTTTGGCTGAAATTGTTCTTCCAGGTGTTCGGCATGGGCCTCTGCCCGGTCTATAGACACAAATTTCAGCTGACCATCGCGCCCAGTCAGGGGTCTGATAGGCTCCTTGGATCGATTGAGCTGGCGACAAAGGCGATGGATTGAGGGCATGTCGCTGCTTATGTCCTCAATATGTTTGTCCCAGGTTTCTGTGGCGTTTGTGCTGAGGGCTTCTTTGACCTTTTCAATCAAGGCGTTTAGCCTGGTCTTGAGTCGTGGACATCGAGTTATTTGCCATAACTTTCTCGTGTCTCTCTTCTCGCTTATTAGGTCCCGTATCCACGTCGGGAGAGGGTCGGGTCGCTTCACCGACGCGGAGGTGTGCGATGCTGCTTGGAGAGATTCACGGATGGCCTTAGTCATGGCGATTGTGGCTTCGTCTACCTCCTCCGGTGTTGTGATGGGCATTGTATATATCCGATCGTGGACTTCTCTACTAAAGGCCTCCCAGCAGATCTTCCGCCTCCTTGCGGGGGCGGCAACTCTACTTGGAAGGTCCTTGTACGTGAGTATCACTGGTCTGTGGTCAGAAGGTAAATCTGGCATGACCGTTTGACTCGGCGGAGTTCTAATGCCCTTGATTATGGTCAAGTCAATGACACTTGAACTCCGCTCGTCATAGTGGGTTGGTTCGTCTGGGCCTATGACGTCGAACCCATGGTCAATCGACTCTTCATATAGCCTCTTCCCATACGAATCCGTGTAACTGGAGTTCCAATGGGTGTGCTTGGCGTTTAGGTCTCCACCGATAATTGTAGGGTCATCTGTGTTCAGCAGCTTTGTTAGCTCACTCGTGTCAAAGTGGTCTTGTGGTGGTCTATAAATGGCGTGTATTCGATGGTTGACCCCAGCGACGTTAACCAGCACACCCATGGTTTGAAAGGAGTTGTACTCTTCTATCGGAAGCAGCTGGTGAATTATTTTTCTGTGCACCAGGATAAGGAGTCCACGATATGCCATCCCGGTGGGGCTTATTTCGTCTTTCCTGTATGCATAATAATTCGAGATCTTGAAGGTGGCATTTGTCTTGAGATGCGTCTCGCTGACCAACATTATGTCTACTTTGTGCTCGCGGAGGAAGATGGTCAGCAGTTATTTCTTCCCCGCGAGCGTTTTGGCATTCCAATGGCATATTTTAAGACCGTTGTTGTCCATTGTTGGTGTTCAGTATTCTCATTAGGCCTTGTAGTGTGGCCGTTTCGGGATCTGTGCCTTTCTGCACCGCCTCCAAGATCTCTTTCAGTACTCCAATTGTTTGGCCCAGGGAGTCGCGGCGGGGGGCTTCTTGTGGTGGCTGTTGTTGCGGTTGTTTCTGCGCCTTCTTCTTCGGCTTCTTTTTGGTAGGCTTAGGTCCAACACTTTTTGGCCAATTCGCCGGAGCCATGAGTGTTACTTCCGCCGTTTCATCGACGATTGTTGGGACTACCGGGGCAGCGCTTCGCCGGTTAGTCTGAGTAGTTGCTACGGTCCCCGCCCTTTTGTTCCTTATCTCCTTTTTAAAGGCCGGGCAGGACTTGAAGTTGGCGGGGTGCATGCCCTGGCAGTTCGCACAGGTGGCTGGCTCTTCACGGGGGCGCGGGCATTCTTTTGCCGAATGTTCCTCGCCACAGCGCACGCAAGCCTGGACTCGGTGGCAGTTGTGTGAACTATGGCGGAACTGTTGACATCTGTGGCACTGGGCGGGGCCCTTTTTGCCGCGCCACGCTTCTATTATTATGCCAGGCATCATAAGTAGTTCGTCTACTTCGTAGATCGCAGGTATCGTCTGTGCGTTCTTCTTGAGCTGTATATAAAATATACTGCCAGGGCGCCCTTGCCTGGCCTGAATGTTCTTAATGTATTCAGGTTCGAACCCCTTTTCTTCGAGGGCTTCTTTTATTTCATTGGTGTCCGTGTCAGCCGGCAGCCCTCGAAGTGCTACTTTTAAACTGCGCTCTGCAGGCAGCGAGTAGCTGAACCAACTGATGTTCTCGTCTTTCTCCAGCTGTGTTAAGTACGCTTGGATGACGCGGTACTCATTTTCTTCCGTTGGTATGAAGCGGATGCCCTGCCCGAAGGGTCTTCCATTTGGCGCTCTTCCAAGCTTGGCGGCAATCTGCTTGAAGTGGTGCGTCCAGTTGCTTATTCTCTCTACTATGAGAGGAGGATAGCGAACCGCTCTCTCCTTCCCGTCTACAGGGGTTGGGGGGGGCTGCGTATCCTTCTGTCCTGCTCTGGCGGCCATTTGTGAAGGTTGCAGGGGTGCGGTGCGGGGGGTGTCCTTAGTACCGCCCTGTTTCTCGGTTTGCGCAACGCGCGCAAACGATGGCTTGTCTGCATGATCCGTGCCTTTTCGCTTCTGCCTTTGCGGCAAGGGCTCTGCGCTAGTGCTAGCCACAGAAATGTTCGCCGTCGATGTCGACGGGCGTGCGGTGTCCTTGATGGGCGGGCGGGCGGCCGCTTGGGCGGGCGGGCGCATTGCCGTCTGGGTAGTCGGGCGTGCGGTGTGTACGGGTGGACGTACTGCCACTTGAGCGGTTGCACGGGGTGCTTGCTGTCTCGCTTGCACTCCCGGCGGGCGCATATCGTGCTGTCCCTTTCCTTCTAGTACTGGAACGGCATCGCTCTGTCCCTCTCGCTCCTTCGCAGGAGGGTTCGCGGATTGCGATCTAACTATCCGCGGACGTTTAGGGTCGTCTGCGGGCTTCAGTGGGCTGGTCAGTTTGCGCCTCCTAGCGCTGAGAGCAAGCGGCTTGGTCGGCGGCAGGGTGATTAGGGATCGCGACGCGAGTTCCAGTACTTTACGGTCCTCGGCTGACATATCGCGCCCTTCTAATTCGGCCTCTTCGATGCGCACGTAGATGCCCATCCAGTTCAACATTCCCTCCGAAAGGGCCTCGGCTTCAATAAGCCGAGCGAGTGTGAGAATATCACGCTCGTGCCGTCCCTTCGGCGATAATGTCGAACTCGGTGCGCGCTCCGTGCGCTTGATACTCTCTTCCGATACGGGGGGGTTACCGCCCTCGCTATCGGTGGAGTCGCTATCACTACTCTGGTTAGAAGTAGTACGTGGTCGGGTTACGTGGCCCTTAAAAGGGCCTTTTTGCGTCGGGGGAGTGGTCAGTTCCCCTGTCGGCGGTGGGTGGCCCTTAGAAGGGCCTTTTTTAGGATTGCCGCAGTCCATGACGGCGGCTGGGCGAGTGTACCGTGCGCGAGTACTGGAGCGAGTATTATGCAAGCATAGTACTCACTCCGGCAGTCGTGGGGCAAAGTATCCCCTCCGCAGCCGTGGCCACGGGTGCGATCAGCAAGTAATTTCTAATGAAATTGTTGGTGATTCGCAGTATTATGGTCGGTGGTTACTCCGAGCGCATAAGAGTACAGGCAATCCGCTCGATTGAGGAACCCACAAACTAGACATATCGCGTCGCTTGCAGCTGGTTTCTACATGCTATCTATCGACGGGTTAGTAGACATATAATTACAGCGTAACTTCCATAAAAATGGACGTCTTCGATAGCTCAGTTGGTCGCGAGCCTGCCTTTGCAGCTGTGGGTCGTAGTAAAACAATCAATCAATATACATATAATTTATCTAAGCCTTGATTGGCTGGCAGACAACGCACAGCCTAAACCGCTGGTCATAGAAACTTGATTGTCTTTGAGGGTAGAGGTGTACTAAGAAAGGGTTTTTCGAAATTCAACCCCTAAGGGGTAAGGGGGTAAAAATGGGTGAGAACGTTTTTATGAAAGTTCTGTGCTTTTTAATAAGAGGCGTAGAAATTCGTAATGGTTCCATTATTAAAAAAAAATGTTTCTCTAATATTTTTTGACAGGAATGACGCAGGATGAATTTTCTATAGAAAATTCTTTGCGTTTGAACTTATTGGTATGATTTTTAGGATAGCCATTTTAACAATAAATGTGTTTCTTAAACTTTTTTATAGCTCTTAATTGTTACAATAATTTAAATCTAGAAAAAAGCTCTACGTGGACGAAGTCTTGGGCAAAAGCTAGTATTTTTGTCATTTTAAATAGTGTCAAATATCTGCCTAGTAAATAAATCCATCGATACATAGTATATATAAACGAACCGTTAGTGAAAATGGATGGTATGCGAGGGTGTTCGTTTGGGAATTCCTCGGACAAAGTTAGATTACTTAACAGACACCCCCGCTCGCAGTTAGGCGGATTGTTGTCTAGCCGCAAACAATAGAGCAGTAGGAGTGTCCAGACAGCATGTCGCCATCGCCACCTCTATTATACAGCTGCTGGCGGCAGTGTCGGTGCAGAGTGTCACAACTCACCGACATTACCGGCCAATGTCATTAGTGACGTCACTCGCTCAACACCGCTCCTGATACAACCGGATGTAGCCTCAATGATGATTTTAACGTCTACGATGGACAACCATAAATGTGTGATTATTATTTCTAATTATGTATTTATAAAGTATTTATTACTGCAAAGTACGTAACAGTTCTAATAGAAAGTACAAAGCTATATGTTAATCAATATCGGTAACAACTGATATCATTCGTTTATATGTCGATATCGATCGTAGGGGCAGCTCTATCGAACAAAACATAGGCTCGGCGTAATAACGACTACTAGTAGGTAAACCTAGCGCACACTGTGTTGGTTGTATAGTTGTGCAAACACAACTATACGCGTGTAAATTTAACTATGTGCTCTAATATACATTACATAAAGACTAAATCTACAAAAAGTTTTGAATATTGTTCAGTTGAGTATCAAATTAAGTTACTTGAATGCCCGTATCTTTTTATTCAGTTTGTTGAAATAACAAGGTTATTCATAATTATATTCTTGTACGCGTAACGATACACCTTATGGATATTATCTCAAATTATAAATTCCCATGCCGTAGTATTCGATACTAGTGTCCACTTATTCCTGAGATAAAGCAGTTTGACAGACCGATAACAAAATTAAGGTTCAGTTTTTATCTTTTTCAGGCACGAGCCTTTTACGCAACGAATAGGTACTCGTACTTACTAGGGCACTACTCGTAGTAGTAATGGTAATGCTAGTACTTACTCAGTACGACAATTGCTGCCACATAATTTAATTCAGTACACGTTCAGTTTTCGTAATTTAATCGAAAAGTTCGCTGCTGATGACGTATGGGGCAGAAGTTATGCATAATGTCTGAAAGCAGCAATTCTTTAGCAAATGAGACTGTAACCCACATCAACGAAGAGTAAATATTATATTACAATCATTAATCACATCAGGCATTTCGATCAAAGAAAGTGTCCTTGTCTACTAACAACTTATAACTTAGTCGGCTTTTACGACGTCCATGTGAGATGAAACAGAACTAAATATTAACTTCAAAATGAATCAAACTGACAGCAGAAGTATATTGTTGTCTCAATGGAGAAGTTATCCATCCGCTAATTACAGGTTAATAGCAGCTACGCTTAGGCAGGAAATCAAACATTTGGATAAAAACCCGAAACAGGCCAGTATCAATTGCATCTGTCGTGCTAACAACACAATACTGGCCCGCCGCGGTGGTCCCCCCACCTCTCCCGCGCCTCCTGTCCCCCGTACAGTCGCAGGACGTTCGATTCCGGCGATTTCGCGTTTTTACCGCCTTAATTAGTCGCCGTTTCTCACGAGCTAACATCGTCCTATATTGCGACATGTCGGGACATTCTGTTTAGGTATTTTAATGAGCTCCTCCGAACGACCGGCGCAGATTTATGCGTGCGTTGGACAAAAAGGCGCCAACAGCCTCGACGCCGTTCGGCCGCCCTCCAAATACAACCTGCAATTAAAACTTATTAATGAGCTTTATTACTGCACGATAAAGTCTTGAAGAGAGAAGTCGTGAGTGAAACGTGAGCTTTTAAATTATACTTGTCTAATTTGTCTGGCAGCTGCGACCGACGGCAACTGCTTACAATGTTCCTGGACACAACCAGTTACGGATCAGGCTTTTAAGGATTCTAGAAAGATTAGTGCAGATAATAATAATGACGGATAATAATTGTAATTGTTGCTAGTGTTGTATACTTCGAGTACATTGACGTGCGATGTAAAGCTAGCCCATGTTAGAAATCACCATGCGATTACGCGAGCTTATATTACAAGAAAAGGTACTCAGCCTTTTTAAAATAAAATTCATTAGTTCTGCTAAAACACCTCAAACTTATACCTTATTGTTGAAATAATTGTAGCAAGTCAATGATGTTATATATAATCTCATTGTAGTAGGTTTACCTACACTTTCAAGTCTATTATAAACGAGTGTTTCTTGTGTGTCTTTTTATTAAATGAATATCTTAGCTTAGCTTGTTTAGTTCACAGGGTTTCGGTCAATCAGAATTGCAATGACGCACATTACACTGCTGAACATAATAAAATGACAGCAGAACATAACCTATAACTTGATTCGTCACTCCGGTCCCTTTAAAACACAATTATCAATATAACTGGACCGAAATAACTCCAAGCCAGATTGTAATGTATGACGTCACAAGCCTGCCCGCCCCCCGCCCCGCTGCCGCTGGCAGGCGTGGCGGTGACGTCACGGTACCTTTACGAGCGGTCGCAGAATCGCGACAAATCGAGCGCAGCCTCCGCCGGCGGCTAACCGAGCCGCGTGAGAACTAACTATATTAAACACACCTTACTGTTCGGCCACGAGGAAATCGCTTCTGGAGAGATTTCTATGGCTGATTCAAGCGGCAGCGTTACCTAGCCCGCACACGGTGATACCACATGAAATGTGTTACAGATTATCATCTCCGCCGTCACGATGTGAAACCTAAGAGGGTCAGTAATCTGACTTACTAGATGTTTGGCACATTGCTGAAGAGTTCACCTTGATTGTCACCACGCAGGTCCACAATTTAGAGAGAATTATATAAACTGTAATTAAATGAGTGAAATAAACTGAACAGCTAGCTATGTCAGAGTGAAGAGTTCAGTGCAGAAACACTTTGACGCCAAATATCTGAGTTACAATTCAACTATCATACGCTCACCCACTAGCTAGACGAAAGACTTCGTCATCTCTTCACTTACACAATTCACTTCACTAATTACATTAGTAAGGGGCCGGGTACATCTGTAATTAAAGTATTATTAACGGGAAAAATACTCACGTTAGGGTTCGAATACGTTGAACAGAGTTTTGAGCATCCGTGCGGTTCTCTAAGAGCAAACATCGTTGCATCTTTGACAACATCCGTGAAACAAATGACGAGATGACAAGAAAAGTTGGAATATTAGCAACCTTATGTACAAGGGCAATATCTCATAAAGTATTTGACATCGGTGAGCTCGTCGACGAGCGCATCGACGAATCATTAGAGAATCGCACGGCTGATCGGACGTTTTATAGTTTATAGTATTAGTTCCTGCCCTGCTGCTGGTAGCGATTGGAGCTACACATTGGGACGACGGTTACGTTCGTGCCGGTGCGCTTTGTCCAGATTTAAGCTTGCGATTGTTCGTGGCCCCATGACGAGTAACTTCGATATTACGTGCTACATTTTTAAATCATTATTTCTATTACTGCGACATGTTAGTTAGTGTTTTAATCATTTCATACTCCGATTACAAAAAATAATTTATTTAGTTGGGATGATTGGGGACGACTGAAGCTGACGGGTTGAACAGAAAATAGAAATTTAGAGAAGCGAAAATACATTAGATCGCAAAGAAAACGGGTCAGTATAAAACATTTAGTAACTTTCATAAAAAAATAAGTAAAAGTACTAAAACCTGACTACTGAATAATCACGCTCTAAAAAGTATTTAAACATAAAAATCTCATCTAAAAGTTTTATGTACAAACTATTCGATATGTATCATGTAATAAATAAAACATTGAACAAATATTTTATTGCATTTCACATTGATATTCATTGTTGTGTCAGAGGATGGTCGTTGTCGTGTGCTGCTTTGCAGAATGTATTGTTTTGTTGCGGTGGGTGGTGTGCGACACGGCCACGGTTATTACAACTATTTTGAAGTCTTTTCGTTAAGTACTGTTACCTCACTTACTAGGTAATAATAATAATATGGGACAACATCCAGACAAAGGTTATCAGGTTACAAACTAGACAGGGCCTGTACTATGGTAACCTGGTGTTACTATTCAGTTTTAAAGTTTTAGATTCTCGATTATGTATAATATATATATCTGCATCAACCTGTTAGTATCCATCTGCAAAGATCATTGCTTTGCAGGTGGATACTTTCAATCCCATCTATCTCGGTACTTTTTGTTTTTCTGTATTCACATATTTTGAGTTACAATCCAGTAAATAATTTTATTGTATTAGCATCTATATTTATAAGTGAGAAATTGATTGTAATTTGTTTTGTGTATCATAAATAAATAAATCATTAAATGATGGCTGATATATATACTTAAATACATATACACACCCAGACACAGATCAAACAGACATGTTCATGCGCACAAATGTTTGACCTGTCCGGGGATCGAACTCGTGATCAGCGGCTCAAAAGGCAAAGGTGCTACCAACTGAGTCAACCGGGCAAAATAGCCGTTTTGTACAAGTTTCTATCTTGGTTGGTACAACCCCAATTGGTATACCAGCACTCGGCCTCTTGTTTACGCATACAACAAAATATTTAGGAATGAAACTAACGTCCACGGATGCATAAGGAATATTCTGCCTCCAAGGTGCTTCGTGCAAGTAGTCGCAAGGGCTTGAAGGGAAACTAATATCGTCAAAGCAATGAGCGCAGTGCAGTTCCTGTCTAAACTGATTGAAGATCTGGATGGCTACTGCAACTACCATGGCCAGGCGTATTGCTTGCTATCAGATGCATCACTATCCTGTCACGTCACTTTAATGTATAAATATTTGCGGAACTGCAACAGTTCACCAACTTATCATTTTAGCACATAGTTTTTACTTCTTATATACAGTAGGTACTTACACTCAAGTAAATTAAATCAGTCCCAATATATTTCAGGTTAATCTAAAGACCTCATAGTCTTTTGAATTTAAATAGGTATTTTACGAGCACGTCTTCCAGAAGACCGCCTTTCATCGGCAGCGAGCACCGTCCCTAATGAGTACAAACCGCCTCTCTCAACGGACTGCCGACTCTATGAGGCATTCATTCTGCTATTTTCACCTTCTTGTTATGAGGAATGACTATATATCAAAAAATATTAGTAATTATCTTAGTGCTAGATAAGTTTTCTACTTCGCGAGTATCAGTACAATTAGAAACTGTGCATTAGATACTCATCTTCCAGCGCGCGGAGTGCAGTGACAGGGAATTTTGTTCGCAACCATTACCTAGAGTCATAATATTCTTAGGTAGTGAAGTAATTCATTTGTACATCAGCATATTTTATCTAATGTCACAGAATAGTACTGCGTATAGAATAGACACACTGTACTTCGCAGCAAGCCGCACTCGCTCTGAACACAGCGAGAAAGGTGGCGAATGTGATTTAATGACAAGAATGCAGACGGACAATCTTTATCTATATCTATTTCTTTCACATTCATTATAACTGTAGTGCACAAGTGAGTTATGACACTTCGTATTTCACGCACACAATCCAAGCCAAACCCTGTTCTGCTTGTTGTATTTGTGGAATTGCTTATTGTAGTAATAAGCAATTCCATGAAACTTCCGATGAGTGTTAATGTCTAGTCACGATTTGATGTGGTCACTTAATTTAAACTATGATGACTATGACGAAGCTACTACAATGGCGCCATTATGACTCTATCAAAGTTACAGAATGAGTCCATGAATGGTCCACCGAGTCTGATCGCCGACAGGTCGCTAATCATCGTAAAGTGAGCGTTCCGATCGGCTTTATTGCCGAACCGCGTTATATCTCCTCCACACCACATTGTGGTACACTTTAACGACTCGAGCTCCATTCGCTCTCTACCAAATAAAACTTTACAGCTGGACCACAGAACACATTGCAGTTAGTGTGCTACAATCGCGTGCGTAAGTCTAGCATCAATGTTAATTAATGTTCACAGAGTATCTGCACGCAACAGTTTTTAAGAAAATTCCGGATCTGAACCTATCCACTAAAAAAATAAAAATAAATGTAATTACTCACTTTTCACAAACTACCCCCATTTTCTTTACGCATATTTATTACTTTTGATACATAAATAATATTGAGGTAAAATATTATTCCAAGATAGTATGATTATTGTATACTATTCGTTGAGAGGACGGGCTGGTCTTGCTCCTGATGGTAAGTGTTACGCCTGCCATGACAGTGCAGTGCCAACCACAACGTAGGTAGTCTTTAATGTTGCGTGGCACAGCTTCACCCAAAGACATTGGTGTTCGAGTTTAATTTCACATGCTACAGTGCCCTTCATTCCCTAACACAGTACTGTCTGCACACTATTGCTTCGCGCGGAATATCTGGCAATGCTGTAGTACCACGACGGTACCTCTTTGTATTCACATTGCAACGGCGGGGAGTAAACTGTTCAAGTTTGTACCCTCATGGAGTAAAATGTGCCGTTGAAATGTGTCCGATAGAAATATATATAATAATTTTAATAAGTCAGATCTTTCTAACTACAGTTTCCACCACAACCGGTGGTCCTCATCAAGGAGAGTGTAGAACGGTCGCGGTTGCGTCTCGTCTCACACTACGGGCAGCCATCATGTGTACACGATGTAATCGAAGCGGGAGCATATCCCATGCTCGCGGGAACACTCTGGCAGAATGAGCTCACCGCATCGCTACTGGTCACTCCTTGTCCACTGCTGTGAGCTCCACGAAGACACGATCGCCAGGTAGAGGGAGGCTCCATCCTCCATCTCTATTAAAATTTTGGTGCCCACCAATCTCGATAGTCTCCCGGATCTAACGTGGCACGAAAAACTTTTCCCGCGCAAACACCCGCGCTTAATCGAAGCGGATATAGTGCTGCGTGTCTGAGGCTAGAGAATGCTCTGCTGTCCAGGTTCTTCATGGAGCGTATGTGTTCAGTGGAACACATACGCTCCATGAAGAACCTGTGGAAGCCTAGTGGATATATTTCGTTTCACCGACATTACATTTTCCACAACCGCAGGGAATCATGTAAACACCGGGAACACCCAGTGGCTCCATGTCCTTGGGAACACCCAGCGGCTCCATGTCCTTGGGAACACCCAGCGGCTCCATGTCCTTGGGAACACCCAGCGGCTCCATGTCCTTGGGAACACCCAGCGGCTCCATGTCCTTGGGAACACCCAGCGGTCCCATGTCCTTGGGAACACCCAGCGGCTCCATGTCCCTGTTGAGAGCGAAGCATTTGTGTTAGTTGCTTGAGGGTATGGAATATTGTCTTAATGCCGTATCTTTGGCGTAATAAGTTTCCAATTTTATCCATTACCCCCTTTTATGTACGGCAGGTATGCCACGGATCTGTCCACCGATGCTGGACGAGCATGCGTCGACGGGTTTGCAACATGCCAGCTCTGTTTGTGTATATATTATAAGACAAAATGCTTGTGAGGGCGACTGTACACAATATTGACTGTATAGTCAATATTGACTGTATAGTCAATATTGAATACAGTCTAGTATTATATTCAGAGCACATTGCAGCGAGTATTGATTTATTTACATCGCTGTGTGGTGTCAGAAGTAAGTATTGGGACAGTAACTGTAGAGTTGTCGAACTTCGAGTACTTATCACGCCGCTGCTGTCTGGTGAGAGTTAGTACACTTTGTAAACAAAACAAAAGTTTAATGTTATTGAAACTCACGTTCATTACAATTTTGTAGTAATAAAACGGGACTAACGTGAGACTCACGCGCTGGCGATATCACGGTCTGCAATTGGACGCAAGGCCGAGCGCACCGTGCCCAACATCCTAAAGAAGGTTTCCGGACGAAGCCGAAACATGCTAGTATCGTGATATCGACAACGCGTAAGTCTCACGTTAATCCCGTTTTATTATGATCCTTTATGTTTGAATTACCTGAATAGCGAGATGTATCGGTTTGCACGTATACATGATTTGTAAGTGGAAAACCAATCGCGTAATTATTTAATTTTATTGAACACAAAGTGGAGACATCATTTCTGAACCTATTGTTATGAAACTTGATACACGGGTGTCCCTTGTGAATAGAAATATAATTAGAACTCCGATATGTCATATGTCTGGTTTGATTTTTTAAGCTGACCCGGGATAGGATGTACCTACCTAAGAGATATAGGAATTTAATTGCTACTTTAGTAGCATATAATATTAACGCAGTTATAGGAAATATAACGAAGTGTTCAAATGACATAACAGTACTAAGTACAAGTACTAATAATATAAATTGTTTAAACTTTTAAGTAAGACAAAAGAGAAACAATCTGATATGACATTGTATTATCAAAACATGAATCGTTTCTCTGGCAAAATACTTGACATTGAACTTCATTTAAATAAACATCCTTTTGATGTGTTGTGCTTTACCGAAACATGGCTTAAAAAAGATATGATGTTATTTAATATAAGTAATTTCCAGGTGGCTAGCTCGTTCAACCGCACATCCGCTGAAGGAGGAGGCTGTATTATATTAATTAGAAACAATATCAAGTTCAAAGAGCGGCATGACTTAGTCGGATGTGCAATAGAACGTGTCTGTGAGGTAGCTTGTGTAGAGGTGGAAAAGCATCTAGTGTTGTGTGTATATCGACCACCATATGGTAAAGAGAATAAATCAAATTTTCAAAATTTTATGGATACAATGGAATCAATTTTAAAGAAAATCTCTAAATGTAACAAACATATCTATATCTGTGGTGACTTCAACATCGATCTATTAACAGATTCATCAGATAAAACAAACCTAATTGCACTGTTTAAATCATTCCATTTGAATTATTTATTCTTTGAGCCCACTAGAATAACTGACCATTCAGCTACCTGCATAGACAATATTTATTCAAATTGTAAGGCTAAGGAAACAACAATTATGACCGGTGTTAGGTCTGATCACAAGGGCCTTGCAATAAAATTTAATGGCAATAAATCATGAAAAAGATGATAATCGAACATAGGCCGTTAACAACTAGTAGGCTCGGAAAGCTTCAGCAAAATATTGAAGCAAAACTATGCATCGCGAATCTTTCGGAAGAGGACCCTAACGATTATTATTATAGATTATTATCTTTAGTTAGTACCGAGATCAATGAAGTTTGTCCAAAGGTTAAAATGTGTACATCTGGGAAGTTAGTTTTTGGTGACTGGGCTACTCGAGGTATTCGAAAAAGTAGAGATACCGTGTATGAGTTATATCATAAAAAACTATGACATCCGAAAATATTTTCCATAACTATGTCAAAACTTATTCAAAATTATTTAAGACTGTTTGTATGCGTGCTAAAGGTTTGTTCATTAGAGATAAAATTCGGAAATCGAATAACAAAATAAAAACAGTTTGAAAGACTATAAATACTGAGACCTGCAAAAATAAACCAAAAGACACTGCATGTGTCCTTCTAATTAACAATCAGACTGTCTCAGAACCAATAAATGTAGCAAATACTTTTACTTACTTACTTAAAGCTGATTTCACGAACGAAGTACCTAGTTTTTCTTTTAAATATATTACAACTGTCGAAATTATAAAAACATTCAAAAGCTTAAATATAAAGACTACTGAAGACTTATGGGGAATGTCAGTAAAAATTGTAGAGCCAATTATTAGTTTTATGGGTCCTATTTTGGCCCGCTTATTTAATCTTTGTATAGATAGAGGTACCTTTCCTAATTTAATTTAATATAGTAGAATCACTCCAATTTTTAAGGCTGGAGAGAAAACAGATCCCTCAAATTATAGACCAGTATCTATACTACCAATTTTGAGTAAGATCTTTGAAAAAATTATGCTCAATCAACTTTTGGCGCACTTCAACGAGCATTCAATACTGCACGAAAATCAGTTCGGCTTCACGAAAACAAGATCAACTAAGGATGCCGGTGTGAAGTTAATGACGTATGTCTTAAAGGCTTGGGAGAGCTCACATGATGCTATTGGTGTTTTTTGTGATCTCTCTAACGAGTTAAGAGACGAAATTTTTGTCAGAGATAGTTGAATAACCAAGAAATCTGATACGTAAACATTAATGTCAAATGTATTAGTAAAATGTTATGTTACACGAGGACAAACTTGACGTAGCCGCAAAAATCAGAATTGATGTGGAAAAAAATTTTAATTTCAAAATTTTACATTTATACCTATAGGTTTTTTGCGGTAATTAAATAGTAAAAACACATATCTATCTAATTACATTCAAATATTTGAATTCGTTGAAGAAATAATATCATAAAAAAACTTGCAATCTGACCACAAAAATTAAGTTTTATCAATAAATAATGCTTACCAAGACAGGATTTTGATTTGATATTTATAAATATTTTGAATGTCTAGAACAGAAATATTATTTTTACCTAGTAACATATGCTTAGGTTATTAATAATTACATATAAAATAAGAGCTACTTTGAAATTTCGGCCAATAATGATTTTTTTTTCAACTTGGGGGCCCATTTTCTAGACTTAGACATGGTGATTTCCAAAAATTTTTTTTTATGAAATATAAATATTCTTGGTTTTTTTATTTTATTGGAATTCTTTTTAGAAATTCTACAAACCAAACTAGGTTTCAAAGAATAATTATATATCAGAAATATTTAAAAAAAAATACAAATTTTGAATTTTTAGTACAAGCGAATTTAACTGTCACGTGACTTTGATTTTTTATCGATCCTGACATGATATGGCGTATTTATCATATTCTGAGTGGGTGTAATCACTTGACAACATTATTTCTGTGATATTTTACAATGTAAAAGTATAATCTATTAAAAATAAAGCAAATTATAACCAATCATAACAATGAGAAATTACTTAGCTTACTAATTTATATCGTGTAAATTTTGATGTCAGAACTTAAATCACTATTTACAGTATTCCTTACACATTCACGATCATATTCATGTTTAATTTGTATCAAAATCATGAGTTTAACCCGATTAATTCACTAAAAACTATAGCACAAAACATAACCTCACCGCCAAACACAGATGAAAATATAAACATTGTTTTTTTTTTTTTTTAAAGTTCACAGATAGAACATGTCCGTCTGTAGCGTTGCCATAGAAAGAAAATATATTACGCTAAAGAATTAAACTCTATGGTTAAACATTGGGATGACTTTAAAAATAAACAAAAGAAAAACGCGCGTGACACTTACTTGCAACAATTGTTGCGCCGACACTTTGGACCTCAAAAATCCTTGCAGTTTTGTGGCGCGGGCAAACTAGTCGCTAAAGCATTTGATTGTGTGGAACACCGTATACTGATTCGAAAGCTTTTCCATTATGGTATTCGTGGAGCTGCGCTTGATGTCATCGAGTCATGAGTCATATTTATCTGACAGGATGCAAAAGGTTGGCATAAATGGTGTAACATCTTCAGGATCTATAATTGTATATAATCTATATAATATATAATCTATAATGGGTGTTCCACAAGGGTCCATTTTAGGGCGTTTTTTGTTCTTAGTTTACATTAAAACTTACCACTTATGACCAAGGATCTTTGTGATATTGTTTTATTTGCGGATGAACCATCTCTGATTTTTAAAGTAGATAGGAAAGATAGCACACTAATTCAAGTAAACAACGCTCTATCTAGTATCTCTAAATGGTTCTCAACTAATAATTTACTTCTGAATTCAAAAAAGACAAAATGTTTGAAGTTTTCTTTGCCTACTGTTCCATATTTGGAGTCCAACGTTACGCTTGATGTAGTTAAACTCGTAATGGACAAGGAAACAGTCTTCCTAGGCATTAAAATTGACGCAAAATTACAATGGGGTCCTCATATAAATGCCCTGTCTGGGAGACTCAGTTCTGCTGCATATGCAGTACGTAAAATAAGAGAGCTAACAGATGCTTCTACGGCGCGGTTAGTGTATTTTGCATATTTCCACAGCGTAATGTCATATGGGATATTGCTATGGGGTTCAGCGGCTGATATAGAGACCATATTTATCCTTCAGAAACGTGCTATTAGAGCTATATACGAAATGGGTCCCCGTGAATCTTTGAGAGATTTATTTAAAGAAATCAATATATTAACGTTGCCTTCCTTATATGTATTTGAAAATATAATGTATGTTCGTAAAAATTTACATAAATATAAGTTAAATAGTGATCACCACACTTTTAATACCAGAAATACAAATAGGATAGCTGTACCTAGTTTTAGACTTGCGAAGACTAATAAGTCATTCCTAGGAAATTGTGTGCGTTTTTACAATAAAATCCCAAAGCACATAACTGAGCTCACAGAGGGCAAACTCAAGTTGACTGTAAAAAACGTTTTAATAAAAAAAGCTTACTATAAAGTTCGACATTATATAGAAGATAAAGATGCTTGGAATACTCCACTTTTGGCAAGCTGTCTCTGCCACCCATAAAATGTAATATTTGTAGTACCTAAGTAGAAACATTGTAAACATCCATATAAAAAGAATGGCCCCGAGTTTCTTGCCGCTTCTTCTCGGTGGGTTCTATATATTTTGGAACGCGGCGGTAGAGTCTTTAAAGTACATTATAATGAAAAGTTGACGTTCATAAGTGCGTCTTTGATGCCTAAATTGAATAAATGATTTTGATTTTGACTTTGACTTTGACTTTGACTTTGACTTTGATTAACTGGACTCCCTATCCTCCCAATTATGTCACAATAGTCGACTAAGAGATATAATGACAATACAAACGTCCACACATTGATACACCCGTACTATATGGTTGTCCCATGGTCCATGGACACTCACATAAACACATTAAAAACATCCAAACATTTCTACTCACCACACACGTATTGGCTGCGACCAGGTATCGAATGTGGGACGTCTCGCTTCGAAGACAGATTCACTACCAACTAAGGTTGCTTTTTTCAAAAGGAAGACAAAGTTAAATGCTTTAAGGATTACTTATTTATAAGACAATACCTGCCCTTTCATCCTCATCATCATCATCTCAACCGTAGGACGTCCACTGCAGAGCATACGCCTTCCTTACAAACCTACACTTAAAATAAATAATTATTACTAATTCTACACCGTCCAACCGTCTGCCTACGTGGTGGGTTATTCATCAAACTTTTCCTCTAAAATAAAAAATAACATTATTTCCTAAAACTCCGTATTCAATTATGACTTATAAATATTGTATACTAGTGACTGCCCGCACCTTTTTTCGCGTAGTAGGCTCGGCCTTTGGCCTCGTCGTAACCTTCCCATCCTTTTGTTTATTTTTAATGTAAAATCCTTCTACGAAAAATTAGAAAACATTTAAAAACAGATGAATAAAATCAGCAAAGCCGTTTTCAAGTTATAGCGTGACCAGGAGAAATAGGGGTTCATTTATATATATATATATGATATATTTGAGGAATTAAATGGAGATTTAATAAAGCAATGTGTTTAATAATCGCTCTAAGAAAAGACATCAACGCGCGAGGTTCGTAGTTTCGTACTACGACTGCCTGATTTTATAAGTTATTGCTACGATTGTGAAGGGTTTTTGTGTTTGCCACAAAATGTTTATAAAGGCCGGAGGCACACGCATTATATAACAGAGTTCATTATGTTTACGAGTAACCGAAATTGCCTATCAAATGTAATCATCAACTACATCATTTTATTAGTACTGTGCAGAATGCGCCATTTTGTTGAGCTAACCTTATCATATGCCACATTACGAACCTGTCGGTATGTAATATTATCATACATTGTGTAATGTGTTGTAAGCTAAAACTTGTTCTTAATAAAACTGACTACTTTATATTTTCTGTAAGAGATAAAAATAACATAATAACCATCAAAGGCTGTCGAATTATTAATTTATTGATATCTCAACATTCGAATGATCAATCAGATAACGTAAACGTTTAAATAAAGTATCAGCTCATCAACGAACAATAAAATCCACAAAAATGTTAAGCTAAGTTTGTAAAATGGAATTTAAGCCACCGGAGATGGAATCTGGAGAAAGGTCCGCATTGGGGGGAGGTGTTTACAGATAATGCAAAATTTATCGCATTTAAAATCAATTGCTATATATATATAAGTCCATATATATATATGGACTCCACAAAACTAAAATAAAAATGAGTATCTGTTTATGGACGTCGTTGGTAGAAATATTTGTTGCACTTCGATAATATTTAAGGAAGGTAACATTGAGTTCTACTAAAAAGTCGTTCTGAAAATCAACAATGTCTGAGCATTGTGTTATGGACATACTCGTAGTATGATATGATCAGTAATGATGAGAAGAAGACGGTAGCAGAACAAACTTAATACCTATAATAGCACCTGGCTCTCAAGGAGAGCTACCAAAAATCACTGACAAAACATTCACTCTCATATATTTTAAATGTCTGTGTATGTACTAGACAGTACAAAGTACACTATCATCATACTGTTAATTTCCTGCTGAAGTTTATTCATCAATTCCATGTCGAAAGCAAGAAGTAGGATTTCTACCGCCTGATTACCGGTTGACCCTCACAAACTCTGTATTAAAGCAATATAAATGTTTTGAGTGTATATTTGTTATGATTTAATAAGCTTATTAGTTAGGATCGTTCAGCCATATCATTATACTTAAAAACATATATATCCACATCCGTAGAAGCGGAGCATTGAGTGCGTTAACTGAATGATTCACATCCGGAATCAATACGGATTATGATCAGACGGTAAACCTCCCGATATACGAGTATGTCTGCAGTTGGATTGGTGGTGTTGTGGCCGACGTTAGAATATGTCGGATTAAATTAGTTCTGTGTGTGTGTGTCAAAAAAAGACAAAACAGTTTCAATTTAATTTCAATTATTCCTAAGGCACATTATACAATAAAACATACAAATAATATCAATGATTATTGACATATTCTTCCTTTAAATTTATGACTATGTCTATGTAATTGATTTTAAGATCTATTCATGTTTTATGCAAAGTTATGAAATTAATGTGAAAATTGTTATATTTTTTTTGTATCATGTCTTTAATTAGGTACCAAGATTGTTGAACAATCGATGAGGGTAAACTGATATTTTCTACATTGCTTTAACATCTAGCATAAGTTATTGTGGTAGTTATTTCAATAAAATCTAATTCTGTTTCTGATAAAAGTTTTTACAGAATAGATACCAAAGGAATTAATTTTACGAGGAAAATTAACATAGATACCTTCGTCTTTATGGATAGTTATATGTTGCAGTAAAAATATAACCTGAAGGTTTTAAATTTAAAGCATGACTAACGAATTTGTTGCGTTCGTGATATTATCATTTTGGACCGATACAGCAGCTTAATGGAACACAGGTGTCCTGGAGCTTGCGGCCAAGTTACCCATGGTCATAGACCGTCCTTCAGCAAATCACTTCACGTAATCCATCCTGATCAGCCACATCGTAGTAGCAACTATTGTACCAGTAGTAGAGTATCTACTTACCAGCAGACTCTACTGCTCGGCAGATGCTGTAGAGTACCAACTCAAAACGCCAGATGGTCTAACTCAAAGCTGCAGTATGGTAGTACTACTGTGAAAAGGGTGTCTAATACGTGCTTCACGTAGAGATTGTGTTTGTAGAGATAGAGAGAGACAAGGTAGAGTCGCACTAAATCTTACATAATATTATATATTCAAATCTCTTGTTGGTCTTTTCTTATTTTTTCTTTTTTATAACAAAAGCAAAACAAATCATATCCATTAGGTGTGTTATAAACTAATGTTCTGAAGTACACAGTACTTCTATCATCATTCATATTTTTTTCATTTTGCTTTCTTTTTACAATGAGGAGGTTGAAGTACAGGCTAATGTTCCATACATAACTGTAATCTGACACATCAAGGTGTTGCTTTGTCTGTTCGGTACAAATATCAGAACGCGTAAGAGATGGACTTTTGGAGAAATAACGTGACATTTGGCGAAATTGCTTGATGTGACACATATGTATGGAATGATGGATGTAAAGATAACTCTTACATGCGTAATATACACGACCTACAGCTTGGAATATCGATACATCTGCGTGTGTAGGAGGATATCCTTCGTCTGATACCTAAACATGGTCCCTACATGATGTCAATCAAGTGGCGTTATATGGAAGCAGTAGGAGCTTCTGCTAGGTATTAATCGGTTGGAATCAGCAAGCCTCCGGTTCATTCATGAATCTTTTGTTATAGCGTAAACCTGATGCGGACAGGATTAATAATCTACAGGCAGATATTCTGCCTACAAATTTCTTTTTTACTGTAGCAAGTTGCTGAACGAATGGGACTTAACAACTATATAGCGCAGGGTGACAAGTTGAGTGCAGTACCGCGCATAACTCAGAGTTGAATGAGTCTTGGGCAGGCATAGCGAACACCATCAGGCGAATGACTAGCCCGTTCCGTCCGACTTGTTATTTTGAAACACCATTATATAATATTATAAACAAATACCTATATGCAAGTCAACTTTCTGTGGGCCGAGCACGAAAATCTGCTTAAGTGTAACGTTATCGTGTTGTTGACGTATTCAGTACAAACTATAAGTGAATCTGTGCCACTATTGTACTAGATAAACGACAGATTGTACTTAATACGTTAACGATGCGATTATGTTACATTTAATCTAACTTATTGATTACGAAGACTTTCGTGCTCGGCCCATTCTCTTATATGTAGTATGTTCAATGCACTGGTCCGCAGAAGAAACCCCCACATCACACCATCCTATATTACATACCTATAATATATTATGTATATCATTAAACAAATGGCTACTAATCTATGTCTTCTATTTACTAACTACTAGCTAATCTGTGCAACTAATGGCTGAATTAGGCATCACAACAAAACAATGGATGTATGAGAAGCCGCTGCGATCCGGCAGATAGCGCGCCTTCAACCTGTCATGGAGAATGAACAACTGAACGTGTAGAAACATTAACTGGCATTTCATTGTGATCGTTTCAACCCTTGTAAGTAAACGTTAGAGTGACGTAGCGAAGTGCTCTACCAATTCCCAGTAATGTACCAGTTTATGTGTAATAAATGTTTGTGTATAATATTAGTTAGTAGTAAAGTAGGCACCTATTAAGTGTTTTTTTGAGCTTAATGTGAACAAGTAAATGGCAAACTACACGCAATGACACACTAAACAACCACATTAAACACAGGTATAATATTGGTAATAGAACATTCAGTAGAGTAGCAGTCGCCTAAAGTAAACCATAAAGCGACGGGTCCCAGGTTCGATCTCAGGCCGGGGCAAGTATATGTTGAAATACCAGATATTATTGTTGTATTTTTATTTTTTTAATATGTAAATATCCATGCTTCTTACAGGGAATTACAATCGAAAAATGGTACTATGTTAGCTTGTGGTAGACCTTAGACGCATATGATAATAATCATAAAAGCGTGATTATGAGATGCAATTTACCTGTATCTCATTAAACCACGACCACCTGCGAGAGCTGGTGTTAGGTTCCTAAACGTAGGTATAATGCGCATCACTAAGCAGTGGAATTTGTTACCTGAATCTATTTTCCCGACCAAGAAATCCGAGTGTATTCACAAATGTAATGAAGCTCAATATTCAAGAATTAATTTGGAATGGCCCCCTATTTACTGTTATAATTACGCTGGAGTACATACTTACTTAGCACCATAGACGTTAATAGGGGAGTTCCCATAAACATGTGTGCGTATACACACGTGTGTTTATGGAAATATTTAGTTGTACAGATTGTTGTGGTGTCGTAACCTCGGGTAATGCATCACGCGAGCGGTGATGGCATCGCCGTTTATCGCTGTATCGATGTATCGCTGTATCGCAGCATCACGATGGATGGCGTTTTGTCAATGGAGATGGGCGCGCGATACGAGCGCCGGACTCCGGCTGTGCCGAGGCGAGCGCGATATGAGAACTGACGTATTGGCTGTCGATTAATTTGAGGCCAATTAGATTTTAGTTTGCCCACGTTTAACACGCGGTGTCGCTTATGAACAAGCTCACACTTCCTCGTTATTATATTGATTATTATTGTTACAAGCTTCTTAATCCAGTCGAATATTATTTGCAGCAATAACAACTCAAGTGTAGTTGGCCGCTGATCGGGCGGTAGTTCATTTCGAGTCAACCTCGAGTTTGAACATTAACCGAAAGCATCGTGAGCAAATAATCCACTAAAAGTTCGTAACTATTTGGTAGCTGCTAGTTACCTCCATTACGATTGACAATCTGCTATTTAAGACCTACCAGATGCTTCTAAGAGCTACGATTGACAATCTGCTGTTTAAGACCTACCAGATGCTTCTAAGAGCCAGTTGTCATTCTAGGTAGTGTGCTGCTGTATTGGACCGCATCAGTATCAACCATCAAGCGAGATATTAATCTACAAAATATAGCATATCATTATAAAGTGAAATTCTCGCTCCGTCCCCATATTATCACGGTTAAAATCATATAATGAGTTAAAATTTGATGCTCGGACGGACATCCTCAGTAGCTTAGTGGTCATGCCGTCTGACACGGATTGTCGGAAGACGCGAATTCGAATCCCGTCC
Source organism: Selenia dentaria (assembly GCA_917880725.1). Classification (NCBI taxonomy): domain Eukaryota; kingdom Metazoa; phylum Arthropoda; class Insecta; order Lepidoptera; family Geometridae; genus Selenia; species Selenia dentaria. The sequence continues at coordinate 31,380,199 of OU862895.1, read as the reverse complement.
GAGGATGTTAATTTTTACATCTAAACTTGTTAGGTATGAAATTCATGAAAATTTAAAAAATATCTGAAGACCAATATTGTTTTTCTTTCAAGCTAGTAGTGTATGTTCCCTTCTGTGTGATAAACCAAGATGTGGTTGTGAGGTGGAGTGGTGCACTCTCACAGTTAACAAAACATATGTAGTTGTATTCAATACTAGCAAATGACGAGCCCACATCGTGCTCCCGGTGGTGGCTTGTCCATGCCAGTTGCAGTACCAACCAGAGCTGTATGTTTGAGTGGCATCGCACTGCACAGTGCACACGTCACCCTGAGACATTTGCTTGGGAGTTTCATTTTTGCAGTATTTGCAGTGGGTCTAGGGTACGCATCTAGCACTGGGGTGGTATCTGCTGAGACGTATCTCAGATGCACTCTCTGTCACTGTATAGTAACATTTAACATAAGACAAAGTACTCAAAGTAAAAAGAGAAAGGTTTCTCGTGAGGCAGCTGCAGGACGCAGCTCGCATGGTAACAAATAATATCAGGTGCATCCTGAAGCACATTATTGTTACCAATCATATCATCTCGGGCATACAAACTACAGATTCAGATAGCGTCCGCTGCACCAGCATCCTGCAGTAGCCGCGTGGCTCTCCACAGCCGCGCCGACTCTAAACAATCAATTATTGACTTGTGACAGTTATGGACTGAGATCTTGATAAATCGGTCCATTTGATCGGGACTAATCCTGAACGGGACTGACAGTATGAGCACTTAGCGGCGGCGGATCGCAGCCAAACATCTTTGAGTCGTATCCCACGGGCTTTGGTGTTAGTATTGAATGCCGGAGAAAGTCGCAGCATGTGAAGCGAGTGTGTTCCCAAAGAGCGATAATCCGTCGGACACGAGTGCGGCTAATGAGACGGACGTGTTATTACTCCGTCGGCGGAGCGCGCGCTCGGCGGATGTACACTCAGTTAACTCTGGTTCGAAACAGTTTCAATGGTTGCTCATCAAATTAGTCCTTGAAAAGGTCATTATCAACACAAAGACCCATAATACATGAACAAAAGCAGGCAAATTATTAATTTTTTTTCTTTTATTATCTTTTTTGAATGAAAATAAAAAATAAATAAAAATAACTTACTACTGACAATAGTCACCCAGCGTCGGTACAGACGGTCGTTGTATAGTGCCGTGAAAATGGCAAGTCTTTTGTAATATATTTATTGTAACAATAACAATAAAGCAATACGATAACAGTTATATAACATATACTCACGTCTATATTTATTTATTTATATAAGTACTCTTTTTATGGTCTTGTGTAGAAAAGGGAACCACAAACCAAAACGTTGACTCTGTCGCAGAATTCACCCTATTTAGCCGTTTATACTCTCTGTGCTATATTATAATCTGTGTGTTTGGATTTGTAAATATTGTTATTATTTGTTCTTGTATTTCTTAGTATATATGGTTGTATGCTCTCCTCCGAGCATCTGAAGTATGAGCTACTAAACAAAAAATAATTATCAAGATGAATGCATCATTGGCGGAGTAACGGCGTAACAAATATACAAAAACTATCTCCGTCGAATTGAAAACCTCCGCCTGTTTTTCCTGTATTTGTTTGTTACGTACTGCTCCACGCACAAACGGCTACACAGATTTTGAAGGCATTTGGTATGGACGTAGATGAGCCACTGGATTAACACGAACAATATTTTTCATCATCATTACCATTAGGTATAATACCTGTATCCCTAACAGTGGTACCAATCCGATGATACACACCAACAAGAAACCACATGAAGCATCCAATAAAGAGCACCCTGTTACGGGCGTGAGTGACACCACTCCCATGAGGAAAAAGTACCGACAAAAGAACAAAGATTCATTACACATTTTACTTCTAAACTAGGGATTAAGTTGTAGTATATGGATACAAAGATTATCTCCTACGCAGTTGGGACTGGTGACGAGCACAGTGCAGTGCCAAAGCAATTTCAGCTCAAATTTCTGGGTGTCAGTGCAACTTTTTCACGAGCTGGAGCTTGCCATCAGTACGTATTTACCTTTTTTATTTTAGTATTTACCTGCATCTACTAAACATTACAATCTTTACAATTTTAGCTGTTTCTTTTTCCTGTACAACGTATGTATCAATCTCGAGAACCATCTATTTTTTAAGTAATTTTAATAACATTAATAATGTTGATATAGGACACCAGCTTTCTATTACACTTGTTTGCCGTAAACAATATTCTTTAATAGGCTTAACTCGGACAACCGCCATAGACAAGGAAAGGCATAGAGGGCATATAACGCAATGTCACCCCCGACCGCGCGCTATCGTACGATGCATACCATCTGCATACTAATGACGTCAGAGATATCACGTGACATGTTGACACGCGCCAGACGCTGTGGCGACTCATATTTACTCACTTTATTGATTAAGCGTCTATAGAGCTCATTATATCACCTAACTATTACCCACTGAACAGCTTTTTCAAATCTCATATCAAAGGTGTTGTTCATCCGTAGACATATCCAAATGTATGTTCAGAAAGTAGGGAATACAAAGCATCCGGAATCAAACTAATATGACAAACAGCAACAAGTCAAACATGCAGAAAATAAACCTACCTATATAATAATGTAAAGGCCAAGGTATATGTGGAGGTGGTACTCATTCAAGACAACACATCTAAACTAGCTTAGCTGCTCTTCGATTACAATAGATTCATTTGACGACGATGGCTAAAATAAAAGTTACTTTTATCCCACAAACATTTCTGATGGCTTGCTGGTTAATACATCCGTGACGTGATCAGCCTTTTGCTTTTTATTTGTTTTTCGTAGGAGTTTCGGATAATAATAATTGTATTCTATTGTTTAGCAAACTCTAGGGCTGTCTGCACCTAAAGCATAACTGACATAACGTAGATATTTACATGACTTCGCCAGCTCTTTCGGATCTACGTGTACGGTCGATGAGGGTTTGAAGCCATACACGATAATAGTTCAGAGCTAGCTAGCTAGCTAATAGTCGAGGGTACGACTCTAACCTGTCACTCACGAGATCGAGTCCTACTACAGGCTTGGCTTTCTTTAAAAATTAAAGCCTAATTAATACATAGTAGGTACCTCCTTGATTTGATTTAAACTAAAGTGTAACAAACTTGTAACTGCCATGATTATGTTGAGTAGAGAGCGAGGTGTTGTAACACACCGGTACGTCACACGTGTGCGACAGCTAATAATGGCAGTCTCTCGCCAGGGGGCGCGACTCTCTCTTGTTTATTCATTAGCTCCCAACTATAGGTACTACAGAGTCAACGAGTTATTGCATAAACTATACTATAAGTACTGTGTCATAAGTATATGCGTGTAACAAAACAAATAGAACAGAGCTCATTTACAAATTAAAACAACTGGAGATGCCAATTAGTTGATCTTATGGACAAGGCACTTGTCACGCTGACTCTGCCTGCTGACAGAATATGCTGATACGGTTTTAATACAAAGTGATAATATTTATCATATTAATAAAATTTACATAAAATTACTATAATGACTGACCGAATATATTAATTTACTTGATAAACCTAACCGACTTGACATAACTAACTACTTAAACATAACTTACAGATATGATTTGACTTATCTAACTGCATTGGCATAGCTTAATAACTGACTTCACATAACCTAATAACGGACTTGATATTCCTAACTACTCTTAATAACCGAATTGATATTCCTAACTAATTATCTTAACATACAACAAGTGCTGACTGGACATAACAAAGCCAATGAAAAAAAAATGTATCTAAGAAAATAAATTCAAACAAAAATAAAGTTCTTGGTTACTGGAAAATGGTTTTTATAGGCTTGATAAACATTGGAAGTTTAAATAATTGTATGACTTAATAATTTTAATAATGTAATTTTGACAAACTATTTTAATAAAGAATATGAAATGATAATTATAATATTATTGTAATGTTGACAACGAAGTCGATCTCGTAATATGACTATTTCACACCTCTGAAGAAAGATTTTTTAATTTGAATTGAATAAATAGTAAAGTTTGTTAGATCGAGACTGTTGGCAACCTCCACCACTATTAATCTTTTCAGCCTACAATTATACTTCATTTCAGAATTGAAATGAAGTGTAATGTCAACCTATTGTCAGTCTATAGAAACAAATGAACAGTCTACACGAACAACCTTGTTACCTTAGACAGATACTTTATTTTATATCCTTATTAGAGACCGTGTACGAGCATGAGTGTTACTCCTTCATATTCAAACAGCTGAATGGATTAAGATGAAATTGGGATTGTTATCTAGATTGAATATATCACTCCACTATATAAAGATATTTTAAAATAGAACGTTGAAATATTATGAGCCATTATTTCTGTGAAATCTGGTTCTGAAGTTACAAGAATTTTGTAAAAAAAGTATTCTTTAGTAATATTGAAATGGGTGTGTCGTGGAGCCTGAAACGTTGAATTCAATCGAATAAAAAAGATTTTAACTGACGTTAGGACACAACAATTATATATAAACGATTTGGAACATAATATAATGTTAACATTTAGCAATTGATTTGATATGTTAATTATGTATTATTTTTCATTATATTTTTATGATTTGTTAAGCTAAGCGGTTGTATATTTGAAATAACTGTATGAGACCCAATTGTACCTTCTTTATACACATTTAGTTTTATCGCAAGCTGTAAAAGTCAACAATAGTTGATACATTTCATCACGTCGCAAACCCTACGCTTTATGAACTCGGCTCATAAATGGTCATTTGTATGCCTCAGTCAGGTGAATGCACTAATGAGTTCCGAAGATAGTCGGAGATGCCCGATGACGCCCGAGTGGGTGATTCTTACGGCCATCCAGATATACTAAAATGGTAGTATAGGAAGACCACCCACACAGTTTGTATGAAAACTATTCAATCCCATGTAAGCTCACATGTGTGATGTACAAATAGTTAAAGGTTTATTCATTTGCTTAGAAATATGTACGAGTACGTGAGTTGGCATTGTTTTCAATTGAACCAAATCAAAATTCTAAATTATGTATGTAATTGTGGCAGAAGTCATGTCGAGCCTTGTACAACCACCAGTACAGCCCACGGAGACAGATGCAGCCTACCGTCCGATATACGTTGGAGAATAGGGCAGTCAGGCCGAGTATCAGGTCATCCAGATTGATCTAGGTAAACATTTGTTGCCTTGAGACACATACCGGGAACAGTATAACCTAGAAGAGCATAGATGAAAATGCCACTAGCAGACCCAACATCATTTGATCATCATTATCAGCCGGATGACGTCCACTGCTGAACATAACCCTATAAGTTGAGCGATTTTGAGCTTGCTAATGAGGCCAACAGTAAGGGAGCACGTCTCAGTGCTATAAATCATCACTGGCAACACACTGCTTGAAAGCCTTGATTTTCAGGGTTTGAGGTATTGTGGACGATATTGTGGCTACTGGAATCCGTCTTTTATTTTTTGGCTAACATGTTTATAAGAAATTAAATTTACCTTCAGGAAATTCAAAAATAAATAAATTGATTCACTTATTGGTCTTACTAATATTATATATGCGGAAATTTGCGAGTTCGTTTGTATGTTTGTTACTTCTTTTACGCTAAACGGCTGAACCAATTTTGATGAAATTTGGTATGGAAGTAGATAAGGATTAACACAAAGGATACTTGTACATCATTATCCAACAGCACGCGGGTGTAACCGCGAGGTGCAGCTAGTATTGCAATAAATAGGCGCGGGTGTGAAGTTAATTAAAATAATTAATAAGTAATAAAAAAAAATATTATAAATATAAATAATAAATTAAATAATATATATAAATAATAAATATATAAAAATAAATAATAATTAATAATACAAAAATAAAATAATAAATATAAATAATAAAATAAATAATATATATAAATAATAAATAATAAATACTTAATAATTTAATATTTAATTAAATTATTAAGTTAACTGTCTGCAAGAACAGTTACAGCATGCAGTATTATTTATTCGCTTATATATTAATACCTTGCCGGTTTGGATTCCAGAAGCTATAATAGCATTATTTCCCAGGCTAAGACTTTTATTGCTTATTTAAATTTCACTGCAACATTTATATAATAACAAATTGCAATCATTAAAAGAAGTGTTAATAGTAATATTGATACTACACTATTATTTGCGGGCATCAGTAGAGATTCTAACATATCGAATATACTATTTTTCGACCAATAATACAAAATTTCGAAAGGATATGTTGAATAGTACTTAGAAAATTTTAAATATCTGTTAGTGTCAACGCATCAAATTTGGAGTCAATTATATTTAGAACAGTGCTCGAGTTCAGGACACATTACAGCACGCCACGCGTTTGAAATGGTAAAAAACTAACCAACTTGTATTAAAGCCTCCGTCCCCAGGATCAGCCAGCTGCAGCTCCACAGAAGGGAAACGTTACAATTAAGTAGATAAAGTGTGATAGAGCCACATAATTTATTTTATATAATCTCATTCGGTAATGTTCTAATTATGAAATGAAATACAGACTTTTATTGGCATATTTTATTTACAAACATCTTTAAGAAAATTAAAAAATTAAATTAAAGCGTTATTCTCCTAACAAAACAATGCCTTAAACAAATGTTTTAAATATTAAAGTACAATGTGTCCCGACCAAGGAGGTTTCAATTCAGTTTAAGTACACATTATCTGTGGCGAGAGCGCTTCTCGCGCAACGCGCTGGTTCCGAGCCAATAGGCCAATAACAGACTTTTTCCACTGATATTGGTAAAATTCTGGTTACGCCGCACAAGCCATACAAACAAGAAGAAGAAGACTTTTTCCATTTTGGCGCTGTTTCGTACATACGAGTCTCACAAGACTTCTTTTTCTTTCTTTTACAAAAGGAAATGATTTCTTTACAAAGTTAAGTATATAATGTACATAATGCATAATGAATTATCTTAAATATCCCAGTGTGCATCAGTTATATTAAAGTAAACTAGTTATACGACCAACACCGTCTGGGATCATACAGCAACTACGACCGTATCCTTAGATATCATATCACTCCTTGAACAATAAAATTTAAATTAAACTTTTTAACTACTGCTGTGCACTTCGTTTATTGTTCGTATAATGAAGTGATCGGAGATTTACTCATATTCATAATATCATCAAAGCGATAAATCTTGTGTGTGAGTAATGTTGTGACTTAGAGTATTCCAGCTCTTGTACATCTTGTATTTCCTTTTGTTTTTAAACAGACATGGTCACTAATACTAAAGTTAATTGTAACTTATATTTCAGTATCTAACCTACATATTTTAGTCAAAATCTTTGTTCTTAAATCTTGAAATTGAACTGCGTGAATGTCTCAAAACTTCGTAAGTAATAGAAAGATTTTTCACTTTTCTTTCATAATATAATTGTAAGTTAGGGTTCCCGTCCGTCGAACATGCTTGAACTCTATATTTGGCTAGTCTGTAAGGTCTGAACTCTATATTTGACTAGTCTGTAAGGTCTGAACTCTATATTTGACTAGTCAGTAAGGCTTGAACTCTATATTTGGCTAGTCTGTAAGGTCTGAACTCTATATTTGACTAGTCTGTAAGGTCTGAACTCTATATTTGGCTAGTCAGTAAGGCTTGAACTCTATATTTGGCTAGTCTATAAGGTCTGAACTCTCTATATTGGAGCATTGTGGCATTAGAGGCCCTGCATACAGTTGGTTCGAAAGCTACGTGAGAGGGCGAAAGCAGTGTACAGAAATAATAAAAATGTGCTATGAAACCAAAACTCAAATAACCCACAGATCGCCATATTTGGAAAATCATTACGGCGTACCACAGGGTAGTGTTCTAGGCCCAATATTATTTATTATCTACGTCAACGAGTTACCGAGATCGACAGACCAGTACACTGTGTTGTTTGCAGATGACACAACTGTTTTAATAAAAGAAAAATCCACTGAAAGGGTAATGCAAGTTGCCAACAAAGCATTAAACGACATTATTCATTGGCTAGAATTAAATAATTTAAAAATCAACCCACTTAAGACTAAGTTTATGAAATACATGACATATAATAATAAAGGCACAAATGATAAAATTGACATACACTATAATAATAATGACATCGAACTTGTTGACAATATACATTTTTTAGGGATAGTTTTAGATCAATTTTGCAATTGGAAAATACAAATAGATAACGTGTGTAAAAAAAATAAATAAATTCATATTTGCCTTAAGAAAAATTTGTAATATTACAAACACAGAGACCGCAATAACTGTATATCATAGCCACGTGTGTTCGATTTTAAGGTATGGCGTTATAATATGGGGAAACTCTACAGACTCTCAAAGAGCTTTCATAGCGCAAAAAAAATGTATACGCTCAATATTTGGCTTAAAATGGAATGATTCATGTAGACCTTTATTTATAAAACACAAACTACTTACACTACCTTCTCTATATCTATTTGAAATGTTTAAGTTCGTTAGGAACAATCCAACGCTGTTTCAAGAAGACGAAAATATCTTAACTAAAAGAAAAACTGTACAAAAGCCGTTATTAGTGCCAAGATATAGACTAAAAATGGGTGACAAAAACTGTAATAAAATGGCAATAAAGATTTACAATAAATTACCCAATGAGTTCAGAATGCTAAAGGAGAATGAATTTAAAAAGAAAATATATACATGGCTCTGCGACAGATGTTTTTATTCTGTAGATGAATACTTTAAATACAATTTCAAGTCTTAAATTATGTTGTTAAATTAATTGCTAATTATTATGTATTGTACTTATTAGAATTGTCATTTTTGAATTTCTATAATCTTATGTTAATTTGACTTATTTTATTTTATACGTTTTATTTTAATGCATGATAATACTACGTAAGACATAATTAATCAATTAGATAACCAAAATAAACATTTGCACGACAAATTAGTCGAGTACAGTGATTCAAGACATAATAGCCTAAGACCTAATGTACCTGTATTCAAGCAAATAAAACTTTCATTCATTCATTCATTCATTCATTCATTCATTCATTCATATATTTGACTAGACTGTAAGGTCTGAACTCTATATTTGACTAGTTAGTAAGGCTTGAACTCTATATTTGGCTAGTCTGTAAGGTCTGAACTCTATATGTGACTTGTCTGTAAGGTCTGAACTCTATATATGGCTAGTCTGTAAGGTCTGAACTCTATATTTGACTAGTCTGTAAGGTCTGAACTCTATATTTGACTAATCAGTAAGGCTTGAACTCTATATTTGGCTAGTCTGTAAAGTCTGAACTCTATATTTGACTAGTCTGTAAGGTCTGAACTCTATATTTGACTAGTCTGTAAGGTCTGACCTCTATATTTGACTAGTCTGTAAGGTCTGAACTCTATATTTGACTAGTCTGTAAGGTCTGAACTCTATATTTGACTAGTCAGTAAGGCTTGTACTCTATATTTGGCTAGTCTGTAAGGTCTGAACTCTATATTTGACTAGTCTGTAAGGTCTGAACTCTATATTTGACTAGTCTGTAAGGTCTGAACTCTATATTTGACTAGTCAGTAATTTCTTAAATTTTTTTTTTTTAAATTTTGCCTTTGATCCGACTTAAGAATTAAAAACTTATTACAACCATTACGGTGACAAAAAATATTTGTAATCCTTCAGATGACATCTGGACAGACGAAAGAGAATTTTAATTAATTTGTGGAACGGGCCGTTTGCCAAACTAACCGGTTAGAACTGATTTATTTTTACAAATTTTCTTTTAAATGTAGACTTATTGGTAATTTACAACGAAATGTCATCATTTGCTCAGTCTGGGTTGGTTCCCACGGGTGTGTGTTACTTGAGATTAATTCTGATTAATTCATGGCGTCCGACGCTGACGGTGCGACCAGTCGCGACCAGACGCCACTACACGCAACTAGTCCATGACTCATTCTCATAAGGCACACGTCATTTAAACTTTTCACACATTTTATATTCGCTACCATAAACTTTATAGGTTTGGCTAAGCAATTGTTTAAAGCCTAACCTTAAATGTGTTTGTGCTAATATTATCGTTGAGGAGGCCCTTGGGTTAATGGAAACTAGCACTTACGGCGTGCCCGTATCCTGATAATAGTAAAAAGCCGAACCATCAAACATCTAGTGTAACGAAACAGATCGATAACATTGTATGAAAAAAATACTTAGGTTAGAAAAGGAACAGTTAAAGAGTAATAACCGAATAGAATTCATTAATATTACTCGCTCTCTGCAGAAGAAAATTCTGAGAGTTTCGACGTGAAAGTTTATTTTTATGGACCTACCATAAAAATAAACTTAATAAAAAAAATTTCAGGTAATACATAGCCAACATATAGTACTAAATTAGTAACCAGCAGCTTTTTTCAATTGTGTTTGTATATAAGTATCGAAAAATATACAGAAAACTTACAAAATTTATGCATTTTCGCATTACATCGTCCGATCTTACAGGCGATTTTCAACCTTACATAAAGCATCGTAAATTATTTTAAAATTGAGGTTGTACTGCGCCTTAATAACAAAATTTAACGTTATTTCGTAACAATTGTTTTTGTTATCCGTTGAACTGAAATCAAACTGGAATGATAGTACGATACCATGATATATACGATTTAAGTTTTTTGATTGTATCTATTACGAATACGTATACGAGGTATACGGGTACTTAAAGTAATTAGTAACAACATGGCTTTTAAATTTCAAAACAATAATACAAACACAAGAATGCGATTATTCGAATAAAACATTTTAAGTTGTTCACACATGTGCAGATTACCTTCTCATTAATTACATATACAAAGTTAATCTAAAAATGCTTTTAGTTAGACTTCAATGTCAATTGTGTCCATTTGGGGATGCAAGGACTACATCTGGACGTAAATTGCAACTTTTTTAGATCGGAATTTTAGAAGCTTTGTATAATTCTGTTTGTACTTTATTACGTTACAAACTTTAGAAACTTCGTACCTACTTCTAAGTTGTTGTGCGATCCAGCACGTTGCAGGCAATCTGTCTGAACTCCTCCAAATCTAAATATGTTATTATTGTGTGAACTATACACTTGTTGACCGAGCGAGTGCGAAACATGAACATAACGTCTTTGCAATAGCTTGGGCTTGGATAAGTCCGGATGTCCGGCTGTCGTTCTCTAAAGGTCTAATTGCTAAACCCATTCTCGTGAAATTTTGTGAGCATGTTCGATACATTTTTTTTATATTCAGTTTTTGGAAATGTTTCGATTTTATTTTATTTTTGTTTTAAGATCCGCGGTGAATATTTATTCAGTTTAAGCTATGCACATACTCGCGAGGTTTACAGCACACAGCGCCAACAGTAAGTATATTCGTTACGTGAATCGAAACGCAAACGATCTGACGTGGGGAAACCATAACAGCACAATGCCTTTCAGATCTATGAAGAGCTGTTCAAAAGACATGACTGTTTCGTAAATACGAATGGATCTACGTAAGTTTATAAATCACCGGATCCCTATAAAACGTGTTGGGGGCACAAGTAATAAACGCCAGGAACCCTCAGTGCCTGTGACGCGTACGTACCTCACTGATCGCACTCCTTACTTGGTGACCAATTACGCCACGCGGCAAAAACTGGCCATCTTTACTTCCCACCGCGCCTCCACCAACTGTCGCTATTCTGTTACTTTGCTCATTGTGACTTTTCTATGACTTGAAGTCTAACAAACTAGGTTTCATTTATACTAGCTGCGCCTCCCGGTTTCGCTTGCGTGGTGGATGGGTAATATTAATGATGTTTTCTTGTTTAAAACAAACCTGCATTGAGACGATTAAATAAAAAAAAGTTATTGAAATCGGTAAATTCGTTCTCAAATAATGACGTAAAAGGAAAATAGGGATTCATTTTCCTTGGTGATGTTGTTCTGTGCTTACGCACAGAACAACATCACGCTTATAATTTCATAATCGTCACGCAATTGTGCGGAAGTATGTTAGTTACACCTGCCTAGTTTTACAGAAAATACCGTTATTTTAATTTATGAATAAATATGTGATAGTTAACATTATGAAGTCATTGTGTAGCCATTTTGATCATATTCGATCACCAGAATCGCTCGCCTGCTTCAACGGTCTACTTGGTAAGGAATGTTGTAGCGGCAGTAAAACATTTATACCGAAAGGGTCTTCAATGGCCGCTTTTAAACGTCATTCGTTTATTGATAGGTTTCAATCAATGAGATCTTAGAAAAAGTTACTTAGCACGTCTAGATATGCGTGTACTCGTGTTTGACTTGTGGCATCTTGCTCGGGGATACTCGGGGATGTTCTGCAGATCTTAATTCTATTTTCATACTGTAAAAAAGGGTAATACGAGCTATCTACAGTTTAGCTCCCAGAGATTCCCTTAGACAGAAGTTTAAAGACATAAACATTCTAACTGTTGTCTCTCAGTTTATCTATGAAAATCTAATGTATGTCAAGAAAACATGAACAGTTTTAAAAAAAGGAGTGATGCTCATTCCATCAACACGCGAAATAAGCACAAGCTATCCGTACATGTAACGCGTGTCCGCAGAATAAGTCATTCTTTTATGGGACAATGTATACGATTCTATAATAAAGTTCCCAATGTTATCCGAGATTTGCCTATTAATAAGTTTAAAATTACTATTAAAACTAAACTCTGTCAAAAAGGTTATTACAAAATTTCGGATTACTTGGAGGATTAGACAGCTTGGGACTGATCACTCCAGGATCTACCTACTAGCATGTCTTGCCCCACTGATACCATTATTATGATAATTTATTGATTCAGTCGTTACTTTGCGGAAATCCATTATCAAAAAACGATATTAAAAAATATTTAGTGACATTTCCGCTGAAAAGAAAACAATGGTTTTGGCCTATTTGGGGACAGATGACTGTCGGTCTAGCGCTCGACGAGTCAACATCTCCTGAGGATGCCTAGTGTAGAGGCGAAACACGTGTCGAATCGGTTTTAGTTTATTTGGGGTTTTTGTGTGTTTTTTATTTTGTATTCTTCCTATTAGCATTTTATGCGGGGTGTACGCTCCCAAATAGGCCAAAATCATTGTTTTCTTTTCAGCGGAAGTGTCACTAAATATTTTTTAATATCGTTTTTAGACCATTATTATGGTCTCTTTTATACGGCAACACACCGGAGCTAAAAAAGAATGAACAATTTTTAAATATTTTAAGTAAGTGGCGATAAGAAAATATGGAAAAAGACAGGCTGAGTTTCTTGTCAGGAGTCGTGGTCGCGTTCCGATCCGGTTGTAGAATTAAAAAATAATAAATGTAATATGACAATTTGTAAGTGCCCCCGTAGGCCTATACAGAATAAATGGTTTGACTTTGACTTTGAGTTTTACTTATAAATCTCTTACGAGGTTATCTTGGTATTAACCACCGCAGTTCTATATATTCTGGCGCAAACCAATAGAGTGTAAGCATTATCGTATACTAGGGAGCGAAGCGAAGGGCGCTGTAGTTAGCGGTATAAGTGGACAATGAGACCCTAAGGTTTGTGTTTCAGGGAGACGAACACAGTGAAGCCTAATGTAATACTTCTGTCAGAGTTTAAGTGGTACTGAAACTATAACGGGCAAGCGTGGTGCTCAGCATCAGACGCCCGACTTGCCCGTCACATGATAGTATAACATGTGATATATAAATAGGTATCCAGTAGCTGCTAAGTCTCTTCCTTCTGTCCTCCACAATAACTATCTCAATAATAATGAACTGATTTAAAAAAAAACGATATTAAAAAATATTTAGTGACACTTCCGCTGAAAAGAAAACAATGATTTTGGCCTATTTGGGGGGCGTGCACCACCCTCCCTCCCGCATAAAATGCTAATAGGAAGAATACAAAATAAAAAACACAAGAAACCCCAAATAAACCAAAACCGATTCGACACGTGTTTCGCCTCTACACGAGGCATCCTCAGGAGATGTTGACTCGTCGAGCGCTAGACCGACAGTGAGAGAACAACGTTTTTTTTTTTTTTTTTTTTTAGAACGGACTAATGCTGTTTGCCTCTACCGGCATTTACAGCGTCACCGGACGGTTGGCGAGCGCAAATGGCACTCAGCCAGATGCGGGCGCAGAGGGCGCACCGCCTAAGGCGAGCGTTGAAGACGCTTCGCCGCAAGGAGAGGAGTAGGCGACTTGCTCAAGGGCACCACTAGGGTACGGACCTCGGCTTGGGCCGTCGCCAGGAGAGAGGGGAGTAGGAGAGAATCGCCCCGGTACATAAGTGTACCGTTGAAAGTGGGCCCTATGAATTTTAACTCTACGACTATTTGGAGAGAATCTAACCAAGACATAACTTTTGCCTCGAGCTCGCCGGCGAGCTCGGTGTTTGACTGTGTTTACCACTAAATCATAACCTTGTGTACCTCGCCTCCTCCCATTTCCGCGACATGGGTCCACACCGCGACCAGGATCGTCGCGTTGTGCACTCATGACTGTACTTTGGGTGGGGCTACAATAAGAATGTGTAATACCTCGCCCACAGCCATGGTGGCTGGGACTACATAGAGAACCAGTGTTACCTCGTCCGCAGCCATTTGCTGGGCCGGATGATACATCGCGACCGGGGCCGCGGTGTATACTCCCACCCGCACCGTGGCTGGGACTACAATCGTGTGTGTGTGAATTACCTCGACTGCGACTGGGGCTGCGAAGAAGATCTCGGCCGGAGCCTACAATGCGATCGGGATCACAGCCCTGGTCGGGTCTACAACCATTACCGGGGTTCCCTTGGGACGACGCTAAAGCTGCCGAAGTAACGGCTGCGATGGGGTCGTCCGGGTCACCCAAAATATGCCTTGGACGGCGACGGGGGGGAAGGAAGTGGGGATCGGTTATGTCAGTGGAGTAGTTCGCCGCTTCGACCACGAGGGGATTCGAGTGGTGGGGAGCTTTGTCGAAGTGGAGAGAACAACGCAAAATCGCCCGCTTATATAGCAAGCAGACTCCGCCACCTTGTGACTCACTGCACGCGCGCCGGCCGCTGCTATATTGTTGTTGGTGACGTATTTTGGGAAAATATACGCAAAAATGGAGATGAAACCATGTTGGTTTGGTCATTTAATAGTGTAAGATTATTATTATTATGTTTTATAATCTCTAATTGTTCCAACACACTTAACCGAAAGCTTTTTTCACAAACATGTAAAATCTTAAAAGTGTTGTTGTTGCGCAACGAATGACCGGTATCGAGTAGATGTTTAGCGAAATGAGACTGGTCAGGGTGGTCATTCCTGTAAGCTGAAATATGTTCTTTAAATCTAATATCAAAATTACGGCCTGTCTGACCCACATAAACACCGTTACAATCGTCACAGACCAGTTTATAAACACCCGACTTTTTTCCATCCTCAAGACGATCTTTACCATTACAAATATGTTGTAAGTTCTGGTCTGTTCGGAAGGCCACGTGGATGTTATTTTTCCTGAGTATGTTGGCAATTTTTTGAGAGACGGGGCCCATGTAGGTCAAACTACCCACATATTTGTTTATTTTTTCCGGAGGGCATGCACAAAGCAATGAACGAACCCTATCTCGCTGCTTATTTTGAATTAGGCGATCGACTATTTGCTTACTGTAGCCGTTAGATGTTGCCATTTGGTAAATTATATTTAGCTCTTTTTTGTAGTTATCTGTTGACAGAGGAACTGTAGATAATCTATGAACATAGCAGCGAAAGGCTGCTAATTTGTGTTGTATGGGATGACAAGAAGAAAAAGGTATAACTACGTCTGTGTGAGTCGGTTTTCGAAAAATTTGGAAATCCAGTTTGTTATCGATTCTAGTTATGGTCAAATCCAGAAAATTAAGCGAATTGTTATTTTCTAGTTCCAGTTTGAACTTTATTTTGGGGTGGATATTGTTGAGTTTATTTACAAAAATATTAACCTGACGAGAAGTACCTGTCCAACAAATAATTATGTCATCAACATACCTATAATAAAACAGGATACGGGGCTCGTTCACCACATGATGTTTTTCAAAATCATCCATAAAAAGTTCAGCCATTAATGGACTTAACGGGGATCCCATGGCCAAACCATCTTTTTGAGAAAAGTACTGATTATTAAACCTAAAGTAATTTTGTCTCATACACACCCCAGTCAAATCAATGAGTTCATTAACTTCTCCAGGATGCAACCGTTGTCTCTCGAGGTGACCTTCTAAGATACGTAGGCTTTCTTCGTAGGGAACATTAGTGAAAAGGCTGTCTACATCAAGAGAACAATTTAGCACCGGAAGGGATGTCAACGTTTTTAATTTTATTTATTAAATCTAGACTGTTTTTTAAACTGTACTTAGGTTTGAAACATGTCTTGGAACTTAAGAGAATGTTAAGATGTTTAGCTAATTTGTACGCCGGAGCGTCAATGTAAGAAACAACCGGACGAATGGGAATATTTTCTTTATGAGTTTTGGGTAAACCGTATAAAAGAGGGGACCGTGGATTCATTGGGACAATAGTTTTAAGCACCCCTGGAGAAATGAACAACGCGCTCTTAACTGCATCTTTCACCTCTGATGTGAACTTTTTAGTAGGATCCGAATTAAGACGTTCAAATTCCTCACCTAGGATAACGTTGTTAACCTTTTGGTTATAGACATTTCTATCCAGAATGACAACACTATTACCTTTATCCGCTTTTGAAACAACTAGATTATCTTGATTGAGTCTATCCTGCAACGAACGATAAATCCGATGCTCTGAAAGAACCGAAGTATTAAAAGATAAAGGTTTTTTAATATGAACTGCCACCTGATGTTTAACGGCGATATCCTGTTTACTCCTAACACAAGCAATTTCCGAGTCTACCGCTAATGTTTCGAGAGATTTTTGAGACACCCTGGGCGTTAAGTTATATTTCAGACCTTTCTCTAACAACGAGAGCTCTGAAGGAGGGAACTGAGTGTCACTTAAGTTTTCAACACGAGGGTGAAACAAATGAGTATCAGTTTGTGTGTCAGAATTAACATTATTAACATGGCTGTTTTGAAATAACCTGTCCAGTTTCCTAGATTGTGTCAAATATCTCTCATGTGCAGCCAAAGATGCTAATTCCCTAGCCTTGTTATCCAGAAGATCAAACTCTACGTTATGTATGTTGAAACTCAACTCTGAGTGTAACACCTTCAGGTGAAGTTTCAAATTATCTCTGACTGAAAACCAATGTCTACATTCTTCTTCTAACCAAATTTTTTTTTAGCTTTAGTAATCGCTATACAGCTAGCCCGACTATGCGTGTTGGAACGTAAGTTAATATAATTAGGTATGACATTTAACTGTTTACAACGTTGATTGAACCAAACATTTTGAGCAGCCAAACGATGAATTTTAGTCAACTTGATGTAAAGTTTTGCCTGTTCAGCTATACTTGCCGACTTTAGATAATTTATTGATTCAGGCGTTACTTTGCGGAAATCCATTATCAAAAAAGGTGCATTGTCCTTGATGCGTGGAGGTGTACTAAGAATGGGTTTTTTGAAATTCTACACTTAAGGGGGTCAACAGGGGTGAAAACGTTTGTATGAGACTCCTTTGTTTTTGAACTTATAGTTGTGAAAATTTGTATTTGGATAGGTCATTCAAAATAAAAATGTTGGACCATATTTTTTTGGATAGTGGTGGTTTAAGAGGGTGAAATGGAGGGGTGAAAGTTGTATGGAAAGTTTTTTGTTTTCGAACATACAGTGGTGAAAATTAGCATTTGGACAGTTTAAAGTGATGATTTCAATATTTATAGACATCAGCTAGTTTTGTGATATAGCATCTTAACTAGGTAATACGAATAAATGTGATAGTTTGGGTGTTTGTTATACAATCACGCAAAAATGTTCCAACGTATCGGGATGAAAGTTTGAGTGTAGACGGTTTGTACCCGAGATGGACCCATAGGATTTTTATCCAGATTCAACTTGTAGTTTCCGAGAGGTCTTGATAAGATTCTTTCACGTGGAAAAAGTCGCGCCCAACAGTTAGTATCTGTGAAAGTTTGTATGGTACGAGTAGTAAGTATGGTTTGGAATATGGATGTTTTTACTCAACCGCGGGGAAACGGATGGACACACATTTGCATGAAATTTGGAGTGGAGATGCAACCGGGACTAACACATCTCCTTATTATCTCAATTCAACAGGTACGAAATCGTGCGCATATACCTACACTAGTAACTCTTCTTGAGTGGGCTATTGCTATCTCTAGTAGAGAACAGTGGAAAATATTTAAGAATCTATCCATAAGGTCAAAAAGTTGACAACTTGAGTAACATCGACTTGACCTCTTGTTAACCTCCAGTTCATTGGCTCACAATTAGCGGCTAATCACGTCAAAGTGTCAACTGCCAATACTTCATCTAACCTCCATAAACGTCATATAGAATACAAGTAACCCAATGAGATTATAGCTAATTTAGACGTTACGATTATTGTAGGCGACTCTCACGGGCAACAATCGTAAGGCGTATTTTGTTGCCGTTATATTGTTTACACTGTAAAAAGTTCGTGTTTAATTAAAAATAAAACATGTACGTGTAATGCTTTGTAAACGCTACAATTTCGCAATTTTTTTGAGGTAACTCTTATTACATAAACTCAGTTTAATTAAATACAATGTACATTTAACGGAAAATGGCCAGCAATATTTAATTTGCTTTGGATAAAACTCTAAGATTTAGTAGTTAATTTTGTATTTTGTTGTTAAGATACCTATATAAATTAAAAAATATGCGTGTATGTTTGTTACCAATAATCAATCCATCCAAGTACTTCAGTGTTAAGTAACACTGAAGTACTTGGATGGATTGGTTTTTTTTGCTTACAAAATTAAAAATGTATAGGTAGGTATCCAGAAGATTAATGCCTGCTTGGCTACTTTCACATTAAATCAACAAGGGGAAGGGGTCGGGGGAATTTCTCAATGATACTCTAAATTGTGTATATTATTGTTATAAATATTTGGTCTCATAATTAAAAGGCAATTTTAACCTAGTAATTAAAATATTCCAATGCTTTTGCTTCAATATTTGATGAATTTTTGATATAGATTTTTCCTAAAAATAAATAATCGCCTGCCCTTGGTGAGAAAGTGACCGCGTCTAAACGAGCCTTTACTTAAACTATCGACTTTAACGCACTCGTAAAATCTCATCACGAGATTTTTATTGTCTTTTGAAAATTTCCCATAAAAAGAACACCATCAACTGCGGCCTCCTATTGTTGCTCTAACGGCCGGCATGTTCATAAAACTTTTAATTCTTATGAAAACTGTAACTGTGACAAAACATTTTTGTAATGGCCACGTTTTGTAAAAGTAGTGATTCGTATCTTTATTAAGAATTATAATGGGTGCTTGGATTTTGATTGTAATTTGAATTTTAAGTTCTTTTAAAAAGTTGTATGACGAGATGAGATGAGATTCGTTTTGCAATTAATTTTTAAACTTTAACTTCCTACGATAGTTTGGTAGAATTCACTCTACCAATACCTACTAGTAGAATCGCCGGAGCAGTTGGAAAATCTTGTAATATCTTGGCTTTATTTCAGTTTTGATCTCTACAGCGAGCAGAAATATTACTATGTTGCTGATTGGAGCTGACAAAAGTGACAGAAGGGCGCAACTTTTGAAGATTTGACTAACATTTGCTTGCAACTGAGATACGTAATTGCCTTGCGAGTAACTAGACACTGTATTCATATTGCACAACACTCACAGTTAACGCGGGACACCAGCTCGGAACCACGTTATCCGATAATTATGTTCTGTGTGGACAATCCGAATACTTATGGTAATGCCAGTTATAAATATGGGATTACAAATGCGTGCATGAATACCCCATTTGTAGGAGAATTAAAACGGTGTAGCGTGTCGAGTGTTGCCCGTTTGTAATGAAGACTAATCGCTGCGTCTCTTTAATCGTTTGTGGTTTTTTTGCTTTTTTTTATAGTGCCTGTTTTCAATTTCGTTGAATTACTCTAAACAATTAAAAAATTGCGAAACTAAAACCGTTTTATTGGACTTGAATAATGACTAACAGTCGAGCTCTGATAACGATTAATTGATGTGTGCTCTTGGAACTTCTATATTGTCTTTTGTCTTCACAGATTAGATTGACACGGAGGGTGGCTGACACTATATTGTGATCCTTCATTAATTTTTAACCTTCTTGCATTGTTTCGCACTGGCTGTTCGTATGCGATTACCATTCACAATTACGTCTCATCCATTCTATTTAATAATTCTCAATACTTATATTTTTGTATATTCACTTTATTTTTATTTGATTTCACATTGAATCTCAACAGATGGTCTCAATGTTGATTATTCAATATTTCTCATTAGCATACGAGTATACAAATTATATACATATTGTTATGTAAAATTTGACTATTCAATACTTTTCCTAAAAAGAGCTGAATTTAGCTGCGGCGCTGTTTACTGACTGATTTTGATAAAATTTGGCGCACAGATTAGGTATCTGATTTTAAAGAGGAATTGGGAATATGGGCATAATTAGTCTAGTGGTTGCTGAGATAATTGATTGTTAAGTTTAAAAACGGGGCGATGATGATAGCTGAGACTGTAAAAAATTGCCGTTGATAAGAGTGTGGTCGCGAGGTCTACTGTTGCAGAACTACTAGTATACCTATCGTATCTTGCCTTTAGCATGGATCTAGTCGCAACAGAGTGTGGTCGCGAGGTCTACTGTTGCAGAACTACTAGTATATCTATCGTAACTTGCCTCTAGCATGGATCTAGTCGCAACAGTTATATAAAAAGAAATAACAATTTGAAAAATTATACATAATAAAACCCTAGGGTTGGCCTGGTCCATTGAGTGGTAATAACAAAACTATTGCATTGAATTTTACTGAAACTCATAACATTGATAATGACCTGGATAAACAAGCTTCTTTTAATCTTGGAATAATGTTGCTTTGGGGTTGTCATATATACCACGTGGGTTTAGGAGCCGCAAAATACAGCAAGTAATATAAAAATAGTAAAATACTGTTTACACTACAGTTTTGAGTTTGCCTTTCCATCTCATAAATAAGAAATACGTGCATTAATACCCCATTTGTAGGAGAATTAAAACGGTGTAGCGTGTCGAGTGTTGCCCGTTTGTAATGAAGACTAATCGCCGTGTATGTTTATTTGTCTAAAGGTGTTCTCGCATTAGCAGTGATGCCTATGTTTAATCAGAAACCCATAATGTTTCCAATAAGTTAATGTTATGTTATGGGGAACATGAGTACGGTACGTGTTAGCTAGTATTGTGAATGAGCTGAGTGGTGAGTACGTCTAAACCGTGCTCAAACCATCAGGATAGCTGTTGATCAGGCAAGAACTGATAACATTCCTACGACAGGCTTGAGCTTTAGCAGGCAACATAGAGCAGATAGCCAAATGGTGATAGGGCGCCCGTTTGGGTAGCTAGCACCCCCCCAAGATTGAACCTGTCACTATGTACCTAACTGCCGGTTAGTACTAGCACCTTTGACTCAATCGAACAAGTGGCAAAATAACAAAGATTATGCAGTATATAAAAAATCTGGTTCTGAGATAGTTATTTGGTTCCGTACACTATGATTTTTTTAGTGCCAAGTCGTAGGAGGGGAGGTACTTCTTAATGAGCTATGGCTCGGGGCGGTATGTGGCGGTGCAGTGCCGTGCAAAACTTTGGAGCTTGAAGCAAGAATCTCCAACAGCCGTTAGCGGGCGTATCATTCCCCACACTGCGAACAACGTGACCGCCTGGAAATACACATAAATAAATTTAAATTTAATGTAGACCTATGTTTATTTTGTAATTAAAATCAACGAAGTTAGTAAGTTAAAAGAGTTCAAAAGCACGATCCAACCTCAATCTCTCCGAGGCCATAAATCTCTGAAATCTCCAGTGGCGACACGACATATCTTTCTCTACATTTACCCGATCATAATTTGTAGAGCCATAGAGTTCGGTACTTAAATGTAAATTATTACTTGTTTATTTGTTAATACGTCGGTAGAGTATACATCATGATTACGTGGGCTTAAGAATGGGGATAGAGTAAAGGATTTTCATTATGTTTTGGAAAGTTTGAATGTTATGTATAAAATAATATAATTTATAACGCATCTTATTACACTCGCGTTACAAAAAAGATTATTTCATTTTTACATCTCTATAACAGAATATTCTCAAGACATTTTAGCTCTCTCCCTCTTTGCAGTAGCTTTGTATATCATAGTTTTTTTGCGTACCTGTTGTATTGAACTTCGAGACAAAGATCTGCGTTTCTCCAACGACCGTTTATATCTGTACTGTGCTGGTTGTTTCTTCAGCTTTTGGGCTGGTGGAGGCCTCGAGCTCTTGCTACTTGCCCCTGCTGAACCTCGGGGCGTAACTACCCCCTGGTATATCTTGCCCTGCGCAGGTTGCATTAAGAGAGCAGCTCTGCACAGAGGCTGTAACGCACAACTTGTAGTGTGGTTTGATTAATGCTTGTTTTTTTTAATTTTATGAATGTTTTCCTTTTCTACTACTTTGCGTGTTGTCCCGTTACTGTCCGGAGGTCTAGGCATCTTAAGCCGTCAGTATCTCGCGGGGGAATATGTACGAGTAATTATGGTTGATAGGTTTCCCTCTTTCGTCTCGAATTACAATTTACTCCTATGTCATAAAATGGTCTCCAATTCAGCATAATGCTGGTTTAAACCAGCGCTGGTCTTCCGTTGGAGCCAGTCTGTGACGTCACGGTGGATTTATACAACAACAATTTAAATTATTAAAAAACAAATTAACAGTACAACCGTATACTTAGTTCTTCAATAGCTATTTTTATCGATGTACTTGTTTAATAAACTAAACTCTAGCATACTAAAATGTAACTATGGGTAGTTCCTACTCTGCCACCAGTAAAATCCAAATGTTGGTTGGTACCACCACAGACCTGATACTCTGTCTTCAATTAAGGGCATGCACATTTCAAATTTCTTATTGTAATAAGAACGGCATACCACCACTTACACTTACTACACATTGAATATTATACTCGTAAATACAAAATTATCATTTTATGTCAATAATAGTATGCTGAACGATAACAATATTTAAACTATTTAAATATGTCATGATGATATAAAATAATATTAACGAGTACTTAGAAATACATTTCATGGAATTAATTAAATGGCTAATTATACATTTTCACAAAATGTCAAACAAATTAAGAGTAACGATTTCCAATTGTCAAAAAATATGTCAACATCAGGTTTCGCATACAAGAGTGCATTGAGGTTACGCATTGACTGGCACAGTATGTACACTGGGGAGTGAAAAAGCTTATGCCGTCGGCTCGGTCTGTGATGCACATATTTGTCTGGCAAGCACTATCACGTTAAGGTTCGAATCGCCATGTAACAATAAACAAGTGAGAATCAAAATGCAGGGTGATAATCTGAGCGCACGGGTAAACATAACATCAGGTAAAAGGTTTTTGTGTCACAGGAACTGTGCCATGGGTCGTGGGTTGCCCATAACGGTAGACAAGGGCTGCGGAGGCGCACACCACGTCGCAATGATCTCCATAAATTGTGATTAGGGTAAGCGCGTGTGTTTACTCTATAAGTTACACGTGTCGACGTCGTTGTGGTCACAACCCGTATGGTAACGGATGGGGCCGGATGTCCATAAGGTTCAGTTAACGTCGGAATAACTTCAACTTACATAATTATTGTAATATGATATGAACTTACCTGCCTCGAGCTGTATCTTATAACTTATAAAAATGTCGGCTAAGCGCATGCCAAGTACTGGTCAAACTGAGTTCTGTAGACAAGGTGAATAAATAAATAAATATTCCACAACTATCACACAACGCCATCTAGTCCCAAGCTAAGCAGAGCTTGTGTTATGGGTACTAGACAACTGATAAACATACTTGTATATTTCTAAATACATAAATATTATAGATAAATTACACCCAGACACAGAACAAATGATCGTGCTCATTACACAAACATTTGTCCTGGGTGGGAATCGAACCCACGACCTCCGGCATAGCAGTCAGGGTCACTAATATATTTCATAATATGTTGATTTCTTATTTTCTAAAATTAAATAGTTAGTATTTTCATGAATGTGAACCAGCTGCTAAATTAGATTCAATAGTACAACTATGTGTGTTTATATTTGATGATTTTTAAAGCATATGCTTGCATTTGCATAAGCCTGCTTAGGGGAAGAAATGAGCAAGCCCAAACTTTGTAATTGGCGAGAAATTCGATATATATTCTTGTCATAAATATAAATACAACGAATATATTAACCGCAGCTATTAAATGCTAAATCCAACCGTGACACTGTGGGGTCATCCTAATCCCCAACGTGTCCAGGTTCACACCGCCGCGGTCGCGGGCGCGGTCGCACGTGCAGTGTGTCGTGCGCAGTGCTGCGTCCCCTCACTGGACAGTATCATGTCACGGCACATCAACCGCTCGTTGAATAGTTCAATTTATTGAATTACATCCTTATATCAATGAGGGCTTAATGAGTGAGGGAGGGTTGTAAACAGTTTTCTTTTATTAGTCATAAAGTTACAAATGTTTTGGATTAATAGAAGTTGAATTTTGATTTCAGTATATATTCAAATTTAAAACATTTTGTGTATTTGTACGCTCACTAAGCCTTTTATTATATGTAGACTTACCTGTATGTATTTGATTTGACCTCGTCGAAACATATCACTAATT
The DNA here is from genome assembly GCA_917880725.1 of Selenia dentaria. Lineage (NCBI taxonomy): Eukaryota > Metazoa > Arthropoda > Insecta > Lepidoptera > Geometridae > Selenia > Selenia dentaria. The sequence continues at coordinate 31,355,331 of OU862895.1, read as the reverse complement.
TGGACCTTTTCGTACATTATTTTTAATTGGTTAAGATTATTGTTTTAGCCAGCATGAATAACTGCGTAAGTCTAACGTAACGTTCACGTGAAACAATATAAACTGTCATTTATCTAGGGCAACTGTGGCACAGATGGCTCATGGTTACTATACCGAAGCGTGACGCGTTGACGTTTACGATCCGAATGCTTTTTCGCGAATTGTTCGTACGGCTCAGGTAGAATATCTGCACTAATATAATGCGTAGGTACCTAGCAAGATCAGTTTTTTTTTATTATTAATAAAACTACGCTCCACAGACTCCAGGGTCCACTTTTAACTTGCAGATTTTTGACAACTTACTTATAAATTTATAACATACAACAAAATACATACATGAGGAACATATATTTTTTTTTTAATTTAACTCATACAACATACATATAACATAATACACTTGAAGTTATTGATACATTTTATTCTGAGTTGGTGCAAGCATTCACAGCAGACCAGTGCCCGCAAACAGCACCCGTTCACGAGTTGACGCATGTGCCAGCCATCGCCTTCCTCAACCATTTCTGAGGGAAGATGGCGACCCGCCACACACGCCACCGCTTGCCAACACATTTCCGTGAGCATGTCTGCTCTGGATGCCCACACCATCTCTTTGTCAGTTATAATTTCTTAACGCTAGCTTAAATACAATTTGAAAAACTACATATATTACAGCAAATGGATTAGTACATTTATTGTGAGCCCACGTTGCCCACTTTGCGCTGAAGCAGGGCCTCCATCACCACGCTGTTTCGATCCCTGATTGCCATCTTCAGGTTATAGCCGTAGATGGTTTGCTCGCTCGCAACCGTCGCTTGCCTCACAAACCGTCCGATGTCATTATCCTCGTCGTCGGCGTAGTAGACAAAGGTCCTCGTGTGCCGGAAAACCGCGACGACTGCGTGCGGGATGCTCTCGTGCAGCTTCATGTTGCTTTCGTTTTTATTGCCGCGACTGACTCGTACGTCAGTCCCTGCGCCTCGTGAATGGTAAGGGCGCGTGATCCTTCGCCCTTACCATAGCCCTGGCTGGTCAGGGTCTCCTTTTCCACCTGAGTGTGGAGCAAGATCAGTTATAGTAAAATAGTCTCACTTCATAGTATGTGACACTTGATCAGCAGCGCCTGGACATCACTTGTAGGAGTTCGTCCCTCTACACGTACGACCCAACGTAACCGACTCGACAACTAAACACTGTACTGACCCAAGCATACAGTTTATCTTTACATCCATATTTCAAAGTACTCCGGCCACATTAAGTAGTTTTGACAAATGACATGTTACTTCTCCTAAAGTCAGCCTTTCAACGCCTCCCAATATGTGTAAGTAATAGAGCGAGCAACGCCTCCCGGACGCGCGGAGATTACAAGTATTTATGGAACATTAGTGACTCTACCTCGGGGTTAAGACTCTACATAAATCACGTATTACACTGACAGAGATAAGTTTAAACAAATGTATTGACTCTATAGTTTTGTTAGACAAATTGCGATGCTTTTGTGTAGGTTCACAATGTCGCCGGCTAGATTTTTCAGATTTTCAAATTCATACATCAAACATTATCTTTCGAATACAGTATAGATTCCCTTATCTCTAACGAGTTAAGCAATGTTGAATTCTGTTTTGTCGAGAAATGAATAATGTAAATAAATAAGCACGTAGCAGACGCAGTATTCGGGTTTGCTATCGGTTATGCAATATACTTTAAAGAAAGACTGTTGTATCAAAACGAAAAGCAGAAACGCCGCTTATCTGTGTGATTATCAGGTAAATGTATCTAATGTTTAGTACTGATGCCTATAGATAGGACTAGGATAACAGCTTTCGAGATGCGAAGCGAATAATTAGTTCTTGTGAACTGTGTGCTTTGTTACAATAAAGTCAAAATTATAAAACATCGAATTATAAAACACAGCTTACCATAAAAAAAAGTTTTATTTTTATTTTATATAGTAAGACATTATTTAGAAGATACACATACCTACATACCTGCTGGGAGTATTCCACCTACGCACGTCGTATGTTTTTGGCTTGTTAATAAAAACTACTTCCCGGGACCAATAGCCGTACCTAGAAGTTTAAATTTCAGAAGGATGACGAAACCACAACTGCTAAACTACTTAAGCAATAGAATAATTCCTTCCGCTCAATCGGCCCTCCTGCATGCACTTGCTGTAGCGAAGCGAGAGCGCTATAAATCGCGCCGTATCGCGCTATATCGCATCCGTGCGTGCTCCCTGCAGCTATCTGCCATCGCGACCTCCTCTGCTCGACATCACATCGGTAATTAGAGCTTTAAGGGTTTTAGTATTGTGTAACCGCAAGGATGATAGTAATTTACCAAATAATTGAAGGATCTTCTGGTGGTTTTATGATATGTTTCGGATTCAAAGCTAATAAATACATATTTAGATTTGACATCAATGTCAAATACAAGAATTCAAATGAGCATAGTACATGACTTAATTTATCTAAACTTATTTGATTAAATGTTTCCAGATTAAGATTCAGATATTTTATTGCTTCCATATACAATGTAAAGGTGTTAAAAAAATGTACATAAAGTCTTATATGGACCCCCTGTCGGGCACCGGAAAGTTAGAAGAGAGGAAGACACAATTATGGTTATATAAATTAATTTGTAAAATATTGGTAGAAATAATTTTAATGTCATATAGTTATATAGTTACGATATACTTAATAGTTAATTATTTCGTAACTATATTATTTTCCATTAAGTACCTTCGAACTATAAGAAAAATAAACACTCGACTATACCATAGAACGAACTAAGATCCTGTACTAACCAAATCAATCCCAGAAATAATGATAATATAAAGAAACATGTAATATCTTTACAAATCATTCAATATTGACACGCATTTAGTTTCTAATTGCACAATAGAATTATAACAACTGCTTTCAATGCGTTTGTATTCGCTGAAGATGAACGAATGTAGTACTAGAAGGAACAGCAACGTCGCATGTGAGGTGCGCTGATGGTAACGTTTCAATAATCCATATATATATATATATGTGCACAAACTCACAACAAGCTGCTGATTAGGTAACAATATGCCCCTTAAGAGAGCTGTAGTCAACTCTCTTGCTGGTGGCTCTTCATTCTCAGGCTGTACATGCTTTACAATTGGTTTGGCTAATTACCTAGTTACTTCCTGACGATTTACAGCGTTCATTTCTTTAGTGATGTATATATACAATAGTTCTGCTATTACAAGAGTAAATACAATAGGTTTGCTAAGCTGCAAGGCGAGCTTAGACATGACAGTTGCAGTGTAAAACTGTAGTAGTGCGTGGCGTTGCGTTGCACTCGACACCCCGAGACTTTTGTATTTGAGTATCTTTGACCCAGTAATAACTACAGTGCTTTTCACACCTCAACACATTTTGTGCATTTATGCTTCGCACCTAGACTTTTATTAAATGTAATTATTAATTATCGTGCCGCATAGACTTCACCATCCACCTTTAATATATTTCTGTGTAATTATGTTTTCAAAATTGTTATAAAACTCTTCTTTTTAGGGGTGAACCTTTGGGCCAACACTTAGTCTGCGACATCCATGTCGGACCACAATTTGCCCTAGACGTCCATGTGCTTACGAGGACGCGGAACAATCCAACTTTTCATGTACTTTTTAGCTGGTGTGGTAATGTGTAAAGAAATTTACAAGTAAAAAAAAATCATTTTCAAAATAATCGTCGGATGCGCATGTTATTACCATAGGCATGTGTTATATTATATAAGATTCCAAATGAAGGTACTTAAAACATCAAAACTCTGAGATCAAAATTTACCAATTACAATAACTACTTATAATATATATAATAGATATACAATAACTAATTACAATACTATCAGCGAATGCCTTAATATACGTAACAATATAAATGATATTTATTTTCTTGATCAATAATGTATCTACCTATGTACTTGTACTTATTTTGTGCCAATTGTTGTATTTTACGTAATCGTGTAGAATTTTATCTTCATTTTAACTAGCTAAATTTTAAACACTTTGGCAACAATAGATGTCAATTATTTGTTTCTGTCTGCTGCAGTTTATTTACTTTTTAAATTATATTATTTAGGAAAACCAACAGCTACAAAATGGTGACTAACTAGATACAAAAGCTAACTACAAGTTTTCACGCATCGGCTTACAATATAAAAATAAATGTAAACCCTTCCAAGAACATGACGGTGTACTTGCTACTCGTATACCTACACCTCATTTATAAACGTAGAATGTAAATGAATTAAAATGTTTACTAAAATTTACCAACAAAATTTACATTACAAGTAAAAAACAATTTTAGAGCGCCAATAGCGCTCTAACATCGTTTTGGTGGGTGGAGGAACCCCAGTTATATCACTTTTAGTAAACCAATTGAATGCGTATTATTAATATTTATTATGCATATTAATAATCAATTTCCCAATTAATAAACATGTCGATTTAGTACACAATGAAACAAATCTCTCAGCTTCTACACAGCATCGACGAGCCGAGTACAATGGGTGCTCGTAACGTGACCGACGTCTCGCGCCCGCCGCCCGCCCGCTGGACGTGGATTAATGGGATCGACACCACGTTATTAATCCCACACCGGGACGCCCCATCAGCTGGACGAGCAACTCACGCGCGAGAACGGCTATAGTCTCATTATCTCTGTAGCCTTCGGATTTTAAGCTACAGTCAAATTGAACAAAACTACCTTATAATCGCAAAAAAAGTATCTTCATACGTTACTTTGCAAATTTAGACAGAAAATTTACATCCTTGGACGGGGTGCGAACTTGCATCTTTCAACAATCAGTGTCAAACGCCATGACCGCTAGGCCACTGAGGCGTATCTTCCGAACATCTAATTTCAACTCCCTATTTGATTGTACCGTCGTACGGGGACGGAGCGACATCTATTAAACAGCTTGACAAGCTTTATCCAACCGAATGAAGAGTTTTTCAAACACTTAACTTTCGTATTGATGTCGCAAGGATTGGAACCTGCATGAGCTGCATTCTCTCGGCTGCCGGGCCTGATATAATACATAAAACTATATAGCTAAGCTATATATATAATATAATTTAATCGAATCGTGTTTTAGTCTGATAATTTTTGGAGAGCGAAAACAAGTGCGTATGAATACAGTTTCAAAATTCTGTATTTTGTATGTTCCGAGATATAGTAAGTAGTTTAGTCACATCCTCCATATAACTTTAATTTCTACAATGTACATAAACTTAATCATTGTAATGCACTAATTTTGGCAGGATATCTGAAACTGTAGTTGTTTTCACCCCAAGAGAGAATCTTCTAGAAGAGGCCTTCCATTTACAGATCTCGCATCACAAGTACTCGCTGATTGAGGACTCGGAATGTTTGAAGTGTTATTTATATTTTCAGCGGTTACGCTCGGTACCTACGACCATTCTACAGTAACAGTTCCTCGCACAGCCGATCGCCATCGTCGATTGAGGCGCGGACGATGCAATTCATTTGGATAATTAAGTTAATGCTCAGTGCACGGTTTTCCGCCGCCGCCCTGCATGCTGCCTGCATGCCGGCCCCCCACCATGGCTTCCTAATCAGTACCTACCTAAATGTGCTTAGTCTTAATTATATTTGTTTACTTGTTCTTGTGCTAACACCACAAACTGTCCTGGAGGTCCGAATTGTTACTCCTGTTTGGGACACGACCATTATCCGTTGCAAATCCAAATCAAATTTGTTTTTCAAACGTTACGTGTTGCGGGAAATACCTTAAATAATTAAGTCACATGTGGCTGTTAATTTTAATTATTGTATTTTCTGGAACTATATGCGTTACAAGAGAACCAGTTGAGTTTGTTACCTGTGCGTTTGATTATGTTCAACGGATGCATAATTAATCCTGGGCTCGCACGGCATAACTCTCTTGCTACAAATACGATATTTGCAACACAAGCTTCAAACACTATGTTTGGTCAATCGCCAGTCTTTTTGTATAAATTAAGTATTTGAAGCGGCATTTTTATCCAATTAAATATTCCTTCTTTTTGAACTCAAGATTACGCCTCATTGGCTCCAACAGAATATTATCTTCTTGTTTTTTTTATCTGTCAGTAATCTGAGGCCAGTACACAGTATCACAGTCATTCGCCCCGAATCGTATTCGTAGATAAAGACATGAGATGCGCTCGGGCTTCATGCGGCGGAGCGCGGGCGTGGCGTCCCTCCCCGCACCCCGCGCGCGATCCTCCGACCTCGTGATTAGATTATCTACTCTTTAATTGGACTTTACAATTTCAACTTGACTTTTAGGGTTGCACCTAATCGCATCTGTCAATTAAAAGTAATCGATAAATAGGCAACACTAGAACTATCGATCAGCGCGATGTTAATTAGAGATACGATGGAACCGCGGAGATACCTTCCAAAGAACACCACTTTCGAATTTGTTGCTGACAATCTGAGATATTCACTCCGAGATAAACCTGTCCAAGTCCGATAAATGGTATGACTGTTGTGTCCAAATGTAATTGGAAATGTGACGCTCGACAACACCCACCAACTCGTGTGTATACTGTGCACTCGAGTTTGCTAAGGAATTCCAAAACACAAGCTCGACGGAGTGGTACTTCATTTAATGATGACGATAAAAAGTAACTAAACTCGATTGATTTATTGATAAATAGATTATTCTCAGTTCTGGCAAATTTCTAAACCGGTTTCAATAAACTAATTCGAAAAAGATACCGCGATAAATCTATTAACGTACTATCTACGTACATACCTTTATTTATTTCAACTTTGCGTTCGTCAACATTCGATTGAATCAATTTACAATGAGGACATAAAACTAGTTGCGTTGGTTTTTCTAATTAATCCAGGTCCAAGTGTAGTTTATAGCTGTACATAAACTTGTCGGTTTGAGGTTAATGATCCAGTTTAAAAGTCAATAAGCTTGTAGTGAAATGTAGTTATATATCTTTTTGATCTCACTATTAACTCGTATAGTAACTACAGTTTCCATGGCAACCGCGATGAGTATATTGAATATATTGTGTCGGTTATTAGAAATATAACAGTTAAAATGGCAAAGAAATGTATCTACAAAAAGTCTTCAGATACGAGTAGAAGAAGTGTCTGCTAATCATAAAAGGTTTTAAGTAACTTCTACATGGTTAATATATAAGTTACTTTAAACCTTTTGTAATAACTAATTTATCATTCCCGTCTCTGTTAATGATAATTAAATACATCCCAACAACAACAGCAAAGTATAATAACAATCAGAACGATTATAATAACTTATATTTTTCGCTTGACATTTGATAAAATAAATTAATTGGCCACCGTTACTTGGAAATCATTCGATCCGTAGGCAACGTAGACTAAACTCAATTTATTTCCTAGAAACACATAAATGAATTCATGAATATTTAAATACTAATAAATAAATAGATATAAAATAATATGTCAAAGTAACGGTTTGATAAGTAATTGAGTGCTTAACTTCAAGTGCAAAACGCTCCAGGTTTTTTCAATTTAAATGAGTAACACCATTACATTAATTGAAATTTATTAGTTAAATTACATTTAGATTTTTATAATTTTGACCTTAGATCCGTGTCCAAAAAGTAGAGCCTCTACCGAGAACGATAAACTCGGAGCCTTTCTTTTCAAATATTTACTTATAATGTTTAATTACAAGGGTGACATGATAACGAAAAGATGAAAAATAATTTCAACACTATGTATAATTATGTCTACTACCTGATACTTTATTGAAACATTCCATTAAAAAACATGACTTTAATGTAAGCCTTTTATGCGAGACACGTCCAAGTCGCTCGCCTGAGTTTAAGCGTCATGTGTGTATTACTAAAGTTCAGTACCATTCAGAATTTTACACTAAAACAGTTTAAAACCCTTCATGGCAATGCACTGCGCTCGTCACACTGAGATATATAACGTTAAATATATAAATATCTATAATTTTACTGCAAACATTGCCCTTTTAACCGAATCACAGAAATGTTTGCCCACTACTGCTTCAAGGTTTAATAATTGGAAAAGGTGAGATATTTCTCCAGGTGTACTCTGCGTAAGTCCTACTAGACTACTACTATATGTCGTAGAGTATAGAGTCGTACAACCCGGCGCACAGTTCTTCATGGAGGGTTCATTTGTCTACTCTGGTGTAATACAAGATGCTGCCATGTCTGCTATTCTATCCTTATTACGTGTGGTCATTGGCCGCATCGCCACAGATTATCCACAACACAAGTGCCTCGTCGTGGCAATCATGCAATTATACCATTCCGGAGAGAAATCAACCGCCGCCATTGCTCACAGATTTATTGTCACATTTATCGAACGAGTTCTGCTTTGCTGTTGCACTGCGGCACCCACAAATTAACCGAATATCCGATTCATAACGCCATACCTACGCTTTTTCAAATGTTATTTACTAGCTTTTCAAACTTCGTTACTTATATGCAATTTGGAATTCAAATTAAGACTCAGAAGACACGTAGAACAGAGGTATAATATGTAAATTATTATCATGTTTTAATTGAGTGGATTCCAAAGTATTTTTACATATATTTTGAAATATAACAATCAAATCGTTTTTTTAATAATTTAATACGTTTTAAATTCTTAATAGGCTAATGTTTGACTACTATCTCTAATGATGGTGAGAAATGACTCAGTCGAAGGTGAATCGCACTAGATCTCGAATGTCGACGGACTCTTGAACACACTGTTCAATGTCGAGCGTGGTAGTTAGCCAGGCGGGTACCAGGAACTGTCTAACCTCTGTCCATGATAAAGATTTCATAACGATATTATCTTCACCGAAAGCTCCGAGGTAGGGAGAGATCGATCCAGTGGCCTGTGGAGGCTGACCCTATCGTCCCCGGGCTATCATCGCTATACATATCAAACAAGTGCAGCTTAACTGCAATTAGTTCTGCGCAAGAACGAGATCCACCGTTAGGGTGGACGTGCATTGTCCAGCTGATGGTGGGGCGATACTGCAGTCGGCGAGGGGTAGCTGCGAACAAATAACTGATTAGACAGGGTCACTGTTGTGTGGACCTCGAGGGCGACATATATTGAGGGCTTAAATTTGCATTCACTCTTGTTTTTATTTTGTTGTTTATGTACGAACCCCTTTTAAACTCATGTTTATTTTAAAAAAAGGTACGAATTATTATTTTCATAAACTGACACTTCGGTAATTGTTTATGAATGACATTTGTGACAGCTCAGTTAGATGAAGAAATAAGATTTTCAACACAGCGCGCTGCACACGTAAACGTTAACTCTTCATTCTATAACGTATGGTTCTATAAGGTATGGAAATATATATGTTATAGGGACTCGTAGGTATATATTGGTAGCTATTCACGTGTTCAAAAAAACTAAACTAAACTACCGAACTAAAAATTTATTATGGTGGTCTTTATTCTGTTAATAATAAAACACAAAATCATGTAACACTTAGAATGACACTTCTAAAATAGGATTATTCTATTCAATTTTGGGTTATTTTATGTTAGTTTAGCGAGCACCAAATTACGTGACGAGTAAACTGTCTAAAATATGCCCACAATTGAAGAGAAATATCAAATTGTAGTGCTGTCATTCGAAAGTGTTATACTAATTTGGATTTTAGCCTAAACTAAATAAGTACCTACTGCCATAATTTTGAGATTTTTACACTGACACTATTATCTTCCCGCGACGTAGTTCGCGTGGAATGAGATTGTTGCGATCTTAGATTAGATTATTGATCTGAGATTATATACCGGACACTTCTTATCCATTGACTCGGGATTAAAGGTCGCATTTCTGTGAATCCTGGGTAAAAAAAATAAATTGTTAATTTAGACGTTTTAGCGGGAAGAAGTCACAAACATACACACTCACTCACATTTGCGCATATTAAAGTGTAATTCCGATTGGACGTATAAACCCCATCATTAAATGTTCTGTAATTCTGCGCAGCTGTGTGTCACGCGGTGATATATCAGTTTAGTGGTCAAAAAAATAAACAATACATTGCTGAGTCCCCTCCGAATTAAAAAGATTAAAATCATTTCGCTCAAGTCCTATTAATATACAGGCAAATTAGCTCCATTCATCAAGATAGAGTTGAGAATTGAGTAAAAATTATGTCAACTTTAAAAATCTAGCTACGTCACGTGGTTTACACGCGTATTGACAAATGTTAATGACGATGAAATCTATATCCTCCTAAATCTATGTCCTACTTTAGAATGAAACAAATTGACAATCTTTAATGGTTACTCGTTCATCTAATTAGTGTTCAAAGAGACAGTAGAGTCATATTGTCACTTAGTTAAGTCGCATACCTGGGACAGAACAACGCGCTCGCACATCAACTGAACAACCGAGATATCTTTATTGAAGTATACGAGTAGCACTGAGCCCTATATTTTATTTCTTACCCAAGTTAGGATCAGAGTCTAGCTCAGGCAATTAGATTTCAGTACGTTAATCATGTTAACTATTATTTTAGAAGTATAAAAATTAAATGAAAACATACGCAGGATGCTGCCGCTAGGTTTTGTCTCCTATGTGATTATCTCATATCTCTTCCTATGTGTCAGCTCTGGTGTCATATCAAGTTCATCTTGAAGTAAATCATCCCGCGATACGACATGTAGTTTTTTTTGCATACATAAAAAAAATGTACAAGTAAAGACTCTCTTTCGTATTTAATTATTTATTTCTAGTGGAATACGTATAACAACCATAACGTCTAGTGAAGTAATGGTCAACAGTGAGCCCTATCAACAGTCAACAGTTAGTTATAATATTAAACTAAAATGGTATAAATCTGAAGACTGCAACGGTTCCATCAATTTTGCAAGTTTAAGAAGTAGAAAGGACTAAATGCATTTAAGAATATATTATTCCTCTACTCACTGAGCTCAACATAAGGACTCCCTTTCCTTAGAGTTCCGTTTTGGCTTAACACTTTTTTTATAATGGTTTATCAAAGTGAATTCCTCTCCCCTGGTGGAAAGCGAAGATGGAATCAAAAAGCAGTGCATTAGTGCCATGAGCCATGAGCTGCACTAATCGCCACCCCTATGATGACCTGAGAGATACTTTTTCACGCTGCAAGAAAATACGTACACCGGCAGAGAATTTCACAATTTACTTACACGACAGAGTTAGGCACTGCCAAACTTTTTGGTTCGTGGTACGAAATTTTGAACAGTAGGTTCCTATTATGGATGCAATGCTAGGCCGTACGAGTAGTTCGGGATCGGAATAGCGAGGAAGGAATAAGATAGGAAGAGAAAGAGGTTTTAAGAACATTCGCCATGAAACAAACGGTAGAAAACGCTTAGAGAAGCTATAGTTCTATGCACATTTACTTAAAATAAAAATAAAATGTGATTTGTAATTCATTTCGTTACGAGCTCAGAGGCCCATAACGTGCGACAAGACTACCTGTGTGTCTATGAACACAACACGTGACACACACAAGGCTCCATTTTACTCCTTGTCGTTGGACTCCTAAAAACCAACCTTTACAAACTTAGCTTTACAATTATTAATTAAACTGACCATTTCATAATATTATACTCGTATATACTATCTATCACTTACGGCACCCTAATCGCAATCACATCACCCGCGACCCGTCCAAAGAGAGAGTTATCACAAAACAATCAAACAGTCCATCGTCGGCCTCTAACGACTCGTCAATTAAAGTGAAAAATCTACGGCGCGGCGACAAATTAACCTCGAGACCGTGATGAAGTGTGATCATATATCGTGATGAAGCGTGATCATCACACGTGATAAACTGTTATCATTGCGCTGTGATGGACGGTTTATCGAGTGATAGCTCAACGACCGAAAGACGACGTACGTTCTCTAGAGTGTAAGTCGGAACCGATGTCGTATAACTCTGGTGATGTGACGTTTATGCGATGTATGGTAGTCCGTGTCCCATTCAATGATAGTATATGGTGCCTTTTATGTTTTATTCAGTTTAGTTGTGAGTTGTCGTGAGGCAGATCATTAGGCAGAAATCTGTGTAGCAACTAAATGCAGTTAACTGTACAACTTGTGCAAGATTCCGTTTCTGTTGTTAGTGTGTGTGCCGCACCGCAGTGTCTTATATGCTGCGTCGATTCAACAGTGTGCAAACAATATACTAGTATAACAATATACTAGACTTTCTTTGCGAGGAATAAGGTTAGTTCGTACTTCGGGAAGTACTTGCTGAATCGGGCCATCTCCACCTCACATATCCTACAAATCCCTTCAGCCGTTTTTGCATGATTGAGTAATAAACAACCACACACCCATACTTTCACATCTATATCTATAGCTGTTCACTCATTTCCTCTTAAACAGATACCAAGCCTTACACTCATTTCCATCTATATCACATTATCACAAACAAAACCTCCACAATAAGGTTTATCTCGCGCACTATCGAGACATCCGATAGCGGCAATTATGTTGTCGCATCGCGTCGTCGGTGGTCCCTCCCCTTCACCCATCACCCTTCACCTCTCACCCCGCACTTGTTGCCACGATAATGGACAGTAATTGGCCATTGATTCCTTATTGTTTAATCTAGCGGGAGCGCTACTGTAACTACTTCTTCTATAGGGTATACACGGAGATCTTGACTTGAACCATAAAGTAACACAGTGGCTGTCTGTATGTGATAGACAATTTATTCAAAAGAAATAAAGAGTACAAGGCTGTTTTGAAACATAGATCCTTTGTTGGACACTTCCTGGTTCAAGCAGGCAGTAAACTTGGCACGGTGGATCAGAACGAGGGCTAGAAGATCAAAGTTAACGTTAAACAGGCGTGAGTGGTTTGAAAATCAAATACCTAATAAAACAAATAGAAATTGTATTGAACAAAGCAGTGTCCTTAGCACGGAAATTAAAGTTCCACTATATTTACATAGTTACTTGTTTATAGGATGTCTTGGTATTATATAAGAATCGACCGGAGTAAGTCATAAGGACGTTTCTCTTCATATTTAATTTTGTTTTTGTAAATTGTAATTGCTGCTGTCGCCTGATTTTGTAGCTTAATTCTACGATTTAATTCACTCGTATTGCGCCAATGATACTACATAAATATAACCGGAGTAACTGTAGAATAAACCCCTGTTTAAAATAAATGAAATATATATATAAATCTATGTGTTTTCAAAGTCATTCCATAGTTTTATTTTTGAAGCATCCGTTAAAAACTGTTTTTTTATATAACGGCAAATACGCAATTAAATGGAAGTTTAATATTTCAGGCTCGACGTCTGAACGATTCACGAGAGAGGGCAAATAGCTATAGAGTAAAATATTTCTGTGTCCACTAGAACAAACTCAATAATAGTTAATAGACTAAACAAATATATATATTAGTTTTTCCTTATTTGTGCATGCATAGAAAGTAGCAGATACACAAAAAATATAAAATGTATGTCCCTACTTACTATCGATAGTCAAACTCGAGGTAAATGGTTTAAACCATTAATTATATATATATATATATATATATATATATATTTGTATATAATCATTTCAACTCGTTATTAATGTTCTAGTATAGTTTCTCTATGTACCTACTCATTCTTTAAATATTGTCATCTTCCATTTAATTATAAGATTTTAAGTTTGTAAAAAGTCTAATAATTCAGACTACTTCGGACTGTACTATTAGTGAAAACTATTTAGGCTAGTTTATTCTAAATTTCCAATTTTATTAGTTAAATATTATAAGCTGTTTGTTTTCCATATAAGTAAATAAAAAATAAAATAAAATAAAAATAAACTATTTAATGTAAAACGTTCCACGAAGTATTAGAAAAAAACATTAAAGAAATGTGAATTAAATCGGTAACATCGTTCTCAAGTTATAGCCAGGAGAAATAGGGGTTCATTTTTATATTTATAAGAAGATTATCGTTTCATTCAAAATTATGCAGATTTGAATGTTTGACAAACTTAAATTATTATAGTATTAGGTATTTTATTAAAGGACTAACGCCTGCTTCGCGATCTCAAACATTGAAATTTATAGAGAGAAAAATAATAAAAACTCAGATAGAGAGTTAAAATTCGATGCTCGGACCTCGATCCTCGGTGGCCTAGCTGGTCATGGCGTCTGAAACTTTATGTAAATTAATTTTTTTACCGCAAATATTATCTTCATAAATCTTGCCACTAGTTGATAATAGTCATAACATTTATTTTATTAATAAATATGACACAAAGGTATACAGAATGATTTGTTGATGCATTCATTTTGACTGCATGACTTGCCTAATATAATATTCCCTTATTGCATTACCAACAAATCATTCTGATGCTAATTTTGACGAGTTATTAAATGAGATGCCTCAATATTCGGGCAATATTTCCGCCATGAAGGGACAGAGTAGAATATTTCACCGCCGTCGGGATGTGAATAGACAGAGGTGAGGTAACGCGTCATACTACATACTACTACTAGTAGTCCGACATCTTTTGTAAAAACAGCCGAATTTATTAGTACTCGTACCACCGCGGTGCCAGATATTCTCTCGCGAAGCAACTGCGTGCAAACATTACAAAGTAAGGGTGTGAAGGGGCTCTAGCAAGTTAAATAACTCGTTGAAAGAGACTCACAAACCAATGCCTCGTGCTATGAGCGCAGTACAGAACAACTCAATACTACAGTTGCGCTCTGGGTGACATTGTAACTGGGCAAACGTAGTGCTTAACATCAGGCGCACGACTAGACCATCTTCTCACCTAATTATATTTAAAAAATGTAGGAACGCCTGCTCCAGTAGCGAGCGCTTCGGTTTGTGTGATTCAGCGATGTATTCAAGAGTTCTTGTTTCCCCTGGCTTCTGGGTGATCCGAATCTTTTTGTGAGAAAGCTTTAATACGCTGCAGCGCACCACACACCGCTACGTGACTTTTTGCTCACGCGCACGGCAATCAAATCGAGCCCACATTGCTGGTCCTTTGAGCCGGATCGAATGTGGTATTCAAAATCTTTTCAAAATGGCTGATGAAGTTTCAGGTTTCAGAGTGCATTGTGTGCAGTGGCGCGAGCGATGACGACCAATGAGTACTCCGCCGCGTTGAGATTGGTCGATGAGATCGACGATTCGCTCGTGAACAGCGCGATTTCAAGCACAATTTGTTCCGCGATCGAGCGATATCACAGCAATACGCCGGTTAATTGAGACCACGGTCTAGGAACAATAGATTGTTTTTCTAGGTTGGTTTACATTGTTATACCATTGTTTTAAGAAACAATGTGCCAAAGATGTTTCAATGTATTACGTAGATTCTATTTTTATCTCATTACATATTTTATGGTTAGAGATACCCTGATTAATTTATATTTTACTTTAGGATTAAGCTACGCAGGAGTATCCAAGGAGACGGCCCGGTATACCCAATAAAGCGATAACCTCTGCGTCTGTATGACGAATACGGTTGCTCGTCCTACCGCTCCCACCCTAAGACTGGACCTACTGACCTTTTGGATTTTTGAATGTAGCCCCAGTACATCTGAGATAGCTTCAACCCTGGTCTGTTTTCATTACTTGGTGGGTCTGCCAAACTGATACGTGGGCGTGCATAGCGTTGCCTTCTCCGCCCAAGTTTCCTCCTCCTCCTGGTCCCCTTCATATCCAGTGAACGAGACCACTCTCCTCCCTAACCCTCCCTGCGGCCTTCTTTCATGACAATGGTGTCTTCAAAAAAGGAGGCGGTGGCCTCCTGATTTTAGATCATGCCCTTACATTACTTAACATGTGATTTGTTATTAAAGGCACACTTCGTGAAAATATGATAAACATTAATAGTTATATCGATGGAATGATTACTTTACAATGGCGGACTGATGACTTTACAGGGTGAAACTAAGGAACATGATGCACGTTTTCCCAGTTTTTGGTGTAAAATTTGCAAGCTTATCATTTCTTAGTAGACTTTCGGCCAGTGCCAATAACCTATCTTTGGTCGGTTTATCTTACTAGAGATATTTGACACTATTTGTATGGACGTTATGCACATTTCTATCGGTAGTAAGCAAAACTGTGCATAGATTTATTATTGCGATCGGCCCATGACGTCATCCATGTCGGAGAATATAGCGCAGCCCATTGTTAAGATGTACCGTATGTAAACATGAATAACTTGCTATAATTATTTTCGTTAAAGCATTGAACAGGAAAGCAATCTGATGGTTTTAAATTGCATATTAATATTGTATTATATATTACTCGTATGTACGTCATTCAAAAAATTGTGAAAGTTTAATGAAAAATCTTTTGAATAAAATAATTTATTGATCCCCACGGGTCAAGGGTGCCGTGTGAAAGAAGCTGATCACATCACCGTTACAAGACACATACAACGCCGCGTTTAAAGCAAATACAGCCTTATTGCGATATGTATAATGTTTATAGAAAATGTAAAGTTATCTTGGTTTGTTTGTTTAAGCAGCAAATCGAGTTAAGTGTTGTATAGCTGTTCGTTAAAATCGCACTTTAGAGCCGTTCGAGAAATAATAGATTTAATTATAAATGTAAGAAGAGCTGTCGACGGCCATTATTCGACTGGTGTTGGGTGACTGCCATTTAATTAGCTGCCTTGTGTTTGTAAATGGTTACAGATTAATGGAGTTGTGCGGTCAATCGAATATCCGGGTGAATAGATGTCTATTTAGCCAAAACTTTTTTGTATCCTTACATGGTTTAAGATATTTATTTCTCTAAACAATATAAATTCACTTTACAGAGAAACACAAGCATCCTTAAATTTAGGTAGGTATACATTGTAATTGCAAACATAGGATAGGAACGAACTAAAATGAAATAATTATATGTAGGAACTTAAACAAAGTAGTCATCATCTTCATCATCATCTCAGCCGTAGGACGTCCACTGCTGAACATATGCCTCCCCCATAATGTTCCAAATGGACCGGTTGGAACATAGCACGTTTAATGGAGACTCCATTAAACGTGCTATGTGCCCTGCCCACTGCCACTTTAACTGGCTAATCTTCTGGGCTATGTCGGTGACATTCGTTCTTCTACAGATCTCCTCATTTCTGATTCGATCACGTAGAAAAACCCCGAGCATAGCCCTCTCCATAGCTCATTGTGCGACTTTGAGCTTATCTATGAGACCCATAGTAAGAGACCACGTTTCAGTGCCATAAGTCATCACTGGTAACACACATTGGTCGAAGACTCTTGTCTTGAGGCACTGAGGTATTTTAGACGAGAAGACTTCGCGAAACATTCAGGAACGCTGCCCAGCCAAACAAAGTAGTACTCAGGTATAAAACGCGATTGCCATTATCAGGTAGGTAAGTACAAACAGTTAAGTAAAAAGAGCGAATTCTGTGCCAACAGTACCACCGGTCGGTACCATAAAAATATATTAAACCTTACCATTTTAAAACTCTAACGGTGCACGTTCTGTACATACATATATATACAACTAGCTGCGTTCCGCGGTTTCACCCGCGTGGTGATGGATGATGATTATGAATCAAATATAGCTTTGTTACTCATGCATAATGGAGCTTTCTACTGCTGAAAAAAAATTTTGAATCGGTTAAGTAGTTTTGCGTTTCTATTACAATCAAGAAACAAAAACATTCATTTTTATGATTAGTGTTAAATACCAAGGTACAAATAATATGGCTTAGTTTGAACCGGCGTTACTATTGCATATTTATACGTAAAAAAGTAGATCTTGTGATTTGTTCTGATCGCGCTATAATATAACTTGAGAACGGATGAAACAATCTCGTTAATTCTTTTTTGTTGTGTTAGTTATTGTCAGGAAAAAGTCCTTATGGACGAAAAGATGGTAGGTTATGGCGAGGTCGAAGGCCGAGCCTACTTCACGAGCGACGTCGCGTGGAGTTGCTAGTACTAGATATTATATACATGTACTTAGATAACAAAAGGAATAAATATAATTTTTAACCTAAACAAACCAATGAAAACCTATGGGCACTATGTGTACTACGGGCGGTTATACCAAACTCGATGAACTTTGCGAAAACTGCGAAACGCTTCATGAAAACTTTTTAAAATGTCTTCCTTGTTTACCTAGTTGCTAGTAACGGCCTGATAAATGCGAAATGCGGGATTCCAGGATCTGAGATTGAATTCCATCCGTGACTGGGATATTCTTTTTGATATGTCAAGTTTTGCATGTTTATGATTTGTTAATGTGCGCGTCCGTGCCTGTCGCGACACAGAGAACCCAGGGCATGAGTGTACCCACATACATGCTATCAAAAAAAACATATTATACAAAACGGTACGACATCTTCTACCTATAAAATGTCGTCATCATACATATACATTAATTCTCAAAAGAAAACATCGATGCTCATTATTTTAGCGACAAATTACAATTTAATTTATTATCTTCACGCTGTAGCTACACTAGGTAATACCTAATATGTTAATGATTAGCGAAATTAGAAATAGTTTTGAAGAATATTGTTTACATTTTTATAACACTGCGCAAAGTGGCGCGTAGCATTAATTAAAACAATGTTTAATCGGAATAAATGTGGGCGAAAAAGTTAGTTTTAGTTTAAACTAGACATAACTGCTCCGAATCTACAATTTTATCTTGATTAAACAAAACAATAGTCTATAAAAACTAATCAGCAACCGTCGCCGAATCTCGCAAATGTCCGCATCGTCACGGTATCGTCACGGCGCGTCACGGCGCGTCACGGCACGTCACGGACACGATTTCACGCGTCACGTCGCGTGTCATTTCCTTCACTCGGCACTTTTTACTCACGCCACAGATTATACAACAGTGACTGTATCATTCATGTTTTCTTTTGTTTTTATTATCTGATGAGAAGGCGTCACTGGTGGTCCGTTGTTTAGTGAACATTGATATGTTATCTATGGATAGGGCCATTAAGGATAGGTACTTCTGTTATAAGTTTGTGTCGCATGTATACATATATAAACATTAGTCGCTATATTTGTTAACTACTTCCACTTAATTAGATCAAAATTAAATTAACACGTATATAAGTAATGATGTAGTTACACTGTAACATTCAGATTTTCAGGTTTATGTAAAAAGTATGTCAAATCCCCTAAATCTAAAGATTGCATACAGACACTATGGCTACGTTCCGGGAAGCGCCGTCAACGCTCACAGCTGTCGCGCCCCGGTTTAGCGTTCCGGTTAAAATGAATGCTTGCAATGATCAACCCAAGCGGAAGGGTTACGCGGTCGCGAAAAGCGCGGCAACTTTTCTGTCAAAAATCGATAGAATCCTATACATTTGATGCTTGACAGTGACAGCTCGTAAACGACCGCGGAAACCCACCTACGATCTGCGAGCGTTGTGAGCGTTTTCGGTGGCGTCATCGATGACGTATCGAGTTCGCTCACGATGACCGTGGGCTTTTAAGGGAATGGGTGTGAAAACGCCGTGAGTGATTTTGGCGCTTACCGGAACGTAGCCTCTCTAAGATTATTAACACATACATATTTATTTCTTTATATTATATTTAGTACACTGCAATGCTTCCGAAAACTGTATATCTAAACAATTGTTATAGAAAATGCAAAAAAAAGGCATATCAATTTGTCCAAAAAATAAAATGTCTATACCCATTCTGCAGTTGCGGCGTGATAAGAAAACTGTATGATCTCTTATAACAGCTACATTACAAATTATAAAAGTGAACAATAATTTGTTGTGTAGATAAAAATAAACTACTAATTAACCGGCAAAACACTCACGTTAGGGATCCGAGTCGACATATTCAATCGAAAATGTTTTGGCATCAACTAATACGGATTGGGTCCAATAAACATTTTGAAGGAGAAGGGCATCTCTAAGAAGTGATAATGTTATGGCTGTGTTGGTGAGCTTGACCGTTTTGTCACTGTCATTGGAGACAATCGCGCGTGGGCGATGACGGGACTATTTAGTCTATTTTGACAATTTGAGGTTTACCGCCATCGGAGTAAGTAATTGAGGCAATCTGTCTGATCGGGTTTGGGATCAATATAATCAGCCAATTACTTTCCCAGTGCTGGGACAAGAGCCTTCCCCACAAGCAGAGTAGAGAGAATATGAATACGCGAACTCAGCGCGTGTGAAATTTGCAAATTTGTGAAGAACACCCAAATTTATTCCAAAAATATGCTGACGAACCCCGTAGTATTAGATCACAATATAGACATAATCTAATACAACCAAAGTCCAATCTAGAAATCCCAAAACACATAACTGAGCTCACAGAGGGCTAATTCAAGTTAACTGTAAACAACGTTTTAATAAAAAAGCTTACTATAAAGTTAGACATTATATAGAAGATATAGATGCTTGGAATACTCCACTTCTGTCAAGCTGTCTCTCATAAAATGTTATATTTGTAGTACCTAAGTAGAAACATTGTAAACATCTATATAAAAAGAATGGCCCGAGTTTCTTGCCGCTTCTTCTCGGTAGGCTCTATTTATTTTGGAACGTGGCGGTAGTCTTTACAGTACATTATAATGAAAAATTTACGTTCATAAGTGAGTCTTTGATGCCTAAATTGAATAAATGATTTTGACTTTGACTTCGGCCCTAACTCAATGGCTATAGAAATATATAATAATACGCTAAAAGACATAGAAAAGGTAGAATATTTGATTAAAAGTAGGGATGTAACGATAAATCATTTTGCCGATACGATACCGATACCGATTTTTGTTGGAAATAATCGGCGATACCGATACCGATGCCGATATCGATAGCTAAGTAGATAATTAATCAAATAAATAATTAATTATACATCTTGTTTGCCTTTATTATGCATAAAAGTTACCTATGTCTAAGATCGAGTCTTAAGACATGTAAATAATAAGCAGATAAACTCAATCAAAATTCAAAGAAAGTTCATTTATTTATCTGAAATCAAGCTAAGTAATTATCTATACACAGTTATAAAATAAACCAATACATAAAGTCAGTAATCAAAGTTTACTTTTGGTAGATTTTTGTTAAGAAAACAAAGAGTATTTAAATTATTAGCAGATAATCTGTTACGCAAATCATTTTGTATGAGGCCTGCAGTTGAAAAAAGACGTTCTGAGGCAATTCAGCTCACTTGATAGGACACGTATTTATTCGCAAGCTTTACTTTGAGTATTTATCTTCATTGCGCCACTAGTTCTTTGAATCTTGTTTAATTGGAATATTTGGACATCTTATATGAGATTCCATCTCTTCTTGTTCAGGATGAGCAGAAATATTTGATGACAAGCAAGAACTCTTATATATTTTCGAACTACTTGATATCGGTTGTATTATAATCGGCGATGCCGATATATCGGCCCGCCGATTGTATCCGCCGATACATCGGTATCGGGATCGGTATCGTTACATCCCTAATTAAAAGCTTAAAATCATTACTTGCTAAAGTTTATTAAATAACTGTCGGTGGAGCCGCGAGGAGCAATTAGCATAACATCAAATGTATCGCAGAAAGCAAACACTTATTTGCATTAGATAGGTAACTACTCGCAACACTTGAACTTTGCATTTCCGATCCACTTGCGTTGCAGTTGCGACAGGTTGCGACTCGCGACGTACCGCGCATGTGCAGTTAGAGCGGACATGCGCGCTAACGAGCGGCGCATGTGGCGGCGTGCGACACCAATAGTCGGCGCGGTCACGGCGCGCGACCAATTACAGTGCGGTGTGCGCCCGCCCTAATGTCGCTGTCGCACGGCGCGCTAATTGTCACGAGGCTGGGGTTTGATGCGCGCACTTGGCGCATGTTCAGCTATCTGGTCTTCGTTTCACTCCGACATATCAGTTAGCTTTTATGAATACTATATAAATGTAAAGCGATTGCAGTTTCAGAGATAATCATTCATAAATCTTCCGACAATCCGTGTCAGACGCCATGACCACTAGACCACCGAGACGCTCATGATACCTACGTTAAACACATTAGTTTAAATTAAGTCACTACCTATTTTACTAAAAATATTGATTTTATAATGCTACAAACCATACAAGTATAAAACCAAAACAAACTATAACTAATTAAAAACTGATAAGGTATCACTTTATTTTGGCGATGCTTGGAAACTGCGGTGTCGTCGCTTCATATCACTCGCCGTCTCATTTATTATCTGTACCTACATATAAACATTTAATAGTAGACACGAGTATGTACAGATTTAAAAGGGTAACTGTCAAATATATATACTATATATGTATATATTTTATTATAGTCGATTATCAAAAATCAAGACATTCTTCATACATTTTAGTAAGACTAACTAACGGCTAAATTGTTTCAGATAATTTAAGAATATTCTCAAAAATATAAAAATTTATTTGGTAGGTAATATGAGTACATCTTGAAGTCCACAAATCGATTGTACTGGTCGATTTGTACTGGTCGATTTGTACTGGTCGATTTGTACTGGTCGATTTGTACTGGTCGATTTGTACTGGTCGATTTGTACTGGTCGATTTGTACTGGTCGATTTGTACTGGTCGATTTGTACTGGTCGATTTGTACTGGTCGATTTGTACTGGTCGATTTGTACTGGTCGATTTGTACTGGTCGATTTGTACTGGTCGATTTGTACTGGTCGATTTGTACTGGTCGATTTGTACTGGTCGATTTGTACTGGTCGATTTGTACTGGTCGATTTGTACTGGTCGATTTGTACTGGTCGATTTGTACTGGTCGATTTGTACTGGTCGATTTGTACTGGTCGATGATAATGCACCCGCCCATCGAGCTCAACGAGTCAATGCTGCTCTCCGAGATTACGACATCGCAAGGGTAGACTGACCTGCCGGCTCGCCTGACTTAAACCCAATAGAGTATGGGCGCGTGGGATGATCTTAAGTGAGCTGTTCGGAACCATCAGCCACGTCCCCAAACAGAACCAGAATTCAGGGAAGCCGCTATTCAAGACAGGTTACCCCAAAAAATGCTGGATAACTTGATTCTCAGCATGCCCAGAAGAATCACCGCATGTGTTTGAGCCAGGGGAGGAGTTATATTATATTAAATACCTTTTATCAGTAAATTGTTGATTAAGTTTAAATTAAAAAAAATATATAAGCTTATGCTAATGATCACAAACTTTTTTGATGTGTGTACACTACAAGTGGACCCTCATGAGTAAGCCCAATAAGGGTTTCTCTACGTAATCGAATCAGTAATGAGGAGACTCGCAGCCGAACCAAAGTTACCGACATTCAATTCAATGGGTAAGCCAATAGAAGTGGCAGTAGGCAGACCACATAGCACGCAGAACTGCAGATGGCCGATGGAGTCGGAAAGTTCTGGAGTGAAGACCACGGACCGGCAAGCGCAGCGTAGGTCGTCCACCTACAAGGTGGTAGATGAAGATCCTGTCCTAAGTACAGCAGTGGACGTCCTACGGCTGAGAAGAGGTTACTAATCACGATGATATATTAAACCATATTAAATTTAATTCTAATCTTTCCACTTTATTACAAGTAAGGAAAAAATATTATGCATTTTAGAACACCACCTATGAACGTGTCTAGTCTATCACATGCTTTTCTACCGACTTCCAAAAAGCAGGAGGTACTCAATTTGACTGTATGTTTTTTTTGTTTGTTACCTCATAACTTTTGATAGGATGAACTGATTCTCAAAATTATTTTTTGTTTGAAAGGTGGTACTTCCCGTGTGCGTGTTAAATCCAATTCGGTTTAGTAATTTCTGAGTTACACTCCAATAACTGAATAGAATAAAAGTCTGTATATTAAATTTTTCAAATTGTACTTGTTAAATATTATTATTATTTGTATTCTTCATTACACTAACTTCATTGAATAAAATATTATTATTATTATTAACAACTTCGTAACGCGAGCAATTATTAACGTTATTTCTATCTCCTTTAATGTTAGTATCGGCTCGCATGAACCATTCACATGAACTCGATTGGTGAACGAACCCATTCGCCTTAATAGAAAACAGAAATATAATGATCTTGTCACACGACTATATTTTACAACGCGTCTAATGATATTATTCAAAAATTTTTGGAAGATCCTATTAAGATAGTCTGCAATTGATAAGCGATTTACTTAAAGCACACTTTATTAAACAAACGTATTTTGTCGCTGATCGTGAAATGTAGATATTAATTAAGATTACAATCGAGTTGCAAAGTTCTCCGACTGGATTAGGATCGCATATAACGTGTCTGCAGCGAGTCATAATCAAGAGATTACAATTTAATTGAAGTCTAGATTAGTTGCGGGAGGCCGATATTAACACAGATTGGATTGATAATTTAATACAAACTATAGACAAAATTCGTTTCTGTTTTTAAATAAATGAAATAGGCGTCAACCGCAAATTTGGGCAGTAACTAGTAACTAGAAAGTTCAGTGTATCGTTGCCTAGTCTGAAGTTGTCCTCGACTCCTGGCTAGAAGGCTCCTGCCTGACTTTCCATATCACTTGTACCATCAAACACGTAACGCGGCTAGTTACGATATCTTTAAGTAATTATAATTAAATTGTGTTGATTTTACGATGAATTTCCATAGTGAATAAGGCAACTGTTGCTTATAGATTTTTCAATCTAAGGCCTAAGCCCATTTTAAGTTATAATGAGAATTGCACATGAGAAAGTTATTTATGTTATAATTGTACAAATGAAATGATGGACAGTGCTCATTGTAATATGTCAGTAATAATCCTAAAGCACAAAATTGAAATAAACGCAAACTTAGGCAACGTGAACAATAGTTATGTATGCTGCACGTGCGGAAATCATCTTACGCACGTGTATTCCACAATGCCTAGTAAAGCTTTTTATCAATAACGGAAAATAACCAAAAAAGGCTAACCTAAAAATGCAAGGCTAGTCTTTTTTAAATATATTCACAAAGTATGTTTGGTGAACGTTAATTTTGGTTGCGCCTTTTTGCGATACGACATTAGATATGTTGAGCGCGCATGATTGAATCCAAAAATGCTGGCCATTTTACTAATTTCTTGTCTAGTTTGGAGTCGACCCGTATTGAATTTGTTGTAAATGTCAAATCAGTGAATCTATTAAAATAAAAATCGAAAATTGATAAAAAACATGTTTATTGGAGTATTGATTTTATGTACCTTCGTTATAATAGAAACTTCTGTAATTGACTTAAATCTTATCGCAAATTATAAAAACTTTGGTTCGGATGCTTGAATCACGATATTTTTAGCACATGCATTGTAAAATCAATAATTGCCATATTGGGGTTAGAAATATTCAACATTAACGTTACAAACGGGATATTTACGATGTATTGTATTTATTGTGAGCTCTCGATATTGCGGCACAGTCGCATGCGCCGTGTTCACGAGTAAACTGACGTTTATAACGTCAATTCTTGCATTAGTGACCGTGTCAGTTTAAAACTAATATTCAAAATATTAGCAGGATAGTTACCATTTATATTTTCTGTGAGTTTCCGGCATTTCTTGCCTGTTGCAAGCGCCATGAGCACGAAAGTACTGAGGTGTTGCGGGTGGGTGCTATCCCGTTAATAATTTAAATATTTCTAATGTTTGTGATCATGATAGTTTAAAAACATATTAGGGTTTTTTCCCGCCGTCTCTGAGAAAAAGCTAACGAAATAGCAACTTGTCTGGCGGAGTAGCGACTAACAACGTTAAAAAGCCAAAAACAACAAGATGAAGTAACCAAATAGTGGTTGCATACCGTCATGGTAACTATGGTAAGAATATTGTTTTTAACCGACTTCTTGACACTTTCGTTGGTTCGCATTCAATCCTTACCTCACGTGATGTTAAATACCAATACGGTCGCCGTGGTATACGCTTGCTAGAAGAATGGTACCTGTACTTAGTATATTCATTGACATTAACGTTGTAATAAGCAACAATGTTTACAGCATAATTTTTCTAAATGCCTTCTTTAAGATCTCAGCGGCGTGCGTAATTTTGATTCTCAAAATCCTTTCACACTTCAGCTGTTACGATTTGAATAGACGTGATGCTTGCTATCACTGCGTCTTATCCGTAACAAAACATAACGCAATAATAAATCATAACTAGATTCCACAATAAACAATCGCTTTCGAAAACTTTCATACAAGTGTAATAAACCTGCTAGAGTTTTCAATTACCACCAATAAAAATTACCAAATCGTCTGCCATCATTCATAACCTGTAGCGATATCTGAAGTGGTTACATTAAGCGGTCTCAATTTCCGCTACATTTATTATAATCTTCGCACGGTATAGAAAGAAGATGAATGGTCGCCAGGGGGGGATTGGCGAAAGCCGACCAGGCATTACTTTTTTATTTAATTAAACTACATTAACATAGACATTGCGTCCATGTTCTTTCCCCATTTGCCTACAGCTTTGTGGTAGACCCGATGCATTATAATCA
This sequence comes from Selenia dentaria, assembly GCA_917880725.1. NCBI lineage: Eukaryota > Metazoa > Arthropoda > Insecta > Lepidoptera > Geometridae > Selenia > Selenia dentaria. The sequence continues at coordinate 31,328,797 of OU862895.1, read as the reverse complement.
TTCGCTAAACTAGTGCATGTTTTTAAAGGTACATGCAGTTTTATGGTTGGATGCATGGGTAACGTCCACCTTCCTTGATAATCTGCGTTAGTAGTATTCCCGCTACATTTCAGCTCATTAGACTTTTGTGATCGTTAAGAGTCCTGTTCTAAAGTCCTGCAACACCTTACTCATACATCAACGTGAGTAGTGAGAACCATTCGGCGCGATCTTTCCTTAAATTCTTAGATTCTTAAGGCGAGAACTATACAGCTGTAATTTATAAGCTCTATATTTGACTTATTTCAACACTTCATTTTAAATGGTGAAACTGTCAATCAAAAAATCAATGGTTCAAAACACTGTATTCCGTCGATGACAGAGAGTTATTTTGCTCGCGGTTTGGACAACGTAGGTACTTTTTCCGAACTAGTGATGAAAAAATTAGTTGTTTTGTTATTGATTCAGTGGTTTGTGTCTTTGGGACGATGTAAATCGCGGGACTGAAGCGGACGAATAGGTCGCTGTTATACCGACCTAGCCGGCCGGTGGTAGCCAGTGGTCGGCGTGTGGCGACTGTTCATTAGATACGTTTAGAAGAGAAAGCGCGGTAATGTGTGACTTTAATTGGGCCGGTTACCGTCAATATAAACTTTGGTATTACTGGGGGACTACGTTATAAGATACAAGCGGTTTACAAAAATCGAAAAGCTACTTTAATGACTCACAAGTAAAACAGAGTAAAAACTGTCTTCTGTTCTGTGTTACTTGGTAATCATATTAATTATTTATTAATATTTATTTTATTTATAAGGATTTTTTTTCCCGTTAGCATAATCAGTAAAATTTCCAATCCAGGGATAATGGGCTCTCTGTCGGGGAGAACACTATGGACTGTTATCGAGTAAGAAGTCACAAGTAACAACTAGCTCGTCTAACAACTAATAATAGTACACTAACTGTAATACTGCTAATTATTATGTTACAATAATAATAATGAAGCTAAAGTTGAGTTCGTGCTCGTTGCAGTTAATGTTAATTAGAAACTGTTTAACGGATAGTGTGTTTCGACAACCACCGGGTTCACAGCTTTTACAGACAACCCCTTCAAGGTAAAGTGATGGTGTTGTGAGACGTAATGTGGCCTGAAGCATAACGTTTTACAGGAACAGTTGTTACGGGTAGATGTGAAGCTTACCACCGGGCTAAGAACTTGTCACTTACTTTAAGTCTTTAGTACAGTACTAGGTTTAAGTTTAATATAAAAATTGTTACGAGAGAAATATTCTTTATATGTTTAGTTGGCACATTCCACGTGCGTACCGCCGAGGTCTGCACTGCTGCGTCTGTGGGATGACGCCCATAAAGTTTCAAGAACATCTATATAAAATTAAAGTGTCTATTTGTAATTCCAAATTAACAGCTTTTCACTAAATGCATAAATTATGAAAGTATATACCGTACTTAAATTAAAAACAATGATTAAATTGTTTGTCTGTCTGTTTGTTCCGGTTGTCTCTGAAGCGGCTGGACCGATTTCGACGGAAGTTTCACTGGCAGATACCTAAAGATTATAAGTTGTAAATTAAGCTGCTTTTAATTTCATCATCATCATTATCCAACACCACGCGAAGTGAAACCGGGGCGTAGCCAGTGAGAAGTAAAAGAAGTGCAGGCATGGATCTATCCATAATCGTAACGTAATAATTCGTCACGTCGATAAACTGATTGTTATCTATCGTATATCTTGTCTCTAGCATGGAACTGTTCGTGATAGCTATATCGCGGGTTACCCTTTGTCGATTATTACTGTAATTTTCTTTCCAATCGACAATCGGAACTCGCAGTGCTGAACAGTTCAATCCCGCTCCTCGCTTCGCTCCTAACTCTGTACTCACCCGACCGGCACGACCGCGGCACGAAGCCCGCTCACGGCACACACTAAATACTATTTAATTGTCGCCACAAGTGGCCCAGTTGTACTCTCTCATAGCTGTAAATACTTTCATTATAGCCATAAAATTTATTTCGTATTACTCTGTAAGGAAGAGCTTAACACTGTATTGAAGATGGCTATACATTTTTGGCTCCAATTCTTAGCATAGACAGATATATAAACCTCTCTATTATACCTCAGAATATAATACTTATAAGAAACAAAAAAATAAAACAATTTCAACAATATTTTTTTTAGGAAACGAAATTAATATCTAGCATTAAGTGCCACTTTGGTCCATCTCTCTGGATGGATCTCTTCCAGACAACCATGATTATGTTGATGACTAGATCAAAATTACCCATGTATAATATTTCAAAGCTATTTCTATTGCGACTTGAAAGTGCATGTTACGAAATATATATTAGGAACGTCGAAAAATCTATTCGCGAAAATCCTAAAGCTTTCTGGGCTTATGTAAAACAAAATAATAAAAACAACACTTACCCCTGTGCAATGACTTGGAACAACACCTCAGTAACTGCTGGTGAGTCCATAACATGTGCCTTCGCTGATTTCTTTAAATCTACATACTTACCACCATCCTTTAATGGCGCCACAAACACAGTATTGTCTGACCAATCGCTAAATAATATTACTGCTGATTTAAATTCGATTCAAATAAACAAAACTAAACTTCTTAAACTATTACAGAATCTAGACCTCAATAAATCTCCAGGACCTGATGACATGCACCCCGTATTTATCTCATCATGCGCTAAAAGTTTAATTGACCCACTTACATTTTTATACAAAAAATCGCTTAGCGAAGGTGTATTCCCTAAAGTTTGGAAATCCGCTCTTATAACACCTATACATAAAAAAGGTCCTAAAAAAGAAATAAGTAATAATCGTCCTATATCAAAGTTATGTGTATTTGCAAAATTATTTGAAAAGATCATACATGAAATCATATTTAGCACTAATGAACACTTTTAGCCCTCACCAGCATGGCTTTCTGCAAGGGAGGTCTACTGTTACCAACTTGATCACATTTTTAGAAGCAGTAACTACAGAAATGGACAATGGTGCACAGGTGGACGCTGTATACACAGATTACAGCAAAGCCTTTGATCGAATCGACCATTGTCTGCATCTAAAAAAGCTTTTGGCTGCTGGTATTCGCGGTGACCTATTTAGGTGGTTCGTCTCATACGTCGAAGGTCGAACCCAGACTGTAGTACTCAACGGTTACTCATCTGATCCATTTCTCATTCCTTCTGGAGCCCCACAGGGGTCAATATTGGGTCCATTGCTTTTTACCTTATTTATCTCCGACATAGACCAATGTTTTCATCATTTTAAAATCCTGTTGTTTGCAGATGACATGAAGGTATTCAAATCCGTCACTTCTGCAAATGATGCACTACAGTTACAACAGGATTTATCACGATTAAACCAGTATTGTATAGATAATAAACTTGATCTGAATATATCCAAATGTCATATAATTACATACACTAGAAGTGCTGGACCTTTGATATTTAATTACTCTCTGAACAATCAGATACTTACAAGATCGACATCTGTTATTGACTTAGGTATAACTCTAGACTCTAAATTACTATACGACAATCATATAATCAATATTTGTTCTAAGGCTACTAAATTGCTTGGTTTTATATTCCGAATCAGTAATCATTTTAAGTCTGTAAAATCACTTAAAATGTTATACTGTACGCTAGTTAGGAGTCAGTTAGAATATGGCTCTCAATTATGGAACCCGTGCTACCATACTTATATTGACCGTATAGAAAAGATACAAGAAAAATTCTTGCGTCATCTTAATTATAAATTTGGGATACGCCTTCCCTCAAAAGACTATCTTATGTCCTGCAAACATCACCATATATATTACCCTTAACTAAGAGGCGCGATATTGCCCACCTCAGCCTTCTCCATAAAATACTAAACTGCCGTGTTGATACTCCCTCACTACTTCAGTCAATAGGCCTGCTAGTTCCCAACAGAACGTTATCAAGACGTAACTACCTTCAGCTCCGTGTCCCTAACAGCCACACTAATTATAAAAGGAACTCATTCATCACTCGTGTATGCAAAAAATTCAACAAAACTTATTCCAAAAACGTTGACATATTCAATAGTAAACATTTGATTTTCAAAACCACTATCAACAACGACTTTTTCGGCATTGAAGAATAATAGTTACCTATTTTATTAGTCTCATGTTTGTACTTATAATTATTATATTTAGTAAAAAATTACTTGTGTTTAGAGTTCGGGTAGGTGTATGTACATAGCTATTTGCTCAGATTGTGCCGAGTTGACTGCCAGCTGGGTGAGTGTCTATGTACAGGACACTTACATACTGTTATTACTTGGCTTGTCATCTGATGGCCCAATCGACATTTGTATTATTCACAACGGATGTTTTGCCTATTCATAACATAACTATTTAGTACCTATACATAAGTTTGTACTGTGCACTTTAATATCCGTTTGCGGAAACTTTTAATAGCTTTTAACTATATACTGCTGAATGTTATGGAACACCTGTTATAAAGCTGTAGTTTTCCTAATAGTGTAAAATAAAAATAAAATAAAAATTATATTATTTCTCTATAAACCATGCTGCGCTCTAACCTAATAATAAAAATATAATTTTCACAAATTAAATTCTTCAGAATAACACCTCTTCAGCTCTGCTACAAACACGTTTCAATTATTATAAAATTATACAGTAGCTCTATGCTATCAACTCTTATACCACGACCAATGATCAACTACACATAATATAGAAATGGGTAAGTAAATATCCGACGTCACCATTCCGTTGCAAATAATATTTACTGATAATTAATTAAGAAGCTTACGTTTGTTAAAATAATAGCAATTAATATGAGAAATGTGAAGCTGTAAAAGGCGACAGTTTTGTACCATATGTATGATGTAGTAATTACCATCCTATATGGTAATTAAACAAAGGATATGAAAGTGTTCTCATGAACATATCCACAGATCAGGCACCGTTGTTTATAGCCGAAACTGTGCGTAGTTGTAAATACCTACTTTAATTATAACTGGATCTCCACACGAGCTCTCGTAAATACAACGACAGCGCGACTTTATAACTTTGTCGCGTTTTTCTTCGGTTGTCGTCGAGACGCGCGGGTGTCCGCTTTGCAGCTTTGGGGTGCAATAAAGGTGCAGTCTCATCGGTGCAGCGACGGGCGGTGGCTTCATGGAGTATGCGTAGCACGAATAACTGCGTAAGTGTAACGTAACGTGTCATTCACGTGCAACAGTACAAACTGTCATTTGTCTAGTGCAACTGTGACATAGAGAAATAGTTTGTACGTCGAAGCGTGACATGGCTTACGATTCGAATACTTTTTTGCGAAACAGCTGATCTTTTTACTTGTTAAAGGAAGTCGAACCTGAAAACTATTTGAGTTAGCAAGCGTGTACAGCAGTGCGCTTACGTCTGCGAGTCAACTAATTCTATGATACTGATGTTAAGGTGCTTCGTTCCAACAGGAGCGGGAACTTGAAGATTTTTTTTTTCATGGAATCACCATATTGTTTACTATGCCCGTACGTTATGATTTTTTCAGTATTTCAAAGGACTATACATTACCTTTTGTAGAACTTAAAAAAACTGAAAAAAATCATAACGTATGGACATAGTAAACAATCTGATGATCCCATGAAAAAAAAATCACTGAAATCGGACAATGTTAAGAGGTAGAAAAAAGTTTTCTCTTTAAGTATGGAAAGTACTAGCTATGCAATCCTCTTAACGTGGCACGTTACGATATCTAAGTAAAATTGTATTGATTGTAATAATAATAAATAATAATAATATTTTTTTCACGATTTCACGATAATTAATTGCTAATAAAACATTATATTGCGTCGATTTTTTTTTAAATAGTCATAGTTTATATGAGTCCTGTTCGTTAAAATAACCTGTGCATATGACGTGTATACCTCACTACATTCTATTATCTGCCTCATCTCAAGTACCTTCCAATCAATGACAGTGAGCTCCACAAACTATAGTTAATATCTTTTTAATGTTCATAAATTGTCATTAATCGTATTGTCGATAATGCTTTCACAAATGTCGCCTATCTCTGATTTGACTGACTGACTGACTCTCCATCACGCATGACTACAAATAAATTCGCGTTAAACAATTACGTAAACAAATATTTTCTGGAGCAAATAATTAATTTTCCTTTGAATCTGATTAATAGCTTTGAACTCTCCATTGAACAATGGAATCCGAACCATTTAGCAAAAGCCACCTAAACAATAAATGTTCCGTTTAGAACCATATCAAAGTCATTACTTAAACAATTGTGAGCATCTTCGTAACTTGCTGTTCATTTTTCTATTATGACCAAGCTTTTATTTGATCACATGTGAATAAATCTAACTGAATCTGTACTTTCTGATATGGTAATAAGATTGATTTTTGTTAGTGGTTACAATTAAGAAAAGACCAGTATACAATGTAAGCAGTAGCATAACTTCGCGTAAACAGTAATTACTAATTAGTTACCATCGCAGCCGTGCGAATGTTTTCACGTAAAACTTAAGAATTAACTTTTATCTCTTCACATAATTTGCAGAAGACCGCCTTTGTTTTACATAATAATATGTGTTGGTTACTCGTACAAATGGAGTTTTGACAGCACACATACACATGCTTACACAATTATACTCGCCTGCTACCCGGAGGAGTACGTTAAAACCATAGCTACAACAATCACACTTAAATCTGCGAAAGTATTTATGTTCGTTTAAATGGAGGTCAAAACATATTTAGAGCAACAAGTTGTTTTAAGGAGGAAAATGTCTTTCATTTTCTGTCCTGGGCTGATGGAGGGCGGGTGTTTTGCGGCTTAGATTTACTAAATAAGCCATTTGTATGAATAGTACATCGTCTATGTGAGGTGAGATGGGCTCATGCTAGCGTTTCAACCATCTCACCCGTTATGTGGATCGGAGAGACATCTGGAATAACATACTCTATTTATTCCCGAAATTGAGGAAGTCATTTGCTTGGGACCAATACCTCCTAACAGCAAGTCACAAGCAATACTTGAAGTATAGTTACTGACATAACTTGCGATAATATACGATGGTATCTGTGATTAATGAGAGCGCCAGTCGAGGTCGGAGGCTGCAGCGAGTGTCAGCAATCATCATTTATTAGACATCGGCTCGAACATAAATATCTCGTGTCCGTCTGTCCGTCCGTCGTGCCCGCGCCGCGCGGAGACCGATGGCTCAATATACCAAGTCACAAAGCGGACGAATCAGTCGTTTGTCACTGTATCGGGGAATTGCTCTTACTGTCGTTTACAAGGGGCATGTTTACGAAGATAAGGAATGGAAAGGTTGAGCAAGTTAATTTCACAAAAGAAAGTAACAATTAACTGTACACGAGCTACAATTTTTATATTTGCAAATACTGAACAGTGAGCGTAAAGTATAGGTGGGTAGGTATAGCCACGTAGGTATAGTACAGTACAATATCATAAACATGACATAATTCATATACACAGTCAAGTATTGCTTACATTTAAATGATAGTAATTAAAGGGCGTTCTTACATTAGTAACTGTAAAAGTTAGATTTAGGTTATTTGATCGTGTTTGATGGTAGTTCGAGGCATGTAGGTTTTCACCTACCACGGGGAGGTAGGTGGTTATGTGGGAGTCCGTATACCCACCAAAACCCCGGGGTGTTCCGTCACTGCCGCCCTCGGCGGGAACGCTGGACAGATTTTGCACACGACCGCGAACCCGCCGCGGCTGTCCGTTGCCGGACCCTTCTCTTCACGGCACGCCAGAACACATGGCACGCCGCAACTACCTCGGAGACCAAACCCGCCAACAATGAGCGCCAGACTTCCCCGTGTCTGGACGCCCGTGGTCTCCCTGCGGTGGGTCGGATACGTAGCCCCACCGCCTGCTACGTCAGCCACAGGGGATAATCCCCAGCGACCTCACCTCCTCGAGTCTGCGCCGAGCGCCCGGACCCCACCTCCTCGAGCCTGCACCAAAGTGCCCGGGCCCGCCTCCTCGAGCCTGCGCCAAAGCGCCCGGGCCCCACCTCCTCGAGTCTGCGCCAAAGCGCCCGGGCCCCACCTCCTCGAGTCTGCGCCAAAGCGCCCGGACCCCGCCACTCCTATGGGGAATTGGCGGCCAAAGCCCATAGGAGCGGCCCCGCCTGAGCCGGCCAGCACACCCCAACGCCAGCGCGGCCCAAGCCAAGGTGATCCAAGCCACGGCTACTGAGCCCCCCCACCACGTCAATGCGGGAACCCTTCGGGGGGGAGGCATGTAGGTATTGATTGACCGGCGATAACTGGAATTATCCAATTAAGTAGTAGATTAGTAGCAGAGTAAGCATTTCTTTTCTAAAATTATAATAAAAACATTGTTGTTTTATGGGGAACACAAAAGAGATGAGTTCACTGAAGTTCATGTAAAATTACTTAAAAATAAATAAATATTAATAATAGAAGTAGAAAATGCGAAATCATCACAAAATCATTATTAAGATTTCTATTGTGTTATTGTGTTTTCCTTAAAGCTTGAGTGAAAGCTTGTAAACTTGTAATTAGTTATCTGGGACCAAGGAGACACACACGAGGAAACAGACACGAACGGTAGCCCTGTTCATGTCTGTTTTATCCTAGATGTTATGTATCGTATATATTTCTTGGTGGAAGATTTGCATTCATTTTTTCTTAGTGTTTTCCTTTTTTAATTAAATAAATGAAATATGAGAACCGTTACAGCAACGAGCTACATATATTTATTGTAGTTAAGTGCAAAAAGAAATATTTGCTTGCAAAAATATGATCAAAGGTCTTGCATATGCATTGTAAAAACCTCGACATTGTTACCTTATTCATTAGAAAGATGTGACATTATATTCAAAGTTTTGTTATTTATAAGTTTATTAGGTTTCGTTTTTTGAATGTTTAGTCAATATTTAATATTATCAATGTTATAAATAAAACAATCTATAAAAAGTAAATAAATAAAAAGAAAATCGGGTTTATGCGACAGAATAGAAAATTGACTCTTTCGAAGGACTCCTGTTTCTGTGTCGCTGATATGTTACATGTACAGATATTGTGTAATGTATTTCTAGGTTCACTTAGGTGCAAGCGGCGAAACCAATACGAAAAGGTACATCTACTTAGATATAGTTACTCAAAGATCAGATACCTGATCAATAACAAGACAAAACAAAACCTTTTAAGTTTCTCCACTGGCTCTATGAAACGCTTTCCAAAACAGAGTATTGTACATCTACTGATAGCTTCCATCACAATAAGAATCAAACGGGCAACATGTAAAAAACATGCCCACATTTGGTGCCAGGAGTTTATTTTCTGTGGATATGGCGTTGAGAACACATACCTATTTATGCTATACTCGTATAACACTGAAAACGGTGTTTTGAAAGGTTTTAGGAGATGTTACTGTCGATTTGATGGATAGTAAAATAATCGTGGGGATTTTATTGTGTCAGAACCATAATTATAATCTTTTTAGTGGAAGTGTAGGAATACTTTAATGAAGAGAGTTTCAAGGTCGGGAGGGATTTTTCTAAATTCCTTGACAGCTGTACCATTACATCTGACAAACAACACGATGCAATAATTGGAAGCGCTAGTCTACTAGTTGAAAACAATTACAGTTTATTAGCAGTTAACGGTCCATGACTTAATGTTTATATAACAAAAAGACTTTTGAGTAACGAATATACAAGGAAAAATCATTTATTAAACTTCAAACTTTTATTCACAAAGCTCTTCAAGCGCATTTATTATTTATGCGACCTTCTCTCAGAAACGAATACAACCGCTTAGGTAGAAGTACTGCAATAACTGCCAAATACAACGTATTATCAGACACGTCCGTGCAAGCTGATGTATCATTATGTCTGTGTGTGTTGCCCAAAGCAAAGCTTTTAAGATAGAGATCTTCGGAAAGCATTCGAGCACAGACTATGCAAGAGTCTCTGCGCACTCTACCGATTAATTGAGCCACAGAGTAAAGCATTGTTGCTGTTGTATTGTGTTGAGAGTAGACCATTTTGACATATGCTTGAAATAACAATACATTAAAGTCAAACCTATATATAGCTATGGTTCTGACTCTAAGCTCTGTTTAGATAGGTTACGCTTCAACAAGCTTATTCATACCGACTCACTCACACCCGTTAGAGGGTACTTTGCAATTAGTTAGTTTTATTTAAGATCTATGTCATTTTGATTTAAATAATATATATTGATAAAAATCCTATAAATACATTATAAATAATTAGTAATAAATAAAAATCCTATAAATATGTAATTTCATAAAGTTTTGTCAAACCTACCAATAATGAAATGTTATAGTCCCATATTTCTTTACCTTGGCTTTAATTACTTACTTTGGTGGTGAGCGGGATTGAACTCGACACTACTGACGAATAAGCCCACGTTGTCTTTCGGCAACGCCTACAAATAAGACTATGGAACCACTTGCGCACTCTCCGCAGCCTTGTCTTGCTGACATCTGCCCCTCTTCAAGATGCCCAAAGGCCTAGAGGGTAGAATTAATAGGGGATGCGTAGCAAGACTCACTCAAACTAATTTAACAGTTACGATCGACTAACGGCCGTTTTCAATTTCTATCTATCCACAGTTTTCCTTACTACCGATAGAAATTTGACATAACATCCATACAAATAGTGTCAAATATCTATCTCTAGTAATGTAAACCGGCGATAGATAGGTTATTGCAAACGGCCGCAAGCAAGCTTTACTAAGGCTCACATACATGGCGTAACATTCAATAAATTCAACTGACATTCTCATTTGTTTATTCGTATGTCACACGTCAATCACGCCGGCTCGGAGGAGCGGAACCGAATACAATCGGATTGTTCATTCCGACGCTGATGGAGAGATAAAGTAGCAACGAATTAAACAGAGTCGCGATCTGATCGGGTCGTGTGTGCCGACTGCCGACATCATTAGGTCATGACGTCATATTGCGGCGACTATCAGCGAGCTATTAGTTGTGGTTTGTGGTTTGTTTTTAATTACATTCGTATAAGTAATTTTAAATATAAATAAGGTAGATACAGTCAATATAAGTTAAGCAATACCGGACACTTTAAAAATTTTAGACTTCTATTATAATTATGTGATACTTGAATATATTGCGTATGTTCTTTAAAGGCGTTGCTGCCGAGATATAGTCAAATCACGGAAAATTACTCATTGCATGGACCACTAGCCTATACTAGTAACTAGACCGTGTTTTGCCCGCGTGATGGTTTACTCAGCTCCCTTGACGGCCCCATTACAACCCAGTTGGTAGAAACCCTATCTTCAGTATGATCATAACTTGATTACGCTATACATAACACAATCATACTCAATGCTATTTCTCCGGATTCGTGTTTAAGGTGTGATACATTTTATGTACGTTTTTGTGTTACACAAATCAAATAAAACAAGTTCTATATATCAAAAAATTGTATTAGTTTAACAGTTATCGGAACGGCAAATAGTAAAGAGCAATAAATAAAAGTGAACCATTACCACCTCGAGCAATTAAAGCCGACGAGAACCGTTAAAGCAAATAAAGCGAAGGCAGACAGCTGTCGATTGGCTCAATAACAATTACCCGCATATAATTTAATGAATGTATTCAATGGAGGCACTCTATCCACTACAGCTCTATACAGGTCCGCGACTGTGCTCGCTGCCAACGGGACTAATTGCTCAATTCTACTTGATTTGAAGTTCGTCACTTCAATAGAGAGGTTTCTCAGATTTTGATGTGCGAACAAACGATTAAAGCCACGTGTAAATAACATCAAACCCAAAACTAGCACTTGCAAAGGAACTGCTGATAGTGCATATAGTGAAATGATGGTTAATCATTAAATGCGTGGTTTGCTTATGCCTTTCTACATTTTTAATCATCTTCATCTCAGCCGTAGGACGTCCACTGCTGAACATAGACATCCCCCACAAATTTCCAAAGGGACTGGTTGGCGTCCACTGCTGAACATAGACATCCCCCACAAATTTCCAAAGGGACTGGTTGGAAGCGGCCTGCCTGCACAGAAGTCCTGCGAGCTTTATCAGGTTATCCACCACCCGGTGCACCGACGACCCGGTGGACGACCTATCTGCGTTTGCTGCCGTGGTTCGTGGTCTCCACTACATAACTTTTCGGCCCTATCAGCTATCTGTTTTGCGTGCTATGTGTCCTGCCTACTGCCACGCGCAACTGGCTATATATTCTGGTTTATGTCCTCTCCATAGATCGTTGTGCGACTTTGAGCTTACTTATGAGGCCCATAGTAAGAGACCACGTTTCAGTGCCATAATATGTCATCAATGGTACACACATACAATTTCTAATTATCGCTTTGTAATACACGCCTATTATGAAATCCTAGTGTGGGCTGGCAGGTAGGATACTGACCACTCCTAGTTTCGGAGTGTTCAGACGCCGGCCAAACACTTCCAACATAACCTTACGACTATTGTCCTATGAAACAACCAAGTCTGAATAGTCCTTGTGCTTCCAATGCATACAACCACTCAGTTGTGTCACTACTGGCTAAGGTACACATCCAAGTAACATCCACAGAAAACTTACTTAATCTAGTTGAATACTCCACTGTGATCGGTTTGCAGTGCTGCCCCGAACGAGTGCTATACATAGATGTTATCCTAGTCATAACGCAAAATACATGTTAATCGTTTGCTTTTGTGAATTTACCAACGACGAGAGCTCTCACGATCACAAGGCGGGACAGATTCTTCAACTATTTACATTTATATATTTTCAATAAATTACAGAAACTGCCGTGCGTTACTACTAGATCTCCACAACCTACATTTACCGTGTAAATACTTATTGGGACTTTATATAGTGTATTATGATACTGTAGACTAATATATCAGGCTAAAGAATATGATAATACTAATTAGGGTTAAAGCCCAATGTCGGGTCAATGTCAATGTCGGGGTCAGAAGCGCGGGACAAGTTCAGCTTAAACCTTCGGGTAGTAGTGCAAATGCCACGGGCTTGGTGCTTCCCATTAAGTTTAACATTCCCCTCTGGTTACGTGACAGCACTAAAAACTATATTATATCATTATTAATAACTGTTCCAATAGGATTATCCATGATTGTTTCAACAACATTATGTACATTTAATGCTCACCTCACGAAGCCTTCGCCACGCGCTCCCTGACTCATCAATCAGAATCTCCGTATTGATTGTATCGATGCGTCGGCTCTAGTCGACCGTAAGAGCCGAGATATCGGTCGTTTCACGCACTGCGGCACACGAGTCGCGTTCTCCTGTTAAATGAACAAGGCACCTATTTATATAATAAGTATATTTTTATAGTTAGACTTACTTTTATTTTTAGTCTGATTGTCAGTGTGGAGGCGATTGATGGTGGTGCCAGTCTAGGACCTATATTAGCTTGCTCTCAAGGACAGCTGAACACATGCAAAGTTACATTTTGCAAGCTAAGCGGGTACTAGGATATGACTTATAACATATTTCCATACGGAACCTACCTTCACTTGAGTTTTGTTAAGGCTTACCTTTATTTCTTCTTTATTTAGGAAAATCCTCAGGATTTTCTTATACCTATGGGTGATTATAAGGTGAGAATTTTCTCATGTATGCTAAGGCATTTTGAACTATCGGCTTCAACATGTACAACAAGCACATAACACTTTCCTCCGACAAGTATCTTTGGTAGAGGGTCGTCGTCCTAGGTCCAGTGCGCTGCCATCACTCGCAGCCTTGTCGCTCACCATCAAGCGAGATACTGCTCAAACATTCGACAACCAATTTAACTATAACTAAATTAATTAATTAAATAAATAATAAAGTTGAAGGTAACAAACACTACCAGATCTGTCCTGCGTAACGTGATGTCACTTGATAAGTTAGAAGCAACTAGAAGAATGTTTTCATTTTTATAAATTAAAATGATTGAAGCGGGTGTTCACATAACAACTTGAATCCAGGACGTTGACTTTACTTTAAGGAATAGTAGTTTATGCAACTATCATATAAGAAGGGGTATTAAAACACGAGAGTCTGTTTATAATAGGTTGACTCGAGTGTTTTAATACCTAAGTTATATTATGCAGTTTCATTCACTACTTTATCTTCACTCATATGAAAAATTGAAATTAAACAAAGTAGGTAGGTTATGTACAAGGAAGTTATTTATTTTCCGAAAATGAGGTTGCCTTCTTATCCATTTTCCAATCTATAAATTCTTGGTACATTTTGTCGTAAATTTTTTTGACTTTTCTGGCAGGAGACTTTCAGTTAACGCCGATGCCGCGTCTAAAATATCTGGCGAAGTGAAAATCTCGCCGTCACTACTCTCATCTCCTATCATATTTTAATCACTTACAGAATGTTAGTAAACTTTTTTGGAATTTCGAATACAAAAACAAGATCGGCAAGAAAATGTATGGGAAGCGCGGGAAATTAAGTTCAAACTACGCATGCGTGCGTCATTTTTTTCACAGTTCGAACTGCGCATGCGTGCGCCTTTATTTTCATATTCAGCCTAAAACCATAGACTAGTTTAATGAATTAATAAAAAAAAGATACTATAATAAGTTTTATGGTACAGTTGGCGGTACTATAATGAGTTTTATTCTTAATTTTATGTGTATGCGTTGATAAAGTGCGTCTGTATACTAATTCAAAGACGGTGTGAAAAATTCGACTTACGAATTCAAAGACGGTTCGTCTTTGAATTTGAATTATCATTATACTTTATCTACCCGCAATTAATAGCAATTTAAATGGTTCAGTAAAAGGAGAGAAAAACTTAAACAATTACTTACTTGTGTTTACATGTACGTGCGGTTCCCCACGGTTCTTGCCGTGTCCACTTGTTATTATGATGGCTGCAGGCTAAACATAGAGATTACCATTCCCCGTATAATGGTACTCGTACCGTCAACCGTTGATACAATAATTAGCGCGGGCGGTATAATCAGTACGTCACATCGCGTGCTGCGCAACTACACCCCAAGTGAACATTGCCTAACCTCTGCAGTTACGAACTATTAATTTATTTGAAAGTTTATACTGGGCTCTTCAAATTGTTTTTAGTATTGCGTGATCAACTTAAATTCAACTAGTAAAGTTTCAGTGATAATTTAGATTAGTTTTTGAGTAAAACGCTAATGCTATTTGTAAAATAAAAGTAACCTGAGTTGCTTTTTATAACATGACTCTACTCTTTGAGACGTGACTTTCATTGGCTCTCTGCCAATGAAAGTCACGTCTCAAAGAGTAGCTAGAACAAACAGACAGACGGAAAGAAAGGCAATGATTTTATTATTATTATGTTATAACCCCCATGAAGTAAAGCCTTTCGTGTTTCGTGGTACCGTAGTATTAAATGCACCATTTAATGAAAGCTGTTATGTTTGATGTTACAAACGAACACTTCAGTTTTACTTATATGTACAGACTTTAACCATAAAGAACGAACATTATACTAAATTTTTTAAATTTAACTCTCTTGCTACCTAAACTCACCAAAAGTTGTCATTCTAAACTGTTCACGTGCGCGAACCTTACTGCAGTTACTACTTGTCTTGGATTGGAGGACTATTATAGTCTTAAGTGGACTGCGCGGGAAAAACCCCAACAGTGGCTATGGTACATTTTGTTTACCCAAGATTTGTTTTTGCTAGTTTTGACTGGTCCATAGTCATGGACCAAGACGAGGCAGAGGAGAGGGCAATGTGCCCTGAAACTCTTTCCCCGCACACACTATCACCTGTGCGAGAAGAGACCAGCGTTACTTTTGACGTGTAATACTAATAATAGTGGATTAATATCGGTTAAGTGTTGGTAACGGCGCAGAAGCGTGTACACAAGGTGCTCACAATCTTCAAACGTTGGTTTTGTATTTTCTTCGTCAGTCACCATTCCAAGTTTTAATAATTCATTCATCGTTTTACTAGAACGTTACGTACACAGGACTTACTTAGTTACTAGGACTTTATCATTTATGTGATTAAGACTTGACTGACTAATTGAATAAAAGTCTATTTGATGCAAGATATACATAACTAAAAATAAATAACATCAGGAATGGCAGATATACAAACGTTCGAGTCCAGTTTATAAAGGAACAAAAAATCTAGAGTTCCGGTTGCTAACGTACGAAATCTGTTGTTTGGGTGTATCGTTCATGAAACACAAGCCATACTTGATCCGTACTACGTAAGTAAGTTGTGCTTAAGATGGTTGTTATGCTTCGAAATGTAGGTTCTGACTTTAGATTACTTCAGAGGTTATCATATGACTCTCAAGTGGTCAAACAACTTTGTCGACATGCGAATTAATAAAAAAAATAAAACGAACGCTTCTATTCAGCCGATTACTGCAAAAAGATCAAAAAGTTAATTGTTCTCTCTTTAAGTTTGTAATAATGTCACCGCTACTATTTTATCGTTTTTTCTTCTCAATATTTCATATTCAAAACGTCAAAAAATTAAATATTAACGTTGTAAGGAATTAATTTATGATAATGCTAAGATGCAATAAAAATGAATAATGTATGTCAACTTTTTAAAATGTGATGTAGTAATTTTTCCAAATTCAAAATATAGTATTGAACGAATAAACTGGTTACAACTAGATAAGACAAGTTCCTTGTTGTTTATATTATAACTCCAAACATTTATATCAATAATAAGAGCATGCGGTTTGTCATCATTCTGTTCCTTTTTAGTTAACTTCTAGTTCACTAAAATCTGTAATCTCTAAATTTTTTAATTTAATAATCTGTACATTTAAGTAAATGTCTATATGAGTAACCACGTATAACTTTTAATATTTTATCATACTGATTTTCTTTTTGTTTTCTTTAAATTCTTTTTGTGGTTCCATTTCTGTCAGATGGGAGTATTAGAGAAGTGCTCATAATAATAAAAAAAACATATGCTGTTGGATACTGTATGTACAGTCGCCTTCAATAAGATGTATACATTTCGTAATTTTCAAAACTGTGATATAGTACTACTTTTTATAACAGTGTAGATAAGGATTGTTTTAATCAGTCAAATAATATAAATAGTTTCACTTTATATTATTTTCGATGTACATATTTATGAAACTGAAGGCTGAGGCACTTTTGAAAATTGTGAAATGTATACATCTTATTGCAGGCGAATGTACCTAGATGATATTATAGTTTGAAGCGTAAATGAAGCAATTACATGCTTGGTTTTGAGAACTCGTACTTCGAACTTAAATCATATTTCAATCATATCGTACAACCGCAGAATACCCTGTTACATCAAAACCCTGTTCGCATTTAACTTTATTAAAACCCGTTCGCGCGAGGCAAATAAACTAAATTAACGTAAGTACCTACTTCAGATGGTTTTTAACTTTTTTGTATCACCATCCATAACGTATCATCCGAATATTATGTTTTTTTTTATATGTTTATACCTTACATATGGCCGATAGGTCCGGATGGTTTTTGAGTGGAGACCACCGGCAAGCGCAAGGTAGATCGTCTACTGACACGGTGGAAAGACGGCCTGATAAAGGTAGCAAGGATGACGTTGGATGCAGGCTGCTTCCAACCGGTCCTTTTGGAAATATATGGGTACGACTTTCCATTAACGTCCGTCGAGTTGAGACTGGAGAGGGGGAGGAAAGGGGACGGGGTAATACCCCCCTCCGAAGGAAAAACTGCGGACCCCCCTTTTCGAGAATTTTTAATTATTAATTCTGAGGAAGTTATATATCCTTATCGAGGTGTAGATAAGCCTAATTCTGGCGCTTCGCCGGCTGCTGCCGCGGCACGCTCGCTGCGCTCGCTCGCTCGGCTTGCGCGTTGTGTGGTCACCACTCAACCTAACGCTCCTCCGCGCTTCGCTCGTCGTCGCACCTATTGTGACTTTGCTCTGACTACATACTCCGCTACTGCCTCGTACTGTGAAATATTATGTTTGCATGAAAACTATTGAAATTACTACAAAATATCATTATTTACGTAAATTTATGTAAAATAAAATATTACCAAACGTATGACAACTGAACCGTACGTAAAACGAAACATTCAATGGCGAGAATTCTATATGATCTGTGGTAGGTATTGACGTAAATATTGAAAAAATAATTAATTTTCAATAAACCCCCAACGGACGTTAATGGGAAGTTAAGCCAATATATGGATGAGGTCTACCTATATTTGGCAGTGAACGTCTTGCGGCTAAGATAATGATGATGATGAAGATCGGTCTAATAGTTTTAAGGTGCGCTCACTAAGGGAAAAACATATTTGCTTAATGCACTCATTGCAGGAATCCATGTTTTCCAGTGGAAATTATTATTTATAATTTATTTTTATAAAATAAATATAATTAAATTTTCATACACGTTTTGGTTTTAATCGCTCTATGCTTATTGCTTCGAGCTGGAGTTAAATTACTTAGCAGCGATTCCTTCATGTTCTAGTTGTGATAAAAACTGTTGCGTCCGCGCTCACATCCGACATGATGGATCACTGCGAGATAGCGCTCCTCTCCGCATCAACCCAATGATATAAACGTGTATTAGATAATGAACGCGGCTGTAATTAAATGGTTGAACAATTTCGCCCACGCGTTCAAATAAAAGATTTATTTGAAAGACAGGGCGGTGGCCTTACAGTGCAGCGGTCTGCTGTTATAGAGCATAGGAATCCGATCACCGCTTGTTAATAACCATTATTATAAGGCTCTTAGATTAGTACTTACAGTCGTGGTGCTTACCATCAGTTCAGTAGCATGTGCTTCTCTATCTTGAAATTCTGGAGATGTTCAACTTTTCGTGAGTAATTAATCAAAGCAAAACCTAAGCTGCTGGGGTTACTAATCGAAAATGTTTGTAGTGGACGCCTTTTATGTTTTAAGAATCCACTAAAGAAGGTTATTTGAAAATTATACACCTAATATATTCGTAATAATCAATATGTCTGTTCATATCCCACGGACTAAGCGAGGGAGTCGCTGGGGAGTCAGGGTAGTCAAATTAAAATAAAACTGTTTCAATAGAATGGTGAAATATAAAGTTTGTTAGATCTTTTACCTTAAACTCTTCCTGTATCTCTGAAACTTTACGGATTTTCAACAGAGTGGATGGTTTTGCAACATTAAAAAGCTTAAAACCCATATTATGCCAGTAAATTAAAATATACCTTGTAGATTTTACTTCCAATTGGACTCCTAAGACTTCGTACTTTAATATGCCTGATACCAAACCAACATACTGGGTCTGCTAGACCAAACGTTGGCGAGACCCTGAGCTCCCATTAACGACATTGTCTATTTAATTTATCTTCGTTTAAGCATCTTCCGGGGACAGTTTGTCATCCATATCAATATAGCTATACTTATATTCGTTATCGTACCTAAACAGAGCCGTAGCTGACCGGGAGAACACTAAAATAATTACATAACGTAACCATTCCTTGTCACCTGTTGCACTTTACCAAATATATGTAATAAAGTTTGAACGCCGGATTTACGTCATGTAACATAATTTTTCATATCATCTCATATTTTGTGAAAAAACATGAAAATGTCTTTACTGGAAACAAAGAAAAAATGTATGTAATAACATTTCATGAATTTAGAAGTACTATTATTGAATAAACTATGAGTATGAGAACGCAAAAGAAGCATTTGGTACATGAGAAGGCCTCATTCTCTCCAAATATTAATAAATAATGGTACCTAGATAATTTCAATATAATATCCTCGTGAACCTAACATATACATGGTTACCACAACTCCGTTAAAACATTTTACCAGATACATTTACAAATTATGCATTTGTTCTTGGAGAGATAATTTGAATAAAATAGTTCTCTTAGTTGTTCTTAGGGATACTAGCTACCCGCCCGCGGCTTCAGTCGCGTGTTCTCGCGGGACTGCACACCTCTACAATCAAAGTAACCCAGATTACTCGTTATAACACCAGCGTTCTGCCAGTGCAACTCCCCTCGAAATCGGTCCAACTGTTTTGGAGATTAGCCCAATGACAAAAAAAGTAAAAAGTTTTTTTTATAAGTACCGTATATTTTAATAATGCATTTAGTAAACAGCTATTTAGACAATATAACGAACAGATACTTCCTTGTTGTTTATTTGTATAGATGTGCCCGCATACAGTGAAGAAACTGGCCTTTGTAGGTACGACAGTGTTCGCGTTCGTCGTATTATTTGTGATACTGTGTTTTAAGCCCTTCACAATGCTGTACAAAGAAATGAATAAATTACAAACACTTTACTGGTGAAATAAAGCGCAGCACACACTCGCGACGGGCTGTGGGCGTCTGTTTGCGCACACGCCTCCGCTCCGCTGACAGGTGACAAGTGACGCCATCTGTCTCCGAACTTATTTGACATGTCCCATTGAAGTGAACGTGCGGATTATAACGACCGCTATTTATTTTAAAACAATTATTGTCTCGAGCATTTGTGTCACGAGGCGATTAGTCTTCCGGGTTTAGATGGGGCTTACTCGTCTGTGAGGGTATTCACTAAAATAATCTGTCATTTTGTTCTTGTTTAGAACTTCGTCAAATGCAAGTTAGTGTTGTTCGACTGTTTTGTTCGTTTATTTTATTAAAACAACCGGTGTTTCTATAAAACATAAAATAAAAGTGATTCATTATCATAATAATTTATTGTGTGTTTGTGTCTGCATTCATTAGAAGATGTCATACTAATTAATCACTAGATCATACCCTATGAATATGCCCACATGCTATTACTAAATTAAATATTTCTCCCGTGAAATATATAATGTTTAGTTGATTGGCATAGGTAGTCCTTTCAACTCTCTAGCTCTTTAACTATCTCAATGAAAATTAATACATTGATTAGTTGATCTATTGCTGTGCGAAATAAAGGCAAACCATCAAATACCGACTCTTTTGCATTTATTTTCGTATTTCTTGATTGATACATAGGCGACAGAGTATCTGACTCCATGTCGACACTACCTTTATTAAATATTAATCATTTAATGACGACTTTGTTCATGTGATTTTCTTTGGACGAGGCGTTACCTTGTGTCATCTTACTTACCTTGTCAGACACCATGACTAACTTGAACGTCAGGTTACCAAAGCACCCATCAAAAGAAGTAATATTGTATATCTCTGTAACCCTTAGCGAGGGACACTTAATTTGTATTATAGAAGAGCTGTGCGTGTATATGTAACGACAAGCAAGCCCACATTCACGTGTGTGACTATTGTGGATAGTCCTTTAGGATGTCCTTTTCACATTTACAATGCCAAGAGGATTCATCTTAGATCAGCGTTTTAATAAACGTCATACAAAACTATATTTCCATAACAAACGTGTTCTTAAGTTCGCAGAGTTCACATAACGATTAACGGTAAACAATGCAGTGCATGGTCCGTCGTATCGGCACGCATCTCTCATACATTATGTGCATAATGCGGTCGCATCGCCTGCAGTGTGCGCCCCGCCTTATCTCGCCATGCGCCCTTCCGCTGAATATTTCGCATAGAGAATAGGTTTCTGAATGCAATTCGCATTGTTATACATCATCCGACGGCTTTTCAGTTTGTTAACGATTTCGTTGATATGGATCTCTGCCTATTCCACAACCTGAACTGTTCAACGTAATATTCGTATTGTAATGATATTTGCTGCTGTGTATTTACAATAGTTATAAAAATAGCAGGCTTTGCTGAGGATAAAATGATAAATATATTATGATGTTTAAGCACTGACACTTGCTTGGCGATACCAAATGTTGCAATTATAAACAGAACAATACACATCGGACGGATCCGAACCCGTCTTCCGACAATTTGCCCCAGAATAATATATTTATTTCCTGTACAAAGTCAATTTATATTTTAAATCCTATCAAGTAATAAGCCAGTTAACTGGCACATGTAGTGGTAAAAGCCAGGGCTGCCCATACATATTACTTGCAGAGCTTATCACTATAAAGTGTAGTTTGGCATGGCACTGCGACTGTGGCCACAGACGCTGGTAAGTGATGCTCATGTGTCCCGTCATTACAATTACTACATTACGCTGTAAAGCTTAGCATAGTAGTGCTTGCACAATACTGCTTCTACTACTATAGGTAGAACATCTGGCAATGGGGTACTATTTTTTTATATTGATTCAGTTTGCCACCGTGACGGATAAACATTAGACTGACTGCTGTGTTTGAAAGACAGTCGACCTTCGACTGCAGCACCATCAGTCTAGTTTATCAAGTTCACTAGTAGTTTTGCGAACAGTAGACTTCGCGAACGCAGTCTTATCAGCGGCAACTTTTCGCAGCTGCAAGTCATTGAAACAAGACCAATTTTGCTAAAATTTATTGTTGGTGCCAATTGATCTGGCCGAATATTACCTTACACCTATTATCTCGGCAACCGCTCGACCAATTATGTTTATATTTGAAATCTCTCTTTAAAGTCAGATACCTAATGTGTGTACCAAACTGAATCAAAATCGGGCGGTGAATAGCGCCGCAGAAAACTTCCCCCCGTTTTAGAAAATGTTCCCCCCTCAAAAATCAACTCCTCAACTCAAAAACCCCTCACGGCATAAAAATATTGAATAGTACCAAGTTTCGTCAAGATTAGTTGAAACATGCTACCTGTAGAAGAGGACAAACATACAATCTAACAAACATACGGACAGATGAAAGTCAATTCAGCCAGTTAAAGCAGAGACGGTTCGCTCGCTCGGTCAAAAAAATAAAACTAAATAACCACCTCCTTGTATAAAATTGTTAGTACGAGTAATATCATTCATAGGTTAAGCTGCGAATTACGTAGTGATTGTCAACAATGGCCGATTTACATACAATGTTTGTGCGTCGGGTTCGCCCGTGCCATGAATAATTCATGAAGTGTTGCAGTGCGTACACCTGCAGCACGCTGGACGCGGAACAAGTTGAAACTGTAAGTGATTACACGTTGCTAAGGGGATGGAGGATACAATAGAGGCTGGGTTGTCTGTAAAGTCGGTTTACGGACGATAATTTTACGTCATAACGTCATTAAAGAAGCCGAACGCTTAGGCCGACCGTACCTCTCTATCGTTAGTTCCACGCTCTCGCTCACGCTCGGCTCAAGTCGAACTTGACAATGAGTCATACTTTTTGGAGCATGCATCCGGGGTTCAATGATTTATAAGACGTTATCACGTCAAAAATGTATCTAATTAATATTATAAATGCAACAGTAGTAGTGTGAGATGGAAGGATGGATATGTGTTACTCTTTCACGCCGACATTACTTATTCGTTTTAGCTTTTTATCACATTTCTGAAATAGTACGTTCAAAATTTCTAAATTAATTTGCATATTCAATATTGATAAATTTTACATTTTCTTGTAAAATTAAAATTTGAACAAAAAACGTTTGCTACATGTTTCTTGATAATGATTTCTTCAAGCAATAATTAAAGAATGTTGTTGCCTACTAGGTACTCTATTCCCAGTGTGGGTTCCTCGCGCCGCCACCTTCACCAAGAGCTCAGTGCACAGGTACGTAACGTGTGATCGGCAGTTGTAAGTACATAAGTATAACTAGTAAAAGTTTTCCAAATTGCTTGTATCTTACAAATAAACGATATCTACTCTGTGTGACGCTATATCCAAGCACAGGTATACGCTACGCAGCCCCTTCCGCAATAATTCCCGACCCTGAACTTCCCGCGGAAACATTTAATTGGATAAAAATTAAAAAGCTGTACAAATTTGTTTCATTCCACTTTATAATTTGGTATATACTCGTATTCAAAATATCTGTGCTCATAGGCGCAACATCACAGACCTCATTCATACACCTCGACAGTCAACAGCCATTAAGCTAGCATTCATATCAATTACTAGCTGCGCTCCGCGGTTTCACTCGCGCGGTGATGGGTAATGATGATGATGAATCAAATATTATAGCGTATGTTACTCAGGCAAAATGTACTTAGCTCTAAACTCGTGATAGAATTGTTTGAATCGGTTAAGTAATTTTTCGTTTCCATTACAAACAAATCTTTCTCAATAATCGAAATAATTATTCTTTATTATTAAGATTAAATACGAAGCTACGAATAATGGGGCTTAGCTTGTACCGGCGTTTTTATTGCATATTTTAACGTGAAAAAGTAGTGATTGTAACATAGTTGTAATAGTTAGACATGGCACTGCAGATAGAGCTGTAGTACCTACATGACTTGCTCTATTGTCGATAGTTTCCGCAGCGTACGCGATATAAGACCTTTTCAGCGATACAATGGCGTATATTAACATGAAAATGTATTTATTTTGACATAGTTTTAAAAGTCAGACATATATAGAGTGATTTCCGATTGGCGTCAACACTGATATTGGCGATATTATCACTATATTACATTGCTCACGGCATGGAGTACACGCAGTACACACAGACAGATGATAGCTAGCGCAACACGTACACATCAAAGAAATGTCATTTTTAACGAACTGCTCACGGTGATTTCAGTTTGTAGCTTTGCGGTTGTTGAAATCGCAAAAAGGCATCCTTAGTGACGTAATCCATGATCACACATGGGTCTACGTTGTCGCGCTTCGTTGATTCGGAATGGCGATCACAGTGCTAAAACCGTGATGTAAATTTTTTATTTCAATCGGAAGGCACCCATGGTATTGCAGACATTTTTGTAGACATTGACGTCTTGTATAAAAAGGTTTGTACATCACTTTGCTCTATTGTCTAGTTAGCGATACAAGGTTTTTTTTGATATAAGTGTTCATGCAGAGCACACATTTATTGACAATATCCTAAAGCCCATAGATATAGACCTATTTAAATAGAGCGAATTCTGTGCTATAACCTTTGTCCATTAGGGATAATGTAGGATTTTAACCTCTCCCAAGGGCTGCTCACGGGGGGGTTTAGAGGGTTTGAGCCCCACATACCCCCTTCCGTCACCCTCGCGGCGGAAGCGAAACGGACAGCATTTCCCCACTTAAAAAAAAGTATTCTATTGGTAAAAGATTTTTTTCCAATTGATCCAAAACTTTCGGAGCTTATTCAATTCAAACAAACAATTTTTCTATTTAAAATAGTAGTATAAATATAATAATAATAAAAAAGTTATTAATAAATAATAGATTGTAGATGTAGAGGTAGTATTAATACGTCACACTGTCGTTCCTAATATTATTGTGTTATGTTGACTAAAATCAAATTATTAAGTATAATAAGTTGACTAAACATGCGATCCTTATTCCTGTCTTGTACCCGAGGGTACTGCACTAGCAATAGTGACTTTGAGATGAGATATACACTATGCAAGGAGATGGACAATAAAGAAATTTATTTTAATTTTCACGTTTCTGTAGCACCACTTTAGTTTAGATAACACTTAGCACAACTTACTTAACAAAAATGTATACTAAATAGGCTTAGGTGTTACCTATATGTGACCTGTATGTTGGTGAAAACGGGCAATAGTTTTCTAAAATCTATGTTTGCAGATTATACGTTTTATTAATCTGTGTTATTGTTCAGCTATTGCATAGCTTCTATCGCGGGCCTTGAGCGTGGAGATCGAATCCAGAAATTCCGTAACGAAAATAACCTAACACCCCCTACTCCGACCGGCACAGCGGTGATAATTTGAATATATATAATGAATAGCAGAACTTTTAATGACTTTTTGAAATATCACGCTTGTCTCTTTAGTTCAGCAACTCGCCTCTAGATGGCATTGGTTAAATAATTATAATTGCATAAGTTGATAGAAACAGCTATGCAATAGCTTTACCGCGGCAGTCTCCGAGTGCCACACGTCTTTTTTATTATTATTGGGTTAGCATAGTACATACGTAATGAGTTTAGTCGCATCGGTAGTAGGAGAAATAAGAGGATGAGAACTATGATCAGGACAAGCCTGTTGCCATCCTATCCTATAGACATCTATGTAAGATGATATATACGTAACGAGTTAATAAATTACAAAACTATCCCAAAATCATTGTATTGCCATTTAACAAAGTTCAACTCCAACCAAAACTTAGCTCATTTTTTTATCTCTAGGCATATCTCTTACAAAGTAATATATCTAGCCCATGAATGTATCTCCTGAGAATGTGACTACACATGAATGAACCAGAAAAACTTATCGATCATAAAACGTCATAACACAAGATAAACCAAGCTCGCACAAGTTTTCCGACTATATTGGTCTTATGTGATCAAAACAAAACCAATCATATGCCGACTAGACAGGGTTGCATTTCTTTTGTCGAAATACGTCCAATATTGGTACACAATGGTTATGAATTTCAACGTCACATGATACTTTGGCATTCTGCAGACGAGAACAAGAAAGCGCAGGTGTCCACGCCGTTACGTATGGCGGAATGTCCTCGCGATATTATGGGAAAATGGTCGGTTTTTACCTTCAATCGAAGCTATACGGTTTTCTGATTCGTAGGATGCAGTGCGCTCGCTGATCGCGTGTGAAACGCGTTGACCGGACAATGTACGATGTGGCGACCAGGATGTAAGACAGTTACACGTACTCGTGTGATATTGATGGACGCTGCTTACTCAACGCATATATATATAAATGAAATAATAACTGAAACAAAAAGTTCAGTTGGAGTATGGCGCAGGCAGTGTTTCCGCGTGCCATTATGAGTAAAGATGAGGGGCACACACACCCCTTAGTAAGGTACAAGGCAATGAATCGCTGTGTGGTTTTCTAGTCAGTAGTGGCACTTACTGTTTATGGAATAGTTGGTGCAGATATTGACATACCCCGTGGGCATCTCAAGTTGTGCGGGGATGTGTCAATTAATTTTATACACGGAAAAAATATTGCTTAATATACCTAAATACAAGAAAAAAGAAAGTATTTTCTAAATTATATTTGTTAAATAACAGATTTTTCAAAGGATGTCTCTCTTCAGAATTTGGTTTAATAATTTAACTGCTTCTAAAAACAGCAAATCTTTCAATAAAATAATCGTTTTATTTCCATACGACACTCGGTATTCAGCTAAAACTTGTCATGAGAATTTGTAGGAGGTCATTTTAATATCACTTTTACGAGCATAAACCTTATGCAGATGACATCTATTAAACGCTAGAAGCTAAAGAAAAAAATCATATGGGCGTGCCTAATGGTGCTTAATAATGGAAGTAATATTTGGTTCCAATTTGTAACATTTATGTAACCACCACTACCAGTTACGTAACGGCCCCAAGTTGCAACCAGTTTCAGCCCACATAGCATTTGAAACGAAAAATAAGTACTTTACAAGTATCTAAGTTTAATTCCATATGTGAATCACGATCTTCTCAGCGGCTTACACGTTTTTTCTTGTCTTGCAATCAATATACTAACGCCCGTTTTCAACCGACTTCAAATAAAGAAGGAAGTTTACAGTTCGACTGTATTTTTTTGTATGTTACCTCATAACCTTTGACTGGGTTAACCGATTTTTATGTTTCTTTTTTTATTTAAAAGCTAGTTCTTTCCGTGTCCCATTTAAAAAATTCGGTCTAGCAGTTTTTTAGTTACACTCCAATAATTAAAAAATGTTTCGACTATTTTGATGATTTGATGATACCATCATGGACGGCGAATGACATCACGTAATTAGCAAAAATTACTAAAATGGGTGGAATAAAAATTGAACCGACTTGAACACTAATAAATAATGTGAAATAACTTGTCGATGTCGGTATCATGCGCATAATATTGTGATATTGGTACTTTGAACTATCTTGGTAACGAGTTCGACAAGTTACTAGTATTTCACACGTTTTAGTGTTGAAGACGGAATTTACGAATAAAAATGTTCACCAATATTTTTGGTAACACCTAAGCCAAGTTAAGTGGTATTTAAGTATTACTAAGTGTTACCGAACAGGCTTAAGTGTTACCTAATATGTTAGTGAAAACGGGCTTAAATCTCTCAAATATTTTATATGTCAATCGGAGATGAACAAAACGCTTGGCAGATGTTTAAAAAAGTTATGAGGTAACAAACATAAAAAATACAGTCGAATTGTGTACGTCCTTCTTTATGGAAGTCGGTGGAAAGCACTCTCAACTGAAGGCAAATTTAATGCTTCATTATCTGATTCAGCAGTTATCGTTTTGCATCCAAACAACACTTCAAAAATCTATAATGTAGGTCATCCTCTAAGCTAAAGCTTGATGCAAGTGTTCCTATGGGCCCATCTATCAATAAAACACCAGTAGTTGCAAAATCCACTTATGCACGCAAAGAAACATTCACGCGCGCATGCATAAGCAGTGCCGATAGACTAACGGGCTCTATTCACTTCATCGCTGGCTCCTAAGTAATGATGATCCACACGCCTTTCCCACACCGCAGTGTACATTAAATTGTTGTAACAGTATCTTTAGTGAGAAGATGGTCGTCCTACTTGTTCCTTTCATATTGAAACCGCAGCGTTACAATCAATTTGCTTGATGCGACGGAATGGGACAACGCATAAAACGTGGTTTGAATTAAAATTGGATGTGAAATCTGCTGTTGTGAATTATAGTGGTAAGAAATATTTTATGACTTTTAAAGCTGCGATAGGTTAAAGGTATTGAGTATCAGTCGGCGATTGGACGTCGGAGCTAGGTCCACCTTAAGTTTGAAAGTGTGAGTATTATTGGAAAATCCGTATTAAAACTTAGACAGGGGATTCTATAAAGACTGGAAACTTCTCCACTCATTATTTTAATCAACGCTGCTCTGCGCCAGCACCTTAAACGCTTGTAGGTAATTTGCTGATGACTAAAAAGATTGGTACTCATCCTACATATTAAGTGTGTTGTAGTGGTAGGATTTTAAGAGTCCGTCTGAGGGAGTACCACACCTTTGCCTGTTCTTACGGAAGGAGTAGCAAACATTACTGTAAAGGGCATTAGTTCTAGCAAAATTACAGGGCAAGAAATAGATAATCTTACATCTCAGGTGACGAACGCAGTGCATTGCCATGAAGGGTTTGGTCTGTTATAGTTTTAAATTCTGACTGGCACTGTGCCGTTACGGGCAAGCGTGGCGTTAACATCCGGCGAGCGACTTGCTGCTGCACGTCACTGGTCTTCATAAAAAGGGCTCAAACATCGATGTGATCAAACTGTGATATTCCGCCCAAGCTGCGTTTATATGTACGTTTTTGTTTTGCAAATCGTCTTCCACGATATAGTTGATGACATTGTTCTTTCTTTAGTGAGGTTCCCCCTTCTGAATGTTTTTGTATCTGCCCGCTGTGATACAAACTTTTCAATCCACGGACTTAAATAGTAATCTTACTTATTACTTATCTGTCGGAGTACAGTCGAGTGTTCAATTGTACTTCTAATAACTGAAGGCGAATACAGCTGATATTTGTAACATTGGCAGTAAGTACAGAGGAGCACATCTTTTAACAAGTGATAATGGGTACAGGGTTTAGGCTATTATGATTTTGTAATGGCATTGTAGTATTAAACTTAGAAGAGAAACGTAATCAATTAAATCTTATTTTGAATAACTTCACGGACTTGCCATTAGAAACTTAGTACTATATAAGATCATACATATACCTTATCTAGCACATTTAATTCTCAACGCTGGGGCGCGAGAACTACTTTCAAGGTAGAGTAAAGAGTAGTAGAGAGTATCCATAATCTTGTACGCGAGACCCGTACATTATGTATACACCTATAGGTGGTATAGTGGGTATGCGGTTATCCATAGGATCGGAGTTTAGGACCATATAAAACTTCCATCCATGCCTCAACGATTATCCTGACCAAACAGCTAGAGCCGATGCCTGATTGCATAACGTATCTTCTTGAAGCACTAAAAAGCACACAATTGAAAATGCTATGCTAGTGGCCACTGATGTCCACTAATAGTCCGGGTATATGGACTCCACTTTAAGCGTTTCCATTCCCTGAATATATTGACAATGATGATGATGAATTTAAAATACAATATATAGACGTGATATATATAAAATAAATATGTATGCCCATTAGTCTGTTGGTATTGACTCTGTCTTCGAAGTGAGGGGTGCCAGCTCCAATCTCCGGAGGGTAGGGCAAACATTATATTTGTGTGATGAGCAGACAATTTATATTTATTATCGGGACTTTGTTTTGTATGTGTGTGTGTATGTGTCCATACTTCCCGCAATATCATAGTGCGGGTGCGAGTGTGTGAACGCTTTATTCTTTAGTATACTAATACATAAAATCCACGATTGAACCCAACACAAGGAAGTTTGTTCCTTAACAAACCAGCACACAGTAGAGGTTGTTTAAAGCCACAAGTCACACAAAGTCGGGTTAACTAAACCATTTTAACTCGAAAACGGCTAAACGAATTGACCCTTATATATGTAGTTTAAAACAAAAAAGAAACGAATTTACTATTGCAAACTTATTTTTTGCGGGTAGTGCAATAATCGTGTCTTGTGATCGAACGGCCAAGTTAAGTTTGTCGTTTAACCTAGTTTGTATTTAGTTAGAGCAATATGTTAGAGCTACTTTTCTTATTGGACCAAATCATCGGTGCGTGAGCTCAACTCGTACTGGGCCAGTTATTTTTAGGTTAAAATCGATATGGCAATTATGTTGATTTTTTGAAAACTCAAAGGCAACATGTGGCTTTGAGTTTTCAAAAAACGCATATATTGAGCGCTTATTTATCAAATTCGAATTTCGTAGTGTAGATAGCCTTGATATGGTGAGGGTTGGCAGCCAATCAGGAGGTTGTCAGTTAGTATGCTACCCTTGCTTCCTGTTTCTAGTGACACTAACACCGAGGAGTCATCTATTAGTTAGTAAATTAAAAATGTACTCAGCTATATACATAATGTTGCAGTCACAACTCTTAAGCAGTTAGAGGTAGGTACTATTAACCAGCAAAATCAATCAATAGTGATTTTGACTGAAAGTCTCCAACAATTATGCATTTGACTGAAAATCTTAGGTTAGAACTAGATTTAGGCTAACTCTGGTCACCAACAAACCCGCTCTTCTTCGCCTCGCTCGTGGTCGCTCCTATCGTGACTTACTACGAGTAGATACTCCGCGTGAACCGCGAGCTGCTACTTCAGTCAGTGTGATGAAGGTTAAACTTAGTTTTGACCGAAGATGAGTAGCTTCACCCGGCTCAAACCATAGGTGTAATTATACTTTAGGATACTGTTATTACTTAAAAATATTTGTACTTTGTTAAGTTCTGTTGTGTAGTTCTCTCTTGAATAAATAATTTTCATCTCAGTTCGACATTAAGCCGTTACACGATTTTCCAACCTGTTCAGTCAAAACTACTTCTGCCTGTTTTATCAATAACAAGTACTTTTGTTTGGTTCAGAGTTTGTCTGCAACGTAAACACCAATAAAACATACTAAAATTGATACACCGTTTGCTAGGTTAATCGTCGGTTCATTCATCGACACTGATCTTCTCCACCTGCGCCGTCTCATTCGCGGTTTATAATAAACATTATCTTCGTGACTTCGTTTGCATCTGCCATAAGAGCTAAGTGAGAATACAGCATGGACGCTCCGGGACAATCAAAACTCAGTTTTCGGTCTTTGAAGAATGGTGCTCGGTCCCCAATCTCACCTTGAATTCCTCGATCTGCGAACTCAGAGACATTAAGTCAAGCACCAAATACACAAAGCCTGTAACGATTCTAACTTTAATTTCTTTGTTTGGAGCCAGAACAAGACCTCCTGAATAAGAAGTTGACTATATTCACGTATATATATCAGTTCACATAACTAAATATTATATTATGCTGCGTCATACATATTTATCGTCACATAACAAACAAAATGCAAAGAAAGTAACGGCACACATACGACAGTAAGTACACGTCACCACTTCCACACTCTTATAGTCAAGTGTTTCAAACGCACCACATAAACATTGGACACAGCCACGAACCAACACCTGAAGAGTAGAGATAAACACAGCTTTGTGCGGACATCGAACGGTTTGCTTTCTTGTGTCGTAATGTTGTGACAGCCTCAACTACCTTGTGCCATCTGGTTGACGGACAAATTGATTTGGAGGAATTAATTGCATTTGATTTGAAAGATTGAGATGTCGATCTTTTTTCTTATTTAATTTAAGTTTCGGATATTGATTGTGGTTTAAGATGTTTATTTGTTTAAAGAATACAAATTCTCTTGACAGAGAATCAAGCATGCTTATATAAATAAATAAATAAAAAATATTTATATATACCTACATTAAATTTGCAATTATTGAAACGGGCTTACGTTTAATATGGTTATTTGTACATAAATAGATAAAATAGTACCTATTGAACTACAAACGTGAACCATTTGTCATTCGTAGGTGTTTTAGATAGGATTACAAGGTGATTAAATAAAAATGTTAAATTATTTGCAATAGTTTAATAATAATGATTTATATATGAGTAGCGTCCCGCTCCGGCTTCGTACATGGTGTGTAGTTTAGAAAAAAAGAGGTGATAAAGGTGGTGTTTTTTTTTACTGTTTGTGTTAGGAACTTTATATTTTATTTTTGGAATTTGAGCTGGTATAGTAGGAACTTCCTTAAGTATATTAATTCGAGCTGAATCAGGAAATCCCGGATCATTAATGATGATGATCAAATTTACAACACTATTGTAACTGCACATGCCTTTATTATATTTTTTTTCATGGTAATACCTATTATAATTGGAGGATTTGGTAATTGATTAATTCCTTTAATATTAGGGGCCCCTGATATAGCTTTCCCGCGAATAAATAATATAAGATTTTGATTACTGCCCCTCTCTATTACCCTTTAAATTTTAATTCCGTTTCGTGGCTTAAGAGGAGTTAGCGGATATACAGAGGGACGCGGAAAGTGAATTTATTTTATACTACATTTTAGGTATTTTATAATATTTCGGTAATTACTTAAGTAGTTAATGATGTAATACATGAACTGCATGCCAACTGATGTACATATATACCTGTGGTCATAGTAAGTGCAGTAGTTCCATTCAATACATTGTTATATGTTATCCCCTGAGTACCTGTTTAACCCTTCGTGACTGGAGGCTCGTAACCGACCAATTAATTGCCGCTGAAGCTATTAGCAGTAAACAAGAGTCGTGCCACCACGCGGCTCGCATCTGTGACACAGCACTGCGATGCCGACCGACTGTTGTACGATTTACTGTATTTGCATATTTATTTGTAACTGTTAATAACATTGCACTAGCTCTCGTAGCTCTTTACCATTTACACATACGTACGTAAAGTTTCCTATGATAGATAGATAGATATGCCTTCCTAGATTGCGTGTACGCGTCGCACACTGAAAGTATTTTTTTTTTTTTTTTTTTTTTTATGTACAATAGGTTAGCGCTTGACCACAACTCGCCTGATGTTAAGCGTAGTTGTGATCTACGATGGAGCGCGCTTACCTAGAAGATACCGATTCACTCTCGACTTAAAGACTCGTAGATTATATTTATCAGGAAACAGAGACATCGGCAGTAAGTTCCACAGTTTGGCAGTTCGCACAATGTAAGAGCCAGAAAACCGCTTAGTGCGAGTCCCTGGAACTTCAACCATGTAGCGGTGACGCCTTGAGGTGTCTCTGCTCGTCCGGTGATAAAAAGTAAAAGTATCCAAACAAGATCGCGACACAGGTATGCTGTTGTACTTTTCTACCAAAAATGTAAGTACCTTATAATGGTCACAAAGAGACAAACATTTTTTCATATTGTAAATAGATCATTAATTTGGTTTCATAACTATTTTCAAAGATTTCCAAAATGAGGAGATTTGCGTTGACGCGTTTATATTACTTCATCTGTCGAACGACCCACACTCAATAGAAATTTCCACCATATGCCGCTTGCGGCTGGGACACTCATGCACTCCAGTGTTTCTGGCCAAGATAAGAATCCGTGATCACTCATTATGTGAATGTGGACTTGATGAAGGGACCGCAGATCATATCTTTTTCAACTGCTCGAAGCTGCGCTGTTCTCTCTATGACATGCTTCCTGTTGATATTCCTCGTCCTACCAACCTCAGCTCCCTTCTCTCCCTTTCCTTTACTCCATTTGTATATATACTAAATAAATGTATCTTGGTGAACAAAATAAAACTATGACTGTAGTTAACATAGATTTGTAGTACTAATATAATATATTTATAACTGGATATGATAGTATGTGTAATTATATAATTGTGTTGTCCTGTGTATGTCTTATATGTGTCTTTTCCTCAGGAAAATATGCCCAGGGATAAAAATTTATGTAAGAGTCACGATCGCTGATCATTCTTCCCGCCACCGATCAATCTCCTGCGTTTGTTTTCGCTCTACCAACGCGACATTGGCGAAATTGCGACAATATCGCAAAAGCCAGGAAAACAAAGAATAAGAATAAGAAATTTCATTGTTATATTGACAACGTCGACAGGCGAGAGGTTCCATATTTTTTATATATGAACACGCATAACTTTTAACAAAGTAGTCTGAATTTGATTTATTCTTTTTTTGTTTAGTAGAGTTATTAGTTAGTTAGTTATTATTTTTTTTTACTTCCGAGGTAGTCCCATTTAAATTTCATCGAGGAATTTTATAATTACAATCTAATAACTAAAAAGTGTATAGCCTATTTTGATGATATCCATATTGACGGTGAATGACAATCGAACCCATAAGTAGCAAGGGTCACTAAGAAGGGTGAAACATTTTTTTACCACAAAATGGTACCGACTTCAATACTAAAAAGTATTTTTGGTAGAACATTACTTTATCATTGTGTTTGTATAGTTGTAACTCTGTTTCACACAAGTATGTTGATTTCATACTAATCATACAGTTTACGTTATCGAAAGATTTCAAATCTCACGTTAATCTCGTTTTATTACTACACGAGTTCATCTTTTTTCATTATATATTTTTGGTGATTTTATAGTTGTCCATTACTTTGACGTTTTCTACATATTTTATAAAACATAACGAACGTAAAATACATAAAATAAAATATCAAATATCTACATAAAGGAGATAAACATCTTATATGTGAATCTACTTATATCTGGAATAGTTTTACTGATTTAGTCATATAAATATATAACCAGACTTTGAAAGATGCATACTCTACATGTATAAACAACTTGAGTAGAGTCGCAGCCCCCAGCAGTGCTCTACATCCCGATCGCAATATTATTCCACGGCATTCGCCATAACTCATATTAATTTACATCCACGTCTTAATCTCTTGCTCTCGTGACCGTCGCAATTAAAGGCTCTATTATCCGACGACATTCGACGTGCATCCTCTAGAGACGCGCTGGCTGTACCATTCCGCAGAACGATCATTTTTCACTTATATTTTCACAACATATACTTCATTAAAGGAATGGAGTTAAATAATTTCTCCTCCACCATCGGTATTCTAATTATCAGAGGTGTTGGAACCTGACATGGAACACGTGGAACGCGTCATATGCAATAGTCCGGCGATTGTTACTACGCCTGTAACACATAATCAAAGCAGTAAGCAAACATTTCTGCGTTCATATTTACAGAAATAAATATATAAGAGAAATAGACATACAGAAATGTTTATTTGTGCAAAAACAGAGGTAATTCAAATCAACATCAATAACACTCCTATAATATTGTCACGAAACCGATCCCAACTCAGCATAACGCTGAGTGTAAACAATTAGCGCTGGTATTGTGTTGGGATCGGCAGGTGACATCACGTACGATACACGCGAATAGACGGAAGACAATATATATTTAAGGGTTGCCAGTGCCTTTTAAATATGAACACTATTGTGTTAATATTCAAAGGAAAGTCATACCTTTGGAGTCTCCTTCACCTAGGTGAAAGGAAATCCAAAGGTATGACTCTAAGCACGTACATTTACTAAAAGCTTGGACATTGACAATTTGACACTGTAATGAGTATGCTTGGCGCTTACGATTAGTCTCACGACTATTGACAACCATTTTGTCATTTGAAAGTATAAAAAGACTAAGATAATAAACTTTAACATGCTCTTAGTTAAAATGTTTACAAACTGATGTAAAGAAATGAAATGAAAATTTTCAATCGATATATCGACCTCAGACAAGTTGATCCGAATGGAATCACTTGGCTAGCTCCGGTACAAGGGTTTTGCGCTTTGCTTTAACAACCAAGAAAAAATATGTAATGACATCTCTAAGGTGGTATGTCGATGCTAGACGACGACAGTGTAGAGTCGGGAGAGTGTGGCTGATTTATTCACTACATGCAAATGCTACATTCGCACACTCACGGCTAATGGGAAATTAATTAATGGCCCGGGCGTTATTTAATTACTATCGTGATGGGAAGCGGTCGGTGCTCGCCGCGGGGGGTTCTGTACATGAACACTTGCTTCAATATTACGAGAGCCGATTTCATTACATTACTACCTGCGCTCTCGGTGCTGTCCGCGCGTAAAATGGCTACACATTTCTCCGGAATTCAAATTTCACTCATATGTCATTTATTCATTATAATGTACTTTAAATACTACCGCCGCTCTCCAAAATATATGGAGCCTACCGAGAAGAAGCGGCAAGAAACTCGGGGCCATTCGATTCATATAAGTAGATTTTAAAATGTTGCTACTTAGGTACTACAAATATTACATTTTATGGGTGGCAGATGACGACTTGCCAGAAGTGGAGTATTCCAAGCATCTTTGTCAGTTGACCTGTTTCAGTGCAAAAAAGTTACGAACAAGCTCACTCACTCACAAACTTTCGCATTAGTAGTATTACAGAGTGCTAGTAGTTAAGGTTTGTTTCATATCCGGACTTGTCTCCTAACACTTAATTGATTTAATATTCAAAGTTCTTAGTAATCTTAGTTTATTTATCTACGCCGAATCGGATTAGTTGAATACCATTATTTAAGTATTTAACAAAAATATGTTTATTCATGTGTTCCCTTAAGTCTGAGAGCGCAACGTCTCCTCATATCAGTAGCTGTATCTGCCAGAGTTTTAGAAAGTTTGCAAACGGAACTGCGCTATGTCCAGGGGGAACTTTAATTTTCACATGAATACCAAAATGCAATAATAACATCATAAATCTTTAATATAAAAAATGAACCCCTATTTCTCCTGGTCACGCTGTAACTTGAGAACGGCTTTGCCGATTTCATCTCTTTAATGCCACATACGACGGAATTAAAGTGGCGAAATTCTATTCCAGCTTGATTTAAAGTTGTAGACTTCTGCTACTCTGCAACTTTAAATCAAGCTTTAATCAAAGTGGTACCATTAACAAACAAAAAAAAACCATTTCAGTCATCTTTTAATTTTCATGTTTTAAAAGGTTAAAAAATACTTAATTAAAATACATTAAAAATTTTTAGAAAAGACGGGAGGAAATGGCGAGGCCGAGCCTACTACGCGAACGAAGTCGCGGGCAGTCCCTAGTAAGATCTAGTACACACATCATGTACATACGAAAGTTTGTGAGTCAATGAGACCGCTCAAAGGTTTTGGATGACATTCGAAATTAATCCAACATATACCAACAAAACAACATTAGGGAACTTTTTATCCCGATCCAACGGGATGTTATTGTTCGTAAAATTGACAGAAAATCTCCCCCTGGATGCCTATGCTTTAATAACTTTGGTTATTTTATCACTCACATTAACTAATATGCAAAAGTTGTTGTGAGTGAGTGAGGGAGTGTGTCCTACTCGTCCTACTGTCCTACACGTAGTAAGTAGTGGTCTCTCAGCACTTGTGTTCACACTGGAGCTGTTGAAGATTAAAACGTACTGGTTCAAAAGTCGTTGACCTCAGAAAATATACCTAACTAAGTAATAGCATACACAGGAACAACACTTAAGCTCCTTTTTAACGCGATTTGACGAGAAGTTCCCGAAAGATCAGGATAATCTTCCGCGCGGACGAAACCATGAGTCAATTCGAAAATATATTCACTCGAGCATAATACCGAGCATATTTTACCGTTTGAAAATTAGTCACTTTCAAATACTGAAAGTGACTGATTTTCAACAGTAAAATATTTGAAAAGTACTAGTTTCATACCTCATCTTAGAAAATATATTCAAGTAAGCAATATCAAGCAACAAATTTAACCTTTCTTTGATATCCCTATAAAACGGCACTTACGTGTTTTGTTGGAATGACACAAAAGTGATTTTTTTAAACAAAATTCTTAGTTTAATAAAATATAAGTAATTTCAATTATTGACCCAATTTTAAGCACGGCTTGACAAGCTTTTGACAATTTGTATTTTGTATATGGGCTTGTGCCGACTTTACTCTCTTTTCCGCGAGAAATGAAGAGTACACTCTTTTTAATTACGTTTAGTCAATAGTTATGGCCCAGTTTCTCGAGTGATTCTAGTTTTCTGAAAACAAGATCGTTCTGAATGTATTACAGTTTAAAGAGTGCGCAAAATGAACAAGATAATCTATCTCGTACAATTTTTATTATGACATTTTAAGATGTTAAAACTATTTGCGAATCTAATTTATTTTATTGTCCACTTTTGACCTCGCCTTCTTTCCTATTAATTTCGTTATCGGGTCAGTAAATTTAATTCGTTTTAGCTATAAAATAACACTTAAACTATACAAAAATTACAATTTAAAAATACACCTCTACTTTAACAAGATAAGCTTGTTAATTTAAAGTCTAGTATAATAGTTTTATGTATTAATAATATGAAGCGAGAGATAATATATGTGAAGACGTCTTTGACGATTTAATGTCGTTGGGCATTTGCAATACACATACATTATGGTGTCTACATTTTCATAAATTATTATGATTCATTCAAACAATGAAATATATATCCGTATTACTAGCTTCTGACCACGACTTTCATTACATAAATACCTACGGAAAAACGCAGAGATCACAAATGTAAAAAAATCTTAACAAAAAATGGAACAGTCTTCAATACCAAAAAGTGTGAAATAACTTGTCGAAGTCGCTAACCATGATAGTTCATAAGTAGGTATCACAATATTGTGCGCATGGTACCGACTTCGACAGGTTGACCACACTTTTTGGTGTTGGATTCGGTTTAATTTTTTGGTAATATGTTTTTTTCACAATTTTTTGTGACCGTTGATACTTACGGGATCTATTTTCATTCACGGGTCAATGTTGATATCATCAAGATCAGATCAGTTTTTTGATTGTAACTCATGAACTGCTTGACCGAACTTGATGAAATTTTAATGGGACCACCTCGGAAGTATACTCTACCAAACAAAAGAAATAGTTTTGTGAATCGGTCCACAAATGGGGGAGAAATCGGCTAACATCACAAAAAATATATACATACACACGAACATATAACCTCCTCCTCTAGACAAGCAAAATGCGCGTCTGATGATCAGCACTATGGCTTGCCCATGACAGTTGCGGTATCCTGCGTTTGGAACTGTAGTTTTGTGTACATCACTGTGCTCGCACCCCCGGAACATTAGTTAATGTCTTTCAGGCAATGATTATTTCACGCAATGATTTGTTACATTGCCCATCCATTAGGTACATACATTTATTTACATTTCAACAACACAGTAACGCTTGTGCACTGTTGGTTCGCGGCAGAATATCTGGTCCTGCGTTGGTACCTACCAAGACGGGCTCTTGCACAAGAGGTACCTACTACGAACCGGGCTCTCCCGCCGTGTCGGTCGGTGTCCAACAGATTTCATTCAAACGCACTTTATATTTACATATGCAATCATATCCCAATAGCGTGTAATTGTAGTCAAGATGTATTTGAATAGGTGTACGATATTGCCATTTCCAACTGAGAAACTAATTTGAAACAGAAGCAATAAAGAATCCCATATTTAACGATGTTTGGCAGGTACCGCCTGCTGAGAATCTAGTCGTCAAATTAACTAAACAAAATTAAATTAAATCGATTCAATTTATTGCTTACTATATGGATATAGGTACAATATTATATACCAATAAAATTGTCGTCATATAAAAATAGCACTCCGGACCAAGATCAATAAAATATAATATTAATAATATGGGGCAATATCCACACAAGATCTTAAGGTCCCAAACTAGGTAGTACTGTGGTAACTTGGGTTCAATTCTACTAATTCATTACGTTCAACCATCAAAGTCAAGGCCAACCTTCCAAAATTGCAGTAGGAACATATTTAGTTAGTCGAATCGACCCCCTGGTTTATATACCTATACATATATCCAAATTCAAACACAGCTCAAATAGACATATTCATACAAATGTTTGAGCAATCAATAAAAAGTGAATTGAAATGAAACATTCGGAATTAATATAATGTAAAATATTCTCCATTTAATCAGTTTAAAGTAATGTTTTTTTTCATTGTATAATAATGGCATTAACTGACGATATCATAAGGTCTATCTTGCCTTTGTATATATTATATGCCAAATTGATGATAACTTGGAGGCGACGAGGATCAAACGCCATTTATATGGCCAAAATATATTGTTTCCTCGTGCTTGTTTTTTCAGCTTTCAGTAAATATAACCAGGAAAACCTAACCAAGAATAATGAAAAGCGGTGAGGCTTAAGTTCAGCAGTGGATGTCCTACGGCTGAGATGATGATGATGATGAACCAGATAGCATTGTGATGAAATCCACAACATGCTGATAGGGAGCTGAACTGTCTGCAACCTCAACATTGAAACTATGTCACCAAACACGTGATAGTTTGATGCCGCAGTTGTCCTTTAGAACCACTAACAGTATAAGGTCCCTAGCTGCTGCGCCTCGAGAGTTACACGGGAGCGAAAATCCCCAAATTCCTTGCAAACACCTTCTTCCTGGTCCACACTCAGGAGGAAAAGAGACCCTGACCAGCCAGGGCTATGGAAAGGGCGAAGGATCACGCACCCTTATCATTCACGAGGCGCAGGGACTGACGTACGAGTCAGTCGCGGTAATAAAAACGAAAGGCAAAATAAAGCTGCACGAGAGCGTCCCGCACGTAGTCGTCGCGGTTTCCCGGCACACGAGGACTTTTATCTACTACGCCGACGACGAGGATGATGCCATCGGACGGTTTGTGAGGCAAGCGATGGCTGCGAGCGAACAAACCATCTATAGCTACAACTTGAAGATGGCAATCAGGGATCGAAACAGCGTGGTGATGGAGGCCCTGCTTCAGCGCAAAGTGGGCAATGTGGGCTCACAATGACCTGTAACTAGCGTTAAGTTCTCATATAAGTGGTGTAAAAATTGTAACTGACAAAGAGATGGTGTGGGCATCCAGAGCAGACATGCTCACGGAAATGTGTTGGCAAGCGGTGGCGTGTGTGGCGGGTCGCCATCTTCCCTCAGAAATGGTTGAGGAAGGCGATGGCTGGCACATGCGTCAACTCGTGAACGGGTGCTGTTTGTGGACACTGGTCTGCTGTGAATGCTTATACCAACTCATATATAATTTCTTAATCTTAATTGTGTTCTAAGTAGTAGTTATTAAATTTAGAATATAATATAGTAAATAGTTAGTTTAATATGTTCCCCATGTATGTATATTTGTTGAATGTCATAAACTAATCGTAAGTAGTGCAAATCCCAAAAGTTGAAAAAAGACACGGACCCTGGAGTCTGTGGAGAGTAGTTTAAAAAAAAACCACTAACTAGAGTCTATACTGATTCATCACTGACCGTATACTGAGATAGTACTTTAACACTAGCTTAACATTATTTTTAATGCAAGACTAGGAAACACAGGATGGAGAAGGCAGCAGTATTATATCTGTAGTATTATATAGAAACAGCTCGTCCGTGCGCTGCCCCGCCCTTCACGTTCAAAACAAAGACCCCATGATTGCCGCTAAACAACGCGGCACACGCTCCACTTAAGCTTACACCTAATATTTACTTCGTCATAACGGGAACCACATTTTGCAAATGGCAATAGGCGTTGGTACAAAGATACAGAATTAGTCTTAATGTAGTCACTGCCTAAGTTTTCATCTGTTGGCAACTCCATTTAAAAATGCCATATTGGGCATTGTAAATACCTCGATTTTCACTGTTAACAACCTATTGATAGATATTATTATAAAAAATCATCTGATTTCAAACACCCCGGGTACGATATAGTCGTTTTATTTGTTTGTGTAGATATTACAATCACCGAAATTACAATTAAGTATTTGAAAAATATCGCTCTTACGTATTGGTTAACCTGTAGTTCTACGCTGTACGGGCAGCCACACACACACACACAAAAGATTTACGTAGATATATGACTCTTCCCGTTGCTTTTACTCCATTGAATTTACATTTATCATTATTGTTAGTGGTACTACGAGTATTAAAATAGCAGAAACATAAATAGCGTATTGTGACTGGGGTAGGGGGTTAAATACTGATTCGTCGACGAGCTCGTCGCTCACCGATATCAAATACGTTATGAGATATCGCCTTGTTCATAAGGTAGCTTTATCAACGTTTCTTGTCATCTCGTCATTTGTTTCATGGATGTTGTCAAATTGTCAAAGATGCAACAATGTTTGGTCTTAGAGAATCGCACGGCTGATTCTACGCGCAGTCGCGTATATATGAATCTATGTCCCCGGCTCTTGCGGGGTAACAATGCAAAATTGCAGAGTTTTCAGGCCTAAGATCTACTAAATAAACCTCAGTGGATGGAATTTTGGAACTTTCTAACTTTGTAATATCCATAGATGAACTGAATCATAACAACTTTAGGTAACATAACAACACATCACACTAGCATTAAACAAATATGAACATTTGTGTTTCAATGATAATGTACGAGTGAGTGTGTATTTATGTTTGTTCGTTACGCTGAAACAGCTTACGGATTTCGTTGAACCTGTAATTACTTTTTATCCCAATTGAGTGCAACGACCCAAAGGATTGTAGATAACCTTAAGCCGCGCGGACAAAGCCGCGGGCGGAAATCACTGACCAGACGTATAAAAGTGAAAGTTGGATAGAACCGCCATCGGCATCGGAATCGGGCGGAGGCGAGCCGTGCTATTAATTGGTAGGTAATTGTGCGCCCATCCATTGTTATTAAAGTCTTTGGTCACGCTACCGGAGCTTGCTCATATACGAGACTTGGAATCTATTAGAGATGGACCACTTTAGACATTGTAGATAATATAAAATGAAATAAAGAAACCCATACTGACAACACCAAGGTGTTCATGATATTATGTATTGTGTTGTCCTTGTAAATGGAGTTAGTAAGAAACGTATGCCAGTCTGTTATATTCGAATAAATGATTACCATCACTTACCAAGATCCTCTTATCCACGTAGGTACCTTAGACTACCATAACAGTAAATAGCTATACAAAAAATATGTAGGTAATGTAGTAAATAAGTCGGTGATTAGTAACTACTAATAGAATTTAATTAAATTTGATATTTTACGCCCAATTTCTTAGCTAATAATAAAGCTAAAAATATCTTGCAAGTTTTAAATTTGGTATTGATAATCAGATGCCTATAGATTTTGACACGAAACTTATGACCTAAGCTATACAATATGTCTGAAATTTCAGTTTATGTTGAAAACTCAAGGTTGCGCGCTGCCAAAAAGATTTGATTCATACAATATAAAGTAAAAATATTAATTATATTTTCATGCATGTTTTTTTTTATATAATAAAGGTGAAAAAAACACGCATACTCGTATCGCTGTCCTATGTTGTGGAAGTATGGTAATGCATTCGGTTCGCTTGTATACAATACAACCAAAATATTACTTGAAAAAGTGTAAAATCTACTTTCAAAGTGAACCATCTCTACAGTACCCGTGCATACCAGCCGACCATCGATTCTTCATACAGTTTATAATAACGTAATAGCAGGTTGTGTACAGTACACCGGCACGCCACCACGCCGACATACCGACACACCGACACACGCGTTTGTAGATCACTCGCCGCACCCGTTGCATTCTCTTGCTTCCACGTAAACAATTATAATGTTCTACCTATGATATTTCGTTTGTGAGTTTTATTGGACAACTGAATTATGTTGTCCTGAAACGGAATAAGTTAATGTTTACAGTGTATACTAACCGTATCTTAAAACAATCTTTTTATTTATGTACGGTTATGTTATAATAATTAATGTGTCGATACTCAAATAACTCAAAATAACTACGAGGATATCCATGTGCCTTCAACGAGTGCTTGAGTAGTTCAGTCACGTTGCTAGGGAAGTGGTGACAATCTCGAGAAAC
Organism: Selenia dentaria; assembly: GCA_917880725.1. NCBI lineage: Eukaryota > Metazoa > Arthropoda > Insecta > Lepidoptera > Geometridae > Selenia > Selenia dentaria. Next base: position 31,284,469 of record OU862895.1, on the reverse strand, counting down.
TTGTCATCACGGGTAAAGTCGAGGGAAATAGACCAAGAGGGCGAAGTCCATCGCAGCGGTGTGATCAAATCCGTACTAGTAATCGAGGACGTAAGTGTTAAGAGACGTAAGTTAAGATTTTATCCAGCCTCTTGCAGATCACACACATCCAATATTACACTGCGCTTAGTGATTTTCAGGCCCCTTGAACTGGCTTTCTACAGCTCATCAAATAAAAAGACCGACCCGAAGGCCCTCGCTTTGAAGACATCGGCGCTAGCTACTGAGCTAACGGCCGTCAAGTAAAATTATATGCCATCAAAAACAAAACTTGTGCAAAAAAAAACAAATCTCGCCCAGTTACTGTTCTTCTACAGGGAAAAATTTTTGAGATCCCAAGCAAAACCAAGTCGGTTAATTTTTCAGTCCCTATTTAAGGGACCTTCTGTCTTAATTTCTTACGTAATTAGCTAACACCAACTTTTAATAAGCATATCAATATTAAAAATCTTTTATGTTGGATTTAAAATTAATTGACTCGGCCATGGCATGAAAACACAACGTATCTTACACGTAAGTAATTGATCACATTTTGAAAAATAAAGCAGTACTAACATTTCTACGTACAACGTTATTATAATTAACTTCAACAACACTAGCCGAATACTTCTGAGTCTAAAAATTAAAAAGTTATTTTTAATTTTTAATGTAAAAAAAATTATCATTAGAATAAGTAATCATCTTAAATTATATATTAAGCCTGATTGATATTTATTAATCTCGATATTTTATGAAGTGAACTTCGTAAAAGCCCATCGTAAACTCGATTCTAATAGCACATTTAAAGAAATCATTATCGATGTTCATTATTCTGTGACATTTAAGTATCGATTTAGTTCGAAACAGCTTCAGATTCGGTTTCACCGATCGATTTATCCCTCGTTTACACTGAGGTAGAAACTAGTCGTTTGTTTAAACATTGTTCATATAAATTAGGGCAGTTTCCGATATTCACTCCATCGGCGTTGGGAACAAGACGTGTGAGTACATTCCATAGAAATAATGTCAATATCGTAACATAATAAACAAGTCATTAATATTCACTTTATTCATAGGTATTCATTTCATAATAGTAGTTTATGCAACTGTCATATAATAAAAGATATTAAAACATGAGTTTAGTTTCAAAATAAGATTACACGAGTCTTTTAATACCTAATTATATGCAGTTGCATACACGACTTCATTTAATCTCATGACATTTTTGCTACTAAAGTTTTATCCAACAAAATATTACTCAAATTCGTATGTACGAAATAGCGCCAAAATGGAAAAAGTCTTCTTCTTCTTGTTTGTATGGATTGTGCGGCTTAACCACAATTTTGCCAATATCAGTGGAAAAAGTCTTTTATTGGTCTATTAGCTCGGAACCAGCGCATTGCACGCGCAGCGCGCTCACCACAGACAATGTGTACTTAAATTGAATTGAAACCTCCTTGGTCGGGACACATGGTACTTTAATAATTAAAAAAATGTTTTAAAGCATTGTTTTGTTAGGAGAATAATGCTTTCATTTTTTTTTCTTAAAGAAGTATGTAAGTAAAATATGCCAATAAAAGTCTGTATTACCGAATGAGATTATATAAAATTATTTTATGTTATTGTTATACATAATTAAAATACAAATTGATTAAAAAAACCCTAATTCTAGATTGTCCCCGACAGCGGGCCATGGCCCAAGCTACGTGTGGTTAGGGCTGCACACTGAGGAACCTCCTGACAGTACGTGGGAGCCTTTTACCTTAGAATCTATCTATCTAAAACCTTTAAACGAACAATTCTTGTGTATATACAACCTGATTCTCGAAGAGTTTTAACGATTTTCATGAATTGAGTATGCAGAGGGTTTCGGGGGATAAACCGATCTAGCTAGGTTTTAAATTTTGAAACGCCTTTGTAACCGTGTTTTCCGGCTTATGCTTATGTACCGTTCGCAAACAATTCACTTCACTCACTTTAAACACTTAGTGCTAAACGGTTTAAAAAGCCTCACAACATAAAGGCATCAACATCAAAAAGGTCAAGTTTGTATTCCCATCGTTGCATGCTCAGGCCGTTACTCAGGACAAAACACTGCAAAATTGTGTGTAAGTGTATGTGTACACTGTGTGGTTCGTGCGTGTGTACGTGGCATGTGTATGTGTTGGTGTGTTTGTACATACTCTTGTACATAACACTGAACATAATAAAAGTAAGGTTGTGTAAACTAGGTCTTATAGCAAAACTATTTACTATCAAAATGACCGTGTGTGTGGGCTTCGTCGTAAAAATGACATACCTAATTATAGTAACAGTAACACTTCCTACGCTGGAAAAGGCTGTTATTATTTGACAGATGTCCATATTGGACCGTCATTTTGGGAAGTCAATCATCATTACAGTCGGCGATGAGTAGACTATGAACGTGCGTAAATCAGCACCGTCGGTACCTCGAGATGCGTTGCCGAATGAACTAGGCTTGCACATAACGTACTCACAATAGAATAAATTCACATACATTATATCTGCTATATTTGAATTACAATTAAGCATGTCAGTAGCATAAGAATATAGTTTATTCTATTCCCTACACAAAAAGACTAAAAATATTACGTAAAGTACAGCCTCATAAATTATTATAAAACTAATTGCGCTCTCCGTCTACCAAGTCCAAAAATATTGTATTTCTTTAATGAAGTTTTCAATTTGTCTATTACATTCTCAGTGGTTCAATAGCTCTTGACAACTGTCAAAAGTGACGTGAAGTGACTCAACGACTTCACTATCAAACAAGTAGTTACAAAACTAATACATACCTACTCGACGAATGGCAAATGTACAAAAGTACGAGCCCACTTATGAACGAAAACAAACTAGTAAATCGCAAGAGGGTCAAATAAGTTTTAAGAATACAGTTTTCTGCTGTTATTGGCCAACTTTGAGGTTCACGGAGTGCCAGTAGCAATGCTGAGAGTGAACGGATTGTATTCGGAACACCACTTAGATACCATAACATTGCCGGTAAAAAATAACTTATGTTTTTTTACGGGATAGTAGTGTATGTTTAGTTTGTGGTTCGGCACTGGTGCAAGCGCCATGATCACGGTTGCAAATAACTATTTAGTTGTTTATCTAAATATTTCAGTTTCTATGTTTTTTTGTATAATACCTATATATGTGTTCTCTAATATATATTATCGATAGATTTTGAAAACAATTTTTAATCTTGGATAGATTGTGGGTAGATTTTAATAACTTGTTGAATAAGATATGACACCAATGGAACCGTCCATTTAAATTTCACCACGATCCGTTGAAAGCTCCTGACTTATGCTCAAAAATATAAAAAAAGGCTCCCGTATGAAGATGATAATTATTGTAGGTTCCTATGTAGTAGAAGCACGATAGTGGTAAGTGTCGTGTTTTAAATTTTATTTCCACTTGTAGTTAAAAGAAATTGGGTGTTAAGATGCAATGCCTGGTAAGACACCGTACAACACAGTTCCTGGTTGATGGCTGGTCTAACGACTTGCTTGTCATCTGACTTGATGTCATTAAAAATATACAAACAAACAAACAATAAGCATAACAAATCAATAAGGTAACATAATTTAAGCGCGTTAATATTTTTATTCATTATACAAAAGAGTTTAACCCGTTGCATACCATTAGTAACCATGACTTGCGTACAACTACTTCAATAAATGTTATTTATCTCTGTCACAGTAAATGAGTCTAAACTATACGTACAGATGGTACAGTCAAGTAGTTTGCTCACTGCGACAAAGTGCAATTGATGTGAGATAAGGCTGGTAAAGATTTGAGCCCATTGTGCGGTGAATGCATAAATTATTCTTTAGAATTATAAGTTTGGAATATCCTGTGCGCTTGGAATATCCTGTTCATTGCTTTCGTCGGATTAAGAGTAACAGTTAAAAACATGTTTTTTGAAACTATTATCTTCTCCGCTACGCTTACTCAGCCATCACTGGTGGAAATGCAGCTTTACCAACAGGTGAACGACTTGCTCGTACTGCCAATGGAAAACATAAAAAGATGAATTTTGGCATTTACAACTTTGACACTATACCAATATTTATTTACACAATAACTATTATAACTTCTTATTTGGCTTTTCGAAAACATTACACTGGCAGTGTCAACTCATAGGATATGGCAAACGCATGCCACTCAAAGCCTTTAGCGGATACAAAAAGATTTGCACTCTCCTACTTGCCTAACGTTGAAATCAAATCACATTCGATACGTTAAATATGTCAAGTCTTACTTCCCCTCAGACTGACAAGATAATAAAAGAAACATACTTTTTTATAAGGACCACTTGCACAAACCATATTTGAAAGCAATGTCAATTTATCACATTTATGTCCTCCGAATTAACAATTCACCTAAATATCTAGTAAATATCTAATAATAAGATATCCATCTTCTATCTATCTACATCTACACTTATATAAAGAGGAAAGATTTGTTTGTTTGTTTGAATTGACTTCAATAGGCTCCGAAACTACTGGACAGATTAGAAAAATTCTCTTCTTCAACATTAGAATCCTACATTTTCCCTTATGAACATATATATTAAAACTTCCATAATGTAACCAAAGGTGTGGAAAAAATACAAAAAAAGTCCGTATATCGCGTACGCTGCGGAAGCTATGGACCATATAATATTTTTCTATGCTATTGACAATAGAGCAAAGTAAAGTACTACAGTTTTATAGAAGACGTCAATATCTGCAAACATGTCCACATTACCATGTCTAACTAACACAGTTTGTCACAATAAATACTTTTTCATTTAGAAATATATAAGAAGTATAATCGCCGGTACACTCTAAGGCACATTATTCATACATTGGTATTCATCCTTATCTACTCTAATAATAAAGAGGAAAGATATGATGATTGTTTGTTTGTAATGGATACACATAAAACTACTGACCCGATTCAAACAATTCTTTCACGAGCATAAAGCTACATAATGCCTGAGTAACATACACTATATTTGATAAATCCTCATCATCATCCATCAGTATCTATATGTAGATAGATGTATAGATAGATATGTTCCGCGATCTTTTGTATAGAGTCGAAATGCTTAATGAAAAAGTTATGCAAAAGCGATTAAATTCCTTCTGTGAGAAATTTCATATATTTAATGAATCACAAAACGGCTTTAGGAAAAATCGATCAACTACTTTGGCGGTATATACATACGTTGATAAAATTTTAAACATACTTGACAGTAGGAAACATGCTATAGGTATCCTATTAGACATGAGTAAGGCATACGATAAAGTTCGACATAATATACTATTAGATAAACTTTTTGACATTGGCATACGTGGCATAACACATAAATGGTTCACCTCATACCTACAAAATCGCAAATATTATGTAGAATTAGAAAACGTAGATTATGATTCTGGAAGTTTAAATACAATCCGATCAACCCCCACCCTACTAAATCACTCAATCCCCCAAGGTAGTGTCCTTGGGTGTATCCTATTTTTAATCTATGTAAATGACCTTCCTAAATGTATTGACGAATCCAGTGTACTCTTCGCGGATGACATTTCTATATTGACATCTTGTAATAATAATTCTAATTTAAATAAGAACCTCACTGACATTTTCAATAACATAATTAAATGGTTGAATGAACATAACCTTGCCCTCAATATATCAAAAACAAAATTAATGCAATTTCGCCCGTACCAAAAACCGCCTATTGACATAAACTTTTGTTATAATAATACAAAAATTGAATGTGTGAACACTGCTTTATTGCTAGGTTTAGAACTAGACTCGCATGTAAATTGGAAAATACATGTTAAAAAAATTCAATTAAAATTATCAAGTTTTATATATGGACTAAGGGAACTGCGGCGAGCAGCTGGACTTGATGCCGCTATGACCACTTATTACGCATATGCATACTCATGGTTAAGATATGGCATCATAATGTGGGGAAATAGTGTAAACGTAGATAACCTTTTCATCGCACAAAAGAAATGCCTACGAATACTTACAAACATCGGATCTCCGGATTTAACAATACATCATTTCCATAAACCATATTTTATCAAATATCAAATGTTGACCCTCACCTCCATCTACATCTTGGAAATGTGCATGTTTATTCGAAAATATCCTCAATACTTTTTAAAAGCATGTGAACAGACGAGAAATTATCCCCTTAGACCAACACGGAAACATACACTTTTAATACCTACTTCTAGACTGAAAATGCAGTTAAAATTTATAATACACTACCTAACAAAATAAAAGACGAAAATAAAATGAACGTTTTCAAATTCACACTTAAAAAATTACTTTTGCAGAAGTGTTATTATAATATTGACGAATTTTTCAATGATAATACGTTAAAATAGACTGGTCCTCTCTGCACAATTGCAACAACCCCAGGGGGTAACATGTGACATGTACTTACTGTAAACCTTATGCAACAACACCTGCATTGTATGTTAACTTGGCACATAAGCAATAAATCATTTGAGTTTGAGTTTTTAATTACAACGTTTAGTAGTATTGTGCAGTACAGCACTCTATCAGAATTACTTCAATACAGAACATAAAAATATATTCATTGTTATGTGCTTTTGTTCACTATGTAGTGATCCTGATATCAAAGATGTCATATTTTTAATTTTGTTGTAATTAATTCAACCCTGAATAAGAACTCGTTTATGTACCCCCTACACAAGAGTACAAGCCGCGCTAAGAGGTTCAGAAGTCCGCAGAATGAACTAATCATGACGTGTTGTGACGTCGCCAGATAAATATTCGTCCAATTGAGATATTCGAACAAACAATAAATGCTTGTTGAACAGAACAGCTCGAGTGGAGGCGAGTGTGGGAACGGTCCCGATAATGGACGCCATTACACATTTACCGTTAAAACAAACAGACAGACATAATTATGCACGACGATATCTGGATCCTCCATTTAGTTAAACGTTTTTAAACAAATATTTGATTTGAAGCTGTTTTTATAGCGGGTCGTTGCGCCCTCTGCATGTACTAGCCGATGGCTTCATGTCACTGGGCTATTATAGATAGGTAGTTATCTTAAGATAAAAATATAAGGTGTCAAAAGTCTAGATTATTAAAAGTTTTATACAAACATATATTTAAAATATTTTCAATTGTCTTTCGAAAAAAAGAGGTTCTTAATTGTGTGAATGTGAACTGAATTCATTGATTATTTTTTTATTGTATAGGTTATATCTACTGGTACAGTTTCAAAATGGACCCTTTGATATGATATCATCAACATCGGGTCAAAAGTTTTGAGTCATGCCCAATTATAGAAAAAGAAGTATATCTTGACGCACCCCCCGAGCGCACCCCCTCACCACAACAATATGGTGTCATATTGTTGTGGTGAGGGGGTGCGCTCGGTACTGGTAGTGTGCTAGTGGCAGACAGACAGACAGACGACCTTGAGCTGTCGAAGCTGTTCGATAATGAGCTAAACAGAAGCATGTCTTCTTCACATTGTCTGATACCTGCGACTGCAATTACTAAATGAACAAAAGTTCTAGTATCGCTTTTCAGTTTTGTTTTCATTTGCTTTGTTTGGTTATTGTACTGTTTACAATAATAATTTATTGTGTGATACAAGCAATAGGACTTACATAGGGTGGTGAAGAAGTCGTTGGATGGTGCCTGCTGCTGTCCCACAAGCGGAATTTTGCGGAGAACGAGATTTCCTTGTTTTTAGGTGGATGCGCGGCGACGGCGAATTACTGTCGATTTTCGATAAGCGAGCGCGGCGGCGGTTGTCGGTAGACTTGATCTGTTTTTTCCATTGACCGAAGGAACGGGATGGAGAATGGTTCAAGGAAGGTTTGAATGAGTGAGTGTATGTTTAGTGTGGGAAATTTTGAATGTTTGGTATATTGTGTTGTTAGAAATAAAGTAAATTTGTTAATAATTGGCGCAGATAATTGATTATTTTAACAGATACATCTTATTAGATATTGCCATATTTATACACTAATATAATTATTATATTCACTCTATTTTGTCCGATAAATCTATACTACATCAATGACGCTACATTAAAACACTACGTCTCAACATTAGACCGACATGTAACAATATAATAACTGCGAAGCTTAAATATCACTCGCTGAAATCTAACGCTATCCCATACATCGCATGGGGTTGTTGGACTGCCGACAACAACACAATAGTTTTGTCAGCTATTACAAGTACGTTCGTACTAGTTGAATTTTGCGTCCTATACAAATGTAGCATGCCAGTAGATATAGAGAGTGGTGTCAAGTATTGCAGGTATAGTGCCACCAACTTATCTGTTCAGGTGGGCAAAATTGGAACTAAAATATACATAATATGTATACAACAAACTTTCGCGTTTATAATGTTAGTAGGATTATAATTGCAGAATTTGCAAATTAAAGAGTAGCTTGAAAGACTGCCCTATGTTTTGATTCTCCTTTTTCTTGGTGAATTTCTTAGGCTGCAATACCAAATTATCCACTAGCGACGCTGTCACCTGAACAGATAAGATGGTGGGACTGTACTGCCAGCGCCACACCACCGCAGTGTCACTGCCACGACAGTGTGACGTAACAAGGTGACAGATAAACAATGCGACAAGATGTCAGTGGCAAATAGATCGCCAGTCACACTTGCGCGCCGCTAGCGATGCGCGAAGCTCTGGTACCATTTACATATTTTAGAACACGGTTACGATCTTATTTGAATGTCTAAGTTACGTCAATATTCTCTCATTGGTATGAGAGAATATTGACGTAACTTAGACATTACCATACATACCAAAACATACCCATAAGAATATAAATAACTGATAGTTCTGCGAACAGTAGATCCCGCGAGCACATCATTTATCAGCGGCAATATTTCGCAGTACTTCACAACCTATTATCGCGGAAACACCTTGACCAATTATGCTTATATTTGAAATTCCTCTTTAAAGTCAAGTGTGTACCAAAATTTATCAATATCAGTTGATAAATAACGCCACTGCGAACTTCCCCGCTATTATTAGGAAAAGTACCCCTAAACAAAATCGCCGACGACAAAAAAATAGGCATTAAATAGTAGACAACTACATTATATGTTTACCAATTTTCCAAGATTGGTTGAAAAAAGCGCCCTGCACAGGAGGTCCAACGTACATCCTAACAAACATACGGACAGATGTTTGGCCAGAGACGCTTCGCTAGCTCGATAAGGTGATTCTGTGTCGCGAGAGTCATGGACACAACAAGACAACTATTTCTACTTCATCAACATCATCATGGAGGCCTCGTTGTAATCCATTCTTGGATGTAGGCCTCTTCCCTTTTTTTCCATTCCTGGCGATCTTGTCCCGGCCTGCGTGTCGCCTGATGTCGTCTACCCAGCGCTGCGGTGGGCAGCCTCGCCCTCTTGTATCGGCCCTGGGTCTCCACTCAAGAACTCGCCTCACCCATCGATTCGCATTCATTTCTACTTATCACGCATGTATTACCCCGAGCAGGATTTGAACCTGGTACCTCCTGCTTCGAAGGCTAGATTACCAGCAACTAAACCAAGGAGGCGTCAGTATGTACAGCTCATACATTTACATGCGATTATATGACTCTCTAGACATGCGAAACCAAATCATCCCATAAGAAGTGGAAAAACAAATGCTACGGTTATGGTTAAACGTTTTTTATAATTATAACGACCCCTCGGCATAACTACTAAACAAGAGTTGACGTTGACCTTTTTACGCCTATAAATATTCTTCAATATTGCCAGACAGTTTTTTAGTAACTATGAAACGTTTTTTCATTAAATCTATATTTTACATTAAATAGACCATAAAAATATGGGTACAAAATAAAAAAAAACTCCTAGTAATGTTGTTATTACCTAGACAATTAATGAGTAAAAAGAAAATATAAGAAAAAATAAATTTAAGAAAGGTTGCAATTGACACTTGACATCTATACATAAGGGTAAACACTAGTCGCTCCTTAAAATTTCTTACTATCGTCTTTTTAACTCAGCAGTCAATTTTAGACCTAAAAGACGCTATTCTTTTTCGGGCGTTATTGTAGTTCTTCGGCACTGCGTTGACGATGCCGTTGGTGTTGCGTCTATAGGCGACGGTGACCACTTTCCATCAGGTGGGCCGCCTGTCTGCCTACTTATGGCAATAAAAAAATGTAATGTTTGGTTGCAAGAAGGTTTGTTCCTCAATCACGCCGTAACGGGTTAACGAATGTTGATTAAGAAAATATGTAGAATGGATGTAAGTCGTTGGAATAACACACAGAACTTTTCATCATCATCATCCATGAGCACACGGGTGAAACCGCGGGGCGCAGCGAGTATATTATAACGACTAGTTTGCCCGCGCCACAAAACTGCAAGGATTTTTGAGGTCTAAAGTGTCGGCGCAACAATTGTTGCAAGTAAGTGTCACGCGCGTTTTTATTTTGTTTATTTTTTAAAGTCATCCCAATGTTTAACCATAGAGTTTAATTCTTTAGCGTAATATATTTTCTTTCTATGGCAACACTACAGACGGACATGTTCTATCTGTGAACTTTAAAAAAAATATATAATCAATGTTTATATTTTGGCGGTGAGGTTATGTTTTGTGCTATAGTTTTTAGTGAATTAATAGGGTTAAACTCATGATTTTGATACAAATTATATGTGAATATGATCGTGAATGTGTAAGGAATACTGTAATTCTGTGATTTAAGATCTGACATCAAAGTTTACACAAAAAAATTGTCACGAATCGACAACACTCGGTAAGCTAATTTCTCATTGTTATGATTGGTTATAATTTGCTTTATTTTGAATAGATTATACTTTTACATTGTAAAATATCACAGAAATAATATTGTCAAGTAATTACACCCACTCAGAATATGATAAATACGCCATATCATGTCAGGATCGATAAAAAATCGAAGTCACGTGACAGTTAAATTCGCTTGTACTAAAAATTCAAAATTTGTAATTTTTTTTAAATATTTCTGATATATAATTATTCTTTGAAACCTAGTTTGGTTTGTAGAATTTCTAATAAGAATTCCAATAAAATAAAAAAAACCAACAAGAAAATTTATATTTCATAAAAAAAAAATTTTTTGGAAATCACCATGTCTAAGTCTAGAAAATGGGCCCCCAAGTTGAAAAAAAAATCATTACTGGCCGAAATTTTAAAGTAGCTCTTATTTTTTATGTAATTATTAATAACCTAAGCATATGTTACTAGGTAAAAATAATATTTCTGTTCTAGACATTCAAAATATTTATAAATATCAAATCAAAATCCTGTCTTAGTTAAGCATTATTTATTGATAAAACTTAATTTTTGTGGTCAGATTGCAAGTTTTTTTTATGATATTATTTCTTCTACGAATTAAAATATTTGAATGTAATTAGATAGATATGTGTTTTTACTATTTAATTACCGCAAAAAACCTATAGGTATTAATGTAAAAATTTTAAATTACAATTTTTTTCCACATCAATTCTGATTTTTTCGGCTACGTCAAGTTTGTCCTCGTGTAACATAAAACTTTTACGTTTACTAATACATTTGACATTCATGTTTATGTATCAGATTTCTTGGTTATTCAACTATCTCTGACAAAAATTTCGTCTCTTAACTCGCTATAGGTATGGCACAAGAGCCATTTATTCCCAACTCGGCGCAAACTTTTGACGCGGGCGCAGGTCGTAACACTCGGGAGCAATCACGAGGGCGCCACAGAGCTCCTTAGGCAAGCTAGTCGATAAATGTAAATGTTTGTTACTCAATCACGCTAAAACGGCTGAACGGATTTGGATGGACTTTTGGAGAAATTTTAGCAATTTGTCATATTTATTGTATGACATTTTCACATATGGACAATTATATTCCCCGAGTTTCTTGCCGCTTCTTCTCGGTGGGCTCTATATATTTTGGAACGCGGCGGTAGAGTCTTTAAATTAATGAAAAGTTGACGTTCATAAGTGCCTCTTTGATGCCTAAATTGAATAAATGATTTTGACTTTGACTTTATAATCATAGTCATAATTTTTTATTCATGCCTTATGTAGTCGAAATTGTAATGTTATGTCTATTAAAATTTTTAACAAAATTCCAGTGGCGATCAGGGAGCTCCCATATAAATATTTTAAATTGAAATTACACCAGTGGCTGACTGAAAACTGTTTTGTACAATCAAAGAGTTTAAGAAGTTTAAAAAGCGACTATTTTATTAATATTATATTGTAATATAGGTATTTTATGCATTTGAATTTAATTATAATTTTTCGTTGGATGTGTCAGCTGTAATTATAATTGTTTGACTAATAGTGACTAAGATATTGTAACATTATAGGGCTGACATCTTTTATCTTTAAGTTTTATAATAATTTGACATTAATATTATTTTATTTAATGAACTTAATTTCAATTGCATTCTATTAATTTATAAACATTTAAACTGTATTTTTTTCTGTTTGCAACTGTCATTGTAATGTATTTAATGTTTGTATGCCAGTTATTGGTGAAGCGTGCTGAACCTATCTAATTGCTTAACAACTTTATTGTACCATGTCTCGTGCAAATAAACAAATTTCAAATTTCATAACAATATATTAAAATTAAAATACACATATTCAAAATAAGACTAGAGAATTCTAGAAAAATTGTATATTTACAATTTATTACTTAAATAATAGTTTTAATATATATATAAATTTCGACTTTTGACATTATTATTATTATTATATAATATATTGTTTTTAAGTTATAGTAACTTAAGATCTATTAATATCAAAATATACAAATGAGTTACTATATTTTATTTGTCTAACTCTAAATATATTTTACGACTTTTTGCACCATACTTCAACTAATTGCTAACTAGATGTAATTAATTGCTTATTAGTTTTTTTCTAAACGAGGATCCTTTGTTATGCCTGGATTACTTTGAGAATAGAATACATTATAAAGTATTTTTTTCGTGGAGAAGTTTGAGAAATAATTTTGGAATACTTTGGAAATAACCCCTTTATCCTACGCGGACGAAGTCGCGTGCTATAGTTAGTAATGGTATGATCTTTCAAAACTACCCTGTACAGTGTAAGGCAGCACTAACTCATATAGTTCGCCAGTAGAACAGTACATTAGCCCTCCATCACAGCAGGCGTCAGCAAACACGACGCGCCGACGACGCGGCGTGCGGCGTGCGGTGTGCTGCCTCTACCACAGCGTGTGCACTTGGTTTTGACGCTCAGAGACTTTAAATCTGAAGAATCATTTTATAAGTTCAGAATAGTCATCGTTTCAAAGTTTAAACGTGACGCCATCTACTTTGATGAAATTTTCGATTTATAAAATCATGACTTTTATATTCATCATTGTAGCTAGGGGTTCATCACTAAAAAAAACACCATGGCACCTAAGCTTACGCACATAAAATCGTTATACAGTGATAATGACTGCGAAGCAAGAGGACTCAGGTTTGACTCCTACCTGGAGCAAATTATATTTGTGTGACAAGCAGAAATATTGCTGGGTATTGCTTGTTTGTAATGTATGTTTGGCAGTGGCGTTACTGTTTGTTTTAGTACAGTATTTTTTTAACACATTAGTTTTCGCTGACGTATAAGTTGGCCGTGTGTGCGAGATACCCGACGCCATAGGCAGAGCGCGGGTTATCTTGTACTAATGTGAGAAGGTGGTGCACAACGACCGACTCCATCACCGACGGCTCGCATTACTCGTGCCATTGCATTCCTCTCCTCCGACATGTTCACAACCCTAAATCTATCTGCATAAAAGTCAAACTTGACTGACAGCCAGGAAATGAACCAAAGGTGCATCACGCGCCTGATTTACTTGTGCTCAAGTGCAATGAAATAGCGTGGTTTCAGGATGCGACCTCTAACAACGAAAACCAAACTTTACCCTGTAGACCTAGAGTATGTTTTTGAATGTTTGTGTCCAGGTTTATGTTTAGTAGGATCTGTTAATCATTACACCTCGTGACTACCCTTTCGGACGCGAGCGCAACCCGAGAAGTTAGGTTTGCCTTTAGAATAATAGATTGGTGCGCGAGATTTAGTAGTCGATGTTCGTAATGTTTACTGTGGCTTGAGGGCCGCACTTCTGCTGTTTTATTTAACTATTGAAGGACAGCTGCCACAAAGTCATAGTCAGTATTTTATTACTCACAAATAAGTTACTCGTACATGTCAACAAAATATAATCATACCTTACTAGGTAGTTGTAATAACATAAAATACTAAGTACATTACCAGTTAAATTCATTTTACCAAATGAATTATAAAATAAAAAATAATAATAACACAAAAAAATTAAAACACTGTTTTAAACTATCACGGTTGTTCACTAAAGTTATATGATTATTACGGGATATTTACCGTGGTAAGGTTGTGGAATGAGCTCCCGATATTTCGGCGCAGTTACATGCACCATGTTCACGGGAAGACTGAAGAATGCGGGTGGTTGGTCGAAAAGTTAAAAAGTTAGGTGCAGACATAACGATCTACCCTCTTTTTTAGTCTTTTGCTACGGTTATCACTGGAACTCGAACTCAATCCTAAGTCCCGACCAAACACACTCACTGTATCACTGCGTATCGTATTTTGAAAACATTTTGAACGCGGACTTTTATTTTTAAAACAACCTAATACTGGATTCCACGCACTGGCGAGTTGAAAACCATCACCTCGATTGAAATTCTGGCATTTCGAGATCTCAATAGTTTCCTTTACTAGCCTTGGTATGTAATGGCGTTCGGTGGACAAGATTTTAGGGTTATGGAATTCAATCCAGTGGTTAGGACCCGCGTCCAGCAGATGCTCAGCTATGGCAGATTTGTGTCTTTCATTGTTTTTTACTGCCTTTATGTGTTCCTTGATGCGGCATGAAACAGTTCGCTTCGTCTGTCCTATGTACGAACTTCCGCAGCTGCAGTTATGCGCAATCTTCTGATGAGGAGTAAATATGGTCTTGATAGCATATTTGTCAAGAATTCCACAACTTTACAATCATATAACTTTACTAAAAAATTAAATTAAATTGAATTCAATGTCATTATATAATAAATAACACGGAAATACAAAATTAAAATTAGTCAAATAGTATAATTAATTCAATTAATTAAAATTGACAAATAATAAAATTATAGCACTATGTCATCAAATTTATAGAATAATTGCTTAACAAGCCACTTTTTGAAGCGGATTTTAAAAGAGTTACTTGACGGAGCATTTCGCGCACGGTCAGGCAGCCGATTATAGACCACCGGTGCAATAGTTTGGACGTCTTCGTCAGCCGCCGCGGCACAGCTCGTAGCTGGTGCGTGTGACGCGTGCCGTATTGGTGCCCGTCGCCTATTTTGGAGTAGTCCTCCAAGTGGTCTCTAGCATATAAAGCTGCCTGAAGACACAGGAGGGCAGGGACAGTGAGAATTTTCATCCTCTTGACTAAGGGTCTACACCACTGGAAACTATGGCCACAGGATTCTCGTCAGGATACCTTGACGGGCACCAGAAACTGCATTATCACAATGATGTGGGTTTCATCACGAGGTTACCTTCACCGATAGCTGAAAGTAAGGACCGATCCGTTGCTGGCGGACTGGCGAAGAGAACGAGGAAGGCGCTGGGCAAGGATCCCCAGCGCTTTCCTCGTTCTCACGATAACAATGTGTTTATGGTGAGTATGTAGTAGACTCTAGTACTCTAGTAACTAGAGGGTTCTATTTAGACAATTATCATCATCGGTGTCATCTATTCAGGCAGTTTACATCAACCGATCGGATTTGTATGGGCGAGCGTAACTATCAAAAGAAATATCAGATTTGGAAATATTTTTGTTACGTTTACCTCAGTTTTAGCTCAGTTTCATACAATTCTAAAGGGATTCTAAAAGCAAGCTTCTTCTAGTCATAAAAAGTAGTTATAAATATCTTATGAATAACTTATGAGAACTGCATGTGGCTACATGAGAAGGCTGGTTAAAGTGCTGTCATATCACGATGTCGATAAAAACGAGGGTTTTAAGCAGTTTATCTCATAAGCAGCGATTGAATTAAAATAAAAATAAAAAATATGACATTTCTAAGACTTCTAAGTACATATTAGAATTAAAAACAAATTATATTATATACTAGAGTACAAAAAAAAATAATTTCACCTTTAAACAGTTTTTTTCTTTATTGACTATTTATTGTAATTGTCATGAATTACATATCATAAAATAGCAATATATAATACATATATATTGACGGATTACTTTTTATGTAAGAGTGCACTTTATTATTTATTAATTTTGTACTTTTTTACAAGATGTGCTTGCTTGATTTCCAGTAAAGGAAATTAAACGTAGCCAAGCGCTGAGCTGACATACATAACATTAACTACAAACTGTGTACACGGGTGACATTGGTAAGCTCGTCGACGGATCATTAGCGAATCGAACGGTTGAAAGGACTCGTTTTGCTTCGTCTTAACTTTTTGACACATTTGAATTGACGAAAACGTAAGGAGCCACAAGCAAAACAATTCGTTTCTATATATATTGAACTCGTGGTGAACAGCCTTGCGATTCTCTAAAAGCAAACATCGTTGCATCTTTGACAACCTCCGTGAAACAAATGACGAGATGACAAGAAACGTTGGAAAAACAACCTTATGTACAAGGGCGATCTCTCATAAAGTATTTGATATCGGTGAGCTCGTCGACGAACGCATCGACGAATCATTATGAATCGCACGGCTGTTAGTAAGTTATAGTATAAATTGTTAAATTCCACTTATAGTCATTGTCGATGGAATTAAATGAAGTTAGAATAACGCCAACGTACAATTCAACGGAGTTTAAAAGTACGAATGAAGCTATATTGACTCAACGACAGCTGATTCAAATAGTAGAATTGTTCTGCGAGAGAGATGCGATGGTGCTGGTGCGAACCTCACGCTGTAACGTGATGGAGGTTGGAGTAAATCACAGGGAGGGTGATAATCTTGTCTTTGGATATTTATCTAAAGGCGGCGGTAGCCATCTACTGATGCTAAACAAAGGAAATAAAGTCACTGCTAGCTGCGGCCAATATCTATAAAGAACTTTCCCAGATTATGGACAATAATTTTAGGCGACAGGTATAATAATATTTCAAAATATATAAATCACTTAGGTGATACACTAGAGTTTGACCTATTTAACTCATCACCACACAAAATTCGAACTCTCATTTCCAAAAATTGGTTTGATGTGACTTCTCGACAGGTAGGCTAAGTGTTCTTGTTTAACGTAACTCTGTCTCTTTATTTTGTAGAAATGTTAATGTTTTCTTCTTTCTTTTTGTTTGTATAAGGCAAATGAGTTAACATTTGTTTCAATATGCGAAAGCATGTAAATAGTGTTAAGTTACTAAATAAATATTTTTAAGTAATTAGTTATGTTATCACTGTACGTTTTCCGAATAAAATAAAAAACTAAATAAATTAAATTTTGACTTTATTTAGTTGCGTCGTTGGCCTACTAGTACGTAGTCGTTGACTATTTCAAGATCTTTCTTTTCAGGGTTTGCTATAAAGCAAGGAAATGTCAAATTGACCGCATTGTGTTTTGTCTTACAAATAAAGTAAATGCATTTTTTTCTATCATGCTCGCACTAAATTTCCGACACAATTATTTATTTATAAGTTTTAGGATCATTTTCTGAGCATAAAATCATAAAATGCTGTCAGATCCATGTCTTCAAGCGACATTTAATAAAAAAGTTTTTGGCGGATATCTCGGAAACTTTGTACTTACCTTAGGGCAAAAGTTATTTACACGTTATTGTAGAGAATACGATTTCGCATCTTGTATTGCCTTTACTTTACCTTTTTTGTAAAACTTACTGTTTTCGATTTATGGCCGAATTAATGTAAAGTGCATGCACCCTAAACATTATAAAAAATGGATCGGATAATTAGTGCGAGGTTAAATTCTATCTTTACAGGCCTACTATGTCGTAAACGTATTACACATCAAGCAATATATAGTTTGAAGGCACCATAGCGAAGACGTGAACAGGTCATATAAATTATAATACCACGTTATTGATCAATATAAAATCCGTAAGTTTGAAATTTGCAAAGTGCATAATATAAAATAAATTTCATAACAAACCTCAACCTGATTCAGCCGGCGCGGCGTACGTAACAGAGGACCAAACCGCCGTCCATGTCCATGTTGTGGGTTCGTCCGCAACAATACTCTCCAATCGGTTAGTTTACAACGTACACTTACCTACGCGCATATTACTGGTGCACGTTTAATAACCGCAGCCGCTCACAGCGCACCGCTCCTCAGCCACACGCCTGACCATCGCTGCGTTTTAATATAACCATAATATGATACAGAACTGAAGGTCTTTTGCAAATACATACCGCTCCTTAGAAACCTAAATATCCAGTTTGTATTCTCACTTTGTATCCCGCGTGAGCAGATGTTCTAAGCACATAGATTAAATCGAGCTATAGCAGCCGGTAGAAACAAACGAATATCGGCATAGTTTCTTAATCTATTGCCAAATACCGTATTCCTCCGGCTCCCTTAGTTAGTTGTGAAAAGTGACTCTTCGACGACGTGGTAGTGCCTCCCGCGACACAGGGAATTTTAGTGAGGGACATGAGTATATAAAAGTTATTATTGTTCCGCCGTCAACAGATACGGGGCCCTATTCGCTATGATCGATTGATCATTCATGCACGTAACACGGCGCGCTACGGTATTCTCCAAGGAACGATGGTAATATTGTATTGTATTGACGAAGTAATCACAACGCAGGGCGTTGCTTGTTTGTATGGTCATAGCGAATAATGTCCATGGAGTAAAAGGCTGACCAACTGTAAACGCCCTCTGTCATTCGGATATTGTGCTTCATAAACTGAAGTGTTGATAAAGTTGAATATAAGAAATTGCTGTTCTTTAAGCAAGCGCTTAAAGCACCATGACCTATCGTTGTCAAATATATTCTATAGATAAAGTTAAGGTGAGTAGAAACATTTAACCACCTATATTTTATTGTTTGGTGCTTTATAACTTTTCTTACAGACTGCTGCCTGATCTGTCTGCGGTGGCAGCCGTGTACCTGTACCTGCGTAATGCGACCGCTCATCATTGAAATACCTAAATGGGAGGTTGAATGAGCTCAGTTTTGTTGCGGTTTCCAGACGTTTGCGAACAAAAACTTACAACGATGGTTCTGGCTTCAAATTCCAAAGAGATTGTTCGCATAAATATTGTGGTTTTTTATTCACACACTAAAGGTTCAATGTAGTGCGGTGGATAAGGATCGGAATAAAAATTAGTACGTAGTAATTAAATGTGAACAAACTAATATTCTAATTGGGGCAGCTTAAACAAACTACTGTCCAGTCTTACTAAAAAACATAAAAACCTTGATGTGTATTCACGGCGATGTGTTAGGTTTTTGTTTAATTAGTATTATAATATGTGGTGATTGATGGTACCAAATACAACATGTATTTGGTTCAATTTTTTGCTGGCCGAATTCGTCATGAGTGATTGGTAGTCTACCCGTGTATGTTCACACAAATTATCTACTCACATAAATCCGTTCAAAGTTGTTTAATTTCCAAATCTGGTAACAGAGGGTAGATATAGATCCCATATGCTCCACATAGCTATCAGCGGCTGGCCGGTTGGCGCATTTGCAGTTTCTGAGCCGCTGGTCCCGGGTTCGACCCCCGGAAAGGTTCAACATTTGTGAGCATGAAAATGTCTGTTTTCCCTGTGTCGTCTTATTTGTATGTGTATCAATCATGAAGATACCATAGTTCCGCGGCTCTGCCTATAGTTTGAGAGTTTTCTTGGACATGAAACACCTTGTGTTGATGCTGTCCCTTATTATATTATTAATGTAGAAGCAGGTGCGACGGATGCAGAATTAATAATATAGCACATCATCGATGTGTTGCGATAGTTGGAGTTATTATAATTAACCAATTAGTCCCCACATTATGCTAAGTGAGTATCGGCCGCGTAAGGGCGCGCGCACCTGTTATCTATAACCTCGCGTTAGTTTGACTTGTTTATACTTACATTTTTATTTTATTGCATGTTAATACTAGAATCAATCAAGTGGTTAAGTATTTAATTTGATTTATTTTACAAATAAATATTGGCACGACAAATTGGTCGAGTACAGTGATTCAAGACATAACAGCCTAGGACCATGTACTTACCTGTATTCAAACAAATAACACTTTCATTTCATTTCGTTTCCCTCGTCTTCTCACCAACCGTATCGGGTGCCGTGAACACAAGTCATGAAAGGCGCCCTGAGCGTCGAATTCACCCTCAAGTTCTTGTCACCGTCGTATGTGGATGATCCCGTCTGTTTCTCTCTAAAATTGCGACAAGATAAGAGAAGTAGCTATAGGTAATAATAACGTGATTACCGATTACAATGGAAATGTACCATCCATCGTGATATATCGTCTTCGCGTAAGTTCACGTTAATTCCGTGTCTTTATTACTCTCATGTATCTAGGGCAACTGTGACACAGATTAACCTATAGTTTGTACGCCGAAGAGTGACACGTTATACAAATACTTTTTTTCAAATTATTTGCGCTTTGGCCTCTTGTTGTGTGTACTTTCCGTAAAAACAGTCTAGTCGGTAAAAACCGCATCAAAATCTGTTGCGTAGCTTAAGAGGAGTCAGAAGATACAGACAGATAACGAAAGCGACTTTATTTTGTACAACGTAAGGATAACGCTACAAGAATCCTCAGGCCAATTTAATATCTCGATAGACTAGTGTTCGACCACTATATCTCTCGATGGTCACCGATGATGCGGTCAACGCTGGTATTACAATAGATCTGGCATAGCGACTGGCTTTCAACAACAGGGGTATGACATGGCTAATGAAAGTATCGGAAAATAGAAACTTTTTTGTATCAACTTCATTCTTGTTTAAATGTATTCTGACCTGGGGCTCACTCCCGCCTCTAAAAGTAGTCATGTTTCAACCTTACCATTAAATTTGGTAACACCGCGTCAAAATAGCAAGCTTAAAATAATAATGCATTACGATAGACGTTTTGATGACGTAGCGTAGTATCACATATTTCACTCAATTCGCGTACTTTGACGTGACTTTTGACAGTAAATATCATTGTACCAATGTCAAATGAAGATCCGTACTCCCATCTCTTAAAGTAGTCATATTGCAACCTTACCATAAAATTTGGTTGACCATTTTGAGTCAGTGGGAGTACGATAGTAAGTATGACTATTCTAAGCTTATTACAAAACGCTCCTGATTTATGATAGTTTCGTAAAAGGTGGAAGTCTCCAGGATAGCTGCCGGAATACACTGTAAGTTGCTATATATCAGGTTTTCAATTTTAATGGATCAGAAAGTGCTGTGGGGTTCATATCGATGAT
This sequence comes from Selenia dentaria, assembly GCA_917880725.1. Taxonomy (NCBI): domain Eukaryota; kingdom Metazoa; phylum Arthropoda; class Insecta; order Lepidoptera; family Geometridae; genus Selenia; species Selenia dentaria. The sequence continues at coordinate 31,262,934 of OU862895.1, read as the reverse complement.
TCCGTCACTTAAAGTTAAAGCCTCAGGTGGGTATCGATCCGGGAGCCGCATGAATAGCACCCGAACCCAACCACCTCCAAGCTTCCATCGTTTGAAATACTGTGCAGTTTGCGCTCTATAATCGGATCGCGGCATCGCGGCGTACCTGGCACATGGGTACCGATCCAGACAATCTCTTACACACGAATGCGTTCCTGACACGTCGCGATTGAACTGACGACGTAACTTTGTAATGGCGTTGCAATTACGATAAAAATATTATTGCTGGTTGTTTACCGTTTTAACAATTGATGAGCATTAAAACAACATTATTATATCAATAATCAATTAATGTTATAATTTTGTGCCAAACTGAGTGTCAAATAACTTGGTAAACAATGTTTTTCTAAATCTAAACTGCGCTATTACTTATATTATATTAGGTTATGTCAGCGCTTTATATTTGTAGTGCTGTGCTAACAATAACAGGCAATAAAAGTATCGTAATCTGTTCTTATACAGTTATACTTTATAAAATAATACAACATGGCTAAACGCCAATCACACGGTTTCCCGTTCTTGGACGGATGATACACAAGCGTCGACGTTGAAAGTACCAATGGGTAAGGGGACCCGTCTGATAATATGCCACGCAGGTTCTGCAAAATACGGCTTTGTGGAGAACGCGTTACTGGCATTTCAATCAAAAACCACAAATGACTACCACGAGGAAATGAATGCCACTACATTTAAAGAGTGGTTCCAGAACGTGCTTTTGCCCAGCCTACCAGAGCCTTCTGTAATATTCATGGATAATGCCTCCTATCACTCGGCTCAAATACAGAAACCACCTACCCAAGCTAATAAAAAAGAAGAAATGGTGGCTTGGTTACAAGCAAAAGGCATTGACGCAAATATGCAGATGCTAAAAGCAGAGCTAATTAAATTAGTTAAAGAAAATAAAGCGGCAAATGTGCGATACGAAATCGATGAACTGGCTCTGGAGTACGGTCATCGCGTCCTAAGAATTCCACCGTATCATTGCCAATATAACGCGATTGAGCTAATCTGGGCTCAAATAAAAGGTTACGCCGCCCGCCACAATACTTCTCCGCCATTCAGCACGAAAAAGATGATGACCCTATTAAAAGAAGCCTGCGGGAAAGTCACAAGAGATGACTGGGCAAAGGTTGTTGAGAAGACTAAAAATCTGGTTGTGGAACATTTTGACCAAGATATCAGGATTGATTCTGTTATTGATAATAATATAATTATACATGTAGGCGAAGATGATGATGAAGACACCACCTCCTCAAGCGAATCGGAGTCTGATTAATATTCTGTACGCACATTCAATTCAATGTACTTTATTATTGCATAAAAATACAGATTGTAACTTTGTAACAAATAATAAATAAAACAATTTTATTATATTAATATTACCCTTTTTTGGTTTCCACTTAAATAACTAAAATATAAATTTTAAATGATTCCGCCAATTTAAAACGAAAATAATCTTAAAAATAACGCGGCGGTTCATTTTGGAGGAACGGTGACGAACTCAGTGTTATGTTGTGCCCATCACTAGTCGTGACTAACTGATAGGTGTCAGGAACGCATTCTCTGAACGGCCGTAGTTTAACAGTGATCTCTGCAGGTTCGTGGCAAGGAATGCGTGTAAATATGGTAACGACGCAACAGAAAACAGTGATATTTAAAAACTGCCAACCCCGACCGCTCTGCCGGCACTCACCTAATAATTGCCGGCAAGCGTCCTCCGCCCCCACCCACCGTCTCTTCCCACTGTTATTATACTGGTTTAGATACGTGTTAATTATAGTTGCAACATCTGAGACTTTTATTTTAGAAGTCAAAGGTCATGTGCCAGGTACACATGTAGCAATATATACTATAGTGGGCCTAGCACGTAAGTACGTGTAATGGTTACAGAATAACTTAAGTAATTTCTATCTGTAATCTTAACAAAAAATTGAAGCACATACTTGTAACGCAACTAGATTTAAAACCAATTTGTGAGGAACTGATCTCCACAACACAGGGAATCCTAGTGTGGAGACCAGGGCTTACACAAAATAAATAACTGAAACTGTTACATATTATGTAAATTTACTAGTTTTAAGAATGTTGTAGTCATTATTGGTGGTGGAAATATGTTAAATAAATTAAAAAAAATGTAATCATATCCTTTATGTATGCAGTACTAGCTATGAGTTATCTGTGCCACAGTTGTACTAGATAAATGATAGTTTGTATGTATTAAGAACGATACGATTACGTTACGAACGTAGCAAATGTTCGTGCTCGGCCCACGGGTATCCGTGGCATTTACAATCGTATACAGCATTATTTTGTAGATACTGATAATTATTACAGCAGAATACTAATTACTAAAAAACATGTAAATAAATTTAATATTTCAGACTAGGTAGTTATTAAAAAGGTTCAATATCCATTTCAGTGTGTGCGACATCGATCGAAACACTTCTGTGGGCCTAGCAAACAGAAACAACTGCGTAAGTGTACCGTAACATGCACGTGCAACAGTACAAACTGTCCACATGTCAACTGCGACACAGATAGCTCAAGGTTTGTACGCCGAGGCGTCCATACGTGGTGACACATACGATACGAGTATTTTTCGCAAAATGTTTGTGATACGGTCTCTGTAGTGAACTCTAGTACGCACAAGCCATACGCAAACTGTGGTAACATGTCTACTCATGTAAGAAGTACCTATCGCATAGTTAGGGATAACGTCAAGGGGACAAGTGTCCCCCCTCCACTGGCGGCGTCCCGCGGCGCACGCGCATCTACGTATTTACATAAACACTTCGACAGTGGCTTTTATGTGTTTATATTATTTATAAGAAGATTTGTATTATCTCCATGAGGTTGTTGTATTGGGAACCAAGTGCTTATTACATATTATTATTTATAACTATTGCGTACTTAAATATTATCGTTGGCAATTGCAGCCGGTACGTCGTAACTATGGGAGATGATTATGTTTCTTTACATTACATATAGATACAGCCGACGCAAAAGAAATCCTATTTAAAATCAGCATGTATATTGTTCATATAGATACCTATTGTGTTGAATGACTGCCTAAGCTCGCTGAGGCTACAAAGTTTTGATGTGTTCCGCACGTAAAAAACAAAAAGTTAAGCCTTACAGGATCACTTAATTTTTAATCATTATAAATTTTATTTCTAATGATAAAAAATTCTAGTGACTTCCAAAAAGGAGGAGGTACTCAATTCGATTGTACTTTTTATATATTTTTTACCTCATAACTGTCGACTGGATGAACCGATTTTCAAAACTCTTTTTTTTGTTTGAAAGCTGGTACTTCCCGTGTGTTCCCATTTAAGTTTTACTAGTTTTTGAGTTACACTCCAATAACTGAACAGAATGGAAGTCGGTTTAAAATTTTTCAAATTGTCATCATCATCATCATCGTCTCAGCCGTAGGACGTCCACTGCTGAACATATGCCTCCCCTTTCAAATTGTATTTGTTATTATTTTGATCTCTTGCTGTTATAGTAAAGTATTCCCCCTCCCCTTCACATACTACACTACATACACCCCAATACACACACATTACACTACTTACTTAAATACACGTTACACAACACTCACACATTGTCTTAAAATAAATTGTATTAATAACCAAAGTAAAAATATTGTATCTACATACTCTTTTAGAGGTTTTGGCAGTTTGTTATAAATAGTCAACCTCATCAGAAACGTGCTATTGCTATAGAGAGCTGTTCTACGGTACGGCTCATGCAGTCTACCATTGTGCCGTTTGCTTTTTAAAGTTTCATACTTCTCTATGTTATTCTTCACAAACACGGCTGATTCGTAAATATATATCGAAGGAAGTGTCAGCAGTGTTGTCTGTCTGTCTATCAAGACCTTTTCCCTCAGGAACACGTAGAGGTATTAAGTTGTAATCTAAATACATCAAATACTCGGGTCTATACGGTCGCTTTTAGCTGTGAAATAAATAAAACTTGTTAAAACGCAATCAAACGATATTACCTATTGTTTGTGTCGCATATTTTCGCATATTTTGCGATGGGTTTTCTTCAAGAAACAATGTCTTACAGCACACACAAAGGAAAAAAAATCTGGCATCTGCAAATACCTATACAGTATAATAAAAAAAACTTGAAGCGGAATTACTAATAAATTCTTATTTGCGGTTGGTGCAGTAAAGCAGGTGAACAGCAAAGTTAAGTATAACACATAAAATAAGCTAGAACTTAGTAAGTGATAGTTAGATCGGCTTACACAACTAAGTTATTTCGTTTAAGTTGGGCTACTTTACGTAGCTTAGCAGGCGTAGTTTGGGGAAAAGTTCGTAGGACAACCTGGCTCAACTATGCGAGCTAAGCTAAACTAACTTAGTTTAGTGTTGGACGATCGGCTTACATTTGTTCGATTATAAGGAAGCCTGAAAGAAAAATGGTACAACTAAAGCTTCATTTACATGTCTTGATGAAGTTCGTAAGTTTATTGAATCTTATATTGACGTAAATAGCGAGGCTGGCGTCGGGTACTTCGCCCTGCCATATTAGTGTAGCAGAGGAGCCCTGAGTATGTGCTCGACACTGCAAGGTGCATAGCATCTGCATCCTATGAACATATATGAAGACCATTAATATAAAATAAATATCCCTGGTTGACTCTTGAATCACAAATAAGTAATTTTGCTTCTAGGGCAAAGTAAAAAGTATGTTTGTGTTTGCAGTTTTGATTTAAGTTTGCCGATATCTAGAACTCCGTATAGTCCACTATTCTTTACTCCATAGAATGTTACTGAAAAGTATTGCTGTAAAATAAACTGACTTGCCTAATTACTATGACTGTATTAAGGCTGTAAGTGAAACTGACTTGGGATCCATTGATCTAAGAATACTGTTGTAACTGGAAAATAAAAAAATAGGTTAAAAAAATGAGATATAGGTAATAATAAATGACGCATTTACACAGTAAGATATTATCTTTAAGGGATATTTGACTAGTGGTCTTATACTATTAGGCCTAAGTTGTGAGAGAGGATGACAATACAACAATACAGGCTTGCCTCTTAATTACATTAGATAGTTCTACTGATTCAATACTTGTAGAACTCCTTATCTTGCATCCTAATCTTAGCGAAATGTTACTGATTACACAAATGTATAAGTATAATAATAAAAGTGTGATAGTACACGATACAAACACGACCTACCCCAACAGCTGCTTTGCTTGCTTGGTTTAAGGGATACGAAGCAAAAGAAATAAATTGAATTCTTATGGTGATGTTAAAAACAATTGAATACTTACAACACACAAAAAAAGTTCTCGCTCGGAAAGAACTTAGTAATAGCGCTGTTTGAAATGTACTATGCTTTAGTAGGTCAGTTTTTTAAATCGTATATTATATGAATAATTTAGGATTGTTCAAACACTCCCTCTTAATTCTTTCCCTGTCGAAAACTAAACTTGTAATACGAAATAGTTATTATAATTATAGATCTTAAAATACAGCACTTCTTAATATGTCATATGTCATTTAGAATAGTATTATTGTACATCAAGGGGAGAAAACGATCTATTTCTTTAAAAGCACACTGTTAAATTATTAATTTAGTAATAAACGAAAAACCCAATGATCATATAACACTAGTTAAACAATACATAACAAACGGCCGCCATGTTTTTTTTTCGTAGTGCAGCAAAAGGTTGTTAGCCTCCTTTCATTGCAAATCGAGTAGGTACTTACAATAAAATAATTCCTACCTCTTTTTTCTAATTATTGAATAAAAAACCTTTTTGAGATTTGAAGTTTGTATTATTTTTATATTCGCTGCTAAAAACAAAAGAACGCTACCAGGGCAGAAATGGATTTTCATTCAACATTTCTATCCTTTAGGGCAGAAATGAAATTTTATATAACTTTTTTCGTCTCATTTATAAGGGAGAAATAACGAACTTTGTAACCCGTTTATGAACGAGCAATGAGCACTTTCATAGTGGGTGTGCTATAAAGGACTTTCCGACAGAGATGTATTCAATACATTCCTGTCGGAAAATCCGCATGTATCTAAGGGCATTCCTTTATGACGTATGAAAGTCCTGTATTTTTATGTCTGGAGATTCCAAAATCAGAGTATGCGTTAAAAGTATCAAATGTATCTAAATAATTACCTACTACCCTATCGGAAAATCCGCTCAGAGCAATTGTCTACTCTACCTGATAAATATCGACCACATCGGTTTATGTATGGATTGAACAGTCGAATGAAATTAGATCTTTATTCCATCTCAGCCATAAATAAATGTTATGCAAATCGAACAAAACAGATTTAATTACAAAATCGTATTTCTGATTACAATAACAGGAATTCTATTCAAATATACGTATAATCAGGTATGTTCGGTTATCTGCATTAATACGTGTCACGGAGGTGAATCCACGGAGATCTTTATCGCGTTCAAATGTATCGCATTTCACAAATTGCCAATATGTAAATAAGTGTCAAGAATTCCATTATGCAGTTTTTATGTGAAAACGATAAGTCACATGAAAAGAACAGGATGCTCTTACTTCTTATGATCATTTAGATATTATCTAAATCGGGACCACGTCGTGGAAACCAAACAGACATACAGGATTTTGTTCACACGGAATTACTGAAGGCATCAATATTTTTTATGATCTTATCATCAAATTTGCCAAGTCCCTCATCGTCGTCTTTGTCGTGATTGGGTACATCGAAACTTGTTAAACCCCCGTGTCGTTGTTGTCGATTTTCTAGACATACCCAGTAAGCCTAGCACGAATACATAACGTGTCGTACACGTGACACAGTACAAACTGTACCTTACTTAGGGCATCTGTGGCACAGGTAAATAGATAGATAGACTCTTTATTGCAACACCACATTATAAAGTACAACAAACAAATGAAAACCTTTAAAATTAAGTGTCACAATGCGCTCTTATCGCTCAGAGCAATCTCTTCCAGACAACCATGCACGGAAACAAATATGTATACAAGAAACGGTGGTGCATAAAACAAGATTATAGAAGACTTTAAAACTTAAGTTACAACATATATTCTAATCATAGTTTGTACGCCGAAGCTTGACACGTACGAGACGAATACTTTTTGCAAATTGTTTGTGCTACGGCCTGGAAGCTGGAACGATGTCATCCGTCGGGCGTTTGTCAGTGCAGGCGTACCGTCAGTAGACTGATACGGTGCGACGGCAAGAGGCCCGATGGAATGAGATTTGTGTTCCATGGGAGATGGGGCGGCCTCTTGTGTGGGATCCTACGGTGTCGATACTCTGGCACCCAGGAACTCACGCTCAGGCTGGTGTCGCAGCGACAAATGAAGAAAACTTTAAACGGAGCAAATAGCCGATCTCGATGAAGGTTACATATTTGTGCCGTTTGGGGTAGAACCTTTGGGTCCGTGGGGTCTAGGCGCATACGAAATATTTAAGGATTTGGCCAAACGTTGGGTTGAAGCGTACAGAGACATGGTTAGGTCAGGTGACATTTTAAATGTATTTTAATATGTGTCCTTTATTTTGTTTTACTTTATTATATTTTTAAAAACGATATACAATACATATATCAAAAGTGGACAAAAAGTTTAATTATGAAAAGAATACTAGAATCATCTATTACTGTTTTGGTACTTAATTCAAAAAGTCTATAAAGAAACAGTCTGCTCTTGATTCAGCTGAGCCCTGGCTTACCCCGATATATAATTTACTGGCAAAAATCAACAATCAACAACTTTGCCCATAACTACATATAGTAGGTATATAAAGGCCTATTAGGACCTGGGCGTTATTCGCTACCGCGAGCGATAGAGAAATCCGAGAGGTTATGCGTAAATTTCACTGTTCACACCGACGCGGATACCGCTGCTGAGCGCGGTATCTATATCGATAGCGTTAGCGGGGCGAGGGCAGGGAGCATCTCGCTAACTCCCGCGTCGCCTAGTGGAATTAGTTTCGCCAAACAAGAGAAAATACCGCCTCACTAGGCGGTACAAGTTTCGCTGCAGTTATGAAACTTTTGAAATGAAAATTCAACCCCTGAGTTTCATAAAATCCCGTCTTAGTGAGCACCTAAGTCCAAAAAGAACCAACACAAAATTTGAAACTCCTAGCACTTGTAGTTTCTGAGATTTCGTGATGAGTGAGTGACCTTTCGCTTTTATATAAATATAGATTTGAGTGCTGTATGGGTGTGTATATACATGTATATTATATCAGCATCAGGTTACTATAGTACCGGCTCTGCCTAGTACTCTGGGACCTACATACTTTGTATTCATCATACAGTTTTTAAACAAATACATTCAAGTACTTGTAGTTCAGCTGTATCGACCTAGCCTAGTTTAGAAATGAGATGATTCATTGCAATAAAGTTCTAGATTATCTCAAAACAATAATAATGAATTATACGAAAGTGACGGAAAAACAATAAAATTATGCAAACAGCTTCAAATATAAAAAGCTGGCATGTTAAAATTATCTTACAGCGACCCTTTTAGCGCGGAGATAACCCGCCCGGGCTTGCGACCGGCCGCTTTGTTGTTCCAATAAACAGCTGGAGTAACGGCCCCACGACGCGACACTGCGCGGTTAATGTGTCGCTGCCTACTTAGCAGTTAGTGGCTCTAATGCCTCGTTTGCACGAACTATGAACTTGTTTGTAGGTACTTAATGCTTCGTATTTAGTTGCGTAAGTCCCATAATTCGATGGAAATCAAAACTTGACGTTAATTAACCGTTATGCCTGTGCACACTAGCTTTTCACATCATCCTGCAATAGCTTGGTTAGCGAAGCTAAATTGTACTTCATGGCGTTATAGCCAGAGTTGCTAATTACTTCAACGCCTTGACGCAGTTAATTTTCTGTTATCCCATAAAATATTCTGTACTTATATGATATAGTAGTTAAACACCAGCCAATCTACCTATAAGGCAGGTATTTTGTTAATAAACAATTATATCAAGATAATATTTTTAGTATGTTTAACGACATTGAACTCTGCAAACGTAGATAACGGGTCGGTATTTGGCGAGACGTAACGATCGAGGTGTGATGCAGGCTGCAGATAAGGTCCACACTTTGCATACATTGTAGGGATCGAGTTGAATGTTTTGATAATATTGTGCGGCCGTGTGCAGATTGTGCATTACTTAAATGGCGAGGATGTTCATTAAGTATTTTATATGAGCAGGATGCGAATTGAATCTGTTCAGAGCAAATTTAAGAGACCATAGATTGATATCTACTTAATTCGTATTTTTAGTCGTCTCTTTACAGACGTATTCCTCGATTACTAATCTGGATATAGAAATGTTTTTATGTGATACAAATTGCGCCTTGCGGTTTCACCCGCGTGGTGATGTAAGATGATGATGAAACGCAGCTTATGAGTTCCATTCTATGTCTCATCTATCTATATACCAAATTACATTCAAATCCATTCAATTGTTTTTGCGTGTTAGAGTAAAGAACATCTAGTCACTCTAACATCCACGTTTATATGATTAGTAGGGAGATGTTTATAGCTTTTTTTGATAGTTCTAATATGAAGTATAACCCTCCGAATGTCCTTTATAGCTGCCTGGTGCCTAGCTGCCCTGCTGTAAGAAGTACCATAACAATTCATTATCACTACTTGAATGGATAACTGTTGGTTCATGCTATATGCCATGGAACAACTTTCCATCTCGGAGGCGTTCCTGAAAACTACGACTTTAGGAATGGCCACTAGCCTATCCACCAACTTGCACAGATGTGCGATTCTCTAATGATTCGTCGACGAGCTCGACGACGCGTTCACCGATGTCAAGTATTTTGTGATATCGCCCTTGTACATAAGGTTGTCTTTCCAACGTTTCTTGTCATCTCGTCATTTGTTTCACGGATGTTGTCAAAGATGCAACGTTGTTTGTTCTTAGAGAATCGTACGGCTGAAAACTTACTCCCAAATAACTTTGGTTTGACGGACTTCGCGTTCTCTAATCTGACAGTGAATTAGCACAAATACAGTGAAGAGTAATGAAATATAATTTAAAGTCAAGGGATCAACGGGAGCGGTACAATAACATTGAAATTAAGGGCGTGCCATTGAAGAAAAACGAAAATCTTATCTCACTTGTCAGATTGTTAGGTGATACGATCGGGCAGGCTGTTACATCTGCCGATATCAATTTTGTGATGAGAGCTCGTTCTTTTACTAACAACAAACCTATTATCGTCGGCTTCGTCGGAAGATACACAAAGGAAAATTTTGTGGCCGCTGCTAAAACGAAAAAGAACTTGACTGCGGCTGATGTGGGTTTCCTCGGAGTTACTTCTAGGATCTTTATCAACGATCACCTCACACGCGAGAATAAGCAACTACTTACTATGACCAAGAAGCTAGCCTCTGAAAAAAATTACAAGTATACGTGGGTACAAAACTGCAAGATTCTGGTCAGAAAAAGCGATACCTCACCAATAATACAGATACTATGTGCTGACGATCATGAAAAAATTAAATGACTGTCATTTTCTATGATAAGTTTTCTTATATATTTGCGTGTAGTGCCATTTCGTACCCACAGTGTTTTTATTCATATTAGGTATGTAGTTAAGCATATAGTAAAGCCATATAAAACCACCAACTACATAATAAACGTATCTTCAATCAATTGTCTTATAGTAACTAATGTGTCTACTTTGTCTTTTTTCGTGTTGCTTCAATATAATACAATATATCCACGTCATACTAATATTATCATACTTTATTTGACATTTCGCTGCTTGAATCAATTTTACAATTATTATTATATTTACTTACAAGTAATACCGTCACGTCACGATACGACTAAAAATATCCTCAGTTTCAATATTCTACAGTTATGCGTATTATGTGCATCGTCTTGTAATTATATCCTTAAAATACAGTATCAATATTATTATGGGACGGATATTATATCGGAGTTACGTTTCGTCAACAAAGTATTAACACATAAATCATATTATAAATACGTATACGCATTTTTTTCTTCGCAAACAACTAACATTTTTACTTCATTTATTGTTTACATGTTTATGATCGGAACACTATCCGGCCAAGTGCCTACTTGGCTGGATTGTGATTATGGTTTTTAACATGTATTATCAAAATGTTAGGGGTTTGCGAACAAAAACAATGGAATTCAAAAGAAACGTTCAGCTTAGTAATTATGATGTGGTTGTGTTGACGGAGACGTGGCTTTTTGACGGCATAGCAAGTGAGGAAATATTTAGCAACTTGTATATCGTATGGCGGCGCGACCGCGACTACGCGCAGCGCGGGCAGAGCCGCGGAGGCGGGGTTCTTATCGCCGTGCGCCGCGAGCTGGCAGCGCATGCGCGCCCAGAGTGGCATTCCACAGCGGAAGATCTTTGGGTTACCATACGATTTAAGGGATGCAGGAATGAGCCACCATCAAACCTTCATTTGGGAACCGTCTATATGTGTGCGCAAAATAAAGGGCAGTCTTTCTCATCTCAACTGTCTAACTTTTGTGAGACCGTCCTGTCTATCTCTTTTAATAATCCAGACGACAAGATTTTAATAATGGGGGATTTCAACATGAGTGATATATCATGGTCGACATCCTACGACCACACATACATGTTACCTACCTTCAACAGTAATGATTGTGATCATGAAGAACTGATTGATCTTTTAAACCTGACTAATATAAACCAATATAATCATATCTTAAACCAAGAAAATAGAATACTTGACCTCATTTTATGTAATTATGATTTAAACTTAACCCGTTGCTTAGATCCACTAACGCGAGAAGATAAAATATTTCATCCGACCCTAATCTGTAACCCGCTATTTATAAACCATAGTGATCTTATCCCCAGAAACAGAATAATTTTTTTTTATGCTAACGGAGATTATATGTCTATTAGTAGAGCTTTAAGTGATTATGACTGGACTTCACTTCTTTCTTGTGGAACCTTAGATGAAGCTGTAGAACTTTTCATGAAAATATTATTAGAACTAAGAGACAATTACATTCAGTGTAAATATGTACGAGCTAATCATTATCCAGTGTGGTATTCTTCCGCTTTGCTAAAAATTTTAAGAGAAAAAAATAAATATCATAAAAAATATAAAATATATAACTATAAAAATGACAGTAATTCTTATAAAATTTTACGTGAACGAGCGAAGAGAGTGGAACATGTTTGCTATATACACTATATTTCAAAAATTGAAAAGTCTATTAGGGACGAACCTAATGCATTTTGGTCTTTTATTAAATCTAATAAAAAGCACAACTCATATCCGTCTACTATGTCGTACTTAAATTCTAATATTACTACTGGTGTAGAAATTTGTAATGCTTTTGCCGACTTCTTTAATTCTAATTATTTACAAAGTATATCTTCAGGGTCTCATACCTCTACTTCTATTAAATCAGAACCAACTTCTTCTGTGGATTTATCTACATTTGAAATAAATAACTCCCGTATACTTCAGCTACTTAAAAATCTGTACTGTAAGAAATCTGCTGGGCCTGATGACCTTCATCCTTACCTTTTAAAAAACTGCGCTACAGATCTTGTTTATCCTATCAGTTTATTATTCAAAAGGTCTATTGATGAAGGTTTGATGCCTAAAATATGGAAAACTGCAAGCATAACACCGATTCACAAGAAAGGAACAAAGCGTGACATCTGTAATTATAGACCTATCTCTAAGCTTTGTGTATTGGCAAAAATTTTTGAAAAAGTGGTTCACGATCAATTGTATGCTGCTTTGAAGCATACTTTTATGCCACAGCAACATGGGTTTCTCAAAGGTCGGTCATGTTCGACAAATTTGGTGACTTTTATTGATGTAGTTACTGTGGGCATGGATTCGGGTGGCCAAGTCGACGCTGTATATACTGACTACAGCAAGGCATTTGATCGAATTGACCATATTATCCTACTAGCTAAACTCCAAGGAGCTGGAATACGAGGTGACCTGCTAAGGTGGTTTACCTCTTACGTCAAAGATGGTGCCAGACTGTAGTACTGGGTGGATATGCATCGGCTTCGTCACCTATTACATCGGGTGTGCCGCAAGGATCTATACTCGGTCCACTGCTCTTTATCATTTTTATCAACGACATCTTTTCGTCCTTCAAATACTCTGACTTTCTTTTATTCGCCGATGATATGAAGGTATTTAAGCCGATCAATACCAGTCGAGATCTAGATATGCTACAAAGCGATCTGGATAGTCTTCATGACTACTGTATTAGAAACAAACTTGACCTTAACGTAACCAAATGCTTTTGCATTACTTTCAGTCGGTCTAGTAAAACTTTACCCTTTGACTATAAAATTAATGGGCAGTCTCTAATGAGATGTCATAGTGTAGTTGACCTTGGAGTCACTCTCGATTCTAAACTCTTATTTGACGAGCATATAGAAAACATATCTTCTAAAGCTATGAAAACTCTCGGCTTCTTATTGAGAGTAACAAAAGATTTCCAAACAATTAAAACATTAAAAATTTTATATTGTTCTTTAGTAAGAAGTCAACTTGAATATGCTTCACAAGTGTGGAATCCTCAATATGCTAAATATATAGATATGCTAGAGAAACCACAAAATAAATTCTTAAGAATCATTAACTATAAACTCAAAGTCCAAAGTCCTGATTATATGGACAGTTGTAGACGTCACCACATATTACCTCTCTATGAAAGAAGGGAAGCAGCAGATCTTACTTTCTTGCACAATATATTACTGAATATACTTGACTCTTCGAGACTACTATCGGAGATTAAAATAATAACACCATATAGGACGTTTAGTCGTCGAAATTATTTACAGTTATATGCTCCTCGCTGTCACTCCAACTATCGTCATAATTCTTTTTTTCCTCGCACTATTGATATGTTTAATTCTAAATATTCCAAATTAGTTGATCTCTTTGTGATGAAGCAAAATACATTCAAACTCTTGATAAGCAAGCGTTTTTACACTGACTGATGTAAATGTGCATGTTTTTCTTTTTTTTTCTCTCGTAATTATCTGTTTCTTTTTTTGGTAAATCAGGTTTTATGTGGCTTTATGTTGCTTGTAAACTTATAATCGAGTCTTATTTGTGTGCATCGCTATACCTTTTGTTTCCTGTTTGTGTTCTTTAATCAAGCACGATTACCTATTGTTACCTATTTGCATTCAAGGCACTTACAATGTTATCATAAGCGAAAACTGTTAGGCTTTTGTATTCACAAGATCCTTATACTACATTATTTAATAAGCAGCTGTTTGTTTTCCGTGTAAAAAAAAAAAAAATTAAAAAAAAAAAAAAATTATATAGTGTATTATTAAAATGTGTGTGTTTTTTTTATTTAAGAAAAAACAATAACGCAAAAATAATAGGTGAAAGACCTTAATAGGCATGAGATAGTTCGTATCACAAGGGCCCGATATTCCTCTCGACCTTTGTGTAACGATCCACTATTCCACAATACGGCTGCAGCTGGATACAGTACACTGCAAGAGTTGTTCTCCACAACTCCCATCACTATTATCCGTGCATTCTATTCAAATTTTAGCTATTTGTCATTTCAACACTGTTTTAAACTATCACGGTTGGCTCGCGATATTTCGTCTTCCCGTGAACATGGTGCATGTAACTGCGCCGAAATATCGGGAGCTCATTCCACAACCTTACCACGGTAAATATCCCGTTAATAATCATATAACATCATTTCAATTAATATCATTTCAATTTTACTTCAACACCTTTTTACCCTCATACAGTCCCTTCTATAGCCCGTTCGTATTTTAACCCGTGCTCTCTGCCATGACGCATCGTCCGTTCACCTCGTTCGAACTGGAAATTGAACGAACCTTTTTATTCATGAATAGTGTACAGCGATCGTTTAGCTTTAGACCCCTCATGAGCGAGTCATCTAAAAACAAAAGGTCAAAGTAGCTTATTACACTATACTGCCACTTCAGTACCTGGTGCTGCGATCATATACCTACCTATTAGGACGGATACTAGTCTTATTGGAAATGTGCGGTTCACAGCCGCCATCATATCGGATATTTTTACAAATAAAAAAATTATTAAACTATAACACAGACCTACTACCGAGAATTTCCCCGTATGAACACATGGTCCGAGTCGGCTTTGTCTATGAACTCTCCTAATGAATGACAGGAGTGTGGAGGTTTTGAATCTAATGACATTTTATTTGCAAGAATACATATATTATTATAACGAGTAAGATGTCGTTTGAATTTACTTCTAATAATTTAATACCCTTGAGTAAGGCTGTTGATATTGTCCTTATGGCGGAGTCGCTGCAGGAACTGCAATCGATGATGTCTGGCCTAGCTGATTGTTCACGGCGGATCGGTCTCGGCATGAACGTGGATTAAACTAACATCATGTTTAACGATCTCGTTAACCCGGAACCGATTATCGCCAATGGTATAACTCTCGAAGAGTAGATAGATGGATAGATGAACGACTAATCATTGGCATATGGTCACGGTTGGCTCAACATCGACAGGAATCGCGCCAGTGAGAAAAGGTCAGATAACCAACATTTAGATGAGAAAATTGTAAAGAAGATGGTGACGAGGCGACTGTCTTAGGGGTGTGGCGCAAAGTTATTTTTAACCGACTTCAAAAAAGGCGGAGGTGATATGTTCGTTGATATGTATTTCTTATGTATACACATAGTTAGCCGATTCCTTTTGTAAACTGATTCTCAAAATTCTTATTTTGTTTGGTAGTGTATACTTCCCAGGTGGACCCATGTTGTCCACGAGTATGTCTACCTTGGGCAAATTTTGCAATTAGCTAGAAACAACTTTGAGAGGGAAGTCAGCAGAAGAATCCAGTCGGGCTGGGCAGTATTCGGCAAGCTTCATCAAGTGTTCACGTCGTCCATACCACAGTGCCTAAGCACGAAAGTATTTAATCAGTGTGTCCTACCCGTCATGACCTATGGAGCTGAAACTTGGACACTCACTGTGGGACTAGTCCACAAATTTAAGGTCGCTCAGAGAGCTATGCTCGGGGTTTCTCTGAAGGATAAGAAGGAAATTATCCGACAGAGAACCAAAGTAGTCGACATAGCTCAAAGAATAATCAAGCTGAAATGGCAAAGGGCTGGCCACATTTCACGAAGAACCGATAACCGCTGGAGTAGACGAGTTCTTGAGTGGAGACCACGTTTAGGCAAACGGAGTGTAGGACGCCCTGCGGCCAGGTGGAGAGACGACCTGCGGTAGGCGGCTGGCAGTAACTGGATGCAGAGAGCTGAAGACCGAGCTCTGTGGCGTACTTTAGGAGAGACCTATGTCCAGCAGTGGACGAATGTGGGCTGATGATGATGATGATGATGGGTAAGACCAGCATGAAGGGTTTGAATGCGTTCCGTTACTAATTTGGCGATTACAAAAACAAATCCCAAAGGCACAAAGGATAAGTACCTACCGCTGTTTAATGCGAGCACACAAGCTGAAGCTTAGTTTTATGCGTAGATGTAGTACGTAGCACGTTTCCATTTTTTTTAATAATAACGTGCACGCAAATTGCACCCAACCTCAGATAATAAAGTGGTACCTACACCTGATCGATATCCAGTTTCCTGCATATTCCTGTACAACATTGCGCATCGTAATTTATTTGCGAAAGTTTGTTTATAAGTGTGTAACAAGTTAATCAGCGTGGCTGAGATGGAGCTGGGATCAGATAACACGAGCCTGCATATGCGAGGTGCCCCGCCGAGTGATGCATGCATGCATTCCGGGCACTTGCGGACTGAGCGCATGTCCTGATCTGCATTTTGGGAACCTAATTAATTAGTACTGTCAAAATAGCATTTGGAAATACTTGTTAACGTATTTATATTTGAAAAAATAAAAGAGTCGACATCCTTTTAGAAGCTGTTGGATAAGTTATACGATAAGTAGGTATGTTGTGATCATTATCACAACGAGCTATGGAGAGGGCTACGCTGAGGGTTCCTCTACGGGATCGAATCAGAAATGAGGAAATCCGTAGATGAACTAAAGTCACCGACATAGCCCAGAAGATTAGCCAGTTGAAGTGGCAGTGGGCAGGGCACATAGCACGCAGAACAGAAGGCCGATGAGGCTGGAAGGTTCTGGAGTGGAGACCACGGACCGGCAAGCGCAGCGTAGGTCGTCCACCGACATGGTGGACAGACGACCTGATAAAGATAGCAGGACGACGTTGGATGCAGGCCGCTTCCAACTGGCCCTTTTGGAAATTTGTGCGGGAGGCGTATGTTCAGCAGCGGACGTCCTACGGCTGAGGTGATGATGATGATGTTTTGATTGTACTACTACCTGCGCCCCGTGGTTAAACCCGTGTGGTCATGGATGACAATGATCATGGAAAGTGCCCATGAAAGTGAAACATGTGTTCAGAACCTACTAATTTCATTCAAATTTTTTGCACCCATTCTGGGGTGATTAAGTAAAAAACGTCCATTCATCTACACGTTCACATCTACACAGATAAATGAAATAAAAGCGCCTGTTTGTAATTGCAAATTAACAGCTTTTCACTAAATTCATATGAAAGTATGTATCTACTTACAAAAAAAAAAACTTGTCTTTCTGTTTGTTCCGGCTTATCCCTGAATCGGCTGAACCGATTTTAACGGGACTTTCACTGGCAGATAGCTGATGTTATAAAGAGTAACATAGGCTAGGTACCTTTATTTCATCATCATCATCCATCACCACGCGAGTGAAACCGTGGGGCACAGGTAGTTTATAATATTATTACTAAGTATCAAGATGATAAGATGGTGGTACTTTACCTTTAGATGAAGTGCCGCGTAGAGATGCGCTGACGGTCAGCTTGTCATTGATTTAACTGTTTTGAGAAGTTGCAAGTCATAAATGAGTATAATGACCCTGTTAGCTTGCGGGACAGGACGTTGGATAGGTATATATAGTAGTACAATAGTTTTATTGGGCTGCCATGTAAACATCTGAAACAGTTGAGCGTAACGTTACGACGGGTCTCTTGTTGGCTCTATTCGAGATCTAACGATTTATGCTGGACCTATCTAGTCCATACTTTGTCAAGTACTGGGTTCTGGATGACAATGCCTTCTCATGATACCTTTGAGATGGTCATCATGAAAACTTGCAAGATGTGGGGGCTAAAGTTTCTCCAAACAAAAGTTAAGAGGATTGCACAGCTAGTAAATCCCATACTAAAAGAAATAACTCTTTTCTACCTCTCAACATTGTCCGATTACAGTGATTTTTTTCATGTAATCATCACATTGTTTACTATGCCCGTTCGTATGATTTTTTAATTTTTTTGAAGCGCTCTGAAGGAAATTTATATTACTTTGAAATACTGAAAAAAATCAAAACGTACGGGCATAGTAAACAATGTGATGACTACATGAAAAAGAAATCACTGATATTGGACAATGTTGAGAGGTAGAAAAGAGTTATTTCTTTGAGTGTGGAGAGAATACTAGTATACAAGCTATGCAACCCTCTTAAGTACGTTACGTCAAGGCAAAATGAGTTCCAAATTTCATGATTCGACTTCGCGAAAACTTAGTTTTTTAAGGCTTAATCCTAATAACCGAAATTCGAAAAAAAACGTAGTGTCAATTGAATATACGTCCTTATGAATTATGGGAGCCAATACACGATTGAGCAAACTTGGCTTGATAGAAAAAAATCGGCAACATTCCCTAAATTTTGTAATTTTTCTTACGCGCTTCGTGGGAAAAAGCATATTTATTCTATTATGGGCAAATATATTTCAATGAACGTATCAAATTCGAATTCCCAATGAAATTTACTAGTGAACTATGCAATCCTTTATCATTAAAATTTAATCATTTGATTGTACGAAATAAATATAAAAAGTATTAGCACGTAGTCAATAGAATTTTCGCGTAACATCGTCCATTCTGGTAAGCGATTCTCAACCTTATGTAAAGCATCGTAAATTGTTTTAAAATTAGGATTGGACCGCGCCTTAAGTATCACACCTTTGTTCGTAGCAGCTGTTTTACCTAATCTCAAAAGGGACGGCGCGGACCTATTCTATTTCATGTTTAGTAGTAGTAGTGTTCAGTACACGCAATTAGAGCGTGTAGGTAAAAATGTTATTTTTTATATAATCTTGTTATGTCACATATTCATATTCATATTCATATCATTTATTGCATCATACATGTAACGGGGATCTTAAATATTACAATACTGAGTCATATATGTACCCAATTCAGGGCATTGCAATATGAGTAGAAGCGGACCGATATATTGTTACATTTTTCGTCAAAATTTATCCTTAAAAAATTCGTCTAGACTATAATAACTTCTAGTGAGTAATAGAGTTCTAAGTTTAATTTCAAATATTTGGTCTTTATCTTGGGCTTTTATCGTATCCGGAATTTTATTATAAATTTTTACAGCCATGGTGTTTGGGCCAGAACTGTGTATTTTTAATCTTGAAGAGGGTAGTATTAAATTATGTTTATATCTAGTTTCGTAACGTCGCGGTTGGTAAATTTTTTTGCCGAAAAATACAGGGTATTTTCTGACGAATTTGCAAATCTCTAAAATGTAAATTGATGTTAATGTCAGTATTTTAAGTTTGAAGAAATGAGGTTTGCAACTATCTGGTTCTTTAATGTTACTTAATATACGTATACATTTTTTTTGCATAATAAAGATGTCTTGTGCGTCAACACTGGGTACAACACATACGGAAACAAATCGTTTGATATTAAGTATATACCCAAAATAATATCCCTGAGCTATATCTCTCTATCTCCTCTGCATCTTAAGTTTAGTAATATGGGTCATAATGCTCGAATTATTTATTTTATTTAATTTATAAACCCGAAAACTTTTGAACCACGTACCGTTACTAAAAAAGTTTAAGTATTAGTGAAATTAGAACACCGCAGTGTGCCATGTGCGGCTGGCAGACGAATATCTCGACCGTCGGATGTATCTGTATATAATATGTCGCTTGTTTTGCGATCCGTCTGACTGAACGACCGAGCGACCGCGGCGGACAAACGATCTGTCGGACCGAGCCGGGTCGTGCGACACCGATCGAAACCACCGATATGGATATAGGGCAGGAGGCGACTGCCATTGATGTTTACAGTTGTTTGACCGACTGCACCGAAAGGGTTTGACTTGTATGTATATATGCCCGTTCCTATGTTCGCTCATTACTACTCAATTGCTCAAATGTCACTAAAACTACCCGACAGAGGCAGAGCCCAAAAGGAGAGCTGATTTTATGCGCCTTAATGAGCAGCTTAATTATATCTGTTGTCGGGTTACTAAACTTTTAGTTTGTTTTCTTGGTTTTCTTATAATCTAGTACTAACGTTCACACACTGACACCGCAGTACGAGTCCCCGATGCGCGGGAGCCATGGCCACACACATATCCAGAACAAACATTTCTGCTTGCCACACAATAGTTGTCCCAGCCAGGAATCGGACCTGAGGCCCTCCTCACTCCAAAGGCAGGGTGATTACCAACTTAACTAACGAAACCATTACACATATTATAAAGGCAAAAGTTTGTGAGTGTGTGTGCTTGTGTGTTTGTTACACACGCTCAAATGAACACGATGAAATGTTGTATGTAGACGAGTAGAGAGAGGCTCTGGAATAACACATAGGATACCTACTTTTCATTATTATCATCACGCGGGTCAAACCGCGGGGCGCAGTGTCAACATATTTTGTATTGTTGTGTTACGATAAAGGTTTGATTCCATCGATCTAAGAATTTATAATATTCGTTACAGCACTACCTCGGTAGTAGTTGCTTTATAAAGGTGTACAATACAGAGACCACACAACAAGTGCTCATGTACTATATTCTATTAATTATAAAACTATTGCTGATCATAATCGTAATTATTACAAAAAACTCAACTCCTTCATTATATTTTAAATGTAATTACTGCAAATAAATGACTACCTACTTTAGTTAATCACATAATTAACGCATATTAATACACTATTAATGTATCCATTGAGTAGATCAAGATGGAAATTTGAATATTCATGAAATAATTTAAATTAGTAAACCAAAGAGTCCTTAATAGAGCAATAATATTCATTTAATATGAAATCAAACAGTTTGATCTTACATAAATATAAGTCATTAATTTTGATGTTATCAGGTAATTAATTATAATCTTGGATTGGTACAAGTTTTTGTTTCGCATGTTTACACCCAATTCGGTTTAGCATATCGACAAGATTTATAATTTGCGTCGCAGGGCACGAAAATCAAAGTTATATATTTACAAATTAACCATACTTTGTTCGCGTGGAATAAGGTTATCGCGATTCCTCAGAAATTTGGTTATAATGTCTTTAATAACCTGTGTGCTAATCCTGGGCACAAACTATCTCCACACCAAATTTCATCCGATTCCGTTCGGCCGTTTTGTAGGTGATAGGGTAACAAATATCCATTCACACAAACTGTCACATTGATAATAATGAATATATAATGTGTTTATAAAGTATATTATAACGAATAATTGACGTTCGTAAGTGCGTCTTTGATGCCTAAATTGAATAAATGATTTTGACTTTGATTTTATAAATACAACCAACTACGAAAGCTGCAGCCGGGGTACGAGTATATAAATAGATATACATATGAAATTGAAAGTAGTAAAATAAGAGTTGTTAATATACTCAATTATGATAATTGATTTCTACCACCTATTTAAATAATTATAACCAAGAAGTTTATAGGCGAGGATCAGCTTCACACGCTGCCTGTGTCTCTGTCCAAGGAGCTCGTTTGATGACACCGGTATTCCCAGACGGTGGTCTGTCCCGGTCTCGCACTGAAGGAGTCTCTAGGATTGCTGTCAATACTTATTCACAGCTGCAGGAGTATGGCTGTGTGCGTCATGGGTACATATTCTAATCTTCACAAAATAAACATAATATACAACTCAATTTAGTTCATTAACGAGACCTTCGATTTCACATCATACACTCGCATATTTACCTTTAGTTGTTTCTAGAAGTTCTGCGTGTTGTCTACGTCAAGTATGACATTACTGTCAAAAATCACATTTGATGATACTTTTGCAAATTGGCTATATAGTTGCAATAAACAGGAGATACAGATATGTGGCAATGTTAAGGAAATTAACAGTATCAATATAGAAGTAAATATAGAGACGTCCTACTTTATATAAACCTAATGCCTCTAATGTATACTCTTGCTAACTTAGCACACTCCCTTGTAGCTCCGAATGAATAAGAGAAAAATAATTGACACATGTTTATTTATAGAGATTCAACTTGCGAAAGAAAACTATTTTAGAAGTAGCCAAAGTAACAGTACACCATAGAAGGCGTAGAATATACGTATAGGGTAAACTTTTTTTTAAATTAAACACGTTTTGCTTTACATTCGTGCTCCAGCTCTTTGTCTATGATCCGAACTCCAGCTTTAGTTGAACAGTGAGCGATCGGTCACAGTTCAAGAACGCAGCGGTCAACCTCCTTGAGACTGTGCTGCAACAACCAACTCATTTATTTCTAACCTTATCTACTTTATGCTTGTTCCTTGCCATTTTAATTTACCACTAATTCATTTTCTTAGTTACTTCGCAAACGATTCACTTCTAGGTTCGAATTATTGTATAATTCTGTTAGAGAATCGTATCAATCAAGACAAAGCAAAGTAAAACATTAAATCATTTGTATTTTTTAAGCTATTGCATAGCTTCTATCGCGGGCCTTGAGCGTGGAGACCGAATCCAGAAACTAAACTCATAACAAGATATACCTTAGTACTACTAGTATTCCGTAACGAAAATAACCTAACACCCCCCACTCCGACCGGCACAGCGGTGATAATTTTTAATTTTGGCATCTATCGATGAATAGCAGAACTTTTAATGACATTTTGAAATATCACGCTTGTCTCTTTAGTTCAGCAACTCGCCTCTAGATGGCATTGGTTAAATAATTATAATTGCATAAGTTGATTTGGCATCTATCGATGAATAGCAGAACTTTTAATGACTTTTTGAAATATCACGCTTGTCTCTTTAGTTCAGCAACTCGCCTTTAGATGGCATTGGTTAAATAATTATAATTGCATAAGTTGATAAAAACAGCTATGCAATAGCTTTACCGCGGCAGTCTCCGAGTGCCACACGTCTTTTTTATCGTAAATAAATCTAAGCTTGCGTTTTTCCACTATCTCACCGGATGATAAGTGAAGATGATGATGTGACACGCTCGCTTAGAATATCACTCTTGAGTTTAAAGATCCAGAATTGTAACTCCATAAATATAGGTTCAAACAGGGAGTACCACATGTTGGCTGTAAGTACGCATCATACAAGCCACAAAACAGTTGTTATTATTATTATTCTTATTCTATTTAGAATATCCACCAAGTAACGGTGACGCGTGGCGTTAAGTCTTGTTGCTCGATGGTAATATGGGGATACTATTGCTTCTACTATTGCTTCTTATCTTTTGTTTTTCTGTGTGCCGTCTCTGGTGACCAGTTCGATTTTCAAATAAACTCTCTTCACAATGCCCGTATCCACTCCGTACTAAAAGTTTTGCTGCAAATAACGTTCCAACCCCTTTACGCTCATGAAAGTTTCATACATCATTACCTTCCTGGAGATGTAATGCTTTGGTTTACGCCGAGATTGCATGATATCTAATTGGGCAAAGTCGAGCAGGTGGTATGAAAACAATATAAAAGTATAACTTTAAAATGTCATCTTTTAAACCTATATAAGTTTTTATCTATTGATAAATCAAGACGGGATCGTAAATACTTATTGAAAACAGTTCTAAAAGCTAGCGCGCATTCCCAGCAAATTGAGTTCGTGAATATAAATGGATATATTGCGTTTTTTCCCACTGCGCATTTTATGATGTTCGCAAATATTGGCAGATAATGTCGCGTGTTTCGGCTAGACTGAAGCGACTCATATAGATAAGATCAAGGATGTTATCGTTAATGACGTTAAGCATAAACTATGTGCGTGGGACGCGTGGGAAACTCAAAAATGATGCAAAAAGCGTGTAAATGGAAATTAATATCAATAAAAATAAATCAGAATATTTGAAATAGCCATTTGTCAAACCACTCTTGATGAATTTGTATCCTGCAATACGAACCAATCTGATGTATTGAGTGCTTGTGAGTTAAGTATAATTTGTAATACTGGCTAGAATATATGGATATATTTGGAATTCTGAATGAACATTAATCTTTGATAAAAAACCATTTAATTCTGTTTCTTTAACAAGTTTTTTGATTTGCGAATATGCCTTATGGCGATACAAATACATAGAGCAGCGTCCACTGTAACAATCTGTTATCATGATGTTCCGTGTTCGTGAATAGCATTGCCGAAATGTAAGCATGGCGATAGAGCGCTTGCTCTGGTTGACTGCAACCGGAAACCTTTCTCCAAGCACCTAATGGTGTGGCTGTGTTGGCAATGACAACAATCCTTGAGTGACTGTGGCTATTCTAGATTCGCCGTGTAGGACCTGTGTCTGCATCATTATTGGATATCAAGCTGGATAATTCCTCAATAACGTTAGTTTATTAAATGTTTACAATAAAAATTATGAATTCTTCTCGACCTTCACAAAAATTATTTATTATATAAAATAAATAAAATAAATAAATATATCTACGTCGTGAAGCTGATGAAGAGCAGCGCAAACATAAGCTGTCGCTGGTTGTCAGTTTGTAGCTATTACTACTTGTAAATGGTTCATAACAACATATACTTTAGTACTGTACAAACAACTATACCCTATACATTCTTAGAGTGAATCATTTAATTCTCAGGAAATTAAAATTATTTATTTTTAATTAGAAATACGGGATTACTCACGTAATATTTATCGGATAGGTCCGACTATAGTTTCGACCACATTCGGTGGTCTTTTTCAAGGAGTGTTCGGGACGCCCGCGTCGATGACGTCTCGCTAAGCACTTAGCAGTCAGTGCTGCGAATAAATATATATATATATTTATTATGTGAGTAATCCCGAATTTCAAATTAAAGATAATTATTCAGTTAATTTATACTAGCGTTTGTCCAATAGCTTCCAGGATGAAAAGTCTACGATGGATTATACATCCAGGGAGCTGTAGAAAGCACCTCTCGTCACATGAAGACCACTGTATTCGGAAATATAAACTTGGGCAATAAATTCCACCTCCTTTGAGTCAGACGCATGTCGTTTTCCAATTAGTTCGTGGTTGAAATGGGACATTATAATCAAATTAGTAAACATAGCATCCGTTACAAAATTGAGACTGAAAATAGCTTCCAGGCATCCAAGACTTTGACTAGGAAGGAGCCAAATTAGGAGTCATAGTAAAGTAACACTCAGGATTATAAGAGCTCAAGATGGTCAGTCATTGGCGGATACATTTAGAAAAGTTGAACTTGAGGCAGTTATATGATAAAAAATACTCCGTGTCTTTGAAAAAAGAGACACGCGTGAGTAAATCTTTAGTGTACGTATGTATAATAATAATCACTTCAGTCGGAGACTACTAAGGGTCCAGCTCCGACGCGGGACCGTGGCATCTGTATATTTTTTTTTAAAAGAAGTGATTCATATTCATATCATTTATTGCATCATGAATGTTACAGGGATCTTAAATATTATAATACAGAGTCACATATGTACCCAACTTAAGGCATAGCAATATAATTAGAAGCGGACCGATATATTATTACTTCTTTCGTCAAAATGTATCCTTAAAAAATTCGTCAAAACTATAATAACTTCTAGTAAGTAATAGCGTCTTAAATTTAGTTTCAAACATTTGGTCTTTACCTTGAGCTTTTATCATATCCGGAATTTTATTATAAATTTTTACAGTCGTGATGTTTGGGCCAGAACTGTTTACTTTTAATCTTGACGAGGGCAGTATTAAATTTTCTTTATATCTAGTTTCGTAACTTCGCGGTTGATCAATTTCTTTGTCAAAATATAGGGTATTTTCTGAAGTATTTGCAAATTTCTAAAATGTAAATGATGTAAATGTCAGTATTTTGAGTTTGAAGAAATGAGGTTTGCAACTATCCGGTTTTTTAATGTTACATAATATACATATACTTTTTTGCATAATGAAGATATCTTGTGCATCAACACTGCTACCCTATAGTATAACGCCGTATCGCAACCAGGCTTCTGCATAAGCATAATATGCAGACAGTGCTGTTTTCGTGTTTGTTATTTTTTTAATTCTCGTAGTGCATATGTGAAGCTAGCCAATTTATGTTTTATGTTTTTATATGGCTCTTCCAGTTTACATGGGTGTCAATATCTATACCCAGTAATGAAAAAGTTTCGAAGCAGTTTTATAGAAGAAAAGCAAAATAAGCAGGTGATACAAATATAAGATATCTAGGCAAGCCAGCATAAACATCAGGATGCCAGCAGCATACCCCTAGAAGTGTGAGTAGTGGCATAGGGGAAAACTCGTGTGCTTTGGGAGGCACGTTATAACTATCGACTCCGGTTGTTTGTCTCAACAACAGTCATTAGGCTATGTAGAGGCATCGCGCCACCTACAAACATAAACACTAGAGCTAGCCCTAGGTGGTATACTACTCTCTCAGAGGAAGGCTTGAATCCCAGTTCGTACGTTGTGGACAAAGCTGCTACTACCACTAAAGAGTAACAAGACAGTACAGGCTATAATTATATGATTATTAACGGGATATTTACCGTGGTAAGGTTGTGGAATGAGCTCCCGATATTTCGGCGCAGTTACATGCACCATGTTCAAAATTGTGTAAACAGTGTTCATCACGCTATGCGGTTTACGGCTGAGATTGAGAAAGATCGAGTGTTGCCGTTCCTGGATGTTCGAATAACAGCGAGGGAAGACGGGTCTCTGAGCCACACAGTGTACAGAAAACCGACACACACAGACCTGTACTTGCATGCCACCTCTCACCATCATCCCCGGCATCTTAATTCTGTGGTCAGTTCACTGACAAATCGGGCCTATGATCTGTGCGATACAGAACACCTTGCTGAGGAACTATCCCACGTACAGATGGTGTTACGCAGGAATGGTTATAAGGCTCAGGTCGGTATAACCAAGCCAAGGAAGAAACTGATGAAACCGAAGGTGGGACGACAGCCGACCTTTTTGCCATATGTTAAAGGAGTCACAGACAAAATAGGTCGAATTCTTGACAAATATGCTATCAAGACCATATTTACTCCTCATCAGAAGATTGCGCAATGTCTGCGTTCCCCTAAGGACAAGATTCCTTTTCAGCATCCCGGGGTGTACAAAATTAACTGCAGCTGCGGAAGTTCGTACATAGGACAGACGAAGCGAACTGTTTCATGCCGCATCAAGGAACACATAAAGGCAGTAAAAAACAATGAAAGACACAAATCTGCCATAGCTGAGCATCTGCTGGACGCGGGTCCTAACCACTGGATTGAATTCCATAACCCTAAAATCTTGTCCACCGAACGCCATTACATACCAAGGCTAGTAAAGGAAACTATTGAGATCTCGAAATGCCAGAATTTCAATCGAGGTGATGGTTTTCAACTCGCCAGTGCGTGGAATCCAGTATTAGGTTGTTTTAAAAATAAAAGTCCGCGTTCAAAATGTGTTCAAAATACTATACGCAGTGATACAGTGAGTGTGTTTTGTCGGGACTTAGGATCGAGTTCGAGTTCCAGTGATAACCGTAGCAAAAGACTAAGAAAGAGGGTAGATCGTTATGTCTGCACCTAACTTTTAAACTTTTTGACCAACCACCCGCATTCTTCAGTCTTCCCGTGAACATGGTGCATGTAACTGCGCCGAAATATCGGGAGCTCATTCCACAACCTTACCACGGTAAATATCCCGTTAATAATCATATAATTTTAGAGAACAACCGTGATAGTTTAAAACAGTACAGGCTATTACATTTTAAATAATGTTCATCTTAATTCAGTTGAAGTTACATATTATTTAGTGTTTAATGATAGCACAAGTTCAGCTCACCGAGTTCAACCGTATGAAATATGAACCACACACAATAAATTCTAATATTTGTAAATATCTGCTCGGGTTACCAACATTAGGAAATGTGGAATGGTACGTAACGTACGTACGTTATGGTAATGTTATGGTAATTTGTAAACGTACGAGTGTAAGCTGCATGTCTCCCACAAGGCGGCGCGGAAGCGGAAGCGGAATTTACATACCAGTGAAAAATTTTACTTAGCACTAACAGTTTTTAATTTGAGGTACTCAAGTAAAACTATCACCTTCCCACGACTTCCCCCACGTGAGCTAAGGTTGTCACGGTCCCCCGAACAACCCCTCGAAGCAAGATACAAGTAACATTAAGTCTATGTGTTCCAATTCTAGTTGTGTCCTCCACTGCTGCACTGCTCACAACGCTTTATAAACGGTGTATTTACCGCGCATTTACTTACTCCGCGGGTTACTACTTACTACACGGTTCGGGTAGTGCCCCCCAGCAAACCCCACCCGCCGGAGACCATTAGTTTTCGAGTTATATTTGTTTAAGTATTTTGAGGTTAAGTACTGCATTTTGATCTACTACCACCCCCGCGTCGGCTCTGCAATCCGACAAGACTGCTTGAAATCGGGGTGCTATGAGTCGGTTCTGTCACTGACTTCGACCTATTCTAACTAACTATAACTAACCTATAGGTATGTCACAGACAAGTGACTTTGCCAATTCATTAGATAGCTACTGATATACTATTGTGCACAAATTTGGAACAAAAGTAGTTTGATGAAGCGTGTCTGGTGGGTCACAGTTCAAACCTAACCTAACCTATAGGTTTGTCACAGACAAGTGACATTGCCAATTCATTAGGTACTAATATACTATTGTGCACACATTCCTACTAGTATGGGTCTGATAATTAAAATTGAAAAACAATTTGTTATTTTTAGAACTTATATTTTCACTTTTTGTTTGCACTGGCCTTTGGTGCACACCCAAGCCCCAAACGATTTGTTTGTTTTCGATAAACGCGTAGGGGTGCGATGCGTGCGGCACATTTTTTGGCGTTGCACCATGTTGTTTTCTTCAGCGAATTTTAGACACTGGTCAATGGTTCCCAATTCGCGCACAACTTTGGGTAGGCTCCACATTTGTACAACTTCCTCCGTGTACAAATGCCGGTCCGAAACGGGTCCGTCATCTACAAAGTCCGCCCTTGATGAAGGTCCAGGCACAGGAGACGCCATCGCGATGACTAATGAGCACGTCGAGCTGGTACCAGTTATCAAATCTTCCAAAGGCAATCGCAGTGTCCAGTGAGCAAGCAGGTGTCGTACAGTAAAGCAGCAAAATCGGAGTCCAAAATTGTAGCAAAGTCGTTGAGATATCAAAAGAAAGCGCAGAAAAACAGGAGAAAACATTCACGTACACTCGGAAGTAACGGAATGACGCGAGTATTCCGACAGTGACATTACGCTATCTTCGATGTTTGCGTTCCGTTTCAAGAACTTACATACAACGTACATGTCAAAAAAGGCTAAATTACGCATTAATGTCATTTATGTCACCTGTCACTATCAAAATTACGGTGTTTTATTGAAACTTTAAAAAACTATTTAGACTGTTTTGGCGTGTCTCCGGCAGCTAAAATGTTGTAAATACGCTTTATACAAACCCCTTCAACCCACCCACAGTTTTTGTTTCACCAAATTCAGGGGTCACGATTCTAAAGCCAACCCGACGAGGCTCTCATGAACCATTTTGTGGCCATAGTAATGGCTTCGAGGCTGTCTGGAGCTAGCGAATATGTCCTCATCGGAGACGTCAACCAATTACATAGACAGGGAGAACCTGTTCGATCTAAGGTATAACCGCCCTAGCCTGGTTACGAACATCAGCCAGGAGTTGTTGTGCACGCAACGGAATTTACCAATTGATGTTGCGTATGCGCTGAGGGAAATATACTCCGGTATATATTCCTCGGCTCCCAGTATAAGGTCCCTGCGCCTCGAGAGCTACACGGGAGCGAAAATCCCCAAATCCCTTCCAAACACCCTCTTCCTGGTCCACACTCAGGAGGAAAAGGAGACCCTGACCAGCCAGGGCTATGGAAAGGGCGAAGGATCACGCACCCTTACCATTCACGAGGCGCAGGGACTGACTTACGAGTCAGTCGCGGTGATTAAAACTAAAGGCAAAATGAAGCTGCATGAGAGCGTCCCGCACGCAGTCGTTGCGGTTTCCCGGCACACGAGGACCTTTGTCTACTACGCCGACGACGAGGATGATGCCATCGGACGGTTTGTGAGGCAAGTGACGGTTGCGAGCGAGCAAACCATCTACGGCTTTAACCTGAAGATGGCAATCAGGGATCGAAACAGCGTGGTGATGGAGGCCCTGCTTCAGCGCAAAGTGGGCAACGTGGGCTCACAACAAATGTAAATCTCAGTTTTTCCCCTCTTTTCCCCTTTTGTTCCCCTATTTCTGGTTAACTAATCGCTAGCTAGCTAACTAAAGCTAGCGTTAAGAAATTATAACTGACAAAGAGATAGTGCGGGCATCCAGAGCAGACATGCTCACGGAAATGTGTTGGCAAGCGGTGGCGTGTGTGGCGGGTCGCCATCTTCCCTCAGAAATGGTTGAGGAAGGCGATGGCTGGCACATGCGTCAACTCGTGAACGGGTGCTGTTTACGGACACTGGTCTGCTGTGAATGCTTGCACCAACTCAGAAGAAAATGTATCAATAACTTTAAGTGTATTATGTTATATGTATGAGGTATAATAAACAAAAAAAAAGTCCAATAACAAACTCAAGAATATTACTATAAAAAAATAAAAAAATTGATATGTTCCTCATGTATGTATTTTGTTGTATGTTATAAATTTATGTAAGTTGTCAAATATCTTCAAGTTAAAAAAGGGAACGGACCCTGGAGTCTGTGGAGTGTAGTATTATTTATTAAAAAAAAACTGTACCATTTACCATCTATTGATAATAGTGATTGCAATCCAGCGCCATTTTAAGTCCGGCTGGATCCGACCGGAATCCCATCGATCCGGCCTGGTCCGGATCGGACCGGATCCAGGCGGATTGATCAAACCAGGGTGATTTTCGCTTTTTGGTTCAAAATGAACTATTAGTAAGTCAATCAAGTGTCATTGTACTTAGTAGTATAGGTAGTTTATAAAAAATAAAAAATTAAAGATAAAATCAACTATTTCCCAATCCAATGTTAAGATTAGACAACGAGCAAACAATTAAAATCTAGTAGTAAATAGTTAATATAATAGTAGGTAACTAGTAGAATTTTAACGATGTAACGAGTAGCTAAGTCTTCCCAGACTTCACTTTCACAGAAAGATCAATTATTTAAGTAACTTTATAAAATCTAATGTAATTAACGTTACGTAATGTATTGAGATAGGATCACGACAATTATTAAAGTATTTGAGAATGCTAACAAATAATTCTTATATTTGTGACGGACACCATCATCAGATTTCATCAATCTGTCAAATGAATGACAAAATTATCACAATAATGAGTTTGTATCATAATTACAACTCTTAAGTGTAATCAACTTATGATAAATAATATTTTTGGGTAGAATTATAAGCAACAATTGTCTTAATTTTTATTATAAAGAAGAAAAGTGTGATATAAAGTGAATTGCGTCATCTGTTAGTCGACTTATAAGTCGAGAACTGAAAATATAATAGCTGGCCGAAAAGGCTCTTTCAGTCTCAACATTTGCCGGCTTTATTGTCACCAAATAACCATGAACAGCAATGTCTGTCACTCTGTCACTTTCAAATGTAGTAATTTTTCTCTTTTAGTTCTTCGTCAAAATCTTTCCTAATGTTTTCAAAGTACCTAGTCATGCAGCAGCTCTTTTATTTTGCCAAAAATTGGGTAGCACCGGATCCTGTCGCCGGATCCGGTAAACGTACTCTTATAATGATGCCAGACCCGCCGGATTACCGAATCCGTTTTCCTGGATTGCAATCGCTAATTAATAACTAAATACACATTGATTAATATCCTGATTCTCATCCCATCAGCCGTGTCATATAGTTTGGTGGTTGAAATGATAAACAAGCTTTGAACCTCGTCAAAAGGTACTCAAACACGCTTATGGATTAAGATTTGCCATAGAGTAGCTTGTAAAGGGCCATCTATCCCTTGTTTTCTATAGTTTGGCCAAATAAAAAATATTGTAAAAACGCACACTCAATACTTAGGAATGTACGTAAGTAATTACTTGTAAAGAGATGGGGAAAAATAGTGCTCTCTGTACGAGTCTAGTGCCTCCGAACCGCTTTGTGTATGACGTATATTTTAACTTTACGCGGTCGCAGCAGGAGATAATTTATCGATAATATAGAGAATTATATTCCTAATTACCTATTATTAAGTAGAGGTCTCATATATATTGACCCTAAATTTAAACATAAACTTGAACTTGAATGTAGATTGTCAAGCCTTCGTTTTATCGCAAATTAGTTTTTATGCAATTTTATTACACAACAAAGAGAACAAAGTTTTGCCTGATAGCTCCGCGGCTCCCCGTATCCTTATTGTAGCGTCATACGTATATTTTCAACTAGAATGATCTTAAAAAATGCACTAACGCCTGCGAAGTTTAATCGTAACTTCAGAAAAGATGACAACATTCGAACTTGCATGCCCTGAGAAATTTAACTTGCCGAGTTCGTTGAACCGTTATGTCTAATTTGGAGAAGATTAGTTGCCGCCCGAAATCCCATAAAAAAACAGTACTACCTACCTACTACCTACTTTTTTTTATGGGTTAGGTTGGCAAATGAGTAAGCGGCTCACCTGATGGTAAGTGATAACGTCGTCCACGGACATCCGCAATACCAGAGGTCTCGAGGATGCGTTGCCGACCTTTGAGGAAGGATGATAGGAAGTAAGAGATAGAAGAGGTGAGGGTGGAAGGGGAGGGGGAAGGAGAAGGAGAATGGGGAAAGGCGGAATCGGGCCTCCGGAACCTCCCACAAACCGACGAAATGCAATAGTAAGCTATGTTACTTCACGTCGGTGTTATGTCGGAGTGTGGTACATCCCCAGTCGTGCCGGCCCATTCGGGTTACAGCGCAGCACTATCACCGTAGAAATAATGTTTGGAATGTGTTGGGAATAATTAAATAAAATAATGACATTTTAATATTAATATCTAATTTATAGATACCAATAGGTTTTTAACCAAAACCATATCCACTCTGTGAGGATGGACATCGGAAATGTCCGAATACAAGGCCTGTAACGTCGGCTAATTACGTGAAAAGAGTCGGTTTTGGTGTTACACAGATATATCAAACTCAAGAGAATGTAACAAATATATATAGATACATGTTTAGATTTAGATTGAAATTTTCTTGGAGCATAGCATTATTTCTTTGATTCAACCCACCGGTCTATTAGATACGTTTTTGTTTCGTTCATATGCCAGAGCATGACAAATCTGTCATCTGACTTCATTGTCCGTGATGATGTGATCATTAGCCTAGTCATAACCACTAAGGCAACCTTAACCTCCTACCAATGCCTATAAATAATACATCTAATTTGAATAAATTTAAAGTACCACGGCCTCGGATTTAAATAATCTCAGAATGACCACCGCAGTTATTGGCAAGGTCAAGGTTTAAAGAATTTATAATGTATCAGTCGACGAGGCAGGCAGGTGGTGCGGTGGTGGTAAGAACAAGGGTTGAGCGTGGCAGTTGCAGAGCCATCCAGAGCTTTGTACTTACAGACTACATACTTCGTACACACGAGTACGAGTAATACAATAATTTTACTTGCTAAAGGGCCCATTACCACAGCCGGCACTGCCGTAAGTACCTACTCACTAACAAGGAAGTTTCTAGCATCCCTCTGGCCGACTATCACCTTCACAATATAATAAACTAGCGCTATACGTTGCGCTTGATGCGTGTTAAATATTTAAATGAATACTGCGTGTTCTGTCTGCCACCTGCGTATACCTATATATTACGCTAACCATGTGTGCGGTCGGTGGTTCCTTGCATGAGTGCACCAGGACGACCGCTAACAGGCGAAAATGGCGTGACATCGTGAGGCGTATAACTTCTGGCCACACCAACACATGACGATCACGACCGCTCTGTCAAGAGCGCAACGAAGAAGAAGAATGTGTTTATATGTGTGAGGGCCCTACACTGTACTGGAGTTACTGCCACTCACCTTCAATACAAAGACTGAATTGAACAATACTGATATTTATTTACGTAGAATCCCATTACGAAGACACTAGCACGCTAGCCGGTCAGTGCGCAGTAACTGCCGACTTCCGATCACACATCTCTCTTTCACACAAAATCGCTGATATGCAACATTCATACTTACAACAAACCAAATTAATATCGATAAGTAGAATTTCTTCCCTTACTAGCGTTGATTCACGCAGGTTTGACACGAGACACGTGTAGGGATGTCAACAGCGCCACAAAGCAAGTGCACATCGCATCTACGTTTTGTTGGTAGAATACCTACGCAACAGAAAACAATGACATTTAAAAACTGCCAACCCTGACCGCTCTGCCGGCACTCGCCTAATAATTGCCGGCAAGCGTCCTCCGTCCCCACCCACCGTCTCTTCCTACTTTTATCGCCAAAGTCAAAGTCAAAATCATTTATTCAATTTAGGCATCAAAGACGCACTTATGAACGTCAATTTTTCATTATAATGTACTTTAAAGCCTACCGCCGCGTTCCAAAATACATAGAGCCAACCGAGAAGAAGCGGCAAGAAACTCGGGGCCATTCTTTTTATATAGATGTTTTTACAATGTTTTTACTTAGGTACTACAAATATTAGCTCCAGTGTGTTGCCTTACAAAAGAGAACATAATAATGGTATCAGTAGGGCAAGACACGCTACACTTTGACATCTTAGTACACGAGTAGATAGATCCTGGAGTGATCAGTCCCAAGCTGTTTTATCCTCCAAGTAATCCGAAATTTTGTAATAACCTTTTTGACAGAGTTTAGTTTTAATAGTAATTTTAAACTTATTAATAGGCAAATCTCGGATAACATTGGGAACTTTATTATAAAATCGTATACATTGTCCCATAAAAGAATGACTTATTCTATGGAGACGCGTTACATGTACGGATAGCTTGTGCTTATTTCGCGTGTTGATGGAATGAGCATCACTCCTTTTATCAAAACTGCTAATGTTTTTCTTTACATACATTAGATTTTCATAGATAAACTGAGAGACAACAGTTAGAATGTTTATGTCTTTAAATTTCTGTCTAAGGGAAACTCTGAGAGCCAAACTGTAGATTGCTCGTATAGCCCTTTTTTGCAGTATAAAAATAGAATTAATATCTGCAGAACATCCCCAGAGCAGTATGCCATAAGTCATAACGCTATGGAAATAACTAAAATAAACTATTCTAGCTGTGTCTACATCAGTTAATAGTCTAATTTTTTTAACAGCATAAGCTGCTGAACTGAGCCTACTAGACAATTTTTTAATGTGGGGACCCCATTGCAATTTAGTGTCTATAGTAATTCCTAAAAAGACTGTTGACTCCACAAGGTCCAACCCTGTCCATTCAATTGTATATTGGATTCTACTTGTCTCACATTTGGTGTCGAGAACTTTATACAATTAGTTTTCTTCTCATTGAGGAGAAGATTATTTGTATTGAACCAATTCACAACTTTAGCTAATGCATTGTTAACATCGTCATAGTTTAATAACTGCCTTTTAATTTTAAATAACAGTGAAGTGTCATCTGCAAACAATACAATCTCGTGATTCTTCTCTACATAATAAGGTAAGTCATTAATATAGATTAAAAACAAGAACGGCCCTAGTATTGAACCCTGTGGAACGCCCATTGAGATTATAGAGCCGGGCGATTTTTTACCATTTATGTCAACCCTTTGAATTCTACCATTTAAATATGAAGTCAAAAGGTTGAGAGCCATGTTCCTAATACCGTAGTGTTGTAATTTCCTGACAAGTATATCATGTCGGACGCAGTCAAATGCCTTAGATAAGTCACAAAAAACACCTAAGGCATCTTGAGAGTTCTCCCAGGCATCAAACACATCTTTTATTAGTTCTATACCTGCGTCTATAGTAGAGCGATTCCTTGTAAACCCAAATTGATTTTTATGGAAAATTTTGTTTGCACTAAAATGAGTTTCTAATTGATGTAATATGATTTTTTCGAAAATCTTACTTAGCGTAGGTAGTACAGAAATAGGCCGAAAATTTGTTGGATCAGTAGTACTACCAGATTTGAATAAAGGAACCACTTTACTGTGCTTCATTAGGTCAGGAAATACACCACTTGCAACACAACTATTAAATACAGCTGCTAGATTGGGTGCAATGACATCTATAATTGAAGAAACGGTCTTCACAGAAAGACCCCATAGGTCTGCCGTTTTTTTTTGCATCTAGACTTTTGAAACTGCTTACAATATCTTTGCAATTAACTACTGAAAATTTAAAAGTTGTGTCACATTCAGTTACACTTTGTTTAAGTAAGATCTCAGCAGAAATGGAGGAAGATTTTAGAGTTTTGGTTGTTAAAGAAGGAATATTAGTGAAAAATTCCTCAAACTCGGCCGCTACCTCCAAATCTGCTCTTACATCTTTATTATTAATTTTTAAATTAAAGTCTCAGTTAGAATTGCAAATGAACCTGAATATCAGTACAAATTTAGAAATATCTAACCTTGCGTGATAGATCTTATCTC
The DNA here is from genome assembly GCA_917880725.1 of Selenia dentaria. Classification (NCBI taxonomy): domain Eukaryota; kingdom Metazoa; phylum Arthropoda; class Insecta; order Lepidoptera; family Geometridae; genus Selenia; species Selenia dentaria. The sequence goes on along the minus strand of OU862895.1, from coordinate 31,226,039 downwards.
TGAAACGGCCAGCATAAAATTTTAATGCAGATTTGAATAAAACTGGATTGATTTTGCATAATTTGCCGATATATTACTTATAATTAGTTATAAAACGAACGCTGTGAGATATGAACTCGTTAGATAGCAGAAATCAACTCAAGGTCAAATATTATAGCATGATGCGAAACAAGAGTCAGCCCAAAATCTTTGAACACTAATGTTTCGTGAGCGGATTCGTTTGCGTTTTACCAACATCTATCTAGATTTATATTAATCTTTATCCTCATTTAAAACAATAACACAAAACTGTTGACGAGAGAGAGAAACGTAAGGTTTACAAAATTTTTTTTGTGAGCACTCAGAGAAAGGTTTAGCTTTTGTTAATAATAAATCATTTTACACGCGCGCATTTTGCGCATTTTGCGCACTTTCAGCCTCCTCTCATGCGAGAACTATCCAAAATTAATATGTTGATGTCTGGATTGTCTCAAAAACTAAGATGAGAACAAAATAATTTATTAAAAGGAAAATTAAAAAAAAAAGTATTCTGTTCTTTCTTTCACTTTCTTTGCCAGAGACCACAGATTAGTTCCAAGTTAGTATACCTTATTGTCTTCTTCGTACAAACGTATTCATAGAATATTTATCTGTAGCTTGACGCACATACATATAGTACGAGTAGCACTCTACTGCGTGTATGTGCAATATCTTGAACACCAGCAGCAGCATGTCCCCGTTTATCTTTTGTGATTAGTTCAGATAAACAGAAATATTACAAATTCAAGGCATCGCAGGTTCGCATCATCACAGACCATTACGTAAGATAATCATCATCATCATCTCAGCCGTAGAACGTCCACTGCTGAACATATGCCTCCCCCATAATTTTCCAAAAGGGCCGGTTGGAAGCGGTCTGCATCCAACTTCATCCTGCGCTCTTTATCAGGTACTCTGTCCACCGTGTCGGTGAACGACCTAAGCTGCTCTTGCCGGTCCGTGGTATCCACTCTTAAACCTTCCGACCCCATCGGCCATCTATTCAGCGTTCTAAGTACCCTAAGATAAGTGCCGTAAGATAATGGTCAAGTGCGAAAAATGTTATATTCTAAAGAGTAGGTCCTGTCGATAATCATACATACAAACTCACTAAACTTCCTTTTTATTCTATCTGTGTTAATTTGATATTGACTGAGATGTTATCTGAAGTCCCATAAACGTCTGCATTTAATTAAAATATCTCCACAGAAAATATTAAGAAGCAAATCAGTAGGTATAGGCACTCACATGACAAAGGTAATATCATATTTTGAAAATTAATTCGAATTTTTCCATTATATTTAAATAATTAACCTCAAACTAGATTTCTTTAGACTGAATACATTTATTTCTTCAAGTCCAAGTTCAAGTAGTACAGAGCAAATAGATCTTTTAGGCAAACATGTTTCACCGTCGACCGCGTCGTCACTTTCCATCAGTGCAGTCAAATCAAAAAAAAAAAATTCCGAGTATAAGTATGTATTGTTGTGTTGTCAAACTTTTTTTAGTGATTCTAAATTTTATAAGAGTAGATTTAAAGACAGATAAGTGAGTGTTAATTTAAGGCTGGCCTACTGTGCGCTTTGGGTATCCTGTAAGCACAGTATGCATTTGATAAATAAATCATCATCATCATCATCATCTCAGCCGTAGGACGTCCACTGCTGAACATAGGCCTCCCCCATGATTTTCCAAAAGGACCGGTTGGAAGCGGCCTGCATCCAACGTCGTCCTGCGACCTTCCTCAGGTCGTCTGTCCACCGTGTCGGTGGACGACCTACGCTGCGCTTGCCGGTCCGTGGTCTCCACTCCAGAACCTTTCGACCCCATCGGCCATCTGTTCTGCGTGCTATGTGCCCTGCCCACTGCCACTTCAACTGGCTGATCTTCTGGGCTATGTCGGTGACTTTCGTTCTTCTACGGATCTCCTCATTTCTGATTCGATCACGTAGAGAAACCCCGAGCATAGCCCTCTCCATAGCTCGTTGTGCGACTTTGAGCTTGTCGATGAGGCCCATAGTAAGAGACCACGTTTCAGTGCCATAAGTCATCACTGGTAACACACACTGGTCGAAGACTCTTGTCTTGAGGCACTGAGGTATTTTTGACGAGAAGACTTCGCGAAGTTTCCGGAACGCTGCCCAGCCGAGTTGGATTCGACGATTGACCTCTTTCTCGAAGTTGGACCTGCCTAGTTTGACTGTCTGTCCCAGGTAGATGTACTCGTCAACAACTTCGAGAACTGAGTTCCCAACTGATATTGGGGTAGGTACAACATGGGCATTAGACATAATTTTCGTCTTATCCATGTTCATCTTAAGACCTACCCGTTGGGAAACTCGATGGAGGCCTTCGAGCATTGTACTGAGGTCTTCCATGGATTCTGCCATGACTACAATATCGTCGGCAAATCGAAGGTGAGTGATGTATTCGCCGTTAATATTAATGCCAAGTCCTTGCCATTCCAGAAGCTTGAAGGCGTCTTCCAATGTAGCGGTGAACAGTTTCGGAGATATAACGTCTCCCTGTCTCACGCCTCTTTGCAATGGAATTGCCTTCGAACTCTGCTCCTGTACTCGGACTGACATGTAGGCGTTTTTGTACAAACACTTCAGCACTTCAATATACTGATAGTCAATACGGCACCGCTGGAGAGACTCAAGCACTGCCCACGTCTCGATCGAATCAAAGGCTTTCTCATAGTCCACAAACGCTAAACAAAGAGGCAATTTATACTCTTCGGTCTTCTGTATAACTTGCCGTAGCGTGTGGATGTGGTCTATGGTACTATAGCCTTTTCGGTAACCGGCTTGTTCCGGAGGCTGGAATTCATCAAACCTGCGACTGAGACGGTTCGTTATGACCTTCGAAAACAGCTTATAAACATGGCTCAAAAGCGAGATGGGTCTGTAATTTTTAAGTAAAGTGTTGTCACCTTTCTTGAAGAACAGCACCACCACGCTTTTGTTCCATGCTTCTGGCGTTGAACCTTCAAGTAAGACGGTATTAAAGAGCTTCTGAAGGACTTTAAGTACCGGTGTTCCACCCGCTTTCAGAAGCTCAGATGTGATACCGTCGTCACCAGGCGCCTTGTTGTTCTTAAGCTGTTTCAAAGCCATTCTAATCTCGTACAGGCTAAAAATATATAAATAAAATAGATAAATAAATAAATAAAATAAATAAATGCTTTTAGTGAGGGAAACCCAGAGAAGAATCCTCTTTCTGGGCAGCATCCAGTATGCTTCGCCAGGTGTTCACGTCATCTGTAGCCACAGTCAAGAATTAATTCGTCTGTGTAACATTGAAGTCTACTCGTCGTTGTGACCTGCAGTAGCTGATACATGCGCAGACAAAGTGAACAGCAATAGAGATGTATAGTTGAAAATTCCAAGTGGGTTTAGGGTCTGGGGGACTCGGCAATGGCCAAATATATTTCGAAATTTCCAATTTGGTTAGGGTCATGCGTTGTGACTGTTCACGAAGCTCAAGGTTTGACCCCTAACTCAGTGATCATAATCCAGACTAGAGAACTGCCCACCAAGCTCCGAGAGAGCATCCCGCATGCAGGGGATGCAGTGCCCCAGCACTCGACCAGCTGCACCTGCTATGCAGACGACAGCTCGGACGCTATCGGCAAATCCATCAGACGGGCGATCGAAACGACATCGGCTAAAAGACTATACTACTACTATATCCTGAAAATGGCTACAAACAACAGAGACTCGGCGGTCGTAGAGGCAATGATTGAAGCCACGCGCTCGGAGTTGGTTGCAGTAGCCAGCGGTTCAGGAACACAGGTCAAATAGAAATAGTATATGCATGTTATTTTATATATTGATGTAACGTGGTATACCACAGCATAGTCAGAACGAATATAATATATTTGTAATACGAGTAAAATATGTTTGAAAAAATTGAAGTTATACTGATCTGGCCTTAGCAACATATTAAATTAAATAACAAGATCTCCGCCTATATCAATATCGTAATGATGACAGTTCTGTCAAAATTTGTGTCAGTTTTCGATATCTTAGTCAGAAGCACGGTATCATTTTGACAGCTCGATATACAAGACGTGCTCAATGACCGTCAAAGGTGATGAAATGTAACACAAATACCGCCAAGCGTGATGAAATGTAATATTGGTTTTTTCCATGGTGATTAATTTTATATTTGTATGTACTTAGGTAATGTATTTTGTTATTAATGTTTGCCGATTGATTCACTAAGTATTTAAATTTTTAATACTATTATAGCAATGGCGTTTGACCTTGTTAATATTTTATGACATTTTGGTGCAAAGATAGATATGGCTTTGGAGAAGATAATAAGCTACTCGAAGTACTAATCCTGCGCAGACGAAGTCGCGGGCACCAGCTAGTACTACATAAATATGCATATTATTTCACTTAAGTTATTTAGAAAATATAATATAACAATTCACAAAGTGATAATCAATCCAAATACAATATTACCATTACCTTCTCGCTTACATTTTTCACAAATATTATGAAATGAAATAAAATAAAATTCGTTTATTCCGTACAGGCCGACGGGGACACTTACACATTGTCATAATACATTTATTATTTCATAAATCTACAACCGGATCGGAACGCGACCACGACTGAGAAGATCCGGCAAGAAACTCAGCGGACTTGTCACTCTTGTCTTTTTAATTTTTTTTATCATAATATAATAATATACGATACGATACGATATGATACGAGTAATATATATATAATTATATATAGGTGTTCGTATATATATAAAAAAAATTATCATGATAACTCTAATTTTAAAAATTCTAAAATAGTCGTTAGTTAAACAAACCGAACGCAATAGGTATGTAACGCGACGCTACTCTCAACCCCATAAACTTCATATCGACATGCGATACTGATGTACAACAATCCCATTGTTTTAGTTAAGCCATGGCTATGTGCCATACATCCCAATAAATATCTCAATTTATACGACTCTAATACAACTTGGTACGACAGTTGGTTAGTCACGGTCAAGGTACTACACTTTTGGTCCAACCGGTATGTTTATGAAGTATATTTTTGGGACGAAGTCGTAAACTTTTTAATTTATGCGAATCGTTCGTCTAAAAATAATAATAAACAACATTATTTTAATTTTAATGTGACTCCGGACAGGCTGCGTATGAAAACTATTCATTAATAATATTGTTTGCATAATGTCGGGTCTGGTCTTGCTTATGTAATACAACCAGTCCTAATGTCGTACATCATCGTTATATATTAACTAGCTGCATACGGTCATCACCACGCGGGTGTAACCGTAGGATGATGATGATGATGATGAATCATATGTAGCCTGTAATAACACTCAGGAACAATGTAGCTTTCTAGTAATTAAATTATTTTCAAAGTCGGTTCAATAGTTCCTACAAACAAACATACAAACTTAACTTCTTTTTAATGGTGTATTAATATTAGTATGATGATAATTAATATATTTGTAAATTGGAATTATGAGGAGTTATAATATAATTAGGAGTAGTAATTATGAAATCTCGTAAATAATAATGCAATCTTTATTCAAGTTTCACTCTAAACCTGAAATTACGATCTAGACTAAAGGATTTTGTGAAAGCGATAATTCAAAGAGTTAATATGGGGGTAGAAGCGTTTATATCACTTTAAATGTTTTAATTTTGCTTGAATTTTGAGAATCTGGATTTTTACGGTTGGGTACATGTATATCGAATAATGAAATACCTGTAGATTAGTTATTTTTAGTAACAGCATCCACGCGCGGTGTTCAGGTCCCAAACTAGGCAGAGCCTGTATTGTGGTGACCTGCTGGGCTATTATGTATCTCAGTTGCTAATAAATGTGTATTGAAATCTTGAAAAATGGCGGCTCTATGTCGGTTTTGTGAGCTCCAGTCATCTACTTACTAACATTTTTACTTACTGGAGTTGTCAAAACTGAAAAAAAACCGGCATTTTTCATATTTTCATTTTTCATATTATATTCGAGATACATAACATCCCTGCTGATGACTGTAAAACATACACACATAGAGAGACACAGGTCAAACTGACATGCTTATACACATACATATTGGAGCTGTTCGGGGATCGAACCCGGGACCAGCGGTTAACAAGTCAGGTTTGCTACCAACTGCGCCAACCGGCCAGTCAAAGTTATTCGGTTGAAAATGTCAAAAGAGAATTATAGGTGAATACGATTATTTTAAAGGTTTCCTGGGCAAAAATAGCACGTATTTTTTGCTGTGCCATGTTTGCCATTTCGTGCAGGTCGTTTTAGTAGTCACAATAAATTTCTAACTTTATTATCATATCTACATAGTTTTTTGAAGCTGTGATACGGTTGTAGTGAAGGACGGGCGCTGGATTGATGCTTTTCTCGAGTTTGAGCTATTCGTGAAGGTAACGTTGTAATGAAACCTACGCCGTGGCTACATGACTATCACCCTTAAGATTGAAGGTGACATGTTTAATGTGTTACTTCTTATAGATAGTGCGAGTCTTCTAAACTGGTTTATACTGGCTGGGTTCTAATTTGTGGTCCCTAATACGAGTATATCAGATTAACCCTTTGTATATCGTGATAATTAAACATAAATTAAAGAATGAAACGCACGTTAGTTTACGTGTCTGGTATGCAAAGGGTTAAGAGATTTATTTTAAAAAAAAAAAATTTAGACGTTACTCTTCTTGTATACATTTCAGATTCAATTAACATCCTTTTTAGAAAACTGTGTGTGATTAATAAAACCAAAACCCAAAAGGCCATACTCGCGGAAAGATAATTCAAGTTGTCTGTAAAAAGGTATAAACCACATGTTATTAAAGTACCTTCTCGGTAGTGACTTTGTCAATACAAACACAACGCACAGTACAGTCGGGTTGTAGTCTATTCCGATTGCATTAGAAATAACTCAGTTAATACCTAAATCGAATAGAATATAATGTGAGTTTACATTTTAATAAAGAATTCGAGTAGTTCTCGTTTCCGTGAATATAATCTGTGATTGATCAAGACGAAGATCCGAAAGAGCGATTCGCAGTGGCAAAAGTTAATTAGCTGAATCACACACACTACGAAAACGTATCCGCGTAAATTACATTCATTTATTACGATTCTCGGTGTTAGTGCCACGCTGTAACCCCACAGCCGAATGGGACGGCAGGACCGGGGAAGTACCACACTACCACATAACACCAACGTGAAGTAACATATACATAACATCCTCGAGACCTCTGGTATTGCGGATGTCCGTGGGCGACGATATCACTTACCATCAGGTGAGCCGCTTGCTCGTTTGCCAAAACCTATCCCATAAAAAAAACGAACTTATACAATTTGTTCCGTAACAAACATACCTGAATTTTTGATTAGGTTCTCATTTTCAAAGCTTAGGTGGATGGATGTTGAGTATCAAGTAATTTTACTTCCTACGGTGCCCCCCCCCCCTCTAACACAATACCTAATGATACACTTTTTTTGCAGGAAATTTTATGGCCAACCAAGGCAGTCGCTTATACAAGAGGTCCACCACCTATAAAATTATTACTTTTATCTTCTCATCGGCGTATATTATCTGCAGTCGACAAACAAGAAGCAATAAAACATGGTTTATGACAGCACTACGCGTACATCGGCCGCCGCCGCCGCCGCGCCGCAAAAACGTCGGTGGATCGGAGCAGTAAACTGTCTCACTGTGGATGCTGCTTTTTTGAGTCCGGTTGTTGTAGGGATGGGGTAAACTCAATGTGAACTCGCACTGACATAATATATGAAACTTCTCAAACTTGCTTGAGATACTGTTCTCCTCTACCTAACACAGACTGTATTGTAAAGTTTATTTCTTACTTATCACTATCACTACATAGTATAAAACAAAGTCGCTGTCGCTGTCTGTCCGTCCCTATGTGTGCTCAAATCTTCAAAACTACGCAACGGATCTTGAAGCGCTATTTTTTCAATAGATACGGTGATTCAAGAGGAAGGTTTATAGGTACAATACATGCATAGTATTGTTAAGAAACACTGATGAATTTACAGGTTGCTAAAGTGATGTCGTAAATAAACACATTTTTTAAACTTCATCCAATTAAGTTCCTTAAATACATTGTCTATTCAATATAGATCAATATGGCGCTTTACATTTGATTCTGTAGTAGGTAGGTATATTATTTAGTATCAGCATTGCACCCGTGCGAAGCCGGGGCGGGTCGCTAGTAGTTTATAAAATGATCACCTAACACTGATTATATAAACACGATACAAGCCGAACCAGCAATGAACCAGAAATATTATCTAATGTTGCTTGAGATAATCATTATGGAAATCATTTATTGTTACAAGAAACAGAAATAACTACGAAATTGTAAATGTTTTATCGAAGTATTTTTTACAGATTTTTTTCCAAATACGATGGTCTTATTTGAAGTTGAGGTATTACCTCAACTTTAAATAAACCATCGACTAGATTTGCATTAACATCAAATATATATAATGTGTTTAAGAGATATAATCTGATTAGACATAAAGGAATTTAAACTAAAACCTACCCCTTAGGTGTGTAGGTTAATTTTACTATTTCAAATATCACCTTATGAACACTGTCCTGTTTCACAAAATACTGCAACAGAAATATTAAAATAAACACCGTCGCACTGGTAACCTTACTTTATAATACAAAACTAATTGTATAAAATACTTTATCTACTCTGATACTATAATACAAAGATTATAAAACTGAAAACAAAATTCTTATGACAAACATTACGGACAGGCCAAAAATAATAAAATAAAAGTTTAATTACGATACAGGTCTTGTATGAACACCTGTAACATAATATAACTTTTTAATCATAACGATACACCTATACAACCTCCAGCTGGACCAAGGAGGTTGAACCTCTACTTTAAAAAAAAAAAAAGGTTTCAATGAACGAGTCCGCGACGACGCAACACGCATGCGCAATCGATGTTTGCGCCTTGGCACCAACATTTGAATTTTAAAAAATCTTTTCAATATTTAAACAAAGTTTGGTTTTGTTTGTAAAATACATAGGTTTTTGTGTAAAAACATGTCTGAAAGCGGGGATAGTGGTGATTGTACACCACCAGACATTCTGGAAGCTGCGTCAAACATGACCATGAACCTGTTGCCGGCGAAATCTAGGAGCAACTATAATAAATGTTACCACGAATTCATGGAATGGAAAACGAATAAAAATGCTACATCATTTTCTGAAAATGTGTTGTTAGCGTACTTTCAAGAGTTATCTGAAAAATATAAAGTGTCAAGTATGTGGGTTAAATACTCCATGGTTAAAAGTACACTCAATATTTACAACGAAGTTGACATAACTAAATATAGCAAGCTGATTGCATTTTTGAAACGAAACTCACAAGGATATAAAGGGAAAAAATCCAAGACTTTTACAGCAGAGCAGATAAATAAGTTCTTAAATGAAGCCCCAGACACATTATATCTCTTCACAAAGGTATTTTAGTTGTTTATCAGTTAACCATGTACATTTTTTTGTTAATATTGAGTTAATTTACCGTAATAAATATATGAGTTGTTACAGATTGCACTAATTTTTGGTATAATGGGTGCTTGCCGACGGCAAGAGTTATACAACATACAATTCAAAGATGTTGAAGTCTTCGAAACTACACTATTGATCAAAATAAGTAAAACTAAAACCAAGACGGACCACTCTTTTACCATTACTGGGAAATATTAAGAACAATGCAAAAAATACATAGAGCTACGACCAACTGAATGCAGCAATCCCAGTTTTTTCTAAACTATATTGACGGAAAATGCACGACGCAGAGAGTTGGTATTAACAAATTTGGAGCTTTAGGCAAAGTTATTGCCAGCTATCTTCAACTTACCGACCCCGAATTATACACAGGACACTGCTTTCGCCGAACATCTGCGACCTTGCTAGTTGACGCTGGTGGAGATATAACGGCACTAAAGCGACACGGTGGTTAGAAGTCAACGACAGTTGCAGAAGGCTATATAGATATTCAATGACTAACAAGATCGCTATATCCAATTCAATACTTAACAGTATTGAAAATAACAGAAATGAGGTCAACATTAACATACCCTCTCCGAGTACCTCCAATAACGCTTCCTGTCCGGTTCAAATTCATTTTGATAATTGTAATATTCAGAACATCAATAATTATTACAAGTAAAAATAAATTTGTTGTTATATTCAGCGTTTTATTTGCAATATTGTTTTACGTATAGTATATATATAGTATAGTGTGAGAGTAGATAAAGTAGCGTATGACACTGTACATAACTTGGTCTTATTATGCAACAGTATCATAATCTACTATAATTATACGCCTTACTTTCAGTTGAGGTTACACACCAATTAAGTAAAACAAAGTAATGAGATCACAATGAGAATTATCTTAAGCTATTTCCAGAACTAACATTTTTTTTAACTGAAACCTCATTTATATTGTGACTAGCTGAGCACAAAACTTTCACACAAGCATATCCCTAGGCACAAGAAAAATTGCGATTCATACAATATTCAATAATCTATCTATCCACAGCTTTCCTTACAACGGATATATATATATATATATATATATATATATATATATATATATATATATATATATATATATATATATATTGCCAAAACTAGTTCTCTTCCAGGGATGCGTTACATTAACAAACTTTGGCGATATCCTATTATATAAATAGCGGAATTACAAATAAATTTACAATCAAAATAATATGGTTGAGTGCTTTGTTTTTCTTGCATTACAAATTGGTATAGACTGCATATAAAATATTTTTTTATAAAAATTAGACATATTTAACATTAGTATGTTTTTATATTATTTGAAATAATAATAATAACTATCTAATCTATAAGCCCCATGGTGGGGGGAAAAGTGGCCAAAACGCTGGCGGCATTGCCACGCTGGATGGCAATGCTAAGTTTTTGCACAAAATAGGCGCCAGCATTTCGGTCACCCGACGCCTCAAACAAACGTTTCGCCAGATCCCTAAACAAGTTGAGAGCGGACGGCCCCCATGGGCCTAAAGTTTCGACCCCAAACGGCATAAACATGTACATTCTGTCTAAATACACATATTTGGTATTATATTAATAATAGTAGCAATAATTTCATTTATAGAAAGATTAATGATTGAATTTACTGAAATGTTATAATTTATTATATGTATGTTGGCAACAAAACTGTGTGGAGTTATGTCAGTATTAGCGTGTGTTTTATTTTATTTATTTACATTTTATGTCCGACATCAAAGGATAGACATGAAGTGAGATTGTGCTTTAAAAAAAAGAAAGGAATAATTGTTATTATATTTTTACATTACTGAAATATACAGTTTTACACAGTGACTCGCAATAGCTCCTCTGTTCTATTGTAGTCTAGGTTGTATAAAAACTCTAAAACTGTCTTTGTGCATTTTTGTTTGTTATTTTTGTATAATATGTTGAGTTCTTTGTTAAGTTTATTGTATAGGAAACAGCCCAGGAAACTATAAGTCCTTTTCCCTATTCCCGTATTTGTTTTTGGTACTGACCAGGAAAGCGTTCGCCTGGATCTCAAACATGAACTGTGAACATTATTGAGTGCTGTCCTATGGAAACGAAGTACACTTGCTACGATAAATATTTGTCTGACCCTCGGATGTTTCGTTTCTTGGTATAAAGTGTCTGTTGGATATCTATAATTATGGTTTTTTGTAAGCCACTTTTAGGACAGATCGCTGTGCTCGTTCTAGTTTTATGAGAGAGCTACTTAAAGTAGAACCCCAGGATGAAATACAGTAGCTAAGTACTGATTGGACCAATGATATATATACTATCGATATGATCTTTTCGTTCGCAACGTTACGCAAGCGTTTAAAAACAAAAAGTAACTTGCGGAGGCGGCCGCTGAGGACTTGGATTTGTTTGGTCCATGACAATAGTTCGTCAATATATATGCCCAGATATTTGAAGTTTTCTTCTTGACCCAGCTTTGGACACTTACATTCCGCTGTGTTTGCACTATTGCAGGAGTGAAGTTTGATGTTTAACTTATCATTGGCGCACTACGACATGAGACTCTGAAAGCAATAATTTTACTTTTGCTGGCGTTTAGCGTTAGGTTTAGTTCTTTTTTTTTATTTGACACAACGTCAAAACAAATTGTGTCGAATATCTACCTCTGTAGGGGAAACCATCGATAGATAGTTTTTTTGAAACCGGCTATTAGTTTTAACTATCAAAAATAAAATATCTTTTGTATAGGTACTTATTTTTTGTTTGATTTAGTAACAATCAAGACTAATTTATAAATCAAGACTCGCTAAGCCCCAAGACTGTCACGTGACATCCCTAGGCACAAGAAAGATCACGACTCATACTCTTGTATTTCCGGCGCGAACGCCAATTAAGTCAATATTTCTTAGAACATTACCTCAGCTCAGAGCAGTACTTGATGTTATACACAAAATATTTATATAACGACTGCACTAATTTATTCGCCGACAATCAACGCCACAGTCGTTAAGACGGGACTTCCAAATGTTTGCTTTAATAGCCCAGTCTATACCACATACGTGTTTAGTGGTGAATAGCTCGGATTGTTGGCGTTAGTCACGGGATAACGGTAACGCTGGCTACACTGTTTGGTCATACAAACAGTGATTGGGAAAAATGTTTAGAGTGTAATGAACTTGTTTATAAATATAATGATTGTTTTATTATTGACTGCCCAGTTGGCGCAGTCAAAGTCAAAATCATATATTTAATTTAGGCATCAAAGACGCACTTGTGAACATCAATTATTCATTATAATGTACTTTAAAGACTCTACCACCTCGTTCCAAAATACATAGAGCCTACCGAGAAGAAGCGGCCAGAAACTCGGGCTTATATTTTTATATAGATGTTTACAATGTTTCTACTTAGGTACTACAAATATTACATTTTATGGGTGGCAGATGACAACTTGCCAGAAGTGGATTATTCCAAGCATCTTTGTCTTCGATATAATGTCGGACTTTATAATATGCTTTTTTTATTATAACGTTTTTTACAGTTCCAGTCCACTTGAATTTTCCCACTGTGAGCTTAGTTATGTGTTTTGGAATGTTATTGGTACAAAACCCATACAATTTCCTAGGAATGACTTATCAGTCTTCGCAAGTCTATAACTAGATACAGCTATCCTATTTGTATTTATGTAAATTTTTACGAACATGCATCATACTCGTATTTGCAAATACATATAAGGAAGGCAAAGATATTCTATTGATTTCTTAAAATAAATCTCTCAAAGATTTACGGGGACCCATTTCGTATATAGCTCGAATAGCACGTTTCTGTAGGATAAAGATGGTCTCTATATCAGCCGCTGAACCCCATAGCAAAATCCCATATGACATTACGCTGTGGAAATATGCAAAATATACTAACGGCGCCGTAGAAACCTTTGTAGTTCTCTTATTTGACGTACCGCATATGCAGCATAACTGAGTCTCCCAGACAGCAGTTGGTAGCAATCCTGCCTTCTGAGGCACTGGTCCCAAGTTCGATCCCAGACAGGTCAAATGTTTGTGTGCATGAAAATATTAGTATATGTATAAGTACGAGTATGGTATCAGTCAGTTACCACAGTACAGGCCGTGCCTAGTTTGGGACCTGAACACCCTGGATGGTGTCCCAGGTTATGTTTAGAAGCACAAGGATTCCCTGTGTCGCAGGAGTATGGACCAATACAGGAGCACGTCACAACATCGTAGACCCAACAACAACATTCTGCTGATCACAGCGTCATTTGCGACAGCTGGGGATAGTTGGAAGGCAATGGGGCCTTCGAACCGCGATGACCCAGCTCCCACTGTCGACTGAGGTGACTGACTCGTCATAATAATCTATTTGCTATGTTATGCTATTACTATATACATTATATTTTCATTCATCTTCCAAAAAAAGGAGGAGGTTTCTAGTCGACACGTATATTTTTTTTATGTTTGAACATGCATAACTCTTGACAGAGTCGTCTGATTTTCATAATTATTTTTGTTTAGTACAGTATACTTCCGAGGTAGGCCCATTTAAATGTTATTTTATTCGATCAAGCGGTTTCTGAGCTACAATCCAATTACTGAAAAATGTTTCCCCTAACTTGATAACAATTGATTCCGTAAGTAGCAAGGGGTACTAAAAAGGCTGATAATTTTTTTAGTCTTTTTTAAGGTTCCAATTTTTGTAGTAATGTAGGTTGAGATTGTTTGGAATATAACTGCAAAGTATTTATTTGAGCATGGTTCATTTGGCACAAGGAATACCAGCGCAAGCGGCCTGGATCTTCGTGTTTTAAAGATAATCTAAAATAGCATTGGGCCGGCAGTTAACTATCGCGTGTTGCTGCACTCGTGGCTGTCTGTTTGTACTGATTACAGATTCAATAGTAGTTAGTTTCAACAAGCTCTTGGACAGTTAGACCTCGCTAAGGTGAAGTCTTTTTTATGTTATTTTAGTTAAGGTATTTTGTGTATTAATGTTTTGTGACGTTTTAATTTTGAAATTAAAAACAAACTTAATAAGATAATCCGATACTGTTCCACCTGAAGAATGGTTTTGGTTCAAATGGTTTTATGTGTGGAGAGTTTAAAATACTTAAATTAAAATGGCATGACCATTAATTAAACAAAATGATGAAAACGAGGAGAAAAACGGTTAAATGCGCATAATTTAGGCGAATTTTCTCTAAATGAAAGAAGTGCACTAGGAGCTGTTTGGTATTTGGCAGTTTTATCAGTAATATTCCAGTTTGCTGGGAGTGTGTGCGACACGCAACTTTGTTATATTGAACGTAATGCAAACAGGGGGGGGGGTGCTGCCACACAACACCCATCCCGTTACTCTTGTCGCTATCATTTTCTCATAAGCGCCACCTCTAGTATACATGCATAGATATACATAGAATATACATAATTCATGAGAAGTCAGTAGGTACGAAACATGTAATATCATTATAATCTAATCTAATTAGTTGTTAATATGGTCATTAACAGTGAGAATGATTATATAGATAAGTCCTTTTACTAATATGCAACTCTATGCATTGTAGAATACATTGACTACAATGTTTACCAAAAATGTAGTATCACTACAAATTTGTTCTCCAGCTATATACTATTTATACTAATATTATAAAGAGGAAAGATTTGTAAGTATGTTTGTAATTAATTGGCTCAAAAAGTACTAAACCGATTTCAAAAATTATTTCACCATTGGAAAGCTACACTCACCCTGAGTAACATAGGCTATATAAGATTCATCACCGTCATAATCATCATCCATCACCGCGCGGGTGAAACCGCGGATAGCAGCTAGTTATGAATAAACTCAAGTAAGTATAACATGTAATGTATCTTATAACTTATATCATGATAAACTAATTATATATTATTATGAAAAAACTCTCACAAAATTAAGTCCGATCATTGCTAGAACGCCGCGTACTGCCTCGAAAAGCGCTATTTGAACAATACATGTGTTTTAATAGCGATTTTAGTTTTCATAATAAAATTCATGGCATATTTTTTGCAAATTATCAAACTTCATATCAGCTAAATGTAACTGTTTGCCACCGCAGATTAATAGCCAGTTAGTAGCAGGCATCCTAAACAAAGCGGGCGTCGATCTCAATTATAGATAGCCGTCCGTCCGTCCGTCCGTACAGTCGGGAGGAACCCGTAATTGACTAATGACCGGCTGTGGCGATGCTCGGCACGACTTAAGATCTTTATTTTCAGTTTGAACAAACGATGGCGCAACAGTGTTCCAAAACAAGTAATCACAAATGACCCAACTGCGAGCAAAATATAAATGAGTTCGCAATGTGACCAAAATCTCGTGCTGTCGAGTGCAGTGCCGATATTCAAAAGTTTAATTTTGACACTGCAACTGCTATTAGAAGGCGTGAGTTTTACCGAAAGGAGCGACTTGTTACACATCTCTTGTTATAGTATTTAAATTCAGGAGATTTTTTTCGGTACTTTTGTTATAATAAAATATATCTTAAATTTCTAAGCTTAACACATTTTGAAATGGCTTTTGTAAGACCTATTCCAATACGCGTTTTCGACGTGATATAGTTTAGTATAACTTTGTTTTGTTCTCTATATCACTAAAATTAATTGTCCTTTTTGTTTTAAAATTGATTTCCCTACGGTGTCGTCCACCGTGGAAGGGCAAACCCAACCTTTCTCTCATGGCATGGTTTTTACACAGACAAGGTCAGTGACGTAGGATAGAATCCTACAAATTAGGGAGATCAATTGCCGACCTACATAATGCTACGAAGAAGTAATGTCAAGAAGCATAACTCAGGACAAATTTCACACAAAAAGTGTTCCTTCAAACCAAAACGACGTATGATTCCAAATACGAATTACTTTCGAGGTTACAAATAGGCATGTTCGGTGATTGGTTTAAATTTCAGAAGGAAAGCAGGGATTGGTCCACGCGCGTGCTGCAACGTCTACTATGACAGCAGAGTCATAGCGGCGTGAACGATGTTATTGATTTAGCATGACTTTTATTGGGTTATTTTTAAAGCAGTTACTCTTCCCGCTATTATTTCTTCGTAGACTTAATGTTATTATCTAAGCATAATTTAATAACAAATACTCCCAGCTTAAAATTATCAATTGAAATAATACGTTGCTACTGTTTTGTATAGTGTATTAATAGATATGATAGCATAGTATAGATCCGTCTAAACTTCACTAGATTAGGCACATCAATTCTTATCATATCTAAGTAAAATTAAAATTATATGTTATTTAACTACTAATTTTACACTTGCCTACACTTTTACAATATTACTCAAGTATAGATGTTTCAGAATAATATTATTCAATAAGTGTAGTTTATTAAAAAATTGTATTGGGCAGTTGATTTGACATTTTGACTGTTTAATCGAACTCTCTGTCGTGCGATTCTCTAAAAACAAACATCTTTGCATCTTTGACGAATGTTCCGTGAAACAAATGACGGGATGACAAGAAACGTTGGAAAAGCAACTTTATGTACAAGGGATATATCTCATAAAGTATTTGACATCTGTGAGCTCGTCAAATCATTAGAGAATCGCACGGCTGCATGGCTGTAGGCATGCAGCAGACAACGACCACAACACAACTACACGTGCAAGTGCGTAGTACAGAACAATATTATGCCTCCTTATTAGATTCGCCCAACAAAAGACATCAACGCGCTCGCTGTCGGAGATTTTTTTTGTCAATGTTAGATATCGGCGTGTATCTTGACTTATTGCTAGGTGTTAGGTACTACCTTTTAATGGGAAGGCTATTTACTAACATATTATATTGTATTTAAGACGATGATTGTGAGCCAATAGGGGTGACGTACTCACTTTGTGACAAAACAGATACAGCTCAAACACCTGACTCTACTTTTGAGCTTCCCTGCTGTCGGGTATGAACAACAGAATTACTACTCGTTTATGTTTTAATTATTTAACCTACTTTAAAATTGAATATGAAGTATTAGAGTTACATTAATTGTTGCAAAATGGGGTAGTAAGTAATGTCAACTTCCATTGCAAACCAAAATTATCAAATTTATTCTTATTATTTTCAGACGACTTCACAGTGTTTATTTCACTTTGATAATGAGTACTACACCAATACTTTCGCTTTCCTTTTTTTAATAGCACTTCGCATATTGCATTTCTGCCAATGTCCCTTCCATTGTAGTTTAATCCTTCATATACCGTGATAATTAAAACAAAAGATTTATGAACGAAACGCACGTACATATACGTGAATGGTACTCATAGGATTAATAAACTTTTTTGGAGGTCGGGTATATCAGAGTGCGGCTAACCTGCAGTCGTGCGATTCTCTAAGAACAAATATCGTTGCATCTTTGACAACATCCGTCAAACAAATGAGATAACAAGAAAAGTTGGAAAACAACCTTATGTACAAGGGCGATATCTCATAAAGTATTTGAATACACAAAAATGTCACTGTGCAACTGTCAGTCTAACCTTCTAAGATTCCGTCTTAGATGTTTTTCAAGTAGCCTGGAGTGTAATGACAGCCACATAAATATGTCTGTTACAGTTACTGTCCTTATTAAACTGTCATAACTTTCTAAACACGTAAACTTTCTGAAGGGGATTGACGCAAAAAAAACAATGTTTCATGGTTGACTTTGCCTACACTAGTGCATCGTTACGTTACGTATACTCAACGGTTAAATTCCAATAATATTACACAAATCTAGGAAAATTAACAAAAACAATGATTGTTAGGGTTTTTCCCGCCATTCCCAGCAGTAGGTTATTAAACTGTACAAAGTTTAAACAATCAGATTGCAATGCGTTCGCAAAATGCGTCTATACACAATGAGGTAAGCGAGGTGTTCACAACAAAGACTCGCCACTAGTTCGCAGTCACAGACCATCAGCAGCGATTCTCCGCGGTCCACACGACTCCGATCCGTGACGCGGACGGTAGTCACGTCCCGTCACGCTCCCTGGCCGGTCCCGTGTCGGACCTACCGCCTACGATAAATTAGATTACATGCTCCGAAATTTGACGAATTAGATTTGATGCGTTTTTTTCTGTTTGTGACATTCGTCATTCGTGTCGGTTTAATAGGAAGGAGT
Organism: Selenia dentaria; assembly: GCA_917880725.1. Classification (NCBI taxonomy): domain Eukaryota; kingdom Metazoa; phylum Arthropoda; class Insecta; order Lepidoptera; family Geometridae; genus Selenia; species Selenia dentaria. The sequence goes on along the minus strand of OU862895.1, from coordinate 31,207,299 downwards.
TAGTAGGAATGAGTAGTTGAGTCAAATTTAATTTTATGCTCTGGTCTAGATTGACTGGTTTGTTCTTTTTGTTTCTTACCATTCAACACTTAATATAATGCCGTTATTATTAACTTTTAATTAGTTGCGGAAGCGCTCGTAGCGGAGCTCGACTCGGCGATCTCAACCGATCAACAAGGTAAGCAACAATAGCTGCGGTCAGGACTGGGATGGGTGTGTATTAGTGGCATTATTCAACTGAGCGCTTCCGTGCTTCGAAGGGCTTCGGGCGGCCTGAAAACTTCGACATGGGTTGGCCACTAACCTATCCACCAAGCCGCACCGGGCCCGCGTGGTGGATTATGGCCCAACTCCTCTCTCTGAGAGGAAGGCTCGAGTCCCAGCAGAGGGAACAAAATGGGCTGACTATGACTATGATTAACTTTTAAAGTCAAAGCCAAAATCATTTATTTAATTAAGGCATCAAAGACGCATTTATGAACGTCAATTATTCATTATATTGTACTTTAAACACACACGTTGCAGGTCCTGGAAAAATAGGTTGATACCTGCAAAATCTGTCGCATGATTGGCCAAATATGGCGAATCGCGAGTCAACGGGTTAAAGACTTTACCGCCGCGTTCCAAAAACATAGAGCTTACCGAGAAGGAGCAGCAAGAAACTCGGGCCCATTATTTTAATATAGATGTTTACAATGTTTCTACTTAGGTACTGCGTGGGGTGCACTAAAAATTTCCGGAACCAAAAACAAAAACTATTAATGCTTGCTGTATCCCTTCAAGAGTCGTTATATTATAACCATGAAATTTCTATTGTGTCTGGCCCTATGATGACCAACGACCTCTGATAGAATATTGTGATAATTAAAACAAAAGATTTATGAATGAAACTGACGTATATGTACGTCTCTGGAACACAAAGGGGTAAATGCTATTAATTTATTTAATGCGAACATAGTTATTATACTAAGAGAAATGTTGATTTTCCAGGCAGCCTGAAATTTGTCCTGGGACAACCGACGACTTAACGTGCACTCCGAAGCACGGATGCGCTCAGTAGATAATGTCACTATCGATCACCCATCCAAGTCATGACCGCAGTGAAAATTACTTAAACTTGTTGATCAGTTTAGAACGAAGGAACGAAAAAACAATTATTAATTACATAAATGTAATATACCTACTAGTGTATATTCATGAGTGAAGACTACTTTGACGACATTGTTAGCTCAGTTGTTAGTTGTTAGCATCCGTGCCTCCAAAGCGGGAGGTCGCGGGTTCAATCTCTAACCGGCACAAACACAAACGCAAACACAAACATTTATACAACAAGCTGAAATATTTAATCTAGGATATTTGATGTTGTGATGTGTATCCATGCCTCCCGAGACACCGGGAATCCTAGTACTCTGTGTCGGGAGAGGCATGGCAGTGCTGTTAAGGTTGCAAGGAGTGTGTAACCGTTGTTATTTTCTATTTACTAAAAGACTGACATAACCATCGCACAACTATAAGTCGATGTGTATAAATAGGCATAAAGTACAAATAACTAATATAATGATCATCACATTACATACATTTCTCTCATAAGAGTCATAATAGACACGATATATATATCGCAGTAGTGACATTGTATCTCGCGGGAGCCTATCCCCGAGTGGAGTATCACGTCGACACATCGTTACATACAGCTTATGGGACAAAGGCCGTAACTCCAACTTAACGCGTCACAACACAGTTCCAATCTGTTACAAATGGGCGACGGGTAACGTTGTAATAACACACGATACAATATTTACAAGTTGTGAGGCTGCCGTACGATGTCACTGAGTTATGTTCCCACCGGTTTGTACCCTTACATATCATGACTCGGTAGAGACAAGTATATCCCTTGTATTAGATAATGAAGATATGCCCAATGGTATTTGAAAATGGCAAAATGTGGATTTCTCAATTAACAAAAACCAATTTTATGTTTTTCTCTTCACATTGAATGTCAACTCTGACAGAAAAATAGACAAACATTCTTGATTGCTAATTAATATTAACAGATTCTCCTAATGCCGTTTACAGTACAGGAGTACCACCCGGAGCAGTGAAGCTTCTCGTGCCACTGTTATTTAACTTGCTGCAGTGCCCTTCAAATCTTACACGCTACTTTGACACAGAACATTTTTAATTAGAAATACGGGATAACTCACGTCATATATTTCGAATAGGTCCGACTATAGTTAACACGCTTCAGTGGTATCACCCGAATAGGTCCGACTATAGTTAACACGCTTCAGTGGTATCACCCGAATAGGTCCGACTATAGTTAACACACTTCAGTGGTATCACCCGAATAGGTCCGACTATAGTTAACGCACTTCAGTGGTATCACCCGAATAGGTCCGACTATAGTTAACACGCTTCAGTGGTATCACCCGAATAGGTCCGACTATAGTTAACACGCTTCAGTGGTATCACCCGAATAGGTCCGACTATAGTTAACACACTTCAGTGGTATCACCCGAATAGGTCCGACTATAGTTAACGCACTTCAGTGGTATCACCCGAATAGGTCCGACTATAGTTAACACGCTTCAGTGGTATCACCCGAATAGGTCCGACTATAGTTAACACGCTTCAGTGGTATCACCCGAATAGGTCCGACTATAGTTAACACGCTTCAGTGGTATCACCCGAATAGGTCCGACTATAGTTAACACACTTCAGTGGTATCACCCGAATAGGTCCGACTATAGTTAACGCACTTCAGTGGTATCACCCGAATAGGTCCGACTATAGTTAACACACTTCAGTGGTATCACCCGAATAGGTCCGACTATAGTTAACACGCTTCAGTGGTATCACCCGAATAGGTCCGACTATAGTTAACACACTTCAGTGGTATCACCCGAATAGGTCCGACTATAGTTAACACGCTTCAGTGGTATCACCCGAATAGGTCCGACTATAGTTAACACGCTTCAGTGGTATCACCCGAATAGGTCCGACTATAGTTAACACACTTCAGTGGTATCACCCGAATAGGTCCGACTATAGTTAACGCACTTCAGTGGTATCACCCGAATAGGTCCGACTATAGTTAACACGCTTCAGTGGTATCACCCGAATAGGTCCGACTATAGTTAACACGCTTCAGTGGTATCACCCGAATAGGTCCGACTATAGTTAACACACTTCAGTGGTATCACCCGAATAGGTCCGACTATAGTTAACACACTTCAGTGGTATCACCCGAATAGGTCCGACTATAGTTAACACACTTCAGTGGTATCCTCCGAATAGGTCCGACTATAGTTAACACACTTCAGTGGTATCACCCGAATAGGTCCGACTATAGTTAACACACTTCAGTGGTATCACCCGAATAGGTCCGACTATAGTTAACACACTTCAGTGGTATCACCCGAATAGGTCCGACTATAGTTAACGCACTTCAGTGGTATCACCCGAATAGGTCCGACTATAGTTAACACACTTCAGTGGTATCACCCGAATAGGTCCGACTATAGTTAACGCACTTCAGTGGTATCACCCGAATAGGTCCGACTATAGTTAACACACTTCAGTGGTATCACCCGAATAGGTCCGACTATAGTTAACACACTTCAGTGGTATCACCCGAATAGGTCCGACTATAGTTAACACACTTCAGTGGTATCACCCGAATAGGTCCGACTATAGTTAACACACTTCAGTGGTATCACCCGAATAGGTCCGACTATAGTTAACACACTTCAGTGGTATCACCCGAATAGGTCCGACTATAGTTAACACACTTCAGTGGTATCACCCGAATAGGTCCGACTATAGTTAACACGCTTCAGTGGTATCACCCGAATAGGTCCGACTATAGTTAACACACTTCAGTGGTATCACCCGAATAGGTCCGACTATAGTTAACACACTTCAGTGGTATCACCCGAATAGGTCCGACTATAGTTAACACACTTCAGTGGTATCACCCGAATAGGTCCGACTATAGTTAACACGCTTCAGTGGTATCACCCGAATAGGTCCGACTATAGTTAACACACTTCAGTGGTATCACCCGAATAGGTCCGACTATAATTAACACACTTCAGTGGTATCACCCGAATAGGTCCGACTATAGTTAACGCACTTCAGTGGTATCACCCGAATAGGTCCGACTATAGTTAACACACTTCAGTGGTATCACCCGAATCGGTCCGACTATAGTTAACGCACTTCAGTGGTATCACCCGAATAGGTCCGACTATAGTTAACACACTTCAGTGGTATCACCCGAATAGGTCCGACTATAGTTAACACGCTTCAGTGGTATCACCCGAATAGGTCCGACTATAGTTAACACACTTCAGTGGTATCACCCGAATAGGTCCGACTATAGTTAACGCACTTCAGTGGTATCACCCGAATAGGTCCGACTATAGTTAACACACTTCAGTGGTATCACCCGAATAGGTCCGACTATAGTTAACACACTTCAGTGGTATCACCCGAATAGGTCCGACTATAGTTAACACACTTCAGTGGTATCACCCGAATAGGTCCGACTATAGTTAACACACTTCAGTGGTATCACCCGAATAGGTCCGACTATAGTTAACACGCTTCAGTGGTATCACCCGAATAGGTCCGACTATAGTTAACACACTTCAGTGGTATCACCCGAATAGGTCCGACTATAGTTAACACACTTCAGTGGTATCACCCGAATAGGTCCGACTATAGTTAACACACTTCAGTGGTATCACCCGAATAGGTCCGACTATAGTTAACACACTTCAGTGGTATCACCCGAATAGGTCCGACTATAGTTAACACACTTCAGTGGTATCACCCGAATAGGTCCGACTATAGTGACACACTTCAGTGGTATCACCCGAATAGGTCCGACTATAGTTAACACACTTCAGTGGTATCACCCGAATAGGTCCGACTATAGTTAACACACTTCAGTGGTATCACCCGAATAGGTCCGACTATAGTTAACACACTTCAGTGGTATCACCCGAATAGGTCCGACTATAGTGACACACTTCAGTGGTATCACCCGAATAGGTCCGACTATAGTTAACGCACTTCAGTGGTATCACCCGAATAGGTCCGACTATAGTTAACACACTTCAGTGGTATCACCCGAATAGGTCCGACTATAGTTAACACACTTCAGTGGTATCACCCGAATAGGTCCGACTATAGTTAACACGCTTCAGTGGTATCACCCGAATAGGTCCGACTATAGTTAACACACTTCAGTGGTATCACCCGAATAGGTCCGACTATAATTAACACACTTCAGTGGTATCACCCGAATAGGTCCGACTATAGTTAACGCACTTCAGTGGTATCACCCGAATAGGTCCGACTATAGTTAACACACTTCAGTGGTATCACCCGAATAGGTCCGACTATAGTTAACGCACTTCAGTGGTATCACCCGAATAGGTCCGACTATAGTTAACACACTTCAGTGGTATCACCCGAATAGGTCCGACTATAGTTAACACGCTTCAGTGGTATCACCCGAATAGGTCCGACTATAGTTAACACACTTCAGTGGTATCACCCGAATAGGTCCGACTATAGTTAACACACTTCAGTGGTATCACCCGAATAGGTCCGACTATAGTTAACACACTTCAGTGGTATCACCCGAATAGGTCCGACTATAGTTAACACGCTTCAGTGGTATCACCCGAATAGGTCCGACTATAGTTAACACACTTCAGTGGTATCACCCGAATAGGTCCGACTATAATTAACACACTTCAGTGGTATCACCCGAATAGGTCCGACTATAGTTAACGCACTTCAGTGGTATCACCCGAATAGGTCCGACTATAGTTAACACACTTCAGTGGTATCACCCGAATAGGTCCGACTATAGTTAACGCACTTCAGTGGTATCACCCGAATAGGTCCGACTATAGTTAACGCACTTCAGTGGTATCACCCGAATAGGTCCGACTATAATTAACACACTTCAGTGGTATCACCCGAATAGGTCCGACTATAGTTAACGCACTTCAGTGGTATCACCCGAATAGGTCCGACTATAGTTAACACACTTCAGTGGTATCACCCGAATAGGTCCGACTATAGTTAACGCACTTCAGTGGTATCACCCGAATAGGTCCGACTATAGTTAACACACTTCAGTGGTATCACCCGAATAGGTCCGACTATAGTTAACACACTTCAGTGGTATCACCCGAATAGGTCCGACTATAGTTAACACACTTCAGTGGTATCACCCGAATAGGTCCGACTATAGTTACCACGCTTCAGTGGTATCACCCGAATAGGTCCGACTATAGTTAACACACTTCAGTGGTATCACCCGAATAGGTCCGACTATAATTAACACACTTCAGTGGTATCACCCGAATAGGTCCGACTATAGTTAACGCACTTCAGTGGTATCACCCGAATAGGTCCGACTATAGTTAACACACTTCAGTGGTATCACCCGAATAGGTCCGACTATAGTTAACGCACTTCAGTGGTATCACCCGAATAGGTCCGACTATAGTTAACACACTTCAGTGGTATCACCCGAATAGGTCCGACTATAGTTAACACGCTTCAGTGGTATCACCCGAATAGGTCCGACTATAGTTAACACACTTCAGTGGTATCACCCGAATAGGTCCGACTATAGTTAACGCACTTCAGTGGTATCACCCGAATAGGTCCGACTATAGTTAACACACTTCAGTGGTATCACCCGAATAGGTCCGACTATAGTTAACACACTTCAGTGGTATCACCCGAATAGGTCCGACTATAGTTAACACACTTCAGTGGTATCACCCGAATAGGTCCGACTATAGTTAACACACTTCAGTGGTATCACCCGAATAGGTCCGACTATAGTTAACACGCTTCAGTGGTATCACCCGAATAGGTCCGACTATAGTTAACACACTTCAGTGGTATCACCCGAATAGGTCCGACTATAGTTAACACACTTCAGTGGTATCACCCGAATAGGTCCGACTATAGTTAACACACTTCAGTGGTATCACCCGAATAGGTCCGACTATAGTTAACACACTTCAGTGGTATCACCCGAATAGGTCCGACTATAGTTAACACACTTCAGTGGTATCACCCGAATAGGTCCGACTATAGTGACACACTTCAGTGGTATCACCCGAATAGGTCCGACTATAGTTAACACACTTCAGTGGTATCACCCGAATAGGTCCGACTATAGTTAACACACTTCAGTGGTATCACCCGAATAGGTCCGACTATAGTTAACACACTTCAGTGGTATCACCCGAATAGGTCCGACTATAGTGACACACTTCAGTGGTATCACCCGAATAGGTCCGACTATAGTTAACGCACTTCAGTGGTATCACCCGAATAGGTCCGACTATAGTTAACACACTTCAGTGGTATCACCCGAATAGGTCCGACTATAGTTAACACACTTCAGTGGTATCACCCGAATAGGTCCGACTATAGTTAACACGCTTCAGTGGTATCACCCGAATAGGTCCGACTATAGTTAACACACTTCAGTGGTATCACCCGAATAGGTCCGACTATAATTAACACACTTCAGTGGTATCACCCGAATAGGTCCGACTATAGTTAACGCACTTCAGTGGTATCACCCGAATAGGTCCGACTATAGTTAACACACTTCAGTGGTATCACCCGAATAGGTCCGACTATAGTTAACGCACTTCAGTGGTATCACCCGAATAGGTCCGACTATAGTTAACACACTTCAGTGGTATCACCCGAATAGGTCCGACTATAGTTAACACGCTTCAGTGGTATCACCCGAATAGGTCCGACTATAGTTAACACACTTCAGTGGTATCACCCGAATAGGTCCGACTATAGTTAACGCACTTCAGTGGTATCACCCGAATAGGTCCGACTATAGTTAACACACTTCAGTGGTATCACCCGAATAGGTCCGACTATAGTTAACGCACTTCAGTGGTATCACCCGAATAGGTCCGACTATAGTTAACACACTTCAGTGGTATCACCCGAATAGGTCCGACTATAGTTAACACGCTTCAGTGGTATCACCCGAATAGGTCCGACTATAGTTAACACACTTCAGTGGTATCACCCGAATAGGTCCGACTATAATTAACACACTTCAGTGGTATCACCCGAATAGGTCCGACTATAGTTAACGCACTTCAGTGGTATCACCCGAATAGGTCCGACTATAGTTAACACACTTCAGTGGTATCACCCGAATAGGTCCGACTATAGTTAACACACTTCAGTGGTATCACCCGAATAGGTCCGACTATAGTTAACACGCTTCAGTGGTATCACCCGAATAGGTCCGACTATAGTTAACACACTTCAGTGGTATCACCCGAATAGGTCCGACTATAGTTAACACACTTCAGTGGTATCACCCGAATAGGTCCGACTATAGTTAACGCACTTCAGTGGTATCACCCGAATAGGTCCGACTATAGTTAACACACTTCAGTGGTATCACCCGAATAGGTCCGACTATAGTTAACGCACTTCAGTGGTATCACCCGAATAGGTCCGACTATAGTTAACGCACTTCAGTGGTATCACCCGAATAGGTCCGACTATAGTTAACACACTTCAGTGGTATCACCCGAATAGGTCCGACTATAGTTAACACACTTCAGTGGTATCACCCGAATAGGTCCGACTATAGTTAACACACTTCAGTGGTATCACCCGAATAGGTCCGAATATAGTTAACACACTTCAGTGGTATCACCCGAATAGGTCCGACTATAGTTAACACACTTCAGTGGTATCACCCGAATAGGTCCGACTATAGTTAACACACTTCAGTGGTATCACCCGAATAGGTCCGACTATAGTTAACACACTTCAGTGGTATCACCCGAATAGGTCCGACTATAGTTAACACACTTCAGTGGTATCACCCGAATAGGTCCGACTATAGTTAACGCACTTCAGTGGTATCACCCGAATAGGTCCGACTATAGTTAACACACTTCAGTGGTATCACCCGAATAGGTCCGACTATAGTTAACACACTTCAGTGGTATCACCCGAATAGGTCCGACTATAGTTAACACACTTCAGTGGTATCACCCGAATAGGTCCGACTATAGTTAACACACTTCAGTGGTATCACCCGAATAGGTCCGACTATAGTTAACACACTTCAGTGGTATCACCCGAATAGGTCCGACTATAGTTAACACGCTTCAGTGGTATCACCCGAATAGGTCCGACTATAGTTAACACACTTCAGTGGTATCACCCGAATAGGTCCGACTATAGTTAACACACTTCAGTGGTATCACCCGAATAGGTCCGACTATAGTTAACACACTTCAGTGGTATCACCCGAATAGGTCCGACTATAGTTAACACACTTCAGTGGTATCACCCGAATAGGTCCGACTATAGTTAACACACTTCAGTGGTATCACCCGAATAGGTCCGACTATAGTGACACACTTCAGTGGTATCACCCGAATAGGTCCGACTATAGTTAACACACTTCAGTGGTATCACCCGAATAGGTCCGACTATAGTTAACACACTTCAGTGGTATCACCCGAATAGGTCCGACTATAGTTAACACGCTTCAGTGGTATCACCCGAATAGGTCCGACTATAGTTAACACACTTCAGTGGTATCACCCGAATAGGTCCGACTATAGTTAACACACTTCAGTGGTATCACCCGAATAGGTCCGACTATAGTTAACACACTTCAGTGGTATCACCCGAATAGGTCCGACTATAGTTAACACACTTCAGTGGTATCACCCGAATAGGTCCGACTATAGTTAACACACTTCAGTGGTATCACCCGAATAGGTCCGACTATAGTTAACGCACTTCAGTGGTATCACCCGAATAGGTCCGACTATAGTTAACGCACTTCAGTGGTATCGCCCGAATAGGTCCGACTATAGTTAACACACTTCAGTGGTATCACCCGAATAGGTCCGACTATAGTTAACGCACTTCAGTGGTATCACCCGAATAGGTCCGACTATAGTTAACGCACTTCAGTGGTATCACCCGAATAGGTCCGACTATAGTTAACACACCGTTCAGTGGTATCACCCGAATAGGTCCGACTATAGTTAACACACTTCAGTGGTATCACCCGAATAGGTCCGACTATAGTTAACGCACTTCAGTGGTATCACCCGAATAGGTCCGACTATAGTTAACACACTTCAGTGGTATCACCCGAATAGGTCCGACTATAGTTAACGCACTTCAGTGGTATCACCCGAATAGGTCCGACTATAGTTAACACACTTCAGTGGTATCACCCGAATAGGTCCGACTATAGTTAACACGCTTCAGTGGTATCACCCGAATAGGTCCGACTATAGTTAACACACTTCAGTGGTATCACCCGAATAGGTCCGACTATAGTTAACGCACTTCAGTGGTATCACCCGAATAGGTCCGACTATAGTTAACGCACTTCAGTGGTATCACCCGAATAGGTCCGACTATAGTTAACACACTTCAGTGGTATCGCCCGAATAGGTCCGACTATAGTTAACACACTTCAGTGGTATCACCCGAATAGGTCCGACTATAGTTAACGCACTTCAGTGGTATCACCCGAATAGGTCCGACTATAGTTAACGCACTTCAGTGGTATCACCCGAATAGGTCCGACTATAGTTAACACACTTCAGTGGTATCACCCGAATAGGTCCGACTATAGTTAACACACTTCAGTGGTATCACCCGAATAGGTCCGACTATAGTTAACACACTTCAGTGGTATCACCCGAATAGGTCCGACTATAGTTAACGCACTTCAGTGGTATCACCCGAATAGGTCCGACTATAGTTAACGCACTTCAGTGGTATCACCCGAATAGGTCCGACTATAGTTAACGCACTTCAGTGGTATCACCCGAATAGGTCCGACTATAGTTAACACACTTCAGTGGTATCACCCGAATAGGTCCGACTATAGTTAACACACTTCAGTGGTATCACCCGAATAGGTCCGACTATAGTTAACACACTTCAGTGGTATCACCCGAATAGGTCCGACTATAGTTAACGCACTTCAGTGGTATCACCCGAATAGGTCCGACTATAGTTAACGCACTTCAGTGGTATCACCCGAATAGGTCCGACTATAGTTAACACACTTCAGTGGTATCACCCGAATAGGTCCGACTATAGTTAACACACTTCAGTGGTATCACCCGAATAGGTCCGACTATAGTTAACACACTTCAGTGGTATCACCCGAATAGGTCCGACTATAGTTAACACACTTCAGTGGTATCACCCGAATAGGTCCGACTATAGTTAACACGCTTCAGTGGTATCACCCGAATAGGTCCGACTATAGTTAACACACTTCAGTGGTATCACCCGAATAGGTCCGACTATAGTTAACGCACTTCAGTGGTATCACCCGAATAGGTCCGACTATAGTTAACACACTTCAGTGGTATCACCCGAATAGGTCCGACTATAGTTAACGCACTTCAGTGGTATCACCCGAATAGGTCCGACTATAGTTAACACACTTCAGTGGTATCACCCGAATAGGTCCGACTATAGTTAACACGCTTCAGTGGTATCACCCGAATAGGTCCGACTATAGTTAACACACTTCAGTGGTATCACCCGAATAGGTCCGACTATAGTTAACACACTTCAGTGGTATCACCCGAATAGGTCCGACTATAGTTAACGCACTTCAGTGGTATCACCCGAATAGGTCCGACTATAGTTAACACACTTCAGTGGTATCGCCCGAATAGGTCCGACTATAGTTAACACACTTCAGTGGTATCACCCGAATAGGTCCGACTATAGTTAACGCACTTCAGTGGTATCACCCGAATAGGTCCGACTATAGTTAACGCACTTCAGTGGTATCACCCGAATAGGTCCGACTATAGTTAACACACTTCAGTGGTATCACCCGAATAGGTCCGACTATAGTTAACACACTTCAGTGGTATCACCCGAATAGGTCCGACTATAGTTAACACACTTCAGTGGTATCACCCGAATAGGTCCGACTATAGTTAACACACTTCAGTGGTATCACCCGAATAGGTCCGACTATAGTTAACACACTTCAGTGGTATCACCCGAATAGGTCCAACTATAGTTAACACGCTTCAGTGGTATCACCCGAATAGGTCCGACTATAGTTAACACGCTTCAGTGGTATCACCCGAATAGGTCCGACTATAGTTAACACGCTTCAGTGGTATCACCCGAATAGGTCCGACTATAGTTAACACGCTTCAGTGGTATCACCCGAATAGGTCCGACTATAGTTAACACACTTCAGTGGTATCACCCGAATAGGTCCGACTATAGTTAACACACTTCAGTGGTATCACCCGAATAGGTCCGACTATAGTTAACACACTTCAGTGGTATCACCCGAATAGGTCCGACTATAGTTAACACACTTCAGTGGTATCACCCGAATAGGTCCGACTATAGTTAACGCACTTCAGTGGTATCACCCGAATAGGTCCGACTATAGTTAACACACTTCAGTGGTATCACCCGAATAGGTCCGACTATAGTTAACACGCTTCAGTGGTATCACCCGAATAGGTCCGACTATAGTTAACACACTTCAGTGGTATCACCCGAATAGGTCCGACTATAGTTAACACACTTCAGTGGTATCACCCGAATAGGTCCGACTATAGTTAACGCACTTCAGTGGTATCACCCGAATAGGTCCGACTATAGTTAACACACTTCAGTGGTATCACCCGAATAGGTCCGACTATAGTTAACACACTTCAGTGGTATCACCCGAATAGGTCCGACTATAGTTAACGCACTTCAGTGGTATCACCCGAATAGGTCCGACTATAGTTAACGCACTTCAGTGGTATCACCCGAATAGGTCCGACTATAGTTAACACACTTCAGTGGTATCACCCGAATAGGTCCGACTATAGTTAACACACTTCAGATATCACCCGAATAGGTCCGACTATAGTTAACACACTTCAGTGGTATCACCCGAATAGGTCCGACTATAGTTAACACACTTCAGTGGTATCACCCGAATAGGTCCGACTATAGTTAACACACTTCAGTGGTATCACCCGAATAGGTCCGACTATAGTTAACACACTTCAGTGGTATCACCCGAATAGGTCCGACTATAGTTAACACACTTCAGTGGTATCACCCGAATAGGTCCGACTATAGTTAACACGCTTCAGTGGTATCACCCGAATAGGTCCGACTATAGTTAACACACTTCAGTGGTATCACCCGAATAGGTCCGACTATAGTTAACACACTTCAGTGGTATCACCCGAATAGGTCCGACTATAGTTAACACACTTCAGTGGTATCACCCGAATAGGTCCGACTATAGTTAACACACTTCAGTGGTATCACCCGAATAGGTCCGACTATAGTTAACACGCTTCAGTGGTATCACCCGAATAGGTCCGACTATAGTTAACACACTTCAGTGGTATCACCCGAATAGGTCCGACTATAGTTAACGCACTTCAGTGGTATCACCCGAATAGGTCCGACTATAGTTAACACACTTCAGTGGTATCACCCGAATAGGTCCGACTATAGTTAACGCACTTCAGTGGTATCACCCGAATAGGTCCGACTATAGTTAACACACTTCAGTGGTATCACCCGAATAGGTCCGACTATAGTTAACACGCTTCAGTGGTATCACCCGAATAGGTCCGACTATAGTTAACACACTTCAGTGGTATCACCCGAATAGGTCCGACTATAGTTAACACACTTCAGTGGTATCACCCGAATAGGTCCGACTATAGTTAACGCACTTCAGTGGTATCACCCGAATAGGTCCGACTATAGTTAACACACTTCAGTGGTATCACCCGAATAGGTCCGACTATAGTTAACACACTTCAGTGGTATCACCCGAATAGGTCCGACTATAGTTAACACGCTTCAGTGGTATCACCCGAATAGGTCCGACTATAGTTAACACACTTCAGTGGTATCACCCGAATAGGTCCGACTATAGTTAACACACTTCAGTGGTATCACCCGAATAGGTCCGACTATAGTTAACGCACTTCAGTGGTATCACCCGAATAGGTCCGACTATAGTTAACACACTTCAGTGGTATCACCCGAATAGGTCCGACTATAGTTAACGCACTTCAGTGGTATCACCCGAATAGGTCCGACTATAGTTAACGCACTTCAGTGGTATCACCCGAATAGGTCCGACTATAGTTAACACACTTCAGTGGTATCACCCGAATAGGTCCGACTATAGTTAACACACTTCAGTGGTATCACCCGAATAGGTCCGACTATAGTTAACACACTTCAGTGGTATCACCCGAATAGGTCCGACTATAGTTAACGCACTTCAGTGGTATCACCCGAATAGGTCCGACTATAGTTAACACACTTCAGTGGTATCACCCGAATAGGTCCGACTATAGTTAACGCACTTCAGTGGTATCACCCGAATAGGTCCGACTATAGTTAACACACTTCAGTGGTATCACCCGAATAGGTCCGACTATAGTTAACACACTTCAGTGGTATCACCCGAATAGGTCCGACTATAGTTAACACACTTCAGTGGTATCACCCGAATAGGTCCGACTATAGTTAACACACTTCAGTGGTATCACCCGAATAGGTCCGACTATAGTTAACACACTTCAGTGGTATCACCCGAATAGGTCCGACTATAGTTAACACACTTCAGTGGTATCACCCGAATAGGTCCGACTATAGTTAACGCACTTCAGTGGTATCACCCGAATAGGTCCGACTATAGTTAACACACTTCAGTGGTATCACCCGAATAGGTCCGACTATAGTTAACACACTTCAGTGGTATCACCCGAATAGGTCCGACTATAGTTAACACACTTCAGTGGTATCACCCGAATAGGTCCGACTATAGTTAACGCACTTCAGTGGTATCACCCGAATAGGTCCGACTATAGTTAACACACTTCAGTGGTATCACCCGAATAGGTCCGACTATAGTTAACGCACTTCAGTGGTATCACCCGAATAGGTCCGACTATAGTTAACGCACTTCAGTGGTATCACCCGAATAGGTCCGACTATAGTTAACACACTTCAGTGGTATCACCCGAATAGGTCCGACTATAGTTAACACACTTCAGTGGTATCACCCGAATAGGTCCGACTATAGTTAACACACTTCAGTGGTATCACCCGAATAGGTCCGACTATAGTTAACACACTTCAGTGGTATCACCCGAATAGGTCCGACTATAGTTAACACACTTCAGTGGTATCACCCGAATAGGTCCGACTATAGTTAACACACTTCAGTGGTATCACCCGAATAGGTCCGACTATAGTTAACACACTTCAGTGGTATCACCCGAATAGGTCCGACTATAGTTAACACACTTCAGTGGTATCACCCGAATAGGTCCGACTATAGTTAACACACTTCAGTGGTATCACCCGAATAGGTCCGACTATAGTTAACACACTTCAGTGGTATCACCCGAATAGGTCCGACTATAGTTAACACACTTCAGTGGTATCACCCGAATAGGTCCGACTATAGTTAACACACTTCAGTGGTATCACCCGAATAGGTCCGACTATAGTTAACACACTTCAGTGGTATCACCCGAATAGGTCCGACTATAGTTAACACACTTCAGTGGTATCACCCGAATAGGTCCGACTATAGTTAACGCACTTCAGTGGTATCACCCGAATAGGTCCGACTATAGTTAACACACTTCAGTGGTATCACCCGAATAGGTCCGACTATAGTTAACACACTTCAGTGGTATCACCCGAATAGGTCCGACTATAGTTAACACACTTCAGTGGTATCACCCGAATAGGTCCGACTATAGTTAACACACTTCAGTGGTATCACCCGAATAGGTCCGACTATAGTTAACACACTTCAGTGGTATCACCCGAATAGGTCCGACTATAGTTAACACACTTCAGTGGTATCACCCGAATAGGTCCGACTATAGTTAACACACTTCAGTGGTATCACCCGAATAGGTCCGACTATAGTTAACACACTTCAGTGGTATCACCCGAATAGGTCCGACTATAGTTAACACACTTCAGTGGTATCACCCGAATAGGTCCGACTATAGTTAACACACTTCAGTGGTATCACCCGAATAGGTCCGACTATAGTTAACGCACTTCAGTGGTATCACCCGAATAGGTCCGACTATAGTTAACACACTTCAGTGGTATCACCCGAATAGGTCCGACTATAGTTAACACACTTCAGTGGTATCACCCGAATAGGTCCGACTATAGTTAACACACTTCAGTGGTATCACCCGAATAGGTCCGACTATAGTTAACACGCTTCAGTGGTATCACCCGAATAGGTCCGACTATAGTTAACACACTTCAGTGGTATCACCCGAATAGGTCCGACTATAGTTAACGCACTTCAGTGGTATCACCCGAATAGGTCCGACTATAGTTAACACGCTTCAGTGGTATCACCCGAATAGGTCCGACTATAGTTAACACACTTCAGTGGTATCACCCGAATAGGTCCGACTATAGTTAACACACTTCAGTGGTATCACCCGAATAGGTCCGACTATAGTTAACGCACTTCAGTGGTATCACCCGAATAGGTCCGACTATAGTTAACACACTTCAGTGGTATCACCCGAATAGGTCCGACTATAGTTAACACACTTCAGTGGTATCACCCGAATAGGTCCGACTATAGTTAACGCACTTCAGTGGTATCACCCGAATAGGTCCGACTATAGTTAACGCACTTCAGTGGTATCACCCGAATAGGTCCGACTATAGTTAACACACTTCAGTGGTATCACCCGAATAGGTCCGACTATAGTTAACACACTTCAGTGGTATCACCCGAATAGGTCCGACTATAGTTAACGCACTTCAGTGGTATCACCCGAATAGGTCCGACTATAGTTAACACACTTCAGTGGTATCACCCGAATAGGTCCGACTATAGTTAACACACTTCAGTGGTATCACCCGAATAGGTCCGACTATAGTTAACACACTTCAGTGGTATCACCCGAATAGGTCCGACTATAGTTAACACGCTTCAGTGGTATCACCCGAATAGGTCCGACTATAGTTAACACACTTCAGTGGTATCACCCGAATAGGTCCGACTATAGTTAACGCACTTCAGTGGTATCACAAGTAAGTAAGTAAGTGGTATCACCCGAATAGGTCCGACTATAGTTAACACACTTCAGTGGTATCACCCGAATAGGTCCGACTATAGTTAACACACTTCAGTGGTATCACCCGAATAGGTCCGACTATAGTTAACGCACTTCAGTGGTATCACCCGAATAGGTCCGACTATAGTTAACGCACTTCAGTGGTATCACCCGAATAGGTCCGACTATAGTTAACACACTTCAGTGGTATCACCCGAATAGGTCCGACTATAGTTAACACACTTCAGTGGTATCACCCGAATAGGTCCGACTATAGTTAACACACTTCAGTGGTATCACCCGAATAGGTCCGACTATAGTTAACACGCTTCAGTGGTATCACCCGAATAGGTCCGACTATAGTTAACACACTTCAGTGGTATCACCCGAATAGGTCCGACTATAGTTAACGCACTTCAGTGGTATCACCCGAATAGGTCCGACTATAGTTAACACACTTCAGTGGTATCACCCGAATAGGTCCGACTATAGTTAACGCACTTCAGTGGTATCACCCGAATAGGTCCGACTATAGTTAACACACTTCAGTGGTATCACCCGAATAGGTCCGACTATAGTTAACACGCTTCAGTGGTATCACCCGAATAGGTCCGACTATAGTTAACACACTTCAGTGGTATTACCCGAATAGGTCCGACTATAGTTAACACACTTCAGTGGTATCACCCGAATAGGTCCGACTATAGTTAACGCACTTCAGTGGTATCACCCGAATAGGTCCGACTATAGTTAACACACTTCAGTGGTATCGCCCGAATAGGTCCGACTATAGTTAACACACTTCAGTGGTATCACCCGAATAGGTCCGACTATAGTTAACGCACTTCAGTGGTATCACCCGAATAGGTCCGACTATAGTTAACGCACTTCAGTGGTATCACCCGAATAGGTCCGACTATAGTTAACACACTTCAGTGGTATCACCCGAATAGGTCCGACTATAGTTAACACACTTCAGTGGTATCACCCGAATAGGTCCGACTATAGTTAACACACTTCAGTGGTATCACCCGAATAGGTCCGACTATAGTTAACACACTTCAGTGGTATCACCCGAATAGGTCCGACTATAGTTAACGCACTTCAGTGGTATCACCCGAATAGGTCCGACTATAGTTAACGCACTTCAGTGGTATCACCCGAATAGGTCCGACTATAGTTAACACACTTCAGTGGTATCACCCGAATAGGTCCGACTATAGTTAACACACTTCAGTGGTATCACCCGAATAGGTCCGACTATAGTTAACACACTTCAGTGGTATCACCCGAATAGGTCCGACTATAGTTAACACACTTCAGTGGTATCACCCGAATAGGTCCGACTATAGTTAACACACTTCAGTGGTATCACCCGAATAGGTCCGACTATAGTTAACACACTTCAGTGGTATCACCCGAATAGGTCCGACTATAGTTAACACACTTCAGTGGTATCACCCGAATAGGTCCGACTATAGTTAACACACTTCAGTGGTATCACCCGAATAGGTCCGACTATAGTTAACACACTTCAGTGGTATCACCCGAATAGGTCCGACTATAGTTAACACACTTCAGTGGTATCACCCGAATAGGTCCGACTATAGTTAACGCACTTCAGTGGTATCACCCGAATAGGTCCGACTATAGTTAACACACTTCAGTGGTATCACCCGAATAGGTCCGACTATAGTTAACACACTTCAGTGGTATCACCCGAATAGGTCCGACTATAGTTAACACACTTCAGTGGTATCACCCGAATAGGTCCGACTATAGTTAACACACTTCAGTGGTATCACCCGAATAGGTCCGACTATAGTTAACACACTTCAGTGGTATCACCCGAATAGGTCCGACTATAGTTAACACACTTCAGTGGTATCACCCGAATAGGTCCGACTATAGTTAACACACTTCAGTGGTATCACCCGAATAGGTCCGACTATAGTTAACGCACTTCAGTGGTATCACCCGAATAGGTCCGACTATAGTTAACACACTTCAGTGGTATCACCCGAATAGGTCCGACTATAGTTAACACACTTCAGTGGTATCACCCGAATAGGTCCGACTATAGTTAACACACTTCAGTGGTATCACCCGAATAGGTCCGACTATAGTTAACACGCTTCAGTGGTATCACCCGAATAGGTCCGACTATAGTTAACACACTTCAGTGGTATCACCCGAATAGGTCCGACTATAGTTAACACACTTCAGTGGTATCACCCGAATAGGTCCGACTATAGTTAACACACTTCAGTGGTATCACCCGAATAGGTCCGACTATAGTTAACGCACTTCAGTGGTATCACCCAAATTGCTAAAATACGCTTATTTTATTAAATTGGACTGTAAAGTTTAAAATTATATAAATACCTAATATCAATTTGCTTAGACTATCCAATAGTGTACCTATGAGAGTCATAAAAAAGACCAAGAAGAGAACCAACCCAGAGAGATACCTTGTAAATAAGAGATACACTAACACATTACAATAACATTGTTCAAATACAGACATAAATATCTATATGTCTTTATGATTCATGTGCTAGAGAAGGTTATCTCAACGCGTTTTAAGAAATTTCTCAATCGCAGGCACCGCACCGCACCGCGCCGCACCGCACGCTTCTCTCTATCAAGTTACATAAGTAATGATAAATACCATAGAAATTCCATAAATATCTGACAAGTTAAATGTGGTGGAAATTCCACCTTAGAACATGAATCGTTTTGTTCTGCATTCATAATGCGTGCGGCTAACAGTGGATTGCAGTAGCTGTGTTTCCCCACACACGTATTCTGGTTGTCGCACGTTATTCAGCAGCAGTACTCCCACCGTAGCATGTATAGTAGAAGCCACCAAACCTATTTCTACGGTAAAGCAGTAGGTCGAGCACAAAAATCTGTTTAAGTGTAACGTATCGCACGGTGAACGTATTTAGTACGAACTGTCGTTTATCTAGTACAATAGTGGCACAGATACACTCATAGTTTGTACTGAATACGTCAACAATACGATAACGTTACACTTAAGCAGATGTTCGTGCTCGGCCCACTGTAATGAATTTACAGGCACACGAGACTTAACAACTTATATCTCAGTGCAGTTCGTGTATGTGCCCTTGTGACGAAATGCTTCTGTTATAGGCAAAAGTTACCGCTTAATACCAGGTGGTTCTCGTGCTTGTTCCAAACTTGTTGTTATAAAAAGGTTCCAGTTAATATTGAAAATCTTTATCACTTAACATCAAGTGAGGTAGCACTCGGAAGACGGCCTGTCTTAAATAATACACTTGTGAACGATGAGGCTCCATCAGCAGATGGTAAGAAGGTACTTGGAATACTAATTTGTAAGTTCGCGAATTTCTATGAATCTTCAACTATTAAACGTATATGTAACAATAATCACTAAGAAACCCTGCCCCTTCATTTCTCCAGTATCACATCAAAAGATTACAAAACAGCAATAGGTGATTTCTACATTTTACATGATGTGTGCTTTCACCAAGGGCTTCAATTCTCAGTTCATTCAGAGCTATTTTAAAATAACTATTACAGTATTTATGTACCAGCAGGGCGCAGGAGTCTAGCAAGATATCATCTTGGTGGGGCCTGAAGGGCTAGACATTTCGATTTCAAACATAACGCAGTGTTTAATTGAGATCACTGTAGCAACTAAAATGATAAATCGAAGTACGACCCAAAAGGTGACAGCTCAGTGAATTGCTACGCATTACTTATGCTTAAATGTCCAGGTAGAAACGCATAATGATGCTTGACTTGTACTTCTTCAAATCTATTTACAAATATATGTTTAAGGAGGGAACAACGCGGCAACCCGCAACACAAGTATAAAATAATGTAAGAACTAAAATACAATCCACTGTGTTGAACCTAATTCTGCAAAATCAGAGTTAGTGAATGCGACATGATACATTAATGAGAAAAGCGACTGTGACAATGAAGTAATGGAAAGCAATCATATCCCCCTGTCGTCTGTTGCGTAAACACAAACAGTATAAGTATGAGCGCGCGTGGGCGCGTGGGCGCGAGGGCGCGAGGGCATCTTCACTTGTTCAAGCGATAACTTGATAACTAAACGGGCTGTCCACGTGCACAGCCATTCAGCCATTATGTCTCCACACGACAAAACTTTATTATTTCTAAATGTATGCGTCACGAGCCGGCATTACGAAACGTAAGTATCCATATTCATTCTAAATTTGAGACTTTCAGACATAAAATAATGTTTATCGAGTTTTTGTTAGTCACATCATATTTATTCCGGAAAAGGACGGATTTCAACGCCGGATTTAGAGTAATAAGAGCCGTGCAAATTCACCGCGACTTATTAGAGTCTCTTGTGCATGATATTGTCTTTACGTACCTGCTCTCCGACCGCTCTATTTATTTGTACACAATATTACGAATACAATTATTAAATAACAAAACGCACAAGCCCGTGCGCCCGCCGATAAGCATAACGCTTGCCCGTGACAGTTGCAAGGCTACCCAGTGCTCAAAACTGTAGTTTTGCACTGTAATGAACTGTACTCGTAACTCCAAGACGTTAATATTTGAGTCTCTAGCTGAGAATTTGACTTGCTGTAGTACCCATCACACTGTAACACAGTAATGCTTGTGCACTATTGCAGTTTGCATTAGTTGCTGGTACTACAATGGTCTCCAAGAGGCCTACAGCCTAGTAGGTCGGGTTTCCTCGCCTCTTACGATTCGCATCCTGATGTCAAATCGTGAGGGGCCACGGAGTAGTAATACGCAAAATTCGGGCTTTCGTCCTAAAAGAAGGCTGCTATCCCAGCAGTGGTGCTGCAATGAGCTGATTTATTTATTATTTGGAACTACAAACTATACGAAATGGGTCCCCGTGAATCTTTGAGAGATTTATTTAAAGAAATCAATATATTAACGTTGCCTTCCTTATATGTATTTGAAAATATAATGTATGTTCGTAAAAATGTACATAAATATAAGTTAAATAGTGATAACCACAATTTTAATACTAGAAATACAAATAGGATAGCTGTACCTTGTTTTAGACTTGCGAAGACTAACAAGTCATTCCTAGGAAATTGTGTGCGTTTTTACAATAAAATCCCAAAACACATAACTGAGCTCACAGAGGGAAAATTCAAGTTGACTGTAAAAAACGTTTTAATAAAAAAGCTTACTATAAAGTTCGACATTATATAGAAGATAAAGATGCTTGAAATACTCCACTTCTGGCAAGCTGTCACTCTGCCACCCATAAAATGTAATATTTGTAGTACCTAAGTAGAATCACTGTAAACATCTACTTGTATATAAAAATAATGGCCCCGAGTTTCTTGCCGCTTCTTTTCGGTGAGCTCTATATAATTTGGAACGCGGCGGTAGAGTCTTTAAAGTACATTATAATGATAAATTGACGTTCATAAGTGCGTCTTTGATGCCTAAATTGAATAAATGATTTTGACTTTGACTTTAGTACTGACACTAAAATTTTTACATAATGAGTAAATACACAAAACATGTATTTGCCGCGAGTAGTCAGTTAGACCCACGCCGTAGTCCACAAGTTAACAATTTGCGGTTCGTGTGTGCATAGCTCTCTATTGTAAGTAGACTAAATCTACGAAACAGACAAAACAGCATTACTGAAAGTGTTTAAGGGCTTATAACTATTATGTTGTGTTTTGGTTCTGTATCTAACCTAGATATGGAGGAAGTCTTGAATCTCAAAGCATATCGCGCTGCTGTGTACCGATGAGTCGTCGCCGACGGTGAAGTCGTACGATACGTTCCTGCGCGCAATAAACGCTATTCGCTTCGGACTGAAACTCCACAAAAAAGAAACGTTAAACATAATCATATTATAATAATAGCATCTATAGTATGAGCCAGGTTTAAAATCTTCTGAAAATGAGATAAAGAATCCTTATTAAATTAGTAAAGTTTACAGTCTCATAAACGATGTGGCCCGCTCGTTAGCACTTCTATTTTTCTAGTGTATTTCCAAACCAATGACAATTAAATGCTATATTGTTACAAACAAACGTTCACTTCATTTATACACTTTACCAATTATCCAACAGTAATGTTTGTGTTATAACAAACAGTTACTATTTGTGGGCATACGGAACAATAACGATGGACCAACCAATGTCCCAATCCCTCGGCGAAACAAGGACAATATGGAAATTACGTGGACCAAGTAAATTGGCACGATAGTTGCACAACTTGTGAACGTTAACAATTTGTACGTTGTCCGAGCATGTCGCAGGCGTGCCGATATGATGGATACCTCCCGACACTCGCCCCGGGCATAGCCCACCGTCATCACGCCATGGAACCTTGCCACACTCGACACAGCTGTCAAACATTTGGACAATAGAACGTGTAGTCACCAAAGTAACTGAGATAAGATCCCATACTGTCAGGATGGTGAAGTAACCGCTAAACGTTACCGTGTGAACAGCGTTACAAAAGCGAGTTATTCCGACCACTTACGATTATGCTTAGTTTGGCATATTCATGTATTTCAATCATGCTCTCTTGTCCGTTTGCGGATTGTAGATTCAGACAGATTGCCGGTTATGCAAACTGATGGACAAATACGTCAAAACTGTTCACCTTCCCAAAGATAAAGGATAAATAATAAAGACGCTTGTACAATTGGTTACGTTTATAAATTTCGTTTATAGATTCGTCACCACACACAGCGACAACAAAACAGCGATTCAAAGGTTGTTATAAATCCATAATTTGTGTACTACAATTAATTTATCTAATAATCTACAGTAAATATCTGACGAGTGCCAATAATGATATGGTTGAACGTGCTAACAGTTTTGTAAAGCGATATTATCAGCGCGGGGGCAGTAGCGAGCCCTGAGGGACCCCACCTGTTCGCGCCAACCCAGCCGACCGCGCTGGCAAGCACGCCTGCAGGCGAGCCTGTAATGGACTTTTACTAACACACTGCCGCACAACCAAGTGATATTTCAACAATATTCAACATACAACGCCGGCTTTATCGTTGTCGATACAATCAAAAACTTCACTACGGACGCAATGGATTCTGATAACTTTAAAACGAAATGGAGACGAGCGTATGATGGTAATGTAAAATATAGGATTTTATTTGAACCATTACAGTGCGTAATGAACGATGACCCGAGGCCGGCGACACTTTATGAAGACATTCTTCACACTAATGAGATAATAAAATTGTTCGTGGGAAGTCTCCACACGCGTCATGTTGCGGCGTACTCGCGTTTTTTTACTCGTCATATAATGTGGTATGGTGAAAAAAATATGTAGAAAATGACGAGCGACGACCGCCCGCGACCGGCAAATAAACCCGCGGCGCGGACCGTGAGAAACACGTCTCACAGTTTACTGCATTCGGTTAATTCCTCGGGAATACCTCATCTCGAGCCTGCACTCGAATGACAGAATTAAAGACGAATCGTTTGAATTAATCGCTAATTAAAATTTGATTGCATTTGCGACGATCTATTAAACTTTCTATTTTGGAGAAAGCGTGTACTTGCAACACTGTAATTTAACAATTAACTATTTTGCGCTAAATGTGTGATGGTTGCTCTTAACGGCACAAAGGTTTTGAATAAGATTGATGCAATCGTGCACCAGCTTATACAATATACATATACATATACATAAAGAAAAAAATTGTAACAGATTTCCATTCTTTTATTGTAGATACCTGCTACAAATTGTAAGAATCAAGTACAACGTAACAGATAAAAATAAACAATCGAATTGAGTCCTCTTCCTTTTTTGAAGTTGGTTGAAAATACCTCAGATGTTTATATTTGCAATTCACTCGAAACAAGCGCGCGGAAATTATTATCTAAAAAGTGGTTTACTTCACTCAATTGTTGAATGATCAAATGAATTTTGATTCAAAAATTTTATATTAACAGTAAAATTACGATGCTGTAATATTTTTTAATTTATCATCATCATCTCAGCCGTAGGACGTCCACTGCTGAACATAGGCCGCCCCCACAAATTTCCAAAAGGACCAGTTGGGAGCGGCCTGCATCCAACGCCGTCCTGCTACCTTTATCAGGTCGTCAGTCCACTTCGTCGGTGGACGACCTACGGCTAGGTACCTATTTTTTTAATTACTGTCAATTTAAAATAAATATAACATACTTTGTAATTCATATTAATTTGATGTGCTCTGCTAGGCTGACCACGCGCGTTACCCATTTTTGTAAAGCCTTGCGTGTTAAAAGTGTAAGTACCGACACATGTTTAACAAACAGGTACTTTTTTTTGATTTAATATAATATGTAATCTTGTTCCAAACAAAATCAATCTCGATGAATGCAAGCAACTTCAAGAATCTGAGAGTAATGTTATTACAGCTCGCTTTCTACTAGAAAATTAATCCTGTGCTCCAATTGAGCTTGATTATAACGAATAGATATATAATCATAGATTTGTATTGCATCGGCGCTGGTTGCGAGCTCACGACGCCCACCTACATACCTACTTCTAATCCAACTGAGCATTACTAAGATTGCTTCGATATCTGTGAGAATCTATCGAGAACGGAATGAGAATGAAGTGAAGATCCTGCCCCCAATTCGGTTAATGACAAATTTTATAGCCATTCCCGCCCACAGCCGTCCGTGGCCAGAACGTGGCCAGAACCCGGCCCGATCTGTTCCTAAACCTGTTGATAAAGCCTTATTACTTTATGAGTGCAGTACGTTTACAACGTTATGTGGATCGGTTTAGTATAATGAAGTTCAATTTAACACCTGCTTTCAAAATGTTTTCGGTAATTGACGCACCAACACCGCTATGTCGGTTTTTTGTTGCAATGAATCGCGATACGCGAAACCTGTCTACAGTTTAATTATGTATCAAAAATAGACATTACGTTTTTCCGTTTTTTATACGTTGGAGTGTCGAAATAAGTAAACCGTACGTCTATGTAAATGACATGCTTACTAATAACAGTTCCACTTTGTGCTTCAGACAGTTATAAAGGGCTGTGGGGCAGTATGGAGACTGTAA
Organism: Selenia dentaria; assembly: GCA_917880725.1. Lineage (NCBI taxonomy): Eukaryota > Metazoa > Arthropoda > Insecta > Lepidoptera > Geometridae > Selenia > Selenia dentaria. The sequence goes on along the minus strand of OU862895.1, from coordinate 31,181,038 downwards.
CTGTGTCCAGTAGGTGACTCTAACCCTGCCAATCAAAAGGACACTTATGGAAGAGCTCGGAGCGGAGATTGGCCAGTTGCCCATGAGCACCGACAGCTGCATTATTCCATACTGCGGGTGGAACCTTAATGTCGATGCCAGATGTTGTCTGTATTTAAAACTATAGGTGTTGTCAAAGCTGGCGGCATCCGGGTAGTTTTTAAACTCTAATAATTAGCCTATCTGCCATCGTACACTTAACCCGCGTATATTACGACCCATAGGTACTTCCCTCCCTCAGTGAGAGGTCCGTACCGTAGTAATAGGAAGATAATAAAGTTATGTGCCGCTGCCTTCTCCTTCGGAGATATATCTTTAGTAAGACGTCATGATGTTACGATTCACCATCCAGATCGTTACAGTAGTACAGTAGGCCTAGTACGAAAAGCGTACCTATAAATACGTCATCGTACAGTACAAACTATCATTTATCTAGTACAACTGTGGCACAGACACACTCATAGTTTGTACTGTTTGTGTCAACGATTCAATTACTTTACACTTACGCAAATTTTCGTGCTAGACCCACAGTATAATATTACTTCAATCATAACGCAAACAAGTATTCAAAGGCACAAACAAAATGCGAAAAAGTGTTCGTATCGTAAACGCGTCACGCTTCGGCGTACAAACTATGAGTTATCTGTGTCACAGTTGCTCTAGATACATGACAGCGCGAACGACACGTTACGTTACACTTACGCAGATATTCGTGCTAGGGCCACAGATTGTAAATGTTAAATGTAACATTTGTAGCTTGTATTAGTAACTGTTTGATTCGAATAAATAAGTTTAGTTCACAAATAGTACGGTCTGTGATTATCAATACAGGCATAAGCTGGTCGAATGTGCTCACGTCTATAATTTGCACAAATCATTGTCCGTCAGTTCGTCTCGCAACAAGCTCGATTTGAGCAAACACTGCAATACTGCCCACATGCCTTGCGTCCCTTGCGACACGTCACATGACCCGTTGCACACCGTTGTCGTGTGAGAAACGCGTGAGTATACGCACACTCTCACTCTAGATTAGAAGCTATACGCCAAGGTCGTGCTAGATGTGTGCCGATTTGGAAGGGTGCAAATATGGGTTTAAGTGTGAAAATTGCTATAGTAATGAAACTTATTCTACTACTCTATATATTTTGGATCGCGGCGGTAGAGTCTTTAAAGTACATTATAATGAATAATTGACGTTCTAAAGCCTTTGAAGCCTAAATTGATTAAATTATATTGACTTTGACTTATGAGTTAAAAATATATTTCGATTCCTTTGTTCCTGTAACAGTTTTTCACTGTTACTATCTTCAACCGACTGCCGAAAAAAGGTATCCCATCAAAACATAAATTGTGAAATGAGAGCCAAGTTCCATATTATGATATGCGTTAGTTGACTTCAACGACAAAAGAAGTGAGATCTAAATGGGTTCCAAGTTAATGGTTAGTCCTGAAATTTATTTATAACAACGTATAACATTTTATAACAACTTTAAATATTTTTTTTCTTATAACTCAGGATAATAATATTGAAGTCCAAGGTCTGACTTGGTTAGTTTTCATATACCTACGTATTATAATTTATAAAAAAAATAAAATTCATTTATTTCAAGCAATGACACTTATATTACAAAAAAATATAATTTCCCTGAAAAAAATTACAATTAAATGACGAATGTGAACGGACGGAATAGTTTTGCTAATTATTATTTTTAGTATGTTACCTAATTATTGTCAGGAGAAGTTTCTGATGCAAAATTTAAGAAAAGATGGGAGGTTATGTATATTATATACAAACGATCTCGCGGACAGTCACTAGTTTACAATAAATATAAGCTTTTCTTATAGTTTAGGGCAGGTTACTTGATTCTCTAATCTGAAATTATTCGTTGAAAACTTAGTTTATTTTACAATTTTAGACAGAAAACTAAAGGCTCGGGCGTGATTTTGATATTGTAGCTTGATTAATTTTGATTGCCTTGTTCACATCGCCGTAGTTAGGGGCATTAGTGAGTCAAGCCTCCCGCAGTTAGCCAGGTTACCAGGTGTCAATGGATTTGCCGTTATCAACCCAGAAAAACACGATTCAAAGTTAATTAAGTTCATATCCCTTCAAGAGTCGTTATATTATAACAATGAAATTTCTATTGTGTCTGGCTGCATGATGAACTTTGATGGAATATTGTAATACGAGATATTCGACCTCATAGTACAATAACTTAATCATAACGGCTCACAGACAATAACGTTAGCTGTTGTTTAGATGTCTTTGGATCTGAACTCTAAAAATAAATATGTAAAGTTGTGGAGGTCGGAGACTGTTATACGTGTTTCTGCAGATACGTGCCAGGGATGTCCCCACACACCAGGTGTCGTTTATATAGTACCAAAGTGCGTTTGTATATTTATAGATTTGTCGTTCTGTCACGCTACAATAGAGCAACCTATTGGCGTGATTAATGTTGAATTAAAAGCAATAAAACTTTCAGAGCGTATTTATTTTGAACGCATCTAGTAAGTTACATATGTCTCTCTAGGGTTCAACTCCATGATGGTAAGTTTTACTATGCTTATGAATAAATTCCTTAATTACGTATTTTTACATTATTTTACTGCTAAAAAATTTCCGCCGTCAAACTACAGAGGTCAAATCTACAGAGGGTGGAAAGAGTTTGTTTCATTACTCACGAATGCACTCAATGTATATCTCAACCTGAAAAGGCTAAGAACTAAGTAATTTATGCCTAAACTAAATTTGCGATTTGCACTTTAACAATGAGTGTTTATTTTTCCTTTTAAGTTCTGGACTCGTACGGTTCTACATTTGCCATTCCACAAGGTTATTATATAAGTAAATATTTATAATATCTTAAAGTGAGATTTTCTACCGACTTCCAAAAAAGGAGGAGGTACTCAATTCGAATATTTTTTTTTATGTTTGTTACTCACCTTTTCGACTGGGTGAACCGATTCTCAACATTATTTTTTGTTTGAAAGCTGGTGCTTCCCGTGTAGTCCCATTTAATTTTTATCAAATTCGGTCAAGTAGTTTTTGAGATACACTCCAATAACTGAATAGAATGGAAGTCGGTATAAAATTGTTCAAATTATACTTGTTATTCAAATAGACAGAGTCGAGTGATAGCCACTCATGTGTAAGTCTACCATTAATTTTGTTCAGTGTCAGTTCTGTCTACTTTACTTACTCTACGTTATTTTCTACTTTAGCGGTGTACGCAGTGCTAAAACTTTTATGGTCAAACTTACCAACATCATGTTTCACCACGCAAGTGAAACCACGGGGCACGTCTAGTCTTATATATTACCATGCTCCACAGGTGGCGCGTACACACTTTCCTGTATCCTAATCATGTACTAATAATGGAGCAAATCCAATTACGAATATTATAATGTAACTCAAATAAGTAGTCAATAATGTAATGTACCACGGGCTTTACTTATAAACTCTGCTTAACTTTAAATGACGTTATTAATAATACGTACAGCAAAAATATTCTTCGCCGTACTAAATGACGTTATTTAAATTTAATCAGCGTTTACTTATTCATATCATCATAATCATAATCAGCCCATTTTGTTCCCACTGCTGGGACTTGAGCCTTCCTCTCAGAGAGAGGAGTTGGGCCATAATCTAACACGCAGGCCCAGTGCGGATTGGTGGATAGGTTAGTGGCCAAGCCATGTCGAAGTTTTCAGCCGCCCAAAGGTCTTCGACATAGCCTAACGACTGTTGTCCTAAGATAAACAACCGGGACCGACGACTTAACGTGCCCTCCGAAGCACGGAAGCGCTCAGTTGAACACTGCCACTAGTACACACCCATCCAACTCCTGACCGCAGCAAGCGTTGCTTACCTTGTTGATCGGTTGAGATCGCCGAGTCGAGCTCCGCTACGAGCGCTTTACGCTACGAGTTTACATATTATTTACTTATACATAAGTAAGGCTGTAAGTGTTTGTTTCTAATAGGCATTATTTCACAAGCGTACACCGTCTTGAACAAGTCAGCAATATTCAATTAATGAATAGTACTCTAATTTCTTTTTCACAGAAATTAACTCAAAATACAAATTAGAAGTTTTTAAAATAGTAACCGAGTGATAGATGAATAAATAGAAAACTATTTGTACACTATATTAAAACATAAAAGAGAAAAACGTACGAGAATAAAGAACATAGTAGTACAAAAAGCGGTTTTATCGCTTAAAGCGATTTCTCCCAGACAACCTTTGAGTAGATATTGTGTAGATATAGTGTTTGAGAAGATACAGTTAGTAAGTAAATAATACGGATTTATGATTTTATATAATGTTAATTAAATTAATGTTTATGAGCTATATTTTTTGTATGTTATGTTTCAAGACTTGTAGCTATTTACTATCAATAAAAACGCCATAAATAAATGTGAGCGATAGATATCCGCGGGACACAACTAGTATGTATATTCCACGACGGTAGCTGTGCCCGAGCCAGATAGTTGCAAACAAGCCAACAGACCGATCGAGGTCAACAGATATTCTATTAATATCTTCATTTAAATAATAAGATATTTAACATACCGATTACAAGGCGACTGCGACCAAAATAACCAGCGCGGAATCATAAATCAGCAATCTATTGACTATTGAAAGATTTAGTCTATTTTTGGCCTTGTTACTAATTAGGACTCGTGTTCCCAAACTTTGATTGTGCAACACGATAAACGCATACATTCAAACTTAACATTATTTTTATATAATACTACTAGCTGCGCCCCGCGGTTTCACCCGCGTGGTGAAGGATGATGATGATAATGAAATGTAAAAATCTAAAAATACAAAAAACAGTTATTAAGTTATAAATAGTGTGCTAACACTATTTATAACTTAACTGAATTTATATATATATATATAGATATATATATATATATATATATATATATATATATATATATATCTATATATATATATATATAAGGCTGAATAATATATTATAATAAAATAATATTCGCGACGTTCTGAAAAAAACTTTAAAAGTTACTTTGTCTCATTCAGGGAGCAAAATCGCATTTTCCTCTCTGATTTCAGGCAGCAAAACCTACATATTTAAGCTACTGAAGTGAAAACGTCATTTTTATTCAGTATGTTTAATTGTTTAAGTATTGCAAATAACTAAACTATAAACAATAAACTATTCACGCTACCTGTACGACAATGACACATTCGCAATTCGATAGTGCAAACACAACGCTCACCTAGCAATACCATAGTTTAGATAATTCGGTCGGTTAGTTTGGGTTTCTGCACAAGCAAATTGCTGTCATTTGTCATGTCAAGTAACTCTTACCAAAAGTGAGTAAGTCATTATATCCTTTGGGTAGTAATGTACTGAATTTCAACACAACACTCCCCGCAGTCTACTCGTAATCATTTAAATATGCACTATGCAGGAATCCATTTTATAAAACGATATTAAAAGAAACACCAAATATTTCTTTAAATATCGTTTTTTAAAATAGATTCCCGCAAAGTAACACCGAATTGAATCAATCAATTATTATCATTTGAATTTCGAATCGGTACCTCACGACCATTAGAATGAAAACTTAATACAGAGAGCAACGAGAAGGTGCAGTGTCGTGCGAAACTTCAGTATCAAGTTCCGTGCAACTGTTGCGCATGCGTATTGCTTACCATCAGGTGCACAACCTGCACGTCTCGTCTCTCGATTGTATATAAAGCCTCACAAACAAATAAATCATGAGCTATGATTCCGACACGTGGAATGATCAGCGACGGCCGAGCAGACGTATAATCAGGGCCAATCAATAGAGCACAATAGCCGCGCCGGACCGGCAGCTACCAGATATAATTCACGTATAATTGTGGGTAATCTTTAACAGACAGTTAAGGGGCCGGGGGCGAGGGGGGCGGGGGACAAACGATTAAATTCGTGGTGGCCATTACCGCGCATGACTTGACGCTACTGGGAGTTTGGGATTTCAAAGGAGTTTGTAAAAAGGGTAAGATCAGGCAAGTATGTATGTAGTATAAGTCAAAATGTAAGTGTGGGTACCTACACTTAGTTGATAATAAATACTTTTCGACTTACTGGCTTCAAAATGGCGCCGTTATTGCTTATAATCAGCAGGAACACAATATAATAAACAAGTACAATTTGAAAATTTTAATACCGCCTTCCATTTTATTCAGTTATTGGAGTGTAACTCAAAAACTACTGGACCTAATTTGATGAATTTAAATGGGACCACACGGGAAGCACCAGCTTTCAAACAAAGTATTTTGAGAATCGGTTCACCGAGTCGAAAGTTAAGAGGTAAAAAACATACTGGCGAATTGAGTACCTCCTCTTTTTTTCGGGAGTCGGTAGAAAAGTAAGTTTGTTCACTTAGTAATGCAATTGCATGCTGCATTAGTAAAACAGTTTGTTAATGGAGTTATTAGCAGCTTTTCATTTTGTATTTTTGCTAGAGAGGAACAGTTAGGTAAATTTGAGTTACAACTAGTCAGGTGAGACATCAGAGAACTGTTTCTTTATCTTTGAATCCCTCACTTTGCTCATGATGCTCAGCAGTTACTTTACTTTGCTTATTTGTTTCTCAAAAAAGTAATAATGTTTTCATCAAATGCAACGCTGCCAGGAAATACAAAAAATTCAACTTTTTTGTTATAGGTACTTTGAACTTTTATTTGCGGAGAGATGGCAAGTTTTGCCTAATGGCGAACGAGAGACTTTTTACCATCAAATTTAATCTTAGATTTTTTCTGATGACTTTCGACTGAGTCGTCAGTCACAAAAGACATGTTTTTAAATCTGCGAAGTTTTTAAATAAACCGGCCAAGTACGAGTTAATCTGTCCGCATCAGGTTTAGGCTAATTATAACAAAAGATTTATGAATGAATTGGGGGCTTGCTGGTTCGGACGGGTTAAACTCGCGTAACTAACATTACTGTAACTAGAAGACAAACTGTTAAATGGTTAAACAACAAACTTAACTGTGACGTTCGATCTCTAGACACGATTAGTGTGTGTGTACTAACCGCAAGTAATAAGTGTGTAATAGTAAATTGGCTGTTTTGTGATTTAACTACATGGGTATATGAGAAGTTTTCTTTTACATGTGCTGTAAGACTTGCTTCTTGGTTAACGAGAAGTAGTCTATAGGTTTCGACTCGCGAAATATGCGACATAATCGATCATATCTCTTGTTCGCGTTGACTTACAAGTTCGATATTTCCGCAGCTGAAAGGGAGCGTAGAGCGCAGTGTTTGATATACATTTCAACTTGTTATCTATACGTGTTCTTAACAAAAAGGGTCTAAAAGTAACGCGATGGGGTACTTGTTTTCTTTTGAAGAACAGAACCTTATTAACCCTTTGCGTCCGAGAGACATAAATATACGTGTTTGTTTTAATTATCACAGTATAGGAAGGATTAATGACGACTTATGTAGTAAATAATTTAAAAGAAGCTTGATGAATTTGGTGATACCGTTTCAAATCTGTATTTCGTTTTATGTCTTATATCTCTTTGACATCGTGTTTACGTCAATGACATAAAACCTAGGCCGCTAGTCCATAACCAATAGGTTTAGAATAATCAGCCCTTTACGTCTCCTCAGCATGGGCTTTCCTCTTACAAATAAGGCAATGGGACATAATTAACCTCGCACGCCAATTGCGGGTTGGAAAATTAGCAGTCCCAGTGTGGATATTTTTACGCCAGTCTTTATTTTTCAACATGGTTCAACTGTTCTTCGAGGCAAGAGCACTTCGTTGACGAGCATTCAATACCAACGGTCACCCATCCGAGTAGCGACTGCAGCAACGTTTGATAAAACAATTTTGAACGATTTAAAAATAATAAATATAGAAAATTATAAAGAAGCAAACACAAAGCAATAAGCAATTAAACTACACAAGAGATATAATGTGTCCACTAGTTTAATAATTAATTATTTAAGACCATTCTGAAATGTATTATTATTATAACTAACTTTATACAACAAATTGAATAATAATTCTTTTATTATCCAAATAATTGTATTGGCATTTTATTTATACTTCATTCAAATTCGATTGTTGTATATCAAGTTTGTATATTTTAATGTTATTGTAAACTAATTTATGGTATCCGTAATGATCTGTAAATTATTATTTATCAATAAATTGAATAAAACGATGAATGTGTTACTTCGGAACATTCTAAAATCACTGTGCTTGTATTTGGTTTGGAATTGCAAATGAAATCAGTTGTTTCTACTACTTTAATGGGGAAAATAGAACTGGTATATATAATACTTAAATTCTTGTAATGTTTGATGAAATGATGATTGAAGCCAGGATGGGTAGAGGTTTAATTTCATAATAACTACTGGTAGTTACTTTTGAAGTACTCTTCAGTACATGGTATAAATGGATGTTTTATTAATACTATAAAAATGTTATTTTTGGGTCAGATCGGACGCGAGGCTAGAGTTTAGGTATTTACGTAGGTTACAGAATTATTAATGATTACTCGAGTCATCAATTTACAGGATTTGGATAGTTTGAGAGCTACGGATAAAAAATATATCAAAACACATATCAAAAATATTAGAAATAATAATATTAATATATGAAATTGCGGTCATTACAAAACAACTTAAAACATTTCAATGTTACTGAAACGGATTTTTGGAAGACGCGGATTCGAATCCCAGAAGTCCCAGGATATATATTTTTCTCTCTAAAATTGCAATATATTGGTGCCGCTAAGCAGACAATATTAAAAAAATAATAATCATATAAGACTTTATTTAAAACACTTTCCGTCAGTTTAATAGTAAATGAATTAATCTTGTAACTACTATCAATTTTCCAATCGTATTTGTTCACAATTTTGTTACAATTAATCAATAACTACGATTTGTTACGGAAACCGGTAGCCGAGCCGAATGAACCGTAACCGAGCTCCAAATCGCCCGCGGCACAAGCGGCCCCGCCCGCCTCTACACGCCGCCCGTTTAGCGCTTCCATCCCGACGTAATGCTATGGTTAGGCGCGCACCTCCACAATTACACTAAACACTTGATAAGCAATTATGAACTTTAATTTGAGGTGTTAAAAGATCACGGAAACGTATGGTTTTAGTAAATAATTGCATGGGTCAATGAACTTTCAGAGCTTCTGATGAATTTATAAGGAAATGTGACGATATCAGCTCCGGCAACTATCTTCCAGGTCTTTAGTACAAGTGGTGGTTCCTTATTGATCAATCTTAGAGTGTATTTGTTGTAAGCATATAGTAATGGTTTACCATTACAGACAGACGTCTAGTTGGCGTAATATTTACTACGGCGAATGGATAGACTAAGCACTTTACATGCGGGCAGATGCAATGGGATTTCACCTAGAGCAAAAATGCAAAATTGGGCACGTGTTTATAATTATCTATTATACTTTACTATATATACTAATATAGTATAGTAGGAAAGATGTGAATTTTTGTATATAGGTATGTAATAATAATGTAATAAGTTAAGTATGTAATTTTGTATGTAACGAATAAACTTAAAAATTACCAAATTTTTGAAGGAAGCTGCATCATCACTGAGTAACATAGACTATATAATATTTTCTAAAAAGTTAATTATCTGTATCAATTGTTCGTTAATGTAACCCAAGGAGCGAAAAAATACCAAAAAATATCCTTACGTCGCGTGCGCTGCGGAAACTATTGAGAATAGAGCGCAGTGTAGTATTTCAGTTCTGTAGAAAACATGTACAATACAGTCCGCGATACGATATGCCTTACTGCTACTTTACCGCTTTAAAATATGCAATAGTAACGCCGGTACAAAACCGGTTCAAAGAGATATTTCACCAGTAGACAGCTACCTATATTATGCCTGAGTAACATTCGCTATATTTGATTGATCATCATCATCATCACTGCCCGGGTGAAACCACGGAGCGCAGCTAGTTATATATGTTCAAGTAATAATCATGGCATCCGATTCCGTTCACGTTACGTAAAATGATGTCTGGTTGATATTGTTTCGGTTATTGCCGGAGAGATTTGGTTTTGTTGACGGATTGGTAGGCTTCGAGATATTGTTCTCAATTCTCAACTCAACTAGAATACAAAGATTTGTTGCCAAACTGCCACTACACGCAGATGCAACAATTATATTTTAAATTGTAATCAAATTACAATAACACATTTGCATGTATCGTATTCCTCGTATAGACTATCCACCAAGCCAAACTAGGCCCACGTGGTAGATGGCCTATACTCATCTCTCTGATAGGAAGTGTTTGTGTGTAGAACTCATTTATGCTATGAAAATAAAAAGTAAAGTTAATTATCGGCCCTTATGTGTATATTCTACACACAAACCTCCCTCTTAGAAAAACTACACAAGTCACACTACATAAAATATATGTTCGAAGTAAACCTACTCGAAATGGATTCTCGCAAATCATGAATTTATTATTATTATTTTAATATAAATGCACATATATATCAATTCTGTAATCATCAACATATACTTAAGACATAATGGCTATTCATTTTTAAAATAACCCAACTGAAATATAGTGATCTTCCAATGTTTAAACACAAAAATATAACAGACAACTCCTAGACAGAAAAACCTCTTGCCAAACATGCTCGTAAGGCTACGGAATTATCACATCATAAGTTTAATACACAGGTTCGAGTTATCCTGGTGGAGTCCTGGAGGAATCATGTACATGGTGCGGCCAGCACACTACTACAAATCTGGTGGACATCGTGAGCGCCTGCTGCGTGCGTCGGGAACAATGTGACAGATGGTACATAAAGTGTTCACTACTCCATAGCTAGTGACTGTCATCTAGTATACCCGAGAACGCGAACATAAACTAAATAATAGTGGAGATTAAAATAATGTGAAATACATGCAATTTGATTAAATTAGATATATTAACTATAAACTGATTAGTTGATAGTTGTTTAACTTCAACTAAAAATACAGTCAAGGTGTGTGACTCGATGAGTCAAAAGACGCGAGTTTGGGTACCGTTCAAGCATTATTTTCTCTAATTTATACAGTAGCCAGTTTTCTAAGCAGGAGTGAACTCTTAGAAAATTATAAATTAGTAATTCAAAAAACCCTTAATGACTTAACCGCTTATATATGAATCCCTACAATATGTCTATTTGATATCCACACTTAAATCTGTACTATCATCTATATAAAGAATATTTTATTAATTATTGGGCATAACTCTACGTGATACTTTACGTGGGGAAATGTAATCATTAAGGTTTTACACGTTATAACACATCTAACGAAACATCGATTTGATAAACGAACCATCCAGTTAAAAGTAATGCTGGTCGTACATTGAATAAATATATCTTCCTGAGAAACTTGCTTCTCATGAAAATCGATTAAAATGTATACGCGATTTAAATTCCACATCTCTATCATACTTATTCATATTATTATGTTCGTATAAAATCTAGATTTATAAAAAGGTTCCCAATATAACAAACTGTGCCAGATTTTCCCCTATGGAAAAAAACCTTATAAGAAGAATGGCCCTTTTATAAACCAAGCATCACTACACTTGCCAAACTGTTTCCTCTCTATGTAACATATTATAAGAATGATACCGACATCTATCGAAAATGATTCGACTAAACCAGATAATTTTGCTTTGGCATATGAAAGTCTAAACATTCTTGTTGTCAGGGTTAGACCCATCAACTGAACTATAAGATCAAGACCGTTCCACACCTACAGACATAATATAGGAACGGTTAAACATAACATCAATAGCAATAACAGGCAAAATATAATAAGTTTTGGTAAACAGGTTTGTTTCTATAACCTATAAGATATCAGAGCGTTGCACCGCGAGCGAAGCGAAGAAAACAACGCAATTATAAAGTTGTTAAAGTTAATATCATCTGACATTTCTGTATATATTAATGAATTTATATACGATAGTGATGTTTAAATAAAAACCTATTTTGAACGTGAATACTCAAAAATCAAGCAAACGTTGGTTTTGGTCACCATAAAGGTTATCTCTGATCTTAATCGTTATCAAGCTGACAAAGTAAATTAATTCCCAATTTACATATGCAAGTAGGTACGCATTGATGTTTGATGTATCGCCCATGATATGATCGTTGGAGGATGTGCTCACAAAGATACGTGGTATTATGTTTTTACTGAGCTACAAAATAAAGGACCATTTTAATGACGAGTTGCATCACACTCGCCCAGAAATACATTTTCTACCTACTTCCAAGGAGGAGGTACTCAATTCGGTTGTATTTTTTTGGTTTTTACCTCATAAATACCTTACGACTGAGTGAACTGATTGAATTTCTTTTGAACTGATGAAAATTCTTTTTGTTGTTCTGAAATCTGGTGCTGGTGGTCCCATTTACAATTCATCAAATAAGGTCCAGTAGTTTTTGAGTTAAACTCGAATAACTGATTGAATGGAAGTCGGTAACAAATTTTTCAAATTGTACTTGTTATTGCCCGAAACCTAGGATAACGCCGGTGGGTTACGTGAGTAAAGTCAGTTTTTTATATTGAATAAATATGTGTCAACCTCGCGACATATTCAAACATATCATGTTGATAATAATGATTATATATTTTGTATGTTTATCAGTAAATTTGACAGCTGATTTCATTATAAAAACAATATAATATATCCATATCCCGCCCATTTAAGAATTTGCCCTTGTATATAGATAAGCGACGGTACACGCATACCAGTTGGTAGTAATTGAAAGAAAAGAGTAATTTTCTTTGTTATGCAATTACATTATTTTAGACAATATTCTTACTTTATAAGTCTAAGATGCGGACGATTCTAAAGAACAGCTGTCCTGCCTAGCATACCGTTAGGTTCTCAGCGATACATTTTCAACTTCGAGTATGGTAGCACCTGGCATCAGATGAGCACCAAAACCTGTAGCACCCTCTAGCCACCATGCTGTGTTCAGGGTGTGTCCTTCATCGAAATCTCAAGCCCTAATAGGGTTGGTATCTACCAAAGCTCGTCCAAACTAACGACCAACGACCTTACAAACTGACAAAGATTGATAAAGTTCAGCTGTAATGAGGTTGGTCCCAAATCATGTAGAATACTAAATTTATAGCAACATTTATTCCCATTTTTAAAAGATTGCTAGACATATCCGTACGAAGTAGAATATTTATATAAGTGCCGCGTTCATTTCCAAACGAAGGCCAGCGCTAGAAGCCGGATAGATCGCGATGACTGATAAGATCGGATAATAATCCAAATGTCAAGGTTTACACGATACTCCCGCACACACGCACACGCGCACACACTCACACACTCACACGCAGGCCAAGAAAAAAACGCTTCAAAGTTTTTTTTAAGGCATAATATCCTAATTAGTGCAAACAGAACTAACTCGCGGCTTGACAAGTGCAGGAGAGCTTGTCATGTCGTAACGTTAACTGTTCAATTAGGTCTGGGCTGAGCCAAACTTGTTGTGGTCACTACTTGGATGGGTGACCGCTAGCAGCATTTAAACTGAGCACTTCTATGGTTTGCGGGCACGGTGAGTTTTGTTGAAACAATATTTATTTAGTCATGTCTTACACCTTGGGGTAATCTGAGAACTCTGACTAGACTAGAATTGCCGCTCCACAACTGAACCACTTGATGAATATTTTGAATCCTCTCTCTCGAAGGAAGGCCTGTGACCCACCAGCGGGAAAATGGTCAAGTCAAAATAATTTTTACTCTATTTAGGCATCAAAGACGCACTTATGAACGTCAACTTTTCATTATAATATGGTAAATGCCAAACACACAAACATTACCATAATGGCTATAACATATCTGAAAAATTGGCAGTAGTGTACAAACATCCCCATTTCACCACTCATATTGTTGATCACATCTTATATTTTGCGTTGAGTCTTTTGCCATAATGCTTAGCTGGTTTTATAATACATCCCTGTCCATGACATTTTTTTCAGTTCATATCATGTTTATTTTCCAGAACACAGGTTTACAATAAGTAATGGTAGTAAAAAAGCCGACAGATATACACAGAAAAAAGTACGTATGACATTGGAAATGACTGTTATTATAATTATTACTATTTCTTAAGTTTGACATTTAGTACATACAGGGCCGCGTTCAGAACCTCGGTGAGAGCGCACTCGGAGTGCAACTTTTCGCACTAACGCCGTTCCGAACCTCAGCTGCCGTGCTATTCTCTAAGATCGAACATCGTTGCATTTTGACAACATCCGTGAAACAAATGACGAGATGACAAGAAACGTTGGAAAAACAACCTTGTGTACAAGGGCGATATCTCATAAAGTATTTGACATCGGTGAGCTCGTCCGCGTTTTAAGGCTTTACATCTAGTACATTCCTACTATAGGGCCTGCAACAAGTCATAGTACAGTTCCTGTGGCTGACTCCATACTCACATTAAACTGGGGTGGAACCTCAAAGCGTAGCAAGTAACTCGGTAAACTACTGATTTGTCGTGGCACTGAGAACATTGCAAGACCTACAGACTACAGCAAGACCTACAGACTACAGCAAGACCTACAGACTACAGCAAGACCGCAGGAAAGTTTGAATGGAAGCCACGTGACAAGTGTAAGAGGGAAGAGTGAGTGTTCCCATCACGCGTACGACTTGCTCTACTCAGCATTTGGCGGCTTTGAACAACGCTCATGGAACAATGCTCATCGCTCATGGAACAACGCTCATCGCTCATGCTTGTGCTTCAAACATATTCAACCTTTTTCCGTTTCGTAGCCGCCGTGTTGGTGAGTTTGGAGAGCAGTTCATTTGATATATATCACTCTCAAGGACAAACAAATCCACCGGCTTATCTAAGACTATAAATTAACTATTTATAAAATAAAGGTATGTCAGATTATCTTATCTATTTATTACACATTATGTGAAATATATTATTCTGCTCATAATTATTTAGCAATAACGTTCTGATGGCAGATCTACGCATAATATATCCATTCTTGAATGAATAAATAGTCTGAAATGTCTGGACTAATACCATTATTATGTCATCATTATCATCAGTCCACACTTTCGACTACTGGACGTACGGCTCTCCTACGTGTACACCATAGGTATTGAGGTATTGTCTGTAGCCAAGTACTGCCAGCTGTCTTCTCAAAATCGCATATCCTCCTTTAGGACGTCTCCTCGTAGTCTTTGCTCACTCATAACCAGAAAAACTATCACCAGCTACAACGAGCGAGCATATTTTTCTATAATTAGAAGTCTTAGAACATAAAACAAATTAAAAAATGTATTAAAAAGCGTGCAATTATTCAAATGTACTTACAACTTAGGGGTTTAAATATAACAACAGTGTAATGTCCTTCGGTATGGCGTCATCATACTGTAATATTTTATAGGTCCCTTAGTCTCCTCATAACAATTTCTTCCTATTGAACATGTCTGTAATATAATATATTAACAATCATGTGTTGTTTGTGAAACTACTGAAATCTACTGCAACCATCGAAATGAAATTACTGCAAGACTAGCTAGTGCCCGCGACTACGTCTATCTTCTCCAAGGCCATATCTATCTTTATACTAAAATGTCATGTCAAAAAATATGTACATGATCAAACGCAATTGCTATAATAGTATATAATATTATATGAGTAAATTTAAATGGTTAGTATATCAATCAGTAAACATCAATAATAAAATACAGGACTTACGTACATACAAATATAAAATTAATTACCATGGAAAAAAAATGTCATTAAATTTCATCATCCATGACGGTATTTGTGTTACATTTCATTACCCTTGACGGTCGCCGAGCACGTCTAGTGTATCGAGCTGTCAAAGTGACTTGGCTTTTGACTAACGGTTGTTTTCAATAACCTATCTATTGTCGGTTTACCCTACTATTTGACACTATTTGTACGGACGTCACATTTCTATCGGTAGTAAGAAAACTGTGGATAGATAGATTATAAATGTACTTTGTATATCCGTATCCGACGGATGAAACCGCTGTCTGCAGCTAGTGATATTTAAAAACAAGTAAGATGATTCTCGACGCGATTGCCTTTTCGCAGAGGTATAATATATTAATAGATTTACAATACTATAGACTACAGCTTACTCATAAAATACAATAATTTATATGAACTACCAGGAGCGCCGGAATGTGAGAGATATTTAATATTATAAAATATACGTTAAAATCACTTAATTGCAATTTAATTTAAATTCTCGAGTTTTTCGTGCGTTTTATGATTTGTGTGTTTACGGAGACGCGAGTCGTTTACCTGTCGGGAGGCTAGTGCAACGCATTGCCACACACACGTTATAATTTATTTATTTGGAACCTCAGACAAAATAAAAAAGGCAAGACAGAATGTTGTGAACAGAGAAGTGAGTACAAAACCTACAACGAAACTACGCCTTGGCGCGTCAGTCGAACTATCGCGGCGCGTAGAAGCAACACGTAAAATTTGAATTAATATTTAATTTAAATTTATTAATTATTGATATTTTTTTAATAACTTTAATATAGTTTGAATTACCATGACAGTACCGAGTCACGCACATGTAGTTTAGAAAACCGGCCTCACTTCTCTGTTCACAACATTCTGTCTTGACTTTTTTATTTTGTCTGAGTTTGGAACCATAACATTTAACATACATACATTACAAACGGCCCTTTTCAGGGCCACAATACTGTCAACTATGTTTCTATCTGATTTTATTAATTCAATGATACCTACATTTTATTTATTTTACACAGTCGGCTTGCCCTTTACAAGTGGAATTTGTGTATGACATTACAATGATCTGATCATAGATATATATATGTTTATATTGCTTATACAATAGGTACTCGTGCATACTTTTTTACGTAGGTACTATACTTAATATTATGTGATTTACAAGTTCATATTGTTTTTTTTTCCGCAAGTAGGTACATACATGTAAGCAGATTTCTTTATACAGAAAAAGAAAGAATATAAAGTTAAAACTACTTAAAACGGATATAAGGGACCTATATCCTGACTGACTCTAAGCTTCACAAACGATATCCGCGACATCTAAAATTCATTCTCAAATATAATGTAAATAACAAGTCTATATCTCATCGTTTTTTTTTAATGCTGGAATGCCAACCATATAATATAGTGTACTCTTTGACGCTAAGTACGACCTATTGGGAATCAGCGACTAGTTTACTGACAATTGGGTAGGTATAATTAAAGCTTTGGGTGACATTACCACTGGTATAGGCAATGGCTGTTATATTTTCATAGTGTAGATCGATTTTAATAATTCTTTATTTGTTAGGTAGATTACACTTCTGTGGTGATCCCATTTAAATTTCATCAAATTTAGTCAAGCGGTTTTTGAGTCACAATCCAATAAATAATAAGTGTCGCCTTTTTTGATAGTATTGTAATTGACGGTGAATGACAATTGATCCCGTAAATAGCCCTAGGTCCCTTAAAACGCTGAAAAAATATTTTTACCTAAATATGGAACCGACTGCAACACTTAAGTGTGAAATAACTTGTCGAAGTCGGTACCATGTACCATGTCATTCACCGTCAATTACGATATCATCAAAATAGGCGAAACAGTTTTCATTTATTAGAGTGTAACTTAAAACTGCTTGACCGAATTTGAACAAATTAAAATGGGACCACCTCGGAAGTAGGTATACTGTACCAAACCAATAACGAATTTTAAGAATCGAAATGAGGGAGAAATCTGTGAACACACACAGAAAAATTCATGTCGAGCACATAACCTCCTCCTTTTTTGAAGTCGGTTAAAACAAAATAAACATTAAACCAGTAAAATAGCACACACGCGATCTCAATTCCTGAGACGCTTGTCTTATTGTCTGCCTTATTGTCTTTATTTTTGGGCCGATAGACACTTTAAATTGGACCTACTTGAAGTTATCAATCAATCAATCAATTATTTGTTTTAGATTAAAAATCCATTTCTCACATCTTATCTTCTAGTATATAAGAACATCATAAATTAAATAGTTAATTATTAAATTAAATTGCGTCAAATCCAATTAAAGTAAATAATACTAAATGAAACCAAAAGAAATGAATGCCGTTGTCATATAACATAATAACTATAACTAGCGACTGACCGCGAATTCGTTTGCGTAGTAGACTCTGCCTTCGGCCTCACCATAACCTACGATAACTCTTTGGTTTTCTTTCATAAGAACTTTCTCCTGACAATAATTACCACAAAAAAAAAGAATTAGCGAGATTGTTCCATCCGCTCTCAAGTTATAGCGTGACCAGGAGACATAGGGGTTCCTTATTATATATAGCTAACATATATAGATAGATAGATTATCCTAGAAAGGAAGTCATTGAGAAGTGTTGCCATTAAATTACTTGATACGGCAAGACGTCTTAATTCATTCTTCTTGCCCAATAAGCAAGTTAAATGGTTTGTGTTGTGCTCCTTTAGCTTCTGTTAATTAATTAATTAATATGAGAGTACATTCCTCGGTTGCTTCGCCACTTGTACCAATCTAGTATCAGTGACTACATTCTTAAGAATTGACCAACAAATACTCATAATGAGATCTCATGCTGTAATTGGGGCTTCTATTTAAATGCTATTTATTGCTATATAACTATCAGGACTTTATTGTGGATATGCATTATGATATTTGGAACGCGGCAGTAGTCTTTAAAGTACATTATAATGAAAAATTGACGTTCATAAGTGCGTCTTTGATGCCTAAATTTGATAAATGATTTTGACTTGACTTGATTTGACTTGAATGACTTTGACTACATTTTGGATAGTTTACATAATTTTAATTTATTGACTCGATATTGCATTTCTTTGTAACCGTAAGTTCACGCACCATTTAGTGTTAGAAGCGGCATTCATCTACAGAGCACTTCACAAGTGTACAATGTTTATTAAGAAATATCAGATTAGTCTCTAGTAAGCCGTGCGATTCTCTAAGAGCAAACATCGTTGCATCTTTGACAACATCCGTGAAACAAATGAAGAGATGACAAGAAACGTTGAAAAAGCAACCTTATGTACAAGGGCGAAGTATTTGACATCGGTGAGCTCGTCGACGAGCTCGTCACCGAATCATTACAGAATCACACGGCAGTACGCTTTTGTCGTATTTTCCGTATACACGTATTTCCAAATTTTTTTGCTAAGTTTTTGTTTTTTTGTATCGATTGATAAGACAAGATCAGTAAGTCACTCGTCTGATGTTAAGCGTCACGCTTGCTCATAAGAGTTCAAAGACATTTATCAGAATAACTTGAAAAGAGGAAAAAATAACACCTTTTTCTTAATTATTTTAAGAGGTTATACTCAGCGAATTGCCTTGCAGGGTGCAAGGCAATTCGCTGAGTGCGTCACCCAGAGATAATAATATGTTCAATGTCTTGTTCAGGATTTTGTTGCCAATACCGCCTGCACAAAAATAACTACGTTTGTAGCTTTGCGAATGCTGAACATAAAGAGCCATGTAAACGACATTTTCACCCATTGATTCCCAACTCGAACGCCCTTGTGAGCGTTTTTAGCTCCAACTATTTTCGCCAACTTAGGGCTATTCGAACGCGCTACTTATAATACAATCCCGCCTTTTTTCTTTTTATTTCTGTATGCTGTCTACGTACTAAGAGTTTTCCTACAACTAACGTTCCAAATCCAAATCACTTTGCTCCCCAGGGAGTTTCATACAACTTTACAGCCCCGCGTATATAATGCCTTGCTTTACGTAGAGATTGCGTGATATGTAATTGAACAATTTCGAGCAGGTGGTATGAAAATACAGTAATGTCTGCTTGGCGGTTGAATAACTGACAATGGCACATCCCCAGGTGGGCTCTGCAAAGTCGTAGCACTGCAAATCACACATTATGTAACATATACATATCGACCTTATGATTTGGGTTTTTCATAAGTTATTTCTTTCTAGCTACTGCCCATAGTGCGAGGCATGATGCAACGACGAGCGCACCGCACTCAAGATGCTTAAGAATATTATATTTCAAAGTAATATAAATTTATTTTTTTAAATTAAAAAAAAAATGAATAAAATCAAAACGTACGGGCACAGCAAATAATGTGTTGATTGCATGAAAAAAAAACCACTGAAATCGGACATGTTAAGAGGTAGAAAAGAGTTTATTCTTTTAGTATGGACAAGAACTAGCTATGCAATCCTCTTAAGAAGGCTTCCGGACGAAGCCGAAACATCCGCGCCGATTGTGCAGGTATCGACAACGCGGAAGTCACTTACGCCCGTTTTATTAATATAGCATTTTAATGAACGTGAGTTTCAATAACATTATTTCCTATACTTATAAAAAACTAGGTAGAACCAAGTAGAAACCATCAGACCGCAGGGTTATATTATACCTCATATTAAAGGTAACTAATCAAAACAACTAAACGTATGATTGGCACATCTGTGTCTTGTAAACAGCCGTGCGATTCTCTAAGAGCAAACATCGTTGCATGTTTGACAACATCCGTGAAACAAATGAATAGTGTAATATAATTTGAAATCATATCATACTTCATTGCATAAATCCTTATTTGATTGTATATTTAAAAACTA
This sequence comes from Selenia dentaria, assembly GCA_917880725.1. NCBI lineage: Eukaryota > Metazoa > Arthropoda > Insecta > Lepidoptera > Geometridae > Selenia > Selenia dentaria. Next base: position 31,160,326 of record OU862895.1, on the reverse strand, counting down.
TTTCGATACTGACCAACAATATGGGAACATTAAAAACTTTAAAGGATAATGATGGAATGACACAGAGGAGACGTCACGAAAAAAGAGAGATGAATTTGGGACGGAGAAAGAAATCCAATGAATATGGAATAATTATCCAGGATTCCATAAAAAATGTAAACTCCAAATGTGGACTCCGTAAAGTGAAACTGGTCAGATCACGTTTCAGAAAGAAGGACTCTGTAAAGTGAAACTGGACAGATTACGTTACAGAAAGGAGGACTCCGTATAGTGGAACTGGTCAGGTCACGTTACAGAAAGAAGGACTCCGTAAAGTCGAACTGGTCAGATCACGTTACAGAAAGAAGGACTCCGTAAAGTGAAACTGGTCAGATCACGTTAAGGAAAGAAGGACTCCGTAAAGTCAAACTGGTCAGATCACGTTACAGAAAGGACTCCGTAAAGTGAAACTGGTAAGGTCACGTTACAGAAAGAAGGACTCCGAAAAGTCGAACTGGTCAGATCACGTTACAGAAAGAAGGACTCCGTAAAGTGAAACTGGTCAGATCACGTTAAGGAAAGAAGGACTCCGTAAAGTGAAACTGGTCAGATCACGTTACAGAAAGAAGGACTCCGTAAAGTGAAACTGGTCAGATCACGTTACAGAAAGAGGGACTCCGTAAAGTCGAACTGGTCAGATCACGTTACAGAAAGAAGGACTCCGTAAAGTGAAACTGGTCAGATCACGTTATGGAAAGAAGGACTCCGTAAAGTCGAACTGGTCAGATCACGTTACAGAAAGGACTCCGTAAAGTGAAACTGGTCAGGTCACGTTACAGAAAGAAGGACTCCGTAAAGTATACTGGTCTGGTCACGTCATCTATTTAATATATGTATATTTGTAATCTTACTTTTTATTTCTTATCAGCTAGCTAGGCCTTCAGCTAGGCCTAGCTAGGCCTTCAGCTAGGCCTAGCTAGGCCTTCAGCTAGGCCTACAGCTAGGTATTCTTCCAATGTAAGTATCCGTTACGTTACAAGAGATGACAAGAAACGTTGAAAAATCAACTTTATGTACAAGGGCAATATCTCATAAAATATTTGACATCGGTGAGCTCGTTGACGAGCGCATCGACGAATTATTACAGAATCGCACGGCTGTTTGAGCTCTAGCGTCAACATGCAAATGGGAAATCGGAGGATACGTGGTTGTATGGAGGAAGTCAAGAATGATGAACTGACTACGATCTGTGGATGAAACTTCTTAACAATAGTACATAATATTTAATATAGGTAAAAATATATACTTTTCGCTCGACGTTTCGACCATGTTACATTGGCCGTGGTCACGAGCTGACATAAGCTCGTGACGTGATTAATACGTGATAAGTCCCGATAAACATTTAAAACATGTGTTCAAATCGCGAAAGTTAAAAAATTACTAATAGTACATAATTAATAGTCAGCACTTACAAATTGTTTATATCAGCAAAAATATCTATAATATTTACATATATCTTAAATTGAATAAAGAAAATTTGAAGTCAAAAATGACTTTTATTATACAAGTCCTATTTTATGAAATTTAAAGTTACCAAAATTAACATAGACGTATTTATAACTTGTCAATAAAATTTCAATTCGTATCGCAATAATAAAAACAAGAAATATAAAATGTTGAGCATCCATCCACTTGCATGTTGTTTAATATAGCTGAACAAATTTTATTTAACGACATAATATTTTAATATCAGTATAGATTACACACACTTTAATTTTTATTTATTAACATAAAAAAGCGAAGTTTGTGAGTGTGTATTTTTGTTACTGTAACACGCTTAAATGGCTGAACAGATTTCTATGAAATTTATAATTAGCCGGGTGGACTGAACACATGGGCTACTCTTCATTATAATCCAACGGGTAGTTCCTGAGGGATATATATTGATAAACTTCCTCCATGTGACTGGTGACACGGGCAGCTATCAATATATTCCATCAAAGGTCACACGGCCAGACACAATTGAAATGTCATTATTATAATGACATCGACTCTTGAAGGGATATAAAAGTTTATCCCCAGTAAAGCAATATAATTGATTTCATTCTCTTGTTTTTTTTAATGATTTTCCTCGATGGCATTGGAACTGCACGTATAATTATATATTATTATGTGTGGGACCGCTGTAAATGAATTACTGAATTCTCTTTAATATACACTATATAATAATATCGACTCTTTCCAAAAAAGTGGTTGCTATAGACCTAATTTGCAACAAACAGCCAATGAACCGGAGGTCGAGATTCGCGAGTTCAGTTTCAAGTTAATAAACTTCTTCAAAATACTACACCGTCAATGATGATATCATCAAGATAAATCAACATTTTTCAGTTTTTGAAGTGTAACTCAAAAAGTGCTTGACCGAATTTATTCAAATTTATATACAACGGAAGTGTACTCTATCAAACAAAATAATCATAAAAATCGGTTCATAAATGACAAAGTTATCCGATAAAAAAACACATTAAAAAATACGGTCGAATTGAGAAACCTCTTCCAGTAAAAAAGCTTAAGGTAGATAAATAGAACATGAAAAAAACATTTTTGTTATAGATTTGGAATGGAACACTGTCCATGAAATTAAAATGTGATAAAAATCATTAAAATGAATACAAATCTATGAATACAAAAACTTATAAAAGTTTTTGTATTTCAAGCAAAATGAAGAACCTAGTGCGTAACAGGTACATGATTTTTTTCAATGCAAAATATTTCTACCTTGGAATGGTCAACTGTTGGTATCCAGGCAAGTGTCAGCACATTACTCACGGAGCTAAACAACAGCTATTCAGTCAATGAGAAGCTTAAAGAACCTCATTCCGGTCACGGATCAATGCCAATTGGATAAAAACGTTCATTTGTAGTTGATTTACGTTCATTCAGTGGATGGTTAACCATGGAAGGTGGCCATTAGCCGCAAAGGGCGTCGTTTAATGAAAAAGCGCGCGTGAACACTTTTTGCCAACCTGGCGCTTTTAGATTCAGACTCTCACATGGCTCTTTTATAATGCTGTTGGTGGTATTAGCGAACAACTAAAGTTTATTGTGATATATTCATGACACGGTGGCGTGCCATATAGACACGTATTGTTGTATTTAATTTGATAAGTAGATAGTAGACACCCATAGTAAAAAAAAACATAGACATGCAAAAAATAAAATATTTGAAGTAATAAAGAAACGAAAATGAAACTTACAATCTAGTAGTACCCTTATTTGAAGAAATAAAGACCCGAAAATGAAAAATCTAATCCAGTAGCAATCTAATTTGAAGTAATAAAGAAGCGAAAATGGAAAATTGAATCCAATAGCACACTTATTTGAAGTAAAAAATTACCAAGATACAATTAAGATTTCATTTTCATAAAATGCCTACTAACTATTTTTTTACCTTATTTGAATAATTTTAAAATTATTATGTGCATACTAATTAAAATTTAAATTGTTTGTTTCATATTAGTATTAAATAATGTCGATGAATTTGACTTATATGTTATTTTACGGTTTCATCCAAGCAGTTATGTCCATGTTAAAAGTATATCTATTATAAGGTTAAATACGGCTTACGTTTCCAGAAGGGGGGACCATGTGTTGCCTCAGCGCTGGTCGTGCGCGTCTATCTTGCATTAGTTGCATGACGCGTCCGCATTCACGCCTCCCGGGAGGTTGATTGGTACACACCACCAAGGTTCTTATTCATTTTACTGTCCAGCAAAAAAGTTTATGCTTTCCTTTTTAGCTTTCGCAAAAAATGCCTACATTGAATAGTGTCTATTGGCACTTACACATTGCTGTATGATTATGTCAATTTCCCTGATATTCTGGTGCAGCTTATGATGTATCTCACTGTGTTTGGAAAGAAACAGCCCAAATAAAGAAACACCCGTAAACTTGTAGACATGTTATGTTACATTATTTTGTTTCCCATTAAAAACTTACATTTGCAATTGTAGAACAAACCGTGATAAATATCGAAGTAAGAAAGAAACTTTTTTGCAAAAAGTACAAACTTAATGTTGCGTTAGTCGGATGACTTACACTTTCGTTCTTTGTACGGTACTGTAGGTGAAACTAACAGACTCGTAATATGCAGTTTTTAATAAAAAAATGAAATACCACGAATAGGCTAGTTTAACGGTTTTTTTAAATGTCACGTGTTATGAGAAAAAATGTACGATCAAATATAAATTGTATAACTCAAGTCTACATTTGCTACTGAACGTACTTCAGAAAAAAGGCTCTTAATGTTAAAGTTTCCAAATCTCGATCGAAACTCTCCATCGAAAATCAGAAACCTCTGAAATGCCGTCCCAGTAGGTACTCGTGCTCCATGAAAGCGCCGAGCTGAAAATGATACACATCAAATAGTGTTCACAGCAATGCAAGGTTAACAAACCCTAGAATAAATAGCCTGCTAAGTACTAGGAAATGTTCGATACAAGTTATTCATAGCATTGTTATTCTAACTGTTGTCTCTCAGTTCATCTATGAAAATCTAATGTACGTCAGGAAAAACAGGAACTGTTTTGATAAAAGGAGTGATGCTCATTCCATCAACACACGGAATAAGCACAAGCTATCCGTACATGTAACGCGTCTCCACAGATTAATACCTCCATGCGCTGCTGAGAAAAATAATCCTGACAGACAGGCGGAGAACGAAGTGATTATATAAAAGGTCCATGTTCTTTGTTATTTCTGATTTAACGTTTTTATTTTAATAAAATTATATTGAAAATTATAAGAAATTAATAAATCATTATAATAAATTAAATATATTTAAAACGTTGTCTTATGCAGATATTATATTGATAGCTTCCGACTATTAATTTGTTTTGACATTTAATATTCTTTTTTATCGTAAACTAGCGACTGCCCGCGACTTTGTTCGCGTAGTAGGTTCGGCTTTTGGCCTCGCTATAACCTCCCATGTTTTCTTGGTTTTCTTTTATATGGACTTTCTCCTGACAATAGTTAATACAACAAAAAAAAATAAGCAATATTCTTCTATCCGTTCTCAAGTTATAGCGTTAACAGGAGAAATATATATATATATATATCCTATTTAAATGTATAGATATATATTATATATTTTTATATATATAATTATATAACACATTCAACTCTTCAAAGGGTTGTGCATATACATATATTGAAATTATCGCTTTACTGTAATTTACCAATAAATAGATGATTGTTTATTGTTGAATGTCACGGAGCCCTAAAAATTTTTGATAGTTCTATGCAAATCGTTTCTTTTTACATTCTCGAGAGCAATGCATCCGGGTCACTTAAAGAATGTTAAAAATCTCGGAAACTAAAAATGATAGGTTATTGCAATAAATTGTATTTAATAGACAATGTAATACTCCTTAAATGAAAGTAAAAAAAATATGAGTCACCATACATTTTATTAACACAAAATTACATAAAGAAAAAAACTGCTGATCTCTCCTTAAAACAAAAATAGGAAACATGAAATTTTTGAACTTTATTACGATTTTCTTGAATTTTAATACTTCGTATTGCCTCCTCGTGCTTCCATTACTGCGTTTACGCGGTTTAGCATGCTGTACACCAATTTTGAGCTCACGAAGCGTGATTGGGGGAGGGTTTCGTTGTTTTACGCATCTGCCTAGCTCGTCCCAAGCATGCTCGATCGGGTTGATATCCGGGCTGCGCGCTGGCCACTCCATACGAGTAATGTTCATCTCTTGAAGGTAGTCATTCACAATCCTACCTGTATGAGGTCGGGCATTGTCATGCATAAATATAGCATCCTCACCTAAATTGACCATAAATGGACCAACGTGATCATTGAGGATTTCTTCCACATATCTTTCGCTAGTTAAAGAGCCGTTTTCTATGATCACCAGCTCTGTGCGACTTTCAGAAGAAATTCCGGCCCACACAAGTACAGACCCACCACCGTAGGCTACTTTTTCTTCGATGCATGCTTGCTTGAATCTTTCCCCTGGTCTTCGATACACTCTGTGTCTTCCATCGTGCTTGTAGAGCATAAATTTTGATTCGTCGGAGAACATAACTTTTGACCAATCTTCAATACTCCAATTTACGTGGCTCTGGGCATATCTTAGTCTTGAAATACGATGCCCACGCTCCAGTTTAGGGCCGTTTGCAGGTCTAAGGGGTTTTAAGTTAGATTCAGCAAGCCGACGTCTTACTGTCCATGCACTTGGGTTACTTCCTCCGAGGCGTCGAAACTGATTTGTGAGTTCAGTTCCTGTGAGAAAGCGATTTCGAAGCATGGTGTTCACCAAGTATCGGTCTTCTCGTGCTGTGGTACACCTGGTTCTGCCCGTTCCTGGTCTGCGTAGGTTAGAACCAGTTTCTTCGTAACGTCGGAGAACTCTTTGTACTGTTGACAGCGACACACCGACAGTCCTGGCTGTATCGCGCTGACTCCGGCCGGTTTCCAGCATTGTAAGTATTCTGGTGCATTCTTCAGGCGTAAGCGACATAATTTCAGCTTGAATAATGAATATAGAGCACTATCAACATGGTTTATGTACCCACATAAATGACAGATTACAAACAAAAGCAAAACCAAATGCTGTAATTTCGTAGTTCCATCTTCGAAAGTGGCCCTTTTTCAAATTTGATTTTTTTATGATATAACTTTACAATAACTAAGAAGTTTTAATACCTTCATTTAAGGAGTATTACATTGTCTATTAAATACAATTTATTGCATTAACTTAGCATTTTTAGTTTCCGAGATTTTTAGGATTCTTTAAGTGACCCGGATTCATTGCTCTCGAGTGTAGATATAAATAAGTGAGCTTATTTGAAACGGTTTTTCCTTTTATTATGACATGCCGGTACATTAGTAAGTTTCTGCATGGATGATGACACGACACGGCAGGTGCCACTTTGTGTGGAGCCCCGGTGTCGCTCCGCGGGGCGCCGCCGCGGGACCGATATATGGGAATCTAGATTTATTCCAAGTACGGATAGTATTACTTTTTAAATATTTACTCCACACTTGTAAGCGTTGCTGAAATTTAAATCACTAGGAACTAAACTATATAGCGGTTGTAAGGCTGTTTATAATGTGTGAAACTAAAATAAGGTAGGTTATTCATAAAAGACAAGAAAAATGCGTCCAAAATATATACATTCATGACTCGTAATGCCAGTTTTGGTCAAGCTTAACCAAATCAAGCGCATCAGATAAAGGACACATTTCATAGATTTGTATAAATCATAGTAATGTTAACATTACAATTACAGCTGTGCGATTCTCTATGAGCAAACGTCGTTGACAACATTCGTGAAACAAATGACGAGATGACAAGAAACGTTGGAAAAGCAACCTTATGTACAAGGGCGATATCTCATAAATATTAGACATCGGTTAGCTCGTCGACGAATCATTACAGAATCGCTCGGCTGGTCAAACAAATATATATGTTATAATGTACACAAATATTAATAAAGTTATATTATTATTAATGGGATATTTACCGTGGTAAGGTTGAGGAAATTATGGAATGAGCTCCCGATGTTTCGGCGCAGTTACATGCACCATGTTCACGGGAAGACTTAGTCTTCCCGTGAACATGGCGCATGTAACTATATAATCATATAACTTTAGAGAACAACCGTGATAGTTTAAAACGACAAATATTAATATAAACTCCAAGATATTTTCGTAAATATGTCAAATCTTATACCTAAAATATATAATTATTAATGTGTGTTTAAATGTACAATATATACACAACTACAACTAGTTAATACATTAATATATTCGTGTTCATATATACATGTTATGTATACGTGAGTAATATATAAAATAGTACTTACTAGGTACATCTTGCAGGACCCCTGTAGAGTAGAGCACAAGCATCGTTTTAACAATTACATTACACTTAACATACATATAATTGTATACATTTACATTATTTAAATTTTAGTTTGAAAATTCTCGTGAGTTTGACACATATTTCTTTTTATATTAAAACCGACTTTACTCACGTAATTAGCCGACGTTATCGACCTGGGTTTTGGGCATGTCCGATGCCTATCCTCAGGGAGTTTACGGAGTTTACTCGGCCCGGCGCTAAAGCCGCGGTACGCGGGCGCGCTATGTGGTGAGGGGATGCGCTCGGTACTGGTAGTGCGCCGCCTCATCTCCCGTATCCACGGAGATTGCACTCGGGCAATATTAACATATGCTACTAATTCTATTTATAATAACATTCTATTATCGTGGAATAGGCCATCTCCATCCCTCGGTCTCTACCCCTTGCAAGTTACTCAGTCATGAAGCAGTAGTATGCAAACAATGTATTACAGTTCGAAGGGCAATGTTTCCAGCGAAGTTACAGGGCAAGGGATTTAACATTGTATATCTCAAGGAGACGAGCGTGGTGCATCGTCATAGAGCGTTCTATTCTTGTAGTTTATAATTCTGAATGGCACTGAAATTTTATGAGCAAGCGTAACGCTTTACATCAGGCGAAAGTCTTGCTCGTCTGGCTGGTGCCAGTTCACATAAAAACCTACTTGCGTTTAATTCATCGAGCCGTTACAGCGTGAAGAAATAACAAAAATAAATGTAATAACACACTCACAAACATTCGCGACCTTAGTGTGAACATGTATACATTTTTGAGGCAACTATGTGCGTGTAAGAGAGGCATTACGAGTATATCAGCTCATTTCTAGATATCAAGGATATCAACAAGGATTTTGGTCTATAATTTGACCTACAATTAATTCATTTTAATTTCTGCTTTGTACAGTATTAATTGAATTGATATTATTTCCAAATTACTAGCAGTGATATTATGTTTTCAACCGATTTAAAAAGAAGGAGGTTCTCAAGTCAAGGCGTATATTTTTGTATCTATTCATACAAACATATTTACAACTAACTATTTACAGAGTTGTTTGATATTGATAATTCTTTTTTTATTTGTTGAGTGTACTTTTAGGGTGGAAACATTTAAATTTCATTAAATTCGGTCAAGCAGTTTTCGAGTTACACTCCAGTAGCTGAAAAGTGTTACTCCTATCTTGATGATATGAACGGTGAATGACAATCGATCCCGTGAGTAGCAAGGGCCACTTGCACAATTCACACAAAAGGGGTAAAATAACTAAAAGTCATACCCTTAAATCTCAAGTATCACTCACTGTCATGGTGCCCCATGACAGTTCAAAAATATTTCTTATCACAATATTGTGTGCATGGTACCTACCAACTTCGACAAGTTCTTTCACACTTTTTGGTGTTGAAGTCGGTTCCATTATTTAGTAAAAAAAAAATATAGCAAAACCTCTAGGTATTTTGTCACGCATATATCTATTTATATATAAATGAGCCCCTATGTCTCCTGGTCACGCTATAACTTGAGAATGGATGGAACAATCTCGCTAATTATTTTTAGTTGTGTTAACTATTTTCAGGACAAGGTTCTTATGAAAGAAAAGATGGGAGGATAGGGCGAGGCCGAAGGCCAAGCCTACTACGCGAACGAAGTCGCGGGCAGTCGTTATAGAATAGCATATATATACGAGTAGTACCAAGACGTAACGGATCTATCAACCCTAACATTCCCAGAGATGTATACGAGTAGTTACTGGACTCGAAACTAATAATAATTGGTTTAGTTTCGTGTAGGTTTATTCCATTTCATTGTATTGTATGAGTAGTCAATGATCACACATGGAAGGTGCTCAGGTCAGGCCCGGTACACCTCCCCGGGGTGCCGCAGGGTAACCAACACAATCTAGATTTACTGCGAGAACTGACACTACCGTTGTACATTACACTGAATCATCTACGATGCTTTACTACCATGTCGTTATAAGAAATGTTAACTTCTTTAGTCAAACCAGTAGACTCTAAGAATGTGTACTGTGTGACAAGGTTATTACCTTGTATATTTAGAATTACGATGATTGTGCATGCGAGAATAGTGAATACATTGCGAAGTGTAACAGCGCGCAAGGGTCAGGGAGTAAACTTGATCACTTTATCCGGAAACAGAGGGCATTCCATGTACTAACAGGTAGCTGTTAGTATTGTTGTTGTCTTTCTCGGCCGTACAATCACTCCACGCGCGCTGTACAAGACAGTATGCTTTTCACAATATTCACAAGTGTCATTGTTTTATGCCCGTAGCTCACCTCCACTGCGAAACCATAACAGCGGAACCGCATTAATTTCGCTGTGTTTTGTCCGTATACTAATATAAGTTTTATTTACTGTAATAATAAAAAAATTAATACAAATTGTACGTACATTATTTAGAATTAAGCATAATTCATTATTGATTGATTAAAATTATATGTATCTAGTAATAACGAGAACAATTTTGTTGATACCAAGTAAATAGTATTGTCGAGATACGTTTCACGTATTTATAATCTCCAAAAGAGCATTGAAAAGTTGTACCATAACCTTTTTCTACGTGAATCAGTAATTTATTTAATTTATTGAATCGGTAATGTTAACACAAAACCTGTGTTTTGGTTAGAAGGTATGGTGCCGGTGAAATTACAGACGTTTGGGACTAAACAACTTAATGTGCCAGGGCTACGAGCGCAGTGCAGTTCGACACTTGTGAGGAACTGCATCTGTTCTAGGCAGAGGTTACCACTTAAGATCAGGTGGGCCTCGTGCTTGTATTGTTTCCCAATAACATAAAAAAACTTGGATTAAGTAGTTAGTGTAGTGTTCGGTTTAAATTGATGTTTATTTTTTCTCATCCCGGTGTTTCGAAAATTAAAGGTAACAATTTAACCCGTTAAAACAGTCTTATATTTTAAGATATTTTCATTTTATCTTTCAATTTTTTACTTCTTTCGTTAGTTTTGAATTTTTTTTTTATTTTTTTATTTATTTATTTATACACAAGACAGTATACAATCAAGTTAGAAATAGGACTTAAACTAATGCAGTTTTGAGCTGGATTGTATTCCACAAATTTGTGTAATTATAAAAACAGAGTGAAATAGACGGATAAGATATTGGGTTTAACCGAATACACACAACTGCGAAAACATATCGAAGGTATGTGCATACAGTACTAATTAATAGCGTTGATTGTCATTCGGAGAAGCCAGACTCAACACGGAGTTTGTATCTGGTCTGTTTATTTTGGGTTTGGTATAAAGGATATCTTTCAATACAATATTGTAAGACCTTAGCTTAGCGGTAAAAATGTCGATTTTATTGTTGTTCTTAGCCAGTTCGTTATACTGACGAGCCATCCTTACCAGGGGATTATAGAAAGAGATGTTATTTTTATAAATCTGTAAAGCAAAAAGATTAGATTTGTTAGACCTACGTGCACTGTACTTTATGTTAATGTTTATATTAGAGAGCAAATTAGGGGTGTCTACTACGGAGTGAATTATTTTGTACAGATAGATGAAGTCAAAATACTTTCGGCGATTTTCCAGCCTTTGGACATTAAATCTGATCAGCCTCGCATCATAGTCAAGATTGGAGCGACCAAGTTGTTGACGGTAACATAGCATTCTTAAAAATTTTCTTTGTATCCTCTCAATTACATCAATATGCACTTGGTAATGTGGAGACCAAATAGGGGTGCCGTACTCTAAAATGCTTCTAATAAGAGCAAAAAAGAGATAAAGGATGGAACGGGAGTTTTTAAAGCCTTTTGTGGATCTGAAAACAAATCCGACGAGTTGATTGGCTTTCGTCGTCATGTGTTGGTAATGGGCTCTAAACGAAAGTTTATCGTCGAACAGAATGCCAAGATCTTTAGCAACATTTGATCTTGTAAGAACTAAGCCATCAATTAAATAATCATTAATGAGTGCATGACGTTTGTTAGTGAATGTGATAACAAAGCATTTATTGATGTTAAGATACATATGATTTAACTTACACCAGTGAGAGACAATATTTATATCTTTTTGTAAGAGATGGCAGTCGGATAAGGAAACAATAGTGTTAAAAATTTTCATGTCGTCAGCATATAACAAACATTCACAAGATAATTGTTCAACAAGATCGTTTATAAACACAATAAATAAGAGAGGCCCTAAATGAGACCCTTGGGGTACCCCAGAGGTTACATGCACCGGAGAAGAAATAAATCCCTTCAGAGCGACCAGTTGAGACCTGTTACTGAGGTAAGACGTTATCCATCGGAACAAGCTACCTTGAATGCCATAGGCGGCGAGCTTACTACAGAGTAATCTGTGTCGCACCTTGTCAAAGGCTTTTGAGAAATCTGTGTAGATAGAGTCAACTTGACCTCCCATGGCAAAGCTTTTACAGAGGTAGTTCTTGTATTCCAAGAGGTTAGTGATGGTTGATCTGCCAGTAACAAATCCGTGTTGTTTATCTGAGAGAAGGGGCTTAATGTGGTTGTATAGATGACTGTAGACTAAGGATTCGAACAATTTTGCGAAACTTGATAGAATGCTTATAGGTCTATAATTTTCGCAGAGGGATTTATCTCCGTTTTTTAAAATTGGAATTATGTGTGCAGTTTTCCATCGCTTAGGAAAGGTTCCACTAGAAAGTGATTTATTAAATATGATGGCTAAAGGTACACTCAGTTCTTTCCCACAGAGCTTGATAAATGATGGAGGAAGTTGGTCAGGTCCAGCACCTTTATTTTTATCTAGCTGTTTTATTTTATTAATAATATCAGTTTCAGTAATGACAATAAACGATAAAGAATTTGTAGATCTACTTGCAATAGTTTCGCAGGAAGATTGAAAGGCTGAAGTTGTGCTACATTGTACGTCTTTATCAAAAACAGATCCAAAATAAGTTGAGAATAGCTCACATATGCCCTGCCCATTTGAAGATGAGGCATTGCCATAGTTCATAACGTGTGGGATTGATACATGGCCTTTTCTGTTGTTCACGAAACTCCAAAATAGTTTTATATTTTGCTCCATTGATTCTTCTGTTGAAGAAATATATTTTTTGTAGCATTGATCTGCCATTTTCTTAAATCTTTCACGCAGTAAGGTAAATGAGTCATAATCTCTGGGGTTGTTGAACTTTTTAAAACGCTTATGGTATTTGTTTTTCTCTTCATTACATTTAATTAATGGTGTACTGTACCAAATTGGATAATTTTGGGGTTTTAATGTTAATATTGGTGTATATTTATGAATGATTTCAAAAAGCTTATCATAAAAGATGTCAGTACAAGTATCTACGTCTGAACTCGACAAAATGCTATCCCATTCTATCATACCTAACTCATATTGAATATCTTGGTAACAACACTTTGAAAAGTTCAACCTTTTATTATTGCGTTTACCTAAACATTTTAATGTGCTCTTCCTCAAAGGGAACTCAAACTCGATTGCGGGGTGATGCCTATCTATTAGACTCAGCGGGTCAGCCTTATTAACTTTGAAGGACACAACCGTCGAAAGTACCAAATCAAGAATGCGTCCGTTGTCATTAGTGATGTTGTTAAGTTGACTTAAATGACAAAGTGAAATGAGTTCATTTAATAGAGAGAGTTTTTTACTGTATTTAGTTTGTGATGGCTCAAAAGTACAAAGAGAGGTGCATGCGTAGTCAGGCGTATTGAAGTCTCCAATAACAATATAATTCTCATCAGGGCAGTAAGTTAATAATACTCTTTGGCAATTATTATAGAACTCATCTAGCTTTGCACAACATAGATCCGGAGGTAGGTAGCAGAGACAAATATTAAGATTTTTAGAATTACAAGACTTTGGCACTATAGTTATCCAGATATCCTCTATACCACTATCCCAAGATGCCTGGCGGATAACTTGGAAAGATTTTTTAATGGCGATGAGAACACCGCCACCCTCAACTTTTGTTGAATTGGTCTCAAAGCGGTCTCTTCTGAAAATGTTATAGCGAGCGTCCATAATTTCCCCATCAAACACACTATGGTTCAAGTTAGTTTCCGTTAGACAAACAACGTCATAATCAGAGTTCAATACATTTAAATAAAACTGTGACAATTTAGTACGAATTCCATTAACATTTTGGTAATAAACATTAATCATTATGATTTTATGATAAAAACAGAGTAATAAATAACGTTTGATAGAAGAAAGAAACCTAGTTTACAAAAGTTTACTGAGACAATCAATATTCTTAACGAGTATAGCGGGACTTTGCTCATCCTTGCGGATATATATTTGGCCGAAGCGGACCCAGACAAACTTAAAATTATTTTCTTTACAATACTTCCTTGCCGCAGCGTGCACCTCCTTTGCTTCCGGTGAAAGATGTTCAGCAAAATATATCCTCCGGGTCTCGCCAGTTAAGCCAACATGAGATGAGGCCAGTTTGTCTTTTGGGTGAGCTTTATTAAAACGCGTCACTGAGGACAAAATAAGGTCACGAATCCGCTGCGATGAGAGAGTGACGAGGATATTCCGTGGTCTCTTTGAAGATGCATCCATTTTAGCAATACGACGACAAGCTCTTACTTCACTCTCTGGTATTACAACTTGTAGACAATCACAAAGTTTTTTAAATAATACCATTAAATTTTCCGTTTTGCTCTCGGGTACTTCATGAATCTCAATATTCAAATCACGTGAAATTTTTTCTACAGTAACTAATCGAGATTGTAACTTGGATAATGCATTATTAGTTTTGATGAGATCCGATTTTATTTGTTTAATATCGGTATCATTTTTAATAATTTCCGACTTCAAGTCTTTTTGTTCTGCAGATAAATAATCAGTAGTAGAAGTAAACTCACTTTTTAGATTTTCAACCGCACGGCTAACCTGCGCGGCCACCATTTTTCCAATATCCTTATTAAGTGCCGCTCTTAAATTAGACATAATAGCTGAGTCCGGCGCCAGTTTCAAGTCAAAGAGCTTGCTAATGCTCTCCATCGAAACAGGCTCATTTGTTAAGTTCGAGGTACTCGGTATGGTAGTAGTAGCAGCACAGTAGCTGCTATCCAGAGTCAAGTCACCAAATGAGACGTTCACAGTCTCGTTCGGAGAGAGCACCTGGCTGCGGTGCTGGCGACAGGGAGTATCGTCATTATTTTTGCGTCGGGTCACATTCTGACAATACGGACAGCTCAAAGATTTTATTTGGTCATTAGTAAGTGCCCTAGATGTTTCTTTTGTGAGGTTTAGGCATCCAAAACAGTATTCCGAAGAGCAGACATTGCATTTTAAGAAATTATTGTTCTTGAGAACAGTCTTGCATCCATGACAGTGCATTTTAGTTAAGTTTATCACTGACAGAATATAAAATGATGTATAATGGTCGTCGAAACGTAATACAAAGTAATCGCAATAAATAAAGCGTTCTCGGTACTTTGCAATAAGAGCGGTTCTAACCACGGCTACATACACAGTGTGAGCGCCACAGAATACGCCGTAGTAGTCGAGCGGATCGCGTTCGCCGGCCGACACAGCACGACACGGTTCGCGATACTTTTCCAATTGGCACAGAGTCGACACAGTGCACGATTACTATTGCAAACCACCCTGAGTTTCGTAAATGTTTTGGTTGATATTTTGTAAATGAATTGGATTTCAATATATCCGATATCACCCACTTATCAAATTCACTGTGTTAATGAGTTATTAGCACTTAGAACACGTCAAAACAAACTTTGAACACTATATTGTAATTTTTTTGTAAGAGCAAAATAAAACCGTCTATGACTTGCGACACCGGGTGTGAGGAGTTTTCTATATATAGGTATGTTAGATAAAGAATACTTACTTGCTATTTTGTTATAAGCTGTTTTTCTTTGTTTTCATATTAAATTTATATTGTCTGTTGCGTCACTACGGGTCGAAGCTGAAAACCAGCCAGCCAAATTGAAATAATGTCTATACATTTTTTTTATGGGATAGATTGGCAAACTAGCAAGCACCTGATGGTAAGTGATACCGTCGCCCACGAACATCCGCAATACCAGAGGTCTCGAGGATGCGTTGACGACCTTTCGGGAAGGATGATAGGAAGGAAGGGTGAAGGAAAGGGAGAATGGGGAAGGGAGGAATTGGGCCTCCGGAACCTTCCACGAACCAACGAAACGCAATAGCACTTTACGTTGGTGATGTGGGAGTGCGGTACTTCCCCGGTCGTGCCGGCCTATTCGGCTGTGGGGTTGCAGCGTGCCACTACCACCGAAAACATAAGTGAGCACAATGTTTGCGCACTAATTTTTTTATATAAGTACCCAATTGTTTTCTGTCGGTAGGTAGGTTACTGCGCACAAGGCTGTATAGAAGGTGTGCTTCTCACCGTAACACGCCCACTCATTACGGACATTCCGGGAATCCTAATTGAGAGGAATCAGAGCATTTATTTAAACGGTAGGTTGGAAACGTTCTTTATAAGTTTATGCTGGTGAGGAGCTTATCAAATTAATATGTTTAAGAAGTTGAAAAGATTTCCCAAATCGGTTTAGCAGTTAGTAGTTAGTAGTTAGTAGTCGGGCTGTAAGTCCGATGCAGGTTCGCTTACACATATCCCACTAATATTATAAATGCGAAAGTTTGTTTGTATGAATGTTTGTGACTTTTTCACGCAAAAACTACTTCGGATTGAAATTAAATTTCGTATATAAATAGATGAGGCGCTGGAATATCATATAGGATACTTTTTCATCATCATCATCCATCACCAACCACGCGGGTGTGACCGCGGGGCGCAGCTAGTAAGCAAAATTGTGATTCGGTTATTTTCATTATTGCGAATGTTGTACTACTACTGCGCTTGTTCGACCAAACCGTACTTCTAATCATAATACCTAATTATTCAATACTATATGTCATGTTACAGTCAAACAAGAAATTGTGATTTTTTTACTGTTATGAAGATATGGACTAATAACACCTATATTGTATTGTAATAAGGTAGACAATCATATAAATTAGGCATACTTATAGTTAATAAGAACGAACTTTATATTTTTTGCATACCATGAAGGTGAAATTGTGGAGTACTACACCTTAAAATGTTACCAACTTTGTATGACCTAGGACTCATGCAAATAAAGATGTTTGATATTGATATGTTCTACCAGCTGCGGTACCCGCGAACTCCGCCTTAAAGATTTCTTCCCGACGCGTCTGTCCCGCGGGATGACATTTTCAATAATAATAGAGTATAGCGCATGTTACTCCAGAATAATGTAGCTTTAAAGCGAGATGGTGAATGCCAGTGCAACCCTATCTCGCACCATCTGGCGGAAGACTGCTCACTAGTGGGTCTGAGCCCCACATACCCCCTTCCGTCTACCCCCGATGCAGAAGGGAAGTGGACAGCATTTCCCCTCTCAAAAAAAAAAAAGCTTTACACAAATGAAAGCTTTTTTCTAATTGTTGGAGTGCTTATTGAGTATATGTACATTCCCCGTTCTCCTTCTCCTTCCCCTCCCCCTCAACCTTCACCCCTTCTATCTTTTCCTTCCTATCATCCTTCCTCAAAGGTCGGCAACGTATCCCCGAGACCTCTGGTATTGCGGCTGTCCGTGGGCGACGGTATCACTTACCATCGGATGAGCCGCTTTCTCTTTTGCTAACCTATACCGCAAAAGAAATGGAAAAATAGTCATGAAAGTACAGCCAGCAATAACAAACCCTCGCAATAGCTTCAATTCAACAGGTAAGTTGTTACATTTGTAGAAGGCAATCCGAGTATTATTCAAATTAGCCACAGCCGCGTTTGCGACTAGTGCTTTGATAATGTTATATAAATTAGAATTATTGCTATTCATGGTAGACCCCCCAGCGGTTCCAACGCGACCTTTAATCTACACTCCATGTATAACTTCATTCGCACTGCATGCATTAACGGATTGTACTCGTACTAGCTCAGTCTCCTTTCAGATAAGGCTGTGCACAGGCCAGCAAGTGTATGTAGTCACACCTGATCATGATCTTTATCATCATCAGTCCACATAAATAACTTGGACCCTGATTAGTTGATTTGACGTTAAAACAAGGCGTTATAGCTTAAACATCATTGAAGTTTAACTACTGCAGTGATAGATACCTTCCTCTTTGAGAGAGGCATGTATAAGTCGCATATTATCCACCACACGTTTGCTACACGGAAAGGTGGACGAGCACTGGTCTATCGAGCCAGCCCTAGTGTTGGAGTTGTCGTATCATCCGAAAGTCTCTGACTAGCGATGTGATCATGGATTGTCGATAGGATCATATTATCGATAATCGACAGCCCGCGATATAACTATCGCAGCTAGATCCATACTAGCGACAAGGTGAGATAGCTGGTAAAGTCTGTTAGTTTAGTTACTCGACAAGTTTGTTTTGAGATCCATGCTCGCGCTGCTGACCTTACGAGGACGGAAGCACGGAACCGTTTGTTGAATTTGACACTAAAATAGCCTACAATCATCCAAGTAGAAGCCGAAGCCATCATTGACTACTAGTTGGTATACTTATCATAATTTGAAACGGATATCTCAGGACAACGTGTGCAGTAGAGTGGCGTACAATTTCGAAGCGTATCACGTTAGCCAGCTCTGAAATTTTCAGTCGCGTCTAAACGTGACCCTATTATTAGGCACAAAAATTTTTCATGTCGTAACTTGTTACTATACAATTAAACTCAAATTGGTAACATTAATGATCAACTGAACTCAGTTCAATTAATGTTTATTGATTTGATTATGTTAGTATGTCCTGCTCCTAAGGGCTAATCCATACGGAGCGAGGGCTCGCGCGATTCCTGCGGCGCGCGACAATGGAGCGGAGCGGCGACGTGCGACGCAACGGTGGCACAGGCGAGCTGCGAACACTGGGAGGCATAAATCGAGGTGTCGACGTGTTGACGGTAAGGAAGACTGATGCTCGCTTCCTGTGTGTGCATTGGATAGATACTCCGTGGAGATAGCTCACCAACCTTTAATATATGCAAGGTCTATTGCTAAAGTACGTGTAGCTGCGTACTTCAATTTACTCAATAAAACAATGTCTTACTAATTAATGGAAGTTTTAAGAAATATAAATTCTACCGGTAATGATTCTTAACATGTTTATTGAAGTATCGATCTTCCCCTTTCTAACCCACCAAATACTTGTCGTGTTGCCCAATACTTGTCGTGTTGCCCAATACTTGTCGTGTTGCCCAATTCTTGTCGTGTTGCCCAAGTACTTGTCGTGTTGCCCAATAACCAAAAGCTCCGCTACATGATGTTAAAAATTAAATTCACACTTACACACACATGAATACCGTGCACAAAGATGCATTGAAGTAGTGTATCGTCAACTCTGCAAAGCATGTCTAAAGCTACTATATAAAGCTTTGATAAGCGCTTAAAAGATTTACAAATTACATAAAGTTACAAATATATAGTATAATCCTTATCCAGCTACTTAAACACAAAGTACCCTTAGAGCATGCGCGGCAAACGACAGGAGACAAAATAGAGCTTTTAACAACCGATAAAATTAAACTGAGTGCGCCATCTCTGCGCTCTGCTCCGCGAATAGATATCGCTATTGTGCGCGCATTTACATGATAAGCGCAGTAAACGCTCTGTCCACGTTTATAACACATTTTGAATTAAATATAAACTTATCTACAGCCAATATTGATCACTATGACAGTCAACTTAAAGTCTAAAGTACATTTTCGAAGTTCATAACGTAGTGTGAAAATATAGAACAGGGTGCAGAGCGTGTGAAATTAAGCGGAAATGATATGCATTGGAACCGGAGCGCAGTGAAATACACTCGTCACTGCACGGATTAAAATAAATGGTAAGTTAGTGTTGGCAGCTAATATATTGGCTCCTGCCTGACTGTCGGAGCGGAGATATTTCCTGCTCGGTCGGATCAATCGCAGGAGACAGGCGACTGGCTCGTTAGGCAGGTGAGTAAATTAGCTCGGCTGGAGTGGGGCCTTTGTGTAAACTAGGCTTAATTTGAATGTCTCTTATAGTTTATGCTAGTCGTTGCTGTCTTTGTCGAAAATCACGTCTGTGTCTTGTTTTATTCTTCTGCACCAGCAATGCAATGTACGCATTCTACCGAAGATGTCGCCGTTTTACTACATTATTTTTTATAAAAATGTTCTTTTTATGGTAGGTATGTGAGTGTGTAGTATGTTCCAAACCTCCGGTGATATTTTTTATAGTTATTAGATTTATAGTTTTGAAGACTTGTTCGTTTAATAAACTCGTTGTTAAATGACAAAAAATAAAAATAAACTTTCCACGAGATAAAAATATGCTATTATTCTCACGCTGCAATGACGGACTTTTTGAGCAAAAGGAGTGAACATAATTGTATCCCATCAAAAGCTATAAACAAATTAAGAGATTCCAGCTGGCGATTCACATGAATATGCGCTTGCCTTATAAACGGCCTGATATTGCTCGAACAGCAAAGTTCACGCTTCATTCCCTCACCGAACACTCTGTAAATCACATCCGACATCCGCATCAATAATACTACGCATTACAAGTAGTATGCAATCGCGATATTTGCGATCGGCTGTTTTCCCTTCCAAATTGTGCGCGGCCGTGTCGGATCGTATCGGCCCGATCGGATCGCGTCGACAATAGCCGCCCGATACGATCGCGTCTAGTCGCTGCGTTCTGTCGCACGGTAGAACAATTGATACTGTTTTGAATAACCTTTTGACATTTTATACGTATTGTTAAAAGTAGATTTCTTTGTCACTTTAATTTATCAAAGTTTATTGGTAAATAAGTAACATAAACGTCTGAATTACTATTGTACTTTTAACTATCGATAGTGTCTAACCAAATCATCATTATCGTTGCTATGACACAAGTATCTACTGATTATCCAGATCCCATAAAGTTACAATTATGTAGTGGCCAGAATTAATCGTTTTATGACCACTTCAGATGTGTTATGTTGTCACGCAACCTCTGCGATACGATTACGCGGTCGTAGTGGAGATATTTACAAGTAGGTAAGTGACGAGGCTGACAAGTCATTCGTCTGATGTTGAGTTTCCATAATAATTGTAATGTCGGCCAGAAGTATAATACCGTCTAATTTTGTATTATCAACACAACTGTGGAGAACAGTCGTCTTTTTCAGACTTAGGCGCGACTTTTGGTGTGTGAGTGAATGTGTGTTATTTACTTCTCGCAGATACTTTCTCAATGGGACGAAATTGGAAATGGAGGCAGCTTGAACTCAGATTTATCACATAACCTTTTTATCCAGACTCAACGGATATAGTTCACAAAGGATCAGGAATACTCGAGCTGATACTATTAAATACGTTTTTGTTATATGAATGAACTAAAGCCTTGAATTTCTAATTTTAGAGAGAAATATGTCATATTTTTCGGACTTTATTCTACGTGTTCCAACAATCCGTGTCAGGCGGCGCTATGGCCACTAGGCGACCGAGGGAATACGTTCGAGCGTCGAATTTAACCTGTAGTTAATTTTAACCGTCATATGAGGACGGATTGATGTCTATTGGATTTATCCAAATGGAAGAAAAGTTTGACAAACTTTCGTGTTAATGTCGCAACCCTTCGTGTTTTTTTTATTATATGATGTTTATAGTACTAACGCCCGCTTAACGAGACCTATACCTAACAAATAAGACTGAGAATAATTATCGTATTTGACCGGTCGTAATGTGATTTAGTACCTGAAATAACCTAAAAAGTATGTACTTTGAACAAGATAAAACATGCTTCTTAACTCCCCTTTGATAATAGTATTATCCATAGGGGATAACCCGCAAGTTTCATAAAAAGTTAATTATTAGATAAGCACAATTTCTAACAATGTTATGTAAAGGTTGAACGGCTATTGTTGTGCTGCGAGTACCATTTACAAAGGCAGTTAGTTCTAGATTCCCCGATATCGTTGTAGTGCGTACTCCAGTTAAACGATTAGTAATTTAGCCGCAACCGGTGTTTCGTGGCACCGCGATTGTCAGGTACCGCGTTCTACAATTAGTAAGACACGCCTCTGTTGCTTCACTTACGATAAATCTTAATTTATTGTAAACGTTTTCCCTCTCAATTATTGTTTAGTTTATTTAAAACGTCTACGTTAAAATTTATTATGTTTTTGTTGTATTTGACTTTTTGACAGTTGCTCATACGTTCTCAAATATTTTATTACTAGCGACTGCCCGCGACTTCGTTTGCGTTTTTCTTTCATAAGAACCTTCTCTTGGCAATAATTAACACGACAAAAATAAGCATTAGCGAGATTGTTCCATCCGTTTACGAGTTATACCGTGACCAGGAGAAATAGGGGTAGATGAAACTTGGTGACAAGATGAGCAAGGCACTCGCCTATTGTTAAGACGTGGCACGCTTACTGAAACATTGCCTTCAAACTGAAACACAGTGATGGGTTGAATAACTGACAAAAGTGTTGTACCTACTTGCCCAGATGGAATCTGTAAAAGTCCCAGCATTACTGTTTGAATGCGTTACGCGAAGCTTGCATTGGATGGACGGTCAGGTTCAAATCCGTTCAGTTCGATGTTGAAGGCTGCCGAGTTTTGGAATACACCTTACTTTTGTCGATCCCGGGCGTTGTCGACAAGCAGCAGTCGCTAGGCTATGTCGAAGGCCTGCGATCTGCAAGCCCGGACATCCGGACGTCCGGTCCGGACTAATGTCCAACTCTTTGTCCAATTGACTATTGTCAATCTGACAGTGACTACAGACCCGCTTAGTGACTTTTTGTCGTATATAATATTATATAGAACAATAGAGCCTGTATCCCAGCAGAGGGAATCAAGAAACTGATCTTGCTTACGATTTACTAGTATAGTACACTTGTGCTAGCAAGCTGTTTGTGGTGGGCCAGCGTCGTTACAGCGTCTATAGAGCTTCAAGCTGAAACACTCTCCGGTACTGCACTGCGATCGTCCACCCCTACTGTAATGAAAACGTAGCGAACCGTACTACGCGAACGAAGTCGCGGGCAGTCGCTAGTAGGTTATAATTATCGAGATAACCCACTTATATTATAAATGCAAATGTATGCCCGTTCGAATGATTGGCTGTATGGTATTTGCTTTTGTTTTATTAAAGCGTTTGTAAAACTCAAATACGTTATTTTTGCCACTTTTGCCCACACCCTATTCGAACGCAACTGAGCATAAGACCTAAAATCTCCATCCTCTCCATGATAATGCTGTCAAATACATAGCTGTCAAATACGATCACAAACAACCATGCTCCAGACGTGGGTTAAAAAGAGACATGAACGGCATTTTCGCCCACAGATTCCCAATTCGAACGCCCCTTGTGAGAGTTTTAGCGTTATTTTCGCTAAACCCGCTCACTAGGGGTCTACTCAAACGCACTTATAAAACACGTGCGTAATTAGATACAGTACTATTAACTAAAATAGGTGTCTGCCGTGCGATTCTGTAATCGACGAAGTCATCGACGAGCTCACCGATGTCAAATACTTGCTGGTTGTAGGTTGCTTTTCCAACGTTTCTTGTCATCTCGTCATGTGGTTCACGGATGTTGTCAAAGATGCAACGATGTTTGCTCTTAGACAATCGCACGGCAGATGTCAAAGCCTATTAGAAGAAAATAAAGATATTTCCTGCAAGTAGTGACACAAGAGGTCTCTCCTTTTATAAGAGATAATAGGTGATGACCCAATACAATACACTTAAGTATTTTAATTAAATTTAACCACAGGAAAACGGTTCTCTCAGGCAAACAATACCCGTTTGTCCCGCATAATCGTTCAGCCGTGCTTACATCGATTGGTGTTGTCAGTCGGGTTGACTTGCTCTCTTATCGGTTCTCCTACATCTTTGAGAAGATAAAGACAATAAATCCCTCGTCCCCACCGCCATCGCCTTGTACGTATTATTCCGACACCCATTACAAGCGGACACAGCCGCGCTCACAATAAGGCCGGCCATTCACGCACCGACTAGTGAGTGCGTACTACAGAACCAGTGTCTCCAGCAGGGCTAGCATGTATCTCAGTTGCTAACAAATGTTGAGTTAAATCCAAAAAAATGGCGGCTCTATGTTACTTTTGTCAGCTCCAGTGATCAACATTATTGCTTACCCACTGGAGTTGTCAAAAGTGACACAGGTCCGCTATATTTATTAACCACACACGTTGCAGTTCCTGGAAAAGTAGGTATATTTCTGCGAAACCTATTGTTCTTCTTCGTTGCGCTCTTGACAGAGCGGTCGTGGTCGTCATGTAGTAGTGTTGGTGAGGCCAGAAGTTATACGCCTCGCGATGTCACGCCATTTTTGCCTGTTAGCGGTCATCCTGGTGCACTCATGCAAGGAACCACTGACCGCACACTTGATTTGGTCGGTCCATCGCATCGGAAACCTATTGTATTATTAGCCAAATATGGCTAATCGCGAGTCAACGGGTATTTCAATCAACATTTGTTAGCAACTGTGATACATAACAGCCCGAAGTATGTTGCTTTTACAATAACAGCCGTGTGAGCATGGCTCTCACAATAAGCTTGTCGAGTCGATAAACTAACATTTATCAACTATCTTACCTTGTCACTAGAATGGGTCTAGCCGCGACAGCTATACCGCGGGCTGTCTTTTACTGATATTTTTACCCTATCGACAATCCATGCTCGCAATGCCGTATCAATAAAATTAACCTATTATTTTTTCAATTGAGATACTTAAGGTTTAAATTATGTAGCAAAAAGTTTTTATCAAAATATCATAAAGCGATTCGATGTAATGAAAATACACCATCGAATTGAAATTTCTTATTAGGTTTTAGTTTCTAATAGTGAGTTAGTTCGCGCCACTTAAGATTGTTTGTGCAATCAAGTGATGAGACGAACAACATGTCCGCCTGATGGTAAGCTTGTCCACGAACAGTTGCGGTGCCAGCGAGAACTTTGGACTGTAGTTCTGCGTGACACTGTACATTGTGCTCATCACCTGGAGGCGCTGGTTTTGGAATCTGTTTCACCGCGTTATTCATTTCACATGCTACAGTGCCCTTCACACCCTAACACAGTATCGCATGCGCTCCACTGCTTCGCTGCAGAATAGTTTGCACTGCGGTGTTACCAACCAAGACGGCTTCTAAGACAAGAGTCCCACCACCTAGCAAGTCGGGTTGCCTCGCTTTTTGCTCAAACGGGTTATTTAATTTTGGCGCCCCCTCGGGGCAAGTTATATGAATACAACGGGTTGCACCGTTGAACCGGGATAATAAATAACCTGTAGACATGTAAATAAGTATCACATTATGTTCCAGAGTTATTGGTACCTACAACCCGGTCAGAATATCTGTGCACCTCGCTGGAATGCGGCGCCTCTCCCGCTTCCCCTGTCACCTCTCCGCGCACTCCCCGGTGCGACAGTACGGTACGGTTAGCATCTTCGTTGCCGATACACGTCCCGATAATTTTGATATTTTCGCTTTGTTGTTGTTTTGTTTATTAATATTTATTGTTAAGTTTAGACTGTTTACTGTTAAGTTTGGACTGGTTTGGTTGTTATTAAAATTGTTGTAGCTGTTAAACTGAAGTCATGGGAAAAATAATACACATCACACAACTTTTAATATCACTAGTGGAAGACAGTTCGGACAGTTCAGAAAGTGAGAGTGAGGAAGATACAATGTCAGGCATAGAGTCAATAATTTATAGTGACTGAGTTTAATAATTAATGTTTCTGTAATCAAAATTATTGTTTTTTAATAACAAACCCTTCATCAATAATAAATTGATTTGAAAAGGTTAGTAATTTTTTTTTACCTCCACATTTCTCGAAAAAACTTTTTTTCACACCGTACCCAGACCGCCGATATGACGTCACGAGGTCAGGTGCACAGATATTGTGACCGGGTTGTACCTACATATCTACCTACACAATACACATTACTTTCGCATTTCTAATGTTAGGTGACAGTAAGTACGATTTATGTAAAGAAATATCTAAATCTAACAAACGGTATACTATCATAGAGTCGGTGATTATAAAGTGTTGTAGTACCCAAACATCTAAATAACCAAATTAAATACTAATGTGTATGTAATTTGAAGGACTTAGTTGATTGACCAGTAATAGTCACACCTATAATGTTTTGTTACGATAAATAGTGTTTACTTAAAATAGTTTTTATAATAAAACTATATATATACCTACTATACAAAAAACTGTAAGTACATGTAAAAATACACGATCTTACATAATTTTAAACTTTAGTACTTTTACGATCTAGCCTAGAAACACCCCAGGAAACCGATCAGCAGCGACGAATCGAAGATTTATTGCTATTGATACGTACGTAACTAACCCAGTCCCAAATAGGGCGCGAAACTGCCGCTAGGTGGCGCAGCGACACGGTGCTGCAAGACGGATAGGGTGTCTGCGGGAGCTGTAATGGCGCGCTTTAGTCGTGAAATGTTAGTTGTGTGGGAAGCGTGACAGACGGGCCCGGTACTGCCGGTACTGCAGGGAAAGGAGGTAATTAGGACTATAAATATTCATTCGTTGCGAAAAATCGAAGCAGCTCAGTTCTAGTTAATCACGACTTGAGCAAAACCTAGTTACGAAGCATTGCAACACACGCTGCGGTCCGTTTTAACGATAATTTCTGCGGTAGATGACGAAAACTGTGGAAATTAACAATAGACAAGACAAATAAAGATTGCATGCTGTACTTCCGGCCACGTATATACAATTCTAAGGCGCTTATTATATACATAATAAGCATTTTATAGAGGAAGCATGTTATATACCTATATATAAATGAACCCCTATTTCTCCTGGTCACTCTATAACTTAAGAACGGCTTTATCAATTTCATTCGTTTTTTTTTTATGTTTTCTAACCACTTCGTATAAAGAAGCTTCTAACATTAAAAATAAAACATATAAAAATGTATCTTTATTTCCCTTGGTCATCGCATTACGCGTGAACGGATGGAACAATTTCACTTATTATTTTTTTGCTGTGTTAATTATTGTCTGGGGTAGTTTTTTTTGAAATAAAAAATAAAGAAAAAGACGGGTGCTTATGGCGAGACCAAAGGCCGAGCCTATTACGTGAACGAAGTCGCGGGCAGTCGTTAGTAGGTTATAATTATCGAGATAACACACTTATATTATAAATGCAAAAGTGTTTGAATGATTGCTGTATAGAAGTTTGTTTTTATTGTATTGTTTTCTGGTCCCATGTATCAGGGCGTGAGCCGTAAGGGTGTGTGTTCCAATGTTCGGACTACTAAAGAGCATTTCTTTCCCAGAAAGTACCGACAACTGTCCACCCGGGAGCCAGCTCATGACGTCGAGATTCCGAGCATCAATTCCACCACTACACCATCGAGGTAGTAATTCTTAAAAAAATATTCTCATCAAAATATTTATTAAATTAATTTCAGTGGATTTGTATCCCGTAACTACGCAAGCAAAGCCGTGGGCGGCTCAGCTGGTAAGAGATAAAAACAATGGTACTTCTTTCAAAAAAAATCTAAGTTTTCTATTTCGCTGTATTAATATTCATGAAACAATATGAAACGGGTAAGTAATATATGTTCGATCATTAAAATACATATAGACATAAAAATAACAACTTATGATGTACCATTCATTTCGTATACCATATACATAATATAATAAACCTTTGACCGAAACTCAAAACAAATAACTTTGAATGAAAACCATTTATAAACTATACATCCATGTGATATACTTAGTAAATGAAATAACTATTATAAAAAATATAATAACTACATATATACTTACTTTTTAGTCGAATTTTAATAAACATAAATAATGAGATGTCGAAACCTGTTAATACATTTCAAAAGTAAACAAAAATGCCGGACTAAGACAAAAGAGCTATATATTATACTCTCATACACGAATTGCAATACGCTGATCAGTATTTTGTCGTTCTTGCTATTGACAGTAGGGAATATTATTTAATATGGTACATAGGCACTGAGGTTTTATTTATACATACTAACCTAAATCAGTATAATTTATCTGCAATCCCCGCTTCACTAGTCGTCGCACATATATAAGACTGCTGGGTGTACGTCTGAATTTCGACAAGATCAATACTTCGACTATTACTTATAATGTTCGACAAGAATTTCATCCCAAAAACTCTGCGATATATCTTTATTGAGGTGAAGGTTACTCTAAATCTGGCGTCGTGTATTCACCATTCAACCTAACGTCGCACCTATCGTGATCGCCTTAGACAAGTCTTCAAAACTGAATACCATTAAACATTCCATCATTTTGTTAACGGAATTATACCAAAATGTATATAGTATGTCAAATCATTGTTGTGACGTGGCGACGATATATACCTTTAGTAATTTTTAAATTATTTTAAGCAAACAACTATGTTTAAGGCGAGAGTGTTTCTTTGAATCAAGAACGAAGCGAAGGATTCTGGAGTGTAAAGTATAATCCTTAGCTTAGCGAGGGATGGAAAGTACACTCGAGCTAACGCGGTGGAAACTCAAACTTATAATCACCCTCTTTAAGAGAATAAGTGAGTACTTCATAATATGAATAGCACGTTTATGTGTTTACTTTCCGTTAGGAACATTGACACAAAACATAGAAGTAATGAGATAATGATGTTTTTAATACAGTTGCTCAAAAAGTGGCGTATTGCAGGGACGTATAGCGTTCGGGATGTGGGCTATTACATACTCGTGCTTTTTTTTACCTTTCCCGAACTCGTGCGTTCTCTTTTCCAACTGTCAAAATAATGTCTATTAATAAGAAAAACCAACCATGAAGTTTTTACTAAAAAAAATCTAAAATACTGTCAACTCAACTAAATCAACTAAAATAATGTCAACCGGATTTTGTCGGAACTCTTTGCAATGACAGCCTTTCCCCACTTTTAATGAAATATACTATTATGTTTGAATAATTATGGAAATGCATCGTAACAATTTTATTGCATTTTATTTATGTGCATATTATTTTATTGCATTCTCATTACTTCAGGAAGACACACACTTTTCAAAACTACATATACGGGGACTTCCGTAGATTAAAAAGCTATTTTATTTCTTGTTTGCGACGATCAAACTAGCCCTTTTCGAATAGATCTGATAAAAATATATTTACTACGCGGCCAATGAATTAACCTTTATGAATAGTTACGAAAGCCCAAGCAATCTCCGCCACTAGTGCTTAATCAGGTTAATTGTTACTCATGGTATAATTTCTAACTAATGTTTACTTAGATCGTGCTTAACTAGAGCACAGACATTTTATTTTATTATTTGCGACGACAGTTTAACTAACAGTCACTACCACCGACCAGGATAATAATCTAGTTGCCAGTGTTCCATATATATTTATGAGTATACCATACGTTAATCATTATGTTTATAGCACTGGCCGTTCACCGTTCAGACTGCTCGCTGGTCACGCCCAAGCTTAATTTTTTCGCCTTATGAGCTAGCACCATATTGCTGTAATCGAATTATACTTCGTGAGGACATGCTTATCGATACCTACTCGCAAAATGGTAATAACTGCTGGTTCCAGTTAATAAAGATTTTGGCTTGTGCGATTGAGATACGTGTTAAATAAAATTTGTAAAGAAAAGTTCATTAATTGATGTCAGATACTGTGCCATATATATGTAGAGAAAAACAGAAAATAAGAAGAAGGGAACTTTTGCTCATTATAAGGTAACTTGCCACTGAATATTACCATCATCATCATCATCTCAGCCATAGGATGTCCACTGCTGAACATATGCCTCCCCCATAATTTTCCAAAGCGAACGGTTGGAAGCGGCCTGCATCCAACGTCGTCCTGCGACTTTTATCAGGTCGTCTGTCCACCGTATCGGTGGACGACCTACGCTGCGCTTGCCGGTCTGTGGTCTCCATTCCAGAACCAACCCCATCGGCCATCTGTTCTGCGTGCTATGTGCCCTGCGCTTTGCCACTTTAACTGGCTAATCTTCTGGGCTATGTCGGTGACTTTCTTTCTTCTACGGATCTCCTCATTTCTGATTCGATCACGTAGAGAAACCCCGAGCATAGCCCTCTCCATAGCTCGTTGTGCGACTTTGAGCTTATCTATGAGGCCCATAGTAAGAGACCACGTTTCAGTGCCATAAGTCATCACCAGTAACACACATTGGCCGAAGACTCTTGTCTTGAATATTATACTCTCCTTGAATAAAAGGTTTGAATAATAAAATTAATCTAAATGATACAATGGTTTTTGATGTTTATAAATAATTTTATTTGCGATGTACCTTTATAAAATAATAAAACTTTGGGCGATATCCCTAAAAATATTAAATGTAAACAACATTAAATAAGTCAAATGTATACTTTTTCATATCCGACGTGTTTCTGGATATGCAAGTCATTTACTAAATAAACATGTCAAAATATTTGAAATAGAATGTATACATTTCACGATAACCTACACTCCAAGCATGCCAGTAAAATGAAATAGAAACACTTTCATCACTCATATATAAGCGTGCGGAACGAACGTTTCATTCTATAGCACGATTAAACATGTGTGTCTCTGTGGGCATATCCTTGTGTAGTACATCACAACTAATTTATTTAATAACTAGTATAATATCTGGATCATGGCTATTAATTCACATTACTTTCTAGTTTAATGGTGATCGTTGCAATCAAACCCAGCCACGAAAAAACCGCTACCGCAGAATAAAGCGGAGTTTACACTCCGATCGCCAGCGCTGCAAGCAGAAAACAACTAAGCTTTTTAATTAAGATGCGGTCCAACCCCAATTTTAAAATAATTTACGATGCTTTACGTAAAGTTGAAAATCGCATGTTATATTGGACGATGTCATGCGAAAATGAATAATTTTGTACGTTTTCTTAATATTTCGATATATACTAACACAATTGAAAAAACGTCTGGTTACTAATTTAGTACTATATGTTGGCTATGTATTACCTAATAAAAAATATAGTGTTATCGCTGAAAATTCTGAGAGTTTTGACGTCAAAGTTTATTTTTATGGACCTATTCAGGATTTTTTTCTGCAGAGAGCGAGTAATATTTGGGAATTCTGTTCGGTTATTATATATATATCTCTTTGCCTGTTCCTTTTCTGACCTAAGTTATTTTTTCATACAATATTATTGATCTGTTTCGTCACACTAGATGTTTAAAGATTCTACTTTTTACTATTATCAGGATACGAGCGCGCCTTAAATAGACACTAGTCTATTGAGATTGATTAAAAGTCTATTTACACAAACATTTAATACTTGTGGTACTATTGGTATCAGTTTATAAAAATCGAAGCGTGTTACTTTGAAGTTTTAATCGAGTGATATTCATGATTCATGCCATCAGAGCTTTGTTTTTATGGGATAGTTTGGCAAACAGGCCGGCGGCTCATAGGAGTAGTATTAAATCGTAAGTATTATTTGACAGCTCCGTTAGTTTAGTTAGTAGTGACCCTGCCTTCGGAACGCGGTGTCTCGAATTCGATACCTGGTCGGGGCATGTATTTGAGTGATAAGCAAAACCTTTTCTGTCGGGTTTTGTATGTTGCCTCTCGCGACACGCAGAGACCTAGTGCCGGCATGATGAATGTGTAAACGTTAAACGTAATACAAGACATTTCACGTTAATCATTTTTAAGTGAAACGTGTCCCTTAATAACTGATTTCCGGAACTTCCAATTTGATACGTCAAGGCGACAAGCGTACCAATACAACTGCTAATCTACTATATCTATATAAAAAAAATTGAATCCCTATTTCCCCTGGCCACGTTATAACTTGACTAATTAAACGTTAAACTTGGCTTTACCAATTTCATTCATTTTATTTTTAATCATTTCTAATTCTTTTTTAAATTTTATAATTAGGTTTTAGATTTAAATTAATTATAAAAAGATGGAAGGTTATAGTGAGGCCGAAGGCCGAGCCTACTACGCGGACGAAGTCGCGAGCAGTCGCTACTTTATATATGTATATATAAATGAATCTCTATTTCTCTTGGTCATGGCATCACGCGTCAACAGATGGAGCAAATTCGCTAATGATGTTTTAATTATTGCTTCTCAGCAATAATTTAACGCTATAACTTGAGAAAGGGTGGAACAATCTCGCAAATTTTTTTTGTTGTTAACTATTGTCAGGAGAAGGTTCTTATGAAAGAAAAACCAAGAAAGGTAGTTCGCGTAGTAGACTCGGCCTCGCTGTAACCTCCCATGGTTACAGCGAGGCCGAGTCTACTACGCGAACGAAATCGTGGGCAGTCTTTAGTATGTATGTTTAAGTAATATATTAATTTAATATATATATATATATATTTAATTATCATATAGATATAGTTACACCATTTATAACTCAAGAACGGCTGGACCATTTTTTATAATTTTCGTGTTTTTCTAATTGTCATATTTTGGGGAAGGATACTTTTCATCAACATCACTAGGGTGAAACTGCGGACCACAGCTAATATTCAATTTGATATGATGCTATTGGAGACTAAAGCAAAAACCAGTGCGTCCTACCCGTTATCACATGTGAAGCCGAGACGTGGACACTCACGGTACGACTGCTCCACCGAGTTAAGGTTGTTCAGCGAGCTATGGAGAGGGCTCTGCTTGGAGTTTCTCTAAAGAATCGCAATACAAATGAAGTGACCCGACAGAGAACCATAAGGTAACCGACATAGCCAACAGAATTAGCAAACTGAAGTGGCAGTGGTCATATCAGCCGAAGAACAGATAACCTGGCGCAGACGTGTTCTAGAGTGGAGACCGTGACTCGGCAAACGTAGTGTAGGACGTCCTCTGGCTGGGTGGAGTGACGACATACATGAAGTGGCTGGTAGCCTCTTATTTGGTCGTAGCTGGTAGCAGTTGGATGAGAACAGCCGAAGATCGGGCTCAGTGGCGTGCATTAGGAGAGGTATGTGTCCAGCACTGGACTGATACTGGCTGATGATGGTGATGATGATGATTCAATATAAAATATTAAGACAGATAAATTTACTCTAATAATATGTTATTATATATTAAACAATTTAGGTATATTTTTTAATATAGGTACTTACTATTTTTGAACATCAAACGCACGTATGTGTAGGAGAGTACGTTTGACATAGACTCGTGTGTTTCGTGGCCGGAATATAACTTCGGGCCCCACTGGCTCACTGACGCAATCCATTAAACTGTTCACGAAATCATATTTATAACTATAAAGTTTATAATTAGTTGTTACCCTGACATGAAGAAGTAGTCGTTAGTATAATGATATAATATTTTAAACAATTATCATAATTACTAATTAAGCAACGTTACTTTTATGATATCACGAGTGCAATTAGCATTGAAACTGAAACATTGGGCTATGGCTGGGGCTGAGCTAAACTTTTATACCACAAGTACAATTTCAAAAATTTAATACCGACTTCCATTATATTCAGTTATTGGAGTGTAACTCAAAAACTATTTGACCGAATCAGATAAAATTTAAATGGGACCACACGGGAAGCACCAGCTTGCAAACAAATAATTTTGAGAATCGGTGCACCCAGTTGAAAGTTATAAGGTAACAAACATAAAAAAACTGGCGAATTGAGTACCTCCTCCTTTTTGGAAGTCGGTAGAAAACATGACTATGTGTTTGTCTGCCTGTCCGTCTGTCTATCTTTCCGTATATCATACATTTTTGAACGACTTAAGTTTAAAAGTGGATCATTATTATCTTATCGTTTTTATTTGTTTGTAATGATATTGTACTGTAATCATAATCATAATCAGTTTATTAATAGCTGTTGTTACACGTCACAGATTTCCAATTTACTACTATGCTATATTACACATAGTATTTAAATTGGCATTATTAGAATATATAATTAAAAATATAAAATCGTTTACAATGTCACATTATAAAGAATTAAACAAAAAAAGATTTCAAAAATATACAAAAAAAGAAGTCAAGTCAAATATTGAAATACTGTAGTGTTGCTATGTAAATTTTCGAAACAAATTTTGTACCATTCCAAGAACACAGACTCAGCAAACGAATTCCACTCTTGCAGTGCGCATTACGAAACTGAAAGCAAAACACTTCGTGCGTAGAGGCGAAGCTGGCATGTCTACCATATGGCATTATATTGTACAGAGTATACCTTACTACCGTAGTTGCGTGTGCTCTTCCGATCATGAAATGAAGAGTCGCCGACATGAAACCCGAGGACATATCGACAGCATAGCAGCTCACTCACCATTTCAACATATCAAATCAATAAAAACATTTATTCGATACATATAATATGCATGTTCTTAAAGTATTATTAGTACAGTGACATCGTTGTATATGGCTCTGGAGTCATGAAAATTGATAATAGTGTGCTCAACATGCTGGCAACAGTTTGGCTCAGAAATCCATTTAATTCGTAGAGACAAGCATTACTAAGTTGCTACACGCTACCAAGTGGGAATGACTCTGTACCATTTCAGCTAATCCATTTTTGTCACAGTTCTATAATATCACATTGCAACACAACAAGATATTACACGCAGGACCAAAATATCCTTTGAAATGCCACCCATACTTCTAGTTGCTGCGGTAAGTCGTCTACTGCAAAAACAGTAAAGCTACGGAGTTCTCTTCCCCATTA
This sequence comes from Selenia dentaria, assembly GCA_917880725.1. NCBI lineage: Eukaryota > Metazoa > Arthropoda > Insecta > Lepidoptera > Geometridae > Selenia > Selenia dentaria. Next base: position 31,125,699 of record OU862895.1, on the reverse strand, counting down.
TATTCGTCCTAGTTCTTCTCCTCGTGTGTTCAACGGGAAAATTAAAAGTTTTATTATCTTTCTCAGTCAAATGACATTTTATTTTATATGGATGATGTATTTGTTTGTATGTATGTATGTTATTGTATACTTATACGTTTATAATAAATAACAACTTACCTTTCTTACAAGTTTTCATGTTGATATGATAGTGTAAGTAATAAGAATGTTATTTATTGTAACATTCAAATTTCTGTAACTATATTGTACTTACATTATTATGTTAAAGTCAAAGTCATTTATTCAATTTAGGCATCAAAGACGCACTTATGAACGTCAATTATTTATTATAATGTTCCTACTGACTCTACCGCCGCGTTCCAAAATATATAGAGCCTACCGAGAAGAAGCGGCAAGAAACTCGGGGCCATTCTTTTATATAGATTTTTCTACTTAGGTATTACAAATATTACATTTTATGGGTGGCAGAGTGACAGCTTGCCAGAAGTGGAGTATCCCAAGCATCATTGTCTTCTATATAATGCCGGACTTTATAATATGCTTTTTTTTATTAAAACGTTTTTTACAGTCAACCTGAATATTCCCTCCGTGAGCTCAGTTATGTGTTTTGGGATTTTATTGTAAAAACACACATGTTCCTAGGAACGACTTATTAATCTTCGCAAGTCTAAAACTAGGTACAGCTATCCTATTTGTATTCCTAGTATTGAACGGGTGGTGATCACTATTTAACTTAACTTATATGTAGTTTTAGTTTGCTGTTGTTTGAATAAAAGTGGAACTGGAAGAAAATCCTTTCTTGCGTTAGCATTGTACATCTATTTTCTTATTTTATAACATTTAACCTGTTCTATATGCAATAAAGAATTAAAGAAATAATCAGTCCCAAAGCGCCATGTCTAAATGTCGTGTAGTTTTAGAAATTCTTTTTCAAAAATAACTTCTGTAGTAAATCATCTGTATATTCCAACTCTACATTTGTATAAGTAACATCGGTGTGTGTATCCACTAAGACAAGATATTAAATTGATAGTTCCATGCTTTACAACCGCTAAGCCATAACCATGGAACGACCAGACATTGCCACATAGAGATAGCTGTGCCAACATCGTGTGCATTTCATAAAGTTTCACTAATTACACGCCATCAATGCAAACGGTAACGGCCGTCCCATGGCGATGACACAACGCTAAATGTAACTACAGCCCACTATCTCGAGTGGCAACAGTGAAACATCATTAAATACATGGTGAATAACTTTATAGATCATATGCATAGTATGCATTATATAGACATGCCCAAAGTTCTTTTCAAAAATGTCAACAAATGTTGGCTCCAACAGTTGGTTCAAATGAACTGATTGTGTTTTAGTATAACGTTGTTACTGTCACTGCCAGTTCTGATTCGTGTTTGATAATATTGACACCTTCGCGTTTTACAGACTTCCAATATGGAGGTGCTTCTAAATTCGGTTGTATTTTATAAGCGCATGTAACGGAATGGCTTCGTAGATGTTGGACGGACGTATCTGATAATTTCGTTTTACTTTGGTTGAATGCGTTACACCGTCTAGTTTGTCCCGTACATTGAGCCATGGATTTCATACTAGATATTATTATACGAGAAATTGACAGTGGGAATAATTGATACCTTTTTTTTTCATCGAATGACATTTATTCTTGTATGACACGGGAATGAGCTCCGAAACGTGGATGCAACGTCTTTGTTCACGGTAACCTATCTTATGACTTTAAACGAGCAATTCTTGTTGAATTGTTGAACGATTTTCATGGAATTTAGTAGGCAGGGGTTGAGCGGGCGAAAAATCGATCTAGCTAGGTAAGTTTTAAGAAAAAGTCGTTTTGTCCATGTTTAAGGCAATAAATATCTGTTACAACAAACTATTTTAACGACACAGTAACACTAAAGCTACATGACAATAGATGGCGTTGTTAAGCAACACTAAGCCAAAAACGTTTCTCAAAAAAAAAAACGGTCATCCAGGTACTAAACTTAATGCTCGATAATTGACCGAGTGAGCGAAGCAACGACTCGGCAATTTCCTTCCATCCGTCTGGATGTTGGTACTCACGCATAGCTCGTATTTTTTAACCCATCTAGACTAAATTCTGTAGTATACTTACAGGTTCTGCGATCCTCTAGAATTTTTGGTCAAAAGAATATCATAATATATGATAATACAGGTTGGCTACCTGTTGGTTTTGATAATGTCAGAAGAAAGTTATGCTCACGAGGTCTACTGTTCGCAGAACTAGGACTTACCGAAAGTTTTAGGATTCTGATAAATAAGACCAGATTAGACTTATGATACTTTCTATGGTACTATGTATAGCGGATGTGTCATCAGTTGTTCATTTGAAGCCTTCAAATATGCTTCTGTTATCATAGTGAAAAGTGGGCATGCGTTATTTTCACTAGTTATTTAATTGTGCTAGCGACACACAGTTTTGTAAAGGACGCCACAATGAAAAAATATATGACACTCTCCTAAACTAAATCTAACACGTTCCTAGAGTTTAATTTTCTGATTTTTTTTATTGTAAGAGGCCAGTTTCAGAAATATTCAGTCCTCACGTATGTATTTGTGATGATTATTGATTGTAATAATCTATTTAAATAAAAATGAACCCCTATTTCTCCTGATAAAGCTATAACTTGAAACCAGCTTTACCGATTTAATACATCTATTTTTTTAAATATTTTCTAACACTTCGTAGAAGGTACAATTAAAATAGTTCAGAAAAGACGGGAGGTTATGGCGAGGCTGAGCCTACAACGCGAACGAAGTCGCAGGCAGTTGCTAGTAATATATAAGTTCCGATTTAATTAACTCCAAATTGGGAAAACATTTGTGTTGTGTATCTTGTTGTGTTCTCTCGTAAGGTAAGTAAGGGAGGATCTGAGGTCACGCCATTTTTCTACTCATAACCGCAAACGGCAAGTGCTTCTATGCGCATCTCCTTCTGTAGTACATTACAGTTTCTCTATTTATTTCAATTAACACTCTTCACCGTCACGTTGTGGGCCAATGGCGGCATTACTCTAGTAACGACGACTTTTAAATATATTAAAACATACTAAATAGGAATAATGTAGGTTATGGAAGTAATTAATATTTATGACGACGATGTTTACTGTAATGGTTATGAACAAATTAATGTAGATGTATTTACTTACCAGCTGGTGCCCGCGACTTCGTCTGCGCAAGATTAGTAGGTACTTCGAGTAGCTTATTATCTTCTCCAAGGTCTCTATCTTTATAATTAAATGTCGTCAAATATTTAAATGGTTATAAGTAAATTGTACTAAGTAAATCAATCCGTAAACACTAATAATATAATACAGTACGTAGGTACATATGTATGTACCTACTACATACATTTGTGCCTACGTCCGCAGCCATCTTGAATATTAATAAAAAACATTACATTAATAAAAGAAACTATTACATATGAAACTATGACTTAAGAACTATTCTTGCAGCCCTATATGCTAGCCAAGTGTGGAATCCCTGATATGCAGTACATTCAGATAGATTGGAACGTATTTAGAGAAGGTTTACAAGATACCTAGGTTTTAAATTTAAAATAACTCATTTAAGTTACGATGAACGCTGTTCCCGCTTTCACTTACTTCCACTAAAATCTCGAAGATCCATCTCTGACATACGCTACCTAATGAAATTAGCTCAGTCTAAAGTTAACTGTCCTGAACTAGTGTTTGAAATAACCCTAAATATACCGCTTAGACCCCAGAGTCGAGTACTCAAAGGTATACCTACTTCATACTCCACTCGCGCGCACCAACTACCGCACTAACTCCTTCCTAATACGTTCAGCTATTGCCTTCAATAAAACACTTGACACGAACCCCAACATTGATCTATTTACGAGTAGTTTGGCGTCAATATATTAAATGTTATATCCGACTTACACCGGCACCGACACTCGTTAAGTGTATATTTGTTCTAGTTGTATGTTTTTCGTTTTACTATTTCTATTATTTTATATACTTTTACTTGTGTAGGCTTTTAAATGGCTTTTTATTGTTAATTACCATGTACCATTGTAATTGTAGCTGTAAGCTCCCCGAAGAAAATAAAATAAACATTTAAAATTATTCACCATGGATAAAACTGTCTTTACATTTCATCACCCTTGACGATATTTTTTCATCACCATTGACGGTCGCCGAGCACCTCTATTGAGCTGTCAAAATGATAGCGTGCTTTTGACTAACTATCAACTTACACAAACTTTGACAGAAATGTCATCATTACGATCTTAACGACGATTAACTTACGATTATTAACAAACTAGCCATATATTATTGACATCGTTTAATTTAATGACAATTTACCAATTTAATTTATTCTTCACAAATTCTACAATGTTTTAATTTTACTAATCTATACAGTTATTAACTCCTAGGGTTTTTTACTTAACATTTGTACGCTTAAAGCAGATCACAGCATGTACCTACAATAATCTATTTTAAGATCCTGTCTTACCTGTGTATCACAAATAAATAATTTGAATTTTAATTGAATTGACGTAGGCCGAGATCTTGTTATTTTGTCTATGTTATGCCCAAGAATAATACGCTTTTTCACCCGGGTGCTGATGGATGATGATGATGATGATGATGATGATGAAAAGTACCCTTTGTGTTAATCGAGCGTCTCATCTACCTCCATGCCAAATCTCACCAAAAATGACCCCGCCGATTAAGCGTGAAAGAGTAACAAACATTCACACCTCCATACTAACTTACCGTCAGGCAAGCGATTTGTACGAATACTATTAGGTAGGTACTTCGTCAAGAATAAAGTGATCGACTACTCGTTGATTCGGGAGAACAAGTAGGTATGCCTGAGTATTATTCAAACACACCATCTCCTCGCCAAATTTCATACAAATCCGTTCAGACGCTTCGTGTTATTGAGTAACAAACATACAAATTTACACATTTATAATGTCAAATAATATAGAACCGAAACACAAACTTGCCTTTTGGAATAGAGTAGTCATTTCAATTGATTTATTATTTACAGAGATATCATAGATACAATAAAAGACAGTCCGCGATATCGCGGATATCTACTAGTAGGGTTGGGGTCCCGGGACGTCTCGTGTCTCGCAGTCCCCGGACTTTTCGTAAATTTAGTTGTCGAGGACTTTCGGGTCGAGATTCGAGAAGAGATAAGATTGTCTACGGCAGTAAAAATAGCCGCTTTTTTGCTAATCATGCACTAAATTTCCGATTCAATTTTTTGAGAAGGTTTAAGATCACTTACTGCGCATAAAATCACAAAATGCTGACAGATCCAGTTGGAGCTTCAAGCGCGAAATAATGTTTTTGGCCGATATCTCAGACTATCTATAACTATGCACTTTACAGCAACACTTATTGATATAATTATTGTAAAAAATACAATTTCACGTCTTTTATTTTGACAAATTTTTTTTTTGTAAAACTTACCGTTTACGATTTAATGTCCTGTCATTATATGGGACATAAATCGCAATTTAATATCAGTTTGTTCTCTACAACTTTTGTTTATTTTTTTTTTCTTATGCTATACTTTTTGAGTTATAGACCGTTTAATATAAAATAGCCGACGCTCCGCGGGTGTAGCAGCAGCCCAAAGAAAAAAATCTGTGATTCTGACCAATTATTAGATACTAGATTTACTAGATTTAACTGTTTAAAAGTGAATCTGTATGTGATTTAAAGAAAATTATTAAGACAAATAATTTCACTCTTAATAAGTAAATTAAATCTTATTAACTTTAACGTATTTTAATTTTCTGTTTAATAAAAGTATGTATCTATATATACGAGTATATATGCAAAAATTGACGTTTTTAATACGAAACGTATTACCAGAAATCAACTACATCCAAATACTTCAAAAAAGGCTTACCCCTCTTATAAAACATTTTAACTTAAGTCTCAAAGTCTCGGGAATTCCCGTGACTTTGATTGTAGACGTGTCCCGGGGCTTTGAAATTGCCGGGAATTCCCAAACCCTATCTACTAGAGACAAGGTAAGATAGCTGATAAATATCAATTTATCGACTCGACAAGTTTATCGTGAGATTCAGCATCATCCAGCAGTGTAGCATCTCCTAATAACGTTTAAAAAGAAACTACTTGTGCTCAATGAAGGCAGTCCAAATAAGATTAATGTAAAAAGATGGCGGGAAAAGCTCAAGAATGGCTCCAACAACTGACACTTCAACATTTCTTTCAATGGCTAGTGCGGGGTTGCGTGCAAGTGCACATGAGTGGTAAATCATGAAATATTATGTTTATGTTTTCCTCGTAAACCACCTTGGAAAGTTTTCACTCTCTGCTTGAATAAACATTTCACTTCATGCAATTATAATAAATATTTACCTAAATAACTTGAGGAATTACTAAACAATACTTGTAAAGGAAAAAATAGATCAACGACTTAATATACTTTCGTAAGAATTAAAATTGAATAACATGGAAAAGACACCGTAATTTTTTCGTCAGTAGAAAACAAATCTTACCCAAAAAGGCGAACAAAAGCGAACCTACCTTTGAATTGTGTTGATGAAACATGGTATTGTATGGTCAGCAATCTCGACAGGCTTTATCAGGCCAATCTCAAGCAACCAAAGTATCAGGAACTGCGGTTATATGTAAGGACTTAAACATCGACATTACTAACGCTAGATATGTATTGTCTATTCAATTATTTAGCTTACCTGTTTGTTTGCTCTAATAATCGCTTCTGTCACCACAGGAACTATAATATAACTTATATCGATACTAATCTTGCTAGCGATTATTTAACATTATTAAATACCAGCTGCGGGCCGCGTTTTCAGTCGCGTGGCGTTGGATGGTGATGATGATGATGATGAAAAATATCATACACATATTATGATACTTTTTCAGCGCCTCATCTGTCTACATTATAATATAGGTATATCAACTAGTAAGCTGATTCTACGAGACAATCATACGCTTACTTTCAATACTTCAGGAAACATGGAAGGCATACTTGACAGCCCGATAATCTAGTTATTGTCAATGATTGGATTGGATGTGCAGAAATGTATGTACCCAATTCTAGAATGTAACGTTTAACAAAAAACTTACTGGTTCTAAAACTGACTAATTTAATTACCTACATTGAAGATATTAAATCAGTAATATCTGACTTCTACTTATCTTCATATTAAATTAATTAATGTTTTACAATCGGAATATAACATACAAAAGTGCGAGTAAATTGGCAGATATAATATTTTGGAGTGATTAAATACCCTATGAAACAATAATGCAACTCGGTAGGTAAATATATATATCTGTTAAATTTGCTAAATAAACACTGAAGCAATACTTTTCGTGTTATTTTAGGTTGAATTAAATGAAGTTTCACACCAAACTAGATTTATTATTTATTTATATGTACATCACTACAGGTATACACGTCCTTGTACTTTTTATCTATATATTAGATAAAAAAGTAAATAAATTAATTAAATAAGATAACAACGCTTTATTGTACATAAAACAAACGTGGATACATTTAAAATACAATTATCAATAGTGTTGTACAATGGGCGGTCTTATCGCTTATAAGCGATCTCTTCCAGACTATATAATTTATATATAATTTTACCATATTATATAATTTTAAAGCACTAAGTAAGATTTACTTTAGATTTAGAGACTTTCAATGTGACCAACTTAACGTAACCTAAAAGTCTGATCCGCCGTGCGATTCTCTAATGATTCGTCGATGCGCTCGTCGACGAGCTCACCGATGTCATATACTTTATGAGATATCGCCATTGTACTTAAGGTTGTTTTTCCAACGTTTCTTGTCATCTCATCGTTTGTTTCAGGGATGTTGTCAAAGATGCATAGAAAATCGCACGGCTGTATAGAATGAATGAATACAAATAAATAACAACGCTTTATTCACATGACAGAATTTTCCCAAACAAACGAAATGTCCGGACACTTCTAAGGAAGTATCACATCGTGTACCCTCAAGCATGCTTTCAGTGCACCCTAAAGGAAGGCAGCGTGATGATCGACGATAAGCCCAGATACCGCGCCATAAGCCATACTAACTGTTACTCAATGCATTGTAAGCCTTCGCCGTAATCTGTGGCCACGGGGACAGTTCCGCGGTAATTATGGAGCGTGTACCGCCCGCTAGTTGCCGACCACTTGTTATGTGCCGATTAGTGCAGCACCGGCTGGCAATTTTAGTTACGAACTGATTCCAAAATGTGTGCCATAGATTATACAAGAATAATATACAAAACATATTTTTACACTCTGCGACATCATGGCTAAATTGGTTGTGGGCTTGTGTGCAAACGACATTAGGTATCTACCTCGCAATTATATTCAGCTAATCCCAGCAGCAGTAGTGTGCAAGCACTGCACAAGGTTCAAGGGTGATATGTATCTCTAGAGATTACCCTTGCCATCAAAACCAAAATATTATGCGTGCTAACACAAAAGTGGTCAGCTATTACTTAATATATAATAGCGATGATCTTTTGATTTAGCCGTAATTTTGTGGATATTAATATCAAATATAAGGTACTATTTAGTGACTCTTCCGCTAGTTTTTTTCACCGGAAGTGTCACTAGATATTTCCTAGCAATATCATATTGGTTTTTAGATGTAAATAATTGTAATACTAGTTTAGAATTTTCGAAGCGATTACCTCTGAAATATTTAATTTTATTCTCTGTGCATATGTAAAAAAGGTAACACACAACATACGCACGATGAGGATAGACGAGAAGATATATGAGCTGGAAGAAGAAATGAGTAAGCTACACTGGGACATTGTGGGGTTATCTGAAGTCCGTAGAGCGGGTGAGGACACGATAACCCTAAAATCAGGTAACCTACTCTACCACCGGGAGGGCGACCAACAGTCCCAAGGTGGTGTCGGGTTTCTCGTCCACAAGTCCCTTACTAACAACATAGTTAAGATCGATAGCGTTTCCAATAGGGTCGTATACCTAATACTCAGAGTATCCAAACGATATTCGCTGAAGGTCATTCAGGTATACGCACCGATGAAGTCGCACCCAGATGATGAGGTGGAGGATATGTATGAGGACATTAGTCGGGCCATACATACCTCTGAAACGCACTTTCTAGTTGTTATGGGGGACTTCAACGCGAAGTTGGGTAAGAGAAGCGAGGATGAGTCGAAAGTGGGGCAATTTGGCTATGGACAATGGAACCGTAGGGGACAGAGGTTGGCCGACTTCCTAGAGAAAGAGGGACTCTTTATGATGAACTCTTTCTTTCAGAAGCCACCTCACAGGAAATGGACCTGGCTGAGTCCCGATGGTTCCACGAGAAATGAGATTGACTTCATTATGACCACCAAAAGGCAAATATTCACTGATGTCTCCGTGATCAACAGGGTTAAAACCGGTAGTGATCACCGAATGGTAAGAGGCACGGTAAATATTAATGTCAAACTGGAGAGGTCTCGTCTGATGAAGTCTACGCTCCGACCCACTCGTGCCCGTATTCAAGACCCCGAGAGCTTTCAACTTGAGCTATCCAATCGCTTCGATTGCCTTGAGAACATCGCTTCAGTGGACGAGATCAATAACAGGTTAGTAGAAACTGTCCATACAGTGGGTTCCAAGTACTTTAAACCCCACCGTACAGATAGGCCACAGAAACTCTCCAACGATACCCTCAACCTCATGGCTGAACGACGCTCATTGAAACTGCAGTCTTCGAATGATGCTGAAGCATATAGGCTGTTCAATAGACGAATATGGAAGTCCTTGCGACACGACATCCGGATCTTTAATACAAACCGTATTAAAGAGACGATAGAGCGGAAAAAAGGGTCCAAAGTGTTTGCAAGAGACATGTCTATTGGGCAAAGCCAGTTGACGAAGCTGAAGAGAGGAGACGGCAGTGTATCGTCGACCAAAGCGGAAGTGTTAGGAGAGGTCGAGAGTTTCTACGGACAGTTATACACCTCGGTCGCTAAACCTGTTAGCAGCTCGGTCAAAGACCCAAGAGCCAAGCTGACCCGACATTATACCGAAGATATCCCGGACATCAGCCTGTACGAGATTAGAATGGCCTTGAAACAGCTTAAGAACAAGAAGGCGCCTGGTGACGACGGTATCACATCTGAGCTTCTGAGAGCGGGTGGAACACCGGTACTTAAAGTCCTCCAGAAGCTCTTTAATACCGTCTTACTCGAAGGTTCAACGCCAGAAGCATGGAACAAAAGCGTGGTGGTGCTGTTCTTCAAGAAAGGTGACAACACTTTACTTAAAAATTACAGACCCATCTCGCTTTTGAGCCATGTTTATAAGCTGTTTTCGAAGGTCATAACGAACCGTCTCAGTAGCAGGTTTGATGAATTCCAGCCTCCGGAACAAGCCGGTTTCCGAAAAGGCTATAGTACCATAGACCACATCCACACGCTACGGCAAGTTATACAGAAGACCGAAGAGTATAACTTGCCTCTTTGTCTAGCGTTTGTGGACTATGAGAAAGCCTTTGATTCGATCGAGACGTGGGCAGTGCTTGAGTCTCTCCAGCGGTGCCGTATTGACTATCGGTATATTGAAGTGCTGAAATGTTTGTACAAAAACGCCTACATGTCAGTCCGAGTACAGGAGCAGAGTTCGAAGGCAATTCCATTGCAAAGAGGCGTGAGACAGGGAGACGTTATATCTCCGAAACTGTTCACCGCTACATTGGAAGACGCCTTCAAGCTTCTGGAATGGCAAGGACTTGGCATCAATATTAACGGCGAATACATCACTCACCTTCGATTTGCCGACGATATTGTAGTCATGGCAGAATCCATGGAAGACCTCAGTACAATGCTCGAAGGCCTCCATCGAGTTTCCCAACGGGTAGGTCTTAAGATGAACATGGACAAGACGAAAATTATGTCTAATGCCCATGTTGTACCTACCCCAATATCAGTTGGGAACTCAGTCCTCGAAGTTGTTGACGAGTACATCTACCTGGGACAGACAGTCAAACTAGGCAGGTCCAACTTCGAGAAAGAGGTCAAACGTCGAATCCAACTCGGCTGGGCAGCGTTCCGGAAACTTCGCGAAGTCTTCTCGTCAAAAATACCTCAGTGCCTCAAGACAAGAGTCTTCGACCAATGTGTGTTACCAGTGATGACTTATGGCACTGAAACGTGGTCTCTTACTATGGGCCTCATAGAAAAGCTCAAAGTCGCACAACGAGCTATGGAGAGGGCTATGCTCGGGGTTTCTCTACGTGATCGAATCAGAAATGAGGAGATCCGTAGAAGAACGAAAGTCACCGACATAGCCCAGAAGATTAGCCAGTTGAAGTGGCAGTGGGCAGGGCACATAGCACGCAGAACAGATGGCCGATGGGGCCGAAAGGTTCTGGAGTGGAGACCACGGACCGGCAAGCGCAGCGTAGGTCGTCCACTGACACGGTGGACAGACGACCTGAGGAAGGTCGCAGGACGACGTTGGATGCAGGCCGCTTCCAACCGGTCCTTTTGGAAAATCATGGGGGAGGCCTATGTTCAGCAGTGGACGTCCTACGGCTGAGATGATGATGATGATGATGATGTAAAAGAGTAGATAATAATAACTCATCAGTGCGTGATGAATAAGTAAGAAAAAAGTGCATTGAAAAGGTCTGAATCGGTAACTAAACTCTACTCAAGTTATCTGTCTACGCAGGACGCGTTAAGCTACCTGCTAGTCTACGACCAATTATTGACCGATTATTTCATCGAATAATCACGAAACAATAATTCCTGTTCCAGTTAACGACAGCGCCGCCGTCGCGTGTTTGCACAAAGGACACAGGAAATCCCTCGCGTAATAACAGGCTATAGACGAGCACTGCCCAGATTATACTCCTCGAAATGTCAACAGGTTGTAGTGAACGTTGACATTTAGATATGCGTCCAGTTACATGATAACATGGGTACCTATCGAGTACGCATTGAGAGTCGAAGGAAATAAATACATGATAAAATAAAGTTTCCGTGGAAATTTTGGGGTAAAACTATACCAAAGTTCGTCAAAAGCACTGCAACTGTGTCAGTCCTGAGTGGTTAGAAACATACATACATTAACCTCGCGCGTGTAGGCGTAAGTAGTAAGCAAAGTAGCAGCAAGCAAAGTAGCAGTAAGCAAAGTAGCAGCAAGCAAAGTAGCAGCAAGCAAAGTAGCAGTAAGCAAAGTAGCAGCAAGCAAAGTAGCAGTAAGCAAAGTAGCAGCAAGCAAAGTAGCAGTAAGCAAAGTAGCAGCAAGCAAAGTGGCAGCAAGCAAAGTAGCAGTAAGCAAAGTAGCAGCAAGCAAAGTAGCAGCATGCAAAGTAGCAGTAAGCAAAGTAGCAGTAAGCAAAGTAGCAGCAAGCAAAGTAGCAGCAAGCAAAGCAGCAAGCAAAATAGCAGCAAGCAAAGTAGCAGTAAGCAAAGTAGCAGCAAGCAAAGTAGCAGCAAGCAAAGTAGCAGTAAGCAAAGTAGCAGTAAGCAAAGTAGCAGCAAGCAAAGTAGCAGCAAGCAAAGTAGCAGTAAGCAAAGTAGCAGCAAGCAAAGTAGCAGCAAGCAAAGTAGCAGTAAGCAAAGTGGCAGCAAGCAAAGTAGCAGCAAGCAAAGTAGCAGCATGCAAAGTAGCAGTAAGCAAAGTAGCAGTAAGCAAAGTAGCAGCAAGCAAAGTAGCAGCAAGCAAAGCAGCAAGCAAAATAGCAGCAAGCAAAGTAGCAGTAAGCAAAGTAGCAGCAAGCAAAGTAGCAGCAAGCAAAGTAGCAGTAAGCAAAGTAGCAGTAAGCAAAGTAGCAGCAAGCAAAGTAGCAGCAAGCAAAGTAGCAGTAAGCAAAGTAGCAGCAAGCAAAGTAGCAGCAAGCAAAGTAGCAGTAAGCAAAGTGGCAGCAAGCAAAGTAGCAGTAAGCAAAGTAGCAAAAACCTTTCTCAACAGATTTGTGCACAGGATTTATTTATGTTGTTACGTTATTTTAATAGGTCAAATAGTTATTAATAAAGTATATAGTTAGTAAAAAAATTTCGTAAATTTTATGTTTAGCCCTTACACATCCCTCGATGTTAACTGCATTCATAAATCTTTTGTTCTAAGCTTAAACAAGATGCCGAATCATTAATCAGTGAGTGGCTTTTGAATACAGTAACCACTACTTGTACTAATACATAGTTTAGTGACATAACTCATAGGAATTCACAAAACTTATCAAACAGCTTCACCGGCACAGTGCGGCACATGACCAAAATAATAATTGTATTAACCAATTTGTTCTTCAATCGCCATTTGACGGGGCATTGCTGCTAGCAGTCTGAGTTCGCTGCGAACAAGCAGTTGACTGGAACATATAGGCTGCAGTAGCTGGTGGGTAGCTACTACCTCAACTGCTATTGAAATAACGTAGCTGTACTATTTACTTCTGGTGCTTATTAAAAGTGAGAGTTTTAAGACTTAGTAAAAACTTACATACATAAGTAAGATAATACGTGAACTATATATTTCAACCCTTGAGACAGACAACCATACCAAGATATCTGAATTCTATTGATATTCGGTCGAGCAAATCAACAGTATTTTACTGTAAAACACCAAGACAAGTGTTCCTATGGGCGTATCCTTGTAAACACTGTGTTCTTTGGTATCTAATCCATCTGGCGGGCAATAAAACAGGCGATATACATCGATAGCTAGCACTGCACAACGAACTGGTGGGTATCGCTTGCGATGCAAACCCCATCATTCTACGACGTCACGACTCTCTTACATCGCGGTCGAAAGGACGAGCTACTATGATACTCATTGGTTCTCTACTATACATAAACAGTTGTATAGAAATATAATAAAGTAATTAAACTCAAACTAATTACCCTTTATCTGATCCTGAGTTTTACTGATCCTGTATACTTCCTGCATGCGTTTCATGCGCGAGAGAGAGTGATGCACACTGCATCTCTGCCATAAACATTTTTCAGCGGAAGTGTCGCTAAATATTCCCTTTAATAATTATTTATTTTATCACAGAGTCAGTATAAGTCTCCACTGATAGCGCTAAAATAGCTTACTAAATTGAACTTATTATGTAAAAGGATATTATACATATACGATATGATATAATACTGATTCTAAAAAAATCTACACTCACTTACATTATATTAATAAGAGATATGGAAGAAATGCAACAATATATTTAAATTACTTACGGCCATTTTTTATAATCTATCTATCGCCGGTTTACCTTACTAGAGATATATATTTGACACTATTTGTATGGATGTTGTGTCAAATTTCTATCGGTAGTAAGGTAAACTATGGATAGATAGAATATTGAAAACGGCCGTTAGTCAATTAGGAATTGTTAAGAAAATAATCGCTTAGCTGTTTCTTCATAGAAAAAATACTAGAGTGAAAAATGTCAAGGTTATTCTCTCTATGCACCTTGTTGAAGGTTTTACACACACGATATATAACACTGTTCTGCCTATAGTTCGTTGAAACTGAAGGAAGATAAAAGAGCGGCCTTGCGCGGAAGGACCTAGAAAGTACGTAAAACTTGATCAAATTTTGATTGAATTGATTTTGATATCATGTAGCCACAACATATTCCCAAGGCCGGCCGCCTGCTCGATATCTGCCTTGAGCCTTAAACCGAAGCTAAAACCTGTTAACGAAGTCTTATAGTAGGTACCGACCCCACCGCAAATATGAGAAAGCAATAGTATAATTAAGTTCCGAGCGCAATCCTATCGAGGAAGACAACAAGTATCCTGCGCAGAGGAAGGTAATGGTTTAAATAAAACCACTTGTTTTATCAACAAACCGTCTCAAACCATAACAACATCCACGAATCCACGGAATATAAAACTGAGACCTCTTTGAAACGGTGCAAAAGCATAGTTTATGTACACGTTTTTCAGTTCAAGATCAGACAATTTTCTTCATAAAATAAGTATCTAAAATATTTGTATTAATCAACAAATGTAACAAATAGAATTAAAAAAACAGTGGCGTCTCGGGACGCCCAACAGAAGTGATAACTTAAACTGATGTGGGTTAGAGTGAGAGGGGATGCGTGAAGGAAATAGAAGCCAGACAAACTGGCGCCGTAATTACTTAACGAATTAGTTTACCCTCCCATAAGGAATTATCACTTCAAAAATCATACAAGTGAACAATTAGAATAAGAAAGACAAATACAGAATAGAAAAACAAGAAATTACCCGTTTAAGCACACGCAAAGTTCAGCGAAGCATGGGCAAAGCGTCTCTGCAATAGCTTGGACAAAAATGCTTTCGTAGGTCTGACGTACGGATGTCCAGCTGTTCTCATCTACAGGTCGTATTTATCAAAGGATTTTCATAAAATATTGTGAGCAGGTTCGATAACCATGTAATTTTTTTATGTCATACTTTTTTAGTAACCCAAAATGAAATTTTAAGGATTTCATTTCAATATGCGCGGTGAATATTTTTTTGAGTTTAAAGCCATGCAAGACTCGCTCACAGAGTGACTAGTATTATATCTGAATATACCTATCATACACATGAAATGGTAATATTGCCGTAAGTAAGATGAACATTCACTTACTGAGAATACTTTTGCGATTGGCATCTTCTCGTCTTACTTGGCTCTTCTAAATCCATTGCTGTTCTGTGGTCTTATTGATACTGCAGCCACAGATACAACAACAGTTAGTTTGCAACCGCAGATATGATTGAGGCAATGAATCGCTAGTGAAGGCTGCCATTATCCGTGACCACAAATTGTATGGAACATCGTTCCGTCTTTATGCCTTCCATTTGAGATAAACAGATTTAAACTCTTTAAAATATTTCGCTCCTGAATTGTGACCAAATTCTATTACAATTTAAAACTTCTTTATTTAATATGAAAACTAACTTTGCTCACGTCATTATCCAACGTTATCGAGCTAAGATGACATGTCCGATGCCCATCCTCACACTGGACAAAATACACGGCTTTTAAGCACGGCTACAATTCCTATAGCCATGTAAACGGCTTCACCAGTCGCGTTTGGCCGTGTGAAGCACTGTGTACACGGCTCGATCTATAACACGCCTACGTCACTCACACGGTTGCGTTAGCTAGTATAGACGTTTACCTTTACCGTTTAAAATCATTTCCCAGCTGTTTGAAAATCGTAGCCTTGCAAAAATACACGGCTACGCTTTAAGGCGGTTGTCGGAGCGGGGTTGACACAGCGCATTGGTCAGTGTGAAAAACAAAGACGGTGGAGTAAGTGTTTTACACATGATCCAACAAGCTGTTTGCTTAAACAAACTTGGCAGCGATAGCCACGTACTATGTATTTGAACCGTGTGTGTACTGTAACCGTGTCAGCTAAACCCACAAACCCTTACCACGTTAACGCGGTTGCAACTGCAGTACCGGGTTTACATGGCTCTACTTTGCCGATAAATCGACCCATTTTTTTTCCAGTGTGGTGTTCTATACTTATTATTATTTGTACCCATAGAATATACCCATAGCCATAAACGAGTTTGAATGTCTTCGTGTACTTTTTCCTTGAAAATTGCACCAATGGATTTTTAATCTTAGTTTTGGGGTTAGCGTGCTACTATGAAGGAGCATGAACGCACGACTATAAGCAAACTAAGTAAAGTAAGTATTAGGTACCATTGGGCTCACAACCTGTTCCTCCTGTGTTTATGTTACGGTAGAACCCTTCCCGGATGCAGATTTGCATCTTGAAATCCGTGCCGTTATCTCACGCGAGATCAGCCTCGGTGTCGGTGTTGCTGTTGCGATGCACTTACATACTATTTATAAACTAGATCTGTTCAGATGTTGGGTGTTCAAATCTAAAATCTGTTTTACCCTGTTGAATTGTAAACGAAAATTGTATTTGCATCTGAAGTCATACATCTAATAAAACAAAAAGGTTGTAAGTTGGTGACTTTCTTGTCTGAGGGTATTCATTAGAACAACAGCTGGTATGTAACAGGTAGTGTATAAAACACACGAGGAGCTGTAGTATACAGTGTATGCAAATGTATAGCACTGTGATACTCACCAAGACGGTTCATCGGTCTGCAGCAAGACTTTTATAGAAAGTAAATAGTTACACCCAAACACCTTTACTAATAAACGTTGCGTAAACTTTATACTAGGCGTAACTTTCTTTGTCTTGCTCTCACGCGTGACTATTACTGTAAGCGAAAAATGTACAGTTACACTTCTTCTAGACTATTCCGGGTATAGCGAAGTTAATCAGTAAGGCCGTCTTAAAATATCTGTATACATATAAATAAAATTGAAGTGTCTGTTTGTAGTTCCAAATTAACAGCTTTTCACTAAATGCATATGAAAATATATACAAACAAAAAAAAATGTGTCTGTCTGTTCTCTGTAATCTCTGAAATGGCTGGACCCATTATAACGGGGTTTCCACACGCAGATAGCTGTGTAACGTACACAACAACAGTTAAAATTGAATAACATAACAACTCAGTAACACTCACGTTACTATACCGCTATGATTATAAACGTAAAACGTTAAGTAAGTTAGGCAAATGTATTAAAATTCCATCACTAACAGTTTCTTGAGAGTATCAGGTATATTTATGTATTACAGAATAGGGTTACGGTAACCTCTGCCAGTCGTAAGAGCCGACTAAAAGGGGACCCTCAAGGGCTCGGGTATAGTTGGTGGTGAGGCCCTAACTATCTCATCAACGAGCTCGAGGAAGACGGCGTCATGATGTGGCAATTGACACCGCGACTTCTTAAGAAGAAGGAGATGCGACATGCTCTCAGAGTCGAGCCAAAGGGCAATATGTCTTGATGGTCTCAGTGCGTTGCTATCGAGATCCTGGGGTCATCTATAAGACATTGAAGATGGCCACCGAGGGGGTTTTAGTGGAAAGTCCCACACAACCACGCTCCCCATAGTGTCCGGGTGTCTAATAAGATTTCCCCCTCGTAAACAAAAAAAAAGGCGGGGTACCCCACGCATCAATCATTTGATCGTTATATATTATGTTTCTCGTCAGAGCATTCCATTAATAATTTAGTGTATTATGTAAGTAATCATGTTTTAATATTAACAATGCATGTGTGAAATGTTACCGGATCGATCGGTCAATGAGTCGTTGTGGTTCTGTATCTGTATACTGATTGTGTAATAAGTAATAATAATAAATGCAGACCTTTATATTGTATAACAATGAAAACAAATGCGCTGCGGGATTCAAAAACTTGAACACCATTTTAGACGAGATAAAATCTAATCAAATAAGAATCTTCTAAGCTTAATCTTTAGCTATAGTTCAAAAGGTAACCTTTGCTCATGTACCTTGATTCGCATAAAGCGCAGTTCACACTGAAGCGTTGGTATCGCGCGATATATCGGTCGTGTTGGATCGTACGATAGTTCCGTCGGCGGTAAACATGCGCTCGAACACCGCTGATAACACGCAATATCGATGGAATTGTAATTTATTCTGCTTAGGTTTCAATAATAATGCAGTACCTATGTATTTAACAGAGAAAACACCCTGCTATTTTTTGTTTCTAGTTGATCGAGTTTTTTTTTATTATGTTCACATACGACAAATGGGTCTGCGGCATTGTTTGTACTATTTTATTAAAAGCTTTGTTTTAATTTCAAAAATAATACAGGACTTTTTTTGTCATTTTTTACTCAAGGTATACACGTATTCGTTACATTCGTACATTCGTACATAGACAAAAGTCGTTAATTTACTCGCCTTTATTATGACTAATTAAAAAACCGACCCAATTTAAAAAATATTTCCTTCCGCCGTCGAGATGCGAATCGTAATTGGCGAGGAAACTCAACTTCTATGTGTTCTCTTGTGCAAGATGCCGTCTTGATTGGTACCACTGCGAAGCAATAGTGCTGAAGCATCTATTAGGGTGTGAAGGGTTTGTAGCAAGTGAAATTACTGGGTTAAAAAGACTGAATAACCAATATCTCTGGTTTACGAGCACAGTACAGTGCTGTGCGCGACGATTGTTGTAATCTCAGGCTGGCACTGGTACACGTATGACCTGTCTGGTTGCTTAACTGCATAAAAATACTACAAATATATAATTTTGTTAAAGAAATCATCATTGATATCAATATTCAATGCAATCAATATGGATTGTCTGGCAGAGATCGCTCTGAGCGGTAAGACCGCCCATTGTTACACTTAGGTTTTAGAATTTTACTTTTTAATATTAAGTGATTAATGTGTTGTCTGATGGAATGTTATCTATCAATGCAATTAAATTGGTTTTGTTAAATTATATACCCAAAGTATAGTTAAAATGTTAGCCCTACATTTAAATCGATTTACGTAAGGAACAGTTCACACTTGTGTTGTAATCGCGCGATAAATCTCTGCTATCGTTAGATCGCGCTGTTCTCGTGCTTCAGACTGAAAACATGGCTTATAGCCGAGTTCCTAGCAACCTATTACAATGTATGCTTAACGGTTTGTTGTTTCTTAATTATATTAATTCACTATAACTACTGCCACTGGAATAAATGTATCTTTATTCTCGGAAAATTACCCTTTGATTAGAAGAAAAAGAAACTTAAATGGGAATCGTGAGTACAAGCTTTTTTCATTCTCATCTCCATTCCTATTGTCATACAAAACCTTAAAGCTGTATTACGCCGGAGTAGTAATAATCGTACCATTCAGTACTTCTGCAAGTGTGACATTATTATTAGATTGGACGATGTAATGCGAAAATGCATTAATTTTGTACGTTTTCTTTATGTTTTTCGATATACTCGTATACTAACACAATTGG
Source organism: Selenia dentaria (assembly GCA_917880725.1). Classification (NCBI taxonomy): domain Eukaryota; kingdom Metazoa; phylum Arthropoda; class Insecta; order Lepidoptera; family Geometridae; genus Selenia; species Selenia dentaria. The sequence continues at coordinate 31,105,833 of OU862895.1, read as the reverse complement.
AAAAATTGATGGGCACTATTTTAGTACTATACGTTGGTTATGTATTACTTAAAAAAATATAGTGTTATCGCTGAAAATTCTGAGTGGGGACGTGAACGTTTATTTTTGTGGACTTATTTAGGAATTTTTTTTCTGCTAGTTAAGAGAGTTATATTTATGAATTCTATTCGGTTATTACTCTTTGCCTGTTCCTTTTCTAACCTAAGTAATTTTTGTCATACAATATTATCGATCTGTTTCGTTACACTTGGTGTTTAAAGATTCTGCTTTTTACTATTATCAGGATACAAGCGCGCCTTAACAGTTAATACATGTATATTATAGAACTTTTGTGGTGTACTAACGGAAGTATTTAGTGCGATTTTACTAACTCTAAAGAAAAACAACATTTAGTAAAAACCAGCCAAGTGAATGTCGGATTCGCGCTACAGATAAATACATTACAAACATATCTTGTGTTACAGTATGGGGTGCGGAACCCTTGGTTGGAGTCCGACTCGTACTTGGCCAGTTTTAGATATAGTTCAAAACTAACAAGTGATCGTGCATCTCTGTTTGTGTAAGGAAGTGTTCACACTAGGAATCGCGCTATCAATCCTCAGTATCGCCGGATCGCGCTGTGTACATGGGTTCTAACATCGCTGATACGCGGTGAGATAGAACACTATCTCTAGATATCCTGCTATACTTATATTTAAAATGAGTGTAAAAGTAAATTTTCAATACGATTAAATTGCGTTTGCGAAGCACTTTGTATGTTAAAAGACATGTAAAGTAGGACAAGCGCGATGAAAAGCGCAAGCAAACTTCCTGTGGCTGTTTAGAAGGAAGAAGCCTTCGAGAACGTCAACATCAAACCCCAGTATCGGTGATCGATATGTTCGGTTACGCACACACACATTCGGGCGCACTCGGTACACTGTGAAGTGCGCACACGCAGTTCCAGTCGAAGAACTAGATCGCTAAATGCCGGATATGCTAGAATTATAAAATAAATGTTATAAATGCCTGAGTGAAGTATTGTGTTAAACTAGAGCGTCAGCTGGAGCTGATGATAGCCGTGGGGACATCTTTAGGTAAGTCTGCTAATATTGTTTACTATAACATGACATGTACTATCAGACGGATGCTCTGCAATCGCTTTGGAGTTATTTGATTTCCATCTCCGTGTTGTGATACTATATGGTAACGCAACAAGAACAGTTCAGTAACATGCAAAAGTTTACCTTAGGTACTAAACACTGAAATTTTCTAGGTACGTTGCTTCATCATTAGTTGCACGTCTGGTAACTCGGTGATATAAAAAATATATAATTGAAATATATCTTTTTTTATTTGTGGTCTGATTTATCGATCGGTCGATAGCTTCTGAAGCAAAATTTATAATTAGTCAATTAAAAGCAACACAGCTCCGATTTCAGCAAAAAACGAAAGGTTAATATGAATTATATTTAACGACCAAAGCACGATGTTATCCTTTGTTTATAACTTAATTGGCTGATCAAAGATTTCGATTTCCAATAAAGAAATTACTACTTCCGTGCCCGCCATTGCGCTTATTGCTTCTATAAATTAGTAATTCATGAGCCATTAAAAAGAACTCGTAAAACTTACTTCACTTCGTAAGGATGTAACTTAACACACTTTTGAAAAGGGCCACTGTTTTGGTTCCATTTTATTCGGACCCAACCAAACTCAATACAACGGTAAGTTTTCGATAGAGAGAACATACAAAATACGTTTAGCGGGGAAGAAATTATAACTTGTTCAATTTTGTGTCCAGTTTGAAAGCTTATACAGCATATGGAGCGATGTTTTAAAATGTAAAACTAAGCGTATGTCTAGTTCAAGAAGCCTGCATACGTACATAACAATGCAGTAGGCGTGAGACGTGTAATCCTCTTAAGTAAAAATCTAATTATTTACTAAGACAGTATTTACGTAAATGACCGAGCGAGCGAAGCGTCTCTGCTTTAACTGGCCAAATTGACTTTCATCTGTCCGTATGTTTGTTAGGTTGTATGTTTGTCCTCCTGTACAGCTCGCATTTTTCAACCAACCTTGACAAAACTTGGTATTTATCTTCTATACTTATTCAATATATTTTTTGTCGTTTGTGATTTTTGAGCGGGAGGGTACTTTTCCTAAATAGGGGGGAAGTTTGCTGTGGCACTATCTACATACAGATATTGACGAAATTTAGTACACACATTAGGTACCTGGCTTTAAAGAGAAATTTTCAATATGAGTATAATTAGTCAAGTGGTTGCCGAGATAATAGGTTGTGAAGTTTAAAAACAAGACGATTTTGTTAACATTCAGCATTCTCCAACTGCAAACAGCTTTAATGAGTAATTAGTAACAATGTTGCCTAGTTGAGTGCAGTGCGCGTGATAACAAGCACCAAGCAAAAGTTTAGAGTCTCTGGCAATGTGGTGGTGCCGACGGACACCATACGATTGACTCTTGGAAAAAGTACCAGCACCTAGTAAATTTCTTTACATTTTCAAATCTGAACTAAATTTGAATAGGAGATGAGATTTGTCCGTGTTAAAAAAAATTATAAATTTGTGCAAAATTTTAATTCGTTAATTTTTAGTAATACCTTTCTTTGCAAAGATTGATCCTTATCAGGAACAGAACCCATTGGTTCAATAATACAGTATGTATTTATTTTTTAATAATCATTCGGGTCCATATTATTATGTCAAAAGTAAAAGATTAAAAAAATCTAAATATGTAGTTATGTTGATCTTATAAATCTATTATAAGTATCCTTTCACCACTTTTCTCTAACTCTCGTGGTTTCAGACTTGGCCGTCCCGAATCTTCTCTAAAACCCGTATAAGGAAATTTACTTTTCTCATTTAGTACAATTTTCTAATAATGTTTCAATATATCCAAAGATTTTACAATTATATTTAGGTATTTTCAAGTAATACAGGTTGTTTAGAAAACAAACAGAATATGTCCACTATAGTTTCTCACTTGTACTTAATACAAATCAAATCGCCATTAACTTGTCAACAATGTCTCTACTGGGGTATTTCTTCAATTAAAGACCTACATCTAAAGCTAGGAGTTGGTACGTCCCTATCTGCCAATACTTCACCAACAGAGGCGGTCACGAGGCTCGCGGTACAGTGGAGCACACAAATCTCTCCCAAACGGTAAAGCCCATAAAATTATTTAAATGAATATTAATTGACTTCTGCCGCAGATAGCCGCACGCGCACTGCATCGAACAATCTAAAGATATACAGATCCATTATAAATATTAGAGATCCGTAAATTAAATATCTTAATACTTATTTATTAATCAAAATTTTAGAGGCAATGGTACTCAGACTATAAATGAGCTTATTTGCGCATCCCACTACCCTACAAACCGCGCCTATATATCAGTCAGAGTTTGACATTTCAATTGTATTTCGAACGGATAATCAAAAATTAAAAACTAAATAAAAAGTATTATTGTTTTAGTTTCTAAGTATGCACGTTTGTCAATCCTTCACGCTGAAAAGGCTTACAGGATTTGTACTGGAATATCAAATAAGCTACATATTTATTTTATCCCTTCTAAGCCTTATTCTACGCAGACGACGACGTCGCGAGCATATTAGAACCTAGCTAGATATTTAAATAAACGTTATAGTTGATTCCTCATTTATATTATGACGAACCTGCCTGCATTACTTTGGGGTTGCTAGTAGTGTAGGAGATGACGAGAACTTTGGAGAATCGCTTATATTTGAGCTCGCATAATGTTTAAACAATAGAATCGAATTGGAAAACGTCAAAGCTGAAGCTTACATTGCATTATTGTTTTTTAGGTTATTATCATCATCCTCCAGATATATATGACTGTTATTATGATTATATATATATTCATTATTTAATTTATTTCGTACTGTCGCAATTTAGTGAAATAATTTCAATGAATCCATGTTGTGAGGTCTATTCATTTATGTAAGTATAGTACGAAAAACAAATTTATATGTTTTTGGCATTGTATATCTATTTGAATAATAATAGTAAAACATTTCGTTACGGTGCAAATTGGCGCTTCAAATTAAATTAATTAATATTAGGACCTAAAATAAGAAGATATCTAAAAATACATTCGCAGGTGTACAGTTGGTCAAGCATCAAGCTTATAAGGATCAAAAGGGACAGAGATCAAACATAGGCTCCCTTTATGCCTTTTGCATCCATCTGGTCCTCGCGACCTTCATGATGTCTCCGGTGCACCTGGTGTTGGCTTGCAGCACGTCTTCTGGTTGGTAACCACCTCTTGGTAACGTTCTTCATTCTTGATTGTACAAAGTAAACTTAGAGTTAAAACGTTCAAAATAACATTATTCCTTATAGGCAGGGTTACTAATAATATCACAATAATATTGAAATTATTAGTTCTAATAGACAGAATAGTTAGCGCTGTAGTGGCACCCTTTATGGTGGGCCCTATACATAGCTTCTAAAACCCTAAGTAGACATGAATGGCTGGTGGCGCAGTAGCTTGCAACCCTGCCTTCTGAGCCGCTGGTCCCGGGTTCAACTCTAGCACCAGTCAAAAAGCTGTGTGCCTGTGTCCTGTGCCTGGGTGTGTACGTACGTTTATCTGCCCTCAGGTTACCATAGCTGAACAGATGTTGGGGACTGCAGACCTTGTGTGTTCCATATACCTACTATATTTTATTTAGGTTTTCATTGATTGTTACAGTACCTATATTTAGGGTGCTTGTATAAACGTCAACTGTGTACTAAAACCTCTTGTTTTGTAATTTGCGGAACTGTGGCGCATAACGGCTAAGACTCCAAACTACGTATGTAGAACTACAAATTCGGGATCATTATTTTCAAACAGCTTTGATACTTTGTGATAATTTACATTAATGTCCATTATATTACAAGGTCTGTTTAAAAAGTTGACATATAAGTGTGGTCAAGCCAAAAAGCTTACGTCTATGTATTTTAAAACAGATTTTATTTGTGTGCATCTAAATAATTACACCGTTACTCATAAACACTGCTAAACTTGAAATAATATAATTTAGCACTGCGCACAACAATTTTATTGTGTTCAGTGCTAAAGTGCAGTGCTGTTAGATTATTTTGCGTGATCTCTGTTATGCATTTGAATTTTCGTAGGTTTGTGGAAATATTTTTTAGTCTTCACTTATTACTACGACCATCGTCTATGCCGAACATGTCGCGGTAAACGTAGTTTTTTTTTAGTTTTCATCGGAAACAGAGTCTCTGCTTGAGATAAAACACTTCACGACGAGCGGAACCCAGCTACCTTCCTCGCTGTACGTCGGTAGAGAGTGAGGAGAGCGACCACCCGCCTGTCGCGTGTCCCTTATCACGTACATCCGAGATAGCAGCTAATGGACGCAGCTCTATATCTCTCTCCATGCGATGGAAACTATTGTAGAGTTCGTTGTATCTCACAGTAGAGTAAGGAAATTAAAAGATTTGAAATTGGGCAAGAAACAGTGTTTCTACAGTATAAGCAAAATGTAAGGTAATCACATTTTAGTCGGCAAACGACACAAAAACCTGATGACGGGGTGATGATGGGGGTGACGAACGCAGTCCAGTGTCACGCAAAACTACAGTTCAAATGTAAGCTTTGGGTGACACTGGTACTGGAACTGCTTTAGACTAGCTTTGATCTTACTATCGGGTTTTGACGGCTTGTCTGTGTAATCACTCGTGTTATTAATAATACCTGAAGCTTGAATATTAAACTAGTGTCTACGCGAGTGTTCTTCGCTGCACCAATCCAGTCACCCAGCGCCACCCAAAAGTTTAAGTTGAAATTTTGCGTGTTAAGGCCTATTCAGACTTGAGCGTTATTCGCTACCGCTGTGGGTAGCGAAAAATACCACGCGGAACTAGATGGGTAAATAGTATGAAGTTCCATAACTGCAGCGAAACTTGTAACTTGGTGTTTTCTCTTGTTTGGCGAAACTAGTTCCGCCGCCCCGCTAACCGTTGCCAACGAATATCTCTACAGCGCGCGGTAGAGATATCCGCTTTGGTGTGAACAGTGAAATTAACGCATACCCTTTCGGATTTCTCTATCGCTCGTGGTAGCGAATAACGCCCAGGTTTGAATAGGCCTTTATTGCACTCTGCAATATCTTTTTGAATAAAGATTTTGAGTCACATTCAGCCGTTCAGTTAATGTGCCACAGTGTCAGGCGCATCCTTGCGCACTACTACTGTTTCGCTGCAGAATACTTGGGACGCCGGTAGTACCCACCTTTGCACCACTAAAGAACAGGTAACACTACGTCAACGTATTCACTCTATGGACAAAGTAATTAAATATCCGTGAGTAGAACGTCTTCCATATTAGCTTGATAGCGTTTGTCGCGAGACGCGTGTAGGGATGTCAACATCGCCACACAACAAGTGCACGTCGCCTCTACGTTTTGTTGGTAGCATACCTACGCAACAGAGAACAATGATATTTAAAAATTGCCAACCCCGGCCGCTCTGCCGGCACTCACGTAATAATTGCCGGCAAGCGGCCTCCGCTCCCACCCATCGTCTCTTCCCACTTGTATCGCCTATTTATCGCGATGACGTTCTATTTACTCGGGGCCGCGCGGTACTTTGCTATGTGTCTATAGAGATCGCAAACATTACGCTTAATAGCTACGTAATGGCCGACTCTCTGACCACTTCCAATACAACTATACATTTTATGCTTGATCCAAATCGTAATATTTAATAATTTATTGCTGTGAAATGTTCATGTTTAGAAACAGCAAAGTACCTAATGAATATTGTTAAAGGTAGTTTTCGACATAATTCTCACATCTATATTTAAATATTGAGCAAAAATAATATATGGATACTAGTTAGGTGATAATCAAAACGTTTTATGACTTGTCAAAGGCGAAATAATTTCATTAAAAAAAGTGTATAACCTCTTCCGCCCCAATAAATGGAAATGTGAAGACTCTGCCGTTCATAATTTTCCCATTACGCCAACATTAACAAAACCATAAAAGAATAAATAAAATAACACTAACATTAACAATACATGTAGAGATTGAATACGTAAATGTATTTATTACATTCATTTAAATATTTATGTAAATACGCCTCTAATGTGAAGTTGGGAACATGATATTATTTGCGGCATAGAGAGATGATATTTCTATGAACACAAATACTGCGGAACGAATGGCGGGAGAGAAAATAAATCTATTACTGGAGTACAGGGAATAAACTCTGGGCCATGCTAGACATTTTCATAGAAGCTCTACCAAAGCTAAAAACAAAAGCGATGAACGGTGTGTCTAATGCCCTGTTTCACATACGCCTTACAGACTCGGCCTCTAAAAAATAAATCTATACATATAAAAATTAATCTCTACGAACGGACGCAATAATTTTGCTACATCTTTTACTGTTGTGTTAATTATTGTCAGGAGAGGATTTTTATGAAAGAAAAATCAAGAAAAGAAGGAAAGTTATGGCGAGGCTAAAGACCGAGCCTACTACAACGAATTCGCGGGCAGTCGCTAGTAAGTTGTAGTGTTTTATAAATTACAAATCTGTTAACGAGCAGTAGAAATGAGTTATTTGAACCTCAAACTGAGAGATAAAATAAAAAATGGAACTATTCCGAAAAATACTAAAGCAAAAGATGTCATCACACAAATACTAAGACAAAAATGGCTATGGTCAGGACATATCCAAAGAATGGACGCAGACAGTTAAACTCAGATTATGAGTAACTGGCCTCCTTGCGCTCCCACAAACGCAGTAGAGGAAGACCCTTTCAAAGGAGGAGCGATGATATAGTGAAACTTGCTGGAAATTGTGGGCTAGTAGAACCAAACAAAGGCATGAGTGGAAGAAACTGGAAGAAGCTTTTAACACTTTAGCAGTCCTTAAATTAATAACGATTAATTATATTTTATTTATTTATTTAGCCAAAGGGGCTATACATCTGAAATTTTAGCGGTTGATGCTTTTTATGTAAACTCGCTACTAAGCAATGATTTTAAAAAATGCAATTTGTTTCTGTGGCTTCACAACCCAACGACTAAGGGAGCATAGCCGTTCCACCACTATAGTACGGCATATATCGTAACAGTATCTTTTGTATGACCGCTATATAATCCATTCCCAAATAGCGTTTATTTTATTAATCTTGGTAGTCTTGTATTTGACTAATATTTCACTGGATGGTCAGTGATCATGCGGTTGAAGGTATCATAAATATATAGAATTACAGCAGTTCTGAAAGGCAGTTGCCGTGATAAGTGCTTAGCGTCAAGAGTTTAATCTTGTGGGTGATATCTAGCCAGACGGGCGCCCAAAAGTTACATCTAATTTGGATGGAATATAAAATATAACCTAAATGAGCCCAAACATACCGCACTAGTAATCCCTGGGTTCCTATATCTACAAACGGATAGTTTTGTTTACGACTCGTTACTTTTGGACAGTCCTTCCTACAAAAGTTACGCAACTGTTAAGCAAAACGTTTTCTCTTTCTTTTTATAGGAACCCTGTCTGTCCCTCGTATGAGAACAACGTTTTCAAATTAAACATAAATTTCCCCCTCGGGCATTAAACATATTAATTTTACCTCAGCGTGATTTAATGTTAATGCATTCTACTGTTATATGTGATAGATACTTCATTATGTGAATGATTATTATTCATTACGTCTTTATGAAATCATAGATGGTGTTATTATGTTACAATATATGTCCCTGTAGGTCGATCGTCGCGGTGGGCAACACTCAAACATGTCGGTATTCCAGAAGTACGCATAATGCAATGAACCCAGTAGGTACAGTGGGCCTGCATGGACACTTGCGTAAGTGAAACGTAATCGTATCGTATCATTTATGTAGTACAACTGTGGCACAGATAACTTTAGTATGTCCTTCATACTTCACCGATACGATAATGTGACATAATGCTACTAGCCCTACAGCCGTGAGATTCTCTAAGAGCAAACATCGTTGCATCTTTGACAACATCCGTGAAACAAATGACAAGACGACAAGAAACGTTGGAAAAACAACCTTATTTACAAGGGCGATATCCTACGAATAATACTTATTATTATTCGTAGGCGATATCTCATAAAGTATTTGACATAGGTGAGCTCGTCGACGAATCATTACAGAATCGCACAGCAGATCAATTATTGTGTATGATATATACGGACAGACGAATACATAAACAAAGCGCAGACATACGAATTTCACCATCATGGAGGAGGTATTGAATGTACTAAAACAAATACAAAAGGAGTTGGATGTACAGAAAACAACGATCCGGGAAAGTGCAGAAAAAGTGACTGAACAAGTAACACAGAATATTAATATTATATTAGAAGAAACATTTTTTGCATGGGACGAAAAGCATGAAAAATTCAAAGAATTAGTGGAAAACCAGGAGAAAAGAATATGTTTCATGGAAAAACAGGCAAGGCAGAGAAATTTAGTTTTCTTCGGTATCGAAGAAACAGAATCGTCATATAAAAACCTAGAAAACAACATTATCAAATGGATAGAACAATATTTCTCTATTAAATTAAACTACTTTGATGTACAAGAAGCAAGACGACTAGGAAAGAAAGGTGACAGACCACGGCCAATAGTTGTGACCTTTTCAACGCTAGGAATAAAAATAAAAATTCTTAAACTAAAACAATTATTGAAAGATACCTCGTACTACATTCAAGCGGACTATCCAAAACACGTGCTAGAAAAGAGGAAAGCATTAAAAGAACAGTTAAAAGTAGAGAGAGAAAAGGGAAACATAGCCACAATCAAATATGACAAACTGATCATCACTGAAAGCGTGAATAAAAGAAAACTTTCTTTATCACCTGAAAACACCAACGTACCGAAACAAAACAAAACCACTCAAGCCAATAAAAAGAACAAATCACAGCAACAAGGCTCGACAGCCCAGAGATTAAATAGTATCTCAGAAGGAGTAATAAAACCTGGTATCCTAAACTTTTTAGTAAATAAAAATAAAACTAAGACAAATACAACCCAGAATACAAGCAATACAAATATATAGCAATTAAGCCCCTCCTCCTCCTACATAGACCAAAATAAAATGAAATTATTAAAACCACAAACATGAAACATCTTCCAACCCGGCTGGTCACTGTGGAAGAGTATGACCAAAACCCTCCAAAAGAAACTACAGAGACTGACAACAGGATAAATAAACGATCAACTCAATTAAAAATCGCAACTTATAACGTCATGTCTTTATCGTCATACGAACGCTTACTGGAACTAGAAGAAGCAATACAGGAAATCAATTATGATATAATAGGTATTTCAGAAATGAGGCGACTTGGTAACAAAATTGAGGAATACCAGAACTTAATACTTTGCCACATAGGATGTATACCGGGTAAATATGGTGTAGGCTTCATTATAAATAAGTCTCTTAAAAACAACATGGAGAGCTTTAATGGATTAACAGATCGTGTGGCAACGCTAAACTTAAGCTTTCAAGGGTGTATGATATCCATTATACAAGTATATGCACCGACTGATGCAGCGAGTGAGGAAGAAATAGAAGAATTTTATAAGACCATAGACAAATCGATGGAGACAGCATATAAAAACATTATATTAATGGGCGACTTTAACGCGAAGGTTGGTGCTCCCAGGAAAGGCGAGTACTTAACAGTGCAACAGCATGGACATGGCGAAAGAAACGACAGAGGGCAGAGACTTGTAGACTACGCACTTGAACATAATCTTACCATCTTAAATTATGTTAAGCTAGATTAATGTTATTTTAAATAAGTTATATAATAGTTATAAAGTAAAGCAGTAATTTAATGTAAACAAAACTAGTTCTATAAATTAGTAATAAGTAACACAATTTAAAGAAAAGCTAGTTATGTGAAGATAAGAAATTAAAGTTAAGGAACTAAAAAAAAATAAAAAATTAAAGTAGGTAATTAGTAGGAAATAAGAAGGCTTTTTTATTTTTATTTTATTTATTTTATTTTTATATACGGACAAACCTCTCCACTCAAATTGAGATTCACGACTTAGCATGTTTCTAGAATGGCACTAAAAAAAATATTATGAACAAACCGGTTCTATAAGAATTTTTTTTATGAAGAACTCCTTTTAGAGTACATATCTAAAGTCAAAAAGTAATTCTTATAGCATCACGCCGTTGACCGTCAGTGAGTCTGTCGGTAAACCCATCTTTTATCAAAAAGCGAGAGCACTTATAAAGTCTCTAATATCAAATAATAAGATCTTCAGTCTCTAGTAACAGGAAATAATATTAAAAACAATAAAGTATACGACCGTTTAAACATAGCCACTGTTAAGTAAATCAATTTAAAAAAATTGTGCTTTTACTAATCTTTATATTGATACCCCACAAGAAAAAAAAATCGTGATCCATTGTTTCATTAAAAGCCTATGATTCATGTATATTTAGACCTGTAGTCAAGAATTACTGGGGAAAAGTCAAGTATTTCGTGTATGAAGAATAACTATTGAATGAATACAAACAATATCTTACCTTAATCTCTTCCTTTTACTCCGATGATACAGGGGTAAGAGGACCCAGGAACAGGAGAAGGAGTGTGAGGAGTAATGGTGACCAGACTCGCTTACACGCGCAAGAACCATACATATCTTTTAAGCTCAATTTAATAACATGTAATTTTTTACACTAACCCTAAATAATGTTAATTTTTGCGTAGTACAAAACAGATTAAAATATCGATAGATTTGATTAGTTTTATGTTTCAGAGAATGAGGATCAATCATTAAAAAGACGACCGTTATATATTTTGCTTGCCATTTTTGGTAAATTAATACGAAAATATAATTGCATGCCATAAAAATAAACCTATAAAATCTGATTAATATCAAAATGAGTATGATAACTAACTGGTCGGGTCATGTTGTTAGGAGGCATCTCGTGAGGAATCATTCTCCGCTCAAGATGCGTACAGGCGCTTACAGATCATCAGCCACTACCTTCAGAATGCTAATGCTGTTGTTATAAGTTTGGGCAACTCACATAAGTAACATACTCACATACACTCTAAGCCCATGGCCTTCCTTCTGGCCAATCGGAAAAATATAAAACATTACCTTAATAATCAATCACCTTTAAGAATTACAACAAATAAACTGCTATCTCAGCTGTAACCAACACAAACCTATCTCTTGTTACAATACACAAAGAAACTTCACCTTTAAAGCCTTATCAGTCATCTATGGAGTAAATATAACAGCAACAATAAATATTTGAATATGAAACCATGTCCAAATAAATATTCTTACAAATCTTCTTACTGGCCATCCACTCTCATACTTGTGGTATATTATAAGTGTTAATAGCTCAGGGGTAGTAAAGAGCGGCCATTGATCTGGTAGTTGCGTGTTTAAACATAAATCAGGCTTGAAATTCCATTGAAAATAACACCTTGAGGAAAATCACAGTATGGTACTCTTTGGTGTTCCTCTGCCTAGCTAAGCTACTATCCTTAAGACCGAACATCTATCATCAAGCTCCTAGGGGTGTTCACCAGCAGACTTCATTGAAGCAATCTTCATTCTAGATCCACTTTTCTTCTTTTCTTTTACCACATCATCACTGACTAAGAAGTGAGATATTGGTTAAATGATTAGTATAAAACGGACGGAAGGAGCAAGTGACTGATTGACTATTGTTTTTATGCCTGACGAGCTCCATGTCTACCAATACCAGTCGAATATGAGCTTTAAAGTTTCAACATTCGAAGAGTAAACTCACTTGATCCGTTATTACGACAAAGTTGGAAACCGCTGTGACATTTGTGTGGGTTTGTGTTGGTACATTGGTAAGGCACGTAATTACCGGTACACGGAGGTGCACAACAATGGTCAATCACTGGAGGTCACCTGCGAAGGGGTGAGATTTGGTTATGGACTTAGCGATAAGCGATCGTGGGTTTTTAGGGTTTCATTATATACTAAGCTATATTAGCTTTTTTACTTAGACACTTATTAAATTCTATACAATCTATTATAATATGGTACATTTTAATCAAATACACGACCTGAATCAAACTTACAATATATTTTTTATTCACCATCATTATAGACAAATTATTTCATATATATATGGAATATTGTTGGCCTTAACAAAGGTTTTAGTAAGCGAAAACAAGGCCAGCATCTTGGTGACGTGATAATTCCTTAATTCGCTCCGATAAAACCCTTATTAATTGAAAAATGAGATAACAAACAAGTTACATATAAGGACGTTCGCTACATTTTTTTATTTATTTTATAATCTTGAACATTTGTAACAAATATAAGCTGCATAGAGTAATTCCACTTATATTTAAACATCAGTCGCTGCCTTAGAGCTCGTGTTACAAAAACAGCCTGAAATATGTCAGTGATAATATCAAAAGAAAAAATTAAATGAGCCTTTACTCGTCTCGGCATATCTGCCTGTACACATACAGGTCCAAATATTGCACTGCAATCGTACCTCAACACTAATCAATAACTGTCATCATCATCATCATCATCATCATCATCTGAGCCTTTGAACGTCCACTGCTGAACATAGGCCTCCCCCATACATAGGCCTCTCCCATAGCTAATCAATAACTGTATATTGATGTAATACAAATCTGCATGTAGTATAGTAATACTACATGCAGATTTGTATTGGTATATATAATGGTTCCGTTTATTGCAATCATTTAGTAAAATGATTGCAATAAACGGAACCATTCATGAAATTCAAGGAAGCCTTAATAGCTATACCAAGTTTTGAATTCAATTTAACGAGAATTTTATTGACGACTAGCTGCGGTTTCACCCGCACGGTGATGGATGATGATATATTGATGAATTGGATATATTGGGTTGGCGAGCGTTGCTGTTTTGTTAAACAATGTTTAGTTTAAACGAATATCCATCATCACTTTGATTAAAAAATACGAACATCTTTCTATATATATGTAAGTATATAAAACAAAGTCAGGTTTGTTCGAACACTTATAACTCAAGAATGGATGGACCGATTTTGATGGTTTTTATTTGTTGTATCCCGAATAGCAGAATAACTATTAAAAACCTTTGGAAAATTGACAAAAATTAAAATACAAGAAAAAATAATTCTAATACAAAATGTCCAACTGACAAACATTTAATGTTCCTCCCGCCCATACTGCACACTCCTCTCTAATTAATGAAAGTATTTATATAAAGGTTTGAATCGACACGGTATATTCACAATATTCGGATAATTGCGAAATTAGATTTAAAGAATGTAGAATAACGTCAGTAATGAAAAAGGTTTGACATATAATATTGGTTGTCAAATATTTACGCGTGCGTTTAGATATTTATTTTGTCTAAAGTAAGGTAATTATAACAAGCCACTTAAATATACAACAAATGACACATTTCTATATAAAAAAAAAGTCAAATCGATTGGTCTCACTGAATCATTCCAGATAATATACATATTTAAATTTCATTCCTATTTGTGTTATCATCTTACTAAAGTTTTAAGTTTAGCTAATCTACAACACGACATTAATTGGCTGTTAGGCGGTATGAAGTTCGCCTTGAAAGAGTTTACCATCTTCATGGTAGAACGTGACGTACAGTCGCCTGCAATAATATGTATACATTTCACAAAGTTCCCAACATCGATACATAAAAAAAACGATATTAAAAATATTTAGAAACACTTCATTTTAATTTATCTTCATTATAATGGATTTCCGCAAAGTAACGCCTGAATCAATAAATTATCGATACATTACTTTAATTCTTAAAATGTACACAAAAAGTATGTTGAGCAGTAAGATAATATTAATAACATTATTGTAGAGTAATATTGTCGTTCATTTATATGTAAGTGAATACTGAGACACTTCTGAAACTCATACATCTTATTGTAGGCGACTGTACATACGAGTATGTACCGCACGGTTCAACTATAGTTCTAACATCACAATCAATACGCTCATCGTTCATCTTTTAAGATGACAAACACCGCGGACATAATATATAAATATGTCGAAATAACCGAAGAGGCGGCAATGTCTCATTCACGTGCGCATTGCACAAGACAACCCGACCCGACATCGGCCGGAGATATCGAAGCGGATAGTCGGACAGACAAAGCGAATTGCCAGAGCTGTTAGGTAACTAAATACCGTATGAGCACATTGGAACACACGGGAAGAATTTGGAACCGATGCTGTTATAGTTTGTGGGCAGTTCGCTGTCAACTGCTTAATTTTTCTATTTATCATTTGCCTAGCATTATGCGTGTATGATAATAATAAATAATACTTCAAGGGCGGCTTTGTAGCGAGCCGTAGGTGAGTGGCGACACCGTGGACCCTGATTCTCTCTGGGACTAAATGAAACCTCTGACCCCCGGCTTGCCTTAATTGGCCATCTCGGGTGGAGACGCAAGAGCAAGTAACAAAAAGCTCCAAGGGTGGAAGTGTTAAAGGGCACAACGCCGGAAGTAGTGCTCTAGTGAAACCGCAGCACACCTCTTGACACCTATTAGCCATCCACACCAACGTTGCCCTTTTTGTCACCATTGATGGTGGCTCTTATAGGGGGCCCGTTTAGTGGGCTGCAAGGCACCACCTGCCTAAATATTTTAATATGAGACTAAAATTGGCAGGTGCCGTAGTCTCGTCCCTAGCCCGCTATCTCCCTTATCACTAATAAGTTCATATATGCCATTTTAACCATTTTTGTAATAGATATACCATGTAACCACCCAAAACAGGCCTCTAAGTGTTGGCTACAGTTATGCCTTTGTAAAGAATCGGATGAAATTTGTGAATTTTTTTTAATAAAAGGAGTAATAATAATCATTTGTTCATGCATTAAATTATGGTTACACATAACAACATTACAATATTTGATAACATTGAATGACAATATTACAATATTGGAGAACATTGTATTAAACATATCGTGCAATAGCCGCCCCACTAGGATTTCTCTCCCCTTGTTGGTCAATTAAAGAATAATTGTTCACAAGTGTGCCGAGTGTCGTGTAAGTGTATCTTCATATATATGTCAGATGTAACTTTATAACTGAATTGTAAGTACCTACTAGTTTTATGTTAATTTCTCGACTGGTCGAGATTATACTTACACTGAGATTTAGTTAAATGATATAATATTAGTGTTTTTTTTTATTATATAAATAAGGTTCCAGATATGAGTAAAACCTATGGGCAAAACTTGTTCTAGTTAGACAAGATATCCACTTCAGTCGGCGTGAACCCAAACCCATTACTGAGAGTGGTGCAGTTTTATGGAATCTAAGAGTAATTGCAAGTATGAACAGTTGTCGGACACGCAAACCCTTTGTATTAAAGGCAACTTTTAAAAGATAGTACTAGTACGTGTACTTTAAATATGCATAACTGGACAGAGGTAACACTCCAGTTTTGTATTATATATATAAATCCTGGTACACGAAGGTTTCCAAGCCAAACAAGTAGGTCTTATTGGTAGAAAACGTTTTAAAGTAAATGGTTAAATACGGCCGTGTGACATCTGTCAAAACGGCTTCATTGGATTTAAATCTATATTTAGATATGTGCAAAACTTCCTCTTTCTTAAACAAAACTATTCTAATAAGAGCCTTAAATATCGTATGATTGATTCATGAGCCATCAACTTCCATAACAGATTAAGAATTCGTACTAAACTCAGTGCAGGCTACGTATGTCGTAGTGAGCAAACGACATCAACGCGCTGGCGAATCACAATTATTCGATAAATTTTACATCAGGAATATGTCCAAGAAAATATTTCAAATACAAATTCAAAATTATTTATTTGCATGAACATGGGTATACATATGTATAAGATGTTACATAAAAATTGGTAGCGCTCCACATTCCATCATAATGACATGCAAAAATTAGGTTGACTTTTATTATGCGTCGACATACAGGATATTAGATTATGTATAATTAATATTCCAAAATTTATGAATTACTGGATTAGAATAACAAAATGATTCAACAAATTTTTAATCAATTTACAACCACACTGCATATAATACATGTCAATAATTCACTTAATGTTATGTCAGATTGTTATTTGATCTAATTACATACATTATACATTTATTACTTTCAATTTAACTTAGACTAAATTGTAATTTAAATATTCTTTAATCGTGCAATAACATTTCGATACCAACAATTTAAACAATTCTCTCTTAAACGTTATAACACACTCTGATTACATTATCAATTTAGATGGTGATTTTTTCGAAGTGTATGTTACACAATATACAAACAGTACTGTACCTTGATACTTTGGTGTGAACAATACGCATGCAAGTACAACTCGCACAGACATTAACCTTCAATAAAGTACTAAAGCATACAGAGGCATACTCTTTATAGCCTGACTGTTGACCGATAACCGAGCGACGAGCCCGCAGATATCAGATTCGACTTCCTAGGACCAAGGGAGCGAGAGTAATCGTTAAACCTTATACCCCTATTTCGGTCAAAGTCTATACATAGGTAAGCTTATTGGAAAATTCAAGCACTTTGGCAGGCTGGTGTCAAAATTTTGAAATAGCTTTGCTAAGCCAGAGGAATACGGAAAGTGTCACTTATTGCATGGTTATAAGGGTTCTTACGATGCGTGCACTTGTAAAATTGTGCGTGTACTATCTCTAATTTAATACATTTAATGACGTAACCAATGAGAGACCAACCGAGTCACTATAAAAATTTGAACGAGATTTTCACGCCCGCAGCTAATATCATTGCCGCCCAAACTATCTTCCCGTATGTTTCCAGACTTAGAACGCGCTCACCCATTAACTCAGATGTTTTACTAGTAAGTGGACAATTTCAGTGATTTATGTTAATTTCTGGCTATGGCTGCGCCGTTAACGTGTCGGAATTGAATACCCGTGTTATTTAGTGCGGTGCGCGATGACCCCCGGCTCACACTACCGTTTAATAGCGCGTCCAATATGAACTGCGGGTGTAATGCAACCGAATTTTAAGTGATGTGCAACACTGCAACTATACATGTTGATTGGCTCAATACAGGTAAAAAAATCTTAGGCTCAATATACCAAAATCTCATAAAATATTTACATGGTCAAACGCAATTGCTATAATAGTATTATTATGAGTAAATTGAATTACTTTTTATATCAATCAATAAACATTAATAATAAAATACATGACTTACGTACATAGAAATATAAAATTAATCACCATGGAAAAAAAACTGTCACCGAGCACGTCTAGTGTATCGAGCAGTTAAATTGACTTGGCTTTTGACTAAACCATCAAAATTTGACACAAACTTTGAAAGAACTGTCATCATTACGATCTTGACGTAGGCGGAGATCTTAGATTTTGTCTATGCTGTACCCAAGCATATTACGCTTTTTCATCCGCCTGGTGAAGGGTGATGATGATGATGATGATGATAAGTATTCTATTTGTTAATCCAGCGCCTCATCTACCTCCATACCAAAATCAAAATTGCCCCCGCCGTTTGAGCGTTAATGAGTAACAAAGATCCATACATCCACACTCACAAACTTTCGCGTTTATACTCGTACTATTGTTAGGATATACTGAATAGACAGAGACTGGTAACATGTCAGGAGACGGTGGAGCTCGGGGTGGGAAACTTCTGCGACAGATGTCAGAGCTCACTGTCTCTTCTCGTAGAAACACAACTCACCACTGCGAGACAGGAGCTAAAGAAGAAAGCGAGGCTCTGATTGGCTCGCACCATGACAAATGTCAAAAATGTGGATCTGGTTAACCCGCACAATGCCAAAGTACACAGGTGCAACAAGTTAGCAATAAACTGATTACGTCAAGTGTTGTATATGTGTATGGTTCAGTTGTTTGTAGATCAACATAACGGTGCAATTGGTAAACAGCTGTTAACTGTGGAGTTCAAAAGAGTTGACATAAATATTGCGATTTGTGAGCGATCCTCGGACGGGATGCGCACGCACGACTTCCAATAACCCGTGTCAGACAGTTAGGCCACCGAGGCATACCGTCCGAGCATCTAATTTAACCCTCTATTTGATTTTACCCTTAGCAAGGGGACGAGAAGACATCTATATTTTTCACTTTAAAATCTAAATGTTTGTTCTTGCTAAGCGGGTGTAATAATAAATAATGCCTTAAAAATCATGTATTAAAATTGGGTGATATATGTTCAACTGTGGACGTCTTCCGGCTGATGTTGATGATGAACCAACATAAGTGCTCGTATTAGAGCTTGTCTAGTCATACTAAACTGATCAACTAGGTTTAAAAAACACGCTGTGATTACTACTTGTAGACCGCACCCTGTATATAAAACTACAGATAATTGTTAGGCAATATATTCAACCATTCTAGTAGAATAGCACAATATAAATAAATGAATACAGAATGTAGTCAAAGAAAGGTCAAGAGAGCATTGGAGTGATCCGCGCACGGCGCATACTCCAAATATTTGGACCGTTCGCTGTCGAAACTAATGTCAGTTTGAAAAGCTGCACTGTAATCCGATTTGAACTTTGTATTGACGCTTACGGAAGGCCTAAACATTATTTAAGGCGTCGTTACCATTTATAGAGCAGCCGTTTGTGTGAATATTTTGGGAATTTGTCGGATTAAGCAGTTACTTTGGAGTTACGTGGGTAAACGGTAATAATGATTTGAACTATTTGTCAAAGTGATTGAATACTATTTCATGATTGCCTTGTTTTGTACGAGAAATATTTCCGTTTCTTGACTGTTTTAGTTTGTGAACGCGGTGGGTTATTTTTTTATTTAATTGTTTAAAATATATCTAACCTTCACAAATGCGATCCAATTTTTTTGAAAATTCACTCAAAATGACACTATTTATAAAAAAACTCAGAAAATAAAGTGAACTCTTACATTCTTACAAGAAGTGATATTAAACTCGCTCTAATATATCAAGGCTAACCTACCAGACACAACAGAAACTTCATTGTTTTGTCACGAGTTGACCGATGAGGGGCAACAACTTTTATTAATTGAGATAATTATATTTATAATTAATAATTTTATAATTAATTTATTAACTTTGTTCGTAAGTAAACAATTGATTTTCTTGGTCCAACCTCAAACCAAACATTCGTTGGCTTAGTGTTGCTTAAAACGCCATCTATTGTCAAGTTAGTGTTGCTGTGTCGGTAAAACAGTTTAGTTGTTGATAAACTGATTGCCCTAGTTGTTTTAATGATATTATAGTAGTTTTTGATTGCATCAATCGTTTCCAAGATCCATGTTATATAAGAATTGCTCGTTAAGGTATAGATAAAAATATTAGATAGATAAAAATACCCTCGTGGGGAGTTTTTAATACTATAAGCAAGTATTTAACCGCAGTCTCACCTGATGGAAACTAATGACGTGGTTGACAGTGGAACATGCTTGCCTAGATAATACCTATACACTCTGTACTTAAATACTCCCAGATTATATCTATCAGAAACTATAGACGATGTGACGTTGTTCCATACTTCAGCCGCGTATGGGTATTTTTGGAATACCGACCATGTACGAATGCCGTGTTCCTGTTCGTGTTGTTGTCCGATGAAAGGTGTAGGTTCGTGTATTTGAGATCAAATTGTGACTGTTTTTTGTTGATTGTCAACGAAAAAATTAACATTAAAATTGGTTAAAGAACCAGTGAACAGATATACCTCATACTAAAAGGAAACGATTTTAAATTCTCCTCTTTTTGGAAGTTATTTAGTTTGCTATTGTTCGTTTATTGGCTTTTTTTGCTTAGAAAAAAATCCATAATACAGTCTTTACGAGGTTCGTTCAAGCATTTAATTATAATAAAGATTAGAATCGAAATTAGAAGTACTAAAAATCAGACGTGGTGTGGTACCATAATGTCTGGGTTTTATTGACAGATTGAATATGGTAAGGATCGCTATAATCGTATATGCATACCTAATAATATTGATAATTGAACAACGTCTTACTAATAATATGGAAAAATACGTTTACATATTCATAAGGACCCTGTGTCGCGGCAGGCATGAACTCATACAATAACACAAAATAATATAAGACTCTAGAACAAAAATTTGTGCTCATCAAATAAATATTTGGCTGGGCAGGGATCGAACCTGGGACACGCACTCAGACGACAGGGGTATCTACCAACTGATCTGAACGGAACCGTCTAAAGACTCAAGTTCTCTTCTATACCCATGATTTGTTTGTAAGCTGATAGACACAGCGCGATGTTTGAATGAATATGTTTTTTATTCTTTAACGAAGAATTATATCCCTGATGGTATTATGTTGTCATGGCAATTACAATATTACTCTGTTATACTAATCGGTCCTTAAACTTTTAATTACTAACAAATATAGTTTTTGGCATCTTCTGATAACCAAAATTCTAAAAATATACTATTACATACAACTGCCAATCAACGATAAATAATAAATATATGTTGATGGTTGATTATTTAGGTGAATGTCGCGCAAAACGCATCTTTATAAACAACAAATAAAATTGAATAAAATTTAAAAAATTTAAACAACAGGCTTCCTACCTGCACTGATGTCACAATAGCTGAGTAATCTTTTCCAGGCCCATCACAGATGCATCATCAATTAACATCAACCGAAATTCAATCGAAAGCCAGGCTATCGCGAATCATTATTGAAGATAGATAAACCTATCTAAAACCTCTCTAGATCTAAAATTAGTTAAGTAAGCATTATGTTGATATCTATAACTTGCAAACTAGCGCGCGAACGCAGCAGGCAGTTCGCAAGTCTCCTCCCTCCTCCCTCCTCCGTAATGGGGCGAGCCTACATTTAAATGGGGTGGTCCGAGTGAGCAAGGTCACCCCTTCACAGTCGCTGACGTTCGGTAAAGATCAATTCGTGGCGAGATGGTGAATGCCAACACGACCCGACCTCGCACCACTTTAGCGAAGAACTGCTCATGGGGGTGTGCAGTGCGTTTGAGCCCCACACTACCCTTATTGTCAGCACCGTGACGGAAGTACAGTGCACAGCATTTCCCCCCTGAAAAATCTGTTTAGGTAAATTAGATTACAACGAAAATATAACGATTATAAAACTTTCAGTTATATGGAGAACTTATGCTTTTTAATGTGATACAATTATAACAGCAGTCCTTATCAATATCGATCAGACAATAAAAGATAATCGCACTTGTGACATTCATTACAAATGTAAATGGTCCGATGTATAAGTTATAGAAGCCTGTCGCGACATGTGTGGGACCCCGCTGTGCCTGTCATATCTGCGCATAATATTACTTTATTTTATTAAAATATGCATAAAATACGACCATAACACTCCTAAACACATTCCTTTCCATAAAAGTAGCTAAACACGTAACGGAAAGCTTGCATAAACAATTAAAATAAAATAAATTGTCTATGCTAAAGTATTCTTCTTAGGTACTTATATTTTAATGGTACAAAAACCCTTTATTTCATAAAAATAATAATGTAATATCAAATAACAGACAATGATTAAAAAACACTCAAAAAAGTTACTGCATATTATATAACCATTTTGTTGAACAAATAGTGCCTAGAATTCTGTCAGCATTTTTTTTTGGAAAATATTCAAATTCAAATCATTTATTGCGAATATAGGTTACCTAATAAGTTGTTACAAGTTCAAATGCTCGGCTATATTCAGCCTTTCGGCATGCAACAATAATAACAGTTGGTGAAGGTAGACATGCTTGAGACTGTCAAAATAAAGTTACACAATAATAACACCACACCGTGCTTTAGCATACGAAAACTACTTAAATAAATTATAATTTGATCCCTATGTCAATTATGAATTAAATATACAATGTCAAAGTAATAATATATATATATACATTATGAAAGTCACTGCAAATTAAGCAATTATAAATTAAATAATTAATGTGGATAAAAGTTGTCATTAAAGTATTAATTTACAGTATAATTCGCCTTGTGTAACAAAAACTGTTTTAATTTAAATTTAAATTGAATAATATGTTCACAGATAATTATCGTAATTGGTAAATGATTAAAAATACGAGGGGCCATACATAAAATGCTTTTGTTAAATTGTGCAGTCTTGTTTGGCGGAAAACACACTTTTACATTATGCCGTTGGCTATTTAGGTGATTGAACATATTTTTATTTGAATATACAAAAACACAAACCTCATAAATATAAATGCATGGAAACGTTAGTAGCTTCAAACCAATGAAAGAAGATTTATAAGTCTCAGTTTGCCTAAGTCTACAAATCGCTCTCACACACCTCTTCTGAGCCTTAAATACCGCTTCTTTGTCTATCGAGTTACCCCAGAATATTACACCGTATCTCAAAACAGATTCAACATAACCATGATAGGCAGTGATCACTGCAGATTGATTCACAACTTTAGCCAGCATATAAAGAGCGTATGAAAATTGGTTTAATCTATTGCATACATTATCCACTTGGTGTTTCCAATTTAAATTGCTGTCAAGATGTAGACCCAAAAACTTAGCGTTGGCGACGTCATCAATTTTATGGCCATTAAAATTTAAATCTATGTCAACTAAATAATTTTTCCTATTTCTAAATGTCATTAAATTGGTTTTATCAAGATTTATAACTAAATTATTTAATTCAAGCCACTTGACTACATTTCCAAGACTGGTAGTCATCTCCGACTCAAGATTTGATTTACATTTACTTGTAAACATCATTGTGCTGTCATCAGCAAACAAGACCATATCTTTGTTTACAAACTTAGGTAGATCATTGACATAAATGATAAATAATAAAGGCCCCAATACGCTGCCTTGTGGCACTCCTTGTGTCACGTCACAAAATTTAGAACAATATGTAGTTTCTTTCTTTGTTTTTGGACATATGCGTGTAATTTTTACACATTGGTTTCGGTCACTGAGGTAAGATTTGAGAAGATTTAAAACATTGCCTCTAACACCATACGTTTCTAGCTTATTTAATAAAACGTCGTGACAAACAAAATCAAATGCTTTCGTTAAATCCATATATAATGCTGAAACTAATTTTTTATCGTCTAGGCCTGTCATTATAGTGTATAGGAACTTATAAACAGCCAAGTTAATAGTTTTGTTTTTTCTGAAACCTATCTGCTCTTCTACAAATACTTTATTGATTTCAAAGAATGTATTCAGGCTATTGTAAATTACTTTCTCAAATATTTTAGAGAATACAGAGATTAGTGCGATAGGTCTATAAGAATTCATATTTTCTTTGTCGTTTCTTTTAAACAAGGGTTTGACTATAGTTACTTTAAGCTTTTTTGGGAATACGCCGGTAACAATGCATAAGTTTATGATAAAACAAAGAACAGGTGAAATGATAAGTGAAACATTTTTTAAGATTTTAGTGGTAACATCGTCATAGCCGGTACTGTTTGTATTTTTCAATGATTGGATTATATTGTGAATGTCCGATGAAGTAATAGGATTCATAAATAAGGAATGCGAATAATTATTATTAATTGTCACTAATCTACAACTTACATTATTAGAATTAAAGTTTTTTTGAGGTTCACCAATAAAAAAACTATTGAATGCTTCCGCAATACTTAGGGGATTATTAACAAGTTCACCATTCGCTTTTTTTAACTGCTTGATGTCGTCTTTAGGCAGATTTTTTTTATTATTATTTATTACTGACCAAGTGGCTTGCGACTTATTTTTAGCAGTCATAATGAGGTGATCGTTACGAGATTTTTGTGTTAACTTTATTATCTTATTTAAACGTAAAGAGTATGTTCTAAATGTAGTCCTACTGTGTTCGTCGCGACATCTTCTGTAACGCCAGAGAAGCTCGCGCTTACGTTTTGAACATTTTCTTATTCCGTTAGACAGCCACCTAGGTCTTTTTCGTACAGATTTTCGTATTCTTTTTAATGGAAAACACAAATAATATAATAAGGTAAACATATCATGAAAATTATCAAATGCTGTGTTAAGATCATCTGTACCATAGACATCGTTAAAACTTAGAGCTTCTAGACATTCCTTAAATTTTTTAGCATTTTCATTACTATAGTCTCTTTTCTCTATGTACCAGTGATTAAGTGATCAACTTTCTTTTACTGGGCAGGTTAAAATTTGAGCCGTGTGATCTGATAGAGCAAGTTCTTGAATAGTGTGCTTGCATCCTCTTACATTGTGAAAAAAGATGTCAATACATGTTCCACTTATAAGTCGGGTTGGTTCATTACTGGCCAACTTAAGGTTAAAACTTTTAATAATTTGCAATAAGATGGCAGTTTCTTTACTTTTTTAAAGGGTATTTATGTTTAAATCACCACAAACAACTACTTTCTTTTTACTGAAGCAAACTTCATGAAGAATGAAATCCAAATTATTGAAAAAGCATTCTAAATTTGAAGACTTATTTCGTGGTGGCCTGTAAACGCACACAATAACTAATTTATGTTTTATAAGCTCTACAGCACAGCATTCAATAATACCAGACACGCTATATTTTTCCACCTTGGGAATCATTTTAAACTCATGTTTGTTGTGAACCAAAATACAAGAACCACCTCGGCGGTTATTACGGCTAAAAAAAGTGGCAAGAGAGTAATTTGTTATATTCAGTTTGTTATAGTTATGAGCCAGCATTCTGGTCACCTGACGCTTCAACCAAACTTTTGGCCAAGTTTCTGAATATTCCCTATCAAGACCCCACGGACCCAAAGTTTCTACCCCAATCGGCACAGATCGTAAATAACAACAACAACTTCCATCGAGATGGGCATATTTGCGCCGTTTAAAGTTTTCACCATTGGTGTGCTGCCACACAAGCCTCAGCGTTAGCTCGTGGAAGATGTGACAGTGCAAGTGTATCGACACGAGTAGGATCCCACACAAGAAGCCGTCCCATCTCTCATGGAAGAAGTGTCATTCCATCAGGACTCTTGCCAGCGCAGCATGTCAGTCTTTTAGGTTCTAGAACTGACGGTACGTCGGCACTGACAAAAGACCAACGTATGTGATATAGTAGTACTGGAAAATTGAACTGAACTCGTACTACATGAGTCCGTGGTGGCCTAGGCGATCTACTCAATCACCACAAAGACAACCATCAGGGACTTAGCAAATAGCACCCCTTCGCAAACATACTGTTAACGGGAATGTGTTGTTGTCCAAAAGTTGGCTTAATTTGCCTTTATTCAGGGTAGCACCTGCAGCCATAGTTCTGATTCCCATCGCGAAAAAGCCAAAAGAGCACGTTCTGCAGTAGAATTGGTCGAGTTAATCAACTTGTTTCGTTCTATCTCAGAGAGCGGCCCGGCGCAAAGCATCTGGGATGCAAGGACTTTTGGCAGGGCTTGCTGTTTGTCAACTTTCCCTCTTCTCTGCCAAATAAATTATTTCATAATTGAGCGAACTAGTTGATAAAATCGATTTTATAATTTTTGCGTACTGTAGACATTGGACTAGAAAGCTGGTAACGGTACACTAGAAATTGTGCGAATATTTTTAAATAGTTATGTGTAAAAATAGGAATACTTTTCAACCGACTTCCAAAAAAAGAAGACGTTCTGTCCGAACCGAGTTTGGTGATTGTTTTTTTTTAACCGAAAGCTGGTAATTTTCGTGTGAGTCCATTTAAATTTGACTAAGAACTGACAGCATACTGCAAAGCGATGCGTTTTGTTAACTGCACTCAACACACCAACGAGCACCAACACACAGGCTTAGTTTGGGGCTGACCTATAACTCCTTAATAACTAATACGAGTATGTATAGTTTACCACTACTGTGTCAAAAGTTGTTATCTTTTATTTGCAATAAATATTATCATCATGTCATTATCATTATCAATTTCATAAGCAAACATCAAGTTTACCATTGCACGTTACGCCAGTAAAAACGTTTTACAGTGTTATCCTTTGACGACTCCGGTAGCTCAGTTGGTAGCGGCCAAGCCTTTGCAACGAGAAGTTCCGGGTTCGATCCTTGACCGGGGCATATTTCAGCATATTTTTGTGATTGGCAAAACTGTTTGAGTTATGGATGTGTGAGTTGTGCCTTTGATATGTAATGTTTGTATAGTTAGTTACCCTTTCATTGGTATTGTCTGTATCACAGGTCTATCAGAGTTCCGAAGCACTACGAGGAAGTATAACGTCCTTCTGGCCGATTGTCTGTACCTCTCACTGTACTTATCCTTTACAACTTAGTTATTTCTACAATTTTCAAACAGAATAGTTTACAGGTCTCAAGTAAAGACCAGTATAAGTCGTTATGACCGAGTTCGTCCGGGGAAGTACTGACGCCACACCTTTCTCTACCGTGAACCAGTAATGTTCGCAATACTGTGTTCTGGTTCGAAGGTATAGTTTCCGGTGAAATTACAGGCACATGAGACGTAACAACTTAATCAATGTCAAAGTCAAAATCATTTATTCAATTTAGGTATCAAAGACGCACTTATGAACTTCAATTAGACGACCGCCGCGTTCCAAAATATATAGAGCCTACCGAGAAGAAGCGGCAAGAAACTCGGGGCCATTCTTTTTATATAGATGTTTTTACAATGTTTTTACTTAGGTACTACAAATATTAGCTCCAGTGTGTTGCCTTACAAAAGAGAACATAATAATGGTATCAGTAGGGCAAGGCACGCTACACTTAAACATCTTAGTACACGAGTAGATAGATCCTGGAGTGATCAGTCCCAAGCAGTTTTATCCTCCAAGTAATCCGACATTTTGTAATAACCTTTTTTGACAGAGTTTAGTTTTAATGGTAATTTTAATTGTAATTTTTGATATTTTTCGATATGACAAAAGCCTTTGATTTTGTTAATCACTCAATACTATTGTATAAATTAGAATTGTATTGCATACGAGGGACGGCTAATAAATGGATAGCTAGTTAATTGAAAAATAGAAAGCAGTATACTGAAATATCCAAAATTATTACAAGTAAAGAAAATACACTTACAAAACAAACGTTTAAATCGCAACTTTTAATTAATAACTCAGGAGTTCCTCAAGGGAGTATACTGGGTCCATTACTATTCTTAGTTTATATAAACGACCTTCCTGAAGCTACTCCCCATAAATCTATACTTTTTGCAGATGATACTACAATTGTTATTGAGTGCGCTGATAAAAACCAGGCTCAACATACAGTTAATAAAGCCCTATCAGAAGTGATCCATTGGATGGAAACGAACCATTTAAAAATTAACATAAATAAAACCAAATTATTACAATTTCTATCGTATAACTGTACTCCTTTGCCAATTGACATTCATTACCATAACGAAATCGTAGAAAGCGTTGATAATTTTAAATTTTTAGGCTTAACCCTTGACAAACACCTGAATTGGAAAATGCATATTGACATATTGTGTAAGAAATTAGAACGCTTCGTATTTGCGCTAAAAAAAGTAAGGCAAACTGTGTCTATGGAGGCTGCGTTGATGGCATATCACGGTCATGTGTCTTCGTTGCTTAGCTATGGCTTGATAGTATGGGGCAACTCAGTCGATATAGGCAGAGTATTAAAAATACAAAAGCGTTGTGTAAGAGTCATAAACAGGGCGTGGTTTTTAGACAGTTGCAGACCGCTGTTTAAAGCATGTAACATACTTCCTCTACCGTGTATGTATATTAGAGATGCTTGTGTCTTAGTGAAACAATAGCCTGATTTTTTTAAAAAACGTGGACAAATTTTTACCCGCCAAAAAAGAGTGAAGTTTCTAAATTTACTATATCAACCACCTGCCCGTAAGGATTTATATAAAAAGAATGTGTACAATATGTGCATAACTCTATATAATTATTTACCAGATGAAATTAAAGCATTGGATGGAAATCTGTTTTAACGTAAATTATCAGATTGGCTTCTTTCGAATTGTTTTTATAATGTACATGAATTTCGGGATTATTGTGTTCGACTTTTTTAGAGTATTAGATATAGAAAATTTGCACGTCTGCTAGCAGACAGAATACGTTGTGACCTATATTTTATAAGATCTCGACTTTGTACATGTGTTCTAGCAAATAAATTATTTGATTTGATTTGATTTGAAACTCATTAATAGGCAAATCTCGGATAACATTGGGAACTTTATTATAGAATTGTATACATTGTCCCATAAAAGAATGACTTATTTTGTGGAGACGCGTTACGTTAGTTATAGCGTCCCGCAAGTTATAGCGGACCCAGGAAAATAGGGGTTCATTTATATGTATAAATATAGATATAAAATGAACCTAGACATAACGAATTGCTTATGATATTTCAAATTAGATACATATTCAGGTGCATAATTTAATAATTTTTTGGTACCTAATATTCATTTTATTTTCATTATATTGAACATAATATTTGAACATTTATTATAATAACTGCTTAAATTTGTATTCAAATTGTAATATTTGGTAATTGCTTTAAATAGATCGCCACTTGACTATCCATTTGCATAAGAAATATTGTATATTATTTATTGTTGTGCTCATTAGCAGCTAATTAACCGGAATGGTTTTGTCCAATTTGTATAAAATATTTAATTTAATTAGTTTCAGATATTCATAAATATTTATAAATACGTAGTTTTACATAAGTTGTTTTCCGAAACACTCTGGGTGTTATTCTGAACGTATAAAAAGATACTTTTGGTACCGAACAGTGCACTTCATACAATACGAGCAAAGGTACTTACCACATAGATACCATAGAAACTATATTTTTATGCAGACGTACAGAACACTAAATCACAGATAAAACATCTTGTATAACATACAACCTTAAACATGCTATCGATCTGAGTCGAGTCTGCGGCCGGATGCTCTAACTAATATCAGTAGCGATTATTAAGCTAGATAAGTTATAGTATTCTTTTTATAATGTAAAACTGTGATGTTTGGAGAACGAAGTCTCCATTCAAAATGTATGTTATTTTAATTAATACATAAGTTTAAAAATGGTACTGACCATAGTGTCTGTGGTGTGTAGATAGATAGATAGATAGATAACACTTTATTGAGACACCACATTTATGACTAAATATTACACAATAAAAAAAAATCTGCTTAAATCTAGATGCAACAATGGGCGGTCTTATCACTCAGAGCGATCTCTTCCAGACTGTGTAGTTAATTAATAATTAAAAAAACATCCTATTGATATACAGGTCGTCCCATGACTATGCGACATGAAGGGAAAGTACTAATATTGTAGATAGGTTATTTAATTAAAAGGAGACTTGATTTATTTTTATAAAAGTTAGTAATACTGCATTTAAAGTTTTTTTCTGAAACTTACTTGATTCTTCTGGAAATAGAACCGACTCGAACGTGAAAAAAAATTCCGTATATTTAAGATGGCAATAGAAAGAATTGACCATATATAATAATTCCTTTTAAGTAACATTGTATCTCAAAAGAAAGGAATAACGTTAAATTGATCATTTTAATCAAATAAAAAACATACATAAAACTGCCGAACTCAATTGATTGTACAACTCAATGGTATTATTTATTTGTACAACTTGATTGTATAACTAAAAATAAAATGAATAAAAAAGTCTCCTTCCAGTTAAATAACCTATCTACAATATTTGAGTTATAATACGTTTCCTTCATGATGCATAGTCATGGGCCGCCCTGTATATAAAAATAAACCCCTATTTTTCCTGGTCTCACTATAACTTGAGAACGGATGGGAAAGCCTCGCTAATATTTTTTGTTATGTTAATAATTATTGTCTTCAGGAAAAAAGGATGGGAGGTTATGGCGAGGCCAAACGCCGAACTTACTACGCGAACAAAGGTGTGGGCAGTTGCTAGTAAAGCAAAAAATAGTCAGTAAACGTACCCACTGATCATGCGACATAGATCAGTGACAGATTGATCGAGATCCGACTGCACTTCAAAGTAGACGTTCAATCTAAGATTGAAAAGAACAAAAGAATGAATGAATACAAAACCTGTTCCCATTGGTCTCATTCCTAGAATCCATAATATTGAACACAGAATATCTAAAAGGAACGTTGATATAGAAACCTATTGTCATTCTACTGAGAGAATGTGTGCAGTCAATGTTCAAAACGACAAGTCTAACAAACTATTGTGAGTTCCTGCGCCGGTACACAATTTATTATTAAGATTTAGTCTGTTAAAACATCGTGTAGTTTATGATTAAGCTTTCCACAATCAATTAACGTGCCAGCGGTCGGACAAGGAAGTCAATTATTAACCAACATCCTGGCCGTTCCCTGCGTTTTAATTATATGATAGTATCTTATGTTAAGCTCACGGGACGGGCGAAGCCGGGTGCTATGCTATAACTAGTATCCAAGGTTAATTAAATGACCTAGGTGATGCTAACGCCCAGGTATCCTAGCTTTGATACGAGTGTTCTGTTTGTAGGCACGAATACTGGAACTAGTACCTAGTGGAGAATAGCAGCGGTTATATTCAGCAGAATAATCATCAATAGTACTTATACTAGCTTTGGGCTATTGTGGATCACCGTCTAATCAAATGATCGCCAGTTTTAATCCATCTTCAGAAATGAGCTTACGGGAAACGTGCGCTCTTGAGGAATCCACAGCATGGTGGTATAGGAGACAGCCATCCGCCTGGCTAGATACCACCAAAACTTAAGGGATGTGATTAAGAGTCGGTTCAATCTCTCGTCTTTCATGTGTTAGATCATGAAAGACGAGAGAAACTTTCTGTGTTGTGTGTTAGGTTGAGTGCTGCAACTTTGTGAAAGTTGAAGTTGGTTGAAGGCATCATGTTATGATGTTACATAAGTAGTGATTCCGGAATTTGACGCATCACGTCATTATCTGAATATAAAGGAATGTTATTATATCTACTAGCAATGTTATATAAAACAACTGCCGCTGTATTTTACTTTAAATTAGAGCAACGCATAGTCCCATGGTGGTCTAAAGCCATGAGTATTAGCATTGTGTTAAAATTCAACATAAAATAATGATAATTATATGAGACAACATCCACACACGATCTTCAAACTAGGTATAGTCAGTACTACAGTAACCTGATGACTGATATATCCTCAATACATGTACACACTCAGTTACAAATGTTTGACCTATCCGAGAATCGAACCCGGGATCACTGACTCAGAAGGTATGGTTCCTAGCATCTGCGCCAGCCAGCCAGTCTAAAAGGTGAAGAAATTGTACTTTAATTGTATTTTATGAATGAATATGCTCATACTTCAAAGAAGAGTTTGTAGTAACGTTGCAACAATCAACACGACTGTGATAACACATAAACTTAACACCCCTTTTCAATTTAACTCGTGTCGTGATCTCCAATAAAACCATTAAATTATTACATCATGTTATCCAAACATCAGCATAATAAATACACAACTTTCCATAATGTAATAACAAACGAAAACATTCCAATAATGAAATAAACGTATAGTTTCCAATATTGAAACAATTCAATAAATCTCCCATTCACGGCACAGCAGGTCGCAGCGGAACAATTAGTTATCGCCGTAACAAATAGCGTTGTCGTTCGATAGCGGCGCACTGTTTTGTCGTCGCCACTTATCCGTGCTTTATGTCTTTAGCTTTCGTAGAGCCACCTCCTATTTGATTGTCAAGCTCTAATAGATGAGGGGCTGGCATCACTTTGTTAATATAAACTATTCTGAATGATCTAATCGAGTACATTGAAGTAAGTAGGACTATCAGCGCCCTGTCCTTTGACACATTTACAAAAGAGAAACAATGTAATGAAATTAGTTGACATGCAGTCATATACAGGTTGAATTTTTGAGACGAGACAGTAAGGGCAGTTACCTTAATAGTTATAGTTACAGGAAAACGTTTTTAGGAGACTATCCATAAGTTTTTAAGGTATTGTGAACTGCATTTACAGATTTTGGAAAAAAAATACAGTTAGCAAGAAAATGGTCATTTTACACAAACTCTTTTTTGATGCCAATCGATCCTGTTTCTTATAAGGAATGAAAAGTCTCTACTGGACCGACTGAGGTTTGAGTACCAGAAATGTCAGAAATTGCGAAAAACACTTCCCATACATTTTGGTAAAGAAGTCAAACTTTAGGCAAATTTTTGTTATGGGTAGATCTGCTATCAAAAAAACTGGCTAAAAGAAGTCGGTAAGTAAAAAAAGGCTTAAATTTCAAACTTCGAATTCGATTCGAATTTTTGTATATTTTATATTTTATTAATAACTGGCTAACTTGGATTAGTTTTTAAATTAGTGTTGCTATACAATAAGCAATGCTAACAATATTAACAAATTCCACGCGCCAGCGTGTTCAGATACTTGTTGTCACAGCCTGACTTGCTGTAGGTATGTTTGCCGGGCAGCATGTAGGGATGGTAGATTCTTCTTAATTGAGAGTTCCATAGTTCCATAGAAAGATTATTATGAAAGATTATTTAATTATCTTCATAACATTTAAACGTTGATTTATTTATGAAATGCATAAACTATACATAATTTACAATTGTGTTAAATACGGGGAGTAATTCTTTACATGGTTCACAATGGTTAGTAATTGTAAACTGAACCAATTATTGTCAAATTAATATCTTTCTGTTCTTTATTTTCCACTTTAAAACTCTATATAAAATGAAAAACCATTTATCAATTTAGTTGAAGTAGATGATATTGAGCACCTAGCCGTATAAACAGATCAACTAAGATTGAAGTTGGATGAACTATGACTAACACGAAAGGTTCTGGAGTGGAGACCACGGACCGGCAAGCGCAGCGTAGGTCGTCCACCGACACGGTGGACAGACGACCTGAGGAAGGTCGCAGGACGACGTTGGATGCAGGCCGCTTCCAACCAGTCCTTTTGGAAAATTATGGGGGAGGCCTATGTTCAGCAGTGGACGTCCTACGGCTGAGATGATGATGGATGATGATGATAACACTAATGCATTCAAATCAAAGTCAAGTCAAAATCATTTATGCAATTTAGGCATCTCAAATAGGCATCAAAGACGCACTTATGAACGTCAATTTTTCATTATAATGTACTTTAAAGACTACCGCCGCGTTTCAAAATATATAGAGCCCACCGATAAGAAGCGGCTAGAAGCACGGGACATTATTTTTATATAGATGCTTACAATATTTCTACTTAGGTACTACAAATATCACATTTTATGGGTGGCAGAGTGACAGCTTGCCAGACGTGTAGTATTCCAATCATCTTTATTATTATCATCTAACCGTCATTATTATCATTATTACTTTAAACTACATTATAAGGCCATGTCTTCAATCTCTGTGACTCTTCCCCATTACAAACTCATCCGCTATAAGCCACAAACGTCAACACATTCTAATGCACTTATCTCCACATTACGGACAAACAGACAGTCGTGTGTACAAACAGTCGCCCACACGGCAAGCTGCATCACAAGATGAGGATAAACTCGCCCACAAGCACATCGTGTATGCCTGCCTTAACATCAATGTACGACAATGTAAATACGTGAACAACTTACATTAAAGCGACACTAAATTTTGGTTCCAATTCCTAGAACTTTCAACTTTGTGTGCATATAGGTACCGTACATTAATAAAATAAATAAATAAAGTTTATTTATTTCGGGCAACTAAACCCATTCAAGGCAATTACATTTTTATGGCAAACATTTCACATTAATATAGAGCCACTCTACATTTTATAGCTGTAAATATGGCAAATAAACAATTTAAATTTGATTTCATTTTTATTTATTAACAGTAGATGTTATTGATCTCTGAGTGAAGCTTCCGGTTGGAAAGTACAATGGCAGGTACAAGTCTATAACAAGTCTATAACTTCAAACTTGATTCAACTTCAGCTCCGTTTTCTTACATATTAGGGTTTATAATATTATTTTTCCCAGTGTAGGCACGATTATTTATAAGTCTGTAAGATTTCGATTTTGTAACTCTGTATTTTACTTTGTCCGGTATTCTTTAAGTCCAGAACTTGCAGACGAATATAGATACAGGAAGGTGTTGCCTAAATTGTTTTGTTTAGATTTAAATTTAGATAGATGTGTATTAAGGGGATAGCATTTTAACATAGAATATGATTATAAACTAAACTTTATAAATATTTATTAAAAAAAGATTTCATGGTACGCTATAGATGGTGTAGACGATATGGACGCAAGCTAAAATGCGTTACGAACACAAAACAATAGTATACCTATAAAATTTTATGAAATTATAATAACATTGAAGAAGAACAACAAGAAATTTTTATACCATAACGGGATTTTATACGATGCGATGGTACGCGCCACCTGCCCATGATAGTTGTAATGTCACCCACAACTTAAGATAGTAAATTGAGCGCAGCCTCCACCAGTACCATAGATTGTCGATTATTACATTAAACTTATTTTAGGCAAGAATTAAGTTTAGAAACGTGATATTTACTATGTATTGTATTTATGAGCGCTTGATATTTGGGCACAGTTGCATGCGCCATGTTCACGAGTAAACTGAAGTATTTGCAGGTAGATGTTGTGAGCAGACGAAACGGTATATCTACCCTCTTCCTTCGTTCTTTTATAAACTATCTAATCTTTTCTTATCCTAAGATGCACACTGCATCAGCTGTGATGCAGTAAAGTGTAGTAACAGATAAACCTTCTAGACAAGTGTTCGAACGCCCATATTCACGGGTATCACATCACATTATCCATATGTTTACTTTAAGGGGACCAGGTGGAACCTGTTCAGTTGTTATGTTTGGAGGTACTCAAAACTACTTGAACTAGATCTTAAGGACTTGGAGCGGAGAGGTTTTGGTTTTGAAAATTGTTTTAAAAACGTTTAGTTGTGACGTTGTTGTACCTGCGGATCATGCTGACTGACTAAATGTTATATAACTGTGTTACTCTCGTTGGTACAAATCGTTGATATAAATCTATACCAGTTGTGGCGCGCGGTAGCACCCGCGTGGTGATGGATGATGATGATGATAATAACGATGAAAGTATCCTATATAATGTTAATACAGCGTCTCATGCCAAATTATACCGACAGTGAGCATTATTTTAGGCTATTTTGTTTAAAAAAGATTTATTAACTAGAGACCTAAAGACTATAAAACTGTTATAAATATAAGAAATCTATTAGTTTCTAAGAAAAAGTGTTTGCAATCGTCAAAGAAAAAATGTGATTATAATTTTGAATACTATATTCCAAATTACCTGCACCTTAAGTGAAATCTGGTTTTAGGAGTTTTTTTAGTTTGATAGGCATTTAATAATGTTTCTAGTTGTTGGTCAATTTGATGGTTATTATAATTAAAGTTTAATATTTATCGAATAATTTAATTTTATTGAGCCATCCCATTTATCTTTAAATTTATTCTCAAAAAACTAACTAGTATTCCAAATATGCTGCAGTTCCTCTATTGCAATATCCCCATATATTCCTTACACAGAATATAAACAAATATGGCGGCATTGGCGGCCATTCCCGCCGCGTGCATCGTGGCAGGCGGACGTACACCCCGATGATATTGACGGTAAATTACGTCAGGATTAATATCGGTAATTGGGTGGTCGGCCGGTAATTACCGAGTTGCGGGAGGCCGTGATGGATAGCATGCCGCTGTCTGCGAGCGGTGCCCGAGCAAGGAATGCGTGGGGCAGAGAGCCATTGCGCAAAAATACAGACAAACAAATTATAATTCAATTAGATTTTAATTTCGTAAGCATGACTGCGATACTCCAATTAGAGTACTGTGACTAACGATTTCATAAAACTAATTGACAATACGGAGGGAATTCTTAACTCGTGTAAGGATGAGATCAAAAGTTATAGTCTTCAGATTCAACACAATAATATCCCCGGATTACAAACTCAGTGACATTTTCCAACTTGATATAAGTGAAAATATATGAAATGAAAATATATTTTATTTGTAACAGCAACATTGCTAAATATAAAACAAAGTAAAAGACAAAAGTAATCAAGAAAAATAACAATGTCAAATGTTACAAATCGGTCCCAACTCAGCATTGCTAGTTCTAAGCCAGCGCTGGTCTTCCGTTGGGGCCGGTTTGTGACGTCACGGAGGTATATTATAATTACAACAGTTTCCCTAAGAGTTTAAGTACTAAGTATTTGATGACCATAAATACCAACAATATATATATATATATATATATATATATATATATATATATATATATATATATATATATATATATGTTTCCAGAACAAAAACATAAAAATAAAGTACGAATAATTTTAGTAAGTATACTGGTAACATGATTCCATTATGTCTGGATATGTATTACAGTTAATGACGAGAGAACAATGCACTTTTGAATACGATCAGGTAATATAACAATTAATTAAGATATAATAAAAGAATAATGCACAAAACAAGCTACAAATCGAGCACATATTAATTAGCATACATTTAGATAGCACTGGTGTCATGTTTATGTGTTTCCTGGTGTTTTTGATGTTCGTATAGAGTATCTAGTGAGATAGAGTATCTATATTAAGTGTATCTATCACAGCTAAACAATAATGCTCTTACCTATAAATGCTGCTTATCTTTCAATTACATTATTTAGTACTGCGCACAGCAAATGTGTTGTAAAGGCCGTAACTTGCGAAATCATATTTTCTTATATTTCAAAATCAAAAAGTGAATGGCAATTTTGTTAAATAATTAGTACCTACCTATTTGGTACC
Source organism: Selenia dentaria (assembly GCA_917880725.1). Taxonomy (NCBI): domain Eukaryota; kingdom Metazoa; phylum Arthropoda; class Insecta; order Lepidoptera; family Geometridae; genus Selenia; species Selenia dentaria. The sequence continues at coordinate 31,068,020 of OU862895.1, read as the reverse complement.
AAATGTAGCTAGAGGGCACCGCTTGTAACGTCACTTGATTTTTGTATTGACTTTTTTTATGCTCTCCTTCAGGGTAGATGCTCTCTAATCTGTGTTGAAATGGTAATGGCACTAGCATAGATCATATACTAAAATATATACTAGGAAAGACGTGATAGTTGAAGTAAATTCGGTAGTAAATGCAGTATACTGTTGAGTGTTAAATATTAAGGTTTAGTTAGTGTTAATTGGTTGGAACTCTGGACTGAAGGCACCGAAGATTGAACATAATTGTGTGGATGGACCTGGAGGGATCGCCGCGTCGAGCTGAGGTGCTCATGATGTGGTCTGGTTGGTTATCCTATCCTGGATCCTGCCCACTGCCTGTTTTTCTCCCTTCCTACTAACCGGCTTACAGAGCTGATGCTGCTACGTGTGACGCATCCGGGAATTGTCGGTAATTCGTTATTTTTTGGATATTGTATATTGTTCGTTAGGAAGCTGTTGTAGGAGAAGGTTGAGGCACTAACTTGTAAGTTGAGCTCCTTGTACCGAGCACAAATGTAGGTAACTTTGATAGCGTATGTTATTTTTGTTTTAGCAATCATATGCAAATCGACTTTATTCACGTAATTAGTTGACGATATCGAATTATGTGTCTGGCACAGCCAGTGCCTATTCTCATGGAGCTTATGCTGCAAGATACAACATGTGTTTCGTTTCAATATGCATGTTAACTTAGCCTTTTTTTTTGTCCCGGAGATATCTTTTATGGATACCACCCACCACGGGCAGGTAGGTGGTTATGTGGGAGTCCGTATACCCACCAAAACCCCGGGGTGCTCCGTCAGTGCCGCTTTTGGCGGGAACGCGGGACAGAATGTTAACTTAGCCTTTTTTTTTTTTTTTTTTTTTTTTTTTGTCCCGGGGAATTCCTTTGACGCCAGAACACATGGCGCGCCGCAACTGCCTCGGAGACCAAACTCGCCAACAATGGGCGCCAGACTTCCCCGTGTCTGGTCGCCCGTGGTCTCCCTGCGGTGGGTCGGATACGTAGCCCCACCGCCTGCTACGTCAGCCACAAGGGATAGCCCCCCCGCGACCCCACCTCCTCGAGTCTGCGCCGAGCGCCCGGACCCCGCCTCCTCGAGCCTGCACCAAAGTGCCCGGGCCCCCCCTCCTCGAGCCTGCGCCAAAGCGCCCGGGCCCCACCTCCTCGAGCCTGCGCCAAAGCGCCCGGGCCCCACCTCCTCGAGTCTGCGCCAAAGCGCCCGGACCCCGCCACTCCTATGTGGACTTGGCGGTCAAAGCCCATAGGAGCGGCCCGCCTGAGCCAGCCAGCGCACCCCAACGCCGGCGCGGCCCCTGGGTTCCTCTTGGCTTCACCGTGGTGTACCTAGCCACGGTTACTGAGCCCCCCCGCCACGTCAATGCGAGAACCCTTCGGGGGGGATGTTAACTTAGCCTACTGCAACTGCACTGGACCTCATCCGTCCATCGACTCGACTCCTTATGGATTGATAAGGCGGGCGATAGACTCCAGCGTGTGTAATTGATAAGTTTCAGTCAGTTGCAGTTCGACTGTTTGACTGACGACGGAGTCAGTCGGCGATGGATTGGTCACGACTGGCGATTGAAGTAGGCTTCAAAGCGAATAAGTTAAGTTTGTTTCATGAAGTACTACTATAACTTTAAATCTGTGAATATTTATTTTTAAATCAAATAAAGAGATAATTGAATGCACGGAAGCTTGTCTCAGTGGGCATGGCGTGCGACCCGCGTAGAGATTTGAACCCGGGTCTTCTCACCATCCCTGTCAAACATTCTGTCTTCTGGTTCCAAAGCAGGCATTAGTGCTTCAAAAAACATAATTTGTATATTGTACCTCATAAAAAATACATTAATTTTATAGCTTAAAGTAGTTTTATTTATATTTTACCCGTTTTATTGAATATGTATGAAAATTATAATGACGCAAAATCAATATCCCGGTTTGACGAGTGTCACTCAAAACTTCAGTACTCGTATACAGCCGTGCGATTCTGTAATGATTCGTCGATGAGCTCGTCGACGAGCTCACCGATGTCAAATACTTCGCCCTTGTACATAAGGTTGCTTATCCTACGTTTCTTGTCGTCTCTTCATATGTTTCACGGATGTTGTCAAAGATGCAAAGATGTTTGCTCTTAGAGAATCGCACGGCTGGATACCACTGCAACTATATCGAATGCTTACTGTCAGGTACCTACCTGAATCATCCAAATCGTCCCTTGAAAGTATGAAAAACCTTATACTCCTTCAAATCAAAGTTAACAAATCTAAAACAGAGTTTAATTCGAAAAGTAAACTAAAGTTACTTAAGTTAAAGTTGCGTTAGTAAAATCTTGGAGAACCCTTGTGCACACGTACGGGAACTTCTCTGTATTAAGAAGTAAATTAATAAATTAAGTTATGCCGATCGAACATGGCTAATGTTTAGTGATGATTAACCCGTCCGAATCAGCAACTCTCATTCCAGGCAAGTTTCATTCATAAATCTATTGTTATTTTTTGTCCTGATGCGGACGAGTTAAAGACCATTTGATATTTTTTAACAGTTTTCAGAAAGCTACGGGGCGGACTAAAGAAATGAAATTGACATTAGTTAATTCCCATTGCGAAAAATACAATTTCCCGCAATGCAAATCCACAACGTTACTAATGCAATACGTCTAAACGACGATTAACTTCAAGGAGTACGGATCTGAGTGGGGTGTTAGTAACTTCTTCCCACAACAGTGCGACGGGTTAGGAAGTAGAGACTTTATCCCGAACCAACAGATAGTCCCCGAGGGATCGCGGATCGCGGCAGTGGTGACAATCAAATGACATACTGCGTGGAAATGCAAAGAATAATTAGGGGAGGGGCAAACCGGGGCACCCACTCCGAGCAGCACTTTCACTGGGAGCCAAAATCTGATAATATAAAAATATAGCATGGATAAAAATAAAATACTTTCTCCAGGAAGCGTCTATACATAGCATACAACAGCCTGATTGGCTCCCCATCGACATATAAGAACAAACTTAATTATCAGTAACGTAGAGTCTGTTAAGTACTTATAATTCACACCATTACAACTCACTGATACATCCTTAATATTTTGAATCGAGTAACAGCCGTATCGATTACTTGCAATTACAATAAACATAAAATCGATAACGGCACGGACGGCGTCGCAATTAACTTGGTATCGATATTGGTATCGTTTCGCGTACCGGTCACGCGCATACCGAGTATTATTGGTCCGATTTGCGTTATCGGCATTTCGTGACAACTTCATTAAGATGGGGGTATCTTGGCTTCCAAAGGATGTTCAGGATGATATCAGTACATTTTATAAATTAATTATCTGTTACCGGCGTTTTTATTTGCGGCTTATTATGGTAATAAATATATACGCAATTCCTTGTACACCTGCCAGTCTACTTGGGGAAATAATGATGTCACTAAGGAAGGATCGTTACGCAGACATTAGAAATTCAAAAAATATTAAATGACAACACGCAGTAACAAACGTCATAAAGTAATCGTTATTTTAATAGTGTATCCTCAAGGGTAGTCAGTGCTCGTGCTATTGCTTCGGATAGACACGGGTCCTGCAATAAATGATTGACGTTTATTAACATGTCACTCGTAATATGTTTTATTTGATTTATTCCATATCCGTCCCGAGTTTTTCTTTTTGAAAGTCTTTATTCGTCCCGCATGATGATATATTTTTCCAAATTCCTGGTGACCTGGCACCTATCGTCTCATGTAAATTTTCCCACAAACTTAATATTTTGTTATATTATATTTATTGTTAGCACTTGACAGAACGCATACATAATTGTGAATAGCTTACGCGCTAAAACACATAAGCTTTCCAGCGTTATAAACCTGTTCTCTTAAATTTTCACACTCATTGTAAAGTGCCCCGGAGACGGTCATTCGCAATTGTCAGTTTTTACGTCATCATACAATGCGTCAATTGCACGCTCACATTTACTTTCTGCCGTGCGATTCTCTCAGAGCAAACATCGTTGCATCTTTGATAACATCCGTGAAACAACTGACAAGATGACAAGAAACGTTGAAAAAACAAACTTGTGTACAGCCGTACGATTCTCTAAGAGCAAAACATCGTTGCATCTTTGATAACATCCGTGAAACAAATAAAGTCATTACAAGAAACGTTGGAAAAACAACCTTATGTACAAGGGCGATATCTCATAAAGTATTTGACATCGATCTCGTCGACGAGCTCACCGATTTCAAATACTAATATGATAATAATCATTACAGAATCGCACGGCAGGGCGACATCTTAAAGTATTTGACATCGGTAAGCTCGTCGACGAGCGCATCGACGAATCATAAGAGAATCGCACTGCAGAATCAGAATCGCACGGCTGTATGAAAGGTAGACGAACGATGATGTCGAACTCACCTCCGCCTAGACGAGCGAGCGTATGGCCGAAATCTGTCAATTGCACAACGAGACGTTCAGTTGATTTCGTCAAATGCGATTGTCAATGGACTTCAATCAAAACTTCCATCATTGGCCTTCAACCACGTAGTCGCGAATGACAATGGCTTCATTGCTTAAATAGACAAGCATTTGGTACATCAATGACGTACGAGTAAAAATTGAAAATTGCGAATGACCGTCTTCGGGGCACTTAAGGATGTCTTCGAATGAAGTAAGTCTCAATCATACGAAGATAGAAACACTTTTGCAATATTGATATGTCTTCATCATCATCATCATCATCATGTTTACAGTAACAGCTGTATGACGCCCACTACTGAACAGCAACTGAAACTGAATACCTTATAGATTTCCAAATGGACCGGTTACAAGCGGCCTGCATGTAACGTTGTCCTGGGACCTTTATCAGGTCGTCTGTCCACCAGCCCAGCAGGTCAGCTATCTTGTCAACGGACGACCTGCACTCACAATGTGGACAGGTGGACGCTACACTCCAGAACCTTCTGACCCTATCAGTCGTATATTTTGATGTAAGGCGTAATTATTATAGTCTACCATGAGTATGATATAGCTAATTTTGTGGTTATGGTGAATTATCTGTGTTAGAGTCAAAATCGCGAAATTAATTTACAAGTTTCTTTAAAGATAAACTTTCTAAATTTCTAAGAGGAAGAAAAAGTACATTATTATTCTAAACATATACTTAAATACCATATTCCAAAAATAAATGTAGTATCGTCAGGATCACACGCCCCTAACGGCATATTTACAGCATCTCACTAATAAGACATTCATCTCGCGGCTGAAACGTCCGCAATGTGCCTTTTAAATGCATAAATCGTGGTTCAAAGAGATCACATCTAAAACGACACAAAAATTGTGTTTTTGAGTTATTTTAGATCTCATTTCTTAGCAGTTATTATAAGAGTCAGTTTACACTGTTAAACATAATAATTATTTTTTAAACCGCGAGGAATTAACGGTTTACGATCTTGTCCGCTGTCAATATACAAACCGCGTGAGTCGAGTAAACTTGACAAAGTTAAAAGCCTCCTTTACAAGAATGAATCTTGGTTACGAGTAGAATGTACTATATTATGTATATACGAGTACTATATGTATGTACTATACAATACTATTGCGTGCAGTACGTCATTGTCTGAAGGGCACTGTTATACATATCTATAATTAAATTTATTTATATATATATATATATATATAAATGAAACCCTATTTCTTCTGGTCACGCTATTACTTAAGAAAGGCTGGAACAATCTCGATATTTTTTTTTACTTATGTTATTTATTGACAGGAGAAGGTTCTTATGAAAGCAAAATCAAGAAAAGACGGGAGGTTATGGCGAGGCCGAGCCTACTACGCGAACGAAGTCGCGGGCAGTCGCTAGTAGTAAATAAAAACTATGGCTCCGAGTGACAAGCGCAGTTCAATACCAAGCAAAATGTCAGCTGAATGCTATGAGTGATACGTCAAACTAAATGTACAGATGTTGCGCTTACCATCAAACACTCGACATGCTCATTCCTTTACTAAATAATATAAATCATGGTACAAACCATATCCATACCTGGAGTAGGTATGACTTCACGACCATAACCTTTCCCTGGTCCTGTCCCGTAGATAAGTAATAAAATAGAGAGGCATCATAAACCTTCGTAAACCGTCGCATCTATCCTCGCCCCAGCTCATTAGTGCACGTTAGTATGCCGCCGGCGGCTGCGCTCACATCTGGCGCATCCATCAGCTGCAGGCACAGCCTGGCCCTGAGGAATTGAGAAGTCTACACACGTACCTAATTGTATGAACTGTACTTTCTACTTGTGTATGAATTGCGAGGGAAGGAATGCGCTGATGATATTTAGCGGATAGAGATTAGAACAAACAGATACATAAACATACGTACAACATAGAGTTTATTGTGCGTTAAATTAGATGAGAGATAGGGCCCTGAGCGAAAGTCTTACGGCTTCGTTTCCCAGCTGGAGATAAGAGATAAAAGTGTTTGTTGCGTGGATTGGACTGAATACAAAGAAACGTTTAGCCTTGTCTACATGTCTATAGTTAATTTTGAGTGATTTTGTTATTTATGGTTTCGGTACTTAGCGATTCCAACATTCGTATTTAGCTATAATAACATGAGCATAATTTAAAACTTATATTATTATAAAATAATTCTTTTTTTGCTAATTATACCAATAAAATGAGGTATATAGGTAAAGGTTTTATACTTAAATATAATAATTAAATTTCAATAAAATGTCTTATGACGAAATGAGGCGAGGGAACCGCTAAAAGGAGTATTTCGTACTGAGGAATATACTATACTACTATATTGTACCATATTTCTTAGAATTTGTTTGTTGTTGTTTTCTTAACGCATTTAAAGCAAACATGAATAATTTTGCAATGAACATCTATTAAATGCATATTTTTGCCTATGTACATACGCAAACCATTTTGAGGATATTTACCAAAACGTTGCTTTATACTTAAATGTTTCGGTTTACTTTTCCTGCAATTAATTCATTATCAAGGCTATGCTTCGTATCAGAAACACAAGTGATTTTTGTCTTTTCCTAGTGTCAAAATATTCTACTGTCAGCATTAAACAGCCCAATAAACAAAGCATAGTTATATATTCCAAGCCATAGTCAAAAACATATTTAAATTAGGCGTCATTGGCGCGCTCCCACAAACATTCGTTGTTTATTTTATGGGTTTCTAAATCACTCCCCCGCAGCGCTCACAATTAAATAGAGCTATTATTTAGACTAGACTAGATTTTATTATAAAGAATATACTACTAATTATTTACTTTACATATTTATACATTAGGCGAACATCTTTCATGTTTTATATCATTGTGTTGGAAATTGTTTTATGTTTCACTACAAATTTACTATATTCTTAACCATTTCTAAAGTGAACTGCTTATTTGCCTCGAAAGGACTTTTTCCACATGTAGGTCTAACCGGGCGACACCGGATTATTCCTCAAATAGGGGTGCTTTCGCACCACACCTTGTGTATTCACAATTGCTTATTATTCCTCAATAGCTTCATTGCTTCAACGTTAGGGTTAAGAATTAGAATGGATGATGAAAGTAATGAATAAGTGATCACTCTAATGTTGAACAAGTACAACGCGTTTGAATAGCGTGCCTATGGTTTATTTTGTGTTACGAGTATTAACCTATTTACTTGAAAATTGGGTAAATTACGAGTAGAATCGTTAATCAGGCGTGATTACCCATTTATTCAATTTAGTTTAATTTCAGAGTATGGATTCATTACATTATGTAACATCACAGTATATTACACCAGTGTTACGTAATATCTCTCTGCGTAAAGTCCATTTCTGTCTTACTTACACGATTTACATTAAATTGAAAGTGACACATAATTTCAATATGAAATTTATTTAAAAAAGTGAATTTTACCAAAGTTATATAATATTATAAAAGGTTTAAAGACATTTAAAAATTTGTCCAACCATTTGTTAAAGGAAAAGTGCCCAGAATGCTGGCTGCATTTCCACGTTGAATAGATATGCTAATGTTTTGTGCAAAATATAAGCCAGTATTCTGGTCGCCTGACGCTTCAACCAAAGGTTTGGCCAACTCCCTGAATATTTTGCATGCACCTGGACCCCACGGACCCAAAGTTTCTAGCTCAAACGGTACAAATATGTAACCTCCATAATATTACAATTAAATATTATAATTTATTATTTTCATCATATACTAGCTGGTGCCCGCGACTTCGTCTGCGCAGGATTAGTACTTCGAGTAGCTTATTATCGTCTCTAAGGTCATGTCTAAATTTACACCAAAATTGATATAATTGTATTAAATGAGTGAATTTAAATACTTAGTAAACCAATCAGTAAACACTTATAATGAAATACAGTACGTACATACAAATATAAAATTAATCACCATGGAAAAACTGCCATTACAATTCATCACCCTTGACGGTCGCCGAGCACGTCTAGTGCTTCGAGCTGTTAAAATGATAGCGTGTTTTCGACTAAGCTATCAGAAACTGACACAAACATTGACAGTACTGTCATCATTACGATCTTAACGTAGGCGGAGATATTTTTATTTTATCTATGCTGTGCCCAAAAATATTACGCTTATTCACCCGCGAGGTGATGGATGATGATGATAAAAGTATCCTATGTGTTGATCCAGCGCCTAATCTACCTCCATACCAAATTTCATCAAAATTGCCTCCGCCGTTTGAGCGTGAATGAGTAACAAAGATCCACACATCCATACATCCATACTCACAAACTTTCGCGTTTATAATCTTAGTAGGAATATGTACCTTTACTTTTTTATCTTATGATTAAAGACATAATGTACCTACTCAGTTGGTGTTTAATTATTATTTTAAATAAGATGTACAATAATATCGTGGGAATTTAACTTGTAGATACTAACACATTAATATGAAAACTTTTTTTTATCAAAACATCAATGTTGTTTCATAAAGCACAAACCTTCTGATAAATCTTCAAATTGTATGTGCATTGTGTCGTCTTCTTCTGTTTACTTTCTTTCATTATGCACCGAGTGCTAATTTTTACTGCACATGTGACCAATATTGACAATAATTACATTACACGGCAGACTGCAGTACTTATTTTTTAATTTTCTTATTCATTATTCATGTTATTACTAAAAAAAATACCTCAGGGCCTCAAGACAAGAGTCTTCGGCCAATGTGTGTTACCAGTGATGACTTATGGCACTGAAACGTAGTCTTTTACTATGGGCCTCATAGATAAGCTCAAAGTCGCACAACGAGCTATGGAGAGGGCTATGCTCGGGGTTTCTCTACGTGATCGAATCAGAAATGAGGAGATCCGTAGAAGAACGAAAGTCACCGACATAGCCCAGAAGATTAACCATTTAAAGTGGCAGTGGGCAGGGCACATAGCACGCAGAACAGATGGCCGATGGGGCCAGAAGGTTCTGGAATGGAGACCACGGACCGGCAAGCGCAGCGTTGGTCGTTTACCGTCACGGTGGACATACTACCTGATAAAGGTAGCAGGACGACGTTGGATGCAGGCCGCTTCCAACCGGTCCTTTTGGAAAATTATGGGGGAGGCCTATGTTCAGCAGCGGCCGTCCGACGGCTGAGATGATGATGATGTTATTATTTATTCTGATTGTGAGTCTGTGTTTCCCCATAGATACAATCTGGGTATCTTCAAGTCGTCAGTGAATAGGTATCTTCCAGGCAGGCGTACCTACACCGTAGATAGACATAACATAGACCGCAGTATACCGGCGGCGATACATCGTAGCCTGCATCATCACTTAGCAGCAGGTGAGATAGCGGTCAAACACCAGCCTCGAAACGTAAAAAAAATAATCCATTTTAATTATTCCTGAACTATGACAGCGGTTAACTTTGTACACGAGCTTTAAGAGAAAGCCTTCGATCTGCTTAGATCGATTTTAACTAAACTTCTAGCTTCTTCTAAGATTAGTTCTATACAAAAGACATCAACGCGTACTCAATTTCCGTAGGTCCATATCAATTCTTTCTGTGTCATGCAAGAGTTTTCTGTTACGAAATACAATTCTATTTAAAAGTTATATCTCTAATAATTCTAACAAAGAGTATTATTATCATTATTATTAATCTACTTAGCACACATCAACCTTACTTGTTCCTCGCCGCTGCGATTCTGGCAGCCTTGCTCGCAAATGCCAAGAAGGGTGTTCTAGAGGCCTGGCTCTCCATGATGGTCGGGAGAGAGGATTGATCTAGCATGCGCAGGACGACGTTGGATGCAGGCCGCTTCGAACCGGTCCTTTTGGAAAACTATGGGGGAGACCTATGTTCAGCAGTGGACGTTCTACGGCTGAGATGATGATGATGATAATGATGAACTTACTCAAATATATAAAAATGAACACACTAATTTCTTATAAATTTGAAAGTGTGTATGTTTGGATGTTTGTTAGGTTGAGAATCTTCATGATACAAAACGGCTGAATGGATTTGGATGTATTTGGAGTTCCGCAGTTTTGTACCCTAAGCTACTTTTAAAGTTATATGATTATTAACGGGAAATTAATCCCGTTAATAATCATATAACTTTAGAGAACAACCGTGATAGTTTAAAACAGTGTTTTAAGCTACTTTTAATGACGATTCAGAGGATAGTTCCCGGGTATTGCGATAACCGGTGATTAATAGGTATGTAAGTTCTTTTATCTACACTAATGTTGTAACATTCTACTTATGTTTCCAATACTTGACTTATAATTACTACTGTTATAGAACAGACAACAAAACACTCAATTTAAGCAATTTCACATGATGGTATAATATCCACATCGATATCGTAAAATCTCATTATAACATCAATAAAACGCGACCAATTAACGTGGCGAGCCTTATGTCAAAATCCTCATACAAGTTGTATAAAATTTTGATATTAGGCTGGCTTTTGAAAACAGTTGGGTTATACGTGAAAACTTCGTCGAAACTACTAAACTTACATACACAAAACTCTTTGGTAAGATCTTGTGCCAATTAAATAAAAAAAGAACAGCGCGCGCTCGCTTCTGATTGGCCCTGCGCGCGCAGCTGCATTTAAATGGCGGCAAGTTCACTGTGACAATAAATACGCGTGAATTTAATGTTTGTTTTGTTTTTAAAATACAAATTAAAAGTTAAAAATGGATAGCGACGATGATATTTGTACGCCTCCGGATATTCTAGAATTGGCAACAAAAGTAACTCACAATCTTTTGCCAGAAAAATCTAGAAAATTATATGAAAAAGAATATAATAACTTTTTGGCATGGAAGACCGAAAAGAAAACTACATCATTTTCTGAAAATGTCATTCTTGCGTATCTCAAAGACCTCTCCGACAAATTCAAACCATCTTCTATGTGGGCTAAATATTCTATGCACAAGTCCACACTGAGTATCTACAACAATATTGATATCACGAAGTATTCAAAGGTCATAGCGTTCCTGAAACGCAGTTCAGAAGGACACAAGGAAAAAAAGTCCTTGCCGTTTACATCAGGTCAAATAAAGATGTTCCTGGAAGATTCACCAGATATTTTGTATCTTTTTAAAAAGGTAAGTGTATTTTAGTTCTGTTATTTAATCTACCTAGTACTTACGTACTACACACGCAAGTTATCTAGACACTCCGTTTAAGCGCTTTGTGTATAAATTTGGTAGTAGGTACCTAGTGTAGGTACCTACTACTTCATAAATCATAGTTTTTGCCTTGGCTATGTACCTCAAGCTTATTATATCGTTTATTGTTACAGGTTGCACTAATCTTCGGCATAATGGGGGCATGCCGAAGGCAAGAGCTATACAACATTCAGTTCGATGAAGTCTCTAACATAGACGACAGTACAATCTTGGTGAAAGTTTCGAAAACAAAAACGAAAATAGATCGTTCTTTCGTTGTGACGGGCAACTGCTATGCCGTATGTAAAAAATACACTTCAAACTTCGACCCACCCCCTGTCGAAACCCTGCCTTTTTCTTGAGCTATAGATCGGGGAAGTGCGTCGATCAAAGAATTGGTATTAATAAATTTGGTGCTCTGGGAAAACCTATCGCAAGTTTTTTGAATCTGCCTAACCCAGCGTTGTACACGGGGCATTGCTTCCGGCGCACCTCGGCGACCCTTCTCATAGATAGCGGTGGTGATTTGACCGCACTGAAACGACACGGGGGGTGGAAGTCTTCTACTGTGGCTGAAAGCTACATTGATGAGTCTTTAATGAATAAAATTCAAGTCTCAAATACGATCTTGAACAGTATAGAAAACAAGACGAATGAAGTAATTATAAATATTCCGACTCCGTCTACGAGCTCTACTGCTTGCCCCGCGACCGCTACAGCTGCTGGATCAATAATTAACATTAACTTTCAAAATTGTACCATCCAAAATTTGAACAATTATTATAAATAAACTATTGTCAGCTTTTACTCTTGTTGTTTAATTAATTGCATTAGTGAAGATAAAGTAGTGTATGCAACTGCATATAACACGGGTATTATATGACAGTTGCATAAACTACTATTATATGCATTTTAGTAACGGAATAATCACCTGTTGGCTGTAGTCGTTTCCTCCCTGTAAATACAAACTGCTTTGTAACAATTTGTAGTATTGTTATATCTTTTTGTTAATTTTGTATGCGTTTATGTTTAGGTAATTTAATTATTATGTTGAAAGTTCAAGTGTTGGTAAATTTGACCTCTGAATTGTCAAAGATTTAAAATATTTAAGCTGCTTCTAACCTGCGAATATCGTGAGTAATCCGCACTGTCCTGTAATGATATCGAAATTTACTAACAAGCTGGAAAATGAAATTTAATAAATTAAGTATATATTATAAAATTTAACAAGAGATAAAAAGGAGTCCACTAATGGCGATCTATGATAGCTAGAAAAGCTGTGGTAGAAATCTTAATAAAGAAGCGATGTTCAAAAGAACAATTTTACTAATATAAAATAAGTCTACCTGTTACAATAAAACTAATTCTTTAACATATTTCTAATATAATTGTAATATCTAGTTATATCAATAATAAATACTTATTTAATATCGTCGGCTAATTACGTGAGTAAAGTCTGTTTTGATATTAAATAAGCATGTGTAAACTCACGAGAATTTTCTAACTAAAGCTATTATACCTGTTGTTAGATTATTATTACAAGTATACATGTATTATAAATATTGTATTTTCCGTACCATTCCCGAATTTGTATTATTTACTTATTAAATGATATTGTAAGCTTACAGTATAGACCAAAACGCTAACTATTTAGGTAACATGTTATAAATAGGCTTAAACTAGATACTATTGTACTCACACCGTCATTGAAAATGTCGACATGCTGGAACTCGTGAGTACATTGATGGAGAATAGTAAACAGCCTGCGCGTGGACGCGTTCCTGCCGTGGATGGTACGTGACACGGGACATGTGAACAGTTGAGAACGGCGTCGACCCCCTGTGCGATTATTTAATTACTACAGTAGTAACCAGATTTAAGTTAAGCTAAAAATGTCACATCAGTACATAACAATGTTTATTTATTTACCAATCTCAATACATCTTATTAAGGTATATACAGTATAACTTAAATACCTTACATGATATAGCATTAATACTTAAAATGAGCCCTAACTGAGTTTCCCTGAGGGCGCCAAACTAGACTAACCCTGTATCTAGGGAGCCCGACACAAGAACCCATTGTACAAAGTATAAGTATACATCTGCGCCAGTTCCTCCGCTAGGAATAAAACGTTATTCTTTTTACAATTAACCTAGTACGATTACACTGGCAGGAATACTCGTGATGTTATTAAACACGAGGTGCGCGAGACTGTTCACAAAGAACAAACGCTATAAATTCGTGGAAGCTAGTTCTACGGGCGCTACCAAGTACAAGTTAATAATTAAGTACGTTAAATATTAAAACCTATTTGTGCAAGTACCTAGCGTACCTACTAGTTATTACGAGTAGCATATCATCATCATCTCAGCCGTAAGACGTCCACTGCTGAACATATGCCTCCCCCAAAAATCTCCAAAACAAAAGTCCTACTACCTTTATCAGGTATGTTGGTGACTTTAGTTCGTCTACAGATCTCCTATTAGAGTAAAGGAGAACTAAATTTGGTCCTTAAGATACTTCTCTTAAGGACTAAGTAAAACTCCATTTTCCCAAGTGCTAAATTTGGAGTTTTTGCGTAAACATCAAAGGTGTTTCATTATTACTTGTTGTTATTCATTGTTATTTATTAATTGTTGTACTTATGTCATAACTTTTTATGAAAACACTTAAAAGTCTACAATTGTGTTTTGCGTGTCTCAAGCCCCAAATCGGTTGCTGCTAATACTTTTAAGTTCACGTCTTAATTCCAAAATTCGTTTGTACATACTTAGTCTGCTTGTCTGCATATATCTCTTTCCAGAGACGTAATGTAGGGATAAGGTGACAGGCACTGTCCTACAGACGAAGGTACCTCGCTATCTATTATTATTTGTATAAGTCACGTTAGAGTCCCAAACCCAATTCTGCTCAGCTCAAGTCACTTTTTTAACAACTAGGTTATCCAAATTCGACGCGCATGACTATCACACATCGTATTGGTGTTTGCAATAGAATAATTCTATTTTCATTACGTGTATAGCTTTGTTTATGGTAGTACCCGCCAGTAATCTGAGCTACCTAGTACCTGCCTAGTGAGAGCAAGATCGGCTGCGCTTGCGCAAGCTATCGTTGTTCCGCGCACGCGCGTTGCACAACTAGGTACACAAAAACTAATAAAGAGAGTGGCTTGTCCGATCGTGTGCTGGGGCTCACTAACCAGGCCAGTCGAGCGGAGGCCGATCCAATTACTATTGTTTTCAATAAAAATAACATTGAACAGTTTGATTCGTGCTATAAGAATCTCAAGGGTTAAAAAATACACTCACTATTAATAACTCGCATCTTTGTTTGTCAATTCATCGTTTAGCGAGTTCATATTTCTTGAGTACTTTGAATGTGTTGCCGTTATGTTATAAACTTAATGAATGCTTTCTTTCCATTATAGCAACAGGTTCAATTATGAAACGATTGTTTAACCCTTTGCCTACAAGAGACGTAAATTTACGTGAGTTTCATTCGTAAATCTTTTGTTTTTACTTATCACAGTATAGGAAGGATTCCTTTCCAAGCTTATTATCTTCTCCAAGGCCATATCTATTTTACATCTACCAAAATGTCATGAAATATTTACATGAGTAAATTTGAGTAGGTACTTAGTAAATCAATCAGTAAACAATGATAGCAAAATACAGTAAGTACCTACGTACATACAAATATAAAATTAATCAACATGGAGAAAAACCCGTCATTACTTGGAGAACTAGCTTGGAGAAGATCTTTGTTAGGCTAATTGCTAGATAAATATTGGACTCTATCGTGTGACTCGCGAATCGAATCGAAACCATGATGATCAATTACCGCTTTTCAGTAGTAGGTAGAGTACCGAGCAAGCATCACTGTCGACTGTTCACACAACTACACTATTTCTACTTGTATTATATTCTATATAACGTTCTTTATTTATATACTCGTATTATTTCAATATAGAATTTTTTTTTTATCAAACTTTTAGACAAATCATATTTTTTACGCGATTTAGTTTTTTCGGATTATATTGTAAAAACGTAACGTTTCTATTTTTCTGTACGGAGCTGAAACCTGATGCCTCAAAAGTCGAGACATAAGCAAAATAAGTACTTCTGAAATGTGATGCTGGAGACGAATGCTAAAGACACCATGGACAGCCATGTGGACAAACGAATCGATATTACAAGAGCTCCAAGTCAAAAAACGACTTACCTCTCTATGCTGAGAACGTCAACTAAGCTTCTTTGGACATTTAATGCGATCACATATGCATGAGTTGCAGTTGAGACAAGCAGTTGATTGTGGAACAAATGCAAAGCGCTCTAGGAGCCGAATTCCAACACGATGGTGTAATAGCATTGTAGAGGCAACAGAAGAAACTTACAACGATCTATTGAACTGGCGCAGGACATAAGCAAATGGAGACAAATCGTATATGGTCACGATCGTCATTAGTGAGGGAATGAGAAAGAAGAAGAATTAAAAACGTAAACAGTTTCTTAAAATACTTATTTTTTATCACTATCATAGTTTGTAACGGAGCTAATTGCAGTGGGATATCTGTTCGACAACGGAATATTCATCTAAAATTTAAAGTTACCAATTAAAGTACGTATGCTTTGAAGAGCCCTTTCTTTACATAATATGTAGCTTGTACATCAACTTTATAAGTAAGGTATGGTGAAAATGTAATGAAGTATAAAAAAGGTAAAATAAAAAATATATACAGGAAAGTATAAATCGAGCCTTCTCAAATAGCCAGGAGGCAAAGCGTACCATAAACATTCCGCAATTTGAACCTCATGGCTTTCTGCACGCTCCAAAATAACTTATTAAGTGCATATTTGAAGCCTTCGCCGCTGGAGGTCCACCCTAATCAGGTCATGCACATTGTTTATGTTCACGAGCGCAACGAAGGGGGGATCTAGCCAAATGAAAACTGCACACCTTTCCCTTTGAGCGACCAATGGGAACGCGATACCACGCCCCTTGAGCACCCCCCGCCCAGGTAACTGCCCCCACTTGGTGACATGACCCCACTTAGGCTGACTGAGACCTATGACTATGGCGCACTCAGCCTGCATTACATTGTAGATCTAACCAGCTTACCACGCTGTGCGATGTGACGATCAAGATAGAGCACTTACATGTATACAAGGATGCGGCTGTTGTAATGCTCTGTTCGTTATAAGTATACAATATCACAGAGTGATCACTATGATAGAGTAATGTGTCGTTGGATACATTGTACTTAGATATCTGGTTACTCCATTATTTACTGTAAAGTGTTCGTAACGCGGCCCGAGCGTACGCATAGCTTACTAAAACGTGCAACGTCATTTATTTGTTGCCCTCGTCAACAGACCTAGAGAGTAGAAAGTTATATCCAGCTCACTTAATCACAGACTTATTTACTCGAATGTGACTTTGGTTGGACTCTGATTACATGAATACAAATCTCACGAATATAAATATTTACTTACATAACTTGAGGAGTCCACGAAAGGAAAAAAATATATAATGAATCATTTATTATTATAACCTTTGATTGTATGATAACCTTTTATATAGTATAGGCTAAACCTATTTCATAATATTGTTACAAAATAAAAACACCGTCTAAATCACCAGCGTGCGGAAGTGTTCCTAGAACACTGGCCGCATTGCCTCGTTGAATTGCCAGGCTCAACTTTTGGGCAAAGTACACGCTTGCTCTTAGATCCCCTGAGGCAAGGACCAGTCTTTTAGCTATTTCTTTATAAAACCTTTTGGTGTCGGACGACCAATTATATACCTAGTTAATATTTATACAGTTCATTAGTACAATTCTCATAAGTTCCAGTCAACTTTCGATAGTTAAACATCGTTGGGCATGTCCTTACATATACCATATGTTTGTGTAGATCTACGAGATTAGTCCTAAGTTGCATGATCTCATGTGGCTGGGTGTTGGTCAACACATGGTTGGTTCATGAGAGGTGCTTTAGATTAGAACGATATACCATCGTAATGACGTCATGCAGGTTGCTGATGATGAAATAAATAGGTACTATTATTTACCCTCTTATAAACTGTACTTGAGACATATTTGTCGAATACTTAGAGACGTATTCCAGAATGACTTGACCAGATCTGAATAAGTAATCTCTTTAGTAAAAAAGCATTTACTGAAGAATTTTAACTCAAGCCTGCATTTACTGCTGAGCGTACTTCTCGAATATGGTCCTTAGTGTACTAGACCATACATAGTTATGATCTAAAGAACCTACACTAATTTTGTTGCTCTTGCCTCTAAGAGTGGGCGACTTTCAAGTCATCATAAGAAAGTGAATCGACTTCACTAACAGCATTCTACAAACCGTTGCGGGGCGATATGATTCTACTTTGCTGAGGACTTTTGCTCGAGCCCATGTGGTGGTAGAAGGTGAGAAAAGAGAGAAAAGAAAAGAGGAAAGTGAGGTAGAAGATGAGCGACAATAGCCTCACATAGACTGGGTAAAATAAATGTACAGTCATCTTAATTTTGGTACTCGCATAAAATAAGTCATACTAACAAGCAAATGGATGCAATATCTGAATAAATAAATTTAATGTTTTTATTATATTACCAGGAGCTGATCTGTACGTGGATGGACCCGCAGTAGCATTTTCAGCTGTGTGCTCGCGTGCTTCCGGCCGTTAGTCGCGGTCGTTACAGTTACAATACAATATCCGTTAGGTCGTGTCGCAGGTTTGCGGGCGGTCGCGCTGAGCGCTGTGTGCTGGGTGTGCTATAGCGCATACTGAGAGGAAAGCCGTCCATCGTCCCATCTGCAACATCAACTCAATCTTCTGTATAATATGTAACTTGTCCTGCCTGACTGATTCAGTTATGCGGAGCCTAAACCGCTGCGGATACAATCGTGTTATTGGGCAGTTGATGTCTTTTATCTTGTATGCATCAACTAAGAAAAGATTTTTGGAAATGTCTCCCCGGGATTGACGCAAGTGAAGCCACTGGCGGATCAGCAAGTGATGTCATAAATTTATGATAATGACTTAAACTCATAAAGAATGATCATATATAAGTATAAATACATTCTTACCACTCCAGCACCAAAAGGTAATAAGGAATTGTAGCATAGCTACACTTTTTGTAGACAAAACTTACCATTGTTAACAATATTTGCTGAATGAAATTTTACTCATGCGATATTGTTTACAATGGTGTTGTTTGCAGTTTCACGCAACATCAAAAATGTTTGGCGGGAATCCATTTTTTTCAGCATTGGGTGCTGGTTTATAATAGATTTGTGGTACCTACTAAGTATATTAAGAAAAATTAGTGCATCCGACAATGAAGATCAATGTATAACTTTAAAAGACTTGAGCGAGCAAGTGTCTAGTACTGAATTTAGCTTTTTACCAGAAAAGTCACGTGAAAAATATCTTAATACGTCCGAATTATTTAATAAATACTGACTTCGAAAAGGAGCTAAAACTTATTCTGAAAGTGTGCTATTGTAATATTTTATGGCATTATCAAATCTTCTACAAGGTAACCACTAACACTTTGTCTTAATTCTTTGTTTAACTCGTAGACTCTCTCGCTATATTTGGCCAATAATACAATATTTTTCTCGGAATCACACTACTTCTAGACTACTCTACTTCTCCAAGAATTCCAACACGTGTGATTAACCTATAACCTATTACAGTTTTATATAAAATTTTATAATAACACATACGAGTACCAGCTAGTAGGAACTTGCGAAGAATCTGAAATTACGTCAATTGCATACATAGATATTTGTGCAATTGGAATCTTCTTCTTCTAGTGCCTCTCCAACTAGTGAAGGCTGGCTGTCAGCTCCGCATATTTCTCCCGGTCTTTGGCGAGTTTAAATATCTCCGCGACACTTCCGATTCCGGTCCATTCACGGATATTACGCAGCCACGACTTCCTTCTACACCCAACAGCTCTTCTTCCGGCCACCTTGCCCATCATTATCAACTGAAGAAGCATCTGGAGTGCCTAAGCACGTGACCTAGATAGGCTACCTTCCTTCTTTTGATGGTCCGCATGAGTTCTCGTTTCCTCCCAGCTCGACGTAAAACCTCAACATTGGTCACTCGATGTGTCCAGCTTATGGCCAACATGCGTCTATATGCCCACATTTCAAATCCTTCTACACGTTTCCGGAGTTGCTCTTTAAGGGTCCAGGCCTCACATCCGTATAGAAGTATGGGCCATATATAGCATTGGAGTAGAGCAATTGGAATACATATATGTTATTATATTGTATAATATCAATTAAATATAAATACAGTACAGCGTACAGTGCAAAAGTAGCAATAGGGATATACAATAAATTTTCATGGACTCCTTACAAGCTCCAGATTGTAATCCACGCCAAATAAAATGTTGGCGAGGTGTAGTCCCGACTCCTACATCATATCACGTTTGGCAATCTCCGTCGAAGTCAGAGTACATAGAAATGGCGCTCTACCTTAGTGAAGCCTCCCATTGTAGACAATTTGAATTTGTCGATTCTTATTCGCTACGGTTGTAAACAGTCAACATTTCTATCTATTAGACAGAGGTGGTACTGGAAAAAACTTTATACATTCAAGAATAATAGAACATGGACTAACGGCCGGTCCCAATAATATATTTATCGCCGGTTTACCTTACTAGAGTTAGATATTTGACACTATTTGTATGGAAGTTATGTCAAATTTCTATCGGTAGTAAGGAAAACCGTGGATAGATAGATTATTGGGATCCTCCATTAGTAAACTAGTTATTAAAAGCTGATTTCAGAGTATATTAAACTAATAAATTAATACTGTACAATAGAAACATTAAAAAATTAAATAAATATCATTAGATAAAATAAATTACTTTAGAAATAAACGACATAAAATTATTTATAAATAATAATAATTGTTCAAAGTGGTATTCGTAATACTTATGTATAAATAACACGATGGCCTCGGTGGTCTAGCGGTCGTCGTATCGGACATGTATTGTCGGAAGACGCAGGTTCGTATTGCGTGCGAATTCTCTGTCTAAAAATGCAAATTTTACCTTCAAAAGTCACTAAGTTTCTGGGATCTTGGCCTGATGCCACAGAAGATATTTTCAAAATAAAATCTCCCCTTGAAGTACCTACATTTTGTTTGAGACATACGTACTACGTAGGTATGAAATTGAATTAAGAATCTGTTAGGTAGTACTACTTAAGAGATTCTTAATTCAATATCAATTCAATATATCAATCAAGAATTCCATGTGGATGATGTTAGGCCTTTCAAGGTCAAACTTATAATATATGCTGGAGTGGCTTTTTAAAGTTTTATTTACAGAACTGTTCGCCATGACACATCTATCGCAAAACCAACAATGCGACGTCGCTGGCTCAGCCTCCGATATTGCGCGATATTAGGTCGTTTGTTTTCGCAGATTCCGCACGGAGCAGGTAAGTGCGGAGTAAGTGCGGAGTGGTGATAAATTCACACCATCCGTAACGAGGGCTAACGAGCGCCATATCGCCCCATCAGCGACATGGAACAGCCCCCTTGGGACAGTATTGTAGCTTTAGATAATTCTAAAAATGAATGGTTACTTCATTGATAAAAATTGACAATGTTCAAAATAATAACATACCTACAAAGCATTGCGCTAGTACAGGTCAGGGGGGGGGTGTATATTATTTCGCCGAGAAAAGGTCTTTTAGTAGGTTGTAGAGAGAGTTCAATGGGATATCGTGTCTACACAGGAAAATGGTGAGGCTGGGTTCTAATAGCCATTTTAATTCTTAACCCTAATATTGAAGCAATGAAGCAATTGTGAATACACGAGGTGTAGTGCGTCAGCGCCCCTATTTGAGGAATAATTCGGTGTCGCCTGGCTAGACCTACATGTGGATGGACTTTTTCAGTTTTCTTAAGTTTAAAAAAAATACATTTATATTACTTTGAAATACTGAAAAACACAAAACGTACGGGCATAGCAAACAATGTGTTGATTGCATGAAAAAAAAACCACTGAAAGCGGACAATGTTAAGAGGTAGAAAAGAGTTTTTTTTTTCTTTTAGTATGGACAAGTACTAGCTTTGCAATCAGGGATAAGAATATGAATATATTGTGGCTTATACATCTTTCAAATACACGTGAAAAACGATAAACGCAGACCTGTAAACCTAGTACAAAAATTTGCTATATTGTAACGTACTTAATCGTCTTGTTGACGTACACCTCACAAACTATGAGTTATCTGTGCCACAGTTGTACTAGATAAATGATAGTTTGTACGTCAACGATTACGTTACACTTACGCAAATGTTCATGCTAGGCACACTTATAGAAGCGATAACTATAGTCGGAGCTATCAGCTTTACGTACGTTGTCTGTTTATTAAAAAACTTATTAGTTGGGTGCGTTAGTTCTTTTCATATTTCACGTGAGTCTAAATAGAGGCAATAGTTAGAATCGAAAAAGATTTGAGAATTTGAAATTAAACTGATTTAGCCAGCTTAGCTTTTCGCGCCAGGAATACAATAAATATTTCCAGTTCCAATATATCTGTACCTGTATTCAATCGGATCAAAGGTGGTGTTAGGCGGTGGATACTGGTCCGGCATCGGACTGGCCTCGCAGACAAACGGTCGCGGAGCACGCTACCGAGCGAGCGGGCTGTTGGACAATAACACGATGGTACTGCAGCAACCGGACCAGGAGATATATCTACACGTTTTCAATTTAACTTCAAACATTTTTAATAGTATATTGACTAGGTTCGTGACCTTCCGGGTCAAGCCGTCATACAGCTGATACAGCATAGTCAAGATACTCGGCTGTAATTACCGCATGAGATCAATACTTTAAAATAGTATTACGAGCTACACCCATTCCGATTCTTGAAGTGAATACCCTTAAAAACCTCTGATAAGCAAACTCAATTAGTTACACAGTGATTGTCAGCAGATAACGCTGTCTTTAAGTTCGATAAATTTGAGTCTTGAATTCGTCATACTTCGAAAAAACTGGGTATATCGATCTTGTGTCGATCATTGCAGGTAAGTAAAAAAATTAAGCGATCTGTAGACAAACTCGATAAGCTTTTACGATTATGACGATAACCCTAGCATGGAACTGTTAAATTATGTTTGAGATCGTCTATTTAATCGCATTTAACGATTGTTTTGTCAGCTTTGAAAATTACCTCAATATAGCTTATCGTCAGACGATGGGGATGGGGATATTGTTTAGTTGCGTTTGATCTTACTAATATTATAATCGCGAAAGTTCGTATTTATGCATGAATGGATGTTTGTTATTCTCTTACGCTCAAACGGCTGGCCCAATTTTGATGAAATTTGGCATGGAGGTAGATAGGGCGCTGAACTAACACATAGGATTATGTGTGTATATATAATTTTCATCAACATCGTCATCATCGTAGAAATCTTCAAATGATAGAAGGACGCATTGTGTAATGCAAACAATTCGTAATAATCGATAACTGTCGACAATTTGACGATCGTATAAGTCTTCGATATCACTGCCATACTTGCTAGGGCCGATACGATTTTTTATCGATCTTAGCGACTCGACAAATTTAACGACTATTACGGTACTTGCACTGTTGGGAAATATAAGAGTGACTTACTAATTAGCAGCATACATACAGATATGGATATGCATTTTCTATAGGCTATAACCAAGAGCCAAGGAGTATACTCCGAGGCTCTTGGTTATCGCTTTTGTTTCGGCGTTGGAATGCTTTTGTTTATGCATTAATGTGACAGGCAAGCAGTGCACCTGATGTTTAGCACTACGCTTGCCCATGTCAGTTGCACTGCTACCCTGTGATTAGAACTGTAGTACTGCGCTCGCTACCCCGAGTCATTCGTTTTTGAGTCTCTTTCGCACAGTCATTTTATTTGTGACAGTGCTATTCACACCGTAACATAGAATAATGCTTGGACCTCATTTATTCGTAGCATAATATCTAGCAATGCGGTGGTACTGACCAAGACGGCCTTCTTTCTAGTTCGCCTATAACGATTTGCATTCAGATGACGGAGGATATTGCACTCCGTCCCCTCGCGCTTTAAATTAATAAACAACTGATATGCAAGTACTTCAAAACTTGTTAAAAAAACATTTGCAGTAAGCTATGATAATGATAGCAACAAAGTACGACGGAGAGTTGGTTGTGCACAGCACACAGCACCGACTCCCGGTCCGCGGATCCTCGGTACAGATTCGTGACCGCGCCGCAATTACACGTCACGGCACCGACATCGCGACGGTAATTTATGAGAGCCCGGCGAGCCCTCCTGCTCCCTACTACCTGCCGCAGCATACGTACGAGTTACCGTGGCCCTGCGCTCTGTGTACGGGGGATATGAGGCGGGAACAAAATAAAGGATATTTCATGTTCAAGGACAGAAAATAGTAAACAATAAAACAAACTAAATGTTTAGTTTTCCGTCTACTGAAATAATTAGCCCCCATTAAAAGCCAAATGAAATACGACATTTTTTTTATGCTCATTTATATTTATACACTATACACACATAATATGTATATAATGTATATTTTTTTCAAAGTCAAAGTCAAAATCATGTATTCAATTTAGGCATCAAAGACGCACTTATGAACTTCAAATTCATTATAATGTACTTTAAAACTCTACCGCTGCGTTCCAAAATATATAGAGCCTACCGAGAAGAAACGGCAAGAAACACGGGGCCATTCTTTTTATATAGATGTTTACAATGTTTCTACTTACGTATTACAAATATTACATTTTATGGGTGGCAGAGAGACAGCTTGCCAGAAGTGGAGTATTCCAAGCATCTTTATCTTCTATATAATGTCGAACTTTATAATAAGCTTTTTTTATTAAAACATTTTTTACAGTCAACTTGAATTTGCTCTCTGTGAGCTCAGTTATGTGTTTTGGGATTTTATTGTAAAAACGCACACAATTTCCTAGGAATGACTTATTAGTCTTCGCAAGTCTAAAACTAGGTACAGCTATCCTATTTGTATTTCTAGTATTAAGTAAAAGTAAAAGTGTGGTGATCACTATGTAATTTATATTTATGTAAATTTTTACGAACATACATTATATTTTCAAATACATATAAGGAAGGCAAAGTTAATATATTGATCTCTTTAAATAAATCTCTCAAAAATTCACGGGGACCCATTTCGTATATAGCTCGAATAGCACGTTTCTGTAGGATAAAGATGGTCTCTATATCAGCCGCTGAACCCCATAGCAATATCCCATATGACATTACGCTGTAGAAATATGCAAAATATACTAACCGCGCCGTAGAAGCGTCTGTTAGCTCTCTTATTTTACGTACCGCATATGCATAATATGCTACTGGTCATTTAGCAAAATCGGTTGAGCCGTTGATGGAGGGTAGCTAGCCAGGCGGATACTGAAGTGCCCTACCATAATGCTGTGGATTTCATCACGATGCTACCTTCATCGAAACCTGAAGCTTGAGGTGGGGAGAGGACCCATGGCCGACTAATCCTTGATACTCCTGGGTTATTATCGTTTTTAAAACTTTCCAAATTTTCTATTTGAATTTTGAATTATGATTATTTTAATTCCAGGAAGATTTTATATTGGACGTTATAAGATTAGTGTATTGTAATATTTGATTGTTTTACTCCATTAGAGGTCGGGGGGTCGACCTCCGCCATCGGAATGCAAACCGTACTCACTAGGTAGCACTCCTCTAGTACAAGAAACTATTGAACAGGCAATGAATACCGCTCCTTGCCAGTACTTACGCAATTAGAAAAAGCTTCGTGGCTTTCTACTTTGGTTCTCTTTCTCTGCTTCTCTTTGGTTTGGTTATATTTGTCTTCTGATCGTTATTTGATGAAATGAGTATGCTGGATATAAATGATGTATAGAATATGTATATTAGTAGTGTTTAAAACAAATTATTCCAAGAAGTGCAAGCCAATCCCCATTCTAATGTGATACCTACCATCTTCAACTGCATCGTCAGTGACCACCAAATGTTGTGATCAAATGTGATAATTAAATGCCCAACAATAAAAAGTACATGTCTACTGTTTAAGCCCTACATATCGTCATAGTTTAAAAACGTATACATAACATTATTATGAGTGTGTGTTTTTTACCCGACCGTGGCAACCCTAAAAGAAAGGTTACGTGTTTGAGCTGAACGTATGTATCTATGAACTTATCTATGTATGTTGTTCCCTAAGAGCCAGTCACTAATATATGTAGGTCTAGTGTAATATATTTTGATAACGCCTTCGACCCGATCATCATTATACATGCAATCCAAGTATAAAAAAAGGATAATATTTCCCCCCGCCGAATGATGGTCACCGCGTGCTCTGGAGCGGCAGAGGTCGGCAATCTATCTGTCATGGATATGGTTCATTGTGTGCATTTTTCTGGTTTGGCGCTGCCGATGTATCCGTCCGTGCCGCGCCGACTGCTGTCGTGCTTGTTTTGCTGTTGAGGTTATGAACGTAATGTCGAAGATGAACGACCTGGGGAGCAGATAGGAGAATGAGGAACGTAAATTATAAAATAATAGTTAAAACCGCATAAATTAAACCATACGTATAAGCAAATATAGCTCGACCAGGATTCCTTTGGCTTATTAATACTGAGATCCCGCTCGGCACTTCTAGTTTATTTAATTATAAGTGAAACTGCGCCTCGCGGTTTCAACAGCTGCGTGGTGTGACGAATAATGTTATTATTCCCAAACCACCACAAAATGGAGCGAAAAAAAATAAAAATATAGGTCAAGCTGTTTTCGAATTTGAGCGAGGCTAACAAAAAGCAATTGATTTTTATATATAAGAAGTCGAAGATACTATTATCTATGTATGTTGTTCCCTAAGAGCCAGTCACTAATATATGTAGGTCTAGTGTAATATATTTTGATAACGCCTTCGACCCGATCATCATTATACATGCAATCCAAGTATAAAAAAAGGATAATATTTCCCCCCGCCGAATGATGGTCACCGCGTGCTCTGGAGCGGCAGAGGTCGGCAATCTATCTGTCATGGATATGGTTCATTGTGTGCATTTTTCTGGTTTGGCGCTGCCGATGTATCCGTCCGTGCCGCGCCGACTGCTGTCGTGCTTGTTTTGCTGTTGAGGTTATGAACGTAATGTCGAAGATGAACGACCTGGGGAGCAGATAGGAGAATGAGGAACGTAAATTATAAAATAATAGTTAAAACCGCATAAATTAAAC
The DNA here is from genome assembly GCA_917880725.1 of Selenia dentaria. Taxonomy (NCBI): domain Eukaryota; kingdom Metazoa; phylum Arthropoda; class Insecta; order Lepidoptera; family Geometridae; genus Selenia; species Selenia dentaria. Next base: position 31,041,044 of record OU862895.1, on the reverse strand, counting down.
CATACGTATAAGCAAATATAGCTCGACCAGGATTCCTTTGGCTTATTAATACTGAGATCCCGCTCGGCACTTCTAGTTTATTTAATTATAAGTGAAACTGCGCCTCGCGGTTTCAACAGCTGCGTGGTGTGACGAATAATGTTATTATTCCCAAACCACCACAAAATGGAGCGAAAAAAAATAAAAATATAGGTCAAGCTGTTTTCGAATTTGAGCGAGGCTAACAAAAAGCAATTGATTTTTATATATAAGAAGTCGAAGATACTATTATCAGTTCCATATATCCTGAAGGGCACGGAAAAACTAATCAACCCCCGCAGTAATTCCGCAAGTCCCATCTGCGCGCTCACACTGCACCGTTCATTAACAACAGTCTCGTCTAGAGAGTTCTAAGCTTGACTCGTGTACATTTTGATCTATTGAACCATGTCATTATTCATTAGTTTTACATAGGTTGGTTATTTACGCTCTTTCAAAAGCCTTTTCTTGATTCCTTTCCAACATTTGTTTGCAATTCAAAACTATGTAGCATAAAACATAAAATAACATACAGTATAAAATCCAGTTAGAAGTATATAAATGAGACAGAATGCGAGTATATATTTAGTTTCTTTTTATTTTTAATAATTTTAATATTAAATATATTTCCGATATCACAGATGGATGCTTTCATCTATTATCAGTTAAACTTTTAAACTACTGTACAGAGAGAATTGTGTAAGAATCCGTCAAGTAGTTCATTTACTTTCCTCCCCTATTTCAGAGAAACCTTGTTTTATGTTATAAAAATATTCTCAAACTGTTATCAAGTTTTCTCAAAATCTGAATCCTAGTTTTAGAGTGACGCTCGTACAATAGACAGACAGACAAATTGTAAAAGATATATTTTGACATCTATGTCGATAACAAAATACAAGTTGAATATAATTGCAGTCGAGTCTCAGTTTTATTTTATTGATATAGGAACAATAAACAAAACTACATTATACACATAATTTATATCTAAGTACAAAATAAAATCAGTAATAATGTAGTCCACATATTAAAATAAACAAGTGTAAGGCGGTTCAAATGAACAGCAATTAAAAATAAAAATGAAAACCATTCTATTCTATTTTGGAAACAACATACATAACAGTATAACACAAGCTACAGTTATTATTATGTTGACGAGTACAGTGCAAGGTCGTCTTTTAGAAGTGATGCAAAGAGCAACTATTTGAATTTATATAAGGAACAAGCAAACATGTACAAACAAGCACACATATACTTTGGAATGACTTATTGTAAGACTATAACATACGCCGTATAGGTACACGAAGTCCTGAGTTAATGCGACAGGCATTCAGTGCGAAAAGAGTTTAAAGAAAAAAAGAGCTGTAGTGTTATTCTATATAGATTCTGTGACAGTGGCAGAAGGCGAAAGAACCTTTGCGAAGTTTGAATCTATATCTAAACTAATATTATAATGAGGAAAGATTTGTCTGTTTGTTTGAATTGAATAGGATCCGAAACTACTCGACCGATGTGACATATAATATCATCATTAAACCCTACATTATCCCTGATGAACATAGGCTTTATGTTTGATCCATCATCAATATCAACTGCAGTTTCTTTGGGTCTAGCTTGATCGTTAATAGTTATAAATAACAGCTATTAACGATCAAGCTAGACCCAAAGAAACAGCTTGTCAAGTTTGTCCATGATAAGTAAGTGTTGAATTGAAAATAATAACTCGGTGTTTGAAAATGTACGATTAGCTTTATTGTAGAGTAAGTATTAAACAACCAAAAAACTCTCAGAGAATTATTTTTGTATGACATGGGAGGCGCGAGGTGATTTTCGCACCCCGGCGACCAATACGGTAAAATGGCCCTGATTATTACGTCGTTATTTTAGTTGATGCGGAAAGTGGGATGATAAAAGATAAGAACATGATTCTATTTGAAAACGAACAGTAACACTAATTGAATTAATATGTGATTAAAATGTATCAGTCACTAATTGTACCTACAGAACCACTTAATGGAAATCACTCCATTATCTAAATTTTAATTTTATTCAAGACATGTATAGGACATACGAAATACAATTAATATATTTCATCAGACAAGATTATTTCTCTCTCACCTGTCGATTGTCAATATAACAACGGAATTTCTATTGAGTGTCGTTCGACAGATGAAAGTAATTGCATTTTTTCATGTGTATGTAGTTACTGTTTTCACTCGAGTCATACCGACGCCAATGGCCGAAGTGATTCTACGATTACAATATTTCAATTTAAGCCCATAGCTGTTCGTAAGGTTTGTTGTAAGGTTCCGTACAAAATAAAACATTCATTAAGTTGCACACAACTATTATTTTGATTTCTTGATTTATTATGTGCAATTCGTAGTGTAAAGAATGGTTTAAATTTTCTACTAGAAAGTAGGGATCATACAATTTCACGTAATACGAGTACTCAATTACAATTTATAGCAATAATAATGTCATTTTCTGCCTTTATTGAAAATTATCTTTTAATAATATAATTAATATTATTATTGTAAAAATCACCAATCAACGGAATTTCCCGTCATCACCGACCGACTCAAGAGTTTTGAAGCATGATAACTCGGTCAGTGGGCTTAGTACGAATACTTAGTGTATTCATTCAAAACTTGCGTGTAATGTAAACCGTATCGTTCACGGGATACAGGGCAAACTGGCATGTATACCTAGGCCAACTGTGACTCAGATAACGAATAGTACGCCGAAGCGTGACGCGTTGACGCTTACGATGCGAACACTTTTTTGCAAATTGTTTGTGCTACATGGGCAGGTTAGGACAGCTATACGCGTATATGTGCAGCAGACTGCGGGATGCCGCGGACCCTCAAACGGTGAGGAATCCCTACTCAGCTGACGTGTGCTCGTATTTCGCACGCCGGAGCCGTTATATTTTGAGCAAAGTGATAAGTTTAAGACAACTACCAGGGCGATGAATGTGTTATAGAGATTATACTTATGCCTTTACATGCTTAGTTTAAGCATATAATAGCATGGCTTTACTGAGCGTACATCCGTCAACATAACAAAGCAAAGTCAGACAGCGGAACCCCAAAAGCCAATCAAAACAAAACAGTCTGCATGTCGCGTGGGCGCGCATCACGAATTATACACCATTTATCCAATAAATAGAGTCTCGACCATTACCATGCTAATGTCGTGTTCGTACGGCCCGGGCCGCTTGAATACGTGCACTGGGCCGATTTAGGGTAGAAAGCTTCCCGAATACGCGTCCGTGACAACGGCGGATACATGATTAGGACTATTCGTTAGTCGAAATCACATTAGAAAATAAGTAGTAACGTGTACTTATTATTAAATTGTTTTATGTTATTAGGAGATGGTACAAGTATGAGGCCCGCCTGTTGTCAAGTGGTAACCTCTGCCTAGAACAGTTGCGATTCGACACAACATCATAAGTGACGAACTGCACTGCGCCTCGGAGTCATTTAGTTGTAAAGTCTCAGGTGCCTGTATATTCGCTCTTCAAAAATGTTTCACAGTAGAAAAAGATATGATATATATACCTATTAGTAGATAATACATTGTAAAAACTATTTGAAAAAATGATAAGACCTGCAGCTTTTTCTCGAATTATTAAAACGCGACGAGACAGACTCATAGAAATGTGCTAACGTGGACAGAGTCCTTTAAAAGTATATTATATGAACTTTCTGTCTAAGTTTATTTAATAATCTAAGTCAGTCAAATGGTCAATAATTTACATTTATAATTCTGAATAAGCTTACTATATTAATACCTCTCACTGGCGTGCCTGTAATCCCTAACACAGTATTGTTTGCGCACTACCGCTAACATAATACGCACGCATACAGTACATGCACTCAGCATTTTCTACTACATTCCAAGTGTTCATTTACTATTCATTTTAAGTTTTTACCTGCGGATCCAAAAAAATAACAAAATGAGATAGAAAACTATCGCGAGTTATGTTCATAATTACGCTTAAAAACCGGCTAGGACTCGCGTAATATTTACCGGAAATATTTCGCAGGGTTTCGAGCGTGTCCGATGCTCATCTTCAGGGCGCGTGCGCAGCGGCGTCTGCGAGCTCCCGGCGGGCACTCGTAACTTAACGTGTCGATATTGCCTTAACACCAATGAATAGTGTACGGGCAAGCATCACCCATACCTACTTGTATATTGCAATACATGTCGATGGCCACACACATACCACTGAGTCTGCGCAAACGAGCTTCACAGCGACCAATTGTCATTTTAACAAATATTCATAAGTTTAGTACAAAATAAATGTAGTATATAGTATATAAATTTGCGGTACAAACAGGTTAATATTACATTTTCAGTAACGATGTTACTTGAGTACCTACTTTCCATATTTATCTTTCATATCGAGACCCATCTCGAAATTTGACGTTTACATTTATTTGAGACATATTGGCTAAGTGATATATCGTTAATATTAAACTCATACTTACCGTTAAAGTACAGGCCTGGAATTATAAGATTTTTCACAAAATTAGTTCATGACTTCCCGTAGTTTTGGTTAATATTGTACTTAGAGATAATTTTAATATTTGGTAATAATTATTGTCACAGGATTTTCTTGGTCAAATTCTTTGGCTTTTTCATGATTTTTTTTTAATGTTTGATACCCGGCTTCTGGTTTGCAGTTGTTATCCACTTGGCAACATGTGCTTCGATGTTTGCCGCTATTCTTTGTCCTCCAATAATCGAAAAATAATTACTTATTCTCATTTGCATAGATTCAATTTCTGATCTTTTTTATGGATATTTACATTTGTTATTATTTAATTCATATTTACTAAAGTATATAAAAATAATACAAATATATAATAATATATAAATATAAACCAAATCAAATCACCAAATCAATCTAACCTACCTTACATGCCGTATTGGTAGGAGTACACGTACTTATTTTCGTTTTTGAAACAGCTGCCGATTCTGACTTCCCAGTTGTATGCTACTTCCGTTTCCTTCGTCTAATTCTAACGGTCATTAGACGTACTTGTAATAATAATTTGTTAAATTTCTTTCCAGAGCCATCATTCTTCGGGAACAAAAGGGAACTTCGTCTTTTTTGGTGTACTCGTTGTTTTTGTTATTACTTTTTCTATTTAGTAGTTAACGCCTTCTTTTCTAGAATTTGTTTTTTGAACTCTGAATTTCACACATTTTCTGTTTCAATAAGTGCTTTGTCTGATATTTGAAATGTGTTTTTTCGTTTATTTACTCTTCGTTTGGAAGTAAGTGTATTCAAGTTCGATAAATTATGTAAGCCGTCATCTGAGCTGATTTAAATTTGTGTAATTGTCTCAAATTTGTGTAATGGTGTAAGTAGTAGGGATTGTGTGACTTTTCGTCTTGTTACTTTAGACGTAGAAGTGCATCTGCTAGTACTTGTGAATGTAAACTTACCTTGATACCAAAGCAATGCTGACAAACAAAACTGCTTCCCTTCAAATTGTAGTGTATTGAGCCATAGATGTGTGCGTAGCAAACCGGTGCATTGCTTGTATGTAATTGTAATAAGAATATAGGCGGCCGCCTGCGGGGCGCGCGTCAGTCTGCAATAAACGGTTGCTTAACAAAGACATACGTGTTTCCTTAAGATACCACACAAATATTCAAATTTTATCTCTCTAGCAATACACAAAAATCCGCAACACACATATTGAAATATGCGAGTGTGTGCAAAGGCAAAATTTTGTATACGCAGGATACCGCCCCGTTGTAAATAAATAAAATCATACACTACAATACTTACCTATTTCTTATAACTATTTATTGATACAGATCGCGCGGCGAGAGTTTGGCTTTGACCGTTATTGCGCAGAAATCAGAAATTGGGTATCAACGGGCAATTAGCGGGGTGCGGGGCGGGTGTGTAGGCGCATGCGGTGCTCTGATTGGCGCTCCAATCGTTCCCTGCCTCTCGCATCGATACGACGTACCGCGCACTCCTGTTGTACAATCACGTTCACAAGTGAATTGCTATTTTCGTTAATTGTTTATTGTTGTCGATTGTTATTATTTGTTGAGTTTGTTTGTTTAAGTTTGTCAGTTAAGTTTTTTTTGTTAAATATTAAAAAGTGATTTGAAAATGCGTAAAAAAAACATTGTTTTAAAAAGGCAAGCACGGAAAATGATATATGACGTGAATTGCTTTTTAAAGAAAGAAGCTGATGAATGTATCGATTCATTGAAGCAAATTCGAAGTCAGATTGAGGAAGTTGCTTCTTTACTCAGTCAGTCGGAGAATAACCAAACTATACAGACTATGCAGGTAATGAAAACGGAAACTGTTTCTAAATTAAATTGTGTAGTCAGTAAATTAGCTAAAATTCAAAAACGGACATCGGAGGCCACTAAGACTTCAATTGGCACTGTAAAAAATATCGTAAATCAAGCCAAGAGTTCCGATTTGCTAATTATTTTCAGAACACCTGGAAAAAACGTCCCAGAGCTAAACCAGTTACGAATATTGATAATTTTGACCAAGGTGTTATAAAAAGATGTATACACAATTTTCACAAGACGAATAATGAACTTCCCACCTTTGGGAAACTAAAAAAGAAACTTGAGGAAGATATAAACTTTAAAGGGTCAGAAACAAGTTTTCGTGTAATTGTAAAGGACTTAGGATTTCGCTGGAAAAAAACAGAAAACAACCGTAAATTACTAATAGAAACATCGAATATCCGATTACAACGCATTGAATATTTAAGAAAAATAAGAAAATATCGACAAGGAAGACCCATTGTTTACACAGATGATTCCTACGTAGATTCATCGCACTCAACAACCAAAGCCTGGAGCGATGGCCCTACGGAAGGACTAAAAAAACCCATTTCTAAAGGACAACGAGTCGTGATAGTCCACGCAGGATCTGAAGCTGGGTTTATACCAAATGCTTTATTAACTTTTAAAGCCGGCACCAAAACAGGGGACTATCACGACAACATGAATTACGAGAATTATGAAAAATGGCCTAGGACACAATTAATTCCCAACCTACCACCCAATTCTGTAGTGGTTGTCGACAACGCCTCATACCACAATAAACAATGGGATTTAGCACCGTCCTCCAATACCAAAAAAGCCGATATGCAGAATTGGCTAACTGATAAAGGCATACAATATGATTCAACAATGCTCAAGTCACAATTGTACAACTTGATAAAAGCTAATAAAGAAAGATTTAAAACTTTTTCAATAGATCAAATTTTAGCAGAAGCAAACCATAGCATATTGAGATTACCGCCTTACCATCCAGACCTCAACCCCATAGAAATGGCATGGGCTACTATTAAACAATATGTAGCTATAGTAATTTTTTTTTTTTTATGTTTCAAACTGGCGGCAACATGGAATCCAGTGATTAAAAAGTGTTCCCGTCGCGATTTATCCTCAGAAAAATCTGTCGATATCGTTAGTGTTGTGTGTCGGGACAATGACTTTTTATAACAACTGTTGGGGGTATATTAAAAAGTATCTCCATACTTCAAGACAGTGACACCCCCCCCCTTCAGTCCGCTCGTGACCACGATCAATGCAACTTGATCGAAACGTCGAGGTAAATAAATACTATTACTAACGCGATTAAGCCCCGTTAATATAATATAACTAAATATGTAGCTAGCAAAAATGTTAAATGGAATATACAAGAATGTACCAAACTTATCAAAGAAAAAGTATCCTTAATGGGTGCCCAGGAATGGGAAAAAATATGTAAAAAGGTAAAAGATATAGAAGAAGAGTACGCCAAGAGTGACCGTGTAGTTGATTTACTTACCGAGCAATTTATAATTCGCGTCGATGATAGTTCCGAAGACGATGATTCTGATGATGGTTATGAAGATGATGATGATGACAACTGCGACCGAGGAAGCCCTGAACCCGGACCCTCAACAAGCAAAAGACGTTGCACAATTTCGTGTCGCGGCAGCACCACTGGACCATGCGGTGATTTCATAGAAGGCGTTAAACCTTTAACTGATTCAGAATCTGAATAGCACTGCGGCTAGGACTTTTTTTTATGTTAACTTTTGTATTTAATAATTATTTTAAGTTTTCTTTTGTTTGTATGTACCAATTTTACATGTATCTTGGAATAATTAATTTTATTAAAAAACAATTATTTAGAATTTTCATCGCTGTCTCTGTAAACTTTAAAAGGAAATAAACATTTTATATAAGTAAAATAACTATCAATAGTTTTAATAAATGAAGAAGTTTATCTATTTCACTGTATTATTACCACTGTACATGAATTTTGACAAAAGTATTGTGTGCGTGACAGTACCCATGCGCAGTAATCCCCTCCACCCGAAGGTCAAAGCCAAACTCTCGCCGCGCGATCTGTACTCGCATGTCACTAAAACCGTACAGTTTAAACACTGCTCAAATCATCAGGTCTTCAATTACATTTTCCCTGTCATTCCATTTACCTCAGCGCCGTTCAAACTTAATAAAACTCATTTGCACATGCAGGCGTGTTACAATAAAATTCAATTGATACTCTTTAATTTCAAATTGGGTATTTTGGAATAATGTGCACCGGAATCGTTCCAGTAATTGGTTCGTGTACGCTTAATGTCTCGCTCACGACTCTACATGCTCCTTTACATTTCACAGCTTTCTAGCGCTACCACAGATGCAGCAATACTTACTACAGACACAGTAACAGCAATGACATCTATACTAGAGATAGGGGACTACGAATGACACATAAAAGTGGTATTTGCATGCCTTTTATGGCCAATAAATACGATGAACATATTTTTAAGCAATAACGCCCGCTTAGCAAACCCAAACCGCTTAATATAAAATGTGAACTAAATATAGTCCCGAGTTTAAATAAGTTCAAAGGTTTAAGGGAATTTAATATATGAAAATTGCTTAAACCATAGTATAAACTTAGGATCTATAATCAACATTTTATAATAAAACGGAACATATACAATTTTATAGAAAACAATAAATATTCGTACGTATTCGAGCCCGCGTTTTCTGATTAAACGTGTATCACCACTAGCCAACCAAGACATGGCGTTTTCGCGATACGCTGAGTCAGAAGATGCGGGTGCGGATTCTGGTTGAGGAATTCATTTTTCTCTCTTAAGTTACAGCACACTTACGTAATCTTACCATGTTACAACGACATTCGAATGAAACATCATGTCAGTTAGTTATTATGTTGATATAACTGCTAAATAACTTCGAGCATACTTCAAACTATTAGTAACCGTAAACACACTCGCATTAGGGATCGAATACGTCGACCCGGGTTTCGAGGATATCGGATACTCAAGGGCGGGTCCGCAGCGGCGTATGTGAGCTCTGGAGAAAATCCCCTGAAATTACAATACAAAAATCAACCATATTTGTCAACAAATGTCATACAAAATGACAAAAAGTCACTTTGTTGCTTTTTAACATTACTTAATGAATTTAAACAAACGTGAGATTTTTCTATAATATCAGTTTTTTATGTTATTAGAAAGCTGAAGTAGTTACGTCTCATGTGCCTGTAGTTCCGCCGGCAACCATACCTTCAAACCAGAACACAGTATTGCGAACATTACTGCGTCGCGGTAGAAAAAGGTAAGTATCTATTGTTCAAAGCTTTCCGTCTCACTAAACTGTGTTGGTTCCAATATTGATTTTGGGTCCACCGTTACTTAGCATTCTATCCAAAAAGGCAGTGCAGTCCTTAGTATAGGTGTTATTGCTCTAGGTACTTCAGTTTCTAAATAAACTAAACTAGCCGGTGTTTAGATATACAGCGTAGATAAGTAGCCAATATCCAGACCTGGACACGGAACATTTAACTGAGGGCTTAGTACTTGGGAACTGGTATGGGGTTAATGGTTAATTAGACCGAGTAAGGTTTGACAGTTTGAGATTCAACTATAATATAATATTAGGGCAACATCCAGACAATTTTCACATGCCCTGTACAAACTGAGCAAAATTTCAAATATGCAAATGATACTTACTGCTTATCATGGCTATGTTTTGGTGAAGTCACTATTTTTGTAAAATAATCCTACTTGTTTTAAAAAAAACCTGAAATTGGTGCCGACGAGAGAAACATTTTCGATATACTCGTAATATTAAAAAAATTAATGATGACAAAAAGTGTGTTCTGTAGGGTAACGCTTATCTATAATAAGTTATATCATACAATGTCACCGATTATTGGAGGAAGTAAGAAACAATAATTAAATAATGTCACACTCCAATGGATAAAGGGGCACAGCGATTCCAGAGGTAACGATGCGGCTGATGAGTTAGCTAGGAGAGGTTCCGGAATGACGTGTGCAGGACCAGAACCAATGATCCCCCTACCTTTCAGTCAAATTCGTGCATGGATTCGCAAAAAAACTAAGGACCAGCATCAGGCCTACTGGGCAAGTATCAAGCAAGTGAGGGTTGTAGGAAGTCGAAGGAGGCTTTTCCGATTCTAAATCTGAAATTCTCCAGAAGACTCCTCAATCTCAAAAGAAATAATGTACAACATATCGTCAGGATTATGACCGGTCATTGCTCCTTATTAAACAAACACCTGTTTAATCTAGGTGTTACAGACAGCCCCCTATGCAGAGGCTACATGGAGGCGGAAGAAACGGCTGTGCATCTGCTTATCGAATGCAGGAGCGTGGCGGTACAAAAGGCAGCCAACCTCGGCTCGCCAAGGACAGTGTGGGAAGCCTGCGCCAAGCGAAGGAGCTGCTGGCTTTCCTGGGCGATACCAGGTGGCTGGACTGATCAGCGTCACTCGGTTATCACGCAAAATGGGCCGCGCCACAGCGGCCTGGTTGGGGAAAACAGCCGGCCTACCAAGTACCGAGTAAGTTAGTCTATACTCGTAATAAGTTGCCATTATCTATTCGAAACTGGAGTGACTTAAATAGTTAAAATATCGGCTTATTGAGTTCCTTTCTAAAAAAGCATATTATTTTATTCCCTTGACGAGTTTTTATATGAAAAAAAAATGTAACCAACATAATTTAATTTGCACTTTATTTTACAATTATTTACAAATACTTACTTTTGTTTTCATGATAATGTTTCAATAATAAATGATTAGTTTTTATGTATCAGCTTGTACGCCAACATGGCGGGACCTGGAGAACCAATACCTGTATACTTACCAACTCTGTAACCCAGGCCCACAGGCTCAATAATGAATTTGAAGGTGTTCAGGACCTAAACTAGGTAGTAACAACCTGCAATATAGTACCTTACGACTGATACACATACTTGTGTACATATATGCACACTCAGACACAGCTCAAACAAACATGTTCATGCACACAAATAATTGACCTGTCCGGGGATTGAACCCAGGATCTTAGAAGGCGGCTTAGAACGCAGAGTAGCTGATAACTGCGTAAACCGGCCACTCGAAATCATATACCTACCACTGTGTGATTATTTCTAGGAAGGTAATTAGGAAACTTAATTAGGTAAGCACGTTTTTATGTTAGTTGAAAAAAACACACTTTACATTTTGAACCTCTTTTTTTCTATAAATACGCGTGCGATGCCTGGGCGGGTTGCTATAAGTTATCAAACTAAATTAAGTTTATAAATAGAATGGCAAGAGATAAGGTGTGAACTCTTAGTGTCGTACAGGTTCACATAAACTGGCAACTATTTCAGCAATAAATACCGCATTTATATTGCCAGTGCAATAAGTTAGAACATGTCATAGTAATTTGTGATTTACTTGGATAGGATGTGCCCTAGGTATGTAGTAAAAGTGCACGTATAAACTATAACATAAAATAAAAGCATAACGTTGGCACTGCCCTAGGTCTCCCTGTGTCGTTGAAGGCATGGGCACACGTAACAACATCCAAGATCCGAGTAGAAACGGTTTTGCTCATCACAAATATATTTGACCCGCCCATAGGGCGAACCAGGGTCCCTGTGATTCGAAGCCCTGGGGTCAATTCTACTATTAAGACAACGTTCATCAATGTACCGCACTGCAACTGCAGTTGGACTCTGGACGACTTGAACTGCAGACGGTTGTCGTTAGATTATTACGCAAAAAGCCATTCTTCTATTTCTATAAACAAATTGGTATGTGACGTAACGTTATTATGCTACTTTATGATGAATATATATAAACACTACTGTACTATACATGAGTTAGCTTCACGTTCATGATTTATCCAGTAGCATAATATCTATCAAGTTTTGACCGATCGCTGTGGTCAATAGAAACATAACTGCAGCTAAATTTTTTTGGCGTGAGAACTTCTTATAAATAGATGGACGCCGGCTGCACCCACGAAAAACATGTCATATTATCACGTTACGTTGTCAAGTCTTGGTGTCACGTTACGCCTGACTGTTACCGAGTGTGTAAGCGAGAGCGCGGAACAAGCGATAGACAGGCACGATCGGCCTAAACGTTCGGCTTGTCTTATGACGTTATCACGTAAAATAATCGTCCGTGAACCGACTTTACAAACAACCCTTTTTTTCAGTAGCATAAAATAGAAAAACGTACAATTAAACTACGGTTCGATTGCAGGTACAAATTTAGTTAGTGGAGTTGGCCCCTAGGTACCCCACTGAGGTTCATCAACACGTAGTACAGTTAGACAGCTGTTTGATCTAGCCTAAGCTTATTCATCAAGCTCAAATTAGCAGCTCCAGGCCGAGGAGAGGAGACGCTCGCCGATACCCAGCAGATGTGCATCAGGGGTCGGAGGGCACGACCTCGCTCGGGGATCCAGCGCGCTCCTAATGAATGCCAGGCTAATTAACATGTGCATACATTACTCAGCTCATTAGTGCGAGGTAAATGAACAACGTTTTTGTTTTACCATTTACGTTTGCTAATTACAATGTAAATAGCAACTCTTATTGGCTTTCGTCCTTAGGATAAAGTAGGTACTGAAAAACGACACTTTAAAGCGAAATAAATGACTTGAACTTGAACTTGAAAAATGAACTACGCATATATACCTTCTAAGGTTTTTACTCTGCGAGGGACGGAGTAAATAACAATAATAATAATAACATCTCAAGAGGCTCTCGCTAGACGGTTAGACCAAGCACCAGATACAGCAGGCAGTACTCCTTGACACGGCACGTATTGTCAGGAGGTCCCTCAGTCTGCAGCCCTAACTACCGGTAGTTTGGGTCATGCCCCGCTGCCGTTGGCAATCTAGGATAAGGGTTTTTATAATGTTTTTATTTTAAAAAGATATATAGTAAAAAAATAATGAAAAGGAAATAAATATATATATATAATAAATAAAAAAGTTTATTTCAGGCTGTCAGTACTAAATAATTATAGAAATAATTATGAAAACCGGTATGAGAAATCAGTAAATGAATACTGTCTTTACTGCCGAGATGCCAACAGTAAGCGACGAGAAAACCTTTACCAAGCAAGTGGTAGGGCTCTTGTACAAGAAGCAATATTAGTGCGCTAGCGTTGCTGTGTCGGGTATGTGCACGGTAATTAGTAATAAGTGGAATTATTGAGCGAAAACACTCGACATCCCGAGGCATTGGTTTCAGGGTTTCATTTCATCACACCAGCGATGCTTGCACACTATAGGTAATACTTGAAAGACGGATATCTGCCATTGCAATTGTAGATACCAACTACGCCATACTATTGCATATGATACCTCCCATCTAGTACTTAGTAAGTACCTCCTCGCGAATGATTATACGATACTGAACACGTAAGAAATCTTGACTCCTAGTAGATCCCATGTCCGTTGGCTGACCGGTGCCGCGCCGTGCCGCACCGGTCACGATGCTCGTTAGACGCCGCATTTGACTTTTTGATGGCGCAGGCAAGTGTGAAATAATGAGACGCCGTGACAATGGTAACAGATGTAGCCGATTTGTCGATACGTTACCGTGACACGCGATCCGGGAACCGACGGGCCGACACGGCACGCCGGCGCTGGCGGAATGCCGCGCCCGGGGTTAAACCGACTCGTTAGAGAAACAAACGACGAAGGTGATGTAGTCAAATGGCTACACGACGATGGACGCCGACCCTCCGAGATTGATTGCGCGCTCCGTGTGAATGGCTCGACACTTGAAAGCGTTTTCTAATATTTATCACCCGATACAAGAGTTCCAATTTATTCTAATAGACCGTCCGTAGGCATCAAAGCGATTTCCTCGGCCATTTATTTCCATAGCTCGTACGATAAACCCCTGAATTAAACACACTAATCCTCTTATTTATCGTTCAACAGTAGCTATCATTCAAATTTCGATTCGTCATGACCATTCAACGCAATCGATTATTCTAACGGTAGCGATAAAATCGTTTATTATAATCGCCCATCGGTGATCAAAATGGAGCGTTAATCGATCAGATTTCACGCGCCGTTTCACAGCCAACAATAATCGCTCTAATGAATAAAAAATTCGCGAGGGGCTTTCGGAGAGATCGAGAAGTGGACCTTTTGTTAATAGGTCGACCGCATGTCGCCTCTCGAATAAATTAGACAATCACTTTAATCCCATTTTTGTCACGAGCTCAGACAATGGAGCACTTGTGCAGCTGACGTTATAAAAAAGCTCTTTGTGCGGAACCCTCGCGGTGTCGGTCGCGGTCGCGATGGGGCCGATAACTTTCGGGTTGAATAATGTTGTTGGCAACAAGTGGCCAATCTGCAGCGCGGCGGCGGCGCGGCGCACGTCGCCAAATGTTTCAAACTGCTGTTGTAAATAAATTAACCCCAATTTCTGCAGAGTTTAGACGCATTTGTTATCCAACTTTCCATCCCGTATCATGTGTTGTAAAAAGTAGAATTTGAAAGGGACAATTAGAGCACATTCCAGCGTCACATATGGTACAAGATATAGGTATGACTTACTATTATTATATTCATTGTAAAACTAGTCATTAACCACTATTTTACTTAGAATTGTAGTATTTGGCTAAGCGGGACGCACGACTACAGATAACCGTATTTGACTTGACTATCTGCTTATCTGTTATCATAAGAATCAGTGTTATATAGTTTACAACGTTACAGGAATGGCTCCTGCCGATTTTATACTTCCTAATGTCTGAGTTCTCTATATTCCTGGCAATTCATACTCTCAAAAATTGTAAAAGTGAAAGCTGAACCCATTTACTCCTACTATTTAACTGAACCTACGCTCCAAACTCAGATATACTTACCGGTGTGCATTAAGCTAAAGACATCAAGTCGGCTGAACCGATTTCTGTCAAACACGGTAAAGAACAACATTTTTTTTTTTTCTGTATGCTGTCTGTGGTGACCGGTTCGATTTTCGAATAAAGTATCTTCACAATGCTCGTATCTACTCCGTTTTTCTACAACTAACGTTCCAAATACAAATCATTTCATGCCCATGGGAATTTCATACAACTTTACAGCCCCGGGGATATAATGCCTTGCTTTACATCGAGGTTCCGTGATATGTAACAGGACATTGTCGCTGGCATAAAAATACCTGTAGGTACGCGTATTACCTCCTGTATATCCTGTAGTAAGAACCTCCTCTATTCTTTCCTTGCTTTTTGGGAAAAACATTAATAATCTTCTACTCTCACATAGTCTGTTAAACTAAAGTCTCTTTATTAACCATTAACAAAATTAAAACAAACAAGAAACCGATGTCAGAAACCGTCTCGTGAATTAGTCGAACGCCATTACAGGAATCGTTAACGATTAAAGTCCGTACAAGGCCCAGCTCGTCGCCACAATGCGATACTTACATACTTTGTGTCCTTAGAAAGATGTTGTTCAAAGATAGTGACGACCCGTGACCTCGCCCGCGTGCTATTGTGTGAACAGTATTGCTTCATTAATGCTAGTGTTTCCACTTTTGCAGGGTTTATTTTGAGATTGAGGACACGCAAGGTTTCGTTTTTCTGCCCAGCTAAGCCAAATGACGCAATCTCTGAGATTCGACCTTTTAGATTTGTATACATTCTATGGCCAAATAATATCGCATGTAATGATATACCTACCTAAGCGAAATATATATTTTCATTAAAAATTTTTTTTGCAGAAATAAAACTGTCTTCAACACTACAAACTGTGAAATAAGAGGTTGAAGTCGGATTTTTTGGTAAAAAAAAATTCAACTTTTTAGAGACCTTTGCTTTTTACGGGATCGATTGTCCTTTACCGTAATGATCATATTATCAAATCATCAAGGCGAAACACTTTTCAGTTATTGGACTGTAACTCAGAAACTAATAAGTAGACCTAATTCGATGAAATTTAAATGGAAACACCGCGGACGTATACTCTTCCAAACAAAAAATAATCATCAATATCGATAAACAACGAAGTTATCTGCGAACAAACATAAAAAAATGCGGCCGAATTGAGAAACCTCCTCCTTTCTTTGAAGACGATTCACACAGATTTAGAAAGATTTTTTATTCGTCAAAATGTTTCCTTATAAAAGTAATACCTATAGATTTGGGGCAGTAAGTAATAACATGTTACAATTTGTAAGCCAACGAGCGGTAAGATCATCTTTAGATCAACATAGTTGTGAAGTTAGTATAACTACATGAGTGAGTAAATGTTACAATTTGTAAGCCAACGAGCGGTAAGATCATCTTTAGATCAACATAGTTGTGAAGTTAGTATAACTACATGAGTGAGTAAATGTTACAATTTGTAAGCCAACGAGCGGTAAGATCATCTTTAGATCAACATAGTTGCGAAGTTAGTATAACTACATGAGTGAGTAAATGTTACAATTTGTAAGCCAACGAGCGGTAAGATCATCTTTAGATCAACATAGTTGTGAAGTTAGTATAACTACATGAGTGAGTAAATGTTACAATTTGTAAGCCAACGAGCGGTAAGATCATCTTTAGATCAACATAGTTGTGAAGTTAGTATAACTACATGAGTGAGTAAATGTTACAATTTGTAAGCCAAAGAGCGGTAAGATCATCTTTAGATCAACATAGTTGTGAAGTTAGTATAACTACATGAGTGAGTAAATGTTACAATTTGTAAGCCAACGAGCGGTAAGATCATCTTTAGATCAACATAGCTGTGAAGTTAGTATAACTACATGAGTGAGTAAATGTTACAATTTGTAAGCCAACGAGCGGTAAGATCATCTTTAGATCAACATAGTTGTGAAGTTAGTATAACTACATGAGTGAGTAAATGTTACAATTTGTAAGCCAACGAGCGGTAAGATCATCTTTAGATCAACATAGTTGTGAAGTTAGTATAACTACATGAGTGAGTAAATGTTACAATTTGTAAGCCAACGAGCGGTAAGATCATCTTTAGATCAACATAGTTGTGAAGTTAGTATAACTACATGAGTGAGTAAATGTTACAATTTGTAAGCCAACGAGCGGTAAGATCATCTTTAGATCAACATAGTTGTGAAGTTAGTATAACTACATGAGTGAGTAAATGTTACAATTTGTAAGCCAACGAGCGGTAAGATCATCTTTAGATCAACATAGTTGTGAAGTTAGTATAACTACATGAGTGAGTAAATGTTACAATTTGTAAGCCAACGAGCGGTAAGATCATCTTTAGATCAACATAGTTGTGAAGTTAGTATAACTACATGAGTGAGTAAATGTTACAATTTGTAAGCCAACGAGCGGTAAGATCATCTTTAGATCAACATAGTTGTGAAGTTAGTATAACTACATGAGTGAGTAAATGTTACAATTTGTAAGCCAACGAGCGGTAAGATCATCTTTAGATCAACATAGTTGTGAAGTTAGTATAACTACATGAGTGAGTAAATGTTACAATTTGTAAGCCAACGAGCGGTAAGATCATCTTTAGATCAACATAGTTGCGAAGTTAGTATAACTACATGAGTGAGTAAATGTTACAATTTGTAAGCCAACGAGCGGTAAGATCATCTTTAGATCAACATAGTTGCGAAGTTAGTATAACTATGAGTGAGTAAATGTGGATATTAAGTACTAAGTAAGTAACGTTTGAGATACGGATGTACTTAAATATAAAAAGTACTTAATACAAGTACAATTTGAAAAATTTAATACCGACATCCATTCTATTAAGTTATTGGAGCGTATCTCGAAAACTACTGGACCGAATTTAAATGGGACCACACGGGAAGCACCAGCTTTGATACGAAAAAAGAATTTTGAGAATCGGTTCACCCGAAATTTATAAGCTAACAAACATTAAAAAAAACAGTTGAATTGAGAAACTCCTTCTTTTTTTGGAAGTCGGTAGAAAAGTAATAAAAATTTAATTTAATCTTTAGTATTAAAAATGACATTTGCTTACTGTTATAGTCCGAAACACTAGGAAATTCTTTGATGGTGCCCATGAGAATAATTCCTCTGTCGCTTAAACTTTACAGTATGATAAAGTAATGTTTATAGATTACTATCAACAAATTATCCATTTTTATTATCTAGATGGAAGGTATTACCTAGTAGGCTAAATATGAATATCGCTTCTATTCTCGCTCTCGGTGGGGAATTCCTTCGTCCGAAATTCCTTTGCTATATTTTGATTTATATAAATAAAATAATGGACTAGGCATATAGCGTGTCGTCACAGGAAGATAAACATAATCTATAATATATTAGTTTCTTTTATTTGCGGAAGGAAGCAATTTCGTTTTATGTTTTACAAATAAGAATATAGTAATTATTAAGGAAACGCTGCAAAGTTGTGTTTTGTCGCGAGTAGGTTGTATTGAAAGCAACTTGTACTGAAATCTCAGTATGCGAAGGATTCCAGGCTTGATCTAATATAGAATCCTGAGTGTGGCGCGGATTTTAAATATGCGAGAGGCAGAATAACTCTGCTACTGAGCGAAACACAATTTTTCACCTTACTGCAGTGAGGACAATGCAAAAAAAGAAAAGCAGCTCAAATAATACTCACTAGCTGCGGTTTCACCCACGTTGTGATGGATGATAATAGTTAATGACAAGTACAATTTTAAAAATTTAATACCGACTTCCATTCTATTCAGTTATTGGAGTGTATCTCAAAAACCGCTGGACCGAATTTGATGAAATTTAAATGGGACCACACGGAAAGCACCAGCTTTCAAACAAAATCATCATCACTTGACACTAAATAAGTATAAAATAAGTATCACTTAACATCAGGTGAGCCGCCAGCTCGTTTGCCAATCTATCAACGTTTTGTCAAATAGATAGTACGTTTACGACTGAAATTAATAACGTATCTCTAATCCAAGACGGAATGCAATCAGAAGCTAGACCCAATCGATCTCAGATCCGCGTCTCAGTATCTAGGTAAAGATAACAAACCCAACCGTTTGAGCCAAGATCGGCGCCTATCCAAGCTGCTATCCGTTCCCTCACGAACGTTCCCTTTTAGACATATAAAACAATGTCTATTTCCCCAAATGTTGTTTTCAGCCGCACTTTAAGTAACCAACAGAAATATTGTATTTTTTCTACCGACTTCTAAACAGGAGGAGGTAGGTACTCAATTCGACTGTATTTTTTTAATGTTTGTTACCTTATAACTTTCGATTGGGTGGACCGATTCTCAAATTATTTAAATTAAATTAAACTCTTTCTTTTTTTTGTTTGAAAGCTGGCGCGACCCTTGTGGTCCCATTTAAATTTCATCAAATTCGGTCCAGTAGTTTTTGAGTTACACTCCAATAACTGATTTTTACCAAAGTAATAGAATGGAAGTCGATATTAAAATTTTCAAATTGCACTTGTTTATATACTTGTATGTAGTTACAATTGATTAAATACGATATCGATGGTTAAGAACTCCTTGTAAATTAATTAAGTTGGTCGTAATTATTCCCGAGGTGTACTCGTAGGTATTCTTCTTGTGTGGTCCCGAGAATAATCGGTAGATAGGTAAGGCTGCGCAAAAAATGATTTACGGACAGAGGTATAGACCTAATATTAATTTTAAATTTTGGCGTTGATAATAACTCTCTTGTTGCGGATAAAAGGTTACTTAATATTTTGGATCGTTCTTGGCCGGGTTGGTATTCGATTTTCACAGATGCGTCTCAGTTAACGAGTAGTTAATAGTTCTGTCGGAGGATTCCTAGGTACTGTACTATTGATACCTTTAAATGTCCGTCTGTTTGTTTATTCGGGCGAGTCAGTAGCTGTAGTAGAATCATATAAATCAAATTATCATATTTTCGGATTCCCTTAGTTGTTTGCAAAACATTTATAATTTTCCATTTCGTGTTTAGGATATGTTGCACACCTCTGAAGCGTTATTGTAAGTTGCACACTGATATAAAAATTATAGCAATTCTTTAAAGATGTTATTTAGCTAGTATCGAAGTAGTTTTAGCTTGGATACCAGACCATTGCGGCATTTAAGGTACCTAATGAAATTGCAGAAAACTTTGCTAAGCAGGCTAGGTATTGACTTGAGTCTTGAATCTTACTGCAAATGTTTTTTATACTACACCTGCTCGGAAAGTACCTTGATACTTTATCAAATTTACGGTAGAAAGTACGTCATTGCATATCGAACAAATATGCGGCGAGAAAACGCATCTGAGCGGGAGAGAAAAGTGTATGAAAATCCATTTCTTACGTGGTTTTTCTTTTTTAATTTTGGGTAAGACTGGTGATGCGCTGGTAACCTAAATATCAAAAGCCAAAAAGTTTTTACAGTGAGTTTTTATCTCCAAGTTCGCAAAATGACACTGGCCACTAGCTGTGTGTTGGATGGTGTCAAACAATTTGAAAAAATAACATGTGAAAATTGCAGACGACATTAGCGCCATTTTCAATTTGTGTGTTGTTTGAGGATTCAGTTTTCGTAGAAAAGTAAAATAAAACTATCAAAATGATAGGTAGGTAAGTAGTGATAGTGATGATGAAGATTTTTTAACTCCGCCGCAGTTGAAGGAAACAGCAAAAATACTTATTGATAACCTTTTACCACAGAAATCAATTAAAAAATATAATAAAACTTATCACGATTTTTTGCAATGGAAAAGTGAAAAAATGCGGCATCTTTTTCTGAAACCGTTTTGCTAGCTTATTTCAGTGAAAAAGCGCAAAAATACAAACCAAGTACGTTATGGTCTATGTACTCAATGTTGAAAAGTACTATATTGACAAGAAACGACATAAATATTCAAGAATACAAAAAACTTACAGCATTTCTGAAAAGAAAGTCGGAGGGATTCCGTAGTAAGAAATCAAAAGTGCTTACTACAAAGGATGTTTATTCCTTTTTGCAGAATGCTCCAGATGACAAATATTTGTTGATGAAGGTAAGTTTATGAACAAAATGCACTGGTTTAAAATTTATTACGTACCTATTTATGAGTAGAAATCTACTAGGTTTTCATGTTTGATATTTTTGTTTACAGGTTATTTTGATTTTAGGAGTAAATGGGGCCTGTCGTTCGCAAGAACTTGTGGATATGACAACAGACGATATCGAAATCCTCGAAAATGGAATAATCGTCAATATTCCTAACACAAAAACCAAAATTCAGCGATCATTTGTTATATCGGGCTTATTTTATGAGATAGTGAAGAAATATAACGAAATTCGCCCCAGTGACCCCAAAACCAATCGGTTTTTACTTCAATTTAAAAACAAAAAATGTACGAAACAAGTAATTGGGAAAAACAAAATAAGTACTGTGCCAAGAGAAATAGTTTCGTACCTTAATTTATGTACTCAATCCACTAGAATACACTGGCCACTGCTTTCGCAGAACTTCAGCGACTATTCTTGCCAATACTGGTGCTGATTTAACCACAATAAAACGTCACGGTGGTTGGAAATCGTCCGCTGTTGCAGAAAGCTACATAGAGAATTCCGTAGAAAACAAAACACGAATAAATAACCAAATATCGGAATCGATTAATGTGCATCAAGACTCATCTCCTCAACCATCAACGAGCGCGGCGATGCCAGATGCCCCTCAGCAGCCAGTTGCCCCTTTGGCACCACAGCCTTCTACGAGCGCAGTGCCAACAGCACAGCCAGTTATTCCTCCTACATTATCGCAAACATCTCAAACAAACATTAATGGAAAAAGTGTTACATTAAGCTTCACTAACTGCAACAATTTCAATTAGTAAAGATTTAGTTTTTTATTTTCCTCGTAGGTGTAGTATAAAGCACTATGTATCACTCGAGAGAAAGTGCGATTCCCGATATCGGGTGTTTTAAACGACACCCTCGACGGTAATCGGTCACTTTCTCCTCTCGGTGAACAATGTACTATTCTCGTGATTTACGTAACTCAGCCAAAGTACAGTAAGTGACAAATGGTCAAATATTTGGAATCGAACAAGAATTAAATAGGTAGACATTTTGGCTTGATTCAGCCTACCATACCTTCAAAACGTGTTTTTTTTTTAATTTAAAAAAGCTGAGATCTAGGTCATTTCCACCGTAATACGTTTGCGCCTAGGTCACAACACAAGGTGGAAACACAAGGAGAGCAAACTATCATCCTCTTTTTGTAACCGCCATAAACTTTGAGTGCTTTTCATGTTCGTCATTCATGGCCAGAACACGGCACTGGCAGAGTAACGTATTCCAACGTTAAAGAGCCACAGAAGAAAAGAGGTATATCTGTTTAGTTAGTAGAGATTATGTAGGTAGGTATCCAATCATACGCGTGGGTTTGTCTAGGTATCCAATCATACGCGTGGGTTTGTCTAGGTATCCAATCATACGCGTGGGTTTGTTAAATAAATAAAACTTCATAAAACTATTATCTATTTTTTCATCGATTTAATAGACATGTAGGATTACATATACATATTATTCTGACCATAAAACTATATTATATGCATTAATTTACTCAGCTAAGTGGCCTAACAGTTGAATCAGTGAACAAACAACAAATATAGATCAATCTAGTGCGCGCACGCCTCTTGCTCTGTGGACACAGTAAACTGTTGGAGCGACAATGTATACGAAAACATCCATAAATATAAATATATAACATTTAACAAAGTAGGTCATATAACTCCACTTTGTTAAGTACAAAAGAGTTCATTGAGAGTTATATTCTTATCCAAATAAACTAACTCGAGGGTTTAAAAAAATACATAACTTTTGGTCAAAAAATTCCAATTGTGTGAACTAGGTACTATTTAAAATGTAAAAGCGCTTAGTACCTACTACTATATATTCTGTGTGCTATAACAGACAGCATTCAGTTCGTGTAGTGTCCAGAGAGCCGGAGACGTGTTCGTTCCAACATAATGATTTCGTTACAATTATCCGTGTTAGCTACATACAACCAATCAACACAAACTAATTATACATATACAGGTGTATAGTGCGAGGTACATGACACGCAATACTAACATCGGGCTACATTGTGGCATTTATTGTGAACCGATCTAAACCACGGGTGAGACCGCGGACCAAACAAGTTTTTTTTTCTAATAAACATGACGAATAATTCTAATGTTTCTAAGATCGTTGGACCATACATGGAATGGAAAGCAAGGACCGTAAAAACATGATTAAAATTATTGTAGAAACAGTGAAGGCCGTACTCGAGAAAATTGAAAACACTTTTCGACTGACCAACTTGAGCGGAGATTCAAAGGAAATGCTATTCGTAATTTATTCAGATCTGTACTCAAGTATCTCCTCAATACGGGCCCAAATGCTTTACCATGCCCGACAGTAGCGACGAGGATACAGATAAATACTAATAACAACCTTTACATCTGGTTTATTACATCTGTACATTGATTAGATATATTGCACAATACAAGTTTAACAAAGAAACATTTACCAGACAAGTACAGTTGTATGCACAAGTGTAACACTTGTGCATACAAACTTGTGGCAAACTAAGTACATATCTAGAAGTAGGACATCTACTAGCGTTGAATAACGCAGGTTTGACGCGAGACGCGTGTAGGGATGTCAACATCGCCACACAACAAGTGCACATCGCTCTACGTTTTGTTGGTAGCATACCTACGCAACAGAGAACAATGATATTTAAAAACTGCCTACCCCGACCGCTCTGCCGGTACTCACGTAATAATTGCCGGCGTCCTCCGCCCCCACCGCACCGCCGCTTCCCACTTTTTTCGCCTATTTATTGCGATGACGTTCTACTTACTCGGGGCCGCGCGGTCTAATACTTTGCTTGTGGTACTTATACATGTTGTCATTTTGTTTAACGTTTTTAGAAGGAACATATTGAGTTCTGCCGCGCCACTTTACATAATTTCAAACATGTCCGTATAAGTTACTGTAATTGGTTGAAACGTGTCATGTACCCGCATTATATACAATCATAGAACATTAACATACTTGTGTGTACTACGTCGCTATCCAGTGGCAAGACGATATACTTCAACTAATACAACAAAACGGGCTCATAGCCACTTTGTACGTAATCCATTCTTTGGCTCTAACAACACCTCTGTGAAGCGTAAAATATACTTTATCTCCATTTATCTAAAGCGTTTTACAATTAGTAACAAAATAAATTATGCACTATTGTCGTTTGTAATCTTCGTAAATGTACTGTTTCTACGCATTATGTACCTGTTGTGCTCCTACTGACGGTATTACTGAACTGTGGGCTTAAGTGTAACGTTATCGTATCGTTTACGTATTCAGCACAAACTATGAGTTATCTGTGCCACTATTGTACTAGATAAATGACAGATTGTACTGCTCGACCCGATATATGATTTTTCTGACCGGACTCACAAAAAGGGGCCTTTTGTACTCATAAGCCGAAATTAAGCACGAAACCCCTAACCATGGAGCTCTGGAGGTGGACTAACAAACAACTTCTGTTTCAGCAATATCTTCATTGCTCATTTCTAGATCATCACGGAGGTGTAATTAAATTCTTTTCTTTTGAAAACTATTATTACCGACCGAGCACGAATCACTTGCCTAAAGTTAAGTGATCGTATCGTACATTTAAAACAATTATGTTCAGTACAAACTATCGTTTATATAAAACAGTTTAGTGACACATATAAGTTTGGGCGTCATTTGGAAGAAGCGCAGAAAGCTATTCAATAATGAATATTGATTACATTGATATTTTCTCCGATATCATTCGCTCTAAACCCGATTATGATTCGATATAATAAAAAAATCTTGATACATAATAAAAATAAAAAGAAGTATTGTTTAACCGAAGAGTCCAAAGCGTAGGTTGGGTTGAATGTTATTGTACAAACTGTTATCATGGAAAATGTTTCCTCGCATTCGGATGTTTGGACAGGAGTAAGGTTGACGCGACGTATAACCGTAGTTTCAATACACGTAACAGATTTCAATAGACAGAACATTTACGAATATCACAACCGATCCCAAACAGAACCAATGCTCTATGTTTGACACAGGACGACATGGTATAACAGGTAATCATACATTTACGTGTTTCTTGGTATAAATATAAAATATTGTTCAAAAAAATGTCAATAATTATAGCGTGATATGTAGAGTTACATCTAGCGTTAAGGCGTGTTCGCGTTGCCCGTAACACGAGCGCGAACAAACCTTACTGTTACAAAATGGCATCGAATAGCGTTACTTGTTCGTTTCATGTTTATGGACAAACGAGCGATTTTGCAGCGACTGATCCAACGTTCGCGAACACTCGATTATTGTTACACTATATTATGCAGGCGAACTGTAGATCTTTTTCGTCAACGGTAAAAGTTCATCATTGCTGTTTGTAAAACTTGAACATCACAAAGTCTTGGTCAAATGGACTCTTGCAATTGTTAATGTTGAGAAACAGTATTTTGTTTTCCCGTTGATTCTTCTGACTGTACATTACACTCTTTGCCCTTTGACAATGATTTAGAATCGGCGAAAATAAGCATAATGCTGCTTGATTACTCTTGCATTAAACATGATTGACTAGATTCGCTTAAAATAGTAGCTGTACAGCATTGTACTCATTTTATTAAATACATTTTATTCAGAGCGTCGATCAGTCATAATAGCTTTAATTTTGGACAAGCTATTTATAACTGTAACGGCATAATATTCGATTAATGGTCAATCAAAACCAACCTTAAATCATAAATATTTGTGCCGGATAGACTAAGTGCTGTGGGATTATTTTTACTTAATAGAAAAATAAAGTGAAGAAGCTAAAAACGTAGTGAAAGTGAAATTTTATGTATATTTTAATCAGATGTTAATTAAGGTCAGCTTTGACCGGTCATTGTCGAAGATCGCGTTTCATCCGATACTTTGGCACAGTCGGCGACAGACAACAGAAACGCAATTTTACTTTTATAAAGGTGGAATATTTAGCGGCACAAACTCTTGAAATGGACCTGCCATTATGTGTCAACTTTTCTGTCACCAAATATTTAAGGTGCGCACCCGCTAGACAATGTTCCAATACTATTTGACTGACCGAATGTTTAAACGTTCGTGTAACCTGCATTACAACTTCACTTTATATAAATCTATATAACATTATGCATGTGTGCGAGTCTATATAAATAGTATCATTTCGTGCCGTTTGTACATACACATAGCGTACGCTCGTAGTAACTACAAATTGTACTACATTTTTATTTAACAGCTATTACATAACACTATATAATAAACAATCGAAACATAATAAATAAATGTAAAATTTCAAAAAACTTAAAAATAAACTTTTTTTCAAAAACGTTATCCACTATGATTTTTAAATAGGTCGGCAAATGAGAACACCTTGTGCATATTTTGGAAACTAATATAAATCGCACTGTGACGGATTGAATTCGCAGCGACAGACGGCGCGACATGTCGCAAGTGCAAACGGGACATAACTAACGTTGCTCTCTAATACATATGTATCGCTGAATACTTGAACAGAACGAGGCGTGTTATCTGTATACTGAGACGAAAGTTCCGCGACAAGGCGGCGGACGCCTACGCCTCCTTCTGCAATAAACACCCTGGGAAGTAAAACTAAAGCCTGAGCCACATTAACTTTTACCTCCCAAAGGTACAACAACGGTAACTCTATATATTCAAAACAAGCGAATTTCATCTCGTGTACATGTCGCACACACACTAACATACAACCATACACGCACACAACGAACAATAAAAAACACATTGTGAACGACACACACCTATGTTTATATATATATTTAAATAATCAATAGTGCTATTTTTCAGCATGGGGCGGAAACTCCGTCGTAACGTCGCCATTCACGTGTGTGAACATGTCGCCGCGTGAATGGCGAGCCTTATTTTCAACATTAATAATGACGCGAGGCGACATATTTTTCTATAATCTTATCGACTAGTAAGTGTTCCTTTCACATTATTCTACGGTTCGTTTCATTAGTTACAATTCACATCAAAAATTAATGAATGCACATACATGTGCCTTACGGCTAAGCAACATGAGACGATTTGTTTTGCTGTCGCTTTATATTTTTTTAAATAATGAAAAAAAGTCGAAAACGCGAAAATTTGCGTTACTTTAATTTTGTTATGCAAAAAATATAAAAAGCGCAGTTGTTACTAACGTTCTATAATATGCAATAAATAATAATATAACAGGTTCAAGCTGGTGTTGCCCGGATATCTGTGAAATTGTTATTAATAATACTGAATGTCAATTTTATTGTTGAAAGAGCAAAACGTTACTAATGTGTAACTTCAAACCGAATCATATTTTGTCTGAATTACAAATGTCAAGTGTGTAGTTTCAGTAACTCACAACAATCCGTCAATTACCCGCGATGAAACGAAACTGGCTTACAGATTCCGACGAATTATATATATAAACCATACTCAGAGCCAACAGCCGTATGACAAACAGACATTTATAGTTAAACATACAAACAGTTCAACAAACAACCCTGCCAAACGTTAATCTCACATCAAAACAAAAACATCCAATAAGATATATGTTAAAACATTTCAAATACGGATTACAATCAGAGATTTGTTATAATTATTTTTAATAATAATAGATTTTTTATAATATTATATACTAACAACTACATAAAGCATTACATTTGTGCATAGGTCTCTGCGCCGTAACGTACTCTCCCCTCCCCTATCTTCTCAATATATCCCCCCCTAGCGAGACTCTCGCACAAAAACACCCCCTTAAATAATACTTAATATTTGACTACTGAATAAACTTAACACCTTTGGTAAAGAATTAAAACTAAACAAATAATACTTATAAAATCAGAATACTGTCGCAGACAGAGTAAATGTGATTCCACGTAACATATAACGATGACCTATTGATTAGTATAATGTTGTATAATTAATGTACTTACAGTACCAAATAATATTAGATCTGCGTAAATAAACGAAAATTATCAATAATAATCTCAAAAAGGGGGTTACGTAAGGAACGTGAAGTTTACACTACGCATATGGCAATACAGCACGGTTAGCACTAAAATGGCAACATTTCATATGTTCTCAAATCGGTACTACCCTATTTAAGATTATATTTTGTTAAGTTATTTTTTTTGTTTGGTTATGTGCAATAAAGAATTATTGTATTGTATTGTCCTAGGCCTCTTATGCTCAATATTGGTTGGTACCACTGCACTAAGTATTTTGCAGTAGTGTGTAAACAATTGTTACATTTGACCGTGGAGCAATACCGAACAATTTGTGAGAACTTCAGAAATGATCCCACCAGTTGCATGCCACATACGTAGTGTAAACAATTGTAAATTATATTCATCAAATGAATACTGCGAATACAAAGCCTGATGTCTAAGAAAGTGAAATAGATTTCATTCTAAACAATCACACGATATAGAAAAGGATGTTTAGATATGGAGAGACGATATATCGCCCGGAATTTGTTCAGTTTAACATTTTGCGTTGCTGACCTTATCAGATCGTATTATTTCTTATTTAAAGAACTTGTATATAAATATAAATGCTGTTCAATAGTAAGCGCACAGTTTGAGATCGGCTGGGTTGATATGAAAAATTTCACAAAAGACCAAATAAAGTTTAAAAGAAATGAGTTTTTTGCCAGGAATATTGGATAATTCCGTAAAACCGAAAAGGCTTTTTTATATTGGACAAGAAGACGTATATCGGTCAACATATATATTTATAATATATATACATATTTATTTATTTCCATAATTTCAATTCATTTCTTTACCACTGTCATTTTGCGTTTCCTGATAATATGATACGTAAACAAACTCATTCGATGACGATGATGAACAAAGGTGCAGCGTTACCTTAGTTTCTAATCACGTAGTTTCACTTCGTGAGCTTCATCGAAAGCTTCTTTATTTTAGATTATTTTCCTGTCTGATTTGTATTTGACACGCTAAAATCATCTTTATGGAGATCGAGATATGGTGAATATATTTGGTGTATTGAAGAGGCTGTTAATTAAGTGAGAGTATTTTAAGCGAGTAGAATGAAATCTTTTGGTGCACTTTCTTAGACATAAGAACCAACTAATAAAAAGTAAATTAATAAATAAATAATACTAAAGCGCGAAATGTAATGAGTATTGGAAGAAATGCCTCGCATATCGACGCAACACAACGCGGGACTAGCAGCTGGGGAACTGTACAATGGGTTTAAACCCAAATCAATTCGAACACTCTCCGATTTCTTCCAAAATTTGCGTTACTACACAAAAAGTAACCTTCTAATAGTTCTATTACGGTTGATTTTGCTTCGCTCTCCGCGGATATATGTATGATACGGCCATGTACGGGTATGCCTTAGGCCTATACAGCGGAGGGCGTAACGGAACACTTTTGTGGTTTGCTGAAAACGTATGTACATCATAGCTGGCTCACGAACCACTTAAAAATTAAAAATATATTGAAATACAGACTTTAATGTATATTCTTTAAGGTACAAATTAATACTAGCGATAGCGACGGTTCTTATACCTTATTAGATATAAACTAAAGTCTAGATTTCAATGAGTGGGAGGTCCAGACGACGCATAGATAATACGGACCCGGATCCGTGAATCCTAGCGACAAGAAACTTCTATTGTATACCCATTAGTTGCAGGTAACGAGCGATCAATATAACTTGTGAGCAATATGCACTAGTACTATACCTGGAAACGGTGTCAAGTTATATAAAGAATTATTTATAATCTCTCGAGCATGTTCCCCTAAGCCCGGCCAACTGTAGCCATATCTATAATAGCAACGGGATATTGATTCAAACGACCTTGCATATTAGATTCGTCGCAACGTTGCGAGATCGAGGCAGACTTTAATGTTATATTCTACTTCAGCAACAAAAAGGAACGTATATTAAACCAACCGAATATGAAACAAAAACCGCGAACTCCAACCGGCCGATCGGCCACAGCTTAGTGCATCGTGTGAACAGAAGCACAACTCTCGACACACCGGCGCACACACACACCCTTACACGTACACACACACACACATGCGAAGACACGCAAATACAACACACTACTATCTCAAATGGGGTTTACCGATTACGCCCGATCCCGCTTCCCCGACCGACTCTGTGTTGCCAACATCCAAACTAAAACCGGTAACCAAACTGTGAGCACACAGGTCGTCACTTCTCTATACATTCGAATGCTTTGTTCATATTTACAACTATTGCTATAACTTCACGCTAAATATATAATCTCGTCGCGATAAACAACCTGTCGACTGAATCGCACCGCGACAACAGCGACGCGATCTGTACTTATATCTATTACATAGGTATCTGTGCTTTCTTTTACTAATTAGAGTTGCGATTTCAATACTGTTCAGACACGCTCACTTGCTGGCTATATTTCCTTCTCATTGAAGACGCGAAGGCGCACACTCCTAACCTGTGCATCTAATGCTAGCACGCACCCAATGACCGAGACATACAATCCAATCAAAGATTTCATGTATCAGATAAAGTTCCTGCAAAGGCCGAACCAAACAAGGTCTCGCAAAATGTTGCTAAACATGTTTTAAAAATTGGGAAACAAGCATTGAAATGAATAGAAGTGAAACATTCGTATACACACGCGTGAGCGAGTAACATGCTGGGAAACGGAATGTTTCGCAACATGTTTCCAATGTTGCTCAACAGTGCATGTGTAAAAAAATGTTTACAAATATCTACATTGTTTAATTCACCTTGGACTTTGAGCCCGTGGTCCAAGAGGATTTAAACGTAGCCAAACTACGTGTTACAAATCAGAAGCTAAAATGGCGTATATTCTAAAGGTACTATAGATTCACGGATTAACACTAGCCATCTTAGAAATATTCAAATTATCAACGGGATAATTACCATGTATATTTTCTATGAGTTTCCGATATTTCGGCACTGTTGCAAGCGCCATGATCACGGATGAACCAAATAAAAATGATGATGAGTACATCCGTGCTCATGGCGCTTGCAAAAGTGACGAAATATCGGAAACATCACAGAAAATATACATGGTGGCTATCTCGTTGATAATTTGAATATGTGATAACAGCCTTACATATAAACGCTGCTATAAATAACGTAATTCAGTACGGCAGAACAATTTCATAATGCGCAGTACTAAATGACATTTAAATTTGATTAAGCCGTAAGTAACTGTCACAAATTTGAAGAAACAGTGCCATTTTTCTGGTGAAACTTTGTCTTCCAAACTAAACGAAATATAACGAAAGCTTCGTTTATGCTAAGGCTATGTTTACGAACTATTCAATACGTTTTATTAACGCGTGTGAACGAATCAGTAGTGTAGAAACCGCAACTCTCATAATTATACATAATAAACTCTTTATAATAAACTTTTATGTACTAATATATATTTACTTTATATGGCTTCGACTTAGTTACGGAGTGCTCACAGCGCGAACTCAGGTAGCTTCCCGGACAGAACATCATAAGTCAAACTTCGATCGTTGAAAATAAATAAATATAATTTGGCATCTTAATGTTTTATTTGAGGTAACGGCGACATCGCAAGGCTTATCACGGAATATTCTCCTGGATCTACTTTTCAAGATCAGATCATAAATTATCAGTTCGGCAAATATCTACAGGTTTACCGTACAATCTACATACGGGCAAAACTTAACTTTCAGCCGAATCTGGTATTACTAATCTATACTATTGATTGAGGAAACCGATCATATATTCGGTGGAAGAAAATATACATAACAGAACTTACGCCCGTTTCCTGCAAGTACGAAGACGAATGTACGATTGTGAAACACTAGTTCTCTCATCATATTGTAGGGTAGCCTGTAGTAACCTGACCTCTCTTCAGAATGTTATCAATTTGACCGACTCTTGCACCGGGGGGGTACTACTAGTACTAACTAGTATGATAGATAGATTAACTCTGTATAGCACCACAATACAAAAATATGTTACAAATAAATAAGAAAAAGTAAAAATATAAGCCTTGTATGTCACAATTATATACTTAAAGGTAAAGTGTGACAATGGGCTGTTTTATCGCTCAGAGCGATCTCTTCCAGACAACCATGTAAGCTGTTTCATTAACTATATTTTCTTTAATATTTGTAGGGTTATCTGATGATACCTTTTCCATTCAAAATGGAATTTTAGTTCATATTTCCTAACAGATTTGTCTGAAAGTTAATTTTGCCCATAATAGAAAAAAATTGATATATGTTAGGAATCAAAAAAATAAAATTAATATGGCGTGAGATGTTCCTACGTCCCAACACAAGAAGGTAAGCGCATCTATATAGTAACGGTGGAGTGCAAGCCAGCACTACTTACCCTAAGCGTGCCTACTGTGCAACAACAGCCAATAATACTCGTAGGTGCCATAGGAAATAACTGGTCGGCACGTACGTGCGTGCACACTGACCGAGTGTACGGGACTAGGGTCGCAGAATGGCGCTGCGGATATTATTGACTATCCCGACAGAGAAGCGACAGCTTTAGCGAGCGCGCGATCTTCCCGCGACACTCGTGACTAGACTGGAATTCAATATATAGAAAGTGTACATACATACTGTAAATAAATGAGTTAATATTCCGAAATGTACGCAGTTACTCGCGGCTCTAGAGTTTTGCTGTTCAGGGGGGTTCGAACCTATATTTGTATATATTGATACGCTGGCAAAGTTGTGACCGTCATTTTGCAGGAAATTTCGGAAATGTTTCATAACAGCGTCGCACGCTAAAACCTATATACTTCGATAGAGGATCTATGACAAACGACCAAATGTCATACGACATAAAGTCCTAAATCGCAAGGTTTCGAGATAATCCATGTTAGAGATCCTATAAAACTCTCAGTTTTATCCATACGGGATCTTTCCGAAATCCTGCGAAATTATGGTTACTACTATGCCGAAAGGGTCGACAATGCCGAAAGGGTCGACAATGCCGAATGGTTCGACTATGCCGAAAGGTTCGACTATGCCAAAAGGTTCGACTATGCCAAAAGGTTTCGACTATGCCAAAAGGTTCGACTATGCCGAAAGGTTCGACTATGCCAAAAGGTTCGACTATGCCAAAAATTTCGTCTATAACATATGGTTCTACTATGCCAAAAGGTTCGACTATGCCAAATGTTCGACTATGCCAAATGCGTAGGAAGTCACGTACAGAACTGCGTCTGTGATGCCTAAAGTGAATAAATAATTTTGGTAACAGCCCGAAGTAGTCACGAGCCTATTAACGCGTCCCTTAAGTTATTTTAATAACAGGATATGGAACAGTCTATTGCAGCTACAAAGCCGAAAACTGAATACGTTTTTTACGTATTACTTGATCACGGAATAAGTACCTACGTACATTTCGGAATACTAACGACAATAATGCAACTGTGTATAAGTTTGCCGCCATTTTGGCAGATGACACATTTGTACTTCAGGATATATATCATTATAGAATAAATATTACATATTATAGAGTGTAATATATATCGCAATAACGCAAGAGACAATTACTATTCCAATTTTTACAAGTTGTACTATATGTTTTTTGAAGCTGACGCCTGTTTAGCGAAAACAAATTATGCAATTTTAGACATAATTGTTACTTATTAATTTTTGCGATACACATTTTGTAATTTAGATAAAAGTATAACTTTGCAATTTATAATTGACGACATCCCGAGAAGTCAATATATCTTTTTGTTACAAGCGTTACATATCCAAGATGTATGTAATCTGCCAAAATCGCGCGTTCAACAAGAGTTACGAGTGACAAGTTTCGTACGACGTCCGCAACGGATCGGAGCTCTTCGCATTCGAGTGGCGGCGACCGCGTGCGTGTCGGCCCGACCCGCGTGCGGTTACATATAATATTTGGTAACATAACTCTTGCGTTTTCAAATGTATGGCATCAACGTCCCTCGTGGGTTTCACGGCAGTCTGCATGTGATGTATCCGTGCACGTACGCATCGGACCGTCCCGCTCGAGTGTATGTGTAAGTGACTTAGCTCGGTGGACTGCGTGCGTGTCGGATGGTACCGCACGCGCGTAGTTGAGCCCCGCACGCGTGTCTATGCAGGAGTGCGATCGGCGGGCGGAGTTGGCGCGGGAGGCTGCGGGTTGAAGTCCTTGTTCACGAATGAAAAGCCGCGGAATTCCTCCTGTAAAAGGAAAACATTTTGTCAAATTATTATAAAACTTGGTTAGAAAAAGAAGCGTACTATATACGGATTATTCGGCGATACAATTAATTGTATATTATTTAATATAAAAAATTAGTTATTATATTTAAAGTAAATATTTCTGAATTTTTCAATTATATTATTTTCTTTTTACTTTAGTTACATTCAGAATTTAGAAACAAGTTAAGTAATGAAACTTAGTTGTCATTTGTGATGAACAGTAATGTACTGTTGTATGTGACTTTGGATATACGGAGATACGAGTGCTTCGAATAACCTTTGCCATTGTAAATAAAATAAAAAAAAAAATAAAAAAATATATTTTTATTGCCAAAACCATAAAAATATTACAAAAGTTTTAACATTTGCCAAGGTATAAGATATAATAATGTATAGAAAATAGAAACTAAATTAAAATTATTAATAACACCTACTTAAAATTTACTTTTGATGATTATGGCAATTGGGGTAGGCTCAGCGTTTTTCTGCGTGAACTAGGTCTACACAGAGCTGGTTTTCAGCATACCCCATTGCTTGAGCTGAGATGTTTGTCAAGCTTATTGGACATGTAAGCAACAAAGCGGGTCTTATTCACACAAAACTTCAGTAACTACATTATAAGTATATAAAGTTGATCCTAGATTACTTTGTCGGTGTGTGTGTGTGTGTGTGTGTGTGTTTGTTGTGTGTGTGTGTGTGTGTGTGTGTGTGTGTGTGTGTGTGTGTGTGTGTGTGTGTGTTTGTGTGTGTGTGTGTGTGTGTGTGTGTGTGTGAGGTATTGAGGTCAAATGTGTATTTTAAAAGTTGTTTCAAATGTTTTGTTTGTAGATAAAATAGAGATTGTTCTATAATTGCAAACGGAATGTTTGTCGCTGGGTATGACTTTAGCCGACTTCCATTCACTGGGAAAAGTTCCAGAGCTTAGGGATTTATTAAATATGTGATAAAGCGGTATTACCAAGGTTTCAGCACATTGTTTGAAGAAAATCGGAGGTATACCATCCGGGCCCGCACCCTTATAAGTGTCAAGGCTCCTTAGTTTCTTAAATATTGAGTCATAAGATATATTTAAATTTGCAAAACCGAAGCTATTTTGTGCTATATCATTTAAATAATTATTCGCTAGGTTATTGGATGTACTTTCAGAAATAGTATCTGTTTGCGCCATCTACGGGCGTTTCTTAACACTTCATGTGATTTCATACAATAATGCACTGAGGAAATGCACCGACCGCTCGTCGATGGCGCCTCACTCACTCGCTGTCAAAACGTCAGTGGAAGAACCTATGAAAATTTAACACGCGCTTCGTATATTCCAAAAATCAAAATCCGCTGTCGCGCTCGCTAAACGCCGAAAAATAAACCGCTTCTCGCTTGTGAAACCCGCTGTTCTATTGGAGCTTCGCCAACCAATGTGATTCTGCGTGCCCATCACCAATCTGAAGACCTGTTGGTGCCGACATACCAGACTGGAAGCAGCAGCAAAAGGTTGGTGCATAGTGCAAGATTTGAAATCACATTTACTCTTTATACAGTCCAATAAATTGTCGTAGGGCTTCGCCCCTAGCATTCCCGCTTTGGCGACTCCATAAGTGGTCCTTCGAGCCGGATCCTATGACCCGTGATTTCCGCTAAATATTCCCGCTCATACTAAATATATATCTGCCCGCCAAATACCATATAATATCTGCGTATTATTTGTATAATTATCTATAAATATTGTATTTAATCTATCTCAATTGTATCTAGCCATTTTAAATTCACACGTCGCAGTACGTAGTAACTGCACTTAGAAACTATCATTTGTCTCATTCCCACACGTAAAGATAACCTATTGCCGTTTCGCTCCCTGCCCGCGAAGTACACACACCGCTTCTCGCTTGCGGAACGGACTGCATAGCCGATATCTACCTCCTTTACATTTTAAATAAGTTGAACTAGCTTATTGAAATTGCACAAATAATTTTATATACCGCCAAACAAAACACTCAAAAATGAGTAAGCAAAAGGCTGACGGTGAACAGCAAACAGCTAATCCTAAGCTATTGGTGTTGCTGGCTAAACGTGAGGCTTTATTCGAGCTCGTTCAAAATATTTTCGATACTTCCGTGAACATAGATGTTGACGCTGGTGCGAGGGAGACATTCCTTGCTGGTTCTGCTAACATTGACGTCTTGCGAACTGATTTCATGACGACGTTAGATAATTATAACGCATGTTTATTAGAATCGAAGCCTCTTGCCAAACCAGACTATAAATGTTTAATTGCATTCGAGCAATTGTACAGTCGCATTAAGCGATTTCAAAAGCTTAACTTGTCTGTTACTCCAGCTGATTCATTACCGCTGAAAAGCAAACCTCGCTTGCCTGCGATCGAGTTAGTGTCATTCGCAGGTGATATTCGCTCCTGGCCACTGTTCTATGCCAGTTTTAAGACCACAGTACACGACAACCCATCGCTGTCAGATGCCGAAAAACTTTACTATCTTTTAGGCAAGTTGTCGGGTAAAGCCAAATCTATATGTTCCGGTATTTCACCCACTGCTGATAATTATAACGTAATTATTCAAGCGCTCATAGATAAATATGAAGACAAACGAATGCTCGCGTCGGCCTATATGAACCAGTTGTTCGATTTTAAACCTTTAAACAACGCCACCGCTAATAGTCTCGAATCTTTTAATGATCAGTTCGTTAGTTCGAGCCTTAAATAATTTAAAAATAGATAACATGCAAGATTTGTTCATTCTGCATGTCGCTTTAAAAAAGCTAGATTCGGAGACAGTTCGCGCATTTGAAACGAGTGTAGGTTCAAGAATCCCATCATTCGACGAGCTCGTGCAGTTCGTGACAAACCGAACTAAGGTACTTGAACGTACACCGACATTTCCGGCCGCTTCTAGCAGTGTAAACAATAATAATTCCGCAAGTAAATTTAACAAACAAAGTGATGCCTCCCGCCGTAAAGAAAACTATGTAAACAAACCGCCTAAGTACCAAACCTATGTCAGTACCGCGCAACCTGCTTCTAATAAGTGCTTATGTACAAATATATGCCATCAGCATTTATTTAAATGTCCCGATTTTCATACACTGTCACCTGAACAGCGTTTTAATGTTGTAAAACAATATAATGCATGCATAAATTGCTTAAGCACGAGACATAAAGTGTCCCTCTGTAAGTCCGAATTGAATTGTCGTTTCTGCGCCGCCCGGCATCATAGTCTGGTTCATTTTACACAAAATCAACCTGTTCGATCAGCTGTCACCGTAGACGCGCGGTCCATGCCCGTCTTGCCAGATTCAGTGTGTAAACATATCGCGTCAGAGAGCCAAGCCGCCACCGTCGCCGCCGCTGCGATAAACCCGTCGCTGAAAGACGTCGCGCTATGCGCTACATCCATCGCCGCTCCATAGTCTCTGACCGTTAGTGATTCTATACAAAACGAGCAATGTACGGTGCTTTTAGCCACAGCACAAGTCGTTACGTATGATAGTCGGGGAGATAAGCATGTTTTACGTGCATTATTGGACTCTGCATCGCAATGCCATTTTATTACAAAGGATACTTGTAAAACTTTAGGCATTTCGGTTAACGACATTGGACGCACTGTTGTAAAGGGTTTTGGTGGTACAGAAAAAATAGTTAATGCTAGTTCTGTAAATTTAGATTTTTTCTCAAGGTTTGACGATAATGTCAAATTTAATATTTCGCCGTTAGTTGTCGATCAAATAACGGATTCGCTCCCTAGCGCCGTGGTAGATCCGTCGGTCTTAGCCCAATTTAAAAACTTACCGCTCGCCGATATGACGTTCGGTATGCCTGATAAGGTAGACATACTGATCGGCGCCCCTCTTTTCTCATGCTTGCTACTTCCTGATGTAGTTCGCGCTTCTCAAGCATCACTGCCGCACGCCTTGAACACGGTACTAGGTTATGTCTTGATGGGTTCTGTACCAACTTTAAGTAATCGCCAGGCATTGACATGCTGCTTTGTACATGTACCGGATCAAGGTATGGATAGCTTAATGAAAAAATTCTGGGAGCTCGAAGAGCCTCCCGCCGCGCCGCAACTTTTAAAACCCGCTGACGCTGAATGTGAAGATTTTTATAAAACCACTACAACCCGCGACCCCGCCACTGGCAGATACACAGTCGGACTGCCATTTGACGACGACTCATATTTATTAGGTAATTCCTACGAAACCGCCCGACGGCGTTTTTTGTGTCTCGAGAAAAAACTTGAATCTTCACCCGCGCTCAGATTAGCTTATGATGACGTCATAAAGGAGTATTTGAAGAATGATTATATTTCACCCGCGCCTCCACATGTTCGATCTGAACTCCCGCCAATTTATGTTATACCGCACCACGGTGTAATTCGTGAGGACAAGACGTCTACGCGTCTCCGTGTTGTCTTAGACGCTAGTTGCAAAACAAGTACAGGTGTTGCGTTAAATGATATTTTGCATTCCGGACCGAACTTGCAAGGTAATTTATTTGAAATTATTTTAAATTTCCGCACTTTTGCGTTTGCCTTGACAGCTGATTGTCGACAACAGTTTTTACAAATTGCAGTTCGTG
This sequence comes from Selenia dentaria, assembly GCA_917880725.1. NCBI lineage: Eukaryota > Metazoa > Arthropoda > Insecta > Lepidoptera > Geometridae > Selenia > Selenia dentaria. The sequence continues at coordinate 31,001,847 of OU862895.1, read as the reverse complement.
AATGTGATCGTCGTTTTCAATGCATACTTTACCGATTTAAACCACAAGAACCGTTGATGCTGCTGAGTTTCAATCGCGTCTGCTTTGGTTTAAAATCAAGCGTATATCACGCGTTACGTACGGTGCAACAGCTGATTGCCGATGACGGGTGTAGGTATCCGCTAGCTAGTGAGATTGCGTCCTCATCCATTTATATGGATGATATCGTTTTTTCAGTAATGACAGAAGAAGTAGGAGTGGTTGCATCCGATCAGCTCATTAATTTATTTAAAGGGTTCAATGGGAATTAGTAAAGTGGAACAGCAACTCAGCTGTAATTTTAGAAAATATACCCGCGTTCCATAAAATCTCTACCGACCTTGAATTCGATAAGTCTACTCATCATAAGATATTAGGCCTTCATTGGTCGAAGCACACTGACGAATTTTATTTTAAAATCTCACCCCCTGACCTCTGTACTTGTACTAAGCGTTCTATTCTTTCAACTATCGCGCGCCTGTGGGACATGATGGGCTTTGTCGCGCCTACAGTGCTTTACGCTAAGCTTCTCATGAAACATCTTTGGCAGTTAAATATAGGATGGGACGAAACGCCGCCAACCAACATAGTTAAGTTGTGGAGCCAGTTTTGCTTAGAGTTGCCAATTCTAAACGAGCTGCGCATCCCACGACACTTGGGAGTAATAAGCAGTAGCACGGTTACTGTGTTGGGATTTTCAGATGCAAGCCTAAATGCTTTCGGGGCAGTTTTGTATCTTCACGTTAGCTCTGCCAATGGTATTACCATACGGCTTGTCTGTGCCAAGTCTAAGGTCGCTCCATCCAAACCGCTCTCCATCGCTAGACTTGAACTCTGCGGAGCAGTCTTGCTGTCTAAGTTGCTTCATACAATATGTAATCATTTCGCACACCGCTTTCCAATAGAAACGTTCGCATTCATAGATTCTAAGGTAGCACTCTATTGGATAAAAAGCTCGCCTCACAGATGGCAGACTTTCGTTGCCAATCGCGTGGTTCAAATTACCGAAAACGTGTCAGCTGATCGTTTTTATCATGTTTCGGGAACGGAAAATCCAGCTGACTGCTTGTCGCGAGGCGTCTCCCCGCATAAATTAATTTCGCATCCGCTTTGGTCTCAAGGACCTCCATGGGCTATACTACATCCATCTCAGTGGCCTCTCCGCGAACTCGACAGTCAACCTCTTGAAGACATGCCCGAACAGAAAGTGCTGTCTCACGCTGTTTGTGTGTCTCCCAGAGAGTGTATTATTTATAATACAGCCTTAAGAGCCTCTTCTTGGAGTAAGGTTCTTCGCATTTTAGTCTACGTTTGTAGATTCGCTAAGCTGTTATCCCGTAGTGGCTCCGCTACGGTAACAGCCGATGATCTCCAATTTGTGGAGAATAAATTACTACGCGCCCTGCAAACCAAATATTTTGCAAATGATTTCGATAATATTCGCAATAATAGATTGACATCTCTCGCGCTCCGTAAATTAAGCCCTTTCATTGACAATTACGGTTTAATTCGTCTTGGGCTACGTTCCGGGAAGGACCGAAATCACTCGCGGCGTTCGCACACCCATTCCCTTAAAAGCCCACGGTCATCGTGAGCGAACTCGATACGTCATCGATGATGATCGATGACGTCACCGAAAACGCTCACAACGCTCGCAGATCGTAGGTGGGTTTTCGCGGTCTTTTACGAGCTGTCACTGTCAAGCATCAAATGTATAGGATTCTATCGATTATTGACAGAAAAGTTTTCGTGACCGCGTAACCGTTCCGCTTGGGTTGAACATTGCATGCATTCATTCTAACCGGAACGCTAAACCGGGGGGCGACAGTTGTGAGCGTTGACGGCGTTTCCCGGAACGTAGCCTTGGTGGCCGTTTAAGTAATTCGGGTTTGAACTACGCGCAAATGCATCCCGTCGTTCTACCGCGCAGCGAACATGTTGTCGATCTGCTTATAGATTATTATCACGTCAAAAACCTACATGCTGGACCTGAACTATTAATGTCACTTCTTCGACAGAAGTACTGGATTATTTCCGCACGCCGGGTTGTTAGACACCGCGTACATCTGTGCACCCCCTGTTTTAGGCTCAAACCGCGTCCTACGTATCCACTAATGGCCGATTTGCCTGAAAGTCGTACTCGCCAGGTTATTAAAAGCTTCACTGAGGTTGGATGTGATTATTCTGGCCCGATCGCATATGTTCCCGTACGCCGTCGCGGTATCCGCAGTGAAAAGGCCTACATATGTTTGTTTACATGTCTGACAACAAGGGCAGTACATATAGAGGTTGCTACCGACCTAAGCACACCCAATTTCATTGCCGCGCTCAAACGCTTCCTCGCCCGCCGAGGCCCTGTCCATGTAATGCATTCGGACAACGGCACGAATTTCAAAGGTGCCGATAGATACTTGCGCGATTTATATAACTTCTTAAATAATGAATATCGCCTTAAATTGGAGCATGAACTCGCTGAAAGTCGCATTCGTTTCTCATTTATTTGTCCAAATTCGCCTCATAAAGGCGGGGCTTGGGAGAGCATGATCAAGGTATTAAAAACGCATTTATACCGAGTAATCGGAACACAATTGCTCTCGTATGAGGAGCTCATTACTGTCCTCGCACAAGTAGAGTGTGTGCTCAACTCACGTCCCCTAACCGTTCTAAGCTCTGACCCCGCCGAGCCATCAGCTTTGACTCCGAGTCACTTCTTGCACACCGCGCCATTATTCTCATTACCCGCGCCTACAGTAGCTTCAGATAACTTGAATCTACTTCATAGGCACTCGTTACTAGACAAGTTAGTGCAGTCATTCTGGCAGCGATGGCGGCTCGAGTATTTGCACGGGTTACAGGCAAGACAAAAATGGCACGATCATTCTGTACCAATCGCAACTGGTACTGTCGTAATTCTTATGAATGACAATGATCCACTGCTCGCTTGGCCATTGGCGATTGTACAAAAGGTGCATCCTTCAAAGGACGGTGTGGTCCGCGTTTGTACTGTTAAAACCGCAAGAGGGGTCTACCTTCGTCCAGTGGTTCACCTATGCCCACTACCGAGACAGTAAAATTTATTACATGTCTCATTTGGGATTCGCTACCGCATCTATTATGTCACTGTGACGTATCACTAGATCATGTATGATCTTCGCTGTAAATTTACTACTCTCTCTTTATGGTTGTCTTTTAAAGGTGACCCTTTAAGGGCGGGTGGAAATGTTTGCGCCATCTACGGGCGTTTCTTAACACTTCATGTGATTTCATACAATAATGCACTGAGGAAATGCACCGACCGCTCGTCGATGGCGCCTCACTCACTCGCTGTCAAAACGTCAGTGGAAGAACATATGAAAATTTAACACGCGCTTCGTATGTTCCAAAAATCAAAATCCGCTGTCGCGCTCGCTAAACGCCGAAAAATAAACCGCTTCTCGCTTGTGAAACCCGCTGTTCTATTGGAGCTTCGCCAACCAATGTGATTCTGCGTGCCCATCACCAATCTGAAGACCTGTTGGTGCCGACATACCAGACTGGAAGCAGCAGCAAAAGGTTGGTGCATAGTGCAAGATTTGAAATCACATTTACTCTTTATACAGTCCAATAAATTGTCGTAGGGCTTCGCCCCTAGCATTCCCGCTTTGGCGACTCCAGTATCACTAAATGATTTAGAGAAAGAATTAGCAAAGAGATTGCAAATATCTGACCCATCACAATTGTAAGTCTCTCCATCATTCATAATGCTAGGGTAGGAATTACTTGCATCTTTTTTGACTTAATGTACGACCAAAAATACTTGGGATGCTTACCAATTCTTTGTTCAATTAACTCCACATAATTATTGTAAAGTTTCTCTGCAAATTTTTCACATCTGTTGCTAAGTAGTTTAAACTCAATTTTGTCCCTAGGATTTTTATATTTCTTAAGTCTAATATGTACATTATTCTTCTCGTTTAATAATGTTAACAATGATTTATTAAACCATGGTGGGTATTTGTCGTTCTTATATCTACTAAATGGTATAAACTTTCTTATTAAATCTCTAAGAATATCATAAAACTTATTTAACATCTTATTTATATCACTATATTCAGATAACAATTCGTCCCAATCAATTTCAGAAATAATTTTGTTACTTGCATCATAATCTGCTTTGTAGTAATTAACTTTACGGTTGTTGATATTATTTTCGGGGCTGTTGGGTTGTTCAAATTTGATTTCAATATCTAATGGTGGATGCTGAGGATCGATTATAGAAAGAATACGACTGGCAGATGACACGTTACACTTTGGCAGGTCCGTAAACACCAGATCGAGAGTCTTTTGATTGCAATTAACTACCGAGTTACATTGTTTACAATTGGTTATATGGCTGAAGTCTATTAGCATTGTACTTATCATTGAATTTTGACAGTAAGAATCATCTTTGACTAGGTTCCAATCAATGTTAGGTAAATTAAAGTCTCCAATTATACATGTAAGCCCATTAAAATGTTCGTTAATATAGTTACAGTTTTCTATGTAGTGCTCTAAGATTGGTCGCTGGATTGGAGGAGGGAGGTATACAGCGCCCATCGCTATTTGTTTGGTAAAACCTAAGTTAGGCGCTTTAATGACAACCCACAAATCTTCACACTTGCTTTCCCACTCTGACATACGTTTTGAAGATTTTTTTCTAGAAACGGCGATCAACACTCCACCCCCCTCCTTCTTGCCATGAAAACCAGATGACTGTCTATCCCTTCTAAAGACGACATATCGATCATCAAAAAGGTCACTATTCAATACACCCTCATTTAACCAGGTTTCACATAAAACAATTACATCATAGTTGCTAAACATTAAATTACGGTAGAATGAATATTTTTATTGAATTTGATGACAGCGGCTAAGAAGGTATGCCACTCTCTTGGGTTATTAAACTCAACTATGATGGAACGTGGGCGTTTGCTATCAGGGTTGAGTTTGGCAGTCCTTGTAACTCGAACGATGTTGTCATCTCTCAAATTATGTCCAATAACACCACCAAGCTGTTTCACGATGCCAATTACATTCTCTGCTTTCTTTTCCGGAACACATTGAACTTCCACATTTTTACAGCGAGCATTTTGCTCAATTCGAGTTACGAGAGTTGATACAGTCGATTGAACTTCGCTCTCGCGTTCTTGTAATGTCTTAACAGATTCTGAGAGTGATTATAATTCTTAAAGTTATAATTAACGGGATATTTACCGTGGTAAGGTTGTGGACTGAGCTCCCGATATTTCGGCGCAGTTACATGCACCATGTTCACAGGAAGTCTTCCCGTGAACATGGTGCATGTAAATATCCCGTTAATAATCATATAACTTTAGTGAACAACCGTGATAGTTTAAAACATTATATTTCTTCATTAAATCTTCAAATTGATTATTCATAAACTCCATAGCTTTATTTACATTCTTAATTTCTTCTCCAATAGTCTTTTGCTCATGAGTAAACTGTTTCTTAAGATCTATCATCTGTTTATTCAAAACTTCCTCCATGATATCCCATATTTATGTTTTGCCGTTAGTTATGTTTGCTAGGTGGAGATGACAGTTCCGCCCTTTTAGTTGGCCGTGTTGCCTCTTGTTGAGATTGCCGTATAGGTGTATTATCATTTTTAGTTACCTTTGTAGTTTTTTCGCGGCAGCGAGGGACAACCAGTCTTTTGGAGTATTCGTTTCTGGTGCATGCTTCTTTTTACCAGCATTCAGACATAAAAAATGATAAGCTTTTTTTGCACTTAGAGCACTGCATATAAGTGTCATCTTCATTAATGGAATTACAGCAACCCCACTCCAAGTTGCATTTCAGAGACATTGGAAAATATATTTTATAATTAAAAAAAAAAATATCGTTCATTAAATCAACGCACGGCATTAAATACACAATCTTTTGTGCAGAATTATTCTCTCACAGTAATAAATTCCCTTGTATGCGCTATCGGAAATTGGCGAGAAAAAGGTCGTAAGTGATGCAGGTTTAGATTATTACTGGGTCAGATAAAAATGTAAATAATAGTGTAAATTATTTCCCTTCCCTTGTCCTGACAACCGGACAGACGTCAGGATCGCACTCTTGCGTTGGCCGCACTGTGCTGTAAAATTGATCACATTCCAATGGATATTTTTTTAATCATAATATCAAATATAACATTCCATGATATACACGATGCCTATATATTTTTTATTTGTAGTAAAAAACTTAATTTTTCATGACGTACACATACTTTTTTAGCAATACAGTCAATGTGCTCGTTAAAATATAGCTTAGTTATGTTTCAACAATAATACCTTTTTTTTTTTTTTTTTTTTCTACCTTCTAAAAACCCCACGATGTCCTTCGGCAACGATTGCAAACAGGGCCACGGGTCCGTTTGCGCATTCTCCGCAGCCCAGTTTTGCTGACGTCCGCCCCTCGCTGTTTCAGGGCAGACCCACCTCGAGGGAGGAACAAATCAACTCCCCCGTACCGCTCCAGTGACGCACTGGGACATACAGTACGTCACCTCCTCAGACGGACCTCATAGATGAGGGGTGCCAGACGTCCCCACGTCCGACGCCCCAGGCCCACCTAACGGAGACGGAGTGCGAACTCGAATAGCTCGCCTCCGTGTCCGCGCTCTCCGAAGTGGGAGAGAGAGAGGATTAGTCTCTCTCTCTCGCTCTTCGGTCTCTCTCTGCGACATCACGTCCTCGCAGAAAGAGACCATTCAACAATAATACCTAGATCAAGCATACTTAAGCCCTAAGTTAGGGGAATATTATTTATGTAAGTATTTGCGTTGGTTTCTTTTTTTTTTTTGGAGAAATTAAGAAAATGTAATAAATTTTTAAAATTCCCATATTTGTACCTGATTGATAGTGCGCACGACGTCGTTGGGCACCGGCGTCAGCACCGGCTCTTCCTTCGTGAACTCCGCGTCGAAGTTGGCCGCCTCGCGCTTGCTCTTCTGTAACACGCAACACGACACAATAACGTTGAGTCCAACACAATGCCAAGCGAACCTTGAACCAAGTAAGCAAACCGATAACCGGCGAACCGAGAGGCGAGCGCCAAAACTTCCGAGTTACTGCCAATTTTTAGCACTCACGGAAATAAACTAGGGCCCAAACTTTTAACCGATATACATTCGTTTGCCAAAGTGATAAAAAGATGTATTCACAACTTCCACGATACGAACAAGGCACTGCCATCATAAGAATAAGAATGTTACTGTAGTATTGCTACATCCAATTCCGAATGTCATCCAAAAATCCCACAAATTGTGGATAAGTATTTTGTACACGACAGTACCTGCGCAAGCCCCCCCCCCCCCCCTACTGACGCTCGTCTAGTCTCATGTTTCGTGGCGCGATACAATACACGTGATTCGAACTACAAAAATCCGTTACAAAAAAGCGAATTTACGTTTACAAACTAAATATTTGCGGTTGGTGCAATAACCTTGTCTGGGGCTCGAACGGCAAAGTTAAGTTTGACGAAAAAAGGTTTCGATGAGTGTACTATTGAAGTTATATCTCGGTTCGCTCTTCATGTGTGACTAGCTTCAAGCGACACCTTATGTTACAAAATAACTTCGCCTCGCCACGCATTCGGTTCGTTCTGTGTTTGACAAGACATAAAGCCATCGAACAATCCACACCCACCGTAATACTATTTAAACTCTTTTGCATTATAATTGTGTAATAAAAAACCAGAATAACGTAAGACTTGCGTTAGCAAACAGGTTGCAGATATCGGACACACATGGCACACGGGCGTTAAGTTCACTAAGCATTTTGTACACATTAGGAAGTAAGTTTGTTAGTAAAAATTCAAACTGTATGGGTAGTTTTGTATGCAATCATCATCAGCCGGAAGACATCCACTGCTGAACATATGCCTTCCCCATAGACGACACTTGGACCCGTTACTTGCTTCCTGCATAGAACACATATCCGAGTTACAAAGACGAGAGTGTTGGACATCTATCTCCGACCCAACCACATCTGGCAATACTTCTGTATTGGATGAAGGCGCTTCACGTATGTAGCCTGTCCCTATTGCACTTGCAAACCAAGGTTTTCAACCAGTGTATGTTGCCGGTATGACTTATCGCACTGAGACGTGGTCCCTTAGTGTTGGCCTCGCTCAACGAGCAATGGAGAGAACTATGCTTGGGGTTTCTGCGTTATCTACGTGATAAGATCCGAAATGAGGAGATCCGTAGAAGAACTAAGGTCACCAACGTTGCTCTCAAAATTAACAAGCTGAAGTGGCAATGGGCAGGCCACCAGAACCGACAAGCGATGGGGAAGAAATGGTTCTCGAGTGGCGACAGCGCACCGTGTGGCATCACCGAATGCAGGAAGCAAGTAACCGTTCCAAGTGGCGTTCTATGCGGGAGGCATATGTTCAGCAGTGGACGTCAACCGGCTGATAATGATGATGATTGCATTTGCAGACTCGCTATAGAATGTGAAGTAGAGTAATACATACGACTTTAGGTCGGAAGGGCGGACGCAGCCGGCGGTGCGCGAGCGCGTCCCAGTCCACGTCGCGGAAGAACGCGTGCGCGCGGATCCCGCCCAGCCCGCCCGCCACGCCCAGGCGCCGCAACGGGCTCTTCGTCATGAACCCTGCAACACCACACCACACGTCACTATCGCGCTCCTGCACTCTTCGGACTAACTACTATACTGTGGGTACTCTCAGAAACCAATGTTCAGGGTGTGACGTGCACAGGACAGTGTGACGTGCACAGGACAGTGTGACGTGCACAGGACAGTGTGATGTGCACAGGACAGTGTGACGTGCACAGGACAGTGTGACGTGCACAGTACAGTGTGACGTGCACAGGACAGTGTGACGTGCACAGGACAGTGTGACGTGCACAGGACAGTGCCACGCGAAACTACAGTTCTAAGAATCCGGTGGCGCTTCGACTGACATGGGCACGTGTAAAGCCTAGCGCGCTGCGTTTTATAACGCATATTCTGTGAAGTACGAAGAGTCATAGAAGTGTGCCGCATTGCGGTGAAATAAACGCACACGGTAAACTCATCGCTGCAAATTTGCGGTGAGTCTACCGCACACATTTTTGTATCGCATTGATGTTTGTAGAAGGGATATACCCAAAACCGTTGTCGGATATTCCTCGCGAGTTAGTGAGTAGGGCTCACCCTTGAGTATGGAGACGGCGTCCTTGGAGAGCCACACGGGATAGAGCACGTCGTCGTGCAGGATGGACTCGAACAGGCCGTCCTCGCCGGATATTCCTCGCGAGTTAGTGAGTAGGGCTCACCCTTGAGTATGGAGACGGCGTCCTTGGAGAGCCACACGGGATAGAGCACGTCGTCGTGCAGGATGGACTCGAACAGGCCGTCCTCGCCGGATATTCCTTGCGAGTTAGTGAGTAGGGCTCACACTTGAGTATGGAGACGGCGTCCTTGGAGAGCCACACGGGATAGAGCACGTCGTCGTGCAGGATGGACTCGAACAGGCCGTCCTCGCCGGATATTCCTCGCGAGTTAGTGAGTAGGGCTCACCCTTGAGTATGGAGACGGCGTCCTTGGAGAGCCACACGGGATAGAGCACGTCGTCGTGCAGGATGGACTCGAACAGGCCGTCCTCGCCGGATATTCCTTGCGAGTTAGTGAGTAGGGCTCACACTTGAGTATGGAGACGGCGTCCTTGGAGAGCCACACGGGATAGAGCACGTCGTCGTGCAGGATGGACTCGAACAGGCCGTCCTCGCCGGATATTCCTTGCGAGTTAGTGAGTAGGGCTCACACTTGAGTATGGAGACGGCGTCCTTGGAGAGCCACACGGGATAGAGCACGTCGTCGTGCAGGATGGACTCGAACAGGCCGTCCTCGCCGGATATTCCTTGCGAGTTAGTGAGTAGGGCTCAACCTTGAGTATGGAGACAGCGTCCTTGGAGAGCCACACGGGATAGAGCACGTCGTCGTGCAGGATGGACTCGAACAGGCCGTCCTCGACAGATATTCCTCGCGAGTTAGTGAGTAGGGCTCACCCTTGAGTATGGAGACGGCGTCCTTGGAGAGCCACACGGGATAGAGCACGTCGTCGTGCAGGATGGACTCGAACAGATCGTCCTCATTGTCTGCCTCGAAGGGAGGCTGTCCCGCCAGCATCTCGTACAGCAGCACGCCGAGCGCCCACCAGTCCACGGACGGGCCGTACTCCAGCTCCTGCAGGATCTCCGGCGCGATGTAGTCCGGCGTGCCGCAGAACGTCGAGGTCGTCACGCCCTCTGCAACACACACATTGTTACCATTACCAGTTGCCTATGGTTGCCATATCTAACTAGTACTTCTGCGAACAGTACACCTCGCGAACGCGGTCTTATCAGCGGTTGTTTATCTGTCAGTCTGAGCTATCTGCAGACGGTACCAAATGTTCTTGCCGAATGTTACCAAAATCGTCCAGTTTTTAAACTTCACAACTTATTATCTCGGCAACCACTTGACCAATAAATTATGCTCATATTCGAAATTTCATTTTAATCTGTCCGAATCAGTAAGCCTCATTCGAGGCAAGTTTCATTCATAAATCTATTGTTATTTTTTGTCCTGATGCGGACAGATTAAGCCTTAAACTTCCCCTTTTAGGAAAAGTACTCTAAAATCGCCGACGACAAATAATCATATTGAATAAAACAACAGGCATGCCAAGCCTGACCTTTCGTCAAATTGGTTAACAAATGCGCCCAGCACAGGAACACGTACATACAACCTAACAAACATCAGGACGATTGAAAGTCAATTTGGCCAGTTAAAGCTAAATGGACGCTGCGCTCGCTCGGTCAATAAATGCGAGAGTTATACAGGACTGTGCCAGTTGCAAGTTTTTCGTCGTCAAAACATGATGTCGTCAATATTTAATATCCTACAGATTACACGAAAAATACCCTTCATTTCATCTTCTCCAATAACGTCAAAGCTAATTTTAGTTGATATACTTATTTATTTAGTAAACATCATTCTCTTGTTGTTCATTTTGGCAAAAACGCAGATACCTGATTTTAGAGCTCTAATTTGCTAATTATATTTAACGTTAGTCTCTACTGTATTTCAATAACGTCAAAACAGATTTTTAATGTTTACTTTGCAAGCCATGGAAATATTTTTATACTAAATTTGAGTTTCAATCACAAAGACTTCAACAAAAGTCCAAACTGTCTCGTTTCTCTTGTTAAACCCTGAAGAAAGAGGTGTTTATTTGTAACATGCTCAATATATTTACCGTATATGCCTTCTTTACACATGCCAAAGTCCGCCAGCTTGCAGTGACCGTCCGCGTCCAGCAAGATGTTGTCCAACTTCAAGTCGCGATAGATAACGCCGTTCGAGTGCAGGAACTGGAGCGCCAGCGTCACCTCTGCTGCGTAGAACCTGCAAATTAAGTCTTATATACTTGGGGAACTGACGAAGTTATCAAAATATTACAATCCAAATTTTTCATTGTTTCTTTAAATGAGGGATATCTCTGCTAACGATACGTGTCGTGGCAGGAGTACAGCCTTCTGTATCTGGCCGTCAATCGTCTAGCGAGAGCCTCTTGAGCCTCTTATTAGTTGAGTAATCATGAACAGTCACCTGGCGCGGGGCTCGTCGAACTTCCTGGCGCGCTGTATCTGGAACATGAGGTCTCCGCCGTCCACATACTCCATTACGAAGAACAGGCGGTCGCGCGTCTGGAAGGCGGAGTGCAGCGCCGTGAGGAAGGGATGCCGCGCCGCCAGCGCCAGCACGCGCCGCTCCGTCAGCGTGCACTCCACGTCGTCGTCTTGGATTATGGCGTCCTTCTTCAGCACTTTCACCGCGTACACCTGACAACGTTCACACACTAAAGCTCTGGTTTCCTAGTCGTCACGTAGTGGACGCAACATTCATTCATTCATCATCATCATCATCATTAAAGACGTAGGACGTCCACTGCTGAACATATGCCTCCCCCATAATTTTCGAAAAGGACTTCGAAGCGACCTGCATCCAACGTCGTCCTGCGACCTTTATCAGGTCGTCTGTCCACCTTGTCAGTGGACGACCTACGCTGCGCTTACCGGTCCGTGGTCTCCACTCCAGAACCTTCCGGCCCCATCGGCCGTCTGTTCTGGGTGCTATGTGCCCTGCCCACTGCCACTTTGGCTAATCTTCTGGGCTATGTCGGTGACTTTCGTTCTTCTACGGATCTCCTCATTTCTGATTCGATCACGTAGAGAAACCCCGAGCATAGCCCTCTCCATAGCTCGTTGTGCGACTTTGAGCTTACTTATGAGGCCCATAGTAAGAAACCACGATTTAGTGCTATAATTCATCACTGGTAACACACATTGGTCGAAGACTCTTGTCTTGTCTACGCAACATTACGGATGCAAAAAGACGAACGTCTTTACGGTGACGGCATGTCGGAAGTTCCATCACCGTCAGGCGCTGTGCTCACCTAAGCAACGCGACAGAAACGTGATTATACTCTGGCACGACATTCGATGGACCCACCAGAGTGTCATGCCAGAAACATTAGAATACAACTATGTCGTCGTCTGAAAAGTTCATGATGCTCTTGCTTATTTACAAATTTTAAATAGGTATTCAAAATGGACGAAGATGTTTCTGGTACATACGTGGTTATGAAGGAATATAATAGATATCCTTATACATTTAGGAAATTTTATTGAATAAAATAGAAACTTATTGATACTCGAAACATTAACATTTTATTTACCTGAACAGTAGACCAGATTGAGGGTATTAAGAATAAATGAGTGAATTTTATATTAAATTCTTATGTTAAGATCTTCCTTCATTTGACTAACAAGTGACTACACGTTTAGTGTCACGCTTCACTTATTACGTTACTAGTAGCACGCCGAGTGGCACGTCGTGTCACGCTACGCCACGCGAATGGGCGCTACTCCACAATTGCTTTAAAAGTTGGTGCTAGTGGCAAGTTACATGTCAGATCACATGCTAGATCACGTGTCACGTTGCTTAGGTGGGCACAACACCGTACAAATACAAAAAATACAAAAATTATTTATTTCATTTCAAAGATTAATGTTACATAAAGCAAGTGTCAGGAGTCTCCTTTTAAGCATAACATGCGTGCAGTAGGAGCCTCCGCTCTTCCGTATCCAGTACATACTAGTAACATTGTGTGTAAACATAAATGCTTCAAAAAACTTTTTATCGATAAAAGATTAATGTGGAGTGTGTGGTTTGTGCGTGTATTTGGTTGTATGTATACATGTGTGTGGGTGTGTGTGTGTGTTTGTGTGCGCGTATGTATGTTTGTTTTAAGTTACTATTTAGTTCATAGAATAGAGTATATTATTTGTGTTATTTATGTAAGTTGTTGTATCCTTGTAATCAATAGTTCTAAACCAATTACTTATAATTTTTTTACATTCATAATAAGATTTGTTGTAAATTTTGAGTTCTTGGTTTATTTTATTATATAGTTGTACTGAGCGTGAATTGTACTGTCAGCTTGCAAATTTAGTTTTAACATAGGGATAGCCTTACGGCCACTGATCACTCGTATCTGATGCGAGAGATACAAAGATGGTTACCCCTCTATAGGGAACAACGTTCACGAACTCCCCGACACCGACAAAACGGCCGTCATGCAAATGGCGGCGCCGCTTTCTGACGTTACGGTGGCTAATACCGTTCTCTAGGAAACCGCGCCATTTTGTTTGCATAGACAACGTTCTAGTGACGACATTCACCGCTACATTGCGGCCGCTTTATGACGGTACCGCTATCCTAGGACACCAGTGCTTAACCTCCATATTCTGGAACGTTACTCAACATGTGATCGGCTAACAGGTGGAATATTGAACGTTGATTGGTCACATATCACGTCATATAAAGCCATTGACCAATGAGCGTTCAGTATTTAGTTGGTCAACTAATGAATGCTTTGACGAGCGTGCTAGGAACTGGGGGTTATGTATGCAACCGTTTCACTGGATCGTAGCCTTAAATCCTAGCAGTTTTAAAACAGAAGGGAAAATTATTCGCGGTATTTTATGCTGCACAGCACACCCATCGAAATCGAGTTTTGGGCCTGGTTCAATGGAATGTTAATTTTAACTTACACAAGTGGTATGTGACATATTAATAAGAAAGAATAAGGTAGCACCCGATATTAGCCGGGAATGCCAGGATACCTTACTATCTTAATAGTGGACACCCGGTCTTAAGAATACCTACATATTATGTTCTTAACAAAATTTTATAATTGAACAAAATGACTATTCTACTACTGAAATTGTAATCGTATTATAATTATATAATCTAATAAATTTAAAGTAAAATAAAGTTCTTAGATGTCGACAACGCGTTGTCAACGTCCTTGGTGTTGCAAACGTCTATAGGCGACAGTGACCACTTTCCATCAGGTCGGCCGCCTCCTTGACTGCCTGTTTTGCAGAAAAAAATCAGTATAAACTCTTTACCATACAGAAAGACTGTAAGTAAGTACCATTAATTTGGATCCTAATCATGCACAAACGGCAAAATGGATTTGGATGAAATTTAGTGTGGAGATGGTTTGTACATTGATTGACATTTTTTGATTGATTGATTGACACAAAGACTACTTTGATGATTCAACCGATTCAACAAGTAGTTTCTGAAGGATCGCGACAACGTTATTCCACGCGAACGAACTCACGAACAGAAGCTAGTATCTACAATATCACTAATTACTTTTCATTGCGTCAAAATCAACAGATAAAATATGTATATAGTGCGCAGATATACAAGTATAGCATCTACTAAAGATTGAGATGCGACATGTTACCTCGTCAGTGTTCTTTTTCTCAGCAAGCATGACCTTCCCGAAGGAGCCCTTCCCCAGCACCTTGATGAACGTGAAGTCGTCCAGTGTGACCTTATCCCGCGCCGTCATGGTGGAGCCCGTGAACTCGCTCGCTGCAAATATTATTAGCGATGGTAAATGTACAGTTTTACGTGGAGAAGAAGTGCTTGTTGATGTTAGACAATGTAGTTATATTAATGTAATGTTAATTGCAGAGGAATAGTACAAATCTAAATTAAGTATTGACGCTTAATATCCCTGGAAGCAACTAAATTGGACGTTAAATAATTAGAAGTTGTAGATAGCTCAAAACAACCTTAGGGAATGTTTATAAGTGAAAACTTATTCCTACTTCTGAAGTAGTGAATAAGAGATATTCAGTGGCGCGTATTCATAGTATTTGTGGTTACGAACGTCTGTCGTCCAGGTATGAGTTGTTACTATTATAAACAACTTGGTTAATCATGTAAACCTCTAAACAATCACCTTGGTGGAACCGAAGTGTCTAAATATTGGACATTTCGAGTCATGTAGTGAACATTGGGAACATTGGTTCCGTACTCACACATTAGGTATATATAATTAGACATCGGCTTGTTCTCGATTGGAGAGGTCTGTCGTTTGTCTTGTAATAAATCAGTAGTAGTTTAGGAAGCTTTGAATACTTAAGACTATAATATAACAGGCGAATTACTTTGATTAGAGTATACATAAAACACAGTTTTATTGTACTGAGTTATATTTTATAATGTGTTCAATGTTCTAAACTTAGCTGCGATTAGTACATGGAAGTAGGAGTTTTGTGTTACTTTAAGTTTAGTACTTTGCATCCATTGAGCTTTCTCATCGTCAGAGCGTGCTACTTACATAAGTAAACGGTAGTTGAGTTTAATTTTAATAAGACAGAAGACGAACATCACATGCTATAGATGCTACAGATATAGAGGAGAGTATCAGGCAAACACAAAACAAAGTAAGCAGATAGCCCCCGTCCAATGCCCCCGCAGCATTCAGCACCATCACCACCATCACCAGCAGTCCACCATCACCAAACACACACAGAGACAAACACCTTGGCAAGCGAATATATCCTCCAAGTCGTCCCAGTGCGAGCGCCACGCCGCCCCCGTCGGCTGCGAGTCCAACAAACCTATACAACATACACCACACGATGCAAACTCAACTCACGGCCACTACATAAACATAGGGAACGATTCAAAACATTACATATTTATATAAAAACCAATAAAAAAACACATAGGAAGGAAAAAGAAACATAATTTATAGGATAACACAAGTGGACGGACTGACGTCCATTGACATCAGTCCGTGCTATATTCTCTTTGATTGAACAGAATGAAGTCTTTCGTTTCACATAACAATAACACGGGGGAAACAATTACTTGGCAAATATAGTATGAGAAGAAAGTGTTCGTGTGTTCGAAAAAAGCATTGACGAAAGCAAACGAAAATAGCGTGAACCGCGATTCAAGAGTCGATGAACTTCAATGTACCTAATTGTTTTATGCCAGATAATATATTTCCTTCATTTATTATCAAAGGCCTTATATTTGCATTTGTATGTAATATTGTAAGTCTAATATTTTAAATTTAATGCTGACATTTTGTGGATAATATTTAATTGAACATTTTATTAAGAATTATTATTTAAATTCAACATTATATAAATATTGTTATTTTTAAATGACTACATTAGTTCGGACTTTGTTTTGTTTCATTTAAGGACTGTTAATATGTATAATTGCAAATGCGTTCATATTAATAAATAATGCATATTAATAAAAAATATATTCGATTATAATTTAAATGAAAATTAAAACAATGTTATGGGTTACTAATCTCTTATATTTTTCAGTTCTAGTTGTCCACTGACCAATGTACGTAGCACGAATGAGTGAACATTTTGTCCTATAGTTAGGAGCGGATTATTGAAGTGTCAATGTTTATTATACGGCTTATATGTTAAACGTAAGCAATAGGATAACTTGCCACGCTCTGCCCTGCTCACTCTCAGTAGTCAGTGCCATGTGTTATACATAGCGAGCTCGAACACTACCTCGTGCTTGAGTGTCCGGCAAAGCTGACATTCTATAATCATTGACAGAGACTGGACACGTGCTGGTGCCCACTTGACTAGTTAAGCTTACTTTTAAATAGGATGAAGACATTATTAAAGAAGCAAAACTCCGTGTAATATTGAGGCATATATGTGCATATAGATAGGAGTATTGATTTAGTTAACAAACGCGGCACTAGAGCGGACCTTTTTCTTCATACAATAAAATCTTACAAACATACATTAGAATCTACATATTGGCCTTGGGTCCAAAGTCTAAATGTCTCTTTCCAAAAAGTTATATTGAGAAAATGGAAAAAATATCAACTAAAATCAAACCACACATTGTATTTATGTGTGTGGGAACCACATCGATCACATCAACCAAAATTCACACATATACTAGTAAAACAAAACACTAAAACATATAAGTACCACTTTATTGCAAGGTGTTAAGGTGCAGAATGCAATACTTACATTTGTCATCGTTTTTGTCATCTTTGGCATCGGAGTCGCCCGCGGAAGCCAAGTCTGAAGCGCCTTCCAACAGCGCCGTGTTCAAGTACTGCACAAACAGTCATGCAATCAATATAATATATATATATAAGAATCTAAGTCCTGACTGCCTAAACCGCTGGTCATAGAAACTTAAAATTTGGAAGGTGCTTTTGTATTGGTGGACAGAGGTGTACTAAGAGGGGTTACCCCCAAGGTAAAAATGGGTGAATATGTTTGTATGAAAATCCTTTGGTTTTAAACTAATTGGTGTGAACATTTGTATTTACGAGTAAATAGACATTTAAAGAAGTGTTAATGTTATTTTCTACCGACTTCCAAAAAGGAGGAGGTACTCAATTCGACTGTATTTTTATGTTTGTTACCTCATAACTTTCGATTGGGTAGACTGATTCTCAAAATTCTTATTTTGTTTGAAATCTGGTGCTTCCAGTGTGGTCCCATTGAAATTTCATCAAATTCCGTCTAGTAGTTTTTGAGTTATTCATTATTTATTTATTTACAATAGTAATATACACCTTTACAGTTTATTAACCAAAGCGGTGCTACACGCAATATTACGAGCATTATGTACATGAGAAATAAAGATTTGGAAAATACAATATTAGATTCGTAGTTAATTAGTTACTTATTATATTTCAATTAAAATTAGTACAAATGTAAAATTAGGTCATGTTTTCACAGATCTTATGCGCCGTTTCTGTTACAGTTACACTCCACTAACTGATGTTTACCAAAGTAATAGAATGTGAGTCAGTATTATTTTTTTCAAATTGCACTTGTTAACATAAGTAGATATGAATCTAGAAAAAAAATATTCTACGCGGACAAAGTCGTGGGCAAAGCTATCTTTCAATAAGTATGAGTGCTATCAGACAGAGGGCGGTCACGCGGTCAGTTTTGCGCTCGTTGTGTTGTACTACGTTACATAGATATACCCACAGTTGACCGACGCGGTCAGAACGCCTCCTGCTAGTATATACGAGTATGTAACGTAATACAACACAACGAACGCAAACTGACCGCGTGAACGCGTGACCGCTTAAGGTTTCTTCAACAATTAAAGATCAAAAACAAGAAATGTAAATAATATTTTAGGTTGTTTTGGATTTATGAACATTAGGGGTGTATGAGATATCCCCCATAGAGGCGTAGAAGTATGCGGAACTCTAGCAAGGTATGGGGCCAGTAAATGGGAAGATGCGAAAAAAATATGAGTGTGTAAGTGTGTATAAAATATGACATGGCTTAATTTATATGGAGGTGTATAAGATGTTGGTGGTGTATAATATATTCCAGGTACTTATATGTTTTTCCACAGACTTGATTAATGTTTTTTTCTGGATCAAACCTATTATTATTTTAAACTAGTTGCACCCTGCGGTTACACGCGCGTGATGATGAAGTATCCTAATATTATTATATTACTCCAGCGCCTCATCTATCTAAATACCAAATTTAATTAAAATCCATTTAGTACTTTTTGCGTGAACGAGTAACAAACATCTATACATACAAACTTTCGCGTTTATAATACTAGTAGGAAGCTATAAGGATATTATGTAACAAAGGTAGGTAAGTATATAACCTATAACCACACGTAAGAGAAAGGCGTTTATAAATGAAGGTGGTACAGGTAGCGGCACGTAAGTGTAGCACTGAGCGACATGTGGGGGGATAGCTGCGCGAGGCTACAGACGCACTCTGCCGACAGAGTATAGGGGCGGGACGGAATACGCCTGGCTACCCAACCGCACCCTTCCTCCCTCTAGCCCCCTGTGGTGTTGAGTTTCGTGCCGCTGCCTGCACAAGATATATGTGAAGTTAATGAACCTTGGAGGGCTTGGGGCGCGGGTTCTTGTCCGGCGAGATGCCCATCTCGTTGAGGATCTCGGCCATCATCTTGGTGTTGATGCCACAGTTGTTGGCCACGTTCTTCTGGCACCGCTTGTGCACGTTCATGGAACATACTGGAATCACACAGAGTACGTATCCATCTATATATATATCAGAAGCACAAAACAAGATTTTAACTTTAAAGAAATTAAATTGAAAGTAACTGTTACGTGAGACATAAGTGATTTTTACACGTAGATTCCTGGTTCCACGCCATATGCCCACTGCAATGTTGTTTTAGAGCGCGGAGACATTTCTCTACTACCCTCACACTTCGGGCCACACCGACGCGTTAAGGGAACAAAGGACAAGCATCTTGGTGCGGTCGGTGTAAAGTACAACGAGGTTTGTGCTGCACTCGCTACGGCAGGATGGCGATACATTACGTTGTTTAATATCAAAGTCAAAGTCAAAATCATTTATTCAATTTAGGCATCAAAGACGCACTTATGAACGTCAATTTTTCATTATAATGTACTTTAAAGCCTACCGCCGCGTTCCAAAATACATAGAGCCAACCGAGAAGAAGCGGCAAGAAACTCGGGGCCATTCTTTTTATATAGATGTTTTTACAATGTTTTTACTTAGGTACTACAAATATTAGCTCCAGTGTGTTGCCTTACAAAAGAGAACATAATAATGGTATCAGTAGGGCAAGACACGCTACACTTTGACATCTTAGTACACGAGTAGATAGATCCTGGAGTGATCAGTCCCAAGCTGTTTTATCCTCCAAGTAATCCGAAATTTTGTAATAACCTTTTTGACAGAGTTTAGTTTTAATAGTAATTTTAAACTTATTAATAGGCAAATCTCGGATAACATTGGGAACTTTATTATAAAATCGTATACATTGTCCCATAAAAGAATGACTTATTCTGTGGAGACGCGTTACATGTACGGATAGCTTGTACTTATTTCGCGTGTTGATGGAATGAGCATCACTCCTTTTATCAAAACTGCTAATGTTTTATGATTATTAACGGGATATTTACCGTGGTAAGGTTGTGGAATGAGCTCCCGATATTTCGGCGCAGTTACATGCACCATGTTCACGGGAAGACTGAAGAATGCGGGTGGTTGGTCAAAAAGTTTAAAAGTTAGGTGCAGACATAACGATCTACCCTCTTTCTTAGTCTTTTGCTACGGTTATCACTGGAACTCGAACTCGATCCTAAGTCCCGACAAAACACACTCACTGTATCACTGCGTATAGTATTTTGAACACATTTTGAACGCGGACTTTTATTTTTAAAACAACCTAATACTGGATCCTGACTGGATACTGGATACTGACTCCACAACCTTACCACGGTAAATATCCCGTTAATAATCATATAACTTTAGAGAACAACCGTGATAGTTTAAAACAGTGTTTTGCTAATGTTTTTCTTTACATACATTAGATTTTCATAGATAAACTGAGAGACAACAGTTAGAATGTTTATGTCTTTAAATTTCTGTCTAAGGGAAACTCTGGGAGCCAAACTGTAGATTGCTCGTATAGCCCTTTTTTGCCTTTATAACCTTATTATCATCAGCAATTGTGTAAATAAATTCACATTAACCACACACGTTGCAGTTCCTGGAAAAGTAGGTTGATTTCTATTTCTTTATTTATAGAACTATGAGTTATCTGTATCACACTTGCCCTAGACAAATCACAGTGTGTACAGTTTCACGTGAACGTCATGTTACGTTACACTTATGCAGTTATTCGTGCTAGGTCAACCAGACGTTATGTGTACTGTCAGGCACCAAAGTGTACATCTAATTACCATTATAATGTAAAAACAACACAAGTTGTACAAAGCAATAATTAACATACTACATTTGACAGAATGTTTCCGTTTGACGCAACATATGAGAATCCTCTTCAACTCCCCTTTGAAATAACCTCACACCAAAATAGTGCGTTCGAATAGCCTCAAGTTGGCGAAGATAACGCTAAAAACGCTCAAGGACGGTCGCATTGGGAATATGTGAGTGAAAATGTCGTTTAGGGCTCTTTTTGTTCAGCGTTCGGAAAGCTAAAAAAAGAGTTATTTTTGCCACGAAAAATTGCAATTTTTGACCACATCCGGAGCATGGTTGTTTATGATCGTTTTTTGAAAACTATGTACTAATATTTGACAGTATAATCATGCGATTTTAGGTCTTATGCTCGCTTTGGCGTTAGAGTAGGGAGTGGCAAAAATGACCTTTTTGAGCTTTACGAACGCTTTGTCAAAAGAGCCAACAATAGCAAAACCACCAATGCCCTCATTGCTAAACGAACGCATCCCAAATGTCCGCTTACCTTCGCATTGCAAGCCCTGCTTGATAAGGCCATAGAGTAGAGATCCGCAGTGGTCGCAGAAGGTAAACCTTTTGTACGAATGCACCACGAAGCGATGCGGCACGTTCACATTGAACCGCTGCCCGCTGGAGACGCTCACCGCACTGGTTTGCTGCGAGTGTACAACGGACGACATTAGAAGAGTACCACAGATTGATAATGTATCGGTAAGAAAGAGATGAAAACAGCAGGGCTATTATGTATCACAGTTGCTAACAAATATTGATTAAAATAAAATAAAACAGGTACAATTTGAAAAAAAATTAACTGTCTTCATTTCTATTTAGGTATTGGAATGTAATTCAAAAACTACTTGACCGAATTTGCTGAAATTTAAATGGGACCACACTGTAAGCACTAGCTTTTAAACAAAAAAGAATTTTGAGAATCGGTTCACCCACTCGAAAGTTATGAGGTAACAAACATACAAACAAGTACAAAAATTTAATACCGACTTCCATACCATTCAGTTATTGGAGGGTAACTCAAAAACTACTGGACCAAATTTGATGAAATTTAAATGGATATGGAATATTGAAAGTTATGAGATAGCAAACATAAAATAAAAAATACAGTCAAATTGAGTACCTCCTGCTTTTTGGATGTCGGTACAAAAAACAGTCGATTTGCGAACCTCGTCTTTTTTGGAAGTCGGTAGAAAAAACAGTCGATTTGCGTACCTCGTCTTTTTTGGAAGTCGGTAGAAAAAACAGTCGATTTGCGTACCTCGTCTTTTTTGGAAGTCGGTAGAAAAAACAGTCGATTTGCGTACCTCGTCTTTTTTGGAAGTCGGTATATGACAACTCCGTGTCACTTTTGTCAGCTCTAGTCATCAACTTACTAGGATTTGACTACACTACTTGACAGTTTTAATTACTCCGTTAAGCAAAATTAATGGAGTCGTCGATACTGACATAGAGTCGCCATTTTTTCAAAATTGAAATTATTGTTAGCAACTGAGATCCATAATGCCCCGCCGGTGGGATACATACATTGACCTCCTCCTTCATCCCCGGACATTTGGTCACCACTAGAGAATGGCACCGTTTGTGAACGACGCATGTGCACACTGCCAAATAAACATATATTTCAATGTTATTTCTATAATTATAATTTATTTATTAAAGAAACACCAACAGATAAATAATTTGAAGTGTATACAGTAGAATCCGGTTATTATGATTCCGCCTATATTGACCAACCGCTTAGTATGAAGTAATTATGGTTTGTTGGTAACGTAAACCCAAACAGTGTTGTTGTTGTTGCACACAGATTGCGTTCCGGACACATTCCACTTAGGAAGTTTGCGTATATGATGGGTAAAGTGTCATCGCCTAATTGTGAGGTGAGTGATAAACCTGAAGACGTATATCACATACTGATGGAGTGTGCCCGGAACCAGGCTGAGAGGCAGAAAACGTTTCACGATCATAATGTAAATAGAACGTCCAACGTCTAGTGAAGTTGGAATTATTTATGAACTAGTGACTCCTTGTCTCAGTTCATTGATCATTTCACCCATCATAATACTTAACTTATATAGCTAATTATTTATTTATACCGTTCCCCCTCTAAAAAGCTTATTTTATTCACTGAGAACAGTAAATAAAAAGGCCTTTTGATCACTATTTTGGTGTTTGAATTTAGAACATACCAATACATTCGATCTCCATCTCAATGCTTATACAACTTGCTTGCTTGAATACTCGATACAAACTCCTTGCGCATAGAATATTTAACATACAAACTCTTTGTGCAAATACTGAACTGCTCGGCCGTAAGGTTTGATTGGTCGATATTTGTGACAAGGAGTTTAGCAATAGAATAAAAACTGTATTGTGTTCTTTGCTGCCATTACAGAAAAAATATATAATAATAATATTTAGAAATTACTTTTATGTTTAAATTGTTAAAATTTTAATGTGCATATTAATTAATTTAACCTTCCTTTTTTTGTTTTTAAATGTCTATTATCGCATAAGATATTTATTTTTCTCGTAGTCATGGTATAAAGTATAGTATGCAACTCTTGAATAAAACGGATTTATATCGAGGGCCATGAATCACTCGCATCACTCAGGATTCTAATCACGAATCACTCCCTGCGGTCGTGATTCATCTATGGCCCACGCTTTAAATCCGTCCTTTATTCACTAGTTGCATAATATACTATTATAGTTTTGTTATCTTATTTATATATAAGTTTGTAATGTAATAATGTTGTGTATGATTTGTATGTAAGGCTATGATGGGTCTGTCATAAACACGATGTTTAAAAGTCCCTAAGTTAAAAAAATGAAGTAATTACACACCGAAGTTTGGTTTTCACATAAAATTATTTATAACTACGTCGGATATAATGACATGTCGCTTATTGTGACAAACTCTGCCCTGTTATAGTGACCGACATGACTCCTAACACCTTCGGCAGTGTTCAGGAGAGTCACCCAACGTCTTTCGGCGCGTGCTTGGTTTTTTTTTTGTTTTGAGTCTCAGTGGCATATGTACTTAATACTTAGATTTTTATGTTGGTTAATCTCTATTTTGTTTCTTTCTATTTACTTTACATACTATACTAAAATACTTACTAACAAAATAGGAGGTTGTTTATTTTCTACAAACTTTGTACTTGCTTTGTATGACGTCCGCTTAGAATGAAGTGTTTGTTATATCCCTACGACGTCATCAGAAACGGATTCTACTGTATATATATGAAAGTATATACAGTACTTTAAGTTTTGTCTGTCTGTTTGTTCCGATGTAATAATAACTAATACCTGAAACGACTGGACCGATTTTAACGGGACTTTCACTGGCAGATAGCTGATGTTACAAGGAATAACTTCGGCTACTTTTATATACGAAACAAATGGTTGTCTGTAAGGTCGTTTTACGGACGATCATTTTACGTGATAAGACAGAATTTTACGACAAGAACGCTTAGACCGATCCTGGCTCTATATCGCGCTCTCGCTTTCACACTCGGCTCAGGCGGAACGTGACAATGAGTCATACTTTATCACGCGTGCAGCCGGCGTTCATCGATTTATAAAACTTTATCACGTCAAAAATTATAGAAAACTCCGTCTCTCTGTTGGTTACCTTATCACGCCCAGACGGCTGAACGGATCGTAATCAAATCAGGCAACGTTATAGGTTATATCCCGAGGAAGTTCGTGCGAAAGTACGAATTCTTTGCCTGTAGTTTAATTTTCTCTGATCAGGTATTAAGATGTTTGAAAATTATATCGCAATATCAGATGAATATCTTATTTAAGTTCGAAACTAATGTACTCGTATGTTAATGGACGGACGGAATTTTGTTATTATTTTACGCTACAACTACTAAACCAATTGGCTGGCTTTTTTAACGTAGATAAAAAAAATTGTTCTTAAAATTACCACCGTGGCGATCATGTAGTAGGTAATAAAATTATTAAACATGTTAATTTTTAGGGATAATAAATAGTATAGGGAACATCTCACCTTGACACTGGTATCCTTGCTTACCCAGCCCCCTGAAAATATAGAAAGTAAATCATGTAAAACAAATCGCATAATACCTCACTACATACATAACCAGACGCATCATACTCCACGCAGTGGGAATGTTTAATATGGTATAATTTTATTTCACTTTCCTACTGCTGGGAAAGCTCATGTAGACGAGTATGGGTCAATATATAGTCCAACACTCTGGTCCAGTGCGGCTTGGTGTACACTTTGTGCCATCTAACCATTATAATGTGACTAGGTTACGGAACAAGCAA
This sequence comes from Selenia dentaria, assembly GCA_917880725.1. Lineage (NCBI taxonomy): Eukaryota > Metazoa > Arthropoda > Insecta > Lepidoptera > Geometridae > Selenia > Selenia dentaria. The sequence goes on along the minus strand of OU862895.1, from coordinate 30,976,373 downwards.
AAAGGGGTAACCCATCAGTGCTGAAACCTTCTGTCGTTAAACGGTAACCTGTTCCCATAACAGATGCATGCAGCGCCCGTAACCCTGAGATATTAAGATGATAAGTCTCATGAGCATGTAATTTCACCGGCACCCATTATTATATGCAAGCAGCATGAAGCATGATGCTGATATGCCTATATCCTGCTATGTTGAAATATTGTAATATCTACAAATACACTGTTTTAGTTCACTGACTAGAGGTTGGCAAGGATTTTCGGCCGGTCCCAATAATCTATCTATCGCCGGTTTACCTTACTAGAGATAGATATTTGACACTATTTGTATGGACGTTATGTCAAATTTCTATCGGTAGTAAGGAAAACCGTGGATAGATAGATTATTGGGATCATCCATTTATGGTTTTATGCAGCTAGCCATCCAGTCGGTTCTTAATCTTAAACACATTCTGTAGATGTAGCACAAACCACCTCCTCAGGCAACCTGTTCTAGTTGTGTGCAACTGTGTTGCTGAGGATTTTTGATAGGCATGTTTGAGGATTCTCTGGTTGTGGCCTCTGGCTTCCTCATTGTGGTTAATTATCATAAACCATATCCGCATAATTATCATCATCATATTAAAGAATATGTACTAACCAGATGAACTCCCGACAGTGGCTGCAGAAGGTGGGCTGTCGGAGGAAGGTGGCCATGAACTTGTGTCCGTTGACCTGGTGCACGCGACGTCGCATGGCCCCGCGGCGCCGCGCGAACCCCGTGCCTTCCTTGAACTCGCGTCCGCGCGTGGCAGACGTACGGGACACTTCTGTGCTGCCTGCAACACGGACGTTATGCACAGGGTTGTGACAAAATATTCACGTTAAAGGAACAGTTCCTGTTATGGTGCTTAAGCACAGAATAAATAATAGTAGTCCGTAGTTAAAGTATTTATTATAATAAATTACATTGATACTCAATAGTAGTCATGTATGTTTAGTTTAGGGTATGATGGGGCAAATACCCTACATACATTTTCTTATTTCATTTCACTATCTGTATTTACTACACTCATATCCTGGTTGCAGTGTGCATTACTCCCACTAGCTTGACTACAAGCTATAGGACTCCTTAAAGTAAACTGTTACCTGTTAACTGTAAACTGGTGCAACAGACAGTCCACTGTGCAGAGGATGTTTTCAGAAGGATGAGACAATGAGGCATGTGCTGCTGGAGTGCACCGCTACAGAAATACAATACAGAACACAACCTGACTTCTTGAAGATCAGTATAGTTCTAGATTATCATCTGCCTACATACCACCAATATCACTGGAAGAGTTGTGCCCGTGACACACAGAGCCATACTCCATTATAAGTCTGGTGGGGGGAATGCACAAAATGGCCCAAATAGGATGTCAGTGCAGGACTAATCGCTCCATATAGAAGAATAAGACTACTGCTTGGCAGTTGAATAACTGACAAAGATTCAGAAGAGAAACAGAATCTGCAAAACCCCTACCACTACAAAAATTGATATAGCTATGTACTTGCAATTCTCCCCGCTGATTATCCCTGTTACCACAGTACTGCATGTAGTATTAAAGAATAATATAATTAAATATTATTGAATAATTCAAGTTGAGACCACACAGCATATAATCTGCACTGGTCTAAGGACAATGTTTTCCTACATTTATTTATCATTCATATGTTTACAATCATAAGAAAACCAGACTTTTGCAAACTTTGAACAATGTTGGGTTCTCTGCTGAAATAGTTAGTTAAGGGTTGTTGTGTTCTATGTTCCTCATTGTATAAAGTGAACAATAAACAACGGAATAGACTTTCACCATACTAAAGCCAGAAAAGTATGTTATCAGGCAGCCCATAGGAGATTCAAATACCAACTCCAGGGCAGGGTTGTTCATATCTCCAAGTGTGATGAGTGCTTCTGTAATATGTATTTGATAACAAAGAGATACATAGCTACATAGGTAGATATAATTTTTATGACTGTTAAATTATTACCAAGATATTATACAGCGGTCTTATAGCCATAAAAATTAATGTTACTTTACTTTATATTGTAAAGCAATTTCTACCAGCCCTAATGTCACCCATTAATATATAAATGTCAGAAATCTAAACTGTATGTTAACTACTGTATTTGAACCTATGAATAAATAATCATAACCAACCTTGTGAGTTCCATTTCAGATCTATTTTGAGATGCAGTTTCCCTCGAGGTTCTAGGTCCACCTAAAAAAAATGTTTTCATAGAATACTCTATTTTTAATTTTTATAAAGCACAATTCAATGAAATACAGAGAAAGACAGAGATAGTTTCCTATCTCTGTCTTTACAAAGTTATTTATGGAGAACTATATAATCCTACAAATATTATAAATGCAAAAATTTTGATGTATGGATGTTTTGTTACTATTTCATGCAGCGGCTGGGCCAATTTTGATAAAATTTGGTATGGAGGTAGATGAGGCGCTAGATTAACACATGGGATACTTTTCATCATCATCATCATTTATCGATTAGCATGCGGCTGAAACCGCAGGGCGCAACTAGTACTATTATAAAAGAACTACTAGATTACTATTTTTTATTAATCATCTTACATAAAAAAAACAATGTTGTCATCAAGGAAGCTCTTATTTCCAGTAATTATTAAATAAGTGTACTTTAAACACTCTTCCACTACCATAGAACTCTTGAAGTTAATACAAAATATGATCACAGTATTTATAAAAACAACCAGAAGTGCACATAGCTTACAAACAAAACAATAATGAGGAAAAACTGGGCAAGTATCATAATAAGTAACATGGATTCCTAACATTTACTTAACAAACACTTTAAAAACTTAGAAATAAATGTATATAATCTCTTAAAGTTCAAAAACATTCTTAAGGGAATGCTTCATTAGTAAAAACAAGTGAAAGTACTGGCATCAAGGTTGTTCCTTAAAATTCCCAATATGATTCACCTGAAATTAATTCATTATGATTCACTGTAGGTAAAGAGACAGTTTCACAGAAATCGCCCAAAATAACCAAAACAGGAAAATCAACAAGAAATAAACTAAAAAAACAGAGTAAGCCTCTTCACCTCTTCTTCTAACTGAACATATTTAGGATCTGGGCAAGAAAATCTCCTCCTCAAATTATTCATAGCAATTAAACTTAATTTTAGAAATAAACGCTACATACTGAAGACTGAAATGCCTCATTATGGAGGTTATCTGCCAAAATAAACATTATACAAACACATAGATAAAACAATCTTACTGCACAAACAACCAATCTTATCTGCAGATTATTATGGATAAGTGTCTAAAGATAGACATGTACATATTTTAATTTTGTTTTATCAGTAAACGTGAAATTTTGTTAGTAAACGGTACGGTGTACTCACCCAGAAATCTGATGCATCTTTATCTCGATGCATAAGATCCTCGAATGGTATTGTGCAATTTGCAACGAAGTCATCTGGAGGGATTGCTGCATCATGGAACACCGTGATGCCCAAACTACAACAACACCCGGATCATTAGTTGTGAACAAGCTTTGTTTGAAGAGCAAATATATAGTGCTGTGTTAACATACCTAGTGGCATTGTGCACCTCGTGAATAAAGGTCTCATTCCATACGGGGTCGAATGTCTTAGGCTTGGTGCTCGAGCGGTCCAGGTGGTTCTCGTCGGCGTCTATCGACACGTACGGGTCTATAGGCTGGTCATCTGTAACCATACCCCGTATTTACATACTATACTAACACCCATTTTAGTAAACATTCTACGCCTACTGTATGCGCAGTGTTACGCGTAAACTCTGCATCATTATTTATGTTTATGATTTAGATTGCACGCAGGGAGGAGTGCGTCATGCACCCATGGACAGCTTCGGGACGTACCTGGTTTCCCGAAGGTCATGTTGTGCCGTTTCTGAAAGTCGGTCGGTCGGAGGCCCGTGGCCTCACAGATCCGTACTCGCACCGTGCCACTGAACATGGTGCCGCCGACTGACGAGCCGTATCACCGAGACCGCGTCGCCACACGATCACTTCCACTCTATAAACCCACTTAGAAACATTGACGGTGCTTCATTTTTAACGCAAAAAACTAAAAGCCTTGACTTCTACGGGATCCGCCATGGATGGAAATTTTACTCTATGGAATTTATTTCGATTTCCTGAAAAAGTTTTCTTTTTGATTATGGTTCATGTTGGTACAGTCAAAGAGAATGTAAACACTTCGTTTTAGGTACAGTGAGCAACAAAAGTTCTAGGCGTGTAGTGTAGATGGGAGACAGTAATGTACGACCCCTGGAATGCACAGCCAAGTATTGCACAACCCGGTTGTACAGCCTGTATTCCGTGTACATGGCCTCGTAATATTTGGCTGTGCAATACGGGTCGTACAATCCGGCCAGAGCAAAAAAGGTACGGGAACACAATGCACAGCCAGGAATGTACTACAGCCCGTATTCCGTATACAATTTCAAAAAAAAGATGCCTCTTTTTTACTTTGTGCGAGTAGAATACAACACGCAATCGATGAATCAAGATTTATAGTATTTCCCAGTTTAATTTTTGATTTAGTATCCACAGCTTAAAATGGGGTGTTTTATAAACTGTTATGTTTATATTTGATATCTGGGGCCTTACTATGAGCTCTTAAAGCAGGACTTCTTGACAACTGCCCGGTTTATTCGAACCATGACAACTTTAAAGCAGGCCTGCCCAGGCCTAAAGAACCGCAGAAAAACCGTTCACTTGTTTTTTTTTGTATGGACTCTCGTAAACATGTCGCTCTGAATCCATTCAGTTTTTTAGTTTACAAACGTCTAAGCGTCTGCAATGTTGGTTATAGTAAATTGTTAGAATGCCAGAGACAATATTTATCCGTTCACCTTTGTTCAAACAGTTCACCTAAATGAGCGTCATGGTATGATTTCATTCAAAACTGTTTATTTAAGGTTTAAGAACTGCACGGAACTTGCATGGTTTTTACGAAGCTGATAGTAAGGCTCCAGGTTATTATCCTAAAAGATAACTTTAATTATTGCTCCTGCGGTTCATTACAGATACTCAAAAGAAGTCGCACAGGCTATACACAAAGAATCTAATCTAAACTGTTTTCAGCCTTTCAGGCTGTCATGAGCATCGTAAATAGAAAATATTGTTTATGTGCAGTTGAAACACACCTAATAGGAAGTTAGCTATTTAGCTGAGAATATTATTCCATTGCATCGTTATCAATCTTCTCAAGGTAAAGCAAATACTTATAAATATATGTACCTACTGGCTGGACGTTCCATAACTTATTATTATAAGCTTTAACGCTTTGTGCAACATCCTTCTATGTAGGTTTATCTAAAGCTGTAACTATATAAACTTTAAGAAAATCATGCAACCTTGTAGTGCTGTAGAAGTTCGTATTCGCCGGTTGAATAGCAACAACAACAAAATAAGTAAATTCAGCCTGCTTGATGTTTCGTCATAGGTAGGTGTAAAGAACCATGGCACAATTCTGATGCTAGCTGCGGACTAGCTGGGATTAGCAAGGTTTTAGAAGAAAAGTACACCTTGAATACAGAAGTTATTAATTAGGGCCGTATTCCCAAAATACACTCAGTAATGAATCCAAACTCAATTACAGATCTGAGTCAATTGATTCCACTAAGTATACGGCTATGAACCTATAAAAAAGCCAGACAGATTCTCGCTAACCAAATACTGTGTCACTCAGAGTCGGCACAAAAGTAAATAAACTTTACAGAGGCAAAGCTTCATACAACCGTTTTAATCGGTTGCCCTGCGCAGGCATGTGTGACCACTGGCCGCTTGTCGCGTACGCAGCGATACTGGACAAAACTGGTTTACACGGGCACGGCCAGTGGATAATCTCAGGGTCAGCGCGACCCACGTTGTTTGTTTTGTTAGTTGCAAGGGGTAATATTTTAATGTAAAAACGTGGTACCTATTTTATTATTCATAATGGTTGTTTATTGTACTATGTGTATGAATAATACTAGAAACAAGTAATTTTGAAAATTTTAATACCGACTTCCATTCTATTCAGTTATTGGAGTGTAACTCAAAAACTACTACTACTGGCTTTCAAACAAAAAAGAATTTTCTTCATGGTTCACTCTATTGAAAGTTATGAGGTAACAAACAAAAAAACATACAGTTGAATTGAGTACCTACTCCTTTTTGGAAGTCGGTAGAAAATAATGATATAGGTATATATATATATATTACTTTAACTCAGGAGGAGTACAAGAGTAAGTTATAATTTGATTACTTTTCTAAGTACTTAAGTACCTTTATTTTATTGTATGATATTTTTTTTATAAGAAGAGGGTAGGTACTACATGGTGTATTTTTTTACTTTTTATTGTTATAACTTTCATTAAACCTTTGTAGGTATGTGGGTGGGTTAGTAATGATATGTAGTAGGTATGTGTGTTAAGTTCACCATTGCAAGTAAGATTTGACCCACTACCCCATGTCTGATTGAGCTGATTGAGCAGTGACAAGGCAATAATATGACACATATAACCCGATGCTGCAGCCAGGATAGTGTCCTCAAGAGGTAACTCTTCAAAAGCTATATCAGCATGATCCTAAAAGTTTCGCGAATATTTCTATATTGAAATAAATATTATCAATGTTAGCAACGAAATACTTAACAAGTACAATTTGAAACATTTAATACCGACTTCCATTCTATTACTTTGGTAAAAATCAGTTATTGTAGTATAACTCAGAAACTACTTGACTGAATTTGATGAAATTTAAATGGGACTACACGGGACGTAACAGCTTTCAAACAAATTTTTTTTTGAGAATCGGTTCAGCCTATCGAAAGTTATGACAATTATAAAAAAAATACAGTCGATTCAAAGTCAAAGTCAAAGTCAAAATTATTTATTCAATTTAGGCATCAAAGACGCACTTATGAACGTCAATTTTTCATTGTAATGTACTTTAAAGACAACCGCCGCGTTCCAAAATATATAGAGCCTACCGAGAAGAAGCGGCAAGAAACTCGGGGTCATTCTTTTTATATAGATGTTTTACATTGTTTTTACTTAGGTACTACAAATATTAGCTCCAGTGTGTTGCCTTACAAAAGAGAACATAATAATGGTATCAGTAGGGCAAGACACGCTACACTTTGACATCTTAGTACACGAGTAGATAGATCCTGGAGTGATCAGTCCCAAGCTGTTTTATCCTCCAAGTAATCCAAAATGTTGTAATAACCTTTTTGACAGAGTTTAGTTTTAATAGTAATTTTAAACTTATTAATAGGCAAATCTCGGATAACATTGGGAACTTTATTATAGAATCGTATACATTGTCCCATAAAATTTGATGATTGAGTACCTCCTCCTTTTTTTGGAAGTTGGTAGAAAACAAATTAAAGATTGTAAATTTGATACACCATGTGAGTGTTTCCCGTTAGATAACTTAAAAAAAACTTTATGTTAGTCAATAATCCGTTAGTTTAATAATCAATAAATCAATATATTTATAAAAAAAATTTAAAAAAAAAATTTGAGTTAGTTATTTGTAAAGTATTCTATCAAACTGAATAATAAGACTATTAAAACGAATATTCATTGACCAGAATGCCAGTATTGCCAATATTCATTTGTGCGAATTACCCGAACTGGGTGTTCTGACACTTCTGCCTGGGTTCCGATACAAAAAATGATCAGTTCGGGATTAGAAATTCTAAACACTGCAAAAACAAAATTACACGATATTTCCAGGCGGTCACCCATCCAAGTACAAACCGCGCCCGTCGTTGCTTAATATCGGTGATCGTGCGAGGCTTTTTAAATCCAGCCGACCAACTCGCACTTGGACGCTTTTTAGTTGTTATAGCGGCAACAGAAATAAATCATCTGTGGAATTTCAACTGTCTAACTAACACCCAGATTGGGGTATTCACATACGACATTGAATTTCTTCTCTGAACATATGGAGATTTTCTCACGATGTTTCCTTACACCGAAAAGCCAGTGGTGTTAAATTCGTACATCAATTCCAAAGAACCCAATGACAGCGTTTTTTTTTAAACTTAGAATCTGAACACACATTCGCCGAAACAGAAAACAAAATAAATTTTATTAAATATATAACGGAAAAAATACTTAACGGTTCGGATTCACCACATAACAAAATTAGAAGGAATTCCAAGAACCTCACAAAGTAAAAGACACCATAGTAAAAAAGTCACTCAATATTTGAGATGTTAAACAGTAGGTACAGTACAAAAGCAAACAATAATCTTCTTCTATTGTACAAATGTGTGCAGGAAGTTTTAAATAAATAAATATTCTTGTAGTAACATTTTGTTTTTATGGCATATATTTTCAGGAGATTTTGCCACCATTAACCTTTTCACATAGAACGGTATATTCTGCCTACATAACGCAAAAACCGCTGAACAGAGTTTGATGGGATTTATAGTTACAGTTTGGTAGCTTAGGCTCCAACTTAAAATCTAAGCCATGTTTCATCTTATTCCGATGGCTAGTACCAGAGATACAGCTTGGCCTCTCCGTAGTACATACTTTTTTATTAAGAGTTTTCATACTATAAGTAGGTTCAAATGAACGAAATCGGGGATTGAGGGGAGAGTAAGGAAAAAATCGGAAGTGATATTACCATTGTAATAATTATATTAATCTAATAACTACCTGTAGTTGAAGAATGGCAATAGTCTGGTAGAATACGTAGTTGATTTTTATTTGACAACACTAATTTGACATGAAACCAGCAATAAATTGTCCAAACATCAATTTGAAGTTTCTTACTAGTGTGAAGTGTATTTTATTTTAGCAAAATGTATAGTTTTTGTTGATAAAAAATTAATATAAATAGTATCTCGTCTATAAATGTTATCGTCTATGTGAAATTGGAGTTAATTTCGGAATCCATACATTGTAACGTTAGTACAATTACGTACCCTTTTTGATCAACAGTATTAATTTTATTACAACTAAATATTTATTTACAAATTAAGAGGTAATTTGGTGTGCATCGGAGTTGTTAGGTACAACTTAGGGGTAAAAAGGGACGAGATGTTTAATAAATAGGGAAGAAGCAGTATTTCAAGGGACAGTAAAGGGACAATAAGAGCAGGGCTGATTTATAAAGTCAATTTCTACACCTTCCTATTTTATAAGTAGGTATCTAGTAGTTGAAATGAATAATATTCATTCATTTCTTAATTTTTTATGTTCAATAAATCTTAATTTCAATATGACGATAATTATTTTCTGTTTGTGTATTTTAATGAATACTGCAAATATTGTTTTTTAATGTTTTATATATTTTAATAGTTTTGATTAACCCTCATTATCATTACATAGAACTGATTATGATATAAAAAGTGTTCTATACAAAATTGCTATTATAATGTACCGAAAATATTTATCTTAAGATATTCAATCAAAGCATCATATATTTTTCTTAAATACCTATTCGTTTTTATTTGAAGTATACTTACTTTACCTTTAATAAGTGTGTAATTCGGTATGCTAAAAAAAATTAACCTATGCCAATTCCGAAACCATTTCGAGATTTTATGTTACAAACCCTTATTTTTCTACTCTGACCTTTTAAAACGATAAGATGCCATTTATTTTAACAAAAAACGATGAAATAATTCGACTTTCATTGACCTCTAAATGACGTCACTTTTTTGCACTTTTGTTTTGATTGAATAGAGACTTACGAATTAGTAGGTGTCACTGTCAAGTGTTCTAGTTTCTTTTTTTTTACTCGCGTGCTTTTCTTGGCTCCTCAACGCAACTACATATTTGTGCAAAAAAGTGACGTCATAGGATTCAAATTTTCAAAAAAATATTATAAAATAACTACTGAATATAAAACAAAAATATTGAAATTAGTTTCTTATAATGACCTAATCTACGAAATAAAAATATAAAAAAAATACCAAAAAAAACTTTACATACCGAATTCTTGATACTAAGTTGATAGGTACCTACCTACCTGTCTAAATGTCTCTATCTGGACTTAAATGTGACAGCCCTAGTGGTTTTTCTCTATAATTCCCATCACCGTTTCTATTAACCCCATTTCGTGTTTAAATAGGGATGACCTATAATTTTATAAATCCGTAAGTCTTGGTCCTTTATTTAATTTAGTGTATAATTCTTATTAATAGGTATTCAGGGTAAGTTTTGATACCAAAATCAACATACATTTTCTTCATTATTATGAGTAGTAAATTCATCCAAAGTTGAACTCCGTGCCTATTCACCCCGTTTGACGGCATTTACTGTCAAAGTCAAATATCCAATCAAGACCAATATATGTATTACAAACCGTTATATCTATTACATATAGACTGGAAACTCAACAGGCGAGGGGTGTAACGTTACGAAAGGGGTACGGGAGGGAGAAACGATACACTAAAAATCGTGGGAGGCAATAATGTACAACCATAATAATACACAGCCAATAATGCACGGCCAAGAATTCACGCACATGGATTTAAATTCATGGTCGGCTTTTCCTGGCCGCGTTTTATTGCCTGTACAAAATTGGTCCGTGTTGATAATGCACATCCAATAATTCATGTACATGCTTCCAATTATTGGATGCGAAATATCAGCCCGCGACGATAATGCGCAGCCAATATTCTTCATCATCATCATCTCAGCAGTAGGACGTCCACTGCTGGACATAGGCACAAATTTTTCAAAGGGACCGGTTGGAAGCGGCGTTCTGCTATCTTTATCAGGTCGTCAGTCCACATTGTCGGTGGACGACCTTCGCTGCGCTTGCCTGTCCGTGGTCTCAACTCTAGAACCTATCGGCCCCATCGGCCACCTGTTCTGCGTGCTATGTAGCCTTCTGGGCTGTGTCGGAGACTTTAGTTCGTCTACGGATCTCATTTCTGATTCGATCACGTAGAGAAACCCCGAGCATAGCCCTCTCCATAGCTCGTTGTGCGACATTGATCTTGCTTATGAGGCCCATAGTAAGAGACTACGTTTCAGTGCCATATGTTATTACTGGAAACACACATTAGTCAAAGAGTCTTGTCATGAGCCAATATTGCACGGCCAATAATTCGATGCCAACCATAGACAAATATAGAAACTTCATGCCTCGCTTGTGTTGGTGAGTCGGATTCACTCTCCAACTAAAAAAAAAAGACATGTGGCACTCGGAGACTGCCGCGGTTAAGCTATTGCATAGCTGTTTTTATCAACTTATGCAATTATAATTATTTAACCAATGCCATCTAGAGGCGAGTTGCTGAACTAAAGAGACAAGCGTGATATTTCAAAGTCATTAAAAGTTCTGCTATTCATTGATAGATGCCAAATCAACTTATGCAATTATAATTATTTAACCAATGCCATCTAGAGGCGAGTTGCTGAACTAAAGAGACAAGCGTGATATTTCAAAAAGTAATTAAAAGTTCTGCTATTCATCGATAGATGGAGTCGGAGTGGGGGGTGTTAGGTTATTTTCGTTACGGAATTTCTGGATTCGGTCTCCACGCTCAAGGCCCGCGATAGAAGCTATGCAATAGCTTAAAGAACAAGTCATAGTAGGTGCGACGACGAGCGAAACGAGAAGGAGCGTTAAGTTAAATGGTGACGTTACAAAGCCAGAATTATGATGAATAACACTGAACAGCGGACTGAAAATTGTAAATGTCGCAAAATATATCTACACTGGACACTGAAACGTGCAAACGAGGCTTTGTCTGTGTCATGTCTTTTTAGTCTGTGATGTACACGGATTATTGGCTGTACATTATCGCTATTTACAAAAAGTGTCCGACTAGTATTTCGCACAATAATGCACAGCTTGATGTTTCAAGTACATTTAATGGTTTCCTTTTATTGGCTGCGTATATTATATAACTATATATATAACACGGACAGATATTGCCCGTGCAATATCTGTCCGTGTTGATAAAACGCAGCCAAATAATGCACAGCCTGTATTGTACAGCCAATAATTAAATAGCCAGCCAAAGCCATCCCACGGCATATTGGATGCGTTTTATTGCCTGGACATTGTTTGGTCGCGAATTATTGGCTGTACATTACAGGGACTCGAAATCACCATGTTTCTTTTTTCTATTTTTATAGATTGTAGTCCTTTAGCCCTTTCCTAATGTGTCACATCATATTGTAATGGTCAATCGAATATGATAATGACAATTACGATGCAGTGCCATTGTTATCAATGCGATATTTTTTTACCTATGTACTTGTACATAAAAGTTGATTAATTCTGTGGCTGACACCAAAGAGTTGGAGAAGCTTATAAAAACAAAATAATACAACTTAATTTATTAATTAATACAAATGTGCCGAATTGTAAGCATTGAAATACAACTGCAACAGTGTTGTGTTGCCATAGATAAAAAAATACAAAAAACCAACGTTTATTTCGAAAAAACCTAGATTCAATAAAAGCTAAGCTAAGCTAAGCTTTTATAGTGACAAACTTTTATGTGTATTTTTTTATAACATCATTATTTCTAATTTTAAGTTGACTCGGGATAGCATATGTATACTGTTATAACGTATATATCTGTAAAGATAACAGAGAAATAAGCTTATTAAAAATATACAATCAAAATAGCTTCTCTGGTAAAATTATTATTAAGCTTAAATACTCATCCTTTTTATGTATTACGCTTTACTGAGATATGGCTTTCAAAAGAACCTATTTTATTTAATGTAAATAAGTACTTAATATTTTAGTGGATACCTATCTCCTTACACACACATCCGTTGAAAGAGGAGGCACCATAGAGAATATATCTAAAGAGGAGGCACATTATAACTTTCTAATTACTTATTGAAGAAATTGACGTTTATGAGTGCGTTTTTGATGCCTAAATGATTTTGGTTTGGATCCCAATGTTTGATCTAAGTTGGATCTAAGAAGTTGTTAAGCAAGTAGTGCATTAATAGCACATCATGCAACAAGTGCCCGAAGTTGTTTAATACAATCGAGACGGGTTTTAGGCCTGAGATCTAAGATCGAAGGCCTAAATGGAGTAGAGATTGTAATAAACATCGCGCACGAGTTTCATACGACGTTTTTCAACATACTTGCTTGAAAAAAACTTCAGTTCATAGTATTTTTTATTTATTAAACCAATTATTGAAGGTTAACGCTTTGCTAACCTTCAATAATTGGGTGACTTGAGTAAATGTTGGAGATTGTGGATTGTTCTCGTAGGGAGTAAGAAAAAGTGTTTCATCTTTATTATAAGTAGGTTTTGTATTGGTTCTAAATTGATATCCTGGGTTCTCCTGGCGCTTATGTTGGCTTTATTTTGTATATAGTTTTCTACATAAGATTCTGCCACTGCATTGGAGCGCCACCCACCATGACGCTTTAATGTAAGCAAATCAGCTCCTGAATCAGCCAATAATGTGGCTGACGTTCGCTTAACTAAAGCTATGTCCTGTATATGATTCTGTATCTGGTAAACCTAGAAGAATGCCGTGGCGGTGCCGGCTATGCCGTGGCGGTGCCGGCTTAGAATAGCACCCCCCCAACTCTACCCGTGGGTGCCGTAGAAAGCGGCTAAGGGATAACAAATCAGAAGGTGGGCAGCAGCTCCTTCCCAGTCAAACACACACAAACTGCGCCCGCCAACCCGCCTGCCAAGCGTGGCGAGTATTGGCCAAAACCTCTTATGGATTGGACAAAAAGAACCAGGCCCCCAGTCCCCAGCAGCCCCGCTATTCCTGGCTACGGTAGCGGCCACGGTAACGGTGGGGCAGGGGGTGCTAAGAATCCCCGGCAGACGCCCAGCTACCACCCCCAACGACGACGACTGGCCCTGGTAACACACAACATACGCACGATGAGGACAGACGAGAAGATATATGAGCTGGAAGAAGAAATGAGTAAACTACACTGGGACATTGTGGGGTTATCTGAAGTCCGTAGAGCGGATGAGGACACGATAACCCTAAAATCAGGTAACCTACTCTACTACCGGGAGGGCGACCAACAGTCCCAAGGTTGTGTCGGGTTTCTCGTCCACAAGTCCCTTACTAACAACATAGTTAAGATCGATAGCGTTTCCAATAGGGTCGTATACCTAATACTCAGAGTGTCCAAACGATATTCGCTGAAGGTCATTCAGGTATACGCACCGACGAAGTCACACCCGGATGATGAGGTGGAGGATATGTATGAGGACATTAGTCGGGCCATACATACCTCTGAAACGCACTTTCTAGTTGTTATGGGGGACTTCAACGCGAAGTTGGGTAAGAGAAGCGAGGATGAGTCGAAAGTGGGGCAATTTGGCTATGGACAACGGAACCGTAGGGGACAGAGGTTGGCCGACTTCCTGGAGAAAGAGGGACTCTTTATGATGAACTCTTTCTTTCAGAAGCCACCTCACAGGAAATGGACCTGGCTGAGTCCCGATGGTTCCACGAGAAATGAGATTGACTTCATTATGACCACCAAAAGGCAAATATTCACTGATGTCTCCGTGATCAACAGGGTTAAAACCGGTAGTGATCACCGAATGGTAAGAGGCACGGTGAATATTAATGTCAAACTGGAGAGGTCTCGTCTGATGAAGTCTACGCTCCGACCCACTCGTGCCCGTATTCAAGACCCCGAGAGCTTTCAACTTGAGCTATCCAATCGCTTCGATTGCCTTGAGAACATCGCTTCAGTGGACGAGATCAATAACAGGTTAGTAGAAACTGTCCATACAGTGGGTTCCAAGTACTTTAAACCCCACCGTACAGATAAGCCACAGAAACTCTCCAACGATACCCTCAACCTCATGGCTGAACGACGAAACTGCAGTCTTCGAATGATGCTGAAGCATATAGGCTGCTCAATAGACGAATATGGAAGTCCTTGCGACACGACATCCGGATCTATAATACAAACCGTATTAAAGAGACGATAGAGCGGAAAAAAGGCTCCAAAGTGTTTGCAAGAGACATGTCTATTGGGCAAAACCAGTTGACAAAGCTGAAGAGAGGAGACGGCAGTGTAGCGTCGACCAAAGCGGAAGTGTTAGGAGAGGTCGAGAGTTTCTACGGACAGTTATACACCTCGGTCGCTAAACCTGTTAGCAGCTCGGTCAAAGACCCAAGAGCCAAGCTGACCCGACATTATACCGAAGATATCCCGGACATCAGCCTGTACGAGATTAGAATGGCCTTGAAACAGCTTAAGAACAACAAGTCGCCTGGTGACGACGGTATCACATCTGAGCTTCTGAGAGCGGGTGGAACACCGGTACTTAAAGTCCTCCAGAAGCTCTTTAATACCGTCTTACTCGAAGGTTCAACGCCAGAAGCATGGAACAAAAGCGTGGTGGTGCTGTTCTTCAAGAAAGGTGACAACACTTTACCCCATCTCGCTTTTGAGCCATGTTTATAAGCTGTTTTCGAAGGTCATAACGAACCGTCTCAGTCGCAGGTTTGATGAATTCCAACCTCCGGAACAAGCCGGTTTCCGAAAAGGCTATAGTACCATAGACCACATCCACACGCTACGGCAAGTTATACAGAAGACCGAAGAGTATAACTTGCCTCTTTGTCTAGCGTTTGTGGACTATGAGAAAGCCTTTGATTCGATCGAGACGTGGGCAGTGCTTGAGTCTCTCCAGCGGTGCCGTATTGACTATCGGTATATTGAAGTGCTGAAGTGTTTGTACAAAAACGCCTACATGTCAGTCCGAGTACAGGAGCAGAGTTCGAAGGCAATTCCATTGCAAAGAGGCGTGAGACAGGGAGACGTTATATCTCCGAAACTGTTCACCGCTACATTGGAAGACGCCTTCAAGCTTCTGGAATGGCAAGGACTTGGCATCAATATTAACGGCGAATCCATCACTCACCTTCGATTTGCCGACGATATTGTAGTCATGGCAGAATCCATGGAAGACCTCAGTACAATGCTCGAAGGCCTCCATCGAGTTTCCCAACGGGTAGGTCTTAAGATGAACATGGACAAGACGAAAATTATGTCTAATGCCCATGTTGTACCTACCCCAATATCAGTTGGGAACTCAGTTCTCGAAGTTGTTGACGAGTACATCTACCTGGGACAGACAGTCAAACTAGGCAGGTCCAACTTCGAGAAAGAGGTCAATCGTCGAATCCAACTCGGCTGGGCAGCGTTCCGGAAACTTCGCGAAGTCTTCTCGTCAAAAATACCTCAGTGCCTCAAGACAAGAGTCTTCGACCAATGTGTGTTACCAGCGATGACTTATGGCACTGAAACGTGGTCTCTTACTATGGGCCTCATAGAAAAGCTCAAAGTCGCACAACGAGCTATGAAGAGGGCTATCCTCGGGGTTTCTCTACGTGATCGAATCAGAAATGAGGAGATCCGTAGAAGAACGAAAGTCACCGACATAGCCCAGAAGATTAGCCAGTTGAAGTGGCAGTGGGCAGGGCACATAGCACGCAGAACAGATGGCCGATGGGGCCGAAAGGTTCTGGAGTGGAGACAGCGTAGGTCGTCCACCGACACGGTGGACAGACGACCTGAGGAAGGTCGCAGGACGACGTTGGATGCAGGCCGCTTCCAACCGGTCCTTTTGGAAAATCATGGGGGAGGCCTATGTTCAGCAGTGGACGTCCTACGGCTGAGATGGTGATGATGATGATGAAACCTAGAAACTTTGCAATTTCTTTCGGCATGGCACCAAATTTATTTATTCCAATGCATTGACTTGTACATTTACCTTTTTGATAGTTTTAAAAAAAATCTGTCACTCTTTAGCTGTCTCAAAATCTGTCAAAATCCATCTCATTTTCGCACTCGTGTAGGAATGAAAAGTAAAAAGCACGCGTTCGAAATACGCTGCATTTTGATTCTCATTACCGTTTCTAGTAATAAATATCTACCTATCCATTTGTTTTTGCGTGATACGCGAACAAACAGACAAGAAATTAGAAGAAAAAGTTTTATTAGAAATACGGGATTACTCGCGTAATATTTATAGGATAGATTCGATTATAGTTTCGACCACATTCGGTGGCCTTTTTCAAGGAGTGTTCGGGACCCCCGCGTCGATGTCGTCTCGCCTAGCACTGCGGGCGGCAGCTCGTAGCGCTCGTGATGTTAAAGGTTGGTGCGGGGGGCGGGATACACTATGTTGCGTTGGCGCGTCTCGGTGTGAACCCTCTTGATCGTCGTCGCTGGTGAAGCGCCTGCTGGTGTGTGAGGGGACGTCCCAGCAAAATCCTCACTACATCTGTCTCACCAACACATCAAGAAAAGGTAGAGCACCTTCTTTTTCCCGTTCCACAGTAAAAAGCAATTTTCGGATGGACTTCGTTAAGGTGCTTCAGTAAATGGTCCACGTCATCTTTGAGTACAATGGCAAACACGTCGTCAACATAGCGCCACCAGTGTTTAGGTTTATATGGAGTGTTCATACTTGCCATCACCTCAAACCACTCCATAAAAATGTTCGCGACTACAGGAGCCAGAGGAGAACCCATCGCTACGCCGTCAATTTGCAGGTAAAATTCCCTTCTCCACATGAAGAATCCACTCGACAGCGTAAATTGTATCAAGTTCACGTACTCGATAGATATATTTATGCATTCTATTAGATCTGATATAATATTTGTAGTGTTCTCTATCGGTGTGTTTGTGAACAATGATACGACGTCAAAACTCACCATCTCTTCGTTTTCACCTAAACGTACGCCCTCCAGCAGTTGTATAAAATGGGCGGAATCTTTCACATAGCTGGTAGTTTTGCCCGTGAGAGGAAACAGCATATCTGCGAGGAATCGCGCAGTCTTGTACGTAGGTGAGTCTATTTGGTTAACAATAGGACGGAGAGGCCAATCTGGTTTGTGGATTTGCGGTAATCTTTTTTGTAAGTTGACGGGCGCAAACTATTAGATATGTAAGTCGTCCGGTAAGGCCATTAATAGCTTATTCAGCCTGGTGGAAACTCTGTTGGTCGGGTTGTAATTGACTTTTTTGTAAATGTTACTGACATTGAGCAAGTTGTTTAGTTTTCGTTCATACTCGTGTGTATCGACAATAATAGAGGCGTTGTCTTTGTCTGTCGGCAGAACTAGTAAGCCAGGGTTTTCGCGGAGAGACTTCAATGCCTCCATCTCAGATTTGGGCATGTTGGACTTTGGCAACTTGCTTTTTCTCAGAGTTAACGCTACCAACGAAAAAGGCCACCGAATGTGGCCGAAACTATATTCGGACCTATCCGATAAATATTATGTGAGTAATCCCGTATTTCTAATTAATAATGAGTGAAAACCACGTTAGTTTCTATAACAAAAAAGTTTTATGTTTTTACACTTTAAAACTGTGTGTAAAAATACCTATGTTTTTTAATTATCTGATAAGCATAGACATGACCTTGGTTAGAGCTTTATTGTAGAATATCTTCATTAAATGACTGATTCATCATCACAGAGCCTTA
Organism: Selenia dentaria; assembly: GCA_917880725.1. NCBI lineage: Eukaryota > Metazoa > Arthropoda > Insecta > Lepidoptera > Geometridae > Selenia > Selenia dentaria. The sequence continues at coordinate 30,957,903 of OU862895.1, read as the reverse complement.
ACTGCTGCGGCTACAAACTTCAAATGTAGGCAGGTGATTCCATAATGTTGTAAGCATCCACAAAAGGTGTTTATTAAGGTTTACTGCTTAGGTACATTACATTTATTTCAGTGGCTTCGTATCCCATAGACCGTGCGATCGAAGCCGTTGGTGTGTCAACTATAGTTTATAGTAAAAATACCAATACCCATAGGTATATATTGTATATGTATAAATAAAATAAAGTAAGTACCTATAGGTAATCTTAGTGATTAACATAATTGTGCTAAAGTAGAATAATATCATAAGTTCTCGAAATAAATAACGAATTTATAATAATAAAATTATTATTATTGATATTTGTTTTATTGTTTTATATACCGAAACAAACACAAGGTTATATATTTAACTATCTTTATACAAAATATATGACCAATCATTCGAGCGTATGAGGCAGTGAAAATGTTTTTCGAAACAGCGAGTTCGCGACATCATTCGAGTCTATAAGCTTTTCGAACTTATGAGGCAGTGGAAAAATAATTCGCAACAGCGTGTTGACACGGAGTAATACGAAACTATAGTTTCGCATAGAAAATATATTCCACCGCATAGCACGGGATACGTACGTATACGTAAGTATCCCGTGCTATGCGATGGAATATATACAACACAAACTAATCTATGTTGAAGGTAAGTAAATGAAGGTACCAACCAGTTCAAACAGATGTATATTCGTCTACGTTTACACCCATCGGTATCGGTACAGGTCGAAGTTCAAACCGCGGTGCGGCTTCTAAACACACGCCACCCTGTTTCCTTCCATCCGGCCGGTCACACCGAGACACTTTGTATTCCGGTGGTACCATCTCCGTGTCATGGATCGATTCATTGCAGCCCGTTTCCGTTAAGGCGATCAAATCTGCGCTAGAAATTGATACACCTAAACAAAAAGTGTCTAATTTTGTCCTCAGTCCCCGTACGTTCTGTATATTTCCTTATTCGGGTAACGTTTCTCACCTTCTTGATCTTTGGGGCGAAAGGACTGCCTCCAGAGCTTGACACAGATGGCTCAAATTGCGGGAGTCATAATGTCGTCTGCTAGTCTAGACGGGACGTCTAATGTAAACGAGGCATATTAACCTCGGGCCTTGAGTGCTTCTACCCCATATTTATTATTTCCACAGATACTGTTCAAATGTTCTTGTACTTCAGCTTCAGTGGTGCCAACCTTATCAAAGTAAAGATGCAACTGTCGTCGTCGCTTCGCCGCCTTCAGCTTCGTCGCGCCTGGCGCAGCTACTCTTCGCATCACACCAGTAGGGACAGTTCGTGGCCGGTTCAGCTACCTTGGTCCACTGGGAGCTTGCTATCTGATTTACCGGAGTGTTTGTAATATAGAATCCTTTACTACCGTGATTTCCTTCAGGGTAGGCTCAGTCCCAGACGACCTCTCATCAATAATACTCACACTGCGCATGGATCGAAAAGGATGTTCATCTTTGCGCAACTTTACGTGCTCTTCCTTGCTTAGAATCAACTCGCTCTATAGCGCGACAAGTCTAACCGTGAGTTCGGCAATTTTTATGTTAAGGGACAGACTCACTTGCTCAGTCACGATCTTAATGATTGACGACATTCGCTCGTCCTAAATGCGCTCAAATTATCTAAATATTGAGTTTCCTCCTAATTTGAGCGATCTATAACTTGCACGGTGTTTTTACCATTCCAGATAAGCCAGTTGAAGTGGCAGTGGGCAAGGCACACAGCACGCTGTTCTGCGTGATGTGTGCCTGTGATGGCCGATGGGGCCAGAAGGTTCTGGAATGGAGACCACGGACCGGCAAGCGTAGCGTAGGTCGTCCACCGACAAGGTGGACTGACGACCTGATAAAGGTAGCAGGATGACGATGCAGGCCGCGTCCAACCGGTCCTTTTGGAAATTTCTGGGGGAGGCATATGTTCAGTAGTGGACGTCCTACGGTTGAGATGATGATGATGATGATGAATCGGAAGATCACTCAAACCTTTGCAATAGACCAATATCTTCGCTTGCGATTATCATAAAAAATCCACTTTTCATCATACGTCACAATTCGATCCAAAATCCTTTCATTTCTATTCATCATCATCAGCCCACATTCGTCAACTGCTGGACATAGGCCTCTCCTAAAGTACGCCATAGAGCTCGGTCTTCAGCTCTCTGTATCCATTTACTGCCAGCCGCCTTCCGCAGGTCGTCTCTCCACCTGGCCGCAGGGCGTACCCTACACTCCGTTTGCCTAAACGTGGTCTCCACTCAAGAACTCGTCTACTCCAGCGGTTATCGGTTCTTCGTGAAATGTGGTCAGCCCATTGCCACTTCAGCTTGCTTATTCTTTGAGCTATGTCGACTACTTTGGTCTCTGTCGGATAACTTCATTAAGAATCTTATCCTTCAGAGAAACCCCGAGCATAGCTCTCTCCATAGCTCGCTGAGCGACCTTAAATTTGTAGACTAGTCCCACAGTGAGTGTCCAAGTTTCAGCTCCATAGGTCATGATGGGTAGGACACACTGATTAAATACTTTCGTCTTTAGGCACTGTGGTATGGACGACGTGAAGACTTTTCGTAGCTTGCCGAATGCTGCCCAGCCCAACTGGATTCTTCTGTTGGCTTCCCTCTCAAAGTTGTTTCTACCCAATTGCAAAATTTGTCCAAGGTAGACATACTCATGGACAACTTCGAGAGTTATACCATTGACTATAATCGGTTCCGGGTTAACGAGATCGTTAAACATGATCTTAGTTTTATCCACGTTCATGCCGAGACCGATGCGTCGTCGTGAACAATCAGCTAGGCCAGACATCATCGATTGCAGTTCCTGCAGCGACTCCGCCATAAGGACAATATCATCAGCAAATCGAAGGTGTGTGATGTGCTCTCCGTTAATATTGATGCCCATACCTTTCCAGTCCAACATCCTAAACATATCTTCCAGGGTACTGTTAAACAGTTACGGAGATATAACATCTCCCTGTCTAACTCCCCTTCGCAATGGGATATGTTTAGATTGTTGGTTCTGTACTTGGACACTCATATTTGCGGCGTCATACAGATATCTCAACACCTCGATGTATCGCCAGTCCACTTGGCAACGCTGCAGAGACTCCAGAACAGTCCAGGTTTCGACAGAGTCAAAGGTTTTCTCATAGTCCATGAATGCAAGACACAGTGGCTGGTTATACTCTTCAGACTTCTGTATAACCTGCCTAACTGTGTGTATGTGGTCTATGGTGCCAAACCCTCGTCGGAACCCGGCCTGTTCAGGAATGCGTCAAATCTTCTTGCGAGACGATTTGAAATGACCCTCGAAAACAACTTGTAAACGTGGCTCAGGAGTGAAATAGGTCTATAGTTCTTCAAGAGGGTTTTGTCGCCTTTCTTAAAGAATAAAATGACTATACTCTTGCTCCACGCTCTCATTTCTTTATTAACGAAGTATTATTAACAAGGTAAGGCAGATTCTGCAGATCAGTCCAATCATGAGGTACCTACTCAATTATGACTAGGTAATTATTAATTTGCTATTATTTTACAAGTCTTAATTTTACCGATTTTGTTCATATGGGTAATATTGTGAGTATGCTAACATCAAACCATGCCGCTAATTCCTTGATAGTTTGATTCGGAACGGCTTCCACCATCTCCTTCAATGCATCGTTATTTAGATAGATAGATAGATACCTAATTCTTTATTGTTACACCACTTAATAAACAAAAATAACATAAAAGTAAAAGAAAGCTTAAAATAAAGTGTTACAATGGGCGGCCTTATCACTAATAATGATCTCTTCCAGGCAACCTTAGGATGGAGAGGAAATACAGGAATAACAAGACGGGGCGTAATATAAAGATAAAGGTACAATCAAATCAAGACAATAATACATTACTAAATCAAATTAATAATAAATTATAAACAAGAAAAGAAAAATATCTACTAATACATAAAAATACACTAATACATATTGAAATATATATATAAACATTGTGCACGCCTGATAGTAACTGGTAATAAGTTCCATAAGCGAACAGCTTTCACTGAAAAAGAGTGATCATAAAATACTGTGCCATGCTGAGGCATACTGAGGGCTAGATTTATCTGATAGACTGGACTTCCTCGTGGTTCATTCTTCAAGTTTCCACTAAGAAAGCGGTTAAACCAAAAGCGCACGGTGCATTTCGTTAACCGTAAGTATCCTCTCTAAATATTTCGAATTAGGTATTAAATTAATTATTATTATAAAATATTAAACTGTGTAACATAAATCAATGACCAGTATTCATTGTAGTATACATACTCTAATCCACAAACTATAAGATACTACGTGTCTCTAATCTATGATTGTAGTCTTTGTCAATGACTTGCTTTTTACGTTAAAAACTGAATGTAAAAATAATTGAAAGTCAAACAATCAAATGCTTTATTTTTTTTTAATTTTAAAATGTTATTGTTTTTATGTGAAAAAAGTTTCACTTCAAAATAGACTACTATAAAAGTTTAATTTTAATTCTAAGTGGTTAGTGCGATAAATCGGCAATGTCATATTTAAACCCCTATTTTGTATACTAGTAACTCTATTAACCATTGGCCGCGGTTGTAAGGAAGAAACATGCAGGTTAGGTATAGAGTTTAGCCTCGTTTTTAAAGAGAGACGAAAATGTTGGGTGATATAAAGTAAAGAGAGGCGTCCCAAAAATCTTCAATAAAATGAGTCTTTACTTTATATTATTCACACACAACAGATATTCAAAACTTCGATCTACAAAAAACCGTCGCCTTTATGGAAGCGTGGCCTTGCAATATTGACTACTGACCATTTCTCGTAAAAACTTTACTGACCATTTTCGACCCCTGCCTATATGATATTAGTGTGAGGTGATTAGAAGTGAAAAATAGGTTTACGCAAATAAATTAATTTTTTATTCACTGTGATGTTTATTTTACTCTAGCAACACAGTAAGTATTAATGAATTCGTTGAAATACTATTAGAAACAGGCAGCCACTGGATCAGTTATGCTCATATTAGAAATTCCTCTCTAAAGTCAGGTAAGTACTTAATGTGCGTAAGTACCAAATGTTATTAAAATCGATTGGTAAATAGCGCCGCAAGCAAACTTATCCCCTTTTAAAAAAAATCACTGACACAAGATCAAGTTTCATAAACTTTGGTTAAAAAAATGCGACCTGTGGGTCTACCATGAGTTTACAACATTGAAAAAATGTATGAAAAAAGAACAGTGCCACCTCGCGGTCAATTGTAGAACTAAAATTGACAGCGAGTACGCCAATCACAAGCTTAATAGGTAGGCGAGATCGAGTATCGACTATAGATGACATTTATGTTGCCAACTCATGGTAGAGCTACTGTTCATGAGGACCCACATACAAGCTAACAAACATACGGACAGTTGAGAATCTATTTGGCCAGTTAAAGCAGAGACGCTTCGCTCGCTCCGTCAATAATGTTAGAATGTTGAAGAAAATTAAAAGAACATCATAATAAGTATAAAAATGTTTTATTTAACTTTTACCTACTTACACGTTTTAGTTTCGTGAGAGACTTTACTTCTATGTCAAGTTTAGAAATAGAAATCGATCGCTACGGCATCACACTTGACGCAGGAAGGAAACTCTCTCACGGTCCCGCAATATTTACAAACATTAACAGGTTAAATGTAACTACACCAAACAATCAATAAACAATTATCACAAATGAAATGCCTTTTTATACTTTAATTTCAAAATCACAACTCAAACTTTATGCGTAGTTTGAGTTCTTAGATGTTAGTCTAATAGCTACGCACAAATAATGTCAGGAAGCATAACTCAGAACAAATTCCACACAAAAGTGGTCCTTCAAACCAAAACGACGTGTGATTCCAAATACGAATTACTTCAGAGGTTACAAATAGACATGTTCGGTGATTGGTTTAACTTTCAGAAGGAAAGCAGGGATTGGTCCACGCGCGTGCTGCAACGTCTACTATGACAGCTGAGTCATAGCGGCGTGAACGATGTTATTGATTTAGCACGACTTTTATTGGGTCATTTTTTTAAGGCAGTTACTTTTCCTGATATTATTTCTTCGTAGTCTAGTAGTATGTATATAGTAATAAATAATAACTAATTCAAATACTTACATTCATTATTATAACAATTAAATTACATCAAATAAGAAAAAAAATATGGCAAAAAATATGTTTCCATTTCATTTCTATATACAAGTATGTATTAAACACATAATACAATACGTACATACAATATCATCAATTAATAATTATTCATAACCTAATACATATATTCAGAACTAGACGTACAGATCTATTTAACACTAAAATTAATTGCATGTGAAATGAAGAGTTATTAAAAAACTGCGCTAGGGACGTTATTCTGAAACATTTTAGGCCCCAGATACACGAGCAGCTTGGAGCAGTCAGCATGGACTGCTTCAAGCTGCGACTGCACAGTGAACTACAGTCTTCTACGTACACACGAAACCGCTCGAGCAGTTGCAAATGCTTCGGGCGATTGGCGGTCAAGCAGTCGCCAGGCATACACGGACTGCTCGAGCTGTCGACTGCTCTCGCGCAGTTACCTCCACCCGCGCTCTTCATTCCACGTCGCGCGCTTCCCGCCCCCGAATTGAATTTGTGACTTGTTGGGCACTTAATAACAACTGCTCGAACAGTTATCAATGGCAGCTGTTGACTATGACTGCAAGAGCGATCACTGTATAACTGCTCGAGCAGTCCGCGTGTATCGGCTCTTAGAGTTAAGAATAAAAGAGGATAGAAATGTCTACAGCCCACACGATGGGTAATTAGTGACAATTAACAAATCGCCATTTGTGAACACCTGTGATCAACCACGTAGCGATCATTTGTGATGAACCATTTAGAACTCCATATAACTACACGCAACCATTCTCATTTAATCTAATCCTTTACAATTTATTCTGTCCGAATCAGCAAACCTCATTAGAGGCAAGTTTCATTCATAAATCTATTGTTATGTTTTGTCCTGATGCGGACAGATTAATAACTCTTACATTTAATGGAAGTGCATAAACTTTATAAAAAAATGTTATTTAACGAACTCAACTTTAATAGAATAAAATAATCGTATTTAAGTATGCCGCAATATATGAAATCTTGCTATAACTCTCGGAGAGCCTCATTGTTTATGGTTTTTCCCGTCCAGTGTCTACTTCTATCGGTGTCTTTCAGAACTACGCATAAAAATTCAGATAAAAATACTACACTCGAATAGTTTGACCCAACTAAAAACAAGTTTATACCTGTTGTGAGTTACAAACCAGAGGTATAAAACTGAGTATACATTAGGAATACGTGTGTGCGACATGCCATAGCACTTTTTTTACGTACACAAGGTTGACGCGCGACACGCGACGGGTTAAATGAAGGCAATGGCAAATTAAATTTCATTAACCTAAAGGTTACAGTAAAAACTCATCGACTATTGCTAACCTAAACTGGCTCTTAGTGGCCTTCTATAACTATCAGCCTACGGAACCGTTGCAAATATAAATAAGTAAACAATATATCGCTAAAATAAAAAAGTATGTATGCAATATAATGTTATTGAACTCGCGTTCATTATAATTTAGTTATCGCACCGCACTCGACATCCTGCAGAAGGGTTCCGGACGGAGCGTGCACATGCGCGCATCGCGATATCCACAACGCGTCACTCTCGCGATAATATTACAAAAATATGTATGTAAAACTAAAGTTTAACCACACACGTTGCAGTTCCTGGAAAAGTAGGTTAATTTCTGCGAAATCTGTTGTAATATTGGCCAAATATGGCGAATTGCGACTCAACGGGTTAAACATAACATAGAAAACAATTGGCGAGGACGTTTGGCTTGCAGGTGCTATAAGAAGTAGTTGTAATGTAAAATATAAGCTTGGTTTGATTGGTGTATAGGTTAGCGGCCAATTAACCCATGTCGAAGTTTTCTGGCCGCCCGAAAGCCTTCGGCATAGCCTAACGACTGTTGTCCTAGGACTCATGTATGCAAAAATATTTGCATGCCTAGATAGGCAAAGTACAGGTAAGGTCTACATTTAAATTAACATCTGTTTTGTACCTGTATTTTATGCAAATAAATAATCTTGAACCTTGAATCTTGGTCTTGTTTTTTAAATTCATTTCTTTATTTTTTAATCTTGACTAACAACCGGGACCGACGCCTTAACGTGCCTTCCGAATCACGGAAGCGCTCGGTTGAAAAATTCAACTAGCGGTCACCCATCCAACTCCTGACCGCAGCAAGCGATGCTTAACTTGTTGATCGGTTAAGATCGTCAAGTCAAGCTCCGCTACGAGCGCTTCATATGGAAGAGTTATAATTTATTAGTATAATTTAAAACATAATGTAAACATTGTTTAAATAGTCCCCGCCTGCTGTGAGACATAAGTTACCCTACAGTGATATTTAAACAGCTTTTAACGTGTTACTCCACTTCTTTGGCGCAAGTATTAATATTAGTTTGTGTGCAGACGTAAGCATAACTTTGATCTGCATTACTATAACATAAACTACATTAATAAATCATATATTTAAGTAAATATATTAATACTTTTTCCTAAATGGTATAATAATGTAATTCAGGAATAAAAGAGATAGACATGCCACCGCATAGACATACTGATTACAGATATAATATCGTATGAAAATCAAAATTAGAGTACCTACATGGATGGATGTATGAGGCATATGTTCAGTAGTGGACGTCCTACGGCTGAGATGATGATGATGATGATGATCACAGCGGTGTCTGTACAACTACAGTAAAAATACAATTTCCTTGCCTCCTAGCAGACTAACCCGCAGTTTCTAGAACTTTTGTCAATGCCCAAGGCACGAACTTGATTGTTGTTCGACACAAGTTGACGAACTAAATACTAAACGCTTATTGGTCAATGGTATTCTATGACGCGATATGTGACCAATCAGCGGTCAGTATTCCGCCTGTTAGGTGATCAAACTTTGACTAACGTTACAGAAACTGGAGGTTAGACTCCTGGTCAATGCGAACAATTGTTAACAATATATGTATCCGCGTAACCTCTGGAGTAATACCCTCAAGCAGAACAATGTATTCGCACGGGTGTATGTAGGGAAGACCTTAAGACCCCAGGGCAGGCGGCGTGGAGCGGCCGTCGTGGTGCTGGTCCTGGGGCGAGCCGCTGTCGTGCACGAGCCGCTGCCGCTCGCGGTACATGGACACCGCGATGTTCTGCAGCTGGTGGTAGCGGCACACCTTCAGCGTGGAGAACACGCACAGGCCCACCCACGTCGCGAACAGGGCCCAAGCGCCGAACTGCAATAGGGCACGTGGTACTACACATACGGTCGCACGACGGGAGGTTATGGCGCGATCGAAAGCCGAGCCTACTACGCGAACGAGGCCGAGGGCAGTCGCTAGTTAAATATAACTTCAAAACATACTTGTGAAAGTCAATAATTATTTAATTTAGGTACATAACAATACAATACAATACAAATAGTTTATTGACATAAAGCGGGAGCCTCTGGCACAAGTATTTTTATACTTAAAAGAAGGTCCCCACCTTGTGTGTGTGTGTGTAAACATTTTTTTGGTTACAGGAATAAAAACATTTTGATTACTTTGATGTGATGTAACCATAGAGGAAACAATGCAATACGCTTGTGTAGAATTAATGTGTAATAGATTTAGATTTACCTGTACTGAGCCGATCTCCATGTAGAAGCCGCTGGTAGAGATTCCGTCTCTCTTGTCTATGTCCTGGCCCGCCGCTATCTCACAGCTGGAAGAAGGACCGACAGTTAGACCATTTACCCGGCGTTACCACCAGTAGGTACTTGTAGGTACTTAGACTACACATAAGTAAGCTATAGAGCGCGCGTATCGCTCCGGTCCGTTTGTGCCGATCGTAAGCAGATGTTATATACAGGGCTGTATTATGTGTGTTACGAAATTGTGTGACGTGACACACGTGAATATTATAAAGTTAGTGTTCATTACGAGATAGCTTATTCTAAACTGGATCTATAAATAAATAAATAATATCTGATGTTTCTTGTGTTGTGCATTAGAAGTTTTAAATCTTTTTTTTTTAATTTTGTGGTATAAGTGTGGGTACACAACGATAGTGATTAAAGAATTTGTGCTCAAAGAAATACTTTGTATCAGTCTAAACGGAATTTTCTTATAATAGGTCATAAAATCATCTCCATTCACGCTCAATACTTCATATTAATCCAACAGACACACAAAATAATATATTGCTTTTGAGAGTTATTAATATTATAAGTATATAATATATAATAATATACATACTAAGTATTAATAATACTCTTTATGGATCAATAATTCATGACGAACACACAATTGCATCATGTAACACAAATGATGTAAATTTCCCGTGTGTGATGGTACACAGTTTGTGAGCCTTACCCAGATGCTTGTCGAACAGAGGAATAGGCAGGTACCGTACAACACTTACAACATCACAACTATCATTCAAAGTTATAATGAAGCACTCTTCGTTGAATACTGAATATTTACGGCTCGCTATCCGCCTACTCTACGCTCGGGGCTCGCATACAGTGAAATAAAGAACGAAAAACGGCGAAAAAATGGAAGAAAACGGACAATTTGCACGTTAATTGAAGCATCTTGTAGCTGGTTCGTCCGAAGTTTCCCTCGCAGGATTGCTGGCGTCGATTCGAACAGTCTCATCCGGTAAAGCGAATGATTAGAGGCATTGGGGCCGAAACGACTTCAACCTATTCTCAAACAGCCTATATGTTTGTCGAGTTGACTTTACCTGCGCGTACCTGCACTCGCAGCTAACTTCCGGCCCGCCATTAAGTTTGAATCGCACTATGGTAGGCGGCAGCGTTTCAAGTAAGCAAATCTGTGATTACACGAATATTGACCTGGTTGTGTTCAACCACACCCGGTGATACCTATTTGTGAAATACAGTTGGGGTTATCTTACTTATACACGTCACTGATTTGCTTTATTATAATGTTCAAAAAGAATGTTTACTTGAAATGGGCGGCGATAACATGTCGATATGTCTTGCATGATATGTTTAGGTTGCTGTTTAATGAAAAGGGCATGTAACTAAGGTAGTGGGTGAAACTCCTCTCTCTGAGAAAGGCTCGAGTGGGAACAAAATGGGCAGATTATGAATGTAATGGCTATTATAGACGTCACCTGGGGAACCTCTGCACGATGAGCTGGCACCACGTCATGAAGCCGAGCGTGACCACGACGGCGGCGGACACGGCCAGGAAGCACTGCAGCGCGCAGCACGCCGCCTCCAGGAACGCGGACAGGAACGAGCTGTCAGTTCCCTTGTACATGAACACCGATAACCTGCCGATTTACATAGTCTAATTGGTTACATAGAACACTATATTATATTATACTCAATGCCTTCTGCAGGGCTAGCACGGGCAGTGGACTATTTCTCCCCGTGGAGAGGACAGATATCCTTTCCACCATGTAATTTGTATCTCCCTTGCGAGCACGGCAACGCCAGAGGATAGTTTATCCACGTAGATAGGCGGCGGGAGTAGCGTTCTATATATGTCTCTATGGTTTTGTACTTCATAAGTGCCAGCAAATTTAAAACAAAAATGACACACTTCAATAATATATCAATCCATCAAACATGCGTAGTATACGGGTATATCTTTAGTTTGTGCATCAAACTTTCAAACATAATTAAATAAGAATATATCCAAATGAGATGAGAGAGTACCGTGTGACATCCATACGTACAACTACAGGTTCATATATCGTTTACTAAGACTCATTATGTGTATGGAAGTGAAGACCTATTGTAGAGCAAAAACAAATGTAGGGTATTTTTCACAGAATGTAGATAGGAAGTTATGCCATAAATAATAACCTTGATATGAACCGGCAAACCATCCGTACGGTTTGAGGCTGCAAATTGTAATGCACTATTAAGCTCCTCACAAAAATACAATGCCTTTTTTTGTTGACCCGAAATATGTGCCCATATTGATTATCTGAGTGATCGGAGAGGTTAGTGGCATCTCGGATATACGTTCGGTGTAATTTTCTTTTATTGTTTCCATTTCCCGATACAAAATACAATTACAATATGAATGAGACAGAACTAGTGTAACTATTGATGTTGTCGCCCGTTCAGCTGCACCATTGTGTTCAGTTCCAACTGTTTCAGTATAAATAGTAGTATTAATTGACATTAATCAAAAATATCTTATGGTTGCAGGCACAGTACAGTTTAAATTGCAAAAAATGCATCTGTTATTGGCTGAGGCCACTTAACACCAGGTGGGCCTCGAACAAAAACTTGTCGAACAAACAAAAAGAGTTTAGACTAAACGAGTACAATTTGAAAAATAATACTGACTTCCATTCAATTCAGTTATTGGAGTGTAACTCAAAAACTACGGGACCGAATTTGATGAAATTTAAATGGGACCACCAGCTTTCAAACAAAAAAATAATTTTTCGGTTCACCCTATCGAAAGTTATGAGGTAACAAACATAAAAAAAAGATACAGTCGATCAGATTGAGTACCTTCCCCTATTTGGAAGTCGGTAGAAAAGATAGATGACAACATGGACGTAACATCAGAGAGTCTGCGCCATCGTATACGAGTGTAACTACGGGAACGTAGTAATAATATAATACTGATACTGTTTGCTACGGGCAACACATATGAACCGAACCGATCGCGACCCCAACAAAGCGAAAGCAATTTGGTTTTGTTGGATATGAGTGAGTGTCCTCGCATAATGAGCTCGAAGAGATTGTAAATAGTATAATATTATGCAACTAGTGAATAAAGAACGGATTTAAAGCGAGGGCATTAAAGGGCACATAGATGAATCACGAGTAAGTGAAGGATTCTAACGATTCCAGATGATTGAATCACGAGCGTAGCGAGTGTTAAAATCCTGAGCGATGCGAGTGATTCATGGCCCTCGATATAAATCCGTTTTATTCAAGAGTTGCATACCTACTATACTATATACCCCGACTACGAGAAAAAAAAAATTAAGCGAAAATAGACATTTAATGAAGAAAAAAAGGAAGGTTAAATTTATTAAAATGCACATTAAAATTAGAACAATTACTAACCGTATGAGTAATTTATTTATTATTATTATATATTTTTTTCTACAATCGCAGCAAAGAACACAATACAGTTTTTATTCTAATGCTAAACTCCTTGTCGCAAATATCAACCAATCAAATCTCGAGGAGTTACTTGCACAAAGAGTTTGTATGTCGACTATTATTTGCGTAAGGAACATGTATAAGCACTGAGATGGAGATCGAATATATTGGTGTGTTCGAAGTTCAAACACCAAAACAGTGATTAAAAGGCCTTTTTATTCACTATTTTCAGTGAATAAAATAAGCATTTTAGAGTAGGAATGGTATAGAGTTATTTTGAGGACTATAAAGAATCCTTTTTTTAAACAGATGTAGATTTTAGTTATAAGGTTTTTAAAGCAGTAGCCGTCTGCTTAGGGACACCATACAACATCGTATGGGGACGGATTGCCTCGGTGGCCTTGCGGACGTCCGACAAGTATTGTCGGAAGACGCGGGTTCGCATCAATATGAGGATCTGTGAGATGTTACTTTAAAAAATTGCAGCTTGATGTAGAAACCCCGGTATGCAAGTAGCAAAAAATGTATATAATGATAGATGAAATGTCAATAAAAAAAGAATACTTTAGGCATTTACTCGTAATTTTGTTTTCGTAGACTCACCTATAGATCTGCACACAGCAAACTAGGTTCATAAGCACCCCCACCACCATGACATAGTCGCAGTAGGCTCGCGACGCCCACTGCACGACAAGTTGTCCATCTTCTCCCCACGAGCCATCAGAGAACAGCAGGCAGTGGTTGGCTCTGAAACAATGTATGTATCTATTTACTTTGGATTATATACTTATTTAATGAAGTATACCTATGCCATAGGGTTTTAGACACACGTTTAACACAATTTGTTTTTTTGTATTGAACTTCTCGTGAGTTTGACACATATATAATACTAGCTGCAATCCGCGGCTTCACCCGCGTGGTGATGGATGATGTTGATGATGAAAAGTATCCTATGTGTCAATCCAAAGCCTCATCTATCTCTATACCAACTTTTATCAAAATTGACCCAGCCGTTTGTGCGTGAAAGAGCAAGAAACATACATACACTTTTGTCCAAAACAGTACCAAGTGTAGGTATGCATGTGTAATATTTCTTTTGATCAATGATAATAAAACTATTTTCCTTTATGTTTTATGGTTACGGATGGTTTGTGACATGATTTTTCGGTAGTAGATCTACGCTGTAACCACCCAGCCAAAGGGGCCGACGCGATAGGAAAGTATCATACTCCTACATAACACCGATGTGGAGTAACATAGCTTGCTATTGCGTTTCGTCGGATTGTGGGAGGTTCCGGTGGCCCGATTCCCCCCTTTCCCATGCTCCCTCTCCTTCCCCTCCCCCTCCACCTTCACCCCTTTTATCTCTTCCTTCCTATCATCCTCCCTCAAAGGTCGGCAACGCATCCTCGAGACCTCTGGTATTGAGGATGTCCGTGGGCGACGGTATCACTTACCATCAGGTGAGCCGCTTGCTCGTTTGCTAACCTATCCCGTCATCACATGGCATCACTTTCCGTTCGTATGAGCATATTAATAATAACACTAAATGATAAAAATAATAAAACATGTTTATTGCCACAAAAAGTAAATTTATAAAACAACACTATTTATTCTTAGACAATAGGGGTATGCTTAGCACTGTGCTGCGTAGACACATAGTCTATGCAAGGCTGATTTTCAACATACTCCTTTTTCTCGAAGAAAGGTGTTATTTGAGTAGCAGGTTAGAGTGATCATTCAGTGAAAACCTGTTTCCAACTGACTTTTACTGAATGACAATGTATTATAACTCCTATTTAACAGCTAAGATCTTGAATATTAATTTCAAACAGAATCCGATTATATACACAATGTCTGCCTTATCAACAAAGCATCTGCAATTATATTGCCTATCTATTTACAACACTTTCAGGAAATTCATAGAATATTTTTTTTATTGTGAATGGAAAATAATTTAGTTTGACATTTTTTATTAATTTAATTATTTTAATATAATTTAAGTACTTAATGAAGTATTTAATTAATTTTATTAATAATTTAATTAGATTTTTTGCTGTATCACATTAGTATTAAGTTACTGTAAGGGTACTTGTAAACTATTGGAATAAATAAATAACATAAACTTTGCAAATAGCTTACTACTAAAAGCTGAAGGCTTATTACTGAATTATTATTGATACTCGCGTGTGACGCGATGTACTTATAGTTAGTACCTACATACTGGAAGATATCAGCTAATATTGGTGTTGCAGTCAAAAAATATGTTTTCAGTTTTCCATTTAAATAGAGAAAAATTTCATGTTCAAACAATATGTACCTAGATAATTTATTGATTCCGGCGTTAGTTTGCGGAAATCCATTATCAAAAATGATATTCAAGGAAATATTTAGTGACACTTCCGCTCGAAACAATGCTTATGGCTTAGTTGTAGTGTGCATCATAGAATAAAATTCAGCACAAAATTCCTCCAGCATAAAATTCAAATAGGAAGTATACAGAATAAACAACCCAATCAACCAAAAACCATTTGTTTATTCCAATAAGCATAGAGATATTTTTATGTGAGTATTGGTGTCGGAATTGTATTGGCAAAAAGGGGTATTGATGCATCCTTATTGAAAACTTAACTTGAAAAATTGTTACAAGTGCCAGCAGTGTTCATTATAAAGGTACCAAAAGTCATTGGTCTTGAAATTCGGGTCAGTGAACTTGAGTAAGTTTGTTGACCCCTAAAGAATTCACAGGAAGAGAAAAAAACCCACCTCCAAGGCTACACTCCAACCAAAGAGGCATATAAGAAGGTACCTTTTTTTTGACAAATCCTTTCATTATTTTAGATGATTCTTTGCTAATATCCTCTGCACTTGAGGGTTGAAACTTGGATAAATTAAAATTAAATTTAGTTGGAATTATTTTAGTATATGGTTGGTGAATAGAAGAGGGTATCAAATAAACTGTTGCACTCTGGTGATTATGATAAAACACACAAAAAACAAAATATATAAGAACACAATTGATCAAAAATTTTAAATACTTATGGAAACCAAAATTTATCAAATAAATACTTAGAACATGTTATTTAACTTTATAGTCTTATTTTATCTCCTAACATAATTACATATTTTAACTCAATTGTATTACACAATTAATTAAGGGAGATAAAGTTACGGATAGAGATTGTAATGAAATTGGATGAGATGTTTTGTCCAGAAGAATATCATAGAAGGAACGATTCAAATATTGGCAGGTAAAGAAATATGATCAAAGTCTCCTTCATCTAAACCACATTTGCATAATGAACTATCCCATATCCTCAGTTAGACCAAGTGAACAGGGGTACAAGCCTCCCAGATAGCAGCAGACTGTTGATGTAGGTGACTTTATTGTACTTAACTAAATGTAAAATACCAAGAAGTTTTGGGAACTAATAGTAATATATCGCCATAATATTGTCCTTTCAGAATTTTATATGATTCCTAGCATTTGGACCAAGAATCACAAAGATGTGATTTAGAGCTAAAGGCAAAGATCAAATATAACTTGAAATGTGCCAAAGAACCAATATCTGATGTAGTTTTGGCAGAAGAATCTGCAGTGTTGGTTGCCTGGAATTCCAGAATGGAGAGATCCCGGCAAAGACACATACTGTAGCACTCAAAGATTCGATGTTTAATTTGAGTTTTATTTCATTATAGACAAAGCAAGTGTGAAGCATCTCTTCAATAGCTTGGGCAATAATGATTTTGTATGTCCAGATGTCTGGATGTCAGGCTATTTTCCTCTACACAGGTCACATTTCTCAACCACTTCTCGTGAAACTTTGTGAGCAGGTGCAATTATTATTTAAAGTATTTTTGTCAGTTCAGTTTTTGGATATTTTCCAAAATAATATGTTCATCGGTTTTTAGTATCCTAGCAATGATGATTTTGGCAATTTTGATTTGTATGGATTACTAACATCCCGTGTTGTCTGCTATGGATCTTGACATTATTAGTAGGTAATATGTATAAGACGTACTTGCTTGGTCTATAGCTCACAGAGCCACTATTTTTATGGACCACTATTGACCTTAGACTAGCATAAAAACGTTAAAATGTTGATGAAAATGATATGCGCAAATAGCGGGAACGACGAATCGGTCACTACCAACGTATAGGCTTTAGAAACCTTAGCTTATTCAATTAAAAAATTTGTCAGGAAAATTAAAATAACACGGGGCAGAGAAAACATGATTACTCACCCAAACTCATGTTGATGCATGCTCATTGGTACAACAATGCAAAAGGACAGAATAAGACCCATCACATATCCCGCTATCTGGCTCAGCAACAACACGTTTGTTTGCGCCATGGCTACGAATTCAAGAAACGTAAGCGAAAGTTGCCTCTTTGCCTTAATGAGAAGATTGGAAAACAGGAAAATAGTCGTAGTAGGGAACTCAGGAACTCACTCACTCTACGAAAATAGTAAACATGAATGAGCATAGATTAATCAGACTATATCTAAAATATAGATGGAAATCACTAAAGCATAGAACGGGACGCTTAATTTTTTAAGTGCCATCCACTTTGACGGATCATAGTGCGACTATGCCCGTTTGCACCCGTTCGTCATGAAACATCGAATTGACACATTACCTGAGCGGAATTGAGTATCTTTGCTCACCGACAACGTACAATGCAGTTACACAACATTAGTGTATAAAAATATATTATAGGAATAGAAACACGACAATTAAATATAATTTAGCTCATAGTAATTTTCACCTTTGACATACGTCACTAGTTCTATGAAAATGATTATGTGCCTAATTACTATATTACTTACTCTTAATAAATTACAAACTTTGTCATTTTAGAATGTGTTATTCAATAAATGGATTAAATTATCTTAAACTTGATTTTTAATTTCATAAACCCTGATTAACATAACAATATTAATTATTATATTTATTGAATAGGTAGGAAAGCTTCTTTGTTATAAAAACTAACGTGGTTTTCAATCATTATTAATTAAAAATACGGGATTACTCACGTAATATTTATCGGATAGGTCCGACTATAGTTTCGACCACATTCGGTGGCCTTTTTCAAGGAGTATTCGGGACGCCCGCGTCGATGACGTCTCGCTTAGCACTGCGGGCGGCCGCTCGTAGCGCTTGTGATGTTAGAGTCGTGATGTGGTCGAAACTATGCACTGCACATGTCACTCCAAGATAATAAGTGATAAGTCTTCTTCCCCTATGTATTTCACTTACTACAGTGCCTTTCAAAATGCAGTACAATAATGTTTGTACATAACTGCTTAGAGGCAGGATACCACAAAGAACTTGCTTACTAGGCCTACCACATGTTATCAATGTCCCTATTTCGAATCTATGAGTAAATAATGTTATCTTTTCAGCTCACTATACCAGTGGCAAAGCAGTGAGTCCAACACTGAAAAACACATCCAAAACTGTGTCGTTCTTTGATGACTCTTCGGTTCCTGCATTGGAGCTGCATATTCTAAAATAATCAAGGAAAACCTCTGAGACAAGCAGTGACAAAGAATGCCAAACATTTAAAGTTTTTATAAGAAAACTGCTCTACAACAATAAGAACAATTAAGATTTATTGACAAAAATAGGAAAGAAGTTATGGTTCCGTTCCAAAAAAAATTATCACAACATTAGAAAGTTTAATAGGGCTTTGGTACTTGTTCAAAGGGAAAGGTTGCAAAATAATGCGACCTAGATATTTCAACTCGGACCCACTGGAAAGGTTTTGGTCAGGTGCAAGCATTACTTTTTCTGCGTTAGTGACCCGAACTGCCAAGCTATTAAAATATTTTTAAATATCTTCTGATACACGCTTCATAAACTTTCATATAAATTATGTGTATAAAACATGGTGAGGCTCTCCGTCAATATTTTCAAATTATCTAAATTAAATTAACAATGTCTAATTGGTGCAGTGTAATAAATAAAATTTTAAAAGGCATTGAACATATAAGACTTAGGGACCCACTGCCTTACATACAAAACATAGCAATGCAGAAATATAAAAAATAAAATAAAAAAATAAAAAGCAAGACAAATAAATTAATGTATTTTAATTTAACAGGACCTCATTATAATTATGAACCCTATTATTAACTAGGTTAAAAGAAAAGAATAGATAATATTCTTTTACAAAGTCGGTTAAAAATGTATCCATAGACCACCAAGGGATACAACCTGTTTTCCTACCTTACAGTTATGCCAAATAATGAGTGTAACCAAGAGTGTAAAAAACAGCTGTTAAAATAAATTTTACTCAAACTTTGAGTCTTTCTTTAGATATAGTCTGATTAATTTATGCTTTGAGTCTCAAAGACCTTACAACTTCTAAGTTAGTAAGTATAAGGTCTTTGACTAACGCATCAGACGGGGCACTCCCATAGAACGAATTTCGACTTTACTGGCCAAGCTCACATATTGTTTATGTATGACAGCTCTTTATTATTTAATTTTCACCTTCAGCCAAAAATATATTTGCTACCTCTCCGTCCCGTATATAGGTGGTATCTTTCTATAGTTTTAGTTTTTATATAAATGTGGGCATTTAAAAAGGATTATGGAAATTTAGGTAGGGAGGGATTGTTATAGAAAGAAAATCACATAATTATGTTTGCTTTTATATTTATTAAAAGGTACTAATTGCAACAGATGCAAAATTTTGTGTTGAAATCTGGAAACTGCTCATCAATCAGCTGAGATTTAACGTAAGAAAGCCATCAGCAACAACTTCTTTGTGTAGTTTGCAGAGATAAAGCTCACAGGGGGTCTTGTCTTGGTAAATAGAGGTGTGCAAATCATCTGAAAAGATGATACAAAAATTCAAATTTATGATCTCTATGATTCTTCAAATTAATAGTGTTATGTTAAGTAAGTCTGGGGCCTTACTATCAGCTTTGTAAAAACCATGCAAGTTCCGTGCAGTTCTTAAACCTGGCTTAAACAGTTTTTAATTAAATCATACCATGACGCTTATTTAGGTAAACTGTTTGATTGTTTTCTACAAAAAATGAACTGAACGGACAATACTGTCTCTGGCTTTCTAACAATTTACTATAACCAACATTGCAGATGCCAAGACGTTTGTAAGCTGATAATCTGATAATCCTCGTCAGAAAATCAAAGTATTTTCAGGGCCTTTTCGGAAGACTATCCTCGGTAATAATTCACCTATAGCTCGGTTAGTCAAATTAGCAAATTCATTTGACATAGACTTTTATTTTGATAGCTTAGCACATATATGTTCCACTGTGTTAAATAACTCACAATATCCGTAAAACCATAATTAACATAGTACCTACTGTTGATTTGATATTGTTTCTTGTCATTTTTCACTTTTGCCATTCTTATTTTTTTTTACTATAACCATTTCCACCTTGCTATTTAACGCGTTAATTTTAATATATTAGGTGCAAGCTGTGTTTGCCTGTAAGAGGTGTTACATGTAACTTAAGTTTTCCTACCATAAGATTCTAGACTAGTAAACATGTAATTACTGTTGGCAGACCAAATAAATAACATAAAAAAATAAAAAATAAAAATCTGAGCGGATTTAAAGTATCATGATGACGTCAGTCCATACAAAAAACAGGTGAATGGTTTATCTACGGGTCGTGAACAGTAGGCCTGGGCAGGCCTGCTATACGTTGTCATGGTACGATTAAGCCAGGCAGTTTTCTAGAAGTCCTGCTTTAAGAACTTATAGAAATGCCCCTAATCAAACTACACAACAAAGTGCAGTTATGATTGTCTCACAGAGACACACAAATTGCAAAATTTATGCATCTACAGATTTTTATTTAAATTTTTATTTCAATCCCTAGAGCACGGTAACAGAGTTCCGCAGCATGTAGTGTACATTTCATGTCTACCTGGCTAGCTACCACTAGTCACTAAGCACTTAACAGTGCATGCCAGCATCTTTCTTTGATAGTCAGTTTATTCTAGGTCTAGTGTTATACCACCTTAGCGACTAACTTGCCTAAGGAGCCCTGTGGCGCCCTCGTGAAGGCTCTCGAGTGTTACAACCTGCACCCGCGTCAAAAGTTTGCGCCGAGTTCGGAATAAATGGCTCTTGTGCCATACTTATAGCGAGTTAAGAGACGAAATATTTGTCAGAGACACTTGAATAACCAAGGAATCTGATACATAAACATTCATGTCAAATGTATTAGTAAAATGTTATGTTACACGAGGACAAACTTGGCGTAGCCGAAAAAATCTGAGTTGATGTGGAAAAAAAATGTAATATAAAAATTCTACATTAAGGCCTATAGGTGTTTTGCGGTAATTAAATAGTAAAAATACATATCTAACCAATTACATTCAAATATTTGAACTCGTAGAAGAAATATTATCATAAAAAAACTTGCAATCTGACCACAAAAATTAAGTTTTATCAATAAATAATGCTTACCAAGACAGGATTTTGAATTGATATTTATAAATTTTTTGAATGTCTAGAACAGAAATATTATTTTAACCTAGTAGCATATGCTTAGGTTATTAATAATTACATAAAAAATAAGAGCTACTGTGAAATTTCGGCCAATAATGATTTTTTTAACTTGGGGCCCATTTTATAGACGACATAGTGATTTCGAAAAAAATATTTATTATAAAATATAAATTTTCTTGTTGGTTTTTTTTTATTGGAGTTCTTATTAGAAATTCTACAAACCAAACTAGATTTCAAAGAATAATTATAAATCAGAAATATTAAAAAAAAAATACAACTTTTGAATGTTTAGTACTAGCGAATTTCACTGTCAAATGACTTCGATTTTTTATCGATCCTGACATGATATGGCGTATTTATCATATTCTAAGTGGGTGTAATTACTTGAAGAATATAGTATAATCTATTCAAAATAAAGCAAATTATAACCAATCATGAGAATGAAAATTAGCTTACCGGAAGTTGTCGATTCATAACAATTTATTTTCGTGTACATTTTGATGTCAGAACTTAAACCACATATTCTTAGTATACCTTACACATTCACGATAATATTCATGTATAATTTGTATCAAAATCATGAGTTTAACCCTATTAATTCACTTAAAACTATATCACAAAACACAACTTCACCGCCAAACACAGATGTTCACGCAAGAACCGGTCCCTAAACAGCTGCGAGGGCGCGGGGGCGCCCGGCCCGACACTTCTCACCTGACCGCGGAGCGAGATACATAAACTCGCAAGTTTTATTTTATACGTGCATCGTCCACCGTTATAATTTGAGTACATAGGAAATATACATTATAAACCTATATACAGTCCATTCGCCGTTCATATTTAGTCCCCAATAGGACCCTAAACAATGGTCCTTCGAGCCGGATCTGAACCAGCGACCTATGGATCAATGCATCATTGTTTAGGGTCCTATTGGGGACTAAATATGAACGGCGAATGGACTGTATATAGGTTTATAATGTATATTTCCTATGTACTCAAATTATAACGGTGGACGATGCACGTATAAAATAAAACTTGCGAGTTTATGTATCTCGCTCCGCGGTCAGGTGAGAAGTGTCGGGCCGGGCGCCCCCGCGCCCTCGCAGCTGTTTAGGGACCGGTTCTTGCGTGAACATCCTCCCCGGGTTGGAATCTTCAGTCTAATGGAAGAGGACAAATGTTATTGAAGGCGCGTAAAATAATGCCTTTCTTCGTCTTCAGCTCTGCCACTCGTGCGGATCCATCGCTGCCGGGATAGACTTTGACGACACATCCTAATGGCCACAGTAAAGGCGTATGTCCCTTTTCTCTGATTAGGACTAGGGTTCCTTCAATCAGCTGTCCGTTAGGAGATGACCATTTGGTTTTTTGTTGTAGTAGAGAGACGTATTCTAAATGAAATCGGTTCCAAAAGTGTTGCTTGATGTACTCTATGCGTTGGTACCGATCTAGTCGGCTGATATTGATGTGAGGTACCTGCGGATGTGGAA
This sequence comes from Selenia dentaria, assembly GCA_917880725.1. Taxonomy (NCBI): domain Eukaryota; kingdom Metazoa; phylum Arthropoda; class Insecta; order Lepidoptera; family Geometridae; genus Selenia; species Selenia dentaria. The sequence continues at coordinate 30,934,688 of OU862895.1, read as the reverse complement.
TGGATAATAGCGGTCGTCCAATTAAAAGATGTGCTGGAGTCAAGGCAGTCAAGTCCCAAGGATCGGAGGACAGTGGGGTAAGTGGTCGAGAATTTAGCACTGCCTCGATCTGAGTCAGGCATGTTGCCATTTCCTCTTGAGTGAAATGTGTCAGCTGTAAAAGCTTTTTTAAGTGACCTTTGGTTGACCGGACGGCAGCTTCTGCAATACCGTTAAAATGAGGGGAATATGGAGGAGCGAACGTAAATTCTATACCATGCTGAGCGACCTCAAACGAAGCATCAGTTTGCAAAAAATTATAAAGTTCATTGCAAGTACCGACAAAATTAGTCCCGTTATCAGACAAAATGCTGCGAGGTTTACCACGGCGCGCTACGAAACGATTTAACGCTGCCATGTATCCTTCTTTGGTGAGATCAGTAACGAGCTCTATGTGTACGGCTTTAACTGCAAGGCACACAAAAATACACAGGTAGCATTTTATTAGCTTGCACCCTCGTCCCTTTCGGTCTGCTATAAATACTGGCCCAGCATAGTCAACACTACAGCTTAAAAACGGAAACTCTAACTGTGTTCTAGATATAGGAAGCTGTCCCATTATAGGTTGCACGTTTTGACATTTATATTTAAAACATTTGATGCATTGTTTTACTATAGTTTTGGAAAGATTTCTGCCCCCTAAAGGCCAATACATTTGACGAATATTCGCCAATAACAGTTGAGGACCGGCATGTAATAAATCTAAATGATATTTACGAAAGATTATTTTAGTAACGTGATGATTACTGCACATTAAAATCGGGTGCTTAACGTTGAAGTCGTAGGACGAATTGTCAAGCCTTCCGCCCACGCGAATGATACCGTCGGTATCCAAAAAGGGACTCAACGAGATTAACCTATGTTTACGAGGTAACGATTTTCCTGATGCAAGTATGGCATGTTCTTTCGGAAACATATCCATTTGAGCGTGTTTGAGAATGAATGTTAATGATTGATTGAGTTCTTTAACCGAAAGATGAGTTTTATATTTGTTATCTTTGTTTGTTGAATTAAAGATGAATCTATGAATGTAGGCAATAACTCTTTGGAGTCGATTAAAGTTTGAGTATTTATGGAGCAATGAATTTATGGCTGAGTTATCCTTTGATTGATTATGAAAGTTTAAGAGAGATCGTGATGAGTCATGATGGATTTGATGATGAGATAAGACTACTTCAGGTAAATCTTTATCTTTATTAGGTTCACAGGGCATTTTTGGCCAATGTTTCTCATCTTTGTGAAGAAATTGAGGGCCTGACCACCACAGAGAAAAATCACTGAGTAAATCAGCTTTTAGCCCGCGGGTTAAGACATCTGAACTATTGTCTCCTGATCTAACGAAACGCCATTGGTGATCGGCTGTCAGATCTTGTATTTCACCGACGCGGTGGCGTACAAATGGCTTCAGCTGGTTAGGTGACATAGACAGCCAACACAACACTATTGTCGAGTCACACCAAAAGTAACATTTACTGACAGGTAGAGTAAGAGATTCCAGAACCTTAGTACACAGTCTAGCGCCCAGTAGAGCGGCACACAGTTCAAGACGTGGAATAGTCATTGGTTTTATTGGAGCGACTCGGTTTTTAGACACAAGAAGTTGAACCTTGATCAAACCTTTTTTGTCTATGGAGCGAACAAAGAGACAGGATCCGTAAACACTAAGAGAAGCATCCGTGAAAACGTGAATCTCATTTTTTATAGAACCATCGCATAAAATCCATCTGTCAACTCTTAGAGTATTTAAGCAGGTAAGAGAGTTAGCAAATGAAACCCAAAGATTGTGGATTTCTTCCGAAACTGGATCGTCCCAGTCACGCTTAGCTATCCATAGTTTTTGAACAATTATTTTAGCTATAACCACACATGGACCAAGAAGACCTAATGGATCAAAAATTTGGCTGATAACGGATAAGATATGACGCTTTGTGACCCGTTTCTCAGTGTCAACGTTTATTGAAAATGCTAACGCGTCTGAATCACACAACCAATGTAAACCTAGAGTCTTTGTTGAGATGTTTTTATTTTCTGACAAATTTAAGCTATTATAACTACCAGAAGTTGAAGTGGTAATTTGAGCCAGTACATCTGAGCTATTAGACTGCCATTTGCGTAAATTAAATTTCGCTGAAGCTAAAATAGAGCTTACCTCTTTACTAAGGTTTACTGCTTCTGAAATTGAGTCGGCGCCACTCAAGTAGTCGTCGACATAAAAATCGCGTTGTATAGATTTTTTAACAACATCGTTATTTGTCGTAGATGCTAAACTAGTCAAACATTTGGTAGCTAAAAAGGTTGCGGACGCCATCCCATACGTTACGGTATTAAGACTATATGTTTTTATAGTTGATTTAGGATCGCTGCGGAAAATTATTTGTTGTAACGAGCGCTGTGAAGGTGTCACTAGAATAGCTCTATACATTTTCTCTATGTCACCGGAAATAACATATTTATATTGGCGAAAGCGAAGAAGAACTGAGAGAAGGTCTTCTTGGACTGCAGGACCGACTATTTTGATGTCATTAAAAGATAGGCCAGACGTGGTTGATGCTGATGCATCGAAGACAGCCCTCAGCTTTGTTGTCGTACTAGATTCTCGAATGATCCCATGATGAGGCAAAAAATAATCAACTTTACTGTCCCTATGAGGCTTGTCTGTAGAGTTGTTTTCTGTCATGTGGCCTAGTGACTCATACTCTTGCATGAAGGCGACATATTTATCCTTGAAGACTGAATCCTTTTGGAAACGACGTTCTAATGACAAGAAACGGCGCTTCGCCATTTCAAAGGACTGACCCAAGACACTAGGATTATCTTTAAGAGGGATTGTTACTACGAATTGACCATTTTCATCGCGAATAGTATTACGATGAAAGCTTTCTTCACAAGCGCGTTCTTCTTTCGATAAGGTGTACTTAGGAGATATTGAATCAAGTTCCCAAAACTTATTGATGTTTGTATTCAACTCGTTCATTGAAAAGTTACAGAAATGATTCGACGATGACGAACAAGGATGTAATGGAAGAGTCATAGCGCCTGACACTATCCAACCGAATTTAGTGTCTCGTAATTGAGGTTGGTGTTTGCCTAAGGTAATAGATGCGCTACCCAAGACGTTCCAAAAGACCTCAGCGCCCACGAGTATATCAATTACTGATGGTATGTTGAATGTAGGATCCGCTAGAAACAGATCATTCGGTATAGGAATATCACCGATATCAATCAATGAAGACGGAAGTATTTTTGTAATCTCTGGCAAGATGTAGCAATCTATATTTGCTTTGTAGGTGCCATTACAAGATTCGATTGTTAGGTTGCAAGATTGAGTACTAAATGAAGTCTGATTGTTGATACCTGTTACCGTAGAATCGGTGCATTGTCGAGACAGTCTCAAACGGTCGCAAAGCATCTTCGTGACGAAATTTGCAGTGCTGCCATTATCGAGAAGAATTCTCGCGTCGAGCTTTTCACCTTCACTGTTTATTACTTTCACCAAAGCTGTGGAAAGCAAAATTTGGGAAGAAGTAGCTTGCTGTATCGAAGCAGTGTCACTAGATAAGACGACATTGTTCGGAGGGCAAGTAGACAAAGACGCGTTTCCGTGTACTTCAATGGGAAGGGCAACACTATTAGAGGCACTAGGCATCGGCTCTTGATAGTGAATAGGGCTGGGTTTATCATTATGCAAAAGTGTATTATGTTTACTTTTACAATACTTGCAATGAGACAATTTGCATTGTTTTGCAGAATGGCCTAAACGTAGACAATTAAAGCACACATTAAGCTCTTTCGATTTATTAATCCTTGTTTCTACAGGCAAGTTTCGAAAAGTTTCACAAGTATACAAAAGATGATCATTAGAACATAATGGGCATTTATTTTTACTTCTTGCCTGTTGATTTTTTGTTTGGGATATGTTACCCTTGTTAGTAGTTGCTATTATAAAACTTCTCGGTTTAGGTTCAGTTTTACTCAGTTGGTTCGAAATTTGTTTGTGCTCTAAAGTTTCTAACAAGTCAGCTCTGTTACCAAGAAATGTACTAAATTGCAACAAAGTAGGCGACTTAGACAGAGTGTTACGATATTCCTCCCAATGTCTACTTGTAACGGCGTCTAACTTGTTAGCCATTAAGTAAACTATGATTGTATCCCAGTGTTCAGTAGGTTCGTTCAGCGTATTTAGAGCTCTCATATTTTTATTAATTATGTCGACATGGTGACGTAAGGAGCAACTAGATTATTTAGTGGCTGGCTCGGCGTTAACCAACGCCTGCAGGTGATTATTTACTAATAACCGACTGAATACAAGATATTAATATAGGTAGTAAGTTAGTGATAGTCCTCAATCCGCTGCTATCAACCCCCAATAAAACAACAGATATGTATCATGTGTACAAATTTGTTTTCACTACACTGTATATTAACTTGGCAGTCATTATCTGTAACAAACTACGATTATTATGCTAGCTAATTATCGATTTTATAAAGTATTTTATATTAAAGTATATATCTTCTTTATCAATGCTTCCAAAATGATCATAACACCCCCAACCCTGAAGGAGTGACCATTGTACGGTACGGAATCAAATGAAAGTAATATGAATATCAAAAGTATTAAAAACTGGTTTCGCTTTTACAAACGTATATTATTGGTTTTAATAAAATTACATAACATATAAATAAATGGTGTGAAAACAAGCGATAAAAGAGAGTTAATATCAGTAGGTCTAGCGATATCAGAATTAAGTTTATCATACAAATAAGAAATTAACTTAGGACATGAAAAGAAAAACGCGAGAAAAACAGTTGCAGTATGATTCCAGCCCCAAATCAGTAGCCTGCTTAACAAAATTATCTGCAATTTAATTACCTTTAATGCCGCTATGGCCTGGTATCCAAGCTTAAACTACTTCGACACCAGCTAAATAACATCTATAAAGAATTTCTCTAATTTTCAAATTAGTGTGTAACATATCCTTCGCACGAAATGGAAACTTATAAATGTCCTGTAAACAACTTAGAGAATCCGAAAATATGATGCATTTATTTAATTTATAAGATTCGACATATTTAACAGCTTCTAAAATTGCCACTGATTCACCTGAATAAACAGATAAACTAGACGAACATTTAAAGTTAAGTATAATACGATACCTAGGTGTCCAAACAGCTGCTCCGACATAACCATTACTCGTTAACCTAGACGCGTCCGTAAAAACCGAAAGCCAACCTGCCCAAGAACGATCTAAAATATCAAGAAACTTTTTATCCGCACCAGGAGAGTTCTTATCAACGCCAAAATTTAAAATAATATTAGGTCTGAAAACTAAACACTCATAGGGAACAGTAAAAATGGGTTGTATTTAATTTTATTAATTCTTTAATATATTTTATTTCTATGGAAACACTACACACGAACATATTCTATCTGTGAACTTTAAAAAAAAATATAATCAATGTTTATACGAGTATTTTCATCTGTTTAGGGTCCTATTGGGGACTAAATATGAACGGCGAATGGACTGTATATAGGTTTATAATGTATATTTTCTATGTACACAAATTATAACGGTGGACGATGCACGTATAAAATAAAACTTGCAAGTTTATGTATCTCGCTCCGCGGTCAGGTGAGAAGTGTCGGGCCGGGCGCCCCCGCGCCCTCGCAGCTGTTTAGGGACCGGTTCTTGCGTGAACATCCTCCCCGGGTTGGAATCTTCAGTCTAATGGAAGAGGACAAATGTTATTGAAGGCGCGTAAAATAATGCCTTTCTTCGTCTTCAGCTCTGCCACTCGTGCGGATCCATCGCTGCCGGGATAGACTTTGACGACACGTCCTAATGGCCACAGTAAAGGCGTATGCCCCTTTTCTCTGATTAGGACTAGGGTTCCTTCAATCAGCTGTCCGTTAGGAGATGACCATTTGGTTTTTTGTTGTAGTAGAGAGACGTATTCTAAATGAAATCGGTTCCAAAAGTGTTGCTTGATGTACTCTATGCGTTGGTACCTATCTAGTCGGCTGATATTGATGTGAGGTACCTGCGGATGTGGAATGGATAATAGCGGTCGTCCAATTAAAAGATGTGCTGGAGTCAAGGCAGTCAAGTCCCAAGGATCGGAGGACAGTGGGGTAAGGGGTCGAGAATTTAGCACTGCCTCGATCTGAGTCAGGCATGTTGCCATTTCCTCTTGAGTGAAATGTGTCAGCTGTAAAAGCTTTTTTAAGTGACCTTTGGTTGACCGGACGGCAGCTTCTGCAATACCGTTAAAATGAGGGGAATATGGAGGAGCGAACGTAAATTCTATACCATGCTGAGCGCCCTCAAACGAAGCATCAGTTTGCAAAAAATTATAAAGTTCATTGCAAGTACCGACAAAATTAGTCCCGTTATCAGACAAAATGCTGCGAGGTTTACCATGGCGCGCCACGAAACGATTTAACGCTGCCATGTATCCTTCTTTGGTGAGATCTATAACGAACTCTATGTGTACGGCTTTAACTGCAAGGCACACAAAAATACAAAGGTAGCATTTTATTAGCTTGCACCCTCGTCCCTTTCGGTCTGCTATAAATACTGGCCCAGCATAGTCAACACTACAGCTTAAAAACGGAAATTCTAACTGTGTTCTAGATATAGGAAGCTGTCCCATTATAGGTTGCACGTTTTGACATTTATATTTAAAACATTTGATGCATTGTTTTACTATAGTTTTGGAAAGATTTCTGCCCCCTAAAGGCCAATACATTTGACGAATATTCGCCAATAACAGTTGAGGACCGGCATGTAATAAATCTAAATGATATTTACGAAAGATTATTTTAGTAACGTGATGATTACTGCACATTAAAATCGGGTGCTTAACGTTGAAGTCGTAGGACGAATTGTCAAGCCTTCCGCCCACGCGAAATTATGTGAAATACAAGATCTGACAGCCGATCACCAATGGCGTTTCGTTAGATCAGGAGACAATAGTTCAGATGTCTTAACCCGCGGGCTAAAAGCTGATTTACTCAGTGATTTTTCTCTGTGGTGGTCAGGCCCTCAATTTCTTCACAAAGATGAGAAACATTGGCCAAAAATGCCCTGTGAACCTGATAAAGATAAAGATTTACCTGAAGTAGTCTTATCTCATCATCACATCCATCATGACTCATCACGATCTCTCTTAAACTTTCATAATCAATCAAAAGATAACTCAGCCATAAATTCATTGCTCCATAAATACTCAAACTTTAATCGACTCCATAGAGTTATTGCCTATATTCATAGATTAATCTTTAATTCAACAAACAAAGATAACAAATATAAAGCTCATCTTTCGGTTAAAGAACTCAATCAATCATTAACATTCATTCTCAAACACGCTCAAATGGATATGTTTCCGAAAGAACATGCCATACTTGCATCAGGAAAATCGTTACCTCGTAAACATAGGTTAATCTCGTTGAGTCCCTTTTTGGATACCGACGGTATCATTCGCGTGGGCGGAAGGCTTGACAATTCGTCCTACGACTTCAACGTTAAGCACCCGATTTTAATGTGCAGTAATCATCACGTTACTAAAATAATCTTTCGTAAATATCATTTAGATTTATTACATGCCGGTCCTTAACTGTTATTGGCGAATATTCGTCAAATGTATTGGCCTTTAGGGGGCAGAAATCTTTCCAAAACTATAGTAAAACAATGCATCAAATGTTTTAAATATAAATGTCAAAACGTGCAACCTATAATGGGACAGCTTCCTATATCTAGAACACAGTTAGAATTTCCGTTTTTAAGCTGTAGTGTTGACTATGCTGGGCCAGTATTTATAGCAGACCGAAAGGGACGAGGGTGCAAGCTAATAAAATGCTACCTTTGTATTTTTGTGTGCCTTGCAGTTAAAGCCGTACACATAGAGTTCGTTATAGATCTCACCAAAGAAGGATACATGGCAGCGTTAAATCGTTTCGTGGCGCGCCATGGTAAACCTCGCAGCATTTTGTCTGATAACGGGACTAATTTTGTCGGTACTTGCAATGAACTTTATAATTTTTTGCAAACTGATGCTTCGTTTGAGGGCGCTCAGCATGGTATAGAATTTACGTTCGCTCCTCCATATTCCCCTCATTTTAACGGTATTGCAGAAGCTGCCGTCCGGTCAACCAAAGGTCACTTAAAAAAGCTTTTACAGCTGACACATTTCACTCAAGAGGAAATGGCAACATGCCTGACTCAGATCGAGGCAGTGCTAAATTCTCGACCCCTTACCCCACTGTCCTCCGATCCTTGGGACTTGACTGCCTTGACTCCAGCACATCTTTTAATTGGACGACCGCTATTATCCATTCCACATCCGCAGGTACCTCACATCAATATCAGCCGACTAGATAGGTACCAACGCATAGAGTACATCAAGCAACACTTTTGGAACCGATTTCATTTAGAATACGTCTCTCTACTACAACAAAAAACCAAATGGTCATCTCCTAACGGACAGCTGATTGAAGGAACCCTAGTCCTAATCAGAGAAAAGGGGCATACGCCTTTACTGTGGCCATTAGGACGTGTCGTCAAAGTCTATCCCGGCAGCGATGGATCCGCACGAGTGGCAGAGCTGAAGACGAAGAAAGGCATTATTTTACGCGCCTTCAATAACATTTGTCCTCTTCCATTAGACTGAAGATTCCAACCCGGGGAGGATGTTCACGCAAGAACCGGTCCCTAAACAGCTGCGAGGGCGCGGGGGCGCCCGGCCCGACACTTCTCACCTGACCGCGGAGCGAGATACATAAACTTGCAAGTTTTATTTTATACGTGCATCGTCCACCGTTATAATTTGTGTACATAGAAAATATACATTATAAACCTATATACAGTCCATTCGCCGTTCATATTTAGTCCCCAATAGGACCCTAAACAGATGAAAATACTCGTATAAACATTGATTATATTTTTTTTTAAAGTTCACAGATAGAATATGTTCGTGTGTAGTGTTTCCATAGAAATAAAATATATTAAAGAATTAATAAAATTAAATACAACCCATTTTTACTGTTCCCTATGAGTGTTTAGTTTTCAGACCTAATATTATTTTAAATTTTGGCGTTGATAAGAACTCTCCTGGTGCGGATAAAAAGTTTCTTGATATTTTAGATCGTTCTTGGGCAGGTTGGCTTTCGGTTTTTACGGACGCGTCTAGGTTAACGAGTAATGGTTATGTCGGAGCAGCTGTTTGGACACCTAGGTATCGTATTATACTTAACTTTAAATGTTCGTCTAGTTTATCTGTTTATTCAGGTGAATCAGTGGCAATTTTAGAAGCTGTTAAATATGTCGAATCTTATAAATTAAATAAATGCATCATATTTTCGGATTCTCTAAGTTGTTTACAGGACATTTATAAGTTTCCATTTCGTGCGAAGGATATGTTACACACTAATTTGAAAATTAGAGAAATTCTTTATAGATGTTATTTAGCTGGTGTCGAAGTAGTTTAAGCTTGGATACCAGGCCATAGCGGCATTAAAGGTAATTAAATTGCAGATAATTTTGTTAAGCAGGCTACTGATTTGGGGCTGGAATCATACTGCAACTGTTTTTCTCGCATTTTTCTTTTCATGTCCTAAGTTAATTTCTTATTTGTATGATAAACTTAATTCTGATATCGCTAGACCTACTGATATTAACTCTCTTTTATCGCTTGTTTTCACACCATTTATTTATATGTTATGTAATTTTATTAAAACCAATAATATACGTTTGTAAAAGCGAAACCAGTTTTTAATACTTTTGATATTCATATTACTTTCATTTGATTCCGTACCGTACAATGGTCACTCCTTCAGGGTTGGGGGTGTTATGATCATTTTGGAAGCATTGATAAAGAAGATATATACTTTAATATAAAATACTTTATAAAATCGATAATTAGCTAGCATAATAATCGTAGTTTGTTACAGATAATGACTGCCAAGTTAATATACAGTGTAGTGAAAACAAATTTGTACACATGATACATATCTGTTGTTTTATTGGGGGTTGATAGCAGCGGATTGAGGACTATCACTAACTTACTACCTCGCCAGCAGGAATCAATGTAGATAAGCGTTGGGTCGAAAACGAGATCTGTCCTTCTTCATGGATGGAAATCTCTTCTCAAATGGTTTTGTGATGCAAACTGTGTGCAAAGTTCTTCGAAGATTAGACTTCACAGCCTATCACAATTGAAGCACTGTAACCACATCTCAGATTTTGGAAACATATAAAAATTAACGTCCTCTCGTCTACTAGCTCAGTCCACAAAACAGCATTGTCCATATTCAGGATTTGTGAGGATATGTTACGGAAATAAATCCTTGGATAAATTCGACTTGACGTCGTTGCTTATTATGGCGCTTTTGCATTGCAATTCTGCCGGTGTCCGTTCCATGGCACTTATTATAAACCTTATGTTAATATTTTTTATGAATAAATCACCCAAAACTTTACTGGAACAAAATAAACAATAGAAAAAGCGGTTAACACAGCCTAGCTAGCACATACTAAGTAGCTAGGCTAAGCCACACTACAGCATGCCGGGCTCTCTTAGAATATTTGGACTTGCTCAGACTTTTTGTATGGAAACTACTGCTATCTACATTTGGTGCGGAAAACTATTTGCTCGTCAATGTAGCCACAGGAAAAACAATTATAAAAAATGTGTTTCCACATAGGGTAACACCGATGAACTTGAGGAATGGCAAATAGAGAAACGTACGAGTGCAATGCAATTGTAAAGAAAAATTCTATTTACCAAAGAGAATAAATACACTTCGTTTTACTATTTAAGCAGGTCTCAGACAGCCGGAATAGCTCTCTGGATACATAATCTAGAATTCATAATCTTAATTCCGGCGTCTTGCCTCACACATATCTTAAAAAATCAGATTGATCAGTAGTCTCGTGCTCGTGGTTCCCGGCACATGCACCCGTCTTTATGGAAGAGGAATGAACACTAATCGCATTACTTTTGACTCTAGGTACTTAAGAAAAAAAAGAAATGCAAAGGCAAATACTGGATTCATTCTTATATGTGAACAGAGTAAAGGAGAGTCAGTAACACATTACGGCGAGAAAATTACAACAGTACCCTGACAGATTCTTCGTCAGTGCAGTGGCATCATACGATGAACTGGCTGACCCACCAGCGGCTTCGCACGCTTGGTCTTGGTGTAGTGGTAGAAATGCCGTTTTGGAACCTCGAGGTCAAAGGTTCGATCCCCGGGTTGGACAGTTATTGTGTTTTTCTGAGAAAGAAAGATATTCTCAATAACAGTCCGGTGACTAGAACAGTGCCCCGTAGATGGCAATAGGCTCGCCCCCTGTTACATGGTCACGTGACCAAAACATATAATGGCGAAACGTAGGCGATGAAAATACCGCTGATTAACCCTTCGAGGATATACCCAAGGGCAAAAGCATCAATTCACTCAAGACCGCTAGACTGATATTACCGCGCCGCTGCATATCCCTTGGAGGATATTTATAGGTAAAACTATTTCTTATGTTGTGTTTAAAAATAACATGGAAGTATTGCGGATGATTCACTCTAGACCGAGACTCTAGACTTGACTACAGTCGGCTAAACAACAAGGATGGATGACATGCCACCTCTATCGCCGAGCTCGTCCAGCGTTTCGAGCTTTCAAAAAGCGTGGTTTTGACTAAGCTATCAGAAACTCTTTGACAGAACTCTATTGACAGAAAATAAGTCGTAAATAAAATTACGATCTTGTAATTTTATCTATGCTGTGCACAATGCCTGGTGATAGATGATGATTATGATGATGAAAAGTAGCCTATGTGCTACTCCAGACTATAATCTATCACTGTGCCAAATTTCAGCCAGATCCGCTCAGCCGTTCTACTGTGATTGAGTAACAAACATCCATCCATCCATCCATCTAAACTTTCACATTTATAATATTAGTTAGATTACTATGTTTTCTGCGGAACAAAATCCAAAAGAAGACACACACATGAGAAGAGAGACCATTTCCACTGAAGAAAGACTTACAAAAAAAGCATAAACACTAAAGTAGGTGGGATAATTTTAATCAATATGTACGGTTTTATTTTTGTTTGTATCAATACCTTCATACAGTGTCATATTCATTTAAAAGTCAGTCAAATAGTTATTCAGCAGCGTTTTACATTACTACTGCAGGATAGCCCGGTTTTACCCTATTCATAATCTGATTTCAGTATTTGTGTGCCACTCTATTAAAATGTATAATACGCGAAGAGAATACGCGCGTTATGAATTCATAATCTTAAATATTCCGACCCGAAATCTCAGTATCATTCTTACAGATCGATCTGAAAATATAATAATCTGAAAAAATCAGAATGTGTATGGAGTATACTGATTTTGTTTGTATGATATTCTGGGCTTTCTGAATTAATAATGTGAATTAAGATTATGAATCCAGAGAGGCATTCCGGCTGTCTGAGGACAACCTTACTTTACCAGAGAGATTTCAGAAAATTTTTGACATTTATATTTGAATTATCTAAAATAAATAAAATCACAAATTTTATATACGTCCAATTAATCCATGTGTTAATAATTATTGTTATAGTTGTATTGTACGGTACGGCTGCTCGGAGTATATTATTCCTTTTAAGAACCGAGGTTGGCTCCATGTGGTAACTGTTGCAAAGAACTTGTGGTGATTTGTTTTGCTGGAGACTAGATTCAGTGATTGTCCTCATAGCAAATCGTGTACCAGAATGCAAGGACATAAAGATGGTAAAAAGTTAACGTATTTTATATGTATTCCTTGACATGTACCAGCATATTATTTATAGCTACCTAAATATAAATTCTATGTTGGCGAAAACTGCATGCGTGTGTGTACCTACACACATCTAATTTGTGTAAATCACGCTATTACTTAGGTACTCGTACTTAATTAACTTATAAGATTTAAATAAAAAGATTTCATCAAAATTGGGTTTGATCTCTTATATTAAGTCCTTCAAATTTGAGTAAACTGGAAATTTGGGGTAGTCAAGGGGGTTCGTACCAAGGGCCTTGCAGCAATATTCGCTGCCGGAGATGCGTTGAAATATGTGAAATAATTTCTCGAAAATACGTGAATTCTTAAGAAAAATTGGTACAACTTTCCATCGACATCCGTAGAATTGAGTGGGGAAGGGTGATGGAGAGTGGAAGGGGTAAGTGTACAATACCCCCCCCCCCTTTTAAGGAAAAGTTGCGGACCCCCTCCTTTTCAGAATATTTAATTTTTAATTCTGAATAAATTTTCCTCATTTTAATGATAAAAAAACCATATAAGTGTAATAAACACGGGGCCCTTTGAAGGCCAAGGAGGGCGACTCTCTTCATCATAAAAATATAGGGCACTGATTCAGAAAGATTTCTGTATTTATTATTAGATTGCAACGTCTCCGGCGCTGCGGGAAGAGCAGCCACTACGCCCTTGCATTACAAACCACAGGTATCGGATGAGCCGGAGCAGCTGTGGCTGGTCCCACAAGCTGAAGCTGCGGAGAAGATGATTACAGCGGGCGCAAGTTGCTCTCCCAACGCACCACTCAACACTCTAGGGGTACGACATACTAGTACCAGGTAGAGTCGGGGTCAATCAATTGGGTTCTGTGATATACGAGTAAGTTGAACCTAACCCATTTTATTTTATACACAAATATGTGTATAAAATTTATTAAATTGATGTTTTCAAAGAATAAATCAAATCAATACAATAGTATTGTTTTATTATTTGAAAACATCTTTGTGCACTATTTTTATTTTTCTCCTCCAAGAATATTCGATGTGCCAGTCTGTGAAGTTTCCTTTATTACTATCCCTACAGAACATCACGACACAAACTATGACTGACAATAGTGTGGTATGGCAATACAAAACGGCGTCAGTTTTTAGTTTTGTTCCACAAACAAGGGAAATACTGTAAACACTACACATTTTAATTTTAAATCTCGTACTGGTAATGCTGTAATTTAATATATACAAACTGTCAAATATACGTGTGCTTGATAACTATTGAAATGAGTACAAAATATAATTCATTCCATAAATTTACTTATATAAAATAAAATGTTACCGAACGTATGACAACTTAACAATAGGTAAAACGAAACGTTGCATGACAAGAATTATATATAATGTGTGGTAGGAATTGACATATACATATATTGTAAAAATAATTGATCATCAATATTTTTTTCTCATAAACTACGCGTTGAAACTTTGTGTGTGCTTCTATTAATGTATCCTTTCTGTTAAAAAAAAATATAACTCCCAACTCGACAGAAGTCCACGGAAAGCTAAGCCGTAAACATTTACGAATTCATGAAATGAAACGTAATTATCTTTGATTTCTTGTATACTTTGACAAATGCAGTGTCAAAGTGCGTGGATAGAAACGTTAAGCCTTCATTTTGTTCATTGCTTCGACAGAACATAATATATTCGACAAAAGTTACTCCTACAGAACGTAGCAGAGTATCTAGTCAGATCAAAGTCACGATAAGTGCGACGACGTGCGAAGCGAGGAGGAGCGTTAGGTTAAAGGGTTGCACAAGGGTTAAACAACGCAACACAATAATTAGGGTAACCTACACCTTGATAAGGAAATATAACGCAGCAGTGTTGGGATACAATTCTTGTCGAAGCAGTGAAAAATTAAAACTCTATCAAACACATGAAACTATGCAAGCTATCGGGGAAATAAGTAAAAGGAGAATCCCCCCATCCCCCTTTTCTTTACTACTTACAATATGTAGAATATATATAATTCTCTGGTAGGGATGATGATGATGGGTGACATAAATGTTCCAAAAATAAATGACTTTCAATATTTTTCTCCAAAAATATGTGACTCCGCAATATGTTAAAACTTTGCATGTGTGCTTATAATAATGTATTATTTTTGTATAAAAAATTGTTAACCCCCAACTTGATGGACGACAATGTAAAGCTATGCCAAACTCAAACTCATTGCAAATCAACACAATTTAATATAGGACTGCTGATAACAAAAAGCGAATTGACCATTACAAAGTTATTATTTGCTGTTGATGCAATAACTAATTCTAGGATGGACCAGGAAAGTTATGTTAGGCCTTCCACAGAGTTAGAGTAATAATCTTTAAAGTTTTCTTAATGTAAGGATTATCCCCATCACTGCGTGACTCCAACTCGCACTCGACCGGTGTTTTCATATATCAATAAATACAAACAATTTGCGAAAAAGTATTCGTATCGTAAGCGTCAATGCGTTACGCTTCGGCGTACAAACTATGAGTTATCTGTGTCACAGTTGCCCTAGATAAATGACAGTTCTGATGATAAGAAAATAAATGTTTCACGTGAATGTGTTACACTAACGCAGTTATTCGTGTTAGGCCCACCGCAATGTCATCATTATATGTGATACTGCACTGCACTCATCACTCTGAGACATGAGGTCTTATGTCAGCTCCGTTAGCTCAGTTGGTAGATACCCTGCCATCGAAGCGCGGGGCCCCCGGGTCCATCTCTGACCAGTATATAATATGTCTTATATAATGTTATGACATTGAAATTCAAGCTTCATGTTTAGTGCTAATGCTTTTATACTTTTTTATAGACGTACCCAGACGCATCTCAAACAGTACAATGTACATGAACAGAATTATTTGATAGGATTGTTTAGGGATTGAACCTGGGACCAGCGCCTCAGGAGGCAGTGTCACTACCAACTGCGCCAAGCGGCCAATCAAACATTTTGTTACGATATAACCATCATAGTTATTTGATTAATAGTGAGTGACAATCTCTTATATTATTATAGATCCCTTTATTCTATTATTATTATAATCATTATGAATGTGGGTTATGAAAAAACAAAGCCCGTCGTCCATCCAATCCTAACCTAACTAAGCCAGATATTCTATAAAATGTTCTTAAATCACGCACGATGTGCCGCATTGGCGGCATGGATGAGAGATGAAACTAGCATCAGTCATCAGCGATGAGAGTCAAATGTAACACGTTATTTAAGTGTAGTATTATAACGTAACACATTGGTAACTTTTCTCGTTACCTACTAGTCATGTGCACTAAAACAATCAAAATCTAGAGAACGATAAATACGTAATTATCCAGTTTTAGTATAAATGGACAATCCAGGACCCTGAAATTCCAAAAAGGTGCTTCCATCACTACACCAAGACCAAGCGAGCGAAGCTGCTGTTGAGTCAACTGGTTCGTTATCAAATTCTGTGTAGAACGGCACCAATATTGTCAATGTAATCAAATTTAAGCGAAAACAGATTGTTCCGTAGAAAAAAACAAATCGTTGATTGTGTATCGGTTTGAAACTAGTTCAACTGAGAATAGTATATAAACAATGCTCAAGCAAAGATTATAATCTCAAGTGCGAGTCGGCCTCGTGCACGAAGGGTTCCATAACATAACATTATATATAATTATTGTAGGTAATGTTCTGCTAATTATAAATTTAATGGATATTTTATACTGCCCTTCATAAACAGTTACCTTTTTTTTCAGGTAGAAATGAGATTACTAAACATGAAATGAAATTGAAGTACCTACATCAATCATAAAGCTAAAAGCCTAACTGTGTTACATTCCAATTTTGGTAACATTACGTAAACAAGTTTGTAAGATAATATTGTTATATCTATGCAGTATAGCATTGATGCTCAATAATGTTCTAATGTATGATACATACGTACATATACTTTTGTTCATATATATATAAACAAAAGTGTATGAATACTATCATTCCATTGCCTGATATTAAGTGACAGACCCATAACAATTGCTGTATGTCTCAAATCTCTAAAGCTCTGCACGATATTACACTACATTTGTCACCTAATTTTTTTTTTGTCACCGCAGTGATTTTTAATGATTTTGTCTGCTACGATATCCTATAAATTTAAATACTCACTGTGTTTGCATGCTAAACAGAGGCAGAATACCTGGTATCGCAACGGTGCTCCCCACATAGTATGAGAGATGGAATCATGTTATTACATGGGATCATGTGTAGAGATATACTGTAAACGCCGTTGAATATGTTCTTATTATATGATATTACAAATGTGTCTGAAAATCTTGATGTTAATGTTATATTCTGATTTCATAGTTGTTTCAAAAGCTTTCATTTTTATTCTAGAAGGAACTACAATTTTGTTTTATGGCCTTAAGCTTTTTAAATGTATAATCAATAAATTTGTAATAAATAATTGTTGTCCAATTTATTGTCCTTTTCTTTAATGGTCGTTATTATAATGCAGTAAAATAGAAAATATCTTTTATTAACTGTGTTTTGACAGAACTCTCTTTTCACGCTTAAAGCAATTTTTCGTGTACATGTCAATGTAAAGTAGGTACAATAATATCTTGACCACTAATTCCAGGTAATCGGTTGTTCCATGGGCAGGTGTATAATTCTATAGTAGCGATAGTAAACTGAGCCCACGTATGCAACGTACGTAACGCATTATAACATCTAGACTCTTAATTTTGTATGAAAACAGTAAAACAACGTCGCATATGATTAGTATGTTTCGGATCAAACTGTTTTCATTCAAATTCCAGAGTCTAGATGTAATAATGCGTTGCATACGTTACATACGTGGGCTCAGTATTTCTTTTATGACTATATTATATATATATATATATACATATATAGTCATCGCCAGCGCCATCTATCCTTGGTATGGAAAAGCTTTAAATGTATATATACCACAAAAAAGGTAGAAGATACCAGTCTATTTCCTAGTATATATTTTAGTCTATGCACTACAGGATAGAAATCTATGGCGCCAGACGAGGTGGAGAGTCGAAACAAGGAAGAAGAAGAGGTATTGCTGTTATTTGGGATATGTGAACCATAGACAGGAAGGTTTGTCCGTATATACAATTTTCTCTATGGTTCAGATTTTATATTAGAAGATTACCTGCCATGATTCATGTTCTGTGTCACGGGTAGTAATCTATCGATAAAAAAAACTAGACACGAGAAACGTCATAGCAAAATGATATATGACATTTGCCTTCCCCCTCTCACCCCTTTCCCTCTCCTCTGTTTTGCCGTCCTTGGAATGTTATTAAATCCTCTTTGTTTGCAATTGCAATTTGCATTTCTCCATAGACTAATATTACATATGTACTAGGATTTGATAAGTCAGTCACAGTCAGCAAAGACTTTCAGGCCAGCCGTATTGTTCAATAAATGTTTAATATTTGCTAATTATCTGCACTGCGTATTTGTTTCAATTATATTTTAAAAGTAACTAATTCATATGAAAAAGATATGTATTACAAGTGGTGTGTGATGGGTTGTACAAATTCGCGAGTTATTAACACGATATCACCAATTTTGAATTCTTCTTTCTTTTTTAACCAGATTGGACGTTGTTGTAGCCTTGTCAGATATTCTTGTTGCCAACGACGCCAGAAGTCGCCAACAAGTTTTTGTGTGTATTGCCAACGGGATAGTCTGCTTATGTTCACTTCTTGAAAATTTGGCGATGGGACCACTATCGGGGTTTCTCCTATCAAGAAGTGTCCTGGTGTTAGGGGTTCCATTGAGTCTGGATCAGTGTCATCAATGGGACATAAAGGCCTGGAATTTAGACAAGCTTCGATCTGACACAATACTGTTGTCATCTCTTCAAAATTAAGATTTGTGGTCAGAATGCGCCTCAAATGGTGTTTCAGGGATTTTACTCCTATTTCCCATAGAGTTCCGAAATTTGGTGAATATGCCGGGATAAAATGACATTGGGTGCCGTCTAATGCCAAAGTATTGGATATTCGTCCATCAAACTCCAATTTTGCCTCTTCCCATGCATCTCTGAACTGTTTGTCAGCACCAACAAAATTTCTTCCTTGATCACTCCATAAATCGCTACATCTTCCTCTTCGAGAAACAAATCGTTTAAACGCTCCAATGAAAGCTTCCGATGTTAAATTGCCAACTAGTTCCAAATGGATGGCCTTGGTTGCCATACAGACAAATAACGAAACATATGCCTTCTGAGTTCTTATACCTCGGCCTCTTGCTATGCTTATCTGGAAAGGCCCTGCGAAGTCCACTCCACTATGTAAGAAGGCTCGTGTTGGAGTTACCCTCTGTTTAGGCAGGTCTCCCATGATCTGTGTTCTGGCTGTAGCTCTATGTTTTGCACATATGAGGCATTTGTGAATGCAAGCTTTTACCATTCCCTTTGCTCTTATGATCCAATATTTAGTACGTAAATAACACAACATCAACTGAACTCCACCATGCAGTGTTTGAACGTGAGCATCAGCGACAATCAGAGGTACTAAATTGTTTTTGTTTCCCAGAATTATAGGATGTTTGGTATTCTCGTCGAGATTTGCATGCCGTAAGCGACCGCCCACCTTGAGGACACCAGCTTCGTTAAGGTAAGGATTTAACGATTTTAACTTGCTATCTCCTTTCATAGGTTTGTTCCTTTTAATTCTGTCTATTTCTTCAATATATTCTTCTTCTTGTACTAACTTAATGCATGCTATGAGCGAGTTTTCTAATTCTTCTGTTGTAAAGTTACCTTCTATATTTAAGATCTTTTTAAAATTTAAAAATCTCTTGCTGTAGGCTATGACTTTTATCAATTCTCTTAAATTTTCGAATTGGTCACATTGTGACGTTAAACTTTGATGACTGGTTTCCCCTTGTAATGTAAATTTAACGTGTATTTTCTCTTTCTTCCTTTCTAAATCTGTACTTTCAACTTCTGTATGTGTAAATTTGATTTCCCTTTCAGATAGCCATGCCGGGCCTGTCCACCACAGCTTTGAATTCTTCAGATTTTCTAGTAACATGCTCTTTGTTGGAATGTCTGCTGGGTTCTCTGAAGATTTAACGTGAAACCATCGACTGTAGGGTATATTTTCATTTACTTCTACAACCCGGTTTGCTACGAAAGGTTTCCATCTGTGAGGTTCACTGGACAACCATGCTATCACAATAGTGGAATCACTCCAAGCATACATTTGCGTTGCAGGTATTTTTATAGCTTGTTCTATTTGTTTTAGTAGCCTCGAGAGCAATAGTGCCCCTGACAATTCTAAGCGTGGCAAGGAGATGGTGCGAAGAGGTGCCACCCTAGTTCTTGAAGCTATGATTCTGGTGATGACTGTACCATCTTGGTTCTCCACCCTTAAATAGGCCACGGCAGAGAAAGCCAGCATCGATGCGTCACTGAATCCATGGACTTGCACCCTTTCCATAGCTGTGCTTATGGTCCCAAGCCAACGATCGATGCGAATATCAGCTACGTTCTTGAAATCTGACCGAATAATCTGCCATTCGTCTTCTAGCTCTTGACTTATTGGGTCATCCCAGCCGATCTTAGCTAACCAAATCTTTTGCAGTAAGATCTTTGCCATTGTCAGACTTGGTGAAATCCATCCAAGAGGATCAAAAAGCTTCTGAACATCTGACAAGATTGTTCTTTTTGATACATTGGTTGAGACTGTGGGTAGATTCAATTTGTATTGAAATTGATCGGTTTCCAAATTCCAAATCAATCCCAATGCTTTTACAGTTCCATCCAACTTGAGATCTAACTGTGCATTAGTACTTTTTTCGCTGGTTTCAATAGATCTCATAAACTCAGGGCAGTTGGATGACCAATACGACAGCGTGAAGCCACCCTTTTTCAATATGCTTGAAACTGCCTGTGCTGTATCTATGGCTTCTTTGGTAGTGTCATTACCTGACATCATATCATCAATATAAAAATCTTCTTTTATTATCTTCGCAGCAGTTGTGTGATTTTGACCTTCGTCTTCGGCAACTTGGTGAAGAGTTTTTACTGCAAGATATGGTGCTGGTGCCGTGCCAAAGGTGACGCGTAGCATACGGTATTCTTTTATACTTTCAGAATCGTTCTCACGCCATAAAATACGTTGGTAAGTATCAGCATCTTCTTTGTGAACCAGAATCTGTCTGTACATCATCTTAATGTCACTGGCATAGCAGATGCGCTTTAACCGCCATCTCATAATCAAGTTTCTTAGGTCGTCTTGAAGCTGAGGACCAACCAGCAATTCGTCATTAAGTGATATTTGATTCGAGCCCTTTGCAGAAAGCATCAAATACGACACGCGTCTTGGACGTTACCTTATCCTCACGAATGACAGCGTGGTGAGGTAAGTATACTGCCTTTTCCTTATTTGCTTCACTTTCTGGTATTTCTTCCATATGTCCCAGCGTTATATATTCCTGCATAACCCTTGTGTAATCTTCTTTTAATTTAGGTGTTCTTTTAAATCTTCTTTCTAGCTGCAGTAGTCTTTTTCGTGCTATATCCTTGGTATTTCCTTCCGGTGATTTTGGGGTTTCTATTTTAAAAGGTAATTTTACCACGTATCTTCCTTCTCCAGTTCTCATATGTGTTTCTTCGTAGATTTTTTCGCATAATTTTTCATTTTTAGTTAGCTTTCTATTATAATCTGTGTCTATTTCCCACAGTGATTTCAGCATATCATCCATGTCTACTTGATGATGAAGGACCAGAAATGATTTCTCTTTCAAGCTCGGCGAATTGATTTCTCCGAACAAAATCCATCCAAGGTGTGTTTTTTGTCCGCATGGGGAACCCGGAGGACCTTTAATAAGTGATTGTTGCACTATTTGTGCGTATTCTCTGACGCCTAGAAGCAAATCGATTGGCCCTGGGGTATGATAGTTTGGATCTGCCAGATTGAGACCTTCTAGGTGTGTCCATAGATTTCTGTCGACAATTACAGCTTTAGAGGGCAGGTTCGTGGTAAGTTGTTTGCTCATCACATAAGCAGTTAGATCTATCTTAAAGTTTGCATCCCATCGGGAACCAACTTGAAGTCTTACCACGTGATCAACGTTCATTCTTGAAGATCCTACTCCAATTATGCTTCCTCTAGCTGACAGTTTGGTAAGATTGAGCATTTGAGCTGCCTTTTCGCTCAAAAACGCTGCTTGTGACCCTTGATCGACGAGCGCACGGAGAACAATGGTGTGGTTATGTTCATTTGTAACAGTCACCATTGCCGTCGCTAGTAGCGCCGTGGATGCGCCTTGTTTAACATTGTTGTGTGACGCAATCATTGTGTTAACTTGTTCTACTAACTCTTCTGCACTGTGGTGTGATGCCTTCGGTTGAGTGGTGCTTACAGTTTCCGAAGTATCTGGATTCTTGTTTTGGTGTAGGAGAGTATGATGGCGCCGTTTGCATAAACGACAGGACATTTGCAGTCTACATTGGTGAGCAGAATGCCCTGGTGCTAAACAGTTAAAGCATAGGTTATTTTTCTTAACATATTCTGTTCGTTCCATAGGTTGCAGCGTAGTGAATTCCTTACAATGGCATAAAGTGTGGTTATCTTTGCATAATACACATGTCTTCTTTGCAGATAGTGACGGCGAAGTTGCTGTTGATGAAGTAGGTGAAGTAGTAGTGGCGACGTGGAAAGAACGTTCCTTCATAGGTTTATCACGGGGGCCCGATGATGTGACAAGTTCCAGTGTTCTATATTTTGATTGCAAATAATTCTTTAACTCATCCCAGGTGGGTAACGAATCTGTATCTTTTTTGTATGAATATTCTTCCCAATCTTTATGTGTCTCAGGGTCTAACTTTTGTACGACAAGAAAAATTATGATAGGATCCCATGTCTCAGTTGAGACATTAAGATTGTGTAAATTATGTAGGCAGTCTGACGTCACGTCGAGCAAACACTTGATTTGTGTAGCAGATTGGCTTGACATCTTTTTTTGATTAAATAATTTTTTCATATATGTATTCAAAATTAGTCTTTTATTACCATACCTTGTTTTTAGAATATCCCACGCTATTTCGTAATTTTGATGAGTTACTTGAACGTGCTTCAATAACGTCTGAGCTTCACCTGTCACACTAGTCTTTAAATAATGTAACTTTTGCACATCACTAATTGTTTTGTTATCGTGCACTAGCGAAATAAACAGATCTTGAAATGTAGGCCAATCTTCATAATTCCCGCTAAATTTTGTTAACTCAATTCTCGGAAGGCGCAAGTTGATTTGTTGACTCGGCGGTGGGTCCCGATGATGATAATGATGAGGGCGTCAGACTTGCTAATAAGTCCCTGAGGTCAGCAAGTACACATATGTATGCTTCTTCATAGCTATCATATTCATCATTATTAAAATACGACATCAAAGTTCGTTTTTCTTGAGGTGTTATTTTAACTAGATTTTGATGCGCATTTTTGAAAGTTTCCCAATATTCTTCGACCGTTTTTATATGAATTTGCACATAACTTTGTGTCAATCTTGCCTTCGAACATTTCTTCACATTAGCTTGCGTTTTTTGTATTAAACACGCTGTGTTTTCCAGTAAGTTGAGTAATTCCGTAACTGTAGTCATCGCGCTAAAAATAGATCCTTATGGCTCAGGAATGCGGGCTTCTAATATTCTCGCCGGCCGGCTGACTCGCAGCGATCACTCCGATAGCTCCTTAACAATCCGCTCGAATTTGACCATGTATTGACTGGGGATAAGTTTCTGTTTGGTTTGTAGATAAAGAAAACAGCTGTGTACGTGTTTACTCTATGCCGGTTTATTGCAACTAAACTAGCCTACCGTCGTGTTGACGTAAATAAACAATAATTGAATGCAACACAAAACAAGTGGTACCCGCAATGCCACTTCGATCGGAACTAAAAAATATGCACAACACAGGGGGAATATCAAAGTTTTGAGTACAAATAATATTCTTTGCATTATGGATGGGGATATGTTTAGGTTCAATAAAATTGCCTTGTCTATATGTTATTTTTATGAAAAATAAATATTTACGTTTAACTAATCCTGTAGTTTTAATAAGCCCGTCAATCCATAATTAACCATAGGCTGGTAAAAACTTGGTATTGAAATATGTCTTTATTTTGAACAGTTTACCTAATGCTGTTCAAAATAAAGAAATATTTCATTATATAGTAGATTTTATCATATTGATATCAGGTCACGTGATGTGACGTCACGGAAATTAGTTGATTCAATTTGCGTTACAGTCCCACCATCTTATCTGTTCAGGTGACAGCGTCGCTAGTGGATAATTTGGTATTGCAGCCTAAGAAATTCACCAAGAAAAAGGAGAATCAAAACATAGGGCAGTCTTTCAAGCTACTCTTTAATTTGCAAATTCTGCAATTATAATCCTACTAACATTATAAACGCGAAAGTTTGTTGTATACATATTATGTATATTTTAGTTCCAATTTTGCCCACCTGAACAGATAAGTTGGTGGCACTATAAATGACGCTTTGAGCGTTCCTTAAGCTGATGTCTCTATCTCCATATATTTAGTTTACTCTATTCGTAGTATCTTATAGTCTGTGTTCTGTGTTTCATGTCAATAATTCTAAATATATTTATTTTCGCGATAGAAACAAATTTTATTTATGTAACAGATACTGGCAAAGTTGCGACACTCAAACAAGTCGCAGGGGCCATACACAAAGAATCTAAATCTAATCTAATCCAAATTTTATGAAATTTTTCGTATAAAATTAGGTTGTTATAAACCTCGATCTGATTGACAAATATTTATCATACATCTTATATAAAAGGGATTAATCAGCATACAGTTAATATTGTGTTGTGAATCGAATAATGGGTTTCCTTACCATCTTAAAGAAACTACGCCAAAAAGAGAAAGAAATGCGAATTCTCATGCTGTATCCTTTACAAAACATTCCATTACTATCATTTCCTGTTTTTCTGTTGTGAGTGGCCTGACTGATGATTGATTTAATCAAAAGTTTGTGTCTGATAAATTAGATGACCATCTGGATTTTTATGTCAACAAGTGCGAGAACCTTCACCAAATAGCTCACATCAAATCACTTACCATTTGTACTTTGCAGTGACGTGCGAACCAGAGTATTATCAAGTTCATTTCACCACTGCACTATCACCTAAGATGCGTTCGTTTAGCACTGAGGGCATTGGGAGCGTTGCCATTGTTGGCTCGTTTTTAAAGCATTCATAAAGCCAAAAACTTTATTTGTGCCACTTTGCCCACACCCTACTCGAATGGTAAACCGAGCATAAGTCCTAAAATCGCAAGATTATGCTGTCGAACAGATAGTTGTTTAAAAATGATCACAAACAACCATGCTCCGGACGTGGTTCAAAAATCGCAGTTTTTGGTGGCAAAAATAACTCTTTTGTAGCTAAACAAAAAGAGCCATAAGCAACATTTTCACCCACAGATTCCCAATTCGAATGTCCTTGTGAGCTTGTTTAGCATTATTTTCGCCGACTTAGGGCTATTCAAACGCACTATTAATGACTTATAGTTATTATTTTGTCTCATACACACAATTGCCTTTTTTGCCTTTCAAAACACTGTTAAACTTGCGTACAAGTACTTTAAGGGCACAGGTTCATATTATGTCCTGTATGTTATTATGTTAACTTCCAATAATAACTAGACTATTAACTTAACACTATATGATGAATGTGTCTAAAGAGCACTGAGAGTGCCTGCTTATATGGACTCTCCGTTATGCTAATGAACTGCTTTTTATGTATATTTTTTTTATAAATGTTGAATAACTTTGGCACCTAAAGTAACAAATAGTTAATACCATATTGTCAAATCCCGTAATTTGTTCTATATTTCAAGATGAATTTGAGAAGGGAACAGTAAATAGTAATGGGGTAAAGCTGCCCTTCTTCAAGCTCTAATGGTAATAATGAAGTATAAACAATATATATAGTATAAACAATACTTTGTGAGGCAATAATTTCCATAAAAAGCTTGAATCAGAGGACTAGACAATGCTGGCAAGACAACAATACTGAAAAGGTTCAATGGAGAACCCATAGACACCATCTCACCTACACTGGGCTTCAATATAAAGACCCTCGAGCATAAGGGATATAAGCTCAATATCTGGGATGTAGGAGGACAGAAATCTTTAAGGTAAAGCATCCGGTCTAACATCAATATTAACTAGGTATATCATCCAGCTTAACACAAAAAATTATTTAGGTTAAGCATCTCGCTTAAATTCAATATTATTTAGGTAAGAAATTTCACTCATCATAATCATCTCGGCCGTAGGACGCCCACTGCTGAACATAGGCATCCCCCATAACTTTCCAAAAGGATCAACCTAACACAATATTATAATTATTAGTTTTTTTTTCTATCTAGTGCATGCTCAGAAATGTATCTGATTGAGGAATGACCAGAAGTAAGCTCATTCGGGAATTATAACTTTATTGAATTCATTATGTTAGAAATAATAATATATTAAATAAAAAAGCATAAATAGTATATACAGCTTATATTCAGAATTTAGAAGCACAATGTTTGACTTCCTTTCTGATTTTAACATAGACGCTATTTGTGACTAGGGACTAGTTAATCATTCCGGAAAAGTAGCATAAGTTCTTTATTGTAGAAATAATTATCAATTGAGTATATGCTAATGCTACATGTATTTATAATGTATAAGCTATTTAAAAGTATAAACTATATTTTAGAAATGTATGCCTACAATAATATGTTAAAGATATTGTAAAAGTAAGAAAACGATTCATGGTATAAAACTAACGACAGGTTGAGAGGACGGTACATTTGCGCCGCCATTTTTGGGTTGTAATCAATATAGCAAAAATAATTGTGAGAAGTATTAAAATTGTAAGATGAACATATTTAGTCTATTTCATTTTATTGTCATCCTGATTCTGATGAAACAATTATTGCTACATTTCTTAGATGTGCAGCAATTTGCGCTGCAAGTTGTGAATAGAAGACGCATACATAGCATCTCATTGCAATGTTCTGGAACGTATGTGCTGCTGTTGTTCAAAATTCATTTTACAGATTTTTATTTTTATTCTAATCACTGAGTATAAATGACTTTCCTGTAATGGACAGTTAATATTATAATTCATAGTTGTTATATAATTTAGAATCTATACCAGCTATATACTAGTAATACTATAATTTTATAAACTACTACTATAACATAATTTTCAATAATCATATTTTTTTCTATTTAATGATGATTTCACATCTTTGTATAATACCGTTAATAAGTGATTAATATTCAGTTTTCATGATTAGTTTAAGACTCTTTTGACCAAACTGCCAGAGTTAATTTGACATCTAAACAGATCAGTATGCAATCTTTGGTGTACCTCTGAATTTTGACAAGTTCAATACTTCGGCAGTCGCATTCTTCGTAAAAAGATAGTTTGACAAGTGATTGCTTCGACAGAACATATATTATACAATAATTAATCCTACAGCGTTCTGTGTACCGGAGTATCTAGTCAGAGCAGTCACGATAGGTGCCGAGAGCGTTAGGTTGAATGGTGATCACAGAAAGCGTGAGCCGAGCGAGCGCAGCGAGCGTGCCGTGGCAGTGGCCGGCGCGGAGCGCCAGAATTAGGGTAACCTACACCTTAATAAGGATAACGCAGCACTTTTGGGGTAAAATTCTTGTTGAACATACTCGTATGTCCTGTCGAAGCAATGAATTTTTATAAGTATGTTTTTTTGAAGTAAGCGACTTGTCGAAATTCAGAGGTACACCCGGCAGTCTTGAATATTGTGTGCGACGACGAGCAAAGAGAGGATTGCAGATAATTATACGAGGGTCATTTGAAAAGTTCTTAGCCTAACATGGTTAAAGTCATTGGTTTTTTTATAACTACCCTCATTTTGTAGTTACATTATTTAGCAACAAGTATGCACAGTTTAGTTTATTCACAGTAACTCATTGTTCGTTTACACGTGATACCGTAAGTCAAGACAGAGCTATTTTTGAAAATGGATAAAATTGAACATCGTGCAGTGATAAAATACCTGAATTTGATAGGTTTAACTCCAAAAGCTATACATGAAGACATGTCTGCTACTTTGGGTGAGTCCGCTCCTTCGTATGCGACTGTTAAAAACTGGGTGGCAGAGTTTAAACGTGGTCGTGAGACCATTCAAGATGAGCCCCGTAGTGGCCGGCCTTTGACTGCTTCCACTGATCAAAACAAAGAAAAAATCTGTGATTTAATTTTATCTGATCGAAGATTGACTGTCGAAGAGATAGCTAAGACTGAAGGCATCTCATCTGAGCGAACACATCATATAATTACTACTGAACTTGGATTCTCTAAGGTGTGCGCGGTGGGTACCGCGACTGCTTTCAGTGGAACAAAAACGCAACCGACTCACAACTTCTCGCGACTGTTTAGAGTTATATGAAGCTGACCCAATAGAATTTGTTGAAAGATTTATAACCATGGATGAAACCTGGGTTCACCACAATACACCCGAGGCAAAAGAACAGTCAAATCAATGGAAAAGAGCAGGATCGCCCACCCCAAACAAGGCAAAGGTGGTTTTATCGGCGGGCAAAGTCATGGCATCCGTTTTTTGGGATGCAAAGGGTATAATTCTCGTGGATTATTTAAAAAAGGGTGAAACAATAAACTCCGATTACTATTGCAACCTGTTGCGTCGTTTGAGAGAAGAAATCAAAGAAAAACGTCCAGGTTTATTGAGAAGAAAAGTCTTGTTTCATCAGGACAATGCGCGCGTTCACACCTCTGTGCAATCCATGGCAGAAATCCATCAATGTGGCATCCCCCATATTCACCGGATTTAGCACCGTCCGACTTTTATCTGTTCCCAAAGCTGAAACATTTTTTAGGTGGTAAACATTTTTTTACAAATGAAGAGGTCATAGCCGCCGTGGACGCTTATTTCGAGGAGTTAGACGAAGATTTTTTTAAAACGGGTATCGAAGCCTTACCGGGTCGATGGAAAAAGTGTTTTGAGCTCGGAGGAGAGTATGTTGAAAAATAAAAATAAACTCAAAATCGTGTGGTTTCATTAAGTATGTTAGGCTAAGAACTTTTCAAATGACCCTCGTACTAAGATAGGTTCGTATTTATAAATAAAACCTCAGGAATTGTATAAATGTATATTCCCTAACTTCAATAGTAAGAACGAAAAAAGTAGGTACTGATTAGCGTATTGCAATTCGTGTATTAGAGTAATGCCCGTTTTCACCAACGTTTTAGGTAACGCCTAAACAACGTTAGGTGACAGTTTTGTACTACTAAGTGTTACCTAAAATGTTGGTGAAAACGGGAATAAGTGTTGCTCTTTGTCAGGCATTGCTTGTTTACTTTTGAAATTACTTTTGACATTATTAGATTTCGACGTTTTAATAGATACGGTTATTACAATTCGACTAAAACGTAAGATATATGTAGTAATTATATTTTTTATAATAGTTATTTCAGTTGTCGCATATATCACATGGATTTATAGGTTGTGAATGGTTTTCCTTTGAAATTATTTGTTTTGAAATCCATCAAAGGTTTTTTATATGATGATAATTACTAAATACGAAATGAATGGTATATCATAAGTTTTTAATATTATTATGTAGTACATAATTATTTACCCTCCTGGTTTCGTGAAATAATATATAAATAATTTCGTGAAATATCCTTCAACACTGTGTTAAATAGACAATTCAGCATTCTGCTGTTTCTCTAAAATATAAATAAACTAGCGGCGCTCTGCGGTTGCACCCGCACGGTGATGATGAATCAAATATAGCATATGTTGTCCAGTAGTTCTAAGTTTATTCGTTACTTATGAAAAATCGGTTTACGGGCGATTATTTTACGTGATAACGTCAGAAGACAAACCGAAACTTAGGCCGATCTTGCCTCTCTATCGCTTGTTCCGCACTCTCGCTTGCACACTCGGCTCAGGCGGAACGTGACCATGTGTCATAATTTTCTTGCGTGTATCCGGGGTTCTTCGATTTTTATGACGTTATCATGTCAAAATACTAACACAAATCTTTCCTCTTTATAATATTAGTTTAGATAATGACTAAAAAGAAACACAACTGGGTGGTTTCAGATCATACTGGAAGAACTACTTCGAAAGCACAGATGGCGTGACATGGGTAGTAGACAGCGCGGACCCACAGCGGCTCGCGGACTGCGCTCGGGAGCTGCACTCCCTGCTGCGGGAAGAGCGGCTGGCCGGAGCCACGCTGCTCGTGTTGGCGAACAAGGCGGACTTACCGGGGGCGCTCTCTCTGCAGGATATCCGACAGGTACAGTGGACCACAATTGCTTTGTTAGAGTACTTACTGCAGTGTTGCAACGGCCCGTAGTGGATCTTAGCCTCCGACACTAGAGACCGCCAGGCTTCTCTGTTTAATGCAGTGTCAGTCCAGTTGACGGCCTGAAGTTCGCGAAGATCTTAAAGCCCCAGATACACTAGGGTACATTTGTCCGGCAACATGACGCGCAACACTGAATGCAATATGTACCTCAACATGTTGCGAGACATTCATGTGTCACGAGACATGTTGCTTGCGCCCGCCTCGAGAGCGAGCGCACGTGTCGCGGGTCAGTGACGCGCCACTTGGGGAAATTACTTTCTTCTTTAGCTTACCACAGTCATGATATGTTGTTGTATACGTTACTACAAACCGCTATTACCGAAAAAATCGCAAATGATCTGCCATACATTCGGAGATTATATAAAATATTGCTTATATCTTTCTCATTGTAGTAAGAAACTCCGCATCCACCACCGCTTACGTTGCTCTTCCGAATCATCATCATTATCTCAGCGGTAGGACGTCCACTGCTGACCATGGGCCTCCACCATAATTTTCCAAAGGACCGGTTGGAAGCGGCCTGCATCCAACGTCGTCCTACGACCTTTATCAGGTCGTCTGTCCACCGTGTCGGTGGTCGACCTACTCTGCGCTTGCCGGTCCGTGGTCTCTATTCCAGAACCTTCTGGCCCCATCGGCCATCTGTTCTGCGTGCTATGTGCCCTGCCCACTGCCACTTTAACTGGCTAATCTTCTGGGCAATGTCAGTGAATTTCGTTCTTCTACGGATCTCCTCATTTCTGGCTAATCTTCTGGGCTATGTCAGTGACTTTCGTTCTTTTACGGATCTCCTCATTTCTGGCTAATCTTCTGGGCAATGTCAGTGAATTTCGTTCTTCTACGGATCTCCTCATTTCTGGCTAATCTTCTGGGCTATGTCAGTGAATTTCGTTCTTCTACGGATCTCCTCATTTCTGGCTAATCTTCTGGGCTATGTCAGTGAATTTCGTTCTTCTACGGATCTCCTCATTTCTGGCCAATCTTCTGGGCTATGTAAGTGAATTTCGTTCTTCTACGGATCTCTTCATTTCTGGCTAATCTTCTGGGCTATGTCAGTGATTTTCGTTCTTCTACAGATCTCCTCATTTCTGGCTAATCTTCTGGGCTATGTCAGTGACTTTCGTTCTTCTACGGATCTCCTCATTTCTGGCTAATCTTCTGGGCTATGTCAGTGAAATTTCGTTCTTCTACGGATCTCCTCATTTCTGGCTAATCTTCTGGGCTATGTCAGTGACTTTCGTTCTTCTACGGATCTCCTCATTTCTGATTCGATCACGTAGAGAAACCCCGAGCATAGCCCTCTCCATAGCTCGTTGTGCGACTTTGAGCTTATCTATGAGGACCAAGGTAAGAGACCACATTTCAGTGCCATAAGTCATCACTGGTAACATACATGTGTCGAAGACTCTTGTCTTGAGGCACTGAGGTATTTTAGACGAGAAGACTTAGTGACTTTTCCAGAACGCTGCCCAGCCGAGTTGGATTCGACGATTGACCTCTTTCTCGAATTTGGCGCTACCTAGTTTGACTGTCTGTCCCAGGTAAATATACTCGTCAACAACTTCGAGAACTGAGTTCCCAACTGATATTGGGGTAGGCACAACATGGGCATTAGACATAATTTTCGTCTTGTCCATGTTCATCTTAAGGCCTACCCGATGGGAAACTCGATGGAGCCCTTCGAGCATTGTACTGAAGTCTTCCAACGAGTCTGCCATGACTACAATATCGTCGGCAAATAGAAGGCGAGTGCATTCCAAGAGCTTGAAGGCGTCTTCCAATGCAGCGGTGAACAGTTTCGGAGATATAACGTCTCCCTGCCTCACGCCTCTTTGTGCAATGGAAGTGCCTTCGAACTCTGCTCCTGTACTCGGACTGACATGTTGACGTTTTTGTACAAACACTTCAACACCTCAATATACCGATAGTCAATACGGCACCGCTGGAGAGACTCAAGCACTGCCCACGTCTCGATCGAATCAAAGGCCTTCTCATAGTCCACAAACGCTAAACAAGGAGGCAAGTTATACTCTTCGGTCTTCTGTATAACTTGCCGTAGCGTGTGGATGTGGTCTATGGTACTATAGCCTTTTCGGAAACCGGCTTGTTCCGGAGGCTGGAATTCATCAAACCTGCGACTGAGACGGCTCCTTATGACCTTCGAAAACAGCTTATAAACATGGTTCAAAAGTGAGATGGGTCTGTAATTTTTAAGTAAAGTGTTGTCACCTTTCTTGAAGAACAGCACCACCACGCTTTTGTTCCATGCTTCTGGCGTTGAACCTTCGAGTAAGACGGTATTAAAGAGCTTCTGAAGGACTTTAAGTACCGGTGTTCCTCCCGCTTTCACAAGCTCCGATGTGATACCGTCGTCACCGGGCGCCTTGTTGTTTTTAAGCTGTTTCAAGGCCATTCTAATCTCGTACAGGCTGATGTCCGGGATATCTTCGGTATAATGTCGGGTCAGCTTGGCTCTTGGGTCTTTGGCCGAGCTGCTAACAGGTTTAGCGACCGAAGAGTATAACTGTCCGTAGAAACTCTCTACCTCTCTTAACACTTCCGAATAAGTAATGCTAATCGTCACAACCTCCTCGGGCGACATTTCTATAAGCGCTGACTAGTGTGGCCTGCGAAATATTTCGCAACATTTATCTCGGGACATTCAACGTAGTTGTTGAGAAACATGTTCCGCAACATGTCGCTCCGTTTGTCCCCTAGTGTATTCGTGGCTTTATAAACTTCGTCGTTCCAGCGGTACTTCGGGCGCCCGATTGGTCTTTGGCCACTTGGATGACCCACATACTCCCTCCTGACTGCACGATCCTCACCCGCTTAAACTGCATGCCCGAGCCATCGGAGTCTTGCAGATTTAGTTTCTCCCGATGCTCGGCTCGGACACCAGGTCTTTGATCTCTTATCTTATCTTTATGAGAGTACATACGGAATAACATGGTAGTCTCTACATGTTAGCATGAGTAAGCCACCGTAACAACAGTCCCTCCACAGTCTAGGATTTTATACGTTAACGTGGTCCATTGTGAACATTGTCGCAGCTAAGGCAAACGATTTTTTACTTTTAAGATAAACCAACAGCTGTATTATATACTCGATATGTCGGCACAGTTCCATGCGCCACGTTCACGAGTAAACTGTTCACTCGTGAACATGTAAATACCCCGTTTCTTGCATTAGACTGCTGAATGCATTGACTGTGTTAGTTTAACAACTTATATTTAGAATAAGAAGGTAAAGAAAGAATACAATGTTGTCTTGAGATCACTGATTACGCATGAAATATGGATTTCTTCGAATGCACCACGGGATTAGTCGATAGGATTTTCGACTTTGACGACTACAATTATGACTGCGAAAAAGCACACAGCTGAATGTAATAAAATTACGAAAGAGCTGATGTACAGAATTGTTATAAAAGTCGATAGCCGCGAGCTCTCGTCATGGATGCTGTCATTGCCAATTTTCAAGCCATTCACATCATTCAAGCCATCATTGTCCAAAGGTAGCCATTCAAGCTGTACAAACATTGTGTATCGTTATAAAGACACATCTGCCTCGATAAATGGGCTAACAAACACTAAACTAATTTTTCCTTTTAAACCAGTACTTCTGGAGATTTGCGCGTCCAAACAAACAAACTCTTCAGCTTTGTAATATTAGTATTGATGTCTTTTTTTATTCAATAAAAAAGGACTTTGTCGCCTTTGCGATTATGCCGCCCTGGTACAATTTATGATATAATTGCGCTTATCTACTAATAAATACAAACTTCTATAGCGTCATCTGAAACAGGATCTGCCAATGTGCTGTTGCACCTACCTATATCTGAGCAGACAACCCAAGTTTCTGATACTAGCGTTCCGGGCACATTCCATCAATACGGTGGCATACGTCGTGAATACGTCCATATACGTATGTCTCACATTTTGGCGTAATTGTTTTGCGCATCAAATAGGAAAATTTATTACATGGAATGTGACCGGATCTTAATACATACAGTTTCCTTTCTGCTTAACCACACACGCTGCAATTCCTGGAAAAGTAGGTTGATTTCTTTAAAATCTGTTTATTGGCCAAATATGGCGAATCTTCGCGAGTCAACGGAAATTGAGGGTTAAGATTGTGTTGTCTATCCACGGATAACTGGAGGGGTGTGGTTGGATCGTACGGTACCATGTATGGTGGCATTATGTTCCTAAATTGTTGTTTCCAGGCCCTAAACCTGGACGGCATAAAGACTCACCACTGGCGCATCGAGCGGTGCTCCGCCGTCACCGGAGAGAACCTTCTGGAAGGTGTCAACTGGATGCTAGACGATATCGCTTCCAGAATATTCACCCTCGATTAACATATGCTTCGTTTATTCATATATCATACGCTTTGGCTGGATTTCGTTTATTATTGCATATGAAGGCGAAGTGAGGAAAGCAAGCAATTTACCAATAAACGCGATTTATTTATAAAGTCATGTCTTAGCTGCGGTGCGAGCATGTCGATAGAATAAAAATATTGAAAATCATCCCGCGACAGGTAACGATGCTGTAAAAGTCAGTTTATTGACTCGACAAGTTTATCGTGAGACCCATGCTCGCACGGCTGATGTTATTAGTTCCGCAATACATCCGTATGTAATGCTTATGCTTCGTTGTTTGATCTATATTCAGATATTTTTTCATTATCCGTAAACAACGGTTAGAATCAACGCCTGGGTGGTTATGGCGTCTGCCACGGTTTGTCGGTAAACGCGGGTTCGCATCTCGTCGGAGAATGCCATTCAAAAATATATTTAAAGCTTGTAACTGCTTGGTGGGTCTCAAATATTTTGTAGGACACTGGTGGTTGTTCTACAAAATATTCTCACTAATGTCCTACATGTATTTAGTAAATGTAAAGGCTAAAAAATAATTGTATGTAACAATATGTACTGAACTAGTTGATAGTAAAGATGTGTACCGAATGCGACACGCTCGCACGTCTGTACGCACATTAATATTGTCCACGTTTAGCTGCTATAAATAATAGCAATATTTAACTTAATTATTGTTGATATTAATTTGTATTTAAACATCTCATTCCAGCGATGCTTTTATAATAATTGAAACCTTAATACGGTAAAATTAGGGCTGAATTAGATCTCGAAGAAGCTTTTAATAAAATAAATTATTATAACAAGTGAAGTCAAGTGAATAAGACCTGTACAATATAGAATCAATTTATGAAAAAAAAAAAGTTTTTTACATCAATCGGGGAAGAGTTCAAGCACAACCTTACTACTACACTAGACACCGCTGTGCGCCCGATCGTCTTGTTTGTTGACTTTTCAGAAGCTGTAGTACGGTCGTAGTGGGTAGCAATCCTTTTAATACTGTATTATTGTGTTGCGGATAATGTTCTAACAAATAATTAAATCTCAAAATGTAAAAAGGCATAGATAAGCCGATGCATTGACAAACCGAATCTAAAATAGCGGTTTGCGTTGACAGATTACCATGTACTAAGTCAGGTCTAAAATTTTTTTCAAATTAATACCTATAACAAATCTTAATTTTTTTTCTCTGTTCACATCTTTCTAGTCCAGTACGACTCCTTAACCCGTTTGATGTGATTCATTTGCTTTTACCACTCGTACGGAGTAATGGATGCAAGCGCTTCTTTGGTCAATTGTTAAATACAACATAACTTGACAATAACAAACAAGTAACAACGGGAAAATAACAGAAAATTATAACAAGGGATTTGTAAAAATGATCACTGAGCGCGTCATGACAGCATAAAAGAGAATCAAGACGTTTTTTTTCTGCTAACGGTACGCGCGGGAGTGAGAGTAGATGGCGCTAGTGTGCTAGTGTATTAGCCGGGTTATAGAGAACGTGCTCTTTCAACATTTCTTGTTATGCTTTTATGTTAAAACGGTAATACACACACATCGAACTAGCTATGTGTATATTATACTGTAAACTGTAAAGTAAACATAAAATACATGATGAAGTAGTAAAAAAGTTGCAAAATTATAGTTACTTGTGACATGGCTATTTAGCTCATGTTTTTAAGCTCTAATGAATCTTTAACTGTGATTTTATAAATTAATGTTTATAAATAAACTTTTATTAACAATTGCAGTGTTTTCATCGCCTTCCTTTTAGGGTTCCGTACCAAAAGGGTAAAACGGGATCCTAGTACTTAAGAGTTCGCTGTCCATTCGTCTGTCAGCAGGCTGTATCTCATGAACCGTGATAGTGACATTTGAAGTTTTTACAGATGATGTATTTCTGTTGCCGCTGTAACAACAAATACTAAAAAACCGGCCGTGTGCGAGTCGGATTCACGCACGAAGGGTTCTGTACCATTATCTATAAAAACGGTAAAAAAATCATGTCTATTTTATAGATTATGGTATGGCCGGTTTTTTCTTTATAATATGGCTCCAGACGGATTGTGCAATTAGCCAGTATCGCGCAGACAACCAAGAATACACACTATAGTACGTTCCAAACCTCCGGCGAAATTTGGACATTGACCTAAGAGCATCCTGTAGGTATAACCAAATGTTGGTTATACCTACAGGATGCTCTTAGGTCAAGTTTTAGAAAGGTTTGAAATGTTTTAGGTAAATTGTAATGTAAATATTATAAAAAAAAATCAAATTATATTAATTGCTATTATAATTTCTATATTATGGAGTACTAATCAACTTACAAATTTCTTGTATCCTATAATATTGTTTACCTATTATAAGTCATGGTAAGTATGTTACTTTAAGAATAAAACCTACTAAACCACTATTATAAAGGCGAAAGTTTGTGTGTTTGTATGTAGATTACTTCACGCTCAAACGCTTGGACAAATTTTGATGAAATTTGGTATGAAGGTAGAGGTTGGCCGTTTAACTTAGTCCTCGCCTATGCTGGACAGGGACTGAGAGAGGTGCGGGTGGCGGGGGCGCTTAGTGTGATATACACGAGAAGAAATGCGCTAATATAGTTCCTAAGATATGTGTCGTAATGGTGGTTAGCTGTGAAGAAATTGTGATTTATTGGATGAAAATTAATAGATAATGATACAATATTTTAATGAACTATGTATAAGCTAATAGGTAAGTAAATAAAATATTTGGCAATAAACTATTGTACTATTTATTACATATAATAATTATCAAAATTATAAATCAATCACGTATATCCATATCAGTATAACTTGATTCTTCACTTCCGAAGCACCCAACATCGGAGTCGTCCTGAGTGTTAATAATAAAATTAACAGCAACATCCCGCATTCCATCATGTTTGCAGTACTCGTCGATTTCTTCCCACTTCCACTTCTCTCGATTCAGCAAATAATCCATGTAATATATTTTTATGGTTCAAATTAGAGTCCATACTTTTTTGTGAAAATTGTCTCTTAATATCACCCAAAACCAACTCAATAGGGTTCAGGTCTGGGTGACGTGGAGGCAAACGCAACACTTCATGTCCCTTTCTTTTCAATAATTCGTCAATTTTGTAAATATCTTCAGTGTCTTCTCTTTTTAATAGGTTGTTATTTCTAAGCTCATCATCAAGTCACGTCATGTCGTAACCATGATTGCATAACTGCCTTGGTCTACCAAGCTTCATGGCTTCTAATGGCCGGTCCCAATAATCTATCTATCGCCGGTTTACCTTACTAGAGATAGATATTTGACACTATTTGTATGGACGTTATGTCAAATTTCCATCGGTAGTAAGGAAAACTGTGGTTAGATAGATTATTGGGACCCGTCCTAAGCTATAGTCGGCTTTTCTTCTCGAACCGGATGGTAAGCTGCGCTATCCATCACGATGTTAGGAGGAATTTGGTGGTATATAAGGCATTAGCTTATCATTTACTGAAATTCATAGAATCGTGATAACCCCTTGTTTTACATTTGGATTTAAATATCACAAGTGCTCCGTCTGTAATTTCAGTTTGATCTCCACAATGTACGATGATCAAACGGTCCGCTTTACCAATATGAGATAGCACGCCATGTACATCCTTGGATTGCCAACATTTTGAAACTTTATGAGACGCATTTAGTTTCGTCAAGATATAAAATATGTCTTCCTTGTCTACGAAATTGTTTAATAGTCCTTACGTATACCCACCTCTACGATGTTATATTTGGCTGTCCAATAAGGAGTTTCCTTTTAGAGCCGCATTTCTTATATTTAAAACCAAGGTCGTGTAACAACAGCCTTAAATATTCTCTTCCGCAGTGTTATGTCTCTTCTCAAAGTTTTCAGAGTAGGTATTTTTTATCAATTGTATAAAACTGAGTGGCTTTTCTTCTAACCACTCCTTTTGTAAAATCTTCTATTTTCACTCTTTTTCTGCGAACCCTTTTTGATTTAAACCACTGTTTTAAACTATCACGGTTGTTCTCTAAAGTTATATGATTATTACGGGATATTTACCGTGGTAAGGTTGTGGAATGAGCTCCCGATATTTCGGCGCAGTTACATGCACCATGTTCACGGGAAGACATGCATGTAACTGCGCCGAAATATCGGGAGCTCATTCCACAACCTTACCACGGTAAATATCCTTTTTGATTTTTTTCGGTGATTTGAATATTTCGTTGCATTTTAATAATTACCCTTCTACAATTCTAGGTCTTTTCCGATAGTCCATTTCTGCTACGGTTTTGTTTATTACTGTTATTAACTTTGTGTCCACATAACACATATCTTTCGATTCATCTTGAGAATATAATCTCATGTGTATCTCTCACAAAGCGTCCGCGACAATGAACACGTGTGATCGCTGCCCGTGTACACAGCTTGCTTAGTGATCGAAATGAGCACATTTAATTACCTAATTAATTTGTAATTTACGTAGTACGTTTGTCTGTGGAAATGAGCTGTAACAAAAATGCGCCGACCGCCATATTAAGACGTATACTTTCAATTGTCATCATTCATCACGACGCGGGTGTAACCGCGAGGCGCAGTACTAGATGAATCATAGTTTGTATTGTATACATCGATGATACGAAGTTACACTTTAGCTTTGGTGCTAGGCGCAGTGAAGCCTAATATTTGACGGTGCCCGTCGTACCCGCCGAAACACTCTGCACAACACTTATGAACAGGTGCATCGAACACGGATCTCTGAAGGAACGGAGCGATAAACTTACTTTTATCAGCAATCTTACAATTAGTGCGTTCGAATAGATCACTTATGATCGTTTTTGGCGAAAATAACGCTAAAAACGCTCACAAGAGGCGTTCGGAAAGCTAAAAAAGAGGAATTGTAGCTACCTAAAAGTGCAATTTTTGACCCACGTCCGGAACATGGTTGTTTGTGATCGTTATTTGACAGCTATGTATTTGACAGCATAATCATGCGATTTTAGATCTTATGCTCAGTTGAGCGTTCGAATGGGGTATGGGCAAAAATAACGTTTTTGAGATTTCCGAACGCTTTAACAAAATAGACATCAAGGATACGCCACCAATGCCCTCATAAGCTAAACGAACGCACCTAATGTCTCTCGCATGGATCTAGCCGCGATAGCAATATCGTAGGGTGTATTTTTGTCCTATCGACAAACCATGCCCGCAGTGCTGGTAAATAAAATAGTGAATCAAATTTAGAAATAATACTAATACAAATTGAGTATAAGTCCACAATTTATTTTATCTATACAAAATGCACGCAGTGAGAGGCAGTTTAGTTAGGAATGTTCTTCTGTGTTTTCTGTCGCGGGTGTCACAGTTTCCACGTGTTCGCTAGTTTCGTTATCTTCTGCCTTGATGTCATTGCCAACGGATGCTACAGGGACCATGGTCTGGTCTTCTTCGCCGGGGATGGGGGGAAGTTCAACTTCAGTGTCGGGTTCCACTGTGGGGTCCGCCTTGGGCACTTCTGCGGTTAATGTTGTGCCTGTGAAAAGTGAACATTGATTACAACTCTGCAGATATTGTGTAACAGGAACAATCGCCTAAAAACTCTTACTTATGTGCTACACTTCCAGTTTTCCCTTCCACTACTAACCTGTTTCCTCTTTAATCTCCGTTTCCTTATCGGTTTCGATCTTCACCACATCGTCGTGGTGATCATCACCATCACTTTCGTCCTTTTCAACATCCACCGCAAACTTATCCCTCTTTCTTCCCCTTTCTTCCTCGTTTTGCCCGGTTTCTGCGTCTTTGTCATCTTCTTGTCTGCTCTTATCATGTGTTTCTTCTAGTATTGTAGCGGGATCATTCTCTTTGGTCCCTGGGCCTCGAGGACGGAGACATCGGTTCTCTATCCGTTGTAATTCTTCCTGTAACTCGTGCCGTTTTTTGGACATGCATTCTGTAATTGAAAAAGATCAATAATAATAAAATGATGTAACATCAAATTTTGTTGTCTAGCGTCATATGTAGAGCAGTTAATGATGGAACATGCTTGCCACTGGTGATACAAATAAAAATTAAGGGACCACGTCTCAGTGCCATAAGTCATCACTGGCAACATACACTGGTTGAAAATCTTGGACTTTGTGACCTCTCAAGCTTGACATCGATATTCAATGTGCCTCTTAGGATGCGGTGATCGCTGCCGGTTCTCACTTTGCTGATCACAAAGACATCATTGAATATGTGCTTTTTGGTCGTCATGAAAAATATCTCGTTCCTAGTGGAAACGTCGGGGCTCATCCACGTCTACTTCCTGGATGGCCGCTTCATGTAGAAAGAGTTCATCATAAAGAGTCACTCTTTCTCCATGAAGTCAGCCAGCCTCTGTCCCCTGGGGTTCGGCTACCCGTATCCAAATGGCCCCACTCGCACTTTATAAGCCTTTCCTTGTGCCCAGCTTTCCATAAGCATTTTAATACAACTTTATTTTTATTACTCAACAAATATATCTCTCGTTAGTTCTTGGAATTTAAATTCGTTTAAAATATAATAAGAGCTTTCCCAGTAATTAATTACATTTGAACCATTAATTGTTTACTTACTGCGATAAAGTGGACCATACTTAGCTGCAAATTACAATCAAATGAGACTCATTAATATCATTATGAATAACATAATTAATCAATATAATGCATTCAATATACATATAACAAAACTGACTTCCCCTGCTTTACATTTGTACAGTTACTACAGCTTCTCTACAATTGACATTCCTATACAATAACATCATGTAGAAAAGTGAATACTCTTCAACAGACATTGGTCACATTTAAATGGGATCAACTGGAACCCATACAATGAAAAATAATCATCAATATACAGTTACTATACAAACACTAATACAAAATCACGCTCCAGCAGGGTCTCTTTCCCCATATAATAGGAATAATCTTATTTATTTTTATTATTTATTATGGAGACTTTGAGTCATTGACATACATACCAACATTGACTATGCCAATCGCATGAACCGTTACATTCCTCAAGATATCAATTGTCTATGGATAGCTTGTAGATGCCCTGATAGAGCTACCTAGCTGCACCAGATGTTGGCTCAGCCAGGATGCTCTGGAGCAGACACACATCAAGCTGTACAAGATTCAGCGATGTGAATATATTAAGTCTCAAGTCAGCACTTTGCCTACACTCCATTACAAGATGATAAACATCTTCGAAGACTCCACACACACTACAATTGGGGCCATCTGATTTTTCATTAAGAATTTAAAGCCTTTGCTAAAAGCCAGGGGCATATGTCTAGGACGCAATCTGTATGCCACTAAGCAGCAGGGTCATACAGACACTTTAAATTCAATAAAAAAAGTATTTATTATGTATTAATTTGGCTACTAAATTTATCCATGCTAATTGCGTAAATGAATCATTAACTAAAAGAGGACCTATTCCTCTGCCTATCTATGTAAATTAAAAACATATCTTATTATTTAATGTAAAATGTTGTGATCTGAATGATTTGTGATTGCAAAAATATATAAGTACGGCTATTATGTATCTCAGTTGCTAACAAGTGTTGATTGAAATCGAAAAATATGGCCACTTTATGTCACTTTTGTCAGCTCCAGTCATCAACTTACTAACATTTTTGCTTACTGGAGTTGTCCGAACTGACATAGAGCTGCAATTTTTCAAAATTTCACTCAACGTTTGTTAGCAACCGAGATACATACAATAGCCCTGCAGAGTACCCATCAGCTGGCAACAGGTGAGATGAGTGTCAAACATTAGCCAAATACAAATCAAAGATCTCAACTCACTTTCATGGTACTTTCTACTTGACACCAACTTCTCTTCTGCTTTATCATTCATCTTTTTAGGTATCCAGTATATATGGGGCTTAGCTCTGGTCAGAACAAAGTTTCCTATATGCTTCTGTGACTCCTCCCACCTTTCAAACTCCTGGACTCGGGCCATTTTGGCTTCTAAAGCCTTGATTGTGGCTTTTTTGTGCTCTCTCTCTGCAAATAGTGTCTTTCTTTGTTTCTGTTCACGTTCCTTCTCCATACGTGCCTGCTCTTCAATTTTACGCTCCACTTGTGCTTTTTTTTCTTCCTGTAAAATAAATTTTAATGAAGTTTGAATTTGTCTCTGGTAATGTCATACTGGGGTAGACGGCATGGGTGCGGAAAAGAGCCCGCCTACCAAGTACCAAGTAAGTATGTCATACTGGGGCAACACAATAACTATAGATTCAACTGTTCATTTTTAACCAAATCAACTCAGAGGTTAAGGAAAGAATTGACAGATGGCTGCCTTGAACTTAACCAATTACCCGTGCCCCAAACTGAAGTGTATGTACAGATCGCGCGGCGAGAGTTTGGCTTTGACCGTTATTGCGCAGAAATCAGAAATTGGGTATCAACGGGCAATTAGCGGGGTGCGGGGCGGGTGTGTAGGCGCATGCGGTGCTCTGATTGGCGCTCCAATCGTTCCCTGCCTCTCGCATCGATACGACGTACCGCGCACTCCTGTTGTACAATCACGTTCACAAGTGAATTGCTATTTTCGTTAATTGTTTATTGTTGTCGATTGTTATTATTTGTTGAGTTTGTTTGTTTAAGTTTGTCAGTTAAGTTTTTTTTGTTAAATATTAAAAAGTGATTTGAAAATGCGTAAAAAAAACATTGTTTTAAAAAGGCAAGCACGGAAAATTATATATGACGTGAATTGCTTTTAAAGAAAGAAGCTGACGAATGTATCGATTCATTGAAGCAAATTCGAAGTCAGATTGAGGAAGTTGCTTCTTTACTCAGTCAGTCGGAGAATAACCAAACTATACAGACTATGCAGGTAATGAAAACGGAAACTGTTTCTAAATTAAATTGTGTAGTCAGTAAATTAGCTAAAATTCAAAAACGGACATCGGAGGCCACTAAGACTTCAATTGGCACTGTAAAAAATATCGTAAATCAAGCCAAGAGTTCCGATTTGCTAATTATTTTCAGAACTATCAGTAGTTTTAATAAATGAAGAAGTTTATCTATTTCGTATTATTTTCTAGCATTATTACCACTGTACATGAATTTTGACCCACTCAAATATCCAACCTGGTACATAAAAAAGGAAAAGTATTGTGTGCGTGACAGTACCCATGCGCAGTAATCCCCTCCACCCGAAGGTCAAAGCCAAACTCTCGCCGCGCGATCTGTAGCTAACTATAATTTTAAAGCTATTAGTAACTGGTTTTAACTTACCCAATAAGCCATGTATGTAGTACTTGACCGGTTTCTCTCAGCTTATTGCGTAAGTTAAAATCGGTTATTAATCGCTTAAAAAAGTGCTCAAATAACGAAAGTTTAAATCTACTAACTATAATAAAATGTTACTAGCGACTCTGGCTGTTAACGCCAATGCAACTGAAACGGGCTGCGGCTGAGAGTTAGAGGCCGCGGCAGGAGAGGAATGCCGGTATTACGGTGAGCCACTCTCCCTACCTTCCGCGGCCGCCACCGCTAGATGGCGGACGCGGAAGATACATGATGGATGGATTGGATTGGATTGGTGACCACTATTGGCCTTTTCAACTGAGTGCTGTCATGCTGTGGAAGGCATGGTAAGGCATCAATCCCAGATGTTTGTCTTGGTACAACAGTTTTCTTGCTAAAACTTCGACACTAAGCTGGCTACTAGCCTATCCACCAAGCCACACTTGGGCCTATGTGGTGGATTACCTTGTCTCTCTGAAAAGAAGGCTTGATTACCTCTGTGGAAACATAAAGGGCTGTTTACTTACTATTATGGTAACAAGATCACAAGGATAATATTTTTTATGAGCTTCTATTATCATCTAGGGAATGAAACAGAGTGATTACTTTTTTGGATAATCCAGGAAAGCATGGACATATCAGCAAGCTTAATTTACACTACTCGGCAAACATAATGTAGGACGTCCTGAGGCACGGTGGAGTGACGATCTGCACAAGATGGCTGGCAAAAACTGGATGCGAGAAGCCCTAGATAGACCTAAGTGGCATGCAATTGGAGAGGCCTATGTCCAGCAGTGGAAAGGAAAGGCGAAGAATTCCCAATTGGTAGAGGTGTCAGGCAGGGGGATCCTCTGTCACCCAAGTTGTTTATAGCTGTGCTTGAAAGTAT
Organism: Selenia dentaria; assembly: GCA_917880725.1. Lineage (NCBI taxonomy): Eukaryota > Metazoa > Arthropoda > Insecta > Lepidoptera > Geometridae > Selenia > Selenia dentaria. The sequence continues at coordinate 30,889,843 of OU862895.1, read as the reverse complement.
TTTTCACCACCTAAACTGGAAGGAAAAAGGAATAAGAATACACAACCAATATTTGAGCCACATTAGATTTGCCGATGATATTGCAACCTTCGCTGACTCTGCTACAGACCTAGAAGAAATGACCTGCCAGTTTGCACAGAAAAGCAGTAAAGTCGGCCTTAACATAAACATAAGCAAAACAAAAATAATGACAAATTCTGTTACAAAACCAATCATAGTAAACAACCAAAATATAGATTATGTCGATTCGTACATATATCTAGGAAAACAAATATCGTTTAAAGAAAACAACAATGAAGAGGAAGTAGAGACGAATCAATACAACCTGGAGAAAGTTTTGGGCACAAAAAGAGATCTTAAAAGGACCCTATAATTTAAACCTCAAAAAGATAGTACTGGACACTAACCTTCTACCTTGCTTAACATATGGCAGCCAAACCTGGGTATATACAAGCAAAGTCAAAAACAAAATAACAACATGCCAAAGATCAATGGAGAGGAGCATTCTAAAACTAAAAAGGATAGATAAAATCAGAAGCACTGAAATAAGAAACAAGACTAAAGTCATAGATGCTCTAAACTTTGCTATGAAATCTAAATGGAAATGGGCTGGACATATTGCCAGATATAAAGATAAGCGATGGACGCTGAGAACAACAACATGGAAGGGGCCAATAGGAAAACGCAGAGTGGGGAAACCAAAGAAAAGATGGTCAGACGATATAAAACAAATAGCTGGACCAGAATGGATAAATATTGCCAAGGACAGGGAAAAATGGAAGGGTTTGGAGGAGGCCTATACCCGAAAGGGATCTGTTAGTATGTAAGATAAGATAAGATAAATGTTAAAAAGAAAACCTGTAATAACGGAAAAATAAAGGCTTTATTATTATTATTATTTATTATTATGTCCAGCAGTGGACTGCTACAGGGTGATGATGATGATGATGACGCTGAATTTACACTATGTGATAGTTGTAGCTTTAAATCAGAGCCAATTATTGGCACCATATGTCACACAATTTGCCTGGTTGTGGGAGGGCTCCTGCTCATTATTATATTATGTATATTCAAATTTACTTTCTCAAACTAAAAATACAACTATGAAATCTATACAACTGTGAAATCTCAATACATTTAGAGTTTAGACACCATGTTGTAATATTATATTTTATATTTAGTGTTTAATGCAGTGACATGTGATACAACCGGGTGTATCTGCCTCAAAATTAAAAAAAGCTATTTCTAGCCATAATCACCTTGGTCTGTAAAACAATTTCCTCTTGCTTGAACTTCTGCAGTGTGCCTAACAGTGAGCCAAAGATCCTTCTATTCCTTGTTCGAGCCTGCTCATCGTCACCCTGAGCTCGGAGTACTGCAGCCCTGGTGGGGAGTTCACGACACACTGCAGATGGGACTCGAGTCCGTTTGGGCCCAGGGCCATCATCCTCTCCATCACTGTCTTGGACACGGGCTGATAATCTGTTGATAAGATTGTCAATGAATAGAGTATATTTAATTTAAGAGCATGCTTATGCTTTGCACCATTTATCATCCTTAAATTTTACATTTACACACCTTAGAGTGAAATAACAAGGTTGTAAGTTGTAATACACAAATGAGATCACCAGGGACAGGTCTAATATATAATAATCATAAACTTCTACTGGAGAAATAAGTATCTAATGCCCTTTTCTGGGCTATAAGCTATCTCTGTGCCAAGTTTCATCAATATCGGATCAGTAGTTTAGCAAGATGAAACGCCATTCCTTCTTGCGATCCATAATCTGTGTATTGTAGCCAAGACTTATTGCAATAGTTATTGGAATAATTAGCACGTTATTTAGGGTGATGATGGACATGGACTTTGAGCGTTGATTAGGCCTGAGCATTTAAGTCTGGTCACTCAATATATCGGAATAATTAGCGTGTTTGTGTGGCCAAAATACCTATGTTTAAGTTTGTCTATGCTGTGTCTGCTGCATCAATCCTATGAACTTAGTTGAATAATTAAGGAGACAATCCTCTGCGGGTTTGAAAAGCCTGTCAAGGAAAAATAATGATTGATTCAAAAATCCCTCAACTCACCTGCTAAAAACAGTCTTAGTTTCTTGTTTTCTTTTGCCAAAATGATCATCGGTTTTATTGAAACTGTTTCCCGAGTCTCCAAATGAATTACGCCCTGTTACACGATTGTTACCTCTTGTATATTCTCCAGAAGTGTTAAACCTACAATGAAATAAATAATTACGTCAATAACTTAGGCATACGATCCAAATAATAGGCGTCAAGGTAAATGGCTAACCTATCATTGGAGAATCTTCCAGTTGTTAGAACTATTTTCTTTATGTTTTCGTCAATTTTATACAAACTGCTCTTTTCATTTTCTAATTGAGTACGTAAAGAAATAAATGATATTGCAACTTCAGTCCCCATTTTTGTAAAAATACACAAAGTCAACACACTCGATACAACTTCAGTTTTTCACGGCATCACAGATCACACACACTACACAGATTACGTTTTATGTTTACTCTACTCTTTAGGTGCGTTCGTTTAGCTTATGAGGGCATTGGTGGCACTGTCATTGATGGCTCTTTTGTTAAAGCCATAGACCAATATTGTATATACCAGAGAGTTAAAGCTTTCGTAAAAAACGTTATTTTTGCCACTTTTGCCCACACCCTATTCGAACGCTCAACTAGCATAAAACCTAAAATCGCATGATTATGCTACAAATAGAGACATGAACGACATTTTCACCCACAGATTCCCAATTCGAACGCCCCTTGTGAGCGTTTATAGCGTTATTTTAGCTAAATCACAAAGAGCCTATTCGAACGCACTATTTTACCTTTTTATCATAACTTTACTTTGTTCTGCGGCCATAGAATATAAACGTTTATAGATATGCTTGCAGGTAGTATTTAGCTATGCTTGCAGCATTATAAATTAATATTATTATATTTTTTGGAATTTATTATGTATGACCAATTAATTTAATTTTTATTACCCCTTTGGAGTTAGTTAGTCAGAATCAAGTCACATTCAGAATATAATAAAAATTTGTTCTAGTAAAGCAGTGAATGCTCAGAAACTCTCAGAAGCGATCACAGTAAACTGTAGTCTATTGAGGACGCGATTGCGAAGGAGCCAAAGATTTTGCCCTTACTAAAAATACTAAAGTGTAAGGTCTTTGCGAGAAGCACACACATAGAGTTACGTATCGTATATGGAGAAAGCAAAGCAAACATCTAGGAGCACAGGGAGCAGGGACCACGCGATAAGTGTTTCTACTGCGCTATATTATAAAACCGCTCAGTAGATGGCGTTCATGTAAATTTAACCGAACAAGCTACTCGACAGAAGACACTACCATGATGCACAAAAATTAGAATAGGCTACTTCTGCTACTCTACAACAGATGGCTCTGCAAGTTTTTAATAATTATATTATATTATGTTCTGTTCAGATCAGCTTTCCGAATAGGAATGTACAAAAAACAACACAACACAACAACGCTTTATTGCACACAATCAAAAATATCATTATCAACATCATCCATCATCAGGCACGGTGGTCGCTTTCCGCGTCTGTCTGTATATTCGCTAAGTAACTTATTTTAAACCACGCAAGGGATTTTAGTTTAGTTTCATCATTAGATTATTTGTCTTTTATATTATGCACGCATACTTAGTAAACATTAAGTTATTGTGTAAGTAGAAAAAATACTTTACATTTTTCAACTTTTACTACCGGCTTCCAAAAAGGAGGACGATTTTTTTATGTTTCCTCATAACATTCGACTGGGTGAACCGATTCTCAAAATTCTTATTTGAAAGCTGGTGAAGCCGTGTGGTCCCATTTAAAATTCATCAAATTCGGTCTAGTCGTTTTTGAGTAACACTCTAATAACTGAATGGAAGTCGGTTTCAAATGTTTCAAGTTGTAGGTAGGTACATACATGTTATTCTATGTTTTGTGGTTTTACCCGTTCAAATCCGAGCCCTAGTAAGGTACCTACCCACTTAATGTGATACATTAAGAAGTACAAGAATATGTTACATGATTGTGTACATCAGGGCTGTTATGGACATGATATTTAGGATCTGGATACGGATATGGATATAGGATAAAAATTATATCGTTTTCGGATACGGTTACGGATATATTTTTATTTCGGATATCTGATATATATCTATATATATATATATAAGTAAGTCTAAAGCGGAAGACCTCAAACGTCATAAATATGTGTGTTTAGACAGAATGTACATGTTTGTGCCGTTTGGGGTCGAAACTTTAGGCCCATGGGGGCCGTCCGCTCTCAACTTGTTTAGGGATCTGGCGAAACGTTTGGTTGAGGCGTCGGGTGACCGAAATGCTGGCGCCTATTTTGGGCAAAAACCGCCAGCGTTTTGGCCACTTTTCCCCCCACCATGGGTTTTATAGATTAGTTTATTAGTTATCTTTTTCATTAAATACATTTAAGTAATAACTGGACACGAGATCATTTATCTCGGGTTGCGTAACATATATAAGTATATATGGGACGTCTGGCAACGCCGATACGTAGGTACACCCGTGGCGGTGCCCATCCAATCCATACATAGGCAAGTATAACTTGGAAACCATTCAATCACCGCCGGAGATATAGTGCGAAGAACCGGTTGCAAGAAGGGTATTATGGTCAACAGTAAACAACATGGAACGCGTTACCTAACTACTCGTACTTACATCCAGTATATTGTAGGATCATTTGTTTTTCGTTGTGCTAAGTTGACTTCATCATTTTCTCATGTTACAACTGATGCATCACAGCCGCAGCGGTATTCTTACACAACATAATCAGCCCATTCTGTTCCCACTGGTGGGACTCACGCCTTCCTCTCAGAGGGAGGAGTTGGGCCATAATCCAGCACGCGGGCCCAGTGCGGCTTGGAGTATGGGCTAAAATGGTGTGAGTGTGTATCTGATTATCTACCTTTTATTAGGTAGTAGTTAGTACCTTATCTATGATTGCATGAGAGGTAGCTACTAAGAAAGCAATTTTATTTAAGAAACTTGCTACTTACATAGGTACTTTTATGCTACCTATGAATAATTATTTACTTAATCGATAAGAACTCAACTTCTAATCTATTACCGAAGTAGAAACTTGTTAATTAACTCACAGAATAAATAATAGTATTGCAAGCTACATCTAGGTCCGAAATTTTATTGTCATCTACTTACGTGAAAGCATGTTTTGAGTTGTGGATGAAATTTAAATAGCTTAACTTGATTGAACAGCCTATTCAACAAAAACCAATGAATATTGATGATCCATAAAAAATGCGCCACCTCTTAGAACCTCTTCTCTGTTTACCGTTGGCAGCATATACAGTATTGTAAGTAGGTACATATTATCTCATAGAAGCACGAAAGTGTAAAGCATGCCGCTGCCAGATGGTTCAGTTTGACGCATGTCCGTGGGACTCCCACGCACTATCATTGACCGTCAGCAGCATGCCACTCACCACATTTATCATCTTGCTTCTGCACCTCGTCAAGATCGAATCAGAGATGTCTAGACTGAAGACAACGACTTCAGGTTTGATGGATGGTTCATCTGTTTTGGCAACGTTCAAGAAACAAATATGTTGGTACGTAGGTAGGCGAAATGTTTCAAAACTGTACCTAGAGGTAGGTCTATTTTACGTGTCGTGTCAGTTTCATGATCTTAGGTAGTTATAATCATTTGTTTCAACGAATTCACAATTCAGGTTTAGTTTCAAAACCATTTTCAATTATTATTTACCTACATACTTTGCGCTTATGCGTTAACCCTTTGCGTCCCAGAGACGTACATATACGTCAGTTACATTCATAAATCTTTTTTTTAAGTATCACAGTGTAGGAAGGATTAAACTGAACTTTATTCTCACATAATTATCGAGTGGCTTTTAACCGCCACGGGACCTTAACCGGTTACGTATATCCACTGGAGTGTCAAGATAAATATATTGGAAATACATTTAAAAATATTTTTTAAGTCACACACACTTGGGTTCTAAGAAACTAAACTAAACTAATTTACAATAAAAATGTTTTGCAATCAAAACCCCACAGGTGTACCCACAGGTGTACCCACAGGTGTACCCACAGGGTGTACCTATCCAAACACAACTGAAGAGAAATAAACTAGTATTAAACTGTTGATTTACCTAACGAAGTGAAATGCTGTCGAAGACATCGGGCATTTAAAAAAAAACTGTGTTTTTTAATGAAATTAAATACATCGGTGCCGTATTTCACATTGCTCTATAATATGTATCGTCTTCTGATCAATTTTTTTAGCTGTCGGACATTTTTAGCAATGTATTTTAAGGTACCTACTTGTTTCTCAAGCAGGTATGTAAACTAATATTTCTGAAGAAAAATCGAATTCCACCACAACTGTGGGACATGATATCAAATTAGAGTGGAAGTCGTCAAATTCCTGAAACATCACACCAACAACCATTTCCATCATATTTGGAAACAAAAAGCGCTCAAACGTCGCGCCAGCACTAAACATCGACTCGCACTGAAGCGCACATCCTATAAGGTATAAGAACTTTATGAAAAACCAATTAGCTGAAATGGCGTGAGCGGCTGAAACTAATGTTGGTAAATCCGTTCGGCGCGGGACGCGGCCGCAGCCGAGCGTTCACGCGTGCATGAAGAATAGCTGGAGGAAAATACTGTCGCTTGTAAAAGTGTTTGAAAGGTTATTTTTACACCAACATCTACTAAACAGGGAGGAAACCAATGCTGCCTAGAAGCAGTAGTGTCCAAACACTAAGTGCAGTACTGTAAAGTTTTGAACGGAATTGAATCAGACCGAACTGGACGAATGAGGCTCGCAGTGTCTCTCGTATAAGTTCAATTTGTCTTTCCGAGTAGCACTTCGCCCGCCATAGGGTGCGGCGTACTTATAAGATCAGGCATACGATATACCTACCTGATTTTATAAGTAAACCTAAGGTATAAGAGGTAGGTATTTAAATTTATAAACGGTATGCATATTACCTACCTGCTTAACTTTTTCACGCTAAGTAGGTAACTATATCTACTCATATTACGACATTCCTTATAATAATTTCAAATGAAAAGCGTATACTTACTGCATCTACTATTATATGAGTAGATATAAGTAGGTACTAAATAATCACGCTAATATATAAACTAACTGCTCTACGCTGTTCCACCTGCTCGGTGATGGATGATGATGATGATGAATCTTATATAGCTTATGTTACTCAGGGTGAATGTAGCTTTTCAGTGGTGAAAGAATTTTTGAAATCGGTCCAGTACTTTTTGAGCCAACTCGTTACCAAAATACATACAAATCTTTCCTCTTTAGTATTAGTATGATGATGTGAGAGTTTGGCAATGAGATTAAATATAACATCATTGGAGTTTGAATGTTGGTCACTCAACCACGCAAAAACAGTTGAACGGATTTGGATGAAATTTGGAGTGGAGATAACTAACCCTGAAACCTCTAGTGAATGACGAGGAAACTGGTTAATTACGGAATATCGTTTTCAAAGCATTAAAGAAAAGTCTCGTTGCCGTTTTACAAGTAGGTGATCTACTATGTGTACTGTATGTAACTGTACTCTGTTCCTTGTGCTCAGTGTTTGTGTTTGTACGCATTTTGTCCTCCCCGCTCAGTGTCGGCGTCACAGCGTCACGGCTGCTTCCCGAGATTGATGCCGCCGCCGCCACCGCCGCGCCGACCTCGTAATGTACTGGCTATAGAAGGACAGGGTTCATGAAAGTTCATTCAACGGCTTCAATACAGTTTATTGTTGTCTATGTTTGGTTAAGGATTTATTCAGTTTTTATTTGTATTTTTTTTTGTAATCTTAAGTAACAATAGTTTAGAATACCTGAGCAATTTGAGCTAAAAGCGTACCTATTTATTAATTTCTGCATATTATAAACGTTGTTTCACAGGTCAAAGACTACAATGCGTACTAGTAGCACAGGTATCTTTCAGTAAAATGTTCAAAAATGTCGAGAGGTCATTTTTGGTTCAGTACCTATACTTATTTAACGCATGAACAAACACATCGAATGGGGTAGTATAGTAACAGTCATACGTATAAGCTTCATTGTTTCTGTATAATGTATTTTATAAAAAAAAACTCATAGTAGAATCACCTCAGATATGCCCAAGACAATGCTAATTTGCGGCAGACGCATCAGCGATACACACGCGTGCGATCAAAGCGCAGGCGCAGCGTCGGCCACGCCACAACCATTTGCGGCAAAAAGACGCCAGCGACGCCATTTTGTGTTCCGCTTGTCTCTTTGCAGCGCTGTCACTCGCCACAACGTATTTGGCGGAACCGCGTCTGCCAGCTCACTCCGAAGAATAATAAAACGCTTACTCTGATTAATTGCGACGCCCATTAGAAATAACTCAGACACTCTGCCACGGGCTGTTTGTTTCACTCTCGATTAGAAAAAAATAAGCGTCGGAAAAAGCGCGGAACTAAAACGCTGTTTTCATTAACTAAAACGTGTGGTGTTTTGAAACGGATCTTATATTTTATTCAACTCTACCGAAACGAATTTCATAAATCTTGCACGCGAGCGAATTCTTAAAATATTATTGGTGTAGTACCAATTTAATGACTTTACGACTGCTCGGTTCGATGAAAGTTGTAATAATTCTTTCGTATACTCTTAGTCTTATTGATTTCAAAAGAAATAACTATTTAGATACTTAACGGTGCTCATAGCTGCAAAAATAAATAAGATACCTTTGCAGAAAATTCTCTATTGTGCTATTTATTTACACATGTAAATTAAAACTACGCCATTATTCACGGGTATAGATATAAATTGCTACGCTTTTTTATTTATTTTAAACAGGGATTTACTCATACAAAATAAAAAAGTCAAGACAGAATGTTGTGAACAGAGAAGTGAGGCCGGTTTTCTAAACTACATGTGCGCGACTCGGTACTGTCATGGCAATTCAAATTATATTAAAGTTATTAAAAAATATCAATAATTAATAAATATACATTAAATGATAATTAAAACTTTATGTGTTGCTTCCACGCGCCGCGATAGTTCGACTGACGCGCCAAGGCGTAGTTTCGTTGTAGGTTTTGTATGTAAATATGTATGGACACGCCGAGGCGTAGTTTCACCCGGCCTCACTCCTCTGTTCACAACATTCTGTCTTGAGTTTTTTATTTTGTCCGAGGCCTGCAGTTGATGGATATATGTTTGGGTTACCCTTAATTTTAAAGAGCAAATAAATGCATCAACTCGGATTGTCTCGATCTACTTACTTCATGACAAAAATGTAGTCAACGTGACTAATACAAATAGAACTAATAATATCTCCATTGTATTTTTATACTTGATAGGTAATTAAATACCTTATTATCTTCCCACTTCGATAACTCGGGCCTTCTTGAAACAGAAGAGTAAGTTTGGCTCTTAATCTAACCTCTTAACTATGCGAGCCCAGTGTCGGTTAAGTATTGGAACTTGTAAATACTCAACAAATTGCATATTGAAATATATTTACACTTGCATGTTGACATCTAAAACTTCAAACCTTTTTCATTGCAAGTAACTTTGGTAGCGATTCACTTGTTTTAGAAACTAACCAAACTAGCGAACTAAACTTTATCCATGGTACCTAGTCCTTATTCTGTTAATAAATTCAAACTGATGTAACACGAATGATATTTCTAAAAAAAGGATTATTCTATTCAGTTTTGGGTATTTTTACGTTAGTTTAGCGAGTACCAAGTTACGTGACGACTAAACTGTCTAAATATACATATAATTGAAAGGGAATGCCTAATTGTAGTGCTGTCATTCGGAAGTGCTACACTAGTTTGGATTTTAGCCTAAACATAATAAGAACTACTTTAAACTAACTTTAAATAATGGTATTTAAATATTTTTAGTTTAGATAATGCTTAGTTATACTAAGTACACATGTTGTTGGTTAGAAATTACATAACCTTGTTTTATATTATTCTCTTCTATTTTTGATTTTACTATACATCTGTTAGTAGGTACTCGTCGTAACTCGTCTTCATTTTCACTATATCACAAAACCCCAGAGTTTCCTCATTACCTTTCCTCCCAGTAAGTGGCGAACCGTCGTAGAGGCACGCTACACGCACGCAAGGCTACGCCACACCGCACTACGCTACGCCACGCTACGCGACGCTGCGCCAGGCCGCGCCAGGCTACGCTACATGTGGCATCAACAAGGTGTAACGCGGCAGCGAGCGCGACGCCAAATGGCCTGAGTCCGAGCGCAGCAAGGCGGCAAGCCAACACTTCTGCCGCGTACTACCTACCACTTCATCTGTACACTCGTCTGGTGTACCATTCAGGTGCTTGCGATCTAATTGGACGTGCGAATCTGACCCAAGTTCATTGCCGGCTCGACTCGCCCATTCATTATATCCAATTAACAAAGTTATTACGCTAAAATTATTGTGCATGAAGAACGTCTTTCAGTTGTCATAATCTTTCAGGGAGACTCGTCACACTTTGGTATTTGAATAACAACATGTATTTTGCCAACATGTGCGAGGATTTTGAACTAGGGCATGGCCAACAGAATGGATGGCACAGTTTTTCCGAAGCAGCTGATTTGTAGGCGTAAGTTCTTCATAATGTACTTACCTATGACCTTGTGGTTTAAATAGTTTAACAACGAGACGAGCGAGTTGTTACTGTCCATGGTAGTTCCAGTGAGATCCAGATCTTTGTAAGTTTTAGTGTCGTGGGTTCAAGATCGACACCGGTTCGCACAATTGTTTCACTCTCAAGAGATGTATGTCTTTTGAAGTTGTGATTTTAATCTTTTAGTACAGGATAGGAACATGTATTTAAAAATAACCAGCCAAGTTAGTATCGGACTTCCGTATTGTAAGGATGGCGCTCCGTGGGTCCTTTTTGAAAAAACACTTTTACTACTGCTGTAACAAAATTTTAATTAGAGTATAAGATACTGACGGACTAATTACTTGATTTGTATCGGCTGACTGACTGCGCTACAATGATTTCAGCCTTTTAACATTGCTACAAACATGTGGTCGCGAGGGGGTTTTGCATTAATTGCACTTTAATTTAATAACTCTGTTTATAACAGTACGGAGAGTTCTATTGTACCACCATACAATAAATTTGTTCACCGCAGTATCGCATGAAACCCAAAAAGCCATTTTCAGATGTTTAATAGTCTCATGTGACGAGTCGTGCAAGTCGATCGTCAGGTAGTAAATTAGTAGAAAGAAAATTCTACGGAATTGTAGAACCTGTATGCCAAATTTAATTTTGTCACGGTTAGTTGAACAATACGAACTGCCGTGCGATTCTCTAAGAGCAAACATCGTTGCATCTTTGACAACATTCGTGAAACAAATGACGAGATGGCAAGAAACGTTGGAAAAGCAACCTTATGTACAAGGGCGAAGTATTTGACATCGGTGAGCTCGTCGAATTATTACAGAATCGCACGGCAGTACGCGAGTACCAGCATCCGGACGGGTGGAAGTAAATTTAGTTTCGAAAGACGAGTCGTTCAGAGACTTCGCTAACTCGGTCAGTAAATATTATGAAGAATAAAGAAAGAAATGAACGTTTTCATATTAATACAAAAGTAAAGGGTTTAAAAAATGTGTTCTTTTGTTATTTTCTTTATGTTAGGCAGGGACGAGGCGTGTACGTCGCTTGCCTGCTTGTACATAACAGTTAAGTGCTATTCAGAATTTTAAACTAGAAGAGTTCAAAGCCTTGCATGACAATGCAAAGCTCACCACTCTGAGATATAAGATGTTACAGACGGCGCTTGCCGGTCCGTGGTCTCCACTCTAGAACCTTCCGGCCCCATCGACCATCTGTTCTGCGTGCTATGTGCCCTGCCCACTGCCACTTTAACTGGCTGATTTTCTGGGCTATGTCGGTGACTTTCGTTCTTCTACGGATCTCCTCATTTCTGATTCGATCACGTAGAGAATCCCCGAGCATAGCCCTCTCCATAGCTCGTTGTGCTACTTTGAGCTTACTTATGGGGCCCATAGTAAGAGACCACGTTTCAGTGCCATTAGTCATCACTGGTAACACACATTGGTCGAAGACTCTTGTCGTGAGGCACTGGGGTATTTGACGAGAACACTGTGCGAAGTTTCCGGAACGCTGCCCAGCCGAGTTGGATTCGACGATTGACCTCTTTCTCGAAGTTGGACCTGCCTAGTTTGACTGTCTGTCCCAGGTAGATGTACTCGTCAACAACTTCGAGAACTGAGTTCCCAACTGATATTGGGGTAGGTACAACATGGGCATTAGACATTATTAAATTAAATGTTCTTTATTTATTTATGTACTAGCGAATGCCCGCGACTTCGTAACTTCGCGTAGTAGGCTCATTCTATTCTTATTTTCTTAAATGTAATTACTTCTACTAAGTATCAGAATACATTAAAAAGAAAGAGGTATGAAATCGGTAAAGCCGTTCTCAAGTTATGGCGTGGCCGGGAGAAATAGGGATTTATTTTTATTTATAGACAAGCAACTGCCTGCAACTTCGTTCGCGTAGTAGGCTCGGCCTTCGGCCTTGCCATGATCTCCCGTCTATACTTGGTTTTTTCTTTCATAAGAACCTTCTCCTAACAATAATTAACATAACAAAAAAAGAATTTGCGAGATTGTTTCATCCCTTCTCAAGTTATAGCGACCCAGGAGAAATAGATTTGTTTATAAGATTTATCTAAAAATATTCTAAATGTTGTCAAATTTGGTTTTTTCATTGACATGGCGACCTTCTTGATTGATACGTGTACAAACGCAGTAATGCCAGCTATTCTACTGCTATAGAGCGCAAGCGTCACTGCACTTGAGAAGCACTGCAGTACATAGTTAGTTTACTCTGCCAATGAGATTGAATAAGACCAATGTCTCTCTCGAAGCGCAATGCAGTTGCACGCAACACTTTGGTTCTAACCCTTAGGACTGTGACTGACATAGGCAAGAGTGGTGCTTACCATCAGCTGCGCGACTTGCACGGCTTGTGAATAAAGAAAATAATAAAGAAGTTTGCACCTGGGGTATGACAATACGTAAGACATTACATATGAACTACATACTCGTACAATTAAATAAAATTACTTATTACTCTTATTAGTAATAATTATTTATTACTCGTATCTTAGGGCTTGTTTGTACCTTAAAAATTTAATACCCTTACTTCCATTCTATTCAGTTATTGGAGTGTAACTCAAAACTGCTGGACCGAATTTGAGGAAATTTAAATGGGACCGCACAGGAAACAAACAAAAAAAGAATTTTGAGAATTGGTGCACCCAGTCGAAAGTTATGAGGTAACAAACATAAAAAAATACAGTAATTGAGTACCTCCTCCTTTTTGGAAGTCGTTAGAAAAACGGGTGGCTTCAAATATATAGGATTAAGACGTATTTGATACGTGGGACACTGTGTTGCGAAAATAAAAAAAGATTTAGGTTTATTTTATTAAATCTTTTCAGTACTGTCCACCAGCCTCTATTCATAGTGTCATACGTCCGAACCAGTTTTCGAAATTAATTTTTCCAGTCCGCCGCAGACACCTCGTTTACAGCCTGCTCGAACGCTGACAGCGCATCTTCCGGCGACGAAAATTGTATCCCTTTGAGCTGATTTTGTATTTAAAAACTTTTTTTCGCACTCTTTCTAAGTAGCCTTGTATTTGAATAAAATCAATTATCTATCATCATTGCGAGCGACCTATATCCGCCTAGATTAGGCTAGGCTAGGCTAGACTAGCATTACACTGGCAGTACGTTTGGCAAGTGCAGTGCATTAATCAAATGATTTGGCATGTGCTACATCAGCCCGCCGAATCTGTCGACGGCGGAACGCAACATACGAGCAGGCGCTCCGCACACTCGCTACATTAAGTACATGAAACTACCTATATCAGCATTTCTCTGTTTAATGACTTATTTTGATTTTTTTATGGGATAGGTTGGTAAACAAGCAGGCGGCTTACCTGATGGAAAGTGATCACCGTCGTCCAGGGACATCCGCAATACAGTCTCGAGGATGCGTTGCCAGCCTTTGAGGAACGAATAGGCCCTTTTCTTGAAGGCCAAGTATAATATTCGTTCAGAATGACTTCAAACGGCAGCTGGTTCCACATAGTGGTAGTGATTTTATTATACAATTAACTCGCACAGTTCTCTTGGAAATACTTCATGTTCACTATACTTTATAACTAGCTACTTACACCTATCTAAACTTGGGGCCGATTCCACATGGGGGATCCCAATAATCTATCTATCTACAGTTTCCCTTACTACCTTTTTTTACTATAGAATATTTACTATAGTTTCCCTTCTATTACTATAGAAATGTGACATAACGTCCATACAAATAGTGTCCAATATCTATCTTTAGTAAGGTAAACCGGCGATAGATAGGTTGTTGGCACCGGCCATAAGTAAGTTGCAATCGAACTATGACGTTTATACGTTTTCTTAATCCGTTTTTGAAATGCAGTTACGTTTGTTTTTTTTTGTTGATGCCAGCGAACGATCTAACCTGTATATTCTGTTAATTCGATTGATAATGAACTCATAATCGTAGAATATAGAAGCGTTTAATGTATATTTACATTTAACACCTACTCCTACTTTGGACAAAAAGTTATCATTGCCAACCAGCGTGATAATGCCGCCAGCGTATTGGCCACTTTCCTCCCCACCATGGGGCATAAAGATAAGTTTTTATTACTACTTTGAATATATTTAATTTATAAATAACTTTGATAAAGATAAATAAAAATAACCGAGCTTTGAACAAGATCATTAAAGTTTTATAGTAGTGATGACGTTACGGTCCAATTTGTCTCTAGAAATAGTAGAATGGCTTTTTGGTAATTGTCGAACGACAACAGCAGTCGAACGAATGCCCATGCCAGTTGCAGTGCTACACAGATCATACAACTGTAGTTTTGCGTAAAGACACCCCGACACATCGGATTTTGAGAATTGTTTTCCCAATAATTCCACTTTCTACAGTGCCCTTCACACCCTAACACAGTTATGCTTGCGCACTATTGGTACAATCTACTCGTATATATATTTTTATATATATAAAAGGAAATCACTCATCACGAAATCTCAGAAACTACAAGTGTTTGCAGTTTCAAATTTTGCATGCGGGTTCTTTTTAGGACATAGCTCACTAAGACGGGATTTTATGAAATTCAACCCCTAAGGGTTTTTTTTTGGGGTTGATAGTTTGTATGAAACTTCGTTACTGCGAGTGCTAAAAGTTTAAAATTTTGCATGGGGGTTCTTTTTTGGACCTATGTACTCACTAACACGACATTTTGTGAAATTCGACCCCTAATTGAAATCTGACCCATTGAAATCTGTAATTACCGTATCCCGCGAAACCACGCGAGCGAAGCCGCTGGCGGGTCAGCTAGTATAAATTATATAATAAAGTAAGTTCACCAATTTAATTTGTAATTAGAGAATATTTCACGCCAATGCCTGTATTATATTATATGCCAATATTATTTTGTAGCCGCAACGCAATGCGCATGCATAGATAAATGCTATATGTGCGCATGCATACTACCAACGAAATCACCGGTTTTGGTTCTATTTTCGAACATAAATACATTCTTTTTTTTTAAACAGTAATATTACGTTGGCGGGATGGTCGCAGCTATGGTACATTTCCAGTGGCTTTTTCATGTGGCGGTTTTCCGACCGATATCGGTTGTAAAGCGAGTCCATGTACATACTTTCACCACTGTTTCAGCTGGTGATGGAAACTGTCCAGTCTTACGCGAATCCGAAGGGTACATCAATCCATAAATAGTACCGAGTGTGTGCTTGGGTAGTTTATGAATGGTACAGTTTTGGCACTTGCTGGTTATTGTGCTAATTGGCTGCAGTAGAGCCAAACTGGTCCTACTGAGAGATGCACATGAAAGCGTGCTTCTGCGAAATGGACGCGCGAGCTCACCGCCGTCGCACTCCGCTGCATTCGTGTGTCGCCGCCTTTATGTTTACAACTCCAGAATAGAACTAGTTGTTTAAAAATAAAATGGTTATATTGAGAAAACTATAGTTAATTGAAGGGAACTTTGCAATTTTAGAGAAAAATTACGAATATGAGCACAGTGCCTAAAATGCAAGATGCCACTGGTGCAGAAGTGCCTAACACGTCATTAGACAGAAGAAGAAGAAGAAGATTGATTGACAGATTGCCTAATATGTAAGATGCCACTACTGCTATAAAACCGAAAACGCTTATTGTACACATCAGAGAGAATTTAAACCGGTGCCTGGCTGGTAATCCTACTGCCTACGCCTGCTCTACTCAGCTAAAATAGATGTGTAGTTGGGTTCTTAGCAAGGGTTGGTTATTTTTTTAATTCCCTATTGACTCCCTGAGATAAGGTTCTTAATGTGTATTTGTTTAACGATTTCACGTTTATTGGTACTATTCATTGGTACTTATCATCACTAGCTGGAAGAACTCGACTTTTGAACATAGGCCCTTTTGTCACTAGAACGTACAGCTACAAGTGACCAGCCCACCGCAAGGTCTCCGGGAGGCTTTAATCACTGCGGTAGTGTTCACCAAGATAGATTATTGCAAAAGATTTATCGTATAAGTAGGTAAGATTGGCACCACTCGGGGACCAAATGCGTAGAGATTCCCTGAATGGCGCTCTCCTACTATTGAAGAGATCTTCACGATCACGTCTCGCGTACTAATCACGTAGGTACATAGGTAGTATACGAAAGTTATGATTGCCTGCGATATTAGTATTGTCTTCGGAAATATAGGTGTTCAGTGCCTCGTTAGTGACTGCGAAGCGCGGGACGGTCGCCAGATATCGGTTTCTAATTATTTATCTGACGTATGTTATTGTAATTTGGATCTCTGTGTCTGTGTCCACAAAAAGCTGGCCTATATTTTGCTCAAAGATTAAGCATTTGCCATTCAACGTGGCAATGCTTCTAACATTCTCAATGATCCTCAAAGATTTCTTGTAAATTATCTATGTGTATCTTTTTTGTATTTTTATTATTGTGGTATATGTAAAATTAATTTAGCATAGCATTATTTTTTAAAATGATATATAATAAATAACGATTTATAATTGTTAGTGGTCATTCGGAAACACGAGTCTTGTCGAGACGCATAGCTATCATCGGAGTACTGTAATTATTTGTTCTTTCTCTCCTTTCGACCTCGCCGTAATCGGATAAAAGTGAGTGACATTTACAGGCAGTTAAAGTAACATTATATCCGAGAGCTCGGCGCCTCAGACGTTTTAATAAGCCGCATATGTGACATATCTGTCTGTCTGTCAGTTTGTCACGCTGTGAGAAAGCGGCTGCTTTGATATAGATACCGCGGGCTTCTGTCTTGTTTGTTTGTTATGTGAGCGCGGGAAAAAATGGCGGAAATTGTGGTAGACGGTACTGCACCGGCGCTCTGGCAATAATCGACAAGCTTCAATATTACTCCGGCTATCCACACAACCGTTGACAAGGATTACGTGACTGTGGCTCAAGGAAAAACAATAATAATATGAGGTTTGAGAGCAGTACAGTACAATGTCAATAGTTGCCCTTCATCACTATTTTTCTTTTATTGATTATGAAAAAGGTTCAATGTCCAAGTATATTTAAGTAGTTTTATGCAATGTTATATGGTTCACCAGATCCATTGCATTAAGTTAGTTCTTAATTACATACTTACCTATTAAGACGCCTCGATAACTTTACAGTACAGCAATGTATACGTAGTGACCTATGCCTGCATCACACAGCCTGGAGGACCTTAATCACACCATTATGTTAGGCTCCGCAAACGGCTTTTAGCTAGATCTTACCAGGGTTTTACAATTAATTTCACTACAATTTATTGCAATTTGAGGTAAAACGGTTACATTTTAAGCGAGCAATACTTAAAAAAGTAAAACTAATCGATTCGTCTTGCATATGGATAGCACGTAAATAAAGAATGTTTTCAATGTGCCGCCTCCCTGATACGACTTTCCTAATCATACTCGTAATGAGTAGAAGAGAAGTTCCCGGAATTCTGATAATAAAAAAACAAGCAATTGATAATAGTAAATTAAGGCCCCACTGCGCGATGTAAGGAGTGAAGGGTTTGATTCAACGAAACGACCTCGTCGGAGGAAGGTGAGTGACCGGAAGTCGATTTTAGCAGCCTGTATCCCTTTATCATATATCATGTCATAGCTACACGGCACTTAATTTCTTCTAAATGTTTGCCTGCCTATACCGATGTTCTTTGTATGTCCAGTAGCTTATTTTATTTTATACATTAACAATTAAACGGATTTTTGATTAAACACCTAGATAAACGGATGCACAAAACACTTCGAAGACAGACGATCGCAAACCCGAATTGATGATCCAATTATCGCTTCGGATAACTCGCGTTTCTTAATTACACCGTCTAATTAAAGACTGAACGAGATACCATCAGCTTGTATACCGCTTCCGTTGTCTTACGCCCTTTGTACCTATCCCTATACAAAAAAAGACTTTCAGCTCTTTAGATTAACGTTGAAAGTTCCACACATCTTAATACGGAGAGCTTTTCAGAGTCATACAAATGAAAATCAGCGTTGTGTTTATGTAAATAGTGAAGAGTTTTCAGAGTGTGTAGTTTAGTAAAGAGTAGGGTAGGCGGCACTATTACTGGCAGCAGTGGAGCGGAACGCCCGCCGCTGAGATCTGAGGCGCATGCGTGTTTGGGAAGTACCGCGGGCAACACTATTTATAGGGAAACGACTGGAGCACTGAGCCTGCGCTCTCATGCGCACACATATTAATGACAAGCGGTTTTTACAGAACGCCTTTGTGTTGTATTTGGTACTGACGAGAACTGTCAAAATAATGGGCTTTTAGGTGACAAATGAAATATGTAGAAAACAGAGTGGACTGCATTTAGCTACGAGTAGTTCCGTTCTTGGTCATGCGTTCAACGTTTAGCGTTTACTTAGATAGTGCATCTTAAGAACTTTTTCTCTGTTGACGAATATACTGTAACAATTTGGGTGTGTACTACATACGTTTGCCTTCGGGGATACAAACTATAGTAATACTTATGAAGTTTAGAGCATGAAATGGAGGCAGTGTATAGCGACTACCAATGGGGGCGAGTATTGGTCACTGTGTCACACAGATTATAAACCTAGGGAGATCTTGTCAGTCTTTGCTGCGTAATCATTATGAATTTAACAACACTAAAATGAAATTACCAAATCACTTTTTTGTGTTCCGTGTGGAGTAACAATATATATTTGTATGTTTTGTGATTCTTTTGACTTTTATTCTCAGCATTCTATTTCCATCGAAAGCTCATCACATCACATTAAAATCGTGTAATTTCCCTATTAATAGTGTAAAGGGAGGCGGTCGGCCGCGCGTGACGCCGCGGCTGCTGCTCCCGTCAGACAATCGGTCCATGCTTTGAGATGACATTTACTGCTGGGTAAGTCAATGTGGTGTTTAACAAAGTGTGATTAGTTCCCGAAAAGTATTAATTATATAGTGGGTTGGCTTTAGAATCGTGACCCCTGAATTTGGTGAAACAAAAACTGTGGGTGGGTTGAAGGGGTTTGTATAAAGCGTATTTACAACATTTTAGCTGCCGGAGACACGTCAAAATAGTCTAAATAGTTTTTTAAAGTTTCAATAAAACACCGTAATTTTGATAGTGACAGGTGACATAAATGACATTAATGCGTAAAACGAAACGTTTCTAGGTAACTTTTAACCTTTTTTGACATGTACGTTGTATGTATGTTCTTGAAACCGAACGCAAACATCGAAGATAGCGTAATGTCACTGTCGGAATACTCGCGTCATTCCGTACCTAGAATCGTTTCGTTTACGCATTAATGTCATTTATGTCACCTGTCACTATCAAAATGCCGCTGTCGGTACCAACGCAGTGCCAGATATTCTGCCGTGAAGCAGTAGTTTGCAAACATTAGTGTGTTAGGGTGTGAAGTACACCGTAGCAAGTGCCATTACTGAGCAAATGATACTCAAAACCAATATGTCAGAGCGACGGGCGCAGTGCTGTGTCACGTAAAACTTCAGTTTTAAGTTCTGGGTCACACTGTAACTGGCATAGGCAAGCGTAGTGCTAACCATCCGCGGACGACTTGCCCGGCTCGTCGTGACGGGGGGGCTCAGTAACCGTGGCTAGGTACACCACGGTGAAGCCAAGAGGAACCCAGGGGCCGCGCCGGCGTTGGGGTGCGCTGGCCGGCTCAGGCGGGCCGCTCCTATGGGCTTTGGCCGCCAAGTCCACATAGGAGTGGCGGGGTCCGGGCGCTTTGGCGCAGACTCGAGGAGGTAGGGCCCGGGCGCTTTGGCGCAGGTTCGAGGAGGTGGGGCCCGGGCGCTTTGGCGCAGGCTCGAGGAGGTGGAGCCCGGGCGCTTTGACGCAGGCTCGAGGAGGGGGGCCCGGGCACTTTGGTGCAGGCTCGAGGAGGTGGGGTCCGGGCGCTCGGCGCAGACTTGAGGAGGTGGGGTCGCGGGGGGGCTATCCCTTGTGGCTGACGTAGCAGGCGGTGGGGCTACGTATCCGACCCACCGCAGGGAGACCACGGGCGACCAGACACGGGGAAGTCTGGCGCCCATTGTTGGCGAGTTTGGTCTCCGAGGCAGTTGCGGCGCGCCATGTGTTCTGGCGTGCCGCGAAGAGAAGGGTCCGGCAACGGACAGCCACGGCGGGTTCGCGGTCGTGTGGAAAATCTGTCCCGCGTTCCCGCCGAGGGCGGGAGTGACGGAACACCCCGGGGTTTTGGTGGGTATACGGACTCCCACATAACCACCACCCTCCCCGTGGTGGGTGGTAGCCATAAAGGATTTCCCCGGGACAAAAAAAAAAAAAGACAAAAAAAAAACAAAAAAAACAAAAAAAAGGGACAAGGGTAGAAAGATGATGAGGCGTCAGTAGTTTAAAACGTTGGTGATACACATGTGTTTGTAAACAGTTTTGCAAGGTGGTGAAATATTGAGTGTTGAGAAGGGTTGAAGCGTGATAAAAAAAGCTCTATTTTGTTGGTGAGTTGTTTGGTGTGTTTTGGTTTGTGACTGATTTGACAGCCAGACCGAAGTCGATCTAATGTTGAATGATTATGTCATGTTTGTTATTAAAAAAAATGGCAATATAGTGCTCGGCACCAATATAATATATATATGTACATAATTTTTACGCTAATTCTAATCTTGTAAGAATAAAACGGGATAGGTACACGTTGTCTATATTGCGATGCGCACATGTTTCGGCTCCGTTCGGAAGTCTTCAGGATCTTGAGTGTGCGGTGCGCTCGTCGTAGCTTCCCACCGAGCATTTTAAGCACGCTCGCAAGCTTTTGTTACATATCATATGGCTTATGTTTATTGCGTTTAATGCGTTTAACAGAAACTCGCTTTTGACTGACTTAAAGTGGTTTAACTATTTCTTCAAGCTTTCTTTAAAATTTCTTTAAAGAAAGCTGTGAACAGTCGAAGAAATCGTCCTCCATTAGCACAAACCGGCGAGGTCCCGCTAGGTGGTGCGTAACAACACACCGCACTGTACTCTACAGTGAAACAATCGCTCTTTTGTCACACCGGGGTGACATTTACTGCATTCAATAGAAACTATTGTACGTGCCCCTAGGATGTAGGTGTACAGGTATCGCTAGCGTTTCTCGGGTTCAATTAAAACACAACTACATTTAGGTTTGAAATACGAGTATAAATACTTAATTAAAGATTACGTTGGGCCTTCCGAAGATTGCTAACTATAGGTACAGTTAAAAACTACTGATCGTATTAGTTGGAATAATTTAACTTTTACTTCAATATATATATTGGAAATAGCAACATTTGTAAGAAAAATGTAAATTTTTATAAAAAAGAGGGTAATCAAATACTTACATACATACTTACTTACATACATAAGTTAATAGCACCACCGTGGAAACTGACTATTGAGGATTCCAATAATCTATCTATCCACAGTTTTCCCTACTACCGATAGAAATTTGACATAACGTCCATACAAATAGTGTCAAATATCTATCTCTAGTAAGGTAAACCGGCGATAGATAGATTATTGGGACGGGCCGTATACAAAGCGGGACCTTTTCATATGTCGATAAAAATTTATAATAAAATTCCAGAGGACATAAGATCCATTCAAACTGATAATACATTCTTTAAAAAGATGAAATCGTTCTTAATAAATCATCATTCAAAAAGAAAAATGTTTTTATGACGAATTCTTTCAATATTAATATTTAATATTAATATTATTACATAAAGACAGAAATAAAATAGCTCGGTCAGCTCTTCTCTACATTGCTACAACCTTCCAGGTTCATATGACACTAACACATGACATAATGTAAAACTAGAGATAGAGTAACTGTATCTTAAGGAATCCGAGTACACACTAGCCCCTCCTCAGTGTGAAATGATTTATATTCACTTTGATACATTTATGATTGTATATATAGGTACGACTATATTGTACATCACTATAGGTATTGTATCTCATTCAAATCAATGTACGAAACTATCAGAAATATATTAAAAAAATTTAAACACTGTTTTCTATATTAAAAAATGAAAACATCCATCTTGCTCTAGAAAAGTGTTATAAATATTTCTAGTTATTTCAAAACTAGTTTCATGAAGTTTAACAAAGCATTGTTACGCAACGCAATTTTTCACGATAACATTTTGCGATAAAATCTAATGAAACACAAATAAAAATGCGAAAAATATCGATTTAACGACAGCTATAAATCGAAATTCAATAGAGAAAGATAAAGGCTAAACAATGCTGTGTGGGCCGGGGGTCGCTTTCCAATCTCGGCCCGGAGGGACAATTGGGTATAATCCACGCACCGTGGCCCCGAACAATGGCCTTTATAGCTTATTTATTAACATGAGCCTACGTCCCTATATAGCGTATTGCACACAGATCAACTTACAGTTACTGCTGCGAACTAACGCCCCGCCGTAGTATCTATGTTTGAATCTGTGGGCCAATACTCCAGGCAGGAGTTGCACGGCCCTTCTGCAGCACCCGCGCGCCAAAACTGTTGTAAAAATCAAGAAATAATTCCGAACAAACGAGCTTGTTATTGATATTTTATTTCCGCTTTAATTTTTAGTACGGGTGCGCAGCGTTCTCACGAAATAATTGGAAAGATCAATATGTACTGTTCATACTTAGCATGCTGCACAACACACCCGTAGTTCAAAGGGTTCTAATGGAAGGATGGATGGTTAACACTACTTACGATTTCATTTTCGTTACGCTTGCTTGATAGATTACCCCTTCCTACCAGAGACGTTAATCCGTTGACTCGCGATTCGCCACATTTTGGTATAATTCCGTTAACAAAATGATGTAAGTATGTTTAATGGTATTCAGTTTTGAAGACTAGTTTAAGGCAAATAGGTGCGACGACGAGCGAAGCGAGGTGGAGCTTCAGGTTGAATGGTGACAACAAGATGCGCGAGCCGAGGGAGCGTAGCGAGCGTGCCAGAATTATGCCAGCGTGGCAGAGTGCCAGAATTAGTTTATTAATTATAATTTTTGTTTACTTTTGAAATATATTACACTGAAAGCAAATATTAGTTGGATTTACCATATTTCAACAAAATTTTAGGGTTAATATAGCACCTACCCTTGAGTTTTGTTGAGCTAACAAAAACTGTATTGTTGATCAGATACGGTAACTTATTGCATATTTATTGATTCAACATTTCAATATAATGGTAAAATTAACCGTCTAACAAGGGGTTAATATAGCACCAACCCTTAGATTTTAGTTAGTTTTACTAGTTTGCTCTTGGTGCAAACCAGTAAAGACAACAAACTATGACAGTAAACTTAACTCTGACACGGGTTGCTTTGACGTCCTCGAAATGTTATAAACACGAGTTTTTTTGTGTTAAATCTACTTGTTTTTAATGTTAGATTAACCTTCGAACTCAAGGTTGTGTTAACTGAGTTACTACTGTTGGATCAACTCGTACTATGATGTTGGGTCAATCCAAAATATTTGGAGTACAGCCTACATTTGATAAAATCGCTGTGTTGACTCAATGAATGTCTTGGTGTTGAGTTTACCCGCTTTAAAGGTTAAATGCACTTCCAAAAAAGGGGTTGGTCAACAGTTTTGCTATGTTAAACCAACTTTTGCTGTAATAGTTAGATCTACAAGAATGTTAAGTTTAATTAACCACGATTCAACGATAAAATTAACAGTTAAGCTTTGTTGAGGCAATGAGTGTCTTGGTGTTGTATTAACCTAGAGTCGATAATATTTTCAACAAAACAGTTTTGTTGTATCAATGCTTGCTTTTGTGTTGCATATAACTTAACGTTGTGTGTAGAATTAACCTTCAAAGCAGAGGTTGGGTTGACTTTTATTGGATGGTATTATTAACAATATCGTTTTGTTGATTCAATCAATGTCTTGATATTGAATTTACCCGCTATAAAGGTTAAATATACTTTCGTAAAAGGATAGGATCAACAGTCCTGCTATGTTGAACCAACTTTTGCTGCATTAGTTAGATCTACTTGTATGTTTTGTTGAATTAACTTCGATTAAATGATAAAATTAACAATGTAGTTTTGTTGAGGCAATGAGTGTCTTGGTGTTGGATTAACCAATAATCAATAGTTTTTTTAACAAAACAGTTTTGTTCTGTCAACTTCTACTAATTTTGTTGGTTATACTCTAAATGTTTTGTAGTTTCAACCTATATATAATAGTATTTTCAACAGAACAATTTTGTTGTGTCAATGCGTGCTTTTGTGTTGCATATACCTTTACTTTATGCGTTGAATTAACCTTCGAAGCAAGTTGGGTTGACTTCGACAGGATGGTATTTTTAACAATATCGTTTTGTTGATTCAATCAATGTCTTGATATTGAATTTACCCGCTATAAAGGTTAAATATACTTTCGTAAAAGGATAGGATCAACAGTCCTGCTATGTTGAACCAACTTTTGCTGTAATAGTTAGATCTACTTGTATGTTTTGTTGAATTAACTTCGATTAAATGATAAAATTAACAATGTAGTTTTGTTGAGGCAATGAGTGTCTTGGTGTTGGATTAACCAATAATCAATAGTATTTTTAACAAAACAGTTTTGTTCTGTCAACTTCTAGTAATTTTGTTGGTTATACTTAAATGTTTTGTAGTATCAACCTACATATAATAGTATTTTCAACAGACCAGTTTTGTTGTGTCAATAAGTGTATTAGTGCTGCATCTACATGATAGAATACGATTGAATCAACCTTTCGAATTAGAGGTTGGATTAACACGAGCTACAATGTTGAATCACCTTTCCCAATTGTTAGTACTATTTGGATTATATTGTCAAATATCATTATTATGTGGATCACGTTAACTTGAATAATGTAGTTGAAATTTACCTCGATTACCATAGTAAAGTAATTTATTTGACTATATAATTACTAACAATTATAGCGAAAGTTGATTTAATTTGACCTCGTGTTCAGCCAACCTTTACTTGAAAAGGTTTATTCAATAGGTATTTTATCAGGTAGATGCAACACAAACGCAGTTATTGATACAATACCACTTTTTAGTTATTATGTCTAGGTTGATACTAGGTACAAAACATTTGAGTATTCCCAACAAAATTAATTGATAAACTAAACTGCTTTGTTAAAAATACTACTGATTCTACTTAGGTTAATATTACAACAACAAGTCATTAATAGCATAATTACCTAAGTCGAATCAACATTCTTAAAATATTTTGATAAATTTACATTAAGTATCTTCTATATATATAGAATATATAAATAAAATCAGGTTAATTACATCCTAACTAAGAAAACAAGTTGGTTCGACATAGCACTATAAAAATGACAAAAATCATTCATACAGTAAAAAGTTTATTCATAAACAGTTGAACATACCACAAGTAAAACACAGGTTTAGTAGGCTCATGACATTCGAGACATTTTCGGTGTAAGTAATATGGGTACTTATTTTACATTTTACGTTTTATGGATTGGAACCTTTTGCTTAACTACGTCCTTCGGAAATTGTAATAAAACAGTCAAACTTATACAAAAGCAAACAATAAAGGCAATGCACAGAAAACAAATTTGTTAAATTAGTATGAACTAATGCTTGAAACGAGTTTAATTTTAACATCATTATTTAACATACATGACAACATATACTTAAATCGCATTAAGATAAAAATAAATTTACACATTCATCAAATAATAATTACCTATATATATGTGCGAGTATACAGAAGTGTTACAAAAACCCCGTATAACCTGAAACAGTGACAGTAAACTACTCATAACACAACTTTTCTCAATCCATGTTGAGTTGTAATATATGAAAAATAACAAGAATGTAAATTCTTGTACCTCATAGGTACAAAATTAATAATATAGTCAAACTATTATACAAAAGCAACATTTTATTCTACTGTGACGGTTAATGCGCTGGCCGTGCGTCGCGTTCCGTGTTCCGCAAAATAACAGATCTAAAGCATTAGTGGGCATATTAACAACGTGGACATAAGAGCGTATGAAAATTGTAATACAGTAGGTACTATTTTGAAACGGTATACTAAATTATTACCCATCACTAAAGCAGAGTGAAAGATTTTTAAGAGAAGATCATAAACCGAGTGATGCCACTTTAAATGCAGATAATATAGATATAAAGATTGGTCTTAACAATTTTGTGACTAAC
Source organism: Selenia dentaria (assembly GCA_917880725.1). Taxonomy (NCBI): domain Eukaryota; kingdom Metazoa; phylum Arthropoda; class Insecta; order Lepidoptera; family Geometridae; genus Selenia; species Selenia dentaria. The sequence continues at coordinate 30,862,978 of OU862895.1, read as the reverse complement.
CAAATTTCCAAATTACTGTAAGCCCTGGTTTGTATTTAAAATAGTTAGAAGACGGAGTTGGGACATAAAAAGTTAATGATTCTTTTATTAAGACTCTATAAGTATAATTCAGCAGATCCGATAAAAGAAAAGAGAAAAATAAGGTATAAGCTCATAACATAATAAGTTTTAATGTATATTACATTAATTAAAATTTATTAATCGACTTACATTAATTGGTTATAGACAGCAAACAACAAAATGTAATACCAATATTTTGAAAATTAACTTCGAGAGAAATGCTTTGCTAGTATTAGATCGGTTAATATTTTACCCTGCAATACATATCTCCATTAGAAACAAAATGAGTAACTACTGGAAAACTTGCTTGAATTGGTCATTGAAACCAATATTAACAAGAATATTACAAAATAAAACAATGGCCTGCTCTAATTTAAGTATATAAACAATTTTGTAAAATATAACTTCTTGCTCATTGAAACTAGTAATAACTAAGCCAGATTTAAATCTAGTGCCATATTTTGACACCCAATTTATTCGAACGTCACGTATACTACATCCGTTTATTGTCGTGTTGGTTAATTCAGGAATCATTGGAGTGTTATCTAAGCTTCCACATGTGAGTCTGTCAAAAAACCCCTGCCTAGTATGAATTCTTTGTACAACGTTTAACTGTTGTTTTATCATTAAAGTGAGAGCTAAATTGCGTTTAGATGATGTATTATATGCAGTTTGTTTTAACTCCGAATTACAAATAAAGCAATTAAACATGATTTTTTCCAATTTCTTACAATTACTTACATTAAGTCTGCAATTAAAGTGGCAACACTTGGAAATTTATGATCTAGAGGTGTGTGAATTTCATAAAAGTAGTGTTGTATGAACATCCACGGCTGAACACTCTCGCGGGGATATTGTATGTCGAACACGTGAAAGGTTTTGAAGCAAGTGTCAATAGCTTTCAAAAGAGACTCCAGCCGGTAAGTGACGTCATCAAAACTGACGTAGAACTCGGAAATATTTTCGACGTCTGGCCCAACGCAAATTACCACAGGTTGGCATGTGAGTCCTTTCTTAAGGTGGATATCCCGACGCGTTGTAAGGCAATTCTGAATTTCACTCTGAGCCTACAACAAAAAAATGTACATTACGCATTTCATCAATAATTTTGATTCAGACAACCCCAAAACTTGGGTTTGCTTCATGATTTGTCGTATATACTGATTGAAATGTTTAGGTAATGTGACAGATTTAGTATAAACAATAGCATATTTAATAAAAAAATATTTACCTTCACATGCAATATCAAACTGTCACGTGATTCTAATATGGTTGGTTTGATATACTTTTTTTTTTCAGCCGAATCCTTTGATGACTGCTAAAAAACAGAAATATTATATACAGAATTATTTAAAAGTAAATAAGTAATATAAAAATATGAACGAAAACAGTGTAAATAAGTGTAGGTAAAAATAAAAATATTTTTATTATTCATGTCAAAACCTATCAGCTATTTTATACCTTTTCGTCTTTATCTTTTCTTTTATCAGACCTGCCGACAGTCGGTACAAGTTTCCCGCAAAGTAAGGATAAAGCAATAAATGCTTTTGTGTCTGGAATTAAATGTAAATTGTATTAGTGACTTGTTTTGCTACTTATCAGAACTTATTATAAGATATGTTCATTTATTCGTTAAACAATTGAGAAGATTAATGTACCTGTAAGACCAGGTGAGGTATGAGATACATAATGTTTTTCCATGGAGTGAGAGAAACAATGGCCCAATCTCAGAATCATTCCACATAAGAGAAATCTATTTCTATCGCGCGATAAGATCAAAGGCAATTACCTTCTTTTGTCGTGTTGTTGAAGACAATCTTCAAATCTTGAAAAACTTTTACATCAATGAAAGTATCATTAGCTTTTTCTAAAAACTGTGGGAACTTCACAAAAAGTGAGATATCTCTTTTAGGGTGTCTGTATTCAAAGTCCAACTCCATCTGTAAACCATAGGTAGATAAGATTAGATTCTTTGTAATTGGCCTCGGCGACTTGAATCGAGTGTTATGGAAAACAGAAATTTAGAGAAAATAAAATATTTAAAAAACGACCATTTAAGGCCTGCGCCGTTAATGGTCGCTTTAACTTCCAAAGCCATAGCTGTATTTGTACCAAAATGTCATAAAATATTTACATGGTTATAATGAGTAAATTTATGTACGTATAATCAATTAGTAAACACTAATAATAAAATACAGTACCTACATACATACAAATATATAATGATTCATCACCACCGTTGACGGTATTTGTGTTTCATTTTATTACGTCTAGTGTATCGAGCTCTCAAAATGATAGCGTGCTTTTGACTTAGCTATCAGGAACTGACACAAACTTTGACAGAACTGTCATCATTACGATCTGAACGTAGTCCGAGATTTTGTTATTTTGTCCATAATGCGCCCAAGAATATTACAATTTTTCATCCGCGTGGTGATGGATGATGACGATGATGATGAAAAGTATCCTATGTGTTAATCCAGCGCCTCATCTACCTCCATACCAAAATTTCATCTAAATTGCCCCCGCCGTTTGAGCGTGTAAGAGTAACAAACATCCATGCACACATCCATACATCCACTGACAAACATTCGCATTTCTAATATTAGTAGGATAGGTACTACAAGCTGAAAGCCAAAACTCTGCTTCAATAATGGATATGTCTTTAGTATGTCTTGCAAATTATGTTTTGCGTTTTTGTAATCAGTTTCCATGCGATATTTCCTAGTTTCCAGCCATTTATCTTTGACTTCATGAAAGGGCTCTTTATTATATTGAAGCCATACAATGGTGTCCACGTCTTCTTCAATATCTGATGATAATGATGTTTGAATAAATAAGTAAAATGCAAAACAGCACTTGCAAAATCAACATAAAACACGTAACAGCAACCAAAGTACCCAAATATTTTGCAACACATCCTTATTCCTATATAAAAATAAAAATGTGTTGCAACTTACGATAAGTTTGGTTGCTTTGTCTGCCCTCATCCTACACTCAGTAGCAACGCAATCAGGTCACTTTGTATAAGATTTTCCATACAAAGTTACCCGATTACATTGCTTTAAGTGTATTTGGTGTTGACTCTGTAAACATGTAAGTAAGTAGGTACCTACCTGAATGTTCCGGAATATTTTCAATTTCCAGTTTTCTTTTCCGGCCAAGTACTCCTCGTTTTAGTAGCCGCCTTTGATTATTATACCTATCTATCAGTTTTCCTTTGGCAGGTCTATATTTGTTGTTGTATTTCAAACCAGGTATGTAGTAGGTCTCCTAAAAACAGACAAAAAGTGTATTTAATGATGCATTAAATTTAAATACAATGTAACAACTACTAAAGATACATAAGTCATAGGTCTCATTTGAGGCCGCACATGTCCAAAAAATTTGATTAACAATCATTTCATTCATCGTTTGATCATTTGCCGGGAACATTATGTCCATCCTATTGGTACTTAAGTACGTACACATACATAGTATCTACATTTACATGAATAAGCACTACTGAAACTACAATACTAATCTACTTAAATACAAGATATCCCAGACACTAAAAGGGCTGATAAGGCACATTATAATCCATTGATTTAACCCTTAGGTACACCTAGGTTAGTACTTGAATGAAAAACAATGACGGGAATCACAACTATGGAGAAACAAACTTTAAGTGAATAAAAAAAATAAAATAAAAATGGCCATATCGCTTTAACACTTCATTAAACGAATGATAAAGAGTCTCAACTCAAGGTACGAAAGCCTCGGTGTGCAAGTCTCACTCGCACTTAACCGGGTTTTTGCAACATTTATAAATAATATAATGGATATCTCCGAACATACTAAAAATTGATAAATTACGAGAATATATTTAATGAGCTCCCTTATCAGACCTTTTTGTTTTAACGTTGATTTTGCGACACTTGTAGGTTAGGTATATGACATGCAAAAACTACGAATTATACGTATAGAAGTAACCTTTAATTCCGTGGGAATAAATCTTTGTATAGCTTCAGCTATAACCATAAAATCTTCCTTTTTCATGCATTCGTAATGCGTAAGATAACACTCAACTATACTTTTCGTTAGATGGGCTCTAAAAGTAGCGTCGAGCTTATTACACGTTTTCAGACGTGCTAAAACCAGTTTTCCATGGTTATTGTCATTTAATATGTTTGTCATATCGATTTCCTATGAATAATAAGAGAAAACTTTGTGGTAAGTAAATAAGTCCCGTCATTATAAAAACAAGTGAAGGTCGAAGATTATGCATACACGATACGACCTTAGTTAAGTAGATACCAATAAAATTGTATGAATTGTTACGACAGCATGTTCAAACAGGTAAAAGAAAGTGATTACATATTAATAAAACACGTTAAAACAAAAAAATAGACATGTAAGAAACATTCCTTAAATTCGTTAATGTATATTAGGTATAATTTAAAATTCGTTGACCAATTTGTCGCCAACAGTGGACACAATGCAATAAAAACAATAAGTACCTAGGTATTTTGTTACATTCATAAATAGATACCTGTTGTACCTACAAAAGAACTAAGTAGGTAGGTATGTACCTTTGTTTCTGAACATGGTTTTTTCTCATCAAATTTATCGTTATTTAAATCTTTAATGTTGCTGAGCCTGTGACTGCTGTTTAAGATGTCTACGTGCATAATTGAAAGTTCCATCTGAAATAATTACGTCATGTCACATCGGATGCATGTGCAGCTCGTACCTATGCATAGACGAGCACGTGCGCGTCGTAAATGTAGGTAGGTACGAATCCTGAGTCAATATTCACTATGACCACTCAAACAAGTAACGTGGCGCGGTTGGTTGGTACAGTCGGTTGAAAATACAAATTTGCGATTATTCATTGCAGATATCGTAGCGCGAGCGTTACTTGTTGAATGGTCATAGCGAATAAGAAATGGCACACCGCGTTACGCGCACGTGCACGTCTACGCGCACGCTAAGCTTATACCTACAACATTTCAGCTCAATCAGTTAAATATATCTATCAACATGTTCAAACAGGTAGAAACAACTTTTTAGGCATCAACAAAAACACAATTTGGATACCATCGATACAGGTAGGTATAGATCGAAGTTGGATTAATGTTAATTAATATTATAATTTAATTGTGAACCAATTTGTCGCCAACACTGGACACATAGAATTAGAGGAAACATCGTTTTAAAACCTGCTTTCCATTATATAAGTAGGTACCTATAACTGAAATTTTTGGACAGTCAATTGGAACATTGAAAAGTTCCCCCAAAAGACCTAGGTACCTATCTAGTTGAATTTCAAAAATGGCACTAAACTCATGAATGTAAAGGTAAACACTTACGCGTGAATTTGCTCTGCTGCTCTTGGCGTTACAGCTGGACGCAGGACTAGGTGGCTCTGTTACATCACTATCACTTGCCGTCCCTGCCTCAGAAGAAGTTTCCTGTAAACATAAAACATTGATATATAAGTAAAAGGTTGATAATAAAAAAGACATACTTTAGTAGGTATAAGTACGTACGTACATTTATAAGATTGTGGAATTTTTCCAACCCAGATCGGAACAAGATTCTCTCTCGTATGTTTGGTACGAGTTCTTTCAGCTCCTCAGAATTCATGTACTTTATTAAATCGAGGGAAATCTCGTTTTCTGAAATATAAAATACATTTATTACTAAAATAACAAAATATTATAATATATACCAACACACTAGAAATCAATAGGTAGATATGGTATGTAGATAAACATACTAAGTACATTGGTACTTAGTATGTTTATACCCAAAAATATATACCCAATAGTACAAAATTATTGTATCAGTCGTTGAGTCTATCAGGTAGGTACATCAGCTATCAAAAATAACAAACACTTACCTTCAAAACGTTGTATTGTGTCCGCCGAAATACCCCATTCGGCTAAATATTCGAGACCTTAAAAACATAATAAGTAGGTACTCAATTAAGATATCCAGATAGTCCCCATACACATGTTAAATATATAACACATTTGTTTTTTCCACTTTCTTTATATACCCACCAATGCTTAGATCCATTATTTAGTTAATTATTTAGCGGGAAATATAAATGGAACGCGACGCACGGCTAGCGCATTGACTGACTGCGACTGACTGAGCTGAGAGCTGAGGGCGCGACTGACGCGACCGGCGACTCTGGAGTGGAGTGGAGGATTGTGGTGCTGGTGTGGGGCGCAATCCGCGCAATAGCAACGCGGGAGAATTGTTGCGTCAACCGTTATGAGACGGTTAAAACAAACATTTGAAAAGTTTGTGTTAACCTACCTATTGATTTTTTAGGTTTCCGTAGCTAAATTAGCAAAAGCGGAACCCTTATAGGTACTAGTTACAGTTACGTCTTTTCCGTCCGTCTGTCTGTCAGTTTGTCCATACGTCGCATTTAATAATTTTTACCTTTTTACTGTCCTTACAGATAAAGTAGGTATTCCTCGTCCTATACCTATTATAAATTATACACAGCATAAAATAAAGTACCTATTTAACTACCTACCTATATCTTTATTACTTTTTAAACAAATAGGTACCTACTTATCTACTTTTAATTACATTTAGCAATATTTATAAAAAAATATCTGCCTTAAATATAGGTACCTATACCTATCGGCTATGGGATGTTTGGGAGCAAGAGAGCACTTGCTCCCAAACATGAATTTTATGTAGACACTTTAAGTGGAAATATTTTAATGAAGTATTGCTACCTACATACATACCTACTATAAAGAAATATACCTAGGCACCTACCTTTTTCAACTTTCGAACAGATACCTATGAGAAATATAATACCAGAGGTAAAGTAAGTAGGTAGGTAAGTATTAAACGTTTATTTGTAACTTGCTTAGAAGTTATTTTTCTCAAACGTGCTCCGATAGGTATGCCTTTCGTAGGTATGTGTATGTTCTTAATAATTAACCGCGAAATACCTACCTACCTACTGCATTTCAAACGCTTTGGAAATATGTATTCCATAGGTACTTATTCAAATAATAATGGAATTTTATACAACATTAAAAGTTTTGATTGTTTTTGTGAGCGGACACCATAAGTCACCATAGTGAAATCTATTATATTTATTCAACACTTTAGTGTTTACACACTAGTTTTACATACTTATACCTATCTAGATAGGTACCTACTTACCTATATTATCGAATAAACTTGTTTTAACATGCCAAATCGTTACAACTATTCCTAGAAAATGAATGAAAGAAACATGTGCAACACAACTACCTAGATAAATGTATTACCTACGCTCCTCTTATACCTAATAGGTAGATGGCTCCTCTCGAAATAAAAGTAGGTACGTACCTACCCAGTTAATCAAAACTGCTTACTAGGAACCTATACCACATATTATTATAATTAAATAAATAATTAACATAAATTTAGACGAATAGGGTTCAGCAGCATACATTTGCAGCCAGTATTATACTCATACCCAGAGTATTTACAGCACCAGCCGCCTTTTTAGGATTGGCTCTGTCATATTGTAGACGCTTAAGTTTGTAATTTTAATTTGTGATCACGATATTAGATCATCTAGTGAAAAAAAAACAAAGCGTTGTAAATTAACATAAACTTAAATAAAATCCCAGACGGCCGACTTTTGGAATATGCATCTGAAAATATAAACTTTGTTTCGGCCCCCCCTGTCGATATTTAGTTTTCGTTAAATAGATATAAGTTATATAGATAGATAGGTATAGTATAAGTTAAAAATAAACGTTTAATGGTTATTTTTTTCAAACATGCTCGAATATGCCGAGCTTATGTGCGTAACAGGTATATAACAGCAAAATAGGTAGGTACTACCACTGCATTTCGGCCTTCGGGCGCTTAGGAAATGTATGTATTCTATAGGTATTCAAATAATAATGGAATGAACAATGAGGTCCCGGGTAGGACTCACGTGTTGACAAAATTAATTTTTTCTTTATACTTTTTTCAATGTATTTTTGTAATGTTTGTAGGTACCTATGTTTGTTGTCCCGGTATTGAGTTTGATTGAAGATTGTTCCACCACAGCCTATTTTTTGCTGTGGTTGCACTTGGTTCATAGTGAAAGTTTATCACAAGAGTAAAATAAAGCTATTAAACAATAAATATTTATGTGATTGTTTATATAGTTAACCAGTTAATATAATTATTTTAACCTTCTAAATCTAGCTCGTGAGTTACTTTTACCATTTGAACATGTTTATTGAGCTACCTATATGCGTTGCTGTTGCTTTCAGCCATTTATATTGTCATACCAAATGTTTGTGTGAAGATTAAATCAAACATTTGAAAGGGCTAGTTTAACTATTCAAACTGGTTGTATTAGCTTTTTGTATTGATGTTGCTTTTACCTGCGTATATTTGTATCCTAACTATTTGCGTTACATTTGATACAAACGCTTGAAAGGGTTGTGTCAATCGATTTTTTTTGTTCAGGACTTAACCTGCTTCCATAGTCATTTTAACCCTAGCTCGTGAGTAAATTTAACTATTTGAATATGTTGATCTTGCTTTTTGCGTTGCTGTTGTTTTCAACCATTTATATTGTTATACCAAATGTTAGTGTGAAGATTAAATGAAACATTTGAAAGGGCTAGTTTAACTATTCGAACTGGTTGTACTTATTAGCTTTTTTATATTGATGTTGTTTTTACCTGCGTATATTTTTGTCCTAACTATTTGCGTTACATTTAATACAAACGCTTGAAAGGGTTGTGTCAATCGATTTTTTTTGTTCAGGACTTAACCTGCTTCCATAGTCATTTTAACCCTAGCTCGTGAGTAAATTTAACTATTTGAATATGTTGATCTTGCTTTTTGCGTTGCTGTTGTTTTCAACCATTTATATTGTTATACCAAATGTTTGAGTGAAGATTAAATCAAACATTTGAAAGAGCTAGTTTAACTATTCGAACTGGTTGTATTAGCTTTTTTATATTGATGTTGTTTTTACCTGCGTATATTTTTGTCCTAACTATTTGCGTTACATTTAATACAAACGCTTGAAAGGGTTGTGTCAATCGATTTTTTTTGTTCAGGACTTAACCTGCTTCCATAGTCATTTTAACCCTAGCTCGTGAGTAAATTTAACTATTTGAATATGTTGATCTTGCTTTTTGCGTTGCTGTTGTTTTCAACCATTTATATTGTTATACCAAATGTTAGTGTGAAGATTAAATGAAACATTTGAAAGGGCTAGTTTAACTATTCGAACTGGTTGTATTAGCTTTTTTATATTGATGTTGTTTTTACCTGCGTATATTTTTGTCCTAACTATTTGCGTTACATTTAATACAAACGCTTGAAAGGGTTGTGTCAATCGATTTTTTTTGTTCAGGACTTAACCTGCTTCCATAGTCATTTTAACCCTAGCTCGTGAGTAAATTTAACTATTTGAATATGTTGATCTTGCTTTTTGCGTTGCTGTTGTTTTCAACCATTTATATTGTTATACCAAATGTTTGAGTGAAGATTAAATCAAACATTTGAAAGAGCTAGTTTAACTATTCGAACTGGTTGTATTAGCTTTTTTATATTGATGTTGTTTTTACCTGCGTATATTTTTGTCCTAACTATTTGCGTTACATTTAATACAAACGCTTGAAAGGGTTGTGTCAATCGTTTTTTTTGGTTCAGGACTTAACCTGCTTCCATAGTCATTTTAACCCTAGCTCGTGAGTAAATTTAACTATTTGAATATGTTGATCTTGCTTTTTGCGTTGCTGTTGTTTTCAATCATTTATATTGTTATACCAAATGTTTGCGTGAAGATTAAATCAAACATTTGAAAGAGCTAGTTTAACTATTCGAACTGGTTGTATTAGCTTTTTTATATTGATGTTGTTTTTACCTGCGTATATTTTTGTCCTAACTATTTGCGTTACATTTAATACAAACGCTTGAAAGGGTTGTGTCAATCGATTTTTTTTGTTCAGGACTTAACCTGCTTCCATAGTCATTTTAACCCTAGCTCGTGAGTAAATTTAACTATTTGAATATGTTGATCTTGCTTTTTGCGTTGCTGTTGTTTTCAACCATTTATATTGTTATACCAAATGTTTGAGTGAAGATTAAATCAAACATTTGAAAGAGCTAGTTTAACTATTCGAACTGGTTGTATTAGCTTTTTTATATTGATGTTGTTTTTACCTGCGTATATTTTTGTCCTAACTATTTGCGTTACATTTAATACAAACGCTTGAAAGGGTTGTGTCAATCGATTTTTTTTGTTCAGGACTTAACCTGCTTCCATAGTCATTTTAACCCTAGCTCGTGAGTAAATTTAACTATTTGAATATGTTGATCTTGCTTTTTGCGTTGCTGTTGTTTTCAACCATTTATATTGTTATACCAAATGTTAGTGTGAAGATTAAATGAAACATTTGAAAGGGCTAGTTTAACTATTCGAACTGGTTGTATTAGCTTTTTTATATTGATGTTGTTTTTACCTGCGTATATTTTTGTCCTAACTATTTGCGTTACATTTAATACAAACGCTTGAAAGGGTTGTGTCAATCGATTTTTTTTGTTCAGGACTTAACCTGCTTCCATAGTCATTTTAACCCTAGCTCGTGAGTAAATTTAACTATTTGAATATTTTGATCTTGCTTTTTGCGTTGCTGTTGTTTTCAACCATTTATATTGTTATACCAAATGTTTGAGTGAAGATTAAATCAAACATTTGAAAGAGCTAGTTTAACTATTCGAACTGGTTGTATTAGCTTTTTTATATTGATGTTGTTTTTACCTGCGTATATTTTTGTCCTAACTATTTGCGTTACATTTAATACAAACGCTTGAAAGGGTTGTGTCAATCGATTTTTTTTGTTCAGGACTTAACCTGCTTCCATAGTCATTTTAACCCTAGCTCGTGAGTAAATTTAACTATTTGAATATGTTGATCTTGCTTTTTGCGTTGCTGTTGTTTTCAACCATTTATATTGTTATACCAAATGTTAGTGTGAAGATTAAATGAAACATTTGAAAGGGCTAGTTTAACTATTCGAACTGGTTGTATTAGCTTTTTTATATTGATGTTGTTTTTACCTGCGTATATTTTTGTCCTAACTATTTGCGTTACATTTAATACAAACGCTTGAAAGGGTTGTGTCAATCGATTTTTTTTGTTCAGGACTTAACCTGCTTCCATAGTCATTTTAACCCTAGCTCGTGAGTAAATTTAACTATTTGAATATGTTGATCTTGCTTTTTGCGTTGCTGTTGTTTTCAACCATTTATATTGTTATACCAAATGTTTGAGTGAAGATTAAATCAAACATTTGAAAGAGCTAGTTTAACTATTCGAACTGGTTGTATTAGCTTTTTTATATTGATGTTGTTTTTACCTGCGTATATTTTTGTCCTAACTATTTGCGTTACATTTAATACAAACGCTTGAAAGGGTTGTGTCAATCGATTTTTTTTGTTCAGGACTTAACCTGCTTCCATAGTCATTTTAACCCTAGCTCGTGAGTAAATTTAACTATTTGAATATGTTGATCTTGCTTTTTGCGTTGCTGTTGTTTTCAACCATTTATATTGTTATACCAAATGTTAGTGTGAAGATTAAATGAAACATTTGAAAGGGCTAGTTTAACTATTCGAACTGGTTGTATTAGCTTTTTTATATTGATGTTGTTTTTACCTGCGTATATTTTTGTCCTAACTATTTGCGTTACATTTAATACAAACGCTTGAAAGGGTTGTGTCAATCGTTTTTTTTTGTTCAGGACTTAACCTGCTTCCATAGTCATTTTAACCCTAGCTCGTGAGTAAATTTAACTATTTGAATATGTTGATCTTGCTTTTTGCGTTGCTGTTGTTTTCAACCATTTATATTGTTATACCAAATGTTTGAGTGAAGATTAAATCAAACATTTGAAAGAGCTAGTTTAACTATTCGAACTGGTTGTATTAGCTTTTTTATATTGATGTTGTTTTTACCTGCGTATATTTTTGTCCTAACTATTTGCGTTACATTTAATACAAACGCTTGAAAGGGTTGTGTCAATCGATTTTTTTTGTTCAGGACTTAACCTGCTTCCATAGTCATTTTAACCCTAGCTCGTGAGTAAATTTAACTATTTGAATATGTTGATCTTGCTTTTTGCGTTGCTGTTGTTTTCAACCATTTATATTGTTATACCAAATGTTAGTGTGAAGATTAAATGAAACATTTGAAAGGGCTAGTTTAACTATTCGAACTGGTTGTATTAGCTTTTTTATATTGATGTTGTTTTTACCTGCGTATATTTTTGTCCTAACTATTTGCGTTACATTTAATACAAACGCTTGAAAGGGTTGTGTCAATCGATTTTTTTTGTTCAGGACTTAACCTGCTTCCATAGTCATTTTAACCCTAGCTCGTGAGTAAATTTAACTATTTGAATATGTTGATCTTGCTTTTTGCGTTGCTGTTGTTTTCAACCATTTATATTGTTATACCAAATGTTTGAGTGAAGATTAAATCAAACATTTGAAAGAGCTAGTTTAACTATTCGAACTGGTTGTATTAGCTTTTTTATATTGATGTTGTTTTTACCTGCGTATATTTTTGTCCTAACTATTTGCGTTACATTTAATACAAACGCTTGAAAGGGTTGTGTCAATCGATTTTTTTTGTTCAGGACTTAACCTGCTTCCATAGTCATTTTAACCCTAGCTCGTGAGTAAATTTAACTATTTGAATATGTTGATCTTGCTTTTTGCGTTGCTGTTGTTTTCAACCATTTATATTGTTATACCAAATGTTAGTGTGAAGATTAAATGAAACATTTGAAAGGGCTAGTTTAACTATTCGAACTGGTTGTATTAGCTTTTTGTATTGATGTTGTTTTTACCTGCGTATATTTTTATCTTAACTATTTGCGTGACAGTTGATACAAACGCTTGAAAGGGTTGTGTCAATCGATATTATGTTGTACTGGTCTTAACCTGCTTCTATAGTCATTTTAACCCTAGCTCGTGAGTAAATTTAACTATTTGAATATGTTGATCTTGCTTTTTGCGTTGCTGTTGTTTTCAACCATTTATATTGTTATACCAAATGTTTGAGTGAAGATTAAATCAAACATTTGAAAGAGCTAGTTTAACTATTCGAACTGGTTGTATTAGCTTTTTTATATTGATGTTGTTTTTACCTGCGTATATTTTTGTCCTAACTATTTGCGTTACATTTAATACAAACGCTTGAAAGGGTTGTGTCAATCGATTTTTTTTGTTCAGGACTTAACCTGCTTCCATAGTCATTTTAACCCTAGCTCGTGAGTAAATTTAACTATTTGAATATGTTGATCTTGCTTTTTGCGTTGCTGTTGTTTTCAACCATTTATATTGTTATACCAAATGTTTGTGTGAAGATTAAATCAAACATTTGAAAGGGCTAGTTTAACTATTCGAACTGGTTGTATTAGCTTTTTTATATTGATGTTGTTTTTACCTGCGTATATTTTTGTCCTAACTATTTGCGTTACATTTAATACAAACGCTTGAAAGGGTTGTGTCAATCGATTTTTTTTGTTCAGGACTTAACCTGCTTCCATAGTCATTTTAACCCTAGCTCGTGAGTAAATTTAACTATTTGAATATGTTGATCTTGCTTTTTGCGTTGCTGTTGTTTTCAACCATTTATATTGTTATACCAAATGTTTGTGTGAAGATTAAATCAAACATTTGAAAGGGCTAGTTTAACTATTCGAACTGGTTGTATTAGCTTTTTTATATTGATGTTGTTTTTACCTGCGTATATTTGTATCCTAACTATTTGCGTTACATTTGATACAAACGCTTGAAAGGGTTGTGTCAATCGATTTTTTTTGTTCAGGACTTAACCTGCTTCCATAGTCATTTTAACCCTAGCTCGTGAGTAAATTTAACTATTTGAATATGTTGATCTTGCTTTTTGCGTTGCTGTTGTTTTCAACCATTTATATTGTTATACCAAATGTTTGTGTGAAGATTAAATCAAACATTTGAAAGGGCTAGTTTAACTATTCAAACTGGTTGTATTAGCTTTTTATATTGTAGTTGCTTTTAACTGCGTATATTATTATCCTAACTAATTGCGTGACATTTGATACAAACGCTTGAAAGGGTTGTGTCAATCGATTATTTTTTGTACAGGTCTTAACCTGCTCATATAGCTATTTTAACCTAGCTTGTGAGTTAGTTTTACCATTGAATATGATGATTTAGCTTTATGTCTCGCTGTGTTTTTTACCGGCACATATTGTTCTGTATCTACTGTTTGTGGAACGGTTGAGGCAAACATTTAAAAGGGTTATGTCAATCAGCTTGGTTCCATCATTTACAAATACATTAAATTAACTATTGGGATAGAGCAGAATTAACAAATTTATTTTATTGTTTCTGGTATTCAACAAATGGTTGATTATGTGTTGTTGTTTTAACGTATTTGTTTAGTTAATTTTGCTATTTAAATTGTTATTTCAACATATTGAACAGTAAAAACAACAATTACCTATTTAATTACGCATGAATTGTTACGCCAACATGTACAAATAGGTAAAAATGACTGTTTTCATATCAACAAAAACTTTTCTGTGAAAACAACAATTTGTTCATGTTGCTTTAACCCATCATTTTGTTAATTCAACTAATCTGTCGCCAACACGTGCAAAATCAACCTTTTTGGTCTTTCAGTGTAATAGGTTTCGACGTTCCATTATATATGTTTTTTAAAGTTCGACTAAAAAAGAAGTATATGCAGTGATTATATTTTTTATAATAGTTATTTCAATTGCTAAGCATATCACATGGATTTATAGTTTATTAATGATTTTCTTTTGTTGTTATTTGTATCGAATTTCGATCAAAGGTTTATTATATTATATGTATTATATACGAAATAAATGGTATGTCATAAGTTTATATTTTTTTTGTCCATATTTCATGAATCGGATATATATTATTGTCAGCCCCAGCATTTGATCATATCATACTTCTTAGTCAATAATTATGCAGTCGAAGACGGTTACAACACCTAGTTTAGGTGGATAGATATATAAGCTCTTTAGTGCCACACCACAGTACAGAAAAATAACACATAAAAAAGATACAAGATAATTTTGTCAAGAAAACATAATACAAAACTTATAAGTAAGGGTCACAATGGGCGGTCTTATCAAAGTCAAAGTCAAAGTTAAAGTTATTTATTGGTAAATATTCATTTACAAGTCAAACAAAACCAACCGTATACAATAGTATACTTACAAAATGAAACATAAAGGCATTCATTACAATAAAATTATTATTAAAATGTCAAAACAATATACAATTTTAATAACATTACATTCTAATAATTAATATTATGTCAGTACTTATATGTCAACAAAGGTAAAAGTTATTTTATCCTCAATTTGCAATTACCATTCATGAACTCATTGAAATCATAAAACGTTTGATCGATAAGCCAGCGCTTCAGTCTGCTTTTAAAGCAACTTAAGCTCGTAGCGGTTGTTACTATATCCGGTAACTTGTTGTATACTTCCGGCCCCATAACGTGAGTCAGCTTACCCGACTTCACAAGAGAGCGCGAGATACTAACCAGCTTGTCAGCGTTGCGGATCTTGTAAGTGTGCTCTCTCCACGACTCTTATATGAGTCGAGGTTATTCCGTACGTATGTTGCCACCTGGAAAATCATCTAATAGAAATATCATCGAAATATCGCTTAGAGCGATCTCTTCCAGACAACCATGAGGTCTGTTTGTTCTGCTTTGTGACCGGTTTTTGATCGTGAGTTGGTAAACTAGTCAGCCGGGCTGGAAAGTCTCATTATCTTGCGGGTAATAGTTGAAAATCATTGTTTGAATGTCGCATAAATATTACTCGCTGAGCTGTGGCCTATTTCTTTGGGCTTCAACACTAACTTTTAATATATTTTTCTTAATCAACTATTCATCATCTCAGCCGTAGACGTCCACTGCTGAACATATGCCTCCCCCACAAATTTCCAAAAGGACCGGTTGGAAGCGGCCTGCATCCAACGTCGTCCTGCTACCTATATCAGGTCGTCAGTGGACGACCTACGCTGCGCTTGCCGGCCCGTGGTCTCCAACTATCCAATCAACTATTTGTTCTATACAATAAGGAATTGTGTACTGACAATAATATATTATGATACAAGTGAAGAGATCTCACGAGTTTTATACAACGTTTTTGAATACCTTCCCACTAACCACACCACACAGCAACGAATACGATACAAACTAAATGGAAAATTATGGGAAAGTCTTTTTTTCACGCGCCAAATGAAAGGGTCACCTAAACATACAGCCTACTTCAAAATTATATTTTTTTAGTGATAAGATACACAAATTTGGATATTTTATAACATATTATTGTGAATTATGAATAACGTGTGATAAAAAAAATAATAAACATTTATTATTATAAATGTTTGTTTGAGATAAAAGACCAAAAAATTTTATGGATTTTCAGCGATATAAAACCTCTTTGTTGTTGCTAAAAAAATCTGTAGGTATTACTCGGTTAAATTGAACATACTCGTACTAGCATAATTAGCTTTGTAGGGATAATAACTGTAATCGTTATAAACTTAGGTATAGATATCCTAATAATCTATACATACATATTAAAAATGTAACAGATGACTTAGATGCGATTTTCATGCACTAATATCTTGTGGTAAGCTTCGTGTTTGTTTCATGTCAAGCGGTTCATAAATAAAAAGTTATTGAATAATACAGGTTACTTTTATATTTTAAAGCCGCCGTATCCCGCGAAGCCACGCGAGCGAAGCCGCGGGCGGGTCTTACTAACTAACTAACTTAAAAAATCGGTATCTTCAAAAAAAATATATTTAATTATGTAGTAAGTAAAAGTTTCGTTTAAAATATACAAGCTAACAGTACTTACACGGTATTCCAAGTAAACCGAATAACCGACTTCAAACCAAGCCCAAATACGGCATCTTCCGTACTTCCAGTGAGGTCAGCAGTCAGCAGTCAGCGGGCTGGGTCGGTGCGTTTGAGTCTGCATTTTGTCGCGCATCATTTGTGTTGCAGTAATTTGTTCCCATCCGCCGTCGTCGCGTCGTGCCGCATGCGACAAAGCGGCTTTATGCGTTTTTATAATATTTTTTGTAGAATACGCGACATATTTGCGGTAATTAACAGAAATACGGCGGCGCGGACTGAAGCGTTTTTGCATGATTATGTATGGTGACTTTAATTGCTGGAGGTTTGCTACTGCATTACCACGTGTGGTGGTACCTACGCGTGTGCTGGCTGGTACAATAGGAGTACTGTAGAGTTTGCTTTTTATTTATGTATTCAGAATTTATTTGATACAAGTTACGGTACGCGGTTTCACCCGCGTGGTGATGGATGGTGATGATGATGAATCAAAATATTATAATTAATAATAATAATTAATATAAATATATCTATAGCCTATGTTACTCAGAGGTAATGTTACGTTCTAATGGTGAAAGATGGTTAAGCTTTGTCCAGTACTGTTTGAGTTTAATTAACTTTGTTCATTAGTGTGATGGTATGAAAAATCAATTTATTATATAACCTATGTTCATCAAGGACAATGTAGGATTCTAAGGGTGTTATATATATTTTATATCGGTCCAGTAGTCTCGGAGCCTATTCAATTGAAACAAACAAAACAAATCTTTCCTCCCTATAATAAATGAAGTAGAGATCAGTTCATGTAATCAAATTAAAATAAATTGCAAATTTAAGAAAAAGATGCACTTATGTGAACGACTATCTATATATTTATTATATCATAGGTACTTAATAATATTACTTATGGGAAGTCTGGGGTAGCGCTGCCAAAACAAAATTAGCCGATATTCAAATCGCACAGAATAAAATAATTAAAACACTCTTTCACTTACCTCACCGAAGTCCAACCCATAAAAATCTATGCTTAAACTCAGATAATGAATATAAGACAGTTATATATGTACAATATTTGTATTTGTATTAAAAAAAAACCCTAGACCAAAACATTCATACCAACGTGACATTCACTAAACTAAAACAAGTGTCTAAACGCAGCACGAGACGAGCGAGTTTCATTGTTCTACCAAAGACACGAACAAACTATGGCAAAAAAATGGTTACGTTTGAATGAGCACAGCTTTTTAATAAAATACTTTCAAGTATAAAAAATGCTAGATCATTTAGCACTTATAAGGTTCAATTAGCCCAGTACATAATTAACAATTATATTATATACATATATATACATTACATAATTACAAATTACTTTAATAAAAACATTTGTCAAGTGTTTGTTATCATAAGTGTAAATAATACGAAACGACGGTTAAATTTGTTTATATATAATATTGTTCTCATGTAAGTGATGTTAATCTTTCATTTCTTTAATCCTACTTATCAAGAGAGAAGTTTTGTATACCTATTTGTAACGAATAATCAAATACTAAACTTGGCCCAAATTCCAAAACTCTCTCATCATTAGAATGACGACATTATTCCTGAGTTTACGCAGGTTATATATTTTGATTCGTCATCATCATCCACCACGACGCGGGTGAAACCGTGGACAGTTATTCATAAATGCTCTATATAAGACTGCTGCTGCGTTCCGAAATAAGTAGTTTCTCACTAAAATAACGGACAAAAACTCGGGGCCATTACTCAATATTTTTGTTGAAGAATGTATCACGCAATTGTTTCACCAATGGGTTTTTATTGTTATGTATCGAAAAGGTCCAATGTTTGGTGGTCCAAGATTTAGATTATACGATATAATTGGTTTACTAGTTCGTTAGTTTTGTTGTAGATGGCGTGCTAACCAATATGTAAGGTATAACATAGATGTCGCTGTACATTTGGTACAACGATTCCTAGATCGCGGTGTCGTTTGTCGCCGTCAATTAATGTACGTCCCGCGAAAATTTGAAATTGTCATCCAATAAATCCAGTTCAAATGTTGCCTTGTGTTTCATTAAATACTGAGCTATCGTAAGAACATTGGTCCTACGGAACCGAATGGAAGACGGGACAGGAAGGAAGACCAGCAGTGCAGTGCAGCGAGGTAGCGTCACTGGAGGATCAGCCGCCGTGGAGACGGTGCCAAGCGGATCCAGCGAGCAAGCTGAAGGGACGGCGGTCAGCAGTGGAGCGGGACTCCTCGACGCCTAGCAGAGCCAGCTCGCGGGCAAGCTGAGGGAGCGGCGGGCTCAGCGGAGCGGGCGAAGCCGGCGTCAAGTGGAGCCAGCCGAGGGAACGGCGGGCAGCAGCGGAGCCAGCTTGCAGGCAAGCTGAGGGACGGCGCCAAGCAGAGCCAGCTTGCTGGCAAGCTGAGGGAGCAGCGCCGCGGACGGGGCCAAGCTGAGGCAGCTTCTTGCTGGCAAACTGAAGGAGCGGCGGTAGCGACGGAGGGGTGCAGCGGCGGTAGCTACGGAGAGGTGCGGTGTCTGCAGCGGCGGCAGCCACGGTGAGGTGCGGCGACGGAGGGGTGCAGCGGCGGTAGCTACGGAGAGGTGCGGTGGCGGCAGCTACGGAGGGACGCAGCGGCGGCAGCCACGGAGAGGTGCGGCGTTGGTAGCGACGGAGGGGCGCAGCGGCGGCAGAACGGAGAGGTGCGGCGGCGACAGCTACGGAGAGGCGCGGAGGCGAGAGCGGGGCAGGTTATGGGTGCGTGTGTCTTAAGCGTAAACAGTGAGTACTTTTGAAAACAATTTATTCAGTTAGTTAGTAGAAACAGTGTATTTGTCAAAGTGAGAATCTACGTAGATTATTCATTTAAGAAAGTTCTAGGACTTAGAATATAAGAGTAAAAAACTGAGGAACGGGGAATCTATGCCCAAATTTGTTTTTTGTTCTAATTAAACGTAAAACACTTGTAAAATTTGTGATACTTTAGACTTAGGTTTCGTGCATGTTAAACTTGTAAATTTTGAGTAAGGTTATAAACTCGTAATATTTTGGGGTTGTAAATTTTATTGGTATTTCGACTTGTGTTTTTTTACTACTGTTGTACTGTACTAGTTGTTTAGAATTTATACATTGTTTGTTATTTGTTTTCCATAATGGCAACAATTGAATCCTTATTGAACTACCAAGATGAATTATCAACGCGTATTTTTAAAGCTAGAGTAAACTTTAGAAAAAGTCCTAAAGAACGCCTTACTTTGACTTACACTGAAAGTAGATTGGAATCTTTGGAAGAGTTATGGTCTGAATTCAGACAATGTCACAAAAACCTAGTTCATAAAAGCGATCCAAAGGTGTTGAATAAGGAATCCTATGTAACTGAACAAATTTACGATAAAACTGAGGAAGAGTTTATAGATTATAAGTGCGAGCTAAAAAGTAGTATAACAAAGTATAGAGGCCCTAGCACATTGAGTAGTGGCATAGGAAATAGTACTAAATCAAACCAAATAAAGTTGCCTAAAATATGCATTCCTAATTTCTCTGGCAAATATACTGAGTGGGTTACCTTCCGGGACTTATTTATATCTATGATTCACAATAATACTGATTTAGATAATGTACAAAGGTTGCAGTATTTGAAGGGTTATTTAACCGGCGAAGCAGAACAGCTGATTCGTTATATACCGGTTTCCGAAGCTAACTATACACAATGCTGGAAGATTGTCGAAGAGAGATATAGTAACAAAAAGTACTTGTCTCATTGCATATTAACTCGCCTGCTAGGTCAACGGAATGCTACTACGGAGTCGGCAGAATTTCTCAAGGAGCTAATCGATACCTCATCAGATTGTTTAAATGCGTTAGGTAACCTGGATATTGATGTTACTACGTGGGATATAATTGTAATCCATCTGCTTTCGCTGAAATTAGATTCTGAATCTCGAAAGCAATGGGAGCTAAATGTAACGACAAATGTGTCTTCAGATTCTTTGCCCACTTTTACACAGTTTAAGGAATTTATTACTAGTAGGTATCGTGCCTTAGAATTCATTGAGTCTAAACATGTCAACAGACCAAGTACTTCTTATGCAAGGACATATAGTGGTCAAAACGTAAGTCAGTCTAAAGTACTACATACGACCGATGTAACAAAAATTAAATGCGAGTTTTGTAGTGAGGAACATAAATTGTGTTTTTGTAAGAAGTTTGCTAGTCAGGACTTAGAACAAAGACGTGAGTTTGTTACGAATAACAAAATATGTTTTAACTGCTTAGGTAGCAACCATGGGGTAAGATTTTGCCAAACACCTATGAACTGTAGAATATGTAAAAAGAGGCATCATACCTTACTTCACCCAAGGAATGTCTCGATAGTTGCAAGGGTTTCTGAAGAAGGTAGTGGGCTTAAACCTATGTCAAGTGAATACGATGAGGCAACAACGCCAACAACACAGGAACACCCTATGGTCGCATGCTGCGCGAAGACTCCAGTAAGAAACCAGGTGTTATTAGCAACAGCCTTAATCAACGCTGAGGATAGTACCGGTCAATATACTGTCATAAGAGCCCTTCTTGACCAAGGCTCACAAGCCTCGTTTATTACAGAAGCTACTGTTCAAAGATTAGGACTAAAGAAAGTTCATATTAACAGTGTCATATCAGGACTGGGTAGCGATAGGTCTATCGTGGCAAAATACATGGTGGTATTTAAAATTGGATCTAGAGTAGATCCAACGTTTTCAATGGAGCTTAGAGCGTATGTACTTAATAACATTACCACATATCTACCAGGAAAGAAAATACCTTTGGTGAGTTGGGTCGAGTTACAGCAGCTATGTTTGGCTGATCCCGCATACGATATTCCAAATCAGATAGATGTGTTGTTAGGAGCAGAAATCTACTGCCAGATATTAAAGGAGGGCTTACTGAAAGGCCCATCAGGATCTTCAGTAGCTCAGTGCACTTCTCTAGGTTGGATAATATCTGGATCAGTAAGTTCAGCTACAAATCATGAAAATATTAAGGTGCTCCATAGTCATGTCGATGACAATGCATTAAAACGATTTTGGGAATTAGAATCAGAGCCTTTATTAAAATCAAAATTATTTACGCAAGAAGAACAAAGGTGTGAAGACTTATTCGCAGCCACTACCCGTCGAACTGAGGATGGAAGATATGTAGTGAAGTTACCATTTCGTGATGAGGATCCTACCTGTAAAAATGGAAATTCACGAGAGGTTGCTATTAGTAGACTGAAAACCCTAGAAAGGAAGTTAGCTAAAGATATTTTGCACAGAGAAAGATACGTAGAAGTTTTAAATGAATACTTACAATTAGATCACATGGCGTTGGTGCAAGAACCAGTCGATAAAAGGGACCAGGCAGTATATTTACCACACCACGCTGTTATAAGGGAGGATAAATCTACTTCCAAGGTAAGGGTTGTGTTTGACGCTTCTTGTAAAAATAATAATAATGTGTCATTAAATGAGACGTTAATGATTGGACCCACACTACAGCCAGATCTGCGGCACATAATCATAAATTGGCGGAAGTACCCTATATGCATAATAGCGGATATTATAAAGATGTACCGTATGGTGAGAGTAGCTGATGAGGATTGTGATTATCAACGCATCGTGTGGAGGGATCATCCTGAATATCAAGTACGTGACTACAAGCTGCTCACTGTCACTTTTGGTACAGCGTCTGCTCCATATTTAGCGGTCAAGGCTCTTAATCAAGTTGCTATAGATCATAAAGCACAATACCCTAAAGCAGCAGAAAGAGTAGCAAAGGAGTTTTATATGGATGATTTAATGACTGGCTGTCAAACACTGGAAGAAGCAAGGGTATTGATAAAAGAAATGGATGCTTTACTAAAGGAAGGGGGTTTTGTTTTACAAAAATGGTCGAGTAATAAGGATGAAGTTTTAGATGTTATTATTGAAAAATTAAATGGAGTAAGGAATGATGAAATAGAAAGGGAGGAAAAGAGTTTGGAAGTAAAATTAGACAGTATAGTTAAAATTCTAGGACTCACCTGGAACCGAAGCTCTGACGAATTTCAATACTCGGTGAATCTACCGCCTGTCTCCGCACCTGTAACAAAAAGAAAAATCATATCGGATGTAGCGCGTCTGTTTGATCCTCTAGGATGGATAGCACCATGCGTGATTAAGGCAAAGATTTTCATACAGCGTTTGTGGATAGCTGGAACGGGTTGGGATGAGGAACCGCCAAGTGATCTATTACAAGACTGGTATACTTACCGCGAGGAGTTGAAACTTCTATGTGAATTTCGTATTCCCAGATGGTTGAAAACAAATTTGGAGGATGCCGTTGTAGAGTTACATGGGTTTTCAGACGCATCCAACGTGGCGTACGCGTGTGTAATATACCTACGCGTTATAGATATCACGGGAATTGTCCATGTCAGTCTTGTCGCAGCAAAAACACGAGTATCCCCTGTGAAGCAGATCACTATACCACGTCTAGAACTGTGTGGTGCGGTTTTGCTCGCGAAGTTGTCGGTGGAAGTTGCTGAAGTACTGAACATTCCAAAAAACTGTATTAGAGCATGGACTGATTCAATGGTCGTACTAGCATGGCTTGATAAACACGCTAGTAACTGGAAAACCTTTGTGGCCAACAGGGTTTCAGAGATTCAATCGACTCTAAAATCGTCGCAATGGTCTCATGTTGGTACAAAGGATAATCCTGCAGATTGTGCTTCCCGAGGAATTCGATCAATAGATTTCGTGCATCATGATATGTGGAGGTTTGGTCCTAGTTTTTTGTGGAGTAAAGAAGTGACATACACCAAGCTGAAGAACAATGACACACGTGAAGAGGAATCTGTAACGGTTCACGTAAGTGCTGTGGATACATCTATTCTAGAAAAATATTCTTCACTCTCGAAGTTAGTTCGTGTTGTAGCATATTGTAGGCGATTCATCACCAAACGAAACACTTCTTTGGAAACAAACAGGACATTCCAAGGTAGGCGTTTAAATACACACGAATTGGACGACGCTTTGAAAACATGTGTAAGGTTATGTCAAGCTACAGAATTTAAGCAAGAAATAAGAGAATTACAAATTCATGGACAAGTTCAGTCAAAGCAATCAAAACTACTGTCTCTCACTCCATTTCTTGATGAGAAAGGGTTGCTTAGATCACGTGGTCGGATATCTAAGTCTCTTGAATCAGAAAACACAAAACATCCAGTTATACTACCACCCCAATCACCTTTAACGAAGTTAATTGTTAACGAAGCTCATCAGAAAACACTTCATGGGGATGTACAACTTATGTTGAATTATCTACGATCAACATATTGGATAATTGGCGCCAAGAATTTAGTTAAATTTCATGTCCGTCACTGTATGACTTGCGTTCGCCATAAGGCTAAAATACAGACTCAGTTAATGGGATCTCTGCCTTCTGTTAGAGTCACGCCGGCTAGAGTGTTTATTAACAGCGGCGTGGATTATGCCGGTCCAATAATGCTTAGGACTGCAAAGGGTAGAGGACATAAGGCTTACAAGGGCTATGTATGTTTATTCGTGTGTATGGTGACAAAGGCCGTACACATTGAGGTGGTAAGTGATTTAACGTCTAGGGGGTTCTTAGAAGCATTCAAACGATTCGTGGCAAGGCGTGGCCATTGCGCCAATCTGTACAGTGACAATGGTACGAATTTTATAGCATCGTCAAAGGAGCTTAAGGATATGTTGAATGCTGAGAAATCTACCATGGTTCAAGAGGTTTCTGATAGTCTAGCTATGCAGGGAACAACATGGCATTTTATGCCAGCGAGGGCTCCAAATTTCGGAGGATTATGGGAAGCTGGTATAAAATCAACAAAATTTCATATTAAACGAGTAATTGGTGAGACAACTTTAACGTTTGAGGAGATGACCACTCTCTTGAATCAAATAGAGGCTTGTCTTAATTCACGCCCATTATCGATCGTCCATAATGATTCAGGTGATTTCAATCCACTAACACCTGGTCATTTTCTTATTGGGGAACCACTCTTAACAGTACCGGAAGCCAATTATAAAAATTGCAACATAAGCTCACTGAAGAGATGGCAAATAACACAATTAATGCTTCAAAATTTTTGGAAAAGGTGGTCAACTGAATATTTGGTGCATCTGATGCACCGCTACAAATGGTCGTATAAAATTCCTGAACCTCAAATAGGAGACATTGTTTTGGTGAGGGAGGATGACTTGCCTCCTAGTAGGTGGCTTTTTGGCAGAATTCTTGCTAAATATCCAGGATCGGACGGACTCACACGGGTAGTTTCTTTAAAATGCGAAAATTCGACGATTAAACGTCCCACGTCAAAGCTCTGCATTTTACCATTTACTGAATAGATGTTGTAAGCCTAGTTAAAATGTAGTGTGTTATGATTGTAACAAGATTTGAACCAAGGACTACATCTATTACTGTTATGTACACTTATTAAAACATAATAATAATATAGTAATTGTATTCATACTCAACAAAGACCGAATGAATAAACCATCTCACGGTGGGCGGTTGGAAAGGACATTCTGTCCTTGGTGGGCGGAATGTTGAAGAATGTATCACGCAATTGTTTCACCAATGGGTTTTTATTGTTATGTATCGAAAAGGTCCAATGTTTGGTGGTCCAAGATTTAGATTATACGATATAATTGGTTTACTAGTTCGTTAGTTTTGTTGTAGATGGCGTGCTAACCAATATGTAAGGTATAACATAGATGTCGCTGTACATTTGGTACAACGATTCCTAGATCGCGGTGTCGTTTGTCGCCGTCAATTAATGTACGTCCCGCGAAAATTTGAAATTGTCATCCAATAAATCCAGTTCAAATGTTGCCTTGTGTTTCATTAAATACTGAGCTATCGTAAGAACAATTTTATTATGAAAAGTAACGAAGTTTGTACACATTTATAATATGGAAAATGGGATTCACTCACGTAAATGAGTCAGATCTTTCCAACTATATAGTTTTAACCTCATCCTGTGGACTTTATCAAGGAGAGTGCAGCCGTGCGATTCTCTAAGAGCAATCATCGTTGCATCTTTGACAACATCCGTGAAAAAAATGACGTGATGACAAGAAACGTTGTAAAAAGAACCCTATTTACAAGGGCGATATCTCAAAGTATTTAGAGAAACGCACAGGTGAACGCTCGCGCGGTTGCGTCTCGTCTCGCACACTCCTATGGAAAGGAAAGGAAAGATCTGAAAACGCGAGCATTCCCGTTTTTCATTCTAAATATTGTTCAATATCAATTAAGTACGTTTTAATAATGTGTTACTTTTATTAGGTACAATCTTAAATTGTTACGTGTGTGGCAGATATCGACTTGGCAGAGTGAAGAACTTCCAATTTGGCTTCTAAACAAGAAAAAAGACAATAAACCTCGCGGGCACTCACTTTTAAGCTAAATACACACAAATAAAATTTGAAAAATTTAATACCGACTTCCATTCTATTCAGTTATTTGAGTGTAACTCAAAAACTACTGGACCAAATTTGATGAAATGGACCACACGGGGAGCACCAGCTTTTAAACAAAAAAATAAGAAGAGTTAATTAATTTAGAATTTTGAGAATCGGTTCACCCAGTCGAAAGTTATGAGGTAACAAACATAAAAAAACAGTCGAATTGAGTACCTCCTCCTTTTTTTGGAAGTCGGTAGAAAATGATGTGTATACAAGAAGATGATGTTGATTGGAGCATTTCCATAATTTTAATACTTAACCAACTACTACTTAAGCAAGGAAATCCTATAATAAAATACAATAGGTAAATTTAGACTAAAAATGTTCTTATAAAAGCTTTTCTGGAGTCTATTTTGCTAATAATAGCATAGCGCAAGCATATATAGTTTTAAGAACATTTTTACTAATATAATTGCCTTGTAGTTTACTAGTAAACTAATTTATAGGACAATTACAAGACATATAATCTAATAAGTGCAATGAAGAAGTATAAATAGTCCTAGGAAAATTATAGTCCTATAATGGCATTGTGTAAGATTCCCAGAACTTATAATATACTTGTCTGAGATCATTACAAATATGCAGCAATTTAGTTTTATAATGGCATTGTGTAAGATTTCCAGATTTTATAAAATACTTAGCTGAGATGATTATAAGTATGAGGCGATGTATTCAACATGGTGGCGACGTTCCCCCACTGAGCTATCACGGCTTACCTATTACAGATGCAGAGCAATTTCTGAAACATGGCGTATGATAAAAAAACAATAATAAAGTGCTTGATCATATTTTACACTAACTGACTTTATATTCAATTCCTGTAAGTGCGATAAAAAATCAGCTCAAACACGGTACACTTGTACAGTAAAAATAGATTTGCCACATGTTAAATTGTATTCTCACTTAATTTTAGCTAAGCTTTTTTCATTTATGTAAATATCAATGGAAACAATAACTACAATTACTGACTTAATTACCACTGCACACAAAACAGTAATAAAAATTATTGGCCTTTAAATATAAATGTGTTAACAAATAACTAAAAACTTAGTAAATTATTAGCACATTATTAACAAAACTACACTTGAGACGCACTAGAAGGAGATAAAAAAAGGAGTACTGATACCAGTACCAATCTCTTATAAGAAAATAAAAGGAGCTTTAGTGCTTCCAAACACAGGTACAAGACAGTTACTAGACTTATTAGCATTCTGTAAGTTCATTGCAGGAGCGTAACAAGAACGTGTGCTCCAATAAATGCGCCCAAATTCACCGTTGTAGTATACTAGAAACATATTATTAGAGTTCTGAATTGTAGTCCTGAAGACAATTATTGGACCTATTTTGCTACTTGGGTAATAGTATGTAGGTAGCTACCCAAAGTCACTTTCTCAGATTGATAATTTGGTATAAGTAGGTAGGTACCTACTGTATACTGCTTGCATGCATTTTATGTAGAATGGAGGTGCAGATATTGCATCTCTGTCATAAGCAATTTTCCAGCAGAAGTGTCGCTAAATATTTAAATTAGGTACCTATTATTTTTTTAATATATTAGGTAATTGAAATCTGCAAAGTAGGTAACGCCTGAATCAATAAATTATCTTAATAATTATTAGTTCTTTCTATTTATAAGTATTGTTATAGTAAAGTAGTATTATTTATACACCACCAAAATACATGCTAATTACTTTAAAACATTATAGTTTACTCGCTGCGCTCCGTAATTTCACCCGCGCGGTGCTGGAGACAATGAACAATCAAAACTTAACCTATGCTCATCAAGGATGATGTAGGATTGTACCTAACTGTGAAACAATTTTTCTAATCTTACTAAACTTAATGAGGCTATTCAATTCAAACAAACAAACAAATCTTTCCTCTTTATATAATAAATACTTGTTATTTTTATAGTAATTATATTTGAATCAATTTCTTATATATCTAGGATAATGCTTGTTCACGCAGTAAGAGTAAGAGTGCATGGCAGGAGAAATGGTTAATTGAATGAAATAATAATTTCAGAAAACCTCTGTGTACCCATATCAAAGTCAAAGTCAAAATCATTTATTCAATTTAGGCATCAAAGACGCACTTATGACGTCAACTTTTCATTACTTTAAAGACTCTACCGCCGCGTTCCAAAATATATAGAGCCCACCGAGAAGAAGCGGCATGAAACTCGGGGCCATTCTTTTCATATAGATGTTTACAATGTTTCTACTTAGGTACTACAAATATTACATTTTATGGGTGGCAGAGTGACAGTTTGCCAGAAGTGGAGTTTTCCAAGCATCTTTATCTTTTTACAATACCCAATCCTAATCCATAGAGCGACTTGTTACCTATCTAGTTATACATAACGTTTTGTTCTACGAGATCATAACAATTTCCATTTAAAAATGTACCTTGTAGAACCCGAGAATTGTTTCGTGCAATAAATATCTTTATCAGCTCAAAAAAAAGTTCAAATTTAAGGTGATAATTTATACAATTTACAATAAATATTATGCCATCTACCGGACAAACTATTGTATTGAACTAAGATGGCAGTGATAGTGTGTTAAGGCATAGTTTATTGTTGGATAAAATATGGAAGCTCTTATTTCAAATATAAATTGCCTTCCTTCCATTTGACAAAATTTATTTTAGTAATTTCATCTAATTAAAACAACAATACTATTATATACATCTAAAAGATTTTCTTTGTTGCTTATAATAAACAATAATACATATTGTATAAATTACAACACTGAATTGTTAAATGTTTAAATGTGTAAAAAATTTTTGACAACTTACTTATAAATTTATAACATACAACAAAATACATACATGAGGAACATATAATTTTTTTTTTTTATTTTTCTCATACAACATACATATAACATAATACACTTAAAGTTATTGATACATTTTATTCTGAGTTGGTGCAAGCATTCACAGCAGACCAGTGCCCGCAAACAGCACCCGTTCACGAGTTGACGCATGTGCCAGCCATCGCCTTCCTCAACCATTTCTGAGGGAAGATGGCGACCCGCCACACACGCCACCGCTTGCCAACACATTTCCGTGAGCATGTCTGCTCTGGATGCCCGCACCATCTCTTTGTCAGTTATAATTTCTTAACGCTAGCTTACATACAATTCGAAAAACTACATATATTACAGCAAATGGATTATAGTACATTTATTGTGAGCCCACGTTGCCCACTTTGCGCTGAAGCAGGGCCTCCATCTCCACGCTGTTTCGATCCCTGATTGCCATCTTCAGGTTATAGCCGTAGATGGTTTGCTTGCTCGCAACCGTCGCTTGCCTCACAAACCGTCCGATGGCATCATCCTCGTCGTCAGCGTAGTAGACAAAGGTCCTAGTGTGCCGGGAAACCGCAACGACTGCGTGCGGGACGCTCTCGTGCAGCTTCATTTTGCCTTTAGTTTTAATTATATACTTAGTTTATAGGATCTGATATCAATATAGTTACTTACTATTATTAATATTACTTAATACCTAATATTATTATTATTACTTATTACTACTTCCTTATCGGGCGCATATTAGTTCATGACACAATCCAAACCTTTACGCTACATCAGGATATACGATTACATCAGGAACACACACACAAGAGCATTTATTTATCCATTACCCCAGTAAATTACAGCGAAACCGTATGCGCGTTAGAAACATAATTTAACGAACATAAAAATATCAATTACAATCCCCGCGTACACGGCGCATTCGTCACAGTGACGGCCGCATACGTACGTACGTACATAGCGAGTACGTATGTAGTCGGCCGGAGCGCACCCACCGCCCGCGCCGGTGCCAGTGGCCACATTATGTGTGGCTTACCCTACCTACTCGAGCGGGACGCATTTTCCGCGGCTCTCGTCGCGCTCCTGCCCGAGCGCATCCGACCGAATGGGAAAACAGACATATTTCTATTCCACCTCGTGTTCGATTCTCAACTTTATACTTCTAAGATAAAGCTGAAAATGCGACGATCTAAACTGAAGATGCATCAACACGCTTCAAATAGAACGCGACATGGAAAAAGGAAAGCGTTTGAAATGGAGCGCGGTGATTGGTTGTCGCGCGCCAATGGCGTCGTCAGGGCGGAGCGGGGTGCGCGTACGCCGGCGCCGGCGCGGATGTGACACACACGTCGCGGTGCTGCGCTCCGTGACGCACGCATGGTGTGTGTTGTCTAGTGTGCGGATGTGTTGTGATTGTGCGCGATGCTGGGAGGAATGGACGGCAAAGAGTACGGCGCGCTGCACGCCGCCGCCGCCGCGGCCGGCTACGCCATGGACGCAGGTCAGCTTTCCCTTCTATTCAACACTGCAGCACTTCCAGCTGTTGAAACTCTTGGAAGTTGTCAGGAAGCGCCAAAAGGCGTTATAGTCGTACTTAATTAAAAGCTCAATCAAAATTATAAACATATGAATTTTTACCATAGATAAATACGAATTTCAGCAGCCGAATCGGTTTCATGAATTTTTGCCGACGGATTAACCACACATGTCGCATATCCTGGAATCGTAGTATGTTTTCTTGGAAATCTATTCTGTTATTGGCCAAACTATAGCGACTGGCATTTCCTACTTAAGACAAAACATTATAAGTTACTCGCATGTAAATAACATGGTTTAATGATGATATGTAAACATTGTAGTATGCTCCAGTGTTTAACAATAAACATCTGGTCAAAACTGGTTATGAAAGGTATCTATTTTTCCTAAAAAAAACATAAGTGGAACAATAAAAAGTAGAAATAGTATGAACAGTTTTTTAATAAAGCAACATAAATAAAAGTATAAAATGTATCATGCATAGAGACCATCACTGTTGTTTAATTAAACCTTATGCTTTGACCAAACCCATAAACATTGATTTTACCGTAAGCTTTGGGCTAGCCCATAGACATTGTTTTTACCATAAGCTTTGAACTAACCCATGAACATTGTTTTCACCATAAACTTTGACCTAACCCTAACCTAAGCATTGTTTTTACAACAAGCATCGAGTTCCAAGAAGTTCTGTGGATAGGTATTGGCGGGAAAGGAATGGTGTTTTAGGCCTGTCCTAAAACACAATTCTATATTACCGCCAATACCACAATTTACAATTTTAGAGACATTTTAGGCTACTCTGTTATCCTTTATGTATTGACGTATAAAATTAAAAAGTTTGAGTAAAAATAAATATCTCCTCTACTTATATGTATTTTAAGATTCGAGAAAGAGTCCATTTATCTGCGGTAGATACTATTTGGTTCGGCAGATGTTTCTGGTACATGGTCAATTTCGATAACAAACAGGTGTTAAATTAATTATCACGAATATAAAATAATAGGGTCATCTTATCCCCACTACTACTAGGTACTAGATATTATGGCAATCTCACCTACGGGTGAAAAGGTCTACACGAACCTACGTAATTAAACTGATAAAATGCAATACGACGGCCATTTGTAGGTGAAGAATGAACGAAGAAATTTGAAAGATGCAATAATTTCATAAAACATACCTAAACAATTTTCATAAAAAAATAGTGTAACACGAAGGTATACGAAGGTTCTAATAAGTTTGACCAATGCTATGTAAATTCAAACCTTATTTACTCACTTTCTCTTAACCATTTGCGTCCCATAGACGTATATATACGTCAGTCTCATTCATAAATCTTTTGTTTTAATTATCACAGTATAGGTAGGATTAATTTTATTGTGAGCGTCGTGCACAGTTAACTTATTGCAACGCTGCTTCCTCTAGTGGACGTATCTAGGATAATATCGACGGGCCATCACTCCCGTACGTCCATCTCTAACGAATTTACCTTATTTACTCGTAAATGACTACATATAATAAAACTGTAGAGGTCGAACTTCTGTACAATGAAAAAATGATAAAAACCGAGTCAGGGGGATGTAAGGAGTGGAATCGAACTAATAATTGGATTTTTTTGTCTGTCTGTTTGTACGGGCTAATCTCCGAAACAACTGGACCGATTTAAATGCAACTTTGTATGGTGGTAGCTTATACCCTGGTCAACATATTAGGTACTTTTGATCCCGGTAAATTAAAGAGTTCCCGTGGGATATTAAAACTGTAATTAACCCTATCCCGCGGGGCCACGCGAGAGAAGCCGCTGGCGGGTCAGCTAGTTAAATATTATTTGTCTGGAAACATATTTTATATAAAAACATTTGACGCAATCAAATAAGCTCCAATCCGCCCGTCGGGTAAAGTTGTCAAGTAAAAAGCTCATCGAAGCTCTGGATGCCACCGTAATATAGGTTACATTTACATACTCATACCTGCGCACTTGGATTCTCCGTGTCACGAGCGGCATGGGCACGACACACGTACATTGAAACATCGAGCAAACGTTTCAACTTATCGCAAAAATATTAGTCCCGATTAGAAGATCGAAGACATGGCCGCTACGAACCGCAGGGCGCGGCTAGTAGTATAAACGTAACTACCTATATAACAAAAAATTTAATACCGCCTTCCATTGTATACAGTTATTGGAGTGTAACTCAAAAACTACTAGACCGAATTTGGTGACCACACGGGAAGCACCAGCTTTCAAACAAAGAATTTTGACAATCGGTTCACCCTATCGAAAGTTATGAGGTAACAAACATAAAAAAAAATTATACAGTCAAATTGAGTAAGTAGATAAATTATACATCATTAATATTCTACCTACTAATAATACTTACTAGGACTTGTGCCGGTCACGAGTCTTGGCACAGAATAACGAATAGAATTGTGGGGGAGAAATGTTTAAAATTTGTCTACTTCCAAAAAGGGGGAGGTAAGGTAAACGCTGTAATGTCGACAATGTCCTAGTACTCGTCAGATTTTGCCTTATTTAATTTTATCCCTACCTGCCTAAACTGTTTTTATGGCTTTCGATTTATAGTAATATATTCCGTAATTGTAATGGCAATACGCATACAAGTAAAAATTGTAAAGGTGTCGGAGTACAGATCTTTCAAAGGTAAGCACTTACAATTTTTGGATTGTTCAGCTACTGAATGTGACATCAGACTTGCCGCGTAAGGATGGGCCGGTCAGACGTTTCGACGAGTTGAAATAGTAATTAAAATTTTCTAAGGATCTAACGTATAAAATTATGTTCTTTTTGTTCCTTAGTATTATTTTTTCCGCGAGACATTTATTGGTACCTAATAATCCCTGCTTGTCCCAGTTATCGTCAAAGTAAATATTATTTGGACGAATATTGGGACACGTTTGAATAAGTGCACGGAATATCGACATTATTTATTATTGTGGTGTTCAACGAAGTTTTTATTGTACTTATGTTTGTTTAAAAGGTATCTTATAAAATGGAGTGTTAGGAAGTATTGTTATGTCAATGAATTTAATATTACAAGGTTTTGATATTTTGT
Organism: Selenia dentaria; assembly: GCA_917880725.1. NCBI lineage: Eukaryota > Metazoa > Arthropoda > Insecta > Lepidoptera > Geometridae > Selenia > Selenia dentaria. Next base: position 30,829,041 of record OU862895.1, on the reverse strand, counting down.
TAGGTATACCTACTAAGTTGTCGAATTTAAAGTCACATGAAAATGTTCTTGCGAGTGCCTACGAAACAGTGACCTGATACTCGTCACAGTTACTAAATATTAAAATACTAAATAAGAATTATTTGGTTTCTAAGATTTCGAGATTTTTACTTAGATATCAATGTTTAACAACTTTTCATAGATCTCACAGACAATATTGTAATATGTAATACACTTACAATTCCGTCATTTGAGCAATAAGTTAATAAAGTAAATAAAAATATTTACCTTTTATTATTAAATTTGTGCTAAATTCTATTGTGTTCCAACGTGCGACTGGTTTGATTATTCAAAGTCCATTATATTCAGCTCATGGGACAGCATTGATCAAAACACCTTTTAAAATTGAACATAAAATGAACTTTATGCACAAGCGTTAGAGTTCAAATCAGTGATGAAAATTGACGAGATTTGGGACACCTTGACGATAACTAAGTACAACAAATCTGTCGGATACCCGTACAAATAGCTGTTTTTTTATTTCTTTGATTATTGAACCACTTAATACATATTTAGTCATTAAAGTACAATAAATATCGAAGAGAGAAATAAATTATGAACTTCGTCATATATTTTGATAGTTTCTCTATTAATTAACTATAACATGGCATAGCTGTATAAACACAGCAAGGTTCAGAATCTGACGAGTATTGGTACGTTTACCTTACTCAATTCGACTGTATTTTTTTATGTTTGTTACCTCAACTTTCGATAGGCTGAACCGATTCTTAAAATTCGTTTATTTTGCTTGAAAGCTAGTGCTTCCCTTGTGGTCCCATTAAAATTTCATCAAATTTAGTCCTGTAGTTTTTGAGTAACACTCAATATCTGAATAGAATAGAAGTCGGTATTAAATTTTTCAAATTGTACTTGTTTTTACCATAAATGGGAGTTCTAAAGCAGGTACCTGTACCTATCATCACAATATTGTGCGCATGGTACCGACTTCGACAATTTATTGCACACTTTTTGGTGTTGATGTCGGCTCCATTTTTTGGTAAAAAAATATTTTCACCTGTTTTAGTGACCCTTGCTTCTTACGAGATCGATTGTCAATGATGATCTGATCTCAACAAGATAGGCGTAACACTTTTCAGTTATTACAGTGTAACCTGCTAAACAGAATTTGATGAAACTTAAATGGGACCACCTTGGAAGTATAATCTACCAAACAAAAAAATTGTGAATCAGTCCACAAATGGAGAAGAAATCGGCTAAACATACACGTAAAAATAAACACTCACAAACATTATAACCTCGTCCTTTTTTGAAGTCGGGTAAAAATACATACACACGAACATATAACCACCTCCTTGTTCAAGTTGGTTGAAAAAAGGACTGAACTATTCCTGACGAAAATTCCAGCACGGATAGAAGTCATAGAAAAAACAAAGATGACCGCAATAATTCGAGAAACCATTTGTTTCTATATAATAAGTATTATGCTTGTCCGCCTATATTTATAGCAGTGTATTTTTGTAGTTTTCTAATCAACTTTTATAATATTTTATAAATTGTAAAGAGTAAAGATTTATATGGTGGTTTCAATTGAATAGGCTCCGAAACTACTGGACCGATTTGATAAATTCTTAAACTATTAGAATCCTACATATATCTTCATTCATCGTCATCCATCACGACACGGGTGAAACCGCGAGGCGCAGCTAGTATGTTATAAAAACCTGTATACTAAAAACTACATGTATACTAAAAACTACCTAGGTGGACCACGGCGATATACAATTACTCCTAGTAAACCTGAATAATTATAAATCATTAGTTCTAGTTTTACAGTATTGTACACAAACTTGTATTATTTTCTCTTCGAATTTGTAGACTCAGACTACAATACGTAGGTAGTACATATAATTGTCTGTGGACTACACTACACTACATAGCGGTTGCTTGTAGACGTGGCGCTACGTGGCACGCATAGATAAACTAGAATCCGTTGGTGGCATGGCGCCACGTCATGGTGTTACCATAATAATTATGTGATATTTTTGGTCAGCCCGAAACACGCCAATAGTGCTAATCGACGCTTGGCTGTCGGCAACGCGCGAAGTGTCTCGGAATTCACTATCTTGTTTGTTTTTGTTTTTTGACTGTAATTATAATAATTATCTTTGTTTCCTAATACTATGTATCTTTATTTATTTTCTATTGTTTATTTGTTTCTGTTGTGTCACTAGTTACGTTCGTGATGTCAGTGAGGAGCGCCGACTGAAAATCAGTGCTTGGGTTTACCCTAGCGTATGCTGAGTCGGGGCTCTTTCATGGCATTACGCAACATTATTATTATGATGGTTGTCCTATTTTGTCAGTATTTTTGTATGTTATGTTGTGTGATACCTATCCTGAATACAATTATTTTCTTTCTTTATTTCTTTCTAAACCTGAGCTAAAAGGTAAGGTACATGAAGTTTACCCCTGGTTCAGCCATGTAGGTGGACCACAGGCAGCGACTGAATTATTTTTAAATTTAAGTATTATTTTTAAACCCATAAACTGTCAGTAACGCGGACCATACTTCGTAGTATCACGCTAATATTATACTTGTGAATGTTTGGATATATGGATGTTTGTTACTCAATCACGCAAAAACGGCTGAACGGATACGAATGAAATTTGTACTGGAGACGGTTTGATCCAGGATTAACTCATAGGCTACTGTTATCTCGATTCAACGGGTAGTTCCCAGGGGATCGCGAGAATCAAGCTCCCCGCGAACAAAGTTGCGCGCTGTTACTAGTATAAAATAAAATATAGGTAATTTGTGATGGGCACTCTTTGAGTACATGCCATTAATTTAATGTCTAGACTAAACATAGAGGCCTGGACATTAGTCCACAGGTCATTATTACCTATTATTATTATTATATGCTTTGTATTTTCCTCACACACAACTAAGTTAACAACATTTTGACAACGAATGCAACGATATTTTTTCATACTTTTACTCACACGCCGCACTAGGATGCCCTACATGTGTTTCATGGACACTCACCATAACAGATCACAACATCCAAGAGCCAATGACAAATATTTGTTACCATCAAACACCCGGCAACCTCGCAAGCTCGCTTCTTACGGCGGTTTTCAATATTCTATCTATCCACAGTTATATCCTTATCTATCTCTAGTAGGGTAAACCGACAGTAGATAGGTTATTGAAAACGGACGTAAACATAAACATACAAATTCATTTATTGACATAAAAGAGTGTACAATTTAAATTTGAAGCTTCTGGTCCTCGATGTAGCGTTACACTGTGATTCGGAGACCAGCGCCTTCTCCCAATTTTGATTCCACTTAACTAAAATTATGTCAAAACAGAAATATAAAAGAAAAAAGAAATGAAATCATCAAAGCTTGCCAATGCATACTAAGTACCTACATATTTTAATTGTATGCTTTACACATGCGTGTGTGTGTATGTGTGTGTGTGTAGTTTAGCGTTACAGGTTATACAAAAGACATGACGTTACCGACTGATCTAACAGAGGCTGTTATTTGCGAAAAGTAGTCGCGTTGACGTCAACGAGTCACGCTTCGCCACACAAACTATGAGTTGGCTGTGTTTTTATTTGTCTTTATAATGGTTCATCAAAGTGACTCTTTCGTGACTGATGGAAAGCGCGAAGATGAAATAAAGAAGCGATGACCATTAGCCAATTAATCGCCACCCCTATGATGCAGACCTAAGAGATGTTTTTTCATGCCCCTCTTGAAATATCCAGAGTCAGCTGCAAGGCAACACGTACGCCGGCAGAGCATTCCACAATTTACTTACACGACAGAGGTAGGAACTGCCAAACTTTTTGGTTCGTGTTTTTTTTATTAAAATAAATTTGGTGTCACAGTTGCCCCGTTGCCACAGGTACACGTAAACGACACGTTACGTTACACTAACGCAGTTATTCGTGCTTGAATGAACTTCTGCAATGAACCGACCATTTTTTAATACAAGTTTTTGTATCAAGACTTTCCACTACTACGAGTACTAAGTCCTTCTCTATTCTTTATTTCTTAATCATTTCTTTATTTCAATTTATGCATGTAACTTGCAGACTAAAATCCAACACATTACATGGCGCAAATAAGGTAGGTCAGAAACACTAACCTGAATCTGCCTACCGTATCATGGAATATATCCAGATCTGGATGTTGTGTTACAAAATCTTATTAATATAAGTGATAGCTCTCGGGGTAGGTGCATTGTGTGCTTGTACAGTGTGAAGGTCGGGGGGTCGAGGACTCTACTTCGAACCGTAAACACCTCCTCCATTCACTTCCGGTTTTCTTTGTCTCTAGCTGCACTATTCTAGTCCAGCAGTTCTCGAACTTTTTTCTGCCAATCTTTATTTTTAATGTTATCATGATATTAAAACGCGATTTTTTTTGGCCAGCAGTATAACCATATCAGCGACATTACGAATTGTGTTTTCTAGACGTGTTACTAATTCTTGTTTTACGTAGTTTACCAAATCTTTATTCGGCGCGAAACCAAATTCTCACAGTACAGTCTGCACAGTAGAAAGATGCTTTGCAGATTTATCGTCGAGCATACATTTTGTAATGACATGTCTCTAACATACACGGTTTTATCAAATTCTCCGCGATAGCGAGATCTTCTCCTGCTCGTGCATTGCGATAGCTGACTAAATACGATGCTTCCGTAGCCTTTTCATTTTCAATTTAGGTTATATGCATCATAGTTTTTTGACTTTTCAAAAGTCCTTTTTCCTTTTTAGAGTTTCTTTTAAAAATATATTCATTCTTGTATTTAATCCTTCCTATACGTGATAATTAAAATAAAATATTTATGAATGAAACTGACATATATTTACGTCTCTGGGACGCAAAGGGTTAAACTCGGGGTCGACAGTTTCTAAATGTCAGCGCATTTTGGCGGGTACTATGGAACTATCCAGGTAGCAAAAACTGGTCGTAAAGGCGTCCAATTTACGTCAGTATATGACCTTTTGACGTCCCAAAATTGACCTTAAAGAACCCCTAAAATGACTCCAATATGTCACATCCTTATGACGTCCTCAGTGTCTGAAAAAAGACGCCTGGGGGCCGACTTCGATGACGTCTTGAAGACCTATGATATATATTTATATAGATATAATTGGGGGCTGCAAAAATACGTCTTTGTGGAGGGTAATATGACGTTTACGTGCACGTCAAAACAACGTGGCTTTGTTATCTACAAAGACGTCGTTCCGACGTACTGTGCCCTCAGGATGGTGTTGAAGAAAGAAACTAATAAATCTGCAATATAAAAATTTATTTAAAAAATACAATATAATCTTTTGCTTAAGTATTTATTATTATAATAAATTTAAGACCTACATCTTAAATATTTGCCATTAGAATATTTATCAAATTACTGTTTGTTCAGTCATTCAATAAGTATTCTATATATTTATACTTTAATGTTTTAGTATAAATATTGCAACCATAGGGTGAATTTATTAACAAAAACCGAGCTTAGGCGAGAACACACGAATCACATGCGACAAACGCTTGCGCGATGTAGAATTACCTTGCAAATTAGTCACGCCATCTAGTTCAAAAATTTTGAGATACGGTTTCGACTAACATGACGTCTTTACGACTTAATAAGGACGTCTTCCATTGGTCAATTGAAAGACGACGTTAGGATTTGGAATTTTTGTAGGCACTAATGATATGACGTCTTATTGACTTCATATAGACGTGTTCATATAGACGGTATCTATATGATATTATTATACTATTTTAGGACGTAGTGAAGACGTCTAATTTGTGTCCAAAGACGTACCGACCTTAATTTACTTTAAATGGACGTCTGTGCAACGTCACTGTTCGTCTTACGTCATCGGTCTGCTACCTGGTTAGCAAGACTTTTAAGACATAACATACAGAGAGGTGAGCCATTCCAATCGACTAATACGAGACTAATGTATGGTCCATCATGTTTGTCATTTTTGCCGTGGAGCGTTAAGTTATCGACCAGAGAGATGTATTTGTAGTTTTTTTCTCATTATTACCAGTATTCAAACGGAGCCCTCGCAGAGGCTTGGCGGAGCCCAAGAGCTCCGCGGAGCACACTTTGTCTATAGCTGCTCTAGTCATTCCGTACCCAAGATACCCCTGGACCACGTCCACAACCCTGGGGTGCCACGGGAACATGGATTTTGACCCATGGCATCTCAGGTTCTGATATTCATACAACTGTATACCAGTGGTATCACGGGTCCTATTTACTAGTTCCCGTAAATCTACCAATCGAATAGTGATGGGACAGCAGTAACAAAATAGTTTCAATAATCTAATTTTAATATGTATTTAACGCAATTTATCCAAAACGTGGCCTAATGTTGCTTAATGTCGCTGCAACTTTAAGTTTTATCTAGTCTACACTTTTTATCCTAATGATACCAGTTTTCTTATGGTCACTATATTATTTAGTACCGCTTAATGCTAATCATTAGATATGTCGCGAAAAGAAAATTATTCAATACTTTTATTGCTCAGTGTGTTTTCCATATGACCAAAAGGAGGGTTATGTGTTTGACCTGGGTCCCGATTCTCTTAGCTATTAAGTTATTTAGGTCATCATAAGGCTACAATTAGTGCAGCTTATGGCTGCACTAATGGTTAGCGCTACATCAGACGAGAGCGAGTCACTATGATGAACCATTATAAAAAAAAGACGTGTGGCACTCGGAGACTGCCGCGGTAAAGCTATTGCATAGCTGTTTTTATCAACTTATGCAATTATAATTTAACCAATGCCACCTAGAGGTGAGTTGCTGAACTAAAGAGACAAGCGTGATATTTCAAAAAGTCATTTAAAGTTCTGTTATTCATCGATAGATGCCAAATTAACTTATGCAATTATAATTATTTAACCAATGCCATCTAGAGGCGAGTTGCTGAACTAAAGAGACAAGCGTGATATTTCAAAAAGTCATTAAAAGTTCTGTTATTCATCGATAGATGGAGTCGGAGTAGGGTTGTTAGGTTTGGTCTCTTTCTGTGAGGACGTGATGTCGCAGAGAGAGACCGAAGAGCGCGAGAGAGAGATAAATCCCCTCTCTCTCCCGCTCCGGAGGGCGCGGACACGGAGGCGAGCTATTCGAGCCCGCACTCCGTCTCCGCTAGCAGGGCCTGGGTTGTCGGACGTGGGGACGTTCGGCACCCCTCATCCATGAGGTCCTTCTTAGGTGGCGACGCGCTGTATGTCCCAGCGCGTGGCTGGAGCAGTACGAGGGGGGGCAATCTGTCCGTCCTCCGAGGTGGGTCTGCCCTGAAACATCGAGGGGCAGACGTCGGCAAGACAGGGCTGCGGAGAATGCACAAACGGCCCCGTAACCCTGTTTGAAGTCGTTGCCGAAGGACATCGTGGGGTTTTTAGTCGGTAGTGAGAGTCCGACATAACCCGTTCGTTATCCCCGACGAGCGGGTATGCGTAAATGCATTTTCCCCACGAAAAAAAAAAAAAAAAAAAAAAAGGGTTGTTAGGTTATTTTCGTTACGGAATTTCTGGTATCGGTCTCCACGCTCAAGGCCCGCCATAGAAGCTATGCAATAGCTTTTTAACCTTGTTTTGTTTGAAGTTAGGTCGTCAGATTGATTGGTCCTCAGTGTTTACGTAAAGTTTAATAAAAAAACTTAAGTTTAACAAGTACATTTTGAAAAATTTTATACCGACTTCCATTCTATTCAGTTATTGGAGTATAACTCAAAAACTACTGGACCGAAATTGATGAAATAGACGGGACCACACGGGAAGCACCAGCTTTCAATCAAAAAAATAATTTTAGGAATTGGTTCACCCTATCAAAAGTTATGAGGTAACAAACACAAAAATAAACATTCGAATTGAGTACCTCCTCCTTTTTGGAAGTCGGTAGAAAATACGGTTTTATTTAGTTTTATAAACGTCAATACTTATAAATTGGATAGTTGAGAAATCGAAAATAAGAGTGTCAAAGTGACATCCACTTTACACAAAGTTACTTTTTTTGCCACAGGTACTGCATGCAACTTTGACACTGTTTGACTGTTTGATAGATATACTTCTGTACAACATTGAAGTCTTGGTTTGAGTTCATAACCCCTCTGAATAAACAAAATGTAGACAACATGACCATTAATTTATTAGAAAGAGTAAAGAAGCAAATTTACAGCTCCAATTTACAAATATAAGCGCCTCCCCCAAAATAAATTAGTGCAACATTATTATTCCTTTAAAATGAGATGTATATATCCACTTTGAATACAATTTAATGTACTAACTATATTATACTTCTATAACTGTAGAAATTGCTGGACTGTGAATGATTAGGATGCACAGACGGACGGACAACACACTGAGAAAAATCGAATTCTGAGCTAAGGTGAATTCGTTCGTACACGGCTGAATTGTAATTCCGTGAGGTGAGTTTGTAAGGCTTACGTTTGTTTTTGCTTTCTTAAGCGAAAACGTACAAACGGTTTATTAGATTTAACAGATACAAACTGTTCAATGTAACGTACCGTAAGGCACTTTGCGAAACTCCAGTTAAATAAGCAGTTTATACTATTAAAATCACCTTACGTTTACGACGCTTAATATGCGGCGAAAATCATCGTAATTACGGCAATATTCGCCTTATGAAAAGGTATAAAGTGCTACTATTAAGATGCTAAACACCTTAATGTAAGACCATCGTGAAATCGCTAAAACTAATATTGCTTCAAGAGTCTTTATTATTATTGTACATGAGAGCAATGCACCACTCATTAATATTCGGTGATTACTTGCTTTTCCCAGTAAGTATTTAAATTAAGTGTAAAACATTATTATAATATCAATTCTCAGCGTGTCGTCTAGCCAATATGTCACTGCTATAGACCACGCTAGATGGCGCTGTTCGTCTCTAACACACGCATGTGTTTTTATCCGAGAAAGGGTGGACTTAGCGCCAAATTCAAATTTTGTATAAGGTTCGTAAACAAAAAATACAAGACAGTATTTGTTTCGAATAAAAGATTGCAGGAAGTGGTGTCATTGAAATCCTGAAGGTGAACCGCTACGGTAGAAGTTGCTGGTCTACAATACTTTGGAATAAGCCCTATTTAGTAGGGTATAGGTATGGTACACAGTTACTAACGATAAATAGCGCCTCTATACTATAGAACAGCTATAATATCAACGTACGGCGTATTGAACAGTAAACAAGGGTATAAAACGCCTGACGAAAGTTAAATATAACCCTATATGCAGTAATTATTGCTGTTAGAAAGTTTCATTTTAACTTACGTTATTTTAAATCATCGTCAGCTCTTCTTTTTTAACCTGACTTACCATGTTTACTGATTTTTCATTACGGCTAATCTGTTTGATAGTAAGTCGAAACAAATAGTATATCAAGTCATATTAACCGTATTCTACTTGTTGAAAACGCCGTAAACTAAGGCGTTTATCGCTTTCTGCATCGAAGGCATTTTGTTCGTATTACGTTTGGTCGGTTTTTTGCCGTTTGTTGACGGTTGGTTGGTTCATACCAACCAAATCGGTCAAACAAAATTGTTACGACGCTTTCAGCTTTAGATTTTTCTCAGTGCATGATAAGGGCTCGTCGTAGTACTATATAACATAACGTTTTGTATATACAGTTATCCTGTTGGAATATGTAACGTGTCCAGGAAAGGTACTGCTTTTTCCCGGAATCATCAAAACCGAGTTGGGAAGACGCTTCCTTCTCACCATATTATGTACAGCAAGCATAAGTATCATTGTGAGCTAACTAGGTACTATCACATTTAGAAGTCAACGAGTGATTTTATTAGGTTAGTATAAAACAATTGTATTTCAATTTACCGCATTTACTTTGCTCTGGACATCTCTTTCAAAACTAAATCATATAAATATGTACATAATTAAATAAAATAAAATAAAATAATGAAGATTATATTATAAAAATATATGTATATGTAATATGTATATTGGGTTTTCATATAATTATTCAAAAGACTCATGAAGAACCGTAAATTACTTATAACGGCCCGTCGCGTCGCGTCGGTAGACGTTGCATTTAATAAGATAAGTTTAGAAATCATTTATGTTATACTATATTAACATTGTACTTTTTTAAAACAACTTAATCATTATAACATACAAAGGTATTTTACGGCAAAAAGGTTAGAGTCGGCTTGTGTTACAGTTGCTGCATATACGCTGTTTAATGCCAATATAATGAGTACAGAGAACCGCACGGGTGATCAGCATAATATGATCTATGTTAATTCTCACACTCATCCATCCTCAGTAAAACAGAAGTCATGCGCATTTACGCACTTATAATATTCACTACATAGTATAAAACAAAGTCGCTGACGCTGTCTGTCCGTCCCTATGTATGCTTAAATCTTCAAAACTACGCAACAGATTTTGAAGTGCTTTGTTTAATAGATATAGTGATTCAAGGAAATTCAAATTCAAAATTATTTATTTGCATGAACATATAAATATAAGATGTTACATAAAAATAGCGCTCCACATTCCATCATAATGACATGCAAAAATTAGGTTGACTTTTAATATGCGTCGACATATGGATTATTATACTATTAGATTAATTGCGATTATGAACAATTATTATACCTAGATTAAGAATTAGGTACTGGATTAGAAGAACAAAATAATTCAATTAATTATTAATCAATTTAAAATCACTGTTTGTCATACAAGTCAATAACTTACATAATGTTATGTCATATTGATATTACATTATTCATGTTCATACATTTGATATAATTACATTAGTTACCCATAATAGTATATTTTAATTTAACTTATACAAAATTGTCATTTAAATATAGCGAGAGACACAAGAAAAAAATCTTTACACTTTTTATGGCAACAGCGCGTTTGGTATGGCGCCTAGGTTATATAATCACCTACCTAAATTAATAATGGAATTATATATAGCTAAATTTATTGACTTGTTTTTACGAAAACCTATTTGTTCATTTACTAATATTTCATATTTTTCACAGTATGAGTAAAGAAAAAGGTTTATATGTATGATACATGCATAATATTGTAGAGAAACAATGATGAATTTACAGGGTTCTAATGTGATGTCGTAAATAAACACATTTTTTGCGCTTACATTGCAAACGCTGACTGAACCCCACGAGATAGATCAAAATAACGTACTATGGTATTGTACACCTTAAAAAGGTCAACAAAAAAGTCCGTGATGGTATATGTCTATCTCTTAAGGGTAACCCACAATAACCATTTTTTATCCTTTACATTTTACGGGAAAAATGGCTTATTTAGGAAGTTATTTTAAGCAATACAGCATTACTCCTTATCCAATTAAGTATCTTAAATACATTGTCCATTCAATATAGATATGGCCCTTTACAGCATGTAATTTAAATAAATATTTCCGAAGATATTACAGATTTAAAATGCAGGTACATAGCGGTGCGGCGGTTAGATTTGAACGTTGAGGGATTTTTTGTTCATGGTCAATTATACGTCGCTCTTTCAAGAGTAACTTCTAAACAAAATATGTTTGTATTGTCTAATGACAAAAAGCTGTAAACGTTGTTTATAAGGACATTCTGTAGTAGGTAGGTATATTATGGTATATGGTATATTTAGTATCAGCATTGCACCCGTGCGAAGCCGGGGTGGGTCGCTAGTAATTATATAATACACAGTTGTAATAATCATATAATAATTTATAATAAGACGCAGGTGTGCCAGCTGGCTACACCATATGCTAACTATGACCTCATCTGTGGTGCAGTGCATATTGAATGACAGCAAACTGAATGACGCGCACGCACGACGACCTGCACCTTCCGATAACATATCTCTACCTACTATCTACCGCACTTATGTAATGAACAGGATACTTTGTATGTAAGTTTGGTTGTCAGCAATCATATTTAAAATTTCTGATCTGATCATATATAAATCTTTTGCCGCCTAGAGTTTGGACTATCGGAAGTGACGAAGAATTAGACATAGATGACATTTGAAACATACTGTCTAAAGTCATTATTCAGATAAACTGGACTATTTAACAAGGAAAAAAGTAAAAAGACTAAGTAACTTTTAAACAGAGAGTGGACTGTATAAAGTCAGTGGTTCTTAACCAAAATAAAAGTCAAACTCAAAATCATTTATTTATTTTAGGCATTGAAGACGCACTTAGGAACGTCAACTATTTATTATAATGTACTTTATAGACTCTACCGCTGTGTTCCAAAATTATAGAGCGTACCGAGAAGAAGCGGCAAGAAACTCGGGGAAACCTTTTAGTGAAGCGAGACCATTTCACAAAGTTTCTTTCTTGCCATGGACCACCAGCTGTTTGGAGGTAACATACAGCAAAAGTAAATGAATAAAAGGTTCTTCTATTTCATTGTTCGTAGTATAAATATCTGACGAATATTTTAAATTACAAAGATTATTATATATTATATTATTTACTTATATATATACTATACCTATATATGTATATATATTAGAAGATATGGACCTATATTTTTTTAATGCGATAACTCTTTAATAACTACAGACTCCTTGGTTTACTCGAAGCCAAACGCATGATATCTCTGGTATCCAATTTTCTGGTAACCGAATTCAATCCTAATTTTTAATTTTTAAAAGCGCTGCAAGCCTTGCTCTCAATATATATGTTGATAAAGCGATGTTAGGTAACGTACAACTATTTCTCGAATCTTTAGAAAATTCATTGTCAAAAAAAATATTCCTGTTTGGAATGTGTCTTTCAAGGGACTGTGGAAGCTTTGACGTCACAAAATGACGGTTTGGGTAAAACAAAGACGAAAACGTAGTGATATTATTTAGCATTTACAATTATTATTACGCGCTTATTTTGTTCTGAAGAATAAATAAAATACCGTATTGTTTTTCCTCCGGGGTCTCAAGCATAGACTTATATATATAGGTGGGGCTAGGGTCTCAAAAAGAGAAACCAATTGGTTTCTCTTATTCTTTCGTTTTATTCACCTTTCACACACTAAACATAAACACAGTAGTTCCTTTTTTAAATTGCGGAAAACCAAAATCAAAGACATTTTAGAAACGTGCTAAATCCAAAAAAAACTATCAAATTCCCTTGTCACAGAAATTTGTTTAACCCAAAATGTCAAATACTGCCATTTCATGACGTCACACTTCTTCTGTCTATTTGGATGGCTTCGTGGACCACTTCGGATATTGTGGTGTCGTCTACGGATTACCGGTTAAGTTAGAACGACTTGGCTATAAAGTGATAAAAAGACTATGTCTGTTTAGGGTGGATTGTCTAAAGTGGCAAAAGGCTTACTTATGTCACTTTTAAATAGGGTTGGGTTGTCTAAAGCGACAAAGAGACTACTATGTCGCTTTTATACTCGTAGATTAGAGTATGTATACTGGAGATTTACAACCGACTTCCAAATAAGGTGGAGGTTCTAAATTCGTATGTGTGTGTGTGTGTGTGTGTATACTGTAGAACTTTTCTCTAAGGGCACCTAACCTGTTGTCTTTTTTATTTGATAGCTGGTGCTGCTCATGCGGTTACAATTGAATTGGATCAAGATCTGACCAGTGGTTTCTTTTTCTATACTATAATATTATAAAGAGGAAAGATTTGTATGTATGTTTGTAATGAATTGGCTCTAAATTTTAAATTTATTAAAATTATATAAGATTCATCATCATCATCCATCACCGCGTGGGTGAAAGCGGAGAGCAGCTAGTCGTTAATAATTTATCATGAACAACGGGTCTTAAAATGTTGAGGTTTTTGTTATCTTTAATAAGGAAATAGAAGAACTACCTACTGAACAATCAATATGAAATATATAAACGTGATACATTGAGGTACGATACCTACTCAATAACGTAAAATGATAAATCTAAGCAATTTACATTTATGTAGGTTTAATTTATGTTATAACTTTCACATTAAGAATAATTAAATTGACCGATACAGTAGACAATTTTTTTAACAAATAGTTTATGTGAATTGTACTAACTATACTTTATGGTTACCTATACATTTTGTCTACAACTAAAAGTTAGGTTAGGTCAAAATGCTATGCAATAGGTAGATATTTATAATCCACCTTAAAATTATTCATATGTAGATACTATCACCTGAACTCTGTTTTATAGTCTTATTTTTTTAGTAATTAACATTTGAGTAGTGAGGCGCGGTGCGAACGCATAGTTGCAGGCCCAGTTTATCGACGGTTCAGAGGGCGCCACGGGTTATCGATACCGATAGCGCACGCGCGTCACCACCCTACCTATTGTTTATGTTTGGATACTGATGGTTCAATTTCATTTAATGTTTTAATTATATATTACAGCTACTTATAATTCAATAACGACTAGAAACTGTTATGTTTTGTGGTAGACCATGGAGTTTTCGTAAAGATATAGGAATAGTATCTTGCTGAAGTAACTTTAATGATCTTACAGAAATAGCTTTAACATTATATTTTAATTAGGATTACTTATGTTGTCTTCTACAATATGTGGGAATGCTCATAACGTAGGGAAGGGGTATAAGTAGCCACTGTATTTTCTGGAAGTCTCGATTTTACTGCATATTTGAGTACCTGTGTAAATGTGTATACTACGGCTATTATGCAACCTACCACAGTATAACTTTATTCGAGTCGTTCTAGCGAATGTCATTTTTTAATAACGTAGTCAGGTATTTAGTATGTATTATACGTTTTTAGATTATCATGGTCACAAATATTATATAGAAATGTTCAAATTATTAATGAGATAGATTAGACCATGTACGTTTTCTTTGAGTTTCCGGCATTTCGGCACTGTTGCAAGCGCCATGATCACGGATGTACTGACGTGTTACACGTACTAGATTATTAAGCAAGGCTCCACTATTATTATTTGAAAAATATTCTGCAATCCAAAACAGACGGACAAGAAAGTGATCTAATTTGGATTTTGGCTTTGACCGTTATTGCGCAGAAGTCAAAAATTGGGTATCACAGGGTGGCTAGAGGGACGAAGGACTCTTGTCTCTCTCTGTCACATCGAAGACGAGGGACTCTTGTCTCTCTCTGTCACATGGCGCGACAGTACCCATGCGCAGTAATCCCCTCCACCCGAAGGTCAAAGCCAAACTCTCGCCGCGCGATCTGTATCTGACATTTGTTTACATTTTGTGGGTAGCACGGATCCTTCACTTTTCTCCGGTTAGGTGGCGCAAGTATTAAGTAAAGTATCAAGTATTAAGCAAGTATTTAATTTTAAGGTATTTGGATTTAAGGTGGAAGGAAAAGAAAGGCAAGCCAGAATAACATATACCTATAGGTACTTGGTTTTATCAGTGGCCATTTTAACGGATTAAATATGTCAGTTATGCTCGATGAGCGGGTCGAGATAAACATGAACTCTCTCTTAGTACCTATGTTTGGTAACCTTGCTATTCCTACCATTTAATAACTTCAATTTGTATGATAAGGATTGGGTAGTGGTGACGATGCTACTGGTACGGCTTACATTTGTATGCCTAGTCACTTGCGTCTGTAGAAAATTTCCCCTAGTTTTTGTACCGAAACCTACACTTCGCCCCGGTTGGTCCTGATCGAGTGGCAACAGGCAGGATAGAGCCACATCTGTGATAGTACTAGTGCTACCGCCAGTGGGCTAGTCATAAGGGTATTGGGACCAAAAGCACGGTGCACGCCTGGCTAACTGCCATTAGTAGTGGACTAGCCACTCGCGAAAGCCTGCGCCCCGCCTACGCCTTGCTGGTTTATACCAGCAATAATTTTGATTATACTACCGGCTGGCGAATGGAAGAGAAATTCCCAGTGGGCTGCTGCGTTTCTGTAATCTCCAGACTGGTCCCTAAAGTTAATTTTATCTTGATCGTAATGTCGAGCCTGTGGCACTTCCAAATTAGGCATCGCTTATCGTATGTATGTCTTTACAATATAACAGAGAGAACACCAATGTGTTCACAAGGGTTAACATTGTATGATCATCTTCTCTACACCTCTTACATTATATGGGTCCAGTATTTGCTACGATTATGTAACGTTATAGGGTATTGTAAGCGGTAGAACTTACTAAGTACATATTTTTTTCTCTACTCTGTGCTCATTGACGCCATTAGCAAAAAACTAGTGTTGTCCGCTCACGCCACTGCGCTGCGCCCTCGCGTCGCCGCAGCATCGATACGCGGGGTCGCGATAATCGGCAGTTATCGTGAGGTTATCCGCCGCGCGTCACCGCACGAGCCAGTAACGATCCGGCCGCACGATTACAACTCGCACCGCTACTCGATACCACGCGGACGGTTTATTTATGTCCGCTTTTTTGTTAATTAAGTGAAAATGCTTATCTGATCAATTAAATTTAGGAAAATATCACTATGTAACTGATTTTATTATGTATTTGCAATACCTACCTACTTCTGTGTGTAATGAACATATTATTTGTTTTGCAATAGTTTGGACGTTTTACGTCTATATTTTCAAATTTTACTACAATCATACAATAAATACTTTCAGCTATCATATTACAATACTATATTAGCAAAAATTATAAGCTCTTGTTTGTTTTGCTGCTGTCACTATTTGGATTGGTGACCGTGAATAATGCTGAGTGATGCATAAATAATGTAGCATGTCCTGTATTAAGTTTCTATTGTTTTTTGAGCTAGTGTTTGGGAATGTTACAGTCAAAAATGAGTGTTTTCGTTCTTTTTGCAACTGAGGGCTGCCATGGTTCAGAAGGTTAGCTCGTGTTTGTTAACTCAAGACAACAATTGTGAGGCCATTTATGAGCTGTTTGGACGGTCTGAAAACTCCAATACTAGAGCTGGCTATTACACATATATCCCTTACACAGCGTTAGCCAGCTTATTATGCATACTCAGTGACAATGAGCTACTAATAGGCTGGAACGAGTAGTGATGATCAGTGCTAATTACTAGTTTTTATAGTACCTTAATTTTTGTTTAATAACACCGACTAAAATCAGTACCTTTTAAGTTTAACCGGTATATGTTTCAGTCGGTATGTCTGCAGGTCGGTATGTTAAATAATTAATAATTATTAAATATCGTAAAGGAAGCTCCAACACGAGTAAGTTTGTAGCGGGTTTATTTTATAGGATAGTGAACAGCCTTAAAAAGGTCTGACATTCCCCAGCAGCAGGAAAAATTGAATTAGAATACATATGTTTAGTCACATAATAAAAAAGACTGTTTAGCGCCGCACTCACAACACTCCACAGTTTTCATGGCCTGATGATGATGAATTCTGCAATACATGGATCTTAGTTATTAGATTGAAGCACAAATTAAAACTTGGTATTAGCTAAAAAACGCCCAGTTATGGAAAACACACCATTGGTATGTCTCTATATTAAAAGTTTTCGTACATGTAATGACTATAGGCACGAGTATTATATCTATGTTATATAGGCTATAGTGAAAATATTCATGCAAATATTGACTAGGTATATACATATACTCTTTGTTAGGTGTTTGTCCCATTAGTCAAGCTGTCCAAAGATAAGTTTTTTAATACTAACAAGTAACAACTTTAAGTAACTAAGTAAGTATACTATTTACATTCGGATTGAAAACCACATTTATTACCGTGTATTCTGATTCGTTCGTTATGTTCCAGTCAGCTGTCACTATAAAAGCTATCCTAACTCGTTAAATATAAGGATTCATTCTAGCTGGATGGTCGGCAACAATGTTAAATTTTAGAGATATAAAAGTAGAAAAATGTGAACTGTTTAATCCTTCCTATACCCTGATAATTAAAACAAAAGATTTATGAATGAAACTGACGTATATATACGTCTCTGGGACGCAAAGGGTTAAAGCAACAGGCGTTCTGTTACAGAAATTTCCTAGTTCGCCATTCCGGTATCGAATCCGTTTTCTAATTAGAATAATGTTTATATCTCACGGGATCGATTCGAGAATTCCGTGACGGGAATGTTACGAATTACTCAATATAGGTACTTAAGCAGCGCGGATTGTAATGACATTCAGTACAACCTTGCAGCCCTCGGAATGCAATGGCATTTTTTTTATAATGGTTCATCAATGTGACTCCCTCTCGCCTGATGGAAAGCGTAGATGGAATCAAGAAGCAATGACTAGCAAGCCGTAAGCTGCACTAATCGCCACCCCTATGATGACCTGAGAGATGCCTTTTACACCCCGCTTGAAAGACCCAGGGTCACAGCTGCAAGGAAATACGTAGTATCACAAGTCGTAGATGCTGTACATAACCTACTTATATTTTTTCTTTGCAATAAACTTGCAATTGTTGCCTAGACGTTATCTACTTACTAGTTAATACGTACGTACGAAGTTAAACAAGTTTAACACGTTTCTTCGATTTATAAGCCTTAAGACAATAACGCAGGTTTAAATATATTTTCTGAAAATAATGTTTCGTAATACTGATTGCACAGACAAGCGGTTTGTCTTGTTTGTCGTTGATGTTTGCTCGAGGCGGGCACCGGCGTCGCCGGCCGGCGCGCAAACAAAGGGCAGCTACCGTAGGACAAATACGTTTTTATTAGATGTATTTGAAGTGAACAGATTTATTTTCATTTGTGTCATTGAAGTTGAGTTTTCTGTGTTTGTGTCATTGAACTTCCATCGCTTGACTTTCAATTCCTAGGTACTTATCTTATTTAATATATACTTACAAAATTCATATTGCATTGCAACTGGGTTGTGCAACGATATTGTTATAGACTTTTTACGTACTAGTATTGCCATCTATTATCTATCATTATTTTAGTCTCACACTTTAAGCTTGGTCCGATCGCGAGTTTTAAGAGTATTGCATAGCTAGTACTTTCCATGCTTAAAGAGAAAACTCTTTTCTACCTCTTAATATTGTCCGATTTCAGTGATTTTTTTTCATGGTATCACGACATTGTTTACTATGCCCGTACGTTTCGATTTTTTCAGTTTTTTTAAGTTCTAAAAAAGGATATTTATAGTACTTTGAAATACTGAAAAAATCAAATGTACGAGCATAGTAAACAATGTCATGATTCCATGAAAAAAAATCACTGAAATCGGACAATGTTAAGAGGTAGAAAAGAGCTTTCTCTTTTAGCATGGAAAGTACTAGCTATGCAATCCTCTTAATATTTGCATAACAATTATATCTAAATTAACTTAACTTATTATCTTAAAACTATGAAAGCTGAAGTTAAATTGTTTTCGTAATTATTAATGCTGATTGAGTTTCATTTTTGATATTGAATTCAGTTCAAGAATTGTATATGTACTAAACTATGTCTGTTGTGGTTATTTATAGTTGTACATAGTTGACATAGCAATACAATGCAAAAATAATGTAATTATACTTAATAAAATTACAGTGAAAAAAAGAAAATAGATTTAAGATGACATGATGACAAAACAACCGCAAATAATCTAAAGAAATCTATCTAAAGAGCATACAAAAACGCTTTCAAAAAAAATTTATGAAGATTTCACTTAGAATCCATCGTAGTGGCGCCTATGCTTGCTTATTTACACGCCATTTGTAGCGGTTACCAAAAGATTATTCTGTAATCCGACGCGACGCCCCTAGTGGCGGGATCTAAGTACATTCGCAAACAACGAATAATGTTACAATTTCCTGTCAATTAGGACCGTTTGAATAGTCAATATTTAAACAAAGAGGGCCACTGATTTTGTGCTTCTGTCTTAATCTGTAAGACGGGGCCAGTTCGTAGGTATAGGTTCATTTAATGAATACTCTCTTTATACAGTTTCTGTTTCTCTACCTACCACTATTTAGTCTCTTAGAATAGAGAGCTGCATCAACTTAAGGTAGTTAGTAGGTGGAAGCAGCCCGACCCATCCACGTCATTAAAACTTTAGTTCTCTTCTGTTTCGTTTTCAATTCAGGTATTAGAATAATTTTAAAGTTCTTTAACTGTCATCCTCCCTAAAAAGTGTTTTCCTAGATTACAGAAAAAATAGAGGAAAAATGAAGGAGCCTCACTTTTTGTGTATAGAAATACACAAAAAGTGAGGCTCCTTCATTTTTCCTCTATTTTTTCTGCCTCACTTTTTGTATATAGAAATACACAAAAAGTGAGGCTCCTTCTTTGTATACTAAAACAATGATAGTAGTATCCCCTGATAGTGTACCTACTTACGTACAATAAAATACTAAGCAATGTCGCGCTTACATAAAATATATTACACATTGTATACCTCTTGTTTGTAACTAATTTTATCAGATACAATGCACTCCACCGGTATAAACTTGCTTTTAGTTAGTCAAACTATCCAAGAGTAGTAATTTCTATCTAAACTTTTATGTGTAGTTCGAATAGAAACTGAGAGAACTAGACATTGGACGGAATACATTAATATTACGATTATCATAAACAAATCCCGCGCTACGTTGAGATTTTTCCTTCGAGTGCAGTATTTTATTCGTGTTTGTAGCAGCCGACACGGCGCAGCACTTCCAGTTTGTTGTCAGAAGGCCGTGCTCCGCTACCGAGGCAAACATTTGAACGCGCGACGACGTGACATCGACATCGATCAATAATAACGAGCACATCACTAGGTATTTGAGCCGCGCGGCCGCGCCAGCGTCGACCGCCGCGCCGACACAATACTGCAAGGGATTTTTGGCGGGAACCTTACACGTCAATATCGTGTTTATTTTTTTCCTGAACTTTTTTAACGTTGACGTGGTATTTACGTGATTATGCCCGAAGCTAGAAATTGGAAATACGTATTTCATTTCTCTGTCAGTCATAAACGGGAAAGTTCAGAGGAGGTTCAGCTAAGCTTATATAGGTGTCTCTGACTTGATATTATGCATACATTATATGAAAATATATTTATGAATAAAAAACTAATAAAAATAATTATTGAATATTTTGTCAAGCGTTTATAAAAAAAATGGTTAGTTCAATATTTTGGAACTTTTAGCATGTGTATCCAACTTGTTTTTATACTTTTTTGTATTGCCACTAAGTATATGTATATTATACCGTTTAATTACACAAGTTTCTATAGTGTATCGGTAGATAAAATGCAAAAAGAGTTACAAAATACGTTTAGATTCAAAGTCAAAATCATTTATTCAATTTAGGCATCAAATACGCACTTATGAACGTCAATTTTTCATTATAATGTACTTTTAAAGACTCTACCGCCGCGTTCTAAAATATATAGAGCCCACCGAGAAGAAGCGGCTAGAAACTCGAGGCTATTCTTTTTATATACATAGATGTTTACAATGTTTCTACTTAGGTACTACAAATATTACATTTTATGGGTGGCAGAGCGACATCTTGCCAGAAGTGGAGTATTCCAAGCATCTTTATCTTCTATATAATGTCGAACATTATAATAAGCTTTTTTATTAAAACCTTTTTTACAGTCAGCTTGAATTTGCCCTCTGTGAGCACACAATTGCCTAGGAATTACTTATAAGTCTTCGCATATCTAAAACTAGGTACAGCTATCCTTTTTGTATTTCTAGTATTAAAAGTGGTGATCACTTATATTTATGTAAATGTTTACGAACATACATTATATTTTCGAATACATATAAAGAAGGCAAAGTTAATATATTGATTTCTTTAAATAAATCTCTCAAAGATTCACGGGGACCCATTTCGTATATAGCTCGAATAGCACGTTTCTGTAGGATAAAGATGGTCTTTATATCAGCCGCTGAACCCCATGGCAATATCCAATATGACATTACGCTGTGGAAATATGCAAAATATACTAACCGCGCCGTAGAAGCGCCTGTTAGCTCTCTTATTTTACGTACCGCATATGCAGCAGAACTGAGTCTCCCAGACATAGTTATGGATAACTTTATCGGATGTCATAGTTTTTTTATGATATAACTCATACATAGTATCTCTACTTTTTCGAATACCTCGAGTAGCCCAGTCACCAAAACCTAACTTCCCACTTGTATACATTTTAACCTTTGGACAAACTTCATTGACGTCAGTACTAACTAAAGATTAGAATAGAATTATCTATGATAGTAATCGTTAGGGTCCTCTTCCGAAAGATTCGCGATGCAAAGTTTTGCTACAATATTTTGCTGAAGCTTTCCGAGCCTACTAGTTGTTAACGGCCTATGTTCGATTATCATCTTTTTCATGTTTTTATCGCCATTAAATTTTATCGCAAGGAATCACAAGGGTGTGATCAGACCTAACACCGGTCATAATTGTAGTTTCCTTAGCCTTACAATTTGAATAAATATTGTCTATGCAGGTAGCTGAATGGTCAGTTATTCTAGTGGGCTCAAAGAATAAATAATTCAAATGGAATGATTTAAACAGTGCAATTAGATTTGTTTTATCTGATGAATCTGTTAATATATCGATGTTGGTTTCACCACAGATATAGATTTGTTGTTACATTTAGAAATTTTCTTTAAAATTGATTCCTTTGTATCCGTAAAATTTGATTTATTATCTTTTACCATTTCAGCCTATTACCCTTGTAGTACTTGTATGCATCGATACAAATGTTTATCTACTCCGCTTAATTTGATTCGTTCGTGAAGTTCGTGCGCCCGACCAGTCAATGGAGACACCAGTTAGCCGTACTACAGAAGTTCGTGCGCCCGACCAGTCAATGGAGACACCAGTTAGCCGTACTACAGAAGTTCGTGCGCCCGACCAGTCAATGGAGACACCAGTTAGCCGTACTACAGAAGTTCGTGCGCCCGACCAGTCAATGGAGACACCAGTTAGCCGTACTACTGAAGTTCGTGCGCCCGACCAGTCAATGGAGACACCAGTTGTATATGAGACTGCGTAGCATAGAAATATCAAGCTGCCATCTTGGATTTATATAACGGACCAAGATGAAATTTGTTCTGTCGATATACACAATTTCACCAAAATCTGTGCGATCTTTAAGTTATGCGTGAGCATACAGACAGGCAGACATTTTTTACAGAAACATCACATTCTTGTTGAACCCACACTTTTTTTATTTTTCTTCCAAGTACAGACTTTTTGGCCTCTACTTCTTTATTATAAGTAGTATAGAATAGATATATGCATTAAACCTAGGTTAGTAGGCCGTGAGACACTAAATTAGATAGACGGACGTGTCGCCTTAGTAATAATGATAGTGTTCAGTAATGTTATGCGGAACTCTAAAAGTGTTAAAAGTCGAACACTATTTGCTGTAGAGACAACGGAGAGCTGCGGCGGAATACTGATTAGCATAGAGTTATTCGGTATGCACTTGCGGGTAAGGCTCTCGGTACCGGTGAGGTGTGCAACAATGTCAAACTTACTTTTTAAATTTTGCCCTGTGTAAGTTATTATAACATCCACACAAAGTGTTCAGGTTCCAAACTAGGCAAAGCCTGTACTTTGGTAACCTGATGAATGATATATATTACATTCCCAGACACAGGTCGAACAGACATGTTCCTGCACACAAGTGTTTGACAACATACATCGAACCCGGGACCAGCGGCTGAGAAGGCAAGATCGCTATACCAACTGCGCCAACCGGCCAGTCAGTATGTGAAGTGCTCGAGCAGTGTTTTTCGTGAATTGTTGAAATAATTGAAGTAAACGCAGATATAAGTAGTAAAGGAAATGACGAGAAATAGTAGGAAGTTTAATAAGTATGTATAGAAAAAGGAATAGGGTATGGAGGGATGTATGTCTCAAGGAAATTGAGATGAGTATGCACTGTAGTGTAGTGGGGGAAGTGCAATTTAGTAAGTTCGAGCTCCCGGGTTGGATCCCCGGGGCTATCTTTTTTAACATAGATCATCTCAATAGCAGTCCGGAGTCTGGAGTGTCCCGTAGAGGGCATTAGGCTCGCCCCCTTTTACATGGGACCAAAAACATATCTAGCAAAACGTGTGTGTTTAAATAGACCTTTGCCTACCAATGTGTAC
Source organism: Selenia dentaria (assembly GCA_917880725.1). Classification (NCBI taxonomy): domain Eukaryota; kingdom Metazoa; phylum Arthropoda; class Insecta; order Lepidoptera; family Geometridae; genus Selenia; species Selenia dentaria. The sequence continues at coordinate 30,805,026 of OU862895.1, read as the reverse complement.
TTATGAATCAAAAGATATTTTTTGACTCAAACCCGCAATAGGAGCCCCTGTGTCGTGGGAGACACACAATAACACATCACAACATTCAAGAGCCGAGAACTAACATCGTCTAGGAATCGAACCCAGGACACTGCGTATCAAAGGTGGACTCACCATCTGAACAGACCGCAATTATTTACGTACGAGTACTTAATTAGTCTACAGCCTTCGGGTCGTAATTCTCTGGTCTATAGGCAAGAAGTCATCCTCTTGTAACTGGAATAACCCTTCCCACTTGAACCCTGTGTTTGCGCACGCATTAGCCGCCGCGCTGAGTCAACAGCGTAATGGCGGCAAACATCTCCCTCCCCTCCCACCCGCAGCCCGGGAGGGGGAGGGGCAGGCGTGTCCCCGCTAGAGAGCCACTACTGCGGACAGATGCGCAGGCGCAACGGGATTTATGAGGGACAAATTGTTTAACAAAATATTATGCATAACCTATTCAGTAGTAGGTAGTTTTTATTGAATGCATATATAAGTCATGACTGCTTCTTGGAATGGAAGTCTGGAAATCATAGTTAAATAATAAACGGGAATAACGCACTGGCTATTTAGTATCCAGGAAAAATGTGCCGCACGGGCGTAGCCTTGGGGCACAGCTAGTTTTATCTTATTTAAAATACTTCTTATATCTTGCACTTTGTATAATTGGAGACAGAGTGATGCCATTGCCAGAACATACATAATTATAACATAGAAGAGATCTCCATCTTGCAACACAGCAGTTTACAGTTTGGTGTGGTACAGTCTCAAAAGCCAGGTTACCTTTATTCAAAATGTACCTGGGCCAGCGAGTATAATTCATACGCAACTCGAGCATCATCCTACCTCATAATTACCGCTCGACACCACATTGCATCATTCCGTGGTAGTTTTCGTTTCGCTGCCACTAAATGCTGAAATTCACTTCCTCCGCCATTAAAGTTACTAAAGTATAAACCGAACTTCAGAAATGTATATAAATCACAAAAGCCATTCGGCCTTATTAATTAAACTTGTAATAAACTCGGAGTAGTTAAAACATCTATCTGTCAATTTTTCGCTTGCAGTAAATGTCACGCGTGAAAGCAAGACAAAGCATGTTACGCCTAATCTATGTTTACGCAACGTTTATTATTAAAGGCCATTGTGTGTAACATAGGTAACTTTAATATCGAGTTAAAATTTTAATTTCCAGATTTCCGTTTGGTTTCATCAATATGGTTGTGTATGAGTGTGTGGGTGTGTGTGAGTATAGGAGGGTGCATGTGTGGAGGGCGTGTGTATATAATATTTGTATTATTGTTATTTTATATTATTACGTTATTATTTGTTCTTTGGCTGGGTGTCATGAAATGTTGTGTATGCAGGTCTACGAATAATATGCAGGTTTGTCATGTTTATTCTTTTATTTAAATGCTTGACAAATATTTGTCTTTTATAAAAACTAACCTTAGGTCACAAGGGTATTCCAACACTTCTCACAATTTATGCAAATTTTCTATACACCATAAATCTTGTTGTCATGTTAATTCGGTACTTATTTTATATATATATTATAATATTTTGCTACTATATTTATTTGTCATATAATAATCTGTGCGTCAATAAGGCCTTGGCTGAAAATCAGCGTTGCAGGTTTGCCCGCAGCACATGCTGAGCCGGGTCCTTTTTGGACTGCACACGACAGCAATGTTTCTGCTACCTTATAAAATGTTATGTCCTTCATTACGTTTTTTCTTATTATAGTTTATATATAAATAGTACTTTATGGTTATTTTTTTATTGTATATTGTTTCTACGTCCGAAATAAACATTTTCTTTCTTTCTTTCATTAAATGCTTCCGCAATTACATGATTAAAGCACATAGGATAGGATTTCCTACAACTGGTGGGGACGGAATCAACAGAATTTTATAACTCCAATTTTTGAAACATTTAAAACTAGTATCTGCCTGGGATCGTGGTAAACCTATTTACTGCAATCCCTCGAGAACTGCTCATTGAATCGGAATAAAAAGTGGCTGTAGTGTCAATTCCAGGTAAAAGGTATATACCATCACTCACATACTCACTCACTCACAAACTTTCACATTTATTTAATAAACAGTCAGTCAGGGCTTTTTACACTTAGGTTTGTGTTTGAACACTATTTCACTTTATGGTCAATGATGATGCGGTCGATCATCACACACGAGAATCACACTATAGACCTTAAATAGCAACTGGCTCTCGAGGATACCTCGCGGAACACACTGTTAGGTGTTTAGTGACAGATTTACAATTTTGAGGGAGCTGCCAGGGTAGCTGCCAGGTGCCTACCTGAAGTGCCTTACCACCATTATGCTGTGCTTTGGATCACAATGTTACCTTCACGGAAAGCGCAAGCCCGAGCTGTAGGGATCGATTCCGTGGGCGTCACATTGAAGGCGAACCCTTGTTACCCCAGGGGCCTTATTCGCTATGATCATGCACGTAACGCTGCGAGCTACGATATCCTCAGGTACGATGGTAAAGTTGTATTGACTTCTCAAATCGTTCCTTAAATATATCGTAACGAGTCGTGTTACCTATTTGAATGGTCATAGCAAATAATGTCCCTTTTCTATCATGGCTTCGATACCTATAATTATATAAAAAGCACATTCGATAATTCCGGGTTTCTTCAATTATACGATTTTCCGCTTTATTTGTACTGGCCACTAAGCATGGCCTATCGAAAACTGGTCACTCTCATTAATATTGCTAAAACAAAAATAGAATTCAATATACGTCGATTGTTCCGCACAAATTGCAACACAAGCTTAATTAAAACACTCCCATAAATACCTCATTACGAGGTCCAGCTGCCGCGGATATCCCGAAATATCCCAGAATACTTCGGCCGGGACTTCGAGATCGGGACAAATCAGAGTCACCTCTAACCCATAAAACTGCCATACAGTTACAAATTGCTGGGATGAGCAGGAATTCTGCAGATTTCATCGCTAGTGATGTCTGGTGTCCGGAGAAGTCCCGCAGTTTCTATCGACTGTCTGTCGATTTTGTGCACGACCCGGTCTCAAAATGATGAGAGTCCACGTTTATTTATTTCTTATTATTATTACGTATTTTACGTCATTGTATTTTTATGATTGTAAGACATTACATTCACCAGAATGAGTGAAATAAACTCACTGACAAGTGATTCCATTATATTTTGTTTTTTTTTTCAACAATACAAAAGATTTTTTTTTTGTTATCGAAAAAAATTTTACCGATTGTTTTATTATTTGAATACATAATGTTTAATTGAATCACAAATTTTACTTGATAGTTCAAACCATTTCGTAATAAATTTACTCACGCTTTTAAGTAAAGGTCATCAATTGAAGTATGCAATAATCGTAAGCCATTTACAATACAGATTTATTCATTTCAATAATCACTAAACCGCTGTCTGATAACAGACAACCTGGTAGAAGTTTGGATTATTGTCTTCTTACCATATCAGTATTACCTAAGGTCTACTGTCTAGCGGTTGACGAGTCAACGTCTCCTGAGGATGCCTCGTGTAGAGGCGAAACACGTGTCCAATCGTTTTTGGTTGATTGGGTTGTTTTGTGTGTTGCTTATTCAGTATACTTTCTATTTTCGTTTTATGCGGAAGCGAAGGTGGTGCACATACACTGCAACTGTGTCATAATCATATTTATAGCGGAAATGTCACTAAATATTTCTAATAATATAGTTTTTACCTACGGGTTTCATACCTCGCCCCAAATATGTCGTCCCATCGCAACAGACAGCACTACTAGATATTTCCGCACGGCACGTGCCGCGGGATGGGACATGTCGATAATTAGCAGCACAAGAGAAATGGCCACAAATAGTTGACTGCCACTTATAGAGGTTAACAAGGGCAGCTGACGCCAACAGGGCAGCCAATGCCAAATATTGGGGTAATGGTACTAGACACGTCATTTTTCTTTCAGCTCGTTTGAAATGTTCATTTCGGAACGTTATTTTCGGTTATTGATGAATGAGCTGCCAAAACAGATGTTTGTTTGGCCAACAATATTTATCAGTAAATGTTTGATGATGATTCAGATTTAGTTATCAGGATGTCAGACTATCAGATCGGTTTTAAGGAACTTTACTGCATATGTAGCTGATGCTAAGGAGTAACCAAGACTACTTTTATTTGAGAACAAAAGTTGAGTACCACTAAAAAAAATACCACTATTCTGTGTGGCAATCAAGCGACACGAGAGAAGTCGCGGACGCGTCTGCTGGTTGTATTATAAGTTAGGATTTCCTTTTTTTGTGATTTCGCTCCGTGCCTGCTTCAGGTCAAATTGGATTATAAACAATTTGAGGGTTCAAATCTGTGTTGTAATCAGTCCAATATTAATTTAGATCAGGGGTGACCAACTTGATTACAACCAGGATCTACTGTTGTTAAAGAAACCCTATGCTATCTACCAATTACATGCATACCTACTTTATGAAATGTTTAATATTGTTAATTTTAATAGGAGAGAAAACATAAATTTGCTTTATAATTTTCTTTTTTAAATAAGCAGTTATTAATATTATTGTGAGCATTTATATTATTGCATCGAAGCACCTTCCTGTAGATTAGCAAGGTCAGGTTTGTGGAAATAACTTTAAAGAATTCAATCTGACAGGCGAGAAAGGTGTTTATTTCTTACTACTTCTTACTCTTCTAAGGTTGTTTTTTGCATACTAAACTTATATTAATTTTGTCTTGCCATGATCGAGTGGACCGATGGCCGCGATCTACTGGTCGATCGCAATCGACCGGTTGGCCACCCCTGATTTAGATCATTGTGGAAGGGCACCTCCTGGTTCAGTTCAAGCTAGCCATTAGATTGAAAACCTGTCAAACATCTCACAGTGTAGTTCGAGAGACTTTGAGAACAAACCTCGCTGATATATATCTAGTGCAACACCTCCTTCGATAGCAACATCAGTGACTAGTGGCCAAACACTAAAATAGATATCTATTATAAAAAAACAGAATTATCGTTTTACATCCTTACTCATCCAACCAACGTTAGTTGACTTTAGAGTATGTGTTACTTTGTGTTAACAGTTCTTCCGCTGCCTTTGTAGAAAGTTGTTAGCACCAGTGGGCAGTAAGTTATTTTAAATCCGAATGTAATCTAAATTTTGGAATATTGAGAATACAAATATTTGTATTGTCATGAAACTCCATCAAATCTATCGTTCAGTTCTCCAGTTCAAAAATGTATATAGAATTTAAGAAAGTACAAAAAGAAAAATATAATTGTATTTCATTTATTATAATTGCATATTATGTCAAAATGCTGGGCGTAACATGTGTCCACGTAAAGATGCAAATACGATAGTTATTACAATGAAACTTCTTCGATATTCGTATCGGCCCGCATAAGACTGCTCGTTTGGAGATGAGAACAAGTATCCATCTGTCTCGCATGCCACCGTATAACCATACTATTTCTAGTATGATATAAGTTGGGATCGTGGTCCGAGGCCCTCGAGGGACCACACACGGCGACAGCCCGCCGACAAACGGCCCGCTATGCAAACAGCTTCCGACTCCGGTCGCTCGAGTACGAAGCTAATACACTCGAGTAATACGATAACAAATGGACACGAAAGGGAACGTGCTTCCTGAACCTGCTCTCTATTGGTAGGGCGCACAAAAATCTGATAATTATCATTATCATTTAACGTGGAATTGCAGCCGGCATTCTGGGCATACTTTAAAGACTCTACCGCCGCGTTCCAAAATATATAGAACCTACCGAGAAGAAGCGGCAAAATAACCATTCTTTTTATATAGATGTTTACAATGTTTCTACTTAGGTACTACAAATATTACATTTTATGGGTGGCAGAGAGACAGCTTACCAGGTGGAGTATTCCAAGCATCATAATCTTTTATATAATGTTGGAGGTTATTATAATCTTTTTTTATTAAAACGTTTTTTACAGTCAACTTGAATTTGCCCCCTGTGAGCTCAGTTATGTGTTTTGGGATTTTATTGTAAAAACGCACACAATTTCCTAGGAATGACTTATTAGTCTTCGCAAGTCTAAAACTAGGTACAGCTATCTTATTTGTATTTCTAGTATTAAAAGTGTGGTGATCACTATTTAACTTATATTTATGTAATTTTATATTTTTATATTTTCAAATACAAATACGGAAGGCAAAGTTAATATATTGATTTCTTTAAATAAATCTCTTAAAGATTCACGGGGACCCATTTCGTACATAGCTCGAATAACACGTTTCTGTAGGATAAAGATGGTCTCTATATCAGCATCAGCCGCTGAACCCCGTATAATACAATTTACCACATAATATTTGTTTAAATGATTTATTCAATAAAATGTAATGTATTGTCTTATTCCTGTGTCTTTACTATTTTCGTGATGAGGATAACAATACCAGTGCGATGCTCTGAATAGTGTGATGCTTAATTTTCAGTAAACTGCAGCGCATTGCTTGAGAATCCTTATATACTCGTACCAATATGAAGATGATTTGATTCACCTACATTAACATTTAATTAGATACTTTTTATATCGCAAAAATGTTGAAGTAGAGTAATTTTGCCGCGGGTCAACATTAGTATGTAGGATCGTTGCCCAATAGCTGCTTTCGGGACCTGGGGAAAACAAAAAATATATCCTCTGTACTTCAAACCGACCTCCTTAATATAACACAGGCCACAAGTTACAACATAATATTATATACATATACATTATACACCGCGGTGGAGATGGCCACAGACCGGAGCCGATGGAGACAGTTCGTTAGAACCAAGGTGCTGCCATGATGATCACGATCCTCAGTCATGAGGGAACGACCGAAGAGAGATACATTATATAATGTAATAATAGAATAAAAATATATAAAAAATAGGTAATAAAAGAAAAGATATGTTTCCACATTTCAGAGAAGATTATTTCACTGTAGCTTATGCATATATACCTGCGTTTAGCTTTGCGTCAGTTCTCTGTTTTTAATAAAACAAAATCGTTATGATTTGCCATTGCAATTTTTCCCCTTCAGTTAGTTAAAATATTGACACATATTGATTTTTTTACAGATCCAGGCTTTCGTACAAACGTTCGTTATTTGTTACAATGAAGTTTATGCTATAACTTATCCTTGTCCCGTTTGTCAGGTGCTTTGAAAACTGCAGTTGGTGTCAATAGTTTATCAGATGAATACTAATGTGTCTAATGTTTTGTCTTCCAAATGATGATTGAGTTAGGTTTTGTTTTTTAACTTTATTAAACCCGATTTTATCGACATAGGCTTCGGGCTTTGAAGCCCATCCGAATGCAATTTCTACACTGGTAGATCGCATCAACCAGTGATGATTATTATTACATTTATTTATTCTTGATTTAGCATTTGAATTACATAATGATCCAAATTAATCAGTAATCACAAGTCTCCTGACCTAATGTTAACGCAGGACTACGTAAGAGAAAACCATTGGTTATGCAATTCGGTTCAAGGGTCATTAGTAAAACTGTGCCACACGGTTCGAGAAGATCAAACATCCTCAGTTGTTTGGAAATGTTAGCAAACAAATGTGAATATAAATTCAATCTGCCGAAGGTTGTTTACCTCTGGGCGGGTACAACCAACGGCACGCCCTCATTGGATGTTTGTTGGTGTAGGTGTGCATGTATGCGTATAAGTCTATGCTACCAACATTTATATCATATTAAATTGAATCATTTATTTATCAGAGTACTCGTATATATTTTTGTTTTATGTCAACGTATTCAACCTGCAAGCGGGTGTCTAAATATTCTTATTTATTTCTAGATAGAATAATAAAAAAATATAATATTTTTTATTTATTTAGGCAATATTAAGATTCGTACGTAAGTACGAAAAATTAAGATATAATTTTCATGCATTACCTACCTAATGGCATGACCATTACTGTTTACAACATTAAACATTTCTTTCACATATAATTTTGCCACAAAGGGCGATATGATTTTGATACTTAGCTTGATTTTACTAAACTAAAGGGAATACAAAAGCACACAAAAGAAACCGGGTGTGCTTGGGTCGATTTTTATGCAAGGATTTGGTAACACCCTCTCTCAGGCCTACCAAGAGCGCCCTTTGCTTTTATTTTTGGATTGTAGTCCTAAAAATTAAAATTCTTGAACTGATATTTTTTTAATTATTTTTATGAAATTAAATTAAAAAATAATTTATTTTTTAGTAAATAGATATTTTTTCGCACGGCTGTAGTCCTACTATTTTCACATAACAATATATTAATCAATTTACATAAGTGTTTACAACCATAACATTGTAAGTACCTTTGTTTCTTAATTCTTAATCACCAAAGTAAGTTAACGATGCTTTTAATTTAGTTTTTACATATTTTTATACTTCTTATCAAAACCAGCATGTTACAGAACTGAAAGCATGTGAGCGTACTCGTTAATTATTTGCGTACATTACTAACTCACTTCTTATCGCTGTAGAAACAATATGGTGTAGGTAATTCTCCGATATGGAATCGGCCACGAAAGAAATTTAAGATTGATTGGCAAAATAGGTTACAACATGCGTAGCACTATTTTATGTGCAAAGAGCAACAAGAAAACAAACAAAAAGTTCAATAACCCCCCTACGGAAATAATTAGTTAGCGCGTAAAATCCGCCCTCCCATTGGGCTTCGCCGCAAATCATAATGTAGCAGAAGAACTACTCAAAATTATCTCGTGCTGACGAGTCCAGTGCCGGAGTACGTTTGAGGTTAAAACTCTGGTTGACCTTGCAAAAACAATTTACGAAAAAGTGTTCGCATAGTAAGCGTCAACGCGTCACGGTTCGGCGTACAAACGGTGAGTTATCTGTGTCACAGTTGACCTAGATAAATGACAGTCTGTACTGTTTTACGTGAACGACACGTTGCGTTACACTTACGCGGTCAAATGTTAGACATAGGCTAACAATAATGGAAAGTGGATTAATAAGCGCTTGCGCACAATTTTGATTGGTCACGGATGGTATCGAACAGTGGTCGTAAACAGTGAGGCTTCGGCCGCCATTACGTGGCCACGATAACAAGCCACATGTAATGTACTCGACTAGAGTTTAGTATTATTGTTGGACCTAGTTAGTGTCCTGCCGTGCGATTCTCTAATGATTCGTCGATGCGCTCGTCGACGAGCTCACGGATGTCTAATACTTTATGAGATATCGCCCTTGTACACAAGGTTGTTTTTCCAACGTTTCTTGTCATCTCGTCATTCTCTAAGAGCAAACATCGTTGCATCTTTGACAACAACCGTGGAACAAATGAAGAGATGACAACAAACGTTGGAAAAGCAGCCTTTTGTGCAAGGGCGATATCTCATAAAGTATTTGATCGGTGAGCTCGTCGACGAATCATTACAGAATCGCAGGGCAGGGCTGTCGAGGCAAAATAATTTATCTAATGTTAACTACTCGTAGTTTTGCTAATGTTCAAGTTTATCCTTCAAATACGAACACAACAATACAATGATTTACTAGATACGTTACACTTACGCAAATTCTCTAGGCTATTTTAAATTCTTCAATTTTCTATTTTGTACCAGGCTCGCAGGAGGTTAAAATGTAAAATTTCATGAACAACAAACAAACAACCAGAGCGAGAGTTATTTCAAGACTAACCTATAATTTCAATGTCATTTATACAATTCCTGCAATTGTCATATAGTCTGAAAGTTCTAAATAATATGCCGTCGCAATTGCATTTGGCTAAAATATTTGGTACTTTCGCAATGGTAGCCGTTTATTCTGGCACTCTTAATCTTTTTATACTCTGTATGACTTCCGGCTGATGATGATAAAGATGACGAATTAAATAGTTGGTGAGGGTTCTTTAATTCGGAAACTTAAACGCTTTTTAATTTATAACGAGCATTTATGTCGGATATAATTGCTGCAAGCGTATAACTGGTTATATCACTTTAACAACTAAGTTAACGTGCGCTCTATATATACAACCTTTTGCACGGAGTGTACAATAACAGCAATGATTGCCTACGTAATGACTAGTTTATGTAAAGTACACAATAATAATGTTGCAAACTGTACGTCAACTGGCTGACACCATTCTCAAGCATATCAAAGAAAAAGCTCGAACATTATTTTGTCAAAACGCATCAATTAATTACAAGCGCCAAAGAAAAACCCGCCAAAAACTCCACAAACAAGAAAGCGTCAAAACATCAGAGCAGCTTCAAAGTCGCGAACAATCGATTAATCACTAAAACCAAAGAATACGTTAAACGACTCAAATTATAAAATTTACTGCCGCCTCGGATTTTAACGAACCATTGCGGTCTTTGTTCTTGCCAAAGTCCGGTTTCCCGAACGTGACTAGAAATACACCGGCATGGTGCCGAAGCGAAAGACTCGCTCGGATTAATGGATGTGTTACATTCGCCGAAAACACTAGTAACTGTCAGCAGTGAAATTCAAAGGAGAACAATAAATTATCCACAGAAGAATGATGTTTCCCGCCCCGTTGTAGTCGTCCTTTTCTAACAACACAGCTGAAGGATATATCTGTCCCGTTTTAGAACCAATTAGCACAGAGTTAAAAGTGCCGACTGGCGAGGAGTCGATTTAATAGCAACAGTGTGTCCGAAAATGGAATATCGACATTGAGTTCTTCTTCATTTTAAAATATCGTTTCCTTTAGAAGTGTTTGCGGAAGTAATGGGTTCAGTTAGTAAAATGTAGAACTATTGCTTTGCTACGCTTGCGTAGCAAAAGCGCTACGGAACGTCCGCTCACCGCATGTTGCTATAATTTCGATACTGTCAGTGCTACGACATTCACCTGTCTACGAAAAATCGTAGCGTGTTCTTTTGGGGATATATCTTTATTAACAATTACTGCCTATACCAGGTAGCTGATTCTCTAAGGGCAAACATCGTTGCATCTTTGACAACATCCGTGAAATAAATGATGAGATGACAAGAAACTTAGGAAAACAACTTTGCTTACAAGGGCTATATCTCATAAAGTACTTATATGAGCTCGTCGACGAGCGCATCAACGAGTCATTAGAGAATCGCACGGCTGATAATGTAAATGTATTTGATTAATTGGCATGTTTAACTACCAATACGTATATACTTTGGTCTACTAATGTACAGGTACCGATTCCAAAAAACATTTCCTTTAGAATAATAACCATATATATAATTAAAACAATACCAAATACAAAGTTTGAAACAAAAATCAACTAATAAAAGTCCCGTGGTGGCAGTTTTGCCACGCTGGATGGCAATGCTCACTTTATGCTGCTTTGGTCGGGCGTCGTGAGCTCTTTTGAACTTTAAGCATATTTTAATTTAAAGGCTTAAAAGATCAAGATTTTAAAAATATATTTGCAATTTGATAAGTGAATACTAATATTAAATAGATACGTTACTTATGTAGGCATGTGTGGATGGATGGAGATGTTTGTTAATATTTAGCACCAAACTACGTATATTCGATCAATACTTAAACATAGGTAAATAATTTATAATATGATTTTTAAAGCATTGACGCCTGCTTAGCGCAAACATTGCAATTAGTAATAAATTAATTAGAGAGAAAATTCCGTCCCCATAAGAGTCAAAATCTGATAGAGTTAAAATTCAATGCTCGGACCTCGGGCCTCGGTGGCCTAGTGGTCATGACGTTTGACACGGGTTGTCGAAGACGCGGGTTAGAATACCGTCTGAAGGTGTGTATTTTCTCTCTAAAATTGCAAAGTTTGATTTGCTAAGCAGGCGTTAGTGCTTTTAAAGTCACATAATAAAAATTGAAATTGAAGGTGAATACTTTCTATAGTATGTTTGAACTGTTCAATGTCAGTATGGTGTTTACAAACGTACGTACGTTACTAATGGCTGTCATCCCTTCCAATGTTCTTGGCAACTTATGAAATCTAAATAGTGTAATAATAATAATAATGTGTAATCTAATCGAATAGTAGAGATTGCAACCCGGTATGTTTCTCAACCCAGCAGAGCCTGGTTGCGTTCGCCGCCAAGCCGCCGCGCCGGGTTGTGTGTTAGCGATGAAACCTTTAAAGTAGTTTAGAAAGTTTTCTATGTATGTATGGAAAAGACAATGATTTGAACCACTACAGTTCTCATCAGTGGTTCTGGAAGGAACGAGTGAGTATTAAGTAGCGATTATTCATTTGTATATGTTTAATCTGTCCGAATCAGCAAGACTCATTCGAGTTAAGTTTCATTCATAAATCTATTGTTATTTTTTGCGCTGATGCGGACGGGTTAAACAAGCAGGTCTTTCTCTTTACACCTTAGTGTCTATTTGAAAACATACTCGTAGTATTAAAACAAGTACAATTTGAAAATTTTAATACCGACTGTAGGGGCACGATACATGCAACGTGAGCGCAATTTGCTGCTATTGCGTCGTGCGCTCAGTTGCCCTGCCGCGCTTGTACCGAGTGTCCGTACATAGCCCATCTACATAATGTAACCTGTTGATATATATATAGTAATTCTGATATGAAGAAATAGTAATGGTGATCACCGGAATGTCATAGTTTTATTGAACCATCCCAGTAGGAAGATAGAACACGCATATGGAAGGATCAGGGCGCGCATATAAACCTAGATAGGTGACGTGCGCCACGTGATGAAACACATAACCAGAAACCCCACACCGACTTCCATTCTATTCAGTTATTGGAGTGTAACTCAAAAACTACAATACCGAATTTGATGAAATTTAAATGGGACCACACGGGAAGCACCAGCTTTCAAACACAACATTTTGAGAATCGGTTCACCCAATCGAAACTTACGAGGTAACAAACATAAAAAAAACATAAAGTCGAATTGAGTACCTCCTCCTTTTTGGAAGTCGGTAGATAAGAAGCTACTAGCGCAGCTTAAAGTGTGTCGTAACAAGTTAGATTAGATAGATAGATCAACTTTGGTAGCTTAGGCGAGCGGCGGTTGGCGCGTCAGAACGGCAACGACGCAGTTCGCAGCGGTTGCCATGCCAACCTTAAAAACAAGATACATTCTATGAGTTGGCGATCCCGCGCCGCGCGCCATAGTGTACTTACCGGACCCGGCCCGGCCGGGCCCTGTTTGCAATCCCTAAATAATAGCAGGCACTTACACATATAGGAACTCAAAACCCGAGTTTAAGAGCTTGGTCCCGCATGACACGAACAACTCAGATTAGGAGCTCTCGTGCGCAGTTTTATGTTTATCGATAAACATGTGCTCATCTCTAAGATGTAAGACAAACAGTACAACGGATAAATTCAGTTTTGTTCAGTGCTAATTTGTTGATCGCCAGTCCTCGTCAATCCGCGCCGAGGTCTTATTCCATTTTATTTTCGCATCGGAATCGTAAATAACTTCACGGTAATGCGCTGTACGACTAGGGTTACCACATGAAAAAATTAAAAGTCCGGAGAAACAGCCTGATTTCCATTGCCAAATCCTGAGATTTTGCTGCAGTTTGAGAATGTTCTCTCAAACGTTCTTATGAATTTTAAAAAGTCATATTATTTACTATCGTTTCCATACACTGCAGGTTCCAGGGGTCTCGTTCACGCGTCGCACGTCTCACTCATTCCCGGTGGTGGCAGCGGCACCCCCCTCCCATGCACCGCCCCTCGCTGCTTTAGTTTATTTAACTTTTTACAAGAGATATATTTAAAATGTACTGTATTTTATTGAACATTCTAAAAATCCTGCGATTTGCGAAATTCAGCCCCAATTTTGAGAAGCGTCCGAAAGTCCAGGAAGCCAATTCTGTTATTTCACAACGTTCAACAATCTATCCCGCTGCAACTGCAGTTCAACTCCGGTTGTCGTTCGATACTTTGGCAAAAAGCCATTCTACTATTTCTATAGACAAATTGGATTGTCGCGTCACATAAACATAACGTAATTGCTACTTTTTATTAAATATACAATTGACACTACTATATACGAATATGAGTTAACAACGCGTTCATGATCTATCGAGTTAGCAGAACATAAAGTCTTGATCGATCGGCGTCAATAGAAACGTAACTGCAGCTGGACTGGTTTTCAATAGCAGAATAAGAAAACGCATAAAAGTCGCCGTTCAGTAATTTAGTTAGTGGAATCGGCACCCTGAAATCTCCGGACAAATCCTGAGATATGGTGACCCTATGTAGGACGCGGCTTGCTTGCGGTTTCGTCGTGGCGCGGGGTTCCGTGGGATTTCGTTTAAATTAGTTGATATTTATAGCGATATGCTCGATTATCGTTTTATTTAACTTTGGCAAGGAGACAAATCGTGTTGAGGTATTTTCTGATGTGGTGACAGTGTGATTCATTCTGAATTTCATATTAGTATTAAAAGTGAAAGAATACTCACCATCAGCAGTTCAAAAGTCCCAAAACAAGTCATTATTATGTTTTAATTTCATATAATAATCAAATTGTTCACAACAATTTCATGACAATTTTGAAACTTAGGAGTTCTTAAATGTATTTCTTGCTAGCTGTGAGCCGCGGCTTCACCTGCGTGGTGATGGATAATTATGAAAAGTATCATATGTGCTTCCCCGGGATGTGATCTGTAACTTTGCTTTGATTACCGTTCAGTCGATAAGGCGTGGTAAGGATTACCTAATAGACAGAGAGAGATAAAGTTTATATAACACTCTTTCTAAAATAAAAGTAGCCTAAGTTACTCCTTGTAACATCAGCTATCTGCTGGTTAAAGTTCCGTTAATATCGGTCCAGCCGTTTTAGAGATAAGCCGGAACAAGAAGACAGACAACAATTTTAATAATTGTTCTTTTATACCGTATATGCTTTGGATATTTTATTTAGTGGAAAGCTGTAAATTTGGAATTAGGTACAAACAGACATTTCAATTTTATTTATCTGTAAGATATCCAAATTGGTAGTAGCACCTTCAAACCGTTATCGTACAAGTGCGATTGTTGCGCCATTTATCAATGAAATGGTGAAAATTCGTCGTTGTGAATAGTAGAATTTTCTCAACATTTTTTCAACATCCATCCCACCGCGACTTTTGTATAGACAACTTGAAGCGCAACGTCATCGTAAACGGTACTACACATTTATATAATATATTGTAAACGCTACTATACAAATATGAGTTAACGTCGCGTTCATCGTCTATCAATATAAAGTTTAGATCGATCGCTGACGTCAATAGCACGCACGTAACTGCAGCTGGGTTTTCAATAGCAGAATAAAAAAGGTTAAATGCCATCGTCGGCTTATCATCAATATATAAACTGGAGCAGTTTATATATTAGAACAACTATTTTATTTTTGGCTATTTAATATAATATACATAATCATAGTCATAGTCAGCCCATTTTGTTCCCACTGCTGGGACTCGAGCCTTCCTCTCAGAGAGTGGAGTTGGGCCATAATCCACCAAGCGGGCCCATTGCGGATTGGTGGATAGGTTAGTGGCCAACCCATGTCGAAGTTTTCAGGCCGCCCCAAGACCTTCGACATAGCCTAACGACTATTTTCCTAAGACAAACAACCGGGGCCGAAGGCTTAACGTGTCCTCCGAAGCAAGGAAGCGCTCAGTTTAATAATGCCACTAGTACACACCCATCCAAGTCCTGACCGCAGCAAGTGTTGCTTAACTTGTTGATCTGTTAATATCGCCGAGTCGAGCTCCGCTGGCACTTCATTCGCTTATACATAAATATGATATATATATATTTTTTTTTTAAGGACCAACTAACAGTTTCACAATGTAAATTATATATAAATGTTTAAATTCTAAATTACAATAAGTGTGAGACCAACTTCGTTGATATATTATGTACTTGCTCCCATACGGCAGTCACATTTCGCAAAAAAAGCAGGACAATGTTCTTACAACTCACATTGTAAGTTGCTGGTACTGTAGAGTTATAGAGAACACTGTGAGGATTGTTTGATCTCGCCGCGGGAGTACTCCGGCTACTGGACGTTGTAACTAGTACTTTAAGCTGTGCCACCGGTTGAAGTATGGACTGCGTTCGGGGAACCGGCGGCCTTGGTGACATCTGTGGAACTACTTCAAAGCGGGTTCGGTCAATGTTTTTTTATGCAACTAAGTAGTTTCTATACCTACGGTATTGCCTGCATGGAAACATTGCAAGTTAAAGAGACAATATCTCTAAAATGGGACACGAACCCGTGTCTTTTGACTCAGGGAAGCCGATCCTTAACCTAAAAATCCACTATCATTGTTCGCCTTTTTAACAAAACCCGAGTATGGTATAGGCTGAGCATACTTAATAGACCATACTATTTTTGTTTATTTAAAATTAATAATTGTATAATAATAATAATAACAATGCGCTACCGGATTACAATGTAAGTACTAAGTCAAATTAAAAGTCAAAATCATTTATTCAATTTAAGCATCAAAGACGCACTTATGAACGTCAATTATTCGCTACAGCCGCGATCCAAAATATATAGAGCTTACCGAGAAGAAGCGGCAAGAAACTCGGAGCCATTTTTTCATATAGATTTTTACAATGTTTCTACTTAGGTACTACTGATATTACATTTTATGGGTAGCAGATGACAACTTGCCAGAAGTGGAGTATTCCAAGCATCTTTGTCTTCTATATAATGTCGGACTTCATAATATGCTTTTTTTAACGTTTTACAGTCAACTTGAATTCTCTCTCTGTGAGCTCAGTTATGTGTTTTGGGATTTTATTGTAAAAGCGCACACAATTTCCTAGGAACGACTTATTAGTCTTCGCAAGTCTAAAACTAGGTACAGCTATCCTTTTTGTATTCCTTGTATTAAAAGGGTGGTGATCACTATTTAACTTATACGTAGAGTCTATTGGCTGATCTGTGGACGGCAATTTAGTGGCGTGGCCTCGAGATGCAACCACGCGGTGACCGCAAGTGGGGTGGTAGCGGTGACACTGTCACAGATAAATACCAGTCACTATAGTGCAAAACCATCTGTGAGCGCTAAGCTATGCCCCGCGGCCCCGCCCACCGGCTTCTGAAACACCGCGGCTCGGCCGGCGCTACATCATTCTAATTCAAGGAATTTCTATCCGCCTCGCAGTTGTTTGATGTCGCCTTTTTCTAAATTATACATTTAATCTTCCTTTTAAACGATTTCTGTGAAGAAACTCTAGCTTGTCAACTCACGTCGCGAATGTTGAGTTGGTAACAATAATACGTTTATTATAAGACAGTTTACTAAGTTCACTTGATTTGGAGCCTCGAAATAAACAGATCAAATTTAACACAGACATTCACACTATTTTACGACAAATGTACAATCATTCGTCAAACGTTGTGCTGTAGACGGCAGCGTTTTGTACTCGCGGCAATTTGTACATCTTACCCCTCCTCACTCTCTCAATGTTAAAAAAGAAACAAAGACAGAAAGCGGGTTGATGAATCGGCAGAGAGCTCGATTTGTTCTTGTTAATGAAACTGCATATTAATATGACTCGTTATTTTTAGGCATAGCACAGGTTCGCAAGTCTCTTAGCTATCGAACCGCGAAAATTTTTATACTGTGTAATAACATATTTCATATATTACGTATATTTCATAGTATGAAAATTTACGTTTTTGACAGTTTTCATAGTCTGCTCGCTATTTTGGTTCGATCGCGGGCCAGTAACTTGCTATCGATAGTTTTGGACATAATTCGTATGCTGTAAACTATTGTGTTGCGATTGCGTTTCTTCAGTGGCGTAGCACGTCGGTAGTATGATCTATAAAATTACTCGTATTTTCCGTGATATTTCGATTGTTTTTAGAGATAAAGATTATTAAAAATGTTGATTTGTTGTGTTTTAGCAAGAAAACCACTGTGTTGATGTTTTGATTGATAGAAGTTTTCAATTTTATGTGAGTGGCAACACTCGCAAGCCTTAGCGCAGCCACACAACAGCGATGCAATTGTTATCAACAGAGATTGTAGGATTTAACAGACTGCCGAATTTAACATTAAAGGCGGCTCGATCGCAGAAGCGCCGCAGTAGTGTGGCGATTGCACAATAGCTAAGAGAATTGGGAATAAGACATGACGAGAATTTATACAATACTGTGGCCCAGCATGAGAAAAGAAAAATTACATAAAGAAAAATAATTTATTTGATACACATGTAAAAACAAGTACAATTTAATTTATTTTAAACCGACTTCCATTCTATTCAGCTATTGGAGTGTATCTCAAAAACTACTGGACCGAATTTGATGAAATTTAAATGGGACCACACGGAAAGCACCAGCTTTCAAACAAAAAAGACAAAACAGAATTTTGAGAATCGGTTCACTCTATCGAGAGTTATGAGGTAATAAACATAAAAAAATTATATACAGTCAAATTGAGTACCTCCTCCTTTTAGGAAGTCGGTTGAAAAATATTACAATTATATATATTATTTAATAAAACCATAGCGACTAATCTCTCATCATCTATCTATAATTTATTCCTGAAGGCCATTTCAATACGTCGAACAAAACATGGTACCTTTGCTGTAAAGTTGGTGGAAAATTGCAATCTTATTTCAGTGGATTCTGTTCTAGTAATATCATTGAAGTACCTGGATAACAAATTTCATTTCGATGAGACGTATGGAAGTAGATCACAAGTTTTTATTGAGTAGAAAAGAGCTGATGGTCTTCAAACGGCTGAACAAATCATAATCATAGCGAGAACATTCAACTTTTGAAGCGATGACATGCCAAAGGTAATCTGACGGCCGTTGGAATGAGATCTACCCTCGGCTTGAGCTTTAGTTAAAGGTCGTATTGTGATGAAGTCCACAGCGTGGTTGTGAAGCTAGCTGGCTATAGGCACCACGCTCAATTATGGCGACCTAATGCTGTGTGCCGGCAACTGTTGCTGAGTGTCAGTCGCTATTTTAGATTGAATGAGACGGTAGTGAAACAAACAACACAAATACTAGTCTATTAATAAAAATAATATAAAAATATGCCGACCAAGTCACCTTTAAAACATAAAAAAGTAAATTAAAACCGCTTTATGTCCCTCGCCTCTCGGTTTGCGTCGGGATTTAAAAATAAACTGAAATTGAACCAATCCTAATCGTCTCAACAACTTTGTAACCCATTTGTTCACTTCCCTCTATTTATATTCCATCGCGATGCCAAACATCATCTCGTCAGTTGTCAGCGTGACTGGCATGTCAGCGTGACTGAAGTGTCAGCGTGACTGACGTGTCAGCGCATACGACACTTATTGGGCGGATGTAAAACGAGATAGTTGTTTGATGTTGCTATGCTCATCACAGAGGGAGTTAATAGTTTCAAAATGATGTCGTGGCGGTTTGATTACAATTGATGGGTGTTTACAACATCTAGTTCTGTGCTACGTGGGGTTTGTCGTCGTCGGAGCGGATAGCATCACTAGCCAAGTTGTTTTAGGGTTAATAATTATTATTATGATTTTTAAAGCACTAACGCCTGCTAAGCGAGTCCAAACGTTGAATTTTGTCCCATACCATTTATGCGACGGTTAAAATCAAATAGTGAGTTAAAATTCGGTGCTCGGACGACGAACCTCGTTGGCCTAGTAGTCATGGAATCTGACACGGATTGTCGGAACACACACACGGGTTCGAATCCTATCCGAGCATGTGATTTATCTTTCTAGAATTGCAATGTTTAATATTTATACAAAGATTGTGTAATAATTCCAATCTTAGAGATTAATTTCAATTAACCGCGAGATTTGAACAACCAACCTTTTTCATTTCAATAATCTTATGAGAAACGATTCGGCCCTCATTAATCGGAAATATAAGCTGGAACGTTGCAACCGAACCCAATAAGTACATTCGGAATACAATGTCAAAATCGCGACCGAACATAAAATTAAACATTTTAACAAGCTAGCGTTTTACGACGTCCACAAAAAGACGAGGCAGTGTCGCGCGGAGAGATTTCAAAGTGTCGGGCGGTGTCGGGTAGTGTCGGTGTCGGGTGACACTCGTGTCGCGGTGTCGGGTCACGCCCGCGGCTCAGTGGCGTGATCACGTGCATCACGCGTGGGTGACAAATTAGCTGATTTTGGGTTGTTTTACGGTTTCTACAAATTAGTTTTTGCTTGTATTTATTTTTATAAATGCTCCTTTATCATCCTTACCTTACTAGTTTTTAAACTGTATCAATTGACGGGACGGACGGACGTATGATAGTACGCGTTACTGTTGCCCATGAGAGTTGTAGTGCCACCCAGCACTGCACTACGCTCGTCACCCTGAGACATCGGATTTTAAGTCACTTTCGCACAGTAACTCCACCTGCCCTTTACACCCTAACACAGTAATGCTAGACGTCTTCTTATACAATAAGGCAACTAGTAACCGCCAGAGTTTACCCAACTCATAGTGTCTCCAGCTGCGCTAGATTGTCCAGTGATGCAGGAGCCAAGGGCACACGTTAACGTGGTGTGTTAACGTGTGCCCGATACCCGTGGGCACGACCCGAAACTTCCAAGAACCTGAAACAAAAATGTTTACTCATCACGTAATTATTTTCCCCGGCCAGGAATGGAATCTGAGACCTTGAGGATTTGAATGTAGGATCACTATAACTGAAATACCTATATAACATTCTGTGATCACAGAGATCTTTGTGTGTAGGCCATGTATCCATTTGGTTTTGGGGTTTCACTTGCAAATTTTTTCCATACCTACATTAAGCGTGTTAAGTTGGTTGATAAATTACTAAGTGCATTTCTAGATACATACATGTTATAGGACCAGTCTAGGGGTTCAGTGGTGAGCCAGTTTAATAGTTTTTAATACTGCGGCGGGCCAAAGAAAATTTCATCAGCGATAACAGATGTGCTGATGAGAGCTCAAATGTTATGTACCACCTACTTATAAATTAAATTGTGCTGTGGGTTACGTTTGTTTTGTATACAGATAGAAAACTATAAAGTAACACAATTTATATTTTTTTATAATATAAATATGAACCTCTATTTCTCCTGGTCACGCTATAACTTAAGAACGGATGTAACAATCTCGTTAATTATTTTTTTGTTGTGTTAGTTATGGTCAGGGGAAGGGTCATACATAAGTAAGAAAAACCAAGAATAGATGGGAGGTAATGGCGAGGCCGAAAGCCGAGCATACTACGCGAACGAGTCGCTAGTTTCTTATAATTTCGGAGAAGATGAATTAAGATGATTGTCTGTCAATTTGTGATCTGTCTCATACTTTCCCAAATCCTGAGTTTGTTGATTTCGTGCAGCAAGGGTTGCCAGACCCAACTGCTTTTCTCTTAATTGTTTCTTTAGCAAAATTAACTTTCTTGTGAAAGCTTGTATATGTTCATAGAGTTGAGTGCAAAGTTGACCTTTTCATTGGAGTTATTAATTTCATCGGCGAGATATTTAGTAGTATCAACCAAAAAAACGCTTGAAACGTGTACCTCATACGCGTGTATCTAATTAACAATATGAACGTTTGGCGGGTCGGATTGGTAGATCTTGGACACCCCTGGACTAGTATACCTATCTGAATACTTAAATATCAACAAATTTATCTTCGTATTAATAAATAAATTATAGTACTCGTGTTGTGTATTATTTATTGAGGCTATTATTATTGGCAATATCAAATCATGTAATGAATCTGCATAATAATGACAGAAAGTTTGATACTATATCAAACGTATCAGCCGATAAAGAAATCGTCTGTTCTGTAGATACCATAACGTAACGGATAACGGACATACAATTAATGATTTCGTTGTGATATGATATGATCAGTTACGGATTAAGAAATTGGACTGTTTCATATCCTCTTTATTTTCTACCGACTTCCAAAAAAAGGAGGAGGTACTCAATCCGACTGTATGTTTTTTTATGTTTGTTACCTCATAACTTTCGACTGGGTGAAGCGATTATCTAAATCCTTTTTTTCTTGAAAGCTGGCGCTTCCCGTGTGGTCCCATTTAATTTCATCAGTCCAGTAGTTTTTGAGATACAGTCCAATAACTGAATAGAATGGAAGTCGGTATAAAATTTTTCAAATTGTACTTTTTATATTTTTAAATGTTATCGAATGGCGAGCTTGCTGCCGTGCGGTTGATAATTAATAACACAAAAGTTTAAATTGAAAACTTTTGTGGCACTGCACCACTCGTTGCCCCGAGACATTGCCCTTGCTCATACTTGTACCTACTATATACATGAAGCATCATATTACAACTCTAAAGGGTTTCCAAACTTTGCTGAATTTTGTAATTTTAAATTAGAGTGAATATGGTAGTGAAAAGTTTAAAAATAAGAGTTAATTAAAATTATAGAACTTTATATAATACTAGCTGCGTCCCGCGGTTACACTCGCGTGGCGATGAACGGTGATTATGATTATAATGATGATGATGATGAAAAGTAGCCGATGTGTTAATCCAGCACCTCATCTACTTCCATACCAAATTTCTTCAAATTGGTCCTGCCGTTTGAGCGTGAAAGAGTAACAAATATCCATACATACAAACTTTCGCGTTTATAATATCAGTAGGGTATTTTATATTATTAGTTTTATCTATACGTTTCGAACCCTTCTCAGTGAACATGGTCACGGGTAGACGTAGGTAGGTAGGGCGATGTTTGTAACTTACAATTCAAAAAGGCATAGGGACGTACCGGGCACAGCTACTACCGATATTAAAAGGATATAATTGTGCTTGTCCACAGACCCCAGTGCCGGCGGCATGGGCAATGCGGGCATGGGTGCAGCCGGGACTCAGCAGTACGGAGAAGTCAACCAGCTGGGCGGAGTGTTCGTGAATGGCAGGCCGCTGCCCAACGCCGTCAGGCTGAGGATAGTGGAGTTGGCGCAGTTGGGGATTAGGTGAGCCATTCTTATTGTATTAGATGATCTGCACTGGTGTTTAGTGCAAATCTTCCTCGCCACGGTCCGCTCGTAACATGCGTATTCAGCCCATTTCTGTTGCCACTGCTGTTGACACTGCCCTTCCTCAAGGATATGTTAGGTATTTGTCTAATCCACCTGGAGGCGCAATGCAGGTTAGTGGATATATCAGTGGTCATTGCATCCTTTCTAAAATATCTCGCTAAAAAGTAGGCTTCGCTTAGACCATGTTTTGGAACTTCGTGCCGTTGGCGTACGCGCCGCTGCATTGATCGCTCCCATACACTTTTTGTGAACGCAGCAAGAAGCAAAGTCTGTTGATCATAGTAAAGGTACTGTCGTTGAAAACAAAGCAAGCTCCGGAAGCCTTCTTCCTCTAAGCTTTGTTTTCAACGACAAGGCAAAGGCTCTGCAGCAAACGCTTCAACTTAGCCATCGTAACATTTTTACAGTACCTTATTATGATCTTGGGTGGTCGGCAACGGCACAACAGCTGGGTGGTAAGGTTGTATATGCATGCACGTTACTGCTGTAGTAGTGTGAAGGAACATGTACTATACATTCCTGCTGCAGTAATTTGGTTTTAGTATCTCCACGGTCTAGGTGAGAGATACTTCACTCATGCTACTGATGCCATTGAGACTCGCTAACCACCTCACTTTTAGTACATTTCAACTGCCTTTAAGAATCACCAGCTTTCTATGTCTAGTGTGCTGCCATCTCCTTCTGCATCATTACGTTCTTCATGTGAGAGAGCAGTCGAACGTTTGCCTGTCAATCAGGGAGTCGATCGGAGGGCAATTTCGGTTTATCCTTATTTGTTCATAGGACTGCTCATATAATTGTGTGATTTGTTCGTAGGCCCTGCGACATCAGCCGACAGCTGCGGGTGTCCCATGGCTGCGTGTCAAAGATCCTGGCGCGGTACCACGAGACCGGCTCCATCCTGCCGGGCGCTATCGGAGGCTCAAAGCCACGAGTCACTACACCTAAAGTAAGTTCACACTTACTCTATAGTACCCAACACTAAGGCTTTTCGAAGTAATGATTTATAGCACATGCCTTTATAACAGCAACGAAAGTTTTGGCAGCTGTTTGAGTGCCATAAAATAGCTCGTATACTATCACGCCATCAAGCTGTATTAAGTTTTGTGGTTGTGTCTCCGTAGGTCTATAGTCTGAGTTTGTTTCACTGTTGACCTGTGACTTTGCTGATACTATTTGAGAGAAAGACCTCAGTTACAGCAGTGGAAATGTAATAATGCTTATTAATGTGCTTTAGCGTTACCCATTTTTTTTTGGTGCAGACACCACATGCTCTAAGTCCCGACGATATTGAGTGGATATATAATACTTCCGCGCCACCACCGAAAGCAAAACATAATTTTTTTCTTATAGACCCTGTCTCTTAGCTCTTAATGGTGGGTGACCTTAATGTCCCTCCCTTAACTCGTGTAGTTGGCTTATCCACGTCGGAGAATATTATACAGTTCAATAAACCGAGTTAAACAGTTGAATCTTCAGTCGAAATTTTTAAAATTAAAATAGTTAATTCAGAATTAATTTCACTAAAACTTACTTTAAAATACGGTTGTATTTTATATCCTGCGACACCCATACATACTTAGTTTGAACTTGATATGTTATTCGCATTAGGTTTCCACATGTTCTCTTAAACATCATCATCATCATCTCAGCCGTAGGATTTCCACTGCTGCACATATGCCTCCCCCAGAAATTTCCAAAAGGACCGGAGCATCGCGGCCTGCGTCCAACGTCGTTCTGCTGACGACCTTGGCTAGGTCGTCAGACCACCTTGTCAGTGGACGACCTGCGCTACGTCCTCAATATAAACGCATTATCCAGATGCTTACAAAGTTGATCTGTTCCCAGGTGGTGTCCTACATAAAGCAGTTAAAAGCCAAAGACCCTGGTATCTTCGCGTGGGAAATCCGCGACCGTCTGCTGGCAGATGGAGTCTGCGATAAGTACAACGTGCCCTCCGTCTCCAGCATCAGCAGGATCTTGAGGAACAAGCTCGGAGGAGGTGCCTTGTACCCTGTTCCACCTTTATACCCCGTGCCGCCTCAAAGGTGTTGGCCGCTTCACCAGCCCTATGACTACTACATGTACCTTCAGGTAAGATAACTGTTTAAACTTATTAACTTAACTCATATCGTAAATCCATCATTTTTATAATGTGTTCGAAACCCCTAGGTTGTCAACAGCACAACGAGTGCCTTGCATAATGTTATAATATAATTATGAAACACAGAAAGTGTTATATAATGAATGGTTTATGTACAAGCGTAACTATTAACGGAGTGACAAACAGGCAGAATTTCAGTTGATGTAATTCAGGTGACATCCTACGTTTGTTTTCTGAACACATTAAAATATTTGTGTACGAGTACGTCTCTGAATGAACAAAAGCGAAGCTCATGCGAGTCCATAAATGTATCACATGAGTGTTTTATACTTAGGTACTAATATAACTCATATCTACAAATTTTTGACACAAAAATGGCATATTATTCTCGGGCGCAGGACCACGTTGGATGCAGGTCACTGCCAACCAGTCCTTTTTTAAATTTATGGGGAGGCATGTTCACCAGTGGATGTCGATGGTGGCGGAGATGATGTTTAATTATAGTATTTAAAAAGTAATTTTCTCTCTTGCATTATTCACATTTTTGTTTGTACAGGGCCGTCAGCACAGCGGGGGCAACCCGCACGGACTGGCGCATCCGCAGGCACCCCCGCACCCGCACCCCCACCACGCGCACGCGCTATGACCCGCGGCCTTCCTCTCTCACACCAACCATGACCGATGACGGCCGTGACAAGATGGCTGCCACCACACCACTGTAGGTAGATCCCACCGATCGTGACTAATGTCTGAACGTCCGGAGGTCATCAACAGTTGGATGGCAGTGGCGCGACGGAGGCAGCACTAGCATCGGGGACATCACGCGGTACTCATCACTTTGGATAGAATTGAAATTACGGGGACTGTGTTGAACTCACGTGCGCAGTGGTAGTGTCATCTGCGTGACTTGAAGTGCCTTTGGATCACGGAGGATCGTGACCTGGACTCGAACGTTCATAGAAATAGTTGTATATGCTAATATTTTTTGTTTGAGATTGCTGATTAAAAATGAATTGATCATTGTGCCGTTACAGGGTAGTTAGGTATGATGACTAAAAGACCCAACAGGGTCGTATTAAGTGTTTCTAGTCTCGGACTTAACTTTGAGTACCCATGCATTTTAGAATGGGAGATTTTCGGTCAAAAGACACTCCAATGAGCGAATAGATGGCGTTCCTAGGCAGGTCTAACTTGATTTGTCGTTACTTTTCTAATTGCTTAAATAAAATAAAAAAAGCAATATAATAACTTCGGTCCCTGACTTAATCTATCCTCGAATATAGCGATATTTTCCTTTATTTTATTGATTGTCATAATAAAACGCAATCATTTACTAATATCGGAGCTCAAGAAACATTATGTCCTGCACAAAAATGAGTTACCTATGTTACGAGTATATAGTGGCTTGCAGCATATTTCAATATATGCCTAAATATGTTTACTTAAAATGTCGTGATTCAGTTAATTGGGCAATTATTAGATTGTATAATTGTTTTGATTATTCAAATACTTGATATCTACTAAATGTTAACAATAGATGGCTTCGACACTTTTCACTTCGATGACTTATTTATCAGTCCTAATCCGAAATAAGGCTACCGTAGAAGAGAAAAAATGTCAGGCATGGCTAATCGTGCCGTGTGCTGGTCTCGTCAACGCCATCTATCGTTTACCTAACTAACATATTTCTAACTGCTAATTAAAAAGTCATGTTCCAGTTTTTAACCGACTTCAAAAAAGGAGAAGGTTAAATGTTCGATTGTATGTAATTTTTTGTGTATTTTCACAGATATCTCTTTTATTTGTGGACCGATTCTTAAAATGAATTTATTTGTTTGGTAGAGTAGGTATACTTGCGAGGTAATCCCATTAAAACTTAATCATATTTGGTCAAGCCGCTTTTGAGTTACACTCCAATAACTGAAAAGTGTTAAGTACTCCTATCTCGTTGATATTATATATATATTGACGGTAAATGACAATCGATCCCGTAAGTAGGGTAGGGTAAAGTCAAGAGCAAGGGTCACTAAAAATTATGAAAAAAATATATTTCAACACATGGAAAAGACATCAACACCCAAAAACTATGAAATAACTTGTCGAAGTCTTGTAAAAGTATTTATTAACACAATATTGTGTTAATAAATACTTTTGAAATATCATGGCACCGACGTCATCAAGTTATTTCACACTTTCGTTCGGTTCCAATTTTTGGTAAATGATTGTTTATAATGATCAGTTAAAAAATCCATAATAAAATAATTACTATAATCTTTTGACATATTTATAGACAGTGTGAAATTACAGTAATTGCTTCAAGTAAGTAACTACATGTGGTTATTTTGAATGTTATAGGTAATCCATATAGTGTAAAAAGTATTAAACATGTACATATATTACGATGTGTAAGATAATAGATTGTATTTAATTTACAAGCTTATTTGTAAGTATTAGTAATAGTTAATAAATTATTACAATGTATATATAGTTAATGGTTTCTTTTGGGTGCAATGATGTAAATATATTAAAGTTTAAGAATATTTAAATGTTAGAATGAATAGGCTTATATATATACCGACCGACCGACGACGGTACGCGCGGACGGTCGGTCGAGCACTGAAAGCGGCCTTATACTAAAGATAATGCACGCATTTCACTTTAAATTAATTACTAACTGTATTTTAATCGAAATCTTTAAATAGTAATATAGTTTGACTAGACAAGACAATCTTTCGACTGCGAACTTAAACATTTTTTATTTTTCCAAAGTGCATAGTTTTAGATTTGATTATTATTACATTAATTTATCTACCTAACTGATAAAGTCATAAATAAGTTGTATTTGTCACAAATGGATAGAAAGATAATATCTAGATTATTTTATATCGACATGAAAATCTGTATAATATTGATAACTGAATAGATATTAAGGATTGTACAAAGTGATGGATATTTACTTATCTATAAGTAGGTATACAAATATTTAAAGTTTAGATTTAAACGGTAAGAGAATAAAGATGTGTTTACTGAAATAAAATGTTTTTATTTGTTTACATGCACGTTTAATTACCAATTATGTCAATGGGGATGAAGTGGTTAGGTATGCATTTAAACTATGGGGGTATGACCTCGATAACATTAGAAGAAACTTGAATATGTAAGTTATTCCAATCTAAAATATGCGATAAGTAGGTGTATAGATTAACACTTATGTAGTTTATAGTAAATAGGTGTGCTTTTGTACAATGTTGTACAATATAAGTACCTACGTTAAAAAACGTAAGGTAAGGTGTAGCTATTATTACAGTGTATTTTTAAGTATCCATACATGATTAAATCATATTTATATAAGCAAGTAAAATGCTGTCCAAAACCAACCCTAAATTGCCGCCGGCAGCGGACATAACCCCAACTACGCGTGGTTAGTGGTGCAGACTGAGAAACCTCCTGATGATTCGTGCCGTGTCAAGGAGTACTGCCTTTATTGACAGCGAGTACGCCAATCACAAGCTAATAGGTAGGCGATATCGAGTATCGACTATAGATGACATTTATGTTGCAAACTCATGGTAGGGCTACTGGTTCTTGGTGCCCCTTCTTGCGAGAGCCTCTTATATAAGGTGTCGGCCGAGGTTCTTTGCTATAAGGGCGTTCGCCGAAACGTCTATAAGGACTCTGATCGTTGAGTACTTTATAATAACTTTATTAACTCTGAAATAGTTTTAAAATGTACAACAAAACTATCAGTACCTATATATTTTTATACTAATTTTAGTACTTTTAGTTTAGTTTATAGTTTATTATTTTATATTATAATATTATTGTACTAGATTTATTCCATTTTAGAGCTAGTGTGATGACACCTTCGACCGCATCATCACTGACCATCAACTGAGATAGTGGGCGACCATAAAATATACTTATTTCACAAACGACGAAAAAATCACGGCACACAAAATGACTGATACAATGACAGTTTCAAAAGGGAAAAACCCCTTTTGAAACTGTCATTGGACTGACAGCTGAATTGAGAACCTTTTTTGGAAGCCTATTGAAAAGCATAAGATCAGTAATTTTTAAACTTTCGCGATTTGAACACATGTTTTAAATGTTTATCGGGACTTATCACGTGTTATTTAATATAGGTAAAAATATGTACCTTTCGCTCGACGTTTCGACCATGTTACAATGGCCGTGAGAGTCAGCTCGTGACCACGGCCATTGTAACATGGTCGAAACGTCGAGCAAAAGGTACATATTTTTACCTATATTAAATAACACGTGATAAGTCCCGATAAACATTTAAAACAAAAGCATAAGATCGATGTAAAATAGGTAATAATGTAAATCCGCAAGACCGCAAGGCGAAGTGAATTATAGCTTTTAGTAATCTCTCTGAGACGAAGGCTTGCGCGTCCGTGGTAATGTTATTAACGTGGTAATGTTACGACTGTTAATTATCCATGCATTATCTCCAATATCCATTATCTACTGCACCTCAGTCGTAGGACGTCCACTGCTGGACGAAATACCGATTGGAAGCGGCCTGTGCTCAGGATCGTCCTACGATCTTTATTAGATATCACCTACGTGCACTGGCCATTATCTTTAAAGAAATGTATCTTCCAAATAAACGACAAAAAGGTCAATAATCAAGTTAATCTATTCCCATTGCCTCATTTGTTTCTCTTAATTCCATCTAATCTGAAATTTTACTGTAATAACCACACAGCTTTACGAGGGAGTCCGTTTCGTTCGCAAAAAGTGCGGGAGTAAAAAACAAAATGGCCGGCGTTATGGCGACACTTGACACCGCCGCTGCCGCCGCCGACGACGCGGGTTGTAATTAAAATATGCGGAGCGGTGGCTTTGTTGCGAATAGCGTAGTAAATGTAAAAATTACAAATGTTTAGTATTATAGTAGTATAAAAGGGCCATCGCCTTGACACATTAGGTTGTTTAGGTTGTTAAATCTCATGTATTAGTAAGATACCTGTAATTTCACCGGCACCCTTCAAATCAGAAATTTGTAATGCGAACATTACCGCTCAGTTGCAGAGCAGTACCTCTCCGGACAAACTTATTTACAACAAGTATAATTTGAAAATTTTTATACCGACTTCCATTCATTTATTGGAGTGTATCTCAGAAACTACTAGACCGAATTTGATGTAATTTAAATGGAACCACACGCGAAGCACCAGCTTTCAAACAAGGAAGAATTTTGAGAATCGGTTTATCCTATCGAAAGTTATAAGGTAACAAACATAAAAAAACAGTTGAAATGAATACCTCCTCTATTTTTTGGAAGTCGGTATATAGAGAGAAACCTACTTCTACTTAACTATACTGTGAATGTATAGTGTAGGTAAAGTACTTAGCTATTTATTATTATATCGAGCTATTATTACTACGTAAATTTCTCCAAGTTACGGTAACGGTTTATAAGGTCGTTCCGTCCGTCTGTACAACTGAATCTTTTTCAGCGCATGTTGACAGCTATATATACCTATATAGAATAATTAATTTAATATTGTTATAAATATAAATTTCAAATGCATAATATTACCGTACTTAATCTGTTGTTAGAGGTGGCGCCCGTACTTTATTTATCCTTGTTTCACGTAGAGTGTTGTATTATTGAATAGAGTTAGAAACATTATACTTTTATTTCAAAAATGCAGTTAATATTTCATACGTCGGATGTACAACTAATGCTTGCCAAAGTGGCCTGAAATGTGCCACCCTCCCCTCCCCTCCCCTAATCACCCCTCCCCACCCCTCTTATAATCTTATAATCTTCCACACTGCACACCTTGCTGCTGTCGGTACGTGAGCACGTCCACGGATGGGCGGCGGCCAGCGGCATTTTCAACGGTATACATACATGCTTCGGAAGACGCCTGCGATACCGGTTGTATCGTTAGTCCATGTCAGAGGCTACTATACAGACAAATACATCAACTCACACTGGGCCACTATTTTTCTCAGAGTAAGGCCCGAGCTCAGCAATGAGAACACAGTGGGCCGATCATGCCACGCCTATGCTACATGCATTGTGAATGTGGCCTAAGGAGTTACGAAGGATAAGTTACTCGTCAAACTAATGTGTTCTTTATTTCAATGATTTATTGGCCTAGCATGACAATTTGCGTGTATAACGTAATCGTATCGCTGGCGTAGATACAAACTATGAGTTGTATCTAAACTGTGCCACAGTTGTTCTAGATAAATGATAGTTGGTTTCGTCGACGGTACGGTTACATTTGTGTAAATGAAATGAAAAAATTAAAATTAAGTGCCACAATGGACGGTCTTATCAGCTTCCAGACAATCATGACTGATTCTAGACGAACTATATCTGATTATTGATTATACCCTTGATATCCACCTGCGGTTTGCGGGGGATGCTGATCAGGTGATATTCGGGGTGGTGCAACATTGCAACGAAGTTCTACCACAGGCAGGTTGAGGAAAGTACCTGATATCCTTCCTCAAATGTAAGCAGTAGTGTGCACTAACGTTGCGACAACACTGTAATAAGTGAATTCTGCGCGAATAGGACTGAACACCTATTATATGTCTCGAGGTGACAACCGCAGACAGTGCCGTGCTGAACTTTGAATCAGCATCTTAAAGATCTGTGTCGCGCATGTACCTACATCATATATTTTAGGAGTAGGTACTTATAGCTTACCATCGGATGACTTGCCGCTCTCGTCATTTATCGTCGTAGTACAAAAGAAATTATACCCTCGTATATATACATATTTAAAGGAAGTTATGTAATATCTTATTAATCACATTAAAATATATATTACCTATTATAATAACTAGTAGTTATGCGAACAGTAGACCTCGCGGGAACATAGTCTTATCAGCGGCAACTTACTACACAACCTGCTGTCTCGGAAACCACTAGACCAATTATACTCATGTTGAAAGTCAGGCACCTAATTTGTGTACCAAATTTTATCAATATCGGTCGGTAAATAGCAGCGCAGAAAATGTCCCACCTTTTTAGGAAAAGTACTCCCCCCCCACTCAATAAATCACCGACAGCAAAAAAACATATTTAATAGTAGACCATGAATACCAAATTTCGTAAAGATTGGTTGAAAAATGTGATCTGCATAGGAACACCAACGAACAACCTAACAAACATATACGGACAAGATAAAGTCAATTGGCCAGTTAAAGCAGAGACGCTTCGTGCACATACACTTATTAGCGGCAAGTTTTCGCATTTCTTCACATACTATTATTACCATGGTTGTCTGGAAGAGATCGCTCTAAGATCACGCTCACTTTTAATTTTAAGTTTACATTTGTTTGTTGTATTTTATAATGTGGTGTTGCAATAAAGAGTTTATCTATCTATCTATCTATCTATTATCTAGCAAACCAATTATGCTCATATTGGAAATTCCTCTTTAAAGCCAGGTACCTAATGTGTGTACCAAATTTTATCAATATCGGTCATTAAATAGCAGCGCAGCAAACTTCCCCCCATTTTAGGAAACGTACACTC
Organism: Selenia dentaria; assembly: GCA_917880725.1. Lineage (NCBI taxonomy): Eukaryota > Metazoa > Arthropoda > Insecta > Lepidoptera > Geometridae > Selenia > Selenia dentaria. Next base: position 30,772,385 of record OU862895.1, on the reverse strand, counting down.
CCAATCAAACATTACTAACGACAAAAAACTCAATTAAATAGAAGAATATACACATCAAGTTTCGTCAAGATTGGTTGGTATAAATATGTTTTTCATAAAGTGGAACCGACTTCAACACTTTATCAAGCCCACCAAGTACCACCAAGTACATAATACCACAAATAATCTCAATATTGTGTGCATACTACCAACTTATTTCACACTTTTCAGTGTTGAAGTTTTCCTTGTTTTTCATCGCAAGATGATTATGACCATATCTTCAATATCCATCAACGCGAGACATTGGTTTTAGAGTCTCTTTCGTCCTTTAAAGCCACGGGTCAGCCGGATCGACAGATCACATTACAAAGCTACCGCCGCGCGACCCATGACACCGTCTCCACACCACTCTGCAAAAACTTTACAACACCCGCACAATGGGAGACGTGGTCGTTAGCAGGCGACTAATCATGCCGACCCGTGCCCGTGTGTTTCCTGTGCCTAGTTATGCCGTTACATTCGTCACGGATTGTCAAGTGACGAGATAGACATGCGGTTTACCTGAGCGTAAGTGCCGTGGTTCGGAGGACATGCCTACGATCTATCTATCTATATCTGGGTATCTGGACATGGTTATTTTTAAGGTTTTTTTTTCTAATTATTGCCATATTTAAGAAGCTTTTTGCAACTTTAGAGAGCATTATACACATCCTCGGACGGGATCCGAACTGTATCTTCCGATAATCCGTGCCAGACGCCATGACCGCTAGGCCACCGAGGCACCAGTGCTTTAAAATGATTTAATAAAAATTATGAAGGGTTGCGACATTAATACGAAAGTTAAGTGTATGAAAAAAACCCTTCGTTCAGATGGATAATGTTGTAAAAGTGTTGTTGCAATAATGTCGCTCCGTCCCCAAACGACGGTTAAATCAAATATAAGTAGAGTTAAAATTCAATTATAATAATAATAATAATAATAATAATCATTTATTTCGATTTACATCATATACACACACATGGAATTAATAATAGTATAAATAAAATGTCCGTGAAAAAACAGAAATCATTGAAATAATAGAAACAAATAATAATGAAAATAAAATAATCTCAGTTGCTATCAAATGTTGATTGAAATCTTGAAAAATGGCGGCTCTATGTCAGTTTTGTCAACTCTAGTAAACACAAGTGCAATTAGAAAAAAAATTATACCGACTTCTATTACTTTGATAAAAATCAGTTTTTGAAGTGTAACTCAAAAACTACTGGACCGAATTTGATGAAATTAACCACATAAATGGGACCACACGGGAAGCACCAGCTTTCAAACAAAAAAAGAGTTTTGAGAATCGGTTCTCCCAGTCGCAAGTTATGAGGTAACAAACATAAAAAAAGTCGAATTGAATACCTCCTCCTTTTTTTGGAAGTTGGAAGAAAATGTTAGTAAGTTGATGATTGGAGCTGACAAAAGTGACATGGAGCCGCCATTTTCAAGATTTCAATCAACATTTGCTAGCAACTGAGATACGTAATAGCCCTACTGTTATGGCTTTGGGATTTTATTGTAAAATATTGTGTGTATTCTCTAAGAAACAATTTTTCGTCTTCGCTAGACTAAATATAGGCACTTTTTGTTATAAAAAACTATTTCAGGCACTGTTATTGTGTCCTTATTTCTAGAGTTATAAGTATCAGCTTAGCAGTTGTTAGCAACTGATATACAATAATAGCCCTACAGAGCTCACGGAATAAAAATTACTAGTAGTGCTGCGAACAGTACCTTCACCTAGCGAGCACAGTCTAATCAGCAGCACTTTCCGCAGATCTAACAAAAACCAGTCCAGTTTTTAAAGTTCACAACCTATTATCTCGGCAACCACTTGACTAATTTCAGAATTCGTCTTTAAAGTAATTTATGTGTGTACCAAATTTTATTAAAATCGGTCGGTAATTCGCCGCAGCAAACTCCCCTCCATTTTATGAATAGTTACCCTACTCAAAAATCGCTAACAACAAAAAACATTTTATTGAATATTTATTTATTATTTTTATATACCTACATCATGTTATATACCTACATATATTATACATCACGTAGAAATACACAGCAGTTTGAATGATACCGTCTTAAAATCTATGTAAGATTTGTCTAGACAGTTGTGTTCTCGAATACATAAATATAGCAAGTAAATATAGTCATTACACAAAACAAATAACATTGTGTCGCGCGCTCACTTCACAGCTTGAGTAATACGTATAACAAACAAGTAGAACATGAGTAGGTACCTGCCAAGTCTCGTCAAGATTGGTGATTGAAAAATGCGACCACTCATGGTAGAGCTACAGTAGCTCTACCATGAGTTGACAATATTGACACCAATCGATGCTCGCTAGCGACTGTCGACGAAAATTTGTATGAAAAAAGAACAGTGCCACCTTGCGGTCACTTGTAGAACTAAAATCGGCACCACAAGTTTATTTTATTAACAGTCGCTTCGAAAACGAATCGTGAGTCGATAGCGACAATCGATGTCGATACGCGATTTGCTTGGATTTTCACTCAAACGGTACCATAAGTCATTATTTTGACAATCGCCTTCGAAAATTTCGATAGACGTTAGCGACTACGCCACTCACGAGAATTTTGAGGTGTGGAATCGTGTGAAAGGGAAAATAACCTATCGAGTTTCAATTCAAAATACTTACATAATCAAATAATTTTATTTGTATTACGATAAAATTGGCAGGAATAATTTATTTGGCTTTGAATATGGTGACAGCAGCTGAAAATGGAGATCACCAACGAGAATTCCCAATTTCAAACCGAAATGAGAAAACAAGTTGGATGTCCACTAAACCTTAGTGAAGAAAGCTTTAAAGACTTTCTAAAAGCATCTTACCTGTGTATGCTTTTGAAGACATTTATTGTGGATTCAACAGATTTAATACCATCACAAAGAGTCTCACTAGGGTCTAAGGTAAGCTGTAAACATATTTATTTTTTACATATTTGAGGTTATGCTAATAACTTACAAATAAAACTACAGGCTATTTATTATTATTTTATTATAAACCCAGATAGGTATACTACTTTTTTATCTTTGCATTACAGGTTTTATTTGCATTGCTGTTCTATGCACAGCACGGGGACCACCCAAAAAGTATTTGAAGCTGCAAATCATTTTTCCCAGGAGGCAGTGTCAGAATAATTAATACTCCGAGGAGATCAGTGTGCAGAATCTCCTGAGTAGCTACACAGTAAGAAAACACCAAAACTGTTGGGATGACAGGAAGGACTGTAAACATGCGAAATCCATGTTTCCAATCCTAAACAAAAATACTACAAACAAATTACTATGATTACAACGTCAGGACCTTCGCCTAATGGTGGGAATTATCACTGCTCACAGTAATCTAAATTACCAGTTGCACAAGATCAGAGCTACGGACAGCCCACTATCTGGAGACTGTCTGCAGAAGGACAAGAGTGTGCAGACTGTGTTGCTGCACTGCAGGGCTACGGAAGATATTAGAGCAAAAACAGGATTACTGGAGGTCTACTCCAGAACGCATGATGCATCATCAGCATCATTGACGATTGTTTATATAACATGTCAAACTACATTGCAACAGTTGTGCCAGCGCCCCAAGGCCTTACTCCTCTATGTGAAGAAGTTAGGCTGGCTTGAGCAAATGTTGGCAGGGTGGAATGCCCATAACACCCCAAGCGGGACGTCAGTGCAGGCCTCATCACTCCCAAAACGAATAAGAATAAGAGATCAGTGTATCTAAATAGAAGAAATCACTGTTGCTTAGAGTAAACCATGTACCTACCTAAACATCTTAAATACAATCATCAAGTTTCCAAACACAAAAGAGGATAGGAATGTTATAAAACAACGGTAGCTTACTACCTATATTTTTTATATATAATGAAATTTCTATTGACTATTTTTATCAGACACTGTTTTCTGACACTTTGATTTAATAGTAAATTTATGATCCCAAGGGTAATTGGATGTGTTGATGGAAGACATTTTGAAATATTTACACCAAGCTTAAAAGATGAGCACTAATATTATGGCAGGAAGTTATCCAGGTCATTGGTAGTAATTCGCTTGTTAAGAACACCAAACTAAATTAGCAAACTAAAATCTGTTTTTAGTAAATTATCATCTGTTCTGTTAATTATAATCTATTTTAATTGTGGATATGTTTAGTGCAAATTTAACCATCATGTAAGTTCGTGCTCTCTAAACCATTCTAACTGATGTAAAACTACCCATATTTAAATAGTTATGTTTATGATTATAATTGTAAGTGTAACATGAATGTGGATTTTAGTATTAACATAATAAAAACTACCATAGTTTAGAGAAATTTAGTTTAGTATATGCACAAGCGAATCACTAAATAGCAATAAAACAATAGTCTTTTTTTGCCAGAAGTTTTACTGCTAGGAAAATTATTATTGTTCAACATTTCAGTTTGAGTAGGTTAGCTGTATGGAGGTTTTTAAAACATGCTTCAAATATCTATCTATGTAGTCATGTTTCTCTAGCAAAAATATTCCTTATGGTCTCTGCAATATCTTTTACTCACAAATTCATGTGCACACTAACAAAATTTCTTTCTTTCATAGAATCCTACTCGTATGAATGTGGAGAAGTGGTGATGAAAGCAATAATTGCAGTGAACCAATAGTGTATAGGACATTGCATGATCAATTAGCTTGGAGAATAAGTAATAATATTTAGTGATAATAAATAACATCTTTATTTGTATTCAAAACATTTTATTTCAACATACAACTTACAGAATAGGTAAAACTGAGTGCCCACATCATGGCCTACTCACCAAAAACATTAGTCTTACTTATGTAGTATGTATGTCTTTTATTTCACCTACCTTAAAATGTATAGGAATCATATATCAACTTAATCTTTACTATCACATCATTCAGGTACAATGATTATATTTAAAAAGCTACAAACATGTATAGAAATGATTTATCTGCTTTTTATTTACAATAATATCAGATAATTTACTATGGTTGTTTTTAAAACTAGGATCATAATAACATTCACACTCATACCCCCATTAGAATTCCCCTGTGTCATTAAGTTCCGTGCCAAATATGTCTGTGATTGCTGGGGATCACACCTGGCAACCCTCTGTTCGAAGGTAGGGTCTAGCTAGGAAGGTAGAGTAACATGGTGGCTCGTCATGTACCTATTTAATACAATATGAGTATGAGTTTACTTGTTTTATTGTTTACTAATCATCTATTACTAATTATCTAATTACAACTAATATGTATAGGTAGTTGTGGAAACATTTGAGGAAGGCCAACTTCAAATCAATTATCGTTTTCCAATAACATCAGTTAGTTTTTCTCCTAACTCCGTCCCTCAAATCAAGCTGTCTCTGCATCTTGCTGGAAAACCTGCCGTTCATTGTCAGCTTTCACAAATGCCTGCTTTGCTAGTTTCGATTGTGAGGCTGGGTCCTCCTGCGGCTTGAAAAGGATGTGGTACCAGTAGCTCTAGTGGTCCATTAGCAGGCTTGCTAAGGTCTCCATTTCCTGTAAAGTATAAGTATTAAGTTTACAAGGAACATAATTTTAAAACAAAATACATGTAAGTAACTCATATAGGTGATGACTATTATAATAGGTTTACTTTATCTCCCAGATTAAGAAGCGAAGGCTAAGGCCTATGTTATTGCAGGAATTAACGTTATTATTATGTTTTTACACAAGTACGTATAGAGGTTATGTATGGTTAGTATGCCTGAGAGAGAATCACAATACAATAATCCCTGTTACTTCATTTTTCACATCGTCGTCGTGTATGATTAGAAAGCAACAGTACAGTAGAGATCATTGTAGAAATAATGTAAGAAAATTGATCAATAAACTAATTCGGGCTAAGTTACTAGTACTTACTAGTTCCATGAACTCCACCAGCATAAAAACATTTGGATGGGTTCATTTTCGCTATTTCTTGATTTAAAAAGAAACACTTTTAACTGGTTTTAATATACTATTTATTGTATGTACTTGTTACAAAACAAAATAAATATCTTCTTCATACAATTTTCTCTTTGTCTTCTCCGCAAATACCAGTCGAAAGAGGAGCTGTCAGCTACGTACGTATAATGAATATAAATTCGAAGGTAATGGAGTTCACAGTAAGTAATAAGTAAATTAAGCTTATTTTGTTTTGTTGGTTTATATTGACGTCATACGCTCTCCTTCTTACGTACGTTGATAGAAAAAGACAAAATAATACGTGTGAAGCTAGTTCTTAGATAATGCCAACATAAAGAAATAACCAAATCGACACGAGACCCGCTAACGAGTATCGAATTGTCGAAAGCACCTTTTTAAAGACTCATGGTCCCAATTAAATCAGCTCGCAATCGACGATCGTGTAGACGCTAGCGAGTATCGGCTATCGATGACGTTTTACGTTGCCAACTCATGGTAGAGCTACTGTAGGTACAGGAAGTCTAAGTCAGAAAGAAAAGTCAAATTGGCCAGTTAAAGCAGAAACGCTTCGCTTGCTCGGTCAATTGTAATTATAATTATGCATCTAAAATAATTTTATAATCTTTGCACCATCGCAGTACCGAAAGTTCCGTTTCGAATCAGTAGAAACCCCAATCAGGCCAGAGTACCACACAAAATATCAGCTTTTCTAACCACTAGGTGGCGCTGCAACTGTAATTGGCAGCCGTGGTGATTACCATCAGGTGCACAACTTGCCCCTCTTGTCAGTTGAAATGATAGTATCAACCAACGATCTTTTATATGGTATTTAAGATCGTTGGTATCAACAAACAAATGGTACAGCCCTGAATAATATACGAGTATGTACAACAAATAATTATATTAGTACCTAATATTGGTAGGTATACGACTGCAACACATAAGTAAGTATGCAATATTTTCATGAAATTAATAATTACGAAATATACAATCCTACTAATATTATAACGCTAAAGTTTGTATGTATGGATGTTTGTTACTCCTTCACACAAAAACTACTGAATGTATTTTAATGAAATTTTGTATACTTATATATACGAGTAGATCAGACGCTGGATTAATATATACATATAGGATGCTTTTTCATCATAATCATCCATCACCACGCGGGTGTAACCGCAGGGCGCAGCTAGTTCTTAATATTTTTGCTTTTATAAACATTGTATTATTTAAATTATGACGACCGTACAGAAAGTACTCAAACGCTATCATCTTATCAGATTGTACTGTTGCTGCCACCTAGCGGTAAGTAGAACAGCTAGAATTATTTCAAACTTGAACCGTGGTTCAAAGCTTACAATTCTTTACAGTGACCAGTTAGGTTGCCTACACTTGACGCTAGATGTCGCTATCTGAACACAAATTATGATTTTAGAAACAACTAAATCTTTTCCAAATAAATAACACTTGCGCAATAATTTGTTTTAATTGGAAATTTGGATATATTCGTTTTATCGTAAATGCGATATCTAGGATTTAGTGCGGAATGTCCGACGCAGAGTCGGTATCGGCCGCTTATGATTCGGAGCTCACCATTCGCTATCAATCATTGATACTGATTACGATTCATTGCTGAAAGCCTTTTTGCGCACGGCACTGATGATCGGATGGTATCGTGCGAACAATATTTAAGGGGAAGCACCAGTTAACGACACTAGAACAAATAAATATATATATATTAATCAATAGTAGGTAGATACTTTTAATTAACTAGGTATAAACTATTAGATATTAATTATTTCTCTATGGTCGTTCCATTAGAGTTTGATCACTATCTCACTTGATGGTCAGCGATGATGCGGTCGATGGTGGTAGATGGATAGACATAGCTTAGCTTTCAAGTAGTAAGTACAAGTAGTAAGTTTAGTTGTCGGACATCACCCGGAGTAAAATTTTCAAGGTGTGGTAGCTAGCCAGGCGAGCGCTAGAAAGTACCCTACCACCACGCTCAATTTATTCACTATGTTACCTTCAACGGAAGATTCCAACCCGCAACCGCCAAGTGACAAATTTTAGAATGTCACCTATAGCTTGGCCCTACGAAGAAATAACTATTATTTCTTCGTAGGCTTGGCCAACTAATAGATCAATTCTAAAAACTATAACTTGCAAAAACAGACTTTTTTAATGTCACTAAACATGAGATTCAGTGACATAGATGGCGTGCTTATGCAAGTGCCCGAGCTCACTAAAAGGTGGTTTGAAACATTAAAAGTAATTGCCGTTTAAAATATTTATTAAATTTATTTATTTATCATACTACAGGAAGGATGAAAGTAAGATTACTTAAAAGACAAAAAACTCCACTCCTGGTACTCCAACTTGGTAGACTCCACTCCTGGTACTCCAACTTGGTAGACTCCACTCCTGGTACTCCAACTTGATAGACTCCACTCATGGATCTGATATCTAACTGTATAATATTGTGACAGAAATAACAAATTCTGAAAAGTTACTTGAAAAGAATGCTCGTCGTTTTCTTGTCACTTTTTCTTAGTGGTCAACTTATTTTGAAATAAGGCGAAAAATAACATGTCTCAATTAATTGACGTACTTCACGTCCCTGACGCCAATATTAAATAAATGATACTGAATTTGTTTACGTACCTAACAGTATTGGTAACATATTAACAGTCACGCAGCACCTAGAACCCCTATAGAAATGCGTAGAACTGTAGCTTCTGTAAGCGTTTTTCACCGGTTGTTTCATGGCGAATATTCTGAAAAGCCTTTTTAATCTAAGGAATTCCGATCCCGAACTACTCGTTCCGGCCTAGCATTGCATCCATATACTGTTCATAACTTCTTACCACGAACCAAAAAGTTTGGCAGTTCCTACCTCTGTCGTGTAAGTAAATTGTGGAATGCTCTGCCGGCGTACGTGTTTCCTTGCAGCTATGACCCTGGGTCTATCAAGCGGGGCGTGAAAAAGCATCTCTCAGGTCATCATAGGGGTGGCGATTAGTGCAGCTTACGGCTGCACTAATGGTCATTGCTTCCTGATTCCATCTGCGCTTTCCATCAGGCGAGAGGGAGTCACTTTGATTAACCAATACAAAAAATAGTTGGAAAATATCATATTAAAGTTTTTTATTTGTACAATAGTTCAGTGACAATATTTGTACCTACATAATGTGTATGTTAATGAAACAGGTAAGGTAATACATAATTATATCTGACTATTGGGTACAGAAATGGTAGAGTAAAAGTGATATTCGTACCTTCGCCTTAACAGTCGTGCACACGGCTCCAATCTTATCTGATATAATATTAATTATGATCGATAGTATATTTATTGATTCCAATGTTACCATCCGCTACATGTTTACAGCACACGTGCGCAAACGCAGCGCTTACAACTTACAACATTATGTACCTACTTAACTATATTCTAACACTTATAAACTATTATTATTGACCGGCAAACACTAGGGTCGACGTATTCGATCTCTAACGTGAGTGTTTTGCCGGTTAATAATAATCCTACTTAATATTATAAATGTGAAAGTTTGGATGGATGGATGAATGGATGTTTGTTACTCAAAAACGGCAGAACGGTTGAACGGATCTGTATGAAACTTGGCATAGAGATAGATACTCTGGAATAGCACATAGGCTACTTTTCATCATCATCATCATCATCATCCATCACTACGCGGGTGCAAAAGCGTATTATTCTTGGGCACAGCATAGACAGAGAGATAGAGAAATGTAACCCAAATATTGTCAAGGGTGATGAAATGTAATGACAGTTTTTTTTTCCATTGTGACAATTTTATATTTGTATGTACATAGGTACTGTATTTTATTATTAGCGTTTACTGATTTATTTACTAAGTATTTAAATTTACTAATACCTACTATTATAGCAATTGCGTTTGACTATGTAAATATTTAATGACATTTTGATATAAAGATAGTGGCCTTGGAGAAGATAATAAGCTACACGCAGTACTAATCCTGCGCAGACGAAGTCACGGGCACCAGCTAGTAGTTTAATATGTGTCAAACTCACGAGAATGTCAATACAAAAATTTGCCGCGTCCGTCAGCCGCGACTCGGACCCCGGACGGTGTCCGATAGTGTGTTGGCAGCTTAAGACTTGTCTAGGACTTCTTCCTATATCGTGGTATATTATACCTTACGATGCAAAACTTTAACCGTAGTTCAGATTTGGTTATATAGGTAAGTAGCTAGGGATGGGCCGAAATTCGTTTAACATTCGGTTTAACCGAACTTCGGCAGGTTGAACCGAACTTCGTCATTCGGCCGAAATTCGGTTTATATGCCGAACATTCGGTGCAAAACAACCGATATTTTTATTACACTTGCACTATCATACATAATAGAAATAAATTAAAACAACATATCTGTAATAATAACAGTGAAATAAAATTAGTGTGGCATAGGTACTCATAGTCATTTATTTGAATAAAGAAAGAAAAGTAATCATCAAACGTCTTAAAAATCTTTGCTTACTTAGCAATCACAAAATTGACTTACTAATCAGCCTTAGATATCTGTCCTACTTAATTAAATAACAAAATTAAACTCCTCTTCTCAACAAGTCTTACAATTCTCTCTTACGTAGTAAAAACACAGTGAAACTGATATTCTTAATAACCAGTCTTAGAAATCTTTACATAGGTAGTACTTAATAAAAATACTAAATTAAATTGGTCTCGTCAATAGTCGAACAGCCGTATTCAATAATCTATCTCTAGAGATAGATATTTGACACTATTTGTACCAACGTTATGTCAAATTTCTATCGGTAGTAGGGAAAATTGTGGATAGATAGAATATTGAAAACTGCCGTAAATTTAATTGGTCACCTTAACCGTCTAAAAAGAATGCAAAGTTTGTTTAAATTTTGTTACAGATCTACTATAACAAAAATTAAATAAACTTTGCTTGCATTCTTTTGACACAGTGTCATATATTAATAAAGTACAATTCGTAAAATGAATTTAAAACAATAATACTTCTAAGTAACGTAGGTATACCACCAATTAGGTAAATTTTTCATTTTTACAACATTAAGGAATAATTTATTTATTATTGTGGACTATTAAACCACTTTAAAACAATTGATTTGCGTAATATAAACAATGGCACGTGACGAGCTGGTGACGTATTTACAACTGACCCGCCGCCTAAAGGGCCCGCGGGGGGAGCGCGGAGTGTGGGCGGGGGACATTTGCAGCGAGCGACGGCCGTGCTGTTTACACAAGTCGCAACATGAAAAAGCGCGGCGAAATTGAACCGAAGTTCGGCCGAACTTCGGCCGAATTTTTCATTTATACCGAATGTTCGGCCGAAGTTCGTATTCGGTTCAAACCACATTCGGCCCATCAGTAGTAAGTACCTAAGTAGGTAGATAATAACACGCAGATAAAACATGGATCGTTAAATCTGAAACGGTTGATAAGATATTGCAGAGATGGGAGCCAAAGCTGTGCTTTGCTATTGTCAGCCGAATTAACATTACTGATGAGACATGAGTAAGCAATATCACACTGAACAGATTTGAGATCACAGAATCACTTGCACTTTGTCACAGAATAAATAATTGTACTTCCTTTACGTGTGTGTGCGTGCAGGCGAATATATATGTTGACAAAATGTATCTACAGGAGTTAAATAAATAGATAAATGCATTTAAACCTAAAGATAAATATAAATTAGATTGAAAGATCGTGAATTTGATTTAGTCGTTGTAACCCCAAAGTGACCTTAGTATTATCAGATTCAGAGTTATTTCGATTCAATTCTACATTGATAAAAGAAATAAGAATAGTCTGATGACAATATTATTAAACCTATGTTCTACCTGTTATATGATTACAAGTATGCACAAGAATGGATATTAGCTATATGTTATTTTTGCAGAAACTGAATCTTTAGGTAATGATTTTCAGAATAACCTTTGATGACTAAATTAGAAGTTTAGTCGAGATTTTTATTGAATGAGTAAAACAATTGAAAAGCTCTTTGCATAGATACCAACCCAAATATTTAATAACATCCTTAACCTTATCCCAAAATCTAAATTTTGTTGTAAATTTGACCTTTGACCACCCCCTTCTAAACCACTTTGAAAGCTTCTGTGAGAGTTTTGTGTTTCATGTCAATAAGCCTCCTTGAAATGTCCTCCTTAACAATGATGCACACGACACCAAAAGGTATGTTATCAAGAATAAACAGCTTTGTATCAATAATTACTGATATCATTTAAGTCCGGGCGTCGGCCGCGGCGACGACGGCCGGCACTGTACCAGTACCTGGGTACTTGTACCGCTGCAGTACTGCAGTGGTACTCGTCACTCTCCTGTTGCCATGTCGTGCCACGCTTGGTGTACCGTGTCTATCTATTGTGTATTAATCCTTATGAACAAACGTGACGTGACATGTGATATTTGAAGAAATCATTGCCTTTATCTTTACAACCAATGTTCGATAAAAATGGATATAGGTATACGAATTTCGTACTCTACAGTTTGTTTACTGTAATTTTGATGTTGTAAGATAATTTTGACTTTGCATCGAGAGCCATCGAGAGCCTGTACTGTACTGTAATGTTATTATGTGTACGCAAGCAATAGAAATAACCTTTTCGTATGATTTCGCTTAGCTGGTAACTGGAAACTAAAATTTCTGACTTGTCCTGTGGACTTAGTGATACTGAGAAGTTAGAACAAGTACAATTTGAATAATTAAATACCGACTTCCATCCTATTCAGTTATTGGAGTGTAACTCAAAACTACTCGACCGAATTTGATGAATTAAATGGGACCACACGGGCAGCACCAGCTTCCAAACAAAAAATAATGTTGAGTATCGGTTCACCCTATCGAAAGTTTTGAGGTAACAAACATAAAAAAACAGTCTATATGAGTATCTCCTCCTTTTTGGAAGTCGGTAGATAAGCCGTAGCAGAGGTAGTCTGGCTACAATTTTCTGACCAAAGAAAATATGCCCGACGGTTACAATGGCGAACTACAAAATCCTGCTAACTGACATACCATAGATATACTATGTATATATCAATATATATAATCTAACATAACATAACATAAATGTGAGAGCGAGAGCGTAGTAACTGTGTATGTACCAACGTGTACCGCTTGTGTACTTCTCTCCAGAAAGGCTCTTAGTAAAGTGGCCACGCTAAAAAGGAAAAAAATATATTCTAATATCTAATAATAGTTTTAAAAACCTTTTTTATTATGCTTGGTTTCTAGTAGACTTGCTTAAATGTGAAAAGTAGATAACTGTGATTTAGTAATTTGTTTTTAATAGTTAGAAAGCGAGTGAGCACAGTTCGTTGATGTTTTGCTCACTTAGGAGTGAGATACATTATTTATTAAATTATTTAAAAAAAATAGGAAACATAAACGTCAATTAGCAATCAAATTAGTTAATTAAGCGAGGGTTTTTGATTAGATCCACAGATATATCTGTGATCCGTCTGTCTCTGCGACTGACGTTCATAATCCTTTAGAAAACTAAGAAAATTGAATTAGCAGGCACATCTAGGATGCTCACTTTTGGCTACAGTAGTTTTCGATTGCATGTCGGTATGAGTTAGTAAAAATATCGCAAAATACAGAAATTGTAATTAAAATTAACTCCTACCCTTGAATTCCACGAACTTCAAAATGTGCAATGTGTGTTCAGAAAATCGGTGATCAACATTTTTTTTGATCCTAGGTTGATGGGTCGATTGGAAGCTAATAGAACCATGAGCAAACTTTTTACATGATTGCCTCTAAGTGTACGCCCCGTGACAATGAGCTCTAGAGATCTTTGTCGGATTATTATGACCATCAGCACTGAGGCAATCGTTTTTTTTCTTATTTTAAAGCGCTTAAATTACCGTATTCAGAAACATTCGTAAAGTAGTATTTAGAAACTTTATAAAAACCTATAGAAAAAGAATGGTCCCGAGTTTCTTGCCGCTTCTTCTCGGTAGGCTCTGTATGTTTTGGAACGCGGCGGTAGAGTCTTTAAAGTACATTATAATGAATAATTGACGTTCATAAGTGCGTCTTCGATGCCTAAATTTAATTATTGATATTGACTTTTAACTTTTGACTTCATTCGATACATATGTACTACTGATTCAATACTGACCCGTGACGTAAGTGCTGTTTCCCCTTGTGTGTAATGTACTATCAACTACAATAAACATGCTCTACACATTGCAGTTCTTGATCAATTGGTTTTCTTTTTTGTACAACATCCACACGCGGTGTTCAGTTCCCGATCTAGACAGAGCCTGTACCTACTGTGGTAACCTGAGGGTTGATATACATACTTATAAACATATACACGCTCAGACACATCAGTCATGTTCATGCACACAAATGTTTGATTTGTCCAGGGATCGAACTCGGGACCAGCGGCTCAGAAGACAGGCGTGCTACCAACTGCGCCACCAGGCTAGTCAAATTCATTGACATTCTTAGGATTGTTCGTAACCTACATTAACCTTTAACTTAATCCTACCTCAGATATTAGTTTAGTTTGAGGCTACAGAGATAACCTACGCTTGTACCTACGTTGTAGATATGGATATTGTATATCATTATAAACATGCAACATATTTATTTTACAGTATTTTCACGAGCACCTACTTAAATTGATTTCAGGATTCGGAAATTATATTGATAGCAAGATTATAATTATGGTTCCGTGTCTAAATGTTGCAAATTAACCCTTATAGGTAGCCATTGGTATTATTATTTTTATCTTGCACTGCAACCGTACCAACTAAGATAGGCTCTAGCTCTAGGCGGGGGGGAGGGGGAGGGGGTGAAGCCCCCCCTGCATCCCCCCCCGCCGGAGGCCTTTAGTTTTTGAGTAATAATTTTTTTAGTACTTAACCTCACTTTCGGCTATATCAGTATTTTTTACCTATTTTTTGTTTCACACCTAATCTATTAAGGCGGTTCGCTTCTGGCACTTCGCCGGCCGCTGCCGCGGCACGCTCGCTTCGCTCGCTCGGCTCGTGCGTTGTTTGCCATGTTCTAACCTAACCTAACCTATTTTTTGTTTCACACCTAACTTATTAAGGCGGTTCGCTTCTGACACTTCGCCGGCCGCTGCCGCGGCACGCTCGCTTCGCTCGCTCGGCTCGTGCGTTGTTTGTCATGTTCTAACCTAACCTAACCTATTTTTTGTTTCACACCTAACTTATTAAGGCGGTTCGCTTCTGGCACTTCGCCGGCCGCTGCCGCGGCACGCTCGCTTCGCTCGCTCGGCTCGTGCGTTGTTTGTCATGTTCTAACCTAACCTAACCTATTTTTTGTTTCACACCTAATCTATCAAGGCGGTTCACTTAACATTGTATTATATAACAACAATAACATATCCAGTCCGTCTCAGAGTTATGTTGATAGATGAGAAAAACTTAATGTTAAAGGGCTAGGAGAGACACAATTAAACAAACATTTTAATACATTACTGGTTTATTTCATAAACATGTTTAATTGTTTTCATTAAATGTACAAAAGAGTCTCTTTTATATTTATACACGTCTCTTCGCCACAAATATTCAACAATTATATCACTAAAGTTTTCTGGGTTGTTATAATTTTGTTTTTTGAAAAACCTCTTCACTGCTCGCCACTGGGATTCTATTCTTTGGGTGTGGATTCCATCTTTACCCACAAATGGGTTCTCTGGGTCTGAATGATTCACTTTTTTGTGTATGTATCCATATTCAGACAGACAATCGTATGCCCGCCAACAATCGGTGTGGATTGTTGTTCCAGGTAAAACATGCTTTTGAATTAAAGGTATGAGAGTATCAGCATCTCTTTTATTGTCCGGGCATACTTCCAATCTTAAGTCTTCAGACCCATCTTCTATTAATCCCAGCACCCAGTGGCCTTCAATGTGACGTCCTTTGTTATATTTCCTTTTTCCAAATTTACTTTCGTCTATTTGCACTATTTTCCCACAGCCTCCAATTTTACCGCTGTAAAGATTTTGTTTTTCCAAATAAAATATCACAACTACTTCTCTGCAGTAATTAAACCAATCGGCTATAGTATTTGGGCTTAAACATTGCTTCCTTTCTTTTTTATAAGGGTCTTCGTGAATTGTTTGGTCGTAGGTCCATCCTTGTGAGTATGCATATATAAGATAGTAAACATGCATTATGTCGATAGCAATATTTTCGAAAAATGTGCCAATTCTGCGAGAGATCTTGGCACCGCTGCCCGATTTAGATTTGCATGATCTTTTTGAGCACACAAATGTACCAAAACTTGTGCATCCGCATGAGTATGACACTTTCATGGATGTCCTGTGGGTTCGACACCGTTTCTCAGTTGGTATGAGACCTTGGTCTTCACTATATTTGATGCATTGGTCTTTAGTGCTCAATTTTCGCACAACGTCAGTTAAATTCCAATGATCAATCACTTCAGTGACGCAAAGTTTTCGTTTGGTTATAAGCTCGTTGTCGTCGTCGTCATTACTCGAAGAAGGTCCGGCGACAGGTTCAACGGGCAGATCAGGAGCCGAAGAAGGTCCGGCTACAGGCTCGACGGGCAGATCAGGAGCCGAAGAAGGTCCGGCAACAGGTTCGACGGGCAGATCAGGAGCCGAAACCGCGTCAGCTTCGGGTATTGTACTGTAATACTCCATTACAGCCAAGTGCAGTCCAGTTTTCAAGGCAAGTTCAAGTCGTAGAGCAATCCAAACAAATCCGGTAAGCAAGCCAAGTTTCAAGTCGTCGCGCAATCGAAGGAAGTCCAGGGAAAAAGCCAAAGTCGTAATAAAAATCGAAAAACAAGAGAGCACACATTCACGAAACTACGAGAGAAACGGAATGAATGGATGACAGTCCATCTGTCAGTAAGACAAAATGGCGCCTTTTTTTTTTCTTACGTTTAACGATAACGATACGTTTCGTTTAACTCAGTTTGACAACTTAATTTGACAACTTAATATTGTACCATTTTCTCAACATTGCGTTCCATTTCACTTTTTTTTATCAAATTTTAATTTAATCATAATTAATTTAAACTACGTTTCCGGCAAAAAAAAATTGCTGGAAGGGCTTCAGGTGGACCCCAATGATACCCCTAAACTCGCACCTTCATCAAAATCAGGTACCGGACGGCTATAGCCAACCCAACATTTCTTTAGTTAGTACGAAATTCCGAATTCAAAATCGGAACTTCGAAAGAGCTGGTCTTTGTCTCTCTCTCTCTCTCTTTCTAATGGCGGGAAAGAGATAGAGTGTGAATGTTTCGAATTGTATGATTAACCCAAGGCTGAATAAGATATTCGCGGCTATTTGAAAAAAAATATTTGAAGTTACTTTGACTCACTCAGTGAGCTAAATCGCATTTTGCTCTCTGATTTCAGGCTGCAAACCTACATGTTTGAGCTACTGAAGTGAAAAGATATATTTACTCGTACTAGTCCACCATACACGAATAAATTGCTTTAGATTAGAAGCCCGGCGCCGTTTGATGAAGCGCTCCCAGTGCACTTGACCTCTCTAACTTAAACTAAATAAATCATTACGGGATAACATTGCGTAAATTCAAAATGTTATAATGCAAGTATGAAAAACGCAAACTAATTGTAGTATAAGTACAATTAAAAAAAAATACCGACTTCTATTCTATTCAGTTATTGGAGTGTATCTCAAAAACTACTAGACCGAATTTGATGAAATTTAAACGAAACCACATGGGAAGCACCAACTTACAAACAAAAAGGAATTTTGAGATTCGGTGCACCCAGTCGAAAGTTATGAGGTAACAAACATTAAAAAAAACATACAATCGAATTGAGTACCTCCTCCTTTTTATAGAAGTCGGTAGAAAATAGTAAAACATATTATTACAACAAACTATTTTTGAAATTAAAAACAAATGTTGTATCATTAATAAACGTTAATAGTACCAGAATATTAAAGCGCGGCGGCCGGCGGCTGCACGAAACGAAGCAATATATTAACATACAATATGCATTAATAGCAGTATTATTGATTTACGTAATATTAGCATCATTAATAGTGTATTAATTTAAAAGGACACCCATGAATTCAAAATCACCCGGCAGGCATGTGGTAGGTACCTAGACTACCGTTTTTGACTTGACACTTGATGGCGGCTAGTGTTGACCACAATCTCACTTGATGGTCAGTGCTGATGCGGTCGAAAGTGGTATCACACTAGAAAGCTAGAAAAACTAGAAAAGCGACTGGCTGTCACGGACAGCTGCTGGAAACACACTGTTAGGTGCTTAGCTAGATAGGTGGGCGGACACCACAAGCGTTCCATGCTGTGGATTGCATCACGATGTTTTCTAATCAAACCAAATCATTTATTCTGTATAGGCCTACGGGGGCACTTACAAATTGTCATTTTAAATATTGTTTCTTAAATCTACAAGAACAGCAAGAAACTCAGCGGGCTTGTCTTTAAAGATTTTTTTCTCGGTAATTTCTAAGGCCCACTTGCACGTTCCAGAGTTAGCTTCAATAACTCAGAGTCAACTGCTAAAACGGGGTTTTATTATTAATTTATCTTGCACCATTAAAGGTTAGTGATATGCATAATATTAATGCTAGAAATAAGGATAGGATAGCTGTATCTAAATTTAGACTCACGAAAACTAAAAATAAGTCCTTCTTAGGCAATTGTGTACGTTTCTATAATAAAATCCCGAAAGACATTACTGAGCTCACTGAAGGGAAATTCAAGTTATGTGTCAAAAATATACTAATGAAAAAAGCCTATTATAAATTGAGTCACTACTTAGAAGACAAAGATGCCTGGAAGCTTTCCACTTCTGCCTAATAGCCAACTATTGAATAAATTTGTTATTTTAATACTACTCATATGTAACCTCAATGTACAAGACTTGAAAAAATAATGGCCCACGAGTTTCTTGCTGCTTCTTCTCGGCGGTGGTTCTTTTCCGAAGACAGCGGTAGAATCATTTAAAAATTTTGACGTTCATAAGAGTGTCTATGATGCCTAAACTGAATAAATAATTTTTGAATTTGAATTTGAATTTAGGAGTAAATCTAAGGTTATTTATTGATATTTAACCCAGCAATGTGGGAGGGTTAAGTCTTTAACTAGGGTTAGTGCAGTTTTGTGTCAAAAGAAATTGAGGTTACATTCTGCTGTAAAATGTACTCTTTGGACGAAATGACACGAGACAATACGCATAGAAAAAAAGTCGTCAAATTTCATACACCAAAGGATAAACAAGAAAGTCTATATACATTGTACTGTAGTGCCAAAGAGATAGATATAAGTTTCACATTTTTTTCGATTCATTAATTATTGTTCAGGTTACAATACAAGCGCATAGACAATTCAATATTCCTATCTAAAGATTACAAATGTCAGGTTAGCAAAACCGGTGATCTTTTTTAGTCGTGCCAGGCAAAATGAGAGTTAAAAATTGATATGACTAACGCAAGTTTACAAACTCGTAGACTTATTTATTCAACCCGAGCAAACGTGCAAGTGGACCTTAATGTATATAACGAATGTTCGTTTATTTTTAGTTCCAGCGTGTTGCCTTACAAAAGAGACCATACTAATGGTGTCAGTAGGGCAAGACACGCTACACTTTGACATGGTAATACACGAGTAGGTAGATCCTGGAGTAATCAGTCCCAAGCTGTTTTATTATAAGTAATACGAAATTTTGTAATAACCTTTTTCTCAGAGTTTAATTTTAAACTTATTAATAGGCAAACTAAGGATAACATTGAGAAGTTTATTATAGAATCGTATAGGTACATTGTCCCATAAAAAATGAGACTTATTCTGTGGAGACGCATTAAATTTCACAAGCACAAACTTAACATAAACTTAAGCTTGTGCTTATTTCGCGTGTTGATGGATTGAGCATCACTCCTTTTATCAAAACTGCTAATGTTTTTGTGACCTTACCGAACCGTTACCTTCACTGGAAGCTGAAGCCCGGGGTAGGGATCCATCCTGTGACATTCTTATCGACGCGGCGACGGCGGACCCGTTGTTACCCGCTGCCCTATCATCGCTGGAACCTATTCGTACTTCTGGCAGTAGGTACCTATTAACGTATACCTACAATTAAACAGTTGTTATTATAATACCCATATGATTGATTGGAAGTAGGTAGTAGTGATTTAACAACAGAGTACAGATTGTTCATATTGCATTAATTAGGCATAATCATAAATAAATTAATGGTTTGATAAGAATTATAACGCGGTTTTTGTCTGTTCAGCAGCAAATGTCTCTTTATAATTAACTTTGAGATCATCAATGACAAAACAGATCTGTTCTCTAAACAAACCGTAACAATCAATATTATTTTATTATTTATGGAAAATAGAGAAGTCCTTCACTTAGAGTTTGCAGACTATAAATATGGACTTTATTCTTACCGTCCCATATAAATTATGAAATGTGTTCGTCAAAAATATATTTACTTTCATAATTTTTGATCGTAACACAACCCCAAATTCTCCGTCGAAATTAATTTGCGCAAGCCCGAATACTGAAATAGTATAAATATAGAAGTATATATATGCATACAGAAAAAGTACATAAAAAACTGAAAAGAAGTAAATAGATCATGAGCTAGCATCGTTTCGGTATTTGTGTAAAGATTAGAAATAATTATTAGTAGTCCTTAGGTATATTATATTGTATTACGAAAAGATCATATTTTTATTTCGGTCACTCAAATGAATACATAATCATGAATATATGCTCAACTGTAGTCCTGCATCCGATACCCACATACACCTATTGAATACCCGTGACCATGTTCACTGAAAAGTGATCGAAACGTCGCGATCAATTAATATAAAATTATACCTACGTGGTTTAATTCAATTAAAGTTGTTAAATTTAAATGTAGTATAATTGCGAAAGCTTATGAAATTATAATTGAATAATGTTAATATTATGTAGAGCACATAGTGCCTACAGTACATAGGGACGCTCAAAATGTCATAAACATGGTTACTGTGGAACAGTAAAGTAATGAAGTCAACAAGATAATCAGGTCCGTTTCAAACTATCAATTGTGTTCGACTGACTGGGTGTATTTAACATTTTATAACATTGATCTCGTAACAAATAGGATCGATTGACAACAAAACAATATTTAGTGTTGAATAATCTTTTGTCGGTACAAAATGTCCCTATGGGAAAAGTTTTGGGCGATTTCTGATATTTCTACTCCTCAAACCTCACTTGGTCGCATTGTCTTTTGATTTCTATGAAATAGGATTGATTGGCATAAGAGTATAATATTTTTTGCGCTGACTGTATTGTTTTCCAAACATTTGAATGCAGTTGAGAATATTTCAATAATGTATGGTCTCCTGGGAATGTTTTTCTGTAAATATAACGGATAATGTACTTACTTGCGTTTACTGTCCGGTTTCAAAAACCTACCTGTATATCACAAGGACACAGTCACCGACATCCAGAAGTTTAGAGTGTCCATACTTTTATAATAACAAAGATTGATATACCTACTCCTGACCTGGACATCATCAGTCTCTCTTCATTGCAATAAGTGACAGCTGTACTCATACATAGTAAAGCTCTACGTACTCTAACCAAGAAAGTATACTTTTGAGCTCCGTTGATAGAACTAGTTTATAACTGTCAAACTGCAGCTGAGGAGTATGCAAAAAACGAAACAAAAAACTGACCAGAAAATTAATGCATGATATATATATATATATATATCATATATATATATATATATATCATATATATATATATATATATATATATATATATAATGCATAGCTGCACTGCACTCATTAATGAACACCGAGAATCAATTTTTAGGTCAATATTGATTCACGGTGTTCATTTGTAACCCACAGTTGTAACTTGAATACCAAAACGTACGTATTTTTCGCTGCAGTGCGCGGAACCGTGACTGTAAACGCACCGCAAGGCAGTGCGCGCTAACCCTAAGGGTTACCTTGCAAGACATGCTTTCGAATGAAACCGCATCCAAATCTGGTCACTCATGTCGAAGCTACGACAACGCCTACAAACTAGCTAACAGAACAATCGACTGACACACTCCGACGGTTTTTTTAATGTTATTATGTGAAAAATGTTAACACCATTGGTGACCTCTGCCTAGAACAGATGATAGATATATTCCGGCAAGTGACGACCTGCACTGCGCCCATAGCCCTGACACATCAAGGGCCCTACTTTTAAACGCTGCCTTAAATGATGGTAGTGCGCACAACAAAAAAATTCCGCGCTGTACTAAACGACGCCATTAACCGTATTGTGCCTGTAATTTCGCCGGCACCCATACCTTCACACAGTTCACAGTATTGCGAACATTACTTCACGGTGGAAATAAGTAGGGATGGGGGCAGTAGTTCCCCGGACGAACTTATTCACAAAGAGTTCCACTGCACTACAAAGACGGTGACAAACTTTAAGTATATGTATATGAGTACAAACCAATAACCATGACGGTGGTTCCACTAACGCAATTCGCCATAGAGCCGGTATTGCCAAGAGTGCTATGACTAACCTGAACAAAATCTGGAAGAACAGAGGTATTCGACGCACAACTAAAGTGCGCTTGGTTCGTGCCCTAGTGTTTTCCATATTTTTGTATGGTGCCGAGACTTGGACTGTGAGAAGACGTGGTAGTAGTAAGATTCGAGATGTGGTGTTGACGAAGGTTGCTACGTATACCTTGGACTGCCATGAGAACCAACGAGTCCATAGTAAAAGAGCCTACAATCACCACACGGCTCTCCACTATCTGCCGACAAAGAGCTCAGCTTCTTCGGACATATTATGCGGTCTACAAAACATTGTCTGGAGTAAGACATTATTTTAGAAAAAATTGACAGTAGACGTGGTCAGGGAAGGGCGCCTGTAAGATGGTCGAAGGCATACACCGTGTAGTTCACACAGCCTATGACCGCACCCAATGGAGACTGATTGTACGTGGTCGCGATCCTCAGCTGTGAGGGAACGAGGAGAAGAGAGAGATATGAGTACAACCGCACCTCCTTTTTTGTCGAATGTTAATATAATAATAAGTAATTAATATGTACTGTAGATAGGAAATACTACATCACATGACGTCGATGTAATTATGCAACAGTTGATAGCGTGCATCGACTTTGAATAATTTTTTTATGTTACTCGAATATGTTATTCAGATTTGCGAGCTACTTTCAAGGTTGAGTCTAACAATGATGTTCACGTGGTAATTTATGTGCATCAGTAAACAGTGGGTATTCCACAAATAAAAACGCATTTTACGCATTTTATTTACATTTAATTTAGTCACTAATTTGATATTCTGGACTGGAATGTGTAGATTTATTGGGTAAAAACTTAAGAATATATCATAGAGTAGCCGTACTTAACTAGGTATAGTTAAGTAAAGTACCTACTTAAATTTATATTTTCGTATATTTTTTACGTATTAAAATTCTATCACGCTTTTGTATTCCTGAAGTTAGGAATATTTGGATAAGATTTCCTATTCATTATCTCGTATTGTTTAGAAGTGCGTTTGAAGTTTTGACGTGTGTAGATAATTTAACTCTATATTGAAACACCGCAGTACAAATATGTAACAAATACAATAATACGAAACAAATGCAAACAAATTATTTAAGATTTTAAAATGAACAGTGTCATATCGCTTAGAGCGATCTCTTCCAGACAACCATGAGTAGTACATAATAGCTGACGGGCAGTCCAGCAACCACCAGCTATTTAGTTTCGTATTTTTTTTTTGTTTTTAGGCATATCCATATAGCGACCTAATAGATAAGCTCAAAGTCGCACAACTAGCTATGGAGAGGGCTATGCTCGGGGTTTCTCTACGTGATCGATTCAGAAATGAGGAGATCCGAAGAAGAACGAAAGTCACCGACATAGCCCAGAAGATTAGCCAGTTAAAGTGGCAGTGGGCAGGGCACGTAGCACACAGAACAGATGACCGATGGGGCCGGAAGGTTCTGGAATGGAGACCACGGACCGGCAAGCGCAGCGTTGGTCGTTCACCGACACGGTGGACAGACGACCTGATAAAGGTCGCAGGATGACGTTGGATGCAGGCCGCTTCCAACCGATCCTTTTGGAAAATTATGGGGGAGGCGTATGTTCAGCAGTGGACATCCTACGGCTGAGATGATATAGCGACCACGGTATCATCAATTCAACAGTCGGATATTGGTAAGCGCACCTGCTTTAACAGTTATTGAGACAGAATTCTGCGTGCATAGCTACTTACTGCACTCGTCTCCACGAGATATTGGTTTTAATCTAGTTCGCCAGGTCGTTTCACACACTGCAGTGCTATTCAAACTTAAATATACTATGTAACGCTGTCACAGTAGTAACTGGAGCCAGATGTCTGGCACTGCGATGGTAACTACGCACGCAGCGCGGCGGTCTCCTGCCGAAGAGGATTCAAGCGGCCTAAGAAGAGAGGTGGACGAAACCAACTGGTTTGCAAATACTTTATTGAGTAACGTGCACGTAATGGCGACAGGAGTGTACATAACCGGCTCCCCGACCAAATATAAAACGCCCCATCCAGGGAGTCTTCTAAAACAAGAATCAAGAAGTGGCTTTTTGAGGCATCATTCTACAGCTTTTACCGGCACCATTAGCGTAAACTAGATTCTAGATAGTGTATTTGTGTTTGACAATTATTATTATTATTTATATAATTTATTTTTAAATTTGGATTTTTTATATTTTAGTATAGAACTTATTTTATTTTATTTCTTATTTTGACATTGAGTTTATATAAATTTATGGATTTGACAATTACTTAGTACTTGGAATTACCAATAGTATGTACCTATACATAATTATAATATGAGAAAGATGTGACTTGTAACTAATGGTTACCAATAAATGAGTATGAGTAACACTAATATTCTATGTGAAGACACTAAATCAAACTTCATCTCAAGCTCAGGGTGAAACATAGGAAAGCGTCGTGATTGCCACTTGACAGTATCTGTATTTTCTTTACTTATATAGCAGCCGGTAGCTGGTTAACAATAATAAGTTTTTACTATATATGATTCTTAAACCACTAAGTCCTGCTAAGCGATAGGAAACTTTCAATTTTAGCGATAAAACTACATATATATAAAGAACGGAAATCGAACCCGTATCATCCGGCCGTCTGTGTCAGACGCCATGACCGCCTTTAGAGAGAGCGGTCATCTCTCTAAAATTGCAATTTAATAGGTTTTGTTGTTGGCATAGTTTCTGAGCCCGCAGCGTATGAGTAACTCCATACTGTTTAGTAATAAAGGTCATTAAGTACCTACACCAACTATTCAAATATGTAAAAAACCTGTCAAGTGCGAGTTGTTCTCGCGCACGTGAGAGTTCCGTACATAAAACATTCCGTTAATAAAATTCTTGAATAGAATCATCCAATTTGACAACTAGTAAACTCATTAGTGGAATAGATCTATTCCCAAATTCGTTTGGTTTGTTTTTGCATTATATTGTAGTTGTCTCGCTTTTTCGAAAGGTAAAATTTATAAGAGAAAGAATGATAAATATATGTTCATGTTTCAAAATCCAAAATCACAACCTGGAACATGAAAAAAAATTTTGAAGTTTCATGTGCAAAGTCGGTCTCTAGAGTTAGTGTATGTGTGCAGTGTGCCAAAACAATTGTTTGACATAGATTGAATAAATACTAACGGAAGTGGAAAAATATAAGAAGGTTATTTAAGTGTTATTTTTATCATAATAAAATATGACCGTTTGCAAGTACAATATCTATTATAAAGAATTTCGTTTATTCTCGGACATGATATTCAAATATGAAACGCAACTGTTTTTTTTTGCTATAATTTATTGCTAGAAATTGAATTATGTTATCTTACAAAACATACAAACAGTGCAGGATAATAATGTAAAACATAGTTTATTCTGTTTATTACTTTTTATATCCCATATAAGTTTTGAACCGTTTTGAAATAATCGGCATTTTTTGAAGAGGTTGCAAAAAAAAACAAAATCCGCCATTTTGAATTTTGAGTCTGCGAGTGAATGGATTTTGAAATTTTGTGAGTAGAAGGGAAGAAAGGATTTAACATAATTGCTCTACAAAACTAGTTTAAAGGACAAACTTAACTTTGCCGTTCGATCCCAAGACAACGAACACCAACTGCAAATGATAAATGTGTAATAGTAAACTAGCTTTTAAGGTATTAAACTACATATATACGGTTTTAACATTTTTCTTCTATAATATGAGCTGTAATACATTACTTCTTGTCAATTTCCTTATTCTCAATCAACAGGAAGAAGGTAGTAGGTTCCGATTCCTTTTTTAAATCGCAAACTATGCATAAAATATGCATATGCGACATAAACGGTCATACCTATCTTGTGATTTCGTTAACTTACAAGTTTTGATTTTTCACAACAAGAAGAGACCATTGCTCAGAGTACTTAATATAAATTTCAACTCTATACACCTTCGCGTTCCTGAGAAAAAGGTCTTGACAGACAGACAGCAGCTAGACTGACAAACCTATAAGGGTTCCTTTTTTCTTTTGAGGTACGGGACCCTAAAAGATGATATGCTCCAAGGTTACCGCTGGCCGAATTTTGCAGGGAACTCCCCTGTAGTATTATCTAACTGTAGTTTAAAAACTAGGTAGGTATATCACCTGGCTGATTTCGATATAACTATCATTAGATAAATATATAACTTTGGCTGTTATCGAGCTATCCATTATTATTATTCATCGATTCCCATATATTATAATGACCATGGAAATGGCCGTTGGGAAAGCTTGCGCTAAACCGCGGGGTCTAAGCTAGCGTTCAATAATTATCATAATTCCATCACGGTCAATTAACAAAGATACGAGCAATACTTAAAGAGTCCCTCATGTTATCTGTCATGACAGTTTGCGAGTGTATCGGGGGACACACGGACGTACGTGACAGGATCCTGACACCTACTTGAAGCCAACCGAGTTCAGGAGATTTAACTAGGTGAGTTGTACACTTAAGACATTATTTTTTTCAGGAGATTTAGCGTAAATTTGGGAATTTAAAAAATATTATAGAGTTACTTTCTTAACTAGTCCTTTGTCTACGTAAGCATTTGATTTTGTGTTAATGTAGGCAATTGTCGTTAAAATTTAACAATAAAATATCCAACATTATTTAACAAATATTTTAATAACAGGTTAATCGAACAATAGGTGTTATCGTAGTCAGCCATTTTATCGGATTTGCTAAATAAAAGGTTCTCCCTTTTTCTTCGTGTTAACACACTGATGTGCGAAAAGACTAGGTTCAATGTAATATTTATGACATATTTATATTGTTCACTACCGACTGTCTGCGATTTCGTTCGCGTAGTACGCTTGGCCTTCTGACTCGCCATAACCTCCCATCTTTTCTTTGTTTTTCTTTCATAAGAACCTTCTCCTGACAATAATTAACACTAAAAAAAATTGTATCGAAATTGTTCCATCCGTTCACGCGTGATGCGATGACCAAGAGAATAGAGGTTCATTTTATATATATGTATATATAAAACGTTTAATTTATATAGATTAATATTGTTAATTAGCCCTGCTAATATAGGTTCGAAAACACGAAAGGTATGCAGGATATTTTTAAACTCAACCTACGCATTTTCGGCGTTCAGGAGTTATATACAGTGGATAAAAAAGAGCAATGTCTATCATTAGCATCATTATGTTGGTAACGTTAGGACAAGGTCAAGTCAAGGCCAAAGGTTTGAGGACCTGCTAAGTCGTCATTTGTATATTTATTTACTTTATTAATCACCTTCCTCAGAGAATTAACTGAATCAAACTGAGTAAGACGTCGACGCGTTTGCAGTTGCAGCGTAGGTTGCCTTGCTGTCCTGTGATCAACATTGCTCTTATCTCTGTCTAATCGACAAGATTAAGCAACGCTTTCTGCAGTCAACACTAGGATGGGTGACCGCTGGTGGCATGTTCAATTAAGCGCTCACGTGCTTAGAGGTCACGTTAAAGCATTAGTTACAGAGAACAATCGTTAGGATATGTGGGAGGCCTAAAAACATCTAATGTTAAAGTTTATACTCGTAGACCCATCTGTTTACTAGTTTAACTTTATCTAATACCAATCCGCACTGGGCCCTCGTGGTCGATTATGGCTCATAATTCTCTCTCTGAGAGTAAGGTCCAAGTTCCAGTAGCGAGAACGTGATGGGCTGATACTTTACGTATCATTAACTCTTCCCGAGTCTATTCTCTCAACAAAACAAACAATCGAAAGTAAGAACATGAAAGGTAGAATAAATATTGAAAGGTAGAATAAAAATTGAAAGGGTTCATACATTTAAATAAACGTTTGACTGGTAATTCAATATTAAAGATAAAGATATGCCAGAAACATGGTTGAAATACATTCTTAAGACGGAGTGGTTTTCGGTTTTGTATCAAATGTTTTAAGCGCGCAAACTTGAGAGATAGTTTGCATATTTTTATTAGTAAATAATTAAAGAGGACATCGTTCATGCATATACGATCAAAATGTTATTAAAAAATAAAAAATAATAATGTTAATACAAAAAAAACCTGTGGGACAGTCTTTGGGGACTGCTGATAAGAGTGAAAACTAAGTAACTTGAAGCGTTCGGTGACGATGACTCGAGCTCCATGAAGTTCACCCAAAAACTGCTCAACGCGCCTTAAGAACTTTTCACTTCAATAACTCTTTATTGCACTTTTGCCAAAATACACGATTTAACTCGGTATGTACTTACACTTAAATAAGTTTATAGATATAAATATATATATATAAATTGAAGCAGCAGGAGCCGTCAAGTGCGGCTTCTCGAGGGAGCTCCTTCACCTGTGGCGGTTTATAATGCCCGATTTATATCCAATTATACATTCAACTATAAGTGTATTCGAGCACTTTATAGTTTTATTTTAATTAGTTTGAATAATTATAATTAAGTCGTGACATCAAGGTTCTCATCTAGGGTTGCTCCCGGGAAATCCCAGGATTAGAATTCCCGGGAATTTCAGTCTACCCAAGATATCCAAACTAAGACAGATCACAAGATCAGCAAGCTGCTCAAGATGCAATAAAAAAATAAGGCAAATGTGTAATAATTAGTATATGTGGGGCAGACATACTCTAGAGCAGTGGTTCTTAAAGTTTTTCACAAAATTTGTGTCTTTCTATGGACTTAATATATTATTACGTTTAACTGTTTGGTAGTAATATATAGTCAATATAAATGAATAAAGAATTGTTATATCTATAAATAGACGTTTCTTACGTCTATTTTACGAATTGTTATTATGAACATTTTATATTACCTACAGATATAAGTAGGTGTGTAAGTAAAAATTATTTTAAAGGGATTTTTGTGGCTGAATACTCTTTAGCAACTTCTGAAGCCTTGGTTAAATTTTCAGTATCTATCGAATAATTTTGGTAGAAATCAGTCATTTAAAAATCTTCAGAATATAACTTTCAATTTGGATGGCTTCGCGGACCACTTCGGGTGCTTCCAGGGACCCCCAGTGGTCCGAGGACCGGTTACGGTCCACTGATCTAGAATAAAAAAGAAAATGAGGAAGAGCCAACGCATAGTAAGTATACCTACACCGCACTGTCGGCAACAGTTATCATTGAACTTTTGATCTGAAGGTGTTCAGGGTATAGGTTTTCAACTTTGAGTGTCTCCCGAGAGGATTGCCTCTTATAGATCCTTAGTTGGGTATCACCGTAGAGTAGTCTATTTTCTACCGACTTCCAAAAAGGAGGAGGTACTCTCAGCCGTAGGACGTCCACTGCTGAACATAGGCCTCCCCCATGATTTTCCAAAGGGACCGGTTGGAAACGGCCTGCATCCAACGTCATCCTGCGACCTTCTTCAGGTCGTCTGTCCACAGTGTCGGTGGACGTCCTACGCTGCGCTTGCCGGTCCGTGGTCTCCACTCCAGAACCTTTCGGCCCCATCGGCCATCTGTTCTGCGTGCTATGTGCCCTGCCCACTGCCACTTTAACTGGCTAATCTTCTGAGCTATGTCGGTGACTTTCGTTCTTCTACGGATCTCCTCATTTCTGATTCGATCACGTAGAGAAACCCCGAGCATAGCCCTCTCCATAGCTCGTTGTGCGAATTTGAGCTTATCAATGAGGCCCATAGTAAGAGACCACGTTTCAGTGCCATAAGTCATCACTGGTTACACACATTAGTCGAAGACTCTTGTCTTGAGGCACTGAGGTATTTTTGACGAGAAGACTTCGCGAAGTTTCCGGAACGCTGCCCAGCCGAGTTGGATTCGACGATTGACCTCTTTCTCGAAGTTGGACCTGCCTAGTTTGACTGTCTGTCCCAGGTAGATGTACTCGTCAACAACTTCGAAAACTGAGTTCCCAACTGATATTGGGGTAGGTACAACATGGGCATTAGACATAATTTTCGTCTTATCCATGTTCATCTGAAGACCTACCCGTTGGGAAACTCGATGGAGGCCTTCGAGCATTGTACTGAGGTCTTCCATGGATTCTGCCATGACTACAATATCGTCGGCGCAAAATCCAAGGTGAGTGATGTATTCGCCGTTAATATTGATGCCAAGTCCTTGCCATTCCAAAAGCTTGAAGGCGTCTTGCAATGTAGCGGTGAAAAGTTTCGGAGATATAACGTCTCCCTGTGTCACGCCTCTTTGCAATGGAATTGCCTTCGAACTCTGCTCCTGTACTCGGACTGACATGTAGGCGTTTTGGTACAAACACTTCAGCACTTCTATATACCGATAGTCAATACGGCACCGCTGGAGAGACTTAAGCACTGCCCACGTCTCGATCGAATCAAAGGCTTTCTCATAGTCCACAAACGCTAAACAAAGAGGCAAGTTATACTCTTCGGCCTTCTGTATAACTTGCCGTAGCTCGTAAATGTGATCTATGGTTCTATAGCCTTTTCGGAAACCGGCTTGTTCCGGAGGCTGGAATTCATCAAACCTGCTACTGAGACGGTTCGTTATGACCTTCGAAAACAGCTTATAAACATGGCTCAAAAGCGAGATGGGTCTGTAATTTTTAAGTATAGTGTTGTCACTTTTCTTGAAGAACAGCACCACAGCTTTTGTTCCATGCTTCTGGCGTTGAACCTTCGAGTAAGACGGTATTAAAGAGCTTCTGAAGGACTTTATGTACTGGTGTTCCACCCGCTTTCAGAAGCTCAGATGTGATACCGTCGTCACCAGGCGCCTTGTTGTTCTTAAGCTGTTTCAAGGCCATTCTAATCTCGTACAGGCTGATGTCCGGGATATCTTCGGTATAATGTTGGCTCTTGGGTCTTTGACCGAGCTGCTAACAGGTTTAGCGACCGAGGTGTATAGCCGTCCGTAGAAACTCTCTACCTCTCCTAATACTTCTGCTTTGGTCGACGCTACACTGCCGTCTTCTCTCTTCAGCTTCGTCAACTGGCTTTGCCCAATATACATGTCTCTCGCAAACACTTTGGAGCCTTTTTTCCGCTCTATCGTCTCTTTAATACGGTTTGTACTAAAGATCCGGATGTCGTGTCGCAAGGTTGAGGCATGAGGCATCACTAGCATCATCGACAGTTGTTCATACAACATCTCAAACAACACTGGAGCAGTTGTGCCAGCAACCCAAGGCCATACTCCGCTATGTAAAGGAGTTAGGCTGGCTTGAGTAAATGCTGGCAGGGGGGAATGCACAAAACACCCCAAGCGGGACGTCAGTGCAGGCCTCATCGCCCCCAAAGAAGAATAAGAATAAGAAGTCGTGTCGCAAGGACTTCCATATTCGTCTATTGAGCAGCCTATATGCTTCAGCATCATCCGAAGACTGCAGTTTCAGTGAGCGTCGTTCAGCCATGAGGTTGAGGGTATCGTTGGAGAGTTTCTGTGGCTTATCTGTACGGTAGGGTTTAAAGTATTTGGAACCCACTGTATGGACAGTTTCTACTAACCTGTTATTGATCTCGTCCACTGAAGCGATGTTCTCAAGGCAATCGAAGCGATTGGATAGCTCAAGTTGAAAGCACGCGTGGGTCGGAGCGTAGACTTCATCAGAGGAGACCTCTCCAGTTTGACATTAATATTCACCATGCCACTTACCATTCGGTGATCACTACCGGTTTTAACCCTGTTGATCACAGAAACATCAGTGGATATTTGCCTTTTGGTGGTCATAATGAAGTCAATCTCATTTGTCGTGGAACCATCGGGACTCAGCCAGGTTCATTTCCTGTGAGGTGGCTTCTGAAAGAAAGAGTTCATCATAAAAAGTCCCTCTTTCTCCAGGAAATCAGCCAACCTCTGTCCCCTACGGTTCCGTTGTCCATAGCCAAATTGCCCCACTTTCAACTCATCCTCGCTTCTCTTACCCAACTTCGCGTTGAAGTCCCCCATAACAACTAGAAAGTGCGTTTCAGAGGTATGTATGGCCCGACTAATGTCCTCATACATATCCTCCACCTCATCATCCGGGTGCGACTTCGTCGGTGCGTATACCTGAATGACCTTCAGCAAATACCGTTTGGATACTCTGAGTATTAGGTATACGACCCTATTGGAAACGCTATCGATCGTAACTATGTTGTTAGTAAGGGACTTGTGGACGAGAAAACCGACACCACCTTGGGACTGTTGGTCGCCCTCCCGGTAGTAGAGTAGGTTACCTGATTTTAGGGTTATCGTGTCCTCACCCGCTCTACGGACTTCAGATAGCCCCACAATGTCCCAGTGTAACTTACTCATTTCTTCTTCCAGCTCATAAATCTTCTCATCCCTTAGCAGATTTCTACGCACCCACGGATAGAGTTGGGGTTGGTTGACTCTACTATACTGCCAGACAATATTTGGCTCGGACAGGGAGCGAACCTGGGGTCTCGTGATCCGAAACCAGAGTCTCATAAAGAAAGTTATAGTCAATTACATTAAGTCAATGTATTTGACGGCACTGTCTGAATAAGAAATGTTGCAGAGCATTGGAACGTAATCAGCGCGTATTTCTTTATCAGACCAAATAAATATGTGACGGGTGTGATAAAGCCAACATAAATGAAATTATATATTTCCGGTTCCGAAGTAAGAAAGTCCGACGAATTTTCTCCGTGTTGAAACACGAGGCACGACTGGCGTTGGTCGACGTTTGAAACCGCAAATTCAAAAACTAAATAACTACTAAGAAATAAGAAACAAATAAGTTTCGTAACCAGACAGTAATAAAGCGTCTTGTTCCTTTACCTCGGTTGAATTTGACTTTTTTCTTCTAACGTTTCTTCCGATGGGTGAAGTCAGACGGGATGCTGTCTTACACCTCTGAATGAATTCTAATTTGTTTGCTGATTTTACACATCCATAAAAGTTCCTTTATATACTTAACCTACTTTATTAAAAAGTTTATGAAATGGTTTCCCGAGTAAAAATCCTCCTCGGCCAATTATGAAAAAATTTGCACATTATTGGCATACAAACTACGAGTATGTATACCATACAAACATAAACAAACCATTCCATTCTAAATTAGTTTACGCACCCTACAGGCTGTTTCATATTAATTTAGTGGGTATATAGGAGGAAAATGGTAACAACTGAAACTTATTGACACGTGTATTAGACGCGGTTCCAAGATTTGTTTTATCTGTATGATCTGAAGAAGATTTTCAACAACCCATATCACTAGTTACATATGCCGCGTCAAAAATGATGGTAATGAGAAAAATATTGCTGTTCGATCGTAATGTTTATTTTATATAGTTATAAATTGTTTTTTAAGTTTTTGTGTGCAGCAATACAAGGGTCTTAACTGTACAAGAAATCACGTCCATCCTTTGCTATACGTTGTAGTATAAAAGAACAAACAACAAACTTTCGCACATAAATAATATAGAGTTGACGTTTAAACTTTATGTGCATTGTTAACCGTCACAGCCAGACATAACAGTACTCTACATCATTAAGATAGAGCCAACATTAGCCACTATAGAGACATAAAGCTGCCATTATTCCTTATCCAGGGCATCATATTTATACAAATGGCTGAACTCTGTGCTTGAATACTAACAGTAATAACTCTACATTTGCGCTACATTTGTAGAGTCAAGAAGTATTATGCGCGCGGACGCCGTAGGTAGAGCATTTATGTAGCCAAGATTTTAATACCACTCACTGCATGTATATACGCACTTATTACATGTGAGTATAGTATTGAAGCGCTCGCAGCAGAGCTTGACTTGGCGATCTTAACCGATCAACAAGTAGAACAACGCGTGTTACGGTCACGAGTTGGATGGGTGTGCGCTAGTGGCATTGTTCATCTGAGCGCTTCCGAGCTTTGGTGGGCACGTTAAGCTGTCCCGGTTGTTGTCTTAGGACAACACAGTCGTTAGGCTATGTCGGAGGCCTTCAGGCGACTTGAAAACTATGACATGGGTTGGCCAGTAGCCAATCTACCATGCCGCACTGGGCCCGCGTGGTGGATTATGGTCCAACTCCCCTTTCTGAGAGGAGTGCTCAAGTCTCAGCAGTGGGAACATAATGGGCTGATTATGATTGAATTATGTATGTACTTAAAGTTTACAATGAGTTATAGAAATTGTGTAGGGAGCAAAGTTTGCGAAGACGTAAAATTGATCTAAGTGTTATTTTCTTGTGGCTTCGCACGCTTTGTCCAGTTAGCCAGTGTCAAGTATAAATATTCAAGTTTTGAACATATGCAGTAAGAGGTATATTTATACTTCCCATCGTCTTTTGTAAAGTAATCAAAAGTCAAAATCATTTATTCAATTTAGGCATCAAAGACACACTTATGAACCTCAACTTTTCATTACTTTAAAGACTCTACCGCCGCGTTCCAAAATATATAGAGCCCACCGAGAAGAAGCGGCAAGAAACTCGGGGCCATTCTTTTTATATAGATGCTTACAATATTTCTACTTAGGTACTACAAATATTACATTTTATGGGTGGCAGAGTGACAGCTTGCCAGAAGTGGAGTATTCCAAGCATCTTTATCTTCTATATAATGTCGAACTTTATAGTAAACGTTTTTTTACAGTCAACTTGAATTTGCCCTCTGTGAGCTCAGTTATGTGTTTTGGAATTTTATCGTAAAAACGCACACAATTTCCTAGGAATGATTTATTAGTCTTCGCAAGTCTAAAACTAGGTACAGCTATCCTATTCTTATTCCTAGTATTAAAAGTGTGGTGATTACTATTTAACTTATATTTATGTAAATTTTTACGAACATACATTATATTTTCAAATATGTACATATAAGGAAGGCAACGTATATTAATATTGATTTCTTTAAATAAGTCTCTCAAAGATTCACGGGGACCCATTTCGTATATAGCTCTAATAGCACGTTTCTGAAGGATAAATATGGTCTCTATATCAGCCGCTGAACCCCATAGCAATATCACATATGACATTACGCTGTGGAAATATGCAAAATACACTAACCGCGCCGTAGAAGCATCTGTTAGCTCTCTTATTTTACGTACTGCGTATGCAGCAGAACTGAGTCTCCCAGACAGGGCATTTATATGAGGACCCCATTGTAATTTTGCGTCAATTTTAATGCCTAGGAAGACTGTTTCCTTGTCCATTACGAGTTTAAAGAAATAGATAACTGAAAAGTTTTTCTAATTTCCCACACTCTTAATCTTACATGTTCCCTGACATTTAAGGGTTAATATCCAACCATTACTACACAAGAGGACGAGGCTTATGTTCAGCAGTTGACGTCCTACCGCTGAGATGATGTTGATGATGAAATACACAAGAAACCGTCAAACTGGAAATTGAAACATAACTACTTACAATTTATTATACTAGCTTAACTAAGTATACTAGCTGCGCCCTGCGGTTACACCCGCGTGGTGATACATGATGAAGAAAAAGTACCGTAAATGTTATTGCAGCGCCTCATCTATCTACATTCAAACACATTTAAAAAAAGCTAATCAGTAGTTTTAGCGTGAAAGAGACAAACATCCATACACACCAACTTTCGAGTTTATTAATATTATAATACGATAGTGTGAAATGTGATGATCTTCGGAATTATTTAAAATTAATTAAAGATTCAGCTTATGAGAAGAAAAGCTCAGTAGGTCATATACTTAAACCTATAATGAAGTAAAAGTAGGTATAAGGAAATCCCAAAAACCCAAAAGTATAAGGAAATCTCCAAAAACAAGAGGGAGTGTGTGGTTACGGCTGTGGTTGTTGGAATTTAGAAAACGTTCAGACAGCCGAAAAATTAAATAAAAACAGTAAATTTAGTAGCTATATATATGTATATATATATATATATATATATATATATATATATATATATATATATATATATATAGTCATTAGGTAGGTACCTTCAATTTTTAATCTATTTTGGATCTACTTAAGTGAAAAGGTAGAGAAGCAATCTTTCACTTGACACATAAATGATCCGTGTAGTTAACATAGTCTTGCATCTCATTACCTACTTTTTATTAAGTTTACAGCCGTTTCTAAGCTTTTCGCCGAGTCAGCTAGGAAGTTGATTACTACCTACAATTACATAACGAAACAATTACAACTAAAATCTATTATTTAACATATGCCATCAATGGGAAATTAATGGTTGATCCACACGCGCGACTTCCTAGTGTACTCGCAATTTGGTATGCAATCCGCGATTACCTGCGCACATGTGGATTTGTGACTTGTCAAATCCGGCGCATCAAACGCGCGAGACTGCGAGTAGTCGCCTACGTAATAAGCCGGTTTGATAACAAGTGCCCTGCTTGCGGTTTTGAACTGTTCTGTCTACATGGACCGGCTTTTAAACGGACGTTTTAATACCTTTAAGTACAGACATATAAAAACGAATGGCTTAAAATGTTTAATGTTTAAATTTCGATACCATACCCAGTTCATGTGTTGTTGTTTTCCTTATAAGTAACCTTGTTAATGCGATGATTAAGAGGATTGCATAGCTAGTACTTTCCATGCTAAAAGAGAAAACTCTTTTCTACCTCTTAACATTGTCCGATTTCAGTAATTTTTTTTCATGGAATCATGGCATTGTTTACTATGCCCGTACGTTTTGATTTTTTCAGTTTTTTAAAGTTCTTAAAAAGTTAATTTATAGTACTTTGAAATACTGAAACAATCAAAACGTACGGGCATAGTAAAAAATGCCATGATTCCATTAAAAAAATCACTGAAATCAGGCAATGTTAAGAGGTAGAAAAGAGTTTTCTCTTTTAGCATGGTAAGTACTAGCTATGCAATCCTCTTAATATTGACAATCCCCATCCAGTAGAGTAATAAACTAATTGTTATTTACTAAACTGATTGGGGATGTTAATCCCACAATGGTTACATTGTAATTAATCGTTATCTGGATCAGAGGGTTTACATCGGTAAGTAAAAGTTCATATCTTCCATACTTTTCTGCAGTTTGATTAATATATGTTTTTCTATGGTCTAGGAAAGTCAAGTGAAGGTCGTTTTGTGGATAATTTGAGGAGACATTTATAATAAGCCTCTCTCTCTCTTCTTTCAATTGCTCTCTATCTTCTTACATTAAACTTTTCCGCGTTCTTCTTTGCATCGTCTTCCCAACCAATTTTTGGTGCAGTCTTTCTTTGTTATTTCGTAAAGACTTCGAAATGTTCGTCTACTAACTTTCCTACGCACTACAGATGTAATCAGATCCACTTGAGTTTTAATGCATATTGCTTCGATTATTCTTGTTCGTGTCCAATAATAGCGTTTCTAAATAATATTTAACCAAGTTTGACAGCTATCCATCAGTTCCAATAGCACCGGGATTTATTTATTTTTGCTTTATGTATCTAATTGTAGGTACTTGCTCGGACTTATGTGAGACAAAGGAAAAGGGCCATAAATTTTTATGTTAAACGTGAAATATACATACTTCAGCATAAATAATACAATATGTATAAATATAGATCTTTCAGCACCCAGAACTAATACTGGTTCAGCACGGTAATGTTATCTATAACAATATACCTACATAGATATTTATGTATAGTATAGTTATAGATAAAAATTATATATAATGTTTTACAAGTACGTACGACGTATATCAAAATAAATCTATAAAAATTAATAATGACGTTTTAAAATCGCTCGTGTAAACTAGCATTAATTTATGTCGTAATCATTCGCGCAACTATACGCTTCGTAGGTCGCCTGCATGGCGAAGCGCTGAGCGCCCGACCGCGCTCACAGATCGCACGCCTACCGACGCGTGAGCACGTTCCCGCCTTATCTTTGACAGCTGTCACTGACGTGAAACTGTCATCCGCCGCGAGTAGCAAACAAAACCGGACCTTGAAAATTTAAAAACAAACCAGAATCTCGTCTATCTGTGTTATTTGAGCTATTTAGATACTTTTTGGTAAGTGAAATATTTATAAATAAATTAATAACTTGAAGTTGTTATGAGGAATTGAAGATGTCCTTGTGAATTCATAGTTATTATTTTTAGTGAATGTGAATTGGTAGTGTTGTTGATTGCTGCATCAAGGTTTTTATAACCAGTTTGGAGATTTTGAACTTGTTGTGTTATAGGAATCATATTCACAAATAAATAACAACTTTAATAACGAATTGTAGTGCATACTGTTATGTATGTTGCGAAATGGTTATTTTTAGGTACGAGTGTGTATTTGTTTTGAATTAATATTAAATTGTTTAGTTTCCACAATAGATATGAGTATATTTACTCTAATAAATTATATTACTTATATTATATACTTATACGTACGTACCGATGTGATTCAAAATGTTGAATACCTAATTCAATTTTGTTTAACCATTCATCAAGTTATTTATATAAGTTTTTAATAAGCAAGTAGCTGCTAAAAATGTGTATAGTGAATAACGTAAAAGAACAGTAAAATAAGTTTGGGGAAAAATCAAACACCAACCTTAAACCTCTTGTGCTGCCGCCGCTAGCACCCGTTCTTAGTTCATTCATAGGCAGATTTAGGGAATTAAGAAAAACAAATTTTTCTTTTGGAAGTCTGTGGGGAAAGCTTATTATATTCAGCAGTGAAAGTCCTACGGCTGAGATGATGATGATGATGATAGGCAGATTTTAATAATCAATACGTAATAACCTAATAACACGTAGGAAGTTAGGGTTTCACATGCAATATTTACGAGTCTGTGGTTGCATCTTATTACATAGGTTAATATTTACTTGTCATAGGTTACGTTTTATTCTACACCAGCTCAGTTACAAAAATACTAAGTTTATATATATAATGATAAGTTTATGATATAGTTTTAAACATTAAACATTTTATAAAATGAAAGTGTTTATGAATGAATCGATAATCGCAAACTATAACCGCGTGTGCGTGCGATCAGTGCGCGTACCGTAGGTGATAGGCATATATGTAACGCCGGCGTGACCTCAAAGTGCAAACACTGCATTAATGTCGACGTAACATCACTCAACAGACAATATTTACTTGATATATGGTTAGCTACTCATTATTTATTGGTTTTATATAACAACTTAACCGCTGCCGAATAGAACCAGGAGGGCAATTCTGTTATTTCACAACATTCAACCATCTATCCCGCTGCAACTGCAGTTCAACTCCGGTTGTCGTTCGATACTTTGGCAAAAAGCCATTCTACTATTTCTGTAGACAAATTGGATTGTAGTATCGCATAAACATAACGTGAACTACTTTAGTACTTTATAATAAATATATAATTGACACTACTATATACGAATATGAGTTAACAACGCGTTCATAATCTATTGAGGTAGCAGAACATAAAGTTTGGATCGATCGCTGGCGATAGAAACGTAACTGCAGCCGGAATGGTTTTCAATAGAAGAAAAGGAAACCAGTCCACCAGTCAGTCCACCTTTGCCTGTTATTGCCAACCGTGAAGCAGAACGATAATTAAACCGTCCAGTGTCTATCTTCTATCGGTGTCTTTCCGAACTACGCATAAAAGTTTAGATAAAAAATACTACACTTGAATAGTTTGACCAACTAAAAAGCAAGTTTATACCGATGAAGAGCATTTGATCTGATAAAATTATTAAGCTGCAACCTCACAGGGAGCAGACTCAAGTATGGGTACAGGCTGGCCTCTACTAAAACTAACAAAAATACGGCAACGCCTATTATTATATATATTTATTAAACATTAACATAATATAATTATGGCAGTACGCGGCAGTAGACAGGGCACGGTGGACTTAGAATATGATTTTAACAATATTTCACAGGGTTTCATCAAAACAATTTTATACAATAACTGTGGTAGTATGTAGTAGAGTCGACCTGTAACGTGGAACACCTGGAATAACGCATATGCTCATCATCCTGTAACATTTTACAGGATGATAAGCATATGCGTTATTCCAGGTGTTCCACGTTACAGCACGTGCGATGTTAATACAATAACTTATTTCAATGTACTTCAGAGTGCCCGCAGTATTCAGTTCGCAATGCCTTAAACTATGTGCCATACCAAAAAACTTGAGCGATTGAAGAGCAAAGCATTGCAGATCTTAACTCTGGGTGATACTGGCGGATTCCTAGATGAAAAAGGGTAAACGGCGCTTATTGCTGCCTACGAGTATAAATGACTGGCATCATCTTACTATTTTTGTTCTTCTCGCCTTTTGATTATCTACCTAGGTAGTTATTGTAAGTTCTCACCATTTGGACATCAACACAAATTCAATCATAGTGTTAACAATCGTTATCTTCAAACGATTAATGTTTATCGCATGTCGAACAAGATTATTAAGTGTTGGTATTTGCTTGACCGATTTCGTTGGATACTCGATTAATTTCGTCACATGTGAGTGTTACAAAATATTGGAGTTATTATGAACAATTGAATTATTTTTTAGCAATAGTTATTCTCGATAGCTTTGATAAGGTAATGTGTATAAAATCATGACCAGTTCTCGTCAATGATACCCTTATAAAAACCAAAACTTTTTGTAAGCTTTAGTACAATTCCACCGCTTTATAGTAGTTAGTTAAAACTAGGTATGGCTTATTCCTGAGCAAACATTATATCCATTTAATTTTCATTCGAATTTGTTGAACTGCTTAGCGTGAAGCGGCACACAAAACCTTCACATATTAATGTTTATATTACACGAGAGTGTGGTCTCATGTATTTTACAGTTCATTCAAGCAGAAGTATCTTCGCATTAATTATATTATTTTTCATGTTATTTTGACGGTTTAACTTACGCGGCAGGTATAGTAGAATATCTCAACCGGTTTCGTGACCGTCCGGGCCACTTCTTCATGGAGTTAGTAATGATAAATAATAAATAATAACTTACTTGCGCACCCGGCTGCTTTCGCGCAAAATAACGATTAAAATGTGTAATACTTACGAAAGTTTCAATCAAATTACATTATTGTGGTGCGAAGGTACAGGTGAGATCAGCGACAGAACTAGCTGAACAAATACACAAATAAGATTATATTATGTATAATTTGTGTGTGTGTATATTGCCGTGGCGGTGCCGGCTTAGAATAGCACCCCCCCAACTCTACCCGTGGGTGCCGTAGAAAGCGGCTAAGGGATAACAAATCAGAAGGTGGGCAGCAGCACCTTCTCAGTCAAACACACACAAACTGCGCTCGCCAACCCGCCTGCCAAGCGTGGCGAGTATTGGCAAAAACCCCTTATGGATTGGACAAAAAGAACCAGGCCCCCAGTCCCCGGCAGCCCCGCTATTCCTGGCTACGGTAGCGGCCACGGTAACGGTGGGGCAGGGGGTGCTAAGAATCCCCGGCAGACGCCCGGCTACCACCCCCAACGACGACGACTGGCCCTGGTAACACACAACATACGCACGATGAGGACAGACGAGAAGATATATGAGCTGGAAGAAGAAATGAGTAAGCTA
The DNA here is from genome assembly GCA_917880725.1 of Selenia dentaria. NCBI lineage: Eukaryota > Metazoa > Arthropoda > Insecta > Lepidoptera > Geometridae > Selenia > Selenia dentaria. The sequence continues at coordinate 30,730,372 of OU862895.1, read as the reverse complement.
CACTAGGTCATTGTGGGGTTATCTGAAGTCCGTAGAGCGGGTGAGGACACGATAACCCTAAAATCAGGTAACCTACTCTATCACCGGGAGGGCGACCAACAGTCCCAAGGTGGTGTCGGGTTTCTCGTCCACAAGTCCCTTACTAACAACATAGTTAAAATCGATAGCGTTTCCAATAGGGTCGTATACCTAATACTCAGAGTATCCAAACGATATTCGCTGAAGGTCATTCAGGTATACGCACCGACGAAGTCGCACCCGGATGATGAGGTGGAGGATATGTATGAGGACATTAGTCGGGCCATACATACCTCTAAAACGCACTTTCTAGTTGTTATGGGGGACTTCAACGCGAAGTTGGGTAAGAGAAGCGAGGATGAGTTGAAAGTGGGGCAATTTGGCTATGGACAACGGAACCGTAGGGGACATAGGTTGGCCGACTTCCTGGAGAAAGAGGGACTCTTTATGATGAACTCTTTCTTTCAGAAGCCACCTCACAGGAAATGGACCTGGCTTAGTCCCGATGGTTCCACGAGAAATGAGATTGACTTCATTATGACCACCAAAAGGTAAATATTCACTGATGTTTCCGTGATCAACAGGGTTAAAACCGGTAGTGATCACCGAATGGTAAGAGGCACGGTGAATATTAATGTCAAACTGGAGAGGTCTCGTCTGATGAAGTCTACGCTCCGACCCACTCGTGCCCGTATTCAAGACCCCGAGAGCTTTCAACTTGAGCTATCCAATCGCTTCGATTGCCTTGAGAACATCGCTTCAGTGGACGAGATCAATAACAGGTTAGTAGAAACTGTCCATACAGTGGGTTCCAAGTACTTTAAACCCCACCGTACAGATAGGCCACAGAAACTCTCCAACGATACCCTCAACCTCATGGCTGAACGACGCTCATTGAAATTGCAGTCTTCGAATGATGCTGAAGCATATAGGCTGCTCAATAGACGAATATGGAAGTCCTTGCGACACGACATCCGGATCTTTAATACAAACCGTATTAAAGAGACGATAGAGCGGAAAAAAGGCTCCAAAGTGTTTGCAAGAGACATGTCTATTGGGCAAAGCCAGTTGACGAAGCTGAAGAGAGGAGACGGCAGTGTAGCGTCGACCAAAGCGGAAGTGTTAGGAGAGGTCGAGAGTTTCTACGGACAGTTATACAAATCGGTCGCTAAACCTGTTAGCAGCTCGGTCAAAGACCCAAGAGCCAAGCTGACCCGACATTATACCGAAGATATCCCGGACATCAGCCTGTACGAGATTAGAATGGCCTTGAAACAGCTTAAGAACAACAAGGCGCCTGGTGACGACGGTATCACATCTGAGCTTCTGAGAGCGGGTGGAACACCGGTACTTAAAGTCCTTCAGAAGCTCTTTAATACCGTCTTACTCGAAGGTTCAACGCCAGAAGCATGGAACAAAAGCGTGGTGGTGCTGTTCTTCAAGAAAGGTGACAACACTTTACTTAAAAATTACAGACCCATCTCGCTTTTGAGCCATGTTTATAAGCTGTTTTCGAAGGTCATAACGAACCGTCTCAGTCGCAGGTTTGATGAATGCCAGCCTCCGGAACAAGCCGGTTTCCGAAAAGGCTATAGTACCATAGACCACATCCACACGCTACGACAAGTTATACAGAAGACCGAAGAGTATAACTTGCCTCTTTGTCTAGCGTTTGTGGACTATGAGAAAGCCTTTGATTCGATCGAGACGTGGGCAGTGCTTGAGTCTCTCCAGCGGTGCCGTATTGACTATCGGTATATTGAAGTGCTGAAGTGTTTGTACAAAAACGCCTACATGTCAGTCCGAGTACAGGAGCAGAGTTCGAAGGCAATTCCATTGCAAAGAGGCGTGAGGCAGGGAGACGTTATATCTCCGAAACTGTTCACCGCTACATTGGAAGACGCCTTCAAGCTTCTGGAATGGCAAGGATTTGGCATCAATATTAACGGCGAATACATCACTCACCTTCGATTTGCCGACGATATTGTAGTCATGACAGAATCCATGGAAGACCTCAGTACAATGCTCGAAGGCCTCCATCGAGTTTCCCAACGGGTAGGTCTTAAGATGAACATAGATAAGACGAAAATTATGTCTAATACCCATGTTGTACCTACCCCAATATCAGTTGGGAACTCAGTTCTCGAAGTTGTTGACGAGTACATCTACCTGGGAAAGACAGTCAAACTAGGCAGGTCCAACTTCGAGAAAGAGGTCAATCGTCGAATCCAACTCGGCTGGGCAGCGTTCCGGAAACTTCGCGAAGTCTTCTCGTCAAAAATACCTCAGTGCCTCAAGACAAGAGTCTTCGACCAATGTGTGTTACCAGTGATGACTTATGGCACTGAAACGTGGTCTCTTACTATGGGCCTCATAGATAAGCTCAAAGTCGCACAACGAGCTATGGAGAGGGCTATGCTCGGGGTTTCTCTACGTGATCGAATCAGAAATGAGGAGATCCGTAGAAGAAGTCACCGACATAGCCCAGAAGATTAGCCAGTTGAAGTGGCAGTGGGCAGGGCACATAGCACGCAGAACAGATGGCCGATGGGGCCGAAAGGTTCTGGAGTGGAGACCACGGACCGGCAAGCGCAGCGTAGGTCGTTCACCGACACGGTGGACAGACGACCTGAGGAAGGTCGCAGGACGACGTTGGATGCAGGCCGCTTCCAACCGGTCCTTTTGGAAAATCATGGGGGAGGCCTATGTTCAGCAGTGGACGTCCTACGGCTGAGATGATGATGATGATGATGATGATGATGTATAATTTAAGCCGCGTTAAATCCACAGCTTTACTTAATGCTATTTAAATCAGAAAATAAATAATCAATTGACATATTTTATCTTTGAATCTTTGAAAAATCTGAATGCATCATCTGTCGCTTACTATTTGTTTGTACATTTGTTACTTTTCACGTCCAAACTACTGAGCCGATGCGGGTCAAATTGAAACTAAACCTATGATCACTTATGGATAGTCATTTTCCGAGAGGAAGGCAGCATAGGAAGGCAGCATGGGCTGACGTTAATGTTTAAAGTTTGGATTTTTAGAATTCTAAGTTTCTAAAACATGTACACTATATGGTACGTTATTTCAGTGTTGTATGTTGACAAAGTCGAAATCGCAGCAAATGTGAATATTTTCACAATATACGGGCCGGGTATCCGCCAGGTGTCGGTGTTTACCCATCCGGATGTTTACTACAGTAGTGGCGTTCCGTTCCATGGGCTTTACTTGACAATGTTTTCATTACGTTACACCATGTATGTGCTACACCTTTGGAAATATGGAACGTATCAAGTTCTTCTTTCCTGGATTGGACTCGTATGATTTTGCATTTGCAATTATTTCATTTAATTAATTAATTATTTCAATAAGAATTGCGTACTAAACTTATCGACATAATTCAACACGAGGCAAATTTTTTTTCATTCAATCGGTAATCAATTTTTTTTCTTAAAATGTAATTCATGTGGCTTTGATTGTTTTGGGTATTTATAATTAATTATAATCAAGTATCAAGTGTATAGTACTAATTTGGTACGTATTCTAAATTGGTTTCAAGTACAAAAAATACTGTGTTTTAAAAGTGATGAGCTGGTAAGGCCAGGTGTTGTTGATCTCCTTTACATAGTAACTATAAATGTTGACTGTTTGTTCGTCTATTTAAATAAAATAAAGTCAAATTATCTGTAGTTTCATCAAATGAGATTTTTAATCAACTAGTAAGAGTCAGTCTCGATTAACTCTGTCGTTATATCACTGTCTTAATCACGCTCTGGTAAACTGGATTAAGAATTAACCGTTCCAGGGTGATAGACGAGAACACAAAACAAATGGTCATGATTAATCATGGTTATAATTAACTTTACAGTTTACAGTGAAACCGTCCCGAACACATAACGACACAGTTCGCGTAGTGTATGCCACAAAATGTCACAAAACTCTTTTACTTGTAGTCCTTATCATATAGAGTGATTTAATTTTAGAAGTTATCATCCGAATAAGATAAACGATAAGACGAAGCACGACAAAAGTCAGGGTTGCGAATAAGTGATTGTAATCTCTGTAAGATAGACACACTTATACGAGTACATCCTTGAAATTTGTTATTATCATAACTGTACAGACAACGAACTGTCATCTACCTATATACACCCGTGACCATAATCCCTAAAATTACGTTAACCTCCACCACCTGGGACTGCGGCGCGAGGGGGAGAGCTACCACCTTCTTCACTCTCGCGGATTTGTACTCGTCGCATTCTGAAACGTATTAGCATACTTGAGTACTGCAGCCAAGGGCGGATACAGAGGGGGGGGGGGTCATGAACTAAACTTCGGGAAAATACGAGTATATTGGTATCCGCGCAATTCCTAAGAAATCATTATACCTGAAGGGATCGACAGTCATCCAAAAAAAAATTAAATAAGAAAATATACTATATAACTAAATGTATAATAAACTGGTATATAATATATATACCATATATATAATATACCAGATGTAAAATTCAAATATCATGGGAAAAGGCCTGATTTCCATTGAAAAGTCCTGTGATTTTGTTGCAGTTTGAGAATTTTCTCTTAAACTTTAATTATTATCGGTTTAATACACTGCAGATCTCGGGGGGTCTCGCTCAAGCGTCGCACATCGGACTCAGCGGGGGTGGCAGCGTCACTCCCTTTCTACGCACCGCCCCTCGCTGCTTTAGTTTGTTTAACTTTTTATCAAATATGTACTGTAATTATTGAAAATTCTAAAAATCCTGAGACTAACAAAATCCGGCTGTTATCCTGAGAAGAGCCCAAACATCCTGAGATGTCAGGAAAAATCCTGAATATGGTAAACCTACATCCAAGTGGCACGAATTTATTATACGCCATTATCTTGGACTCACTTCACAGTAAATGAGAATTATCTAAACCTATTGTCATCTTAATCACGAACATAATCGGCATCAATCTCATTCACGCGGTAGGTGCAGTCTAATTTTTGGAGCACATACATAATAATTATGTAATGTACATCATTTTTGTATGGGCCACGGTGTTCTATTTTATACAATTTTCTTGAATGAAAGTGAATTTCAAAAACATAATTTTTCTGAACTTAAAACAGTAACTAATTCTTAATTCAAAGTGTCTGTTTTTCCTGTTAGCTTTTTTGATATGTGTGTTGTTTGTGAACCGGTTTGATGATTCCTTTTTATTCTAATCAACAATACTTTCGAAGAAGCCATTACGCCAATATTGTAGGAACCTATTTGGAATAACACTTTGGCGTAAAAACAATACCTATGATCTGTAGTTATGTACTCATACTATAACTACAGATAATACATTATAATATATACATATCGTGTTATTCATACGTTTACTGTATTTTTATGTCAGTCGGTGTCGAGACGAGTACATTGCTCGCCTGATGTTAATCGTCACGCTTGCCCGTAACAGTCATTTAGAACTTGAACTACAACCCTCCTGTGGACCGTGGACTAAAGATAGTCCCAAGTTTAATTTAAACCATGGTTTAATATGAATTTGGTTTTCAACTCGGGCCTAGTTAAATCTTAGTTCAGGTAATGCTAATTTTGAGAGCTATGTCGGTGACCTTAGTTCTCTTACGGATCTCCTCATTTCGGATCTTATCACGCAGGGAAACCCCAAGCATAGCCCTCTCCATCTCTTCCCATCCATAGCCCTCTCCGTTGTATCATTGTAACCACATGAGTAAATAAAATGTACTGTTACTTCGCTGGAAACATGCCCTTCAGCGAAACACATTTATGTTTGCACACTACCGCTTTACGGTTGAATAGCAGGAAACGTTGCGGTACTTCCCTCTCTCTCTCCGCTTTCCAGAACTCCCCCCCCTACAACGTCTATAATAACTAATCAGCGGACTGACGAATACCTGTCTATGGTCACAGAACAAATAATATAACTACGTATGGTGTCTATTGACATTGTTCTAGGCACGTGATTCGTGCCCCGTGCGCATGCGCTTACTCCGCCGTGTCCTACTAAATATTATTTATTCTGTGCCCGTGTGCTGTCCATTGTATCACATTTGTAGACACGTATTTAAATACAAAGATTTATTTATTAATTGAATACACTAAATTATTATATAAAATCCGGTCAAGTGCGAGTCGGACTCGCACACGAAGGGTTCCGTACCATTATCTATAATTCTCATATACAACATTTTTGCCGTTTTCTACCGAGTTCCAAAAACACAATTCAACAATCCTTATTTTGGAAGGCGGTAGAAAACATACTAAACACAAAATCTCACTATATTGTAATGTAAATAGAAAATGTTTTTGTTATTAATTAAGTACAAGTAACATACAAAATGGAATATTTTTTTCCATTTGATTGAATATGACAATTTATTTTTATTTTGACAAATATTGTTTCCTCCATTTTGTACTATTCTTGCGACACTTAACGATTAACAAAACAAGTAACTAAGTACGTTCTAAACGCCGTTTAGTAGACAATTGCTCCTTCCTGCCTGCCCGGTTGAGGTACATACCGTGTAGCAGCGATGCGCGACGCTGTAATTTAGCAACGTGACAGTTGGGTCGGTCACCTATTGTCATGTGTTGATCAAACAGGTGGAGACGCATCTCTATATAACATATGTATGTATATTATTTCAGGACTTTTATGTATCTCATGATTGGCAATCAAAGGTTGATTAATCTAAAACAATGGCGGCTTTATGTCACTTTTGACAGCTCCAGTCATCAACTTACTACTATTCTTGCTTACTGGAGTTGTCAAAACTGACATAGAGCTGCAATTTTACAAGATTTCAATCCAACGTTTGTTTGTAACTTGCCATTTCAATAGTTTGCCTCGACCAGCATTTTATGCGTCGCCGGGCGGGTACCGAGGTAGAACAGAAGGCACTCAGTCAGTTACATACATAATGCGTTAGCATCTTTACTTAGATTGTGCATACATATTATATTGAAGAGCCCAGCAGAGATATCACCACGTACACTAGTTATATTTCATCCCCCCGCAAAAAGCATTCCTGTACCGCAGGAGATATGGATAAATACATTAACATACAAACATCCAAGACCTGAGAACAAACATTTATGTATTTCTCACTACGCAGACGTTTGCCCGGCTAGGGATCGACCTGGCACTCGCTTTGAAGGTCGGGTCATCACCATCACCGAGGTCATTTCTCAAAGTTCTAAAAACCTTTTCTTTGCTATTTTGTTTTGATCAGTGATAAACTTGGAAATTATTTACTAATTCTTATCCGAAACGCTACTCGCTAACAGCGCGCCTGTACCTGGACTATACGGATGGGACTGGCTTAGCGATTGAATCGAGTCCTGGGAGTTTCATTATCTGTACTTGTACAATCTAGTGTGTGGTTAGTCGCGGTTATGTTCCACGACGGTTTCAGAACAAAAGGACATTGATGCTTTGCTCATTTCAAATTGTTGGCTTCGTTCCGCACGTCACAGTGTATTGAGAAATACTGCTGTCTGGTTTGATATAATAATGAACATTTGCCGAACCATGAAATTTTAACAGACTTGGATGTATAAAAATATATTGTTCTTTTTTAAATGTGTATACACTGGATTTTGGATTGTTTTCGATATTATTTTTGTACTTTAGTACCTAATTTCTCAAGAGTCACAGTCACTTAAGAGGATTGCATAGCTAGTACTTTCCAAGCTAAAAGAGAAAACTCTTCTCTACCTCTTAACATTGATTTTTTCAGTATTTCAAACTACTATAAATTTCCTTTTTTAGAAATTAAAAAAAATTAATAAATCAAAACGTACGAGCATAGCAAACAATGTCATGATTTCAGTGAAAAAAATTTCACTGAAATCGGACAATGTTAAGAGGTAGAAAAGAGTTTTCTCTTTTAGCATGGAAAGTACTAGCTATGCAATCTTCTTAAGTAACTTAGTTGGTCTTTTATTAATTTACCTTCTAGTATAGCGGCGAATTGACGAGGAAACCATGAAATGAAGGGTACTGATTCTCGTATAGCTACCTATCATAACGAACCAAAGTAATACATAGTTATTATATATAGTTATTAGTTAGTATATATAGTTAGGTTATTGGTGATTGTAATTCAAAATAACATGCAAGCTCTATACAACCATACTCAATTGCAAAAAATATGCGAAAAAGTATTCGTGTCGTGAGCGTCAACGCGTCACACTTGCGCGTACAAACTATGAGTTATCTGTGTCACAGTGTGCCCTGTGGTGTGGTGCTGTTTCACGTGAACGATACGTTACCATACACTTGCGCAGTTGTTCGCGTGCTAGGGCCACTGAAGTTAATTTATTATAAAAAGTATACACTTGAATATTAGTATTTTGGTTAGACAACTAATATAATAGTATAATTGCATTCTTAGCTACGGGCTAAGGCTACGGGTTCCGACTGAAACTAAACGAAAAAGGTTTTGTTAAATGCTGAGTCGGATCGAAAGTAATGGCATTACTCAACATTGCAAAATAATTGATAATTATTTGTGTCAGTTTCATGAATGTTATTGGAATGTACTGTTGCGTTTATGTCATGAATACCTAATGTATTTGTATATTAATATATATCTTATATATTAATAATTAGGTATTATATCAATGTAATTATTATAAATATATGTATTATAATATTACCTATTGTCTTTCTATATTAATTTAAAAAACAGAGGAATATTTTGGTATTTCTAAAAATTGCCCTCGCCAATTCTCTCGGTTAGTTATGATACCCTAAATTTTGACAAAACCCAATAGAAGGTTTTTCGCTAAAATGAACACTTATCTGCTTCGAGAGTTGGCAAGAAGTCGAACCATAAAAAATGACGATTGTGGAAACATTTAATTAGCACATTTCCGTTATCGTTGGCAGTATGCTAAACCAACAAAATATACATACCTACCAATTGCCATTTCCACACAAGCCATGATGTAGGTAGGTATGAGTAGGTATGTCTATTTTGCATTTTACGTTTCTACATGCGGCCGGAGGTGGTATCACACTAGACCTAGAGTAGAGACTGGCTCTCAAGGACTGATGTCCTAATTATATTTCCAAGTTCTTATTGCTTATGGGTTCCGAGTGGGTGCCAGCTGCTGCAAGACATTGTTAGGTACTTACTGCACAGCTGCAGACTTTCTAAGTCGAGGGTGGTAACTAGCCATGTGGACACCAAGAGTGATACCACCTGCTGTAGATTTCATCATGATCTTTACCCCGAGAACATACCTATATGTTTATCGCAGATTTCCAAAGTTTGATTATTATTTTGTATTGTAGAGGTGTTTTCGCACAGAAGTCAGATTGGTTAGGGTTTTTAATATAATTGACTAGCTGACCCGCCGGCCGTTTCAATCGCTTTACCCCCCTAGAGGTGATATAATGATGCTGAAAGATCCTTTCACGATGATTACAACATGAAACATCAACTGCGGGAACATTTCAAGTCTGAAGTCGCAGCAGTTTAGGCTTTGCGTTGATAAATCAGTCAGGACCGTTTTGTTCCCATAATGGTTCCCAAGGGAGCATGCAGTTAGGTGCTTAGCGACAACACCAGACCAGCGACCACAATACCAGAGGTCTCGAGGAGGCGCCGGCCTTAGTGGAAGGAATAGACTATTTAATGAAGGTTCCACGTCGTATCTGTTCGGAAACACCTCAAGTGGCAATTAAATCGTAAAGTAATAAAGTCGTAATTAAATAATTATTGTACCCAATTAAGTACAATTAATACAATATCGCAAATAAATATCCCATCAATCATTACATCTAGCACGCACGTAATACCTACGTGCCCTCCGGATGGAGCGCGCGCATCCTTGACATTGCTTGCACTATACATGCAGCACTCGGTACAGCACGCCACGCGCCGGATATCGTATGCATTGCACTTTGGAGGGTTCAGTATATATTTACTGTGCGCTTTAGTGCAATTCGTATGGGAACAGGATGTCATTCAATTTTACTTCTGCATATATGTAGGTCAGTTCAGATCATGAATTCTTTCAATTTCTTTCATCTTGAAATCAAGCAAGCGCATGTCGTAAAAACGTACTAAAATCATTGAAAAAATATGTTCACTGATATGATAGTACGTGCTTCATGACATATACAATTGTGAATAAAGAGAAAACTGTTTCAAAGGTGAAAATAAGTGATATGTTAGATTTTTTTATTGAAATTTAGTATTTTAAAATATGAAGGCATCTAATGATATGGGATGTATATTATAGTAGATTATGCACCGAGGGAGTAAAACAGTGTCTTGCGTCACGGCTAATGAATCCTGAGCGCTCTAGAGTTATATAGAGTCCTGAGTGAAGTGAGGGGTTCAAGCCGCCCAAGACGAAGACATGCTTTATCCTCGAGGTGCACACTCTACTTTTCATACCTACTGCGAGACAATACAAACTCAGAGCTTCACAAAAATACGTTTTTTATGCTTTTGTTCACAGACAACAAATGGGTCCGTGACATTGTTTGCTTTTATATTTTAAAGTTTTTAGCATATTTTTATCTATACTAATATTATAAAGAGATTTGTATGTAAGTATTTTTGTAACGAATTGGCTCAAAAAGTACAGGACCGATTTCAAATTCAAATTCATATTCATATCATCATTTAAAAAATTCTTACACTATTGGAAAGCTACATTCACCCAGAGTAACACTAACTATATAAGATTCATCATCATCCATCACCGGGCGGGTGAAACCGCGAAGAGCAGCTAGTAATTAATAAAGTAACACAGGAGGATAGTTTTTTTTAGATAATTAGCCCTAGACACTATACATTGGTGAAGGCCTGAACCATTTATTTAAACGTAAAATAAATAAAGGTTAATAATAATCTTGGACACATTTTTCCAGTTATCAAGTGACAGATTTTCGTTAGGAACGTTTTATGGAAGCTGGTAAAATACCACCAGTCTTTTGTTTCAAATTCATTACAATCGGGCTTTTTACTTTTTGTTTTTCTGTGGGCTGTCTGAGAACTCTGAGATTTGATTTTCGAATAAAATCTCTTCACAGTGCCCATAATATCTACTCCGTACTAAGAGTTTTCCTACAACTAGCGTTCCAAATCCAAATCATTTTAATCCCTTGGGAGTTTCATACAACATTACCTCCTTTTGGGGATGTAATAACTTGCTTTACGTCGAGATTGCGTGATATGTAATTGGACATTGATGAGCATATCATATAATACATAGAATATAAGTAAAAACAATTAAATCTTATTCAGCTATGTAATTATACAGTCTATTTACACTTTTTATGGATATACTAACGGGATCACCGTTACCCTCAACAATGGAATAAAGCTCAACTATTTTCCTCGGAGCCTCTTTTTTCTTCGTTAACAAAAAATTGCGCGCGCGCACGCGCGTCTACCGGCCCCAAGGTGAACCGCGGTGCGGTGTGCGGGACTGTTAATGTAATGTTATTTGTTGCTTGTCTTGTAATTAAAACTATGAAATGTGAACATATACAAATCTTTGGGCTAGTTAATATATTATTATTATTATAAGGTTCTAAATATTTAATATTTCTGCTAAATATCTAACACGTAAATCCACTCTTTATTAAAACACTTCGCGTGAACGCTGGCTACTGGAGTTTCAACCATGTAGCGAGTTTCACCTCCCGTGCGTCCGGTTATTCGTAAATGTAATGTAATGTAATGGGGGTTTCCCTGTGTCACGGGCGGCATGCACACACACGTTAACACAAGACCGGAGAACAAACATTCTGGGTCCCCTGGCGTTACGAAGGCAGATTTACCCACTGAGCTGTGGGCGCCGTCAACTATAACACAGTAACATACACCGTTATGGTCTAATAACGCACACATACAGGTAAACATCTCGATTGTTATAAGGTAAACAGTTATCGATTACTTGTAATTACTTTCTGATTTGTCCGGTTATAATAGGAATTGTGTTTTAGTGTATGTTTTCACAACATGTGTTGAACACTAAGATAAATACTAATGAAATGCGTTGAATAAACTTGAAAACTAACAGATTTCATTATCGTATTGTGGAGCTGGAGTTGAAACGATCGCCTCGTCTAAATTAAAAGAATTAAATTATAAAAAGGGTTACACCAATGACCTTGATTACTAAGTTGTAGGGCTGCATAACCTGTTTTATTTTTACATTGAATAATTTTTTATTTTATTTTTAATCTTAAACAATATAAAAAATACGTGCAGAATAATTATTATAGGAACAACATTTCAATTTTTTTTTAAAGAAAACAAAATTTATTAAACAAACTGTCCAATCAAAAGAACTCCTTTGTTAGGAAAAAATCATATCGATTTATTTGATAAATAATTCGTAAATAGAACCTTAGAGGTGATCAGTACAACGATCCTGATTCATTAGATTCCATTCCGTGTCGGAATTGCAAAGTTTTCTCGAATCCCAGATACCTATCTGACTAATCGCTTTCGCCTCGGGATTCACATTGCCATTCGGGCCGTTCACGGATCGATGTTGCAGGTACAAGTACAATTTGAAATATTTAATACCGACTTCCATTCTACGAGTATTCACTTATTGGAGTGTAACTCAAAAACTACTGGACCGAATGTGATGAAATTTAAATGGGACCACACGGGAAGCACCAGCTTTCAAATAAAACAAATGTTTGAGAAATTTGAAATTTTTTATACTGATTTCCATTCTATTTAATTATTGGAGTGTATCTCAAAAACTACTGGACCGAATGTGATGAAATTTAAATGGGACCACACGGGAAGCACCAGCTTTCAAACAAAAAAAGTTTGAGAAATTTGAAATTTTTTATACTGATTTCCATTCTATTCACTTATTGGAGTGTATCTCAAAAACTACTGGACCGAATGTGATGAAATTTAAATGGGACCACACGGGAAGCACCAGCTTTCAAACAAAAAAAGTTTGAGAAATTTGAAAATTTTTATACTGATTTCCATTCTATTCACTTATTGGAGTGTAACTCAAAAACTACTGGACCGAATGTGATGAAATTTAAATGGGACCACACGGGAAGCACCAGCTTTCAAACAAAAAAAGTTTGAGAAATTTAAAAATTTTTATACTGATTTCCATTCTATTCACTTATTGGAGTGTAACTTAAAAACTACTGGACCGAATGTGATGAAATTTAAATGGGACCACACGGGAAGCACCAGCTTTCAAACAAAAAAAAAGTTTGAGAAATTTGAAAAATTTAACAATTTGAAAATTTTTATATCGACTTCCATTCTATTCACTTATTGGAGTGTAACTCAAAAACTACTGGACCGAATGTGATGAAATTTAAATGGGACCACACGCGAAGCACCAGCTTTCAAATAAAACAAATGTTTGAGAAATTTGAAATTTTTTATACTGATTTCCATTCTATTCACTTATTGGAGTGTATCTCAAAAACTACTGGACCGAATGTGATGAAATTTAAATGGGACCACACGGGAAGCACCAGCTTTCAAACAAAAAAAAGTTTGAGAAATTTGAAATTTTTTATACTGATTTCCATTCTATTCACTTATTGGAGTGTATCTCAAAAACTACTGGACCGAATGTGATGAAATTTAAATGGGACCACACGGGAAGCACCAGCTTTCAAACAAAAAAAGTTTGAGAAATTTGAAAATTTTTATACTGATTTCCATTCTATTCACTTATTGGAGTGTAACTCAAAAACTACTGGACCGAATGTGATGAAATTTAAATGGGACCACACGGGAAGCACCAGCTTTCAAACAAAAAAAAAGTTTGAGAAATTTGAAAAATTTAACAATTTGAAAATTTTTATATCGACTTCCATTCTATTCACTTATTGGAGTGTAACTCAAAAACTACTGGACCGAATGTTATGAAATTTAAATGGGACCACACGGGAAGCACCAGCTTTGAAAAAAAAAAAGTTTGAGAAATTTGAAAAATTTAACAATTTGAAATTTTTTATATCGACTTCCATTCTATTTACTTATTGGAGTGTAACTCAAAAACTACTGGACCGAATGTGATGAAATTTAAATGGGACCACACGCGAAGCACCAGCTTTCAAATAAAACAAATGTTTGAGAAATTTGAAATTTTTTATACTGATTTCCATTCTATTTAATTATTGGAGTGTATCTCAAAAACTACTGGACCGAATGTGATGAAATTTAAATGGGACCACACGGGAAGCACCAGCTTTCAAACAAAAAAAAGTTTGAGAAATTTGAAATTTTTTATACTGATTTCCATTCTATTCACTTATTGGAGTGTAACTCAAAAACTACTGGACCGAATGTGATGAAATTTAAATGGGACCACACGGGAAGCACCAGCTTTCAAACAAAAAAAAAGTTTGAGAAATTTGAAAAATTTAACAATTTGAAAATTTTTATATCGACTTCCATTCTATTCACTTATTGGAGTGTAACTCAAAAACTACTGGACCGAATGTGATGAAATTTAAATGGGACCACACGCGAAGCACCAGCTTTCAAATAAAACAAATGTTTGAGAAATTTGAAATTTTTTATACTGATTTCCATTCTATTCACTTATTGGAGTGTATCTCAAAAACTACTGGACCGAATGTGATGAAATTTAAATGGGACCACACGGGAAGCACCAGCTTTCAAACAAAAAAAAGTTTGAGAAATTTGAAATTTTTTATACTGATTTCCATTCTATTCACTTATTGGAGTGTATCTCAAAAACTACTGGACCGAATGTGATGAAATTTAAATGGGACCACACGGGAAGCACCAGCTTTCAAACAAAAAAAGTTTGAGAAATTTGAAAATTTTTATACTGATTTCCATTCTATTCACTTATTGGAGTGTAACTCAAAAACTACTGGACCGAATGTGATGAAATTTAAATGGGACCACACGGGAAGCACCAGCTTTCAAACAAAAAAAAAGTTTGAGAAATTTGAAAAATTTAACAATTTGAAAATTTTTATATCGACTTCCATTCTATTCACTTATTGGAGTGTAACTCAAAAACTACTGGACCGAATGTTATGAAATTTAAATGGGACCACACGGGAAGCACCAGCTTTGAAAAAAAAAAAGTTTGAGAAATTTGAAAAATTTAACAATTTGAAATTTTTTATATCGACTTCCATTCTATTTACTTATTGGAGTGTAACTCAAAAACTACTGGACCGAATGTGATGAAATTTAAATGGGACCACACGCGAAGCACCAGCTTTCAAATAAAACAAATGTTTGAGAAATTTGAAATTTTTTATACTGATTTCCATTCTATTTAATTATTGGAGTGTATCTCAAAAACTACTGGACCGAATGTGATGAAATTTAAATGGGACCACACGGGAAGCACCAGCTTTCAAACAAAAAAAAGTTTGAGAAATTTGAAATTTTTTATACTGATTTCCATTCTATTCACTTATTGGAGTGTAACTCAAAAACTACTGGACCGAATGTGATGAAATTTAAATGGGACCACACGCGAAGCACCAGCTTTCAAATAAAACAAATGTTTGAGAAATTTGAAATTTTTTATACTGATTTCCATTCTATTTAATTATTGGAGTGTATCTCAAAAACTACTGGACCGAATGTGATGAAATTTAAATGGGACCACACGGGAAGCACCAGCTTTCAAACAAAAAAAAGTTTGAGAAATTTGAAATTTTTTATACTGATTTCCATTCTATTCACTTATTGGAGTGTATCTCAAAAACTACTGGACCGAATGTGATGAAATTTAAATGGGACCACACGGGAAGCACCAGCTTTCAAACAAAAAAAGTTTGAGAAATTTGAAAATTTTTATACTGATTTCCATTCTATTCACTTATTGGAGTGTAACTCAAAAACTACTGGACCGAATGTGATGAAATTTAAATGGGACCACACGGGAAGCACCAGCTTTCAAACAAAAAAAAAGTTTGAGAAATTTGAAAAATTTAACAATTTGAAAATTTTTATATCGACTTCCATTCTATTCACTTATTGGAGTGTAACTCAAAAACTACTGGACCGAATGTTATGAAATTTAAATGGGACCACACGGGAAGCACCAGCTTTGAAAAAAAAAAAGTTAGAGAAATTTGAAAAATTTAACAATTTGAAATTTTTTATATCGACTTCCATTCTATTTACTTATTGGAGTGTAACTCAAAAACTACTGGACCGAATGTGATGAAATTTAAATGGGACCACACGCGAAGCACCAGCTTTCAAATAAAAAAAAGTTTGAGAAATTTGAAATTTTTTATACTGATTTCCATTCTATTCACTTATTGGAGTGTATCTCAAAAACTACTGGACCGAATGTGATGAAATTTAAATGGGACCACACGGGAAGCACCAGCTTTCAAACAAAAAAAAGTTTGAGAAATTTGAAATTTTTTATACTGATTTCCATTCTATTCACTTATTGGAGTGTATCTCAAAAACTACTGGACCGAATGTGATGAAATTTAAATGGGACCACACGGGAAGCACCAGCTTTCAAACAAAAAAAGTTTGAGAAATTTGAAAATTTTTATACTGATTTCCATTCTATTCACTTATTGGAGTGTAACTCAAAAACTACTGGACCGAATGTGATGAAATTTAAATGGGACCACACGGGAAGCACCAGCTTTCAAACAAAAAAAAAGTTTGAGAAATTTGAAAAATTTAACAATTTGAAAATTTTTATATCGACTTCCATTCTATTCACTTATTGGAGTGTAACTCAAAAACTACTGGACCGAATGTTATGAAATTTAAATGGGACCACACGGGAAGCACCAGCTTTGAAAAAAAAAAAGTTTGAGAAATTTGAAAAATTTAACAATTTGAAATTTTTTATATCGACTTCCATTCTATTTACTTATTGGAGTGTAACTCAAAAACTACTGGACCGAATGTGATGAAATTTAAATGGGACCACACGCGAAGCACCAGCTTTCAAATAAAACAAATGTTTGAGAAATTTGAAATTTTTTATACTGATTTCCATTCTATTCACTTATTGGAGTGTATCTCAAAAACTACTGGACCGAATGTGATGAAATTTAAATGGGACCACACGGGAAGCACCAGCTTTCAAACAAAAAAAAATCGGTTCACCCTGTCGAAAGATATGAGGTAACAAACATTAAAAAAATACACTCGAATTGAGTACCTCCTCCTTTTTTGGAAGTCGGTAGAAAAGATGAAAAATACATGTTTATGGCGAATGCAAATAATTAATTAAATTAATTATATTAATTAATTAAACCAATTTAACTAGCATTGATAGAAATCTTAGAACCGTAGTAGTTTTTTTAGAAAATACTCGTAAGAAAACTATGTATTTATTTGTTGAACGGTTGGATAATGCTTGTCAAGCTGTTCAATAGATGTCGCTCCGTCCCCATACGACGGTTAAGATAGAGTTAAAATCCCGTCCTAGGACGTCAATTTTTCTATCTAAAATTGCAAAGTTGGTAGATGTACCTATTTTCAACCGACTTCCAAAAAAGGCGGCGGTTCTCAATTCGACTGTTTGTTTATGTTTGTTACTAGTACGAGTACTTTCGACTAGGTGAACTGATTTTGATGATTCTTATTTTATTTGAAATTATATTTATTCGTATTATGACCCTTGCGTGCATAAAGGGTGAATAAAATTTATTAAGTAAATAATAGGTCCTTTTGAAATATTATAGTACCGACTTCAACAAGTTATTTTACTCTTTTTGGTGTTGATTTCATTTTTTTTGGTAAATATTCATGATTTTTAATTAATTAACCATATTTAATTATTTCAAGATTTTTAAATTGGCTAAAAATGTGTATCAAACGAATTCTTCACACTTATGTATGTTTTTGTAAATTATGGGATTGCGTAGGATATTTGGGTGTATTCTGAAACTCACACAATATTATGTTAAAGTTAGCACATTTATTGATTGTTAGAGTAGGTACTTACTCGTATGGCGTTTCAAAACGATGGAACGAAACTGCCAAGCAATCAAGCAAAAGTAAACAGTTAAGCAACCGGTAAGCGTGCGTAATGTGTGTTGTCGGTCACGAAGGTCGCCATAAACCTGCAGCCACGGTCCAACAACAAACTACACTAACCATAATTATAACATTCAATAAAACACTTCCACAGTTATATTAAAAAGAGGTAACGTTTGTCTGCGAGTGCGGATGTAGGAGGTGAACTCCGGATCTACCAACTGAACCGAATTATTTTTCTACCGAATTCCAAAAAAGGAGGAGGTACTCAATTCGACTGTATTTTTTTATGTATGTTACCTCATAACTTTCGACTGCGTTAACCGATTCTCCAAATTCTTTTTTGTTTGAAAGCTGGTGCTTCCCGTGTTTTCATTCAACTTCATCAAACTCGGTCCAGTTGTTTTGAGATACACTCCAATAACTGAATAGAATGGAAGTCGGTATCAAGTACTTGTTGGTAATCAATTTTGTTATAGATGTCATATTTTTAATTATCAAAAAGCCAATCGGTGACGAGACGAATAAGTCGATCGCCTGATGTTAAGCGTCCCGTTTGCCTATAACAATACGGTGCCATGCAGAATTTGAAACTACGAGTTCAAATCTATGCATGGCAATGCACTGTGCTTGTCACCCTGAGATACAAGGTGTTAAATCTCTTGCCCTGTAATTTCATTGGAAATATTACCCTACAACGGAACACAGTAACGTTTGCACACTGCTGCTTCACGGTTGTATAGCTGGTGGTGGTGTGGTACTTCCCCACGAAGACTGCAAACCTGCTAACAGATTACTATAGATAATACCAGATAGATAACAGATACCTCTGCAATGGTAGGGCCATTACAAAATTCACATTTGTGTTTTCATAAAAATACTCAATTTTACACCTAGGTGCACTACCGGGATGTTCTACAAGTACCTACTACACGCTCCTCTGGGCCTCCTCTCCACCTCTGTGCACTAGGAACGTAGGAACTATTATTCATTATAAGCCTCTACGGAGATCCCACAATGAGCGGGGCTTTCTTTAATAATAAAACTTTCAATCTTAAATACATTAGGTACATATGGGTGGCAGATATATATTTGGCAAAAGTGAAAATCTTCAAGCATTTTCATCTTCATCATCATCATCTCAGCCGTAGGACGTCCACTGTCCACTGAGCATAGGCCTCCCCCATTATTTATCTTATACTATAAAATAAAAACTACATGTTCCTTAAAACCTTCTTGCAGCCTTTTTACATCCAACTTGCATGTTATTTCCGTAAGCTCTGTAAAACGCATGCATCTCGCTTCAAATCTACTCTTGCTGAGGATACGTCAAAGTTGTGTGTTGTGTGCTTATTCTGGATATTTCCTGCATGCTCTTTATGTGGGAGGGAGACCGGTGCATATTGCATCTCTGCCATAAGCATTTGTCCAGTGGTAGTTTCACTAAATATATATTTTATATCATTTTAATATCTAATATACGAAACCTATTTTCTTTGGAGATCTGGTACTACACAGCTTATTTCGTTAGGTGTGCCTAGATTTATTATACTTCCTCACAAACTTGTAGGTACTTACCTAAATAAGTACTGTGCTCTACGCAGTGCAACTTGAGTTTACTTGCGCAATATAGAGGCTAGGTTGCTCTGGCAAGTGAAAGTTAGATCTTGCACAAGCCAACAATAGGCATTGGCTGCGTCTATGTTATTGACGATTTTCATCCCCTATTTACGTATCGAGTTACGATTATACTTCCTCCTTTCTTTTACATACAAGTGCTCATCTTTATTGTTTTCTCTAACAGTTGATAGGCTAGTGTGTGACACTATCTTAGTGGTAGTGGTCAGAAATCATGCGGACAAAGTATCACACTAGCAAAATAGCGACTGGCTCTCAAGGATAGTTGCCGGAGCACACTGTTAATTGTAAACTTGAGGGTGGGAGCCAGCCAGGTAGATACCAGAAGTGTTCTACCATCGTGCTGTCACGCTGCTACCTTCACCAAAAGATCAAGCTCAAGGTGGCGATAGATCCCACGTTCGTCTTATCGACAGGGCCGGCCCTTGTTACCTCTGAGCTATCATCGATTCTAAGCGAAGCGTGATATGACATACCAATATTACAGTGCAATGTATTGAAACTTCTAGTGAAAATTCTAGTTGTACATATTTTTATTAGTAGCTGGACCTGCTTGTTATCAAAACTCTCCATTATACAGGGTTACTGGTAATCAATTAGCATCCTGTTAAGGGCATATTCTGAACATCAAAACAAACAACTTTTGTTCTAGAACTTTTCCCAAAACTAAAAAAAACCCAAAAGTGATTGAAAATGACTATTTTCGGAACGACGAAATACTCAAATAACAAATCGCTCTGTGGTTACAATGACAGGAATATGATGATTATAATGATAACATATATGAAATGATGAGATTATGTAAAAGCAGGTAATAAGACTAAAAACTAATACAATAAAATTATAATAAATATGTTTGATATTCTACTACATTTATCAAAATGTCGCGTTATTTCAGTCTGTACTTTCGATTGCTAGAATAATTAAAATAGTATACCCAACTGCCTGTAGGCATCACACCCAGAATGCTGGCAGCATTGCCCTTTCTCAATACAATGCTTGTTCGCTGTTGTTTAAAATAATTGCAAACGACACTTTATTCTTTAAGTAGAACGATGAAAACAGACACCTGTTTCTATGCCCTTTTCTAAAAAGTCATAGAAACACCTGCTTTCATATATACATATACAGAATCTGTATATGTATATACATGCTTTGTACATATAAGTGCAATGCTTTCATATATTCATAAATAAATAAGTACCTACATAAATGTGCGCATGCGCTATATCATTCTCTAATTATTCAGTGTGAACAGTACCTACCTACCTACCGAAAACAACTTAACTACCTGTAGAGTCATTGTATTCCACTTCGTTATGTTATTTATTACACCTATGTGTGATTGCCACGAGCGATCGTGCCGGCAAATGGTGTAAGGCTAGATACACATAATAGAGTCGAAGCCACGGAGCATTGTATTGCTGCTCTGTGGTCGAAGCGCATCGAAACGAGACGCGAACTTACTGTTGCATTCTTTTACATAGCATTATTCTACATATGCTGAATGTAATTTAAACATTGTGTGGAACAAAGAACTCGGCTTTGGCTGAGCGCGTGCTATGTCGTGAGACTCCACGATGCGAAATAAAAT
Organism: Selenia dentaria; assembly: GCA_917880725.1. Classification (NCBI taxonomy): domain Eukaryota; kingdom Metazoa; phylum Arthropoda; class Insecta; order Lepidoptera; family Geometridae; genus Selenia; species Selenia dentaria. Next base: position 30,709,117 of record OU862895.1, on the reverse strand, counting down.
ATTAACTGTAGCACACTCATACACCCGCACTAGGTTCCCCTGTCGCAGGCATAGACAACCGCCATGTGTGACGTCATAATATTAAAGCAAAGGTTTTTTTATAAATCTCGTTATTACCTGTAGTTATTAAAAAAATATTGTTGTAAGAAAAGCTGCTGATGTTCGTGATGTCATAAATAAGGGTTCCGGCTGAATATCAGTGACTAGGATCTAAATTAGATCTTAGTTAAATGCTGAGTTGGGACCTGTTTTCATGACAGCACGCAGTATTGTATAAATACCTTAATGAAATGTATGTACCTACGTATTTTGCATATATATACTTCTTTGTTTAATTTTTTACATTAACCTCATGTGTATATTCTAATTTTGTATTTTGTTTTTATGTATTTATATAATATTGTGTGTGTCCGAGAATAAATATATTTCATTTCATTTCATTCATTTCATTTCAATTTCAGGATAGTACAGTGTCACCAGATTAAGACAGATTCTTTAAAAAAATGTTCGGCTTGATTCCTAGTTAGCTAGTTACCCTAAAATAGTGTGTACGACATTTCGGTCGATGCGCCTCGAGTAGAGTCTGTAGTGCGGCGGCAGTGTGAACTTCGCCTAACTACAATTGTGAATCATTCACATTTCACGTGATTGTTGCCTGTTATTTACTAAATTGACAATGCACAGGTATTGTGAATACTAGTCATTATACTAGAAAACACATTTTTAAGACATGTAGGCACCTACGTATTATGTAGAAAAAAACACCTGTATAATTATTTTTTACATTGTACAATACAATATGTTTATACAAAAGAAGGTACCTTTATTGTTTATAGTTTATCTACTTATAACAACATCACTCCATATTCTAAATTCAGTTGCGCATCGCTCTCGTTTTTACTACAAAGGTACGAATAAGTTAACTTATGCATTTATACTACGAGGGTGAATCAAAAAGTTCTTAGAAGTGCATATATATGAAACCTTTTTGGATCAAGTTCGATATTCAAATTAAAGAGTGTCTATCACACTATATTTATGCAGACTGTCACTTGTTTTTGTCAGTTCGTTCGCATGTAATAATTTTTTTTGTGCAACGAGTTGCTAAAAAGTCAAAATTATGGATAAAAGTGAGTTACGTGCGGTGATAAAATATCTCAGTTTGAAAAAAATGTCTACGAAGGAAATTTTTTTGGACATTCAGCAGACATTAGGGGGTGATGCTGTACCCTATTCTACGGTTGCGTACTGGGTGGCTGAATTTAAAAGAGGTAGATCAAGCTGTAAAGATGACCCGCGTTCTGGGCGGCCTTCAACCTCCGTTACAGAAGAAAATGTCAAAAAGGTTGAGAATCTGGTTTTGGAAGACAGAAGAATGACTATAAAACATATAGCTGAGATCCTCAAGATATCTTTTGGTAGCGTTCAATCCATTTTAATTGATTCACTGGGGTTCAAAAAAGTGTCTGCAAGATGGGTGCCACGAATGTTAACCGACGAAAACAAAAAGCGACGTTTGGAAATTTCCAAGCGTAATCTCGAAATGTTCCAGCGTGATTCGGATAATTTTTGCCGTCGTCTTATCACCATGGATGAAACGTGGGTCCACCATTTTGATCCTGAAACTAAAAGACAAAGCATGTCTTGGAAACGACCATCCTCTCCATCCATTAAGAAATTTCGAGTTGCTCCTACCGCTGGCAAAGTTATGGCCTCTGTGTTCTGGGATAGTGAAGGAATCCTTTTTATTGATTACATGCCAAAAGGCCAGACGATTACTGGACCCTATTATGCAAATTTAATCCCGAAAGTGCGTGAAGCGATTAAAGAAAAACGTCGTGGAAAACTGTCGTTGGGCGTGTTGTTCCTTCAAGATAACGCTCCTGCTCATCGATCGGAAGTTGCGCTCAACGCAATCCGCTGTGCTGGCTTCAATCTCCTTGACCACCCACCATATTCTCCGGACTTAGCCCCAAGTGATTTTCACTTATTTCCAAAATTAAAAGAGGAAATTCGTGGAACAAAATTTATCGATAATGACGCGGTTATAGCTGCCGTAGAGGACTTTTTCGAGAGTCAAGAAAATATTTTTTTTTCACAAGGAATAAGGAAGTTAGAAACGCGTTATTCTAAATGCATTGCGTTGGAGGGAGATTATGTAGAAAAATAAAATATTATTATTTAAATCTTTGTATTTTTTTAATATTGATTCCAAGAATTTTTTGATTCACCTCGTACATATATTGTTAACCTACTACTTAATACGTATATAGAATATGGTAGCAGGTAGAGTGTAAGAAATAGGTAACCTACCTAGACAGTTCTGTTCGTTTATGCCAGTATTAATGTTGACATGTAGGTATAGCTGAGCTCGTAGTGGGGAACTGTTCTAGCAACTACTAACTGTTCAACCTTAGAACCTTATAATCTCAGACAAAATAAAAAAGTCAAGACAGAATGTAGTGAATAGAAAAGTGAGGCCGGGTGAAACTACGCCTCGGCGTGTCCATACATATTTACATACAAAACCTACAACGAAACTACGCCTTGGCGCGTCAGTCGAACTATCGCGGCGCATGGAAGCAACACGTAAAGTTTTAATTATCATTTAATTTAAATTTATTACTTATTGATAAATTTTAAATAACTTTAAAATAATTTGAATTACCATGACAGTACCAAGTCACGCATATGTAGCTTAGAAAACCGGCCTCACTTCTCTGTTCACAACATTCTGTCTTGACTTTTTTATTTTGTCTGAGCTTATAATTACCCAATTCAACTACATTTGTAACTAAATGTCACTGCGGTCGCTAGTTCGATGAGTGACTGTCTACCCATCGATGCACTTCTATGCTTTTGGAGGACACGTAATAACGTCAGTCTCCGTTGTTGTAGTACGACAGCCGTCAGGGAAGAGACCTTTGGGAAGTCTACAACGAGTTGACCACTATCACTTATCTGTTAACCCACACTGGGCTTGCGTGCCTGATCCTGGATCATACTCTCCGAAGGAAGTCTCGTATTTCTGTATACATTTTACATGCAAAAATGTATCTTATAAATATTATTCAAGGCAGTATTGTCATAAGTACTGATGCTAATTTATCATGAAAATAAGGAATGATAGCTGAGCGAGGAACGATAGGAGTTGCGAGGGCCCGCTACTTATATGTTAGGGTTCGAATGCTCTCTTCGAAGGCTCCAGCTTCCCATGAGGAAATCCACTTTGAACTTTGTACGTTAGAACTTTCTATCGTTCGGCTGACTAGCTACCACCTTCAATATTGAAAGTCTGTCGCCAATAAGGTGTGTTTCCGCAGCTATATACCTATTAGTTGCCACTCTAGGTTTGGCTGTGCAACCTCCGAACTCATCATCACCGGCAAGAGATGGTAAAAAAATTCTCGAAGTTTGCAAATGGCTAACGGATTTGTTTCGTTTTTTCAGAACAAACAATGGAGCACCACGACCATCACGACCACGGCCACGACGACAATGACCCGTGCGGGGGACATAGCCACAGCCACGCTATGGTGGTAAGTTAACAATTATTTTTCAGCCAGGCCTGTTCTATCATGAGTTCAGCACGATGCGAGCATAGGTTGTCGAAAGTACTAAATTATCGGTAAAAGACAGCGATATACGAGTAGCTATCGCGGCTAGATCCATACTAGAGACACAGTAAATAGCTGATCAAATCAAATCAAATCATTTATTCTGTATAGGCCTACGGGGGCACTTACAGATTGACATTTTACATTATTTTTTTCCTTAATCTACAACCGAATCGGATCGCAACCACGACTGAGAAGATCCGGCAAGAAACTCAGCGGGCTTGTCTTTTCTACCAACTTCCAAAAAAGAGGAGGTACTCAATTCGACTGTATTTTTTTTTATATTTGTTACCTCATAACTCTCGATAGGGTGAACCAATTCTCAAAATTATTTGTTTGAACTCTGGTGCTTCCCGTGTGGTCCCAATTAAATTTCATCAAATTCGGTCCAGTAGCTTTTGAGTTGCACTCCAATAACTGAATAGAATGGAAGTCGGTATTAAATTTTTCAAATTGTACTTGTTACATTATTTTATCGAAAAAATAATCGTTTATTTTTAAATCCAGTGTAATTAACTCATGTGTTGCTTTACAAAGGAGACCATAATAATGGTATCAGTAGGCTGATTTTTGTTTATCGACGTGACAAGTTTATCATGAGATCCATCCTCGTGCGGCTGGTGCGATAGTGATCAAACAAAAGCCACTTACTGATACAGCCCCTTTACTATGTATATAAGTTTACTTACCTATAACAGTGGTTTGCTAGTAACACTAAACTAAAATTCTCTAAACTATGATAGTTCTTATTATGTTTATACTAATATCCGCACACGTGTTACACTGAGAACGACAATTCCAAACATAATATACTCGTAGATTCTGTTTAATTATGGGTTATATATAATATGAGCCCAGCACCCACTATGCCCAGGTTCACACTTATTACAATATTTTGGACTCTGTAACCTTTTCATTTTACACCTACTGTCAGTAATTACAATTTAGACGAAAACGATGTACTGCGGTGCAATTTTAATAAGACAGGCGTGATGTGGAGATAAAAACCGCAAGAACTCTCGTGTAATATACTATATAATATAAAACATAATAATATGTAATATGTGTAATATAATATGTAACATACTCGTACATTACTTTTATTTTATTTATTTGTAAATAAATAAATAAAATAAACGTAATGTACGAGTATGTTAAATCCGATAGTTGACGGCGCTGTACAGCGGATTCGGAAGGACTATCTTTCTGACCTTCCATGTATACATAGGTACATACATACACGATATTATTTATGTCTGGGAACCGTATCGATATCAGAGCTTCTCTGGTGCACCTCTATCACAACCGGAAGACTCGCGGTTTCGTCTGATAATACGATAACATAGCAGAACGTCAATATTGCTATCTTGTCCAAAACCGTAGGCACCTACTGGCAACAAACCGCAGAAAGCGGTCGTTGGAGGGAATGCGCCTGATTACAAATATAGCTTTGGAAACATACATTTAACGTAAATAGAGTAGGTACCTACTTTTTAAATATTGCTTTCCTCACTGGAATACAATCGAGAAAAGTACCAATAATAGATAATGACTTATGTTTAACTTAGTATCACTAAGCCAAAACCTCTCAAGCATAGGTACAGAAAATGTACGTCAAATATATACTTGTACCAATTGATTAATTTATTTATTTATTAATTATTGATCAATTCAACTAGTTCTTCCGCAGAGCGTGCTCGCCTGTTAGCTGTTCTTCGATGGGAGTCGGGGCTATGGCTACATGCTTTGCCGTCTAAAAATGTTGGAAATCTTTTGGACAACAATACTTTCCGAATAGCCCTACGAGTAGGTGCCCCTTGCCAGGTCCCTCACCGTTGTGTCTGCGGTGAAATGGTGGATCGGTTCAGCCACCACGCACTCTCATGCGTAAAGAGCGCGGGGCGCATACCGCGGCACGCCAGCTTGAATGATATCATCCGTCGGGCATTTGTCAGTGCTGGAGTCCCGTCAGTTTTGGAACCAAACGGATTGATGCGGGATGACGGCAAGAGACCAGATGGGATGACTATCGTCCCGTGGAAGATGGGACAGCCCCTGGTTTGGGGTGCGACATGTGTGGACACACTGGCGCCGTCTCATCTCCCTGGGACGATTGATCGGGCTGGCGCTGCCGCGTCTAAAGCGGAAGACCTCAAACGTCATAAATATGTGTATTTAGACAGAATGTACATGTTTGTGCCGTTTGGGGTCCAAACTTTAGGCCCATGGGGGCCGTCCGCTCTCAACTTGTTTAGGGATCTGGCGAAACGTTTGGTTGAGGCGTCGGGTGACCGAAATGCTGGCGTCTATTTTGAGCAAAAACTTAGCATTGCCATCCAGCGTGGCAATGCCGCCAGCGTTTTGGCCACTTTTCCCCCCACCATGGGGCTTATAGAAAATAAATAGCAAAAATACGAAATAATCACCATATTTATAATACCAATTAAATGTGAAAATATAACCTATAAATGTTTCTAAAGTTATATGATTATTAACGGGATATTTACCGTGGTAAGATTGTGGAATGAGCTCCCGATATTTCGGCGCAGTTACATGCACCATGTTCACGGGAAGACTGAAGAATGCGGGTGGTTGGTCAAAAAGTTTAAAAGTTAGGTGCAGACATAACGATCTACCCTCTTTCTTAGTCTTTTGCTACGGTTATCACTGGAACTCGAACTCGATCCTAAGTCCCGACAAAACACACTCACTGTATCACTGCGTATAGTATTTTGAACACATTTTGAACGCGGACTTTTATTTTTAAAACAACCTAATACTGGATTCCACGCACTGGCGAGTTGAAACCCATCACCTCGATTGAAATTCTGGCATTTCGAGATCTCAATAGTTTCCTTTACTAGCCTTGGTATGTAATGGCGTTCGGTGGACAAGATTTTAGGGTTATGGAATTCAATCCAGTGGTTAGGACCCGCGTCCAGCAGATGCTCAGCTATGGCAGATTTGTGTCTTTCATTGTTTTTTACTGCCTTTATGTGTTCCTTGATGCGGCATGAAACAGTTCGCTTCGTCTGTCCTATGTACGAACTTCCGCAGCTGCAGTTAATTTTGTACACCCCGGGATGCTGAAAAGGAATCTTGTCCTTAGGGGAACGCAGACATTGCGCAATCTTCTGATGAGGAGTAAAAATGGTCTTGATAGCATATTTGTCAAGAATTCGACCTATTTTGTCTGTGACTCCTTTAACATATGGCAAAAAGGTCGGCTGTCGTTCCACCTTCGGTTTCATCAGTTTCTTCCTTGGCTTGGTTATACCGACCTGAGCCTTATAACCATTCCTGCGTAACACCATCTGTACGTGGGATAGTTCCTCTTCAAGGTGTTCTGTATCGCACAGATCATAGGCCCGATTTGTCAGTGAACTGACCACAGAATTAAGATGCCGGGGATGATGGTGAGAGGTGGCATGCAAGTACAGGTCTGTGTGTGTCGGTTTTCTGTACACTGTGTGGCTCAGAGACCCGTCTTCCCTCGCTGTTATTCGAACATCCAGGAACGGCAACACTCGATCTTTCTCAATCTCAGCCGTAAACCGCATAGCGTGATGAACGCTGTTTAAATGTTCCAGGCATTTGCTCACTTCTGTTTCACCGCCCTTAAGTATGCAGAAGATATCATCCACATATCTCTTCCAGCACTTGATTTCTACGGGACAGGTGGATATAGCCCGGTCTTCAAAGTGTTCCATCCACAGATTAGCAACCACAGGGGCCACTGGACTACCCATTGCTACTCCATCTATCTGCAGGTAAAACTGGCCTCTGTATAAGAAATAACTGGAAGATAAACAGTGTTCCAGCAGTTTGGCGTATTCCATCGAAATGTTGTTGTCAGACAGTTTTTTCTTTATTACCTCTAAGCATTCCAGTACCGGTACCTTCGTAAATAGAGATTCGACGTCAAAACTGACCATGATCTCATCACTTTCACCCGGTTTTGTCGGGACTTAGGATCGAGTTCGAGTTCCAGTGATAACCGTAGCAAAAGACTAAGAAAGAGGGTAGATCGTTATGTCTGCACCTAACTTTTAAACTTTTTGACCAACCACCCGCATTCTTCAGTCTTCCCGTGAACATGGTGCATGTAACTGCGCCGAAATATCGGGAGCTCATTCCACAATCTTACCACGGTAAATATCCCGTTAATAATCATATAACTTTAGAGAACAACCGTGATAGTTTAAAACAGTGTTTTATAAATGTTTCTTACCACCATATATCCGGTTCCTTGTCGGTAAATAGGTACTTATATACCTGACTATAGACTGATTTTTAATCATTATCTATTTCAATATCCTTGTGTTAAACATGTCTACTTTGATTTTATATTATATTATAACAAGTTTTGCGTTACCAAGGTGTAGGCTGAAAGTCAGCGCTGTAAGTCTTCTTGCAGCATCATGCTGAGCCTACACCATTTTAGGCAGGATCGTGCATGACAGCGATCTAAGTATTTATTGTATGGTGTTTTTTATTTCTTTACTTTTATTTTTGTATGTAGGTATTGTTATATTTAATTTATGTTAAGCTGTTGTGTCTAAATAAATGATTCATTCATTCATATATAGGTGATCATTTTGGCGTTCGAATACACTTTGAAGTGCAGACATAGATGATGCAACGAGTAGTACCTACCATTATAACTGTAGTCTGTCGTGTTTGGTAGACATAATTTTTTTTTGGTAGTCTTATTTGGTAAAAAATACTAGGGTGTAAGTATTTTTGGTGGTTATCATATTTAACCGCTAAAATCAAAATCTAATCATTTATTTATTCTGTACATTTATTTTTCTTAAATCTACTACCGGATCGGAACGCGACTATAACTGAGAAGATCCGGCAAGAAACTCAGCGGGTTTGTTGATGGACTCTGATGATTATATTCTGTATTATTACAATCACATTTTTAAGTTATCAGTTACAATAACACAACACAAACATTCGCTAAAAATGCACTAATTTAAAGTTTATATTAAAATATGATAGCATATTCAGCATGATTTGTTTCTATAGTTTTTGACACTGAATTAGATTAAAAAAACACTTTATGCTAGGAGTTCCTGGCCAGACAGTATCAAACATAATCTCCATTTCCATCGCTATTAAATCAAGGTATAAGTACCGAAAATTGGAGGGAACCAACGTTCGCCGAGCACATATTTATTGTATAAATTAGTAGTTCTGCGAATGTGACCAATTATGCTCACATTTGAAACTCCTCTTAGTCAGGTGCCTACCTAATGTGTGTGTACCAATTTTTTTTATCAAAATCAGTCGGTAAATAGCACGGATAGCACCGCAGCAATCGGGGGATGTTTTAAGGAAAGTAATCATATCTCAAAATTACCGACGCCTAAAAAAATAAATTAAATAGTAGACCTGCATGCCAAGTTTCATCAAGATTGGTTGAAAATGCGACCTGTACACGAGGACCAACATACAACCTAACAAACATACGGACATATGAAAGTCAATTTGGCCAGTTATAGCAGGGACGCTTCGCTCGCTCGGTCAATCAGTAGAATATATTTTTACTCGTATCTAAAATCAATATACAACAAAGTAATGAGTGAAAAATTACTTTCTTATATTTTAATAAGGAAACCGGTTTGAGGATAGGCATAGAAGTTTCCAACTTGAATCACGTTAAGATTTCTTTCAATATGTCAAAATTTCAAGAGGACCACGCTCAATACCCTTTTCCGTACTTCCAGTTCCACTCATGCGTGTGCACGGAGATCCTGTTCAAAGGCTGGGTGACCACCAACGCGCTGGAGCTGTTCGGCTCGGCGGTGGCCATCTTCCTCGCCGCCGTCCTCTACGAAGGGCTCAAGTACTACAGAGAGGCGCTGCACGCGAGAGCCACCACGGCGACCGGAGACTCCAGAGTTAATATCACCAAGAACGAATGTGGAACCAATGGCGCTTGCGGAGGGACCGCTGTTGTTAAGTAAGTATTTACCTACCTACTATTTTTCCTGTGACGAGCTGCATCTGGCAAATAAATCATCATGTAATGACTAACGGTAAAGACGGTTTCTATATGTATCATAATGCCTTTTTTTATTAATAAAATTGGATTGGATACGAGTATGTTTCGGCGTCGTCCGGAAGCCTTCTTCAGGATCTAGAGCGCGGTGCGCTCGTCGTTACTATGTTCCAAGAAAGATGACTCGCAGTTTTTAGTGGAACTAACTAAGCTACATATAAGTCCACCTTGCATATAGCACCTGTACTTGATGCACTGCTAAGGGACGTCTTTCGTGAAATGGACTCTATATGAACAATTTCCCTTCTTCTTCTTCTTCTTCTTTTTTAACGTTGGAAGACGTCACTCTGCCACTGTCAAGTTCTAAGACATGATTAATTAGTCTACTAGCATGTAAGGATGTGGTGTTAGAAGAATAACTTCTATAATGTAACTTAAAAAATAATTTAATAAAAACCACATTACAAACAAATACAATTTGGAAAATTTAATACCGACTTCCATTCTATTCAGTTATTGGAGTGTAACTCAAAAACTACTGGACCCAATTTGATGAAATTTAAATGGGTCCACACGAAAAACACCATATTTTAAACAAAAAAATTTAAGAATCGGTGCATCCAGTCGAAAGTTATGAGGTTATAAACATAAATAAAACATGCTGTCAAACTGAGTATTTCCTCCTTTTTGGAAGTCGGTACAAAAGATATGATTGAATAAAACGTTAGGTTGAAACAAGCGATGAAAGTGATTTAATGAGAGTGGACATGAGAATGTAGGTGTAAGGATTATTGTAAGTTATTCTAAGCATTGACACCATTAGTATATCCCTTATGCCCAATAGACTGTCTGGCGTGTAAACCGTCGATAGATAAGATAAAGAACTTAAATAAACTGCTCGTAAGAAGTTATTGTATCTTATGAATATGTATAGCGGCATACGCACTGACGTTGGGTTATCGACCGTTGTACTTGTAGACAATGTCTGACCCATTTCTAAGGATTCCACGACAATATCTTATCCTACTTCTTAATAATTATTGATATAAATGCGAAAGTTTGTATGTATGAATGTTTGTTACTCTTTCACGCAATTACTAGATACTAAATGATTTTTATATGTCCGCATCAGACAAATCGCCGCTTCATTCTTAATGAAATTTGGTATGTAGATAACTTAAAGGATACTTTTTCATCATCATCATCCTTGACCACGCAGGTGTAACCGCGGGGCGCAGCTAGTCGTTTATATAGAGGATGCCTAACAAATTTCATTTAATGATACTTTATCAAAGAGAGAAAGAGAAGAAGAGCTTATGGCAGCAGCGTTATATTTTTATTATTTACTAGGGACTGCCCACGGCTTCATTCGCGTAGTAGGCTCGGCCTTCGGCCTTGCCATTCCCTCCCATATAATTTAGATTTTTCCTTCATGAGAACCTTCTCCGGACAATAATTAACACAACAAAAAAAGAATTGGCGTGATTGTTCCATCCGTTCTCAAGTTATATCGTGACCAGGAGAAATAGGGATGCAGTTTTATGTAGATAAATAGATTTTACTAAGGACACTAGATTCTAGGGTTTCAAAGGGCTAATGAGTGTATGCGCCTGGAGAAAACACACCTATATGTTTCTTATCCATGTTATGTTAGCTTATCCATTATATTATCCCATATAAAGAACTTTTATAAATAAAATAAGTAGGTAATGCAGGCACAGAGATACTCTATTGTGAATAGATAGTTTAAAAGTATTAAATACAGGTTGGATACTAGTTGTACCTCGCGTATCTGCTTGCACGTATAAAATATTAGGTATATATTAGTGAATATTTATTATTACTCGTATTTTAATTTGAATGTTTGGATGGATGGAGGTTTGGAGAATGGCTGAAAGGACTTGTATGAAAATTGGTATATGTAGTCAGATGAGACGCTGGAATTATACATGTGATGCTTTTCATCATCATCATCACCCATCACCATGCGGGCAAAACCGCGGGACGTCGCTAGCATATCGTTCCATTGCGTACCTAATGCTTACCTACTCGTTACAACGCTGTTCAGTAAAGTTACCCACAAAACTGGCGGGCGACATGTTTGTACTTTGTACTGCTTACACATTCATATCTTACCCTATTTTATTTTCAATCACGAGATTTTATAGCCTTCAATAGAACCATAAATAGGTCCGTGTCGAATGGATTTATATGTGGCTGACAAACATGTCGGTTGGGAAACGCAATATATGGTAATCTTTATTAATCTTTATCACTTCAATAAATGTGAACATGTGTTTGTAGGTTTTTGATGTTTGTACTTATTTCAGGCAGCGAAAAAGCTAAAGCCGACATGTTACTAATAATATAAATATGTGATTATTGCATAAATACAGTAAAGGCCAATATGAATAAAACAGAATTCAAAATGTTTTTTCATATTTTGAACTGAAGAAGTTTTGAAATTTATAAATAGATAAATTTACATCCTCGGACGAGATTCGAACGACTCTCCGTGTCAGACGCCATTGACCAACTAGGCCACTGAGGTTCGGGTCCGAGAATCGAATTTTAACTCTCTATCTGACTTTAACCGTCTTACGGGGACGGAGCGACATCTACTGAACAGCTTTGACAGCACTATCCGACCGAAAGAAGCATTATTTAGAATAAAAATATAGTCTTCAATTCTGAGCATGCTCTTCTCCGTTCCAGATACACCATGCTGTCATCAGGCCACATCATACAGACTGGTTTCCACATAGTGCAGTCCACGGCCTCCTACATGCTGATGCTGATTTTCATGACGTACAATGTGTGGCTCTGTCTGGCGCTCGTGGCCGGCCTGGCCACAGGGTATTTCTTCTTCGGCTGGCGGAAGAACACGGTCGTTGATCTGACGGAGCACTGTCAGTGATGATATCAACTGAGGCAGGGTATATGTACAGCCTAGGCTATATGATAGCCTGGAGTGTTTTATAGCTTAGGGTATTTTATAGGGTAGAATATTTTATAGTCTAGGGTATTTTATAGCCTAGGGTTGTTAATAGCCTAGTTTATTTTATAACCTAGGGTATTTTATAGCCTAGAATATTTCATTGCCGAGATGAATTTTAAAGCTTGATATTTAATAATGAAAGATATTTGGTAGCCTACTATTTTGAGAGCCTAGGATGTTTAATAGCATAAGAGTTATACATTTAGAAGATTAAGATATTTGATGTCTACGATTTTGATAACAAGCTATTTGATAGTGAACGTGGAACATTTGTGAGGTATGTTTCGATATTTGGCAACATTTGGATATTTTTTACCTTACCACGATGCTTATTACGATACGACTAAGTTATTCATATGAAGCAGAGCAATGAAGTAATGACTATAAACTAAATATCTAAGAACCTTAATAATAAAGAAGCAGCACTTGTGCGTGATAATTACACAAAACATTATACGAGTATGTTATATTGTGTATATGTTGATATATTATTATGATACAAATATGAAAGCTAGTGGTGCTGCTACAAACGTAGAATACTGGAAACGCACAGACACTACAGACAATAAATGTTTGGGGTCGAAAGTGTCGAAACTTTAGGTTGTTGGGGACGAGGTGCTCATGAAATTTGAAAGATCTAGCAACGCGTTCGGTGAAGGCGACATGTGGCCAGAATGCTTGCTAAGTATATCGGACAAAATATAAATTGTATCAACAGCCGTGGTAGAGCTGCTGGCGTTCTCGGCATATTTCCTTCCACCAAGGGCTATAATACAGTCGTTTTATAGCTATAATAGGCTATAATCATTTTACAGTTTCACATTTATACACACTTGTATTTGTACATTATTCCGGTATATCTTTGGAATTATTGATAAACTTACAATACTAAAAAAGATGTAAAACTGGTTACATAATATTTTTGGATAAAGTTAAATTAAATGTACCTACCACAAGGGTGGATACAAATTACCCGCAAGTGTGGAGTATTATTGTTATTGTCACAAGTTTCTTGCCAAATCACGTTATACTAATGCAAAGGAGTTCAACCACTAGTTAGTTATGTGTAATTGATGCAATAAATGATTCATTTTAGAGTTCTTATTACTTTTTATTTAGATTATTCTCTACGGGTGATCGTGCACTAAGAAAGACATACCTACGCTCGCAAATATCTGTCTCAGTCGGAGACAGCTTAGATACAGGATTCGTGCGAAAAATAGCTTTGCTACTTATTCCTGGCCAATAGTGCGAGCATTTTGTCGATAGCATAAAATCAATGACTTTCTATACACAAGGACGTATCATCCGTACGCTGCTTACGCAAAAGCTGCTTAAAGGCGATGTAAGCACACTTTTCACCTTTAGTCGTGTGTTGGTCGCAAAGAATACTCTAACAACGAAAAAAAATGCCCGCGATATTGCTATCGTAGCTAGATCCATACTAGAGATGAGGTAGGATAGCTGGTAAAACTCAGTTTATCGACTCGACAAGTATATCGTGAGATCCATGCTCGCACTGCAGATTAAGCACACGTTACAAACGTGGCTTTATCTTAGTACTGAAACGAACGTATCTGGAGTGCGGCACATGGTTTTGGTCTACTTGTGAAGTTGGTCTACTCCCGTGCGTTACTGCACTCCTGGTAGGTTATATCACACAGTTGAAACATTCCGCGTTTGGTTCAATAGGTGCGCGTGCCTAAAATATGTTACATTCCTAATAAGGTTAAGTTGTAGAAGAATCAAGTGAACTGTGAATGACGCTAGGTATATTCTGGGTTTTGTGTTTTCTACCGACTTCCAAAAAGGCGGAGGTACTCAATTGGGCTGTTTTTTTAAATGTTTGTTTCCTAATCACTTTCGATAGAGTGAACCGATTCTCAAAATTGTATTTGTTTGAAAGCTGGTGCTTCCCGTGTAGTCCCATTTAAATTTCATCAAATTCGGTTCAGTACTTTTTGAGTTACACTCCAATAACTGAATAGAATGGAAGTCGGTATTAAATTTTTCAAATTGTACTTGTTAATAAGATATTTGTATCTACAACAAAGAGCTAAACACAGTCGGCCTTATTAATAAACTTGACTTAGACCCGGAGTAGTTAAAACATCTATCTGTCAATTTTTCGCTTGCAGTAAATGTCACGCGTGAAAGCAAGACAAAGCATGTTACGGCTAATCTATGTTTACACAACGTTTATTAATAAAGGCCAGTGTGTTAGTTCTGATGTTTATTTTTAATTTGCTTATGACTTGTTACTTTTTGACAGTTTTCTCATACAAGTCTCTGTCAAATCAAGTTATGAGCCGTAAACAAAACGACCCATCTCTCGGTACCTATAGGAATAGGAGCTCTTCTACATAATTCAATGACAAACTGTGATTTATAACACTACCTAGTTAAAGTATACTGGACTGGATACTATGGGTATCAATTTTTATATATTTGTTTATATTTATTTTCTATATCAAGTATGAAAAGAGATACTCGTATAACACTGGATTTTGATAAATCTCTATGGTTTTATCATCAGCCGCATCATGCTGCAGACTATATTGTCCTAAATCTACCGAGTAGGTATTGGTAGTTGAAATGTTTATTAACTCTTAGTTGCTTAAGCACATATAAAATCGTAATAAAGTTACATGCATATTATCATGCCTTCACATCCCATAAGAGGTCGCCGGAGATAGCCACCTAGCTACAAGACTGATGAATGCGACCGTTTAACAAACACCTACATTTCACCACTCATCTTCATGCGGTTTCATCACAAACATGTAAAGAACTATGTCATGTATGAGGCAAACGTATTACAATCCCTTAGTTTTAATGTCATCGAATGCCTTGTAGCCTAGCCCAGCGGGGCTATTCTGTATCTCAGTTGCCGACAGTTGCTAACAAATGTTGATAGAAATATTGCAAAATGGCGGCTCTATGTCAGTTTTTACAACTCCAGTAAGTAAAAATGTTAGTAAGCTGATGACTGGAGCTGACATAAGTAATAAAGAGCAGACATTTTATTCTATTTTAATGAACATTTGTTAGCAACTGAGATAAATAATAGCCCTGCAGGTTTCATTCATAGATGTTTTGTTGACTCTATTTTATTAGGTATGCCTATTCTATGAACTACATAATGTAAGTTATGATACAATTATTGTGGTTGTATCGACATCAATTGTTTATTATAAACAGTTTATTATAGTTCAAACAACGACAATAACATTATACAATATATAGAGTTAAGCCATTTGTCAAAATTATAGATTTATCAGTTGTTTTTGTGATATTATAATTATTATGATTAGATTGTTGTTTTCTTATTTCTTATTAACTTAGTGATCTTACTAAACCGTAGTTAGCAATTACCTACTTACAAAGTATTGTACGTACGTGTAAAATACTAAAAACAGAAATTATTAAGAATGTAACACGTTTTTGTGCAAATAACACCCATTAAAGGTGTGAAGTAAACTTCAGTAATTATTATAGGTACAATTCACTCAAAACTTGGTAAAAATAAACGAAAATAGTGAAATCCATGTTATTTTTAAACACGATATAATAATCGACATACCTATATATCCTCGAAGTAAGCGCAGTAGTGTTTTAAACGCCTGCGTTTCACCGGATATATTTTTGGTCTCATGTAAAAGGTGGCAAGCCTATTGTCATCTATATGGGACGCTATTCCAAACTCCGTATTGCTATTGAGACTTTTTGTCAGAACATACCAACAACTGTCCAACCCGGGGATCGAACCCAGGACCCCGAGATTCCAAAACGGTGCATCCGCCACTACACCAAGACCAAGCAGAAAACCGCTGGCGGGTCAGTTAGTTAAATAATATATATGTATTTAAAAATATACCAACTAGTCTAAGTAACTAGTTATTTACTGTTTTTATCTCCTTAACTTCTGTTCTCGATAAGTTGATAAAGGGACTTACATTATCTTAAGTTGAAAGATGGCGACAAACTTCTCCTTAGCAGTTCATTCAGTTGTTTCTTCAACATATTCAAATAAGTCTATTTTGCTATAGTTTAATCGTGTTGACAAATTATGTCAGCGTCCTTCATCTTCCATTTCAGGACACGTCAACCTTGTCTAAGAACTAACGTTAGAATTTGCTTCGATAGAAAAATTGGTAGGTCCTAACATTTGCGTCTGTGAGTCAGTATACTTGTAAGTGCGCGTGTGCATCCTGTTGCATATTTCACTGGAATTTACACCTTGTTCCATTAGCGTTTCAAATTTAAATGATTAAATAAGTAGGTAAGTATATAATACTATATGAATAACAGTATATGATATGATTGTTGTAATGATCATGATCGCACCTTGAGCGAAAATGATGTTTACATCATATCCAGATATACCTAGCATCCAACGAGACATTGGACAGTCTAATGAAGAAGCATTTTAATATCGGTAGCTTCCGGTGTTGGGCCGATTATGGATTTTGCGGATCAGATGTCAGTGCCCGCCCTTTTAAGTCGTGAGTCCTAACCACCAAGAAGAGTTGCTTAGTCTACCAAGAGTACCTCATCGTACTCGCAGTAAACCGTTCTGTCGTCTTACTAACTGAGCTATAACATTGATAAAATACAATAATGTATCTTTGGCTATATATTACTAATATAGCACCATAATTTTACAGGGATATGTAACGCCATCTATCGAGAACACTAAGTAATATTTTAAACAACCAAAGTTACGGTTGCAAAGCAATTCATGGAATTGTCTTGTGTTAAACACTAAATTGTAATGCTATACTTCTAGATATGAGGGTACATGCTGGCGAGCTTTATGGAAATTAGGGAATGAATCAGTAGGTAATCTGCATTTATTGGTATTAATTATATTTACGCGTCACATTTAGAGAGCAGTAGATCTTCTTGTGAAAAAGAAAAGTGGAACAGAAGCACAGTGTTTTGGTATCCTAGGAATAGGAAACTGAAACGAGGCAGACAGATTCGAAGGTGGGAAGACGAGATAAAGGCGGTAGCTGGAAAACTATGGATAAGGAAAGCTCTAAACCGAGTAGAGTGGAATGAAATGTGTGTGGACTCTGCTCTCGTTAACTTAAGATTATTATTTTTAAAAACCTTTTTTTGTGTCTGAATAAATGCTTTTTTTATTATTATTTTTAATCAAACAATTTCACGGGTTTCACCCGGCCCTTTACATAGGCATAAGTGGGGCTGTAGCCAATACTTAGAGGCCCGTTTGGTATAAAAATACAATGTAGTATAAACACAGAAACATTTTGGATGGATGGTTACATGGTATATCTATTACAAAAATGGGTAAAATGGTATGGCTATTGATATGTACTTATTAGTGGTACGGGAGATAGTGGGCTATGGACGAGACTACGGCACCTGCCAATTTCAGTCTCATCTTAAAATATTTAGGCAGGTGGTGACTTGCCTCCCACAAAACGGGCCCCCCATAAGAGCCACCTATAATGGTGACAAAAGGAGCAACGTTGGTGTGGATGGCTGAAGGGTGTTGAGAGGTGTGCTGCGGTTTCACTAGAGCGCTAATACCAGCGTTATGCCCTTTAACACTTCCACCCTTGGAGCTTTTTGTCTCTTGCTCTTGCGTCTCCACCCCCAGACGGCCAATTAAGGCAAGCCGGGGATCAGGGGTCTCATTTAGCCCCAGGGAGAATCAGGGTCCGCGGTGCCGCCACTCACCGACGGCTCGCCACAAAGCCGCCCCTGCGGTTTTTAATTAAGTATAATTATTATTATTAGATCTCCTTGTGAACGAGTTCGTCTGTCAAACATAGAACTAATACCTACCTAGAACATTAAACCTAAATCTTAAAGATGACGATACGCCTGTAAGATGGTCTGACACGATTAAGAAGGCGGTGGGTAGCATACACCGTGCGGTTCACACAGCCTATGACCGCACCCAATGGAGACTGATTGTACGTGGTCGCGATCCTCAGCAGTGAGGGAAGGAGGAAAAGAGATATCAGGGTGGTTCGCTCATGCTGCACTGAACAGGGAGAAACTGTAAAATTAAGCCACACAAATACACAGAACTGACAGATGGAGGTTTCATAAGATCGTGAAAATCTCGCATGATGATGTCACAACTCACAAGACTTGACATAACTTCGCTTCTGAATCATTATATCCATAGAAAAGTAAAACTTTTGTAAAGACTACCAAGCCTTGAATAGTATCGGAAATTACTAGGAACTGTCATCTAACTCTAAAATATGGTTTTTCCTTGTAATGCAACTCTATACCTACTATGAGTACCGAACTAACTATTTACTCAAATACAAACTAAACTATAATTATAAATATTATGATCAAGTATATCTACCCAAATACGAATTTTAAATAGTTCGTTATTAATAAAATATCAATAATGTAAATTTAAGAGCGTGAGGAATCGATTCACTTTTGGATAAATATGCTGAATCCGAAACGCCACTGAATTCTGCCTAAAGAATAGGTTACATTGTTATTCATTCATACAGAGATACTTAATGCGCTTAATAATCAGATTTACCTCGTCACTTTTAAACTCACCTGCTATTGGTAATTATGTAGCTAAGTAAGCATTTTTGAACTAGGAGTAGCTACACAACTTAGTAGTCCCGATAATCTCTCAAGTCGTCATAAGTATACGTGAATCGGATTTTTAAGTAGGTACCTACATTCATTTATCAAAGCATCTGTCAATAATAAGTACCTAAGGTAAGATACGGGAGGCTCGCAAGGCATACCTTAGCATACTTTTATTTTCCCCTCTACAGACTGAAGAATTTTATATTTTTCTTTCTCGTGGGTCCGTCTAAGTAGGGTACCCAAGACACACAGAGGTTTGAAAACGACGTACGAACCTACCTACTCGCCGAATGTTTACGCAGCTGATGTCTATGCCTAACCGACGCGGCGACGGCGGTGTCCGGGCGGGTCATCGTCCGCACGTTGTACCTATTCTAAGCGGGTAGGTATGTCTTGTGTATTTACTGCTATATATTCTGCGATGTAGCGATGCGTCGGGTCGTGCGTTCAGTGGCACTATGGCTCTTAGCCGTGGAGCGGCGAATATGGGTTCATAATAATAAAAAAAAATTGTGATTTTTTTCTTTAATTTCATGACCAGTTATCGAAACCAAACCAACACGTTCAATATTGTGCACTAATTAACAAAGACTCTATATACTCGTAATTATGATTTCTGGACTGTACAAACGTAAAATATACACAGTAAAGAGTACGAGTCCACATAAGTACATACATACCTATACAACTTCCTATTGTACAGGAAATTAATATGATACTAATCGATAATGTAATCACTTGTTTATTCAGGCAATAATGCATTATTAGATAGATTATAATGTAGTTCTATTTATAAATGCTACATATATTTAAAACGGTCCGTGGTCTCCGTTCCAGAAACTTCCGGCCCCATCGGCCATCTGTTCTGCGTGCTATGTGCCCTGCCCACTGCCACTTTAACTTGCTAATCTTCTGGGCTATGTCGGTGACTTTCGTTCTTCTACGGATCTCCTCATTTCTGATCCGATCACGTAGAGAAACACCGAGCATAGCCCTCTCCATAGCTCGTTGCGCGACTTTGAGCTTACTTATGAGGCCCATAGTAAGAGACCACGTTTCAGTGCCATAAGTCATACTGGTAACACACATTGGTCGAAGACTCTTGGCTTGAGGCACTGAGGTATTTTTGACGAGAAAACTTCGCGAAGTTTGCGGAGAGCTGCCCAGCCGAGTTGGATTCGGCGATTGGCCTCTTTCTCGAAGTTGGATCTGCCTTGTTTGACTGTCTGTCCCAGGTAGATGTATTCATCAACAACTTCGAGAATTGAGTTCCCAACTGATATTGGGGTAGGCACAACATGGGCATTTGACATAATTTTCGTCTTGTCCATGTTCATCTTAAAGCCTACCCGCTGGGACACTCGATGGAGGCCTTCGAGCATTGTACTGAGGTCTTCCATGGATTCAGCTATGACGATAATATCGTCGGAAAATCGAAGGTGGTTGATGTACTCGCCGTTGATATTGATGCCAAGTCCTTGCCATTCCATTCAAAAATAGAAGTTTATTATTTATAATATAGGAAGTATTAGCCCCATAGTCGGAGGAAAAGTTAAAAAGGTACCTTTTTTTGAATTACCTATTCCGCGCTGGAGTGCAGATTATTTTGTCCAAAGTACACGCCATAATTTCGGTCACCCATCAAAGCCCAAAAATTGGGCCAGATTCCTATACAAGTTGAGAGCGGAGGGCCCCTAAAGTTTCAACTCCAAACGCCCTAAACGGTACAAACACGTAGGTACATTCCAACACATTATTTATGACATCTGAGTCTACGGTTTTAGTCGCGGCAACGCCAGCCCGATTAATCGTTGACGAGACGGCGCCTGTGTCCATACAGTTAGCATCCCAAACCAAAGGCCACCCCATCTTCCACAGCTAACACACTCCACCGGGTGACAGACATCCCATCTGGTATCTTGCCATTGTCTTGCATCAGTCCGTTAGATTCTAATACTGACGGGACTCCAGCACTGACAAAGGCCCGAAGGATGACATCATTTAAGCTGGCGTGCCGCGCTCTTGAGAGTGCGTAGTGGCCGAGCCGTCTCGCCATTGCACCGCAGACACAACGGTGAGGGACCTGGCAAGGAAAGATTTGTTGTCTAAAATATTCCCAAAATTTTTAGACGGTAAAACATGCAATGCAGCCAAAGCCCCGACTCACATCGAGTAACAGCTAGCAGGCGAGCGTGCTCTGCGGAACAACTACATGAAATGAAGGTTTTGTTGTTCTAGCTCATATAGCAGCCTGTCTGGATTGACTTTCACAAGCTATTTTTCAGTTTCCTAAAACTTCATTTTTGTGTACGTACAGTACAGTTACAGTAGAGTCCGTTTCACGAAAGAAGTCTCGCGGAAAATTAGTGGAACTAAATAAATATGTACTAAATGTTTTATTGATGTACGACAACTAGCGCCACGTCTATGGGACTTCTTTTGTGAAACGGACTCTAGTACGAATTTAAACTTATTGAATAGAAGGTAACGAATACATGCGTCAAGAAAACTATCAATAAAATAATTTGTATAGAGACGCCTGAAATAGTTATTTGTTATGCAAGTTGGTTTTTGGTGCGAGAAATTGTATTGAAACTTGAGCAAGCGAAGGATTCTAGAAGCGATTGGTTTAAATATTTGAATCCTGTGCGTAGTGAGGGTTTCAAAGGTGTGACGATACGAAAATACTTTGCTGCCGAGTGTAACACACAATTTTTCACATAACTACAGCCAGGAAAACGCTAGGTGCAAAAACAGTCAAGTTAAAGTGGAGTCATTTTAATAGGTAACAATTGACAATTCATCAAAATTCAACAACGTAACCTTGTAACGGCGGGATAAAATAATATTGTTTTTCCTTTTGTTAGAACTGCAAAACTGCTTAACTTTTTTCAATAACGATAACATATTTATTGTAATAATGACTGATACGACTAATTTTACGATTTGCTTTCACTAATAAACCATTCTAAACATAACAAACAATTTCTGATCTAAAGAACTGAACGTCGTTACAATGTTGCGTCAGTCAGTTCCCTTTTTCTTTTTTTGGCTTTGTTGTCAACTGTCAGATTTGGCTTGTTTTTAAAGGGCCCAACAAACGTGCCCAACGTTGACCTTTTTTTTTTTGAGGGGGGAAATGCTGTGCACTTCCCTTCCGCCACGGGGGTGACGTAAGGGGGCGTCCACACGCTGAGCCCCACGGCTCAGACCCACTAAAACCCCCCCGTGAGCAGTCCTCCGCCAAGGTGGGGCGAGACAGGGTCGCGCTGGCAGTCACCATCTCGCCCCAGCGGTAGGCCCGGATTGATCTTAACCGGACCTCAGCGCCTGTGAAGGGATGACCTTGCTGACCAAGGTCACCCCCTAGACGTGTAGACGTGTCCGTGCAAGCCGACGAAGAGTCGACTCTTCACCAGTGACCCCACTACGGGGGAGGGAGGAGACATGCGAACCGTCTCCTTCGTTCCCCCGGTCGTCTGCGCCGGAGTGGATCAGCTCGGACATCGTTCTCCCTGATCCGCTCCGCAGCCTCCTTCTGCGCCATCACCGCTTCGCAGAAGGTGGCCACCGCCTGCCACAATCTCTCGCTGCCGAGCATGGAGATTACCACGCTCGGCAGGGAGAGATCTCCGCCTATTTCCGCTGAAAGCGTGTGCCGCTGCGGGCCAGCACACACTTCCAGCGTGTGTTGCGCTGTATCTTCCAGCGCCCCACACTCGTGGCAGGCTGGGGTCGCCTCCCGTCTCGCAATTTGGTGCACGTACTTTCCGAAACATCCGTGTCCGGAAAGCACCTGCACCAATCGGAAGGTCAGCGAACCGTATCGCCGCCTCACCCACCTCTGGAGGACTGGGCGGATGGCCTCCACCGTCCACTGCCCAGGGACTGGTGGAGCCAGGTCCTCCGTCCACCGCCGCAATAAGGCGTCTCGCGTCTGCCACCACATACGTGTAACCTCCTCCCACGCTGGAGCGTCTCCACGGGATCTCCTCGCCGCCACGAAGTGATACACATCGGCGAGGATCTCCGCTTGGAGCTCCTAGGGGGGATCACCGGCCAGCACGCACGCTGCCGTCCAGGACACCGTCCGGTACCCGCGTATCGCTCTCGTCGCGATGACCCGCTGCGGACGACGCCGCAGAGTCTTGTTGTCGCGACTAAGGGCGTCCACCCAGACTGGTGCTCCGTAAAGAGCCATACTCCGGATCACTCCGAAGTATAGCCGACGGTAGATGGCATTGGGCCCACCCACGTTGGGCAGCAGTCTACCCAAAGCGGCTGCGGCTCCTACGACTCTCGGGGCTAGTCGGGAAAAGTGTCTCCCAAAAGTCCACCGTCCGTCCAGGTTGAGGCCCAGGTATTTCATCTGGGCTCCGACCGAGACCGCGACCTCATCCAAAATAACCTGCGTTCCTGGGGGGGGTCCTCCTCGAGGCCCGTGGAACAATAGGGCCTCGGTTTTGGAGAGGGCAACCTCCAGTCCCAGGTTGCGAATACGGTCAATTACAAGGGTTGCCCTCAGTGGCCAATCGCACCGCTTCCCTTAGATCCCTCCCCCTGACTACGACTAAAGTATCATCCGCGTAGCACGCGACCCGCATGGTTGCAGGTAGCGTGCCACGAAGCACCCAGTCGTAGCCTACGTTCCACATGAGTGGTCCCAGCACTGACCCCTGTGGAACCCCGCAGGAGACACGGCGCCGCAAACCATCGTGACCTTCTACCAGGACTTCGCGGTCCTGGAGGTAGTCAGCCAACAGCCTCCGCAGATACAAGGGCACTCCGTGATAGCGGAGCGCCTCTTGTATTGCTCCATGCGGGAGGCTGTTGAAGGCGTTGGCTATGTCTAGCGAGACAGCCAACGCCTTTTCCCCCGCGCTGACCGCATCCTGCGTCCACCCTTTTAGCCAGAGCAGGGCGTCTATTGTAGACCGCCCCACTCTGAACCCGAACTGGGCCTCTGACAGCCCAGGCCCTGTACCCTCCAGGTGCCGGATGACACGTGACGCTACCACCCTCTCTAATAGCTTGCCCGTGTCATCCAGCAGTACGATGGGCCTGTACCCGGACGGTGAGTCTACGGCTCGGCCCTCCTTCCGTAAGAGGCACAGTCGACCGTCCTTCCACAGTTTCGGAAACTGTCCTGATGTGAGGCATATATATCGAACAGTTCCCGAAGCCAGCCGCCCATTTCCCCGAGGGCGATTCTGAGGACCCGCCCAGGAACCCCATCAGGACCCGGTGCGGTCTTTCTGCCTATCAGGCGGCCGATCGCGACCTCCATCTCCACTTCCAACTCTTCAAGGTCCAACTCTTCAAGGGAGTCCTCCCTTGAAGAGTTGCCCAGTGCCATCGTCGGAAGGATGTGATTAGGGGCCCTGACAGGAAAGAGCCCCCCCAACACGCCCAACGTTGACCTAACCTATTGAGGTCTAACGTAATTTCTCCAACGAAGGCCCCATGCCGAAAAAGACGTTGGCCCTTTTATATACGTTGCAACCATAGATTTATTTCAAGTGGGGTCACCAACTAATTGCCTCCTGAGATAGGACCTACGATAAATTTGATAATGTTTTTTGTTCCAAAAGTTAGTTGGGCCAATGATAGAACCCCAACGTAGCCCCTCGATTGTTGGGCAACTGTGAGGTTTGTCATCCCCAGAAGTAGTTGGTCCGATATTAGAATCATCATAGGCCCTTTATCTCTTTTTATGCGTTGGCCAATCACGCATCTTCTTAACAGAGGCCCTTCCTACTTATCTTTAACGTTGGGCCATCGTTGGGTTATTAGATTAGATTTAGTTGGGCGTAGGTTTTGAACATAGAACTTTGTACTTGACCAGAGAAGTAGTTTATACGAGCCCTAGAGCGGCAGTCTGGAGATACTATACATCCTGTACACAACAGCAGTAACAAATTATTAGCATGCGAAAATTTGTGCGATTGCCGGGACGCGAACGCGGTGATGCGGCGCGTAAGTCAACTATGCACTATGCACTACGAACGAGGTACTCGTTTGCGTGAAAATTAAGAAGTTATGTCATGGCTGTCATAAAATTTTTGCATCTCACTGTTATCTACCGAATTCCAAAAAAAAGGAGGAGGTACTCAACTGTGACTGGTGACTGTATTTTTTATATATAGATACCTCATAACTTTTTACTGAGTAAACCGATTCTCAAAATTCATTTTCATTCAAATTTCATCAAATTCGGTCGAGTCGTTTTTTATTTACACTCCAATAACTGAATAGAATGGAAGTTGGTTTAATTTTTTTCAAATTGTTCTTGTTTATAGTAAGTTCTTTGAACAATTTCCAACAGAAAATCTGCGTTTTAGTGTTTTTTTCTCAGGATGGGATTTAGACTAACGGTTATACCTACATAATCAATATCTCATTGGATCACAAACCGTGGTCTAATGTTTTGAAGTCGTAAGCCTACCTTTGTAGTTTCATGGAAAATATAACGTTACATTGGTGAAGCCCACATTATACCAACAACTAATTACCCGTTGGATTATCAACTGCAGAGTTCGTAGGCCCGAGGTTGTATTTTTGTGGGATAAACAATGAAAATGTTTTTGGCTGGTCGACCCTTTAGATCCTTGGGCCCGCTTTTGGTTTTTCGTGTTAAACAAAAAGTTGTATTATCATCGGTAAGGCCAACATTATACTAAGGGAGTTAATTCGTCGTTAGATAAACAAATGTAGAAATAGTAAGCCTATTGTATTTTTGTGAGAAATACAGCAAAAACATTGTTGGCTGATCAACAACATAGTATTACGTTGTTTATACATCGGTTAGGCCAATGTTATACCAACATGGCCAACTCCTCGTTGGCCCACCGACAGTGGCGTAAGTAGGCCCAAAGTAGTATTGTCGTGGGAAGTACAATGAAAACATTGTTGGCAGGTCAACGGTTTAGATAGTTGAAATAACGGTTTAATTAAATGCAGTCGGTCAAGTGTAGGCCTTTTGTATTCGTATTTCTCGTTAAAAATCCAACCGTTTGAGTTGTAGGGCCAACGATAAGTTTTTGTTAGAAATAATACAAAATTTGTTGCAGTTGGCCATGTTTTGGCCCTTTGTATGGTAAAATTTCGTAAAAAATCTACCGTAGGAGTTGTAGGGCCAACGTCAATTGTTTGTTGATAATAACGCTTAACTTGTACACTGTTGGCCATGTGTTGAGCCTTAGTATGTGAATTTTTCGTTAACAAGTTTGCTCTATGCCCAACGTTATTTATTCGTAACAAAAACCACTACAAATTCCCAACTCTTTCCCAACCGTTGACAACCGTGTGCCAACACAAATGCTACTAGGGTAATGACTACTACCTAACTTTAAATTGGACTCCGATTGCTAAACGATTAGTAAACAAGAACAACATTACAGTCTTACCATGTCGAAACGGGGGAAAACGCTAAACAGTCAATCTCGCAAACTAGTGGTGAAATTGTACAATTATTTTGAACGTGAATCAGTTAACGAAGGGCGTCTTTTACCATTGACACAACCGAGAGAACGCGTTGCCGAAGCATTAGAAATAGGGAAGAGAACAGTAACTCAAATTCTGAAAGAGAAATACGGACCATCGGGCTCAGAAGATAATATTTTACGTACACCGAAAAAAAGAAAGAGGGACAAGGAAATTGTTGGCGTTGATAATTTTGATGCTGCTGTAATTCGCAACCACATTTATAGATATTACTCGAGAAAAGAATATCCTTCACGGGAAAAGCTAATGAGTTTGTTATAAGACGCAGGCTTATTTTTTGGCGGTAAATCGTCTCTACCAAAGGTTTTGAAATCGATTGGCTTTAGATTTAAAAAACCTGACAAGCGGAAAACCCTACTAGAACGCTACGATATTATTTTGAAGAGAGTAACATTCTTACGTCAAGTAAATAAAATTACAGATTGGGACAATGTCGTGTTTATTTACGAAACATGGTTGGATGCGAACCATACGGTTTCGAGGGCATGGACCGATGATACAGCGGCCTCCACCTCAAAAGTTCCATCGGAAAAAGTAGCCTGACATATTATATGTCACGCGGGATCAGCTTCTCGAGGATTTATCCAGACTGCCTCCTCGCATTCGCCTCCAAAACTAGGTACAACTTACAAGTGATTACCATGAGGAATTGAACTTTCAGATTTTTAAAGAGTGGTTTGAGAAGTTGCTAGCCAGCTTAGAAAACCCACCGAAAATTATAATAGACAATGCACCGTATCATTCAGTACATGTTGATAAATCAGCAACTCATGCAAATAAAACGTAAGAAATTGTGTCGTGGCTGGTAAGAAATGGTGTGGATGCAAGCCCAACTTTATTAAAACTTGAGTTGTTAAATCTGGTAAAAGCAACTAAGCCGGGCAAGCTCCGCTATGTAATCGATAAACTAGCCCTAGATAATTGACACGAAGTTATTCGATTGCCTCCCTACCATTGTCAGTATAACGCCATCGAGCTTATTTGGGCACAAATAAAGGGTCATGCAGTGCGGAACAATACTGAACCACCCTTCAGTACTGGTAAAATAACGACTCTGCTACAAACTGCGTGTGCAGAAGTCACTACAGAAGACTGGAGAAAAGTAGTAGAGAAAACAAAGAAAATAATTTTACAAGATTTTGAACGAGATGTGAGAATAGGCAAATATTATTGAAAATGAATTAATAATATCTCTGAGTGCTGACAGCAGTGATGAAGATGACAATAGTAATGACAGTTCTGATAGTTCATCTGAATAAATCCTATTTTTTGTTACATTATGTACATGTCTTATATTGCACCTTAAATTTACAGAGATTCGCCTGATCATTTTGAATATTTACATATGTTTCAAGTCCGTATCGATTCATTCACTTTAATCGATGTTTTTAAGCAGGTCACCTCATTATGAAGATAAAACTGACAGACGTCAAATGTTACCTATTAAAATGACTCCACTTTAGGTATTAAATTAGTGTTTATTCATTTTGCAAATTAAAATTACTGCAATTTATAATATTGATAAAACATTTTGGAATTTTAACATTATTTTTTGGAACTGATATACTTGTGTACTATTACTTTACAAGAAATTTTTTTTGGGTGTTTAATTTAGTCCAGTGCTGCCACCTGTGGTTGGCCAGTGCCAGATTATTCAAAGAAATGAGGTTGGCGCACTGACATGATATAAGTATTATAAATATGCATTTTCAGCGGACTTGCTGTATAGAAAAGTATGGAATAGAAAGGTTCGAATTTTAAAAACTCTTTCCACGATAGCGGACAAAATGCACTTTTGCACTCTTCTAATGACAAACAGCATCTTTCCAAGGTTGTGAGTGAAAAATAAATTATACATAGGTCTGTACAGTTTACAGTACCTACTTATTTGAAGGCAGGTCGGTAGGAACATTTACTTTACGAAGATGAGAATGAGGATTGTACTCGTACCTATTATAATCTGTGGAAATATTGATTCGATATAATTTGGAATTGGAATTAAATTAGAATTAATAGTTCTTTTATGCATCGATAAAAATCAAATAAGTAGGTAGGTAAATAGAGGAACTTTATGGGGAAAATTCAGACGTTGAAATTATAGATAGGTTAGTATTATGAGTGTTTCTTCTTCTGTTAATGTGTGTGGAATGCGTATGTGAATTTAAGATAGCGGTTAACTATTGTGTGTCTGTGAATGTGTTAGAATGAAGGAAATTAAAACACAGTTGCAAAATGTATCTTCTCTATTAATGCACCAGATAGTCGGAGTAAATCCTTTAATATGTTTTTGCTATGTTGTAATTGTAGGCGTTTAATTCAAGAGTTCTACTAATTATTCAAACATTTCGAACGAAACATTCGGTGAACGCATACTTTCTGGTAATGTGAACCAACCACTACAATCGTGTGATCACACACACACACCTTTAAATAACTTTCTTTGGTGGTATATGAAGTCACTAGTCTATGCTGAATTTGCTGATGTTGGACCATTTGAAAGTACTGTGTTAATGCTGATATACGACCCTAGATGCTCGATAGAGTTGTCGAAAATTAGACTTCACTTCACGATTGTGCTTCATTGGACGTAGCCGTGGTACTCGTTTATAGCCGAAATCATGTTTAAAAAATAATGGCATAAAAGTACTTTTAAATAAACCCAATAGGTATCATACACATGATCATTATTTAAATTTGTTTTATTTCATTTTGAAAGTGTATACCTACCTCTTTACCCTTTATAACTACTACTACTGCCACAAAACACATGTATGTATACCTAGTCTTGGGACCTTTGCGAGGACCTCAGACTACAAGTTTTACAGACACAAGATTGAAATAAGCCCAAGGGCATTTAATTCTTTTTTTCATTTGGCTTTTTTTGGCCAAACTATAGTCTTGACGACCTTACTGCCTTTTCTTCAGTGATTCTTCTTTCTCTCATTCTTCATGTCTTAAGTTTCAAACTTTAATTCAATTATTCTGTTGGTCTAGTCCAATTCTGTTTTCTTTGTCGTTTGTTAGCGGTGTCAGCGAAAAGTTCCAAATTCTGAGTTTTCCACATTATATATTCTCCGATTTTTTGATAAATTTCCAAATGATTAATTTTATTTGGAAATTTATTTACAAATAAATTAATAAATCAATTAATTAATTTGTTAATTAATAAATTAATTAACAAATAAATTAATCTCTCTACATTTACAAATTTGTAAATGTAGAGAGGTCTCTACATTTATTCGTTCAAAAACGGAGAAATATAATTTCATGGAAAGTGAAACTACATAATTTTAAATCCCCTTTTCTGTAAAACAATTTAGATATAAGTTCAATTATTTGCAACGATATTGTAATACTGGTACAAAAAATAAGATAATTACTTAAATGTAAGTGTTTCTGATAATCTTTCGCAACGAGAAAAAAAACATGTGGCGTGTCAAAGTCAACATAGAACGACCTCGTCAATTTTTGAACGCAACCAATTGCTGTCAAGTAAAATGTGACGGGAGTTGTATGTTGCATGTTATACCTTTTGTATTTTACTTGTTGATTTTATTGTGTAAATTGTGTGAGAAACTAATGGTTACTAGTGCCACCGCGTGTGCGACAGATATGATATAGTGCTACAGGTGAAAAAACTCCGGAGAAACCCCGTGCTGGCTCGCAGTAGCACCGTGTAATCAGGTAACGGTATTATTTATTTCTGACGACGTCGATGCTATATAATGACTTCATGTGGAGTCTTTATTGATTCATATCACTTTTACTGACATTTCTGAACCCCAGACTCACCATGTGCCGATAAAGCGTGGCCCTAACTAGATAAACATTGCCAAAATCACAAGATCCGCTTCGCGAAGTCGGTCTCATCCCGGATCTAAAAGCTAGCGTGACTGTGACAAGTTTATTATTCTATTCGCTCTATTTATTAATTAGGTTGATATGTATTTTAAAAATCGCTAAACCACTATTAAATTATTGCTAACAGGTGTAATATATAATAGTTGAATTATTATTTAGCTACCTACTGAGCTCTAAAGCTTAGCTGTCACGAAGCCCCATGTCAAATCGCGGCTGAGTTTATACATGCTATATAAATACAAAAACTGAACTGAATTTATACATCTGTGGTGAGAATATCTGTTTGGGATGGTGTGTTCAGGTGGAGCATTTGTAGCTGAGCATGATTAGTTGTTCTAGCGTTCAACTAGGCTAAACAAATATATAGGCGTTTTCAACTGTACTCTAGTGTGGCATTTGAAGGTCATGATAAAGTATAGGTCCCAGTAGTCTTAACCCGTCCAAATCAGCAAGCCTCCAGTCCATTCATAAATCTTTTGTTATAGTGTAAGTCTGATGTGGACAGATTAAGGCAACTGTCTGTCACTTTACTTCTATGTTTGTGGCACTACTGTATATTGAAATTCTGGCAATGTCTTTCTATGGCAGTTTCATAAACTTTTATTACTATGTAAAAGGAATGCCAGTTTCCCACCAGTGGCAATGTAATATTGAAAATAAATAAGATATTTTTATTTTAATCATCATCTATAACTTCATGTATTGGTGCGAGGTTTCGATAAAAGTTCTCATAGACATGATCCCAGAAGGTCAGCCTCTGGTTGGTTGCTGTCGAACTCATTGTGAGACTGCTTTCTAACAAGAGAAGTGAAGCTGTTCGCACATTCAGCCTTCCATCGGAATCCTCGTGCACAGGCTGCCATATTAAGGGGATCAAAGATGTTGTTATCGGAGTTGGATCCCTGTAACAAGTATAATATTATCTCTATGTTGTACTGTATATACATTGTTTACACTAATTTTATTAACTTAACTAATGTTCCTTTGCTGAATTATTCTTAAAACTTAAATCTAACTATATTTGCCTCAAACCTAATCAAAAATATTTACTGCTCATTCCTATTTCTTAACCCTCCTCACCACATAACACCTGCGTTACACAGATATACAGAGTTTATAGATATCTACTAGTTTTAGTTATTTAAACAGATGAAATGCAAGACATTGAACGTAAAAATAGAGCATGAAAGAATTTGATACTAAATGAGTATCAGCCAACAGTATTGCAAATGCAATTAAAATGATTATATAATATGTATACAGTCATTTAAAAATTTTATATTTAAGAAGTTATCTGGGATTTGTATTAAATGTTTTTTTTTGTAATAAGCTTACTTAACCACACACGTTGCAATTCCTGAAAAAGTAGTATGATTTCAGCGAAATCTATTCTTTTATTGGCTAAATATGGCGAATAGCGAGTCAACGGGTTAAGGTGTAAAATCTTTCTTCTTAAACTACAGAAAAAAAATGTGTCCATTATAACCTCCCAAGGTTGGCAATTCATTAAAAACAATAATTTATATAATTATATAACAATAGGTAATTGATAGGCTCTTGGAATGAAGAGTTGATACTTACCTTCTGTCTTGCTGATACAATTATAATGTTTATTGAAAGGTCAATTCTGCACTTCGAATATAAATGTGGAATTAACTGTCCAATATTACCTTTTCATAACTAAATAGCTAAATGGAAATTCATTAAATTTGGTGTACATAGGCCTATTTACCAAGTCCTGGAGTAGGACATAGAGTATTTTCATCATCATCATCATCATCATCATCATTTTCATGATGCAGGTGACACCTAAGAGTACATAATAGGACAAATGAGAATAAGAGCATAGAAACTGACCCTATTTTGATGAAATTGCTCAATAATGTAATAAGTTTTTCGGCAACATCTTCATCCTCTCCCAAGTTATCACCCCCGAAAATGTATCCAATAACTCTGTCAGACTCATATCCCTGTACATCTTCTTGTAGTAAAGGGGTGCTTTTTCTTTTATATCCAAACTTAAGTATGAACAGTGGCACTGAACTCTGCTCTGCATAAAGTATCGCAGACTTTACAATGGGATATTCAAACAGGACATCGTGGAAATAAGCTGCAAAGTTTAATTCAATACTGCTGTTGATATCATCAAAGTAAAATTCCTTCACAAATTGACCTATTTTCATTTTAGTCAAATTGTCATTGAATTTGAGATTATTTGGCAATAATTCTTCAAAGTGCAGTGGCATGTTCTCAAACTTTTCAATATTTTTGATGACCATAGATATAGCATCTTGGTTTGAATATAACATCAGGATTGGCACTTGTTGAAAAGTGCCTTTCTTCAACACTTCTATGGGATCCCAGTCTAACAGGCTGTTATCATAGTTATAGTTCTCAATGCAGGGTAGGAAGTTTTCCGAGATATTAGTCAGTTTTTTAGCCGGTACTTTCTGCAGGAAATCCACTAAATCAATAAGGTCTCCAGATCCTTCATATCCTAAGCTTGCAGCAGCATTCATAGCTAAAGACACAGGAGCATAGTTTAAAGACAGCGGAGATAATCCTGATCCAGATTCTAGTATAACTTTCTGAAACAGACCCTCAGTTACCCCTGATAACACTAAAAGATGCACAGCTATTGCTCCAGAGCCAATTCCATACACTGTTACATCTAAAGGGTTTCCTCCAAAGTTGACAATGTTTCTCTGCACCCAGTAGAATGCTGCCACTTGGTCCTTTAATCCAGCATTGCCTGGGGCCTCTTGAGTTCCAAGACAGATGAAACCAAGCAAGCCCAGTCGATAGTTAAAGGTCACTATTACCAGACCCTGGTTTAAGAGACGTGCTGGTGGCTGATATGCGCCCCGTCTGGAAATAAAGTAAAGGAAATAAAATTCAATATAGGTTATTTGTTTAGTACATTGTACATTTAGAAACCCATGAAATACACATATCTGATATAAGAAAATGGATTTAGCAATGAACCATCAGGAGCATGTATGACTCTGGAATCGTGACAATATGGCATATATATTGTAATTTATAGAGACAAAAATTCACATCCTCGGATGGAATTCAAACCGCTTCTTCTGACTCTCCCTGTGAGACCACTTTTCTTTACTTTGTTTTTTGTTTTGTTATTTGTTTGATTAATATATCAAGACAAGCTATAGGTCACTTCCATATCATTCACATGCTTGACATTGATTCTCTGTGTGAGTCATGGCCAAATACATCAAAACAGTCAATTGTCAAGCTGGCAAATGTCATGTAAAATTAATCTTTATTCCACATAAAAATTGGGCAAAATATAGCAATTGATTTCCCTCGTTGTGTGCAAAAATTTAAGATAACTAATAATAATATAATATGGGACAACATCCACCCAAAGGTCTTCAGTTCCCAAACTAGGCCTGTACTATGGTAAACTGACGACTGATATACATACATACTTATATACATATACACACCCAGATACAGCTCAAACAGACATGTTCATGCACACAAATGTTTGACCTGTCCGGGGATCAAACCCGGGACCAGCGGCTCAGAAGGCAGGGGTGCTACCAACTGCGCCAACCGGCCTGTCAAATGTATAAGAACTGCGCTCTGTGGTTTCACCCATGTGGTGATGGATGATGATGAAAAGTATCTCATGTCCTTATCTACTGGCCAAATTTGATGATCCATTCAGCCCCTTAGGCGTGATAAGGTAACAGACAGACACAGAGACAGAGTTACAACATTATAGATATGGTATAGTTACATGTAGTCTGGCCTAACTGTGATCTATCCAACGAATTTATGGGTCTTTTTTAAAATTCAGTTTGATTTTCTTTTTTATTTAATAATCGATCATATTCTTAGATTACAACTTACAAACTCCTCACAGTTTATGACACTACTACTATCACAGAACTCAGAAGCCATCCAACAAGAAGAAGAAGAGTTTTTGAATCATTTCGGGCTCAGATCTACAGGTTGTGGCGCAATGAGTGGATAATAGGGTACCTGCGGGTAGGGGCCATTGTGGCGGTTCAGAAAAATATTTGTTATGCTCAGTAAAAGTGCCTCGGTTTTCGAGATATTCGACATTTTCGAAATATTTCACCCTTCGTCACTATTTTTGGCGCCAAGACTGCAAATGAAATTTTTTTTCTATCTATTTTTTGGATAGTATTCTTGGGTAGATGTGCTATCGAATAGAAACTATTATTTTTATAACACAAGCACAGTTATGTTTTTAAAATAAGATTTCACTAAAATTTTACTTGCTTTCGTTTGTTTTCCTGACCTTTACCCTTCTGTGGTGTAAAAAAAATGTATGGTCACTTGAATGCCAAATTTTAAAAAAATTAGCCTATTTCATCGAGATTCCGAAATGGTATATTACATGGTATTTCCACAAGTTGATTCAAAAGTAATTCCTATTAAAATGGGAAGAGCTAATTATTATAAAATTACAAATAGTACTAAATTTTACTTCATTACTTAAAATCACCTATAAAACGTTAGTTTAAAATTTGGTAATGAAATAAAACGAAACAATAAATTTTAAATGCATTTCATTTATTAAATTTACTATTACAAAAGGTGTTCGAAAAGGCCACCACGTGCTCTGATGCATGCTCTGCACCTTTTGATAAAAGATCTTTTAATCCTGTTCGCAATTCTTTGCTCTGTGATTTTCCAGCAGCTAATCGCACACGCTCCCGTAGCTGGTCCACTGTATTGATTGGGTCTTTATAAACCTTTTCTTTAAGGCATCCCCAGTAAAAAAAGTCCAATGGGTTGAGGTCTGGTGAACGAGGTGGCCACAAAATTGTCCCCAAACGACCGATACATCGTCGACGATATGTTTCATCGAGGTATTGTCGAACATTTCGGGCGTAATGAGCGGGGCAACCATCGTGCTGCAGCCACATTCTTCTTCTATCTTCTAATGAAACATCTTCCAATAAAAGTGGAAGTTCGTGCCGTAAAAAATGTAAATACGTTTCTGCAGTCAATGTTCCAGACAATTCGAATGGTCCGATGATTTTGCCATTTAGAATTCCAGTCCATAAATTAATTTTGAACTTGTACTGGGACCTGTCTTCTCTGGCCAAATGAGGGTTTGTACGCTGCCAACTGTGCAGATTGTGCATATTAAAATACCCATCTTTTTTGCACAACATTTTATCGAAGAAATCGGGATCAGCGTTCATTTTTCTCAGCATTGTTTGGCAAAATGCAACTCGTGCAGGGTAATCTCTTGGCTGCAAACATTGCACGCGCTGGTAGTGAAAAGGATGTAATTTTTCTCTTTTTAAAATTCGGTGCACTGTTCTTGCTGACATGCCAGTATTAGAGGCTATTACGCGCACAGATGTGGTCGGATCAGCAGCAATTTCATCAAGTACGTCCTCTTCATTATGTACTTGTGGTCTCCTAGAACTCGTGTCACCGATGCCACTTCCAGGAATTCGACCTTCCATGTAAGCATTGTGTACGCGAATAAACACACGATAATCGGGATGGCGTGCATTGGGAAATCTTTCCCGATACAGTGCTGCTGCTCGATTGGCGTTACCACCACACTCGCCGTAGATTAAATGCATTTGCGCATATTCAGACGCAGTGTATAGCTGAGGCAATGCAATCAATATGCAATACCAAAAAATCCAAGTTACAAAGCAAATCAAGTCCGAGATCACAGCACAAAATCGTTAGGTTCACAAAATTAAGACGTCCAAATCGCTAGGCAAAACAAAGTCCGAAATCACTGCACAAAATCGACGAGTATCAATCCAAAACAGGATAACACGTTGTTGTACGGGAGTAGTATGATAGCACACTGACTCGAAAATCATAAAAATGCGTCACGCGAAACGATAGTTCTCTTTCACTCAAAGCATGAAAGAGCAAGATAGACATAGTGTCGATTGCCGCTGGGCCGGGAACCAATCTGTTCCAAGAATTACGAGTAGTTCTGCGAACAGTAGACAATTATTGCTAATAATAGTTAAAAATATTTCTTTAAATTACGCCTTGATAAGTTTGGTAGGAATTAATTTTGAATCAAGTTGTGACAATGATATGTAATATACCATTTCGGAATCTCGAAGAAATAGGCTAATTTTTTTAAAATTTGGCATTCAAGTGACCATACATTTTTTTTACACCACAGAAGGGTAAAGGTCAGGAAAACAAACGAAAGCAAGTAAAATTTTAGTGAAATCTTATTTTAAAAACATAACTGTGCTTGTGTTATAAAAATAATAGTTTCTATTCGATAGCACATCTATCCAAGAATACTATCCAAAAAATAGATAGAAAAAAAATTTCATTTGCAGTCTTGGCGCCAAAAATAGTGACGAAGGGTGAAATATTTCTTAAATTTCGAAAATGTCGAATATCTCGAAAACCGAGGCACCTTTACTGAGCATAACAAATATTTTTCTGAACCGCCACAATGGCCCCTACCCGCAGGTACCCTATTATCCACTCATTACACCACACCCTGTATATATATGTCATTATTATATGCAGTATATGTCTACTGAATAATCCAGTGAGCCTGGTGACATTATGAAATCATTCGGCTTTTTGCTACGGCATAATATTGTCAAGTCACGAAAAAACTTTTTACCAAGTTCACCAACCCATTTTGAAAGTGTCCGTCATGCACGAATACGACTACTGGCAGTTTAGTTCCGTTCTCCGGAGTGAACACGTTCACCACCAAGCAGTTTTCGTCTCCACCGCCGTCCTGGGGGCACCTGACGCGGTGCGTGGCCTCGAAGATACCATCCCACGAGGGGGGAGGCTCGGGCGCCTTTAACAAAATAACTTTTATTATTTATGAGATTGAGATATGAGAGTTCTCGTGAGCTTGTTACATATTGAACTGTTGAATGGCCAACGAAACACTCATGTTAGCGCTCGAATACGTAGACGCGGATTTCGAGCGTATCAAATGCTCATATTCAGAGTGAGTGGGCAGCGCCGCTTCTAGCTGGACGTAACTACGTGACTGCTTTGCCATTTAATCATCAAACTTGATGGAGTTAAACTCGAAATGGACAAGGCAACAGTCTTTCTAGGTATTAAAATTGACGCAAAATTACAATGGGGTCCTCATATAAATGCACTGTCTGGGAGACTCAGTTCTGCTGCATATGCAGATCTGAGCATCTGAGCATATATGTTAGATCATGCAGTACGTAAAATAAGAGATCTAACAGACGCTTCTACGGCGCGGTTAGTGTATTTTGCATATTTCCACAGCTTAATGTCATATGGGATATTGCTATGGGGTTCAGCGGCTGATATAGAGACTATCTTTATCCTACAGAAACGTGCTATTCGAGCTATATACGAAATGGGTCCTCGCGAATATTAGAAAGATTTATTTAAAGAAATCAATATATTAACTTTACCTTCCTTATATGTATTTGAAAATATAATGTATGTTCGTAAAAAATTACATAAATATAAGTTACATAGTGATCACCACACTTTTAATACTAGGAATACAAATAGGATAGCTGTATCTAGTTTTAGACTTGCGAAGACTAATAAGTCGTTACTAGGAAATTGTGTGCGTTTTTACGATAAATTCCCAAAACACATAACTGAGCTCATAGAGGGCAAATTCAAGTTGACTGTAAAACACGTTATAATATAAAAACATAAAGTCCGACCTTATATAGAAGACAAAGATGCTTGGAATACTCCACTTCTGGCAAGCTGTCACTCTGCCACCCATAAAATGTAATATTTGTAGGACCTAAGTATAAACATTGTAAACATCTATATAAATGAAAAAAGAATGGCCCCGAGTTTCTTGCCGCTTCTTCTCGGTAAGCTCTATATATTTTGGAACGCGGCGGTAGACTTTAAAGTACATTATAATGAAATATTGACGTTCATAAGTGCGTCTTTGATGCCTAAATTGAATAAATTATTTTGACTTTGCCAAACTTCATTACGATCCGTGCAGCCGTTTATGTCGGGTTCCTATTCTAGAAACGTATCGTTTTGCTTACGACTCATTACTTCTAAATAATTACTTACTCATTACTTTAATTTTTTTTACTCGGTAGCTTATTGACACTTTTGTTTCTATAAAACTGTCAATAAGTATACGAGTCATATGCAAAACGATCTGTTTCTGGATATATGAACCCAGGGCTAAGATAATTCCATTTATCTATGCCCGGGGTTAGTTATGAAAAGGTAACAATCAAACAAAGAGTTATTATCGCAATTTATATTAATAAACACAATCAAATGTAGCCTTTGTCACTCAGGAAATATAGCTTCCCACTGGTGAAAGAAATTTCAAAACAGATTCAGGGGTTCAAGATAAGATATTACTTCCTACGAACGAACTTACAAGTTTTACCTCTTTATAATATTAAGTGTAGATCGGCCATTGTGTGCGCTGCATGACAGCAAGACGCATCTATTCGGAATTAGTAAAATATGAATAGTTCGCCATACCGGTACTCGCAGTTATGCAAAGCGCACTTTCACTTCTCGAGTCCACCGATGACACACTAGCTTGCCATTTACATTGACTAAAAGGATTTTCCCTTTATCTAGTTCTGTGTGACGTGAGCTATCAGTTTTGCTCCATTTATGTTCTTTTCTATGTAGACTATTATGTAAGCTCGTTGCTGCCGTGCGATTCTCCAAGAGCACACATCGTTGCATCTTTGACAACATCCGTGAAACAAATGATGAGATGACAATGGAAAAACAACCTTGTGTACAAGGGTTATATCTCATAAAGCATTTGACAACGGTGAGCTCGTCGACGAGCACATTGACGAATCATTGCTGGATCACACGGCCGGTTTCGTGATTATGACATTTATCTAAAGTGTTTATAAATGTTATTAGGAGACGGTACAAGCTCGAGGCGCACCTGGTGTTAAGTGGCACCCTCTGCCTAGAACAGGATGCATTTCGTCACAAGTGGCGAACTGCACTGCGCCCGTAACCCTGAAACATTAAGGGCCTTTCATATAAACGCTGCCCCAAATGATGTTAAGTAGTGCGCATTGCAAAATTATTCAGCGCCGGCGCCGTGCCAAACAACGCCACTCATAATTAAGCAGTGTTAGTAAAGCCGTAAAGCATACCTTTAACCAGGAAGCAGTAGTTATTGCGAACGTTACTGCGTCAGGGTAAAAAAGGTTTGTTGGTACGAGTAGTACTACCGCGGACGAATCACATCCATTCACAAAGAGTTGTACTGCACTAGTGTACTGTGTAATGTCATGTATGGAATGTAAGCTTTATATAACAAATACGATAGAATTAGCGTTATCATTCTATAAGAAGTACCTACTCAAGCTACAGGTGTACAGTTGATTAAGGCGCGGTCCAATCAACATTTTTAAACAATTTACGATGTTTTACATAAGGTTGAGAATTGCTTATCAGATTGGACGATGTAATGCGAATATGCAATTGAATATGTGCTTATACTTTTTATATTTATTTCGTACAATCAACACAAATTTTATTGGGAATTCGAATACTTGAAATATATTTGCCCATAATTGAATAAAAATGCATTTCACACGAAGCCATAAGAAAAATTTGGATAATTTAGGGAATGTTGTCGTTTTTTTTCTATCGAGC
The DNA here is from genome assembly GCA_917880725.1 of Selenia dentaria. Classification (NCBI taxonomy): domain Eukaryota; kingdom Metazoa; phylum Arthropoda; class Insecta; order Lepidoptera; family Geometridae; genus Selenia; species Selenia dentaria. Next base: position 30,668,889 of record OU862895.1, on the reverse strand, counting down.
CAAGTTTGCTTAATCGTGTATTGGCTCCCATACTTCATAAGAATGTATATTCAATTTATACTACGTTTTTTTTCGAACATCGGTTATTAGGTTTAAGCGTCGAAACACTAAGTTTTCGCGAAGTCGAATCATGAAATTTGGTTGTAATCTACACTCATTTCGCCTTAAGGTATGGCTCTTAGTTTATCCACATTGCATCACAGTCGGTTGCGCACTCCTGATTCATGCTTAGTTAATATAAAAAAGGCATAGCGAATGAGGACGATGTTATAGTTTTGGACGTAGGAGTAGCTCATCAGTTGTGAAGGCGGTTTGCTATTATTTATATAATGTAAATACATACTAAATACAATTAATTTATCACTAAAATAAATTTCAAAACCGATCCATAAAAGCGAAGATATTGGTGAACATACATATAAAAAATTGTGGAAAATATAACTTACTCCTATTTGAAGTCGGTTAAAATACATAATTACTCAAACTTCAATTAAAATACCCAATTTCATCCGTCCAAATCTTTCGTCCATTCTATAATTAATTAACGTAGTCATCCTATTTATTAGCGATAGCCATCTAATGAGCGCCAGAGCCACCCCTATGTAGATACATACCTAAAAGAGCTTTTAACGAGCCCTACATGTGACCTCGCCGTGTCGCCGGATACCATCTATAGAACAAATGGGATTCGCGTCTATCAGAAAATGAATCTGACCTTAAACCTGTGTTGCGAGGTAGGAGCGCGCGCGTACGGGAGGCCGAGGAACGCGTAGTGAGGCGGCCGGGGGGCGAAGTACCCGCGGGCCTCGCCCTGCATGCTCCGGACCTGGCGGAAGGGCCGCAGAGACACGCGTGCCCTCCCCCCTCCGCCCCATACTCCAGCACACAACAGGTGCACCCACACTCCCACCAACAAACAATTTGACAGTAAACAACCGCTAATGAGCGCACGGTGCGCTCCCCCCATTAAGTCCATCTTCACCACTCACCATCACACGATTGAACTATTTTCAATCATTTCGGAAGCGTAGATCCAAACACACGGTAACTTAACATAAACATGCATGTAGCGACGTGAGTCACGCCGAAAGCAAACGCTTGTGTTTTGCTGAAGTTGTTTATTATCCGGTGTATCACTTGCAATAATATGTAAAGTACATGGCTCTAATTAGATTCGTGTTCCATTAACTAGACGGGTTGTCGTGTGGGCGCGCGTGGTTGGACGCCTTTAGTGCTCGTAATTGAATTTGTTTGCGAACAGAGACATTAGGAGGGTTAGAAAGGCGAGCCTGTAACCCAGTTGGTGACGGAGCGCAGAGCTGTTCTCGATGAAGTGTTCTTCATAAACACTGGTCCACAGCCGCAGCCGGTCCAAATGCACCCCCGTCATAGGCTTCGGGTTGGAGCTTATCAGAAACCACTCTTCGTTCGAGTCATTGGCTTTCATAAACTCGTTCCATTTGAAGTTTTCCGCGACTGGTTTCCTGGAATGTTGAAAAGAGAAACATGTCCATTCATGAATGTCTAGTACTTTTATCTTGTTGCAGAAGCAACATCCAATTAAATGATAAATTCATTAAGCATGATCATAGGAAATTATACTAAATAAAAATTTAAGTGCGAGTTGGACTCTCGCACCGAAAGATCCGTACATTAAGAAAGTATCTAACATTATTTCTCTAACTAAAAGCCGAACTAGGCCAAAGGACAGATTTCACTTTCGATCCCTAGATATTGCACCAAAAGCAATGATACGTTTGTAATATAGCTTTTTTGGTAACGATTTCAGATTGTATCCTTTAAAATGTGCTGTGCTGTAAGACATTGCTTTTTACCAAATTTGTGAAATCGCAAAATAAGTAAAAATTTACGGCATAAACCTTCAGTCATACCTTTTGATCGGGTTGACTTAAACGTTTGATATACCTATTCAAAGCAGAAAACCGAAGCCTCCATTATTTAGTATCGAGTCGAGTTATCTACATTTCAATTTGATTTCGTTCCTGAGAAAAAGGTTCTTGACCAACATATACACGGACAACACTTGGTACTTTAAGGGTTGCTTTTTCCTTTTGAAGTGCGGAATTGTATGGTATAAACGTATTAGAAATAGGTATATGTACCAGCCGTACTCAGCCCGCGTAGTAGATTGTGGCCAACGCTCCTCTCGGAAAGGAAGGTCCTACTCTCAGCATTGCGAACGTAATGTGCTCATACTTAGCAGTCTCCTGTAGTATTGCAATGTGCCTGCCTCGCCTGACCTGTATCTCATGTAATCGTCTTTTACAAATAAACGAAAACGTTGGCTTATTGAGCGGCCCTTCTATACTTTGGAGGAATACGTGGATTTTGTCATTAGACTGTTACATATTTATTTTATTTACTAACTAGCTACGCCCCGCGGTTTCACCCGCTTGGTGATGGATGATGATGAAAGGATGAAAAGTAGCATATGTGCTTCCCTGAGTTATAATCTATAACCTTGCCAAATTGTATTACATTCGTTTAGGCGTGATAACGAACAGACATAGAGACAGAGCTTTATTTTTTTTTTCTAAAATAAAATACAATAGCTTAGTATAATAGTCCTTATAACATCAGCTATCTGTCAGTGAAAGTCCCGTTAAAATTGATTCAGTCATTGCAGAGATTAGCCGGAACAAACTGAAAAAACTTCTTAATATTGATTTTTATGAAAGAAAGTACCGTATATATTTTTGTAGACACTTCAATTTTCTTTTTCTGCATAGATTAATATGGTGACATTAATAAAAAATCTCAAGTTGTTCACATTGTTTGATTTTTTGTTTTCTTAACAATGGATGGACTTGTACATTGTTTTTATGTTAATGACTATAACTGACTAGAATTTATATTATTATTATTAGCACTGCATGTATAAGAATACCTCGGTATACTTTGTAACTACTAAGTACAGGCATGTAAAAATCTTTATCATTAAATTGCTATTGTCTATTATAATATATTCTAATATCATACCCGTCTTTAATAAAGCTGACCCACAGTTCCACCATTAGATCGATAATGTGTTTCTCCGGGGAATCACTCGCCACATTAGTCTCGTCCTTGCGGAACAGATAGCCCACGATGTCGCTGCGTACCGCTCCCGACACAGCCCCATTCAGAGCCTCAAGCTCCCTGTTGAAACTCCCAACGAAAGCAAACTCGTACAAATACACCGTAGCACCGGCTTGCAGCAGCGGACGCGCCAGCCGAACGCCCGGCCCTATGTACGAGGCGTCTGTGTACCAAAGAGACAACTTCTCTATGTTGCTCGAGTTGATGCTATTATCTTCAAAATATTGCTCTCTCAACTGTTGCGCAATTCTTGTTCTCTCGTTGTCATTATTGAAAACTAAATCTTCCGGTAGAAATGTACTGAAATTTGCATTGAGTTGTTCAAGAAAATCATCTGTTGCGCCTACGGCCTCGTGTGCCCCTGCGTAGCTCGCGAATCCAATCATGAAAGTAGTATCGATCTCCCTGTCGTGAAGCATTTGCCATGGAGTGTCGTTCATAAACGGCTCCATACCACGCTCGAGACACGGGCTGAATCTCATACCTATCGCTGATTTTATGATTGTTTCCAACTCTACTTCTTCGAATGTATTGTTGTATATTGCCCCGTCGGAGTGCTCCCTTATTTTATCAGCCAAATTGTTTGCTGTACCTATAGGGTCTCTGTCTAGGGCCAAGTGAGATAATGCAGAGCCGCTTTCCGTTATTACTTTGTTGATATAATATCTGGACCGGGAAGACAGAGCCAAGTAACCTGCGTATGCGCCCGCAGCCCCATCACCGCTTACGACTATATTGGCTGGGTTTCCGCCAAATGATTGTATGTTATCTTTCACCCATTCCAGTGCTAAGGATAAGTCTTTCAATCCAGCGTTGCCGGGCGCTGTTTCATTTTGCATACACAGAAATCCCATAGGTCCAACTCTGTAGTTGGGCAATACGAGAATGACTCCTTGTGGGACTAGATAATCCGGACCATATATCGATGGATCTGCGCTCTTACTATTAGAATAAGCATCGTAAATGTGGAAAAGCACACTGATATTTTCAGCATCTATTGGTGCAAAGATGCTTAACGTTAAACAGTCCTTTTCACCGATGTTCTCCTCATTTAGAAGTTGAGGACAGCGCTTAGTGTGCATTTGGGCATCGTGGACGTCTAACCAGGACTGCGCTGCAACAGGCGCCTGACAACAGCAACAAGTTAAAATAAATCTAACAATATCAAAATATGATTTCATTAAATAGCTGCGTTACGTCATCAGAACATTTTGCAGAGACAAAAAGTTGCCTATGTGATAATACCTGATACAAGCTACATCTATTCCATATTTTCAAATCAATGCAAATCCTTCGAGTCGTTTCAGTGGAAAGAATTAATAAACATACACATTCACTTACTCACATAGACACATACACACACACACACACTTACCCACTTTTTAGTGTATTTGCTTTTATAGTATTAGTGATAAGAATAAATTTTGACGTTTATAATTTAAAGATAATAAAAATCTGTTAATTCTTTAATTACGATTGAACGGGTAATTCCCGATGGACCCCCATAGCTTAATTCCGGATAGAGAAAGTCGCGGACAGATGCAAGTAATATACAAATCAACTTACTTGAAAGGAACCATTGATCTTTCCATACGGAATATCAAAGTAACCAATAATGTCTGACGTCTCGCGCCAAGTGTGACCTTGCACCGGTCCGTGCGAAGTCTGCACGAGTCGTTGCCGAGTGATGCTGCGTGAGCCTCGTGCTGGCTCTCCGCTACCACCCACATCACTATCTCCGTTGGAACCACCGCCGGCGGACTCATTTTTAGATCTTCCAAACAAAACCTTAGCTCCTCCTTCCCTCTCAGATCTATCGCCGTTTGGTTTGTTACTCAATCCAGACTCTTTTATATTCAGCTTTTCGGTCGCGTTAGCATTTAATTTTTCCGGTAAATTATTTTCTGTTAATCCGTCACTTTTAACTGCTAAACTTTCCGCCCTTGGTATTTCATTTGGCTCTGAGCTTGCTTCTCTAGTTTGTCGAGCGTTTGCTTTTATATCAGAAGAAGTATTATCGACAACAATTATGTCATGTTCACTGTCTTCGGCTGAACTATCGCTGTTGAAAGCTCTAGTTGTCAACGGTGATATGTTAATAGAAGTTCTAAATTTGAAAGAGGAACTGTTATCCGTTGATGTATCGGTAGTGTTATTGGAGGGTTCAGGATTACGCGTCCCATTTACAGGTGGCTGGATGATAAATCCGCTATCTACGGTAAGTGCATGAGCCCTCGTAACTGTTATCAGAGCGACGCACAAACTGATTATTTTGCACCGCATATTTGGGTTTTGCAATGGACTGATTTATGTTCCTGGAAGAAAAATAATCAACGATAAAACGATACAAATATTTTAAAATATAATCAAATTATATTCGATGTTTCTGCATTTCACCTCGACAAGAATTTTAGCTCCAAAGATATTTTGTATAGTTATATTAATATGTTAGATATTTTATATGAATGTGAGTCTTATTTACAGAAACAAATGACAAATTGAATCCGTCCGAGTTTGCGGCATCATTCAATTTGTTTTTAAAATACAAATCTAATTTTTTGGCATAAAATAATTCCACAATATGTTATGAATCCATAGGCCCCGAACTACTTTAATCTGTGTTTCAGGAGCCAAATTCTACTGCAATTTCAACTAATTTACCTTCCATTCCTTAAATGGTAATTAAAATCTGGACAAATATCCATACGGATTAGGACTAGGAAATTAAATAATATAATAATTAATAAATAAATTAAGAAATACTAATTAGGATTAGGAGAGCTTACGACCGATTACCACAATGATTGCACTCACCAGTTCCCAGCATGCGTGGTGTACATGAGGAAGCGTCGACCCGGGTGCGGACAAAGCTCTCTACTGTTTGTATTGATGAGGTTGCACGGTATCGATCTCGTGTAGCATCGGGAACGAAAGCTCCTTTATTATGATAAATAATAAAGGAGCTTACGTTCCGGAGCATGGATCGGCAAAGTTAGGGAATGGCAGGTTACTTAGATTTTTCTACCGACTTCCAAAAACGAAGGAGAAGTACTCAAATCGACTGTATTTTTTTATGTTTGTTACCTCATAACTTTCGACTGGGCGAACCGATTCTCAAAATTCGTTTTTCGGTGCTTCCCGTGTGGTCCCATTTAAATTTCATAAAATTCGGTCCAGCAGTTTTTGAGATACACTCCAATAACTGAATAGAATGGAAGTCGGTATTAATTTTTTCAAATTGTTTGTTACTCAAAAAAATTGTTATTTGGTAATTATTTTGACAACCATCTTTGAGCAAAGTATATATATATCATATATCACCTAGTCGCGCTGCTGCTGTCAGAAAAAATAATTGCTGGTGTTTTTTCAAGCCATCAGCAATATGCTTCAAAAAAAATATCTTTCGAAAAAAGTCATGTGCTAAAAGATTTAATATTTAGAGTTAGGCTCTAGGTATATGTATAGCATTACAGACACCATCGTTTAATTTAAAAATAAAGAATAGCGCGCGAAATTGACGAAAGCGGGGCGCTTTTTTGCAGTAAACCTAACCTAGGTTAGGATTTAGTTAGGATTCTTTGTGATATTTAAAATAGAACTGTAAAAACGAGCTATTGCGATGCATCCTCCAATTCAATGTGTCCGGAAATTATTAGTGATTGAAAATGACATCGAAGCCAGTCAATGGAAAAATATCAACATGCAAATGCGCGTTGGAAAATCGACAATAAGTTTACTATATGTACTTCGCTGGTGATATTTAAATTACTCGCATTATTTGTGTAAAGCACATACATGCCTTGTCTGCAATGCACTGGCCACGATATGATTGCCTTGAGTTAAGCTTAGCTACGCTTTTGGCCTTGAAGATTGATCATCTTTGCAGCCCTTGCTGTCCGCGTTGCCCTGCTTCGCTATACTAGCTTGTTCATCAAGTGCTGCAATGCTCACCATGCTGTGATGGCCTGGAGTTGCGCTACAGTGCGCTTTCGGTCTGCATCAACAACCAACTGCCAGCTACGCAGCCACTATAGACCGCGACAGTAATGTGCTGTTCATTTCCTGTCGAACACTTACAAAACATTCAGAACTACTCATTTACAACCGCGTTGATGTTCGACGATAACAAAATGACGTTTGAAACAGATCTCGAGGCGTCTCGAGAGGCCGCGCTTTTCGTTTAGGCAAAGCGCTGTTGACGTGAATGGTTCGAAATGCGTTCTTAAATGAGTCGTCAAACAGTTTTCCATCCGGCAGTACGCGAACGTTGGTACCGTTATCTTCAGACTCGCCGAGCCCGTCCATCGTATCGCCCACTCGTGCCGATATCGATAGGTACCACTCTTTTATTGCCGTTATACATCACAATAGCCATTTAGTAGATTGATTTTCTATAGTCCTTGTGGAGCGCTCGCAGCAGAGCTTGTTTTTTCGTTCTATAACTGATCAACTAGAATTACAAGAATAAAAATAAGTAACATAAACTTGCGGACTCCTTCGGTCGCAAAGGATTAAAAGAGCAACCCGTAAAATGTTATATTCGTACCTACAGTGATTTTTAATTTTCAAACTATTCTTAATATTATTTAAGTGATTAAATGTTAGGGTAATGTTTTATTTTTGGCCATAAACTCATTTTTCATTTCATTTTTTCATTCATTGGTGTCGATTCTGTAAGCATTCTCTTAACTACATTTTGTTTAGGGTAAAATACAAATTAGTATAACACTTTCGAATAACAGCACTAAAATTAGATATTTCTCTTCAATTGTGGGCATATTTTAGGCAGCTTAGTCGTCACGTAACTTGATGCTTGCCAAACTAACCTAAAATAACCCAAAATTGAACATAATAATACTATTTTTAGAAGGGTAATTCTAAGTGTTAAATGATTATGGATTTCCAAAATCATTTAACACTTAGAATCCAAAGTAGGACCACCATAATAAATTTTCGGTTCGGTAGTTTAGTTTTTTGAACAAGTGAATCGCTACCGATGGCGTTTTAACAAGTTTTATTTACATGTTCTGAACAAGTTGATGTCTTAAGCACTACATCTATTGCACTAACAATTAAAACTTTGTGACAATATTTCAGAGAAGATAGATTTATAGAACAAACAAATTACACTAATATTGCAATTTTAGAGAGAACATACACTTCTTCGGACGGTATTCGAACTCGCGCCTTCCGACAAACCGTGTCCATAGGTACTCGGAAGGCGTGCAATGTCTGGCGAAACCAAACTAAGCAGGCGTTAGCGCTTTAATAATCATTTATACTAAGTTTAATAAAAATCACACTAATATTATAAAGGCGAAAGTTTATGAGAGTGTTTGCATGTTTTTTACTTCTTCACGCTCAAACGGCTGGACCAATTTTGATGAAATTTGGTATTTAGGTAGATGAGGTGTTAGATTAAAACATAGGTTATATATAATAATAGTGCATTCGAATAGATAGCCCAAAGTTGGCGAAAATAATGCTAATAACGCTCACAAGGGCATTCGAATTGGGAATCTGTGGGTGAAGATGTTGCTGTGGACTCTTTTCGTTCAGCGTTCACAAAGCTGTAAATAAGTTATTTATGCCATCAAAAATGCATGCAAGTTTTGACCCACGTCTGGAGCATGGTTGTTTGTGATCGTTTTTTGACAACTATATATTTGATAGCATAATCATGCAGTTTTAGGTCTTATGCTGGTTTAGTGTCGAGTAGGGTGTGGGCAAAAATAACGTTTTTGAGCTTTACGAACGCTTTAACAAAAGAGCCAACAATGGCAACGCCGCCAATGCCCTCATTGCTCAATCGTACGCACCTTAAAAGTGAGTGTTAGTTCTATATTCCCAGGAATAATGATTGACTGAAACATTTGTATCATAGAAGAATTAGCCACAGTAACATGGTACGGCGTAAAAGTAGCCGATGTTTTATAAGGTCATCATCTTGCTATGTTAAAAAATTCAGCCTTATTGGATACTAGCTGGTGCCCGCGACTACGTCTGCGCAGGATTAGTACTTCGAGTAGCTTATTATTTCTCCAAGGGTAAATCTATGTTTATACCAAAATGTCAAAAAATATGTAAGTACATGGTCAAACGCAATTGCTATAATAGTATTATTTGAGTACATTTAAATACTTAGTATATCAATCATAATAAAATAAAATTAATCACCATGGAAAAAACTGTCATTACATTTCATCAACCTTAACGGTCGCCGAACACGTCTAGTGTATCGAGCTGTCAAATTGACGTGGCTTTTGTTTGGCTGTAAGTTTGTGTCAGTTTCTGATAGCTTACTATCAGAAACTGACACAAACTTTGACAGAACTGTCATCATTACGATCTTGACGTAGGCGGAGATCTTAATATTTTGTCTATGCTATGTCCAATTTTTTTCATCCGCTTGGTGATGGATGATGATGATGATGAAAATTATCCTATGTGTTAAACCAGTGCCTCATCTACCTCCGTACCAAATTTCACCAAAATTGTCCCCGCCGTTTGTGCGTTAATGAGTAACAAAGATCTACACATCCATACATCCTTACTCACAAACTTTCGCGTTTATAATATTAGTAGGATAAGTAGGAAATACTTTTTACGTGAAGGAGATGACGTCATCCACCAACACCGACAAGCACAAGCATTAATGACATTGACAAGACTATTGGGATACAGAAATATGTATTTAAATGAAAATAAAGTTACAAAATCAATTTGTTCCCTGGCCTCTTGCAAGGCCCGGGCCGCACGTGGCGTCAGTCGCATATAACGACAAAGCAAATCTAATTAATGTTGAAGGTCTGTACTTTCAGTCGGTGCGCAGTGTTGAGATCTTAGCAGTTGTGTTCGCAAATATAAATAGTAAAAGCTATGTTGTGAGAGCTTTGTAATCGTTAGAGAACGAAAAGTAGTTCAATCATACTTGGTAGACTCCATAACTATCCTATAAAAGTAGAGAACCGGCTGATCTTATCCTTCTAGATAATATTGTTTATTTAAAAAAAAAACAAATTAGTAACGCCGGCTAGAACAATCTGTCTGATCAACCTGCAAACTTTTTGGTTCGTATCCACAAAGCAAAAAGTTTGGCAGTTCCTACATCTGTCATGTGAGTAAATTGTGGAATGCTCTGCCGGCGTACGTGTTTCCTTGCAGCTATGGCCCTGGGTCTTTCAAGCGGAGCGTGAAAAAGCATCTCTCAGGTCATCACAGGGGTGGCGATTAGTGCCAGCTTACGCTTTCCATCAGGCGAGAGAGAGTCACTTTGATGAACCACTATAAAAAAAATCTGTCGCAGAGATTACCTGAAGCTGTACACTCCTCAGTGTTCTGCCAACTACCGTCAAACTCTTTTATTATAAGGACTGTCAATCTAATACTGATTATTCTGAATGACGAATTGTTTATTTCAAAGCGGATTTTTTCAAATAAGGTAATTGATAAAAGTATTAGTTACCAATTCCTTCACAATTAGCATTTTCATCTGTTATTGATGAAACTTATTGCATTATATATTCTTTAAATTGATTTATGACGCTTTGTAATAGTAGATTAGTAGTCAAGGGCTGTAAGGCATCAATTGCAGCCCAAGATATTTAGGCGGCCTCGCTGCGCTCGTGTGCCTTTAGTTCGATGGTGCAATTGATGCTTACACCCGAGCTAACTACTCTGCTTTACATCTCGATTGTGAGGTAAGTAGAAAAAAACCGGCATTACGAAAATAAAATTGATGACTATTATACTCATACGAAGATAAGGCTGAATAGCGAAGCGACCTCTTTTCTCATTGAACTGAATGCATGATGTCTATTGCCAGTATGATGGTTAGATGTACGCGAACTTTTTGAAAGAGTGAATTGATTTTTTAATTACTTACCGCCCTATGGCTTTTCTAGCTACATTATTACCCTAGAGCGCTAATTGGTCACCTACAAGCCCCATTTGGGGGTAATAAGGACCTACTTACCGAATATGAGAGATGTAAATATTATTTATTGCACATTTGATACAATTTTCTAATTATTATTCTTTAAATACTTTTAATTTTAAATTCTTCATACTGATGTTCTACCGACTTACAAGAAAAGGAGGAGGTACTCAATTCGACTATATATATATATTTATGTTTGTTACCTCATAACTTCCGATAGGGTGTACCGATTCTCAAAGTTATTTTTGTATGAAAAGCTGGTGCTTCCCGTGTAGTCCTATTTAAATTTCATCAAATTCGGTCCAGTAGTTTTTGAGTTACACTCCAATAACTAATTTTTCCCAAAGTAATAGAATGGAAGTCGATATAATTTTTTTTAAATTGCACTTGTTTTCTTGTGTAGGACTTTACTTATATATGTCTATAAACGGAAACTTCTGCAGGCTTTTTAATGTTCATTATCACGTAAGCCATACAAAACCCCATAAGCAAATAAGTAGCTGATTATTTTCCATGTAAGATAAAAACGCCACGTTTAATATGACACATAGAGTAGGTTCCTAGTAGTAATGAATACGTCACGTTAGTAGTATTAATCTCTACGTGTGCCCGTGATAGAGTTTGGAGGAGAAACAATACAAGCTCCTGTGGGTTTTGTAAGATTGTTCATGTTATGTATTACTTTTGGTTGAGTTTTAGTATTCTAGTGAAAACAAATTAACCTCCAATTTTGACAAATAGTAAATGTACACACCACATCGCACACAATTGGTCGTTCAAGTGGCCCCATTACATGTTCTTGTAATACTTTCGCCTAATATATAATATAATAAATAAAATATAGATAGTACGAGTTTAATAAAACTAGAAGTAGTAAACTATTGTGTTCACGTCTCAATTAATAAAATAAACATAAATTTATAATTTACTAGCTGACCTGCCAGCGGCTTCGCTCGCGTGGCCTCGCGGGATACGGTTAATTACTGTTTTTAATCCACGGGAACTCTTTAATTTACCAGGATTAAAAGTATCTTATACGTTGACCAGGGATATAAGCTACCACCATACAAAATTTCATTCAAATCGTTCAACAGACAGAAAAACAGAGAAACAAAAAAAAATTATTAGTTTGATTTCACTCCTTACACCCCCCGACTCGGTTTTTGCATTTTTTTTTCATGTTACAGAAATTCGACCTTTACAGTTTTATTATATGTAGTGAGAAGATTTAGGTAGTTTTCTAACTCTTATAAATTATAAGGTTATACATACACATGGCAACCTAGTAGACTCGCGGCCAAGATCCATAATCCAATAGTGTTCGGTTGATGGTTATAGGTGACTTTACCCGATACATGCACGCACTAAGGTACGCATAGTAAATAGTAGGGTACTATAGAATCCCAATCCTGGTGAAAGTGTGCTGAAGCTCCATATATTTTTGTTTCAGGTAACGCCAACTCTACATTATTCGGGGCCGTCATTAGTTAATGAACTCTACTCCGATCGCAAACCAAATAAACTGGCCAAGCTAATGGAAAGGTAATTGCTCGGCTGACATGACAAGGCGCTCGCCCACTCGGGAACTAGACCAGGCTGACTAATACGTAGATTACATACTTCTATGGCATTACTTTTATTTATACAGCTGGTGTAGAGTTAACTTTCAGATTGTTCTATAGGTTATGTGTGTTTTGGAATAGAAGCAAGTCAAATATTAATTAACATCTATTAATAGCTGCGCTCCGAGGCATTGCACGCGTGCTGATGGATGAGGATTAAATGTGTTATAATACATGACCTACAATATTAACTTAGCAAACTTCATCCAAATTTGTTTAATGGGGATCCACACGCAAAGCTTAACGCAGAGGGCGCCAGCGGCGAGATGGCCACTGTAATGTTAGTGTCGCTTGTTTTTTTAGGAAAACAATATTTTTTTTGTGTTGAAACCGATCAACCATCGTTACTTTCAAGACGTATGCTACCTGGAAGCTTATAAAATTGAAAGGTGAACTAAAAATCGAGGAGGAAAGATGACTGGAAAGAAAGCAGATCTTGTTGAGAGGTACCCACTATCTAATTAATTATTTACTTTTAATCCTTCATATACCGTGATAATTAAAACGAAAGCTGTATGAATGAAATGGACGTAAATGTACGTCTCTGGTACGCAAACAGTTAACAGTGTTCTGTTTTAGATTAGAGTGTTATTTAGTTGTAATTTAATTATCATTATTTGACTCAACATAAATTAACCACTTTTTTATAGTGGATCTTTGGAAAATAAATTTACACCGTCATTATTACATCCTGGTACAGCACACAAAGGCATATTTGGAGAAAATTATTGTTTACTGCATGTAAGGTTACAAAATGAATGGAACTAACAGGTTTCAATGGCCATCCCGACGATGCGCCATCTGGCGTGATAAATTGGCAGTGAAGATCCCCATTGTTCGTTTCGTTGTTAGCATTTATTTTTTATATTAGAGTGATTAAATGTTTATTTATTGATTTATTTAATTCTTTATTGCCCTAAATAAAGTACAAATGGACGACTTAGCGTAAAATCCCTTATACATACAGTACACCATAAAAGAGTTGTATTGTCCAAGGTGCAGGACCCCTTGAATTTAGGAAACAGAACGGTGACAAAGCCCATTTTATATTGGTGATGAGTGTAAATAGCCAAAACATTGCTCACTCAGTAGCACACATAGACAAAAACCTTCCTAACTTAACCTATTATATCACTTTCCTAAGCATTTTCTTCCAGTCATCCTACACATTGCCAATACAAGAGGAGTCGGACGTGCTTTAAAAAGGATAAAAAAAACAGAGTTCTGTATAAATAATACATTTAAATTGCTTTTTATTTTTTAATAATTATACTATTTAAATAATACACACAATAATATACCATAAATAAAACATTATATATTTTAACTATTACCTACTTATATCTCCCTTATCCCAGCTATATGGGGTCGGTACCAAACGTAATTTTCTTCCCATTATTGTTAAAATATTTGATTTTGGCGTTTATAGTGTGAAATTTCGTTGGTGGTATAACACGAGCAGACGTGTTGTGGGGCGTAAAAAGGGTTTATATATATTCTATACGTTACTGCAACACACTTGTTCACTTCGCACATTGTTATAGCACCATTATACGATAGGTAGGTACGCTTGTAGTATGCGTCTGCACTGTTCAACTCCTATAGCGAAGTTATATGATTATTAACGGGATATTTACCGTGGTAAGGTTGTGGAATGAGCTCCCGATATTTCGGCGCAGTTACATGCACCATGTTCACGGGAAGACTGAAAGCCTAAAATCCCTAAAACCTAACCCTAAAATCTTGTCCACCGAACGCCATTACATACCAAGGCTAGTAAAGGAAACTATTGAGATCTCGAAATGCCAGAATTTCAATTGAGGTGATGGGTTTCAACTCGCCAGTGCGTGGAATCCAGTATTAGGTTGTTTTAAAATTAAAAATAAAAGTCCGCGTTCAAAATGTGTTCAAAATACTATACGCAGTGATACAGTGAGTGTGTTTTGTCGGGACTTAGGATCGAGTTCGAGTTCCAGTGATAACCGTAGCAAAAGACTAAGAAAGAGGGTAGATCGTTATGTCTGCACCTAACTTTTAAACTTTTTGACCAACCACCCGCATTCTTCAGTCTTCCCGTGAACATGGTGCATGTAACTGCGCCGAAATATCGGGAGCTCATTCCACAACCTTACCACGGTAAATATCCCGTTAATAATCATATAACTTTAGAGAACAACCGTGATAGTTTAAAACAGTGTCCTATAGCGAACACTGTACTTATTTGAGTTATGTCTAAAATTGCTTGCTCAGAGAATATGACAAGGCGTTCGTGTGTGCTTCTTATTATGCAGTAAGAGCTATATTTTTAGCTAGCGGCTTGACTGTAGCCGCAGATATGCATTTGATACGACAAGTGAAACCGAGTTGTTTGCGGTTCGTTTGTTAATTAAAATTGGTTATCGCCTCTTTGGTGCTAGCATAGATCTCACGATAAACTTGTCTAGTTGATAAACTGAGTTTTACCAGCTATCTGACCTTCAGGCCGAGACAAAATTCAAGCAGGCGTTTTTCCCCACACGCTACAGACAGAACGTTCCCGGGTCCCGTCTACGAACTTAGCGCGACGTCACGTGACTTGTCCACAGGTAATGTCAACGCCATACATTTTGAAGTTGTCGTTTGGCGTTAACGATAATAGAAACATCTTTTGTCGGCCTGCTGGACTCTCGCAAGGATCTAGCTGCAATAGTTATATCGCGCGCTGTCTGTTATCCTACTGCTCGCCTCTTTATCTCTCTATCTACCTCGTCGAACATGCGTTCGAACCACGGACAACTACAGTTAAAGTTTTAGCTTGCCAAAATGTAACTACTTTCTAGGATTTAAATTAACATTGTAAATGTACGGTTGCAATATGTATGAAGATAAATAAAGATAGTTTGCAATAAAATAGGAAAAAATAAAATTCGATTAACTAAAACAATTGTATTAACTTGTTCAAAAAAACTAAACTAAACTACCGAACTAAAAATTAATTATGGTGGTCGTTTTTCTGTTAAAAATAAAATCCAAAATCATTTAACACTTAAAATTACAATTTTATAATTAGGATTATTCTATTAAATTTAAGGTTAGTTTATCGAGCACCAAGTTACGTGACGCTGACGGCTAAACTGTCTAAAATATGCCCATAATTGAAGAGAAATATCTAATTTTAGTGCTGTCGAAAGTGTTATACTAATTTGGATTTTAGCCTTAACTACAAGTAAATAGGTACTGCCATAATTTAGAGATTTTTAGCTAAGAGAATACTTACAGAATCGACACCAATATAGATTAAAATAAAATAATGTACTAGTGTGTATTCACATTGTTTCGATGACTGAAACTAGCTTTAGCAGATATTGTTTTATTACTTACTAGCTGCGCTCCGCGGTTCCACCCGTGCTGATGGATGAGGAAGATGATGAATCAAAATATATAGCCTATGTTACTCAGGAATAATCATCATCATCTCAGCCGTAGGACATCCACTGCTGAACATAAGCCTCCCCCATAATTTTCCTACAGGACCGGTTGGAAGCGGCCTGCATCCAACGCCGTCCTGCGACCTTTATCAGGTCGTCTGTTCACCGTATCGGTGGACGAGCTTCGCTGCGCTTGCCGGTCCGTGGTCTCCATTCCAGAACCTTCCGGCCCCATCGGCCATCTGTTCTGCGTATTAACTGGCTAATCTTCTGGGCTATACCGGTGACTTTCGTTCTTCTACGGATCTCCTCCTTTCTGATTCGATCACGTAGAGAAACCCCGAGCATAGCCCTCTCCATAGCTCGTTGTGCGACTTTGAGGATTTCAATGGTGAAATAATTTCCGAAATCGTTCCAGTAGTTTTTGAGTTTATTAATTAAAAACATACAAAAATGCTAATATTTCTTCTTTATAATATAAGCTCAAGCTAGCGACATCACTACTTACTAACTTACTTGAAACTTTAGTTTTCTTTGTGCTTTAATACTACATGCTCTGAAGAAGGTACTTTAACCCTCTGCAGCTGAGGTGGAGTTTATTGTTAACATTTGGCTGACGTGGAGTCTGTCAGTCGTCAGATTTACTGGCGTGAATTATCTACGTTTTTTAAGCTTTAATATCATCATCATCATTATCAGCCGGAAGACGTCCACTGCTGAACATATGCCTCCCCCATGGAACGCCACTCGGACCGGTACTAGCTTCCTGCATCCAGCGATTCCCCGCGGTTTTGAAAAAATAATATATAAATTAATTAAATTACTTTATTAATTTTTGAATATAAAATATTTACCATGTCTTTACCAAGTCCTTAATTTTTTTTCCATGCAGAAGATTACGTTCGCCAAAACTCGGCCTAAGTAAATTTTGTATCTAAAACATTTTCTAACTCAATGATCTAAAACAACAGTGAAGAGTTTCGTATACTGATAGTACCAAATTTCGTTTATAATATTAGTAAGATCGAACTAAATATCCCCATTCCCGTCCCGTAGATGAAGCGCTGGATTAACATATAGGATACTTTTCATCATCACCCATCACCACGCGGGTGAATAAGCGTAATATGCTTGGGCACGGCAACGGCATAGACAAAATAATAAGGTCTCCGCCAACGTCAAGATCGTAATGATGACAGTTATGTCAAAGATTGTGTCAGTTTGTTGTTCTTGTTCAGACAAGCTATCATTTTGATAGCTCGATACACTAGACGCGTTCGGCGACCGTCAAGGGTGATGAAATGTAATAACCGTTTTTTTCTATTGAGAATAATTGTATATATGAATATGTGTATGTACGTAAGCACTTTATTATAAGTGTTAACTGAATGATATGCTAAATATTTTAATTTGTTCATATAATTAAGTATAGTAATTCGGTATGTAAAGTTTTTTTTTGGTATTTTTTTTATATTTTTATTTCGTAGATTAGGTCATTATAAGAAACTAATTTCAATATTTTTGTTTTATATTCAGTAGTTATTTTATAATATTTTTTTGAAAATTTGAATCCTATGACGTCACTTTTTTGCACAAATATGTAGTTGCGTTGAGGAGCCAAGAAAAGCACGCGAGTAAAAAAAAAGAAACTAGAATTTACTTTGACACTTGACAGTGACACCTACTAATTCGTAAGTCTCTATTCAATCAAAACAAAAGTGCAAAAAAGTGACGTCATTTAGAGGTCAATGAAAGTCGAATTATTTCATCGTTTTTTGTTAAAATAAATGGCATCTTATCGTTTTAAAAGGTCAGAGTAGAAAAATAAGGGTTTGTAACATAAAATCTCGAAATGGTTTCGGAATTGGCATAGGTTAATTTTTTTTAGCATACCGAATTGCGTTTGACCGCATGTACATATGTTAAGAAATTTTGGTATATAGGTAGATATGGCCTTGGAGAAGATAATAAGGTACTCGAAGTATAGTAATCCTGCGCAGACGAAGTCGCGGGTACCAGCTAGTATAAATCTATATTTATAAATATTCAAGTGGTCGGAAGTAGCAGTTGAGCTAGTTTATTGACATTGATTAGTATTTGCATTTACCTTTATCTTTATACTAGTACGCCCCGCGGTTTCACCCGCGTTGTGATTAATGATGATGATGATGAAAAGTATCCTATGTGTTGATCCAGCGCCTCATCTACCTCCATACCAAATTTCGTTATAATTGCCCCCGCCGTTTGAGCGTGAAAGAGTAACAAACATCCACACATCCATCCATCCATCCGTCTAAACACATTTATTAACATATATAACATTTCACATTTATAATATTAAGTGAGATAAGACATGACTAGCTGCGCTCCGCGGTGTCACCCGCTTGGTGATGGATCTTATCAAGGCATAATATAGCTTTCTACTTAACGATATCCGAGCTGACCCGCTCCGGCGCAGACGACCGGGGGAACGGAGGAGACGGTTTGCTCGTCTCCTCCCTCCTCCGTAGTGGGGTAATAGTCGGAGGACTCTTCGCCGGTTTGCACGGCCCTACACGTCTAGGGGGTGACCTTGGTGAGCAAGGTCATCCCTTCACAGGCGCTGAGGCCCGGTTAAGATCAATCCGGGCCTACCGCTGGGGCGAGATGGTGACTGCCAGTGCGACCCTGTCTCGCCCCACCTTGGCGGAGGACTGCTCACGGGGGGGTTTTAGTGGGTCTGAGCCCCACACGCGCCCTTCCGTCACCCCCGTGGCAGAAGGGAAGTGCACAGCCTTTCCCCCCTCAAAAAAAAAACTTTCAACGGCAAACCAATTTTTGAAATCGGTCCATTAGTTTTTATGTTTATTATTACGTACAACTCAAATCTTTCCTCTTTATAATATTAGTATCTATAGATAATAAGTTATGTGGCTCAGTAGCCGCTGAGACTGGTTCAGGATACAACTAATGGCTTCTCGTCACTGGTGCTCAGATGTTTCTTCAACTCGTTCGCAACGTCTCTGTAACAAATGAACGCGTCATGTAAGCGATGTTCCGAAACAGACTAATATTTTTAATTCGAAAGTTTGTGAGTGTGAGTGTGAGACCTTCACATCCTAAAGGTGCAAGTTGGAAGCCGGCTACATGAAGCCGCAGCAAACGACGTGTCGCGGCGACGTGAAGGACGACACGTCGTCTGCTGCTGCTACGTGTAGCCGGCTACCAACTTGCACCTTAACACAGTAATACCTGCGCACTATTGGCTACGCACTCCGCGATACAACAACTGCCACTGAGTTGATAGAAAAATGGGCGGAGGATAGTCTTTATATTAATGTTTTTTGTTAATTCCGTCCCCTCAAGCACCCTAGAAGATACTCGTACGTGTCCTCAAAACTAAGCGATTAGATTCTCCTGCGTTTTAAACACGTGTGTGTACAAATTATGTTTATGTGTGCTAACGTAAGTGAAGATGCTATTATATTTGAGTTCATACACGTGTAGGTTGGTACATAATGTTCAATGTTACGAGATGTTTGGACAAATGTTACTGGAGCACCTGGTTCCTAAACTAGGTTCGAGACCCGTAATATAGGAGCCAGGACTCTTTCATCCGAGACACAGGAGACACTCTTAGGGTAAATGAAGACAAACTGATATGTCTTTAAACTTACACTAAGTAACACATTATTTTAAATAAAGTATGTGTGTGTTTGTTTGTGTGTGTATGTATGTGTGTGTTTGTTTGTGTGTGTATGTTTGTGTGTGGGGAGGGTGATTGAATGTGCGGGGAGTAAATGTATATGTAATCATATGTGAACGGTGGGTTTCGTATTTGTTAATAAAGTCAATCCAGTATTAGTTTATTTTACATTAGTTCACATTTACATTATTTTAGTTACATTGTTGACATCACGAACGCACTCCGGTTTCGGTGAAGCTAACATCCTGATGGAATCCATCCAGAATGGTGGTTAGGCCGTTTTTGCCGCCTGCCTGGTAACCTGCCACTAGGTACCTACTCTCAAATTTTGGAAACTTGTTACGGAAGACCTAATGGTGTTCGGGCAGCTATCCTTGAGAACCAATCTACTATTATCTAGAAAAAGAAACAAGATAAAACATGCATGTTGGGAAGAAACAGTATTAATATTTAAAGTTTGCATCTATTGTACATAAGTACTATAGAAAAATCAAAATTGATCCCACCATTTGCTTTCCATTTGTTATTTCTTTGAGCAGACCTCTGGAACAAAACACACCTATAACATCTACGTTATTCTCCGAAAACTCATTGCGTTGTATTTGTGCATTCTTTGTCAACTGACGCCTATATTCTAAAGCTACCTGCTGACCTGACTTGCACGTCCAGCTCGTGGTAGTACCGCATCCAATCGACTTCTTCAGGATCCAGGCTCTTCATCTTGTACACCATCGGCTGGCCTATTTCCTGATACTGCAGGTTGTCGGCCTTCACTGGCGGCCATTGGGATTCGTCCTCTGAACACGTTGGGTTGCTGGAAAATAATTGAGGTTTGAAATATTGCAAAAAAGTTAATCAATAGGGCTTATACAATAGAATACAATATTTAATAGCCTTATAACATTGGTTATTATATTAGGTACTAGCGACCCGCCCCGGCTTCGCACGGGTGCAATGCTGATACTAAATATACTACAGCCCACATAAGAGATGGAAATAATACCATCGCTGTTTTTGTAGACCTTTTTAAGGTGTACTCGTATAATACTGTAATACACTCTTGTGATAGCGTTTGCAATGTAAGCGCTAAAAATGTGTTTATTTAAGACATCACATTAGAAACTTCTAAAATTATCAGTGTTACTCTACTTTATATATTAAAAAAAATGCATGAAAATCCGTTGCGTAGTTTTAAAGATCTAAGCGTACATATTTATACTACGCGTTTTATACTATGTAGTGAAGTAAAATTTACATTTCAATTAAATTTATAACTACAAAAGAAAAAATTAAATAACTATATACTATTTGTTTATGGGTAATATTTTTGTGTTCACCAAAAATCTAAAGGTACATCTATGTATGCATTTCTAAAATATTGATCTTAAACCCGTTTAATTGTTTTACTATAATTAAACTACTCGGCCAACAAAATATGTTACATCAAACAAATTCCAAATTAACACCAAGATATAACACTTTTTTATTGTAGTGCGCTGCAAATATTCTATTGTAACAATAACTATTTTATTCTTCCCCGAAAAATACTGATCGTGCACCAAATATTCCTGAATGTTACACAAAATAGGTTAGGTTAGCATTTTTTATTAATAAAGCTACATTGGACATTAATTGGTGTTTGATTCAAATACATTTTGCAGTGCATTATCTGAAGTAAAACTAAAAAAATAAATGCTTGTTTTTAAAATTAGGTGTATTACTATTTTTACAAATTTGCAACAGTTGTTAAATAGATGCTCGTTATGACATATTTTAATGAACATATTTTGGTGCACATTCAGTATATTTGGTGGAACACAGGCAAAATTAGGTAAATGAAATGGGAATAAATTGAAGTACTTTTAAATACCATCCTTTGTTTATATATAGGTACGTGAATACAGGCACGTATTGTAACAACCCCCCCCCCCCTTTTTTTATTCTAATACGTTTTTGGCCAATGATCGTCTAGTCTAGGAGGACCCTAACACTGTGTACCGCTGCTGTAACCTTGCTCTTTTCGGAAAGAATTGAAACAGAGAAAACTATTCAGAACTATAGATGCCTAGAGAAACCAAAAGCAACGCCTAGGTATTCTGATATTACGATGGATAACCTACTACTACATTACTGAACTGCTAGCTGATAACGAAAAATTGCGATGAACATACTAGATTGCAAATACTTAGTTCTTACAGACTGACTGACTGAGCTGATCCTAGATTTCTAGCTTATGTACTTGATTTGACTTCTAGTCGTGGAAGATATTAATCATCAATATAAGTTTCTGAATTTAAGGTCTATGTTATTTGACCATAGAACATAGAAATAGTAGGTTATTTGCAAGTTTTCTATATAATTATTAGCTTGCAAAACTACCTGTTATATCTGATAAATCAGTTTTGATTAGTGAAATAATATATAAACAACTCCATTAAATAATATCAGATATTTGCATGATATTCGTTATTATTAATAACAGTTATAAACCTGTTAATTATATAACTAACTTTCTTTATAGATTTATGTTTGTTGCTATGAACATGTAGCTGTTGATAAGATTGATATAATCTCTTACAGACTAAATGTCTCTATAATATATACTATTTGTTTCGTTTATGAAAACTGCTAGGAAATAAATAACAAAAGTAAAGTAAAACCTCGCTTTATATGCGCTTTAGAAATCTTTTGTGATCAGTAGCTACTACGCTGATTATCCAATTCCTTTAGATAAATATTATCAGCCACTATTCCCTGAATAGTTCAATTGTTCAAGTTTAATCATTTACTTGTTTACTGAAAGCAATATATGGGAAATAATATCAGTGACTTAGAGAAAACTCTAGACCCTTGTTTGTGGTTTACAAGTATTCTCAAGGTACTGCATTGCTGGACCAAGTTTGATAAGACTTACCACATACATAAATCTCTTATTTATACGAGATTGCTATACATAGATTACTAGTGCTTTACATGTCATCTATTGAACCATTGTAGGAAAAGTAATTATTTTAGATACTTGAGTATTAGCAGAATTTTTGTTGTATTGGTTAACCCAATACTAGCAGGCATATATTTATTATGATGATTATTATATTAGTTAGTTTTATTTTGCCGAGTAAATTATTGATAGATATCTCTATAATTTAAAGATATAATATATTTCATTAATTTTCATATTGTAAATAATTAGTTTGATTTCTTTAGATTTTCCGTAGAATTCTAGATTTATTATGATTTAGAAAGTAGGATTCTTGGCATGTTCAAGGCTTACAACTCGAATGCTGGATTAAGAGCTGCTCTTTACTGTGACACAAATGTTCTCCATCATGCCAAGATCCTCTTCTATTTACCCCAAAATTAGTAAGGCCTTACTAAGTCCGTTTGGTAGTTTTCCAAATGTAGAGTTTACATCTATAAGCGATTATAATCTTATTTATCTCTTCTTACTATTATTATTTATGACAAAGAAATGCTTAAATGAAATTGCGAATTATTATTTGATTCTAAATATTACATTTGATACTCTCAGTAAATAATTCAATTGCTATAATTTATTACCGCATTCTCTTGCTAGAATCAGAGTAGACAGTCTAATCCAAACTCAAATACACGAACGCGTAACAAAAATGTGTTCCTCACATTAATAAAATATTGTCTAGAATAACTGCCGAATGGTAGGCATTAAAACGTCGATGTAGCCTAGTCGCAGCGAAAATTGGTCGATGTCATTTCAGGAAACATTCCGAGCAATAATCTTCGATATATTTCGATCATTTCACAGATACGTTCCTGACTCAATATATAGAACTCGCGCGTAGTATCCCATATTCGATCACGATCAAGCCGATGCAGGAAGCACCATTATATTTGAATAGCAAAATTCATACCTTCTTTTTGGCATCTACAGCACTAACTCATTTTCATCATCACGTCGGGGTCACCAATGAGGACACCGGAGGGAACACCGATGCGTACCTAGATACTGGCAGCGAACTCCAGCTGTGATCCTTGCCACTGTTACTAGCACTGGAGAAAGTGTTTCTCTCTCGTAATTTAAATGATACACGTGTGTTGTCCACCTAAATATAATCAATCTACATAAAAAAACCCTGTCCGAATCGCTGTCATAAAAACATCATCTAATTTTAAATTTGAAAGTGTCAAACAAAAAAGTAAAAGTTAAAGAAACTCTTTATGTACAGCTTGGAGTATGTATTACCTACAAGGAGATCGTAGCGAGTCGTCACCACACCTTTGTATGGCTAAAATATCAATGGTACTTATTCCATGGTAATTGTATTAATTTTGCTTAAATCTTTTATGTATTTAAAGAATTATAACATTTCATTTTCCTTGAAATCACTTATCAATACTGTTTGAGCAATCGATTTAAATGTTTGCTACATCGAATATCTTGGTAGCTTAAATATTATATGCTGCTTATCATTTTCAGTATGTATAATCTTGCTATAAGAAATACCCGACCTAACATATAAATCTTCTACTTTTGATTGCCTAAATTTCATCAATATTTGTTCATACCAAGATACTTTTTAAATGTCTCTATATTTGTGAATCGTGACGGAATCCTCATCCAGAGCCTGTTCCGTTACAGCCAACCCCCAAAATTTACGCAGGTTCTCATAATTTACCGAAGGAAATTTTCCCATCCTCCATATATTCAACTTCACAAATATAGTCCCACCAAAACTGAACGTGTGCTTATTCTAATTTGTTAAAATTCGTTTTCAAACAAGGATATGAGTACGTGAACTCACTAGTGGAGTGTATTTAAAAGACCGAGTTAAAAATAAATTTACTGTAAGGGTTGATATATCCGATCTCAATGTCTCCTCCATGAGTAAAAATGACTTCTCACAAGGACAATCTGAAATAACGAAAGGGAACTAGTATTGTGCCAAATTGTGCACCTAGTCAATTCGAATAATTCAGCATACGTGCTACCACCCAAACCAATTTTTCGTTTGGGATCGAGTATGTGGAGTAGAACCTACGCCACCCTTTATTACTCCAGATCTCGTTAATAGCTAACAAGCAATAATTCTCCATGGCTGATACATCCCTCTTCAAATCAAACTAAACAAGCAACCGCCTAATAACTCGGTGAATGTAAGTGTAATGGCTAAACATTGGCTACCTGTAAAGTACGAACTCTTTATGGAATAATTCAGTTGTAAATACTGATGTGGTGTCTTCTGACCTAAACCTATCTCCAATTCGTACTCCATAAATTATTCGTTGAATAGTGTGTGTCTGTCTGAAAACAAAACTTAACAAATCGACTCCAGTCGGTATTGTCGATTCATAGAGGCCCTCAATAAAATTCAATACTAACTCTGCCACTCGCATCTCTCCCTGGGATCCCTTTATTCCATTCATCTCCTCCCATTCCTTATTATAGCTTAAATCTTTCTTCTCTTACATTGCCCTGCATACTGCCTAAATAAACCTTCAATCCTTTTGTCTGGAGTCTACGAATAAATTCTCACAATAAATCGTATTTACCAAATGAAATTTCTGGCTTTTATTTCTATATGCCCCTTTACATTATAAGTTTTTTTTAAACCCTATGTCAAAAATAAAATAGGAAAAGCTGTAACAAAACCCGCCCTGATGAGGTTTACGCCCGCTCTTTATTAAATATTGTAACATCTTTGTTTAATTATAATAAAGTTTTATTAAATATTGCTGTACGTTGGTATTTTTATTTATTTTTTTTTATTTTCCTAACGCTTTCCATTTTCCATGTACCCACTTCATTTGAAAAGAATCCTTAAAATTGTGATTCCTAATATTATCATTATTTTTGTTTACCTTGTATTTGTTAGTCTGTCTAAACTTAATTCATTCAATTTCACAGTTGCAAAATGCAGTACTTTTTATTAAATAATCATTTTGCAATAATAATGTTAAATATTATTTAATTATCAATCAATACCTGAAACCGATTTTTATAAAACTCTAAACTGTCTGATTACTATTATATCTTATATTATTATATATCAACGACAATAACATTCCTGCTATTACTAAAACATCTATATCTGATTAAATCAACGCATCCAACTAAGACAGAAATTGTGTCTTTCCATCTATAATTTTCATTAGCGCGCAGATTATCTTCAAAATCAGCTCAGTAGATCAGTCTGAATAAAATAACAACTCGACATACCTAACTCTAACCAAATCATTCGCTTTTACATGTACTGTCTACCGCAATACTCCAAACATGATATTTTTATGTCATTTCCATTGTGGTCTACATAACTATCTATGTACCTTCTATACTATACTAGTAGTTTTTTTAGTTATATAGGTACCAAAATATCAACTCAAAGATAACTGCTCAAAACGTTACTCTAGAAATAGCGGCACAGTATTTTACATCTGCTATTAATTTCAATTTTTTGTTTTGAAACTAGTTTAATAATGATTATGATACTGTATCCCTAAGATAGGTACCTTTCTATATTTGTGACATTATTACTTTCCATGAACAACTGCATCAACCCTTTCCTGTTCAATACAAATTAATCTTAACTAATTATGATGGTAATCAGTCAATATTAGATACTTAGTTCCAACAGGATATACCTACAATAATCCTTCATTCTCCCTCTACATGCTACTCATAAATATAAAAAGAAACTCGCTACGACGATTATTTAGTTAGCAGGGAAATGCCCTATAAACATGAACAATATTCTGTTTACCTTTCCTTTTCCTTTTATTAACGCCACCTATCGCTTGTTGTCAATATCATACGCAAACGTCAAACACACGATTGTCCCTCTTTTTTTATTCCTATTTCCTGACATCTAACTATTTGGTCTTTTCTTTCATGTAATCCATAAATTACAATTTATTACGCTAATCAATAATAACACTCTAATACTAGCAGCTCCGTAATCACTACAATATAATAAACAGTCAACACACCCCTGTGCTCAGCTTTCCCCATTTTCCCCTTTCTTCGGACTATAGTTATCTATCAACCAAACTAACGACACGCCGTGAATTAGATTACTCATACAATAGATGAGGACTAATAATAGGTTTAGGTAATAATAGGTTTTAATAGGTTTAGGCCTCAGAAGAACTAGTAAACTAGTGGTATCCCGTAACTTGAACTTGCGATGTAGGTATACTGAGTATTAATGTAATTTGCTACCCAATATGTTTTTTCCTGAACATTATCGATTAGAAAGATATAGATGTAATACCGACCTATTAAGTTTTCGCAAGCCTTTACTAGGATTAATTTATTTATTAATTAGATTATTACAAGGATATAAAAGGGTAATTTGTTTATATTTCTATAACCCCAAATCCCAACAAATGAAAAAAACAAGATATTTCGAATATTTCTATGCTCGACGTTTGCTGAAATATGACTAGATTGATAACGGTCTATAACTAAAAGTTATAGTGATAGTTAAGTACCTAATAAATTGAGGACTCTAAACGGAATTTATATTTAATTTAATTTCAAATGTACGAGTACAAGCAAAAGAACGTATTTGTGTTTATTTCCATTTATCTTTGTAATTTCCAACCCCCATCTTCTACAACCTTCGTAATCCATTTGCATCAAACCTTGGTTACTTGCAAGTAATCAATTAGTGAATCGCAGATTAAATTTTATTTTTCAATTCTTTTGTGATATTCCGAAGATCTCTTCTATTTCTATTTCTCTATCCACATATTTGCTATTACGAGATCATGTGTACGCTGTGCTGTCACTGCGTGGTTACTCAAATTATTCAAATCTCCATGTCATTTCCCTAGCTACATCTTTCATGAATTTCAAAGCAAAAATCAACAAGACTGTTTTTCCGGTCCTCGAATAACCCTGCACTAATGTATGCGTCACGGCTATTAATGTACAGAAATCCTTAAACTTTGTCATGTGTAAGTGATATGTGTTTGATTTTGAATAAAATTTATATTCATCACGTCATTATCATAACTACACTATATCTGCCAATTTCTTTGTAACGCATTACTGAAAGATATCTCTCAAAGTATCCCATTACGATTGTTATACGAAATTTTAAGTCTTAACAAAGACGCTCCGTGCTATTTAGAATTAAAAATTATTGACACTTCGCGGTCGCACAAACATGTAATCTCTTAAGTAAGAATTTTTACGACCGCTACCCGAATTTTAATACTATATAGGGATCCTAAATTTCTGTGATAGTCTTTAATTACTTCCTTTTTTTTGTTCCCTAAATAAAATATAAACCTCGAATATCTACAAAGTATTGTTATTACGTTTGCGCTTTTATAGATATCTTGATCACAGAATCTCAAAGAGCTATGGACATTTGTTGACCACAGGTAAGTTCTTATTCCATCTTATACCTATTCATACCGTTTATTATATCTATAATAATATATAACTTTAGCATTTAAATTATAGCTAGGTATATTAAACCTTGAACATGATTTCTATTTGTTACGAACTCTTTGGATATACACGTATGTGCTTATGACAGATAGTTAAATATGTCGCTGTCAAAATAAAGAAAATAAAGTTCACGTCAAAAATATGATTTTCGCAAATTCTATGCACGTTCGCTGTACTCTAATTGTAATTATACTGTAACTCTATTTATCGTAGCATTTATTTACGTTTATCTTTGCAGTGTCCATGACGAAATCACTTCAATTTGCGAACAAATGTAGGCACCGCATGCACGATACATTTGCCCAACAACTCCGATTGATATTCAACAACTAGTTATACCTACATATTATTATATACATAGGTGTACATATTCCTACGAAACTACACTCCAGCTATCTGGCAAGGTATGTATGTAGGTATAGTGTTATTTAGACTTGTTCATCTCTGCTTTGCTCCAACCAAACATCCTTTTTCCCTGTTCATATCTACATACTTCCTACAGATTATACCTACATAGAAATTACCAGTGTATTATGTACATACCTATTGTATTTTGTTACAACTGAACCTTTCATATTACATTATCTAGCTATGTCGTCAAACTCTTTGCAGGCAAACAATTAATCCAAGCAACATGACTCAATATTGATTTCCTAGTTGCATACCCATCATATACCATAAACACCTCCCTTTTATATAGATTCCAATAAACATCTATAAAATACCTAGGCATTAATCTCCGGAACTCTTCTTTACGTGATACTATAGTAAAACGTAGTGTTTATATTCTCTTTACACTTTGACAGCAAGCTCTCAGTACTACAATCAAAAAGTTTCTTTGCTTTTACAAAGAACTCTTTTGTGTTTACCTTTCTGTAAAATTCTGTAGCCTAGGTAACCTAAATGTTGATTGTCATGTCATTTTGATTGATTTTATTATTGCTAACACATTTCTTTTTCTACCTTTGTTTATTTATTCCATAGCAATTTTAAGATAGGTACCTATTTGCTGTGAACAAAGCTACCGTTGATTTTCTCATATTTCGACGCGCCCTGATATACAACCTTCGGTTAGTTTTAGATTATTGAGGAAATAACTGATTCTATATTGAACTCATTTTATATTTATGTATATTTTATAGTTTTCCATGAATTCTAGATCCCTGCCTGCCGACTGTGGTGTTGCTATAAACCACAGTGAAACCTGACAAGCTCTACAGTTCACATAACCCACTCATCATTGATTGGTAGGTATGTAAGTTTCGATATTTATTTAGTATCCTAAAAAATATTTCCTAGGTACTAATATTACAAACCGAAATTCACGATGTATACTGAGTTCAGATTAAAATCTAAGGTTGTGTATATACTTTGCGCGTACTACTTACATGTCATTTATGTTACATAAGAACATTTATATACATACATAACTATTAACATTCAAACAATTATTATTGTGCCCTAAACAAAAGTTTCCTTATTCACTTTGATTTGCATAATGTTTGTTTTTTTTTCCATTATTTTAAGTTTAGATAGATAACCCGGCTTTGCTCACTATTCCCTAATTTTCCCTATTATATTTGCAGATCTCGTCAAGACGCACTACTCGACCAGCCGCTTCGCCCCAAAGCTTCTGATATCCGGCGCTCCTCTTCAGCCTGCCTACATCGTCTACACTTTACCAGCTTCATTCCGAAGACTAATCACTACCTAGCTTTATTATTATTATTTTGTATACTTAAATTCGGCGCTTACTATGTTTGTCTATTAAATCTGCATAACGTTGATTTATTTAACCACTAACTATACAACCCTCTGACTTGTCTATATGAATTTCCACAATGCTAAACATCTGAATGATAACCTCAACCCCCCAATGTTACGACTAAACATATATCAACCAAAACTTCTAACAAGATTTATCATCGCTCAATTAAAGTTGCGCAACTTTG
This sequence comes from Selenia dentaria, assembly GCA_917880725.1. Taxonomy (NCBI): domain Eukaryota; kingdom Metazoa; phylum Arthropoda; class Insecta; order Lepidoptera; family Geometridae; genus Selenia; species Selenia dentaria. The sequence continues at coordinate 30,638,748 of OU862895.1, read as the reverse complement.
CATTTTATTGTAATCCTATTTATTTCCTTCGCAAATGCAATAGAAGTAATTACGTAGAAGTAATTACGTATGTAGATTCTTGCTATCATTTAATTACCATATATTTCATCGGACAAAAAGGTAAGCCATTAACGATCACACGTTTTAATTTTCTTAATACTTCCGAACATAACAAACATTGATTATATACAGACATGTCCACGATCTGCGCTGTATTTTGCTGGTTACAAATGTAATCCTCGTGATGCTAATGTAGCGACGGCACTTTCAACATGTTAGAAACTCTCTTCCTTTACTAACACTATACAAGAACTCTTTCAGTACTCTATAACGCAATTCTTGGCTCCCAAGTGAGTTTCATAAGTCGTTCGATACTAAAAGTGTTCTTAAAACCTTCGGGTCACTTTGAGTAGAGTTCGATACTGACTATTTACCGTGTGCTTCCAGGAGAGTATCCTAGTCGTAAACACAACACGCAATCTGCCTTTCGAATGATAAGTGTACTTCTGGATTCTAGAGATCGACTATGGGGTACACGTAAATGACAAAGGTAGTTGCAGACTTTACATACATGAAACTTGCATACAACTTATCTTTCCCTGAATATCATTTAAGCGCTTCGTAGTAATCAGTATTTTAGTAATATTCCTAAAAAAGCATATCCGGCTTATTTATTTCTTAGTTTATTGTAGAAATCTACTACTGTAGCCTAGAACAACAACATCATCACCTCATTATAGTATCCGTTGACTACCTATTTAGCCCTTTAAAAATCACCTATTGCAATAGCATCTCTGTTTCAATAAAATCCTATCCATTTCACGCCAACAAATTGTGCGGTTGACCGCAACTAATTCCTAGTAAAACTTCCGTAGTAACGTTATTCCAATCCTGGTCACGGCACCAAATTGTAACAACCCCCCCCCCCTTTTTTTATTCTAATACGTTTTTGGCCAATGATCGTCTAGTCTAGGAGGACCCTAACACTGTGTACCGCTGCTGTAACCTTGCTCTTTTCGGAAAGAATTGAAACAGAGAAAACTATTCAGAACTATAGATGCCTAGAGAAACCAAAAGCAACGCCTAGGTATTCTGATATTACGATGGATAACCTACTACTACATTACTGAACTGCTAGCTGATAACGAAAAATTGCGATGAACATACTAGATTGCAAATACTTAGTTCTTACAGACTGACTGACTGAGCTGATCCTAGATTTCTAGCTTATGTACTTGATTTGACTTCTAGTCGTGGAAGATATTAATCATCAATATAAGTTTCTGAATTTAAGGTCTATGTTATTTGACCATAGAACATAGAAATAGTAGGTTATTTGCAAGTTTTCTATATAATTATTAGCTTGAAAAACTACCTGTTATATCTGATAAATCAGTTTTGATTAGTGAAATAATATATAAACAACTCCATTAAATAATATCAGATATTTGCATGATATTCGTTATTATTAATAACAGTTATAAACCTGTTAATTATATAACTAACTTTCTTTATAGATTTATGTTTGTTGCTATGAACATGTAGCTGTTGATAAGATTGATATAATCTCTTACAGACTAAATGTCTCTATAATATATACTATTTGTTTCGTTTATGAAAACTGCTAGGAAATAAATAACAAAAGTAAAGTAAAACCTCGCTTTATATGCGCTTTAGAAATCTTTTGTGATCAGTAGCTACTACGCTGATTATCCAATTCCTTTAGATAAATATTATCAGCCACTATTCCCTGAATAGTTCAATTGTTCAAGTTTAATCATTTACTTGTTTACTGAAAGCAATATATGGGAAATAATATCAGTGACTTAGAGAAAACTCTAGACCCTTGTTTGTGGTTTACAAGTATTCTCAAGGTACTGCATTGCTGGACCAAGTTTGATAAGACTTACCACATACATAAATCTCTTATTTATACGAGATTGCTATACATAGATTACTAGTGCTTTACATGTCATCTATTGAACCATTGTAGGAAAAGTAATTATTTTAGATACTTGAGTATTAGCAGAATTTTTGTTGTATTGGTTAACCCAATACTAGCAGGCATATATTTATTATGATGATTATTATATTAGTTAGTTTTATTTTGCCGAGTAAATTATTGATAGATATCTCTATAATTTAAAGATATAATATATTTCATTAATTTTCATATTGTAAATAATTAGTTTGATTTCTTTAGATTTTCCGTAGAATTCTAGATTTATTATGATTTAGAAAGTAGGATTCTTGGCATGTTCAAGGCTTACAACTCGAATGCTGGATTAAGAGCTGCTCTTTACTGTGACACAAATGTTCTCCATCATGCCAAGATCCTCTTCTATTTACCCCAAAATTAGTAAGGCCTTACTAAGTCCGTTTGGTAGTTTTCCAAATGTAGAGTTTACATCTATAAGCGATTATAATCTTATTTATCTCTTCTTACTATTATTATTTATGACAAAGAAATGCTTAAATGAAATTGCGAATTATTATTTGATTCTAAATATTACATTTGATACTCTCAGTAAATAATTCAATTGCTATAATTTATTACCGCATTCTCTTGCTAGAATCAGAGTAGACAGTCTAATCCAAACTCAAATACACGAACGCGTAACAAAAATGTGTTCCTCACATTAATAAAATATTGTCTAGAATAACTGCCGAATGGTAGGCATTAAAACGTCGATGTAGCCTAGTCGCAGCGAAAATTGGTCGATGTCATTTCAGGAAACATTCCGAGCAATAATCTTCGATATATTTCGATCATTTCACAGATACGTTCCTTACTCAATATATAGAACTCGCGCGTAGTATCCCATATTCGATCACGATCAAGCCGATGCAGGAAGCACCATTATATTTGAATAGCAAAATTCATACCTTCTTTTTGGCATCTACAGCACTAACTCATTTTCATCATCACGTCGGGGTCACCAATGAGGACACCGGAGGGAACACCGATGCGTACCTAGATACTGGCAGCGAACTCCAGCTGTGATCCTTGCCACTGTTACTAGCACTGGAGAAAGTGTTTCTCTCTCGTAATTTAAATGATACACGTGTGTTGTCCACCTAAATATAATCAATCTACATAAAAAAACCCTGTCCGAATCGCTGTCATAAAAACATCATCTAATTTTAAATTTGAAAGTGTCAAACAAAAAAGTAAAAGTTAAAGAAACTCTTTATGTACAGCTTGGAGTATGTATTACCTACAAGGAGATCGTAGCGAGTCGTCACCACACCTTTGTATGGCTAAAATATCAATGGTACTTATTCCATGGTAATTGTATTAATTTTGCTTAAATCTTTTATGTATTTAAAGAATTATAACATTTCATTTTCCTTGAAATCACTTATCAATACTGTTTGAGCAATCGATTTAAATGTTTGCTACATCGAATATCTTGGTAGCTTAAATATTATATGCTGCTTATCATTTTCAGTATGTATAATCTTGCTATAAGAAATACCCGACCTAACATATAAATCTTCTACTTTTGATTGCCTAAATTTCATCAATATTTGTTCATACCAAGATACTTTTTAAATGTCTCTATATTTGTGAATCGTGACGGAATCCTCATCCAGAGCCTGTTCCGTTACAGTATCCAGTAATATAGAATACCGAATAATTTACATTCTCTTTGTATTCACATGTAGATTGTCGGCATTGTTTTACTCAAAATGAAATGTCATTGGTATTAAATACTAAACGATTTCGTCGGAAACATGTACAGTCCTAAGTTATCATAAAATTTTAATGATACGTAAATAATAACAAGTATTCATTTGAACATTATAATTTAGTCTAAGCATTCAGATATGTCGCATTACTTCTACAAGATACGTTCTGTTATCCGCATAGCAGTGAATTAATGTATAGAATTGGATGTGATTTAGGGACTGGAAGCACATTTAAGCGAGATTCGTGCATGCTAGTGTAAAACTCGCAAATAACTACATTATTAGTCAATGTGGTACGTATGTTGTACCAAGGTGGGGTGCTAATTTAATACCCGTTTCCTGAACTATACAAGAGCTTTATTTGGATTTATATCTGCGTGAAGTTTTGTGCGGACGCAATCTCTTCGAAACCGACTTATGACACACAAGATAATCGTCTAGACTCGTGCATGGTTTAGTGACTTCAGTGTACTTCTAGTGGCTCTAGTACGAACATTTGCGTAAGTGTAACGTAATCAGTACATACTATGAGTTGTCTGTGCCACAGTTGTACTAGATAAATGATAGTTGTATTGTATGCGATTACGTTACACTTTCGCAAACGTTTGTGCTAGGGCACACTGATCAAAAACGGTTGAATATTTGTATCTGTTAGGTAAGACTTATGCATGTTCGAATATCAAGGAATGGACTTTACTTTAAATATTGCATATCATTACTTATTTATAATTATTACCTTGAAATATTAAAATGTCAATAATTGTAGGTAATACTAGTTTGTTTTTAGAAATAAACATTTTAATCTATTCACTTAGTTGTACTACTTGCAATTTATCATTTAGCGGACATACAACACCGCTTTACTAATTACCTACCCGTAGAACCACAAGCTAATAGCCCAATATCATTATCATTTATGTTGATAATAAACTTATGATGAAAATGTATATCTCTATGAACTCACACACACGTAACACTTACTTGCACTTCATGAAGTTAGTCGCGATCGTCACCCACCACAGCTTCATATTGTCATCGTTGTTCTTCGGCGGGAAGGAGATGTAATCCCCGAGCAACGAATTGGTTCGGTACAGGTACGTCATATCTTCGACGTGAGCCGCCCCCTTGTACGTCGTCCACAGCGCTTCCTTGACGAGGCTTCGTTCGCTTTCGTACGTGTACTTGTACAAATACGCCGGTGCTCCTCCCAAACCTCGCCATTCCGCGATCTTAAACATTGGGTATTTGAAAAACATGTATGAATAACAGTTCATAAAGTTTTCCATGTTGTAATTTCCGTGGAAACATCTCTCTGCCGTTCTGTTTGCCAAGCCTAGCGAGTCGTTTGGGAAGGCGTAACCGATCCGCCGAGGTAGGGTCAGCATATGGTTCTTTTCGATTCGCTGCGGCATCTGCCAAATGTAGCTCACCCATTTGAAGAAAGCGACCTCGTTGTCTGTAAACCCCAAAAGCATGGGGTATTGCATCCCTCGCCCTTGTGCCATCAGCTTCAACGGGCTGCCGTCTAGAACCCGCTCGACTCCCGGGTATATCTTCTCTTCCACGGGTACAAACGAAGTAAGCCCATAATCGTATTGAATATGGCTATTAGCTTCCATGATGTCCTCGATTGGCATTTTTACAAGAGCGTCGTGTATATAGTCAGGATTGGTGGAGTTGATTTCAAGATAGTTTAGGAAGTCTGATGCTATTTGTTTCGCGAATTGAGGCTCCGTGGCAAAGTAGTTTGGGAATCCGTGGCCGCTCATTATAAATATTCTGAAATGTTGAATTGTTACAATTAACATTTAATTTTACAAGTTACACTGTTTTAGCAAGTTTTATGTGATCACCAAAGAGAGCTTTAGAAATCCATAGATACAAAGGTACACAACGCAGAATATACTCAGTGCGATCAACAGCTAACTGTTGTGTGTCTAACAACAATGGCGAAACAATGGCGTGACTGCATATGTATGTTCGACATAATATATATATATATTCATCGTATAATAACAAAAAAGTTGAAATTCAATAGAATAAATAAAGCGTTAAGAACCAGGCAGCTAGCAGTGAACTTCTGAACAGCTTACCTATGGAATAATCCCTCGGCAGCCTTGGACAGTGACAGAAGATGTACGGCACTGGCCCCACAGCTTTGTCCCATCAGCGTGACATTGTCGGGGTCCCCGCCAAATCGCGCCGCATGTGTCTTTATCCAGCGCAGAGCTCGCAGAATGTCGCGTAATCCTTGATTCCCGGGGATCTTAGAAGTTCCCAGGGACAGGAAACCGAACACATTTATTCTAGAAAGATAAACGAATACTTTATCATTCAGATGATATCGGCTGTAACTAGTTAAACATATTTCGATGTATCTCTGTATCAGTTGGGACATAGAATGTCGCGCATGTCCTTTACCTGCCGTTAACCGGCTCGTCTGGCTGTAAGGATATAAGTATATGCCCACATATATTTAACCACGTTCCTACTTGATGTTGCTCTTCAATCCTTTAATTCACGGAAATATGATAGTTACTAACCTGTAGTTAAACGATATAACTATAACCTTCTGCGTAGTCAAGTATTCGGGACCGTGCACGTCCGTGAGTCCCGACCCGGATTGAAAGCCACCTCCGTGGACCATCACCATTATTGGCAAACCCTTAGCTTGATCTACCTGCCCATTTCTGGGATAGTGGGAATATGGCACATGAATGTTCATGTAGATGCAGTCTTCATTTTGCCCTCTTGGCTGCAGTGTCATGCGCCCGTAAATAAGATTCGTCTGAGGACATGCCGCGCTGTCCTCAGTGGCGTCGAGGAGATAGTCCCATGGGTCAGAGTCCTCGAGCTCCTGGAATCATCAAAGTGACTAGTTTAAGTTGGAAATTTTAGGCTTCGCAGGCATTGACTTTAAGCATACTGCTTCATAGACATCATCCTTTTTAGACTATTCGATCAGAGCCGTTGGCATCATCATCATCATCATCAGCCTGTAGCAGTCCACTGCTGGACATAGGCCTCTCCAATTGCACGCCACTTAGGTCTATCTTGGGCTTCTCGCATCCAGTTTTTGCCAGCCGTCTTGCGCAGATCGTCACTCCACCGTGCCTCAGCCGTTGGCAACCAATTATAAAGTATAGTCGTTTTCTAATTTCAGGCTTTGTGTCGTATATTAGTTACGTATTCTACTAAAATTATATACAAGATCCGTTTTAATGGGTTTTCAAATTTTTTAACCAATTAATAAACCAACTATGGTTGATTAGTGCCTAAACCGCTGGGGCTACAAACTTGATAGTTTGTTAGTTGATGACTTTTATGTTGCAAGCATCCACTAAAAGATTCTTGGAAATTTCACCCCGAGCGAAGCCGCGGCCGTTCGGATAGTATTATATTGAGGGAAAATTTAGTGTTATAAATTTCTCGTGTTAAAAACTAAAACCTAATCTAACTAAAAACTTGGGCAGTGCTGCCGACAGATGCTGCTTAAAACTACTTGTTACTTGTGTTACTTACGGAAAACCGCCTCCGCCCAGTCGGTGGTTTCGCGTACGGCACTCCTCTGAAGCTGACGTACTTCTCGACGGCCTCTGCAATCCTCAACTTCCCGCATACCACCCCTGCATCGGTGCGTAGGCGAACCTCGCATTCCTCTGGATATACTTTTCGGGCCGCAAAGACGTAACTAACTGGAATTTGGTAACATTAGTATGATCATAAATATACTAATATATAGGTAACGATGATGGAATTGATGGATGATGATATTGCACGGTTTTGCCCGGCACGATTGCAATCCAAACATCTAAATAAATAACACCTTCATAGTTATGTAAAATTTTGGTTGATGTCTCCGAGGCGACTTGACCAATGTTAATTTGAATAATTGTCGTTAGAGAATGTCGAACGTCAGAGTTTAATTGTTTCTCATAGAAGGACATCATTAGTCTTATAACGCGTGTAACGACAGTCTAAATATGTAATATATTTAATTATCTGTATTTACATACTTTGTATAATAATGCGCATAACGTAGTTGCCTAATTAACTTCTTAGGTTATTGATCTTTGTCTTGGAAGCGAAGATTTAAAAATAATATTTAAACATTTCATAGGTAGCAACAATGTATTAAGGTGCTGTAAATTCATGAAGTCGATAGCTATGAGGGGTTTAAGCAGTTTATCTCATAAGCAGCGATTTACTTATAATTACAAAAAATAATATGACATTTCTAAGACTTTTAAGTACTCGTACACATTTAAGGAATTAAAAATATATTTTGGCATTCAAAAAAAATCAAACATACCACTTAATTTCACCTTTATAACAGTTTTTCTCTTTATTCACTGTTATATTTGTCGTGAAACACATATCATAAAATAGAAAATTTTAATACTCATACATTGACGGATTATATTTTTATTTAATAGTGAACATTATTTTATTATTGGATTTTGTACGTTTTTACGAGATGCACTTGCTTGATTTAAGTGAAGAAATTGAACGTATTCAACCTCTGAGCTGACAGCGCCTTAATCTGTCCGCATCACGACAAAAAATAACAATAGATTTATGAATGCCTCGAATGAGGCTTGCTGATTCGGACAGATTAGGCCACGTTTTTGTCATGGAAATGATTATTATCTCATGACATAAGGTAAAACTATTTCTTGTTTCTTTTTTAGAACATCTACTCAAGGTCTCCAGGTCCCTGATGGCTCTCTGATGGTAACCTAATGACTCATACATATATATATATATAAGGTATTTGTTAATTAGTGCACAATATTGAACGGGGTGGTTTGGTTCCGATAACTGGTCATGAAAGTGAAAGCCGTGCGATTCTCTAATGATTCGTCGATGCGCTCGTCGACGAGCTCACCGATGTCAAACACTTTAAGAGATATCTCCCTTGTGCATAAGGTTGCTCTTCCAAATTTCTTTTCATCTCGTCATTTGTTTCACGGATCTTGTCAAAGATGCAACGATGTTTGCTCTTAGAGAATTACACGGCTGGTCGAATAGACATGTTAATGCTCACATATGTTTGAACTGTGTGGGGATCGAGCCACGAAGTCACGAGTGAAATGAAAATACTACACACCCAGGCCCAGATCAAACAGACGTGTTCATGCACACAAATGTTTGACCTGTCCGGGGATCGAACACGGGGCTAGCAGCACACACGGCAGGGTTGCTACCAACTGCGCCAATCGGCCTGTCAACTTAGGAACTTATCTAAATTAGACTGAAAAAATCTGCGTATTTGGGACAGGATTCGTACTTTCGCTCTCTCATAATAATGATGTGGAAAATAAAGTTGTCCCTTTTGATTATTATTTGATTTGAACTGTATACCATTTAAGTGCATGAATTATTTAACAAAAATGATTTAAGTACATGCTGGTTGGCGCAGTTGGTAGCACCCCTGCCTTCTGAGCCGCTGGTCCCGGGTTCGATCCCCGGACAGGTCAAACATTTGTGTGCATGAACATGTCTGTTAGAGCTGTGTCTGGGTGTGCATATGTATATAAGTATGTATAACAGTCATCAGGTTACCATAGCACAGGCCTAGTTTGGGAACTGAAGACCTTTGTGTGGATGTTGTTCCATATTATATTATTATAGATTTCAATTATAAAAAGAACAGACATATCATGTTATGTATTTCAGCGGTGTATTTATGTTTATCATGGTATATGCGAAATGGGAATATGCTATTTTACATATTGCAGTGGTTACATATGGCGCAGGAGTTTTGGAATAACCGCCCGTAGAAGGAATAACCGCACGCAGTTCTCGTTTGTAATTACAGGAACGTAACTCTATTTTAATGATGACCTGATGCTAATGGTAAGTTTTTGTACTAAAAAATTAAGAGAATAATTAAAAAAATATCTAGAACATGTATTTTAAGGCTTGTTGTTGTGTGTTGCTTGTTGTTTAAAAATGTAAAATAATGTAGTAGATAATTTTTAATTTTCAGGTTCTTATTAACCACACGTCGCAATTCCTAAAAAAGTGGTACGATTTCTCATTTTTTTTTATTAATAACTAAATATGGCGACTGAAGATTAAGTGTGATAATGAAAACCATGATGATATAGAAAGATTGAACAAAGTTGTTACTAAATGTAATATATTGAGTACTTAGGATTGGTACAGTAAATATTGAATGAAATAGTCAAAACCTTGCATACATTCATCAGATAACTATGAAGTATTATTTCAGGCCTTTTCCAGGCAACTTGTGGGGCAAGAAATATACTGCATCGATGCCAATATATATCTGTAGGGTATCTTCCTGGGCTGCAGTTAAGCACACTGTATATTTTTGTAGATAATTTCTAGTCGAGATATTGTGCACTGCCGTGTTAATAACGTCGAGAGTAAAATAATATATAATATACATGATTTATTCCGCTTATTTGAATGTTCAATAAAGTTTCACATAAAAACAAACTCACTGCAGATCGCTAGGAGTAGGATGCGGCACATGGCGTGGTCACGTCTCGTTGCACTCTCAATATTAATTGTTAATAATTTCCTTTCGCAGAACACATATAGAGATCGCGGCGTACAGCACGTATGTTAGCCCCGACCCACACTCTGGCATGCTTTATTAGATCTTTACGTGCTAGTGTTTTGTGCGCAGATATGACCGTCAGCACAACCTGTCCTGAGCAACTTTTTGCTATTGTCCATTTTTGCGGTTTTTGCACATTAACACTGAATAGCTTGATAAGAATGTTTATAGCCTATATATTATATATTAGTGGTCAAGGGAAATAAGATAAAATATTATGATTTTTGACATACTGCTACAACTTTAGAGCTTCTTAAAACATTAATAAGCTTAGATATAAAAATCTCTGGTGAATATGAGTATGAAGAATTAATGAAAGGTATTTTTGTCTTATACACTACAGAGACTAGGTCCGTACCCTTAGAATATTAAACATTTTTTGTATATTACTACTCTGAACCCCAAGTATCTAATGAGACTTATAGTCTAACGGCCTTACTTATAAACGTTGCTTAAATTTAAATAACGTCAGTTAGTGCGACGCAGAACATTTTTCCTTTGCGCAGTACTAAATAACGTCATTTAAATTTAAGCAGCGTTCATAAGTAAGACCGTATGTGTGAGTCCAGTCATACATACAATTTTTTTCTTAGTTTGATCATTACAGTAATTTACAAGTAACACGCTATTATACGATTTAAAAATAGCATTTTATCTACCTGCCATCGAGACCGATCTCGAGAATTAAAGGTAGTGCACCATAGCGGGCTATTAATTTATTCTTTGTGTTGATAGAGGCACATTATTTATGTATTTATTTACTATACAAAGTTTCACAGCTAATACTAATTAATAATTTGGTACCCAGTAACTCGGCCTAGCTCCGCACTGTCCGCAAGTCCGCTCCGCAATACTAGCTCGCACCCGCGCTCCGCTGCCATTGACGTGCGGAATGTATCGGTGCATTGACGCGGAGCGGTACGAGCGAGTATTGCGGAGTCGAGTTGCGGACAGTGCGGAAATAGGTCAAGTGTTCGCGGCGAGTCATTTATGCTGAGGGCGGTCACTTCAGTTACTACATACGCGAAATATTACGAAAAACAGACTTGTTATCGACACAAAAGTTGAAATATTACTACCTCGCTTTGCTTGAGGAAGAAGGCTGGACTCTGAAGAAACTGAATTGCTTATAACATACTATATTAATAATTCTGTAAGAAAACATAGATTTTGGTTAAGAAATCATATCAAGTATTGTGCACGATTAATATAATGTTTTTTTCTGATAAAGAAACTTTCGAAAATTATTATAGAGTTTCGCGAACTACTTTCCATGAGCTGCACTCTCTGGTGCAACCATATATTCAGAAACATGACTCATGCTGCCTCTCTCGCTCCTCGGACTCGCTCCGCTGTTCCGCACTGCTACCACGCGCCGCTTCCGAAATGTATGAATTTTATACAATGCTATTGGTTAACCCGTCCGCATCAGCGCAAAAAATAACAATAGATTTATGAATGAAACTTAACTCGAATGAGTCTTGCTGATTCGGACAGATTAATATTTCTCCGTTTCTCCCATTGAGTTAGAAGTAAGTCAATGGTTATTTCGCTCCGCAGCCTCGCTCCGCGTCAATGGACAGGCAGCCTTAAAGCCGTTAGGAAGGTTTACGTGGTGCGATCTCCCTGTGTTATTAGTGTTTACATTGTTTTTTTTGCTTTATTGTATCAAGAATGAATATTCATTGTAAAATATCCTTTGAAAAATATAATTTGAAATGTAACAAATATTAATACATAGAAAACCTACTTCAACATTCAATATATTACTTTAAATTTGAAGGCTTACTTCAAATTTAAAGTAAAGGCGTGAGAGCCCATTCTATTCCGTCAAATAATTTACTAAAAGTTGTGAGACATTCTACTAGTAATATGAATTGCTGCGTAATTTGTAAGGTACGTCGCCATGTAAAAAAGTTGTATGTGCCTTGTTCTAAGGGTTAGAGCTCGTAAGGCTAGTACTTTAGAGAGATTGCCGCGGAACGGGTCCCGGAGAACGATGTCCGAGTTGACCCGCTCCGGCGCAGACGACCGGGGGACGGAGACGATTCGCACGTCTCCTCCGTGCCCCGTAGTGGGGTCACTGGCGAAGAGTCAGGGAACTCTTCGTCGGCTTGCACGGCCCTACACGTCAAGGGGGTGCATGGCCTTGGTGAGCACAGTCTAGCGTGTCCAAATAAAAGTCATACAAAAGTGAAATATCGCTTAAGATACGACTATTACGGAGTATCATAGCCCATGTGTTTAACACGTAGCTTCGTAGCTGTCGACCTTTGATTTATTTCGGAAATCCAAATGCTTAAAGAATATCTTTTATACAGATTCTATAGCGTGCTCATAAATAACATATTGTGGATTCCAGACTGGGCTACAGTATTCAAGCACACTACGGACATAGGTGAAATATAATACTTTCAAGCACGGCTGACTAGTGGAAGATTTGCTGACACATAATAAAAACCTATTTTTTATACGCTGGTCGACAATGTACTCAATGTGAAAAGATAACGTCAGTTATCATCCAAAGATACACTCATCAACACTGTCTAGGGATATTTTGTATTTCTTAAATTTTTTGATAAACTATAAATATTTTGTTCAGAGAAGTATATATGGAATGAAACCTCAGTTAATGACCAACTTAATTAAATAAATAAAAAACATTTTAGATAATCAAATATTTAAATAAAAAAAAAATAACAAAGAGACTAAAAATGGCGCTAAGTCTACGAGTGAAATTAATTAATAAAATTAATAATTTTATTAAAAATAACAATAGAAAGTTAGACATTTTAACTCTTAATAATCAGTGTTGCCACCCCTCACGTTAATTAGAGTTCGGCATCGGTTATTCATACTGTGAATTAAGGTGTCGATGTCTTGCTGTGGTATGCGTTCCCAGGTTCGTTGCAGGTGCAGGCAAAGTTGCTCTTCTGTGGCCAGATTTGGAGGGAGGGCGTGCATAGCCCTTCGCTGCAACATGTCCCACGCATGTTCGATGGGATTCATATCGGGCGACTGCGCAGGCCATCTCATTACCGTGACGTTGTTGTCTTGAAGGGCGGCTGATACCAGCCTCGCCGTGTGTGGACGGGCATTATCATGCATGAGTACGAATTGGTGGCCGATTTGCACCCTATGCGGAATAATGACAGGTTCCACCACCTCATCACGGTATTTCTGAGCATTCATGTTGCCTCTTACAAAAACGAGATCGGTTCGCGCGCCTATACGAATTCCCGCCCATACCATGATCGTTCCTGCTTGGTACGAATGAACCTCTTGTGGATGCCGGAGACGGCTTTCCCTGCCTGGAACTCTCCAAACGCGTGTTCTTCGCGAATCTGGATGAAATCCAAACCGAGACTCATCCGTAAAGAGCACTGTCGACCATTGTTCATTATCCCATAACACGTGTTCATGGGCCCACAATAGTCGCCTTCCGCGATTGCCACGTCACAAAGCAGGAACACGAATTGGCCTGCGAGAATGAAGATTAGCTTCATGTAGCCTTCTTCTGACTGTTTGGTCGCTAACCAACAGCTGATGCTCCTGTTGGAGCCTCTGTACCATTTCCATTGCCGCCAGAGTAGGTTCTCTCCTGGCGGTATTTTGGAGAAAACGGTCCTCTCTAGGGGTGGTCATCCGAATTCTGCCAGCATGCCGTTCCGCCACTTCTCCAGTATCACGATAACGTGACCAGAGCCTTGATATCACATTCTGGCTGGTGCCTAGAGTCTCCGCAACAACGTTTTGGATAGCGCCAGCTTCCAACATTCCTACCGCTCTTATCATCTCGTCTCTCGTCAAATGTCGACGTTGCATGGCACCAAAGAGATGACACAAACATTAAAAATCACTAAAACAATTGATAGCGTTAGTTAATTAATGTTTTTCTAAACAAATCTCAACACAAAACTAGCACTGCTAACTGAATCAAATGCGTGTTCCCGCGTTTTCTTTTGTTTTAATAAGTTTTAGTTTTTTTTTCAATGTCAGTTTGAAAATGGAACAAGGAGGTTTAATCCCACATATAAACTTTTTCCTAATTCTGAGTAGTTTTTCTGAAAACTAAAGAAATAAAAATAAAAATCTAATATCCCTAGACAGTGTTGATGTGTGTATATTCCAAAGTCTCTAACATTGAATTCCGCTTAAATTAACACGTTATTAAGGAAACGAAATTGGACAGTTGCTATAAGTCAGGAAACGTAACTACGTTAAAAAATGTCCCAACAAAAGTCGCGTTCAGTACGTCATCAGTCGGACAATTTTCTTGCAAGCGAGCACACTTCAAACCTAATTCGTAATTCTTCTAATTCCTCAGCATACGACTCCTAAAATGAAATTGGCGGGCCATATATGTCAGCTTGAAAATACAAGATTGAGAGATATATTCACAGAAAGATGTGGACCTGTTTGGATGACGAAGGCGAGAGAGAGAGAGACGAGTGGAAAGTCTTAGGGGAGGCATACGCCGCAGAGGCAACTTCTACAAATAATTAGGTTATTTTATATAGAAATATATGTTGCTCATCTGTTAATTTGTAGTAGCAATAAAGGTTTATTTATTTATTAATTTTATTTATATCATAGATGGGAAACCAATTTTTTGGATAGTGGTGGTTTAAGAGGGTGAAATGGAGGGGTGAAAGTTTGTATGGAAAGTTTTGTGTTTTCGAACATACAGTGGTGAAAATTAGCATTTGGACAGTTTAAAATGACGATTTCAATATTTATTGACAGGTCTGACTAGGGGTGTAACGGGGTATTTTTTTTTCAAAAGTTCTTTGTTTTTGGACTTACAGTGATGAACATTGATAACTGAATAGGTAATTCTAAATAAATAGTGATGCTTACAATATTTTTGTCAGGGATGACTTAAGAGGATAAAACGAGGGATGTAAAAACTACTACATATTATAAACTGTAGAGGTCAAATTTCTGTACAGTCAAAACTATGCTAAAAACCGAGTCAGGGGATGTAAGGAGTGAAAAATAAGTTCAAATTGTTTGTTTCTCTCTATGTTTGTCTGTCTGTTTGTACGGGCTAATCTCCAAAACGAATAGACTGATTTAAATTAAATTTCGTATGGTGGTAGCTTATATCTCTGATCAATATATAGGATATTTTTGATCCCGGTAAATTAAAGAGTTCCCGTGGGATAATAAAAAATCTGTAATTACCGTATCCCGCGAGGCCACGCGAGCGTAGCTGCTGGCGGGTCAGCTAGTACCGGTATATAATTTCCTTCCTCGTATCTTAATAAGACATTTTAAAAAATATGTTTAATCCACCTTGATCCCATTTTAACGAGTAAGTACTGCATTAAAATTTGTTTTGTATCACGAAAAATAGATCTCTCTAAAGCATCTAGTTATGTAGGTAGAGCATCCCACACCGATTCTCAAACTTTTCCATTATTTGTGGGGCTGCGCTTGATCTCATCAAGAAATATTGATCGGACAGGTAGCAAAAAGCTGTATTTAAAGCTTGTAGCTGTATAAAAGTAAAATGCAATAATTTCTATAAGAAAATTGGTACCCGTTTACATACTTGTGCAATTACACTAATTATACATATATTATATTTTTAGTCCACATCATTATTATTAACAAGTGGACCCGCCAGCGGCTTCCCTCGTTTGGTTTTGTAATTAAAAGAATAACTCACACACAACTAAGAGTTATTCTTTAAAGTTCAATTTCTTTTTTGTCTATGTACCGATTGGCATGAAACTAAATGTTAAGTGAAGCTTACCACAATATATTAGTGAAAACCACATCAAAATCGGGTAAGCCGTTTCCGAGATTAGCGTGCAAAACCCAAAAACAGACAAAATTCTGAAAATCGTGTTTTTTTCATTCTGTTTTCGTTTATAAAAGTCCCAATAATAATTTTCTCATATATCTCATACCCAAAAAAATCCTTATATCGCGTACGCTGCGGAATCTATTGACAATAGAGCAAAGTGATGTACTACAGTTTTACAGAGGGCATCAATATATACATTAAAAGTATGCATCACCATATGTCTAACTGTTACAGTTATGTCACAATAACTACTTATCCATGTTAAAATATGCAATAGTAACGTAGAAAAATCCTTATATCGTGTAGATATCAAAAAAGAGGATATCAATACAACACAATACAATACAAAAGAGTTTGCGAGTAACATTGTCTAACTATTACAGTTATGTCACAATAACTACTTATCCATGTTAAAATATGCAATAGTAACGTAGAAAAATCCTTATATCGTGTAGATATCAAAAAAGAGGATATCAATACAACACAATACAATACAAAAGAGTTTGCGAGTAACATTGTCTAACTATTACAGTTATGTCACAATAACTACTTATCCATGTTAAAATATGCAATAGTAACGTAGAAAAATCCTTATATCGTGTAGATATCAAAAAAGAGGATATCAATACAACACAATACAATACAAAAGAGTTTGCGAGTAACATTGTCTAACTATTACAGTTATGTCACAATAACTACTTATCCATGTTAAAATATGCAATAGTAACGTAGAAAAATCCTTATATCGTGTAGATATCAAAAAAGAGGATATCAATACAACACAATACAATACAAAAGAGTTTGCGAGTAACATTGTCTAACTATTACAGTTATGTCACAATAACTACTTATCCATGTTAAAATATGCAATAGTAACGTAGAAAAATCCTTATATCGTGTAGATATCAAAAAAGAGGATATCAATACAACACAATACAATACAAAAGAGTTTGCGAGTAACATTGTCTAACTATTACAGTTATGTCACAATAACTACTTATCCATGTTAAAATATGCAATAGTAACGTAGAAAAATCCTTATATCGTGTAGATATCAAAAAAGAGGATATCAATACAACACAATACAATACAAAAGAGTTTGCGAGTAACATTGTCTAACTATTACAGTTTTGTCACAATCACTACTTTTTCACTTTAAAATATACAATAGTAACGCCGGTACAAACTAGGCCACATTATCTACTCGAACGAGGAAAACTACATAACCGGCTAATTAAATTCTTTCTCCAGTAGATAGCTATATTATGCCTGAGTAACATACGCTCTATTTGATTCATCATCATCATTCATCACCGCGCGGGTGAAACCGCGGAGCGCATAAATAAAGATATGTGTCGAGCCCTTCCTAACGCAAATAAATTGTCGTAGGCAGTTCCCGAATGATTTTCTGAGTTGACTGGCACATTGCTGCGAGTCATTTAGATGGGGTCATCATATAATTCCTTTTAGTCATACGGTCAAAAATTCTGGTATTATCGATTAATGTTTTACATGGCGTCCACTAACTCAAACCAGCCGAAAGTTGTTCGGCACTTACGTAGACTACCTAATTTTCTACCTTCTACTACTGAGATAGCGCTCGCACAGTCTCTCTTATCACCGGTTTTTTATAATGCTGACGTCAGCTATCTTTATATTTCAGAAGACCAGCTTAATAATCGTGAGCGTCATCAAAATGTTTGTATTTCAGGTTCATATTGGGCTCGCGCAAATACAACCAATCACTGGATACTCTCGTGATTCAATTCTAGACTACTTTTTAATGTTATTTTGACGGTTTAATACGAATATCTCGACCGGTTTCGTGAATTCTTCATGGAGTACTTGCGCACCCGGCTGCGTTCGCGGGAGTACTTCGTAGTTAGTCTAGACTACTTCGCCTGTTCGTGATTTAAAGCTTGCACTCTAAGCAAACACTAACTTTGCTTACTTGTTAACCAAATAACTATTTTCCTCAATAAAAACAAAAAAATATCCAATAGTAAAAGAAACAAAAACATATAGGTAGTTTTCCATTCTGAATCATTAACCGTGTGTTGTCTTGAACTGTTTTTATATGTATTTTTATTTACCAAAAACTTCACAGCATTAAATAATGTTATTTATAACTAATTACTTACATACCTATAATCTATAATTGGGACATACCGAACCTAAACTTCGTAAGCATAAATTATTTAAATTTTTAATAAAAATATAAAAATAAATTATTCAAAGGTAATAACGTAGGTATTATGAGTAAGTTATAATTGCAAAAATGTTGGAACGTGTTTTAAACTTGGTATAAATAAGCTGAATTATTTATGTATAAACGACGTCAACCACTCGTACATTGACACTCTGTTCCGTAGTTAACGTATACGTAGTTATTTGATTAGGTACCTTTTATGAGATAAATATGAGTTTCTGATTAAGAAACCAAAGCGAGCTAGTGTTACTCGCAGATTTAAAGATCAATTGCTTAAAACAGTTTTTGATGGATCTATAAATATCATGTAATCCGGTTAAACAAGCCAACATTTTTTATGATCAGATGTTTAATTCGCACAAATGTTAATAAGGAAGCCAGGTAATAAAAAAGTTTAGTCGAACATTTCCTGTTATCTCATTAAAGTTTTTAAACAGTCGGTTGGCATACCACGCAACTTGGCCGTTGGTGGGTTTTCTCAGTAGAAAAAATATCCTCAAAATTAAGAATATCCCACCGCGCGGGAAAAGGCGCTGGTTCGAAGTTTTGCGAATTTGAGGTTGTAAATTCAAGGGTACCTAAGCAGGAAGATATCTCACAAATGACCAGGGGGGCTAGTACATTTAAAGCTCATTATGCTAGTACTTACATAGAGATATTTCTCTTCTCCGGTCACAGCCAGCCAAGGCTGAATGGTAGATGTTCCTGAAAGGGACGCGGTCGCGAACCCTACACACGTGAATAGTTCCACCGACACAAAAGTATATGTATTTTGGATGATCACTTCAACAGTTCCTCAACGTAGATGTTTTTGATAGTTCCTCCTACACGGAGCACATTTACTTCCGATTGTTAGGTTATTAAATATGGGATGCGGCGCGGCGATGCGTGTGCAACGAGTGCACTCAATCGTGGTCGATCTGCGACTGTTTTCTTCAGGTCTACCTCCAAAAAATCTCTATGCACGTTTAAGTTGATAATGAGCAATAAAAAGAACCATCCCCCCGGCCTTCAGGAGATAAAGATGTCTCCTGAATCAACAAGAAACAAGGGAAACTAATCAGTTCCTATGCGAAATAAGGTAGACGTGAGAATGAGCTATCTAGCATGATGCATAGATAGGGCAAAAAAAAAAAATGAAGTTAACTGTAACTTCTTGCGGATGCGATGCGAAAATAGTTTAACCGATAATTACGGTGAACTCTAAAAATAAACAAATAATAATGAGATAAACTACAACTAGGGGGTACACCTGAAAAGGTGTGCGGAAAACATAAATAAAATTATTGAGAGGGTAAAACACAAAGTTTTACCACGGGTCTGACGTAGACTCCAGTTTTAGTGCGAACCGTCACAACTCTAACAATTCCATCTGAAGCCATATGGACTTCTTCTACAATGCCTAGAGGCCATTGCAGCGGCGGAGAATTATCAGTTTTAATAAGGACTACCATTCCTTTTGTTACTGGGTTTGATGGAGTGTTCCATTTAGCGCGCGCTTGTAAAGTATTTAAATATTCTCGTCTCCATCGATTCCAATATCTATGGACGATTTGATCAATTAAATGTTTATTTCGTACTAAATTTACCGGCATGGGTTGGAAATGAGTTTCTGAACGAAACGACTTTAATGGACCAAAGGTTAAAAAGTGCGCGGGCGTTAGAGCTTCAGGTTCAGCTGGGTCGGAACTCAACACAGTCAATGGGCGTGAGTTCAGTACAGCCTCGACCTGAGTTAGGACGGTTAGTAACTCTTCGTAAGTTAGTAATATGTCGCGTAAAGAGCGTTTTATTAACATTTTGACGCTTTTAATGCACGTTTCCCAAGCACCGAAATGTGGCGAATTTGGCGGCAGCAGATTCCAAGATACACCTTGAACAAGCGCTTCCTCACCGAAGGATTCGCAGAAGGCTTTGGATTTAATAAATCTACTTAGCTCATCGAGGTGGGCTTTAGCGCCAAGAAAATTAGTACCGTTATCCGAAAATAATTCGGTACAATTACCACGACGCGATATGAAACGGCGGAACGCGCGGAGAAATGATTCTGTAGTCAAGTCTACGGCAAGCTCTAAATGTACGGCGCGGGTAACGAAGCAGGTAAACAAGCAAATGTAAGCCTTCACTTTGCGGGCACCGCGGTATCTACTTATTAATATATTCAGGGGGCCACCGTAATCCAGTCCCGTTTTTTGAAAGGGCAATGCTTCAATTACACGGGGTGCGGGGAGGTCTGCCATGAATGGAGCCTCAGAACGCGGATTGACTCTAAAACAGCTGTTGCATAGACGAAAGCGTTTTTTGACGGTACTACGCCCAGCAATAATCCAATATTTTTGTCTTATCAAAGACAATAATAAATGCGGACCTGCGTGTAGGTATTTAAGATGATAATAGTCAATTATAAGGTTTACAATATGATCCTTTTTTGGTAACAATATTGGATGTTTGCTGTCGAAGTCGAGTGTAGATTTCTTCAATCGTCCACCGACGCGTAGTAAATCATTTTTCAGAAACGGAGAAAGTGGTAGCAATGATTTAGAAACGTTGCGGTTTTTGAAAAGGGCGTTTATATCGTCTTTGAAGTATTGTTGTTGCAGAGCTTTTATTACAGCTACTTCTGCATATTCCATATGTGAAAGTTCAATGCGATTCGAACGCGGGATTTTTCCTAAGAAGCGGTATAAATAAACTACGATGCGAAGAAGCTTAGACCAGGACGACACTCTCTGGGCCAGCGCGCAAAGAAAGTTAGGCGGTTCATCAGTGTTGATGAAAACATTTGTTTGTTTTTTAATTTCTAATAATTTATCATCAGCGACAGAATCGAATGTAAATCTGCGGATAGGCCACGTATCTACGTCATCGCGAGCCCACGGTGGGCCGTGGAGCCAAAGCGGGTGGTCAAGTAGCTTTCGTGGGGTAGTTCCCCTACTTAGAATATCGCTGGGATTTAAAGATGACGTAACATGAAAAAAATGTTTAGGATCTAGATTGTCCTGTATTTGCGAAATGCGGTTTGCGACAAATGTGTCAAAGCGATGCGGGGCAGAATGAACCCAGTGTAGGGCCACTGTTGAATCAGTAAATGCATAAATATCATCAATATGACAGCGGGTAGAAATTGTGTCAATGACAAATCTACATAATTTCGCCATTAATAAAAGGGCGCAGAGCTCCAGGCGAGCTAAGGATACGACCTTTAGAGGCGCGACTTTACTTTTGGCGCAGATCAGATTGACTTCGTTAGGCTTAGACGCGGTCTGTATGCATAGGTATGTCGTGGCACCCATTGCGCGAGTACTGGCGTCCGCGAAAGCTAAAAGAATGACACGACATCCGGGTACAATTCCTAGAAAACGCGGTATTTTAAAGTTTTCTACGGCCGGAAGTTCAGACAAGAAGTGATTCCACGCGACACAAATATCATGTGGCGGTTGGTCATCCCAATCGATCTTAGCGATCCAAAGCGCTTTGATTAAAAGTTTTGCGTATAAAATTACAGGTGCACAATATCCGTTTATATCCCATAATTTGGCTATAGTCGAAAGCATTAATCGCTTAGTGCATTTTGTTTGCGGATTAAATTTAAGTGCTATCGAAAAATCGTCTTCAATTGGAGACCATATAAGGCCAAGAAGTTTCAAATTATCCTCCGCATCAAACTCTAACGTCGAGTATAACCGGTTTTCGGGCGGGATTGCGTTCAGCACCTCAGTGGAGTTACTCATAAATTTTACTAACTCGAAACTTCCGCGTTTGAATAAATCTATTAAGTCGCGAGCTAACTGCACTCCCTCGGCGGTCCCTGACACTGACGTGCCTAAATCATCCATATATAAATCATTAGACGCTATCATGGACGCGAGTGGAAGGTCAGTTTCGTCATGAGCGAGTTGTTTGATCGTTCGCATAGCGATATATGGCGAACAGCGTAGGCCAAAACACAAACGGTTATAACAATATAACGTCGCGGTTTTATCTTCGTCAAACTTATATAAAATATTTAAGAAGCGTCGATCCTGTTCACGAATACCAATATTTAAGAACATTTGTTTAATGTCAGCGGTTAAAGCGACAGGGAAAAGTCTAAATTTAATAATTATCGCGGTTAAATCGGCTTGTAAGTTTGGGCCGGAATGTAAACAGTCATTTAAAGATACGTTTTGATCTGTTTTCTCGCTTGCATTTAGAACAATGCGTAAGCCCTGCTTACGCCGTGGTGCGGTATGACGTAATGTTCGTCGGCGGTGGTTGTAGCGGGCGCGGGTGAAATAATACCATTTTTAAGGTAATCGTTCATAACCTGATCGTATTCATTTTTTAAGGTAGCGTTTGATTGACATTTGCGGTTTAAATAGGAATATCTACGCGATGCGATCGCTAATGAATTTCCTAGCTTAGAAGAAGGTTGCGAGAACGGCAACGCGGTGACATATCGTCCAGAGTTCTCGCGGTGTGTGTTCGATACATAAAAGTTTTCACATTCTAAGTCCTCCTTAGACATATAGTTTTTAGTTGGTACCGACTCAAGTTGCCAAAACTTGGAGACCAAAGTCTCGATTGATTCATCACTCGACGAGAAAAAGGCGCGGGAGTTATCTTTATTGTGACGCGGATCAGTCTTTGTAGGTATGTACGCAGTTGACCCCATGACCACATATCCGAAAGTAGTTTCTAACGCATCGGGGTGCCCGGGCGGTCCGAGTACCTTACCAGGCATTAATATCTCGGAAAATACTTCAGAACCAATCAATATATCAATTGGTCCAGGGACGTAGAACTGCGGGTCTGCTAAAGGTAAGTCCCCTAAGTACTTCAGTATAGCCGAATTGTCTAATTTACAACCCGGGAGATCGGTTGAAATAGTTTTCAAAACAAGTGGCTGAATGTGCAGGCAATAGTTTTCGTTATGACGCGAGAAAAGAGTTAAATCAGTTATACCAAATATAGTCTGCGAGCTATTACCTATTCCTGTTACTGATTTTTCAGAGCAATCATTAAAGACGCGGAGTCCTAACCTTTTACAAGCGTTTCGACTAATGAGATGATTTTGTGAACCGTTGTCTATTAATATTCTCACTTGACACACGGACCCATCCTTACACCTTACATTAGCGAGGGCGGTACCCAACAAAACATTCTGATATGTACGCGGGCGAGAACTGTCTTCCATACTGCATAAAGAAACGACATTCTCCTTTGGATTATATAAAGCTGAGTTTGGCGATGCGGACGCGGTAAACTGCGAAGCGTAAACATTTGCTTCGGTGGCGCCACGACTATGATCAGGCGCAGCAGTGGGGGCCGGCTGATAACGGGCCGGTACAGCGGGCTGACGATCAGCTGTTTTCGTTACTTTATTTGAATCAGAGAAATGTAACATACTGTGGTGCTTTGCCTGGCATTGCTTACATGTAGAAACAGAGCGACAAGTAGCCGTGGTATGTTTATTACTTAAACAGTTAATACAGCGATTTTGATTTTTAACAATCTTATAGCGGTCGCGAGGAGTCAACGATTGAAATTTTGGACACGAATAAAGCTGGTCGTGGTCCGACTTATCACACAACAAACATTTTATATTGTTGTTGTTGTTGACAACAAAAGAACGTGCGTTGTTCTTTGACGCGGTATTATTATGTACTTTTGTCTTTGACGTATAATCAGAATGTAATGAGTTGTCACCAGTGTTAGATAATACCTTGACGCGATCGCGAATAAATGTGAGTAAGTTTTGTAGTTTAGGTATATCTATGTCTCTGTTATCCATCTCGAAAAGACGCGCGGTTTCCTTATCAATGCGTTGAAGAGCGACGTAGGTTAAAACAAAATCGGATAGATCTCGTATTCCTAAGTTATTTAACGCAAAAAATGAGTTTGCGAATTGATCGACGAAACTTTCTAAGTTTTTTGCGGTAGCTGATGCGATCGGCTTCAACGAGAAAATTTGATCTAAGTATGAAACTGCTAAGCTACGTTTATCTTCATATTTCTTTATAAGTGCGGTATATATAGATGTATAGTTCTCACCACAGGGAACGATTCCAGTGAAAATAGACTTAGCTTTTCCAGTTAATTTACCCACCAAATAGTACATTCGTTCTGTATCTGTAAGTGACGAGTTAAGATGAACGGCATTTTGAAAGGTTGCGAAAAAGGGCGGCCAATTGAGGCGGTTGCCATCAAATTCACATAACTGAATTCTTTCTAATTTAATCGCAGGTGAAGTACGGTTAGTTTCCGACTTGACATCTGTGAGCGGTTTCTGAACGTTCGATAATTTGCGTTTTACGCGACAATAAATATCTTCAAAGGCTAACCAGCTTTGAAAATCAGGTTGTGCATCCTTATTTATTTTTAATAATGTACTATTGATATCGGTTACGACCTGTTGATATTTTGTTCGTATGTCCTCTAAGGTTTCAACGTTACACAAAAAAGTATCAAGGTTTTCGGGATCATTTAAATCATTACGCGAATTATCATAAATTTGTTGAATTCTTTGAAAGTATAATTCTCGTTGAGATTCTAATATTTTTAATTTCTGCTCATTAGCCATGATTATCTATCAATAGCTGCGCGGTGCAAGACGAAAGGTAAGGCGATAACAAAAGGTTGGGCGAGTGATACAATTGGAATGCGGTTATTCGTAGGTATATATATGCGACGCTGTGCTAACTTAATAAAAATTAAGTAAATTAATTGCGGTAACCAAGGAACATTTAGCGAATGGTAGTACTTGAATAAAAATAAGTATATTTTAGTTAAGAACGAAACGATTGAGTTGTGACAATGCGCATGAAAGATGGCGGCAGATTGCACGTGTGCAGACTTTTAAATTCACAAAAAAACAAATCTGGAGTACGAAGGACCATAAACTGGTGGGTTTTCTCAGTAGAAAAAATATCCTCAAAATTAAGAATATCCCACCGCGCGGGAAAAGGCGCTGGTTCGAAGTTTTGCGAATTTGAGGTTGTAAATTCAAGGGTACCTAAGCAGGAAGATATCTCACAAATGACCAGGGGGGCTAGTACATTTAAAGCTCATTATGCTAGTACTTACATAGAGATATTTCTCTTCTCCGGTCACAGCCAGCCAAGGCTGAATGGTAGATGTTCCTGAAAGGGACGCGGTCGCGAACCCTACACACGTGAATAGTTCCACCGACACAAAAGTATATGTATTTTGGATGATCACTTCAACAGTTCCTCAACGTAGATGTTTTTGATAGTTCCTCCTACACGGAGCACATTTACTTCCGATTGTTAGGTTATTAAATATGGGATGCGGCGCGGCGATGCGTGTGCAACGAGTGCACTCAATCGTGGTCGATCTGCGACTGTTTTCTTCAGGTCTACCTCCAAAAAATCTCTATGCACGTTTAAGTTGATAATGAGCAATAAAAAGAACCAGCCGTCAACACAGACCATACTGTGGCCGTCAAGCTCGTAGCGTCGGTGCGGCGTGCCCTGCCGTGCGGTTCTCTAATGATTCGTCGTTGTGCTCCTCGACGAGCTCACCGATCTCAAATACTTTGACATATCGCCCTTGTAAATAAGGTTGTTTTGCCAACGTTTCTTAACATCCCGTCATTTGTTTCACGGATGTTGTCAAAGATACAACGATGTTTGCTCTTAGAGAATCGCACGGTTGTCCACATTGAGTTCGACATAGTCACACATTTTGAATCATTCATAGTAAACGCTTCTCGGAGAACCGTCCAGCCGCTGTGTGGCAGGCTCAGCTTCTATGCCCTCCATAAACAAAAGAATCCATTAATTTGTCAGATGCGCTGAATGTGGTAGGCCCGATTCCGTCTACCAAACTTATCTGCTCCTACATATATTGAACGACGATTGAAGGAAAAGTCCGTTTTTAGAGAAGAATACTTTATTTAATATCTGTGCTAGAATTTAACAGATACACGACAGCCGCCATGACACACAAGAGAGATAAGACCAAAAAAAACCTTCACTAGTGTTAACAGAATATTATATTGCTTTTGTAAAGGTACAGCTGAAATAAAATGAAATAGTTTATTCTGTATAGGCCTACGGGGGCACTTACTAATTGTCATATTGCATTTATTATTTCTTATATGGACAACCGGATCGGAACGCGACCACTACTGAGAAGACCCGGCAACAAACTCATACATTTTTTTATCGCCAATTTCTTAATGTATATACTCGTAACTAATGTTCGTTTATTAGTACACGAGTAGGTAGATCCGGAGTGATCAGTCCCAAGCTGTTGTATCCTCCAAGTTATCCGAAATTTTGTAATACCCTTTTTGACTGAGTTTAGTTTTCAAATATTTTTTTTATTTACTCAAAATGTTGGTTCTCTTACAATAACTTACGTGTTATGCTTTAATGTACAGATCATCTACGTTGAACAATCTATGTTGAATTGAGTAATTAAAAATAAATCTAACGATACCTGTGCTTATTGTACAACTATAATAAGTGATAATAATAATATATGCAGGTCTTAGATGATAAGTTTTATCGCTCACAATAATAATAGCTTTACATATAGTAAACACAGTAGATGAATTATGTTTATCTCTAGTCCTCACGGTAGGATACCCTGAGTTTGTGAGGACTAGTTCACTTCCAGGGTGCTGGTGAGTAAGTCCACGATGAAGCACGTGAGCAGTGTTTATGTCAACGAGTGAGATAGTGATGAGTGCAGGTTGTATAAATAAGGGACAGGATAAAAAACAAATAATAAATTAGGCATTATATATGGAATAAGTATGAAGTGGAATAAGTAATTAGAAATAATAATGTATATTACGGATTTTATAAGACTATTAGATTTTTTCAATTAAATTTTGATTATTAGATGGTATTAATTAATTGTTTAATTGTTTTTATTTATAAATTAATTATTTTCATATGTTTATTCTTAGCAGATTTTCCGTGCTAGTATGATCAAGTGATAGAAGGTAACTTAATATTTTCGTTCTACATACGCGTGAGGTGTCATTAATTATATTAAGTGTCTTATTTAGCTGCTTGTAAATGTATGGCCCTAAATAGTTGTGACACTTCTGTCCTATCCTTCCAGATGTCTTTGTTGAATCCCATTTTGGTTTCCTTCTGGATCTGATAACGTTGGTGGTTACTAGAGCTGTTTTGTGAAAACGTAATGCAGTGGCCAAAATAAATAGCTGGCGTACCCTTAGTTCTTCGGTTTCTTTGTACAGTTCGTTAGTCGGGTATCGAAAAGCTTTTTTGTAAGCGACTTTAAGAACTGCGCGTTGTGCACGTTCAACTTTAACAAGATGTGTTACATATGCTGAACCCCATGAAGTTATACAATAATAAATAAGTGACTTACACAGTGCAGAGTAAACCATTCTTATTGTTTTTACGTCTGCTATTGCTCTAAGCTTTTTGAATATAAACAGTAACTTTCTTATGCGATTGCTAAGTATCTGTGTTTGTTTTGTCCAGGATAGAAGTTCGTCTATATATATGCCTAAATATTTAATGTCAGTGACTTGTTCTAATTTCGGGCAAACGTCGGTGCAGTGGTGTTGTGAATATATTGCACATGTGTGAAGTTGAATACATGGCGGCTTAGAGGGCGCGGAACGGCATGAGACTCTAAATGCAACAAATTTCGTCTTGTCAGCATTAAGTGTGAGCAAGTTGTAGTTAAGCCACTTAACAATCTTCCTTAGTCCCTCGTTAGTTATAGTGGAAAGCTCATTCCAACTCTTCGCATGGAAAATAATTGAAGTATCGTCGGCGAAAGAAAAAAGTTGAGCTTGGGGGATTTTAAGTTGACATAAATCGTTAATATATGTCAGAAATAGAGTCGGTCCGAGTACACTTCCCTGTGGAACTCCGAAAGCTACTTTCCGATAGTCACTTAAGTGCTCGTTTACTTTAACTCGCTGCCTTCGCTCTGTAAGGTATGACTGAAACCACCGTAATGCTATTCCACGAACTCCGAGGCTCTCCAACTTTTTTAAGAGTATAGGATGCGAGACGGTATCGAACGCCTTCGCCAGGTCAAGGAAGACGCCGATACATCTCTGACCTGCGTCCATTTTGCTGCCCACGAAGTCAGCTAGAGCAGTAACAGCATCCTCCGTTGATCTTCCAGCACGAAAGCCGTATTGATTGGGTGACAATATATTTCCTCTTTCCAGAAAACTCATGAGACTTTTGTTTACCACTCTCTCTAATATCTTAGATAGTGAGGTCAGTAGTGATATAGGTCGGTAGTTCGATGGCAGTTCTGTGTCCCCCGCTTTATGGATGGGGCAAACATTTGCATCTTTCAAGGAGTCTGGGAATGTACCCAATTCTAAGCTCAAATTACAAATAAATGCGATTGGGGCAGACAAAATGTGTTTAGCAGATTTAAATAACTGATTAGAGATGTTATCAGCACCTGGGGCAGAGTGAGATTTTAGGGAGACAATTATTTTAGAGATTTGGGTTGGGTCAGTTGGACCTAAATAAAGAGAGCTGGAAGGACCATGTTTAAATATTACTGAATTTGCTAATTCCTCCTGAGTAGTGTTCAATTTTAAAAGTATATCATTTGCTAAATTTTCTCCAATTGTAGCAAAAAAAATATTGACTTTATTTAAGGCCTCAATAGGATTAGGCAAACTTCTAAGCAGATCTGTGTTTTTAGTTTTTGCAGTATTAATGCTACATGCATCTTTTATCGACTTCCACAACTTTTTACTGTCATTAATATTCATTTTAATTAGTTTGGAATCATGTTCATTTTTAAGATTCTGTAAAAGATTGTTACAATAATTTCTGTATTTTTTATATTTATCCTGTGTAGTTTTATCATTTGGCTTCATTTTTGCTTTTAACTGTAGCGCATCTCTCCTTCTAATACATTTGATTAAGCCTGGTGTAATCCAGTTTTTTCGTATGTATTTGGAATTACGTATTAGTTTTACTGATTTATGGGTATTTATTATTTGGTCTAAGGTTTGCACAAAAACAGTAACTGCCTTATTCGGATCAGTGTGTCTATAAAAATCAGACCAGTCAATTTTGCTCAGGTCATTGATGACCTTAGAATAGTCAATTTCCTTTACCTGTCGACTCTCAGGACATATAGCGTTTGGTTTCTCAGCAATAGCAACAAGTGTGGCATCGTGGTCGGTCACATTATTGCAGCATACTATTGTTGTGGACTGCAGGGAACTTTTGATGAAAACATGGTCCAAACAGTTAGCAAAACGCGTTGGAAATTGATGGCCTGGTGTGTACCCATGATATGCAAGTAATTCGAGATACTGTTCAGCTCTGGGATCTTTGGTTGTCAGCTTAATGTCGATATTCATATCACCGAGTACAATACATGATCGACCTGTCATTCCGTCCAGTATTACTTCTAGTGAGGATAAGAAATTATCAATACCATAGGAAGAAGGAGATCTGTACACAGCCAAAATTGAGTATTTATTTGCAATATTGACTAAAAGGCCAGATGATTCCAACATGGAAGGTTCCGTAATGCTCAGTTGAATGCCAATTTTAGATAGAATGACAACACCATCATTTTGGTTAACATAGTGGGTCGTGAAAGCACAATTATAGTTGTTCAGCGAGACTCCTGTGAAGGATGAATTAAGCCAACATTCAGTTAGTATGATCAGATCAGGTAAAAAGTTAAGGTGATTGAGAAATATAACGAAATCATCAAAGTTTTTACGAATGCTTCGAATATTTTGAGAGACAATTAGAAGTTGTTGTTGATTTTTCTCGAGATCCAAATATATTTCACACATTTCTGGTACGAATGTTTGATGATTCGCGACAAAATTAGTGTTGTCCATGTCTTCAATAACATAGCGTCTACTATCCATATAATATAATAATAATTGATTTTACTGTGCGAGCGTTGAGACAATTACTAGCGTGCAACTTAGTGTTTAAAAATGTGAGTGATAAGTTTTTCATACTAATATGCGTATACGCAATTATAAGTAGATACAATGTACTATAATGAAGGGCGTAAGCAAAGTACTTTAGTTTGCATGGAACTTGCTGTGATTCGGTCGCGTGTATAGCAGGGGTTATTCTAATGTTTATTAACTTTACCGTTTGAAATGTGATTCGTATTGTGACTGATTTTCTGCGTATATGGGTGTTAATCATGTTGTAGTAGTGTACGAGTAAGTGTAATAGTAATGTAAGTGGTACATGACAGTACTTAATAACCGTATATTTGTTTATAAGTGAATATGATTTCGAGTGTGCACAAGTGGTGGTTGCAATTGTACGACATAATATGTACAAGTATAGTGCAATTTGATAATTCCTGTGAAGGTATGTCGTATTACGATTATTTATGGATTGTTGCATTAAAAATAAGCTAATATCAAAAAATAAAGAGCACGGGCCCATTCTATGTTCATACATGTTACAAAACATTATACATTTACATATTTTTCGCAACGCCACATATTTTTCTTCACATTTAGTGAAGGTACTCACATCAATAATTAAATTCTTGCCTGTTCCACAAAGCAAAAGAACAAAACATTTACATTTATTGTCATAAATGTAGGTAGAATCACCCATAGACATAATAACGTTTTTGAAACGTACCAAGTGTTCAATAAATATGCAAAACATTTCAATCCTACAATTCATAAACAATGCACTTATTATGTTAACACAACACAATAAACCATCCACAATAAAGCAAGGCTTGTCCATATTTTCTAGGTAAATCATTACATGAATATTGTCAAAATCCTGCAATAAGCACTCGGAATTACTATAGTATAGTTTGTACTTAGGTATTTTACACAGATATTGTCTGTGATAAATATAATTTGCTGACAGTATAGGTACTTCAAAGAGATATAGTTTAGTGCATTCAGGCTGGCAAATAATAGTATCCATAAACAGCAACAACATGATCCTGTCAGTTACCAGTGAAATTGAAAAACTGTTAAATAATTGTATAAGAATGGTTTACAGCTTAGAGAAACATCGCTCACAATGACAGGATACGAGTACCTTTCCACATATATCGTAACAATAATATACATATTTACATGATAGCAAACATTTTTATGTGCAATCAAAAGCCATATTACTGTATATAATAATATAGCATACATGGCACTTGCAATCCTGCATTTCATACATATATATTGCAGACTTTTCGTATCGTAGTATTCTGTGTGAGTGATGACGTATCCAATGGGTTTTTGTTTGAAACATCGTGGACAACTTTCTGTTATTTTCAATTCAAAAATATTTACAGCATTTGTATGGACAATGTTAATTAGATGCATGCAGAGAAGTGAGACATAAGTGAAATTATTTATTGAGTTATGAGTATACTCAACAATAAGTAGGTAGGTATCAATTATACAACTCGTTACATATTCTAGGTACAATAGACTAACGTGCATCAATAGATATAAAGCTATTATTATCGTGAACGAGTTTATCACATGGGGGATACAATTTACAGTATTATTCATACTATAACATGAGATTGTAGTTATAGAAATATGTGCATCTACGAGTATATGGACAATATCGATCCAAGATTCAGTAAATATCTGAAAAATACAATTTATTCCTAAAATAGCAAGGAAAAAAGGAGAATTTAATAAATACAATGTTTTAGCATTATAATAGTGAGATGAGATGACTGAACAGATTTCGAGAGATAGTTTTATGATACTAGTAGGTACACATAGAAGGCATTTATACCTACTCGCATGTATAATGGAATCACAGAAATTACAAGCAATTTGTATGTGGAATAAAAACCGTCATGCATTATTTCTTAGTGCTTCCAATTGAGCCTCATCCTTAACGAGAATATGTGGCATGCCTTCACTCTTCCGCAAATATATATTCCCGTTTGACGTCCAACAGTACGAGAAGTTCTGTGACTTGGCTAGGTCTCTTGCTAGGTAATGAAGTCTCCTAGATTTAGCCGTTAAGTGTTCTGAAATGAACAGCAATGTGGAAGTATAATAATTTTAATAATAAAAAAAAATTTATAATAATAAATAGTAATTTTAAACTTATTAATAGGCAAATCTCGCAAGCTAATACTTAACACCTCCCCTCAATGTAATATTTCTCCTTATCAAATTAAACAACACATATGAGAAAACTTGACTAACAAATGTTTTTACAACAGCTTTTTATAAACATATCCGCTATCTGACAATCATTTACATATTTTAATGTTAACTTACCACATTTGATACAGTCTTTAACAAAATTATATCTAATATATACATGTTTTAGTATTTTTATGCAGTCTGTACTAGCAATCAATAAGGCTTCTTGATTATCACAATATATTTTCTCTAGACAAATGTTTTGAGACGTTGACTCCCACGTATGCTGCCAGACTCGTATTCATGTTGACATTGATCCGGCAATGATACTTTGGTTATTACAAGTTAGTCTGTCATTGTTTCTCCCATCTGCCGTAGCTGATTCTGTATTTCCTGGATTTTAGAGAAGAAAGCAGACATTTGCATACAATTTCATATTTGAACTTAAAAAATCGTTGCTGTACTATATGTTTTCTTGTTTCAGACTTCTGTTCATACAAAGACATCAATCTTCGCCACATTTCAGCTGCACTATTGCACGAGATTATGTGTACCATCACTTCCTCAGTCATTCTCGTTACTATGAGAGTGAGCCTTTGCATCTTTGGTCTCCCCGCCTTTTATTTATTCCACTGGTTTATCTGATCGACCTTCAACCAAGTCCAACAATCCTTGGCCACGTAGTAGAACTCTCGTTTGAAATTTCCAGATGTTCCAATTCCGGGAACCCTCCAATTTCATGCCACTAATATTGTTTTCCATCGTGGAGCTTTACTTTCTCTTCTTTTCTGTTCGACTAACCTTCCTTGCTGCTGTAAGTTCTCCCGGCCCCTGTACTTAACGTGACCGTCGCCACGCGACCACGCCGGCACACCAGGTGTCACGTTGCCAAATTGACTGATGACTGATTTATTAGCCTGGGTCCATAACCTGAACGATGATTGAGGGAAAAGTCTATTTTAAGAGGATTTTCCGATTTTACTTCATTAATATCGGTGCTAGAATTTTAAAGATACACGACTTCTGCCACGACACACAAGACAGATAAGACTAAACAAACTTCACTAGTGTTAACAGAATATTAGATTGCTTTTGTAAAGGTACAGCTAATACTCAACATATATAATCTATAAATATGTCATGTACCTAGTGTACTTACTACATTGCGCTGCATGCTATATAATATTGTACGAGTAGCAACTCTCCGAAACTAAAAAAACTTATTATGTAAATGTACGCGAAAACAAACCTACAAAAAAAACCAGTGACGTGTCATGTACATTAAACGGTCGCGAATTCATTGTTCACAACACATCTGAATTACAAATTCAAACTAATTTATTTAATTAAGGCAGTAAACACGCACTTGTAAACGTCAATTGCAAATTTATGTACATTATACATAATATATATTTTTTATTATTCAAAGTCAAAGTCAACGTCACAATCATTTATTCAATTTAGGCATCAAAGACGCACTTTATGGACGTCGCGTTCCAAAATATATAGAGCCTACCGAGAAGAAGCGGCTAGAAACTCGGGGCCATTCTTATATAGATGTTTACAATGTTTCTACTTAGGTACTACAAATATTACATTTTATGGGTGGCAGAGTGACAGCTTGCCAGAAGTGGAGTATTCCAAGCATCTTTATCTTCTATATAATGTCAGACTTTATAATATGCTTTTTTATTAAAACGTTTTTTACAGTCAACTTGAATTCAAGCCCTCTGTGAGCTCAGTTATGTGTTCTGGGATTTTATTGTAAAAACGCACACAATTTCCTAGGAATGACCTATTAGTTTTCGCAAGTCTAAAACTAGATACAGCCTGTGATATAGCTATCCTATTTGTATTCCTAGTATTAAAAGGGTGGTGATCACTATTAAACTTATATTTATGTAATTTTTTACGAACATACATTATATTTGCAAATACGTATAAGGAAGGCAAAGTTAATATATTGATTTATTTAAATAAATTTCTCAATGATTTGGGGGGACCTATTTTGAATAGAGCTCGAATAGCAGTTTCTGTAGGATGATGGTCTCTATATCAGCCGCTGAACCCCATAGCAATATCCCATATGACATTACGCTGTGGAAATATGCAAAATATACTAACCGCGCCGTAGAAACGTCTGTTAGTTCTCTTATTTTAAGCCGTTTTTTTTTTATTTTATTTTTTCATAGCAAATCTTACAGCCTATATACATTATAGGTAAAACAACATTCTTGATCTCGCATAGATCGCACACTGTCGAAGAAAACGTCGAAGTCATTATTTTGTAAATATTTGTTAACAAATGTTGAAGTTCTTATAAAAAAAGTATTCTTCATGTAATTTGTCTTAAAAGAGGGGATAGCAAAAAGAGGGGTACGGGTATGTCTTGTACTTATCAATGATAGCGTTCGAAGCAGTATTTTGCTGAGTAGTTCAGCATTGTCAACTTTTGTATGTAGGATATTTAAAAAGTATGATATATCAGCTATAGTTCGTCTCGTTTCAAGCGGGAGCAGGTGATGACGTCTACATCGCTGCTCATATTCGTCGTCAAAGGATCTACGTCGATATTGCAGGAATCTTAGGAATTTACATTGAACATTTTCAATGCGTACGATATTGTATGTATAGACGGGGTTCCAAACTGAATAGTGCGGACGTAGGCACAATACAAGATTTTTAGTGTTTTTATACAGTTAAAAGGAGTACATATGCGCATAATGAAGCCGAGGGTTTGAGATGCTTTTGTCACTATGTTGTTAATATGCTCATTATATAATACCTAAATCTCTAATAGACGCATTCGTTCAATTTTCTTACCTTTTAGGACATAATCAAATTCATCATCATCATCAGCCTGTAGCAGTCCACTGCTGGACATACGCCTCTCCAATTGCAAAAACAATCTAATCAAATTCGGTTGTGCTTAATTTTCTAGAAAATGTTAAGATGAAACATTTGTCCACATTAAGGTCTAGCTTGTTGAAGCTACAATAATCACTTAATCTAAAAAGATCGTCCTGAAGGTTATTCGCGTCGCGGGCGCAACTTGTTGGTTTGAGAATTTTCATGTCGTCGGCGAAAAGGTAAAACTTTGAGTGTAGAAAACAAGAACTAATGTCATTTATAAATATTATAAAAATCAAAGGTCCTAACGATGACCCCTGCGGAATACCGGAAGATATATTAATCCACTCAGATCTGAAGCCATTGAGAACAATAGCTTGAGATCTGCGTTCAATACAGGAAGAATACCATCTAAACAAGTTACCGTGAATGCCAGCGGCCTGGAGCTTTAAAAGAAGCAGTAAATGATCAATTTTATCGAATGCTTTGCTATAATCTGTAACGATGGCATCAACCTGATCACCCAGGCTCATGTGGCTCACCACAAATTAATTTGTCAGCATCAATTTCGTTACTAATAATAGAAAATCCGCACTCGGATTTCCCGTGTCGCACGAGGTGTGAGTACACGTTACAAAGACCCGAGACGATACATCGTACGAACAGTTGCGGTTCTATTTCGGTATGGGATTACGTAGGCACACACGAAAGTCATAAACCACCGAGATGTCTTATATTATATTTAATTACTAGCGACTGCCCGCGACTTCGTTCCCGTAATATAGGCTCGGCCTTCGACCTCGCCATAATCTCCCTTCTTTCCTTGGGTTTTCTTTCATAAAAACCTAACGGCTCTTTAAACTGCTAAACAGAGACTGGAAGTCTTCATCAAAACTCAAACCCGAATTGATGTTGATAAGTAGCTCCAACCGACTAAACCTAGGTGTAACTCATATATACATTTATACATGTACATTTTAATAACATTTGTATGGGACCACCTCTAAAGTATGACCTTCCAAACAAAAACCATCAAAATAATTAATTTGTATGTTGAAATGAGAACCTCCTCCTTTTATGATGTCGGTTAAAAATATAACTGCTGCATCTGCATTGGCACGGTCACGTATACTATACGTTAGGCGGTTGACGTCAATGGTAAGTTCAGTAGAAACCAACGCATAAATAAAAAGTCACTTCCAAGGTTACAAATAGACAAGTTCGGTGATTGGTTTAAATTCAGAAGGAAAGCAG
The DNA here is from genome assembly GCA_917880725.1 of Selenia dentaria. Lineage (NCBI taxonomy): Eukaryota > Metazoa > Arthropoda > Insecta > Lepidoptera > Geometridae > Selenia > Selenia dentaria. The sequence continues at coordinate 30,602,243 of OU862895.1, read as the reverse complement.
GGATTGGTCCATGCGCGTGCTGCAACGTCGACGAATCGAACGATTTTTATTTCATATTTTAGTGTTTTTAGGTACTTTTACAATTTGAAGAACTAACTCTGTCTCGCGAAATACGAGTATGAATTACCTACATAAGTATAAGTAATAAAGTTTTTGTCTAAACATTTCTAATTCGTGGTCAACCATGTTGACGTCAAAATTATGAATTATGGTATTTTTGGTAGTTATAGGTACTTTTGAACTATCATGGTACCGACTTCAACAAGTTATTTCACACTTTTTAGTTTGAAGTCGGTTCTATTCCTTTCGTATAATTTTTATTTGTTGGGTAAGTTTTTAAACACAATTACATTTCCTGATTTATTATTTATTCGTGGGTAGAAACTGTATAGGCAGTCAGAATGCACGGGTGTAGGGCGCGCAACAAGCATTATTATAATTTCCACTTGAACTGCACGGCTATTATGTATCTCAGTTGCTCACAAATGTTGATTACGATCTTGAAAAATGGCGGCTCTATGTCAGTTTTAACAACTCCGTGAGCAAAAATGTTGGTAAGTTAATGACTGGAGCTGACAAAAGTGACATGCCGCCATTTTTTTCGATTTCAATCAACATTTTGTTAGCAACAGAGACACATACCTAATAGCTCTACCTGACTGTATAGAAAATATTGCAATACGATTCAAATTGTTTTGCTGACGCGTTGTGTGTGCCTTGTTAAAATTTTTATGATGTAAAAAACTGTATGTTTAATAACAAAACATTTTCATCTCCTGGCAATGAAAACTACTATTATACAAATGTTAAACGAATGTTTATTTTCAAGATACAAAAAATTATAATTATTAAATAATTATAAAATATAAAATATATAAATAATAATTTATTATAATTATTTTAAGACACGTTGATGTGCTTTAACTATGTAATGCGTGGAGTTTGCCATTGTTCTTATAACATATAAAACACAGGAGTACTCAAATAAATGTCAAATGTAAAATTTTTGCTATAGTAATTATTCGTACCCATTATTATTACCAATTATTATTATACCAATTATTCGTATCGTTCTTACGTACATTAAGTCGAGATGATGAAATCAGTCTAGCTGCTGAATAACTATTTTGATATTATAATATAATATAATTATAACATAAAATAATTAGATAACATCTATAGAATTAAGTCTATCTTAGTGTTCATTGTTTTTTCTTATTTGCTCTCCCACGTCCCTGAAAATGAAAAAAACTTGTATATTATCTATACTTATAATAAAACTGTAACGGGTCGAATTCTGTAAATTGAAGGCATTGTTTTTTTTGGAGGGCACTCTTTAATCGACTCAGATGCTAGAACTGTATTTTTATTCATATAATTTTTGTCTGTATTTTCTTGGCCGTGCATCACTCCAAAACTACTGAATGAATTGAAATGAAAATTTGCATGATTCGAGTTCATACTACGAGGTAGGACATAGGCTACTTTTTTCACGAAATTTAGCTTCCCTCTTCTTCCTTGGAAGGAAGGATGAAAGTCAAAATGTGTTCATAGTTGTAATTCATGAACGCGGTCCGATTTTACGCATTATTGTTTTGTTAGAAATCAGGCATGAATGCTCGGGACGTCGTGCCTCGGTGGCCTAGTGGTCATGGCGTCTGACACGGATATCACGGAGGACGCGGGCTCGTATCCTGTCCGAGGATGTGATTTTTTCTCTCAAAAATAGCAATGATCATTATACGAGTACATAATAATGTGCGCTTGTAGATACTTTACGATAGGTATCCACCCGCACGGTGCAGCCGCGTGCTCGGCGCCTTACGATAGGTATCCACCCGCACGGTGCAGCCGCGTGCTCGGTGCCTTACGCCTCTGGGGGCCAAGTCGCTTAGCTATTGAACCGCGTTATCGCAACTCAATTGCATGAAAGTGCGTTTTTGACAGTTTTCGTAAGACCGGTCGGGGTCCAGCGGCTTGCTATTGATAGTTTTAAACATAATTGATATGCTGTAAACTATTGAGTTGCGATTGCGATGCTACAGTGACATATAGGTACATCGGTAGTTCGTGACGCTTGTTTTTTTTTTGAGGCAAAGACAATGTAGATTATGTCGTTTTCTTTTTCATTAACGTATAAAAAATCTGTTTGTGGGATATTTTGAAGATGACTAGATAGTAGATAATTTAGACAAGAAAATGATAAAAAATTAATTATATATAGTATATATAGTAATTAGTGTGTTTTAGTTAGAAACCCATGTATTGATGTTTGGACTGATGCTTGATGGATGGAAGTTTTCAATTGTATTTCAGTGGCATCATTTGTTAGTCGTAGCACAGCCATACTCGTTACTCGTACGACAACGATGCAATTGCTATACAACTGCAATTGAGAGCTAGATCTAACAGACTACCGAATTTGACATTAAAGGTTGTTCAATCATAGCAGAGTGTGGCGATTGCTCAATAGCGAAGATAATTGGGGCCCTAAAGTGTGCAAATTGTCTTTCAAATGTTAAGAGTATAAATGTTCTTCAGATGGAACCGCGCAGCTAAGGTAGTCACTCGCGCGCACTGATTAGGAGAATATTTAGGTACCTCGCGCCGTCGGCTATGCGACCCTCTGTGACACATGCATGCGATTCTCCGCTTTAAAACTGTTTGAAAACTATCATTTCTTGAATATGTGAATCCAAATAAAAAGTCCTTTTCAGTGAATGAAACGGCCCGTCTGCGAAATTTATAGTGGAAGCCAAACAACGTGTCTAAAAAGGCCACATTGAGCAATTCCTTTCCTGAACTCCCGGCAATTCCTCTATTTTTAGTAAAACGGCTAGAATTTCGAGTGAATCATACGCAATTCAATTCAGCAGCAGATTCATATTTGACGATATTATAGCTACACGCAAAAAACAATTAATGAATGAACGAAAAAGTAAACCGGCACATTTATTTGCGTATTTTATTGCTATACATACATAAGTAATTGTACAAAATATTAATTTGTTTCATTGGATAGTAAAAATTTAAAACGGAAAGCGAAATGGTTTGTGAATGTTGTCATGGTCCACCACAGCTGGCAACGATTTGAATGGCAGGACTAGGTAGGTAGACATTTTTATCTGTCTCAGCAGAAAGAAACCAAAACAAAAACATCGCTCAAGAATACCGTATCACGAAACTTTACATGTGTGTGTGTGAGATTGGGTTTTTTTAGAGTAAAATTTTTAAATTATAATTTTAAATTGGCGAAAAATTCTGGACTACCAGGGTTACAATACTTATTATTGGAAACTTTGTAGTTTTAAAACCTCCACCAGGAGTAAAACTATTCTATAGAAGTTCCGACTGTATAATTTTATTGGTTTACAATTTTTGGTAGCAGTATAATAGCAGTTTTGTTATTTTGCATGGCAACCCAGACCTCAGAAAAATTTTCTATTTCAAAAGAAAATTGATACAACTATTTCATATTCCGTAAGTATGTCAACATTTTGCTATTTCCTAAATGCATAAACAAAAAAGGTAAATAATATAAGTATAGCAAGCTAATAATCACATTGAGAATGTGCCAGAGGTATGCCGAATCCACTCTTCACTCATGACAGATGTGCAAGCATGCACTTAGGTATGTGAGGTAACATTTTCAAGAGAAAAGCCATCCAACTTTGAAAAAAATAATTATAAGCTATTCTACAAAAAACATCAACGATGGCCCATCGGAAACTGTTTGAACTATGAAGAAAGTGCATATCTAATAAAAAAATATGTTGCTCACAGAGCGCGATGAATCTAAGGTTATGGTAATAATTGGCCATCAAATGTAAGGAATGGTTTTATTTCAGTGAATATATAAGCAAATTCAATGAGCCATAAAAGCGACCACAACCTTGCCCCATTTGAAGGAACCTAATTTGGTTCACTTCGATTAGTATATATAACTAATTTGGGTCACTTTGATTAGTATAATATTATTTACTCGTGCTTTTGAGAGTATGCTGTTAAGCAGGGAAGTACATCTTAATGGAATTGCCGTAGATTTTAATTATAGATCTAAATTCCATAGGGTCTGCAGGTGCTTTCAAAATACAATATTGTTAATATGGTTTTATGCCGATGCCGTGCTCGTATTAAAAAGTGATCTCTTTTAAAAATCTGTGTACGATAATTTTCCTATATTTATATTTCAGCCCTTAGATACTGAAGTAAATTGTCTCTTATGTATAACCTCATATTTTCTTACAGTTTACTATGATTAACGTAAATTGTATAGTGATTTGTCTAGTAATACCCGTGGCTTCGCATCACCTGGATAAACTAGTCTTAAACAAATTATTAAATAAAAATAAGAAAAAATGTAAACACAGTGCTGGGCATTGGGAACTCTTGTGTCGCGGGAGGCACGAACACTCACATAAACAAATCACAAACACCAGACACCAAACATTACTGCTAATCACACAAATATTTTCCCCGGCCAGGGATCGAACCTGGGGCCCTGCGCACCGAAACAAAGGTCTGCCCAATGAGCCAATAGGGCAGTCTGTAATAAATTAGGAAATTAACCGTCTCCGTTCCGTCAACGGAGTTTTAGTGTTACTGAAGAACAAATGTTTGATATTACCTTTAGAACAGGTTTTTCCTATAAATGAATCCCTCTAAAAGAAAATCCCTTGGTCATCGCATCACGCGTGAACGACTTTACCGGTTTTGATGAAATTAGGCAAGGAGATAGGTTATATCCCGGGGAAGGGCATAGGCTTTTCTTCATTATCATCATCAATCACCACGCAGGTGAAACCGCAGGCATAATAACGTTAATAGTGCATATATATTTATTAATATATATGTTATTGTTTAACATTTGATTATGTAGAAGTAACATAAATTCACCTGAGCTCAACATCAAGCTGTTCGTAAAACTGCATCACTTTCTTCTCTTCAGCTGTCAGATTACTCATCTTGTAGATCCCGGGCACAGCAATGTCTTGATACTCCAATCTTCCTGGAGATAGTGGTGGCCATTCCAACTCGTTTTCTGTACACGTAGGGTTGCTGAAAATTTTACTTATTAGTAAAGATACTTAAAGAACACCGGCGAAAATCCCTTGGACCTGAATTGTATTTTGTCTGTCTAAGAAAGGCTTGCGGTGGTTTTGATACATCTTTGTAAAATAAAAACGTTTACATTAATATTTTATTTTGAACAGGCCACATTTAATAATTAAAGACACTTTTTGATTATAGGTTATGTAGGTACCTATCCCGTTAAGTTTGTCACAAATATTGCCCCTGGTATCTCTCTGATCTACGAGATAATCATAATCGTAGTATGTTTCTAAGCAAATCTTAGATCGAACTTTTTTTGTTGGTAGCCTACCTACACAACCGAAAACAATGACATTTAAACACTGCTAATCCCGCCCCCACCGCACCGCCTCTTCTTACTTTTGTCGCCGCCGCTGTGTATGTGTCGGGGCCGCGCGTTCCATATACTTAACGGATATTTTTTTTAACGTGGCTGTAAGTCGGATGATGTACACCATTTAATACAGAAAAAAATAACACGATTTTTCATATTTAATTCATCTAAAGACGCGTTTTTAAAGTATGCTTTCGCCGGTGTTCTTTTTGTGGTATTCGACCATAGCAATATGCTGTTCGGATATGGATCCGAATAGCATATCGCTACAACGTGTCCAACATATTCGTTCTGAAGCAGCTTCTTTAATACGAGTATGATTCCATTCCATCAATCTACCTAAAGAAAATACTTATCATCAAAGTGACATCTTATCACATAGGAAGACTGCTTTAGAAGTTTTCATTTCGATCCTTCGGGCCAGATAGCCAGGATCAGCTCTGGCTTCGTATTGACAATGGTTCAATACCTGTACATACATAATCTACCCGTAAGTACATTTGTGTAGCCATCGCTTGTTTATTTATTTATTAATATAAACGCATTTGCATTTATATATATATTATCAGTCCTTATAACAAAGTCTTAACTAATATAGTCATTTGAAATGAAAGTAAGTATCTGTATAAAAAAAAAAACTTAGTAAATTTCGAATTAAATGTCACTTAAATTTACAATCCTGGTCCAACTATTACGAGTATTAAAGATGTCACAATCGGGAAACGTAGTGAGGAACGCGCCGAGGTCGCACATGGCGCGGTGTATCTGGGTATAACACCGATGTGCCGTACGACACCTGTACTTTATTGTATTTCCGTTCTATTTTATTTTGTTGATGTGATATTTGTCCATAACGAGATGCACGTTATAGATATATGAAGCCAGTTCATACACCTTAATGAGCAGCTCGTTACGGGCTCCATTGCATCGTCACATACACATAAATAGTTTAAAATTAATCCACTAACTTTGGAATGAACAGAAAAACCTATAGGAATTACCCATAAGCTAAAGTTAATAGTAATAGTTAAAGACCTACCCGCATCGCATGAAGTTAGTGAATAACATTGGCAACCATTCCTTCATCAGATCATCGTTGTTTTTGGGAGGGTGTGAGCAATACCCCTGCAGGATAGAATTTATACGGAATATGTAAGTCAAGTCTTCGACGTGGGCTACCCCTTTGTACGTGCACCAGTTGGCCTCCTTAATGACGTTACGCTCGCTCTCATACGAAAACCGGTATAAATACACCGGAGCGCCCCAAAGCGATCTCCACTCCGCCACTATGAGCGCTGGATGTTTGAAGAACATATCCGAATAAACCTTCAACGCTTCGTCCAATGTTGGCGTTCCATTAAAGTACGCGTTCTTCACTTCCATCGCTAAACGCTGCACCTCCTCCGTTGGAAAGTGGTAACGCAATCGTGATGCCAGAAGAATAGACGCATCTTCTTCCACCCGTTTCGTTATATCTGTACTTAAGAGTTGCCATTTAAAGTAATTAAACTCTTCGGTAGTGAAACTCACGATGAGAGGGTATTCTTTGGATCGCCCTTTAATTATCAGCTGTAGCGGATCGTCGTCCAAAACTCTCGTTACATTTGGAAACTCTGATTCTACAACCGGTACTAGATTAAGCAGCACAATATCTGATTTCGATTGTACTGTATTCAATGCACTCATTATGTTAATGATAGGTTCTTTTGTCAGGCGCTCGTGGATGTAGTCAGGGTCGGTGGACTTGATACCCAGTATTGAGATAAACCTTTCCGCAAACGCCTTGGCGTGTTCATGTGAAGGATCGAAGTAGTTGGGGATTCCTGTACCACTCATCAAAACAACCCTGAAATTAACATTTTTAAGCTTTGAAAATGTGAACCCATTAATTTTTACTCATTAAGTTAGAAATGTATTTACGTATAATCTTACTTGTTGATGAGTCCTTTTGCCGATTCCGATAAGGATACAAGGTGAGCGCTAGTGGAACCGGAGCTGTGCCCCACCATAGTGACGTCGTCAGGGTTCCCGCCAAAGGCGCGTGCATTTCGTCGCACCCACCGCAACAGAGTGATGATATCTCTGAGACCTTGATTCCCGGGAATCTTCGCCGTGTTCAGAGATAAGAAGCCAAAGATGTTGGTCCTGAAATCATTTTTACATTAAAACTGCAAGAGTTTTAAATTAATTTTTAAAAATGAGAAAACCTCAATGTATGACAATAAAATTAATACGCAGAAGATGCTTGTGGGCAAAAATGAAACGCTATTCAGTTCATAGACCATGGCTACTATACAACTTTCTTGATACTACGTATATTCTGCCAAAGAGTGGAAATGACATGACAAAGTGACACCAATAGTTATTTCCTTTGTTGTTGGACTCGTACGTTTTGTACATTTGCCATTTCTCAAGTAAGTTTCCATCTATATCTACGATAACGATACCTAATGCCAAGTTGACTCGCGATTCGCCATATTTGGCCAATAATACAATAGATTTCGCAGAAATCAACCTACTTTTCCAGGAACTGCAAAGTGTGTGGTTAAAACATTATTATTATTTTCATAAGCGATTCAATAATAACATTCTGCTTTAGTATTTTATTTGGATGAATGTTTGTTACATGTTTGCGCTAAATAAACTTACTTATTTGGCTTATGTTTTTACTGGCAGATGATGATCTGCCATAGCGCAGGCTACTATTACGAATAATTCTAAACATAGTAGTTTGGGATAGTGGTATGCACACTGCATCTTGTCCAGAAGATTTGTTCCAGCGGCATCGCGACTAAACATTCATGATATAAAATCGTATAAACTTTTTTGATTTATTGATTTGAGAGATGAATATAGAGTCGGATTAGTCCTCTTTCCTTCACTTGCATACACAATAAGTCTCCAGGTTTTTTTCCTATTCATCTCCTATCCAGCTTCCTCCTGTATGTATAAAATGATACAGACCTGTAGTTAAAAGTAATAACGATGACTTCGTTCCTCATCAAATATTCCGGTCCGTGCATGTCGGTGAGCCCAGAGCCGGCTTGGAATCCTCCTCCATGGATCATGACCATTATCGGCACACCTCGTGCCCTGCTGCTATTGCCTAAGGCCGAGATGGGGAGGTGAAGGTTCAGGTACATGCAGTCCTCGCTCTGCCCCCTGGGCTGCAGAGGCATACGGCTGTAGATGAAGTCCTTTTGAGGGCAGGCGGCGCGATCCTCTGTCGCGTCGTATAGATGCTCCCATGGCTCGGGAGGCTCTAATTCCTGACAAAGGAAAAATAAAATATATTAAAATATTGGTGGATAGGTTAGTGGCCAACTCATGTCGAAGTTTTCAGGCCGCCCGAAGGCCTTCGCCTAACGACTGTTGTCCTAAGACAAACAACCGGGACCGACGGCTTAACGTGCCCTCCGAAGCACGGAAGCGCTCAGTTGAAAAATGCCACTAGCGGTCACCCATCCAAGTCCTGACCGCAGAGAGCGTTGCTTAACTTGTTGATCGGTTCAGATCGCCAAATCAAGCTCCGCTACGAGCGCTTCGATTTTTCAAATTATTGGTATGAAATTTGTTGTGCAATAATAATGATATATTAGACAAAAGCTACCTTGCTTGTAAAAACTTGTTATGGTTCGGTCTCCGCGTCGCAGTCACAGCTAGATTTTGTGTCACTCCCGCCACGAAGACGCTTCCGCGGTGTGTGGCAGGTTAGATTCTGTTACACCGGTGTAGGCTGAAATTGGCCATCCAGCCTACACCGGTGTAACAGAATCTTATTGATATCAGAAATAGTATGACACGAAATGACTGAACCATCGCATCCACGTAAAAAAAAAAATATTTTACCTTAAAACGACGCTCTCCCAGTGGTGGCTTAGCGTAGGGTACTCCCCGGAAACTGGCATAGGGCGAGCCATCTTCTGCGGGTCGCACGCGCCCGCAGAGCCAGCCAGCGTCGATGCGCAAGCGCACCGCGCAATCCTTAGGGGCGCAATTGCTATACGCTACGTCAAGGCACTCTGAGAAGAATACACACTACTATATAACATAACTGTATTAAAACGCAAGAATATGTGTGTAAGTGTGCTTGCCATTGTTCACGACGCAGCGGCTGAACGGATTTGAAAAAGGACCACTTATTCATCTGTCACATATTTAAATAATAGTTTACTATAAGTTGTTTTGTACATGAAGGCCCTTAGGTCTATATAGTTACAATTTTATATTACATTTTGTTTAAGCTGTTCTCTGTATGTTTAATTATAAAGAATACCAGTATATTTATAGATGTGCATTTGTGACCAGTGTGTGATTTATATCATTCATATATTTTAGAATATTATGAAAATAAGTTGTGGAATTATGGAACCTCAATATTAATAAAAACAATATCGACCTTAGCTCTTGCTTTATTACTTATAAATACTGCATACATTTAAATAATGTAATTTACCACTGCGCACAACCATTTTGTTGTGCGTAGTACTAAATAGTTTCATTTAAATGTAGGCACAGTTTATAAATAAGGTAGTACGAGTATATGTAAAATTAACGTATATTACAGATAAATGCATGTACATAATGTGTATGCTACACAACATACTTACATGCTTTTAATGTTATATATATTAGAGTGTTATTTTTATGAATTAACCGGGCGAGCGGGCTACGATAATTAAATTTACGAACCAGTGTCTGCAAAAACCCTGAAAAAATCCGCCATTTAAAAAAATTCGCGGTAATTTAGTTGTAATACGAGTAAATTATCTATTGAAGCTATTGTATCTGTGAACGGCATAAAGTAACACTAAGTATCCAGTACATCCTCTTTGATTGTAAGAATAAGTCATCTGTTTCTTTTTAGTCAAACCATAGAGGTAAAGTCAACCAGATAACACAACGACGGGACGACTTAGGGTAAAAATAAAAAAATAATAATTAACTCTACACAGACTGTAAAAATCTCTAGAGCACAAGTAAAAGAAACATACATACAGATTGAACGATATTGTAGACTTTGAAAACTATCAAAAAAAAATCCAAAAAAGTAGTAGGTACTAATTTTCATATAAATATGAACTTTTTAGTTTATTTATTTATTATTATACTATTTTAGTTGTTTTACTCGAAATGGCAATAATACTACTACTTTTTCCTAAATAATAAACAAACAGGTACTTGCATACAATTAAAAAAACAAGTGGTCGCTTTTTTGTTTATATTATCGATCGATCGATTAAAATTTTTTCCAGGTCCTTAACAGCATCAAAAAAACTAAAATATTACCTGAAATCTATTGTATATTTGAATAGTTAACATTTCTCTTTGGATCCTTATTTGATTTGGCGTTGGCATACCTGTATGCCAAGGCGGCTATACGAAAGTTTTGATTGGCATTCAGGTATGCCAAGGCGGCTTTATGGGTAATGTGCCTACTTTTGCATTTCCGAAGTGGACGTACTGGCCGATAAAGCAGATTTGTAGCGCGCGCGGGACATTAAATGTCCTTCGTATACATGTCTAGTCTTGTCCTTTGTCTTTCCGACTATGTGTAAGCCCTCAGAAAAATATGTCCTTACTCCTTTTGTGTCCATTTCACGAAAGACAGGCGTTTTTTGTGACTTCTCTAAAGCATTTCATTGTGTAAGACACGTTACAGCACTCTGACTACCGCATACTTATTTAATTAGTAATTATAGTATTCGTGAAACTGCTCTTCATCTCATTTATTTATTTATTTATTTATTCTTAATTCGTTATTATTATTATTTTATTCAACCAATTTCACGGGTTTCACCCGGTCCTTTACAAAGGCATAAGTGGGGCTGTAGCCAACACTTAGAGGCCTGTTTGATATAAAAATACAATGTAGTATAAAAACAGAAACATTTTGGATGGAAGGTTACAGGTTATCTATTACAAAAATGGGTAAAATGGCATGGTTATTGAAATGTACTTATTAGTGATACGGGAGATAGTGGGCTATGGTCGAGACTACGGCACCTGCCAATTTCAGTCTCATCTTAAAATATTTAGGCAGGTGGTGACTTGCCACTTACTAAACGGGCCCCCCATAAAAGCCACCATCAATGGTGACAAAAGGGGCAACGTTGGTGTGAATGGCTAAAGGGTGTCGAGAGGTGTGCTGCGGTTTCACTAGAGCGCTACTACCGGCGTTATGCCCTTTAACACTTCCACCCTTGGAGCTTTTTGTTACTTGCTCTTGCGTCTCCACCCCCAGACAGCCAATAAGGGTCAGGGGTCTCATTTAGCCCCAGGGAGAATCAGGGTCCACGGTGTCGCCACTCACCAACGGCTCGCCACAAAGCCGCCCCTGCGGTATCAGGGTTATTATTATTATATTATTATTATTATCTCATCTTGTCATCCGTAAGTGTATACCACTTTCCGGGTCTTTAATTGAACTAGAAGTTGTACAGGGGTTCATTTTCTACCGACTTTCAAAAAGGAGGAGGTACTCAATTCGACTGTATGTTTTTTATATTTTTTTTTGTTACTTCATAACATTCGACTGGGTGAACCGATTCTCAAAATTATTATTGTTTGAAAGCTGGTGCTTCCCGTGTGGTCCCATTTAAATTTCATCAAATTTAGTTGAGTAGTTTTTGAAATACACTCCAATAACTGAAAAGAACTGAAGTCTGTATAACATTTTTCAAATTGTACTTGTAGACCCACTTTGTTGTTAACGTAATAATAATGACTTGACACAGTTGTGGTCTTTAAGTTGTGGTCAAGTTCTTTGTGACTTTGTTCTCTTCACGATGGACGATTATAAAGTAGACAGCATTACTTATCATGCACACAATAAAAGGGGTGTAGGAATGTAATGAGTACATAGCTAAATTTAATAATAACTCCAAAGCAACTTTTTAACAATTCATAGAGACTTTCTTATGATTGGTTATTTTACTTGTCCCTTTTATGGCAATATATGTCCTTGCATACTGCGGCATCGTATCATCTGCATTCTGCAATAACTGGACGGTATTGTAAATAGGACAGTAAAAATAGAATTTAACCGACACTAATTTTCCGGTCCATTTTTGTAGTTACAAAGTTCAGGGTCACTTACTGCGCATAAAATCACAAAATGCTGACAGATCCAGTTGGAGCTTCAAGCGCCACCTTGAAATGTTTTTGGCCGATATCTCTGAAACTATGCACTTTAGAGCAAAAGTTATTGATACCATTATTGTAAAGAATACAATTTCGCGCTCGGGGACCTGCGATATATTTTCCTTAGTCAATACTCAAAATACATATTGTGAATTTAATTCCTACTACCACACCATAACACACATTAGCGAAAAAGTCATATTTAGTGGTCACAAGAGGCCCGATATATTAATGTACTAGCGACTACCTGCAACTTCGTTAGCGTTGTAGACCATAACCTCCCATGTTTTCTTGGTTTTTCATTCATAAGAACCTTCACCCGACAATAATTAACACAACAAAATATATTTATATTAAAGATAGATTTGGATATATCTCTTACCAGTGCACAGAACTAGTAGGAGTGTTGTTAGAGTATGGATGAGTCGTGGCGCAACACTCGCGATGTTCATTATTCGATTACTGAGGCGGGTTCACGCGTTCATCAGCATATATCGGGTCGACTTTACATCGCATATTCATACGCGTTCACAATGTATGGCATTTGTTATATTTCGGGTTAAAGTATGAAACTGCCGTTTTGTACAGAACAATTGAAACATTTTTTGTACGATAAAAAATATTGTTTAATCGACGTGTTTCCCTCGTTATCTATACATTTCTACCATCTAACCCCAAGATTATCAAAGTCAAAATAGTTTATTCAATTTTGGCATCAAAGACGCGCTTTTGAACGTAAATTTTTCATAATAATGTACCTACTTGAAGACTCCACCGCTGCGTTCCAAAATATATAGAGCCTACCGATAAAAAGCGGCAAGAAACTCGGGGCCATTCTTTTATATAGATGTTTACAATGTTTCTACTTAGGTACTACAAATATTACATTTTATGGGTGGCAAAGTGACAGCTTGCCAGAAGTGGAGTATTCCAAGCATCTTTATCTTCTATATAATGTCGAACTTTATAATAAGCTTTTTTTTATTAAAACGTTTTTTACAGTCAACTTGAATTTCCCCTCTGTGAGCTCAGTTATGTGTTTTGGGATTTTATTGTAAAAATGCACACAATTTCCTAGGAATGACTTATTAGTCTTCGCAAGTCTAAAACTAGGTACAGCTATCCAATTTGTATTTCTAGTATTAAAAGTGTGGTGATCACTATTTAACTTATATTTATGTAAAAAATAAAAGAAAATTTATACTTAATAAAGAGAGATACTTGGAAGATACTTAAGAAAATATGCAAAATATACTAACCGCGCCGTAGAAGCGTCTGTTAGCTCTCTTATTTTACGTACCGCATATGCAGCAGAACTGAGTCTCCCAGACAGGGCATTTATATGAGGACCCCATTGTAATTTTGCGTCAATTTTAAAGCCTAGGAAGACTGTTGCCTTGTCCATTACGAGTTTAACTCCATCAAGCGTAACGTTGGACTCCAAATATGGAACAGTAGGCAAAGAAAACTTCAAACATTTTGCCTTTTTTGAATTCAGAAGTAAATTATTAGTTGAGAAATATTTAGAGATACTAGATAGAGCGTTGTTTACTTGAATTAGTGTACTATCTTTCCTATCTTCTTTGAAAATCGTTTTACAGTAGCTACCGTCTGTTAGTACTTAAATAATTTCAGTTGATGAGAACTTTGCACCCATATGGGTTATAAGTCCAGCAGTTTTTGACTTACACTTCAAAAACTGAAAAGTGTTTATAGTTATATAATGAGCAAGGTTCGCTAAAATAAGCAAAAACATTTTTTATTCAAAAAATGTAACTGACTTGAATACTAATAAGGTGTATGTAGTGGCCGCACAATTAAATAGTATTCCGATGTCGGCCACCTTGTTTCCATAATTTTATTTTTTATGCAAACTCCGACGATGCACCGATTGTATGCAAATTGTTTTGATAGATTGCCTATAGTTATTGGCAGAAGTCCGGAAAGGTTTCAAACCTCTCGAGGTCGATACTAATCCAATATTCATTAAAACAAGTACAAATTGAAAAATTTAATACCGACTTCCAATCTATTCAGTTATTGGTTACTGGACCGAATTTGATGAAATTAAATGGGACCACACGGGAAGCACCAGCTTTCAAACAAATAAAGAATTTTGAGATTTGGTACACCCAGTCCAAAGTTATGAAGTAACAAACATAAAATAAAGAAAAAAAACACAGTCGTATTGAGTACCTCCTCCTTTTTGGAAGTCGGTAGAAAAAAGCATGGGTCATCATGGGCCATCCATGCTAATAGTCAATAGACAATTTGATTGATAATAATACAACGTGTATCTTAAAAATATTGCTAATAGATATAATGTTGTTTTATATTATAATTTACTGTATTAAACCGTTGTACTAATAATAATAAACTATTTTTATATTTTTTTTCATTATGATTCTCAGTAACACAATAATATGCTTTATATAACAGAAATAACTTAAGTATACGTTTGTAAGTATATTGGTAGAAACGGCATCTCATTACTTTAAGGGCCGTCCATTATCACGTGAGGCTTGAAAAGGGGGAGGGGGAGGGGGTTCGGCAAAAATAACGAAATATCACAAGGGGGAGGGGGTGTAGTAAGATATCACGTGTATTATTTTCGTCAAACGCGATACATATAGAAATATCTTCTACTACTATTACTACTATTAGGTCCAATTTCTGTTTTTCGCATGATTACAACCTTTTAATTTATTTTATACCAGTCAAAAACAACCTGCAACCTTTCCGTCTAGACTTTTTATTATGGTTATTTTTTAGAATAAAATGTATACCTGTATTTTCCCCTCCCCCCCACACATTTTTCCCTGCCGGAATCGCGTAGTTTTTTTTTAATTTAATATCAAAGATCAATTTTTCTACTCTATTTAAACACCTTTACACTTTACTTTGGGGGAGGGGGAGTGGGTAGGAGAGGGGGTTGGGGGCAGGGAACCCCCCCCTACCATTTCCCCCTGCCGGAACCGCGTAGTTTTTTTAAAAATTTAATATCAAAGATAATTTTGTCTACTCTACTAACACTTTTACACCTAAATTTAGGGGGGGGGGAGAGAGGGGGGGGTCAGAGTTGGATTTGTCACTAATTTCGACCTAACCGGTCTGACTTGGACTCCGGGTGGGCTCCCGCCAGAAGCTCTAGCGGTCGCCCCTGAACGTTGCTTCGCCACACTCAGCCTTCGTTTCGCTACGGAGGCTCAACTCGACTTCATGCGGCGAAGCAATGTTCAGGACCTCCCTTGAGCTTCTGGCTCCCGCATTATTTATAAACACTCTAGGGGTAGTAGCCACAAGAATAGGTGGAGTCGGGGTGCTCTGTGTCGGTTTTCTGACTACTTTCAACCTAACCGGTCTGAGTTGGTCTCTGGGTGGGTAAGGGAGGAAAATAATTTTCACAAAACTATGTAGGAGTAGGTATTTATTTTATTTTGTAAACATAGTTAATTACATTGATCAACTCGACAAAGGGATCTTTTTTCTGCTTGAATAGATCTCGCCTCCACAAATATTCAACTATAGCAATACTAAAATCACACGGATTATTATAATTGTCTTTTTAAAAAATCTTTTCACTGCTCTCCATTGAGATTCGATTCTCTGGGTATGGACCCCATCTGGGGCCACAAATGGATTATCTGGGTCTGAATGCTTGACTTTCTTATGGATGTACCCATGGTCAGCTAGGCAGTCATAAGCCTTCCAGCAATCGGTGTGTATAATGGTGCCCTTTTCTATATTTTTTTCAATTAAAGGCACCAACACCTCAGCTGAGCGGCAATTATCTGAGCAAACTTCTAATCTAAGATCTTCGGACCCATCTTCAATCATTCCTAGAACCCAATGGCCCTCAATATGGCGTCCTGCATCAATAACAAAAAAAAAATATTAACTTTAGTTTCTACTTAATAAAACAGTTTCTGGGTGTGGTAAAAAGAAAACATTAACCTAGTGAAATCTTAATTAATTACCTTTATTATATTTTCTCTTTCCAAACTTTGACTCGTCTATCTGGACGATTCTCCCAGGGCCTCCAATCTTTCCTTTATTTTCATTGTTTTCCAATTTCACGGCAGTAGTTAAACCAGTCGCTGATGGTGGTTCGGCTAAGGCATTGTTTATTTTCTGATTTATATGGATCCTCATTTATTGTCATATTGTAGCTCCATTTATGGGCGAAAGCGTAAATTAAATAAAAAACATGCACCAATGGTACATGAATGTTTTCGAAAAAGGTACCGTTGGTTCTTGATACTTTCGATTTTTGTTTGCATTGCCCTTTAGTGCACACCCATGAACCAAAAGTTTTATTGGTTGACTTGGCCAGATGCATGGGTTTACGATGCCTGCGACACAGTTTTTCAGTAGATATCATATCCTTGTCTTCAGCAAATTGCACACACTGTTCAGTGGATCCCAAGCATCGAATAACCTTAGCCAAATTCCACATATTCACAACTTCGTCCGTGTAGAAATGACGTCCAGCAGAGCGTCGGGATTCAGCTTCCGTCCCGGTAACCCCGGAACTTGTTGACGGCACGGGTTCTGTGCCTGAGGGCGCTTCTCTAGAAGCCATAGCTCGCCAAAAACGATCGGTGTCCAGTAAGCCAGCAAAAGTCGTCCAAAGTAGCGATCCAACGGTGTCCAGTGAGTAAGCCAAGGTTGTACGGGGAAGAAATCCAATCGGTGTCCAAGAGAGAAGCCAAGTCGTCGAAAAATCGTAGAAAAAAACAGAGGAGCACATTCACGAAAACTCGAAAGCAACGGAATAATGCGAATCGTGTATGTCAAATCAACGTCACATACGTCAAACACCACAAACCTCAAAAATAGCGATCAAAACGTTTCGTTTCACGAACATAAACATAGCAGACGTTCAAATTTATGCAATATTTCCTGATATTGCGTTCCGTTTCACGCATCCGCATGTTTTTCGTGTGAAATTACAGAAACTTTAAATATTAATTTAAAATACTTTCGCGTAACTCCGGCAGCCAAAATCGAATTGGGAGGGTCAAGACAAAGCCCCTTGACCATTCCACAGTAGCAGAATCCTCAAATTCAGGCGACTCGATTCAAGACCCGACCCTTAGGGTCACTTAGTGAGTATGAAATCACAAAATGCTGACCGATCCAGTTGGAGCTTCAATCGCCATCTTGAACACAGTTTTCGGTCGACATATCTGAAACTATTCACTTTAGGGCAAAAGTTACTGAGACTACTACCACTATTGTAGAAAATAAAATTTCGCACGTGTTAATGCCTGTAACCTTGTTTGTAAAACTCTCCATTTACTATTTATGGTCCGTTTAATGAACCGGTTATTCTATCTCTGCCGATATCTTTTAAAATATTGGATTTATAAATAAAGTGCATCTATCAATTTTTAAAGATAAGTTTATTCTCTACAACTTTCGTTTTCTTTTTATTCTTATGTCCATACTTTTTGAGTTATTAGAAGTTTACTGTAGAAATGCCGAGCCCGACTGTCATTTCTAATAGTTTTTTAAATAGAAGAGGGGATGGGAAGAACGTTGTAACGGATTTTTATCGAGCTGTGAAATAAAATGTACTTACGTTATATATACTCGTACTTTCATTAATATTGATTGATGCGTCCTCCGCCCCCACCCACCGCCACTTCCCAATTATATCGCGTATTTATCGCGATGACGTTCTACTTGCCTGGGTCCGCGCGGTCGCAGTACTTTGACAACGGTATAATAAAACTGTTACTGAGCCGAATCTGCACATTAAATATTTGTTGCAAATTATAATCGAGGTGCACTTTGTTATCGATATAAAACCCAAAAACCATATTTTTTTTTATTTTATTTCTCTGTCCGCTTCTTGTACGCGTATCATTCTGAAACTACGAGACATATTTTGATGAAACTTGACACAGTGATAACTAATATTAGCTATGGTGTATATTTTATTCCATAAAGCGAAAAGATTCGTCTTAAAGAAAACTAAAAATAATAGTTTATTTACTTCGTGACGGGTTTTAATGTAATTTTATCTTTAAGTAAGTGAAAGCTTGACTTAAATTATTAATTAATAAATCATTGGTCAACCGTACCGTACATATCGTGCGTGATCGCCACTCTAGAACCTTTCTTGTCCATCGGTTATCAGTTCTGCGAGCGATGTGGACGATGTCATGCAGAAGAAAAATTACGTTATGCCAAATGTAGTGCCGACGGTGACGTCATCTGCGACATGGCGTCGTCATTGGCTCACTCACACTAATTCGGGACTCCACCTCAAAGTCAAAGTCAAAATTATTTATTAAATTTTTCATTATAATGTAGGTACTTTAAAGACTGCCGCCGCGTTCCAAATTATATAGATCCCATCGAAAAGAAGCGGCAAGAAACTGGGGGCCATTATTTTTTATAGATGTTTACAATGTTTCTACTTAGGTGCTACAATATTACATTTTATGGGTGGCAGAGTGACAGCTTGCCAGATGTGGAGTATTCCAAGCATCTTTATCTTCTATATAATGTCGGACTTTATAATAAGCTTTTTTTATTAAACATTGAAATTTATAGAGAGAAAAATTCACATCCTCGGACGGGATTCGAACCCGCGTCTTCTAACTCTCCGTGTCAGACGCCATTGACCAACTAGGCCCATTTTTTTTTTTAAAATGATTTTTACAGTCAACTTGAATTTGCTCTTTGCGAGCTAAGTCATATAAAAACGCACACAATTTCCTAGGAATGACCTGATAGTCTTATTAGTCTCAATTCTCAAATGAAATGGTTGGACTACAACTTACTAACTTTGAATGTAGAAAAAACGAAGTATATTACATTCAGTATAAAAGAAAACTTGCAACCAGACTATAATTTTGAATTGAAGGCACATTCTTGCAATAATTTTAATAAATGTAAATGCTACCTTTTAAGCCCTACTAATGAAAACAAGTACCTAGGCATAGTAATAGATAAATACCTGAGATGGGAACCTCAGATACGTTTATTTACAGGACGAACAAGGAAATTAATTTATATATTTAATAACTTACGACATATAGGTGATATTGACACCTTAAAAAATGTTTATTTTAGCTTATGTCAGTCAGTTTTATCCTACGGTATGATCGCCTGGGGAGGAGCGAACAAAACATTACTTCTTCAATTAGAAAGAGCCCAGCGGGCAGTTTTGCAAGTTATGTTCTACAAGCCTTACCGATATCCCACTCAACAACTGTATATCGACACAAATGTCCTCAATGTTCGTCAACTTTTTATAAAATCAGTGATAAACCAACATAAATATCCAATGATAACTGGTCACCAATATAAACGTCGAAGTGACAGAGTATACGAGCTTACCTATAACATGCAAAACACAGTTTATCAAAAACTTTTCGTACTGCTTGGGTCCCTATGTATACAATGCAATTAATTATCATGTTAAAATCTGATTCAACTATGTATAACTGCAAAAAAACGCTTGAGAATTATCTGAAATCTCTGAGTTACGATGACACGGAAGCTCTAATGACCGTTGTATCGTAATAATAAAATTAATATTTCTGGCAAATAAAATAGTCTTTAATTACTAAATTTGAAGTAGATGTAGGTAAAATAAATACTTATTTTATCTATTTATTTTTTTATTAATAATAACACTTTTTCATTTCTGGGAATTAAAAAGATTACCTACTGTCTCAAACTACTTTGTTCCAATGTCTCCATTCCAAAACACATACTCGTACACTGCATACATTACAAAATACATAATATTATTCATAATAAATAAACACACAATATATATACTATACACCACACATTACGTGCTTAGAACACTTAAGTATATACACATACAATGGAATATATATACATACTTATATGTATTAAATATATAAGTATGTTAGTTAGTTAGATTATAACCTTAAGCAAATCATTAATGTATATCTTAGCTAAGTGTAAACAAATGTCTAATATTAAATGTACAACCTAAAAGTTTATATATCTTATAGTAATTAATAATTTATATTAGACTAACCACAATTTATTTAATATTGATTGTTGTTTTCTGTCATAAGTTTTTAAAATTATATTAACATGGTCAAAAAAAACTGTTAACTGATTGATCTAGTAACCGCGCATATACTGTGTGTGAATAATAACGTGTTTTGTGGACGATGAATGCTCTGCCCTGCCGTCGTACAGTGCAAACTAGTGCGGAGGGTAGATGTGAATCTTACATTTAATTTCGTTGTTTACTTATAGCATAGTTGTGTTGTATATGCTGTTTGTACATTTGTGCTAACTTAAATCTAATTATATGCATATGCATATAATTCACTTTCAAAGCACTATCGCAAATATCGCAATTTCAGATAGAATAAAATACCTGATGAAAACTCAAAGCATGGGTATTGCTATAAAGTTAATATAATTTGTAGACCTACAGTGTTAAAATAGAATAGTTATTTTAGTTTTTGAATTTTCTGTACCTACCTTCTTATTAAGTTAATAAACTATTATTATTATAAAAAACAAAAAAAATATAGTCTTCATACTCCATACCGGAGAATACGGGCATACTCCATTCGTCATACTCGTACATATTGTTTCCATACCATCGCGGCATCTGTAGCGCGGTATTTGTAGTTATCCTGGTGGTAATCAACAGCTCTGTTCTACTATTGTCACTCCCCCAGTATAATATTGTGCTTACTCTTATAATTCACTTAGTAATTGACATTTCTCTTTTTACAGGTACGAGTATTCACAAAAGGTGTGCTATTCAACACTAAAATTACTTATTAGGTAAGTAGGTATGCATTGTTTTTGAGTTTGAAGATTGATTGAGTTTTATAAACCAGATGCACTTGAGTATTGTGCAAAGCCGACGAGCGACGTTTTGAACGTCTATGACCTTCTTCAGGGAGTAGTCACGCTTCGTCGCTGTTAAATGTTCTATATAATACATCGTGATGAAATCCACTGCATCAATCATCCTCAAGTTTAAAACACCTCCAAGCACCTAACGGTGTATTCCGATAGCTGTTATTGAGAGCCATTCGTCCTTCTAGGTTATATGCTCTGTGGTCTTATGTGATATTACCTTCGAAATCATCATCATCATCACATACCACTTAAACCACTGATTATAAAAAGACCTATATTAATTTACCTACTATACAAACATGTTTTTTTAGAATGTAGATTTATTTCACGCTACGGTTAATTTGCTTACAATCGCCTCTTGGGTTCGTCAGGGGACGACGAAACCTGACACACGGCAACTGAGTAGATGCCTTGAAAGACAGCGTTACAATGACAAATACATTATAAACACCACCATCATGAGGCGTCGTCACATTGCCGACAATCAATGTCAAATATGATTTTAAGGCGCTGTCAGCTCAGCGCTTGGCTACGTTCAATTTCCTTTACTTGAAATCAAGCAAGCACATCTCGTAAAAACTTACAAAATTCATAAAAAAATAATGTGCACTCTTAAACAAAAAAATAATCCGTCAATGTACGCGTGTTAAAAATTGCTATTTTATGATATGTGTTTCATGACAAATACAATAGTGAATAAAGAGAAAAAATATTTTTCATAGCACCTGCTCGAAAATGTCCAATTACATGTCACGCAATCATACGCGGGACTGTAAAGTTGTATGAAACTCCCTGGGGAGTAAAGTGATTTGGATTTGGAACGTTAGTTGTAAGAAACGTCATAGTACGTAGACAGCATACACCAAAAAAAATAGAAATAAGGCAGGATTGTATTATTAGTAGTGCGTTCGAATAGCCCTAAGTTGCGAAAGTAGTTGGCGATAAAAACGCTCACAAGGGCGTTCGAATTGGGAATTTATCGATGAAAATGTCGTTAATGGCTCTTTATGTTCAGCGTTCGAAAAACTAAAAAAAAGGGTTTTTTGCCACCTAAATTGGGCTTTACGAACGCTTTAACAAAAGAGTCAACAATAGCAACGCCACCAATGCCCTCGTAGCTAAACGAACCTAAGGAGTGTGATTGTTGCGCGCCGCGTTGCTATGGGTTACGGCACGGTCCGCTCTGCGCATTCAAGGTCGTAGTTGAAGTTACGTGTTGCGATCGGTGGTATTATATTCATCTATGTTCTGGTGTTTGGTGTTATTTAACTAAAATATTATTATTATCAACGTGGTGCATGTAACTGTATCGATATATCGGGTGCTCGAATAGCAAATAAATCGTGATTACTAATTATAACTTAGTTAACAACCGCGAAAGTCAAAAACAGTGTTTTCCATAAAATGTTCCTTCCAAAGATATTGTTTCTGTCCCTCTATAACGGTACAAATGTGTCCAATTTGAATATTAACTATTATTGTATTTTACTTTTAACTATATAACTGCTATTTTAAAGCTCTGAGTTTTTATTGTCTCGCAGTAGGTATGAAAAGTAGAGTACGCACCTCGAGGATAAAGCCTGTCTTCGTCTTGGGCGGCTTTAACCTTTAACCTTTAACCCCTCGCTTCACTCAGGACTCTACATAACTCCCTCGCTTCGCTCGGGAATGAAATCTTAATCCCATCGCTGCGCTCAGGGATTAACCCAAGAGTCCCCTTTACACTCAGGGTTCAATATACCGCCCATGACGTAAGACACTGCTTTACTCCCTTGGTGCATAATCTACTATTAAAGGATAAATTTAGTGGTATGTTTAAATTTTTTTTAATGTACTCCTGTATGTAAAAATATGTTTTAATTCCGTCAAAGTGTACTTAGAAGTCTTAGGAATGTCGTATGTTTTTGGAATTTTAATTAAATCGCTGCTTAAGAGATAAACTGCTTTAAAAACCCTCATTTTTATCGACATCGTGAATTGACCAAACTATCAACTTTTTCTCTCCTGGTTTTTTTTTCACTTTCTGAGGTACCTACACACTTTTTGTACAGTATAATTATACTGCCTTGGCCAAGAATTAAAATTCCTTCTTGAAAAATAAAATCAACATTTGGGAGGGTTCTGTTCAGTTTAATTCTTTAAAATACATTCTTGGAGGCTTAGGTCTATAAAGTATAGCTACAGGGTACTTAGGCCTCGTGAACACGGACTGAGCAGTCAAGTTCGCCATGGAAGCGTCAGCAGCAGGGGTACCGTCAGTTAGTGCTCCTTGGTCCGCCACCGCTCTCCTGGGAAAGTACAACAGATTTTGAAGAAGTTTTGATCATCGCTTATCAGGCATTTGTTCTACAAAAATATTCTTAGTACACTACGACTTAGTAAAACTAGAATGGAAGCAGGTGCGGCATCGATAATAGTACTTTTTAAAACTATAACGATAGTTTTCTCTCATTTCGTCTCGTGTGGGAGATACGTAGCTACCTATACTTGCATGTTGATGGTTCGACGCACCGTCTGTGATAAATACGAGTAGTATTAGACAGGGAAATATGACACTTGCACCTTTTGCGACACCCAGACGACCCAGGCAGCCGTGCGATTCGCTAAGAGAAAACATCGTTGCATCTTTGACAACATCCGTGAAACAAATGACGAGATGATAAGAAACGTTGGAAAAACGTATCTTCGTCAGCTCGTGACGCATCGGTGAGCTCGTCGACGAGCGCATCGACGAATCATTAGAGACGGCAGCTTAAAGTTCTTACATCCGGAAGTATCACTTTTATTTTCTTTTTAATATCTTAATCAATTCATAATAATATGGATTTCCGTAAAGTAACACCTGAATTAATAAATATTGTATTTATAAATAAAATGAAATAGTGAGTTGAAATTCGATGCTGGGATATATACCTTGGTGGCCTAGTGGTGATGACGTCTGACACGGATTGTCGGCAGACGCGGGTTTGAACCCATTCCGAGGATGTGAATTTGTCTCTCTAAACTTGCAAATATTCTAATCTCATGCGATTCTATTTCTTTAACATGTGCATTGAAATATAACTAACGAGTTATTTTTTATCAGCTATCATAATATTTCATATCCGAGTAGTATAGCAAAATCTAATAATAATACGAGTAGTAAGTACTATTACTACTAGAAATAGTCCTTGTGTAGTCGACCTTACCCAGAAACACAATAGTTTACGGATCCATTTTACTGTGTTTATTATTTCACCAAATTAGACAACTTTGAAGAGATTCTACTAATAAAATAATAATAATATATTTAAATAAATTTGGAATGCAAATAAACATCTCCACTTAGAATAAAAGCATGCCCATTATTTTCCGCTACTCTCTTACTTGAAAATTGCAAAGGCAGGACATTTTCTAGGACGTTATTATTGTGGATTATATAGGAAGGAAGGATAGGTAGAAGGACAATATTATGTGGGATAATTTACCTGCTTTCTGCTTCAAGATACTCAAAAAAATATATCATAACCCACTGTTCCGGCGTAGGGAGGCTGTTGTTGTACACAAAAGGTTTATCAATCGACTGATAGTTATATGTTTGTTCCTGCACTGCTGGCCACGGCGAGCGGACACTCTCCGTGGACCTCGTGCAAGTCGGGTTGCTGCAACAATCAACACAAAACAATATTCACATTTTTTTTAATTAAGGTTCTATCACGCAAAGCGTTCAAATTATTTTACAAGCTGTATTTTGTGCACGTCACTAGATTTATTATTTTGTTATTAGAAAAAAAATTTAGAAATCACCTGCATCTCATATAATTAACGACAAACTTTATCATCCACTCCTTCATGTGTTGATCTGTTAGCGGCAACTGCTTTGTACCCAGCTCTTCGATTATAGCATTCGGTTTGAAGATATTAACAAAATCTTCTATGTGACCTGTACCCTCATACTTCAGCCAGGAGGATATCTTCACGAAGTTCAACTTATTATCGTAAGAAAACTGGTAAAGAAAAACAGGTGCTCCTTTCCTGGACGCTCTCAGTTTCGCCAGCTGGAACGCGGGATTTACAAAGAAGGTTTCCGAACAACTTTTTAAATATCCGTCAAATGTAAGTCTTCCTTTGAAATATCTCCGAATCGTTTGCCTTGCCAGTTGCAAAGACACATTTGGTGGCGTCCGAAATACTATATTAGGACTTAGTATCACGGTGGGGTTGGCTTCGATGCGACTCAACATATCTAAGTATGTTACTGTAGATCTAAAATATTCACATTCTGCTGTATTGAAGCCGATAACTAAAGGATACTGGTTTCCTCGTCCTCGCTCTATAAGCTCCGTCGGATCCTCGTCCAGAATTCTTGTAACTCCTGGGAAAGGAGTCTCAACAACGGGAGAAAAAGTGATGAATCCTGTCGAGTATTGAATCTCACTGTTAGCCAACAGAATCCTGTTCAGAGGCACATCCACGAGCTGATCGTGGATCTCGTCCGGATCCGTGGCGTTGATACCCAGCCGTGATAGGAATAGTGTGGCGATGAACTTGGAGTACAGTGGAGATGTGGTGAAGTAGCCTGCATTGGCGGTGCCACTTGACAGAAACACTCTGGAATTACAATATTTTATAACTATAGGTATGATATGCATAGAAAATAATATGTTGCAGTAGTAACATGTCTCTAGAGACACGCATTAAACATTATGCACGAACCTTTGGAAGAGGCCTTTAGTCTCCTTTGACAGTGACAGGATATGGGCAAACGTAGCACCGGCGCTCTGCCCCATGAGAGTGACGTTGTCGGGGTCACCACCGAAGGCGTGCGCGTTTCGCTGCACCCAGCGCAGCAGCGTCACCTGGTCGCGGAGTCCCTGGTTACCGGGGATTTTCGGAGTATTCAGGTATAAGAAGCCGAATACATTGATTCTGTGAAACCGAAATGACTATGTTACTCAAATTCCTTGTTCGATCCTGTCGTTGATAAAATATAGTTCAGTTCAGTAGACAATAAATGCGGGATACAAATGTAGCGGGCACGACCCATTTCTGCACAAGGTGTTACAAAACAATTAACCCATAATAATAATTAGGTATACTTATTCATGCAAATGAAAAAACGCTGATAAATAACAGAGACCTTGAGTGTTGTAATGTAACATTGTAAAGTTAACGTGCAACATCCTGCTGACCTGTAGTTAAAGGTGATTACGATCACGCCTTGGCTGACGAGGTACTCCGGCCCGTTTAGATCCGAGTCTCCTGAACCAACTTGGAAGGCACCCCCGTGAATGTACACCAAAATTGGGCGACCTTTCGTCGGGACGTCATATTCCTGAGAAGGAGCATCGGTTTCACTCGTGTTTAGGGGAACATGTACGTTGGCATAGATGCATGCCTCGCTCGTCCCTTGGATGGGTCTCATGAGACGTCCAAACGTTTCGTCATGCTGAGGACATACCGGACGTTCCACCGTTGTATCCAAATAGTGGTTCCATGGAGTTGCAGGTTGCAATTCCTGAAATTTCACAAAATGGCAAACTTGGTGACTTTTCTACTGTCATAAATAACAAGTAATGTTAATTGTTTCACGCAATCACGATAATAGTTTTTAAGGTTCCGTACCCAAAGGTTAAAACGGCTATTACTTAGGGCTGATTTCACCGTTCGTATCATAAAACGCGTGTAACCACACTCGTTTCTGGGGAAATCAGTTTAAGGCCGGATGTCACCCTTAAAATTCACATGATTCATTGGAGCCAAACTCGTAAATGCATCCAAACGAGAACTGTTCGTACATTTTGCATTTCACCAGCGGACACTAACCGAAGTTATCGCTATTACTCGTTTAACATTCTGAACGGCCAATTCTGATCGTTTTACGTCTCAAAACGGGTTTGAAGAGTTGTCAATGCTGGTGTCTGTCAGGATAAAATCATTGATATTATATAAAAAGATAGAGTAGACGTGGTACCCGCGTATAAGCACGGCATAAAAACATCAAGTACTAATTTTTAATCATCAGTTATTTATTTATTAAATATAAAGCAATTATAGAGAAATCCGTCAATGGATGTCTTCATGCCGCGCATAAAAATAACACCGTACACATAATATATCCAAATCCTTTTGGTGTTATACCTATCTATACTCACTAATATTATAAAGAGGAAAGATTTGTTTGATCGTTTGTTTGTTTGAATTGAAAAGAATATCCGAATCCGAATAGATTGGGAAAAAAATAACATTAGGATCCTACATTATCCCTGATGAACTATGCCATTTATTTTGATTCATCATCATCATCATCCATTACCGCGGAGCGCAGCTTGTTAGCTATATAGATGTCACTGTAGTAACTACCACCAAATAATGTTACTAACAGATAATGGTTTGTAAGTTACCATAGTCCTACTATACTATCACACAATGCTTGATACAATATTACATGTTGAGTTTGTTTGTACGTGCGTGCAGCCGAACTAAATCAAAACGCTATAGAAAAAAGATTACATAATTTCAAAATTTACAACAAGAAAACATTTAAATAAATATGTTTTGTTATTGTTGGTTTGAAAAGATAATGTCCTCATAAAGTGATGTAGATCGTGAGTGTGCTCGTGTAGAGTTTTTTTAAATGGCTCAACTGTTCCATTAACTAGTGATGTTCTATAATTACTCTACATTCATCATAGCGAAGCAGCGGAATATATTTATCTCGCTTTCACTAGTTCTTTGATTTGACCTACTGATCAGGCTCTCCGATAAACAGATAAAGAGATAAACATATTCATTCATAATTATTCAATTATAGGTGTCGTTACGTTAGATAGAAACAAAAAGAAATGAAATAATACAAATTAATAAAAAGTAACGTATATCAAGTTAATATAAAATGGGTAATTGTTGCCTGGATTTTTAATTAATAGTCCATCTTCAATAAAATATGTCTTTCTCGCTTACCATTACCTTACCTTATTTCATGCTTACCTTCCATTCAGTGTTTCTTACTTTTGATTGGACGTCTGAACCTCAGCAAAATACGTGCTTGTATACGCAAAAGCTAGGACAACTTTAACTTCTCGTCAGTACTTACATAACGAATCTACCTCTTTAATTACAAGATCATTGGAACACCAAATAGCTATTCTAAATTCTAATTTAAAAAAAAAATGAATTTAGAATCTAAACCTAATGGTTATTTATATTAGATTAGGGTGACCAATGAAAGACGTAATTAACGAATTATAAAGATTAATTTATTTGTATCGTTATTTAACAGGAGAGGTGTGTGCGCACTCTACTGCAGAGTTCTATACAGGCGGAACGCAGAGTTGT
This sequence comes from Selenia dentaria, assembly GCA_917880725.1. Classification (NCBI taxonomy): domain Eukaryota; kingdom Metazoa; phylum Arthropoda; class Insecta; order Lepidoptera; family Geometridae; genus Selenia; species Selenia dentaria. The sequence continues at coordinate 30,573,478 of OU862895.1, read as the reverse complement.
AACTAACTGAACTGTGCCCTTCATACTTAAATATTATAAGAAACTATAAGGGCTGTTATTGTGTAAATACGTAAGAAAGAGAAACACTCTCGTACTACTTACTAGAGTGGGACGGATTCATTTTGTCATACATATTCCAACACGCCCCCTCAAAATAAATCCTCTTTTAAAATAATAATAACCAAAAGTATTTACAATACTAATGTCACACACCTTCCTTTCCCTGGGAGTACAATAATCATCTTGGTCCACCATTCGATGCACAGGATTAGGGAAACCCAGGAAAACCTAATCAGACCAAGTCGTTATTTCTATAATTATTTCTTATAGTTATCACACCAATCAAGTATACAAAGTATTTACACAAACGGTTCAATACTTTCTCTTAACTATTACATACTAGTTAATTAATACCGAGTTTTTCTCTCATGTTGGAAAAACTCACTGACGGTAATGATTTCGTTAGGATGTCCGCCAACTGATTACCTGTGGGAACATAAATCATTTTAATAACATTTTTCTCCACCTGTTTTCTAGAAAAGTGGTACTTTATGTCAATGTGTTTTGACCGTTTGTGACTTGTAGGTTGTGATTACTAGCAATGCTTATACACCCATTATTATCCTCGTATATTGGAATAGCATTGGGTATTTCAATGTTAATACTGGTTAATAATGATTTTAGCCACAGAGCTTCTCTAACAGCTTCAAATAAAGCCATGTATTCTGCTTCAGTTGACGAAGCCGCCACTGTAAGTTGTCTTTTTGTATTCCAGCATATTGTGCATTGTTCAAATAACTTAAACAAATAACCTGTAGTGCTTTTACGGCCTACATCATCACTGCCCCAGTCTGAGTCGACAAAGCAAGTCAATATGTCATTATAACAATCACTTTGCACATAAGTCAGTTTAAGATCCAATGACCCTTTTAAGTAACGTAATACCCTTTTTAAATATAACCAAAGTGAATGGTTGCTTTTGTTAGCAAATCTACTTAGGATGTTTACACAATAGCTCAAATCAGGACGAGTGCATACCATAATATACATTAGGCACCCGATAACGTTTCTACAAGGGGCCTTTGTTGTGTCAATTGAATCTAAAGCGGTATAATCTACTTTAGTCTCCATGGGGGTTTTGACAGTTTTACAGTCACTCATGTTGAACTTTTCTAAGACTGTTTGTATGTACCTTTTCTGATCTAACGTTACTTTGTTTTTATGCCTTTGTACTTTGATACCCAAGAAACAATGGATTTCGTTTAAGTCTACCATTTTGAACCTATTCATTAGGTAGTTTTTAAAACTATTCATGGTATTTATATCAGCAGTTGAAATAACAAGATCATCAACATAAAGCACAACATATATGTTTCTTTGAATGTTACCGGCGTCTAAAATGTAAATACACCGATCAGCTGATGAGTATCGAAAACCCTTTTCAATCAAAGCTTGTTCGAACATTTGAAACCAACAGCGTGCAGACTGTTTTAAACCATATAAAGCTTTGTTCAATTTGCAAACTAAGTTATCTGCATTTGGGATCCCTTCGGGAGTTTTCATGTATATTTCTTCTTTAAGTTTCCCATTTAAGAATGCAGTTTTCACGTCCATGTGGTGAACTAATAAATTGAACTGATTAGCAAAAGCGATTATAAATCTGAAACTTGAGATTCTAGCAACTGGTGCAAAAGTTTCGTTATAGTCAATCAAATACTGTTGACTAAAACCACGAGCTACTAAACGAGCCTAGTACTTTAGGGGTTTTCCAAACTCATCATTTTTTATTGTGAATACCCATTTACAATCGATAATGTTTCTATTTCCGGGGTTTGGTACAAGTGTCCAGGTTTCATTTTCATTGAGTGATTTAATTTCATCATTGATAGCATTTTCCCATAAAAGCCTATCATCCCTGGATTCAATCTCATTATATGATGTAGGTATTTTACACACTAATGATTTAGCATATAACAAATAATTTACAGAAATATCGTCTTCATTTTCTTTATAAGACACAGAGGGCAAGTTTTTAATCCTTTCACTTTTTCGCTGATTATGTGAAGTCAGTTCATTTCGAGATAATGTCAATTGATTTTGAAATGACGAGCAGTGTGTATGCACATCTGTTTCACTTACAGATTTATTAGGTGGTGGACCTAATGGCGCAGATAATCTGCCAGTTTGTTTACACATTTTCTTTGCTATGTGTTTGTCAGATTTATCAAGAACACTACAGTTTTCAGATACAACTGTTTCAGGCTTCAATGACCTGCTTTTCAAGAAGTTGACCTCGTCAACTCTCACGTCTCTGACTTTTACAAACTTTTCTTCTACCACATCCCACACCTTATAACAATTCGGTTCATAACCAACCAATATACCTTTTTGAGACTTTTCGTCAAACTTGGTTTTTTTATTTTTATTTAAATAATATACAGTTGAACCAAAAACCTTTAAATATTTCAGTTGTGGCTTTTTGTTATGCCACAATTCAAACGGTGTGTTACTTATTTTCAGTGCTTTCGTCGGGCTAATATTTATTAAATATGTGGCAGTCAACACAGCCTCGCCCCAGAACTTTTTGTCTAGTTTAGCACCAGACACCATCGCACGACTTCGTTCTGTGATCGTTCTTATCATTCTTTCAGCAATACCGTTCAAAGCAGGGGTATGCGGCACTGTTAAGTGGTAGCTTATACCTTTCTGCATACAATACTCTTTCATTTCATTTGATAAATATTCACCACCATTATCACAATACAAATTGACAATTCTCAAACCGAAACGAGCTTCACACTTAGCAACATAATCTTTAAACATACTAAAAACGTCTGATTTATGGGTCACTAAATATGTCACACAGTAGTGAGTGTATTCGTCGACAAAAATCACGAAGTAGTTTTTGTAGTCAAATGTTGAAGGAGTGATGGGACCACACACATCGGTATGCACATTAAATAGAGGTCGTTTTATAATTTTTGACTTTGACTTATTTAATGGCAAACATGCTTGTTTTCCATTTATACAAGCTTCACATAATATATCATTTGGTTTTACATGATTTATTTGTTCAATATCAGAAAACATTTGTTTGTTTTTTATTTCCACAAACTTAGATTTGCCAAGGTGACCGAGTCTTTGATGCCACAGTTCATAACTATTATTGTTTACGAACCCATTTGATGAGCTTTCAATATTCAAAGCACATTTCTCAAGCATAAAAGTAATACCAATTAGATTGTTCAATGACTTACCCTTTGCTACCAGCTTACCCTCGTTGTATATTTGCACACCACCGCTATTGCCAAAAACGACCGTCAGGCCGGCTTGTTGCATTTTCTTAACTGAGAGCAAGTTGTATGGGATTTCAGAACAGAAAAGGACATCCTGTAGCATTCCTTTTATACCCATGTCGCTGGTTACTGGAATGTTGCCTATCTTCGTTGCACTGATGTATGTCCCGTTCTTCGCGACTGAGATGTTAATTGGCTTTTCTAATTCCCTGAAGTTTCGCGCCAATTCTTCACTATTAATCAAATGATCCGAAGCTCCCGAGTCCAAAACAAACGTAATTTCGTTTTGTTCTTTATGTGTCATTTTACAACCTCCAATCATAAAAGCAAATCCCGATATATTAGGATCTTGAGTGTCCGTGATATTTACCGTTTGAATGGTTCTATGATTTTGTTCTGAGTGTTGATTGAACCTTTTCTTATAGTAGCAATCCTTTTGCACGTGACCGTTTTTTCCACAGCAGTAGCATTTAATATTGTTTACTTTATTGTTTTTCTGCTTGAATGAGGTTTTGTATGGCTGTCCTCGATTTGGGTTTCGTTTTGTTTTATTATTTATAGAATAACGTTTTTGAACCACACCTTGAGATTTTACTGTTTCCGCCTGCAGAACTTTCAAGCTTGTGTCACGTCTTTCATTAATCAATTTTATTTCGTGATCAAGTAGTCTTGTTTTGACAAAAGTCAACGTCAGATTGTCTTCAGCCAATGTCTCTATTGCTGTGACGACCCCATTGTAACTGTTCGGTAGAGTCATGAAAAGATGTGTAACCTTATCAACTTCTTCTAAGTTTGCTCCAGCAGCAACTAACTCGATCAGTAAATCGTCAAATTCTTGAAAGTGTTTAGTTAATGAATGTTCCGGCTTCAATTTCAAATTTAATAACTGTTTTCGCAAAGCTAGTTGTGTCGCTATACTTTTTCTTGCGTAAATGGAATCGAGCTTTGAGAAAATTTGCCTCGCTGTATTTTCTTCAGTTACAAGTCCCAACAGAGAATCCGATAAATACTCTATTATAGTATTCTTAGCCATTCTTAGCTTATTTTGTAAATCATTGTCCGTCACTGTAGGGGTTTCTTCATCTATTGTGTTGAGCACTCCAAGTTCACTTAATAAATTACGCATTCTTAGCTTCCACACACTATATTTGTCTCCGTCAAACGGTTTAATATTTCTTTTCAATTTGGAATGGTCCATCGTTGAAAATTACAACACTCACTTCAAATGTACAAATAAACACTTAAACTTAAATAGCCTAACAGTCCACAGGCTACAAGTCCCTTATGCACTATTTCACGTAAAGTGTCCTTTTTATTTTAAAAGCTATTTATCTATTTATTTAGTCTTAATCACTGGGCCCATAACCTATTAGATTAGGGTGACCAATGAAAGACGTAATTAACGAATTATAAAGATTAATTTATTTGTATCGTTATTTAACAGGAGAGGTGTGTGCGCACTCTACTGCAGAGTTCTATACAGGCGGAACGCAGAGTTGTAACTAACAGAACTGTGCCCTTCATACTTAAATATTATAAGAAACTATAAGGGCTGTTATTGTGTAAATACGTAAGAAAGAGAAATACTCTCATACTACTTACTAGAGTGGGACGGATTCATTTTGTCATACATATTCCAACAATTTACTGGAGTCACTATATTGTACAGTCAGTATTGCGCAACCAAATAATGTACCCGATATTCCGAGGCCATGTACACGGAATACGGTCTGTACAATCCGGCCTGAGCAAAAACGGTACAGGGTGACAATGTACAGCCAGGAATGTACAGCCCGTATTCCGTGTACACTGTCCAAAATGATACCTCGTTTACTTTGTGCGAGCAATTCGATTCTAGCGCTTCGCCGGCCGCTACCGCGACTCGGTCGCTACGCTCGCTCGGCTTGCGCGTTGTAATAACAAGTAATCTAACACTCTTCGCTCATCGTCGTACATATATATGACTTTGCCCTAGACTAGTCATAAAAATACTACATTAAATAAAACATAATTATGTAGGTACCGATCCATCTTGATTACTCGCCTTAAAAAAACGAGGCATCGCAAAGACGGCAAGTGGAGATTCTATGTTTGTCTATGGTTGGCCTCCAATTCCGGGCCGTACATTCCAGGCTGTGCAAAGTCGGTCCGTGCCAGTATTACGCGACCAATAATGCACGCCCCGTATTGCACAGCCCATCATTTCGAAGCCATGTACATGGAATACGGGCTGTACATTCCTGGCTGTGTATTGTCACCCCTTATCGTTTTTGCTCAGGCTGGATTGTACGACCCGTATTGCATAGTCAAATATTCCGAGGCCATGTACACGGAATACGGGCTGTACAATACGGGTTGTGCAATACTTGGCTGTACATTCCAGTGGTCGTACATTACTGCCTCCTATTTGACTGAGTTTATGTCATCGCGCATTCAAAAGTCAGCTGCAAAAAGCTGGTGAAATCGGTTTGGCTTCAATCAAGGTTAAACTTGAAAGGTGACATTTATTTTGAAAAAAGAATGCCAAAACGTACAAACAGTACTCGTTTGGATGCGTAAAGGAGTTAAGAGCTCAAATTGATCGTGTTTACATCAACGGTGAAATCCAGCCTAAGAGTCCGCTGTCCGTCTGTCAGCAGGCTGTATCTCATGAACCGTGATAGTTAGACAGTTGAAGTTGTCACAGATGATGTACTCGTATTTCTGTTGCCGCTATAACAACAAATACTAAAAAACCGTGCGCGTCGCACGATAATTATAGATAATAATAATTATAATTATAATACCGCAGGAGCGGCTTTGTGGCGAGCCGTCTGTGAGTGGCGACACCGCGGACCCTGATTCTTCCTGGGGCTAAATGAGACCCCTTAGCCCCGGCTTGCCTTAATTGGCCGTCTGCTGGTGGAGACGTAAGAGTAAGTAACAAAAAGCTCCAAGGGTGGAAGTGTTAAAGGGCATAACGCCGGTAGTAGCGCTCTAGTGAAACCGCAGCACACCTCTAGACACCCTTTAGCTATCCACACCAACGTTGCCCCTTTTGTCACCATTGATGGTGGCTCTTATGGGGGGCCCGTTTAGTGGGAGGCAAGTCACCACCTGCCTAAATATTTTAAAATGAGACTAAAATTGGCAGGTGCCGTAGTCTCGTCCATAGCCCACTATCTCTATATCCCTTATCACTAATAAGTTTATATAAATAGCCTTACCATTTTACCCATTTTTGTAATAGATATAAGTACCATGTTATCCTTCATCCATAATGTCTGTTTTTTATAACTACATTGTATCTTTTATTTCATACCAAACAGGCCTCTAAGTGTTGGCCACAGCCCCATACTTATGCCTTTGTAAAGGACCGGACTTAATCCGTGAAATAAATGGAATAGGAAGATAATAATAATAATAATTCTTTATTTCAGACACGAGATCCATAAGTATAGGTACACACAAATATAAAAAAAAACAGTAATTAAAGTGCTATCCATAGATTAAACTAAGTTAAAATAAATAAATAATAACTAATGGTGCGAAATCTTTCGTGCGCGAGTCAGGCTCGCATTTGACCCGTTTTTTATAATATGATTTTTAAAGCAGTACTGGCTGTTTAGCAAAACCAGACATTGTACATTTGGAGAGAAAAATTCACATCTTCGGACAAGATTCGAACCCGCGTCTTCCGACAATCCGAGTCAGACGCCACGGTCACTAAGCCACCGCGGCACGACGTCCAATCATCGAATTTTAACTCTATATTTGATTTTAATTGTGACACGTATCGTCGGAAGGCGCGGCTTCGAATTTCGTTCGAGCAATGAACCATAATAGTGTTTAATTTGCTCAATGTAGTTACGGATATATGTAAATAAAACTTAGTCGTAACGATTGTAATATAACCTTAATTTGTTTTTTATTTTTCTCATGAAGCCGGTAAACATCTTACAAATAGAGTCGCCTGAATTAGGGGATGCGGGAGTGGTTTCGGTGAGCGGGAACCCTTTTTTTAAGATAATATTCTGGCGCTTCATCGCGTTCGCATTGTGTGGTCATCATCAAACCTAGGTTAAGTTTGATGGTGACCACACAACGCGCGAGCATCGTCAGGTTTCATCGTCGCACCTATGGTGACCTTGCTAAAAGATGATAAAAGTTTGCTTTTAAAGATGGCATTTAGTAAAAAAAACGTCTGGTACTGGGAAAAAGGCCATCCCCAATTGGCCCTAATATTTTTTACTGGCATCTTGGGATTTTCAGGGCACCAACCTTTGTAGGAACACATTTTAGTCAGACTTCAACTTTTGGAGATAGAGGAAAATTTGACTTTGTCGACCTAAACTTGAGACTAACTCCCCCTTAACAATGTGTGTGGCTTGTGCATGCTTCTCTGACCTGGAACCTCAAACGTCCCAGAGGCTGCTTTGCGTACGGAATGCCCCTGAAGCTGGCGTACTCCTGCCCATCGTCAGCTAGACGCCGCTTGCCGCAAATCCAGCCGGTGTCGATGCGCGTGCGCACCTCGCACTCAATTTGCTTCTCACCTAGACATACTGGAATTGATGTGGAAAAATATGTGAATGGAATAATAAATATAGTAAACCTTCGTCTGGGACAGAAGCAAGCGCCATACTTGGTGAAGTCGGTACTATGATAGTTCAAAAGTACCTATTATCAAAATATTGTGCGCATGGTACCGACTTCAACAAGTTATTTCACACATTTTAGTTTTGAAGTCGGCTCCATTTTTTGATAACAAAAACTGTTTTGCATCTATTTTAGTGACCATTACTATTTACGGGATCGATTTGTATTCACCGTCATTTACGATATCATCAGGACAGACCAAGAAGACGAAATACTTGAGTTTTTGGAGTGTAACTTAAAAAACGATTTTTATGAAATTTTAATGGACCACCTCGGAAGTATATCTATCAAATAAAAAAGAATTTTGTAAATTGGTCCACAAATGGGGGAGAAAACGGTGAACATACATAAAAAAATACATGTACAGTCGAACATAGAACCTTCTCCTTTTTTGAAGTCTGTTGAAAATAACTTACCTTGACTCGAGTAGCACAGTAACAACAAAATACACAGAAGCTTGTATGGAACCATCTTCTCACGAATCAACTGGATACTGGATCGGAATCGTTCGCACGATGTTCATAAACGTTTACAAGTTATGCGTTGCGTGCTTGTATCTAATCAAACCCGTCTAGTTGAGTTATTATTTAGTCATGCGTGGTGTTTTTGTGATCTATATTTATAATAAGACTTTATATCAGGTGGCAATGGCCAAACAACGTCGGTAGGTTGCAGTCTGCTTCAGGCGGTCCTTACAATGGTGTTTTCACACCTGTTTTTACCGAACATAATTGTTGCACGATTACCATAAATACACGAATATTCTTCTGAATTAATCATCAATCCATCTATATAAGAATCAAAGTCCTGACTGACTGACAGACAACGCACAGCCTAAACCGCTGGTCTTAGAGACTTGAAACTTGGAGGGTTTTTGAAAGTTATTTAAACTTCACGTCGTGGACAAAATACATATATAGAATAACTTGTCTTTACTGACTGACCGATGCATCAACGCCGAGCCTAAAGCCACTGCCGCTACAAACGTGACATGTTGATAGTTGTTGACCCTTACGTTTTAAGTATCACTAAGAAAGGATTTTTGGAAGTTTCATCCCTTAGGGAGTGAAGCGGACGGAGCGACTCGCGGGTGAGCTACATAACATACATACATAACGTCACGCACGTTTCACGGAGGGGTTGGCAGAGATCACAGATTTCCACTTGCTACGATCCTGGCATACCTCTTTTGCTTCATCCACTCGCATCACATTCTTTATACATAATCGTCGGTTTGGCGTACTCTTGACCTCGCCTTTCTCAGAACATCTCCGGTTTGATTGGAGTACGTTCGACGAGGTCTTCCTCTTTCATTCCCTCCATCCACGCTCGCATTGTTTGACACAACTTGTTTTGTCAGTCTTCTCTCATCCACCATTTCTACATGCCCATTGCATCTTCTCACGTTCCACTGCCTGAGAATAGGGCTGGAGCAATAGCGATCAGGGGCCTTACGCTAGCTTTGTAAAAGCCATGCAAATTCCGCGAAGTTCTTAAACCTGACATAAACAGTTTTGAATTCAATCATACCACGAAGCTCATTTAGGTGAACTGTTTGATCATTGTTTTCTACAAAAATGGACAGTTGTCTCTGGCTTTCTAACAATTTACTATAACCAACATTGCAGATGCCTAGGCGTTTGTAAGCTGATAATCTGAGCTGATTGACAGTATCACGATGACGTCAGTCCATACAAAAAACAGGTGAACGGTTATCTACGGTACTTGAATAGTAGGCCTGGGCAGGCCTATAATGTTGTAATGGTGCGATTAAGCCGGGCAGTTTTCTAGAAGTCCTGCTTTAAGAGGTTATAGTAAGACCCTGGGTTGCAGCTACCAGTAATCAGTAAGCTGGCCTAAAATTTGTTTATAGGTGCCATTAAACATGGCAATGCTGTCAGCATTATGGGAACATTGGCCACGGGTAGCGATTTGGCAGGAAAAACTGGAGTTATTGTTGTTGTTAATTTTTTGAAAATTTCATGCCTTTGATGTTTGATATGAGTTCTGATGGCCCCTCCCAAAAAAACCGGCCTAATGCGAGCTGGAATCGCGCACCGAGGGTTCTGAACATGAAGAAAATAGACCTATTGATCTAACTAAAACCAATTAGGAGGACAAAGTTAACTTTGCCGTTCGATCCCTAGACACGGTTATTGCATGCACCAACCGCAAATAATAAGTTTGTAATTAATAAGTAAAGTAAGTGTCTTGTAATGAGTAAATTCGCTTGTTTGTTATTAATTTACTTATTGACGGTTTTCAGATTAATTCCTTATAATTGCTGTAAGACATTTCTTGCCAAATTTCATGATTCTAGGCTACGCAAAGTAGATATAATAGCCTATGGTTTTGATTCCCTTATGAAATGAGCTTATTCCTTCCTCAAAGGCCGGCAATCACAAAATATGGCAAAAAAACATAACTTACATTCACAGACCATATAACCACTATATGGTCTGTGCTTACATTCGACGCGACCAAAAAATATGACCGCTTATTTTTTTCACAGCTGCAAGAGACCGTAAACCCGAGTGTTCGATATCAATTTTAACTTTATATCTGTTTGCATTTCTAAGAAAAAGGGTCTTGACAGACAGCCAGACACACGGACATCAAAGTGATCCTTAAGGTTTCACACAATTTCACCGGAATACCGGAGCATTCTGTTTGTGAAACAATGTTACGATGATTGTTCCGATGATTGTTTAACGGTTGTGTAATATTTTGCTCCGTTAGCAGAGCGGCTCACAAAATAATACAATTCCTGGAAGCACGATGGTTACTCGGTAATACTTTAATTATGTTTACTTATATTTAGTTCTCAACATCGTATGAAGGAGCCGTTGTAAAAATAATAAGTCCATCATTTCAATTTATTTATTATTCACTAATTAATATATTAAAGTAACAAAAATACACATGATATCACATTTCATAAACAATTCCTATTTTTGTTTTTCTCACTCTCGTAATTACCCTCATACCCTGTACCTCGAATAGTAGTACTTTTGGTAGATGTCGTCCCACATGGCTGCTGCCTTGTCGTGAGGGTAGTCTACCATCTTCAGTTCTGTCCCAATGTCGAGCAGACGAGGGTGGTCAGGGTCGACGGCATCCCACCCTGTCGACTCCTTGTATGTCGGGTTCCTAAAATAAAGTGCTATTGAAGTAATGTTTCTGACTTTGACCTTCCTCTGACTGTTTGAATAGAAACCTTACTTGATGCAACTATAAATACATAATTTAACTTGAGGAATGGCAAATGTACAACCTTACGAGCCCGCTTATAAAGGGAAAAAGTAGTGTTCCTTATATGCAAGTAAGTAAATGTAGTGTTTAGCGAACACTTTATTCTAGATTTAACGCCAATAAACCATTTTTTGAATAGGCTACGAATGCCTGAATGAATAATATATCAATCACCAGTCCCGTTAAATTCTTCAGAATACGTTATGTAACTTGGCTATTTATAGATTATGCATAAGATATCGCTTTGGCCCTACAAAAGCCTCAATATATCTCATTAGCAGAATTGTAAACAATCTTAGTAGATCCAATGCTAATAAGTCATTTTAATTATCTATCTCACTCGAGGATGGCACGGTAGCACGGTTACACCTACAGGCAACGAAGTCGTTGAGCAGATGTCGCTTATTAATCGTGCCATTTTCGTCTAGAAATCTGACCAAAATTTATTCCTGCTCAAATAAAACTTACTGATACTTCACAAAATTTGTCCAAAGCTTAATAATGTGCATTTGCACTGTTCCATCATCACCATCCAGGTCTCTCCCACTGAACAAGTACGCCAGCTCGTCGGAATGTGCAGCTCCCATCTTCTTGACACCAGGTTCCTCCTGTACTCCAAGGCCTCCGGAATATGAAAATTGATAGTAGTAAATCGGGTGGAACGCAGACGCATGGAGACGGATACTGCGGTGAATGTGGTTCAGGAAATAGGCGTCTCTGAATGTAAACGTAAATATATAAGGCTATGTTTTGTTTATAACTTTATTGCTATAGCAATGTACTTTAGTATTACCTGTGATAATTTAGAAGAGCCTTCAAGGTTTTGTTATTTTTAAAATACATATCTTCCACTTGTCTGGCCACCTGCTTCATTTCCCGATCGTTTAAGAATTTCAATTCTTCTGGCAATAAGAATGCCATTGTTCGGGACATGGTTCTCATTATCCTAGATTCTTTGAGGATTGACGTGAAGATATAAGCTTCATCACTATTGTAGCCAATAATCATAGGAACTTTGCTAACCTTTTTGCTTGACAGCAAATCAAAAGGGGCCTCGGATAGCAATCTCTCTTCATGTTTCATAGCATTTTCTATGCATATACCAAAAGGGAAATAAGGCACTGCAAACTTATTTGATTTGTCCAGTAACTCTTCTGTTTTTGCTCTAAGGAGAGCTGCAGATACGTTGTCGTCATCTGGTAACATTTCCCCGAATTTCATCGCTCGATGCTTCGCGTCGTAATTAAACGCCCACGGTGCTAATACCGTTCCGCTTTGTAATATGACTCCATGGTAAAGACCTGTGGACATCGGCGACAGCATGACTGCCTCCACCATGGCTGCTCCGAGACTCTGCCCTGCTACTACTACTTTAGCTGGGTTTCCTTTAAATGCTACTATGTTATCTCTGACCCACCGCAAAGCCAAAATTACGTCTTTAACGCCGGCGTTTCCTGGGATTTTATCCTCGCCTAAGCAGAGAAATCCTAAGGGCCCAATCCTGTAAGAAACCACACTAGTTAGGATATTTAAGTAAAAGTTTCTGCTATATGAGTGATACAACGAGTAGTTTACATACCTGTGATAAACAACGACGAGCATGATCCCTTTCATCACTAGAGTCCTCGGGTGGTGAAGCTTGCTGCCCCCCGTCACCCACACCAGAACTGGCCAGCGTCGAGACGATGCCGACGGCACGTGGACGTCCAGCTGCAAGCAGTCTTCGCCGCTCGACACTGGGGAGCAGTGGACATCGTGTGCCTCACGGATGCCTTGCCACAAAGGGGCAAGACTTGCTATCTACAAATACAATATTGTACTTTCAAAACTCCGGTATCGACTCATAATATCAATGACTTTACAGCTTGTTAGTCGTTTTGAGAGGTAATTGAACACAATATCCGGTTACTCTCCAATTAAAACATAACAACGATACATGTGACGAACACCCCCGGGGCACAGGCACAAGTTTACTTATCGCTTTCCCACCTTCTGTCTGCACGAAATCTTTGCATTGGAAATGGGCTTTGCGTATATGTGGATATACGTACACTTTCGGTTTGTTGGTGTAATATTTCAGATTGTTCGTTGTTGGCTCACACGTCAAACGTGATATATAATATTAGTACTAATATTAATAGATATTTTTTTAATAGAGGTTTGTAATCTATATCTGTAGATATAAAAATGAATTTTATTTCTCATGGTTATTTTTCAAGTATTTTTTTAAAAATGTTTTATCTAACACCTCGATGAAGGCTAAGAACATTAAAAAAAGAAAGAAAAGAAGGGAGGTTATGCCAAGGCCGAAGGCCGAGCCTACTACTCATACGAAGTCGCAGGCAGTCGCCAGTATACTTATAAAAATGAAGTACCCCTAGTTTTCCTGGTCACGGTATAACTTGAGAACGGATGGAACGATCGCGCTAATTATATTTTGTTGTGGTAATTACTGTCTGGAGATAGTATATTATATAGTTATATAGATAAACTATTTATGTTCATATCATCTTAAACAACACTACAGTACAGAAAAATATAAAAGATAATTATAATCATATAAAAAAGATATAAAAAAAACTACGTTTCCCGTAGGGGTAGGCAGAGATCACAGCTACCCACTTGACTTGGTACTTCTTCAGAACGTCATCATCCTGATTTCGGAAAGTTCACCTAAGCCTTCCAACGACTCCATTCACTGGACGCGTTACATCCGTTTAGGTAATCACCTTTCTTTCAATATTTCTACATGGCCAAACAATCTGAACATACCTTCTCGATCACATCACTCTATGTTTAAATATTATATTGTTTTATGACTCACCTTAAATCTCCCGTCAGCGGTCGCGAGGGAGGCATACGGAACTCCTCTGTAGGAGACGTAACCGTCGTGCTTCTCTCCTCTGAGCCTTCCCTGCGTGGTACTGATCACCGTCTGCTCCGACAGGGCTACCACACTAAGGATAAGTATTACTTCCTCTACAATATACATCCTTCAAATGTCTGAGTTCGCATACAGCGTAATAAAACACGCTGAACTAAATAATTGTTTTAATAATATACTTATCAATCAATCCTTATGCCTGCCCAAAACTCAAAGCATTGTCTTCCTTCGTTTCAACAGGCAGTACGCTATCTGCGTCTACTCGTTTTCCGAAATACCGCATCACACTTATGTCGATTGATTCATATCTGAAATTATTGTTATTAGGTTCAATGATTATGTTTTGTATCTCACCATACGTGCGTATTTCACAATAAATACTATTTATACAAAATAATAAAATATATATCTACGTCAATTACAATATAGTGAATGCGTGCGTTTGGTGCGTTTTATTAAATATTGACTGTCACGCAATGTGCAAATGTACACGCGCTGCCATTCATATCTATTTGTTGATACATTTCATCTAAATTGGAATAGTGCGGGCCACAACATACAGGACGCCACCTGCTCTGCTGAATATACATTATAGTATAACAACCGATTGTAGGTTCGATCGCACGAGTGTAGTATATATCCCTATGCACTAGTTGAGGCAGTCGTGGCCACTTCAGATGTTTAACGTTACAAAGAATGTCCCTGACAAAAAACAAACACACAAATATACACACATAACATAGTATAAGCAAAATACGATTTAATTTACCTAATAATTAATTGGGTTTAACACGAAAATTCGAACACTACACAGAATAAATAATAGTAGGGTACACTACTTGACCTATGAAGTTGAAATTCGGCCTGAAACTTGGACCCACAAACAAAACCTGTATTTGGTTTGTTGATACAGTACATGTAATGCAAACATGTGCATGCTAATTCTTAACGGACGTAGCTGCCTGCGCACAGCTCCGTTATTAAAGTCATGAGCAAGGTAAATGTAGGACATTTTTAGTTTAGGCCTCGATTGTATACTCGTTCGGATCTCTCTAAGTGCCAACTTCATGTAATAAAAATTGTATGTATATTCTATAAACAATCATTCGGACAATCACATAGTTCATTCACCTTTGCTACTTTGTCTCGATAAGACTTGGGTCAATAATCCCAACATATCTATATGATACTCGTTTCATTCATTAGCTATTGTAACGTTTTATTACTCTATTGGTAATACAGTTGTACAACAGCAATTGTTTATGTTCCGTATAATTGAATCACAAGAGCCAGTAAAAAACCGATACAATTTATTGATACAAATCGTTATTGGATGAGATGGACTTGTATTCCCCTGACAGATTGTCAATAGCAAATTATCGTTCGTTCTTTGCTCGTTATTTTTAACAGAGCTAAATAGCTTGTACTAGATACGGTTTAGGCCAGAGCTCTCAGCCGTGCGATTCTCTAATGATTCGTCGATGCGCTCGTCGACGAGCTCACGGATGTCAAATACTTTATGAGATATCGCCCTTGACGACATAAAGTGGTTTTTCCAACGTTTTTTATCATCTCGTCATGTGTTTCACGGATTTTGTCAAAGATACAATAATGTTTGTTCTAATAGAATCGCACGGGGTCTGTCGGATAGCGTACTCGTATCTAGTTAACCAACGTCATATCCGTAGTATCACCAGTCGACCGCACCCGCGAAACTTGACTATATCCGTATAAAGTTGTTAAATTTCATTATCGTATCGCCAATTATCCTAGTAAGTTTTCGAAATACTTCAATCGCTTTACTAAAACGTTATAATACGTCATGAAATCTCACCATGTTAATAAACTTGTGAGTCTACTTATAAAGCAAATAGAACTGCCCATATAACCGGCCACATCACTTGGGTTCAACAACTTTGTGCTAAATATAATTTCTGTAAGTATTATTATCATTATTACGTGACCCGTCCCTATGCTTATTGATGACTTGTGCATTGCATAACCTACCATTGTAGGATAATGTTGTTGCAGTAGGTATTTACTCGTGCGCCAATACAATACAATATTCCATTGTGTCTCTGTAAAGTGAAAGTGGACGCAGGTGACAATGCGGCGCGGCTTCTATACCAATTATTATTATTCCACGTGTCATGGATGAGTTGAACGCATACGTAACAGAACCTATTCATTCCCCGGGTATACAATGTGTGAGAATTATCAAAATATACTAATGAAACAATAAACCAGCTTAAATAAGTTATATAATACATTAAAAACTTACGCTATTATATAAAATCAGTCATTTATGACGCCCGTGTCTAATTACGCGTTCATTTAAAGTAAACATTCACCTTAAGCATATAAAAATATCAAAATACCATCAACCGAAATACTTTGTACTCATTAGTATAATTTTGCTCGAACACAGGCATCGTTAAAAGGAAATTTGAAGGACTAGCACAACAGCACAGCTCTCTACTCGAGCGCCCTCGCTTCTCATTCGGTTCACTATTTGTGCCTCAAACTGTCGAAGAACTGTAATATGTCGAGGTGTTCCATCGTCAGGTTCCGAAGCCGGTAACTGGATGGCTCCCGAATATCTTGGAACTGGAGCTGCTCGGGAGCCACCGGCGACCAGGCTGATCTGTTGTCGCAGACTGGCTCGCTGAAAAATAAAGATAATATCCTTTAGTGTCACTAATGATCATTATACTTCACATCTTTGAACGCCCTCTATGATCATTCTATAAAGTTTTTGTTTCTTATTTAATTTTACCTCTACAGAATCAAATGTGATCTTTGTTGAATATTAAGCTGAATACAAATATACCGATGCGAGTCCATTCCTTTTTGTCAACATTTGTAATATTTGCCTAGTGTAATTATTCTGATATCGAAGCCATGTTTTTCAATTGAGTAGACCCGTGAAACAACACCTATTAGTAAATTTCTAAAATTCACTTTCAATTTCACTCCAAATTTGATTAAAGCACCTTAAATAAAATGTTGTGTCTTACCTGCACTGCATAAAGTTTGTGAGGAACGTCGTCATCTGCTCTTTCATGTCATCGTCCGGGTTTTGGGGAAGCGAGTTCTGCGCTCCGAGCATAGAGTTAACTCTGAACACGTACGTCAAGTCTTCGATATGGGCTGCACCCTTGTAGTCCAAGTGGAAAGCTTTCCTCAGCACGCTGTTCTCGCCGTCGTACGAGAACTCGTACACAAATACTGGAGCTCCGCCCGACGCCGCTCGCTTCTCGGCCAGTTTCAGCGCCGGATACTTGTAGTAGCCGTCTGTGCAGTATTTTATAAATCCGTCCGTATCGACTGATCCGTTATAGTACTGCTGATCGATTCTCTTCGCTATATCGGGCAAGGAATCCGGGAGTGCCGTGAAGATCAAATTGGCTGGTACTGTAATAACAGGGTTTTCGATAACCTTCGACGAGATGTTTATCTGATCTAGTCTTCGGCGGAACACCTCGCACTCTACGTTGGTGAAACCTATCACGAGCGGCACGTCTTTGCCGCGACCTTTAGCGACTAGCACCTCCGGGTCTTCGTCTAGGATCCTAGTCACTCCTGGAAAGGCTGCCTCGACAGTCGGCACAAAGGTCGTCAGGCCAATTTGATCGAGCATGATTTGATTCGCTTCGTGTATCTTTTCGACCGGCAACGCGACGAGCTGGCGATGAATGTCGGCGGCGGGTGCGGTGGCGTTGATGCCGAGCGTCGCAAGGAATATGCCGGACAGCTGTTGTGCGAGCAGAGGGGAAGCAGAGTAGAAACCTGAGATGCCCGTGCCGCTCATCAGGAACGCCCTGGAATATTTCACTCATATTGAACTTGATACTGAATATACATATAATAATAGTGATCAGTTAAATACTAGTTGTAAAGTAACTGTGTAAGGAGTTTATAACCACCTTTTATAAAGGCCTTCGGTAGCTTTTGAGAGAGTTAGCAGATGGACGGCTACAGCGCCGGCGCTTTGCCCCATGAGGGTGACGTTGTTGGGGTCTCCGCCGAACCCGCGCGCGTTCCGCCGGACCCAGCGGAGCAGCGTGACTTGGTCCCGGAGGCCCTGGTTGCCGGGAATCTCGGGAGAGTTCAACGACAGGAATCCGAACACATTTAGCCTGAAAACAACACAAGAGTTATCTTAGTTAATCTACTATATAAAAATAAGTCGGGTTTTCCTTCCTGACGCTATAACTCCAGAACGCATGAACCGATTTCCACGGTTTTGCATTCGTTGGAAAGGTCTCGGGCTCCGTGAAGTTTATAGTAAAGAACATTTAGGAAAAATTTAAAAAGAAAAGCGGGAAAATCTTTTTTCATATACAGCGCCATCTCTGATACATAGCATGTACTACAAACCAATATTTTAAGTAGATGGCGCCAAACGAAATGTTACATAAAACGAAGCCATCTGGTGGCGAAACGGAGTTCGCAGGGTTTGCTAGTCTTGTCTAAATTATACTCTACGAAATTACATGAGAATCAAAAACTATAAAAAATCCCGAACACGGTGTGTAGCTGTGCTACCAAAACGCGTATAGCATTAATAGTCAAATAATAGGAAAACCATGCACAAATGATATAATAGTAATTTACTTAAACCGTAAAGGCACGTGTAGCCATGACCGTGACATTGATTTCTCCGATTGTAACTTGGAGAATACGAATGTACAATTGTTTTTGTTTCGTTTCACTGCTTCTGAAAGAATATAGGTATGAACTGATCATAATAAATAGTTACCTGTAATTGAAGGTAATGACAATAACGTTCTTCCTGAGGATATATTCGGGTCCGTGCAGATCCGTGTCTCCAGAGCCGCCCTGGAAGCCGCCGCCGTGCACGAACACTAGGATTGGAAGGCCGACGTATTCCGTGTAATCCCTGTCCGTGAATGCAGTCCTGTGGGGGGGGTGCAGGTCCCGGGGCAGCCTCTGGCCGCCGTACGGGAGAGCCGAGATAGGGACGTGGATGTTTGCGTGAATGCAAGCCTCGCTCATGCCGCTCGGCTTCATGATGGGACCGTACACCACGTCAGTCTGGTAACACACGGGACCCTCCTGCATCGCGAAAAGTGGTGTGTACGGCGGTGGGTCAGCGGGCTCGAGCTCCTGAAATATGAAAATATAATACATTGAAAACATTTCGTTATTACCGTTAACAACCATTATTCAGAGATAATAATAATATATGCAGTAGTATAATATAGATGAGTGCAGTAGTCTGTGTAAGCCATACAATTTTCTAATAAGAATGCTTTTTCACATAAAGCAAGGACATTCATAAAGAAATATATTTATTCAAAGCAATTGAAATTTAACATCCTTACCGGTATTATGCTGAGTTGGGACCAATTTGTACGATTTGTGGCATGTAATACGTCCTGCATTATTTAACTATTGCTCTGTAAGTTAGTGTTGGTGTAATGTAACAGGCACAAATAAATATGTTATTCTTTATTATCTAGAAGGACGCTCAGTATCTCGGCCACTTGAGTGCAGGTATGAGTTAATTATATTTGGCAATTATGTTATGAATTTTTTTTAATCTTATACATATCATAATAATATAATTTAATAATAATATCGTTAGTGCCCCTATTTGAGGAATGATTCGGTGTCGCCCGGTTAGACCTACATGTCGAAAAGTCCTTTCGAGGCAAATAAGCAGTTCATATTATATACTTGTACAATCAGTATTTATATTAGTATACTAACCTTAAATCTGAGATCCCCTAGTGGCTGCTTTGCATAAGGCACCCCCAGGAAACTAGCGTATCCTCCGCTCTCCACCCTCCGCCCGCACACCCATCGCCCGTCCATCCACGCGCGCGCCTTGCACGGGTACCCGTCTGGCCGCGCCACTACTACGGACGCTGGAAATAATAAAGCACACATCAATTGAAAACCATGAACTTTTTTAATTAATCCAAAAGAAATAGATTCTCAATATCGTGTTTGTTTTTTATGTCAAACGTAAAGACACACACACTGATATATGTGGTTGTTTGAAGTAACCAAGTCTAACTCCAAAAGAGTTGAGATAGCAAGTTTCTGATGCTGAATTGAGATTTTTTACTATAATATATTTTACTAGAACAGTCACCTGAAAAAGACTTAACCGAGTGCCCTTTGTCTTAATTCTTTGTTTTGCCTATAACCAATAACTCTTTTCTCGCTGGTAGGGGTGAAAAGTTGTGTTTCACACAAGATCAATTTTTTAAGTCACGTTTCTTTATATCACTCACTTGGCTAACTAGTCTAGCGGCCGTTTTCAATATTATATCTATCCATAGTTTTCCTTACTACGGATAGAAATTTGACATAACGTCCATACAAATAGTGTCAAATATCAATCTCTATTAAGGTAAACCGACGATAGATATATGTTATTGAAAACGGCCGTAGATTGAATTATAGTTCGCTAGTTCGTGATTTAAAGTTAGAACAAAAACTTAGATTTATAATGTTTTTTAAAATATAAATACTTTTGAAGGCTGGTTCATTGATAACCTTGTCGATGTAATTTTGAAGGCGGTAGCGGGACACTACGTCCGGGTCGTTCCTCGTCGTGATCATAATAAATAGGCTCTAGTAGAACAAACCTGCTCTTCAGGTTACACCGGTGTTAAATAACCGTATACAACCCAACTACAATAATGAGAAGCAAAATAATTTAATTTATTAATAAATTCTATACACACGAGTTTTTGTGTGTGCTGTTTTTTATTAATTTTATATTGTTTTCTACGAGTTAATATGATAAATCATTGATTTGATGTAAAACTGGATATGCTACGAAAACTGCATAGCTGTTACAATGTTCTACGAAACCTCGTAGCTTATCGCGTAGCTGATTCTACTACGCGCATCTGACGCAGTCCCTTGCACTTCCACGTCTTACTGAGATACGGTTCTAACGGCGCACTCGTATGACTGCCAATGGGACCTGATTATACGAGTAATAGATACTACTTGTGAACACAACTTTGCCCTGTAGCTACTCAAATCCATAACCCTTACGTTAGTAGTTTAAAGTACTATGTCCCGGCGTTAAGAGCGCAGCCATGTTGCTGCGCGGAATGAACATGCTTAGAGCTTTGGATATCACTGCACCTGATGTAACTAGACGCTTACAGAATGGGACAGAAGCCCGTTTCGTCACTCGGCACCATAAAAAATACAATAGTAAAGCAACACATTACGGAATCGGAATATTAATCCGTACGGAAACCGCACACGTGTACGCGTGTCGCGACATTTACATTGGCACGTATTGCTTTACTATTGAAGTTTTGCTTAAGGTACCGAGTGACGAAACTGGCGAACAGTTATGGCACACTGGACGGTTTGCTGCGGGACAGCATATCAAGCGTACACTTGTACGCAAGGGGTTCCGGGCAAAATCGAAACGATTGTGCTATCGACGTACAACGTGAACACGTAAGTCTCACGTTTGTCCCGTTGTATTATTACAATAGAGTATAGATACACGTTTTGTGTGGGAAACTATAGAAATATTACAGGCAAAGCTGCAGAATGGACATCTAGCATAAGCATAATTAGCCCATTACATTTTAAAAGTCAAAATTATTTATATAGGCATCAAATACGCACATATGAATGTCAATTATTCACTATAATGTACTTTAAAGACTACCGCCGCCGTAGTGTCGTAAGTCTTCAGGGTGCCCGGATGCATTCGACATGGTCTGAGCATATCCCTAATACAACAACCGCGGCCTTTGGCTAACTTGCTCTCCGAAGCAGAGAAGTTGCAAAAGAAGTTAGAATCACGATTTTTTTAATAAAATAAAATTATTCTTCATTTCCCTTAAAAGTGTTCGAAAGTTGTGGAGAAAATAATATAAAATTTTATACGCGATTTAATCAGTTTAAAGTTGCTTAATTTCATTTCATCATATACGAGAATCACGAAAGCCTATAAAATCATGATTATTATTGTTGTTACGAACACACGACCAGTGATCGCGGTCACCAGTACACTAGATGACACTTGTCTGTTGATATAAAGTTGAAAAGTTTCGGACACTCACTTTAATCTATAATTGCAAATAAGCTCTTGTTTACAGAATATTGTAAATAATTAATTTAGACCCGTGTTAGATTGTTTACAAATGATTAGCTTGTCAATCAATTAGCAATTATTGTTCCGCGCTTATTGACTCTCTAACTACACGTGGTTGCTAACATGTCAACATGTCTAGCAAAATGTCAATGTGTAGATTTTGGCATGTCATTTCTTAGATTTAGTAAATTTGCAAACTAGCGCTCGGTAGCTAAAGAATATAGGCAGTCATACAGCCGGTGCCGAAGTGAATATACCAACTCTTCCTGGGGGCCGATTCCACTAACCAAATTGCAATCGAACCGTAGCTGAACGGTGACTTTATACGTTTTCCTATTCTGCTATTCAAAAACAGTATGTAGTATGTATAATAAATTGCCCTTAGAAATAACACGTCTTCCTATAAATACATTCAAGAAAACACTAAAATATTCTTTGAATGTCAACCTTTTTACCATATCAGCGAGTTGTTCATTCTCTGACATGCATTCGTAGCTATTCCTTGTTTTACAGTTAAATATGTGTTTTGATATTTATTTATATAATGCTAATATGATATGATAATGCTAAATATTTTGTTTCGTTTTACCGTTATGTATGTAATTGACTTGTCAATGTTATGCAATGTAACGAAATGGTTAAATAAATATCTGAATCTGAATCAGTCCAGCTGCAGGTACGTTTCTATTGACGCCAGCGATGGATCAAAACTTTATATTCTGTTAACTCGACGCTAACTTATAATCGTATATAACTAATTAGTAGCGTTTAATATATATATAATAGTTGTGTTTAAGATTTATTTATTTATTTAAGATGGCATTACGTATTAAATTTGTTTCTAGAATGGCCTTTTTGTATAATGGTATATAATGGTGGTAATGGTCGAACGACAACAGGAGTTGTAGCGGGATAGATTGTTGAACGTTGTGAACGGTATTCCTGCTAACAAGGGTATTGAATGTACCTTAAACGGCAGGAAGCATATCAGAGATACTTCTGGTATTACAGATGATGACTGACTGATCATTAGCAGTATATAGCATATAAAGTTTTATTCGCGTATGAATCTGGTTGTATCATCTCACCAAATCAAATCAAAATCTTTCATCATTTATTAAATTTAGGCATCAAAGTAGCACTTATGAAAGTAAGTTATTAATGAATGTACTTTAAAAGACTCAACTGCCGCGTTTCTCTACCGATAAGATCGTGCAAAACATGAGATCATATTTTTCAATTACGATTTAACAATGTATTTATTATTTTTATAATAATTTGAAATAGTTACATGGATGGCAGAGATTGACTTGGCACAGGTAGTGTACTCGAAGCATCTCTGTCTTCTCGTGTCTCTCACCAGGTCACCAAGTCCGTCACCTAGACCTAGACAAACACTATAAAACTTCCATATGCGGCCTGAGTCTGCACGTACGTCTGAATTAGCCAGCGACTCGCCAAAGGTTACCTATCACCTATCATACGCGATAGAGCTGTTTTTGTGATAATGATGGCAGTATCGACAACCATATCGATATTTATAAATTATTCGTCTTTGATCCGCACTGTTCAGGTCGATGTATCCAATCTATCTGTATAATATTGTTCAAGCAGCTTCGTAACTGAAAAGTTGACGAATCAAAGCTTTAATAAACAATTTTTGACATAGTCTAGCTGACATGTAAATGTTTTTTTCAACACACTTGCTCATAAAGCGGCCCTAATTTCATCGCAATTAGGCACATAATGACACCTGTAATCAAACTTTTCCATTGCTATTATTCACATGTGAGTAATAGAGATTTTTTATTTTATTGGTTGACTTGGTTTGTTCTTTAAAAAGTTTCCATACAAAGAGGTCGTGTTCAACAGTACAAATAAATGAATGTACCTATTGCTTGCTCATTTCATGCAACTTCATATTTAAATAGATAATTTCAATTTGTACGTGTTTAATAAATAAAACTTTCACTCAACTTTTGTTTTCTCTGTAATAAAGAAAACTTGATTCCCCATTTTGTACGTGTCTAAAACGCTATCCGCGAAAAGCAAAAAAGAACCCTCATTCTTTTAGTCTATGGGCGATCGCCATTGTCAGATGCGCTCGCGTAGGAAAACTTATTAATTATTCCCTCTATTACGAAAAGTTTTTCACAACTCGTTTTCACTGTTGAAATTAGATATTTAATAATTAAAATGTACAAGTACTAATTACGAAGAACATTATTTATGTTGTACACCGCCCGATATAATATATGAAGCCCTTAATGTTATGGAAAGTTGACTACCTGAAAACTCCGAGGAAACATATCTATTAGCGAACCAAAACTTCATACAATAGCAAAACAACAAGAAGCAGTATTATTCAGAAAATGTATTTAAGAAATGTTTTATAGTATTATTTTCTTCACAAGTGTGTTGAAACACGTCGTATGTTACACGTGTGTATTGATGATTACCGCCCTCGGCTCTCTTAAGACCCTCACCTGACGGCTCGGGTCTCAATGGCGCCTCGGCGGTAAGCACCAACATTACACACTTGTACCATAATGTACTATTTTTAAAAATCCCTTGCGGTTATAGATATTTTCATGCGGTATAGTACTCGTAGTTTGTATTGCTAAGTAGGCGATTATGCTTTATAAATCATATTAGTACGAGTAATTGCCTGATATTTCATCTACGTTGTATAACTTTTATCACGAAGCCTTGTGAACAACCTGTTGGATCCGGATTAAAAATGACTTATATGGATATTCCTATTATCTATTACTATTATTATTATGGAATTTTATACTATATGAAATTATGCTTAACTGTGGTTGAAACCCGGGGACTATCTTTACCGCGGACTAAACTAAAGCAGAAAGAGTCCAAATAGACTGACACCTATTATGAAAGTAGGCTTTGATTTAATGACAAAATCAAAACATCAGAGGTAGCTCGCTCTTGATATGTTCTTAAAATTAGCTTTACCCAGTTAGTTTTTGAACGGTTTTTGTAAGTTTGACACGTTATCAACAATGACGCTTGAATATATATATATTTATTGATGTAATTAATTTAATTATTGTCATTATCATCGGTGACACCATTCGGTTTGTGCAGGACCAGGAAATCTGCATCGAGGTTAATTGAAACTAGATTGACGCAAATATGACAAAGATAAAATCTCGTTTGAGGCTTGGATTGCTCTGAGTATCGCGGGAACAACTAATAGGAAACTTAACAAATATTCTTGCAAATTTTTGTATTTTGTCTTTGTAAAAAATATATGGCAATTTGTTATTTATTGGTTAGTAACATGTATCATTCATCATTATGATTTTTGTAGGTATACGTGGAACAATGAGGAATTAAACAAAAATCTCAACTGGCCTCTAAATTGACACGTATCGTATTTTTGAATGTCAATTTCGTCTGTTATGATAATTATGCAAATAAAATTTTAAATTATAGGTATTTCTTGACATTCTATTTACAGTGCTTATAGTAGTGGTAAATTAAGGAACGGTGATCTAAACATTTATGATAAATTTAAGCAAATTTCGCTCCGTATTTGTATGAAACCAGAAGATGAACATGGCGCGTAAGTCATTGTGGCATAGACGTGGTTTCCGTGCGTTCCGGGTAGTGGACCCTGGCCCTCCAGCACGCAGTCCCCGGGCGAGGGTTGTCGGTGTTCTGTTCACTCACCAGCACACAAGGCCGCGACGAGGGCGGCTCGCATGGCTCTCACCATCACACACTGAGCAATCATGTTCGTAGGACCGCGACGCGAGCCGGACTGACCGCGCCGCACTCACACCCGCCTATATAAGCGACATGTTTACGATAAACCAGCCTTAAGCCGCCTGATAAAGGCTGAGACGTCTTCCATTCTCGAGTTGAAAGCAAAATGTTCAGATTCCCCATGACGTCACGTCGAAGGTCGCTCCGTCGGTTTTCAGTAAGAAAAAACGCAAAGAAAGAGATAAGTTTGTGAAAAATATTGTTAATATTAATTTTCGAGATATGCCTTATGATAGGTACGACTAAACTTGCGGTTTTACTCACATCGTGCAGTAGTTTTATCTTCGCCCTGAAATCTGTGCCGTTATGTAATGCGTTTATTACAAACCAAACGGCAAAATGTTCGTATGTAAACAAGCGCATTAGTTCGTAGTGGCTATGACCGGCCGGTCGGCTTTATACGGCTGTAATAAATATTAAAGGGTGATTGTACCGCTGCTAGTCAAGTCAACCTTGCAGTGGCCTTGGGCGCCCACTATGACAATTTGCAAGTAATGGCAACAGTCGTTAGCCAATGTCGGAGATGTTCTGGCGGTCAGACCGTCAGACCCCAGATCCAGACGCCAGATCTCCCTACACAAGGGCTCGCTAGCTCATACTCTTTTCTCTATCTATCTCTGTATGTGTGTGCGTGTGTGTCGCTCGACTCGCACTGGCTAGATAATAATATAGAAATGTAATTGTTCATAACGTAAAAATCATAAGAGACGGTCAATTATGATCAATGTATAGAGGCATCAGGATGAAGGCAAAACCAAACTTCTATATAATATCTTCTATATTCTTATGAAAAACCTCCTCCATTAGTGCATAGAAACCAAGAGAGCATAAATAAAACAGACTATATCAGAGACAAGAGAGCACGGTCTGTGGAAAGTCACTGATAACACTAGGTACAACTGCCGTGCGATTCTCTAATGATTCGTCGTCGTTGCGCTCGTCGACGAGATCATCAATATCAAATACTTTATGAGATATCGCCCTTGCACATAAGGTTGTTTTTCCAACGTGTCTTGTCATGTCGTCATTTGTTTCACGGTTGTTGTCAAATATGCAACGATGTTTGCTCTTAGAGAAGCACACGGCAGGCTGCGTTTCAATTTTTATGTGTATTTATAACAGAATGTTTATACAGCATCTAATACAGCAAATTACGCCGCTATCACTTAATCATAGCCGTGAGTAGCAACACGCATAAGATTTAAGAGTAGCTTCGCGCAGGTTTTAGATTACTACTTAAGTAAGTACTTATCTTATGGCTCGAATGAAGTTATCAACTCCGTATAACCTCAGAACTAAGAGATTGTAACTAGAATAAAGTAAATAAAATGGATAAGAGAAGAGTGAGTTGAGAAAGATGTAGGTTCACGCTTGCATACTAGAATTCCTCACACATCACCACATCACAAACATCCAAGAATAGCGAACAAACATTTGTTCACATCACGTAATTGTTTGCCCCGGGCAGGGGTCGGGGGAGCCTGCGCTAGGGGAGGATCACCAACTGACCTAGTGTAGCCATCCGTGAGTTTATATGTCAATCGGTGACGAGGCGAGCAAGTCACTCACCTGATGCTAAGCCTCTCGCCTGTCTATCACGGCTCGGTGCCAAAGTTCAAAACCCTGCATGATATTGCGCTCGTCACTAAGATATCAGTGTTACATCTCTTGCCCTGTAATTGCGCTGGAAACATTGCCCTTCAACAAAACATAGTAATGCTTGCATACTATTGCTTCATGGTTGAATACCAGGTGTAGTACTTCACCAGGCGGACTTTGAAAAAGTTCTACCACTACAAAATGAGTTAGTTCGTTACAACAAGCCCAAGCATGTAAAAAGGAATATTAAAAGAAGATCGGCAGAACAAGCACACACGGCGAACGTGGATGGGACGTGGTGGAACGGGAAGACCTCGGCACGTGGTCTAAGCAATTTTGAAAGGACATGTTAAGAGTCGATCATAGAGCTTGCGTGGAGTATATGATAAGAGTGAGTGAAGAGAAAGAGATAGGCCAGGGCTCCTACTAAATGACATTGAATGGCCTTTATCTGCAGCATACATGACGTGATTTTATGTCAATAAATTTTGGCGCTATAGACGCTTTAGCATGTATTAGATTATATAACATTTATGATTGATGTCATAGTAATTGTGGCCTAAGAGTTAACAGCGTGCATCTTTCGGGAACACATAGACGCTACGTGGTAATATAGCCATTTCATTCATTTTATATACAATCCACTTAACTGATGCTGATAACACTACTTATCTAAGGAGTCGACAGCCTCCGGGGTGACGTGTTAGATCAATCAATATACTTAAATTTCACGCTCTTTTAGTTTGGTAGGTGAACTCCATCACCACCGCACTAGACAAATAATGTACCTATATTGGATAGGTAATCGGTATTGTTTTTTTAATCTTGAGAGGTTTATGTTTGATCACTATGTCATTTGAAGGGCAGTGATGATATACGCGGAATTAGCATACTATGTCAGATGTGACTGGCCCTCAAGGACAGGTGGCATAAGCCACTTTCCGCTGCTTTGTGACATTTATAATCGGAAGGTGGTAGCTAGTCAGGTGTCACTAGGAAATGTAAATTTAACATTAATTAGACCACTTTCTTGTCAGTAATGATAAGGTTGTGAAGATATACACAGCGTAGGCCTCTTGTAGAAGAAGTCTTGATTAGTACCACCGTAGTGCTCGACATTTTACCGCGAAGAATACGAGTAGTGCACAAGAGTTACAATCATATGTTTTAGAGTGGGAAAGGTGCTGTAGTAAGTAACATTTCTGGGCGAATAAGACTCGTAAATCCGAATGTTTCGGGGTGGCTAGGACGAGTGCAGTAAGTACAATATTATTGTATTTCAGCGGATATCGATAGATTGGGTTGTCAAACTATAGGTTGCTTTTATCTGTGGTCACAGAGAGCGAGGGCTGAGCATGACGCCTGTAATGCGTGTGTTGAACGTTGTATATGTTAATCTAGATTAGGTGAAATTAATAAAGTGTGTGCGCCCTAAAAGACATTGTTTTATTAAATAATACTATTATAGTTATAAACTCTGAATGGGAAGTGTAGTGCTTACCATCAGTGCACAACCCGCATTTTCCCGTCTTGTTACTAGTTTGCATAAATAAATGTTTGTAATGTAATAGACACATCGTTATAATTTAAGGCATAATTGGAGACTACACACACAAAATCCTTTCCACTAATAAAACTCGATTAAAATTAAAAGATATTTTGAAAAAATCTACTTATGAAAGGTTCAATGCTAATGAATTGTATATTTTTATGTAAAATATATAATATAATATATGTTATGGATGGAATATGATACATTTTCAAAGTATCCATTATAACACATTATATAGAACTATAAATATGATGTGGCAGGACAACTCTTATTTAGGTATTTATTTTTATACTTCTATTGTGCTGTTTAACGTTAATAATAAATGATTAACTAAAATAAATCGATTTAGAATCGTCCAGTTTACACATATTTGTAGCGATAACGGTTCATTAGTTAGCGAGGCCCGAGGCGCCGTCGAAGGCCTCACTACACACGTGTTGGGAACCGCGAGTGACTCATACTGTTTTGCTCTCGCCGGAAAATAATAGGTACTTACTACTATATAACAGAATACAAAGATTAGAAACAAAACTATTTACACCTTTTTCATTATTTCAATTACGTTCAGCAATAAACAAATGGTCATTTCATTCTGCTTGGACTTGGTGATAAAACTTTTTGTTATTTGACATTTACCAAAATTAAAACATAACAGCTCGTTAACAATTAATAAGCCGATCGTCTACCGCCAAATAAACATAGTTAGCTTAGCTTACATAGTTGAGAGTGTAACACAGCTTAGCTGGCGTAGTTTGCGGTGGACGCACATGTAGGACAAACTGGCTCAACTATGTGAGCTAAACTAAACTGGCTTAGTTTGCATACAAAGCACGAATACTTTGTATGGAGCGTTTTAACACGTGTAAGCTTTGTGCACTTTAAAAATTAGAATATTTCAGCGAGTATTTGTCCTAACAAAGGCAAATATACACATAAGTTTAAGTTTTTTATAAAAAGGAAAGAATTTTGGTGCATACTCCCTAATATGTTGAAAGATATTAACAAGAGTATAGGTACATACAAACAGCTCTATATCGATTATTATTTCTCACTGATTAATTTAACGCACCTCTAAACCCCTGCGACTACAAACTTGAAATTTTAGCAGTTCATGTCTCGCATTTACTAAGAAAGGATTTTTAATTGAATTGCGTTCAATTTTTATTCTGTGCTTTATATCCCATAGACGATGCGGCGACGTGGCTGTTGGTTTAACTGATTTCGTACAAAACATACAAATTGAATATCAAGTGAATTTGTTCTACGCGAGTTCTATGAGTATCTAGTGAGCAAAGTGATATAGTGCGACGACGTACGAAGTTAGGAGGAGCGGTAGGTCTAGTGACTACATTACAACGTGCAAACCATAAATTGGTGCGTTTAAATCCCTGAGATTGCACTGTTAGTAGTTCCGAAATGTGCATTCTAGTAAAGCGTTCGATAAACACACTATTGTTAATTTTGCATATTTTGTCTAGCTTAACCACACCCAAGCTTTTAAATAGTACCTTACGACTCGGCCGGTAGGTTGATAATGGATTGTTATTTTGAAGCTTTACGAACTGAACGACGCTATAGACAGCGAAGATTTCAAAAGCTCTTGCGAACGTTGAGCATTATTATAGCTGTTATTTACTTCAGCACATTCGAATGCACTTTATATTTTATAAAATACTAGTGACTGGCCGCGACTTAGTTCGCGTAATAGGCTCGGTCTTTGACCTAGCCATACCTCCCATCTTTCTTGATTTTTCTTTCCTAAAAACATTCTCCTGAGAATAATTAACACAACAAAAAAACTCCTAGATTGTTTTATCCGTTCTCTGAAGTTATAGCATGACCAGGAGAAATAGGGGTTCATTTATATATATATATATATATATATATATATATATATAGATTACTCTAATGCATTTTGATTTGTCTATTAATTCTGATTGACGCTTGTACTAAGCTCGATTTTAGTTTGGAGTGCATGTTTTGATTCCAGTAAGTATTTTTGCTAGAAAACTATTACATATTTTTATGAAAACAGAATATTTTGGTGCGTGGATAAATACTAGTCTAAAATTAGATACGGTTATCATTTCTAATATCAAAATTATGATAATGACAGTAAAACATAATCTGTATTATAATATTATAAAGAGGAAAAATTGTAATGTAAGTATGTTTGTAACGAAGTGGCTCAAAAAGCACTGGACCGATTTCAAAAATTCTTTCACCATTGGAAAGCTACATTCACCCTGAGTAACATAGGCTATATAAGATGCATAATCATCATCATCATCCGCGCGGGTGAAACCGCGGAGAGCAGCTAGTCTTACATAATCTTTTACGAATGTATATGTTCGTTAATATATGTTAATTCATATTATCACTTTATTATTATGCACTGTCATAATGATAAAACGCTATCGTATGGGAATGCATAAAAAATATTTTGATTTAGTTTTCACTTAACATCCGTTTGTTCTTCGTGAGTGCGATAAGAATAGCAATGTTTTTATAAGGCACCACATGGGCTACTGGTTACTTTGTCTTCTCGCTTGATAACGCTAATCGGAATCGTAGACAAAGTAACGGAGTAGACATGCACAGAGGTAAAGACATCCTGCTCAGTAACAGTGACGTGTTGCCAAAACAACGCCTTATCGGGACCTGCGCTTGCGCACCGTACATAATGAATGAATTAATTTTCAGTACGTTAAGTTCATTAAAAATCTTTTAGTTCCGAATACATTAGATTTTCTTTATTAATGTTAAGACGTAAAGAAAGGATGTGTCCTTTTAATATTTGCACTGAATTACCAGATTTAGAATCAATTATTTAGTTACGTAATTTGAGGAAAATTCATTTCGCAAACCCATAATGAGAGGTACAATTATGAGACTTGAATATATTTTAAACAAGTGCAATTTGAAAAATTTTATACCGACTTCCATTCTATTCAGTTATTGGAGTGTAACTCAAAACTACTAGACCGAATTTGATGAATTTAAATGGGACCCCACGGGAAGCACCAGCTTCCAAACAAAAAAGAATTTTGAGAATCGTTTCACTCTATCGAAAGTTATGAGGTAACAAACATAAAAAATACAGCCGAATTGAGTACCTCCTCCTTTTTGGAAGTCGGTAGAAAAAGTTGTACGTCTCGGGACGCCAGACCGAAGTGATACCTTAAACTAATCTAGCGCTGTGGGTTGGAGTGAGAGAAGATACGTGAGAGAAAGGGAAGCCAGATAGACTGGCGCCGTAACGCGTTACGTAAAGAATCGGTTTACCCTCCCATAAGAAGTTATCACTTCAGAAACCTGTTTTGGGATCTTAATGGTTCACTTATTAGTTATCATGAGATGGGAAGTGTTTCGGTTACATTATTTCATTCTATGTTATTTGCATATCGTATTTGATGAAAATATAATCGAAAAGCTTTTATATATTCCTCGTACGAATTTTAGTTTGAAAAGAGACATATAAGAGTAGTTATCGGGAAGACGCACTACCTGTTCCGTCATATATAATTTTGACTCCAAAATGAAGGCAATGTTCAAAATGCAATGTATGTATATTCACATGGCACTGTACAATTCTGCTATAAAAAGTTCACTATTTTCCCTCCCTTTCCGCCGAAATGTGAATTATACGAGGTGAATCAAAAAGTTCTTAGAAGT
Source organism: Selenia dentaria (assembly GCA_917880725.1). Classification (NCBI taxonomy): domain Eukaryota; kingdom Metazoa; phylum Arthropoda; class Insecta; order Lepidoptera; family Geometridae; genus Selenia; species Selenia dentaria. The sequence goes on along the minus strand of OU862895.1, from coordinate 30,540,683 downwards.
GCATATATATGAAACCTTTTTGGATCAAGTTCGATATTCAAATTAAAGAGTGTCTATCACACTATATTTATGCAGACTGTCACTTGTTTTTGTCAGTTCGTTCGCATGTAATAAATTTTTTTGTGCAACGAGTTGCTAAAAAGTCAAAATTATGGATAAAAGTGAGTTACGTGCGGTGATAAAATATCTCAGTTTGAAAAAAATGTCTACGAAGGAAATTTTTTTGGACATTCAGCAGACATTAGGGGGTGATGCTGTACCTATTCTACGGTTGCGTACTGGGTGGCTGAATTTAAGAGAGGTAGATCAAGCTGTAAAGATGACCCGCGTTCTGGGCGGCCTTCAACCTCCGTTACAGAAGAAAATGTCAAAAAGGTTGAGAATCTGGTTTTGGAAGACAGAAGAATGACTATAAAACATATAGCTGAGATCCTAAAGATATCTTTTGGTAGCGTTCAATCCATTTTAATTGATTCACTGGGGTTCAAAAAAGTGTCTGCAAGATGGGTGCCACGAATGTTAACCGACGAAAACAAAAAGCGACATTTGGAAATTTCCAAGCGTAATCTCGAAATGTTCCAGCGTGATTCGGATAATTTTTGCCGTCGTCTTGTCACCATGGATGAAACGTGGGTCCACCATTTTGATCCTGAAACTAAAAGACAAAGCATGTCTTGGAAACGACCATCCTCTCCATCCATTAAGAAATTTCGAGTTGCTCCTACCGCTGGCAAAGTTATGGCCTCTGTGTTCTGGGATAGTGAAGGAATCCTTTTTATTGATTACATGCCAAAAGGCCAGACGATTACTGGACCCTATTATGCAAATTTAATCCCGAAAGTGCGTGAAGCGATTAAAGAAAAACGTCGTGGAAAACTGTCGTTGGGCGTGTTGTTCCTTCAAGATAACGCTCCTGCTCATCGATCGGAAGTTGCGCTCAACGCAATCCGCTGTGCTGGCTTCAATCTCCTTGACCACCCACCATATTCTCCGGACTTAGCCCCAAGTGATTTTCACTTATTTCCAAAATTAAAAGAGGAAATTCGTGGAATAAAATTTCACGATAATGACGCGGTTATAGCTGCCGTAGAGGACTTTTTCGAGAGTCAAGAAAATATTTTTTTTTCACAAGGAATAAGGAAGTTAGAAACGCATTATTCTAAATGCATTGCATTGGAGGGAGATTATGTAGAAAAATAAAATATTATTATTTAAATCTTTGCATTTTTTAATATTCATTCCAAGAATTTTTTGATTCACCCTCGTATATACCTATATTATAGATTACTGAAATTACAAAAATATATTTCTTGTAATTACAAAGTTCAAATCGAAACTTGAGCAGAACTACTAACGCCTGGCTTTAGTACCAACCGCTCATTGTGTCAAAAGTACACATATTAAATATTTAGAATAAATATGCTTAGTAGTTATGACATAAATACTTTAAAATATGTGATATGTGTACCTATTCAGGCATAAGTTACAGTTTTCGCAAAAACAGTGCTAAGACAGTATGAGTAAATAATTCTCTTAAAAATATGATTACATTCAATTTGTCAGGTTGATGTAAATACCTATCTATATATGTGCTGTGGAATATATCTAAATCGTTGACGTAACCATTATATTCGTATGTAAGTAATATGCAATGCATTAAAAAACTACTGATAAAATGAACCAAAAATTATGTCATTGATTGATAATTAACTGCAAAATTATATAAACAATATCTCATTCATATCACAGCTACAGGAAAAATGGACGGCGATAAACCTGCATCATTATGGAGATAAACCTGCATCATTACAGAGATAGAGAGCGATATATTTTGGTTGTTGATGCGCTCCGTGACCCGCCGTGCCGTTGCTACACGGAACACCAGCTCTATGTTCAATCTTATCGAATAAATTCATAAAAATAACTTGAAACCGTTTCCACAAGTTCCTCAAAGAGACGTGACGTGAAACGACGTTTCAAGGCATCAAAGTCAATTGTTATAAAAACAAGACTTCAAATAGAACAAAAGAGTACAAGAAATAGTTGGGAGACGGCAGCAAAAACCTAACAATGACATATCATTTATTTCGTTTAATTATTTTAGATTTGATTGATGATTTGAGTTTCTTCGTGTTTTGTCGTGTAATAATGGTGGCTTATTTACAGTTAAGGGTTGAAACGTTGTTTTATGTTTTCCTCGTCAATTTGGTTCATCATCATCTCAGCCATAGGACGTCCACTGCTGAACATTGGCTTCCCCCTAATTTTCCAAAAGGATCGGTTGGAAGCTACCTGCGTCCAACGTCAATTACTTTCTAATAGTTACATTAGACTTAAACTGCGTATGACATAATATGTATTTACAAAATAAAATAATTGCATAATACGGCGAGTTGTATTAAATGTAAATAATCAAAGGCCAGATATCATCTCCGCACACAGTGACATCTGTGTCGACGTTGTGAGTAGTAGGTAAAACTTACATTTCAAAAGTTTTAATGTTATATGTTTAAGTTTAGTTCAAGTTTGCTGTAGAAGACCAGCTCAAGGGGTCTGCAAATCACTATGCGCCGTGAAAGAGTTAAATTAGGATCTGCAGGAGGCTGGCTCAAATCTTAACTGTTACACTTACGTCCTCGATTACTAGGAGCTACACCACACCAAGACAGTACTTGCCTCCCAAAGCTGTTCTCTCCTACAAGAGCTCACAAGAACTACACATAATATGAACTAATCACTTAGTAAATAACTTACAGTACAGTTTCGGCAGCGGAGCACGTAGTTAGTTCAGACTGTTGGCAGTTCAGTGAAGGGAGAAGAAGGGGCAGGAAGGAAGATATAATAGAATACCTACAGAGCAAATCGGCGTCTCCTCGTCCGAAGATCCAATGCCCCGAACGGTGTGTGGTATTTAATTAACGATTCACATTTTCCAAATCCAAAATTCTTTACAACATCAGCTTTCAGCAGCAAATTCTTTACAATACACGTTAATAGCAAACCCACATGTTTACTTTTCAACAAATCCAAATTTTACCAAATATTATTCAACAAGCAATGACGGAAAAAAGTGAGGTTACAAGTGTTGCCCTATCAAGAATTACGGTACGTGATACCAGTACGAAAAATAACATTTTGGGATTTAGGCTTCCTTGCAACACGGCGTGACAGTTTATTTGATAGCAGTTGCAGTGTCGCACTATTTACCCGCCCATTACATGCATTTATTATGATTTGTAATAGATCATGTTCATTTTGAGTAGACCAATAGATATATATAAATTAACACTGTATTACACACCACAATATATATTTTACAAACAAAGGCGCAACAATATTGTAAGCCTAAATACTACAGTGGGCCTAGCACGAACATTTGCTAGAGTGTAACATAATAGTATCGATGACGTGTACAGTACAGTATAAACCACCCAACCACCGTACCATTTATCTAAAAACTGTGGCACAGATAGTCCATAGTTTGTGTACGCCAGGGATACGATTAAGTTGAGTAACTTAATCGTATCGTATCTTAATACGTTATTCAAATGGACCCACTGAAGAAAGAAAGGCTTGCTAATGAAGTGTCACAATGGGCGGAGTTATAATTCAGAACAATTTCCAACCACTCATAGTCTGTGTAGAATTTTCTTAAGTTGTCAGTCTCAGAGTAAGTATCAAATAGAGTTGTTAAATAGTGTTGTGTAATAATACTATGAGTGAGCGAAATGAGTATATACCCAAGGAGTGACAGAGCTGGAGAATATTTTTTGTCCTGCTTGTGGAATCACATTTTTTTGCTGGGCACACTTCGCAAGTGTGCCAAACAGTTATAAGAGACTTTTGTAACTAATGAGTGAGTTTACAATGAAAAACGGTGTTGTATTGTTATCGTGATATATGTTTGTGTGTATAGAACATATAAAGTTCATTGTTGTGTTTTAAGCTGCAAAAGCCGAAGTGAACGTAAAAACGAAAACATAACCTTTCATTCGTAAGTCCACAATTTTGACCTTATTTTGACCTTGTTGATATAAATAATTATAGGTTATATCTTATAAGACTCGCATGATTGCAACTATGTATAGAAAATACGAAATAATATATAAATTGGCCTCAGAAAATAATCGAATTTTGTAGCATTAACCACCCAAATTATGTAAATGAAATGTAAGTAAAATGAATCAGGTGACTTTTTACCTAGGCATCGTGAATATTTCTGAAATTGGTTGGTGGCGTTGCGTCTCTGTCTCTTACCGGTATACGCTAATGACAAGACAACTCTATTCGATCTTACTCTGAGGGTTAAGTGCATCTAAATATCTATAGTTTATCTGGCTTACGTAGATGGGTGTTGCAACCCGTTCTGTATCGGTCCGTTAGCTGAAGGTAAATCGTGAGTTCCATACAATATGTATTTACTGCCATACATGTACGCGTTCCGTTCCGTCTGCGTCCGGTAACCAACTAACGGGTGTCCGTCACCGTTGCACCCGCTCGATCCGCACGGCTATTATGCCCTGCTGTTAAGCGAAAGGTGTGATTAACATAGATTTATAAGTTTTTATACTATCATGGTCACAAACCTTACAAATATTCACTTTATTAACCGGATAGATGGTATGTTTTGTTTGAGTGTCCAGTATTTCGGTTCTATTGCAGGTGCTTGAATGTTTACGAGTAGACAAAGCGGTCTACTCCCTACCGTATTCGATTATTACGCAAGATACCACTATACTATTGTTCGCACTGTATTTTTTTGTCTTATTACGAGACACAAACTCATATCGGAAACTCAAACCAAATATACATGGTGACCATCCCGTAGATACCTACTACGTCTAATGTGACACAGCCATGTCCTGTGTACGCATAACATGTAATATTAGCATAGTAACTAAGCAGAAACACTGTAAAAATCTATATGAAAAGAATGGCCCCGTTTTCTTGCCGTTTCCTCTGCGTAGACTCTGCGTTTATTTTGGAACGCGGCGGTAGAGTCTTTAAAGTACATTATAATGAATAATTGACGTTCATAAGTGCGTTAATGCCTAAATTGAATAAATGATTTTGACTTTGATAGCGTGCCCATCCTGCCCCGGTCCGTAGCGACATGTACGGAAGCCCTTTCGTGCCGGATACAAGGGGCCCGTCAGCACTCGGCGACATTACCTGCCAGTGATGCTGGTTCTACTGGTTTAAAACATATCTACTAAATAATGCAAATAGTCTTTAATATTCATAACGCTCGATAACTCAGGCACATAAAATTTTTATAATTTTAGGGAGGTAAGTTAGATAGAGAGAGGTAGGATTCCCTTGGACGGGACTAGATCCGCGACTTCCGACTATCCGTGTCAACAGCGATGACAGCGTGTTTCACCGTTAATGCCGGTTAAAATCAACTAGAGAGAGAAATTCGCTTGTATATGTACTTCAGTGGCCTAGCGGTGTTGTCGTCTAAAACGGATTTTCGGAAGATGCGTTAAAACACCGCCCGAAAACATGTAATTTGTGCCAATAGTTGCAAATTTTTCATTCGCTAACCAGACGTTAGTGCTCAGAAATGATAATAATGTGTAAACAATATATTTATTTTTTATATAATATTTAGTAGATAACAAATTTCCAAAAAAAATGAAAGCTTACTTTACACCACTTATTTATATATACTCCAGTCTGCTGTGTTTAAGTTATTTTCTCTTCGGAGCCTTGATCGTACAATAACAAAAAAAATACCATGTCTGGTACATGTTAAATTTTTTTGTTGTTGCCGTCTAGGCAGTAGGTACTGTTTGTATAATTTATTGATTCAGGCGTTACTTTGCGGAAATCCATTATCAAAAAACGATATTAAAAAATATTTAGTGACACTTCCGCTGAAAAGAAAACAATGATTTTGGCCTGATCTAGCGCTCGACGAGTCAACATCTCCTGAGGATGCCTCGCGTAGAGGCGAAACACGTGTCGAATCGGTCTTGGTTGATTTGGGGTTTCTTGTGTTTTTTATTTTGTATTCTTCCTATTAGCATTTTATGCGGGAGGGAGGGTGGTGCACGCCCCCAAATAGGCCAAAATCATTGTTTTCTTTTCAGCGGAAGTGTCACTAAATATTTTTTTATATCGTTTTTAGTACTGTTTGTGAATTGTTTCGTCCGAAGCAGTACTTCCACCGTACTTATTGTCTCCCGCCAAGCAGTTATGTTCGCAATATTGCGTTCTGACATGAAAGCTGTGAGTATACCGGTGAAATTACAGGCACATAACACTAATGTTACAGAGTTACGGGCGCAGTGCTGTTCATCACATGTGACAAACTTTATCGGTTCTAGGCAGAGATTACCACTTAACACCAGCTGGTCCTCGTGATTGTACCGTAACATAATATCATAGAAAAACGTACGAAACCATCTTTATCCGAAATGGTTCTTAACACTTGTATTTGCAAATACCCGCTCTGGCGTGAGCTTTGCATGATTAGTTATGTTTACAAAACACGTTTTACCTCATCTCGTTGTATTCAATTAAATATTGACATTTGATCTGAACTTATTAAGATAAATCTTTAGGTAATTGAAGTTTGAAGCCATTACTGCGTGCTGATATTGTTGATAACCGAACGGCTCTGAGCCACATATTATAACGTACTTGCTATAGCTGAATACCTCTTTGGTAGGTAATTTTTTTTATTACCATTCTTTTCGTTTATCTTGTACTAGCCGCGCCCTGCGGTTTCAACTGCGTGGTGATGGATTATGTTGTCGATGTTTTTTTTATTTCTAACCCACCCCTGTATTAGAGCGAACAAAATATATATACTCAGATTGGTTAATCCAGTTTTATGTTTTAGCGAGGCTAAGCATGCAACATACATATATTATATTAAATTGAGTAACTGGCGATATAAAAAATAATATGTAAAACGACAAGCTCGCTGAGTTTCTTGCCGGATCTTCTCAGTCGTGGTCGCGTTCCGACCCAGTTGTAGATTCAAATAATAATAAATGTAATATGACAATTTGTAAGTGCCCCCGTCGGCCTATACAAAATAAATGATTAGATTTTGATTTTATAACATATTCAAACAACATACTCTCGAACAGAAATAACACTTTCTCTCGAGTGATACATAGTGCTTACTACACCTACGAGTAAAATCAAATAGTTACCTTCATTAGTAAATAATTATTGTCTAGAGCATTTTGTACGAACATATTTTTCCTGGTGGCTTCATCATTATAAAATCGGCAGTTTCATTATCAGCTGATATTTTATAAAAAAAATTAATTTAATTAAAAACGTACTGTGTTATTATCAATTTAGTTAAAAACTAAATTTAACAATTCATAACAAATAGCCGTCATGTTTTTTTTTCAAAGTGCAGAAAAAGGTCGCTAGCCTCCTTGCATTGAAAATCGAGTACAATATAGTTATATTATATACTCGTACGTTGAATTACGTTGTACAGAGGGGAGAAAGATTTTTTCAATGTGATTATCAATGATTTTTTTTAATTTACTCAGATCTGTAAGCCTAAGCTCTCAAGCTTAGCTTCGTACTGCTGGGATACGGTCCGTAGTGTAGTATCGGGGAAGAACCTTTATAAATGCTTACTAGTTTCCCACTACCGGACATACAGTGTCCACTTGGTGTTTAGGACAGTAGTTAGCCCCATTATTAGAGATTTTCAATCGATTGAACGCCCGTATGTTTGGCCTTCGAATATATATATAAGTACAGTCATAGATAAATAGTAAGTATTGTAATTTTAGACTTTCGTGTTTTAAGAGACGTATCGATTTTAGGTATGAAAGATTCGGTAGTTGAATTATTTTTTTGGTAGTCATTACATTTAACCCCTTCAAGTAGTGACCACTGTTTTACCGGGCTCGACAGTTTAAAATTTGCTGATTTTAAACTGTACATCCAGATCAAGCATTTCGACCGTACGTAAAGTTTACTTACTTGCATATCAACGTGATGAAAATAATGTTTTGTTGAAACACTAGTCAATTTCGGGGACTTTCCAATATCAGGTATATCTGGTGCTATTAATTATTATGTTTTTTTTGCTTATCGCTTACTTCACGATTCCGTTATTTCTTGTCCAGTGACACAACGGTGCATGCATCCGAGACCCCTAATAACAGTTACAAAGTAAATATCAACGCTTTAATTAAAGCTTTCATATTTACTTTGTTTTAGCTTTGTTTTTGTTTTAGTTTTTTTAGCTTTAACTAAATTAAATTTTAACCCTTTGCGTCCCAGAGACGTAAATATACGTCAGGTTCATTGTTAAATCTTTTGTTTTAATTAACACGGTATAGGAAGGATTAAAGTAACACCATACATGTAACTTAGGCTAGTTTTATCATCACATTTCAGTGATCATGTGGGCTACACCGCGGGGAGCGCACCCTATACGCATTATGTTAAGGTAGTCCCGGCACTACAGAACGTCAGGGATGTTCGGTTGGTCGTAGAGTTGAGTGAGTTTTCTGTACGACGATGCGGAAACGGTGCTCATCTCTGGTGCTTCGGGGTTTCCGGGCCATTACCAACATCATCCTAAAAGTTTTAACGAATAAATTTAATTATCAGGACATACACCGTTGTTGCATGATCCAAATACGAATTAATAAGCAAACAATGGACTTGATCCCCGGTTGCCACAGATCTGGTGCAGTTAGGGGTTGCATCCCGGTATTCGGACAGTGTAGGTACTCAATCACCTATTCGACAAGGGTGGACTATAACTGCTGTTTTCAGCTGCCATATTGCGTTATATGACAGTTAATGTATCCATTATATGTGACTCTCGAGGTTGTTGTTTTTTTTGACCTGATATGTTTTTACATAGATTGTTTTGCTTCCGCATAGGTCTCCTTCAGTTTCTTCCAATAGTTGCCGTTGTAATATAATCTGCTCAACAGTACTCCTGCAGTCTTCTTTTAATCGTCACCCTATCTTTGATATGATCTCCTACGCTGTCTTGTTCCTTCTCTAGGATACCATTCGGTTAGTTATTTAGACGATTTTCTTTGTGTTTCGAGGTTTTGAGGTTAAATATTCAAAGCTAAATATAATCTTAAAAAATAACCTTAGGACTTTGGTGTAGTAATAAAAAATATTTATAATACAGATTTCTATTGTGTATACCAAAACGTGCGTTTTATTCGCTGCAGTGCGCGTACCCGTCACTGCGTTTATTCTACCGTACGGTAGATATTTTAAACCAGTGACTTGACACTCTATAGGCTGTTGGACACGCGTAAAGAAATACATACATCTTCACAGTAATATAATAAAAGTTTAGATGTATCAAGATGTTAGCGAATTAACTATTGCTCACACACTAACGGTAACCACGTTGAAACTGAGTTATGAACTGTAGATCAAAACTCAACTATGTTTGCCAGAACTATTAATTTTATATAACACTGAATCTTAGGTTACTAAACAACGTTCGCTTATAATGAGAATCCGTCCGCACACTCCGGTCGTCCAGCCAAGAACGTAGTAATATTCAGTAATCTGTGATAAAAGCATGAACGAACTACGTCCCCGCTCTGACAAGCCATCCCACCTTTCCGACTGTTTTGCCAGTCGAAATCGTTAAATTCTGCTATTGTAAGGTCGCCTTTTAGAAATAGTCAACGTTGCCATCTGAATGTTACAAAAATAACTGAAACCTTTCAAATGTTTGTTATTCCTTCGCGCATAACAGCCGAACGAATATATTTGGATGACATTTGGTAAATAGATGTGGTACCGATACATAACACTTTTCATTATTATCATCCAGCACCCTGCGAGTGAAACTGCGAGGCACGGCTTGTAGACATGTAAATGACCTCCTGTAATAAACACCCATGTTAAAAACACAACTTTTCTATGGGATTTCACGTCCTGTTGTCGTGTAGGTACACGTTGTTATGTTTTGAAGAATTGGGCCAATGCCGTGCCCTTGCTTGCTTTATGGGAGTCTCTTGACCCTGGACTCAGTTTACGTGACCCCAAGTCTCCCGAATGTGGGTCAGTGTATATTGAATTGTAGTATCTTGTACGATGTGATTCTGTGTTGTTATATATACACACACTGATAAGCGTACGCCTATTGAAAACATACGACGCCTTGATCTCGTGCCACCATGTCCCGAGATCAAGGCGTCGTATGCGTGAATATCTGAAGACCGCTGACACCAGTTCAATGGAGGAAGGGATATTAACGTGTTCAACGGGACAACGGTATAGTTAAATATATTTTTTCCAAAAACATGGAAGCGACTTCAACATCAAAAAGTGTGAAATTACTTGTTGAAGTCGGTTCCATTTTCTAATAAAAAAATGTTTTTTGACCATTTTAGTGAACCTGCTACTATTATATTCCAGTCAAATTAGGCTATATTTTGCAAAAGAGTGGAAATAATTCGCGACAGTGGGTATTTTTATTTTGTTATGGTTTAATATGCTTTAAGAATCATGCCTAACACAATCTCTCGATTTAACCTCTTGAAGAGGGCTAAATCAAGTAAAAACTTTGAAATTGCATTATTCAATTCAGGAAAGAGTGGTGATCGCTATATTTTCATACTATACTCAAAGTATTATAATCACCTTCTTACTAAGTATTTTTCAAGTAACTTCCAAAAACAGGAGTATTTTATCAAGTCGTGGTGTTTATTTTTTTTAAGAATATCTGATGAGTGCTCTGAAGAACTCTTGGCGACAGCTGTCACAACTGCAACAGTGTGATTGTAACGGATGGTTTATCTTTATATTGTTTTTTTTTTCAAATGGACGAACAAACAGCCAACATATATATAATTACTATGTAGAGGACACCAATAACACCTAGCCTCACCTAGCCTTACAGTTCATCACTTCTAAAAACACAATATTTTTGTACTTGAACCAAGTTTAGAATACGTGCCAAATTAGTACTATACAAATAATTATAAATACCTAAAATAATCGAAGCCGTATGGATTACATTTATATCTATTTCTATAAGTTGAGTACGAGTATGATTCTTAGTGAAATAATGAATGGTGCGTGGAATGTACGAATTCTGTCCGTATTTGGTGCGACAGCGGGGAACAGAGAAGTGTAGATGGTTTCTCCTGGGACACGAGCAAGACGGACTGACAAGCTTAAATCAGACAGTAAAGAGGAACACTCTACATTACTCGAGAGGATATTGTGCATGAATGTTAGGTCAGCAGCCTCTCTTCTCATATGTAGGGGTAATAAGTGGTGATGTTTGCAGGTTGCTTCGTAATCAAAGTTTGCTTTTGAGATTCTCGCTTTGTAATTTATAAACCGAAGGAATTTGCGTTGCGGTTTTTCGAGTTGTGTAATGTATGCATTATATCTCGGGTTCTAGACTTGGGAGCAGTACTCTAGTTGGCTACGGACTAACGAACAGAAGATAATCTTTAGGGTTTTCATTTTAAAACCTTAAGGTTTTATCTATAGTAGGTTAATACAGATTAAGTGGGAGACGGCAAGTTCATCAGCATAATGGTAAGCGTCACACCTGACCATAACCACAGTATAAATATAGAGACACAGTACGGAAACTACCTACAAACGTTCGAAACGGCCCACTCACACAAACATGCGCATCGACGAGACCCCTAAGCGGTTGTCGCGGTGCTGTCAGTAGTGAGACGAGTGGGCACGTATAAGTTTATTTCCGCTTAACTAGGCTTAGTTTCCATACTTTTGCATCTAGTATAAAGATACTATGCCATAATACTCGTAGCTGTACATAATATGAAAAACGGGAATCACTCACGTAAAAAAGTCAGATCTTTCCGACTATAGTTTTAACCACATCCGGTGGTCTTTTCAAGGAGAGTGCAGAACACTTGCGGTTGGGTCTCACCTCGCACAGTAGCTCGCCTCATAACAGTTTGATGCGACATAGATCTCTAAGCCTACGCGGCACTACGCCCCGCTCGCCATCTCGAAGTAATAATAATAAAACCTCACTGTTCGTAAGTATTGCAGGTCTGTGTAGCTTTAATTGTGGCAGTCCCCTGCGACCTGCCGCTGGTTGGCTCATGATGACTGTATGGAACCTTCAACTAAGACCCGTGGCATTCCGATCTGTGTCGCTATCGTTTGCGATAAAGGTTGTTTTCGTTCGATAAGCGCTCCACGTGGAGTGCTAAATGCTAAGGGAACTGCACGTTATTCTGTGGCGTGGCCTACGACCGCACGAGTCGTCCGTCGTCTGACGCATCGCAGTTGTACTCGGACTGATAGCTATCGACATTGCGGTATCTAACCCCCTATCGCTATCGCTATCGATATCGCTTTTAACTCTGAAACATGTCGCAATTTTAGAATTTCATAGAAGAAGACCTAACCTAATATTTTACACTATGTTGTTAAAACATTTACATGAGATAGCAAAAACAGTATTAAATTTTAGATTGCATTTTATAAAGAATAAAAAGGGCACATCCCTTTTTTGTAAAATTGTCGCGATGATTTATTTAGAGATGGCATTTTTTTGCTGCACCCTCATTTGTGTGGGGTGTCAATTAATAGGGCTAAAACTAAGTATAAAGTTTCATACGTAGTATACATGTACCGATTGCGAAATATGCACCGATACGGTAGATTGCAATTTCATTTCTCAACTGGGTGACCCGTGACGTAGATACTGAACAAAGTTGAATAATTTATCGGCCTTTACACACACACACACACACACACACACACTGGGCAAGTCAAATTTACAGTAAGCATTAAATTGTGATAACGTTAAAATTTACATATTATTGAAAATAAGAGAAATTGGATATAATAGAAAATATCGAATCAATTAATTAATATTATTAATAAAAATGTCCCAAATTATTTCATGTTATGAATTAAGAATTGTTAAGGTTTTATATTAATAACATGTCAACAACTCAACATTTATTATTTTTTAAAACGATACATACTAATAATAGTACACATTCTACGATTGGTCGAAAGATTTATTCATACGAAAACGAGCAGACGGCTCGCCTGATGTATGTGATCACCATCGCCCACGGACATCCGCAATACCAAGGATCTCGAGGCTGCGTTTCCGGCCTTTGAGGAAGTTATATAATATAGTGGTAGTGTGAGGCAGAGAGTGCCGTCGGGATCGCACAGTTGTCGACTTTCAGACGTCAACACGATCTCTATGAAATTATTATTGTAGTACGCTATATGTATAGAGACCCCAGTAAAAGCCTTCTTCTTAAATTATTACGACTATAATATGACATTTCGAGTAATAACGAGAAAAAGTGCCAGACCCTAAAAATCATAATCCAAAAATTGTAATTCAAAAGTCATTGACCTTAGACAAAAGGATCTCCACAAACAATGGTCGTAGAGTAAGTAGCCTTCCAGTTGATTCTACGAGTACCATCAGAAGTATCTGTTATGTTCGCGTGACGCACGTCTGCGCAAACCTGCTCACAGTTAGCCTAAGGGCTAGCGCGCACTGCTCTGCGTTTGTTTAACGCATATTCTGTGAAGTACAAAGAGTCATAGGGGTGCGCGCATTGCGGTGAAATAAACGCACGGGCATGCGGTCACATCATCTCCACTCCAGAACCTTTCAGCCCCATCGGCCATCTGTTCTGCGTGCTATGTGCCCTGCCCACTGCCACTTCAACTGGCTAATCTTCTGGGCTGTCGGTGACTTTAGTTTGTCTACGGATCTCCTCATTTCTGATTCGAACACATAGAGAAACCCCGAGCATAGCCCTCTCCATAGCTCGTTGTGCGAATTTGAGCTACTATACATAAGTTACCTAATACACTTGAAAAAAAAACCAATGTTTTGGCTTTGTTCTTTTATCCACTTTGTAGGTACAGGTACACATAGCGTACGGCGTACCCTAAACTCTCATTATAGTACATTATTCACGCGAGAATGCGATGTGTCTAAGGTTAAATACATTGGAATTTATTATATATATGGCCGATGGGGCCGAAAGGTTCTGAAAGGTAAGGTTCAAAACGTTAGAGTTATCAAAACCAGGATGTGTAATTAAATTGTATACTATGGATAACTGCGCACTAAACTAAATACATTGGCGCTTAGTTGTGACAAGCTTGCAATTAAAACTATAAAATGCACTTCGAATGTTTCGAGAGTTTTGTCAACATCTGTGTTCTTTGGACGTTAGAGTTATCAAAACCAGGAAGTGCAATTCATATTTGAAGGTAATCATGCGTCTGTATAAACTGCGTTATTGGGTCATCGGACAACGTATCACTTGGACGCGAGCAATAATAAAAATATTACTTTAATCTCATTATGTAATTACAAGTAATTTATGCATTTGCATTCAGGAAGCCATTGATATAAACAAATGTTTTTTTTCTTCTTAATAATTGTACATAGTAATGATGTTGATGATGTTGACCTCGCAGTCAGTGGGTTATTGTGTTCCCGATACTGGAGTTACTGTCGCACGGCAATGCCGGAAGAGAATGCATTTTATTCTCATTTCGCTTTGTCCTACGTCATCGGAAAGTACATCTCGTTATTTGAATGAATTATATTGTTACTCTTTCTCATCAAAACCCTTAACACAAAGCTATAGGTTCCTGTGGGTAAGGCATTTGCCGCAGCGAGCAGTCGCGGGACTCCCCCAGTAATAATGTAATTAGCTACCTGGACTGTGCCTGCCTACACTCGCTTGGCATCATACTGTAGTCTGAACTGTATACACTAACCCACCTATAGTCAGGTAGGCATGTACAATTCAGAAAGAAGAGTAACTTATTAGCGGGATACTGTGGTAATACACAAATGAGTTTCACACATAACAACCAGAGAGTTTGAATAGGAGGTGATAGTAAAAGCAAAGAAAAAAACCAACAGAATCCATTGGTTCAATAATACAGGATATCCGTTTTAAAAAAAAACATTCGGGTGGAATTTCGTCAAAAGTAAAAGATAAAAAATACTAAATATAGACATATCGTTTTCTTTTTCTATTGTTTTTTGTTCGAAAGCGTGACTAGTTTCACGTCGTTTCCCGAATCTCATGGTTTCCGAGTTCGCATCACCGCCCTCATCCAAAACCATTCTGCATACTCACAAGTTTACTTCGTAGGTACTAAAAGAACACCGGTTACAGCGTGCCTGGAGCGCGTCGTTAGATAAATTAAATATGTTAATCGTGGTATTTTTTTTTATTAAATGGTGTAAATAGTTATCCGACTTAAAGCCACGTTAGAAAGTTATCCTATACATTAGTTTCTTTTAAGTTATATTAGTTTCAGAGATTTCAAATGCACGTTTCATAATACAATTCAGAGAAGTCCAGTTCTGTTATCTTTATAATATCCGACTACTTTTATTTATACTGAACTAGAAATGACTAATAAAATGTTATGTAATTAACGTTATAAACTTTTCTTTTAACTCTGTCCATATATATGTGGTTTGTGTGTAGTATTTCAGAAAAAAAGTATAGCTTTATGTAAAACTGAACGTCGAATTCAAATGTCATTTAAGTGTCGATATTTTTAATAGGGTGAAATGACACGACAGGCAAGTCGCCTGCCTGATGGTAAGCGTCACCACTGACAATTACACTGACCGTTTGTTAAAATTACTACGCGAACTTAATTAGTTCCCCCAGTAACACTTGCGACAAACCTCATTTAATTCTTCCTATTCCGTGATAATTAAAACAAAAGGTTTATAAATGAAACTCACGTAAATGTACGTCTTTGGTAGGCAAAGGGTTAAAGAGTAGTAGTGTGCAACTGCAAATTCAATTCAGCTGCAGTGTCAGATAAGAACATCTGACGGTGGTACCCACCAAGACGGGCTATTGCTTAAAACACACTACGGTACAGTGGGTGAATGATTATTTCATAGATCCGAAAGACCAGGGTTATTTGTGACAAACTAAGCGAGATCGTCACCTACATAACCTATAATCAAAAAGTGAATTTACTTATGAAATGTGGCCTGTTCAAAATAAAATATTAATGTAAACGTTTTTATTTTACAAAGATCTATCGAAACCACCGCAAGCCTTTCTTAGACAGACAAAATACAATTCAGGTCCAAGGGATTTTCGCCGGTGTTCTTTAAATATCTTTACTAATAAGTTAAATTTTCAGCAACCCTACGTGTACAAAAAACGAGTTCCTAGACAGGCAAAATAGGATATGTGTACCTAGTTGCGAAGACTAATAAGTCGTTCCTAGGAAATTTTTAGTAATACCTAAGTAGAAACATTGTAAAAATCTATTTAAAAATAATGGCCCCGAGTGTTTCGCCGCTTCTTCTCGGTAGGCTCTATATATTTTGTAACGCGGCGGTAGAGTATTTAAAGTGCATTATTATAATGAATAATTAACGGTTTAGTGCCGTCTTTGATTCCTAAATTGAATAATTTATTTTGAC
Source organism: Selenia dentaria (assembly GCA_917880725.1). Classification (NCBI taxonomy): domain Eukaryota; kingdom Metazoa; phylum Arthropoda; class Insecta; order Lepidoptera; family Geometridae; genus Selenia; species Selenia dentaria. Next base: position 30,524,251 of record OU862895.1, on the reverse strand, counting down.
CTTGAATAAAAGTCAAGTCCAGGTCCAAGGGATTTTCGCCGGTCTTCTTTCATAGTACATTCTTACGGTATATTTCTTCAATAGGAATATTCTAATCAAACATCTTCTTCTTCATCTTCACAATATTACTGCATTTTATGGGCAGGGCACATAGCACGCAGAACAGATGACCGATGGTTTCGGAAGGTTCTGGAATGGAGACCACGGACCGGCAAGCGCAGCGTAGGTCGTGCACCGACACGGTGTACAGACGACCTAATAAAGGTCGTCTGTACACCAGGCCGCTTCCAACCGGTCCTTTTGGAAAATTATGGGGGAGGCATATGTTCAGCAGTGGTGATTTTTTCAGTATTTCAAAGTACTATAAATTTTCTTTTATAGAAATTAAAAAAACTGAAAAAATCAAAACCTACGGGCATAGTAAACAATGTGATGATTCCATGAAAAATAAATCACTGAAATGTTAAGAGGCGGAAAAGAGTGTTTTCTTTTAGTATGGAAAGTACTAGCTATGCATTCCTCTTAATGTCTCAGGGTTACGGGCGCAGTGCAGTTCGTGATTTGTGAGGAAATAGATCTGTTCTAGGCAGAAATTAACTTTTAATAATATGGTGGGCCTCGTGCTCGCATATAGTGTGTACATATGTTATAAAAAGATAATGTAAGGAATAATATTTAACTGTCGCAAGTTTAATAATCATGAGACATCCGCAACCAAAAAAATAAAAGTACTTCCCGTTATATCCCGTTATATAGGTGAAACAAATCATTATACTTGAAACCAGCATGATCCTAAGTATTCATCAAGCAGTAAATATTATGTAGCTTTAATATATAGTAGTACTATAAACTAAAGGCTGTGACAATACTGGCATGCCATATATAAACAAGTTGGCTAAATCCCTTACACGTGTTGACGCTCGTCCTCGATGACCTGATGATGTATCCGACATTGACATACGTTGAATTTATCGTCCGATAATAATCGACATGATTGTGATCAAGCTGTGACGTGTGAAACTTTGTGGAGGCGCCCGATAGTACTTTAAAAAACGGCAGTAATTAATGGTTCTATAACTTGTAGAATTTGGTGACTTTTTTTATAAAATATGCAAGCATTTGACCGCAGCCACACATGATGGAAAGTGACGACGCGGCCGACGGTGGTACATGCTTACTTAGAAGATTCATATTCACTCTGTACTTGAAGACTACCAGATTGTACCTTTATGTCGGGAAATATAGACGCTGGTACGTTGTTCCATACTTCAGCCGTACGCATTATGAAGTCCGATTTGATGCGCTTCGTGCGTATTTTTGGAATATCGACTGTACGTCTTATTGTCAATAAGGTTTCTCCGAAATGAAGCCTACAAAATGCCGATAAGCTGGCAACTTTGCGTCAATATATTTGAGGCTTTGGGGTCTAGCCTACACTAAACCACAGTCTTGCTTGACCACCAATGAGCTTTTTTGCTCTATTATTTATTTATTATTAGAGTCCAAGGCTTCGAGCTGGTATTTAGCCAAACCGCACCGGAGATGGTGCAGTATTGAATGCTCAATCCTACTCGTATTTAGTCTCATGTTATATTTTTCTACCGACTTCCAAAAAGGAGGAGGTACTCAATTCGACTGTTTTTTTTTAATGTTTGTTACCTCATAACTTTCGATAGGGTGAACCGATTCTCAAAATTCTTGTTTGAATGCTGGTGTTTCCCGTGTGGTCCCATTTAAATTTCATCAGATTCGGTTCAGTAGTTTTTGAGTTATACTCCAATAACTGAATAGAATGGAAGTCGGTATAAAAATTTTCAAATTGTACTTGTGTTAAGGTTAGAATTGGAAATCTCTAATACTGGAGATGTACATAAATCATTTTAAATCTGTTATGATAGAATGTTATTTTCTAATACGGTATGATGTGCCCACTTAGATAGGGTAAATGTTTGTGAGAATTTTACCTAAGCGCTTCCGTGCTTCCCGCCGCGACGGCTTCAAGGGCAAACGGAGCCGGTCTCGGTATTTGACTGAGGCCAAACTTTACTAGGCTATGATGGTAGTCTTCGAGCAGTCTTGAAATTCTGACATTAGTGCGAGGGTGTAATACTGCCACAAACGAGAAGGAAATGTCATAAACTGTAATAAGCGACATTTTCTGGATTTGTTTGACATCTTTACACCGTCCCCTGACAGCGGATGCCTCGAGCGATGCTACGAGTATGAGTAAAAAGGGTTCTCATAATATCATCGCTCACACAATCCATATTTTGTCTGGTCTACTCTCTTACTATTTAATACTCTTTAGGTGGTAGGAATCGTCTTCAAGAGTCTCGGTGGAGACTAGCGCAGTTTTAAACCTTCTGCCTCCAAACAGCAGTCCGTGCAAGAATTATTGTGTTCAGGCTTGTTGAACACTTGCCCATTAATGGCGGTTGGTAATTAGAGAAACATGCCTATTCTTTCAGGCTACAGGATGCCTCGGTGGCAAGTGGTCAAGGCGTCTAACACGGTTAATCGGTAAACGTGGTGTTACTTAGATAATCTTAGAAAACAGATTTTCTCTCTGAACTGAAATAACATACACAAGATATTCTAAATATGCCCATATCCAGTCATAAAACTGAAAGTAGGTGTGGAATCTGTCCAAATCTGTAGCACGTGTACTTGACGTAGAGGTGACCCTTGCACGAGTTAATGTTATCTGACAAAAAACGATTAGAAGTGTTGTTCAAGGAATCGCTTACTCAGTAGTCGCGATTGCGGCTACTTAGTATGTTCAATGTTTTCAACAAGGATGATTCCGATTGCTGCCAACATGTTTATGGAGAAGATGTCTAGCTGTCGAAAGAGGGGGGGGGGGCATCGCATCCATCGATCCAATCCAATCTTACAAACATTAGTTTATGTCATCTAAAAGAACTGAACATACGTTTAGTATCCCTCTAGTCCATTAATAAAATTATTAATTGATGGTATGACGTCAGATACGTGGGCGTTCGGTTTTGAAGTGATTTGGACATGAGTCCACGAATTGTATAGTTGGCACATATATTTGATGCTCAGCGTTGTTCCACGTACAAACAAAAGATGCGATAAAAGGCAGGACAGCTTTGAAATTACATTCAAACGCCAAGCTGCAAGCACATCAGCCGCTAAGTGGCCGCTTGGCGTAGTTGATAGCGAGCTGCAATCAAACATTTGTGTGCATGAACATGTCTGTTTGAGCTGTCTAGGTCTGTATATGTATATCAGTAGTAGCATGTCCGATGCTCATCTTCACACGCAGCGGCGTCGGCGGGCACTGGCTCGCAGACGCCGTTGCGCACTTGCACTGAAGATGAGCATCGGACATGCTCGGAACCCGGCGAGACGTATTCGATCCCTAACGTGAGTGTTTTGCCGGTTAATAATAATAGTTCAGTGCTAAGCGAGACGTCATCGACGCGGGCGTCCCGATCACTCCTTGAAAAAGGCCACCGAATGTGGTCGAAACTATAGTCGGACCTTTCCGATAAATATTACGTGAGTAATCCCGTATTTTATTAATAATAATAATAATAGTTTAATATATTTTTGAGTTCTCATACTATACTACCGGTACTTTTCCTAAAAAGAGAAGAAGTTTGGTGCGGCGGTATTTACCTACCGAAATGGATAAAATTTGGTACTCACACATTCGGTACATGACTTTAAAAAGGAATTTTGAATATGAGCTTGGTCAAGTGGGTGCCGAGATAATAAGTTGTGAGCTACTGCGATAAATCGCCGCTGATAAGACTGCTCGCGAGGTCCCCTGTGCGCAGAACTACTAGTTTAACAAGTTGATGAGCTAGTCAACAATAGGTCGGTCTTACAAAACGCCTTAACTACTGTTCATTTCCTGCATCGGTGTAATATTTATTTGTTCTCCAAGATTTTATACATAATTACCAGTAACTGCCCGCAACGTCCCCCGTGTGGTGTGGTACACCACGCGGACGATGTTATTGCGATAGCCCTAGTAGCTTATCGCGATCATATAAATTGTGCTTACATAAAAACTAGATTTCCGACTGAAATGAGCGTTCCGAAGACAACTTTTTACAACTGGTATAATTAATTCAGCGACGAAGCGAGTGACCTGCGAAACCTCAGCACGTGTAACTTTTTCACTATACAGCTGTTGCCGCGCCGCCCCGCCTCGCCGCGGCACCGTAACAAACAAACACACATATCTGAGATTAACAGATAGTTAGTACGTGTATCGGGCGCGAGTGTTGAGCGAGCACGCGAACTGTTGAAGGCGCTTGGTGTTGTCGGAGTTAAATAAAAACTAGGTAGTTCTGCGACAAGTGCAAGTTGAACAATTTAATACCGACTTCCATTCCATTACTTTGGTAAAAATCAGTTATTGGAGTGTAACTCAAAAAGTACTAAACCGAATTTGATGAAAATGGGATCACATGGGAAGTACCAGCATTCAAACAAAAAAGGAATTTTGAGAATAGGTCCACCCAATCGAAAGTTATGAGGTAACAAACATCAAAAAAAGTCGAATTGAGTACCTCCTCCTTTTTTGGTAGTCGGTAGAAAAGTAGACCTCGCGAGCACATTATCAGCGGCAATTTTTCGCAGTCTGAGCTATCTGCAGGTCATCGACATTCAGAAAAATTTGAAAATAACTTTTGTTATTGGTTTGATGGTACTGTTAAACTGTCCAATAGATGTCGCTCCGTCCCCGCAAGACGGTTAGTCAAACAGAGAGTTAAAATTCGATGCTCGGACCAGAAACTCGGTGGCCTAGTTGGCCAATGGCGTCTGACGCAGGTTCGAATCCCGTCCGAGGATGGAATTTTCTCTCTCTATAAATTTCAAAATTTGAAAATATGTATTTCGACAACACCTTGGCTAAATTTGCTTAAATGTTATATATATTGTTGGTAGCAAATGTTCTTCCCGAATATTACCAAAACCTTCCAGTTCTTAAACTTCGCAACCTACTCGTATTATCTCGGCAACCACTCGACTTATTATGCTTATATTGAAGTACCTCTTTAAATTCAGGTACCTAACACGTGTACCAATGTTTATCAAAACCGGACGGTAGATAACGCCGCAGCAAACTTCCTCCCTTTTAAGGAAAAGCACTCGCACTCAAAAATCGTCGACGGTAAAAAATTGTAGAACATGTACACCAAGTTTCGTCAAGATTGGTTGACATATCTGACCTGTACAGTACATACAGGACCAACATAGTATATACTAACAAACATATAGACAGCTGAAAGACAATTTGGCCAGTTAAAGCGAGACGCTCCGCGCGCTCGCGGTCAACTACATGTTTGTAACATCGTTACCAGATTTATAGCCGACATATCATATCCAGTTTATTTAAATATAACTGTTTATAAAAACCTATTGTTTAGTTTCAATCCTTTATTCGAATATAACTAAGTAAGAAATTTGGTGTTTTATAATAAGGCTTTGTGTGTTGTGTAATAAATAAATAATTATCAGATACGGAATTATTCAACGGACGCTGCCAGAGCACCGTTCTGACATGACTGGCTACTGTGCTCAGCTCGACACTATTAGCGGGGTGTTCAGTGCGACGTGACAGTTTGTGAGTGAGTGGGTGACTATGTTTGTTAGTTCTTCCCGCTGCAACGTACCTACAACGCTATATAGATTTACAGAATGTAAACATTAAAACGTATGCATATTATTGGTCCACGTTTCGTTTCGTAACTCAGCCTGCTGGCTATATTTAAATAAATTCTATTTTACATTAAGACAAAGAACATCAAATTGTAGTAAATACAATTTCTTCTAAAAAGTTTGTAGCCTAATGTAAAAATAATTTTATGACTTTTGCTTTATACTCGTAAGTATAAGCTCCATGACGTCACATTGAAATCAACAATACTTGTGGCCGCAAACACTACTGTGAAAACGCAATCCAAGTCCAATTTTTCTTTAGTGTTAAGATAACAAATGCACACAATGGTGTCGATTCTGTAATCATTCTTAACTAAAAATCACTAAATTATGTCAGTACTTATTTTGTTTAAGCTACGAGTATAATCCATATTACTATAACACTTCCGAATGACAGCACTAAAATTAGACATTTCTCTTCAAATCTGCGCATATTTTAGTTAGACAGTCTAGTCGTCACGTAACTTGGTGCTCGCTACACTAACCTAAAATAACACAAAATTGAATGGAATAATCCTATTTTTAGAATTGTCATTCTAAGTGTTAAATAATGTTGGATTTTTGTTAACAGAATAAAGACCAACATATAAAATTTTTAGTTCGGTAGTTTAGTTTAGTTTTTTTGAACAAGTGAATCGCTACTAATGACTGAAAACGAGAACTTTTAAAAATTATAGATTATTTACTGAAAATGTTTTCTTTGTAATTATATATTTACCATTTTGGATTAAAATTGATTTAATTAAAAGCTGACGGTGTTACGATGACGTTCTCAATGTTGTAGGTAAACCATGGCCGCAACTTTAAAATTATATTTTTTTTCGTAAAAATGTGGCAAGAATAACAAAATAACGGGTTAAGAAGTTTTTTATACAATATTTAGTTTCGAAGGTAGAAGCTATGGGCCTTAAGCGGTGGTTTGTGGCTGGTGACGCGTAGGTTAGTAACCGTAGTGTGCGTTATCTGGAGTGGAGCAAGATCAAGGCCGGTTGGATGGATCAGCTGCCGCCGCCGCCGCCGCCGCCACGTGTAACCAGCCCGTCTCTAACGCGGTGCGGTGGTAACCCTCCCAAACGGTGTCACGGACGGACGCGCCGGCCGGACTCATACGCATTGCTCGGAAATTACGAGCGGTTAATGTACATTCAAACGTGTCGGCTTACGTCATAGAATCTTTGTTAGTTTGATAAAAAGATGTGACGTAAAAAAAATGATTGATCATATGCTTTGATACAAAACTTACTACTTAAAGTAAATGTAAGTAAAGGAGTACATTTTAAATTTTTTTATAATATTTACATATAGGTTTTTTATTTTATATTTAACATTTACGTTTTATAGAGATCAAAAATATAAACAAAGTAAGGACTCCAAAATATCCCAGCGCTGCGAACATGGATTATCGATAGGATAAAATTATCGGTAAAAGACAGTCCGCGATATAAGTAGCTGTGCGGCTGCTGTTTACTATGCCCGTACGTTTTGATTTTTTCAGTTTTTTTAAGTTCTAAATAAGGAAATTTATAATATTTTGAAATACTGAAAAAATCTAAACGTACGGGCATAGTAAACAATGTCACGATTCCATGAAAAAAAATCACTGAAATCGGACAATGTTAAGAGGTAGAAAAGAGTTTTCTCTTTTAGCATGAAAAGTACTAGCTATGCAATCCTCTTAAATGGCATTTATTTCTGTTGTGTATGTAGGCTATCAACAACAAAGATGGATCGAATATTTGTCCGTAGATGCGATGTTGCCATCCCTGCACGCGTCTCGCGCTAAACCTGACTGCATCAACGCTAGTAGGGAAGACTATTTACTCACTTTAGACAAGTAACAGTCAGTTTATCTACTTGACAAGTTTATAATTATATTAAAGTTTGTGAGTGAGAATGTATGTCTTTCTTATTTGTGGACGGCTCATCGGGTAATGAAATTATTAATGTAAATAGATTGTAACCAGGATAACACATTATAATACTTTTTATGATTATTTAACCGATAGTTCCCGAAAGATTGCGATAACCACACTTCACGCCGGTGAAGTCTACATCGACAGTACCAGGCCCACAAAATATAATAATATAACAAATCATGGTGCCAAAACTTTATTTTAAAGGATTGCCCAAATATTTTAAACGTATCGCATTTTTTATAAGCGACTATATTTGGAGCCCAGTGTATCCGGGCCCATCTAAATGGGCTATGTAATTTTTAGCCCATGACACGACGCGATGCATTTGCAAGGATTTAAACTGAAAATGTATGAGTTCTACTATCAAGTTATTTCGCTCCTACTATCAAGTTGAGCGAGACTATCTACCTACTTACGATCGCCCGTGTCAACAAGACAGACAACTTTTGCACTCTCGTTATCTCCCCATTTTTCGGCAATTCGACTTCGTGTTGGACCCGGATTTATTTCTATAACTACCATATTATTTACTATGTTATGACTTTAGTATATGGAACTTACTATACGTACATAGTAGGTACCTAGTGTTATTTTTACGAGATTTCAAGGAGCTTAAATTTTAAATATACGTGAAGGAAGTATGTGATTATGTATGCGGGATAATGAGTGTGTAAACATTATTGTCCGAGCGAGCGAATCGTCCCTGCTTTAACTGGCCAAATTGACTTTCATCTGTCCGTATGTTTGTTAGGTTATATGTTGGTCCTCGTGTACAGGTCGCATTTTTCAACCAATCTTGACGAAACTTGAAACGCATGTTCTACTATTCAATATATGTGTTTTTCCTTAAAGGGAGGAAGTTTGCTGCGGTGCTATTTACCGACCGATTTTGATTAAATTTGGTACACAGATCAGGTACCTGACTTCAAAGAGGAACTTTGAATATGAGAATAATTGGTCAAATGGTTCCCGATATAATACGTTATTAAGTTTTGGCTTTCCTAGACTTTGCGGATAATTGCCGCTGATAAGACTTTGTGCTCGCGAGCTCAACTGTTCGCAGAACCACTACTTATTATTCTTAACGTTATTTTCGACTACTCCTAAGCACAAAGAATAGCGAATTCATTTACACCTACACTAGTAAGTGACTGCGAGACGCGAAGCCCACCAAACGCCCCCGATCGCATCGCATTACGGCTGCATTTCGCTAATCTGGTGTAAACCGATTAAAGAAATTGTATGTGCCGTTTCGCACGAACGCAAACTGCCTACGCATATGAGGTTTTCCATTACATTTGGTGGGTTTCCTCTGTTTTCTGTTGTGATAGGTGAACGTACGTGTCACGTACTCTTACACTGTTCACGGACTTTTTTACTAGACTATTTGTATCCGGTTCTATTCCGGTTTATTCAGGAGGATATTTATGAGAACTAGCTATGACAATATCGATGCTTGCGTAACTATGGGAATAATTAAACTGGCACATTAAAGATCATATATCTTTTAGGCGCTTGCTGCAGTCGGGTAATTTTGTACCCATTGAACAAATATTTCCTGGAATTGGTGTCTAAATAATTTAAAACTTATATAAAAATAGGACTCAAAATTAAGAGTGGAAGAATAGAAAGTTTGTTTTTCAAAGGCCGTAGCACAAACAATTTGCGAAAAAGTGTATTCGTATCGAAAACGTCAACGCGTCACGCTTCGGCATACAAACTATGAGGTGTCGGTGTCACAGTTGCGCTAGATAAATGACAGTTTGTACTGTTTCACTTGAACGACATGTTACGTTACACTTACGCAGTTATTCGTGCTAGGCCCACAGTTGTCATCAGTGGTCATTGAATACGAGTGTACATTACATACACATTGTGAAAAACGAATGTTTAAAAGAATGCTCCACGTGTCTACCGGCTCTGTTTATGTAAGAACGCGTAACGTAGTTTCTTATGCTTAAATATATATACGATAACGTCCTTGATGTCTAAATAGAATAAATTAATAACTCATGTTTTTTTCTTAAGATAATAATGAATGCGTACGTATATTTAGATAAAATGCGTACGTATATTTAGAACAAGCTGCGGCCCGCGGATTCACCACGGTTTCTCGCGTGATGGAAACTCGGCGAAAAGGTAACAGACTGACTAAGTAACCGGGAAACAGGGTGACACTTTCTCGTCTATAATTTTAAAATTATTAAGTGTCGTGTCACTATTAAGTGACGAAATATAGCATTGCCACCCAGATAGGGTTACCAGATGTAAAAATCAAAAGTCCGGAGCAATTAAGGCTTCATTTCCATTGAACAATCCTGAGATTTTGTTGCAGTTTGTGAATTATCTCTCAAACTTCAACTTACTTAAAAAGGTATCTTCATACACTAAATATAATAAAACTGATTTAGTAGCTACTTGGATATAAATAGGTATAGTGTTGATTTAAATTATGAAATTATTAAGTACTAAAGCTGATTACCAAATTACTCTATTTGTAAGGAAGATTATTTTAGTTGGTTAGTTTCTTTTATTAAGGAGATATTTTAAATGTACAGTATTGATATATTGAACATTTTTGAATTCCTGAGATTTCCTGATTTTCGCAAAATCCGGCCGCAATCCTGAGATCCCAGGACAAATCTTGAGATATGGTAACCCTACACCCAGAGCTTAGAGCTGAAGTTTTGCGTGGCACTGCACTGCACCGAGACATATGTTTTAAAATCTCATTCGCTCACTATTTTGCGCTCTTGGAATTGCTCTGAAGGATCGCATTAGAATTGTGATCCGAAAAAGAACCAAGGTATACCGACATAGTCCACAGAATCAGCAAACTGAAGCGGCAGTGGGCTGGTATTATTAGCTGAAGAACAGATAACCACTGGGGTAGACGTGGATATATTGGTCCGTGGGAAGACGCGTCAGAGTGGAGACCGCGATTTTAGTAACGGACGTCCTCCGGCTAGGTGGAGCGACGGCATACGCGAAGTGGCTGGTAGCAGCTGGGTGAGAACAGGCGAAGATCGGGCTCAGTGGTGTGCATTAGAAGAGGCATATGTCCAGCACTGCACTGATACTGGCTGATGATGGTGATGGCAGTGCTCTTCGCACCTAATACAGCTTACACACTATTGTTTTGCTGCAGAATTACTGGCACTGCGCTCATTTTTAATCTATGCTATACGTGGATAAGAGGTGTTCCCAGTACCACCTAGTGGACAAAGTCAAAGTCAAAATCATTTATTAAATTTAGGCATCAAAGACGCAATTATGAACGTCAACTTTTCATTATAATGTACTTTAAAGACTCTACCGCCGCGTTCCAAAATATATAGAGCCCACCGAGAAGAAGCGGCAAGAAACTCGGGGCCATTCTTTTTATATAGATGTTTACAATGTTTCTATTTAGCTACTACAAATATTACATTTTATGGGTGGCAGAGTGACAGCTTGCCAGAAGTGGAGTATTCCAAGCATCTTTATCTTCTATATAATGTCGAACTTTATAGTAAACGTTTTTTACAGTCAACTTGAATTTGCCCTCTGTGAGCTCAGTTATGTGTTTTGGAATTTTATCGTAAAAACGCACACAATTTCCTAGGAATGATTTATTAGTCTTCGCTGGTCTAAAACTAGGTACAGCTATCCTATTTGTATTTCTAGTATTAAAAGTGTGGTGATCACTATTTAACTTATATTTAGGTAAATTTTTACGAACATACATTATATTTTCAAATACATATAAGGAAGGCAACGTTAATATATTGATTTCTTTAAATAAATCTCTCAAAGACTCGCGGAGACCCATTTCGTATATAGCTCGAATAGCACGTTTCTGTAGGATAAAGATGGTATCTATATCAGCCGCTGAACCCCATAGCAGTATCCCATATGACATTACGCTGTGGAAATATGCAAAATATACTAACCGCACCGTAGAAGCGTCTGTTAGCTCTCTTATTTTACGTACCGCATATGTAGCAGAACTGAGTCTCCCAGACAGGGCATTTATATGAGGACCCCATTGTAATTTTGTGTCAATTTTAATGCCTAGGAAGACTGTTGCCTTGTCCATTACGAGTTTAACTCCATCAAGCGTAACGTTGGACTCCAAATATGGAACAGTAGGCAAAGAAAACTTCAAATATTATGTCTTTTTTGAATTCAGGAGTAAATTATTAGTTGAGAACGTAAATTTAGAGATACTAGATAGAGCGTTGTTTACTTGAATTAGTGTGCTATCTTTCCTACCACCCGACCAGGTTTCCTCGTCTTTAAGATTTGCATCGTGAAGGGAGAAAATTATTTAACTCCGTACCTTCACGGAGAAATACGTATGGATTCCGTTGAGCCCGTAGGTTAGTTACAGGAAACGGACACTTGGGTTGTGCGCAGTTGCTATGGTTTGTGCTGTTGTGTGTCAGTGTGGCGGAACAATCGGTAGTTGGGTTTAATGTTGCGGCTCCGGCACAATACCGGGTGTCGTGTCAAGGTCGCGACGCGATGCCCCCACAACTACACGTACTGGTGCTATCCGCGCGATTCACATTCAATCGATCCCATGAAACAAAACATATAACTGTGCTGTATGCTCCAGTTAAGGTAGAGTGAAACTGAGCCCATGTATCCAACGTGGTAGAGTTGTGTGCACACTGGTCCCGCGTACATAACAGGTATTGATGTCACATGTCATTTCTTCAGGTGCTGATTCCGATTCCGATTTCCGATTCTGAGAGTGAACTTGAGGACGATGTGAATCTTTGCACGCCGCAAGATCAAGAAAAAGAGGTTCGTGAGATAAATAAAGAAAGAGAAAGATTGGGGAATAAAATAACCATGTCCATTCTCGAATTCCTTCCTCTCATGTTGGAATCGAAGCGAATTACATCCCGTCGTCTATTCGTGACGCGCTGCGTACGTAAGCTCTGGGACCGCACTGGTCTTACGCGTGGGATAGCGTATGATACCTTCCACCTTCCTACGTCGATCTTGATTGACAGAACTAACATGTCTTAGGACGCGTGGGACAGCGTTTCGTATAAGAGTTTCTGATTCAACTGTTTTCACACAAATTCAAGAGCCTACCTAGATGTCATAATGAGTTGCATACGTGTGATCAGTATGCCCTTACCTTTACCACGATAACATTACCGTGCATTTACCATCACAGGTACGACATGCCACTCTCGTCACTTGATGGTATTGGTAACAAATCTAGAACGGTGAGTTTCCCGCAAGCCCAGCTGACAGAACACATCGTTAAGTGCTTTTGCGAAAGATGTTCACATTTTGAAGATTTACATAGCAAGGCGTGCAATAAAAAATCCCTACTACCATTGGTGCGGATTTCCTCGCGATGTTACTCTCACTACAACGCAAGCTCGATGTAGTGTTGACTGCGACCTCCAGATCGGGCGCTGACCCCGTTGGCCCTGACCTTACCATCAGTGTGAGTAAGCCTCCCCAATCAATTCAATCGGCTGCATTTCCTTATGGTGCGTAATCGTGTTTTTTCGAGTTACATCCATGTTTATGTTTATTGTTGCCGCACTCTCTTGCCATCGTTTTAAAAAGCACATCGCCGTGCTGAAATATTGGAACATAATTCTTGTATACCTAGGTCACGGCACGTTTTATCATCGGCTGTTTACATGCCGCGAGACACAATTCAAAACATGGCCGATTGCATTTGTCCAAAACAGTGCACAGCTATCGGAGGTTATCGAGACGTGCATCCAATAATAGACGCGAATGTTTCCACTCGACGAAAGCTGTGAGATATGCGCGTACGAAACGTGCTCGCTTACCGAACTACCTACTTCATAATTATCAATTTTTATTTAATTTTTTATATCATGAAACTCTCACCTCTGTCTATATGTGGTGATAGGTTATTCCCAACTAGCTGACCCTCCAGCGGCCTTGCTTACATCACCTTTACATCTAGTGAAAGTTCCTAAAATTCTTCCTTAGTGGACGCTTACAATATAATATACTAGTCGTAATTGAACATTTTGAAACTAACTTTAATTTTATTATTAAACTTTTAATATACCTCCTAATATACATTATTATTTTCATAGCATTTCTTACCGCTTTCTGTAAATTATAAAGCATTAAAATTCTTAAAAATATCCCTACATTTGAAGTAAGTACGACAAATACAAAAACCCACTGGTTCGTTTCATACATTACCTACTGATTCATGTGTACTCAGGCGTTTTGCGTTCATTTCTAATTACTTCATTTGTTTACAAAGTGACCATCTTCATTCCGCAAACACGTGCTATTCGACCTTGAAATGAAATGGGTTCCCGGAAAGCATTCAGAGTGTACATAAACATACATATCTAATACAAAGTTAGAAAACTTTGTCTTCCTTTCACAGCCTAAGGCGCTGCCCAAAGCCAAAGATCCGTAAAACGCTATGTTTTTCGTCGCACAGTTTACACATAGGTACTATCTACCTAATGAAAAATACAGTGCATAGAAAGAGTTTAAAAATACTTAATGTTGCACAATATCTATATGGCATCCGTAAAACGCTATGTTTTTCGTCGCACAGTTTACACATAGGTACTATCTACCTAATGAAAAATACAGTGCATAGAAAGAGTTTAAAAATACTTAATGTTGCACAATATCTATATGGCATCCGTAAAACGCTATGTTTTTCGTCGCACAGTTTACACATAGGTACTATCTACCTAATGAAAAATACAGTGCATAGAAAGAGTTTAAAAATACTTAATGTTGCACAATATCTATATGGCATCCGTAAAACGCTATGTTTTTCGTCGCACAGTTTACACATAGGTACTATCTACCTAATGAAAAATACAGTGCATAGAAAGAGTTTAAAAATACTTAATGTTGCACAATATCTATATGGCATCCGTAAAACGCTATGTTTTTCGTCGCACAGTTTACACATAGGTACTATCTACCTAATGAAAAATACAGTGCATAGAAAGAGTTTAAAAATACTTAATGTTGCACAATATCTATATGGCATCCGTAAAACGCTATGTTTTTCGTCGCACAGTTTACACATAGGTACTGTTCACGCGAAAGCGTGACGTAACCTCAAGGCGCGCACCCGCGCCCCCGCGTTCCCCCGCCGCTGTCCTGCAGCTGTCAGGCGACAAGCAAGCAGCGAAAGGAAGCGGAAACAGTCACCTTTTCGGCGCCGTCGCGTCCGCACGGCGTAATCGGGAACCGCCAATATCAGCCCCGCGTTTACGCGTCAGCTCAAAAAGTCACCTTTTTGTACTCGCGACCGGCGGACGTGTACCGCCGCGCAGCAACCGCATGGCACCGCCATTTTATATCAGCACGAGTCACCGCGAATGACTTCGCCGCGAGTGACCTTCAGGGTGTGTTCGGCCCAACCAGACACTACTCCTAAATCAGCACGTGTGTACACACGCATTCAGCCCGCCGCGTAAACCAGTGCACAACCCAAAGGGACAATACAAACATTAGAACCAAGTGACAATAGTTCTTCAGCTCATTCTGCACGCCGTCGACAGCAGGACGCCTCCACGAGGACCCACGGTCACCTGCACTCATCAGACACAGAGCTCACCTCCGCAGGTATTTACCATCCCAATTATTCCTTACCTATTCTCTGGTTGCAGGAAACTGCTCAACCGCATCTACCCCCCCCCCCTATCATCGAGCGTATAGCTAGCAGGAAACTGCGAAACTATATTTTCCTTCGAGCCGGATATGAACCAGCGACCTATGGATTATTTAGCAAATTCACGACGGACTTTACTGGACCATTTTTGATAAAATCCAGTACACTGAGAAACACCAAGCTATTAAAAGGCTACCTCTGTGTTGTAACATGCCTAGCCACGAAGGCGGTCCATCTCGAACCGGTATCTGAGTTATCCACGGAAGCGTTCCTTGCGGCATTACAGCGTTTTGTTTCTAGGCGCGGTGTACCGACGTTAATTAGATATAATTGCGGTACAATTTATGTAGGCGCTAGAACTCCGCGCCTATATTTTCCTTCGAGCCGGATATATCCGGTTATCCGGATATAACCGGGTACCCGGATAAACCACATTTCCCACGAGCGCGGATATCCGGCAACATAATCTCTTTCGCTGCCGGATAAACCAATGCTATCACCCCCTATCCCTTTAATACAGTCCATTGCCAATATCAGCCCGAAGATCAGCACGAGTTAATTCCCAAATATCGCATATTAACTCAAACTTCATTTTATTAATTTAATTTAAATCCCCTTACGTCATACAAATCAATACGAAGCTTCTAGCAAAAAAATTCCACTCGTTAGGAACAAACATATTGCCAAGCGAAACTGACCCTTGTTACTAATTGGAACGACTGCCGATACGATTGTTCACTAATTGTTTGCAAGAAAGGTTCGTAATTAAAATTCTTAAGGCTAAGTACCTACCTACGCCAGGTGCTTTGTTGATTTTAATTATAAAATTATACTAAGTACTGTTAGACGGGTTTGCTTGTGTTCTTGAGATTAAATAATCATAATTCGTCCATAGTCGAACGTTTGGAATTCAGCCCAATTTATTTTATTTCAAGAAATATATCCTTACCTAATAGAGATCCGCACACCATTTTGGAGTTCCGTGAAAATTATTACGTAATTAGCTGTTGTGATTCAACACTCATAAATCATTTAGACATGCTACTTAATTAGGTTACATATGTTATTTATAATTGGGTTAACTACTTATATGTAAATTAGGGTTCCGCGCAGTTATTAAATATTTAGTACCGAACGAACTTACAGGTTTCAATTAATAAAGTAATTAAACCATCAGCTCACATAAGGTTTCGTACACACGTTATTAATTTAGACGTTATTTTAACCGACTTCCGAAAAAGGAGGTGCGGAATTTCACCTACGATTAAATACTTTAATATTTTTATTTCCTTTTAATTTTGCTTGCGTCCTTGTGCCTGACTTCGCCTACGACGATTAACGATGCCTTCTGAATCACAGGTAGCAAGATTTAGACAGTTACAAATCGCTATTATTAAGCTTAATTTGGAAGCGTTATCATTGAGGTCTAGCAAACCTAGGCGCTATAGCCCTGGATTCGCTGCCAGAGCCGCAGGCGTAAAATTGATCCGCGATAGATTTGACGCGGCATATTATATAATTTTAGACTCCGTAGGTTTATCAGACGACGAGGAGGAATTCTACAACGAGCAGTATGGAAGGACAATAGACGCCTATTACGTGATTCTCGTTGTAGTATTAGAACAAAAAACATGGTCATTAGCTACCAATGACGATGTAATAACCGCGCCAATACCCGCGCGCCCCTCGAAGTCAACTCAGCAGGCATCGAACCTGCAGCCTCAGGGCTGTGCGCAGGATTCGAACCTGCACCCTCTCAGCTCAGCGCCTATACCCGCGCGCTTTTCAATATCAGCTCAGCAGGTATCGAACCTGCGGCCTCAGTGCTGTACGCAGGATTCGAACCCGCACACTCTCAGCTCAGCGCCTATACCCGCGCGCTTCTCAATATCTGCTCAGCAGGTATCGAACCTGCAGCCTCTGTGCTATACGCAGGTTTCGAACCTGCACCCAATCAGCTCCGCGCCTATACCCGCGCGCTCCTCATCATCAGCTCAGCAGGTATCGAACCTGCAGCTTCAGTGCTATGCGCAGGATTCGAACCTGCACCCTCTCAGCTCCGCGCCTATACCAGCGCGCTTATCGCCATCAGCTCAGCAGGTATCGAACCTGCAGCCACAGTGCTATAAGCAGGATTCGAACCTGCACCCCCTCAGCTCCGCGCCTATACCAGCGCGCTTATCGCCATCAGCTCAGCAGGTATCGAACCTGCAGCCACAGTGCTATAAGCAGGATTCGAACCTGCACCCCCTCAGCTCAGCGCCTATACCCGCGCGCTTCTCAATATCTGCTCAGCAGGTATCGAACCTGCAGCCTCTGTGCTATACGCAGGTTTCGAACCTGCACCCAATAACCTCCGCGTCTATACCAGCGCGCTTATCGCCATCAGCTCAGCAGGTATCGAACCTGCAGCCACAGTGCTATACGCAGGATTCGAACCTGCACCCTCTCAGCTCCGCGCCTATACCAGTGCGCTTATCGCCATCAGCTCAGCAGGTATCGAACCTGCAGCCTCTGTGCTATACGCAGGTTTCGAACCTGCACCCAATCAGCTCCGCGCCTATACCCGCGCGCTTCTCGTCATCTGCTCAGCAGGTATCGAACCTGCAGCCTCAGTGCTATGCGCAGGATTCGAACCTGCAACCTCTCAGCTCCGCGCCTATACCCGCGCGCTTCTCGCCATCTGCTCAGCAGGATTCGAACCTGCAACCTATCGGCTCCGCGACTATACCCGCGCGCTTCTCGTCCCCACTTCAGCAGGTTTCGAACCCACAAGCTCCGCGCTATGCGCAGGGTTCGAACCCACGACCGTTCAGCTCCGCGCCAAGACCCAAACAGGTATCGAACCCGCAACCTCACTATGGTGACAACCATTGCTACCCATGTAGTAATGTAAAGGGTCACAAGCCTCGGGTATGTACACGATACTACGCACTACCAGTGCGCTTATTGCCGGTACAACAGCGCGAGGTACCACGGCGCCGTCCCTCACCTGATACGGGCCAGATGGTGTACTCCCGTCGTACTCCACCGCGCACTACCTCGCGTCCTTCACCGCCGCCTAGGCAATGACTAGGACGGCACATCCAACAAATACCGACTCAGCCCACAAAGAATCAGCACACACACACAACACGACGACAAACTGTCATCGCAAACACCTTAAGTCAGTTAGGTGCTGACATTCTGCACTCACCCTTGCGCCAGCAATTCTGGACGTTATCAGTATACAAATGTATACAATGTTTACGTTTCCGCGTCCAAACTAAGGCTCCGTACATGGCCGACTCACCCGCCGACCGCGTAAACGTTCAGCCCGTATTTAGCAAAGTCACGACGGACTTTACTGGACCATTTTTGATAAAATCCAGTACACTGAGAAACACCAAGCTATTAAAAGGCTACCTCTGTGTTGTAACATGCCTAGCCACGAAGGCGGTCCATCTCGAACCGGTATCTGAGTTATCCACGGAAGCGTTCCTTGCGGCATTACAGCGTTTTGTTTCTAGGCGCGGTGTACCGACGTTAATTAGATATAATTGCGGTACAATTTATGTAGGCGCTAGAAATGAACTTAGGGAAATACAAGACTTTCTTGCAACCAACAATAACAATATCGCACCTACACTTTCAGCTCTTTTAGCGCACATTGCAGCCAAGCTCAATGCACGCCCTCTCAACCCACTCTCTTTTGACCCCGCGGAATTTGAATTTCTCACCGCGGGTCATGTCCTTTTAAAACGTCAGCTCAATGCCCTACCTGAGTATTCGGTAGGAGGACGAGCCATTTCTGCACACAAAAAGGTTCAAGCTCGTCCTACCCTTATCCCAACACCTTTGGCGATCCTGGTCCAAACCCTACCTGCACACCATCCAAACCCGCTCCAAACGGACTCCCCGATCCAGCCCACCTCAAGTCGGGGAACTGGTACTGATAGTGGACGACCAGGTGCCGCCTCTACACTGGCGCATGAGCCACAAGACGAACCCATGAAGGGATGGCGTCACCCGAGTGGTGGAAATCAAGAACGACCACCTGACTGTCGATTGACCACCACACCACAGCTTTGCCGCGTGGGGAATATGTTCACGCGAAAGCGTGACGTAACCTCAAGGCGCGCACCCGCGCCCCCGCGTTCCCCCGCCGCTGTCCTGCAGCTGTCAGGCGACAAGCAAGCAGCGAAAGGAAGCGGAAACAGTCACCTTTTCGGCGCCGTCGCGTCCGCACGGCGTAATCGGGAACCGCCAATATCAGCCCCGCGTTTACGCGTCAGCTCAAAAAGTCACCTTTTTGTACTCGCGACCGGCGGACGTGTACCGCCGCGCAGCAACCGCATGGCACCGCCATTTTATATCAGCACGAGTCACCGCGAATGACTTCGCCGCGAGTGACCTTCAGGGTGTGTTCGGCCCAACCAGACACTACTCCTAAATCAGCACGTGTGTACACACGCATTCAGCCCGCCGCGTAAACCAGTGCACAACCCAAAGGGACAATACAAACATTAGAACCAAGTGACAATAGTTCTTCAGCTCATTCTGCACGCCGTCGACAGCAGGACGCCTCCACGAGGACCCACGGTCACCAGCACTCATCAGACACAGAGCTCACCTCCGCAGGTATTTACCATCCCAATTATTCCTTACCTATTCTCTGGTTGCAGGAAACTGCTCAACCGCATCTACCCCCCCCCCTATCATCGAGCGTATAGCTAGCAGGAAACTGCGAAACTATATATTTACTTTGCTAAATACGGGCTGAACCCGTACATGGCCGACCTACCCGCCGACCGCGTAAACGTTCAGCCCGTATTTAGCAAAGTCACGACGGACTTTGCTGGACCATTTTTGATAAAATCCAGTACACTTAGAAACGCCAAGCTATTAAAGGGCTACTTCTGTGTTATAACATGTCTAGCCACGAAGGCGGTCCATCTCGAACCGGTATCTGAGTTATCCACGGAAGCGTTCCTTGCGGCATTACAGCGTTTTGTTTCTAGGCGCGGTGTACCGACGTTAATTAGGTCTGATTGCGGTACAAATTATGTAGGCGCTAGGAATGAACTTAGGGAAATACAGGCCTTTCTTGCAACCAATAATGACAGTATCGCACATACGCTTTCTAAACAGCACATAACATGGTGGCTAAATCCACCAAAGGCACCCTGGTTCGGTGCACTTCATGAAACAGCGGTAAAGTCAGCTAAACAACTACTGTACCGTGTGGTCGGCGAACAACGCCTCACATTTGAAGAGTTTTCAACTCTATTAGCACGCATTGAAGCCGTGCTCAATTCACGCCCTCTCAGCCCACTCTCTTCTGACCCTGCGGATCTTGATGCTCTCACCGCAGGTCATTTCCTTATTGGCCGTCCGCTCACAGCCTTACCTGAATATTCGGTAGAAGGCCGAGCCATTTCTGCACTAAAAAGGTTCAAGCTCGTCCAATCCTTATCCCAACACTTTTGGCGATCCTGGTCCAAGTCCTACCTGCACACCCTCCAAACCCGCTCCAAATGGACTTCCCGTTCCAGCCCACCTCAAGTCGGGGAACTGGTACTGATAGTGGACGACCAGGTGCCGCCTCTACACTGGCGCATGGGCCGCATCACCAAGACGCTCCCGGGGAGGGATGGCGTCACCCGAGTGGTGGAACTCAAGACGACTTTGGGCATACTGACGCGACCTGTCCTCAAGATCGCCCGCCTGCCTATCGATTGAGCACCACACCACACCTTTGCCGCGTGGGGAATATGTTCACGCGAAAGCGTGACGTCACCTCACCCACTGCGCGTCCCCCGCTACCCGCCGGTAAGGGGAAACGTCAAACGCGGCGGCTCTCGCACGCCACCACTGAGCGACACGCCTTCTGCTCGCGCGCACGCAACACTAAGTGAAATCCGCTCTGCACCGCCGCCATTTTGCCACGAGTCGGAAACGCCCCCAATAATTTTACCGACGACACATACGCGTACGCGAGTGCACAAATAAAAGGGACACTGACAATACAAACCCAAGTGAACAAGTGAACAATCGCCTTCAGCTCATTCAGCACGCCGTCGACAGCAGCACGCCTCCAACGAGGACTTACGGTCACCAGCACCCACCAGACCACGAGCTCCTCGACAAAGGTATTTACCATCAATTATCCCTTACCTATTCTCTGGTTGCAGGAAACTGCTCAACCACACTTAACCCCCCCCCCCCCTATCAACGAGCGTATAGCTAGCAGGAAACTGCGAAACTAGGTACTATCTACCTAATGAAAAATACAGTGCATAGAAAGAGTTTAAAAATACTTAATGTTGCACAATATCTATATGGCATCCGTAAAACGCTATGTTTTTCGTCGCACAGTTTACACATAGGTACTATCTACCTAATGAAAAATACAGTGCATAGAAAGAGTTTAAAAATACTTAATGTTGCACAATATCTATATGGCATCCGTAAAACGCTATGTTTTTCGTCGCACAGTTTACACATAGGTACTATCTACCTAATGAAAAATACAGTGCATAGAAAGAGTTTAAAAATACTTAATGTTGCACAATATCTATATGGCATCCGTAAAACGCTATGTTTTTCGTCGCACAGTTTACACATAGGTACTATCTACCTAATGAAAAATACAGTGCATAGAAAGAGTTTAAAAATACTTAATGTTGCACAATATCTATATGGCATCCGTAAAACGCTATGTTTTTCGTCGCACAGTTTACACATAGGTACTATCTACCTAATGAAAAATACAGTGCATAGAAAGAGTTTAAAAATACTTAATGTTGCACAATATCTATATGGCATCCGTAAAACGCTATGTTTTTCGTCGCACAGTTTACACATAGGTACTATCTACCTAATGAAAAATACAGTGCATAGAAAGAGTTTAAAAATACTTAATGTTGCACAATATCTATATGGCATCCGTAAAACGCTATGTTTTTCGTCGCACAGTTTACACATAGGTACTATCTACCTAATGAAAAATACAGTGCATAGAAAGAGTTTAAAAATACTTAATGTTGCACAATATCTATATGGCATCCGTAAAACGCTATGTTTTTCGTCGCACAGTTTACACATAGGTACTATCTACCTAATGAAAAATACAGTGCATAGAAAGAGTTTAAAAATACTTAATGTTGCACAATATCTATATGGCATCCGTAAAACGCTATGTTTTTCGTCGCACAGTTTACACATAGGTACTATCTACCTAATGAAAAATACAGTGCATAGAAAGAGTTTAAAAATACTTAATGTTGCACAATATCTATATGGCATCCGTAAAACGCTATGTTTTTCGTCGCACAGTTTACACATAGGTACTATCTACCTAATGAAAAATACAGTGCATAGAAAGAGTTTAAAAATACTTAATGTTGCACAATATCTATATGGCATCCGTAAAACGCTATGGTTTTCGTCGCACAGTTTACACAGAGGTACTATCTACCTAATGAAAAATACAGTGCATAGAAAGAGTTTAAAAATACTTAATGTTGCACAATATCTATATGGCATCCGTAAAACGCTATGTTTTTCGTCGCACAGTTTACACATAGGTACTATCTACCTAATGAAAAATACAGTGCATAGAAAGAGTTTAAAAATACTTAATGTTGCACAATATCTATATGGCATCCGTAAAACGCTATGTTTTTCGTCGCACAGTTTACACATAGGTACTATCTACCTAATGAAAAATACAGTGCATAGAAAGAGTTTAAAAATACTTAATGTTGCACAATATCTATATGGCATCCGTAAAACGCTATGTTTTTCGTCGCACAGTTTACACATAGGTACTATCTACCTAATGAAAAATACAGTGCATAGAAAGAGTTTAAAAATACTTAATGTTGCACAATATCTATATGGCATCCGTAAAACGCTATGTTTTTCGTCGCACAGTTTACACATAGGTACTATCTACCTAATGAAAAATACAGTGCATAGAAAGAGTTTAAAAATACTTAATGTTGCACAATATCTATATGGCATCCGTAAAACGCTATGTTTTTCGTCGCACAGTTTACACATAGGTACTATCTACCTAATGAAAAATACAGTGCATAGAAAGAGTTTAAAAATACTTAATGTTGCACAATATCTATATGGCATCCGTAAAACGCTATGTTTTTCGTCGCACAGTTTACACATAGGTACTATCTACCTAATGAAAAATACAGTGCATAGAAAGAGTTTAAAAATACTTAATGTTGCACAATATCTATATGGCATCCGTAAAACGCTATGTTTTTCGTCGCACAGTTTACACATAGGTACTATCTACCTAATGAAAAATACAGTGCATAGAAAGAGTTTAAAAATACTTAATGTTGCACAATATCTATATGGCATCCGTAAAACGCTATGTTTTTCGTCGCACAGTTTACACATAGGTACTATCTACCTAATGAAAAATACAGTGCATAGAAAGAGTTTAAAAATACTTAATGTTGCACAATATCTATATGGCATCCGTAAAACGCTATGTTTTTCGTCGCACAGTTTACACATAGGTACTATCTACCTAATGAAAAATACAGTGCATAGAAAGAGTTTAAAAATACTTAATGTTGCACAATATCTATATGGCATCCGTAAAACGCTATGTTTTTCGTCGCACAGTTTACACATAGGTACTATCTACCTAATGAAAAATACAGTGCATAGAAAGAGTTTAAAAATACTTAATGTTGCACAATATCTATATGGCATCCGTAAAACGCTATGTTTTTCGTCGCACAGTTTACACATAGGTACTATCTACCTAATGAAAAATACAGTGCATAGAAAGAGTTTAAAAATACTTAATGTTGCACAATATCTATATGGCATCCGTAAAACGCTATGTTTTTCGTCGCACAGTTTACACATAGGTACTATCTACCTAATGAAAAATACAGTGCATAGAAAGAGTTTAAAAATACTTAATGTTGCACAATATCTATATGGCATCCGTAAAACGCTATGTTTTTCGTCGCACAGTTTACACATAGGTACTATCTACCTAATGAAAAATACAGTGCATAGAAAGAGTTTAAAAATACTTAATGTTGCACAATATCTATATGGCATCCGTAAAACGCTATGTTTTTCGTCGCACAGTTTACACATAGGTACTATCTACCTAATGAAAAATACAGTGCATAGAAAGAGTTTAAAAATACTTAATGTTGCACAATATCTATATGGCATCCGTAAAACGCTATGTTTTTCGTCGCACAGTTTACACATAGGTACTATCTACCTAATGAAAAATACAGTGCATAGAAAGAGTTTAAAAATACTTAATGTTGCACAATATCTATATGGCATCCGTAAAACGCTATGTTTTTCGTCGCACAGTTTACACATAGGTACTATCTACCTAATGAAAAATACAGTGCATAGAAAGAGTTTAAAAATACTTAATGTTGCACAATATCTATATGGCATCCGTAAAACGCTATGTTTTTCGTCGCACAGTTTACACATAGGTACTATCTACCTAATGAAAAATACAGTGCATAGAAAGAGTTTAAAAATACTTAATGTTGCACAATATCTATATGGCATCCGTAAAACGCTATGTTTTTCGTCGCACAGTTTACACATAGGTACTATCTACCTAATGAAAAATACAGTGCATAGAAAGAGTTTAAAAATACTTAATGTTGCACAATATCTATATGGCATCCGTAAAACGCTATGTTTTTCGTCGCACAGTTTACACATAGGTACTATCTACCTAATGAAAAATACAGTGCATAGAAAGAGTTTAAAAATACTTAATGTTGCACAATATCTATATGGCATCCGTAAAACGCTATGTTTTTCGTCGCACAGTTTACACATAGGTACTATCTACCTAATGAAAAATACAGTGCATAGAAAGAGTTTAAAAATACTTAATGTTGCACAATATCTATATGGCATCCGTAAAACGCTATGTTTTTCGTCGCACAGTTTACACATAGGTACTATCTACCTAATGAAAAATACAGTGCATAGAAAGAGTTTAAAAATACTTAATGTTGCACAATATCTATATGGCATCCGTAAAACGCTATGTTTTTCGTCGCACAGTTTACACATAGGTACTATCTACCTAATGAAAAATACAGTGCATAGAAAGAGTTTAAAAATACTTAATGTTGCACAATATCTATATGGCATCCGTAAAACGCTATGTTTTTCGTCGCACAGTTTACACATAGGTACTATCTACCTAATGAAAAATACAGTGCATAGAAAGAGTTTAAAAATACTTAATGTTGCACAATATCTATATGGCATCCGTAAAACGCTATGTTTTTCGTCGCACAGTTTACACATAGGTACTATCTACCTAATGAAAAATACAGTGCATAGAAAGAGTTTAAAAATACTTAATGTTGCACAATATCTATATGGCATCCGTAAAACGCTATGTTTTTCGTCGCACAGTTTACACATAGGTACTATCTACCTAATGAAAAATACAGTGCATAGAAAGAGTTTAAAAATACTTAATGTTGCACAATATCTATATGGCATCCGTAAAACGCTATGTTTTTCGTCGCACAGTTTACACATAGGTACTATCTACCTAATGAAAAATACAGTGCATAGAAAGAGTTTAAAAATACTTAATGTTGCACAATATCTATATGGCATCCGTAAAACGCTATGTTTTTCGTCGCACAGTTTACACATAGGTACTATCTACCTAATGAAAAATACAGTGCATAGAAAGAGTTTAAAAATACTTAATGTTGCACAATATCTATATGGCATCCGTAAAACGCTATGTTTTTCGTCGCACAGTTTACACATAGGTACTATCTACCTAATGAAAAATACAGTGCATAGAAAGAGTTTAAAAATACTTAATGTTGCACAATATCTATATGGCATCCGTAAAACGCTATGTTTTTCGTCGCACAGTTTACACATAGGTACTATCTACCTAATGAAAAATACAGTGCATAGAAAGAGTTTAAAAATACTTAATGTTGCACAATATCTATATGGCATCCGTAAAACGCTATGTTTTTCGTCGCACAGTTTACACATAGGTACTATCTACCTAATGAAAAATACAGTGCATAGAAAGAGTTTAAAAATACTTAATGTTGCACAATATCTATATGGCATCCGTAAAACGCTATGTTTTTCGTCGCACAGTTTACACATAGGTACTATCTACCTAATGAAAAATACAGTGCATAGAAAGAGTTTAAAAATACTTAATGTTGCACAATATCTATATGGCATCCGTAAAACGCTATGTTTTTCGTCGCACAGTTTACACATAGGTACTATCTACCTAATGAAAAATACAGTGCATAGAAAGAGTTTAAAAATACTTAATGTTGCACAATATCTATATGGCATCCGTAAAACGCTATGTTTTTCGTCGCACAGTTTACACATAGGTACTATCTACCTAATGAAAAATACAGTGCATAGAAAGAGTTTAAAAATACTTAATGTTGCACAATATCTATATGGCATCCGTAAAACGCTATGTTTTTCGTCGCACAGTTTACACATAGGTACTATCTACCTAATGAAAAATACAGTGCATAGAAAGAGTTTAAAAATACTTAATGTTGCACAATATCTATATGGCATCCGTAAAACGCTATGTTTTTCGTCGCACAGTTTACACATAGGTACTATCTACCTAATGAAAAATACAGTGCATAGAAAGAGTTTAAAAATACTTAGTGTTGCACAATATCTATATGGCATCCGTAAAACGCTATGTTTTTCGTCGCACAGTTTACACATAGGTACTATCTACCTAATGAAAAATACAGTGCATAGAAAGAGTTTAAAAATACTTAATGTTGCACAATATCTATATGGCATCCGTAAAACGCTATGTTTTTCGTCGCACAGTTTACACATAGGTACTATCTACCTAATGAAAAATACAGTGCATAGAAAGAGTTTAAAAATACTTAATGTTGCACAATATCTATATGGCATCCGTAAAACGCTATGTTTTTCGTCGCACAGTTTACACATAGGTACTATCTACCTAATGAAAAATACAGTGCATAGAAAGAGTTTAAAAATACTTAATGTTGCACAATATCTATATGGCATCCGTAAAACGCTATGTTTTTCGTCGCACAGTTTACACATAGGTACTATCTACCTAATGAAAAATACAGTGCATAGAAAGAGTTTAAAAATACTTAATGTTGCACAATATCTATATGGCATCCGTAAAACGCTATGTTTTTCGTCGCACAGTTTACACATAGGTACTATCTACCTAATGAAAAATACAGTGCATAGAAAGAGTTTAAAAATACTTAATGTTGCACAATATCTATATGGCATCCGTAAAACGCTATGTTTTTCGTCGCACAGTTTACACATAGGTACTATCTACCTAATGAAAAATACAGTGCATAGAAAGAGTTTAAAAATACTTAATGTTGCACAATATCTATATGGCATCCGTAAAACGCTATGTTTTTCGTCGCACAGTTTACACATAGGTACTATCTACCTAATGAAAAATACAGTGCATAGAAAGAGTTTAAAAATACTTAATGTTGCACAATATCTATATGGCATCCGTAAAACGCTATGTTTTTCGTCGCACAGTTTACACATAGGTACTATCTACCTAATGAAAAATACAGTGCATAGAAAGAGTTTAAAAATACTTAATGTTGCACAATATCTATATGGCATCCGTAAAACGCTATGTTTTTCGTCGCACAGTTTACACATAGGTACTATCTACCTAATGAAAAATACAGTGCATAGAAAGAGTTTAAAAATACTTAATGTTGCACAATATCTATATGGCATCCGTAAAACGCTATGTTTTTCGTCGCACAGTTTACACATAGGTACTATCTACCTAATGAAAAATACAGTGCATAGAAAGAGTTTAAAAATACTTAATGTTGCACAATATCTATATGGCATCCGTAAAACGCTATGTTTTTCGTCGCACAGTTTACACATAGGTACTATCTACCTAATGAAAAATACAGTGCATAGAAAGAGTTTAAAAATACTTAATGTTGCACAATATCTATATGGCATCCGTAAAACGCTATGTTTTTCGTCGCACAGTTTACACATAGGTACTATCTACCTAATGAAAAATACAGTGCATAGAAAGAGTTTAAAAATACTTAATGTTGCACAATATCTATATGGCATCCGTAAAACGCTATGTTTTTCGTCGCACAGTTTACACATAGGTACTATCTACCTAATGAAAAATACAGTGCATAGAAAGAGTTTAAAAATACTTAATGTTGCACAATATCTATATGGCATCCGTAAAACGCTATGTTTTTCGTCGCACAGTTTACACATAGGTACTATCTACCTAATGAAAAATACAGTGCATAGAAAGAGTTTAAAAATACTTAATGTTGCACAATATCTATATGGCATCCGTAAAACGCTATGTTTTTCGTCGCACAGTTTACACATAGGTACTATCTACCTAATGAAAAATACAGTGCATAGAAAGAGTTTAAAAATACTTAATGTTGCACAATATCTATATGGCATCTTGAATAAAAACATCGCAAATTAAACAAACAAAAAAAAACTTTCGTGTTGCATTTTTAGCATGAGCGACAACGACTTTTTGTAATCGGAACAAAGGTAATTTATTAAGTTTAGAAACTATCTATATTTTTTTACCATTGTGGCTTCTTTTATTATCAAACAAATTAAAACTGCGAAAAAGTGATCGTGTTTGTTGTTGTTGTTCCTGTCACGGCCAGTGCTTTACCCCCTCAAATGCCTAAAGAGTGCTCTTGCAGCGCCTTAACTAAAAACTTATTTTTTAGAATCGTTTCATAAGCGGCTCTGATAGTAGGCAGTGAGCCTGCTTTCGAATAGAGAGGTTCTCGGCTCTCGGATCCTAGTGCGGGGGTGTGACTATAATATAAACGTTTCAAAATAAATATAACACCTCAAATAAGAACGGCCCCGGGATTCTTGCCTGTTCTTTTCTGTACTGGCCAATTTTTCTGAAAGGTGGCAGTATTAAAGTATATTAATTAATAATACACGTTCATAATTTCGTAAAATATTTTGAGTTTGCGTGCACTTATCGATACTCAATACCAACAAAGCAAATAACATCAGCCAGACAATAATTAATATGATAGTTTTAGTAGATAGTTTAAGCACTGCGAAAAACATTGTGTTGTTATCGCTGTTCGCCGAAGTAGTTTAATTTAGATGCCCTCAATTTCTCTAGTTACAACTGGCTGCATTTTCTGCGCAGTAAACGTTTAACCTAAGCGTTGGATCACCTTCGCGTTGATAACATGCTTATAATTTGGCAATAAATAAGGAAAATTGGTGTCAATATGAACAGTTTAACAGTGTCCAAATCCGGTTCGTTCCGATCGTAAATAAACTCAAATGACATTCACATAATTGATCTAAATGACAACTTTTTAATTTTAAATCGTAAAGAACATGTTCAGTGATAGTTAGTAGTGGAGCTTGGACACTAAAATAAAGATGCGTCTAGTCAGCTGGGGACGCCGTTGCTGTTCTTTATGACGCCAGCTAAGAGTATGTTCCTGTTGTTTTAATAAGATTATTGGCAAGTCTACAATATTACTGTTTCGCTGGAGGCTCAGGCATCACTGAATTAGGTACAATGGCGACTGGCTCTCAAGAGACCTCAGCGATTAGATGCTTGGCTCCTGACTAGTTCTAGCCGGGCGAATACAACAAATTGTCATGCTTTGGATTTTATCAAGATGTTATCTTCGCCGGAAAACCGAATATATCAGGCTTTTCGGATCTGTATTTACCAGTTTAGCCACACATTATCATCGCTTCAATGTGTAATTTATCTACAGTTCACTTCTATTATTCTAATTTAGTCTACAGAGTTCAAAAAAGAAGGAGGTTAGGTATATATGTATTATATATTAGTATCTTCACCGATTTCTCCCCCATATGTGGACCGATTCTGAAATTTCTAGAATAAGTATACTTCCGAGGTGGTCCCATCAAATTTTCATCAACATCGGTCCTGCAGTTATTGAGTTACACTCCAATAACTAAAAGTGTTTCGTCTATTTTGATGCATATTGACGGTGAATGACAGTCGATCCCGTGATTAGCAAGGTCACTAAAGATGGTGAACATTTTTTTAACCATTATGCCCGCCTTCCACTGCGAGCGGAGCGGGCTCCGTACGGACTCCGTTTAACTCGCAACGGCTTTTTTCATAGAAGTGCTTCCACTGTAAATGAGCGGACTGAGCGGATCAAAAGAGTACAAAGAGTCACAAAATTGGTCGCAGAGTTGAGCGGATTTCCAACGGACTCCGTACGGATCCAGTTCAACTCGCAACGCAAAATTTCATACAAGTGCTTCCACTGCGAGCGAGTAAAGCGGAACGGATTGAGCGAGTTAAAATGGGTCCGCTGCGTCATGGCGTCGCACGCGAGTTTTGAACGGACTCAGCTCACCTCCGCCCCCCGTCGCCTCCCCTTCCCCTTTACTTGCCCGCTTTCGTCTGTCAGTTCAGAACGCGCAACGGCCAACGTGTCGGCATGGAGCTGTTCATTGAATCAGTGCGGCAGTACCCGTTGTTGTGGGACACCAACCACAAAGACTATCGTCATGCTGACAAAAAAGATATGAAATGGAAAAAGATTGTGGATATCGGGATACCCGGAATAACAGACAGTAAGTAAATAATCATATCATTTATTACATTTCAAACGTTGAGGCCTGGGAGTGCACCAGTAGTATTAAAAAAATCACAGAATACATTCCTCACATAAAAAGCCTCTCTTGTGGCCCGTAATCGGTCATTATTTATCGACAAAAAAATATTTATATTGTTTTCGTCTTCATAAGTTGTTGGAGATGGTGATGACATCAAATAGTTGTGCAATATACATGTTGCTTGAATTATTTTGTCAACCAGTTCAAGTTTACACTCAAATGGTCGACGGTAAGCTCGCCATCTACTGGACAATATGCCAAAGGCGTTCTCAACAACATTGCGTGCTCTACAGAGACGATAGTTAAAATGTCTTTTTGCTCGATTTTCAATGGTAGTTGGTGTCGGATATGGCCGAAGTAAATTTTTACGTAGTGCAAAAGCTTGATCTCCTATAAATACATAAGGCACACTTGGCCCATTATCGTCTAAAGGTCGATCAATAGGTAAATCTAACTCATTTTTATACAATTTCCTACCAAATAGACTATCGCTGAGTATACCGCCATCGCTAAAACGGCCCATGGATCCAACATCAATTACTATGAATTTTTTGTCCGCATCAACAACTGCTAATAACACGATGGAATAGAATTTTTTATAGTTAAAATAAGAACTTCCTGAATGAGGAGGACATTTGATCGAAACATGTTTTCCGTCAATGGCCCCGATGCAATTTTTAAATTGCCACTTTAATTCAAAATCTTCTGCTATTTTTTCCCAATCTTTCCTCATTGGTGTTTTCATAAACAGAGGTTGCAATCTATCCCATAGAGCAGTACATGTATCATTTACTGCCCTTGAAATGGTAATTTCGCTTATTCGATAATTGTAACCTAGACTTCTAAATGAGTCGCCCGTTGCCAAATATCTGAAAAAGAAAAAAGTACCTATATTAATTTAAAAATCAAAAACCAAAAAAGGAAAAAAAAAGACGTAGGTATTTAATTTTTTTTCTTCAAAATTAAGGTTTATATATATTTTGAAGCCTACAAGGCAAATTTGCACGCAGATACCTACTCACTTTTTATCTAACAAAATTTTATTTGTTTTAGTCAAGACCGCAAAATCTGAGTGGAAGAAACTGCGAGACAATCACCGAGATAGCCTGAAAATGCAAAAGTGTGGCAAAACAGGCCAAGCAGCACCAGCTATAAATAATTGGAAATATGCCCAAATCATGGAATTTTTGCTACCATTTATGAAAAATAGAAAAGTTTCCACAAATTTAACAAACTCTCAATGCACACAAGAGATCATCGATCAAAATTCCACCCAAGACAGTGAATTATGCACTCAACAGTCGACACAAGAAGTAGAAGAATCTATTATGTTGATTCCATTGGCAAACAATGAAGGTCCAGAATGTACACAAGAAACACAAACAACACGAAAAAGAAAGAATGATGTTGATATCATAGATATTATCAAAGATATAGAAGAAAATCATAACAGACGTCAGGAAGAAAGAGACAATATTAGAAAAAAACAACAAGAAAAACATCCCATGGATTTATTTTTCGAAAGTATGGCCCAAACAGCCAAAAATATGCCAATTTATTTCCAAAATAAAATTAAGAAAAAGGTTTTACAAATTGTGTGTGACACTGAAGAAGAAATGGAATCTTATAACACAGGTTATGGTTACTCTACCGCATCTACATCATCAGTATCTGCACAATCGCCTCCGACGACGAGTTATGAACAACTTCCTTAAAATAAACTGTTTTGATTTAAGAAAATGATACGTTTGATTAAAGAACACAATAACATCAACACATAGTACTAGTTGTAAGTTTCTTTCTATTAATAAAGTCATAAAAAATAGGGGTTTTTATTTCTTACCTTAGAGTGATCGCAAGTTTTTCTCTTGGTGAAACAGCTTTTCTAAAGTTTGTGTCTTGTTTTGTAATATCTTCATTTATGAGTGATAATAATTCTTCAAACTGTTTTCTATCGACTCGAAAATAGTTTTTGAAATATTCGTCTTGTAAATCGTAGAACATCCGCATCAATTCACCCTTGATAGGTCTCTCTCTAATATGGTCGCTTATCCAGAATCTTGGTTTGTTACGCTTCTTTTTTTCGTTATAATGGTAGAGTAGCAAGCATTTATTTATAGTATTTACGTAATCCTCTTCACTGGAATCGTTATCGCAAAATATACCGCGCGACTTGCTTCCTCTGTGGATCGCCTGGCACTGAGATATTTCTGCGCCTCCTCGCTCATCGCCGCGCCGCTGGCAATGGAAGGCCAACAACTCGCTCATCCGACCCCGCTCATTTCCCACCTCACTCGCTCCGCAAAGCCCTCTGGCAGTGGAAGGCAAAATCTGAAACTCTTTCTTAGTGGAAGTGTACAACTATTTTTACTCCGGTCCGCTCAGATCATCAGCTCAGTTTCCGCTCATTACCCTTTTGCAGTGGAAGGCGGGCATTAAACGCTACTGACTTCAACACCAATAAGTGTGAAATAACTTATCGAAGTCGGTGCCATGTACACAAAATAGGTACTTTGGAACTATCATGGTGACTACTTCAAACAGTTATTTCATTCTCTTTGGTGTTGAAGTCGGTTCCGTTTTTTGGTAATATTTTTTGTAAGATAATTTCTTTCTTCAGATTTAGCAGATATTGCTTGAAATAATTGCAACGATGCAATCAGGGTCCTGACCCAGAGCGAGATAGCGTGATTAATGATAGAGTGAACCAACACACGAACAATTAATTTTTCGTTTAAATTTACGTATTTTTTTTTATTAAATTAAATTAAAAATTATTTATTTCGGGCATTATGACCCATATTATTAAAAATCTTATTAAAAATTATAAATTATATTATTATTAAAAATCTTTTTTATGTATACGTATTTATTTTTATGTATACCAACGATACGCGCGCAGATACACCTACAACTGTATTACGTTATTCTTCAAATCTTATTAAATATCTTTAAACGAGCAATTCTTGTATATATGTAGATATACTCGTATATATATATATATAATCTGAATCTCGGAAACATCTCCAACGATTTTCATGAAATTTAGTATGCAGGTGGCTTCGGGCGATAAATCGAACTAGCTAGGTTTAATTTTTAGAAAAGTCGTTTTATCCGTGTTCTCAGGCAATGAAAAACCGACACAGCAACACTAAGGCTACTTGTCAATAGATGGCGTTGTTAACCAACACTAATGTTTGAACTATGGCTATGACTACGAATAATAATAAGTCAGAACTATGGCTGTATGACCTTGTAGCTACAGAACTGTATGGTTTCAATCGTATTAGTGCTCCTGGAGTCGAGAACGCCTGAGATGCTACGTAGAACTGCCAGCTATAGCGCAGCATCTCAACTCATAACATTTTTTTTTAACTTTTTTTTCAAGGTTTTTGGCGCGAGTTATACTTGTATCGAAACCTGAGCAAGTTTAGCATTCTAGGATTCAAATATAGAATCCTGAGGAAGTGAGGGTTTCTAGGGTACCAGATCGCCACACGACATTGAAGAAAATGCTAGGTTCAAGAAAAAATAGCCTAAGTAATAAATTAAATTAGTGTAGTATATATACTGAAAATAAAGTGCGTGGATATTTTTTAATAAAATTAAAATAACTAAGGCTATCAAGACCAAGAATCAATTGTTTAAATACGAGCAAGACTCGGACATCCATGTGCTCATTTATTAACCATAACTACTTGTTGTTTGTTGTCAGATAGCGGGTCGTGGGCTCGCGATGGAGGACGAGGTGACGTTCATGTTCCAGCTGGGGTTCGCGCGCGACGCGGTCTCTGCGCCGGCGCACCTGCTCACGCTCGCCTACCTCAAGGACCTCGCCGTCAAGTTTGTGCATGAGAAGGTGAGGATCTGCGCTAAAAGTTTTGAAAGACAGCCATATATCTGTACCATAATCAAATTAAAAGAAAATGCATTTATTCAAGAGACACAACATCACATTACACATTGCAGACGCTTTCGTGCGTCTGCAATATGTAATGTAATACAAGTGCAATAAAAAAAAATTAATACCGATTTCCATTCTATTACTTTGGTAAAAATCAGTTCTTGGAGTGTAACTCAAAAACTACTGGACCAAATTTGATGAAATTTAAATGGGACCACACGGGAAGCACCAGCTTTCAACGAAAAAAGTATTTTGAGAATCGGTTCCCCTGTCGAAAGTAATGAGGGTAACAAACAAAAAAAAATAAAAAAATACAGTCGAATTGAGTACCTCCTCCTTTTTTTGGAAGTCGGTAGAAAAATATAAATCAGAATACTTACTCGTACATTTTATGCAACAAAACACGAATGGGAAACAGGATGATGCTGTGCGTGTCATGAATATGGGTCCTGACTCAGCCTTGCAAATGCCAAGAAATATAAGGAACAACTTGGTTGTAATAATCGGCATCCTTATTCTGTCATTCGTTGGCGTTAGTGTATTAGGCCGACGATGTATGAGTATTTGTAATCGTAAATGCATCGTCCAGATCCCAGACAACGGTCTCAGCCGGCTTGGCGACCGCATCCTGCTGTTCCGACACGACTACTGCTCGCCCAACGTGCTGCAGCTGATCAACGCCGCCAGTGACGTCATCGACGAGACGCTCGTCGAGATCGTGCTCACTGCCAGCCGTAAGTTGTCAATTCATTACTTGCACTGGAACTGCAATAGGCGTGATGTTAACCTGCAGATAAATGACTTGAACATGTCGTCTCCTAACAGATTATACACGGAGACAATTCGCTTGTGCACAAAACTAGCGAACTAAAATCTAAAACACTGTTTTAGACAATTTAGACTTTCGCGGTTGTTAACTACATTATAATTAGTAATCACGGGATGCACACCACTATTGGGCAGGTTTTGGAGTTCCCGATATTTCGGCGCAGTTACATGCACCATGTTCACGGGTAGACACGGGTAGATATCGGGAGCTCCAAAACCTGCCTAATCGTGGTGTACATCCCGTGAGTACTAATTATAATGTAAAATCTAAAATTGTCGTAAACTACGGTAGTTCTTCTTCTGTTCATACTAAAATCCACAGTTGTATAACACTTAGGGTACGTTCCGGCAAGCGCCGTCAACGCTCACAACTGTCGCGCCCGGTTTGCCGTTCCCTTCGCTTTTTCCGGTTTGGTTCGACAGCTCGCAATGATCACGTAGCGTAGACGCACCTTCGACCCGAGAGCGTTGTGGTCCCGGTGTGAGCGATTTCGGTGACGTCATCGATGACGTATCGAACACCGCGAGTGATTTCGGCGCTTTCCGGAACGTAGCCTCTGAATGACAAATTTAAAAAAATGATTATTCTGTTCAAGTGTGGGTAGTTCAGAATTCAGAAGAAGCAACTACTTAATTTACTAAAAATTACATTTTAATTTGTTATTAGTTTAGTAGGGTGTTCTGCGCAAGCGAATTTAATATTCAACAAGTCTAAGGTGAATGCTCACGCTATTAGCGCGAAATTCTAACCATTGATTGCTAATTTTATTTTGTGGTAATATTGCTTATTGTAAGCTGTGTAATTATTAAAAGTATATTGGTGACTGTCACACTTATTTCGTGTAGTCTTGACGCGTTTTTCTTATTATGTTCTACTGAAAATACGATTGCAATAAGTATATACAAAAGCCAGATAATCAATTCTCAATTCTCAATTGTTTATTGCAACATATGTAGCTACATGCAGGTCTTATTTAACATGTTTGTGTGTGTTATACATATGACCCTATAAGGGTGTGGCAATGGTAGGAACGGAACGATCTATTTATATATCATTGAATTTATCGTTGAAGAATTCGTCTAAGGTATAGTAACATTTAGATTCAAGTAAAGATTTTAGGTTTTTTATAAAACATTATACCTTTTCAATGTCTTTTAGCGTATTAGGCAGCTTATTATATATATCTATAGCCATTGAATTAGGGCCGGATCTGTACATTTCTAGATTGGACTTTGGTTTTATCAATTTATGCCTATATTGAGATCGAATATCACGTCGTTGATCGGTATATTTTTGGAATAATGATGGGTATTTTTTTACAAATTTGCAAATTTCTAGAATATAAATAGATACTAAGGATAGAATTTTAAATTTAATAAAATATGGTTTGTGAAAATTTGGTATATTGATGTTAGGTGCTTTTATATTGGCAAGTATCCTAATACATTTTTTTTGAGCGATAAAGAGGTCACTGGCGTCTACACTGTTGCCCCACATTATGATACCATAACTAAGCCACGAAAACGCGAATCCGTAGTAAGCAGATATAGCTGTATTTTGGTCAGTGGCTCGCCTAAGTTCCCTCAATGCATATGAGAAACTAGACATTTTACTTTTTATTTTATTAATATGTAATTTCCAGTTAATGTGCGTATCTAGTTCTAGGCCTAGAAGTGTCGCCGCATCGACACAAGCTAATTTATTATTATTGTATGTAAAATTAATGTCAAGGGGGGTTTTTGATATCACATTTTGTCTTGCCCACAAAACGTTTTTCAGTGTTTCCGAATCCTTTAAATCACGAATTTTTAATAGTTATTGATTGAGTATGTGAAGCGAACGAAGATTCTGCAACGACCACTCGCTGAAATTCCTTTCACCTGTCTGGATGTTGGTACTCGCGTACAGCTCTCATATTTTTCTACTCATCTTGACTACATTTAGTATACAGATGTTACGATTCCGTATATTTTTTCGTCCGGTGTTTTTTGATTGGATAGGTATTTCCTTTAAAAGGGAGAAGTTGGCTGCGGTGCAATCTACCGGTTGATATCAGATAAGTTTTTATCAGCTTTTTACATGAGTGAAAAAGTCACTGGGTCCACTAAAATCCGTCGAAAGATCTATTGATGGATCTTTTTGCACCTGTATGTCCACTTTATTCCAGTATCCATGATTTTAGCGAAGTGGATTTGAACTAACATGTGCCTAAAATATAATCATGGGGATATCGATAAAGCTGCAACGTTAACGTAGATGTCGCTTTGTTTAGTTGTGCTCACGAGGCTTTCTGTTCGCAGAACCACTAGTTTATATATTAAGTATTTTGAATGTTCGTGGTTGATGGTGGTGCACGTTTGTTCCAGCGTTGATCTGCTCGGGCGGCGAGAGCGCGTCGGCTCCGGCGCCGCGGCCGCACGCGCTCGCGGTGCACTCCTACAAGGCACCCACCTTCTGCGACTTCTGCGGGGAAATGCTCTTCGGCCTCGTGCGCCAGGGGCTCAAATGTGAAGGTACATCTACTCTACTACTTCACGTTACGGTTACATTATTATGGACATAACGTTCGTGTCTACAGTAACGTCCATGCGACACAATCATACTTAAGATTCATGTTAACTAATTCTAATACCGGACTGTAGTAGGTATTCATCGTAATTTGGAATAGCTTTTCAAGTCTTAACGTTGGCAGTTATAGTATTGACTAATGGATACAGTTTACCGTAGTAATACGGTCTAAATAATCGATCATCTCTTTTGCCTGGTCAAATATATGAAACAGCGTCCTCCGTCTAACCCTCCGAGAAACATTTGGTTTTATGTGCGTATGTGTATGATATGATACATTCCTTCGAGGTGCCGTTCGTTCCTTCCGCTGTGTAATACATGCACTCGTGTATTCCAGGTTGCGGTCTAAACTACCACAAGCGTTGCGCGGTGAAGGTCCCGTCGAACTGCGTGTCCACAGTCCCGCGACGGGCGTCTGCCTCGCCGCGCTCGCCCTCACGGACCTCCAACCACTCGCACGCATCGCAAGACGACTCGCTGGTAAGGCGCATCGCCGATCTCGTCACGGGGAAAGATAAAGACAAGTACGAACTGTTTGACGAGACCAAAGAGTCTTAACGCGAACTGAATCCGACCGATCGGAACTGTGTTTTCAGTAACCTATCAAGATCTGCGTTAGTTTTTTTCTTATTAAGTCACTGTATGAAACTCAATCTCGAATTCGTATCTAAAGTAGGGAAAGACCTTAAAGAGTATTTTAACGGTTGTTGTTATATTATGTATTTCAAGTTTTTTTTCTGAACAATTTTGATTTGAGTTTCATATAAATAATGTGAAACATATTTGTAGTAGGGATAATATACATTTTCGATAGATAGGTTCCTTAAAACTGCCGTAAGGGAGTCCCCAAAATACACCTGAATATTAATTAATGTTAATTGATTATGAAAGAAGGACAGTAATGGTTTTTCCTGGTCTCTTTTTCCAACCGCACACTCCCTTATATCGTAGCAATAAAAATAAGTTTTTTTTAGTTCTTCAGACCTACCGACACATTTCGGTATTCACATATATGTATATTAATATTAAGAATAGATTGATGCGGTTGAACCGGTTCGATCAGTGTGGGGACTCCTTTAAAACTATGGGAAGGAATAATCTAGTTAGAGATGCAATGTGTTGCTACTGATACAGTATTTATTAACTTTATTGAAAGACAAGTAAATTTATGAAAAAATCATTCCATTTAATATTGTATTCTGTGATATGTATTAGAACGCTTTACCTACTATATTTTAGGCCTAATTCATTTTAACTTATAATTCTCATTTATGAATCTCGACATTTATATACTTCGTATCTTGTTAAGGGAGAGGACAAAGCAGGACTTACTAAAGTACGCGCAAAAACAAAAATGTTGTGGAACTCGGAGATACTTTTGGAGCGGACTCTAAAGCGTCTGTCATTAATTCTGTAATATTTTCTAAAAATAATACGTGCCGAGTATTGTTCATATGTGATGGGTTACTTATCAAAACTCAAGTTCACGAGTGGATGCAAACCCTACATACTCGTATTATATTAAAATATAAATGTGTCTTGTTGTTCGCTCCATTACTTGCCATAAAGTTTCAGAACAACATCTGCTGGTTTTCTAGAAATGATCTCATCTAAACTGGACTTAGACTTGTATACGTTTTGGCCTCATACTACTCGAAACATACGAAGTTTATAAAAAACGTATCTGAATACTCGACAACTGGCTCAATACACAAAACATGCTGATCTACAATAGAAAACAAAACTCTCCAAACAGCCGGGCACTTTTAGAACATATTATTTTGGTTGGAGCTTGATTCTAATCTCATTCCTTAACTTTTAACGTCACAAAGTCGAAATTAGTTAACTAAGAATAATGTATTTAATTGAAAATAATTGCTTTCTTCGCGGTGAAGCCAAACAAAATATTTAAAAACATATTTTTTTTATATATTATGTTATAGTGACGGCGACGAATAAATCTTTTTGTTTAGGTTTACTATCTAACAACTCAATTCTTAAAATTGTATTATTATATGACAAGCCCAACCTGCAGGGCTATTATTTATCTCAATTGCAATCAAAAATTTGATTTAAATCGAAAAAAATGGCGACAGCATGTCAGCTTCAATCAGCAAGCTACTAACATTTTTGCTTACTGGAGTTGTCATTACCAATATAGAGCCGCCATATTTTCAATCAACAATTGGTTGTAAGTAAGATACGTGCCCCGCCGATGTTACGTTGTGCGTGTCGCCACACTGCGCTTGTCACTCTGAAACATTGGTTTGAATCTCATTGTCCAGTATGAGCTGCAGTGCTGTTGTGCTTGCATGCAACTACTCCTCGGCACAAAGTCTGCCACTTGAGTGGCTCCAACCACAATGCAAAGAGCTATTTAATCGTATCCTAAACATTTTAGTTAATTAGTATAATATGTGTCTAATAACTTATCTATGAAGGTTTATTTCACCTAAAGATTAAGATCTGACCTCAATTCTCTGATTTTGGCAAGTTAATTGTACGTCTTTCTATCTATGGTACAGTCGCTAGCACTATTTATTTATTTAGGCACACAAAACAGAACATTGTCACTAAATTTACAATTATAAAATTTCAAAGTGTTGGGCTAATGGGGGATACCAGTTATCTATATATCCACAGTGTTCCTCACTACGGATAGAAATGTGACATAATGTCCATACAAATAGTGTCAA
Source organism: Selenia dentaria (assembly GCA_917880725.1). Taxonomy (NCBI): domain Eukaryota; kingdom Metazoa; phylum Arthropoda; class Insecta; order Lepidoptera; family Geometridae; genus Selenia; species Selenia dentaria. The sequence goes on along the minus strand of OU862895.1, from coordinate 30,483,270 downwards.
ATATCTATCTCTAGTAAGGTAAACCGGCGATAGATAGGTTGTTGGCCCCGGCCATAAGATGCATACATTCCCTAATTAACAAAACTACTATACAGTATTAGATCTCATAAAAAATCACATAATCATTATATGCAGTATTAAAAGAATAATATAATATAATTATGCAGTAATTCTTCACGTAAGTATATTTTTTATAATATTAAATTGAATGCTTAAACAGTTTAGTCCTATTAAAATAATAAACGCGAAAGTTTATGAGTATGGATGTGTGGATGTTTGTTACTCTTTCACGCTCAAAGGCCGAGGCCAATTTTGATGAAATCTGGTAAGAAAGTAGATGAGGCGCTAGATTAACACATAGAAAACTTTTCATCATCATTATCATCATTATCCATCAGCCCGCGGGTGAAAAAGCTCATAATATTCTTGGGTACAGCATAGACAAAATAACAAGATCTCGGCCTACGTCAAGATCGTAATGATGACAGTTCTGTCAAATTGTGTTTTCTTTTAGTTTAAGTTTCTGATAGCTTAGTCAAAAGCACGCTATAATTTTGACACATACACTAGACGTGCTCGGCGACCGTCAAGGGTGATGAAATGTAATGCCCGTTTTTTCCATGGCAATTAATTTTATATTGGTATGTAATTAGGAACTGTAATTTATTATTAGTGTTTACTGATTAATTTACTAAGTACTTAAATTTACTGTTTAATATTTGATGACATTTTGGTATAAAGATAGATATGGCAAATCATGCACAGATGACGTAACGGGCACCTGCTAGTACTTTATAAATCTTATTGTAGGCGACTGTACGGGAAAATTCATTGATAGATAACTATTATGAGACAACAATCTGTCGTATTCCAAACCTTGAAATTTCGACAATTTCTAATAATTTATCAAGGAATTTTCCATTGTCCATAAAGATTAATATCTGACCTCTATTCTCTGAAATTCTGCAAGTTACGTCGTTCTATTTCTGGTACTGGAAAATCCATCGATAGATAGATATTGTGTGTGACCATGAAATTATCGTAATTTCCATATAACCGTTTGACTAATCTGCGTAACCCGTGTGTATTGCCGCGCCGTGTCGTTACCCGTGCCCAACTGTCACACGAGTCCAGCCCGCGTGTCTCATACAATGACTACTTATTAAGGCGCTGTCAGCTCACCGCTTGGGTACGTTCATTTTCCTTTACTTGAAGTCACACAATAGCATCGCGTAAAAACGTACAAAATTCATAAAAAAATAATGTGCACTCTTAAATAAAAAAATTATCCGTCAATGTATGTAGTAAAAATTACAATGGGGTCCTCATATAAATGCCCTGTCTGGGAGACTCAGTTCTGCTGCATATGCGGTACGTAAAATAATAGAGCTAACAGACGCTTCTACGGTGCGGTTAGTATATTTTGCATATTTCCACAGCGTAATGTCATATGGGATATTGCTATGGGGTTCAGCGGCTGATAGAGACCATCTTTATCCTGTACTAGTATAATAGAAACGTGCTATTCGAGCTATATACGATATATATAATACAACATAATTATACACATCACAAATGACAAACGCATTATTATTCATTATTATTATAGATCTAAGCTCAAGAACCACAAAAGCGAATGTGAAATGACTATTTTGTAATCGACACAATAAAATATTACGAGCATATTATGATAATATTATATATCATATTTTTATTATATTTTAATGATTGTAAATGCTAGATGGACATTGAGTTCTCACACTGACTGTCGACATGTAAGACAGTTTTATGTACCACTAGCAGCTTCCCGCGGCTTCGAATACGAGGATATTGACTACGTTTTTCCGGGATACTAAATAATATAATAACGCTTACACACTAATACTCCCGAACTGACACTCGTTTATATACACACACACACACACACACACAGAGAGAGAGAGAGAGAGAGAGAGAGAGAGAGAGAGAGAGAGAGAGAGAGAGAGAGAGAGAATCTGCTCATGACGCGACGCAAATATATTCGACCAAACCTGGGTCCTCTCGTTAAGAAGGCAGGGTCCACTTGTAAGATGAATCTCTTTTTGATTACTGTAAAATTTCTACCCACAGACCAGGGTCCGTGCCATTTTTTATTTTTTTACATTCACTTAACTTGTTATATGTACTCAAGTATTTGATCTTTGGACTAAACCTAATAAGTAAAAGAACAGTGAGAAAAACGAAAGCTAAATAGGGTATCCATTACAAATTCCGAGCAGACCATCCGGCGCATATCTTTTTGCATAATTCACTAGTACTCTGTAATCTGTAAACTTATATAACAATTGTGCTAGACAAATATACTGGCTTATTGTTGTTAGTTATCATATGTATGTTGTAAGTAGTAGGATGTAAAGGGTGATAGAGTGGGTCGGACAGAAATCGTCTCCATGTTTGAACCGGTACGTTTGCGCGAGTATGCAAGCGCAAATATACCGAGGCGTTCTTACTATTGGGTTATTGAATACATAGCTAATAATTGTCTAGACAGGATTACAAACCTATTCCATACTTATTTTTATAATAACCCTTTTAGTTACTTATATCTAAGATTTGTACTAAATTAATATGATATATTTATTTAATGGCAAATTACACACAATAATACAAAAAGTTTATATAAAGTGCGTCTAAATTACTATTGCGATAGGTTTCAGATTTTGTCGAGAATCACTAAAGTACCTAATTAATAATATAGTTTGCATATTATTTAAGGAGATCTTATAACTTTACTTATTATGCATTAGTACCTGCACCGCTAGCACGCGGCGGAGAGTAATAGTCTTTCCACCGTTTTTATCCACCTGTCAGTGGAAATAATCGTCTTCTCCACCTTACAGAGCACGGCAACCGGGGAAAGAGATAAAATGTTTCCTTTTCACGTTTCTCGTAGACAGTATGTCCCGCTACTCCCGCTATAGAGCACGGACTCGTCGAAACGTGGATATAATTCTCTCCGATTGACATAACACGAAGAAAGGTTATCAGCTTCTTTGAAGGTGGTGGATAAAAGTTTATTTTTATCCAAAATACTTCGCGCATATTATAATAACATTTTGTAGCGGGAAATGGAAACAATGGAAAGAAAATTACACCGAATATATATCCGAAATGTCACAACCCCTTCGATTACTTACCCAGATAATTAATTCAGGCACATATTTCGGGTCAATAAAGAAATGGCGTTGTAATGCATTGCAGCCTCGAAATCATACGAATGGTTTGTGCATATCAAGGTTGATATTTTATTACTTTCATATCTACATTCTGTGAAATACCTAAGTTAAATAAACGAAATAGGATACTACGTATGGATAGCACACGCTACTCAGAGACTTTGTTACATTTGCTTTAAATGACACCTACGTAGTACAAACCATAGAGAACGCTGCTCTCGCCGTCTATCCACGTGGATAAACTATCCTCTGGCGTTGCCGTGTTCGCAAGGGAGATAAAATTACACGGTGGAAAAGATTTCTTTCCTCTCCACGGGGAGAAATAGTCTACTGCCCGTGCTAGCCGTGCTGGATGACTTATTTTTGGTAAATCGTTTTGTTTAGAAAAGATATTTAGATAAATTGTTAACACCGCCATCTATTGTCAAGTAGCTTTAGTGTTGCTGTGTCGGTAAAACAGTTTGTTGTAGCAGTTTTCATTGCTTAAAAACACGGAACAAACGACGTTTTCTACAAATGAAACCTAGCTAGATCGATTTATCGCCCCCAAAACCTCTTGCATACTAAATTTCATGAAAAAAGGCTGGAAACGTTTGTGAGATTCAGATTATATATAAACACATATATACAACATGTGCACGTTTAAAGGAGTTTGCGTATGTGTGCGAGGATGTGAGTAAGTGTGTGTACGTAAATTCTTCATATTGCAACGTCATCATTAATTTGGACGAAATTTGGAATGGACATTTTTTATAGACATGATTAACATATCGGATACTTTTTATCCTAATTCAACTGTAGTAATTAGACTATGGTTTCGAATAGCGATTCACTTGTTCAAAAAACTGAACTACCAACTAAAATGTATTATGGTGGTCCTTATTCTGGTAACAATAAAATACAAAATTATTTAACACTTAGACTAATGACACTTCTAAAAATAGGATTATTCCATTCAATTTTGGGTTATTTTAGGTTAGTTTAGCGAGCACCAAGTTACGTAACGACTAAACTGTCTACAATATGCCCACAATTGAAGAGAAATATCTAATTTTAGTACTGTCATTCGGAAGTGTTATACTAATTTGGATTTTAGTCTAAACAAAATAAGTACTGACATAATTTTGAGCATTTTAGTTAAGTGAATGCTTACAGAATCAACACCAACGGGTATTGAATTAGAAATATAATTAAATAAAAAGAGATTCAACCTCATCGAGTTGGAATAATTAACAGTTCGTTAAACGTGACGTAAATCAAGGAGGTAGCAGTAATAATTTGCAGTGTTTCATTTTAATTATTTCTAGTGTATATGATGCTCTCAATAAATTGTGGTGATGTATGCGGTGTTGTGGGTAGTATGATCTGAAAGTCTTGAATCGATATTTAGCACGCGAAACTTACCTACAAAAAGGTTTTCCATTTTCATTTTTCTATGCGCGCAATACATATTACTCGATACTAAATTATTTAAGGTATAATTAGTGATGCAACAAATAATTCCAACTTTAGCTGCGAACGCTGTCGGGTAGTAACTGCATCTCTTCATCACAGTTGACATTGTTTGACAAGCATCGTATCTTCGTCAGCTTTGTGCTCGAAGTCGCATATCAAATGTTCTGAACATACATATTACTAGTTGACCCGCTACCGGCTTCGCTCGCATAGTCTTGGTGTAGCGGTGAGAATTTATTCTTTAAATTTCAATGACTTGTCTATTTATGAACCTATTGACATAAAACAAAACGTAAATGTTAAGTGAAACTTACCACAATATATTAGTGAAAACCACATCTTAAATCGGATAAGCCGTTTTTGAGATGCACAAACCAACAGATAAACAGCCAAAAAATCTAATAATCATTTTTTCATTCTATTATCGTTTATTAAAGTTGCAATTATATTTTTCTCAAATATCTTACATGTGCAGATTGCGATATTTTTATTATATGTATATATAAATCTACTGCACCCGATTATAAACTTTGAGTCGGCATTCAACCAAATCGGTACGTTGTTGAACTTTTTGAATATTGTTAGGTAGAAATATCCGAGGCCACAAAGTATTTCCCGCGCAAATTGTACAGTGTCCATACAAATATATAGCCAGAGTTACTCTGAGAAATTTTAACAGTAGTATCAATGGTTTTCTTATTGCATATAAGTCATTGAATATGCGAGTGAGTGAGTAATGTACGAGTAATATCTAGATAATAAATTCCTCAGCCGCATATTCAGCCCCGTGAGATATATAAATTAATTAATTAAATATCCTGTAGGAGGATAATAATAATAATAATATGGGACAACTTCCACACAAAGGCCTTCAGGTCCCAAACTAGGCAGAGCTGGTACTATGGTAACCTGATGATATAATGAGACTAATTTATATTATCTGGATATAAAAACCACATTTTCCGAATATCGGGTGGGAAACCCTCTTGTAGTTTTATCTGATTGTTAATACTTAAGTAATATGTACTATTTTATTTAACTGTATAGAACAAATTTATTTATTTTATTTTAAATTTTGATTGATTGAAATTTATAGAGCGCAAAATTCACATCCTCGGACGGGATTCGAACCCGCGTCTTCTGACTCTCCGTGTCAGACGCCTGAAGATGTGAATTTTTCTCTCAATAAATTTCAATGTCGCTTCAAGATCGCTAAAGCAGGCGTTAGTGTTTTAAAAATTACAAGGGTTGCGATGTCAATACGAAAGTGTAAGTATTTCTAAATAATGCTTCTTTGGATAGTGCTGTTAAAACTGTTCAATAGATGTCGCTTCGTCTTCGTAAGACGGTTAGTCAGGAAGAGAGTTAAAATTCGATGCTCGGACCTGAACCTCGGTGGCCTAGTTAGTCAATGGCGTCTGACACGGAGAGTCAGAAGACGAGGGTTGGAATCCCGTCCGAGGATGTGAATTTTTCTCTTTATAATTTTCAATGTTTGAGATCGCTAAAGCAGGCGTTCGTGCTTTAAAAAGTAATACCATAAAAATGTTGATTGGTTTCATACTATTTTAATTAGCACATCTTTAACCCGTCCGCATCAGCGCAAAAAATAACAATAGATTTATGAATGAAACTTAACTCGAATGAGTCTTGCTGATTCGGACAGATTAAGTAACGCGAAAGCGCGTATCTGCCGCGTATTTGTCTCGATAAAGCCTTCTGGATTCTCTCGTCTGTGATGAGAATGTTTCATTATATATATCAGTCCTCGAACAATTAATTAATTAGTAATAAAATATAATAACTCGTTAATATAAAAATGCATTATTCATATACATATATAAATATAGATTTGAGAATGCGTTACTAATGTTATATTTATGACAAACGTTTTACTTTGAATATATTTGGAATTGGTCTTAGTTTTTACTTTGTTGAGGGATGTTATAATTACTCTAACAATAATAGACATGTGTATACAATGTTATTATAATATAGCACGTTATTTTTATTGTTAAACTAACGGAATAAAATTGGGTGGTGGGTAACAATGATTTATGTGTATTAAATAAATAAAATATTAGAAAATTATTTTTTTAGTTTTATTTCAACATCTATGGTACCCATCATCCAATTTTATCCAATAAAGTGCGTAAAGGGGTAGGTGGTACTTACAATAAAGTGTAATTTAAATAAATTAATACCGACTTCCATCCTATTACTTTGGTAAAAATCAGTTATTGGAGTGTTATTCAAAAACTACTGGACCGAATTCAATAAAATTAAATGGGACCACACGGGAAACACCAGCTTTCAAACAAAAAAAGAATTTTGAGAATCGGTTCACCTTATCGAAAGTTATGAAGTAAGAAATATAAAAAAAAATACAGTCGAATTGACCTTCTTTTTTTGGAACTCTGTAGAAAATATGACCTACCCGTTATTGGACACAACAAATACGAAAAATATCAATATAACGGTATAATTATAAAAATCTGTGACGATAATAAATTAGCAGATTTATGCGCTAGTACAATTTTGGACAAGGGGTAGAATTTCATGAACGTTTTTGAAAGTTTGATCAGCTAACAGACTGAATACTGACCGCTGATTGGTCACATATCGCGTCATAGAATACCATTGACCAATGAGCGTTTAGTATTGAGTTGGTCAACTAATCAAGGCTTTGGCAAACGTTCTAGAAACTGGGGGTAATTGTCATATTTTGCGCAACAGTACTCCATACTACATTTTACAATTAGAGGGAAGGTGCATAATGCCGATATACTGGGGCAGGTATACTTCAGCGTCCCGGACAGGTACGTGTGGCGACGGCGCCGGCCGCAGCTGATAGCGCTGCCGAGCGCGCGCACTAACCTGTTGCGCGATGCGCCTCTGACGCGCGCGCTCCGCACTATCAATATTATCGCGGCTGAAGTGGACCTGTTTTGTTGTGCTCTGAGCGAATTCAAAAAAATAGCTTTACATATTCTATGCTATAGAAACTAACTATTTAATAGGTATGATAGATAATATAGCTACTCTATTGCATTGGGTTTATTACCTGTAATGATAGATGTAAGTTTTTAGATAAATAAATAAATAAATTTTTTTTTCTATAGAGTACTATAGAAAAAATATGAAAATGTATACATATGTGTATCGCCATAACCGCCGTAACAGCTCGATGGTTATACAAAATACTGAAATGTGTAAAATTTGTATATTTGCTACACTATCACACTTTTCGAAATCTAATGAAAAAGTGTCATTGCGATAAGAAATAAAAAGCTCATACTTCTTCCCATAAATTAAAGTTTAATTTATTTTTTTATGGATGGCTTATTTTTTTAAGAGTTCTTGAATTAACCCTCTAGAACTAATAAAAAGTCTAAACTAGGTCATGAAACTTTGTATATTAACTACAAGGTCCTCTATTATTAGATCTCGATGTAATCATTAAATAATCAGCTAATATAAAAATATACTTATAAGTTAGTGCGCATTATAATATATAAATGTCTAAATTATTACGACGGAGTGGCCCCACGTTGCAGCGTACGCTAATATGAACCTTATCATAATGAAGTTTAGTTCGATATTTAGACCCATTCTTGTCGAGGTGCTAATATATTAATGAGTTTGTTTTACGAGTTTAATATTAAACTACACAAAATACAAAACACACTGTATACAATCCAACATCATTTTAAAGGTAACTTATTATACAACTCATGTTAAACCATGACGTAAGCTTATATTTGACGTAGAGTGACGGTCTAGAACGGTCTTTTTTCAAGACTAGCTGTTCTCCGCGCGGTGATGGATGATGATGAATCTTATATAGCCTATGTTACTCAGGGTGAATGTAGCTTTCCAATGGTGAAAGAATTTTTGAAATCGGACCAGTACTTTTTGAGACAATTCGTTACAAACATACATACAAATCTTTCCTCTTTATAATATTATTGTTATATTATAGTATAGTATATAGTATAGATACCGTTTTGGTTGGTACCAGCGCAATGCTGGATATTGTGCCTCCAAGTACTAGGTAGGTGGTAGTAGTGTGGGAGCAATTTGTGTTGAGATCTGAAGTGCGTCATATCAAATGAATTGACTTGTCAAATGAGACTCAAATAAAGAGATAGAAGAGAGAATACGTACCGTCTACCAAAGCACAAGTATTAGGAGAGGTCAAGAGGTTATATGGATATATATACACCTAGGTCGCCAAACCTGTTTGCTACTCCACCAATCACCCAATTTCAGTTCATTTTAAAAACGACGAAGACAATCAATAGCTTTGAACTTATAACATCTCTCTTTTTGCGTCGGGTCTACCTACACCCGACCGTTCCGACTGTTCCAATTAAATAAATATAATATTGTTAATACATTATTATACAGGTTGTTTTTTGAGTCGGGGCAGTAAGGGCAGGTACCTTAACCGTTATAGATACAGGAAAACGTTTTTAGAAGTCTTCTTAATAGCGGATTATAGCGGATCTACCCATAACAAGAAGTTTGGCTAATTTAAAAGTTTGATTCTTTTACCTAAATGTATGGCAAAGTTTTTCGCGATTTCTGACATTTCTAGTACTCAAACCTCAGTCGGCCCAGTAGATACTTTTGATCCTTATAAGAAACAGTATCGATTGGCATCAAAAAAGATTTTGTGTAAAATGACCATTTACTTGCTGACTATATTTTTTTCCAAAATCTGTAAATGCAGTTCACAATACCTTAAAAATTAATGGATAGTCTCCTAAAAACGGTTTCCTGTAACTATAACGGTTAAGGTAACTGCCCTTACTGTCCCGACTCAAAAATTCACTCTGTACCTATATCAACAAAATACCGACTAATAATTAGCATCGCACCTTATGCATAGAACATCCCAGGTGAGGCGGCGACAGCAAGCGAGGAAGAGATACGACCAATAACATCACATGGCTTATTGAGCCTGATGCGTATCAATGAACTTATAGTTGAACTTAGTGGAACATAGAAATAACGTCGACTTTCAATCAAAGCCCATGTCTGAGTAGGTACTACTTCCGAGTAGTTCTGACGACGTACTACTTTATTTTTGGTTCACAAACTTTCACTTGAACGGATAATTCTGATTTTTCCTTCGTCGATTCAGATGTCTGTTCATCAGTTTCACTCTTCACCTTTGAATAACTAAAAGTTGAGCACGAATAACAAGTGTGAAGAGTGATTCAGTAAAATATAAGTTCACTCGCAATCTAATGACAGAAAAAATCAGTTGAAGGGGAGACAAGTGCACACGCGTCCCGCACGGGTTCTGTTTATTCCACTGCAGATTTCTCTTTCTTTGGTAGAGTATATGTCCGAAGTGGTCCCATTTAAATATCATCCAAATCGGTTATTCACTTTTTAAGTTACACTACAAAAACTGAAATTGTTTTGATATTTGATATTCGCCTATTTTGATGATATCATCATTGGTGGTCAATAACAATCGATCCCGTAAGTAGCAGGGTCACTAAAAATGGTGAAAAAATAAATTTTACCAAAAAATTGAACCGACTTCAACACCAAATAATGTGATATAAGTTATCAAAGTCAGTACCATGCGCACAATATTGTGATAAAAGGTGCCTACTTTTGAACTATCATGTTACCGACTTCGACAAGTTATTTCACACTTTTTGGTAATGAAGTCGGTTCCATTTTTTAGTGAATTTTCTTATCTAATGCCGAGGTGGTAGCCTCTACATGTTAGCAAGGGTTAGCTACGGTAGAGACTGTCTTTAAAGCGCCACACTCTAGAATTTTACGTTAGCGCGGCCATTTACGAGGATGGCCGCAGCCAAGTCAATTTCCAGTCTGTGGCGATTTACCGACTGAAGTCAGTTGTAAAGCCATCGCTATCCATATAGAGGCTTCCAACCCGGGTACAAAGCAATACTGAGCTTCCAATAAGGTCACATAAACATCTTAACAAACGATTATGCTGTTGTCAGGTATGGTTCAATCGGAACTTAGTAAAGTACTTAGGTAATAAATATCAGCGAAGTATTAATCGATTTGAACATGTAGATACGGACATATTATATGTAATGTAATATATGTCCGTACTTAATACAGTCCTCTTTTTTTAATTGTACTTATCTCTTGTTACTATGTATCATTTTCGAAGGATATTCAGTTCGGTTCAGTTTTGTTTAATTTATATTTTAGATAAGTAACTATTTTTTTACCGTTATAATTTATATTTTACACATTTTATTAGAATAGGGATGTTGACTGATATCAAATAAGTGTCATATTCTGTAACAAATGTAGACCTAGGAGACAAAGATACTCGTACGAACAAAATGTATGTTAATTGTCATATTATGAAACTGGGGGACAACAGGAATAAACTATCAAAATTGGTATCGATTCGAATGTCCAAGTATTTTAATATAAGCAACCAAATATATATTGCTATCCCTTTCTTGCAAATACAATCCAACTAGTTTATATGGCGTTACAGGGTTGTGACGTCATAACTAGCTAGTGCCATCAATAACGTTGTTTGTCTAGTCTATATTGTAATTCAAATTGATTTTGTACAGTCAACATCCCGATTTCGATTCCTTATGTTTCTTGATTGCACGTTTTGTTCTGTATGATTTAACTAACAACCCCTCTCCCGGCCCTACCAACCAGCTGAGCGTTTCCCCTCAGCTGGGCAGCAAGCGCAGCCGGTCCCCCTCCCGCGCGGGCTCGCTCTCCGGCTGGACTCCCCTGCCCACCGCCTCGCTCGGCATCCCACACACGTTCGAAGTGCACTCATACACGAGGCCCACGGTCTGCCGACACTGCAAGAAGCTGTTGCGAGGACTGTTCAAGCAAGGACTGCAGTGCAAAGACTGCCACTACAACGCGCACAGGAAGTGTCTGCCTTACGTGCCTAAAGACTGCGGCGGGGAGATCAGAGATATACACGGTGAGTCTCTTACATTATACACGGTCTTACAATCGTCTTACACCACGTGTGTAATTAAGTGCTAGTTTCTTTTATAATAATCCGTCAAAGTGACTCCCTCTTGCCTAATGGAAAGCGAAGATGGAATCAAGAAGCGATGACCATTAGTGCAGCCGTAAGCTGCACTAATCGCCACCCCTATGATGACCTGAGAGATGCTTTTTCACGCCCGCTTGAAAGACCCAGGGTCATAGCTGCAAGGGAATACGTACGCTGGCAAAGCATTCCATAATTTACATACACGACAAAGGTAGGAACTTCCAAACTTGTTGGTTCGTGTGTTAGAGTGTACCTTTACTGTTTTCTCTACTTTACCTTTACCACTTGGATGGCTTTTCAAGGAGAAAATTATGGTATTTCTCATGTTTATTACAATTAATATTGTTCGAAATAGATACGCAACTTTTAACCGCGCAACTGGCAACACTTGGCCTTGTCAAAAAAAATAAAAAAAAAAACGTCTCTGGTACAATACGTTTTTTGAGCAGCTAAATGCTGACCGTATTTATTGTTGTGGTTTGTATGATTTAATTGAAATCGTGCTTTGGAGTGATTGTGAACTGCAGCAAGTAATAGGATCACGCGGGCGAATACACCCGCGACATGTATTGCTAAAGTACAGGGCATGTTGCATTCTGACAAAGCCCCAAAAAGTAAATATAGTCGTCCAGTTATCTTCACTTTTAAAATTTTCATCGCAACTTTCTTTATGTACAGCGAGAACCCTCTGCAAAGTTTTATAAAACTAAAAAAAGTCGGCTGAAATCGGTAAAATCATTCTCAAGTGACCACGCGGTGTAGCGCCGCATTTTTAGCTAATTCTTTATTCTGATCGTCAGATTTGGCAAACCTACAATTCTAGGAAACCATAACCTTATAAAAGTAAAAAATATAATACCGTACCATAAAAGTTAAAGAATATTCCCGACGGTCGTTTTCAATAGTTAATTTGTGTGCATCCAGACAATTCGGCCTAAACATCGATTAATATGCGATGGATCGATTACATTCAACCTTTCGTTTTCTTAAAATGTCGGAACCGATATTGCCTATAAATTACCTCTTAGATTCTATTATTTTGGTTCACCTTACCATTACTATCAGTATCTTAGATCATCTTCAACGAGATCGTTCGTTCTAAATAGGGATTCATTTATGTATATATAGATAGAATTTCACCAGTTATTAGCAAGTAGTATGTTGTTTGACTTGCAGGCGATTACCAAGACAACATAAGCACGGGCAGCGAGCTGTCGGAGACGGCGCGGTTGCCGGATGACGAGTCGGACGACGGCGGGCTGGACCATGCCGAGGGCAGCCTCACGCACAACGATCATGATGACGAAGTAAGCCGCTCCATACCATACCGCGACTATATAATTTATTTTATATACTTACTTGCTACGACCCGCGGCTTCACCCGCGTAGTGATGGATACTGATGATAAAAAAAAACATATGTGCTTCCTCGGGATATATTCTATAACGTTGCCTGATTTGATTACGATCCGTTCAGCCGTCTGGGCGTGATAAGGTAACAAACAGACAGATACAGAGTTTTATATTTTTTCTAAATAAAAGCAGCCTATGTCACTCGTTATAGCGTCAGCTACCTGCCAGTGAAACTCCCGTTGAAACCGTCCACCCGTTTCAGAGATTAGCCAACAAACAGACAGACAGCCAACAATTGTTTTATGTAAGCATCTTATATACTTTGATGTGCATTTAGTGAAAGCTATTAATTTGGAATAATTAACAGACACATACATTTTCCGGCTCTTTACCAACTTTACAATAACAACGTAGAATTGTCGGCGACCGCAAGCTTTCCAAGGACCTACAGTCGTTCAGTGTGCGCAGGGACATTGGTTGTCTCTGCACCTTCGGTGACAGCGTCGCGGCTTCATATCACCATACTAGCCAGTTCAGCCACATTTGATTTACCTGTGGAAGTCACATACTGTGCAATTTACGCGATTTCTTGCCTCTTACGCGATTTCTTGAATGAGATTTTTCCCCGAGTGTTACACATATACATAGGCGGCGGTGGTCGATCAAAGATCAAAAAGCGGCGCCGCCATTTGCACGACGGCCGTCTTGTCGGTGTCGGATAGTTCGTGAACGTTGTTCCCTGTATCGGGGAAGCAATACTTGTACCTCTCGCATCAGATACGAATGATCGGTGGCCGTAACGGTGATGGAACTTTCCACATGCCGTCACCGTAAAGACGTTCGTCTTTTGGCGATCGTAATGTTGCGTCCGCTACGTGACGGCACCGGTATTCTAGGAAACCAGAGCTTAGTGCCGCGTTTTGACGATAAGAGCTTATTCGAAAGATTGTACTGTGCAATGACATTAGTAGCCTACATCCTAGTGTACTATGATAGTAGATTACACGTTAATAGTTTACTCGTATGTTCAAATCAATAAGTCTCAATATCATGAAGGATCACGAACTTTTACTGCTGGGCATTGAAGTAACTGCAGATTTCTGGTGCTATTTTAAAAATAGCTTCCAGCAAGTAAAAGGAAAGACTTACGCACATATTAGTATATTATGCAACTAGTGAATAAAGGATGAATCATGAGTAAGTGAAGGATTCTAACGACTGAAAGAATTCGTGATGATCGAATCACGAGCGTAGCGAGTTATTCAATTGTTATAATCCTGAGCAATTTGAGTGATTCATGGCCCTTGATATAAATCCGTTTTATTCAAGAGTTGCATACTATACTTTATACCATGACCGCAAGAAAAAGAAATAATTTGAGCAAAAATAGACATTTAATTAAGAAAAAAGGAAGGTTAAATTAATTAAAATGCACATTAAATTTTTAATAATTACTAAACATAAGAGTAATGTATTTATTTATATTTTTTTTTTCTATAATCGCAGCAAAGAACACAATACAGTTTTTATTCTAATGCTAAACTCCTTGTCGCAAATATCGACCAATCAAATCTCGAGGAGTTACTTGCACAAAGAGTTTGTATGTCGATTATTATTTGCGTAAGGAAGATGAGCTTTGATATGGAGATCGAATATATTGGTGTATTCTAAATTCAAACACCAAAACAGTGATTAAAAGGCCTTTTTATTCACTGTTTTCAGGGAATAAAATAAGCTTTTTAGAGTGGGATAAATGTATGGGAGTCAAAAATAAGACTAAAAAGTAATTTTATACCATAAAATTACTTTTTAGTCTTATTTTTGACAATTGGCATTTTGATATGAGTGCACCCGAAAAAAGCATGGTCCTAGTGTACTATGATCGCAAGAATTGTCTGCGTGCACTCGGATGGCCGGTTCCACGATACAAGTACCATCTGATTGACCGTCAGAGTACATTACGTCAGAATCTAAACGCTGCTTTACCGTTTGTTTGTATGTTATTGGCATCTGTATGTGTGTTTAGCAGGTGGAGCTCCGGCGGCGCGGGTCCGCGTGCGAGGCGCCGCAGCGCGACGTGCCGAGTGCGACCGCGACCGCAGCCGACCGCGCCGCCAGCCGCCCCAGCAGGTACGCGCTCGCCGCTCGCTATGCGGCAGGTTGGGCTTGTGGTGGCGGACTCATTGGGGGTCGGTCTTTACATATCACTATACGTAATCATCAAATACAGCTAGCTTATTTATCCTTCCTTTTTGACGTGATAACGTACTTATTATAAATCGATGAACGCCGGCTGCACGCACGAAAAAGAAAACCATTTTTAGTTAGTAATTAATAGTTTTTAGTCTCTAATCGGACAAGTCACACACGTCCGTAGCAGACCGCATAATCCGTACGTACAGTCCCGGGGGACGAGCAGGGGACGTACTGGTGGTGGGACTCTGTTCTTCTTCATGTGCTATAACCCTTACGGATACGTCGATGTTAGTTTCATACATAAATCTTTTGTTCTAATTATAAACAAGATGCAGAGACATTAAAAAGTTTGTATACCTGTATAATATAATACTGCTGGTATTACAATTTTATTTTGAATTGATCGCATGTTTCTAAAGCCCGTTTAACCTCCAATTGCTTAAAATAATGTTCAGTTACATCAAATCAAATCAAAATCATTTATTGCATTAGAATGTAGGTTTTAACAAGTTCTTTTAAGTAAATAATGTGCCATAATATCTACCTCATTTAGAGGTGTGCAACATTCTTAATCTAATATATTATAATGAAATATTAAATATTTATTTCAAGTTAAAAGTATAAATTGTCTAATTAATAATTGTACATAAAAAAAAAAATATATCTTAACCAAAGTATTAATGATTCATTTAATATAAATGTTTCAATGATGTTAAGGATAATTTACTTATTTGTTAACACTGTAAAAACATTTGCTAATAAACCATGGTTTTAGTTTATATTTAAATTTATTACAGGTCCAAGTCTTTATTCCAGTAGGTAGTTTATTATATATTTTGATCGCCATAAAATAAGAATTTTTCTTAAATATTTCTAACCGACACATTGGTAGGTAAAGTTTGTTTCGAAAATACTTCTATTATAAATATTAAAATACTAGTGAGAGCACGCTACTTCGCGTGTGCGGTCTCGTTGCCATCGGTGCAGCCGCTTCGGAGATCAGCCTGAAGTAAATGAAAACAATAGTTTTTGTTATAAGTACAGCGCTGTGCAAGTGTAACGTAATCCAACCGTGGACGTATTCAGTACTATCACTTATCGAGTACAACTGTCTATTCCAATGGTCGCGTGGCCCCCATGGGGACAACTAGTTTTGCGATTGACGTTGCTTGCGGACAAGGTTCAGCAATACAAATCATGTTCTCTGTTAGTTGTTTGTCGCCTCCATCCGCGCTTGTCGCCCATTTTATATGTGGTTGTAGTTTAGTTAATAAGGTGGTGGTGAACAGTGCCGTGTTTCTTATGTTGCTTCCCTTGCTATGTATGTACCGTTTAACCGCTAATCCCGGTACTACAGAATCACGCTCAGTTCTAAATCTGGACTTGAGTGTTTTGTTTTTTTTGGACATTTGTCAATAAATGCCTAACAAAATGGACCCAGAGGCCAAACAATTTGCGAAAAGGTATTACGCTTCGGCGTACAAACTATAAGTTACCTGTGTCACAGTTGCGCTAGATAAATAACAGTTAGTCGGTTTCACGCAGTTATTGATGCTAAGCCCACAGTTATATATCTGGACTTGTGTGTTGTGAGTGTCGGTTTGTCAGTAAATACCAAACAAAATGTACTCAGATCTGTACTCGGGCCTAGATCCAGTACAGTGGACATAAAACGAATATTTTCGTTAGTGTAACGTAATCGTATTGTTAACGTATTATACAGTACAAACTGTGAGTTACCTGTGCTACAGTTGTACTAGCTAGATAATCTGGAATACGACCCTTAGGCCCGTATTGCTCAGTCCTGAATCTTGTTTTAAAACTGGATTTATGTAGAGATTACATTCTAGAACAATAACTGAGTGGATATTATTTGATCAAAGTTCACCTGAGTGGCATCTAATTCTAAAACGCCACTCAGTTGCCAAATCCCCACTCAAGCAGAGACTTGATCGCTGTTTACGTAAGTAATGTCCAGGCCACACTTGAGCATTGATTCCATTGCATTACATTACTTACTATTGTGCGCGTGATTACTTATTAATGTTAACTTGTGTGATTAATTATATTTTTTCTTATGTAACAAGCATTTTACATAATATCTAAACAGTAACTATATAATTTCGGCCTAATTTGTAACCAGTAGTTCGTCGCGAACCTAAAAACTTGCGAAGTTCCAAAATTTTACATTTTATTTAAAACTATGTTTATATATGAAGCCGATTTGAAATGTTTAAGCCAATCCCTTTCATTTGATACCTTATACATATACCCATGATATTCCCCTTTTTTCTTATAACTGAATCTTTACAACGACCTGGGGCCTTACTATCCGCTTCGTAAAAACCATCCAAGTTCCGTGCAATTCTTAAACCTGGCATAAACTGTTTTGAATGAAATCATACCATGACGCTCATTTAGGTGAACTGTTTGAACATTTTTTTCTCAAAGGTGAACGGATAATATTGTCTCTGGCATTCTAACAATTCACTATAACCAACATTGCAGACGCCTAGACGTTTGTAAGTTAATAAACTGAGTGGATTTAGAGCGACCTGTAAACGAGAGTCCATACAAAAAAACAGGTGAATGGTTTTCCTGCGGTTCTTGAATAGTATGCCTGAGCAGGCCTGCTTTAAAGTTGTCATGGTACGAATAAACCGGGCAGTTGTCTAGAAGTCCTGCTTTAAGAGCTCATTGTAAGGCCCCTGGTAACTCCTCGAAATCGAATGTCGTATGATTATTTTTATAATGCTTACTTTTTAGTAAATAATGATGCCATGAATAGAGCGCCAGATGTAGAACGTAAAATGTGTTCGTGTAAAACTGTAACTGAGTCCAAATCTAGTTTCAAATCTATATCTGAGGATCGATTTGTATCCGGATTCCGCTAAGACAAGTTTTAAAACGCTTCTGTAATACAATCGATGCTCAAGGCTAGATTCATAACTCAAGCTTAGATCAGGTGATCGGAGATCAAATCCTGTTTGACTGTAGCTTCTGGAATACGGGCCGTAAAAAATTCAGTGGGATAGTGATGAGAGTGGGTAGAGGTGATAGAGCCCTCCCTAAGGGTACAGTCGGTATGATACGAGCCATTTGATGAAGATGTTATGAGATTGGCGGGGTTGTACATGTGACTACGGTAATTAACAATAACACTGGCAGGTTTTGTATAAATTCTGAGTATTTGTGGTTTGTCGAGTTTTAACGTGTAAGTTACCTCTGAGTGTTCGTAAAGTGCACTACTGTAGACAGAGGTAGTAATTCGCTTGTTCAGAACACCAAACTAAACTAGCGATCTAAAATCTATTTTGAGTAAATTATCGTAGTTCTTATTCTGTTCACACTTAAGTCCAAATTCGTATGATGCTTGCAAGTGACATTTTTTAATTTGCCGTTTCTGTTTAATTGTGGGTATGTTTAGTGCAAATTTAATCGACATGTAAATTCGTGCTCTCTGAACTAGTCTAAATTGATGTAAAACTATCCACATTTGAATAGAATAATCATATGTTTAGAATTGTCATTCTAAGTGTTACACGAATGTGGATCTTAGTATTATATAATAAGAACTACCATAGTTTAGAGAATTTTAGTCTAATGTATGCACAAGCGAATCAGTTCCAGAGTATTTAAAATAGAAAATATTTATCTTTATATTATCATTCTAAATATCAAAAGTATTAGTTAGCTAGCTGCGCTCCGCGGTTTCATTTGCGTGGTGATGGATGATGCTGATAGTGGCTTGTGTTAATCCAGTGCCTCATCGATCTGCCTACGGAGTTTCATCCAAATCCGTTAAATTGTTCTTGCGTGATTGAGTAGCGAACCTCTATCCTCTATCCAGCCATTCGTATGTATAATAGTAATAATGACAAGTAAGGTAGTAAGAAGCAAAATTGTTGAAGTACAAAGTATTGAAAGGACAAGCAAGGGGGGCTTGTAGTAGGGTTCCAACTGTACTCTGAAACAAAAACTCAAAAAGCGGCCCACTTAAGTCGATATGAAACGTGAGATAACAAGCTGGATGACATCTTACTGATGTGATGAGTGTTTGGATGGGTGGAGTTTTGTCAGTCAATCACGCCAGATTTTGACTATCGATCTTGATATTTGGTGTCTAGTTAAATGGGACGCTAGAATAACACATAGAACACTTTTCATCATCGTCATTCGATCATCACCGTACGGGGTAAAACCGCTTGAGTTTTCACAAACACGAGTGGATATACGTAATAGTTTGTAAAAAAAGTCTTTTGACCGCCGTCGAATCTTTTGTGAAAGTATACAAATTTGGCGGTTGAACGCTCAACAAAAAACCAGTCAATTAGCTAGTTGGTTTTATACCTAACACTTTAATGCAGTTACAATATTAAATCCTAAATTTGGTTTTCTCTAACAAATCAACGTTAATTTAGAAGATAGTGTTGAGATCTAACACTTGTGTATAAACTGGGGTAGAGTTTCCGTTTAAATATAATAATAATAATATACGAAACAGAAGTCAAGAAGAAACTAAGAATTATTGAAAATTGTATAAATACAAAATAAACTTTCGTTCCGGTTTGCAATCTCCATAGTATTCAACTCCAGGCTATACGCAATACTAGAGATTAAACGATACTCGGGTTCAACTGTATTGTGACAGGATTTTGGATTCATATAATCTAATTCTTAAAATGAAATTGTTTGTCGGTCTACACTCACAGCAGCGCGAGCTGCTATCAATTTAAGAGCTGCTATTGATTTAAATACTGCTATCTATTTAAAAACTACTATCGGTCTTAGAACTGTTATCAAATTAAAAACTACTATCGGTTTTAGAACTGTTATCGAATTAAAAACTGCTATCGATTTAAAAACCACTATCGATTTAAGAACTGCTATCGATTTAAAACTTCTATCGTTTTCAAAACTGCTTTCGATTTAAAAACTACAAAAAGGATGACTCTATTGTAAGGGTCACCTTTCCCCGATACATTAGTACGAGTATGAGTACCGAGCCCCACAGCCCAAGCTGCCCCCCCTTCCGTTACCCCCTACCTCCTGGTGCGTGAGGAGCTGATCTGGTGACGTTGCAGCTCGTCATCCTCGCCCAGCGCCAACATCCCGCTCATGCGGATCGTGCAGAGCGTCAAGCACACCAAGAAGAGAGACGGACAGTGGCTTAAGGAAGGCTGGCTGGTGCACTTCACGAATAAGGACAAAACGGTCAGTTTACCATCATGCTTATATAAGGCCTTTGTTAGTTATTGCACAATATTGATCAGTGGTTAGGTTAGGAATCGATAACTACCGCCTTATTGTCTAACTTGAATGAGAATGAAAACTCACTTCATTCTCATTCCCATTGATGGTTCTAGCCAACAGGCTTGCAGGATTTCGCACAGAATAAGATTAAAGTGACAAAATTAAGCCCATTCCCATTCTCCGTAAATATAGAAAATAAGGCCGCCGGTCATGAAAGTGAAAGAAAATAAATACATATTTTTTAATTATTATGAACCCCTATTTACAGCTCCGCAAAAGAGCCATAGTGCGACTGAACGTACAACGGCGCCGCTACATCACAGAATACATAACAGTGACTACGCGAGACATACCTACCCCCTTAGAATAGGTACAACGACGTACGAACCTACCTACTCGCGAATGTTTACACAGCTGATCTCTATACCTAACTTACTGGCTATACGACGACGGGCCCGGGCGGGGCTACGTCCGACCTTGCAATCTATCCACTGAGTATGTAAGTGGGTAGGTTAGTGTTATCAATTCTGTGGTGTTGCACACGGTTCTTTCGCGGAGCGGTGAATAGGGGTTCAGAATAATTAAAATATATGTACATTTTTCTTTCACTTTCATGACCAATTATCGATTCCAAATCACCCCGTTCAATATTATGCAGTAACTAACAGAGACCTTATATAACTAGTATAACTACTAACCAATTTCAATTCTTTATTGTAATGTTTCTAATAAGTGTACTTTAGTGCAATACGGGAGCGTGCCTAAGTGAATAAGTTAACATTACTTGTTATTTAAGTTAAGTTGTATTTGACAAAGAGTAAGTATGAGCATACAGAGCAGACACGCTCACGTAAAGTGTCGGCAGGCGGTGGCGTCGTGTGTCGGGTCGCCATCTTCTCTCAAATATGGTTGAGGAAGGCGATGGCTTCAACATGCGTCAAATCGTGAACGGTGCTGTCTGCGGAGACCTGTCTGCTCTGAATACTGATACAAACTCAGAAACGATAAAGCCCAATCCTATGTCCCGTAACTAAGTAAGTATTGTTGTCTCTTTTTAAATTATATTCATATATAATCAATTGACAAAAAAAATGGCACGGACCGTGGAGTCTGTGGAGGCTAGTTAATATATAAAATTAAATAATAAAAAGTGTACTTCTTAACCCGCGACGGCAGAAACGACGGGGTGTTATAAGTTCGACGTGTGTGTGTGTGTGTCTATGGCATCGCAGCCGTAGTGTGCCCGAACAGATGAACCGATATAGATTTTGTTTTTTTTTAATTAATCGTGAGTGTTCTTAGCTATGTTTGATGAAAATCGGTCTAAGATGGCCGCCGCCGCAAAATCGCGGATTGCATACTTTTTCATAAGTCCCTCACTACGGGTATCTAATGAAAGGGCTTGACTAGTAGAATACTATACACTCTGACAAATTTCAAATCGGAGATGGCCGCCACCACAAAATGCCAAAATTTAGTTTTTTTCACAGTGGCATTGCAATTAGAAACTGCAAGTGTTATTAATAATGTAGAGTTATAATCCACCACGCGAGCCTATTGCGGCATGACTATTGTTGAAGCTCAGAGACCACTAGAAGGCTGGACTGTTGACTTCAGACACCAAGCGGGACCGGCGAACTTAACGTGTCAACCAAATCATGGGAGCAATCAGGCGGTCACCCATCCAAGTAGTGACCGCAGTAAAGGTTGCTTATAACCTAGTTGAACTGTTATGAATGAGCAGAGAAACTCCACGGGAAGCGGCTCATCTTCGTTACGCGACTTGGTAAATGGTATTCTATGACGCGATATGTGACCAATCAGCGGTCAGTATTCCGCCTGTTAGCTGATCAAATTTGAACTAATAGCTCTTACATAGGAACGGCATGTTGCCAACGGCAGAGATAACTGCTGCCGTCGACCTGTAGCGACACGTGCAGTTGTAGGCGGACGCGGCAGCGTCCGCCGTTTTGTCAGTCGACTGAAAATAGTTGAAGAGCGCACATACAGCGGAAATTTGTAAAATGATTTCTGAGTATAGTTATTTACTGTTAATAATTATTATTGTTCCGATAGGTAGTAAGTTACTTGCTTTTTATTTCAAACTGCAAGCTTTGTATATCGAGTAAAACATATGCCAAATTATGTTGATCTCATAAAAGTAATAATCTAAATTAACTATAGCTTTTTTCCTCATCCCATATCTCTTCCTCTCCTTTCTTCCTCTTGCCCGAGTTCCTTCTCTTTGTCCATTCTCCAACCGACTCCTATACTATGTGAGCGGATGAGGGCTGCCGCTGATCTTCAAAGTTAGAATGTCGACGGCTGCAGTTACCTCTGCCGTTGGCAACATGCCACTCGTGTGTGTGTGCAGCTCCGACGTCCCAGTAACTGGAGGTTTCTATTATTCCACACTACATACTCTTTGGTCCGTACCTTTTTTTGATTTGGTTTGTTTTTTATGATATTACATTTTAATGGAGATTCGTTCTCCAAACATCACAATGAATATTTTAAGCTATGTTGGAAATTACTTAAAAACTAAAGTGAGTCCATTTTTTTAAATACGTATATCTTTTTGCTAGTTAACAATGTTTCTTAATTTTATACTTATGTGTACGCTATTGGCCAGAAGTACCGGCCTCAGATTCACGCCTTTGCCCTGTCCTTTTTAACATAGCCTTCACTCTCCTCATTTCGGTATTTTATAGCCATTTTGAGATTAGACTGTATGATTCGATATTCCGGTGTTTTCATCGCCCTCGTGACGAAATCGCCAATGTCTGAGTGTCGTGACACTGCCACCACTGCATGAGAGACGCTGTCTTGGAGTTTCGTGTCGAGTAACTGGAGGTTAACTATTTAGAGGTTTGAATGATTTGCTATGTATAGGGAGACGCGCCGCCCACTTTACATAGATGTTCATTGGAACGGAGGCCTTGTAATCAGTACCATAAAAGCGGTTATTGTGTGATGTGCAGATAAAGCGTCACTACTGGCGCCTGGACAGCAAGTCGATCACATTGTTCACATCGGAACACGGCACCAAGTACTACAAGGAAATCCCTCTAAACGAGATCCTCGCAGTCGACACCGCGCGCACGCCACATCCAGGTAACATTGCATACATACTGATAACACCTTCTGACGTGATAACATCTTATAAATCGATGACCGCCGACTGCACGCACGAAAATGTACGGCTCATTGTCACTTTCCACCCGAGCCGAGTGTGCAAGCGAGAGCGCGGAACAAGCGATAGAGAGGCAAGATCGGCCTAAGCGTTCGGCTTGTCTTATGACGTTATCACGTAAAATTATCGTCCGTAAACCGACTTTATAGATTTTTTCCTATCTAAATGAACCCGTACGTTGTGCATTTGGAACCGGTGACAGCTTTGTTCGTTTTTTTTACGTAAATTGTGCTTTTTGGAAATTATATTTAGATACTCGTAAATTGTATAAAAACGCCATCTATTGTCAAGTAGCTTTAGTGTTGCTTGTGTCGCTAAAACAGTTTAGTTGTTGTTTAAGCTGATGGCTAGTTGCCGTAATGATATTGTTGCGGTTTATTATTGCCTAAAACACGGATAAAACGACGTTTTCTAAAAATGTAACCTAGCTAGATCGATTTATCGCCCCCGAAACCCCTGGCTTTGATTTATCCGTGTGTTTAACGTTAACAATCGATTATGACGTCACGCTAGTCGAACACTCGTACAGTTTGCTGTTGCTCGTCCAGTACAACTAGTCTAATCGTCTTCAGTCTGATTTCACCGTTAATCGACTTCAATAAAACGGAGCTCAGCGTAAACGAGACCAAGTTCCCTTGGCAACAAGATGATTGGTGAAATATAAAGGACCTCTAAAGCATGTTCCAAACAGATGTTACCTGTCCAGTATCCCAACAGAGGTGAACTTGTTGAGAGCTTGAGGTTTCCTTCACTGTGAATCACGCTAGCGTACTTTTTACTAGCTCTAATTGCTCCAAATTTTAAAAGGGGGCCTTACCTTTGTTGTTTTGTGTGTAGTTGCAAGCGCGTTTTGGGACCACGGTGGGCATGCCCACAACCCTAAAAGATTTGTGACATCAAACGACACACTTTCATATTCGACAGTCCCATGATATAACGTTTTATAAAATGTACTAAACCTGGATACCGATGAAGTTATTAACGTTTGCGCGAAAAAGAAACGTAACCTTTTTTTAAATTTAATTTGACATCATTTGATATTCTTTGTAGTTGTTTTCAGCGAAGTTACTGCAAGAACATCTAAATCTCCGAAAAAAACGCGCTTTGCCACGCACGGTTTTGAAGTGTTGTACTTAGTTCAAAATTCTGAATTGCACTAGACTGTTATGGGCAAGCGTGACGCTTAACATCAGGCGAGCGACTTGATACTATATCTATCATGAGAGAGTTCATGCTCCGACTCGTACTTTGCTGATTTTCGGATGGCTGTGACCACAACCTTTTTTGTGGGCTGGATCCGCACCTGTGCAGTTGAAGACGGAAAAAAGTGGATGATAACCACGGCCGATGCAACTCAATCGAAACACCAAAGTTAGCCAAAATTATGTTTTGAAAATAATCTGTGCGCAAAAATCTCGATATTTTGTTACAATATTAAAAGTGGATGACATTTTGCACCCAACTGTCTTTGGTGAGATGTAATCTGCCAGCTAAACGGTTGTAACCCACGCGCTCCAACTGCGGATGGGAGCGCACGCCCTTCCTCCAAGGGCGTAAAAGGGCTAATAAAAATTAGGATTACATCTGCCGTCTAGATGGATGGCAACAAGCAAGGTCACCTCTGTTGGGACATTGGATTACATCCGTCTGGAAACGGCTTTATGCCATTAGCTGGAATTGTATGCCGACCTTGAATAATCGTTATTACTTCGTTTAGATTGATCGCGTTCAGTTACAACGGTGAAATAAGACCTTAAGTGTTGACCATAATATTACCCCAACAATATTGTATGTGAATTTATATGTATGTTCGTTTGTGACTAAACTGTATTGTACTGTACCGGCTAAACTACTGAACCTGTATTTTTCTATTGCTTCATATAATCTTATGTGTATACTAAAGTATGTTTTAATATGTATTGTATTGTCTTGTCTTAGATTGTCCTACGGAAAGCACAGGTATGCAAGGTTTACTATATCTTGGGTTTAAACACACACACTTACATGCGTATTAACCTGCACGTGCCCAGTATATTATTCTATTTGGCCCTATGTATTGATATATGAATCAATCAAGTTCAATATAATACTGTTTCTCCTTGCATTATCTCGCATGTATATCTTTGGCTGTATTAAATATATAATCTATAGCTGCATGGGTTTGGTGATTGCAAAATACATATATGTGAATTTACATCCTGGAAATTCCACATTAATTTCCAGGATGTAAATTAACATAAAAAACATAAAGCATAATAACAGACCGCAAATCGTATAGCCCAAATTGGAATTGTGGAAATGTTTGCATAGATATTCGGCCATCTGCTAATCGAAGCCGGCCGGTAGTTTTGATCTTGAAACGCGGTCCTATATCAAGTCAAAATGTTAACAAGTAAGCAACCACTAACGTCCGCATAACCTGGTCATTGGAACTCGCAGGGCTATGTATGATATTATGACCTATAAAAACAGATAGAGAACACTCCGAATAGAACCTTCCTAAAAAAACGCCAAGGCATCTCACAAAACATAAGTTTTCGCGAACGGTTCTTGCTGCACTGAAAAGGCATCGCATTGCTAGATTTAGAGTAACACTCTCAGTCTGAAAATGCGATCATACAAAACTACATACAACTACTGTCCTAAAATATTGGTTCACATTAATAACATACACAATAAAAGTAAGTTACGTCTCTACATATTTCATTTTGATGGATTTTAGTTCGCTGCAATTAATGATTATTATTATTATAAATACAAACGAAGTGTGTGAGTTGATAGGAGCATATACGGCGTCCGGTTAGTGTGGGACCACGGCACACAAGTTTTCTTTTCAAACTTAACAACTAACACAAAGTGAAACCAGAGCAAAGCTTTAGCACTATTTATCTAATAAATTTGATGGGCTAACTACTACGCGTTACTGAAGTACTGGAAAGGCATTTAAAGAAAGAGAAGACACCAGCAGGGCTATTATTTAATCTATCTTGAAAAATAGCGGCTCTATGTCCGTTTTGACAAAAATGTTAGTTGAACTCGACAAAAGTGACATAGAGCCGCCATTTTTTTCGATTTCAATCAAGATCTTTTAGCAACTAGGATACACAATAGCCCTACTTCGTGCAGCCTCTCGGTGGTTCCAAACTTACTCACGCGGTAGTCGGAGAACATTTCTCTCCCTGCTCGCCGGCAACTGTCTATATCCAAATTGTGCTTTGATCACCAACATTCGCATGAGATTGCTTCTATTTTCAATACGTCAATAGATTAATATTATTAATTAAATATTAATATTGAGGATACAAATATTTACAAAATATTAAAAAAATTAAAAAAGTCCCATGGTGGGAGAAAAGTGGTCAAATTGCTGGCGGCATTATCACGCTGCATGGCAGTGCTAACTTTTTGCCCAAAGTTTATATTAAATATCTGTAGCCTGGTTGCCTATGCATGTCATATACTTATGTTGTCTGGCATATAGTGAGAGAAGGTGTGGTATGTATGCGGGCATGTTGTGTTGCAGGAGCAGACATAATGCACTGTTTCGAAGTGCGCACCGTCAACGTGGATTACTTGGTGGGCGTGGACCCAGCGCTGGGCTGCAGCGCTCCCCTGCCTCCCCCAGACTCGGGCGTGGGAGCGTACCTCGCGCGCTCCTGGGAGACCGCCATCCGGCAAGCGCTCATGCCTGTCACCCATCACTCCGGTGAGTACTGATCAATGCTATCTCCTTGCTATCGGTCACTGCAAAGTTTTAATGATTTTTGCTGATCTGTTCTAAGCTGTTCAATAAATGCCGCTCCGTCCCCATATGACGGTTAAAGTCAAATAGTGAGTTACTAGGGTGGAACCATTTATAACAGTTGAAGTAGATAAATTCCATGCGCCTTGAGAGGTACACAGGTGCGAAAATCCCTAAATCCCTTCCAAACCTTATAAACCCTGTTCCTGGTTCACCCTCAGGAAGAACTTCCTTCACTTCTGTGGAGCGTAGTTATAAATTAGGTAGTATCAAGCGCCTTAAGGCGCGGTCCAATCCTAATTTTAAAACAATTTACGATGCTTTACATAAGGTTGAGAATTGCTTACCAGGATGGACGATGTGATGCGAAAATTCAATTGAATACGTGCTAATACTTTTTATATTTATTTCGTACGATCAAATGATTAAACTTAAATGATAAAGGTGTCCATAGTTCACTAGTAAATTTCATTGGAAATTCGAATATGATACATTCATATTTATTTTAAATATGAATTATTTGAAATATATTTGCCCATAATTGAATAAAAATGCTTTTTCCTACGAAGCACGTAAGAAAAATTGCAAAATTTAGGGAATGTTGCCGATTTTTTTCTATCGAGCCAAGTTTGCTCAATCGTGTATTGACTCCCATGCTTCATAAGGACGTACGAGTATATTCAATTTACGCTACGTTTTTTCTCGAACTTCGGTTATTAGGTTTAAGCGTCGAAAAACTAAGTTTTCGCGAAGTCAAATCATGCAATTTGGAACTTATTTCGCCTTAAAGAAGTCTTAGTAAGAATTAAAATATTATATACAATGTCCGATTGATAATTTACGTTGCTGAAATAGACTGGTCTGAAACTATATCCGCCTATGATGATATTAATGATATGGTAGAAGCTTTCTACGGTACCTTGATACCTACTGTTAGGGAACACACCCCATCACGAGCATCAAATAACGAACGCTACCTGGTTTGGTTTCGGCCCAAATATAAATAATACAGAAACCTTCAAGACAACCTGGCATTTGTAGATGCCCAAAAAAGCTGTAAGTAACCTTTTACTTACCGACTGTTATGCAAAATTTAAAAGGGACACCTCTTCGTTATATAATCAGTCCGCATCAGGACAAAAAATAACAATAGATTTATGAATGAAACTTGCCTCTAATGAGGCTTGCTGATTCGGACAGAATAAGAAAAGTATACAATATATTTGACGATATGTAAACAGTAAAAAAGGAAACAATAGCGTACTGCCAAACCAAACGCAACTCGCCAGTTTAACCATTCGTGGGGTCAGAATGTGTGTGTCTTATTTTCCGAGTGTTTCTTCTCTATATCAGTCAGCTACCTCTCAGTGTTTTGCTACTAATAACTGCCATTGGAATGTCCTCGACACCGACAATACTCCCCAGACCTTGATCCAACTAAAGACCACTTTTTTTCGCAATTTGGACAATTTCTTGCATGAATTCTTCAGGAATAAAAATTCAGTTGAGGCTGTCATTGTGGAAGAAAAAGTTCAAATCCCTATTGATGGTGAATGTCAATGAGGATTTGTTAAACAATCTTCTAAACCGCCGTCAAATATTTATAGATTTCTCGCTCCCAAAAAAATTCCAGCCATAGAATCGATGAACCAACTACAAAATGTCAAGTGCATAGATAGTAATGCTACATAATTCCATTGATGACCTAAACCATTTGTTTTAATTTTTTCTAGTTAAAAAATGTACATTTGCTATGTTAGGACGTAATGTGTAGTTTTAGTAATACTTTGTTGATGTATCTGCAGCGGAGCTTGTGCACGAGGGCGCGGAGTGGAGCGGAGCGGGCGAGCAGCGCGCCACGGACATGGCGCAGGTGTACCAGATCTTCCCGGACGAGGTGCTCGGCTCCGGCCAGTTCGGCATCGTGTACGGTGGCGCGCATCGCCGCACCAACCGCCCCGCCGCCATCAAGGTACCCTCCGCCTCACCCTCCACCAAGGTACCCTCCGCCTCACCCTCCACCAAGGTACCCTCCACCTCCCCCCTTCGCCCCAGTCCCAGGCAAATATACAAATAATATTCTTTCCTTCTGGCCCCTTCTTCTTAAAAATATAGATGTGCTGTGCTCACACCCCTAAAATATATTTATTGTATGTGCCCAGGCTAAGAAATAAAAATTGTTTTGTGACCTTCGGGCCCTTAGAATACATCGTATATGTGTGCCCCTCAGGCTAATAAATAATAAGTGTCTAAGTGTAAAGTTTTCAAAGTTCCCTTCAGGCCTCCACCAATGTATAGTGTCTAAGGCTAGTTAAGTAAAAAAAAAGTATTTCTGTACTCCTTTAGTTTTATAAAAAAAAATACTAAAAAAAAGTTAAGATAGTAAATAATGTCACGGACCCATATGTCGTCTGTGAACAAAAGCTCAATAAAGGAAAAAAAGTAATATCTTCCCCGAACGGAAGCCGCGACGAGCGAGAATAGAGCCGGCGGTGTGGACTCCAAACTAAAAAAGCAACATGTGCTTGAAGAAGGGCTACTTTGATCCTGAATGTTTAAATAGGTGGTAAATGTAACGATTGTCCAGTATCTTTCAAAATATGATCCCATATCGTTGTCGTATCACATAAATAGACCGACATTTTACTCGGGGTAAGTACCACAATATACACAAATTGCAAAAAATGTTTTTTTTTATGATAATTTCGTATATATTTTTGTTCCGGTTAAATATTTGTGCCGAATTGCAGCGATGTAGATCAACGTGAGAAAAATTGTTAAAATTCTATAACCACCGTTTCACGGGAGGCGTCCGAAAATAAGATATATGTGGTAGCCAACGCCTCATCGGAAGTAGACTCTCATTACCTCTTTAGCTATCGTGAAAAGACGGGATTTGATAACAGTGCCGTTAAAACGTGACGATTCTTGCACAGGTCATAGACAAGCTCCGATTTCCGACAAAGGAAGAAGCGCAACTGAAAAACGAAGTAGCAATCCTGCAGAACCTCTCGCACCCCGGCGTGGTCAACCTCGAGCGGATGTTCGAGACGCCGGAGCGGATATTCGTCGTCATGGAGAAGTTGAAGGGAGACATGCTGGAGATGATCCTCTCGCACGAAAAGGGACGGCTCACAGAGAGAATAACCAAGTTTTTAGTGGCACAGGTGAGAACAATTCGCATTAATATTGTAGTTTCGTTGAAAAATTACATTCTAATCCTCTCTCATCAATAGCTCATTGGAAGGATTACTGAACTTTATTATTATACGATATTTCAAGATATTTGGTACCAGAATAAATGTTGATACCTACTAAATGGTATTTTCGCGTTCAGTGTAAACTGTAAAGTAATGCGGGGTCGTAAGTACAAATAAATATACGCGCCGACTTGCGATCCTCCGATTCTTTAGGAGGTCTGTTGGCGACTTTGCCGTTTACAATAACTTTATATTATAGAGGTTTGCCAGAATTTCTAAATGTAATCAACTGGCGAACAAATAAATAGCAGCCAAATCTGCATACTTACTCGTACACTTGTTATTGATTGGAAATGGTAAATTATACATTTATGGTTTAAAGCCATTCACCTGATGGTAATCGTTCCGCTCGCACATAACATATTTTTCATCCGCAGTTCAAAAAAGGAGGAGGTTATGAGTTTGTCTGTCTTAGATACATGGCATAGGCAGGGTAAGAAACAGATGCATATAAAGTTAATATAAGCTAGTGTCCCTAAATAGCTTTCACTTGTTTAGTTTGAGGATAAAAACAATTAAGACTATGATGAATTCTAAATAGAATGGAGAAATTTTCCACCTTGTTTGTTATCTACTCGCATTTGGAAAAAATATAATAGCGTGGCCACAAAGAGATATATATATATATATCTATCTCTCACTAAAGCTCGCAGGGAAAATTCAAGTTGACTATAAAAAAACATTTTAATAAAAAATCATATTATTAAGTCCGACATTATATAGAAGACAAAGATGCTTGGAATACTCCACGTCTGGCAAGTTGTCATCTGCCACCCATAAAATGTAATAATAGTAGTACCTAAGTAGAAACATTGTAAAAATCTCTAAAAAGAATGTGTCAGAGGCAGAGGTTGCCTAGGAGGTTATACACGAGAGATACATGAGACGAGGTACGCTCGCGCCGCAGATCCTGGTGGCGCTGAAGCACCTGCACGAGAAGAACATCGTGCACTGCGACCTGAAGCCGGAGAACGTGCTGCTGTCCTCGGACGAGCAGTTCCCGCAGGTGAAGCTCTGCGACTTCGGGTTCGCGCGCATCATCGGCGAGAAGTCCTTCCGCCGCTCCGTCGTCGGCACGCCCGCCTATCTCGGTCAGTCATTCGACACACCTCTTATGTCTGTAACCTATCCTACAGAGACACATCACACTACACACCCTCGAACCCGCGCCCGCCTATCTCGGTCAGTCACTCAACACACCTCTTATGTCTGTAACCTATCCTATAGAGACACATCACACTACACACCCTCGAACCCGCGCCCGCCTATCTCGGTCAGTCACTCGACACACCTCTTATGTCTGTAACCTATCCTACAGAGACACATCACACTACACACCCTCGAACCCGCGCCCGCCTATCTCCGTCAGTCACTCGACACACCTCTTATGTCTGTAACCTATCCTACAGAGACACATCACACTACACACCCTCGAACCCGCGCCCGCCTATCTCGGTCAGTCACTCGACACACCTCTTATGTCTGTAACCTATCCTACAGAGACACATCACACTACACACCCTCGAACCCGCGCCCGCCTATCTCGGTCAGTCACTCGACACACCTCTTATGTCTGTAACCTATCCTACAGAGACACATCACACTACACACCCTCGAACCCGCGCCCGCCTATCTCGGTCAGTCACTCGACACACCTCTTATGTCTGTAACCTATCCTACAGAGACACATCACACTACACACCCTCGAACCCGCGCCCGCCTATCTCGGTCAGTCACTCGACACACCTCTTATGTCTGTAACCTATCCTACAGAGACACATCACACTACACACCCTCGAACCCGCGCCCGCCTATCTCGGTCAGTCACTCGACACACCTCTTATGTCTGTAACCTATCCTACAGAGACACATCACACTACACACCCTCGAACCCGCGCCCGCCTATCTCGGTCAGTCACTCGACACACCTCTTATGTCTGTAACCTATCCTACAGAGACACATCACACTACACACCCTCGAACCCGCGCCCGCCTATCTAGGTCGGTCAATTTCTGGAATGAAAATGTCTTAATGAATGAAAGAATATGGTTAACAGTTTCCTTCTAATGAATTTATTTGAAGCAAGACATTAGAGAAACATTTCAGTTGATGATAAAGTTATGAGAGTTTTTTTTTTATAATGCAGTAGTTCACAGACAGCAATGAGTCCGTGGCATTGTTTATATACACGAGGCTGAATCAAAAAATTCTTGGAATCAATATTAAAAAATGCAAAGATTTAAATAATAATATTTTATTTTTCTACATAATCTCCCTCCAATGCAACGCATTTAGAATAACGCGTTTCTTACTTCCTTATTCCTTGTGAAAAAAAAATATTTTCTTGACTCTCGAAAAAGTCCTCTACGGCAGCTATAACCGCGTCATTATCGTGAAATTTTGTTCCACGAATTTCCTCTTTTAATTTTGGAAATAAGTGAAAATCACTTGGGGCTAAGTCCGGAGAATATGGTGGGTGGTCAAGGAGATTGAAGCCAGCACAGCGGATTGCGTTGAGCGCAACTTCCGATCGATGAGCAGGACCGTTATCTTGAAGGAACAACACGCCCAACGACAGTTTTCCACGACGTTTTTCTTTAATCGCATCACGCACTTTCGGGATTAAATTTGCATAATAGGGTCCAGTAATCGTCTGGCCTTTTGGCATGTAATCAATAAAAAGGATGCCTTCACTATCCCAGAACACAGAGGCCATAACTTTGCCAGCGGTAGGAGCAACTCGAAATTTCTTAATGGATGGAGAGGATGGTAGTTTCCAAGACATGCTTTGTCTTTTAGTTTCAGGATCAAAATGGTGGACCCACGTTTCATCCATGGTGACAAGACGATGGCAAAAATTATCCGAATCACGCTGGAACATTTCGAGATTACGCTTGGAAATTTCCAAACGTCGCTTTTTGTTTTCGTCGGTTAACATTCGTGGCACCCATCTTGCAGACACTTTTTTGAACCCAAGTATATCAATTAAAATGGATTGAACGCTACCAAAAGATATCTTTAGGATCTCAGCTATATGTTTTATAGTCATTCTTCTGTCTTCCAAAACCAGATTCTCAACCTTTTTGACATTTTCTTCTGTAACGGAGGTTGAAGGCCGCCCTGAACGCGGGTCATCTTTACAGCTTGATCTACCTCTTTTAAATTCAGCCACCCAGTACGCAACCGTAGAATAGGGTACAGCATCACCCCCTAATGTCTGCTGAATGTCCAAAAAAATTTCCTTCGTAGACATTTTTTTCAAACTGAGATATTTTATCACCGCACGTAACTCACTTTTATCCATAATTTTGACTTTTTAGCAACTCGTTGCACAAAAAAAATTATTACATGCGAACGAACTGACAAAAACAAGTGACAGTCTGCATAAATATAGTGTGATAGACACTCTTTAATTTGAATATCGAACTTGATCCAAAAAGGTTTCATATATATGCACTTCTAAGAACTTTTTGATTCACCCTCGTAGTATATTGTAAACTTTTTTTTTATAAATACTAAAGGAATACAGGAAATTATTTTTTTTACTTAATTGGACTTACATGATACATTTGTGAAGGCCTGAAGGGCACTTTGAAAACTTACTTAGCCTGAGGCGCACACATACGATAAGGGCCTGTAGGGCACAAAACTTTTTTTTAAATTCTCAGCCTGAGGGGCTATATACAATTTAAGAAGAGGCCAAAAGGGCCTAGTTTGTCTAATAATAGCCACAAAATTAATTTTCATAAATGAAGGATACTTTTCGATACATATTTAGAAAATAATAATTTCATAGCGAGATGACAGATTGTTAGTTTGTAAATGCCATACGAATCGAACGTATTAAGCCTTCATATACCGTGGTAATTAAAACAAAAGATTTATGAATTAAGAACTTAAATGTACGTCAATGGTACTCAAAGGATTAATATGCAGTTGTACTGTTTTAACGGATAGCTCCCGAAGTGCTCCGCAACAAAGGCTACAACCGGTCGCTGGACATGTGGTCGGTCGGCGTCATCATCTACGTGTCGCTCTCGGGCACCTTCCCCTTCAACGAAGACGAGGATATCAACGAGCAGATCCAAAATGCGGCCTTCATGTACCCGCCCACGCCCTGGAGAGAGATCTCCGCTGAAGGTACACCACTTATCTCATGTACCCGCCCACGCCCTGGAGAGAGATCTCCGCTGAAGGTACACCACTTATCTCATGTACCCGCCCACGCCCTGGAGAGAGATCTCCGCTGAAGGTACACCACTTATCTCATATACCCGCCCACGCCCTGGAGAGAGATCTCCGCTGAAGGTACACCACTTATCTCATATACCCGCCCACGCCCTGGAGAGAGATCTCCGCTGAAGGTACACCACTTATCTCATGTACCCGCCCACGCCCTGGAGAGAGATCTCCGCTGAAGGTACACCACTTATCTCATATACCCGCCCACGCCCTGGAGAGAGATCTCCGCTGAAGGTACACCACTTATCTCATGTACCCGCCCATGCCCTGGAGAGAGATCTCCGCTGAAGGTACACCACTTATCTCATGTATCCGCCCACGCCCTGGAGAGAGATCTCCGCTGAAGGTACACCACTTATCTCATGTACCCGCCTACGCCCTGGAGAGAGATCTCCGCTGAAGGTACACCACTTATCTCATGTACCCGCCCACGCCCTGGAGAGAGATCTCCGCTGAAGGTACACCACTTATCTCATGTACCCGCTCACGCCCTGGAGAGAGATCTCCGCTGAAGGTACACCACTTATCTCATATACCCGCCCACGCCCTGGAGAGAGATCTCCGCTGAAGGTACACCACTTATCTCATGTACCCGCCCACGCCCTGGAGAGAGATCTCCGCTGAAGGTACACCACTTATCTCATGTACCCGCTCACGCCCTGGAGAGAGATCTCCGCTGAAGGTACACCACTTATCTCATGTACCCGCCCACGCCCTGGAGAGAGATCTCCGCTGAAGGTACACCACTTATCACATACATACAATAGAAACATTTCAAAACTATTCATTCAATTTAAGCATCAATGACCCACTTATGAACGACATCATTAAATTCAAAAGGCTC
Organism: Selenia dentaria; assembly: GCA_917880725.1. Classification (NCBI taxonomy): domain Eukaryota; kingdom Metazoa; phylum Arthropoda; class Insecta; order Lepidoptera; family Geometridae; genus Selenia; species Selenia dentaria. The sequence goes on along the minus strand of OU862895.1, from coordinate 30,447,475 downwards.
ACCCGACAAGTCTTTAATAAAAAGAGTCGCTACCGAGAAGATCGAGCAAGAAATTCGGGGCTATATTCTTTTTATATTTATTGTTATATAAAAAGAATTCGGGGCTATTTATTTTTATTTGAAAGTGATATTTCACATCGAGCCGTTCCTAAACCTGTATAAAACTTAAGCCCCTTCTTTTGTGGTATACTGAAGCCAGCTCGAAGCCTGAGTGGAGGGATGCTTTAGTGTAGGCTCCAAAGCCTCGAACATAGATGCAAGTTGCCATAGCTTATCTGTATTTTGCAGGCTTAATTTCGTAGAATTTGGTACCGATTTCCACAACCTTATAGCCGTCCTTCATCTCCTTTCTTTCATCAGACAACAAAACGCACAAGAATACGGCATCCGTACATGGTCGATATTCCAAAAATACACACGAAACGCTTTAAATCCGGCTTCTTAATGCCTATGGCTGAAGTATAGAACAACGTACCAGCTTCTATAGTTCCCGATATAATCTGGGAGTCTTCAAGTACAACGTGAATAGATATCATCTAAGTAAGCATGTAGGTACCACTGACGGCCGCATTGTCTCTTTCCTTTGTTCTTTCCGTTGTCCTTTTGGTGTGACTGCACTCAAATGCTTGCCTATAATATTTTTGAAATAATACCAAGCTCTAGAAGCGTACAGCACTATCGGGTTTATGATTATAAGTATCTCGCAGTTCAGGTCCCATGTGCAGAGCGTGCCATTATTGCATTGGGCAGGATGTTGATGTTTCGGTCTATTATAAGTCCTAGGAGTTTAACTTCGTCTACGATGGTCAGCTGCAGCCCGATATGTAAAATCAAAGGGGTTTCAGATGTAGATTCGACAAAGGTGGAGAGACCACTTTTCGCAAACCTACATCTGTTTTTTCATTAGTATTGCGTCGTTAATAGGTTAAAGTTATCTAGATAACGTATTGCAGTAATTTACTAATATGAATTATAATTTGATAAATTATATATCATAACGTTTTTCATATTGGACAGTTATAGAATGTTACATAAATAGAATATTTGCTTGGAGTCGTGTGTTATCGCAATCGTTTATTTCGTAAAGCATTGCTTGTACCGTATTGGATTTGTCTTGAGCCTAGTTAACACTAATTGGAACCTAGTAGTACTTAGCATATTATTATGTATTAATGTCGACGGTGTATGCCGTGTGCACAGCGATCGACCTGATCAACAACCTGCTGCAAGTGAAGCAGCGCAAGCGGCTGTCGGTGGACAAGTCGTGCGCGCACGCGTGGCTGCAGACGTGCGAGGCGTGGCGCGACCTGCGCGCGCTCGAGCGGCGCGTCGGCGTGCGCTACCTCACGCACCCCAGCGATGACGGCCGATACTCGCCCGCGCACTGACCGTAAGTACGTAGCGTCGACCTCCCACACCCTTCACCCCACAGCCCCCCGCCACAACAACGGTGGTAGACACGCGCCTGCAAGCTCACCTTTTGCGGGAATTGCATTATTGGAAATCGCAAGCTTTTTGGCATATAAACTTGGTTAACGTTCTACTACGTCCAAACTAATCCTGTCCAACGAATTTATGGTAGACTAGAGGGCAGAGGGTTTCCAAGTCGATAGTGTATATACCGACTACAGTAAGGCGTTTGACAGATTGGATCATCTTCTGCTCTTGAATAACTTACGGTCTGCAAGAATACATGGTGACCTCTTCAGTTGGTACACTTTTTACATCGTATGTAGAACTCAAGCTATTGTTTTTAATGGCTATAGATCAGCTTGTGTAATAGTGACATTATATGGTTCCTCATGGATCGTTATTAGGTCCTTTACTCTTTATAATTTTTTTTATTAATGGTATCAATTTTTGTTTTATATGCTCGCAATTCATTTATTTCTTCATAAAAATGACTGTTTTTTAATTCATCAAAATGACTGTTTTTTTTTTGAAATAAATTTGAATGTTGATAAATGCTTTGTTTTTATACAAGGTGTTTGGTAGAGGGACCGACAAACCAAATGAGCGTGTTCGGGGGCCCACTTGGAGAATACAAGTTGGCCAAAAAAAAACCCCTACACCCCAATTTTTTTTAACTTTTTTTGGGAATTTTCTCGTTTTCTCCAATATTGTACCTATTTACCACCATAACATTTGTAAACTATGTTTTAGACCGGATGTTTTTAGTTTTTACAAATGTTATCGTGGTAAATAGGTACAATTTCGGAGAAAAAAGGAAAAATCACAAAAAAAACATATTGGGGGTTCGGGGATTTTTTATTAAATTATATTAAGACGCTCAAAATTATATTAATTTGTTTACCCTAAAACGGAACGAAACGACTTTAGCGTCAAAAAGTGTGACATTACTTGTCGAAGTGCGCACAATTTGTGATAATAGGTACTTTTGAACTACCATGGTACCGACTCCGATAAGTTATTTCACACTTTTTGATGTTCAAGTAGGTTTCATTTTTTGGTAAAAATAATACTGTAATGCCTCTAGAACTTCCAGATGGTAGTATGCACTTGTTTCTAACGATTTAGGATTGATATACTGTGCTTGTGTTTTGTGTTCAGATCGGAGAAACCTCCGGACGAAGGGCGACGGGCGGTGACGAAACACTGCATGTGGCTCAAGTGGAAGAAACTACTCGTCCGTGTGAGGTAGACACTCATCACAATTAGGTAACTCATCTTAAGTCTTGATGGTGCATGACAACTAAAGAAATGACCAGTAATCTTCATGGTGCATCAATTCAGGAAACTATCACAAATTTTGATGGTGCATCAAATAAAAAGATCATCACAAATGCAGTCGCAACGTAAGTGTATTGCTGACGGCTAGAAATACTTGTTTCCACAAGTAGATAAGAAAACGCCTTGGTGATGTTGAAGATGGATATCACAAATTATCTGAGGAACGGCGTGTTAGAGAGGTTAAGGTGCTGCCAGCAAATAAAGTAGAGCAAGAGGCCCCAGTGTTTGTACCCTGGTATCAGGAAAATAATTGCACGTAATTCTAAATTTAACACTAGTTTTGTTAATTTCTTGTAATAATTATATTAATCTACCAAGTTTTTCTTATTAACTTACAATATAATATCATTTATGCAAAGAAGACAAAGGCGCGCTTATGAAACTTCATTTATTAATCCAATAATATAATAACCCATAAAATATTATGGGTTCCAATATAAATAAAGCCAAAAGAAGGAACTATTCGGTGCTGTTCTTTTCATATCGTTTTCACAATGTATCCATTTTATTACATCTTAAATACTTACATGAGGGTGACAGATGTCAACTTGACATTAGTGGAGTGCTCCAATCACCATTTTCTTCCACATAATATGCTTTAAAATTTAAAATCATTTTTACAGCCTATTTTTTTCTTTTTAAGCGCTATTTTATGTTTTTTGGATTTTTTTGTAAAAAAGCCCACAGTTCTCCAAAAAAATGATTATAACAATATCCAACACTTCCTGCCAATAGATATATCATTAGATGGTGAATTGTAGGTTATGTCGTTCAATATTTAGTTACAGTATAAGCTCAAATAAATAAATTCAGTTCCTCAGATCATTTTGTTTCCACATTTTGCATTAATTGTGTCGAATGTGCAAAAATGTATTAAAATCAAACAAGACTCATCAAGTAGATATAGTTAGTGATAATTAACAGTGTAAAAATACATTAGCATTTAACATGAGTATCGGTTGCATTTGGAGTTGTTTAACTCCGCGGCTGTTTCGCGCGTCATTCCTACAGAAGTGGAGCTGTTTCTTTGTTTTGTACAATATACTAATTTATTTACAATTTTTTTATGATGTTTACACGTGTATTTTAAGTTAGGATTTTAACTTTGCTATCGTTTAGTTAGATTTTGCAATCGTTATGGCAGCTGGACGTTTTCGTTGTTATATACATATGTATAGTCTATGTTACTAAGTTACACATAAATTATTAAAGAACTGGCGCGTTCATACTATTACTGCTCACGAGGTGGTCAAGAGTTTGTCATGATGAGATAGAACATAAGCTTTTCCACACTTAGTATAGTGTTTTCCCGAGGTAGTGATCCAGGTGGTCTTTTTAGACTCTAGGAAGCGTTGTTTAATATCAGAACAATCTGATCAAATTTAAAAACTAATGTGATAAAATTAGGCCGTTTTAACCCGCTGGATTATTGTGTATCTCAGTTGCTAACAAATGTTGACTGAAATCTTGAAAAATGGCCGCTCTATGTCACTTGTCAGCTCCAGTCATCAACTTACTAACATGTTTGCTTACGGGTGTTATAACTATGTGTGGTGATAAAACTGACTTAGAGTCGCCATTTTTCAAGATTTCAATCAACATTTGTTAGCAACGGAGATACATAATAGCCCTGCTGATCACGGAAAACTACTGATATGTACGGTCAGCGAAAAAAGTGACTAAACTGATACAAAAATAAGGTTTCATTTCAATCTGTTTTCTAATTGTGGTATTTTTAAATTACAAGAATGTGCCCTATGGTTTGGATCAGGTAGCTTATTGTGCCTAATTATAAATTTCTGTGCTGTCATATTTGAAAATGACGAATGCTCAGCTACTTTTGTCGCTGACCGACTACACTTGGGAAGATTCTACAAAATCTTTGTACTCGCAGAACAAGTACTGGCAACTTCGAACGCGCCGGTTAGTTGAAGTGTATATAATACGGTTTTTTATTTTATTTTAGTATTTGAGATTATATTGCAAACTCATAAATGTTGTAATTTTTTGTACATATTTAGGCAATGCAAATGTAATGCTATTTATTCTATTGAAATATATTTTAAGTAAACATTTATATCACTGTTACGCTTCGTGTGAAGCGATTTTATCTATTTGCGACTGACTCTTAAAGTCAGCTGCCGGAATATAGCAGTAGCTATACAGACGGGCTCTATAAAGTGCCGTAAAACCATGGCGTGGATTTCCATACCTCAGGGGCCTTATTAGTTATGGCCATTTAGACACGTAATGCGAATGCCATAGCGAATAAGGCCCTGGAAAAAAATTACGATGTAGAGTTTTATCCGGCGGCGATCGGTGGCCGATTTTCACGACTTCGGATCGTTATATCAACTCAGTCTCATTGCTTGTGCTTCCAGAAGTAAAATATTATATTCTAAAAACTAAGTACATTCGCATACTCGAGTTATACAATTTTAGCTATGAATAATGATTTCAGACGATATACATATAGAAGGCGACGTTGCCTGAACTATCGGCCTAAATAGATTTAATAGTTAATCATTATGTGAATAGATGTAAGTTGTTATGCGAGTGATGTAGAGAGAGAGGGCGATACCTGAGGCTGGCAATACTCATACTTTGCTGTATTCATTAGACAACTTGTGCGAGTAACTCTTGAACTGACCTCCAGGGGTGACAAGCGCGATACTCTGCGGGATCGAACTGCAACACTTTGCAGCTCCTGAGTATAGTAAAATGCGGTTTAATATGAAATAAGAAGCGGTCGGTGCACAAAATATTATTTATTGTTATAAAATGATATTGATATCAATTTCCGCAAAGTAACGCTGTCAATACTACAGAAGTATCTGTCTTATAATTCACTATGGTCGTATTTTTGACTTAACAATAAAATTAAACAATATTCAGTCGCCTGCAATATGATGTTTCATTTTAAATGTTTCTTAAGTGTCTCAGCATTTAGTTTCATAAACATTTACATTAAATATAATCTAAAATTAAGTTATTTATATTATTTTACTGCTTAAAATAAACCTTATTGACATTGTTATAAAATTTAGTCCTGTATCATAGTTGTGAAATTTATGGAACGAACATCTTCTTGCAGGCGACTGTCAGTACGTGACGTCATCAGTTGTGCGGTATATCCGCTCGTCGTTTGTTTGATGACGTAACACTAAATACGATTAGCACTTAACATGTACGTCGATGTGTTTCGATCTTTTGAAATTGTTTAATACGATGTCTAGATTGAAACTTCGATAAAAATATTTGTGTTTCTGTCTTTTGTTTGTAGTTGATAGAGACAGAGAGAATAGAGACGTAACATAACGTTCAGCGCTAAACGTGTAAACACTCAGTAAATTGAGTCGTCGTGGAATGTACCCTTAAACCGTCTAGTTCGATATTCATTAAATGTCCAACCGATATTTTAAAATATCAGATAAATATTAGACATCATGATAATATTATCTTTCAAACAAAAGACAGAAGTAGAAACCTTCAAATTAAAAAGAAAGGTTTTGTAAAAAAGTTCAAGACAATGTTCCAATATGAAATAAAAATGATAGTAATAGAACTCCTGGTTTCTAAACTGGGCTCGTATAGGCATGTTTGATAAGTTCCAGGCTTCTCTTGTATGAACCGAAAAACGTTTTAAACAATATTAAATATCTGATTTTACATAGCTAGAAGAGAACATAATTTACTATCATCATCATCATCATCAGCCTGTAGCAGTCCACTGCTGGACATAGGCCTCTCCAATTGCACGCCACTTAGGTCTACCTTGGGCTTCTCGCATCCAGTTTTTGCCAGCCGTCTTGCGCAGATCGTCACTCCACCGTGCCTCAGGACGTCCTACACTACGTTTGCCGAGACGCGGTCTCCACTCTAGAACTCGTTTACCCCAACGGTTGTCGGTTCTTCGGCTAATATGGCCAGCCCACTGCCACTTCAGCTTGCTGATCCGGTGGACTATGTCGATGACCTTGGTTCTCTGACGGATCACTTCATTTCTGATGCGATCCCTCAGAGAAACACCGAGCATAGCCCTTTCCATAGCCCGCTGTTCGGCGTTTCGGCTCCGTATGTCATGACGGGTAGGACGCACTGATTGAAGATTTTCGTCTTCAGGCACTGTGGAATCAGCGAAGTAAGGACTCGACGTAGCTTCCCAAACGCTGCCCAGCCCAGCCGAATTCTTCTATTCACCTCGTTCTCATAGTTGTTTTTTCCCAACTGCAATGTCTGCCCGAGGTACACATATTTTTGAACAACTTCGAGAACGGCGCCGTGTATCGCAATCGGTCCCGGTAGAACATGTTCGTTGATCATGACCTTGGTTTTGTCCAAGTTCATCCGTAGGCCGATGCGTATAGAAGAGTCAGCCAGATCATTCAGCATCTGTTGCAGGTCCTGCAGCGTCTCTGCCACGATGACGATATCGTCAGCAAATCGCAAGTGAGAGATGTATTCGCCGTTGATATTAATGCCACGTCCTTTCCAGTTCAGCGTCTTGAACATATCCTCCATTGCATTTGAAAACAATTTCGGGGAAATAACGTCCCCTTGTCTCACTCCTCGATGCAACGGTATGGGACTTGTTTGCTGATTCTGTACTTGGACGGACATGGTGGCGGTTTCGTAAAGACATCTCATCACTTGGATGTATCGCCAATCTATCTGGCAACGCTGCAGGGACTCCAGAACAGACTAGATTTCAACCGAGTCAAAGGCCTTCTCATAGTCCACGAATGCTAGACACAGGGGCTGATTATACTCTTCGGTCTTCTGTATAATCTGCCGCACTGTGTGAATGTGGTCTATGGTGCCGTATCCGCTCCGAAACCCAGCCTGTTCCGGTGGTTGGAATTCGTCGAGTCTACGCGCAAGACGGTTCGTGATCACTCTTGAAAACAGCTTATAGACGTGGCTTAGAAGGGATATGGGTCGATAGTTCTTCAGCAGGGTCTTATCTACCTTTTTGAAGAACAGGACGACCACACTCCTACTCCACGCCTCTGGAGTTCTCCCTTCGAACAGGACAGCGTTAAAAAGCTTCTGGAGCTCCCTCAGTACGGGTTTACTTCCTGCTTTTAGTAGCTCTGTTGTAATGCCATCCTCTCCAGGGGCTTTTCCATTTTTAAGCTGTCCAAGAGCGATCTCGATTTCGCCAATACTGACTTCTGGCAAGTCTTCGGTGAAATGGCGTGTTAACGTGGCTCTAGGATCATTTTCGGGATCAGGTCGAGATGCATGCGATGCGTATAATCGGCCATAAAAGTCCTCCACTTCCGAAATGACTGCCGGCTTCGAAGCAACGACTTCTCCACTAGCTGTGGTCAACTTCGTCAGGTGGCTTCTTCCAAGAGATTGTACGAACACCTTTGACCCCCGATTCTGCTCGATCGCTCTTTCGATCGAAAGAGAATTGAAGCACCGGAGGTCGTGTCGTACGTTCTTGTTGATCTCTCGGTTTAGAGTCCGCTTTTCTGACGAAGTGATGTGTGGGTTTTCACGTCGTTCCTTCATTAGCCCCAAAGTTTTTTCTGAAAGCTTGGACTTCTTGCCCTTACGCTGCATGTAACAAAACAAAATTTACTATATTAACATATAAATAACAATAATCTAAATTATAATATCAAAACCATCAGCAAACTATTTAATGGGATAAATAATAGGTACGTACATACATATATATAAAGTCTTTGTTAATTAATGCGCAATATTGAAGGGGGTAGTTTGGAAATGATAACTATAACGAAAGTCAAAAAGTCAAAATCATTTATGCAATTTAGGCATCAAAGACGCACTTATGAACGTCAATTTTTCATTATAATGTACTTTAAAGGCTCTAACGCCGCGTTCCAAAATATATAAAGCCCACCGAGAAGAAGCGGCAAGAAACTCGGGGCCATTCTTTTTATATAGAAGTTTTTACAATGTTTTTACTTAGGTACTACAAATATTAGCTCCAGTGTGTTGCCTTACAAAAGAGAACATAATAACGAGTTTTTAAATAACTTTGAAAGAGTTAGAAAAAGAAAGTGTCCGAGGGTATTTAGGAGAACACTGTAGATGTTTAGTGCTAAAAGTGTATTAGTGATATGTCATATCTTTGGTGTTTAGTCTCGAAATCATTCCAACGCATCTCTGGGCACGTTACACAAGGGAACTGATCATATGTCGTGTAGTCACGGCGATGTGCCTCTGCCCTAAGTACAAGTATATCATAAGTAAACATACGTTTGTAATGTTGAGTAATATATAGCAGGCCAACTGAATTTAATCTGTGAAATAAATCATACAGTGCCAACATTTTCGATTCCTTTACATATTTTATTAAAAAAAACAACACTCAAAAAATATTTTTCTTAAATTTAATCTTTTTATTCATTCATAATAATATAGGTACAGACTCGGACAAAATAAAAATGTCAAGACAGAATGTTGTGGACAGAGAAATGAGGCCGGTTTTCTAAACTACATGTGCGTGCTTCGGTGCTGCCATGATAATTAAAATGAAAATAAAATTATTAATAATGAATGAATATAAAATTTATAGAGAGAAAACTTCCATCCTCAGACGGGATTCGAACCCGCGTCTTCTGACTCTCCGTGTCAGACGCCATTGACCAACTAGGCCACCGAGGATAAACCGATAGATGTCGCTCCGTCCCCGCAAAACGATTAGTCAAATTGAGAGTTAAAATTCGATACTCGGACCAGAACCTCGGTGGCCTAGTTGGTCAATGGCGTCTGACACGGAGAGTCAGAAGACGCGGGTTCGAATCCCGTCCGAGGATGTGAATTTTTGTCTCTATAAATTTCAATGTTTGAGATCGCTAAAGCAGCTAAAGCTGGCGTTAGTGTTCTAAAAAGTAATACTATATAGAATGAATTTAATTTCAATGGTAATTAAAACTTTACGTGTTGCTTCCACGCGCCGCGATAGTTCGACTGACGAGCCAAGGCGTAGTTTCGTTGTAGGTTTTGTATGTAAATATGTTTGGACACGACGAGACGTAGTTGTACCGGCCTCACTTCTCTGTTCACAACATTCTGTCTTGTCTTTTTATTTCATCTGAAGATACAGAAACGGCATCTATATGTAATGTAACAAGTATGTAAAAAGCAAATATAAATACGGGACCTAAGTTAATGAGTGTATACGCACTAAATAAGTACAAGGAGACATTAAGTCTATCGTGTAGTACTTTGTCGCGATATCTGGCGCTGTATATCGTTAATGTAATTACATGATATCCACTGCGACATGGTACTAAGTGGGTCACGTTTGAGACGTGCGACTGTGAGTTGTTGTGAACGGCCTATCGTTGTACTTGTTCGTAATTAGTCTGTCGCAAGTTGTGTACCTTTGTACTGTGCGGGAGTGCGGGTACTTCTCCTTATAGATAGCTTGCTCCTACCTACCCTATACCTTGAACAATCTAATCAATATTGCTGATGCGATGACAAAATCAATCTACCGTCGGTTCTGGCACTCGTCTATGCAGTTTTTAATAACATGTTGCTCGCCGCATTATGATTACATTTATTTTTCAAATGTGTTGTAAATATTGCTTACAAAGTGCAGTTTGCTGTGCTTACTATCAGCTGTCGCACCAATACACCGCAACACCCAAACATAAGACACTTTTGTGATCAAACACACAACTACTTTACTTTTTAAATAGTTGAGTAATTAGTTAAGTAAATATAAAAAAATGTCACGGACCCTTGTGTCTGTGGATAGAAATATTAAAGTAATAAAAAAACACAAAACTATAAATGTCCAGCCCATTAACCCACGACTCTACATTATCGGTCTGTTGCTTCGTCAAGCAACCTAAAACAAGCTATTGCACTGTTAGGAATTCCGGAATATTTTATACATTTGTTACATTTTACGGGGCGTTTTAAAGCTAAACATAGCAACGGTATTTTAAATTTTGAGACATTACTTCAAAACTCGATATTTTTTTTTAAATTCTGATCTGAATAGTTTGCCTTGTGTGCGTATTCAATGTGTTTGATTATCCCACAGAAACTTATTCTCGAGATAAAAAGTGGCATAAGTAGGTATACGTCATTCATCCGCTTAAGTATATAATAAGTTTTAGTCAAATCTGTTATTGGCATGCAATAGCGAACCCGTACGTATCCATAGAGGTCCGTACAAACAGACATACAATCGCAGTTATCATATTATACCGGTCTGATTTGTTCGGTTAATTATTAACTGTGGTTCACTAGTAGTACGGTTTGATGTAGTTCCGTTACTATTTATTTTGTTTTGCAACAAAACAACATTGCGATAAAACTTATGAAAATCGCAAGCATGTTGAACGGGTAGCACTAGACCATAGTAGTTACAAAGTATAAGGGCTGCACTGGCAGGACACTACGGGAAACAATGAGTACATTGTTACGTAGCTGTAATCAGAATGTAGTAATTATATTTTACCTACCACCAGTTTACATCAATATGTATCTACCTTTTAATTACAATGCCTTTCACAAAGCAGGTGTAGATCGCATGATTGACGGATTGAACTGATGCTATATTGATCGTCTAACCGCTGCCTTAGATCTTCGTACTGTAGGCCAAAGCACGAATAACTGCGTAAGTGTAACGTAACTTGTCGTTCACGTGACACAGTACCAACTGTCATTTATCTATGACAACTGTGACTTATACTCGTAGTTTGTACGCCGAAGCGCGACGCGTTGACGCTTACGATACGAATACCTTTCGCAATTTGTTTAATGCCTCAGGATCAGTGACGGATCGAACTGATGCTATATTGATCGTCTAACCGCTGCCTTAGATCTTCGTACTGTAGGCCAAAGCACGAATAACTGCGTAAGTGTAACGTAACTTGTCGTTCACGTGACACAGTACCAACTGTCATTTATCTATGACAACTGTGACTTATACTCGTAGTTTGTACGCCGAAGCGCGACGCGTTGACGCTTACGATACGAATACTTTTTCGCAATTTGTTTAATGCCTCAGGATCAGTGACGGATTGAACTGATGCTATATTGATCATCTAAGGGCTGCCATTTTAGACCTTAGTACTGTGAACTAGAGCGCCTTGTGGTATCGAATAGTTGCGCAACACAACCATCCCCCCGCAGCCCGCACTCCTGCACAAGTAGCTGTCATTCCACACTGTAACCGTTAATAACTGTGATTATATTATATTTTTTTATTATTTTTACAATAGTTTGCAATCAAGCTTCCATGTTCTGTGATCTCTCGATACTATTTTGATATGTAATTAAGTGCTTTTTTATACAAAGTCTGAACTTTCACGTCGACGTTTCGACGTTCATTGTTTTTTTTTTCAATTGTACTTGTACTGACTTTTTTATGATATCTAAAACGCCGGTCTTACTCAAACACTGTTCGGTTTTATTAAATAGCAAGTTTTGTGGTAAACAAATATATATATGTAATTTTACAAGCATTTTAAACATGTTATTTTTTACTTTTTTATTACAGTTTAGTTGTATTACAGTACATTACAGTTTAGTGTGATTATGACTTGTTTAATGTATTGTAAACTATTTTAACTGTACTATATATCAAATAATAAAACCATTTATTGTATTTCGTCAATTTTATACTATGAAATGTTAATCATATGACCCCTTAACAAGGTGCAGGCTCTGTGTTTCCTATCTATGCGGTCTAAAATCTATGAATTCAGTGACGGACACAAACTCCACCAAACTGCATTCAGTTTATAACTGGTGCAGTTCATGTGTCGTCAGTATATGAGGTATTTGTAAATTAGTGCACAATATTGAACGGGTTGGTTTGGACTCGATAACTGGTCATGAAAGTAAAATAATAAAATGATATATATTTTTATTATTATAACCCCATATACGCCGCTCCACGGCTAGAGCCACGGCTGAACGCACGACCCGACGCATCGCTACATCGCAGAATATATAGCAGTAAATACACGAGACATACCTACCCGCTTAGTATAGGTACAAAGTGCAGACGATGACCCGCCCGGGCACGCCGTCTTTTACGCATAGACATCAGCTGCGTAAACATTCATATGTACGACGACGTTCGTACGTCGTTGTACATATTCTAAGCGGGTAGGTATGTCTCGCGTAGTCACTGTTGTCTATTCTGTGATGTAGCGGCGTGCGTGCAGTCGCGAAATGGGTATTAGCTGCGGAGCAATGAATATGGGTTCAAAACACGTGCATAATAAACCATGCATTTTTTTCCTTCGCTATAGTGACCAGTTATCGAGTCCGCACCACTCCGTTCGATACTGTGCACTAATTAACAACGACCTTATATATAATGTTTACTTTGGTGATTATTTGATAGCTTTAACTTTCATCTATAGTATTATTTTATTTTCCATTATATCACTCGTTATTTGGTTTATTTAATAGTGATTTTACATGACATTGTGTAAACAGCCTTCTAGATAGAAGAACATATTTAGTGCATAAAATTTGGACCAAACCAGATAAATATTTATGTTTAAATGTCGAATTATTATAATCAGTGGCAAAATGTAATGATGAAGTGTCAAATGTTAGAGGTCGTGCGTTGCATCGGTGTTGTTGTGTGGTGTGTTCACACGGGGCTGTACAGTACTGGCGTGTCGGCACAGTATAAAGATGCAACAGTATGGAAACTAAGCCTAGTTGATCAAATAATTATCATTGAAGCCATAGGGTTGTCACTTAATGTTTTAAGGTATTGTTTTATTAAATAATACATTCGTTGCTCTGCTGTAGACATTAAATCTAGTTAATTCTAGTTTACAAGTAAAATGTGTGTAGGTGTATCATGGCGTCGAATAGTCTTGATAGTTTAAAATAAGGAAAACAGTTTAGTATTGACGCACAACCACTTGTAGTTCTTGGGATGTTTTGTAGGTTTACACTAACTTATTAGGCATAACCTTTTACAAGTTTTGGCGGTAGCGTACGTGAGCCGCGGTTGGGCGTGGTAGGCGCTGCAGGTGGCGCGGGTGTAGTGCTCATGAGCTCTGTTTTCGGGTATTTGTCACGCATTTTCGTGCTGAACCGTACTGCGTTTCCACCTCAAAAATGCGTATATTGTAATCAAAAAAACATTACATAAAAATACTTTTATTCTTCATAAATTACTAATTATTGACTCCAAAAACCATCTTTCGCCCAACCGCCAGCTTCGATTTTGAATTTTTTTAGCACTATCGGCTTCAACGCCCTCGAAAACCATAAAAACGACACCCAAGATGAGAAATTGGATAATTTCCGGCAGATGCCATCTTGCATTTCTATTTTGACAGGACTATCGGTGTCAACGTCCTCGAAAACCACGAAGACGAGACCGATGACGATTAAGTTATTAATTTCGCGAAAACGCCTAATTGGATTTCTATTTTGATAGCACTATCGACTTCGACACCCTTGAAAACCATTAAAGAAACACCCAGTACGATATACTTCATAATAATATTATAATCTATTGCAGCCGCCATCTAAGATTTGTATTTTGTGTTATGTTTTACGAATTTATTATGATTTATGATCGATCATACAAGAACACTATTACAATTTTAAAACACACATCAGTCAGTCAAGTGTGACATTTCATATTTTAGATTATATAAAAAAGGTTATGATGCAAAAATAGTTTGTAACACTCGCTACTGACGGCACCGCGAGAACCGCTTAGGGGTCTCGTCGATGCGCATGTTTATGTCAGTGGGCCGTTTCGAACGATTTAAGGTAGTTTCCGTACTGTTCTCTATATATCTAGTGTGGTATCGGCGTATCGCTGTGCCGCGTCAGTGTTGCGCGTATTCACGATGTTGTCGCGTGATGTTTGTATAAATGTTAAAGCTTGGAACCGTCATCTCATCCCAATATTATCAGACACTGTCACAGTGGCTTGGCAAATTGTTTACAAAGTTGAAACTTTATAATTTTAACGGAATAACTGCTTTAGAATAACTTCTGCAGTTCTGTTAACTAAACTAAAGTAACAAAGTTTGTAATAGCGGATTCGTTAATTGTTACAACGTCGGAATACGATGGATTTAAAAATAGAGTTGTGAATGAGAGGTAGGAGATAACTTATGACTAAATGAAAGGTTAAACGGATTTATCAATGAGGGTGGGTGGTATGGGTATTTTTTTAACAGACAGCAACTGAATGCAGAAAACGTAAGGTGAATTCGCTGTACATTTAGAGGAAAAATCTATATTCAAATATTTTATGGCTAAACTAGGTTATGTTATGTTCTAATTTCTGACTAAATCAGAGAGCGTTCATTTTATGACTCTTATGGAGGATCCCAATAATCTATCTATCCACGGTTTTCCTTACTACCGATAGAAATTTGACATATCGTTCATACAATAAGTGTCAAATATCTATCTCTAGTAAGATAAACCGGCGATAGATAGATTATTGGGACCGGCCGTTAGTAACGTAAATTGGGATCGGCCTTGGACACCTTATGTGTGACATACACAATTTTTGTTGAAAGTCCAGCGTGAAAGTTTTCATAAAAAAATGCTTACTGCAGAAATAAACTACTAATAACATAAAAAACGATGGCGTATCTTTGAGACGGATAAACGAAGCATAATATGTAATTTATAATGAATATCAATATGTTTCTAAAGAGTGTAAAAACATATCTTACGCGAATACCTACGCGTCGTGTGAACACGCCATTAAAAGATCGTATCTATATATAGAGTAAAGACATAGTATAAAGATGCAACAGTATGGAAACTATGGCTAGTTAAGCGGTAATAAACTTATACGTGCCCACTCGTCTTGACGCGGCCTCACTACTGACAGCACCGCGACAACCGCTTAGGGGTTTGTGTGAGTGAACCGTTTCGAACGTATGTAGGTAGTTTCCGTACTGTTTCTCTATATTTATACTGTGGTAAAGATAATATATAGAGTTATTGATAATATTAACTTAATGTAATGAACATATGTTGAACAAATGGTGATTGTGGTTATAATTGTTGATATGTATGTGGGAGCTTACTTATTAAAATGTTAATGTATTTTACAAAAACAGCGTCATCATTTTGTCTTAAACAACGTTATGAATATGTATAATAAATACTGCTATTCTTTTTTAAATAATTGTTTATTGTTTACATGTAAAAGTAACTTTTAAACTGGATTAAATAATACTCAAGTGTTTTGGGCCACTGTAAGGGCGCGTGCCCACTATGTCGTAACGATTACTTTATCATCACTTATTTGGTCACAACACTACAACTATTAAATTAGAACTGTCATCGAGAAAATAAAGAAATGGAAATAGTATAGCTGTTCCCATTATAATGTTTAATATGGAATTTTATCGTTTTCGGCATTTGTGACGACAACGACAGTTAATCGTGTCGTCCTATATGGTGAAAACCTCCATTTAAATATAGCAACGCACTTTAAACACGAGTATCTGTCGTCACGACGAGTGTGCTCGCGCCCTTAGTGGAGCAACGCGTGTCGTAAGCTCCCACAATGTTGATGTTGTAGAGTAAGCGGTTACTAGTGGCGGGAGGATATACAAATGTGTTATTATTAATATTATTCAAATAAATGCTGTTTTGTATAATATTATTTGTTTCTTTTCAAACTCGTGCCTACGAAACATTATTTCAATCTTGTCCTTTTGAATAGTTGTACCTACAATATAGTCAAAGTCAAAATCATATATTCAATTTAGGCATCAAAGACGCACTTATGAACGTCAAATTCATTATAATGTTAATTTATTGATTCAGGCGTTACTTTGCGGAAATCCGTTATAAAAAACGATATTGAAAAAATGTTTAGTGACACTTCCGCTGAAAAGAAAACAATGATTTTGGGCTTTTTTGGGGGCGTGCACCACCCTCCCTCCCGCATAAAATGCTAATAGGAAGAATACAAAAAAAAACACGTCGAGCGCTAGACCAATGGTCTAGCGCTGGACGCGCACGCCCCCAAAAAGGCCAAAATCATTGTTTTCTTTTCAGCGGAAGTGTCACTAAATATTTTTTCAATATCGTTTTTCATTATAATGTACCTTAAAGGCTCTAACGCCGCGTTCCAAAATATGTATATAGAGCCCACCGAGAAGGAGCGACATGAAACTCGGGGCCATTCTTTTTATATAGATTTTTACAATGTTTATACTTAGGTCCTACAAATATTACATTTTATGGGTGGCAGAGTGACAGCTTGCCAGAAGTGGAGTATTCCAAGCATCTTTATCTTCTATATAGTGTTGAACTTTATAATATGCTTTTTTATTAAAACGTTTATTACAGTAAACTTGAATTTGCCCTCTGTGAGCTCAGTTATGTGTTTTGAGATTTTATTGTAATAACGCACATAATTTCCTAGGAATGATTTATTAGTCTTCGCAAGTCTAAAACCAGTATTAAAAGTATTATATGTCTAACTAAGTAAAGCTAAGTAAGTATGTTATACTTTGAAAAAGCTAACATAGTTTTAACAGATGTAGCAATTATCTTGTTCAGAACAGCCAATTAAACTAGCGAACTAAAATCTATTTAGTAATTTGTAATTTCAGTCAGCTCGTGACCACGGCCATTGTAACATGGTCGAAACGTCGAGCGAAAGGTAGTCAGCTCGTGACCACGGCCATTGTAACATGGTCGAAACGTCGAGCGAAAGGTAGTCAGCTCGTGACCACGGCCATTGTAACATGGTCGAAACGTCGAGCGAAAGGTAGTCAGCTCGTGACCACGGCCATTGTAAGATGGTCGAAACGTCGAGCGAAAGGTACATATTTTTACCTATATTAAAGAATACGTGATAGGTCCCGATAAACATTTAAAACATAAAATCAATTTTACGCTAATTAAGGTAGTTCTTATTCTGTTCACGCTAAGTGCAAATTCGTATAACGCTTGCAAATGATAGTTCTTAAATTTGCCCTTTCGCTTCAAATGTGGGTTTGTTTGGTGCGGATTTAGTTGTCTTGTAACTTCCTGCTCTCTACGCTGTTGAGAGATTACACACAATTAAATAGAATGATCATATTTTTAGAATTGTCATTCTAAGTGTTGTACAAATGTAGATTTTAGAATAAGCAGAATAAGAACTACCGTAATTAACGTAGCTCAAAGTCGCACAACAAGCTATGGAGAGGGCTATGCTCGGGGTTTCTCTACGTGATCGAATCAGAAATGAGGAGATCCGTAGAAGAACGAAAGTCACCGACATAGCTCAGAAGATTAGCCAGTTAAAGTGGCAGTGGGCATAGCACGCAGAACAGATGGCCGATGGGGCCGGAAGGTTCTGGAATGGAGACCACGGACCGGTAAGCGCAGCGAAGCTCGTCCACCGACACGGTGGACAGACGACCTGATGGGGGTCGCAGGACGACGTTGGATGCAGGCCGCTTCCAACCAGTCCTTTTGGAAAATTATGGGGGAGGCATATGCTCAGCAGTGGACGTCCTACGGCTGAGATGATGATGATGAGAATGAGAAATGAAGATATAGACAAATTTAGTTTAGTACGCACAAGCGAATCACTACCATTGTCTATTATTGTCTAGCCGTCTTGGTGGGTACCACGGACCACCGCAGTGCCACATGTTATGCAGCGAAACAATAGAGCGCGACGCGAACTGTGTTATGGTGTGAAGGGTTAATCAAACTCGTGGGCAAATGTCTCAGGGTGAGGAGTCTAGTGCAGTGCCGCGGAAAACTAGAGTTCTGAGCTTTGGACGGCGATGCAACTGAAATGTCCTTGTTGTTTAAATAAATAAAGCTTTAAACCTTAGTAAATTATTTTAATAAAAAATATGTTGAAATATACAAAAAAAATATTAATTGTATATTTCAACTTATTGTTGTAATAACAAAAACAGACGAAAAATAGGATATAGTACAGAATACAGAATGGGCCATTTAGATAGGTCAGTATGGGCAAGTCCGAAATTATTAAACGTCCATGTCATCGATTTTAGTGACAAGAAAATTCATATATTTAAACTTGTACTTCTGGAATCGCAGGGCCATTACTTATCTCAGGTTAATGACCCTGATTGATGTTTAAAAATGGTCGCATATATCAGTTTTGACAACTCCAGTAAGCAGAAATGTTAGTAAGACCCTGACTGGAGCTGAAAGTGACTTAAAAGCGCCATTTTGTTTCGTAGGTAGGTATGTTTGTTTAGGTCATTAGCCAAAACTAAAGTTGCTATGAGACATGACATCTCCAATGAACAAAATGCGTTGTATTTCATCATATCCTATAAAATTGCTTACAAATCTTTAGTGATATCGCAGCTGGCTTCGTACACTTCATTCACATGTTTAATGCCATTGCGAATGTTTTAATCTACGATAGTAGGTGTTATCTTTCTATGATCATAGTACTTACTAGTAAGTAAATGTATATTTCTATTGAACGATTTTACGAAGCATTGCAATTTAAGACAGAAAAAATCACATCCCCAGACGGGATTCGATTCTGCGTCTTCCGACAATACGTGTCAGACCGTGTCACTCCATGACCGGAGGATGTGAATTTATCACTCGAAAATTGCAATATATCAAGACTAGTACGTCATGTCTCTTAAATGCTGTGACACTATTATAATAAGTTAAGAACAGGCCACGCTCTGGTGGCTGCCTTGAGAGCATGTCAACGTGCTCTTGGAGCGAGTAATCGTCGAGCTTCCCGAGAGTTCGTAAATGTCAGGGGTACTGAAACATGTACGATATATCTTTAAATATGCTGGTTTCCGTTTAAATACTTGCAATAAATGAAATCTTTGCTAGGTAGGTAATTATATACATCTATATATATATATATATATTCCGTCCTTGTCCTTCTATTCCTTACCTGTACTTCGCCAGCGAGCCGTTTTTTTTTGTAATTGTGGTACAATGATCGAAAGGTAAAGTACAGGATTGACTATATTGAACATTAATCTAAACCCTTATAAGTTCGCACATCATAGTGAAACTTATGACGTACCTTATTACAGTATTATGTATATATTATGTATGTAGGTAGTTAAGTAATCGAATATAGGTACGCATACATACCTATGTTCAATATTACTATTTCAAACAATAACCAACAAAAATTTTATTGCCGATGTTGATAATAAATTATTATCAAAAAGCTATACTGTTCAGATCTTGATCAAGTAAATACACTCGAGAGCAATGAATCCTGGTCACTTAAAGAATGTTAAAAATCTCGGAAACTAAAAATGATAGGTTAACGTAAAACGTTAGGGTCAGCTAAGAAACAAATTCCACTAGATGGCGCTGTTTTCTTGATAATTGCATATTAATTTATTTTAATGAAATATGGGAGGATTAAATAAGAATGCTTGATTTTGCGCCCTTTATCTTTATTTATTAACACACTACAAACATAACTGAAACTATTTATAACTCGGATTTCGAGAAAATGGATAATAATTCTCAACTCTTGTTATACCACAGATTACGTAATAGTACATAATCCTTAGGCACGTACACATACAAATTAAGAATTTGTAGTAGCTATTTAACAAATTCGTCCGTCTCACAGAGTTCCCATTAGCCTATCCGTAGAAACGTTTTCGCATGGGAACAAAGGTGCATGGTTCGAACCTGGGCTTATCGTGTTATTTTTGGCATTTATGTTTTAGTTTTTTGAGAAACCTTTATTCGTCATTTTAGATAACGATATGAATAGATACTAATATTATCAGTGACATTCTAATATACCTAAGCCTCAACCTGAATTAGATACCTATACTTTATTACCCTATGTCTTTTCTGCTGCTGTAACAGAGCGAAGGATCATCTTGATTTTGAGATAGGGTTCCGAGGGTGACTAAGGTTACTTTTTATACAGACGTAACACGGGCGAAGCCGCGGGCAGACACTTGTGTAATAAATAAAAGTCTACATCATTTTAATAGTGTATATTCATAGATCTAAGCACTTAGCATTTTTTTTAACCCTTCTTAGAATAATTTCTGGTAAAACACATTTTTTTAAAAATGCTACCAGTTTCGGGACCATTCCAGCAATAAAATCTTCATCTCGTTCTATTTCTATTACTTTTATGGGTTGTTCTGGTGAGATGTAGCACACAAAGTAACATTTTTTCATGTTGATTACCCGCAGCTGACCTTGCACCTGCAAAAATATATTAGTTTCCAGAATTGCAATAAATACTGTACATACTTTACTTATACAAAGGCTACTATTTATCTTGAAACAACTTGGGCAGCCAGTAGTTTCTAATTTTATATTCATGGTTATATCCAATATCACAATTTGATACTTTATTGAGCAATTACCTGGTAATAATAATTATGATTTGTATTCATTTCCAATTTTCCATCTTTCAATACAAGTGGGAAATATTTTTTTTCCTGTGCAGCTCTTTCAATATTCATATCCAGCCTGGCCAGTGAAGGAAAGCATTTTATTTCACGAATTGCTTCTTCATTTATCACCACCCCTGAAACAAATTTCACATTACTTATAGCATCAACAAAATTTATTTTATACATCTTAGTTACAAAATTGTTGCATATTTACCGTCTGGACTTGCTCCCAAAAACCCATATTCCTCGTCTATGAATAAGCCAGATGGACGAACTGATTTATTGTAATTTTCATATATGAAATTGAAAACTGTCAAAACGTCCGAACCAGTGTTGCTAGTGGCAGATAGTCAAAAGTAACTCGAGTCATCTAATAAGTACCTATATCAGGCAAAAACTCACTATTTTAGCACTCTCTTATTTGGGTTTTTGTGTTTCAAGGTCATTAATTAATGTAAGTAATTTTGGAATAAGCATAACAAGAGTCGATAATGTCGCTGGAAACAAAAAAAAATCTAAGCATTAGGTAGCTTCCATTTTTTTACATCAACAGTAAAATAATATACCTAATGAAGGTTATGGTAATTACTAATTTTGTGCAAAAACACTCAACTAATACATTTCGATCGGAAGTAGTGCACAAACGTAAAAAATAACTAAAATAGCTAACAGCTCGAGTCTGGTAACACAAAGACAGCAGAACTGAGTGAAATAAAATGAATTTATTTTATGTCGCACAGAGTGGCAACGTCGCGTTCAAGCCGTGATATAGCGCGGTCCTACTCTCGCAGAAAATGTACTCTACTAGCACGCACCATCTGACAACGTAGCTTACTTGCACTGTCAAGATATTATAACGTACAATAATAATGTAGCTATATGTATAAAATTGAACCACACAAACGTAAAATCAGACGATTTGGCGATGGTAAAACAATAAGATAACACGCTGATGTTTAACTATATCATTGATTTGCGCAAATATGAGTACAAATTAGGACAATGTTAACTCACAATAACTTTAAATTCGCTCCAGAGAACTCAAAAATGCGTAGTTTAATTTGTATGGAAAACGTTTAACCTTAACAATGTAATACTCCTTAAATGAAAGTAAAAAAAATATGAGTCACCATACATTTTATTAACACAAAATTACATAAAGAAAAAAACTGCTGATCTCTCCTTAAAACAAAAATAGGAAACATGAAATTTTTGAACTTTATTACGATTTTCTTGAATTTTAATACTTCGTATTGCCTCCTCGTGCTTCCATTACTGCGTTTACGCGGTTTGGCATGCTGTACACCAAGTTCCTTATACGATTTTGGGGAATATTCTCCCATTCCTCTGTGAGAGCAATTTTGAGCTCACGAAGCGTGATTGGGGGAGGGTTTCGTTGTTTTACGCATCTGCCTAGCTCGTCCCAAGCATGCTCGATCGGGTTGATATCCGGGCTGCGCGCTGGCCACTCCATACGAGTAATGTTCATCTCTTGAAGGTAGTCATTCACAATCCTACCTGTATGAGGTCGGGCATTGTCATGCATAAATATAGCATCCTCACCTAAATTGACCATAAATGGACCAACGTGATCATTGAGGATTTCTTCCACATATCTTTCGCTAGTTAAAGAGCCGTTTTCTATGATCACCAGCTCTGTGCGACTTTCAGAAGAAATTCCGGCCCACACAAGTACAGACCCACCACCGTAGGCTACTTTTTCTTCGATGCATGCTTGCTTGAATCTTTCCCCTGGTCTTCGATACACTCTGTGTCTTCCATCGTGCTTGTAGAGCATAAATTTTGATTCGTCGGAGAACATAACTTTTGACCAATCTTCAATACTCCAATTTACGTGGCTCTGGGCATATCTTAGTCTTGAAATACGATGCCCACGCTCCAGTTTAGGGCCGTTTGCAGTTCTAAGGGGTTTTAAGTTAGATTCAGCAAGCCGACGTCTTACTGTCCATGCACTTGGGTTACTTCCTCCGAGGCGTCGAAACTGATTTGTGAGTTCAGTTCCTGTGAGAAAGCGATTTCGAAGCATGGTGTTCACCAAGTATCGGTCTTCTCGTGCTGTGGTACACCTGGTTCTGCCCGTTCCTGGTCTGCGTAGGTTAGAACCAGTTTCTTCGTAACGTCGGAGAACTCTTTGTACTGTTGACAGCGACACACCGACAGTCCTGGCTGTATCGCGCTGACTCCGGCCGGTTTCCAGCATTGTAAGTATTCTGGTGCATTCTTCAGGCGTAAGCGACATAATTACAGCTTGAATAATGAATATAGAGCACTATCAACATGGTTTATGTACCCACATAAATGACAGATTACAAACAAAAGCAAAACCAAATCCTGTAATTTCGTAGTTCCATCTTCGAAAGTGGCCCTTTTTTCAAATTTGATTTTTTTATGATATAACTTTACAATAACTAAGAAGTTTTAATACCTTCATTTAAGGAGTATTACATTGTCTATTAAATACAATTTATTGCATTAACCTAGCATTTTTAGTTTCCGAGATTTTTAGGATTCTTTAAGTGACCCACCCGGATTCATTGCTCTCGAGTGTATATACATTATATACCATTTACCTATAAATATATATATATATAATATAAATGGTAGGTACCTACTACGTAAGAATCACCAGCTTTCAAACAAAAAAGATTCGCTTAAATCGGTTCACTTATAAAAGCGTTCTGATGTACACATAAAAACTAGAATCGAATTCAGTATCAGTGTTATTTCCTTACGTTTATAATTTTTTTTTGTTTTGTGTAGTAGTAGGACAGGTTGAGTGCCCCTGACATAACTGTACACCTGGGGCTGTCACAGCACAATTCACAACACGCATGCGCGGCAACACACCATGCTGCAAGCTTTACTGCTCGCTGCGTGTCTCGCGTCGGCGTCCTCGGAATGGGTCGAGATCTCTCAGAACCATTACAGAAAACCTTTGCGAACAAACTCGCATTCTCAATTAAAAGAAGGGTCACCTTACTACCCTAACGAAGAAGACGCACAACGTACACATGACTATACAAGAAAAGAAGACGTACGATTCCCTTTTAATCCACACAAAGATACTACAAGGGCTACACCAGACATTCATCATAAAGAGGAAACTTCGGTACAACACAACTTTCAACATCAGTATCAAGAAAGCATTTACTCAAATCAATCTATCGCAGAACATAAATGGAATCTCAATAAATATCACGGTTCAGGTGACATCGAACGCATAGATCCTGCAGTAAAAGTTAAAGCCAACATCACGCCAGAATTCAGTTTGGAAATATACGGAACAGTGGCTGATAATATACCGGAGTTAGTGACGAGAAACAAAGTTATTGATCAGGATACAGGTTCTGCTACGATTGAAAGAGTGCAGAATAAGGGAAATGTTAAACGAGTTCATCTACCAAACACTCCAGTGAAATCACCTTCTGTTACTAATTTCGCTTCTGAAATACAACCTATTAGAAGAAGTGATATTCGAATGCATGGAACGACTTCGGCTTATGATGAAAATAGTGACGAACTTGATATCAGATCAGATATATTTCAAAGTATAGATAAAGTTATCGATGTAACCCCATACAGCGATGTGAAGCCCATTTTAAGTACTGTAAAAGAAACTATGGATGTATTTACAAGTACCAGATCAACGCCTGTTAGAAGCTACGACAGAATAATGACTTCTACTACTAGACCAATAAGTGAGCTAGACACGTCTTATCACAAATTTCAGGCAAAGACTGAAAATAAAATGGAAGTAAAGAACAAGACCAAGACAATCAAAATATCAAACCCATTGGATAGTGATTCGGATCCAGATATTAGATTCCAGTACACACAAAGGAAACCTTTTAAAACAGTCAACGAAAATAGGGAAGACAATTTCAAAGATATACCTAAACTTCATACAATCAACAATAAGCATACAGAACAAGTAGAAGCTGATTTCGAAGAAGTTACAATAGGCACTGATGATAGAATCAGCGACGATGACACAATCAGTTCGAATCAAAATGAAAAACCACAAAAACCAAAGGTTACGAAAGACGATAACTCGAATGATGAAGGTGGACACAAAACTAATAATAGAGTCAAAGAAAACACAATGGAAAACGTTCTAAAATTCATGAAAGTGGTTGCTGACGTCATTTCAAAGAACTCAAAGAGAGGCGTCGAGGGCAAAGTGCATTATTTGAATGAGTTGAAAGATACGTTACTTTACAGTATAAGTAAGTATGAATCACAGTAAGTACCGACACTTATCACATAATTATAATAATAAATAATAACTACTTCATATTAACTAATAACTACTTACATAATTAACATGAGTTGCGTGAAGTTTAACTCATAAATCCAATTTGAACAATTTTTTCATATATTTCATTTTACCCGTTTTGTTATGCCATCCTATCTATACGAAAGCTTTGGGTGGCGCTTGAAATATGAACGGACCTGGTGCTTACAATCGGACAAACAACTTGCTCGTAAGAATTGGCTAGCTTAAAAGTGAACATCTATTTGCTTTCATTATATTACTCCTACAGAATCCTACTAATATTATAAACGCGAAAGTTTGTATGTATAGATGTTTGTAACTCTTTCACGCTAAACGGCTGGACTAATTGTGATGAATTTTGATATGGAAGTAGATGAGGTGGTGGATTAACACAGGATACTTTTCATCATCATCCTCTTCCAGCACCACGCGGGTGTAACCGCGGGGCGCGGCTAGTACACAATAATAATAGAACAACTTTCCAAATCAAATAGAGCAGCTATAACAACGGCGTATGACTCCATTCGAACCTCTTTTTTCTTAACATTCACACACGCGGTGCTCAGGTCCCAAACTAGGCTAAGCAGAGCCTGTACTATGGTAACCTGATGACTGATATACATACTTATATACATATGCACACCCAGACACGGCTCAGACATGTTCATGCACACAAATTTTTTACCTCCGGGGATCGAACCCGGGACCAGCGGCTCAGAAGGCGGGGACCTACCAAATGCGCTAGCTGGCCAGTCTGGTTCGAACC
Organism: Selenia dentaria; assembly: GCA_917880725.1. Classification (NCBI taxonomy): domain Eukaryota; kingdom Metazoa; phylum Arthropoda; class Insecta; order Lepidoptera; family Geometridae; genus Selenia; species Selenia dentaria. The sequence continues at coordinate 30,421,302 of OU862895.1, read as the reverse complement.
TGTATACTCTAGGTTTGACCAGATTCTCAAGCCCACTAAACTGCCGACATATTCCAAGATCACTTACGGCCGGTGCCAATAATCTATCAATCGCCGGTTTACCTTACTAGAGTTAGATATTTGACACTATTTGTATGGGGGTTATGTCAAATTTCTATCGGTAGTAAGGAAAACTGTGGATACATAGATTATTGGGATCCCCCTTTAGTTGGCTACAGTACCTAGTCTGGCTAACACAGTGCAGGTCAGGTTTATTTTGAAGAACATTCGTTTCGCTTAACAGGCGTTAGTTGTTTTATAATCCTTCTAAAATTGTACATACGGTCACTTATGACTTTCTGGCTAACGTCTGCGCGACCTCGTTCTTAAGGATTTGTTGTCGCGGTCTCTCAGGAACTTCCCGTAAAATCTGATTTAAATTGCTGCCTCCATCCAAATATCACCCACAACTATACTTGGACACTCGCTTACAAACTTTACAATCTATACAGATCAATAAAAATGAGTTTCTGTTTGCGATTACAAATTAACAGCTTTCACTAAATGCATAGATACATAGATAGAAAACACTTTATTGAAACACCACATTAAGCACTTAATATTAAAAAGTACAATTCTTAAACCTAGGTGTAACAATGGGCGGTCTTATCGCTCAGAGCGATCTCTTCCAGACAACCCATAGCACATAGACAGACAAAGAATATTACTTCATCAGTCGAACGACCCAGGCACAATAGAAATTTCATTGTTATATTGACAATCGACTGGTGAGGGGTTATGTAAATATAAAACGGTATTTATATTTAAAAAAGATATAAATTTTTTTGCCTGTCTGTCTCTCTGTCTGTTTGTTCCGGCTAATCTCTGAAACGGCTGGACCGATTTTAACGGGACTTTCACTGGCCGATAGCTGATGTTACAAGGAGTAACTTTTATTTCATCATTATCATCGTCCATCATCACGCGAGTGAAACCGCGGGGCGCAGCTGGTTCATAACATTAGTGTTTCTATCTCATTATCTCATACTGTTGACTGTGGTGGTGTGGTCGCAGAAGAACGCGTGGACGCCACCTGGCCGGACGACACTAGCCTGACCGCGCGGCGCCACTCGCGAGCCGCCTCGGCACGCGGACACGTCGAGTTCCCTTCCTCGGAGAGCGCTCTCATGACTATCTCCTTCCTCACGTTCGCTGTGTTCCTCATCAAACTGGTGCTGGTGAGTGATTAATGTTGGATCCCTTTTTTTATGTCATTAGGAGACGTACAAACACGAGGCCTACCTTGTGGTAAGTGGTAACCTGGCTGCCTATAACCGATGCATTTGGTCACAAGTGGCGAACTGCACTGCGCCGGTAACCGACTGAAACATTAGCCCTGCACTAAATGCAATCGCGAGTTGTGAAACTAAGATTTTTCTTCTTCTTAGTCGTTAACACTCTTACGAAAGTGGTCGTGGTCATCAGTTCGGGTGGTAGCTTGCCTCACAATCCGTTGCCATTCCTCACGAATTGCCGTCTTCCTTGCGTATGAAAGTAAGATAATAAACAATAAAATAATCATAATATTAAAAAAAAGATAATAACGATTCAAAAATTTCAACAAAAAATAGCGTCGTACGTCTCCGTCCCCGGATACGACGGTTGAAATCAACTAGAGAAGTAAATTCGAAGCTTGGAAGAATGCCTCGGTGGCGTAGTGGTCATGGCGTCTGACACGGATTTTCAGAAGACGCATGTCCGAATCCCGCCAAAGGATATGTACTTTTTCGTCCTAAATTACAAAAAACTTGAGTCTTTGCAAAAAGAGGACCGTCGTGGCGTTATGGTGATCTAACATTCAGATATTTATCATCATCATCATCATCATCATCATCTCAGCCGTAGGACGTCCACTGCTGAACATAGACCTCCCCAGATATTTGTATGGCAGCGTATAATCTGTAAACTTCGACACGATAACACTATAAAACAGTAAAGTCTATGTTTGACTGTATGTAATTTTTTATGTATGTTTACCGATTGCCCCACAAACCGCTTCCACACTCTACTACAGTCTGCGGAGCCCTACCACCTACCACACCAAACAGTCACTAAATATGTATAAGTACTTGTAAATAATATAAAAATGGAACTGCCTTCAACCTAAGTTGAAGTCGGTACCATGTGCATAATATTAACTAAGTATGTAATAGGTTTTGAAGTATCATGGTACCGACTTATACAAGTTATTTCACACTTTTTAGTGTTGAAGTCAGTTCCATTTTATGGTAAAAAGTTTTATTCAACCTATGTTTACCTGGTAGGTCTAGCATTAAAACACTAAATTAGCAAACGCGCTACCACAATTCTTAGGACGCTATACTCTATCCGCACACAATTATAAGCAGGTTTATGTGCTTCAAAATTCATATTAATAAATTATATTGTATTGTTTCAGCAAGTGATCCAGACGTACAAAACCAAGGCAATGGTAATGGCGCCCCTCGTGGTGGCCACTGCCGGTCGAGCACTCACACAACTACCCACTTCTCGTTGAAATACTACGTTTAACGTACCTTTATTGTTGTGTTTACGGTAACAGTTGTCATTAGTACTCGTATGTAACGTACGATCACTACTATTTAATACAGTTGCTCAATATTGCAGGGACGTATAGCGTTCGGGATGTGGGCTGTTACATACTCGTGCTTATTTTAACCTTTCCCGAACTCGTGCGTTCTCTTTCCCAACTGTGAAAATGATGTCTATTATAGTAGATCCAACCGTTTATCCTCTTTTTGACAGCACCAATAGAACGTAACATGACGATGTTACGCAAAAGTTAACTTATAAATGCGAGGTTTTAAAAATATGACAACTGCTTAAATTTGCTCCTTGATCCCGTATAATAATCATCTTTCACAAAATGAGTCCATAAGTGCAGTAGTTTTTTTATAAATTCCATAAAATAACAAACGTTTTTAAAAAATTACGTTCTATGGCTATCAACATAGTGATGTTACGAAGTTACGATTGAGATATCGATATTGTTTATGAACTATTTTTACACGGGTGTTTTCCGTTCTCGGCACATAATATCGGATTTATTTTTATGTAAAACCGTTATATTGATGCGCCTCAGGAAAACATACAGCATTATTTGAAGACGTGTTTATCTCCTGGTGTATATCCAAAAAAGAACAAGGTTATGATGACTATGATGATTACAAGTACAAGTCATACTTGACGAAGCTGTTACCGGTTAAATCTGGGATGGCCAGCGAGCAACACGGAAGGGAGTAGGCATACACAGCGTTTCCCCTCTGTCAAAGTACAAGTCCGCATGGACCATGGAGTTTGATAATATACTGTGGGGTGAGGGCGGGGCTAGATTTGTGAATGGTGCTTTATTTTTTATGTGTTAGTGATTTGGTTGTGTGAGTATGATCGGCAATGGATCGGTACAGGTATGTTTTGTATGTAATAGTGCGGCTTTGCGCTAGTGTGCAACTTCCCCTCCCGCAAGAAATGACAGAAAGATTTGAACAATATTTTTTAGCTAAGGCTACTCCCTTCCGTGTTGCTCGCTGGGGATGGCAGACATTAAAGTCTGCCGTTTGGTACCAGAAAATAGTAAAGTTTGAGCAACCCCAATTCCAATTTAAGCAAACGAAATCTAATCTTTTATTTTTATTTATTTATTAATCAAAATCAGATTCATCGTTGCTGTCACTCGAGCTATTGCCGACATTTATAATTAATTGTTGACTCATATAATCTATCGCCACGTGTTTATCCCAATCTGCCATTATAGTTTCTTGTGTTTTTTGAATTACATTTTGCCAGCTTTCCGCAGTTACTTTCACACATGCATTTTTTAATAAATTTACCATTTTGTTTGCCGTGAATGGGGGTTTTGTGTTATTTCTAGCAGCGTGTCCTTTAACTTGAGCCCATATTAATTCAATGGCATTGTATTGACAATGATAGGGTGGAAGTCTAAGAACCCAATGACCATGTTCTGCAGCTATTTCGTCGATCACATATCGTTTTGGGAAGTGTTTTTTTGTTCGTAATATATTTAGTAATTGTACTTTTAGTAAGGAGTTATCAACATTTTCACCATGTCGTTGAAGCCAGTCAATGATTACTTGTTTTTTGTCGGCCTGGGTCGGCATTTTATCAATTTGGCGTGAGTGATAGGATGCGTTATCCATAATAATAACTGACGGTTCTTCCAATGATTGTACCATTTCCTTAAACCAACTTTCGTAAACCTCAGAATTCATTTCTTCGTGGTACTCAACTGTTTTTTTGGATTTAAAGGCCAACAAAGCATCTGGCATGAATCCTTTCACAGACCCTGCATGGCAAATGATTAGACGTTCTCCTTTTCCCATCGGTACTGAGGTAGTGGAAGCAGCGGTGTCATCAGTCCAGCTCTTAGACACTGTGTGGTTCGCATTCAGCCAAGTTTCGTCAGTGAAAACAACATTTGACCAATCTGTAATTTTTTTGGCTTCGCTCAAAAATTCGCAACGAGCAAAAGCTACGTCGCGACGCTCCATCAATATTTTGCGTTTGTCCGATTTTTTATAAGTAAATCCAATTTCATTCAAGACCTTTACCAATGACGATTTTTGACCTCGGAACAAATCACATTCACGCAAAGAAGCAACAAGTTTTTTAAGTGTTGGAACTTCTTTACGTAAGTAATAGTTATATATATGACGGCGTATAGCGTCTGCGTCAAAGTTGTCAACCGAAGTCACACGACGTGGTTGGCGTTTTTTCTTCGGCGTACGAAGCTTATTCTCCTGCATGCCGCTTGTTCCGTAGGCTTCGGTAGTAATTTTTGTAATCGTAGATGCACTAATACCTAACGCGGCCGCAACGCGCTCTCTCACTTGCGACAATGGTAAAAGCGGGCCGCCATTTTGATACTCTGCTTCAAAGTAATTACGAAGCTTGATCACCATTTCTCTCGTCTGTCCTTTCAGCACTGATCCTTTCGGCTTTTTATAGTTCCAATATAAAACTCAGCAAATAATTACTAGCACGGGCGTCTTGTTGCGAGTGACAGTGACAAATACAAAACGGCGGTGGACCATTGAGTTTTACTACCTTGATAAAATACTACTGCTTACCCATAGACAAAAAAATTGGCAGTCATAGGAATTGCCGATAGAAGTGAAAACTTATAACTCAGAATTTGATAGCTTACCTTGGAAACTACACGGGTGTAACCGGACGGCGTGGCCTCGCCATCTGGGCATGGCCATCTAGAAATGCGTCAGCATTTCCCATTGGCTGATGCGTTTCTAGATGGCCATGCCATGACGGCCTGTCCACGCCCTTTCAACATTCCCCATTGGCTGACGTATTTCTAGATGGCCAATAGCCATGGTCATGGCGCCATTCCTAGGACTATTCTCTTTCCGCACAGACTCGATAGAAAAATGAATCGAAATCGTGTCCACTATAATCACTTGGTCACAACACTTTAACTGACAAATTAGATCTGTCAAAAAGAGGATAAACGGTTGGATCTACTATAAAAAGAAAAATCCAACCATGAAGTTTTTACTAAAAAAAATTCATAGAAGTTATTCATGCAAATTCGTATATTTCTAAAAAGAAGCTACTAATTTGTTTCAATATCAGATTTAATGATTTGATTGAATGAGTTAGGTTAGGTTTCATTTCATTTCATCTCATTAAATTTCATTTTCATTTCATATCAATAAAAAAATTCTACTGAAGACTTGGCTGTATGGGCATAGTTCCCTTTGCCTACCAGAATGGGTGAAGAAAATAAATCTCTGCTTATATTCTACGGTTGGCGCCATTTTCCAGAAATTTTCTTTGCGAGTTTATTTTATTAAATTGCTTCATTTTTTCGCAACTGTATTAAAAATAGTCGTTCAGTACACGTGCGGAACCGTCATTGCAACTTGTTCCGACTGTCAACCCTCGCCTTCGGCTGCAACTCGGCTCGGGTAGACATTTGTCGGAACTCTATGCAATGACAGCTTTTCCCCACTTGTAATGAAATATAGGTACTATTACAGCAGTAAGTTACGTAAGTAGTTCATATTCTTTTGTATTATATACTCGGTATAGTCTGTGCTAACATAGATGCGTCCTAAGAATAAGGCGGGCAAATTTAGAAAATTTTATGCGGGAGTTTTTGTGGATGTGGATGAAATTCAATTAAGAAAAAAACTTTTGTATGTTTTTATGCAACTAGAAGGAACCATGCGGGTTGGTTCTACTTTGCATTTTTAAAATATAAAGGTTATCAAGTAAACTTTCCGACCTACGATTGACAACATTGCCCGCCATCAAAAAAAGCTTAGGGTTGGCACATTACTAACGCTTATTATTTTATAATTATGGCTATTGCAGAGCTTATTTAATTTTAAACATATATTCAGTATTTAATTAATAAATGCATAGATAACATTAGTTATTAAGTAAGTACTGAGTTAGTAGTTGCTTCACATACCATAACATTTGAAATTATTATATAATTAATTATAAAAATAAGAGTAGGTAAGATTTTCCATCTTTTCACTATTGATTACTGAAAAAAAACTAATGTGACATCACTTTTAAAGATATCATCGTGAAGACATTTCATGTCTTCTGTCTGGAAGTGTTTATGTTTAAACTTTAATTTGTGAATCACTCAGACGTTATTATAGTAATGAACAATTGTGATATTAAAAAAATATTTAATGTATTTTGTGATTGCGGGGTGGATTCAGACTAACAGATACCTCAAAAACATTGATTTCTGATATAACTTTAACTGAGGATAAACATTTTGAGTAAGTACATTTATAGTTAGGGTGTATAAGTTTAAATTTGTAAAAATAGTCATGTCATGACTGAAGGCATAATTATCATGAAACTCAACTTTTCTATTATCACCAGTTATTAAGTTCAGACTTTAACTTGTGAATCAGTAAAATGTTAATAAACAATAATTAAAACATCACATTACAGTGGTGGTCATATAATTAAGAACGCTTATTTAACGTAAAGATTTTTTTAAAACTAAGAAATGTAATTCATCGCATGTATTTTTTTGTAGTTATCTCTGAATCGCAATACTTTTCCATACTAGCGGTACATTCATTGTGATATTTGTTTATTTTAAAATTTCGTCTCCAAATTGGATTTTATTAGACTTTTGAAGGCCGTGGGGTACCGGCTTAGAATAGTACCCCCCCAACTCTACCCGTGGGTGCGTAGAAATCTGCTAAGGGATAACAATCGGAAGGTGGGCAGCAGCACCTTCCCAGTATTAAAACCTCAAAACTGCGCTCGCCAACCCGCCTGCCAAGCGTGGCGAGTATTGGCTAAATCTCCCCAAATGACGGAAACAATAGGAACCAGGCCCCCAGTCCCCGGCAGCCCCGCTATTCCTGGCTACGGTAGCGGCCACGGTAACGGTGGGGCAGGGGGTGCTAAGAATCCCCGGCAGACGCCCGGCTACCACCCCCCACGACGACGACTGGCCCTGGTAACACACAACATACGCACGATGAGGACAGACGAGAAGATATATGAGCTGGAAGAAGAAATGAGTAAGCTACACTGGGACATTGTGGGGTTATCTGAAGTCCGTAGAGCGGGTGAGGACACGATAACCCTAAAATCAGGTAACCTACTCTACCACCGGGAGGGCGACCAACAGTCCCAAGGTGGTGTCGGGTTTCTCGTCCACAAGTCACTTACTAACAACATAGTTAACCCTAGAAAGATAACCTACGCTTCAGAGGCGCCCGCACGAATTAAATAGTACTATATCTTTTAATACGAAACCCGTGTATATCTGTGCTTCTCAGCCAACTCAGTCGTCGGTCAACCGCGTCGAGGGCCAGCTGTTTTTGTGCGGTAAGTATTATTGTTTTGGAGTTATGACGAGTTGAACGAGTTGATGCGCTCCTGAGGCGTATGGTTATCTTTAAAATCGACGTATGTATGACTGTCTAAAAAAATTTTTATAAGGTACTGATTAGCTTTCCTAGACTTTATACTTATATTTGACTTATACTATACATATTAATAGTAAAATACAATATTTTATGATAGTTAAGCGATATTCGTGATTTTTGTTAGTTTTTTAGAGGTCTACTCATTTGGTTTCAATTATTAATAATAAACAAATATAAAGTACAATATTTTTCGTTTATAAAAATGTGTCACCTATAATACCATTTAAATTGTAAAATCAAATCACACAAATCTTACTAAATAATTAAAATATAAGCATTTGAATACCGTGGCGCCTCCGAAGCGCATGGTTATCTTTTATGTACCTAAGATAGAATATGGCTATCTTTCTAGGGTTAAGATCGATAGCGTTTCCAATAGGGTCGTATACCTAATACTCAGAGTATCCAAACGATATTCGCTGAAGGTCATTCAGGTATACGCACCGACGAAGTCGCACCCGGATGATGAGGTGGAGGATATGTATGAGGACATTAGTCGGGCCATACATACCTCTGAAACGCATTTTCTAGTTGTTATGGGGGACTTCAACGCGAAGTTGGGTAAGAGAAGCGAGGATGAGTCGAAAGTGGGGCAATTTGGCTATGGACAACGGAACCGTAGGGGACAGAGGTTGGCTGACTTCCTGGAGAAAGAGGGACTCTTTATGATGAACTCTTTCTTTCAGAAGCCACCTCACAGGAAATGGACCTGGCTGAGTCCCGATGGTTCCACGAGAAATGAGATTGACTTCATTATGACCACCAAAAGACAAATATTCACTGATGTCTCCGTGATCAACAGGGTTAAAACCGGTAGTGATCACCGAATGGTAAGAGGCACGGTGAATATTAATGTCAAACTGGAGAGGTCTCGTCTGATGAAGTCTACGCTCCGACCCACTCGTGCCCGTATTCAAGACCCCGAGAGCTTTCAACTTGAGCTATCCAATCGCTTCGATTGCCTTGAGAACATCGCTTCAGTGGACGAGATCAATAACAGGTTAGTAGAAACTGTCCATACAGTGGGTTCCAAGTACTTTAAACCCCACCGTACAGATAGGCCACAGAAACTCTCCAACGATACCCTCAACCTCATGGCTGAACGACGCTCATTGAAACTGCAGTCTTCGAATGATGCTGAAGCATATAGGCTGCTCAATAGACGAATATGGAAGTCCTTGCGACACGACATCCGGATCTTTAATACAAACCGTATTAAAGAGACGAAAATAGGCTCCAAAGTGTTTGCAAGAGACATGTCTATTGGGCAAAGCCAGTTGACGAAGCTGAAGAGAGGAGACGGCAGTGTAGCGTCGACCAAAGCGGAAGTGTTAGGAGAGGTCGAGAGTTTCTACGGACAGTTATACACCTCGGTCGCTAAACCTGTTAGCAGCTCGGTCAAAGACCCAAGAGCCAAGCTGACCCGACATTATACCGAAGATATCCCGGAAATCAGCCTGTACGAGATTAGAATGGCCTTGAAACAGCTTAAGAACAACAAGGCGCCTGGTGACGACGGTATCACATCTGAGCTTCTGAGAGCGGGTGGAACACCGGTACTTAAAGTCCTTCAGAAGCTCTTTAATACCGTCTTACTCGAAGGTTCAACGCTAGAAGCATGGAACAAAAGCGTGGTGGTGCTGTTCTTCAAGAAAGGTGACAACACTTTACTTAAAAATTACAGACCCATCTCGCTTTTGAGCCATGTTTATAAGCTGTTTTCGAAGGTCATAACGAACCGTCTCAGTCGCAGGTTTGATGAATTCCAGCCTCCGGAACAAGCCGGTTTCCGAAAAGGCTATAGTACCATAGACCACATCCATACGCTACGGCAAGTTATACAGAAGACCGAAGAGTATAACTTGCCTCTTTGTCTAGCGTTTGTGGACTATGAGAAAGCCTTTGATTCGATCGAGACGTGGGCAGTGCTTGAGTCTCTCCAGCGGTGCCGTATTGACTATCGGTATATTGAAGTGCTGAAGTGTTTGTACAAAAACGCCTACATATCAGTCCGAGTACAGGAGCAGAGTTCGAAGGCAATTCCATTGCAAAGAGGCGTGAGACAGGGAGACGTTATATCTCCGAAACTGTTCACCGCTACATTGGAAGACGCCTTCAAGCTTCTGGAATGGCAAGGACTTGGCATCAATATTAACGGCGAATACATCACTCACCTTCGATTTGCCGACGATATTGTAGTCATGGCAGAATCCATGGAAGACCTCAGTACAATGCTCGAAGGCCTCCATCGAGTTTCCCAATGGGTAGGTCTTAAGATGAACATGAACAAGACGAAAATTATGTCTAATGCCCATGTTGTACCTACCCCAATATCAGTTGGGAACTCAGTTCTCGAAGTTGTTGACGAGTACATCTACCTGGGACAGACAGTCATACTAGGCAGGTCCAACTTCGAGAAAGAGGTCAATCGTCGAATCCAACTCGGCTGGGCAGCGTTCCGGAAACTTCGCGAAGTCTTCTCGTCAAAAATACCTCAGTGCCTCAAGACAAGAGTCTTCTACCAATGCGTGTTACCAGTGATGACTTATGGCACTGAAACGTGGTCTCTTACTATGGGCCTCATAGAAAAGCTCAAAGTCGCACAACGAGCTATGGAGAGGGCTATGCTCGGGGTTTCTCTACGTGATCGAATCAGAAATGAGGAGATCCGTAGATGAACAAAAGTCACCGACATAGCTTAGAAGATTAGCCGGCTTGTATTCAATATAATAACGAATCATAACGCACGGCTCGGCTATGTGAACCCCGACAAGCGAGAGGACTTAAACTCTGAGAAAAAACGTGCTTGAGTGCTGCGATGTACCTTTTCCTTCATGGTATTGTTTGTTGATCTGTTCGTATGGAAGTTATTTCCTAGTTTGCTCGAATAAATAAATAAGACCCGACTGAATCTTTGTCATTTCCGTCAAAAACATATATAAAAGGCTCATTTTATTTCAGAAAAAACGTGACTATAGTCGTCAAACATGAAGTGTTCAGTTTTGTGCCACCGCGGCACAAAATTGAACCAAATTGATGAATTTGTGTTCGAAATAAGTAATAGAGAAAGAGAGTCCAGTTCTAGACTGGGCTGGAAGTACAAGAATCTCCAAGTCCCAATGAAATGCCTACACCTTGTAACTCCTCATCGCTTTAATCAACCAGCCAACGAGCTATCTTGCCCTAATGCTGCCAAATTACAAAAACCTAAACCAAAGCCGAAATACCGAACAAAAAATTTGAAAATCATAAAATCCAAAAACTAAAAACAAAAAAAATACAGTTAATAATAAAATATCTAGAATTAAAAATATTGAAATTGCAAAGAGAACTTAGTGTTAATCGCGCGGCGAGGCTCGCGCACTGATTGGTTCATCATCATTATCATTCATCATCACTGATTGGTTAACTCGCGGTAATACCTATGTCGGCAAGTCGATAGCTCTGTATTTGAATAAAAACGCGCGCGCTTGTTACATGTTTCTATTCTGATAATAGTTTATGAATTCACTGAAAATAGCAAAGATTCACACACACTGATAATAGTTATTACTAGCTGCCAGCGGTTTCCGCTGGCGCATCAGCTAGTACCCACGTGGTGATGGATGATGATGATGATGAATGATCAAATATAGCCTTTCGAATCGGTTAAGTAGTTTCGGAGCCTGTTCAATTCAAACTAATCTTTGATTTTCATAATATTAGTATAAGGTTACTTTTTAGTTTCTAATAGATCATTATTTAGCCACTGGCTGCTAAAACACAGTTATTACTATTTTGGCAGCCTATGGAATCACTAAGTAATTGTACAAGAAATAATGTTAATACATTATTTTTTACTTTTATTACTTAAAAATCTTGCAATTATGCAAACAGTGTGTAGGTATCTGCCATGCAGTAGGGCACCTCAGTCTGCTTATAATAATAAAGCACAGTGGACAACATACATGCACGTCGATTATCCAGAGAGGGCCATTGACAAAGAATCTAATCTAATAAAATTGTTGGAAGCGATTCAGATTATCTTTGGGTGCAACATGTAACAACCCCCCCAATTTAACTTTTATCCTTTAATTAGTTTTGTTTTATGATCGTCTAGTCTAGGAGGACCCTGTGAACCGCTGCTGTAACCTTGCTCTTTTCGGAAAGAATTGAAACAGAGAAAACTATTCTGAACTATAGATGCCTTCTTTTTTTTTTTTCGCAGAGGAAGGTTTCATACCCTGATCACCAGCTCTGGGGAGAGCTGGTGCGCGCGTGGGAGTCTCCGCCACAAGGGCGTCCTACCCACCAAACCTCTGCGGTGTTCCTCCGTCGTCGACAGGTGGCAGAGGGCGCGGGCCCGCTACTGCATTCAGCCACAGCCCCCACCGACGTCGCTGCCCGCCTACGCAGGCCCAGACTCTGGGGTGGGTGTAAAGAGCCTACCCCATTTCCGCCTCGTGAGATGCCCCGGAACACAGGGTACATCCACACCTTGTGAGGACCTAACCCTGATGGGGGGCACCGGCCGTCTCCGCAGCCGATGCCTCAGGTCCTCGGAGCGGAGACGGAGTGCGAGCTCGACCGCTTGGCTCTCCTCCGTGTCCGCGCCCTCCGGAGCGGATGAGAGAGAGGGTTTCTCTCCCTCTCCCGCTCCTCCGCCTCCCTCTGCGAAACAATAATTTCGCAGAATGAGGCCACTGCTTCCCGTGACCTCTCGTCACCGACCATCTTCGTAATAATGGCCGACAAGGAGAGATCGGATCCTACAACCGCGATCAGGGATCGCCGCGGTCCCGCTCCTCCTGGGCATGAGTCTAGCGCATGCCGGGGTGGGCTCTCTCCGTGCGACGTTGCAGAGGTATCTCCCAAAACAACCATGTCCTGAGAGAACCTATGTCAGCCGGAAAGAGAGGCCACCATGCCTTCTTTGCACCCACTCTTCAAGTACAGGCCGGATCGCTTCAAGGAGTCGTTGAGCGCCGGCCCCTCTCTGTGTGGGCCCTGCGAGGATCCTATCCCTCCATTTGGCGAGGACTGACGCCCTGGCCCGATCACGCCAATGCGCCACTTCCCGCGGTGCCAGTCGCTGGTCCCGCTCCCGCGCTCGCGCTCTGCGCTGGTAGACCGAGGCCAGGACATCCGCCTCAAGGTCCCATGGGAGCAGTCCGGCGAGGACACATGCCACCTCGTGTGAGAGTGTTCGGTAGCCTCGACACACTCTCACCGCCATAACTCTCTGCGCCGCCAGTAAGACGGCTATGCTATTTCGCCGCAGAGACCCCGCCCATATGGGGGCTCCATAGAGCGCCATGGAGCTTACCACCGCTGTATAGAGGCGGCGGCAGCTCCCTTCTCCTCTGGTGTTTGGGAGGAGGCGACTCAACGCGCCAGCTGTCCCCAGAAGTTTAGGGGACAGCTGGCGCATATGCGCCTCGAACCTCCACTTACTGTCAAGGACGACACCTGGATATTTCAGCGTCATCCTGACTGGAATGGAGGTTCCGCCCACCACTATGGTGGAGTCTGCCGGAGGCGCTCGTCGGGGGCCGTAAAAATATATGGCCTCGGACTTATGGAGCGCCACCACCAAACCCAGCCTCCGGATTCTGGCCACAACTGTCGCGACAGCAGCAGTGGCCAGAATCGCCGCCTCTATGTATGTTTTTCCACGGGCAGTAATCAATGTGTCGTCGGCATAACAAACGATGCCAACACCACGGAGGTTAGTGCCACGAAGCACCCAGTCGTATCCGATATTCCACAAAAGAGGGCCTAAGACGGAGCCCTGTGGAACGCCGCACGACATGGGACTTCGTCCCTCCCCGTTGGTCGTCGGAAAGACTACCTCTCTGTCGGAGAGATAGTCCCCGACGAGCCTTTGGAAATACTGGGGCACTTGGTGGTGTTCCAGTCCCCCCAGTATCGTGCTCCAGGGCAGCGAGTTAAATGCGTTGGCAATGTCCAGCGACACTGCGAGTAACACGCCACCACTAGAGCACGCCTCCTCAGAGAGGTCGCGGACGCAGGATGCGTCTAGCGTCGAGCGACCTCTCCGGAACCCGAACTGAGTGGGAGCCAGGTTGGGTCCTGTTGCCTCGAGGTGCTTGATAAGGCGGGCAGCGACAACACGCTCCAACAGTTTGCCCGCCTCTTCAAGCAGCACAATCGGGCGGTAGCCCGAGGGCTCATCCGCAGGACGGTTTTCCTTCCTAAGGAGGACGAGTTTGCCCTTCTTCCACCGTTTAGGTAATTTTCCCTCCCTTAAGCACCTGTCAAACAGGGTTTTCAGGAGGCGTCCCAGGTGCTCAAAGGAGAGGGCCTGAGCACGACCCGGTATGCCGTCATGCCCAGGTGCCGTATTCTTGGCCCTCATCCTGAGCATCGCAGCATTCATCTCTCCCTCGGAGATAGGGGCAGGCTCGTCCCCGATCACACTGAAGTCCCTCGACGAGACCATCGTCGCGGTTGGGGGCGTAAAATCGGTCCCAGGTGCACCGGGGAACAAGCCCTCAACTACCCTCTAAAGAACAGCTGGCTGGCGCAAGACAGTGGTGAGGGGGGCCCAGGGACGGAGCTTTTGCCTGGCCCACCTATATGGGCGGCCCCAAGGGTCGCGCTCAAGCCCTGCCAGCCGGTTTTGCCAGGCCTGCTTTTTAGCCTCATCGATGGCCACGCTCAGGGCCTTCGTAGCCTCTCGGTAGTTGGCGTATAAAGCCTGTAACACCTCAGTGTCCCGCCGCTTTCGTCTCCGATACCGCTGGTAACGGCGGCGCCTCGTCACGCAGCTTTGGCGTAGTTCGGCGATCTCCTCCGACCACCAGTAGACTTGACGTCTGGGCTGTGAGGCTCGAGCGCGTGGCATCGCTGCATCACAGACGTGCGACATGGACTCGCACAGCCCATCTGCCTCTGAGTTCAACCCCACGCCGTGGATTTGGCGTTGAAGTCCCCAAGGACGATCACGGGCCTGGAGCGGGCCTGAACGATTAGGCTTCCTACCTCACCGAGGAGACTCTCGAGCTCGTGCAGGGGTCTGTTACGGGAGTGATAAACCCCCACTACTAATACGTGTCCGACTTTAGCTGCAACAAACCCTCTGCCCCTCGACACTCCTTCGAGGGGAGGAGAATGGGCCGGCGATTGGGTGGTGATTGCCGCCAAGCCATCAAGGTCTCCTATCCATTCGGATCTGGACGGGATTGAGTATGGCTCGGCGATCACCGCCACCTTAATCAATCGCTGCGCCAAGGACTGCAGTAGAAGTGCCTGAGCATTGGCGCAGTGATTAATGTTAGCCTGGAGGAAAGTCAGGGCCATAACTAACTTTCCTCCATGCGCATCACCTGCCCTGTGTTAGGGCCAAGCGGCTGCGTCTTGGCGTTAGCCTCAGATGCAGTGGCCTTGCGCTTCTTCCTAACTTTAGCCGGGGGCTTGGCGCAGGCCTTGCCCCCGGAAAGGTGGTCCGCCGCCTTACCCGCAGCAGCACATAGGGTGCAGTGGGGTGCGGCAGAGCACTCATTGGCCTTATGGCCTTTTAGACCGCAGCGATAGCACTCATCGCTGCGGTCTACCTCAGACTTGCACTGGGCGACAACGTGGCCAAGTGCAAGGCATCGGTAGCAGCGGCGGGGTCGAGCTTCGAGAACCCGGACCTGTGCCGCTACCCAGCCAATCAGTAGCCGGCCTCCACTGTCCCGTATTTTTATGGCTACCGTCATGGGGCACCGCACAAAGGCGGCCCCCATTCCACCGGTACCTCTCCTAATCCCACCGGCTTTGACAGCCGATGGATCACAGCCGCCGGCACTGGCTATGACCTCCACCAGCTCCTCAGGGGTGATTGAGTCGTCGAGCCCACTCACACGCAGATCTGCGGTTGCTACTGGCCTCGAGACTCTCACGTCAGACCCCTGTAACACCTCTTGGAGCTTGGCAGCCAGGGTGTCCTTAATGTCCATGTCTGCACCCGGGACCTCAAGGATGCGGGCACCGGTGGCCGCAGTCTTCATTTTCAGGGGTGGCACACCTAAGACTCCAAGATTGATCCGGCTTTTTGCTTCCGCCAGCACCTTAGCATAGGTGACGCCTTTCTCTGCCGCCCCTGGTTGCAGCGTAATCACCACGGCTGCAGTACGTGGGGAGCGGAGTTTGGGCACTCTCGCTTTTGCGGGCTTTGGCGCCGGTTTCTGCGGCTGTGCTCGCACCGATGGAGTAGGACTTGACTCCCGAGGTCCTGCTACCCTCTTGCGTTGCCTCCTGCTGGAGCCCTTTTTCACCACTTTCGTCTACTCTGGCTCTGCAGCAGCAGACAATGGGCGGGACTCTGCTTTGCCAGCTGTCGCCTTCGGTGTAGTACCCGCTTTCCCTTTCCCTCGGGGCTTGGGTGTAGGTGCAGTGCTTTCTGCCCCAACACGTGCCGACGCGGCAGGCGCTTCCCCTCGGGGCTTGGGTTTGGGCGTAGTGCTCGCTGCCACAGCACCCATTAACTCCTTTTTCCTATCAGCAGCCAGGGGAAGTCTCACTCGTACTTCCGGGAGGAGCCTCTCCTCCAGGTTCTCGAGTCGGGCGGTCATCATGGTGCCAACTTGTACCATGATTGACCGCTTCAGCTCTTCTGTGGTAGGCCCCTGTCTAGCTGCCGGCTCTGTTCTGAGAGCCCGCATCTGCTCCATCTCACGACGGAGGACTTTGACCTCCGTTACCAGCCTTTCGTTGGCCTTCACCAGGAGGGCTACTTACTCGGACATCGAGCGGGCCCTTGACTCCTGCAAGGACGCCTTTATCGTTGCCGCGGCGTCCTTGAGGGCCTACGTTCGTGCCCTTGAGATTCTTTGATGTGGTAGCCACTGTCAGAATCGTGTTAACCGAGGCCAACACCAATGCCTCCAGCTGAGCCGTATCCTGTTCACCAAGGGATACAGATGTAGGCTCAGGAGAACGAACTTTCCTGAATTGGGTGGCTGTTGTTGCCCACCCATTTTCTACCTCGCAAGCCTCCTGTGAGGCTGTCTTTCTCTCGGTGCCAGTCGTAGTCGTACGCCCTCTTCCACGACGTGCAGGGAGCTTGGGTGACGGTAAGGAGTCCCCCAAGTCTTCGTCCTCCCCATTTCTCCGGCGCTTTTGCAGCGAGCGGGACAGCGAAGCTCCAGAACCGCGAGACGACACTGTCACACAACTCATATCGGAGTCAGACTCCGACATGTTGGGATGGAAGTCGCCGAGCTCATTCTCCACAGCCAGTGGGGACCCACCCGTGCCCAAAGAGGATGCGGGAGAGCCACCAGTGGCTTCAACTTCTACTATGGAGTTCTTCGAGCGTATCTCAGTCGCACCAAGTGCAATATCCGGGGTACGCTCCAGAAGAACTCTCACCGCCTTTATGTCGCACAAAGATGCGCGTGCTACCAATTCACTTGCATTTTCAGAGTCCAATTTGAGATTGCTGTGGTTTGTGTGGATGTTGCCCCCCCCGCCAGATACGTCGGGGCAGCCTCCTATCGGAGGGTGGGATTTACACACCTGGGAAATATTATCATTCGCCGTATTTTCCATGTTGCTTTTTTTTTCCTTTTTTAAGGGGTGAGGTCCCCTTGTTGTGGTGCCCTAGAGGCCGAGTTCCCCCCGACCATGCATCCCATAAGCGGGCACCAAACCGTAGGATTCGGAGAAGCCAGAAGCCCGACAGGGTGGCCGAGTTGACCCTCCCTGCCGCGCCGCGGGCCTTGCAGGCCTGCCATCCCACGACCCGAAGGTCCTCTGCAACTGCAGTAAAACAGCTGCTCTCACATTATTTGCCCGACAGGGTGGCCGAGTTTACCCTCCCTGCCGCGCCGCAGGCCTTAAAGGTCTGCCATCCCACGACCCGCAGGTCCACTGCAGCTGCCGTCAGACAGCTGCCCCAAGCTTAGCCTGACAGGGTGGCCGAAGATGACCCTACTGCCGCTCCATGGGCTTCTCAGCCCCCTTCTCGGGGATAGCTCCACCGAACCAGCCACCCCTTGCCCCGTCCACTGTGCCCTATGCTAGCTTCATAGGGACACGCGGAGGAGCCCACCGTGTCAGATCTTTCGCCTACGGTCAACGAGATCCCGTGAAGAGAAGTTGTTAACCGTTGCCCAGGATGCACCGTCCCGAAATACTGCTCTTCCCTCGGGATAAACCGTATCCAAGAGGACTAGCAGCACTTGGGTACACGAGGAGGTAATCTGACCTAGCACCCCGAACTATAGATGCCTAGAGAAACCAAAAGCAACGCTTAGGTATTCTGATATTACGATGGATAACCTACTACTACATTACAATAACTGAATTGCTAGCTGATAACGATAAATTGCAATGAACATACTAGATTGCAAATACTTAGTTCTTACAGACTGACTGACTGAGCTGATCCTAGATTTCTAGCTTATGTACTTGATTTGACTTCTAATCGTGGAAGATATTAATCATCAATATACGTTCCTGAATTTAAGGTCTATGTTATTTGACCATAGAACATAGAAATAGTAGGTTATTTGCAAGTTTTACTATATAATTATTAGCTTGCAAAACTATCTGTTAAATATGATAAATCAGTTTTGATTAGTGAAATAATATAAAAACAACTCCATTAAATAATATCAGATATTCACATGATATTCGTTATTATTAATAACAGTTATAAACCTGTTAATTATATAACTAGCTTTCTTTATAGATTTATGTTTGTTGCTATGAGCATTTAGCTGTTGATAAGATTGATATAATCTCTTGCAGATTAAGTGTCTCTATAATAGGTACTATTTGTATCGCTTATAAAAACTGCTAGGAAATAAATTTGATATGAAATTAAAGTAAAAACTCACTTTATATGCGCTTTAGAAATCTTTTGTGATCAGTAGCTACTACGCTGATTATCCAATTCCTTTAGATAAATATCAGCCACTATTCTCTGAATAGTTCAATTGTTCAAGTTTAATCATTTACTGAAAGCAATATATGGGAAATAATATCAGTGACTTAGAGAAATCTCTAGACCCTTGTTTGTGGTTTACAAGAATTCTCAAGGTGCTGCATTGCTTGACCAATTTGATAAGATTTACCACATACATAAATCTCCTTTTTATACGAGATTGCGATACTTAGATTACTAGTGTTTTACATGACATGTCATCTAATGAACCATTGTAGGAAAAGCAATTATTTGAAATACTTAAGTATTAGCAGAATCTTTGTTGTATTGGTTAGCTCAATACTAGCAGGCATATATTGATTATGATGATTATTATAATAGTTAGCTTTATTTTGCCGAGTAAATTAATGATAGATACCTCTACAGTTTAAAGATATAATATATTTCATTAATTTTCATATTGTTAGTAATTAGTTTGATTTCTTTAGATTTGCCGTAGAATTCTAGATTTATTATGATTTAGATAGTAGGATTCTTGGCATGTTCAAGGCTTACAACTCGAATGCTGGATTAAGAGTACTCTTTACTGTGACACAAATGTTCTCCATCATGCCAAGAACCTCTTCTATTTACCGCAAAATTAGTAAGGCCTTACTAAGTCCGTTTGGTAGTTTTCCAAATGTAGAGTTTGCGTCTATAAGCGATTATAATCTTATTTATCTCTTCTTAATATTATTATTTATCATTACGAATTATCATTTGATTCTAAATATTACATTTGATACTTTCAGCAAATAATTCGATTGCTATAATTTATTACCGCATTCTCATGCTAGGATCAGGGTAGACAATCTAGCCTAAACTCGATTCATTAGCAAATATATAATATGTTATTGCAACAAATACATTACATTTCATTCGAACTAATATTTCTATATTCCTTTGCAGGCAAATATTTCTGTATTCCTTACTTTATACTGATTAAAAATATATTTATTTTGTCATTTTTATTTCGTAGTTAGTCTTTAGTTTCTAAGTCTAGCTTACTAATAGATTGTATTGATATGACGAATTCATTATTGAAACCTACGTCTCTAGTGGTAGACACCACTAGCGCGTGAATTTACTTATTTGCTCCCGATTGAACCATCACGAAGTTAATGTATAACCCGGTAAACAAAAATACTATTTCCTAGACCTACTTCGGTCCTAAATAAATTCCTAGTCTGCTAAAGTGTGTGTAAGTCCCCAACAAACCCTCCAAAGTTAATTGCGCATGAGCTTTCATCCCCCTGATAGGATGGCTCAAGTTTGATCCCTAACTAGCCTCTAAAGTTCGGTGCCAAGCCGAGAATCGAACCTATGGCCCCTAGGGTGTCCAACTCCACGCACGGAAATAGTCGCGCGACTATACCACTATAGCCGAAGCTATGGAAGGCTGCAGAGCGACGTTCTAGTATGAGAGGAAGTAAATACATATAATACATAGAAGACACTTCCACTGGAATATTCTTTCCAATCGAAGTGAGGAGCAGTTAATCGTACCCATTGCAATAGGTTAAAGCGATTGTTGGCTCGCTCCCAAAAGTTAATCGTACCCATTGCAATAGGTTAAAGCGATTGTTGGCTCGCTCCCAAAAGTGTCCAACTCTAAGGATTAGGCGTTCCCTATCGAGGTGGATCTTAGTTGTCACCGTGAGGTATCCAACCCACGTCCGGAACCATGTCCGTAGCAGAATATATTACCTCACGGAAGTTCGAGAATTTAATAAGCATTTTCTTGGTCTTTCTACTGCTTATATACTTTCTCAAACTTGACAGTGACGCCGATTTGAGGCCGATAGGTATCCAATCAATGCCCTTTCTATCGGCGTCAAAACGGCATCAGTTTCACCTCAGCCAATCTCTGCCCTCTAGCGCATTCCTATTCTAATTTCAAAAAAATTGGGGTGTAGTGGGTGGTCTAGCAGTGGGACCTTTACAGAGCTGCTGGTCGACTCGCGTGACGCGTGTAGTAGTTGCTGACTGGACTGCAGGCGCCCACAACTCTCTGCTAGTGGCTCCGAGAAGCTGTTGTGTGTGCAGCGGTCACACCCTGGTAAGCCATGTCGACCCGTGGACTAAACCTAGCAGAGGGGGCTGTGTACTTCAAAACATGCATAGCTGGGGTGGGATGGATGATCCTCCATATAGCACATGAAGACTGCATCGGTAAGAAGAGGCGAGCACCGTTAGTACGGCAAAAGATTTCGGTGAACTTGGCGATGTAGCATGGCAGAGTAATTGGCCGTAAAGGGCGCATATCAAGGATCCAGGAGTGATATGTGGCCAACTTACTGCATCCTTTCATCTCTCTCCACTCGTATTGGCTTCCAATCCATTGGTACATAGAGGTAGAGGACAAGAGAGTGGGTATGTACCAGTGCAACTGCTTATCCACTTAAATAAATTCACGCGCAGATGACCCAGGCGAAGTTTACTGGCTATACGAGACCCGAGAAGACCTGCGGCGGTAGAGTATTAGTGGTGGGGTAAGGACGACGATGTGTCCGAGCCTTAGCTGTAGCTCTGCACGTAGGCGATCAGACGATCAGTGGTCGCTCCCAGAATTGATTGAGGTGGGAGGACGGGTTCGGCAGCACGTCTGATGACAAAGCAGCCCTATTTAGGATCGCTCTGCTTTCGCCTGCATAGGGGAGGGGCCTAGAAAAGGTGGCCCAAACATAGTCCACCTCCTATATAAACCGGGTGTCAAACCGCGGTCACGCGGGCATCGATCTATACGCGGTCGAAATAAACGAAATAATCAAGTTAAAAAAGACCTTATTATCGGAGCATGGAATGTTCGAACTCTTCTTGACAATGACAACAACTTATGTCCTGAGAGGAAAACAGCCTTAATTGCAAGAGAACTGGCCCGCTACAAGATAGACATCGTCGCACTGAGTGAGACTCATCTCAGTGACAGTGGTGACCTCCGCGAGGACCTGAGTGGCTACACCTACTACTGGAGTGGAAAACCTACAGGAGAGCGAGCTGCGAGTGGTGTGGGATTTGCGATCCGGAACAAGCTAGCAGACACTCTACGTGAACTTCCGAAAGGCGTCAATGACCGCATTATAACCCTCAGAATCCAGCTAAGAAACAACACCTACGTTAATTTTATAAGCGTATATGCTCCAACACTTCCTTCTCCGGAAGAAGACAAGGCCAAATTCTACCAGGAACTGCGACATGTTTTGGTACGCATTCCGATAAACGACAAAATAGTTTTGCTTGGAGATTTTAATGCACGTGTTGGTACAGAGTTTGGAATTTGGAACGGAGTTCTCGGACGACATGGAGTGGGGAAGTGCAATGCCAATGGTTTAGAACTACTGACTTTGTGTGCGGAGTTCGATCTAACAGTCACTAACACCTGTTTCCGTTTACCAGACAAATTCAAGACCACATGGATGCACCCGAGATCACGTCACTGGCATCTTTTGGATTATGTAATTGTCCGAAAAAGATATCTGAAAGACATTCATATTACACGTGCTATGAGGGATGCACAGGGTTGGACGGATCATAGACTTATTCGATCAAAGTTGAGCATCACATTAAACGTACCACGAAGATCTTGTCATATTACCCCAGCCAAGATAGACGTAGTCAATCTTATCCATTCTAAAGACCTTCAGAAGAAACTCGATGATTCTTTTGGTGCCATACCATCCACTTTTATAGAAAACTCTATAGATGAAAAATGGCGTGAATTCGCCAAGTCTCTCCATGCATGTGCTGTACAAGTTGTTGGTAGCCCGTGCAAGAAAAACCAAGACTGGTTCGATGCATCGGACATGGAGATACAAAGACTCGTAGAGGACCACAGACGCACCCTAAGTGGTCAATCTAGTGTTACTGAAAGAAGAATAGCACAACAGAGTTTAAAGGCAAAAGTTAGAGGGCTCAAAGATAAGTGGTGGGCTGAAAAAGCCAAAGAGATTCAAAGTTATGCAGATTCTAACCAGACAGGCAAGTTTTTTGAGAGTATACAGGCAGTATTTGGTCCGAAAATGAGAAAAATCGCGCCCATTTTCTCACAGGATAAGCAACGCCAGCTGACTGATCACGTTGACATACTAGCCAGATGGGCAGAGCACTTCAACGCTGTTCTTAACCCTGAAACGCAAAGTGTAGATCTTGCGTATATTGATGTTATCCCGGATATGCCTGTATGTGAAAAACTGGCTGACCCACCAACTTTTGATGAATTCATCACTGCTCTTAATAAACTCAAGAACGCCAAGACACCTGGCGCAGATGGCCTGCCTGCAGAGTTATATAAATATGGAGGTCCAAACATCAAGTGCCGGTTATTTGACATAGTTAGGAGTGTATGGGAATCTCAGATCGTCCCTCAAGACTGGAGAGATGCATCAATCTGCAAACTGCACAAAGGAAAGGGCAACGTTTCTGATTGCGGCTCCTACCGGGGAATTTCTCTTCTCTCTGCAGCAGGAAAAGTGCTGTCGCACATCCTCAATTCTCGCCTTGGCAGGCTGGCTGAGACAATATTACCAGAATCACAATGCGGGTTTCGACCGAACAGAGGGACAATAGATGCCATCTTTTTTGTGAAGCAAATGCAGGAGAAGAGCCTTGAACAGAATAACCCGCTTTACATGTGCTTCATAGATCTTGAGAAGGCATTCGACCGTGTGCCACGTGAGGCCTTATGGGTTATCCTAGGTAAATTCGGATGTCCTGAAAAATTCACGAACCTAGTGAGGCAGTTCCATGACAATATGATGGCCAAGGTCATGCATGTGTGTTTTCTCAGCCCCCTTTCTGGTTACTAGTGGAGTAAAGCAGGGATGTTTAATGGCGCCGACTCTCTTCGCGCTATATTTTGCAGCAGTGATGGGCGATGCTCTTGGGAGATGTCATAATCGGATCCAGCTTAGTGTACGGACCGATAAGAGTGTATTTGATCTGTCTCGGTTCAGAGCAAAATCACG
The DNA here is from genome assembly GCA_917880725.1 of Selenia dentaria. Lineage (NCBI taxonomy): Eukaryota > Metazoa > Arthropoda > Insecta > Lepidoptera > Geometridae > Selenia > Selenia dentaria. The sequence continues at coordinate 30,397,438 of OU862895.1, read as the reverse complement.
ATGTACTAGCCTTCTTATAATGGATATCCTGTACGCTGATGACGTGTGCCTAATGGCAGATAACGTAGAATGCTTGCAAAGTTATATGAATGCTTTACAGGAATCGTGTCGAAAGTTTGGACTAGTGATAAGTGTCACCAAAACCCAGATACTTAAACAGATACCAAAAGGCTGCGACGCTAACCCTGTTGCTGTTAGTATTGAAGGAACAATCTTAGAAGAGGTTACTAGTTTCAGGTACCTGGGTTGCCAGATAAAGAATGACAACCGCCTTTCGTCAGAGATTCCTGCACGTATAGCGAGAGCTGCTGCGACATTTGGAAAGTTGAATAAACGTGTTTGGAAGTCCCACGATATCACCCTACAGACAAAGCTTGCAGTATATCGTGCAATAGTTCTGCCGATCCTTTTATACGCCTCTGAGACCTGGTGCTTGTATAAAGTCGATATTAGGAAGCTGGATGCCTTCCACTTAAAATGCTTACGTTCCATTCTTCGTATCAAATGGCAAGATCGGGCAACAAATGCGGATGTCCTTCGTCGCTCGCAAACACACGGAATGGAGGCCCTACTGATGAGGGGTCAGTTGCGTTGGTGTGGCCACGTTCAGCGGATGGATGACTGTAGACTACCTAAGAGCGTATTCTATTCGGAGATCTCAAGTAGAAAGCGCAGCTCTGGCGGGCAGTACCTTCGCTATAAGGACGTATTTAAACGAAATTTAACTGCGTGTGGGCTTTCCTCGGAAACATGGGAGGCGGATGCACAGACTAGACCGGCTTGGCGTTCGAAGGTTAAAAAGGGAGTAGCACAATTCGAGAATACTCGCCTTTCCGAGTTAGACTCAAAGCGCCAAGCTCGCAAGAACAGACCTAAACCAGCCTACAATTACACGTACAACAGAGCAGGTCAGCTCTACTGCGTGGCTTGTGACCGAGTATTCAAGACGAAGTTTGGATTTGCCAGCCACATGCGAGCACACGCCAGAAAATAGCCAGGGTCGCCATCGTCGGACACGACGCGGACGACGACATCACATCATTCTAATTTCAAATTCTCATCAAAATCCGCTCATGACAACACATATTTTGAATCTCGAATGACGCTTATCGGAGGTACGTAGATCCAATCAATGTCCTTTCTATCGGCGTCAGACGGGCGTCAATACTCATTTGTTTTACGGTTCATTTTGATGAAGTAAACTCAAATACACGGACACATAACAAAAATGTGTTCCTCATTACCTTTGCATGGCTAGAAATATTAATGCTGCTTATTTTCATGGTAATTTTATTAATTTTGCTTGTAACTTTTATGTATTTAAAGGATTACTCAGCATTTCCTTTTCCTTGAAGACACTTATTAGTTCTGTTTGAACAATCGATTTAAAGTGTTAATACATAGAATATCTTGATAGCTTAAATATTCTATGCTGCTTATCATTTTCAGTAAGTATAGTCTTGCTATAAGAAATACCTATCATCTAAATCTCAACATTACACATTAACGCTTTCTTCTACTTTTGATTGCCAAATTTCATCAATATTTGTTCATACCAAGATACTTTTAAATGTGTCTATATTTTTGGATGGTGATGGAATTCTCATCCAGAGCCTGTTCCGTTACAGCCAACCCCCAAAATTTACGCAGGTTCTTATAATTTACCGAAGGAAATTTTCCCATCCTCCATATATTCAACTTCACAAATATAGTCCCACCAAAACTGAATGTGTGCTTATTCTAATTTGTTAAAATTCGTTTTCAAACAAGGTTGTGAGTACGTGAACACACTAGTGGAGTGTATTTAAAAGACCGAGTTAAAAATAAATTTACTGTAAGGGTTGATATATCCGATCTTAATGTCTCCTCCATGAGTAAAAATGACTTCTCACAAGGACAATCTGAAATAACGAAAGGGAACTAGTATTGCGCCAAATTGTGCACCTAGTCAATTCGAATAATTCAGCATACGTGCTACCACCCAAACCAATTTTTCGTTTGGGATCGAGTATGTGGAGTACGATTGACCTCTTTCTCGAAGTTGGACCTGCCTAGTTTGACTGTCTGTACCAGGCAGATGTACTCGTCAACAACTTCGAGAACTGAGTTCCCAACTGATATTGGGGTAGGTACAACATGAGCATTAGACATAATTTTCGTCTTATCCATGTTCATCTTAAGACCTACCCGTTGGGAAACTCGATGGAGGCCTTCGAGCATTGTACTGAGGTCTTCCATGGATTCTGCCATGACTACAATATCGTCGGCAAATCGAAGGTGAGTGATGTATTCGCCGTTAATATTGATGCCAAGTCCTTGCCATTCCAGAAGCTTGAAGGCGTCTTCGAATGTAGCGGTGAACAGTTTCGGAGATATAACGTCTTCCTGTCTCACGCCTCTTCGCAATGGAATTGCCTTTGGACTTTGTTCCTGTACTCGGACTGACATGTTGGCGTTTTTGTACAAACACTTCAGCACTTCAATATACCGATAGTCAATACGGCACCGCTGGAGAGACTCAAGCACTGCCCACGTCTCGATCAAATCAAAGGCCTTCTCATAGTCTACAAACTCTAAACAAAGAGGCAAGTTATACTCTTCGGTCTTCTGTATAACTTGCCGTAGCGTGTGGATGTGGTCTATGGTACTATAGTCTTTCGGAAACCGGCTTGTTCCGGAGGCTGGAATCCATCAAACCTGCGACTGAGACGCTTCGTAATGACCTTCGAAAACAGCTTATAAACATAGCTTACAAGCGAGATGGGTCTGTAATTCTTAAGTGAAGTGTTGTCACCTTTCTTGAAGAACAGTACCACCACGCTTTTGTTCCATGCTTCTAGTGTTGAACCTTCGAGTAAGACGGTATTAAATAGCTTCTGAAGGATTTTAAGTGCCGGTGTTTTACCCGCTATCAGAAGGTCAGATGTGAACCCTCGTCACCCTCTCCTTGTTATTCTTAAGCTGTTTCAGGGCCATTCTAATCTCGTACAGGCTGATATCCGGATATCTTCGGTATAATGTCGGGTCAGCTGCTGACAGGTTTAGCGACCAAGGAGTATAACTGTCCGTAGAAACTCTCTACCTCCACTTCTGCTTTGATCGACGCTATACTGCCGTCTTCTCTTTTCAGAGTAGTCAACTGGCTTTGCCCAATAGACATGTCTTTTGCAAACACTTTGGAGCCTTTTTTTTCCGCTCTATCGTCTCGTTAATACGGTTTGTATTAAAGATCTGTATGTCGTGTCGCAAGGACTTCCATATTCGCCTATTGAGCAGCCTTTATGCTTCAGCATCATCCGAAGACTGCAGTTTTAGTGAGCGTCGTTCAGCCATGAGGTTGAGGGTATCGTTGGAGAGTTTCTGTGGCCTATCTGTACGGTGGGGCTTAAAGTATTTGGAAAAGAAAGAAGAAAGAAAATAAAGTTTATTTGTGACTACAAAATTAACACAAAAAATAAATATATATAACAAGAAACAAGAATATAGCCACAAATGGGCCCCAACTCAGCATGATGCCGGCGGCTAACCAGCGCTGGTCTTCCGTTGGACCCGTTTGGTATTGTCACGATACCGGCACATACACAGCACAACACTACAGAACAAAGTTAACTTAATCTAGCTATCTACTATTACTATAGGTAATCTATAATTGATGACACTGATATTTCTATGCTAAGGTAGTTATTATATTATTTAGCACTTATTTTAAGCTTCTTTAATATATCTATATACGAGTATATATCTATATCTAACGCTAATCTATATAACACTCGTATCATGTTTATGAGTTTCCTCTTGAATTTGATGTGCAGTAATAATTATCTTTAGTTTAGATCTAAAAGTTGTAATATTCTGCAGGTTCCTCACTGGTGGTGGAATATTGTTCCAGCATTTACTAGCTGCATACCGGAAACTGCCTCTAAAGGCGGCTGAGCTGTGACGTTGTGTGGATAAGACAGGTGCACATAAACGAGTCTCTTGGGATCTACGACTGGATATCCAATTCAGTTTCTCATAGAGATATGAAGGCTGATTATATTTAATTACACCAAACAATAAACATGCTAGGTGTAGTTTACGTCGATGTTTCATTTTGAGAATGGAATGTTTGTTGAGGTATGGGGTCACATGAGCTCTTGGCGGAATATCAAAACAAAAACGAGCACAAGCATTTTGAACCCTTTGTATAAGTTTCTGTGTACGCGCTAGTATTCGAGGGCCAAAAACCACGTCCATATAGTTCAATTTGGATAAAACTAGAGACTCCACGAGTTGGATGCGCAAATATTATTTTATGTAGGGTCTCATCCTATACAAAATTTTTAATTTATAGAAGCAATTTTGTATTGACTTGGCCACATGCTTTTCGTAATGCAAATTGTAATCCATGAGCAAGCCTAAATTACGAGCTTCGTAAACACGTTCTACAGGCTTACCCATAAGCATAACGCTAACTGACGGTTTAATTTGCGCAAGCTGAGGTTTGCTTCCAAATATTATGTACTTAGTTTTAAGGGGATTAAGTAGTAGACAATTTGAATCGGACCAACGGGCTATACTTGCAAGATCTTCATTTAATTTAGTTATGACACTATCGATTTCGGATGGCTTGCATCAAATATATAACTGTGAGTCATCGGCGTAGAAATGAAACTTGCAATGTTTTATACAGTTTTGCATATCAGCTGAATATAAAATAAAAAGGATCGGTCCTGAAATTGATCCTTGGGTACTCCTCTTGTCAACGCGATTTTAGTAGATGTTAAATTCGTTCCGTCATTTCGCTTAAGTTTCACATACTGGAAACGATTTGTAAGATAGCTATTGAACTACTGTACTACTTCATTGTCAAAACCATAATACCGCAACTTTGACATCAGAAGATCTATATTTAAACTATCGAACGCCCTAGAATACTAGGATTGTGCACATGCCTGCATCTTGGGCACAAAGTATGTTGTCCGTCACATCAAGCAATGCTGTAACTGTTCCGCGTCCTTTCCTGAACCCAGATTGTTCCTTTGGTAAAATATTGTTTGATTCAAGAAACTCCGTGAGTTGCCAGCATACGGCCTTTTCAAGGATCTTCGACAAACATGGCAGTATACTGATTGGTCTAAGGTCTTTCAGTTCAACTGGATTTAAGATCTTAGGAATGGGTCGCACAATGGCAGACTTCCAAGTTTCAGGAAAAGTAGACGTGTTAATAGACTGATTTATTATCTCCTTTATTAAATCTAATGAATGTGGAAATGTCATTATTAACATATCCAGGCTAATCGCATCACAACCTTCCGCGTTTGATTTAAGGCTTTTAATTATTCTAATGAGTTTATCTAAACTAACAGTATGTATGTGAAATACTGCATTACCATAACGGTGATGTTCAAATGTATGTAAGTTGTGAAATACTTACGCTTGTTGGGCCTGGAACGTTTAAAAAATGCTTATTAATAATTTCCGGGTCATCATAAAAACTGGGTAATTCAAAGCTAGTTTGAGGTAATAGAGTATTTTTAAGGTTTCTCCAAAGTAGCTTAGGGTCGTGTAATTTATTATTAATATTATATTTAAAATAAGCACACTTTTCAAAATATATTGCTTGGTTAACGGAAGTTTTTAAAGATTTATAGTAATTTCTTTTTGAATCATTTCTTATGATATACTGAACAAGCTTCATCTCGTAACTTCATCATTGTTTTAATAGTTTCTGTTATCCAGGGATAAGATCTTTCTTTGATAACGACTGTTTTTATGGGTGCATGTAGGTCAAACAAAGATACAATACAGTGATTCAATGCGGTAACCATGACGTTAACGTCATTTGAAGATGATATTAGTTCCCACTTTATATTTGATACATCCATGTCAAAGTTAGCCATGCATATATTTTTAATTGGTCGGTAAGTAATTGTATAAGGTGCAGGTTTTTCGTGTTTGATATTAAAATCGCTAATTAAAAGGCAGTGTCCAGAAAGAGTACCAACGTGCTCCATTACAATTTTTTTTGAACGTTAATCGGTACATACAACGTCAATAAGAGACTGACTAGTCTCCGTAAAATGCGTTGGCTCGTTGACTAATTGAGATAAATTAAAACATGTCAGAAAGCTGTTAAATTGTAATGTCTTACTATCATCTTTGCATAATAGATTAATATTAAAATCTCCTAAAAGTATTAAATGATCATAGTTGGGAAGGGAGCTTATAGTATCTGACAGTGCATTAAAAAATAAATCAATATTTATCCAGTTTGGGCGATATGCAGTACCTATAGCAACCTTTATTCCATCAAGAGTCATAATGAGCCACATTTGCTCAACATACTTGTGAAGCGGGTCCACCGGGTGAGGCCAGGTGCGAACCCGAACATGCCGCTTCATATAGAAGCCCACTCCACCGCCCCGCGAGCGCTTGCCTCGCGGCCGCGGCGTGTGACGTAAGCGGTACCCGGGCAGCGCCCCTCCTCGCCCGTTCTCAGCCAAGTCTCGTTGATAGCTATTAATACATCGATTTCATTACGTGTCACCGACGCTATGAAGTTATCATGATTCGTACCGAGGGAACCTGCATTGTACAAACCTATTTTAATACTATTGTTAATCATTATGAAATCCTGAGTAATCGCCGTACAAATATATGACTGCACTTACGACAGTTATTAAATTAAAATGATAATTATATAAATAAAAAAATTGGTCAGATATTAAATTATTACAAACAATGTAGATTCTACATGGTAATAGTATATAGCTTATTTTTAGTTTCTTACAGATTATAATTAAAAGCAAATAAAATCTAAAAGTGCTGTGCATATTGTATCGTTTATTTAAATCAAGGTTTAATATTTTAATTAACTGTATACAGAAGTATGTTAGCAAATTAAGTCTGATGGCGAAACGATATACTAAGCCCTCTAACAGCATCAACTCCAAAAACCCGACTAAAATCCATCTTCGACCGGATAGGGAACGCCGGCTTTCCGTCAGCCTGTCGGGTATATAGCCGGCCTCTCTTCGTCCAACAGTAACGCCACTGCCGCTTGCGACATTCCTCCCGGACTCTGTAAAACAGCTGGCGGTTCGACCTTGTTAGCCGTTCATTGACGTATATGCGCCTCGGTGGTCCAAGTAACCCGATATCCGTCGTGGTGAAATTGCAGCGCACACGCGCGGCTTGCAACAACTTGTTCGGGTAGTGCCCCCCCGCAAACCCCACCCGCCGGAGACCATTAGTTTTCGAGTTATGTTTGTTTAAGTATTTTGAGGTTAAGTACTGCATTTCGATCTACTACCACCCCCGCGTCGGCTCTGCAATCCGACAAGACTGCTTGAAATCGGGGTGCTATGAGTCGGTTCTGTCACTGACTTAGACCTATTCTAACTAACTATAACTAACCTATAGGTATGTCACAGACAAGTGACTTTGCCAATTCATTAGATAGCTACTGATATACTATTGTGCACAAATTTGGAACAAAAGTAGTTTGATGAAGCCTGGTGGGTCACAGTTCAAACCTAACCTAACCTATAGGTTTGTCACAGACAAGTGACATTGCTGGTCAATGGTTCCCAATTCGCGCACAACTTTGGGTAGGCTCCACATTTGTACAACTTCCTCCGTGTCCAAATGCCGGTCCGAAACGGGTCCGTCATCTACAAAGTCCGCCCCTGATGAAGGTCCAGGCACAGGAGACGCCATCGCGATGACTAATGAGCACGTCGAGCTGGTACCAGTTATCAAATCTTCCAAAGGCAATCGCAGTGTCCAGTGAGCAAGCAGGTGTCGTACAGTAAAGCAGCAAAATCGGAGTCCAAAATCGTAGCAAAGTCGTTGAGATATCAAAAGAAAGCGCAGAAAAACAGGAGAAAACATTCACGTACACTCGGAAGTAACGGAATGACGCGAGTATTCCGACAGTGACATTACGCTATCTTCGATGTTTGCGTTCCGTTTCAAGAACTTACATACAACGTACATGTCAAAAAAGGCTAAAAGTTACCTAGAAACGTTTCGTTTTACGCATTAATGTCATTTATGTCACCTGTCACTATCAAACTTACGGTGTTTTATTGAAACTTTAAAAAACTATTTTATAAATGATATGATGTTTTTGTTTTGAATTTTGTTCTTATTTATGTTGTGTTTGTGTGTTTTAGAGTAATCACTGGAGTGGAACAGTTTGTTTGATTCTCTCTTCTAATCACCGACCATATTCTAAAAGTTTACTTTAATTTCTCCTACAGTTTATGAAACTATCATGTAACAGATACTGGCAAAGTTGCGACACTCAAACAAGTCGCAGGGGCCATACACAAAGAATCTAATCTAATCTAGACTATTTTGGCGTGTCTCCGGCAGCTAAAATGTTGTAAATACGCTTTATACAAACCCCTTCAACCCACCCACAGTTTTTGTTTCACCAAATTCAGGGGTCACGATTCTAAAGCCAACCCGGCACTCGGCACAGATGCTGCCGCCACCTCCATAGTCTCAAGCGCCTCAAGCCTTTTTTCTAGCCCGTTGATTCGGTCCCCCATACTCGCCATGGCTGCTCGTAATTCCTTACGAAATTCCCGCTCTTCCGCCATATACTCGGCAAGCTCAAGTCTCATCGCCTTCATGTCAGGGTCTCCGATGACGACGGGACTTGGTTGCGATTTTGGCTGCAGTGGTGGGCTTGCAACGGAAAGAGCCTCAGATGCCGCCAGCAACGACGGCAGAACGAGTGTCGCTGATACCCTTTACGGGGGTGCAACTGTTGTCTCCCTTACGTTGATTATTCGTACATTCGGGACATTTCCAGGATTTTTTTATTACAGAGTCTTCGGAAATCGCCACACACGCCTTGTGAAACATATTAGGGCAGGTCGAACAGGTGGCGGTCCCTGACGGTGACAAAAATTTTCTGCAAGCCGCACACTTTGCCATTGCTAGTTAATTATGTGTATATCCGATAAGGTTCGATGTGTAATGCTAACCAATGTTTTATAGTAGACAAACTAGTACGATCACTACCGTATAGATGGCGCTATCAACAATAGTTTTTATTTTTAGCCTAAGTAGTACCCACTTAGCAAAATAATAACGAATGGATAAATCCGATCAAAATAGCTCTGAATCACACTTATCTGCGCGAGTTTCTATATGCAAACACTCACCATAGAAATTTGAGCGCAGAACTTTATATCGCCGAACTTTTCACGTTTTCTTATAGCTTTTAAGTATATTATTTCAATAAATATTATGGATGTGAACTGTATGCGTGCCGATCGTGACACTACCCTCCTCATTTGGAACCCACTGTATGGACAGTTTCTACTAACCTGTTATTGATCTCGTCCACTGAAGCGATGTTCTCAAGGCAATCGAAGCGATTGGATAGCTCAAGTTGAAAGCTCTCGGGGTCTTGAATACGAGCACGAGTGGGTCGGAGCGTAGACTTCATCAGACGAGACCTCTCAAGTTTGACATTAATATTCACTGTGCCTCTTACCAATCGGTGATCACTACCGGTTTTAACAGTGTTGATCACGGAGACATCAGTGAATATTTGCCTTTTGGTGGTCATAATGAAGTCAATCTCATTTCTCGTGGAACCATCGGGACTCAGCCAGGTCCATTTCCTGTGAGGTGGCTTCTGAAAGAAAGAGTTTATCATAAAGAGTCCCTCTTTCTCCAGGAAGTCGGCCAACCTCTGTCCCCTACGGTTCCGTTGTCCATAGCAAAATTGCCCCACTTTCAACTGATCCTCGCTTCTCTTACCCAACTTCGCGTTGAAGTCCCCCATAAGAACTAGAAAGTGCGTTTCAGAGGTATGTATGGCCCGACTTATGTCCTCATACATATCCTCCACCTCATCATCCGGGTGCGACTTCGTCGGTGCGTATACCTGAATGACCTTCAGCGAATATCGTTTGGATACTCTGAGTATTAGGTATACGACCCTATTGGAAACGCTTTCGATCGTAACTATGTTGTTAGTAAGGGACTTGTGGACGAGAAAACTGACACCACCTTGGGACTGTTGGTCGCCCTCCCGAAAGTAGAGTACTCGAAGTTTACCTGATTTTAGGGTTATCGTGTCCTCACCCGCTCTACGGACTTCAGATAACCCCACAATGTGTAACTTACTCATTTCTTCTTCCAGCTTATATATCTTCTCGTCTGTCCTCATCGTGCGTATGTTGTGTGTTACCAGGACCAGTCGTCGTCGTTGGGGGTGGTAGCCGGGCGTCTGCCGGGGATTCTTAGCACCCCCTGCCCCACAGTTACCGTGGCCGCTACCGTAGCCAGGAATAGCGGGGCTGCCGGGGAATGGGGGCCTGTACCTCTACCATGAGTTGGCAACATAAATGTCATCTATAATCGATACTCGATCTCGCCTACCTATTAAGCTTGTGATTGGCTTACTCGCTGTCAATTTTAGTTCTACAATTAACCGCGAGGTGACACTGTTCTAATTTTCATGCATTTTTTCGCGACAGTCAATATCGAGCATCGATTGATGTCAATGTTGTAAACTCATGGTACGCCTACTGGTTCCTGTTGAGTCCGTCATTGGGGGGATTTTGCCAATACTCGCCACGCTTGGCTGGCGGTTTGGCGAGCGCAGTTATGGGGTTTTAATACTGGGAAGCTGCTGCTGCCCCCCTTCCGATTGTTATCCCTTAACAGATTTCTACGGCACCCACGGGTAGAGTTGGGGGGGTACTATTCTAAGCCGGTACCCCACGGCAGGTATGTAAGTATATTTGATTTATGAGCTCGAAAAAATTTCGCTCTATCGTTATTCCCATGCCCTCTTCTATTTACAAATCTAATAATAGAAATGGCAGTCGTCGTCGGCATTTCTACATTAAATGTCCTATAACTCATAAAGTATAGACATTACTTAAAAAGTTTTGAACAAAAGTTGGAGAGTATAAACTGATCTTTAAAAATCGATGGCTTTATTTTATTGATTAATCCTATATTTTAAAAGTTATCGGCCGAGGTAGAAAAATTGTAAATGGAAATTTTAACAAAAAAAAAGACGTGTGGCCTACGAATAAATAATAGTCAGGAAGCATAATTCAGAACAAATTCCACACAAAAAGTGGCCCTTCAAATCAAAACAACGTATGATTCCAAATACAAATTATTTCCGAGGTTACAAATAGACATGTTCGGTGATTGGTTTAAATTCAGAAGGAAAGCAGGGATTGGTTTACGCGCGTGCTGCAACGTCTACAATGACAGCAGAGTCATAGCGGCGTGGACGATGTTATGCAACCAGTGGACTGGACCAACTTAATAATAAATCAATCGTAAATCTCGTATGTAAGTTTTTGTCTAGAAGACATTAGAAGAGATTCTTCGCGATGTAGTAAAGTAAGATTATGAAACATTTTAGGCTTATACATTTTACCATAAAAAAAAGTCGTTATTTGCCAGCTGGATGTGCTTCAGTGGTCACAGAATTTATAATTTATATACGAGTATATAAGCGACCTTCATTATCAATTTAGAAAATTCAATCAATTTATAGAATTACTTTAGAAAAGCACTGTGTTGATATTATTGACAAATTAATTAGCAACTCAGCTAAACCACTTTAAAATTTGCAGAGGGTGAATTTTCATTAGCTTGAAAAATTAAACGTGCTTTAATTTGACCAAACAATGAACTGTGTTTTTGCTATATAGTTACCTATATTAGATACCAACTGTAGGCAATCGTTTATTGTTCATTGTCTGTAGTATCTCTTTAGAGCGTAAACGCTTTGGAAGAGCCAATTCGCATTTTTGCTGTGTATTTGAAGGGTCACATAATAATGATTGATATAGTATAGTATGACTATTGTTCTTACCTGATATAATAGAACATTATTTGATTAAGAAGTTCAAGTTCCATAGACTACATTTAGAAATTGTTTATTAGTTTGTTATTGCCGAGCGGTTTCTACACACACACGTTTTTAAAATCAATCATACGAGTAAAACCGGTCGCGCCAGTCACGAATCGTCAGACGCGGCTGAGGCCTCTTAGAGAGAGGTCAGAGGACGTATCGCTCTGACGCCCGCGCTTACACAACTAAATATTAGTGCGCTCAAAACTTCCTGATAGTTATTGAGGTAACATTTCTAAGTGGGATTCTAACAAATAATTTTATATGACATCTAGTGCATCAACAATAGAAATGTCATTGTTATAATAACATCGACCCTTGAGGGGCTAGTATTTTGCTATTAACCAAATTTCTTATGTTTATACTTGGTATCCAGGAATCAATGCTGGAGCCGGAAACTGGTAGCAGGAACTATGTGATGGTTAATAGTAGACACACCGTGTTTGGGATCGTATGAATCGTCTTCGCGATACATTTTTTCTAGCTGGTGACCAGGGGCTGATGCTGGATCCAGAAACTGGTAGCAGGAACTATTTGATGGTTCTTTTATTTGCTATTCTCATCTCTTTTTGGTAGTTACATGAGTTAAATTTTACTTTTTTCTAGTCTATGCTCTTGTAGATAACGTGTACTTGATTAACAATTATCATTTTATGTTAATTAATGACGATATTAAAAATAAAATGTGTCCTGCGTGATATTTTATTTCACCTTTTTGCCCTACGTCTATTTGTGACATAAAAAACAAGGTGGATAAAAAAAAAGATCCAAATATTAATGCGCACTATTTTGGTCAAGCGGTAAGGCCACTGCCGCAGGGCGCGCTAGTAAGTAACTCGCTAATGTAAAATACCTAAACTCGCGCAGTGCTGCGCAGAATAAAGGCTCTTAAAGATGTTGATGTTTCTTCGGGACAAATCATCAGCATAAAAAGATAAATATGATATTTTATATAACATAATTTTGAAAAACAGTAGGTAGGTAATGCAGTTTTGTGTAACATGGTACATAATTTTTTTTATTATCTTTAATTTTATTGTTTTCAGTCAAAATTTACGTAATTAACTATGCTGGTTTTCACAGGCAGTCATACTCTTGTTTTTCTAGCTTAAGTGCAGCTAGGCACTTATCTTGCCGCATTGAATCGGCAAGCAAGCGAGAATAAAACATAACAAGCAAAACCATTGCACATTACATACATTTCAATATATAGTCCTGAAGAAAAAAATACATCCTAAATTAAATAAAAATTGACTGACTTTATTTTGCATAGTATTGACCATTTCGATTTGTTAACGTATTTGAACATCTTTCAATAATTATAATTTTGCTATTATTTACTAGTAAAAGTGATCCCTGGACATTTAAATCGTGTATTGTTTCTGCACCACTTCACAACGAATGCTGGCATGATGATCCACAACTGAAGTTCACAATGATAAAAATGAAAATATACACGAAGATTTGAAGTGTGCTCGCTTGCAAGTAAAATGTCCGACTGATGACGTACTGAACACGACTTTTAAGCCCCGCCTACTTGAACACGACTTTTTTTGGGTCATTTTTTTAACGCAGTTACTGTTCCTGACTATTATTTCTTCGTAGCGTGTGGCACTCGGAGACTGCCACGGTAAAGCTATTGCATAGCTGTTTTTATCAACTTATGCAATTATAATTATTTAACCAATGCCATCTAGAGGCGAGTTGCTGAACTAAAGAGACAAGCGTGATATTACAAAAAGTCATTAAAAGTTCTGCTATTCATCGATAGACGGAGTCGGAGTGGGGGTTTTAAGTTATTTTCGTTACGGAATTTCTGGATTCGATCTCCACGCTCAAAGCCCGCGATAGAAGCTATGCAATAGCTTAAAAAGTTTACAAGCAATTATATTTTCTACGATAACGGTCTCAATTACTTTTGCCCTAAATTACATAGTTTCCGAGATATCGGCCAAAATCTTTTTGTTAAGATGGCGTTTGAAGCTACATCTGGATCTGACAGCATTTTGTAATTTGATGTTCAGTAGGTGACCTTAACCCTATGAAATAAAACTGGAAAGGGAATTTAGTGCGAAGTTGACCAAAAAAAAATCGGATTTTTTTACTGGCCGATAATTTAATAATAAATAAGGAATTGTTCGAGTATAGTCATATTGACAGAAGGTGACCGTTTAAAAAAAGGACAAATTAGTCGAATCTACGATATACTGAAAAAATACCTAAACTTTTATTATTATTCTTCTCAGTTGTTGCCTTCAGCGTTTAGCTGATGTACGTATTAAATAATTAAAAACTGTCGGATTTGCTCGTTAGCTCTTTGTGCATGCTTGAAATTCTAAGGCTGAAATTCTAAATCTAGTAGTCAGATTATAATGATTAGTTTTTGTTGAATTGCATATTATTTTAATACCTTGGGGAATGGTGAAACTTTCATCATAATCTTTTAAAGCTCGTGATTCATGTTCATTGTTTTTAATGGGTTTTAGCGTTGTCTTATAAATGTTGTTGTTGTTTTTCTCAATGTAGGTTATTTTGTATAATATCGTGTTTAAAGACAAATTTTAATGTCAATAATGTTAATAGTAAAAAGTGCATACATGGCAATATTTGTAATGGCAATAATTTAAATTCCCGCTTAAAAAGCATTTTTTTGAAACTTCGAAGTGTCATACGAGTTGAACCATTGTCGTTACACAGTACAGTTCGGATTTCGAATCTGCCTTTTTTCGTGACAAACCCCCGCGTTATTTAACGCGCGTAAATTAATTAAAATTGCTCTCGGGCTCGCTTGTCGTAGAAGCAGAGCCATCTCATATTTCCGCGCAGGAGTGAAATTCCATAACTTCAGTGAGGCGCCGAATCTATCAAACTTCAGTGGCACCCGATTGTCAGCTGGCTACTACACTACACTGCATGACCGCCGCTGCTACGGGTAACGTAAGGACATATAGGTGAAAGGGCGCCCTAGTAGCTTTTCGTCTTACATCCCTAGGCGGGCTTAGAATTCCTATCGGTGAGTCTTTTTTTTTCTAAGACTCAAAAACTCTAAGTATAAGCTACAGTCCAATATAAATATCGCACACTTTGTATTCGTCAAAACTGTTCAGCGACACCCTACCATCTTTTAAAACTAACTCATATAGGTATCATAAAAACTCATTTGTCTGTTCTTGAGTACCTTATCTAGTATAGCGCAATTAAACCACATTTAATAGTACGACATCAAATTCACTCCGTGAAATCACAAACAATTAGCGGCTAACACAATAAAGTGCAATTCAGATCGCTCAGCGCTAATTATTACCTACACTTATATTCACCTAGAAGTTGCCTCTCTTTCTGGTCAAACGTAGTTACAGGGAGTAATAAATCGGTATTTGCAGATATCATAAAATACCTGGTTTGAAATATTCTTTCAAATATGCACTTATAGTTGGCAGTTTGCTTTTGTGTTTATATTGTTTGCGGCATGTGGGTAAAATAATGGATTCACATGTTCATTCACTTTATTTCTACTTGTCGTTCATTCGTTGGAATCGCATCACTAAATCATCATAAATGTTGTCTATAGTTTTGTTTGTTTACCTTTTTTGTCAGGTAAGGATGAACATACTTTAAATACTTCTATTAAAAACCCTTGTAAAAAGGTATTACTTGATACCTATCAGCCCAGATTTTCTTCAAAAATCTTTTATTATCAATGTAAATACTTTTTCCATGCTGTTTCACACAATTATGACTAATATATACTTATTTACAGTTATTTAATGCATATTAATTTATTGTTTGGTACTTACCTAAATAACAAAACCAACATGTTTCATTAGAAATTGTAATCATGCATGTTTTGAATCGTCTTCTCACAAAACATAAGTGCTTTCAATATGTAAGGTAAGCAATCTGTATTACTTTTAATAAATTATAATCTTTGAAATTTTAAAATGTGTTCTTCAATAAATGGATTAAATTATCTTAAACATTTAATTTCATTAACCCTGCTTTACATAACAATATTTTAATCGATTAGATAGGAACGCTTCTTGCTGCCTCGATATCAAACAGCACATCACTATTTATCGATATCGATGTCGACACCGGCGCGCTCGTCTTCCACGTCACTAATGTCACACATGGAAGACGAGCGTGCGACAATGTCCGTCAAAGTGGATGACACTTAAAAAGTTAAACTTCCCGCTAACGTCCCGTTCTTTGCTTTAGTAATTTCCAATCCGTCTATCTTTAGATATAGTCTGTCTGATTAATCTGTGGTGTGACGTGTTTTTGTTTTGTTTATTACCGGCGAAGAAAAACAAACTTGGGATTGTGCTTGGGATTTGCTTTCTTGTACGATTTTTTAGTGTAAACTGTAAAAGTATAATAGACTGGTGGTTATTTTCGTTTGCTTCGGTTGAGTTGAGTATTTTCCTCCTCCCGGTATAGTGCTTGTGCGTTCTGTTTAATGAGATAGGGACTCGAAGTTTTGTGTTGCTAATTGAGTTAGGGCTCTTACAATAGACATTATGTCGTTGTCTAGGAAAAAGTGTTGTGTTCCTGGCTGTTTGGAATCAGGACGTGAGTTATTCTAACTTTTAATATTTATGAATGCCGCCGCAATTAGACACCTAACCTATCAAGCTAAGCTAAGTTACTGTACTGACTGAACGAACTGAAGTAAGGTTCTGTTCTGACTTTGTTCTAACTTTTAGTGCGTTCGAATATAACCCTTGTGAGGAAAGGTGTGGGCAAAACTGGCAAAAATAACTTTTTTGAGCTTTACGAGCACTACAACAAAAGAGCCATCAATGACAACGCTACCAATGCCCTCATAAGCTAAATAAACGCACCTTTAGAACGCACTTTAGGTTCTACAAACAACTAAACAAGAAAGTAACATGCCTCACACATGGTATTATTATGGACCAACAATTATCTTGGGTGGCGCAGATAGCTGAAACTAGTCGTAAAATCTTTGCTGTAGCTTCTTCACTTAGAAGGTTACAATATTTTTATTTACCTATTACTACTAAAATTGCGCTTGTACAATCATTTTTACTCCCTATCCTCAACTACACAGACGCTTCATATCTAGATATAACCCAAGACCATCTAAATAAGTTAGAATGCTTGCAAAACTTCTGTATCAGGTTCATATTTAGTTCATACTGTTTCAGGCTTATCATATATGACCACATTTCTGAATTTCCGAAAAAGCTGAAGTCTGCGCCGTAATGCTCATATTTTATCCCTTCTCTATAGTATCCTCTTTGTTCCTACAACCCCTACCTATCTCAAAGAGCGATTTTATTTTTAAATCTTTCACACACCTTGTCTTTACGTTCGTCTAAAACCCTTCAACTTCAAACAACTGGTCGTAATTCCCGGTATTATGACAAATCGTTCACAGTTCAGGCTGTACGGCTATGGAATGCACTGCCCCTTGATATCAGAAGTGCTAAAACTCTGGCAATTTTCAAAAACATGGTTAAAAATCACTATCTATCAAGTATGTAACACTGCTATTATTTTAATCCTAGTAATTTTTTGTATGTATTAGTATATAATTATTAGTGTTTATGTATTGGAGTTTTAATAAGATAACAGAGTTAAAGGAACATATTTTGCACCACCGTCTACTATTTCTTATGGCAATGTCCATACAAAGGTTGTCTGGAAGAAATCGCTATAAGCAATAAGACCGCCCATTGTACTTTCCTAATATAAGAGTATACTTTGTAAGTAATATTTTTGTATATTTGGTTAAAGTGCAATAAAGAATATTTGTATTGTTTGCTACATACAAAAAACTCCTACTTGAAACTTAATATTGTGTTTCATAGCGATTACTTTACCCGCGCCACAAAATTGCAAGGATTTTTGAGGTACAAATTGTCGGCGCAACAAATGTTGCGAGTAAGTGTCACGCGCGTTTTGCTTTTGTTTATTTTTTAAAATCATTCTCAATGTTTAACCATAAAGTTTAATTCTTTAGCGTAATATTTTTTCTTTCTATGGCAACACTACACACGGACATGTTCTATCTGTGAACTTTAAAAAAATATATGATCAATGTTTATATTTTCATCTGTGTTTGGCAATGAAGTTATGTTTTGTGCTATAGTTTTTAGTGAATTAATAGGGTTAAACTCATGATTTTGATTCAAATTATACATGAATATGATCGTGAATGTGTCAGGAATACTGTAAATATGTGATTTAAGTTCTGACATCAAAATTTACATAAAAAAAATTGTCACGAATCGACAACTCTCGGTAAGCTAATTCTCATTGTTATGATCGGATATAATTTGCTTTATTTTGAATAGATTATACTTTTACATTGTAAAATATCACAGAAATAATGTCGTCAAGTAATTACACCCACTCAGAATATGATAAATACGCCATATATCATGTCAGGATCGATAAAAAATCATCAAGTGAATCGGTTCCTTCTAGGCAAGCGTGCTCCAACGTAGACCGCATCATCGCTTAACATCAGCCGTGATGGTAGTCAAACGCAAGCCTATTTACTTATAAAAAAATAAGTCATGTGACAGTTAAATTCGCTAGTACTCAAAATTCTAAATTTGTAATATTTTTTTGTATATATCTGATTTATAATTAGTCTTTGAAACCTAGTTTGGTTTATAGAATTTCACCATGTCTAAGTCTAGAAAATGGGCCCCTAAGTTGAAAAAAAAGACGTGTGGCACTCGGAAGCTGCCGCGGTAAAGCTATTGCATAGCTGTTTTTATCAACTTATGCAATTATAATTGTTTAACCAATGCCATCTAGAGGCGAGTTGCTGAACTAAAGAGACAAGCGTGATATTTCAAAAAGTAATTAATAGTTCTGCTATTCATCGATAGATGGAGTCGGAGTGGGGGGGAGTTAGGTTATTTTCGTTACGGAATTTCTGGATTCGGTCTCCACGCTCAAGGCCCGCGATAGAAGCTATGCAATAGCTTAAAAAAATCATTATTGTCCGAAATTTCAAAGTAGATCTTATTTTTTATGTAATTATTAATAACCTAAACATATGTTACTTGGTAAAAATAATATTTCTGTTCTAGACATTCAAAATATTTATAAAAATCAAATCAAAATCCTGTCTTGGTAAGCATTGTTTATTGATAAAACTAAATTTTAGTGGTCATATTGCAAGTTTTTTTTATGATAATATTTCTTCTATGAATTCAAATATTTGAATGTAATTAGTTAGATATGTGTTTTTACTATTTAATTACCATAAAAAACCTATAGGTATTACAGTAAAATTTTTAAATTACAAGTTTTTTCCACATCAATTCAGATTTTTACATCATCATCATCAGCAGTCCACTGCTGGACATAGGCCTCTCCAATTGCACGCCACGTTTTTGCCAGCCGTCTTGCGCAGATCGTCACTCCACCGTGCCTCAAGACGTCCTACACTACGTTTGCCGAGACGCGGTCTCCACTCTAGAACTCGTTTACCCCAACGGTTGTCGGTTCTACGGCTAATATGGCCAGCCCACTGCCACTTCAGCTTGCTGATCCGGTGGGCTATGTCGATGACCTTGGTTCTCTGACGGATCACTTCATTTCTGATGCGATCCCTCAGAGAAACACCGAGCATAGCCCTTTCCATAGCCCGCTGAGCGACCTTAAGCTTGTGGACCATTCGAGCCGTCAGTGTCCACGTTTCGGCTCCATATGTCATGACGGGTAGGACGCACTGATTGAAGACTTTCGTCTTCAGGCACTGTGGAATCGGCGAAGTAAAGACTCGACGTAGCTTCCCAAACGCTGCCCAGCCCAGCCGAATTCTTCGATTCACCTCGTTTTCAAAGTTGTTTTTTCCCAACTGCAATGTCTGCCCGAGGTACACATATTTTTGAACAACTTCGAGAACGGCGCCGTGTATCGCAATCGGTTCCGGTAGAACATGTTCGTTGAACATGACCTTGGTTTTGTCCAAGTTCATCCGTAGGCCGATGCGTATAGAAGAGTCAGCCAGGTCATTCAGCATCTGTTGCAAGTCCTGCAGCGTCTCTGCCACGATGACGATATCGTCAGCAAATCGCAAGTGAGAGATGTATTCGCCGTTGATATTAATGCCACGTCCTTTCCAGTTCAGCGTCTTGAACATATCCTCCATTGCATTTGAAAACAATTCGGGGAAATAACGGCCCCTTGTCTCACTCCTCTATGCAACGGTATGGGACTTGTTTGCTGATTCTGTACTTGGACGGACATGGTGGCGGTTTCGTAAAGACATCTCATCACTTGGATGTATCGCCAATCTATCTGGCAACGCTGCAGGGACTCCAGAACAGACCAGATTTCAAGCGAGTCAAAGGCCTTCTCATAGCCCACGAATGCTAGACACAGGGGCTGATTATACTCTTCGATCTTCTGTATAATCTGCCGCACTGTGTGAATGTGGTCTTTGGTGCCGTATCCGCTCCGAAACCCAGCCTGTTCCGGTGGTTGGAATTCGTCGAGTCTACGCGCAAGACGGTTCGTGATCACTCTTGAAAACAGCTTATAGACGTGATATGGGTCGATAGTTCTTCAGCAGGGTCTTATCTCCCTTTTTGAAGAACGGGACGACCACACTCCTATTCCATGCCTCTGGAGTTCTCCCTTCGAACAGGACAGCGTTAAAAAGCTTCTGGAGCTCCCTCAGTACGGGTTTACCTCCTGCTTTTAGTAGCTTTGTTGTAACGCCATCCTCTCCATGGGCTTTTCCATTTTTAAGCTGTCCAAGAGCGATCTCGATTTCGCCAATACTGACTTCTGGCAAGTCTTCAGTGAAATGGCGTGTTAACGTGGCTCTAGGATCATTTTCGGGATCAGGTCGAGATGCATGCGATGCGTAAAATCGGCCATAAAAGTCCTCCACTTCCGAAAGGACTGCCGGCTTTGCAGCAACGACTTCTCCACTAGCTGTGGTCAGCTTCGTCAGGTGGCTTCTTCCAAGAGATTGTACGAACACCTTTGACCCCCGATTCTGCTCGATCGAAAGAGTGTTGAAGCACCGGAGGTCGTGTCGTACGTTCTTGTTGATCTCTCGGTTTAGAGTCCGCTTTTCTGACGAAGTGATGGGTGGGTTTTCACGTCGTTCCTTCATTAGCCCCAAAGTCTCTTCTGAAAGCTTGGACTTCTTGCCCTTACGCTGCATGTAACAAAATCTCGTACCTTCTTCCCTGAGGACCCGAGTCACATTTTCGAGGTTCTGGTTTACGTCTGTGGTGGTTTCCACGGCAGCGAATTGTTTCTCCAGGTTTAGCTGGAATGTTTCAGATCCTGCCATGGTTTGGAGCAGTGTTGGTCGGAGCCTGGACTTCATCGGACGGACACGTTGCGCCTTGAAGTTGATATTCAGAGAGCCTCGGACAAGTCGGTGATCGCTACCGGTATTGAACCTGTTGATCACGGAGACATCTCTAAATATGAGCCTTATATCCGCCATGATGAAGTCAATCTCATTTTTAGTCCTAGTGTCGGGGCTTAGCCACGTCCACTTCCTTTGGGGCTGTTTCTTAAAGAAGGAGTTCATCAAGAAGAGCCCCTCCCGTTCGAGGAAGTTGATGAGCATTTGCCCCCTATGATTCCAAAGCCATGGCATCCTACTAGCGATTCGCTGAAATTCTGTACTCCCACTTTAGCGTTAAAGTCCCCCATGACAACGGTGTACTGGGTCTTTGTAGTGAAGTGGAGGGCCCTCGATATGTCATCGAACATATCCTCCATTTCATCGTCCGAGTGTGTCGAGGTCGGTGCGTACACTTGCACCACCTTGAGACTATACCTCTCGGTGAGCTTTACAATAAGGTACGCTACCCTGTTCGACACACTGGACACTTCCACAACGTTGTCAGAAAGGGACTTGTTTACCAGAAACCCAACGCCACCTTGGGATTGTTGGTCTCCCTCTCAGAAGTACATTAGGTGGCCCGATTCTAGGGTTAAGGTGTCCTCCCCCTCTCTTCGGACTTCACTCAACCCCAGTATGTGCCACCTAATTTTCCCAAGTTCGCAAGCCGTAGCGTGCGTCCGTTATACGTCGCTAGGGTCAGTTGTTTGTGGTGGCCTCCCGTAGCCCGGAGATTCTTAGCACCTCTCGCCCCGCCGTTACCATGGTCGCCACCATGACCAGGAATAGCGGGGCCGCCGGGAACTAGGGGCCGTGGCTTTTTGTTGTCCTGCATTGGAGGAATTTGCCCGTAATCGCCACGCTGGGCAGGCGGGTTGGCGATCGCAGGGCGTAGCTTCTCGCACCGGTGACGCTGCTGCCCGTCACCAGCCTGTTGCATTTAGCGACGCCTGTTGGGATGGGTATACCGCCATCGGTCGGTTGTCAGAGCCTCGTTCGTCGATCAGCAGGATGCACCGCGTGCAGGTGAGGTTGACTTGGGTCAAAAGATGTTGGCTCGCCCCTTACATCCCAGATTTTTTCGGCTACGTCAATTTTGTCCTCGTGTAACATAACATTTTACTAATACTCGTACATTTGGCATGAATGTTTATGTATCAGATTCCTTGGTTATTCAACTATCTCTGTCAAAAATTTCGTCTCTTAACTCGCTATAGGTATGGCACAAGAGCCATTTATTCCCAACTCGGCGTAAAATTTTGACGCGGGCGCAGGTCGTAACACGAGGGCGGCACAGGGCTCCTTAGGCAAGTTAGTCGATAGGGTATTTCTGGGGGATGTATTTTTAACACATAACATTGATTTATGTTATGTATTAACTACTTGTTTACCACTTATGAAGGAATGGGAGAATTCACAGTTTTAAGCGTTTTGCAGATTCCTTCATTAAATGGACTGCTAATGAGTGGAATGCTGTACCAGCTTCTTTATTACTTAACAACTGCAACAATACAATACAATACTAAAACTCTTTATTTGCACCAAAGTAAATACAACATAAGGAAACAACTTAAATAGTTTTATTAGTCTAAATAGCGGTGAAATTACTTTTATGAAATTGGTTAATGGCATGCTACAAAAATCTTCGCCAGATATTACTTTCGTGTCTACAGACATAGCGGTCTATTTCAAATGGTGGGTCACAAATGAAAATTTGGGCAGTGACCACTTGTTTATAGAGTTTCAACTAGAGCTGTCAGATGATCCGGTCTTCATAAAACGTCGTAACTATAAACAAGCTGATTGGAAACTCTATCAAGATGAATGCAGAAAAAGCTTTTCAAATCATAGACTCATGTTTAGTGAAGATGTACAATCAATGTACAACTTCTTCATTGAAAAATTAAATCACGCCGCCAACCACAGTATACCGTTTTTTAAAGTTAATGCAAATCCGTCAATGTCATTCAAACCTAAACCCTATTGGTGTCCCGATGTGTCACACGCCGTAGCTAAACGCCGCTTAGCACTTAAACACTTCCGAAAAAATCCTACACCAAATAATTTTGATAATCTTACCAAAAATATAGCAGACGCACAAAAGTCTATAAGACAAGCAGAGTCCGGTGGTTGGAAGAAATTTTGTGGAGAAATAGATGAAACAACAAGTTCTTCTGTAATGTGGAGAAAAATGAGATGGATCAAGGGGGTAAAGAAAAATAGTATTCGTGCTCCAGACGATAAAAAGGTAGAGTTACTGCGAGATTTAGCTCCGGATTTTGTAGAACCACCCACACCGGTTTTTAGTTCTCGAAACCCTCAGTTAGAAAGTGCTTTTTCTGTCCAGGAACTCTATAATTGCTTAAAGGAAAAAGACACTGCCCCAGGTGAGGATGCTATCACGTATAGCATGATCTATCACCTTCCCAAAGAAGGCAAAGTACTACTTCTCAAAATATTTAACTTGATATTTACCCATGCAGTAATACCAGAACAATGGCGTAAAATTAAGGTGATACCAATCCCCAAACCCAATACTGTTGATTCTACACCCAAATTTAGACCAATTTCATTAATTTCTTGCATATGTAAAATTTTTCACTCAATGATAAATAAAAGACTTGAATGGTTTGTTGAACGAAACAAAATACTACCTCAAACCACCTTTGGCTTTCGTAGGTGTCAGTCAAGTGTAGACTGCATAACAAGATTAGTATTACAAATACAAGCTGGTTTTGTTAAAAATATACCTACACTTGCATGCTTCCTAGATATAGACAGCGCATATAATAACATTCTGGTAGATCGACTGGTTGTAATGTTGGACAAATTGAGAGTCGGAACTAAAATATGTAAATACTTATTTGCGTTTCTAAGACTGAGATATCTGGAAATCAAAGAGGATAGTGAAGATCATGCTCTAACTAGATGGACAGGTAAAGGACTAGCGCAAGGAGATCCTATCTCGCCTTTGCTATTTAATATAATTACATCAAAAATTAGTCAATCATCTAATAACTTGCATACTCTACAATATGCTGATGATTTTGTCTTTTATGCTCAGAACCAAAATATTAATAATAGTGTAATAGATATCCAAGACTGTATACATGTAGTATCGCGTTTACTAAGTCAAATAGGGTTACAAGTGTCATTTTCAAAAACGCATGTGTGTCTATTTAGTAGAGGCCAGATTAAAAACCAAGTGACTATATCAATTGATGACAACACGATTCCAGTAACAAATTGTGTTAGATATCTAGGCGTTTGGTTGGACAGGTCACTAAAATGGAATATACATATAAACAAAGTCCACATGAAATGTTTGAAGTTACTTAATATTTTAAAAATTTTGGCAGGGTCGTCCTGGGGAGTCCACCCAAAACACCTTCGAAGACTTTATATCTCCTTAATTAGAAGTAGGATAGATTACTCAAGTTTTATGTATGACAATGCAGCAAAAATTCACTTATTAAAGCTAGATAGAGGGCAAAATGCAGCATTGCGTGTAGTAGGAGGATATATAAAAACCACTCCAGTTCATGTGATGGAGCATGAGCTCTGCATACCACCACTGCACATGCGAAGAAAATACCTTGCTACCAGATATTGCTTGAGGTCGCTATCCTGGTCAAATAACGTAAGAACAGATATGCTAAAAAGCCTCTCTGATATAAATTTATCAACATATTTTAGGAAAAAGAAATCTTTACTTATGTCTGTGTATGAGGAAACCAAAAGAGATAAAATCAACACCAGTCATACATTACCTATTTTTAATTTGAAAACGTGGGTCTCTAATATAGATATATCTTTCATTCATACAAATATTGATAATATAGTAAAACCGAAATACACATATGATAACAGTATTTTAAAGTATAATACACTTCATATGTTAGGCAACAAGTACAATGGTTGGGTTAAAATTTATACAGATGGATCTCAAATGGAAGACGGTCGCGGGGCGGCCTACTACGATCCCAGTCACAATGTGAGAGAAAGCTTTAGATTAAATGATTCTAAATATTCAATAATGTTTGTAGAACTTTTTGCAATCTCGGAGGCGCTGTCCTATATTACTAGTTCAGGACTCAAAAAGGTAGTTATTTTGTCTGACAGCAAAAGTGCCTTACAGCATATAGCTCGATGCGCTTCTGGACACAGAGGTGCATCGATAGCATATAATATATTAAGTAAAATTCTTGGTCTGATGGATGGGGGAGCGACTCTGGGATTGCAATGGGTTCCTTCACATGTCGGCATTCATGGAAATGAGGAGGCAGACAAACTAGCTAGGGATGCAAGAGTAAGTGGTACAGAGGTTCACCTAAAACGCGAATATACGGAAGTACTTACCCATTACAAAAACAAAATTAAATTGCAGTGGAAGGAGTATTTTGATGTTATCTCTCGAGAGAAAGGGATATGGTATAGAACTCTACAAAGTGAGCCTCCTCATATTCCATGGTGCACCCACGTGAAGTTAAGTAGAAAACTAGTAGTAATTGGTCACAGGTTGCGTTCTGGACACATGCCATTAAATGGATTCAAGCACCTAATGAACAAAGCTAGGAGCCCTAATTGCAACACATGTGGTGTGTACGAAGATGTGTACCATCTTCTGATAGAGTGTGTCCAGAGTGCATCTATAAGAGATGACCTATTTAAGGTCCTTGACGTTAACCGCCTTGATGTGGGCCTGATTCAGAGCATTTTAGCTGCGCCAACATCTAATGCAGCTAGGATGCTCTATCAGTCCACATATGAGATGCTCAAGGATAAAGTGTAAATATGTGTACAAATTTTTTGAGTAAACTATGGGACTGACATAGTCGGTACACGACTCAAAGTCCCTAAATAAAAAAAAAAAGAATAAAAAAAAAAAAAAAACTTAAATAGTAAGCACAAAAGGGCGGTCTTATCGCTAAAAGCAATCTCTTCCAGACAACCGTTGGATGTATAGCGATTACATGATTGACATGGACGGTGGTGCAACATTACGAAGAAATATATTATTACCTAGTATTACATGAAACAGATGTAACACTAGATAATACTAGATAAAAGGGTAAAATTCAAATAAATAAAAATACACTTAAATATAACAATACTTACACTTACCTACACGTAATAATAATATAATACATATATTATACTATAAACTTACATAAACATATATACTTAAACATAACATAATATCAATCAATGAATGATGTCAGGAATTAACATTTAAATATTAAACAAGTTAAATATTACCATTATATTTACAATATACATCATTAGAATCATTACAAGAAACGTTTAGTTATTACTATATATAGTCAAAAATTACAAGTTTACAGTTATAGTCCACTATAAATTAAACATTATATGAAATTAATAAATATTAACATCATGTCATAAAAACACATTTAATTTGATTTTGTCAAAGTCCCTCACAATCAATGCCCTCTCGCCCAAACGTGCCTATCAGGCTAGCGGCATTCCCGCGTTGTATGGCCAAGGAAACGTTCTGCACAAGATAATGGCCCGACTGAGGATCACGCGTTCTCTCCTTCAGGCGCCGCCCGAGTTCTTTAACAAATCTCTTGGCCTCCAGGCCCCACGGCCCAGCCGTCTCCACAGCAAACGGCACGAATTCGTAGGCTGACTCCGAGGCAGCGTACTTAAGGTGCTTTCCCCTGGCTGCCGCTTCTGCACCCGCGCCAGCCTCCCGCTGAGTGGCTTGGAGGTGGCAAGAAGCAAATGTGCTGACGCAGGTGGCATCCCAGATGAGGCTGCGACCTCTCCGCCACGGAATCAGCGTGAGTCCATCTGGCCGTTTGCCATCCAAACGCGACAGGCCGGGGGGCTCGAGCACACAAGGGACATCCGCTAAAACGAGCGCTCTCCTGATCACCTCGTTGATGGCATGATGCCGTGGTCTACGCCCTACACACCGGGTACAACTGAGACTGTGGTAACCATTCGTGTCTACGATCGCACCGCACACGCAGACGTGGGGTTCGCACACTGAGCAACCGAGTCGGAATCCCGCAGCCACCCTAAGGGAGTCATCGTCTAGCAGCGTGCCCAAATGAGGTGATGGTAGGGCATGCAGCCAGGCACTGGACTCCGGCTTAGAGACAGCGTGGAGACGAGCCAACTCGAAACCTGTGGCTTCATTACGCAGCTGGGCGAGGATGTGGGTCCCGGAAATGTCGTCCCAATTCCTCTGATACGCGGGTTTTGTAGGCAGCTCAGCTCCTGGGTACAGCTGGAACCAAACATTGTGAGCCTCCGTAGCGAAAGGTATCTGGATCGTGTCACTGAAACTTGGCAACATTCTCATTAATAGATCCGCGACACCAAACGAGGAGGCGAGGAAAGCAGAGGGGCCAGTCTCTTGCAAACGACGTACCCCAAGACCGCCATACCGTATAGGCAGACTGGCCTGGCGCCACTGTGTTTCGTGGAGGCTAACGTTTAACGTTTCCTCTACTATATACTTAAGCATGTTGTCGAACCGTTGGACCTCTTCTGGGTGTTTCCAAGTCGGGGCCGTCCGGATAAGATATGACAGTCTAGGCATCGCGAAACAAGCTCTCGGAAGAGTCAGGGAAACATGTGCCGGAAGGTTCTGAAAATGGTCTTTAAGCGAGGCCAAGGACTCTGTTTTTGCCGCCAAGCTGTTTTGAATGCCTTCCTGGAAAATGGGGCCTCCTAGGAGGCAAAGAGACTCTCGGTCCATGATTAAACAAGTTAAATTAACATTTAACAAGTGTCTTACTAGAATAGGTATCTCGTGTAGGGCAAGCATGCTCGACCTTGGGCCACATCTTTGATCCATCATGGAAGATATTGTCAAATGTATGCCCATTCACCAATAAAAAAGCTTTCAAATTACAATATCCAATGGTTTCTTGGGGTATCTTCTGTGTAGTGTTTCTTTTTCCCGCACACAGTGGTAGTCATTGTGATAAATCAAAATTCATAAGTACATCTGTGATGCCAAAACTGAACCAAAAACTTAGAAATTGTAACTCAATGGACGTTAATGGAAAGTTAAGCCAAGTTTATATCCAAACATTCTATTTTCAGGCTCACATCAAACAATGCATTTGTTTCCAAATCCAGAAAAAGATGGAAACCGCTTCAATCAATGGGTTCAGTCAATAGGAGGTGACATCATTGGTTTAGAGAATGAGGACATATATAAACATCGTAGTGTATGCCATGCACACTTTATAGAAAAGTTTTGTTGCCGCTACAACAGATTAAGCAACATTGCAGTGCCAACATTAAATTTGCCAGGTTAGTAAAGTAAACGGAAAGTTCTAATTATTTTGTAAAGATTAAATATGTATTTTGACAATAACATAATCACAGTCAATAAATGACGCTTTATTTATACTTCATCATCTCAGCCGTAGGACGTCCACTGCTGAACATAGACAGATCGTCTGTCCACCGTGTCGCTTGCCGGTCCGTGGTCTGCATCCAGAACCTACCGGCCTCATCGGCCATCTGTTCTGCGTACTATGTGCCCTGCCCACTGCCACTTTAACTGGCTAATCTTCTGGGCTATGTCGGTGACTTTCGTTCTTCTACGGATCTCCTCATTTCTGATTCGATCACGTAGAGAAACCCCGAGCATAGCCCTCTCCATAGCTTGTTGTGCGACTTTGAGCTTATATATGAGGCCCATAGTAAGATACTATGTTTCAGTGCCATAAGTCATGACTGGTAACACACATTGGTTGAAGACTCTTGTCTTGAGGCACTGAGGTATTTTAGACGAGAAGACTTCGCGAAATTTTCGGTATTTATACTTACTTGCATACAAATCTATTATGTGTTTCAGGAACTTTGTCTCTTCCCAAATTTACATTTGAAGAAAGGAAGCCAATTAGACAAATCCAAAATAATTCAACACCACCTTCAGTGTCATCAGCTGCACCAACAACCTCAGCATTTTCAGCTGGTTCATCAACCTTGGAATTGTCAGCTGGTTCATCAACCTTGGAATTGTTAGCTGCGCCATCAACCTTGGCATTGTCAGCTGCGCCTTTAATCTTGACAATATCAATTGCACCATCAATGTTATCACTCACAGCAGGTAAATCTTAGGACATACTGTTTTGAAGCCCCAATTAACCCCCTTAGATCGTCCCTTTTGTTAATATCTTATATTAGTATAATTTTCTAAACTATTAAATATGCTTGTAAAATTATAGGACATCCAGATTCTCCATACAATCTTTAACATCCCATTTAAACCAGTTTACTGGTTTAATTAGGGTGATTAAAAATAAAATATAAACCGGCCAAGTGAGAGTCGGACTCGCACACAAAGGGTTCCATACCATTATATACATAATAATAAATATTTCAAGTTTCTACCTGTTATCTATACTTATAGTTAATCTGTAGAAGTGAAAATTCTGTACATTGCAAATAATAATAAATGACAGGGGGTGATACTAGACCGACACCGAACCCAGAAATGTGATTAAAAACATTTTTGTCTCTCTGTCTGTTTGTTCAGGCATCACGCAAAAACTACCGGTTCATTTACGATTAAACTTGGTATAATTATTCTTTAAGATCCTAGGCACCACACCGGGTACTTTTTATCCCGGAAAAGTATATACAAAAAAAACCTCATTTTGCGGTTTGATCCCTAGACCCAATTACTGTAGGTACCAAACGCAAATAGTAAGTTTGTCGTAGGTTACGTCACCCGCAGTGGAGTTAAATGGCTACTTGAAAAGCAATCTCAGCCAAACTCAGGCTAAGGTCACAGAATAAAAGATATTAATATAAAACGCAGAACGCTATTATTTTACATGTCGCTTTCGTTGGTTGTAGACTGTTTACCTACTCGTAATAATAAAAATAAATTGTTTGAGTGTATTGGAATAATTTAATTTATTGCATGGCTAGCAAATATATAATGCTTCTTTGTGACTATAAAACGTTTAAAAATATATCTTTGTATATCTAAAACACTATATTTAAAATGTTCATAAAGTTAACGTCATTGGTCGCTCATCACCGTTTTTTAATATCTACCGTGAAAGGGAACGGTTTATTTCCAAGTTTCGTGGCGTAGAATATAACTGCCCTCGCCCCGCATTCGCCCATCAGATTTATTTTACATACAAACACACAGATACCTAACAGTAATTAATAATACCATTATAAGTAATACAACATAAACACAGGCTCTACGTATATTGTGATGTCAAACAGGCCATAATGCTGCCCCACATTAGTAAACATGGGGCAACGCTGGTTTTCTGAGCTGAACTGAGCCAAGGACAGGGTGACTTCACGGGCGTATCCACGACTATACCAATATAAGAGGACAAAAAACTAACAACTAATATAAACATGTAGGTAATAATAATAAAATAAACAAAATAAAAACTATATAATATCTAAAATGTAGTATTTAAGATTGTTTGTGTAAGTTTAAGATGGTTGTATAAGTGAGAGTAGAGTACTGGCTATTTTAGACTTAAATACAGGTACTATACTCTTCTTGGCTATGGTTATTAGAGTTATTAGAAGTAGTTGTGACACACGCAACAGGTGGACCCTGATGATGAATCAGTACATGAACTACCTCTGCGATTCTATTTCGAGCGTACTAATAATCCACTGAGATAAGGTTAGATATTTATCTTATGCACTTTTGTGTTGACAAAAGTACCCTTTTAAGGGTAAAACTAAAGGTAACTAAAGGTGTTCAATGAGTTGAGAGCACGAATTGGTGGGGTAAATCATTCCAGTACCGAGTTGCTGCAAATCTAAAAGAACCACGGAATGCAATAGATTTGTGTCTCGGCGTAACAAACACGTGAGTACATATCCTCCTAGAATAGTGGGAATTTCTCGCGCCCATTTAAGCTTATTATAAAGATAAGGAGGTGTTTTATTAGAAATTATTCCAAAAAGAAGGGTCGCGAGGTGGAGGTTTCTGCGCGCTTTCATTTTTAATAGGTTTGAAGAATTCAAAAAGGGATAGGAAGGGAAGATATTCGTGATGGATTTCGATCTGGTGAGTCTTGAATCAGATTCACTTATTTATGTCATTTTAACCGTCATTCGCATTTTTAACCATAACTTGCTAGTTGAGGTGATTCCTTGATAATTTACATGTTAATAAGGTTACGTTCATAAGTATTATCACCTGAATAGTATTTTCATCCCAGTGTTCGTTTTTAACGTGTTCGACATGTTTTGTCTAAATGTACTCGTATCATTAATGGTAACGTCATTTTCAGCAAAAACAATGACACATGCTGCGAACAATGATCACGTGTTAAGACGACAATGACAGTTGTTGAGAACAATGATTTCGTGCGTTTCGATTGAAGCTGGTCACAGTTGATTGGAAATCACTATTAGTGAATTAGTTAAAAAAAGACGTGTGACACACGGAGACTGCCGCGGTAAAGCTATTGCATAGCTGTTTTTATCAACTTATGCAATTATAATTATTTAACCAATGCCATCTAGAGGCGAGTTGCTGAACTAAAGAGACAAGCGTGATATTTCAAAAAGTCATTAAAAGTTCTGCTATTCATCGATAAATGGAGTCGGAGTGGGGGTGTTAGGTTATTTTCGTTACGGAATTTCTGGATTCGGTCTCCACGCTCAAGGCCCGCGATAGAAGCTATGCAATAGCTTAAAAAGTTTACAAGCAATAAAAGATGCGAATTATATTTTCTACGATAACGGTCTCAATTACTTTTGCCCTAAATTACATAGTTTCCGAGATATCGGCCAAAATCTTTTTGTTAAGATGGCGTTTGAAGCTACATCTGGATCTGTCAGCATTTTGTAATTTGATGTTCAGTAGGTGACCTTAACCCTATGAAATAAAACTGGAACGGGAATTTAGTGCGAGGTTGACCAAAAAAGTCGGATTTTTTTACTGGCCGATAATTTAATAATAAATAAGGAATTGTTTGGGTATAGTCATATTGACAGAAGGTCAATCAAGATCAAAAAAAAGGTCAGGAAAGTCGAATCTACGATATACTGAAAAAATACCTAAACTTTTATTTAATTATTATTCTTCTCAGTTGTTGCCTTCAGCGTTTTACGTATTTTCGTTACGGAATTTCTGGATTCGGTCTCCACGCTCAAGGCCCGCGATAGAAGCTATGCAATAGCTTAAAACTGACTCACGCAAGTTTCCGTTAATTATAACAATCTGTGCTGACATCAAACCTGCTACTGCTACTGCCCTGCCCAGAGTTATGAATATTCAGATTAAGACTCAAGTTTTGATACCAAAATCAACATAAAATATTCTGACTTAACTGGTAGGTAGTCGATTTCAAAGTTGAATAGGTACCGTGCCCATTCACCCCATTTGTTGCCGTGTGGCAACACTTAGGTTAAGGTGTCAAAATATTTCTCCGTATTTAGAAATTATTAAATTATTATTTTCTAGTATTCAGTGCCAATTAAAATCAGTGTAAACATCTTATTAGTGCTTATATGAGGTGTACGAGTGTGGGAAACATACTACGAGAAGTTTTTCGTCGAGCACAAAGTTGTGCTGTCAACTGACGGCTAAGCAACGGGTGGATTCAAAACTGACGACTTGGATCGGATGTTCATCACAAATCCCGGGGAGTATTGTGTTCAATTAACATTCTTAATGCACCTACTCAACACTCATTCTAGCCCTATACACGCCTCACTCCGGTGAGCATCGTCCAATCCACATTCTGGCACCGTTGCTTCTCTTTTTGCTTGACATAACTGTGGAAGCAAAATTGACGATAAAACTCTTGCCTCAGACATGCTTTTAACAACTACACATCGCACTACACATCATACAATTAGGTACAAGCAGCTTATATTGCTGTGTCAGATCTCAAATTGTGCTCACTATAATCTGATATAAAGATAGAAAAAACTGTAATTGTACTATCATAGTATATTGCTAAATTGTGTAACTACCAGAATTAAACTGATAGCCTAATATGTTTGTATGTAACTTATGATAGTATTATTTTGATTTTTACAAACTGCAAATCTTTATAATTACTGCAGTCTGTAGGTAGTCAGTAGGTAACAGGTACAACTATATTTCCAATTATTTTTATCTACTTTTTTTATTTTACTTTTACTTTTGTCTATGCTATTTCCCTTTTAAGTCTGGTATTCTAAAACCTGTCTCACTTTTACTTGTAATTTCCTATTTTTAATTTTCTACTTTAACCTGTTCCACAGTATTAACCAATGTATAAACAGTAATACTTTTTAATTGTTTTATTTAAAGCTTTGGTGGGCATTCTTTTTGTTGTTTGACTTGGCTATGAGACTGACTTGTGTATGAAAACCTGTAATACAAACTTTATTTGAATAGTTGTTTAGCGGTTTCACTTGTGGTTTCAGGAGCTGACTGATCAGTTGACACCAAAATGCCTATTATGACCCGCAAGACATCGGCGAGGGAAATGGAGGAAAAACTGAGTGCTGCCCTAAAACAACTAAAAGTCTATAAAGACCTTAGTGAACAACTACTACAAGAAAGAGAAGACAGTGAAATCGAAGTGCAAAAGATCATCACAAAAAACACTGAACTAAAAGGTGAATTGGCTGAACTACATTCTAAATACTTGGACTCACAAGATCAATGCGAACAACTCCAAAATTTTGTAATATCCTTCAAGGAGTGTGGTGAGACTCATGAACAAGCCTTAAGTCGTATAATCAACCTAGAATTTGAATTAAATAAGGCCCATAAGGTAATATCACAGCTACACACAGATAAGTGTAATGAACAGACCACCAGCACCTTGAACCTTTTTGATGAGCTAGCCGGAAACAAGTTGGAGTGCTCTTCAGATATTGTAACCATTGATCTTACCGGAGATAAATCTGTTTGTAAAAGCCCACTTTTTAAAAGCCGAAATAAAATAAAGAAATATATTAAAGTTAAGAAAACTATCAAAAGATGTCAAAAGTTATTAAAAAAACAAAGCTATTTTGTCAAAAATGTTCAATTAATTAAAGAAAAGTTGTTACTAGAGGAAAGAATTCAGAATTGTTTGGAAGAATTGGAAATAACTCGACAGTTATATGATAATGACACACTGGAACTCCGCTCTGAGCTGCTCCATAAAGAAAAGATCTTGCAGGACATATTTACTAGCTACAAGACAGCTCAAGTTCAACTAAGTGAGCATTACAAGACTGCAATTGAACTAACGGACCTGGTGGCTTTGAACGTAGAGTGTGTGGAGGCTCTTGAGAATAGTCACTCGAGTTGCCACATTCAACCACAACCAGACTGTACTAGCGCCCTCTCAACATCTCTGTCAAATCAAAACAGACCAACATTGATCACAGACACGGTCCCAGGCGGAGAGCAGTATGTCAGCTCTAATCCAGTTCAACCGCATAAAATCATGGTATTTTCAGACAAAATAGGTGTAGGCTTTGGTTCATTATTAAGTAACTCAGTGCAGTGTGCTGTGGAGAACTATTGTATGCCGGGAGCAACCTATGCTCAGATTGAAAAAACAATATTAAACTCAAAAATAGATAATAAATCAATAGTTGTTATCTTCTTAGGTCATAGTTTAGGTATTGATAGAAAAGAGGTTATTACTAGAATAACCACTTTGTTAGAACTTAAGGCATGTAAAATAATGTTATGTGCCTTCCCTTATTCAGATTTATTGTCTGAAAAAGAGAACTTGCACATATACTCACTCAACACATTAATGTATAACTTGACATGTCGTCATAGTGACAAACTTTTATTTTTTGATTGCAATAAGTTTATTTGTAATTTTAAGTTGACATGGGACAGCATGTACTGTCCTAAAAAATCCAGACAGCTAATTGCTACTTTGGTAGCTTTCAATATTGAGGCAGTTATAGGAAATATAACAAAGAGTATTGACAATGTTGTAGTTTTTAGTACATGTACTAATAATAGTAATAATGTAGTTATTAATTGTTTAAACTTTTAAACAAGACAACAGAGAAGTGTGCTGACATCTTATCGCTATTTTATCAAAATATTAACCGCTTCTCTGGCAAAATATTAGACATTGAACTTTTATTAGATAAACATAGATTTGATGTATTAGGCTTTACAGAAACGTGGCTAAAACCAGATAAAATGTTATTTAATGTTACACATTTTGAGGTAGCCAGTGCGTTCAACAGAATATCTGCTGAAGGGGGAGGGTGTATTATTCTTTGTAAAAGAAACATAAAATTTAAGGAACGGTCTGACATAGTAGGTTTTTCTGTTGAACGTGTCTGCGAAATTGCTTGTGCAGAACTGGAAAGTCATATATTATTGTGTGTATATCGGCCACCAGCATCTAATTTCTGTAATTTTATGTCCATAATGGAATGTGTACTCAAGAGACTAACTAAAAGCAATAAATCAATCATTGTATGCGGTGACTTCAATATTGATATTTTGGTAGATTCAACTGATAAAACTAATCTTATCTCTTTGTTTAAATCTTTTAATTTGAATTTTTTGTTCAGTGAGCCAACTAGAGTAACTGACTCTTCATCCACCTGCATTGATAATATTTTTTCAAACTGTAAGACTACAGAAAAATCAGTAATGGTGGGAGTTAGATCAGACCACAATGGCCTCGCTATCAAATTCGAAATCGGGAGAACTAAGAAAAATACCATTATCGAACATAGGCCGCTAACAAAAGGTAAACTAGAAAAGCTTAAACAAAATATAGAGTTGAAACTTAGTCTGGTGGAATTCACTTCTGAAGATCCACATGACATTTATAGTACATTATTTTCATTAGTAAGTACAGAATTTAATGAAATCTGTCCGAAGAAAAAACTGCAGCTCAACGGTAGGTTACAATTTGGTGACTGGTCAACTAGAGGTATTCGAAAAAGTAGAGACATAATGTTTGAGTTATATCACAAAAAATCTTTAACTTCTAGTAAAGATTTTCATGATTATGTAAGAAATTACTCAAAAGTTTTTAAGTCAGTATGCAAACGCGCAAAAGCTTTGTTTATAAGGGATAAAATTCGAAAATCTAATGACAAAATTAAAACAGTTTGGAAAACTATTAATACAGAGACCGGCAAAAGTAAATCTTTTAATTCAGAATATGTGCTAGAAATAGATAACCAAAAAGTTTCAGACCCAAGTCATGTTGCGAATTCATTTGAAAATTTCTTTTCCAATATACCACTAGAAGTCACCAAATCTCTTGATTCTTGCCCTTGTGTTGCAGTGGGCTTTCTGAAAGACAACTTCCCGCTCCAAATTCCTGAGTTTAGGTTCCGACATATATCTACTTTTGAAATAATAAAAACATTTAAAAGTTTAAACGTTAAAGCAACAGAGGATTTATGGGGATTATCCGTAAAAATGCTAGAGTCAATAATAGAAGTTATAGCGCCACATTTGATGATCATATTTAATTTATGTATTGATAGAGGTACATTTCCTGACCTAATGAAAATGAGTAAAATCACCCCTATTTTCAAATCAGGTAGTAAGGCCGACCCCTCAAAATATAGACCGGTCTCTGTGCTTCCGGCTTTGAGCAAAATATTCGAAAAGATAATGCTTCAACAACTCTTGTCTCATTTTAATGAACATAGGATTTTACACGAAAATCAGTTCGGTTTCACGAAAAGCAGATCAACAACAGATGCAGGAGTCCAGTTAGTCAAGCATGTGCTGGAGGCTTGGGAGAGCTCACAGGATGCCATTGGCGTATTTTGTGATCTCTCCAAAGCTTTCGACTGTGTAGAGCACCGCACTCTAATTTATAAGCTACACCACTATGGAATTCGTGGAGCTGCTCTGAATCTTGTAGAATCATACTTATCTGATAGGCAGCAAAAAGTTGGCATTAATGGCGTGACATCTTCTGGATCTTTGGTTAGAATGGGGGTTCCACAGGGGTCGATCTTGGGTCCGTTCTTATTCTTAGCATATATCAATGACTTACCACATATGGTTGAGGGCCTTGCTGACATAGTTCTTTTTGCGGATGATACTTCTCTGATTTTTAAAGTAGATAGGAAAGATAGAGAACTAGTTCAAGTCAACAACGCGTTAACTATTGTTTCAAATTGGTTCGTCGCAAACAACCTGCTTCTCAACGCAAAGAAAACGAAATGTTTAAAATTTTCCATGCCTAATGTAAGACATATAGAGCCAAACGTATTACTCGACGGAAATAAATTGAAAATTGACAAGGCAATAGTCTTTCTAGGTATTAGCATAGACTCTAAATTACAATGGGGTCCTCATATTGATGCACTATCTGGAAGACTGAGCTCAGCTGCATATGCGGTTCATAAAATAAGGCAATTGACAGATATAGCTACTGCTCGACTGGTCTACTTTGCTTACTTCCACAGCATAATGTCATATGGTATCCTGCTGTGGGGGTCAGCGGCGGACATAGAGACAGTTTTTATATTGCAAAAGCGGGCAGTTCGAGCCATCTACGAAATGGGTCCCCGCGAATCCTTAAGACAAATGTTCAAAGAAATTAATATATTAACTCTTCCATCTTTGTATATCCTAGAAAATATAATGTACGTTCGTAAAAATATAAAGAAGTTTAGAATAAATAGTGATATGCATAATATTAATACTAGAAATAAGGATAGGATAGCTGTATCTAAATTTAGACTCACGAAAACTAAAAATAAGTCCTTCTTAGGCAATTGTGTACGTTTCTATAATAAAATCCCGAAAGACATTACTGAGCTCACTGAAGGGAAATTCAAGTTACGTGTCAAAAATATACTAATGAAAAAAGCCTATTATAAATTGAGTCACTACTTAGAAGACAAAGATGCCTGGAAGCTTTCCACTTCTGCCTAATAGCCAACTATTGAATAAATTTGTTATTTTAATACTACTCATATGTAACCTCAATGTACAAAGACTTGAAAAAATAATGGCCCACGAGTTTCTTGCTGCTTCTTCTCGGCGGTGGTTCTTTTCCGAAGACAGCGGTAGAATCATTTAAAAATTTTTGACGTTCATAAGAGTGTCTATGATGCCTAAACTGAATAAATAATTTTTGAATTTGAATTTGAATTTGAATTTGACGGTATATGTCATAGATAACAGACCACTGCAGTGGTCTACATTCTATGTGTGATTTGAGTCACTATATTGTACAGCCAGTATTTTGCAGCCAAACAATGTACGTTCCGTATTGTACGCCCCGTATTGAACAGCCCATCATTTCGGAGGCCTGTACATTGTCACCCCGTACCGTTTTTGCTCAAGCTGGATTGTACGACCCGTATTGCACAGTCAAATATTCCGAGGCCATGTACACGGAATACGGGCTGTACAATACGTGTTATGCAATACTTGGCTTGTCTGTGTAATACATTCCAGTTTCCAGTGGTCGTACATTACTGCCTCCCTGTGATTCTATGGTGGTCTGTGTCTTAGTGCGTTCGAATAGAACCCTTGTCAGCGTTTTTAGCGAAAATAACGCTAAATACGCTCACAAGGGGCGTTCGAATTGGGAATCTGTGGGTAAAAATGTCGTTCATGTCTCTTTTTGTTCAGCGTTCGGAAACCTAAAAAAGAGGAATTTTCGACCCACTCCGGAGCATGATCGTTTGTGATTGTTTTTGACAGCATAATCATGTGGTTTTAGGTCTTATGCTCAGTTGAGCGTTCGAATAGGGTGTGGGCAAAGGTGGCAAAAATAACGTTTTTGAGCTTTACGAACGCTTTAACAAAAGAGCCATCAATGACAACGCTACCAATGCCATACAAGCTAAACGAACACCTTCTGAAGTCTTTGTGGTGAAAACAGTGGGCAGAAACTACAGTCCGGCAAGTATAACTTGGCGCGGCTGTGCGCCACTGTGTTCAATGTCAGTGTTGCCACTGCACAGAAGATGACGCGAAAATTGGGAAAATAATTAAATTTAGTTCAATGATTTACGGATTTACTTGAGGAGTATTATGATAACAGACCGAGAGCCCATGGATGCCAAACCTTCGTCATTTTATTATTAGTAGTATTTATTTAATTTACTTGCCTGTCTTTGTATTAACAGAAATATTAAAACATAGATGAATGAGGCTGATATGTTTTTAACTAAGTTAGAATTAGAGGTGAGTGTGTTGGGGTTCGACCAAAATATAACAGTTTTTGTTAGTACATTATTTATTACAAGAATATGTGTGATCTAATAAATGATCTTCTAGATCTTCCCAGTACGACGCAGAACTGTCAGATGAGGTATCACTGTCGCTAGCAAGACATATATTAAAACTTTCTAAGTTGACATCATCATTGTGATATTCATCTTCTAACCGCTCAACGTGATCGCAATGCGTTTTCCATGTAGCAGCCGTTATAGTCTGAAAAGCATCTTATGCCAGACCCAATATTTCCGATTTCGATCGACCCACATTATATTCTGCCACCTTGCGCTTTACCGACGCCCAAACTAGCTCTATCGGGTTCAGGTCGCAATGATAGGTAATCTCACAACTTGGTGCCCATGCTGTTTCAACAGTTTGTCTGCTTCAAACACATCAGGTTTTTTGTGCATTTTAATAAGATTTCTTCATGGTATCTAAATAAGACAGCCCGTTACTTCTGATCCATTCTTGCATAACCTTCTTTTGGCTTGACATGGTTGGTGGCTTATTTAATTTCACACAATGGTATGGCGCGTTGTCCAGACGACGATGGATTGCCATGGTAAATTGGGGATTAATTTTTCAACTAGCCATTTTTTGAAATTTGTGGCATTCATCTCATCGTGGTAATCTCCGCTTTTGTTGTTTGATTTAAAAATCAACAATGCGTTCGGCACAAATCCTTGTTCACTTCCAGCGTGTACAATAATCCATCGCTGTCCTAAAGATATTTCTTTAATACTGCCAGCAACTTCTTCAGATTGCCAGCATTTATTGACACCATATGACGAGTGAATGTAAGTCTCATCTAGGTATACAACTGGACGTCGATTTGCACTCTCTCGATTTGCTTTCAAAATTCTCAAGTAACGAGACCTCCATGCTGCTATGTCATATCTTTCCATGAGAACTTTTCGTTTTGATTGGCATTTCCGGAATTTAAACCCCAACCTGAAATATTGAGTAGATTTGTTACAATCACATTATTTAAGTTATATCTATAAGTAAATAGGCTATGGTTAGTCAAATGCACACTTTCTAAGACCACGTCATTGCTAATCTTATTATTTATTTATACTTATCTATACATCTCTAGTCTAGGAGTCCAATAAAGATATTTAGGTAGTTAAAAAATAAAAACTTTCGTCAAAGCAATGAAAAATTTGAAACCACCATGAAGTGTAACGTCAAAATTAAAAATAGTCACCTTAATATAATTTTTCTCAAAGTTTCACGGCTACCATCAAATTGAATATCATTTCTTAGTTCCACCAATGCTTCGGTAATGTCGGAATTTCTTTTTATACGGTATAAAATTGATGTATCTTTCTCCGAACTACACCCAAATCAAAGTCATCCAAATTACATTTGGTTTCCAGTCATTTTCTTTTTTTTCCTGCTGTAACAATTTTTGACGAGGTAGCTTCCGCTTGTTTCCCTTCTGCAACAATTCTTTGAACAGAACGTTCAGAAACACCTGAAACAAAATATGTATAAATGTAACTATGAAATTAGAGTAGGTAGGTAAATTTATAAAGTTTGCATAGCATTATAATTATAATTCATCATTACCTATACACAACCACATATTAGACATAAACATTTCGTTATACCCACAGCTAATATTTACGTGTAATGTTGACAACACTCACCAGTCATTGCCGCCACCCTTGCTTTTACGGATTTTAATGGTATAATCGGTTCGTTCTTTTCACATTCTTGTGTACAAAACGAATGTACTTTTATAACTGCTTCTTTTGTACCACTTTTTATCACTTTAGGCATGATGATAGCACAGTAGTTAACAAAATATTCGCAACGATGTTTACTAGAGTCTGGCTAATGAAAGTTGATACTGAAAAAGCGCGGCAAATTTAAAAAATATCAGCATGGCAGCCCTAAAGTAAAAAGGAAAGTTGGAACAACTCACTTTGATACTTTGACATTCATTTTTATTTTACTAGTACTTAGATGCTTGCAATTTTGTCCGCGTTATGACGAGATTAAAAGTAGCTTATTTAAATTATGTTAACTTTGTATGTTAAAACAATTCCGTTACAATATAAAACAGAGTAATACTTTTTATAACCGCAAAAACTAAATATGTGTGTGATTTAAAAATGTCCTCTAGTTTTTAGTGACTGGGAACATTGGTATAAATTCTTTGTTACACTCAGATTGCAACGATCGCCATACATTTTTTTTTTGATACGTACGTAATATTGATACTCATGATAGTGTTTGATAGCCTGTTTGTTCCTTTAATACGTCACAATGGAGTGACGTATCCGTGTGATGTTTGGTATGGAGTTAATAAAGAGTTAACAAGACCGTTAAACTACTTTAAACTACAAGTGATAAGTAGTAGGAACTTATAAAACGGTTTGGCAACACTAAAAATGTTTGTCCCTGTTTTGTTTTGTTTGTTTTTCTTGTGCCGGTGCGGTGGATTTCGTATCAGCGATTGTTACTTTGCCCCAATTTTTTGTTCCAGGCGTTGAGTTGAGTGATTTCTCCTCCGCCAAAACCATTGCGAGACATATATATTCTAAACACAAAGATTCACATATGAACATAGTTTGTGGGTTATGATAGCAGACTTTTATCAATATAAGTAGTATATTCCCGAGACAGATACTCAAATAGATAATAACTTGTGCGTGGGTGTTGATTGTAAAGAAACTTTTTCATTCACGTTGTTTAGTTCCGAGACAGAGACTCATAATATACTTTAATTGTGTACATAGTGCGTGCGTGGTGATTATAAAGAAACACTAAATTTTGAGGCAATTTGGACTTCTAAAATGTCAAAAAGAAGTCGCCGAACTTGCGAGATATGCGGTATCAAAGAAGCACATTTACAAAGCCCCCGCTTCTTTGCAAACTATCCACTGGAAGAGAACCGGTAAGTGTCAGAGCTTCTTCATTTTTAAAGGCCAGGGTTGCTTTTGCATATTTGCTTCCAATGCATCTCAGATTTTATCCATGATTTATGTGAATAACCTTTTACAATAACCATATCTACACTAGTCGATGTTGTTATTGAGCGATGTGATAAATCCTGAGAAACATGAACATAGAGATAATACCTGATGCCCCAAACCGCTGTTGCCAAATTTTACCAACAACAGTTGTCACAAGCATTATTTGTTTTTTAAAAATTGGATTAATATTTTGATCTAATTTAATTGTAATTTTTGACTTGTAAATTGTATTTACTAATAAATTTATTATACTGATTATCATTTTTGTATTCCTAAAAATTAACTTGGATTACCAAGGTGCATAACTTTAATAATATTGATTAGGTAATATTTGTAGCTACATAAACTTTAGAAAGATAATATCTAGCTACATTTTGGTTTTATCATCATCATCATCTCAGCCGTTGGAC
The DNA here is from genome assembly GCA_917880725.1 of Selenia dentaria. NCBI lineage: Eukaryota > Metazoa > Arthropoda > Insecta > Lepidoptera > Geometridae > Selenia > Selenia dentaria. Next base: position 30,354,633 of record OU862895.1, on the reverse strand, counting down.
GTCCACTGCTAAACATATGCCTCCTCCACAAATTTCCTAAAAGACCAGTAGGAAGCCGCCTGCATCCAACTATGTTTATTTGGCGTTGTTTAAAACTTGAATTTTTTTTTACAGCTGCAAAGAATGGGTGCGAGTTACAGGCAATGAAGATTTAGTGCATTTGCCAATTGAAAAACTGCATGCCATCAAACATGTATGTGGAGAACACTTTAAAAACACTCACATAAACAAAAAGAAAAATAAGCTCAAAAAGCAAGCGATACCTTGTTTAAATTTAAAAGGCACTCCACTCACTGAGGAACAAATGTCAGGATTCCAATTTCATTTGTGGAAGAATCAAGGTATAATACCACTAATTTGCAAAAAAATCTGTGGTTAACTTTTCTTATGCAAGTATGTTACAAAATGAGCCAATCTTTGATGGTAAGCATCACAGCAATGCAAATCAGAAATTTACGCTTCAAAGCTATGCGCAACACTGTACTATGCTCATCAACTTGAGAATAGATGTTCAGTCTCATTCACCCAGAAATTCTGATTTGCTACAGAGCCCTTTAGCTTATATTATAACAGAAGTGTTTTCTTAAGTAGTATGCTACTGCTCCGAAAAAGAATACCACTTAGCAAAACTACAAAATTCCAAATAATATTATTTTCTATAAAATTATTTCAGTTTCTGAATCTGCATCCACAAGAAAAGAGGGGCAAAGAGCTGAAAATGAAAATGAACTAAGTTTAAATCCAGAACCACAGTCACAAGAGCTCAATGGTAAGTCAATATACATAAACATAGTAAAATCTTCCCAATTTAATGAGTAAAACAAATTCTGAGCTATACAAATGTTAACCACCTTATGTTAAACTAGCTGACCCGCCAGCGGCTTCACTCGCTTTTGGTGTAGAGGTTGAAGTGCCATTTTGGAACCTCGAGATCCTGGGTTTGATCCCCGGGTTGGACAGTTACTTGCTTTTTCTGACAAAGAAATTTTGAAAGAGTGCCCCGGAGTTTGCAATAGACTCTTCCTCTCTTATGAAATAACACTAAAAACATGGTTAGCGAAACGTAGGGGTTTAAGACAATGCTGCTTCTCCCTTCGAGGACATATAGGCGAAACTATTTGCTATGTTATGTTTAAAAATAAAATATATGTAGATATTGCAGGCGATTCACTCAAGACCGCTAGACTGATGTTTGATGAAAGAATTTATCTAATCGGTCCAGTAGTTTCGGAGCCTATTCATATCAAACAAACAAATAAATCTTTCCGCTTTATAATATTAGTGTAAATTAAGTAGATAATGTCTAAAATGTGTATCTAATGTGTTTGACTTATTTTTAGTTTCCCCAACTGGAAATACACTATCAACCAGCAATGACGGACTAGAAACCTGTAATGAGAAAACTACAGGTCTAAGCTCAGTACTACAGCTACAGAAGCTACATGGTAAGTCACAAACACACACAAGCAACTGTAAATTCTTCTAAATTATTTTTTACTATTTCTGAACAATATAGTAACAATTTTGTGTAATGATATTTCATGCTACAGAATGAGTAATGTAAATCAGCACTGTAGGTATGCCTGCACTATCACGCGGAGCTAGGATCTTTTTTGTATGACTGCACACAACACCAATATTTCTACTAACCAATAAAATGTATAATATAGTATTATGATGTTCTTTATTGTATATTGTTTGCTGTTGTTTCTTTTAATCAGTCTAAATGTAAGTGTAACAACAAAGCATCACATCTGTGATGCTTTTCCTTTAGTCATTGAAGGCACTGCTATTGAGTTTCTGTTTAAAAGTCCCAATAATGGCTCCCGGGGGTCCCCACAGGTCCGATAGTTCCAGACTGTCTGGTCTGGTCAGCCACGATCTCAAGATCCATCACTGTATTTTTTCCAGTACACCAATAAGTAAAATTATATTATTTTTTCTTTTAGAGACAGAAACAGTAAAATCTCCAAAAATATCAAGTGTAGCTATAGCTACCCGTACCAAAGGTATGAAAAGGAAGATTCCACAAAGCGATGAAGGTAACATTCTTTCAGGTTGAGTAATTGCACACACCAAAATAAAATGTATTAATAATAATAGTAGCAAAACATACTCGTAGCATGCTGAAGAAATGGTTGATCAGAATTTTGGACTGAATAATGAAAAGCGGCATGTGCAGCGTAGGAAGTCCACCAACAAGGTAGATGGCAAGCTGATAAATGGGACCCTGTTGGATGCAGATCTCTTTTGCTAAATTTTTTTTCACACATTTTGGGTTACATTATCGAAGTTTTCATATTGATTCCTAACTTTTATGAAAATATTCTATAGCCTTTGTTCATCAGGGATAATGTACAATTCTATTGCTGAAAAAAGTCTTCAAATCTCTAGTAGTTTCTGAGCCTCTTTAATTCAAACAAATATTTCCTCGTTATAATAACATGTACTAACGATTAGAAAAAATAACATAGAATAATAAAATGTATTATTGTTACATAATAACGATTATAATAAATAAATCACCATTAGAAAAAATAGACAAGCTCTGCTAAGAGCATTGCTAATATTTTAATTTTTTACTTATATTCGTTTTCTTTTTGCATTTCAGTATTATTACCAACAAAGAAGAGCTTAGTGGCAGTGCTAGCTAAGACAAAATGCACACTTAACCCTCTGAAAAAAAGTGCTGTATTAATTGAAAAAATACAATCTCCTGTATTAAAGGTGCTTATTACTTACTTGGTACTTGGTGGGCTGGCTCTTTTCCGCAACCAGGCCGCTGTGGTGCTCTGATGCTGCTAAAGTTAGTTTTGTCAAAGGCTCCTTCTATATCGATGAAAGCTCCTAGACATATATTTCTACTTTTAATATCCCCTCTACTTTGTGTATAACATTGTGTAGGGCGGATTCGGTAGACTTACCTGAGCTGTAAGCGTGCTGTTTTGGGTGAAGTGGCGCGGTAATGAGAACTGTGTCTCTGATGTACCACAGATGTATCACAGAGCCTCTCCAGGGTTTTCAGGAGAAAAGACGTAAGACTTATCGGTCTATAAGCCTTAGCTTCCGTGTAGTCACTCTTACCCGGCTTTGGTATAAACAAGACCTTGACCTCTCTCCACCCTTTAGGCATGTATCTGTGCACCAGACATGCCTTGAAGATAGCGCTCAATGTCTCGTTTATATGATGTTCACTCCATTGTAGGAGTCCTGGGAATATCCCGTCCTAACCTGGCGTTTTGTACGGTGTGAATGTGTTGATTGGCCAGTTTAGTCTCTCTCCTGCAACAACAGTCTGTGCAACAGCCCAGTCTGTCGCTGTAGGTGGTGCCATGAGGTGTTCTGTCCAAACATTTGAGTCTGATATTAGGCACCCAGGAAAGTGTGTTTCCAGGAGTATTGTGTAGGTTTCTGTTATAGTTTTGTAAACATATTGTTATTATATTATCGTTATTATATTATTAGTATTGTCGCTTTTCTTTCTGGAGCCGATGTCGCGGTTCGGGTTACGAGCTAGTATTTTCCTAACCCTTTTTTTTTTTTTTTCGCAGAGGAAGGTTTTATACCCTGATCACCAGCTCTGGGGAGAGCTGGTGCGCGTGTGGGAGTCTCCGCCAGAAGGGCGACCTACCCACCAAACCTCTGCGGTGTTCCTCCGTCGTCGACAAGTGGCAGGGGGCGCGGGCCCGCTACTGCATTCAGCCACAGCCCCCACCGACGTCGCTGCCCGCCTACGCAGGCCCAGACTCTGGGGTGGGTGTAAAGAGCCCACCCCATTTCCGCCTCGTGAGATACCCCGGAACACAGGGTACATCCACACCTCGTGAGGACCTAACCCTGATGGGGGGCACCGGCCGTCCCCGCAGCCGATGCCCCAGGTCCTCGGAGCGGAGACGGAGTGCGAGCTCGATTGGCTCGCCTCCGTGTCCGCGCCCTCCGGAGCGGATGAGAGAGAGGGTTTCTCTCCCTTTCCCGCTCCTCCGCCTCCCTCTGCGAAACAATAATTTCGCAGAATGAGGCCACTGCTCCCCATGACCTCTCGTCACCGACCATCTTCGTAATAATGGCCGACAAGGAGAGATCGGATTCTACAACCGCGATCAGGGATCGTCGCGGTCCCGCTCCTCCTGGGCATGAGTCCAGCGCGTGCTGGGCGGTGTCTTCGACGCAGCCGCACTGGTGGCATGCCGGGGTGGGCTCTCTCCGTGCGACGTTGCAGAGGTATCTCCCAAAACAACCATGTCCTGAGAGAACCTGTGTCAGCCGGAAAGAGAGGCCACCATGCCTTCTTTGCACCCACTCTTCAAGTACAGGCCGGATCGCTTCAAGGAGTCGTTGAGCGCCGGCCCCTCTCTGTGTGGGCCCTGCGAGGATCCTATCCCTCCATTTGGCGAGAGCTGACGCCCTGGCCCGATCACGCCAATGCGCCACTTCCCGCGGTGCCAGTCGCTCGTCCCGCTCCCGCGCTCGCGCTCTGCGCTGGTAGACCGAGCCCAGGACATCCGCCTCAAGGTCCCATGGGAGCAGTCCGGCGAGGACACGTGCCACCTCGTGTGAGAGTGTTCGGTAGCCTCGACACACTCTTACCGCCATAACTCTCTGCGCCGCCAGTAAGACGGCTATGCTATTTCGCCGCAGAGATCCCGCCCATATGGGGGCTCCATAGAGCGCCATGGAGCTTACCACCGCTGTATAGAGGCGGCGGCAGCTCCCTTCTCCTCATCTGGTGTTTGGGAGGAGGCGACTCAACGTGCCAGCTGTCCCCAGAAGTTTAGGGGACAGCTGCCGCATATGCGCCTTGAACCTCCACTTACTGTCAAGGACGACACCTAGATATTTCAGCGTCATCCTGACTGGAATGGAGGTTCCGCCCACCACTATGGTGGAGTCTGCCGGAGGCGCTCGTCGGGGGCCGTAAAAATATATGGCCTCGGACTTATGGAGCGCCACCACCAAACCCAGCCTCCGGATTCTGGCCACAACTGTCGCGATAGCAGCAGTGGCCAGAATCGCCGCCTCTATGTATGTTTTTCCACGGGCAGTAATCAATGTGTCGTCGGCATAACAAACGATGCCGACGCCACGGAGGTAAGTGCCACGAAGAACCCAGTCGTATCCGATATTCCACAAAAGAAGCCTAAGACGGAGCCCTGTGGAACGCCGCACGACATGGGACTTCGTCCCTCCCCGTTGGTCGTCGGAAAGACTACCTCTCTGTCGGAGAGATAGTCCCCGACGAGCCTTTGGAGATACTGGGGCACTTGGTGGTGTTCCAGTCCCCCCAGTATCGTGCTCCAGGGCAGCGAGTTAAAAGCGTTGGCAATGTCCAGCAACACGGCGAGTAACACGCCACCACTAGAGCACGCCTCCTCAGAGAGGTCGCGGACGCAGGATATGGCGTCTAGCGTCGATCGACCTCTCCGGAACCCGAACTGAGTGGGAGCCAGGTTGGGTCCTGTTGCCTCGAGGTGCTTGATAAGGCGGGCAGCGACAACACGCTCCAACAGTTTGCCCGCCTCGTCAAGCAGCACAATCGGGCGGTAGCCCGAGGGCTCATCCGCAGGACGGTTTTCATTCCTAAGGAGGACGAGTTTGCCCCTCTTCCACCGTTTAGGGAATTTTCCCTCCCTTAAGTACCTGTCAAACAGGGTTTTCAGGAGGGGTCCCAGGTGCTCAAAGGAGAGGGCCCAAGCACGACCCGGTATGCCGTCAAGCCCAGTTGCCGTATTCTTGGCCCTCATCCTGAGCATCGCAGCATTCATCTCTCCCTCAGAGATAGGGGCAGGCTCGTCCCCGATCACACTGAAGTTCCTCGACGAGACCATCGTCGCGGTTGGAGGCGTAAAATTGGTCCCAGGTGCACCGGGGAACAAGCCCTCAACTACCCTCTGGAGAACAGCTGGCTGGAGCAAGACAGTGGTGGGGGGGGGGGCAGGGACGGAGCTTTTGCCTCGCCCACCTATAAGGGCGGCCCCACGGGTCGCGCTCAAGCCCTGCCAGCAGGTTTTGCCAGGCCTGCTTTTTAGAGTATTTTCCTAACCCTATTCGCTTGTCCATTCGACTTGATGCTGGTGTAGTTTTTCCATGATCTGAGTGACCTGGACCGTATATTTTTCTTATATTTAGCCTTAGCTATTCTATAGTTATCCCAGTCCTCCTCCATGCAGGTATTCATGGCTCTATTGAACAGCTTGCGTACCTTCCGCCTCTGTCGTTCCAGCGCTTTGGTCCACCCTTGATTGCCTCCCCTAGCGTTTGGCAAAGAGAGGGGGCATGCGCTCTCAAAACTCATAGTGAGACTATACGTGAGTTGTTCAACAGTTTGCTCTATTTCTTCTATGTTTACCAGTTGCGTGTTCGCACTTACTTTGTTCATGTTTTGTTCAAGGGACTTTGTAAAGATCGTCTTGTCAGTCCTGCGAGGGTTGCGGATTGGTGTTAGTATCTGTTTGCTTATTTTTAGTTCATACCTGATCCACCTGTGGTCGGAGCCGGAGTATTCGCCTGATACTTCCCAGTTCTCTATGAGGTTTGTATTGTCGAGGTGAGGTCGATGATAGTACGGCTGCGTTGTTTAACAAAAGTTGGCTCCGCGCCTGTATTTGCTATAAGGAGATTTGTAGTAAATAAAAAGTTTACCAGGTCCTCTGCTGTTTGACGTGGGCATACCCCATATAGGGTGATGGGCGTTTGTGTCTGCTGATATTACTAGTTTGAAGTCATTGAGTTCGCAGTATCTTACCAGGTCCGCAACGTCTTTCGATGGGATCTCCTCGTCGCCGGGCATGTAGGCTGACGCGACGATCACGTCCCCAGCATCCTCCCCGAGAACATCCGGAGCCTGGCAGTAGCCAAGTCATTGGAACAGAATTCGGTTAGAGGCATTGATGCAATGTTGCTTGGTACATGGTACATATACATGCTCGAATGTTTTTGGAGGTGTTGTCATATATTAACTTACCCCTTAGATTATTGAGACCACACACACGCCCCGCCCTGATCCACGGCTCCTGGATCAAGGCCATGGTCACCTCGCTGTCATCCCCCAGCACTCTGCGCAGGTTAGCCGTTGCAGTGAGGCTATGCTGGAGTATTAGTATGGAGGTAGATATTCAGACCAACGTCTGAATGACCTTACACGTCATGGGGGATTGGGTCGCCATCATCCAAGCTTCCCTCCTCCTCTGACTCTGCCTTGTTGGCCCCGTTTGGATCCCTCCACTCTCCTCTAGTAGGGGGGTCAGGATCCACACTCATATCCTCCGTCGCCTTTGAGGACGATGGTTTGGGCGATGAGTGTGACGGCTCATCCTGAGTTTTCCCCGTCTTGCCGTCTGGAGCCCGCATGGTATCCGGCTTGTCAGCGACTTGCTTGCTGGTGCAGGTGGTTCGTCCTGAAGAGACCCGTTCGCTGCATAGAATCGAACGTAGACATTCCCCAGGTTGAAGGCTAGCCTCTGTCCTTTCTCTACGAGTGTATAAGGGGTTTGGGAATCCCCAACGTGAGGAACATCGTGTCGTCTCCGTGCATGCTATGCGCGAACAGTCTCCAGGTGTTCACCTGGGCCCACTTGTTCTGATCCGCCAGAATCAAGCTCGTGTCTTCGACAGAGCTGTCACATTCCGGGATGAACAGTGCTGCTCTTACTACTCGGGTTAAATCTCCCTGTCGTTTGACAGTGAGTTTTACCCCTGAGTCAGCTGACAGACTGCTAACTGTTGAGCCACCGCAGTGAAGCATCATCCTCACACCACATCTTCAGGGCTCCCTCTGAAGCAGGGGGAGAATGTGATGTTAGGATCTTTGACATCGGCTAGAATCCTGTTGACCAGGTACTTCTTCACTTTGGTGGCTTGCTCTTCTTTCAGCTCTTGGCTTTTCCCCGTCACCGCTACGCATAGCTCATTCTGAGCAATTTCTGCGTAGCTGGTCAGGGTGCGCCGTGAGCTGTCCAGTTTGGGTCTTTTGTGTTCACCTCTAGATGACACCGTGTCATCCAACCGAGTACGCTTGCCGGGCTCAGTGCGGGGAGGGGCCTGTGCAGATTTAGAAATGGCCACTGCCCCACGCCTCTGGCGATTGTACCGGTTGCCATATCTAGGGTGCGACCACTTGCTCTGGACCCCTGAAGGTCCTGGTTCTGCCGTTAGTGGTGCTCCAGTCTTCAGTGGTTTGGCAGGTGGTGCGGTGCTGTGTCCTGCTTTTTTAAAGAAGTAGCTCGGGCCACGTGCGCCGTTGCTGGCATCTCCACTCGTCTACTTCTGACCTTCCGGATGGTCTCCTGCCTTGGGGACTCCAGCCTGCGGCTTAAGTCCCGTTAGGTTGGATCCCGTACCGGTCTTTTCGGCTTCTGACCTTTGACTAGCCAGTCGCGCTTCGGCCTATTGCTGCTTTTTTAGCTTCTGCCTTAATTGGTTTCTTTGACTATTGCTTGAGTCTTGAGTCTCTGGGACTTGCGCCCCCTCGAGTCTCTTTTCACTGGGGAATCACACGGCCAGTTTTATCGGTTTTGTGTACGTTCCATCTCCCATTCCGCCCGTGATCTGGATCTAGCTCGAAAGTAGCCCGTCCCATTTCACAGGCGGCGCAGGAGATTGGCATGTCACTTGGGCGCCGATGATTCGCCTTCGCACTGCATACTTGGCTGTTATGGTCTCGAGGTAGATATTATAAGCGGGCTCGTTGGGGGACCATAACATTGCCCGGGGAGGACGACCCACAAAGATGTTAGTATGTGGGCCCAGCCCTAGACCGCGGCGGCAGTCTAGAGATGGCGTGGACGTGTACGAAGCACTTGTTGGTGTGCGCCTGTAGTCTAGATCCGCACTTCTAGTCGTACGCAGCTGGCATTACTTAGCATTTTATAGAGGCATGTTCTTTGGCCTTGAACATACCTCACTAAGACCAAAACCAACCCATTCCCCCCCCATTCCGAAGGAGCTTATTAGAAATGCTGCCAAAAATGAAACGAGAAAACGGAAAGGAAGAAGATGGAGCACAAAACATAAATTAGCATGTTTAGCCATTTTGAAGAGGTCACCAAAAGCATATCGCTACTTAAAGGCAGTATTAACCCTTCCTACAGTGAAAACTCTTCCGGTATGCTTAGGATTTTTTTTTAATATTCTGATATTAAAAAAAAAACCTAAGTATACCGGAATTAATCAATCAGTGTTAGCGCACTTAAAAAAAGTTTCAGAGACAATGGATGAAAAATCTAAAATGTGTTGTCTTGTTTTTGACGAAATGGCAATTAAGTCAAGATTGCTATACAATGAAGGGAATGATACCATCGAAGGATTCGAAGATCTTGGGGAATATGGGCGCACTAGTGACATCGCCAATCATGCTCTAGTGTTGATGTTGCAAGGCCTACACATCAAATATAAACAGCCCATAGCATTCTACTTCATGAAAAGAATCATATAATCAGCGAAATTGGCAATGATAATAAAAATGATTATTAAAAAAGTTGCGGCATGCGGTTTCACAGTAGTTAATACAGTGTGCGACCAAGGTCCGACCAATATGGGAGCTTTAAAAATATTAAGACAGGGTTCTGGCCCCTCCCAAGAAGGATCAAACAACTTTTTCAAAATAGATGGAACTAATGTATACATCATATATGATATCCCTCATCTTTTGAAATCTACGAGTATCAGAAACAATTTTATGAATACTGGCAGCATCATACTAGATAAGAAACAAGGGAAATGGGAGCATCTTGTGGAAATGGAAACCCACAATCGAAACTATTTATATATAAACAAAATAACAGAGCAGCATTTAAACCCAAAATACAGATCCAAAATGAAGGTGAAATTAGCTGTTTAACTTTTGAGCAATACTGTTGCAGCAGTTTTAAAACTTTTGGCCAAAGCAGAAACTGGAGAGAAAGCCAACGATATGCTCAATACAGCTCACATTGTGCAAGAGTTGGATCAATTATTTGATATTACTAATGGACCATCTGGTCCTCATGATATAATAAAAAATAAAAGACAAAATTTCAGCGATAAAACAAATAATTTTGAAAAATGGGCATATTTTATCAAAATTTTGGAGAAAACCAAATTTCCCGGATCAAAAAATGTTAAATGTGTTGATGGGTTCATAATATCATTAAAAAGTTTGCGTGACATTTGGCTCACTCTCAAAGGTTTGGGCTATAAATATATGAACTTACGGAATCTTAACCAAGATGCTTTAGAAAATTTATTTGGGCTAATTCGTCAACAAAGTCCAACAAACCGTAACCCCACTGCTGCCCATATTATTAACTAACTTTCACAATTTTGTCTTCAAAGACGAAAAACCAAACAACAACTTGATCAATCCACAAACTTTTGAAGGCATATAGACAGTGTAGATGTTGATATTGCTGACTGCCCAGTATTGGAGTTAGCTGAACTAGACGAAGATGATGACGTTGAAAATGATTTTACATTATTAAACGAACAACCAGTTGTTTATGTTGCTGGATATATAGCTAAGAAAATATTGAGAAACATTAATTGTGACAACTGTAAGATAAATATTACAGTGCACAACCCAGAAGAAAACCCAATGTATAGCTATATTTTACTTCGAGAATGGTGGCAAGACAGGTTTTCTTTGACATATCCATCAATAATTTTTTGCAAGATGATGAAAAAATTTATTTCTGCAACTGAATCGGAAGTACTGCCAAATTTACACGAAAAAAACGTTTGTCTTCTGGGTTGTACATTATATAACCTTGTAAATCTATATGATTGTTTTATATGTACCAATCACGGAAAAGAACTAGTAAAACTCTGTTTCCAAAAATCAAATAAATTGTTAATTCGGCGACAATGTCAGCGAGTCAATTTAAGCCTCGCTTCTAAGGAAGAAGACCTGGCAAGCTTAAATAAAAGGTCGGAACAACAGGGAAAAGCTAAATAGACTCCGGAGATTTTAAAAAAATTGGACTGGAAATAAAAGATAAATACAGCTCTTTCTCATCAAAAGAGTTGCATCTCTCTCAACTCATTAGTTAATGTGTATTTTATAAGTTGATTTTAACTGATTTGCAAGCTGCAGATGATACTGAGCCGCGCCTATCTAAGCGAGTCGAAGTACTAGGCACTGACTACTTGTTCGGCTCTTAATAATAAAATATAAGTAAGTAAAAAAAAGGGATTAACGTGTGACTTTCGCGTTGTCGATATCACGATCGCCAATTGTTCCGGCTTCATCCGAAAGCCTTTTTCAGGATCTTGATGACGATGACGCAACATTCACCTCATTACTCTCCACCACCGCCCGCATCAATCACCCGTGCACAGCGAGCTGCTGCCCGTAGTGTTTTCACAGATTTCACCTTGGCTTTAGTTTTATTATATGTATAGATTTGTCAGCTTCTGCCCGCAATTGCGTTATATTTGATGTTATGAAGGTGAATGTGACCTGACTTTGCCCGCGTGGTATTTTGATTGCTTTGCATTTACTCTACCAGTGAATACAAGGTTTTCTCACCGCCTGTGCATTCTCTACTTATATATCAGTTTACATGCTGCAGCCACATTGATTATGGCTATAATCTTCGGCGAATTCCGATAGCCTGGAGACCACTCATGGCCGGGGCATATTATAGCTATAAACTATAAACTTATAGCTATAAACACACAAAATTGTTTGAACTGATAATGGAATATGGTTAGAATTTTTGTAAAATTGCCGTTATTTACTATTTATATGTAAGTTCCTAAGTTACGAATTACTGTCTAAAATAAAAACTGTATTGAACTTTGGCTTTTTATTTCCAAATCCATTTACTTTCAATATTACAATTTCAAATACGTTTATCGATATCGACGAACGGTTAGGTATAACACTAATATCGACAATCGATATCGACAATTTTTCTACTAATACTTCACGTCACTATGGTTATGTACCATTTTGACACATCCGGTTTGTTGGTTGCCGAAATATTGCAATTGTTAGCATTAAAGTCGACATTCCTAAGTTCCGCCTCTTCTAGCGTAGCGTTATATTCTCTTTGGTGAAAAAACTAACGAGCGACCTTAGAAAAAAGTGTTTTCAATTATTTTGTGAATATGAATGTCGTTACTGAAATTTTCCTTTGTTTCAGATTGCCCTTATTTCAAAAATCATTTATTTTATTTTTTCAATAACTCTTGACGTAACACTGGCAATAATGTTCTAAACGTTTGCCAAAACAAAAACAAACAAACAAATATTTATAGTGAACTCCTCTGAAAACCTATCAACATCTTCGGAGCGGAGTTTCGCAATACATAAACGAATATGTATTGCGAAACTCCGCTCCGATTTCCGATTCGTTTGTATTTACCAGAAATGTTGATGAAACAGATTTTGTTAGTTCCAGAATCAGTAATTCCTCCATCCTCACAATCTCAGCATTCTTTTTAAAAACAGCTAAATTGTGTTTGGCAAATAAATCTGGTTCGAACATAAACGAAATTTCAACTAATCTTTACCTCATCATTTTCAATTAATCATTATTTTAACTATTACTGTGACTCTTCGTGGTTTATCACAATTACAAGACACCGTGCAGAGTGGAATCTCATTAATTTCATTGTACATAATGGTTATATTTTAATTTTCATATGTATACTGATCTACCTTTGTACATTGTTAACAGATGCACAGGACTCAAGCACCCTGTGTCACTTGCCAGAAAACAATGTGTCCCATCAAGCGTCAAGTAACATGGCACCACAAACACACATGTGCCGCCTCTGTGCCACTGTCACAGAGTTTGTGGTGCCTATCTTTGAGGGTGAAGGGCTGCAGAACCGCCTAGCAGATAAGATACATCAGCATTTACCAATACAGGTTACTGTAGATATTATACTTAGATAGCTATTTAGGAAAATAGGATGTCTTGGGAGCTGATTTACTTACTACTACCTCCACCCGCTTTATTTTTGGAATTAGTACCTAAAATAACGTCTATATCCCAAGGTAATTTATTGATTAAGGCGTTACTTTGCGGAAATCCATTATCAAAAAAACGATATTAAAAAATATTTTGTGACACTTCCGCTGAACTTGGCCTATTTGGGGGCGTGCACCACCCTCCCTCCCGCATAAAATGCTAATAGGAAGAATACAAAATAAAAAACACAAGAAACCCCAAATAAACCAAAACCGTCAAGCGACGAGTCAACATCTCCTGAGGATGCCTCGTGTAGAGGCGAAACACGTGTCGAATCGGTTTTGGTTTATTTGGGGTTTCTTGTGTTTTTTATTTTGTATTCTTCCTATTAGCATTTTATGCGGGAGGGAGGGTGGTGCACGCCCCCAAATAGGCCAAAATCATTGTTTTCTTTTCAGCGGAAGTGTCACTAAATATTTTTTAATATCGTTTTATTTATATCCCAAGGATTCGAATTTGTGTGCAAGCATCTGTCATAGTGAGTACAGCAGCCCCAAACAATCTGCCTCCAAGTTGAGGTATGCTGGCAGTATTTAGTGTATGCTTTAGTGGTTAGTCCAGTCCAGTGTTGAGATGTGTGTGTGGAAATCTGATATGGAACCTGTAATAATTTATTAATGCGGTACATTGTATAATTTATAAATTAGGTACTACTGTTTGTTCTAGAAAACAGATTTATTAAATAATGCTGGTTAAATTTTCATATCATAAAATATATGTAAGAAATAAAATCACTATGGATCATTAGATATACATTTATGTGGTAAATTATTTTTTGTTTGTTTTTGAAGTATTTTTATTGTTTTTCAGGTATCCCAGACTGATATCCTCCCGACAGTGATGTGCTTCCAATGCACTAGTACATTGCTGGCATGGCATGAGCTATTTGTGTGCTCCGTGCAGGCCGACACTGCCATGCGGGAGCGGTTCAACTTGCACTTATCTCAGTCTAAGGTAATAATAATGAAGATTCTTTCAGTAGGTGTCAGTGTTGCCAGTTATATTTTTTGCCAAGTTTTGTAACTTTTTGAATGAAATAGCGGGCTTCTTTCGTCGAAAGCGAGACATAATAAAAAACCGACCAAGTGCAAGTTGCACTCGCGCACGAAGGGTGCCGTGCTATTATCTATAATAAATAGTTAAGTTTCTACTTGAAATTGTTATTGAGACCGAGGAAAAAAATACCTACTTTTGTCAGGCCCCCTTAAATATTAATTTTATTTTAATTCAATTATTTATTTTTAAAGTAATTGATATAACTTAATATTCTAGGAATATTTCAACCTGTTGCCGTTATTAATATCGAGCAAAAACAAGCAAAATATCACGTTTGTCGTATGGCTCCCATACAACAAACCTTAAATATTTATTTTATTCTGTTGTTTAGTAGTTGTTGTTATAGCGGCAACAGAAATCCATCATCTAAATATTTCAACAGTTTAACTATCACGGTCAGGCGTGGATCCAGCTCACAAAAAAGGTTGTGGTCACATCCACCCGAAAATTGGCCAAGTGCGAGTTGAAGTACGAAATCTTATGATCAATATAGTATCAAGTCGCTCACCTGATGTTAAGCTTCATGCTTGCCCATAACAGTCCAGTGCCATTCAAAATTTTTAACTGAGTACAACACTTCAAAACCATGCATGGCAATGGCGACTACAAAGGATATCAAATGATGTCAAATTAAATTCTTGTACTTATACATTTTTAATTAAATAATTTTATTTAGGTTATTACATTACAAATGCAAGCTTATTTTTTGTAAAAACGTTAATAATTTCATCGATATCCAGGTTTTGTAAATTTTACTAAGACATTGGATATCACATTCTCTACCGGTAGTACAAATGGCAATAATTGCATAAAAAAACTTTTTCATGAAAATACGTGTGTTAGGTCATAATATGAACTTCTATTTAAGAATGGGTTTGATTAGCAACTGGGTTCCGTAGATATTTAAAAAAAACCACGTGAGGTCATATTATGTGACCAACGCGGCGCTGTTATACAACAAAGTGGCTATTCGCTATCTAGGCGCCGGATAGGTCACGCCCCCGGTCACCCGCACACCACAGTCGTCCGTGAGCGCTCGCACCGAACGGTTGCGCTATGTTTATTCCATCCATGCTTGTGTAAAGTAATAAATCATGGAACTATCAAACTTGGACGTAGACTTGTTAGATCTAGATATTTCGCAGGAAGACTTACGTGATATTGACCTGCTAGAAGCTAGTATTTACAAAGAGATCGAAGAAGCTCAATTGGTGTCAACAAGTAATTATTGCGAAGAACCTCAAAGTGATAATAAGAGTTAGCTACCAACAAAAAAACGGCACCGTCGTCGTCGTGTTATTGCAAGTAGCTCCGAAAGTGAATCTGACTCGGTTGAAAAATATTTCGCTGAACAAATTGCTAATAAAGAAGCAACATCAAATACTGTACAAAAATGGACTCGACCACGAGGACATCGACCATCTGTTATAGCATTCACGGAACCAACTGGTAAGTGTTGTAGTAGGTAAGCATTTTTTAAGGTGAAACTTTTCTTTTATGGTTTTTATCGTTTCTTCTATCCAAAAAAGGAAGATTATATCATACTAGTTTCTGCCCGAGGCTGTTATATAGGGTGTAAGCGGAACGCTCCCGAAGCAGAAAGGCCGTTATTATACTACCTGTAAGTAGTCCGAAACCAATAACTATTATGGGGGATTATCTATCCACAGTTTTCCTTACTACCGATAGAAATTTGACATAACGTCCATACAAATAATGTCAAATATCTAACTCTAGTAAGGTAAACCGCCGATAGATAGATTATTGGGACGGGCCGTTAGCCATATACTGACTTTTAGAATTTTGCAAACCAGCAGTGTATCGCGTAATGTGAACGCGACGCCGCGCTGCGCGTTGAACTCTCGAGTGTCATCTGCTAGTTTACAATATATTGCGCGTTAGGAGAAAAACGTTTTTTAATTAATAATTGTTTTATTTGACTTCTGAAAGCTTGTATAGCGTGTGTCCTGATAGAAAATAAAATTTAGAAATTTCAAAATAAAAATGTTTTTCGCGTTTTTTGTTACTTATATCGTTCCAGTAATCAACAACACAATTCCCAGTTGTCGTTTTCGGTAGCGTTCCCTTTACACCATGTATGTGTTTGATGTACCTACCTATGAATATCCATGTTCTGATTGTTATTTTCAGGTATGAGGCTACCATACGCGAATGATCTAAAAAATTCTACAGAGGGAGATTACTTTAGCCTTTTGGTCCCAGATAACCTTTTTGAAACCATTTCAAATGAATTTATTTGTACATCAATGCCTTGCAAAAACCTTAAAACCTAAGTCTCGCGCGAATGAGTGGAAACCAACATCAAAAAATGAGATCAAACAATTCTTTGGACTAATACTATACATAGGCTTTGTGAAACTCCCCCAAATAAATTTATATTGGACAAGAGACAGGGTTTTCGGACAGAACTTTCCAGCCACAGTAATGAGTCGAAATAGGTTTGAACTGCTTGTGAGAATGCTGTACTTCACAGATAATGAGACAGCGGACAAATCCGACAGAATAAATAAAATACGACCCCCTCATAAACGCCTTGAATGAGATTTTCAAAAAATATTATGCTCCAAACGAAACGGTATGTATTGATGAAAGTCAAATACCATTTAAAGAACGTATAATTTTTCGCCAATATAATAAGAGCAAACGACACAAGTATGGCATGAAACTATTCAAACTTTGCATCATACCCGGCTATACCTGCCAATTACAATTATACGCAGGAAAAACTAATGAAACCGTGAACACAACACCCACAAATGTCGTAATGTCTCTTTGTAAAGAGATATTGAATATGGGTCACACAGTTGCCACAGACAATTGGTACACAAGATTGGATTTGGCAAATCAGCTACTGGACCAAGATACTCACCTAATTGGGACACTAAGAAAAAATAGAATGGGTTTGCCAATGGCAGTAGTCGACGCCAAACTGGAAAGAGGCGAATCTATAGCTATGGAGAATCAACGTGGTATTTGTGTGCTCAAATGGAAGGACAAACGCGACGTGTACATGCTTTCCACAAAACACTCAAATGTTAAACGAACAGTTATAAAAAAAGGTAGAACTGTCACAAAACCAAAAATGATTTTAGCCTACAACGAATCAAAAGGCTCCGTGGATATGAGCGATCAAATGTCCTCATATTCATCACCACTACGAAAAACGGCTTCTTTACAGCAGGAGAGACCTAAAAGAGGGAAGCAAGAATTGCTGAAAAAAGCGGGACCTGTTAGCAAATTAAGGCGTTTATGTTCCGGTTGCTACAAAGAAAACGTAAAACATTTGGTTCAAAAATAGCCCGGAACTAAACAAAAAAACTGGTAACATATTGCAGGAACTGTACGGGCTATATATATTACTGCCTACCCTGCTTCAACAAATCACACAGGTATGTGTAGAGATTTATACGAGCTATACTAGAAGTTGAGTAATTTATGGTTTTTTATTTTAATTGATTTATAGTATAAATAAACAATATAAGAAATGGTCGACTTTGGTTTTTATTCATTCCTTTTAAATCTTACCCATAATTTTAACGAATTTATGCGTCGTAGCCAGAAACTATACTAAAAGATTGCTCTCTAGCGCCGCCCCGGTCACCTGCCATAGAGAAATGTACGGTAAATGTGGTCTATGGCTCACAAATTAGTTTCAAACTCATGTTTGCCTTGAGGTCACCGATGCCCTACGCGGCAGAGAATGTGATATGAAAGGCAAATCATCAGCCTGTGGAACATGAAAGTGTGACGTCTGATGTTCAAGCCTTTTAGGGTTGTGGGCATGCCACCGTGCCCATAACGGTGGATCTGCGCTTGATCACGGTTCATAAGATACGCCTGGTGCCAAACGGACAGACCAACAGACAGACAGACGGACGGACAGCGCAGTCTTAGTAATAAGGTTTCATTTTACCCTATAGGTACGGAGTCCTACAAACGTATATAGTATATCACACATATATACTTTAAATCATATTTTTATTTGAGTTTTTAATTATGTTTACGTAATAATACTCGTAGATAGCGAAAATAGCCCTATAAATGTATTTTCATTAAAATATTATATTTTAAATCAGACCCTTGCGTTACGTACATGTTTTTTTTAGTTGATTATTCTTAATCTTCTGATAAAAAAAACAATATAAAAATCAAAAACATTGAAAAATGTAGTTTTGAAATAATTAACTGAGGATTAAGTGTTACAAACTGTAACTTACAATAAGAGAATGATTATTTATAAGAACTATTTCATCATCATCATCATAATCAGCCCATTTCGTTCCCACTGTTGGGACTCGAGTGTTCCTCGCAGAGAGAGGAGTTGGGCCATAATCCACCACGCGGGCACAGTGCGGCTGGGTGGATAGTTTAGTGGCGAACCTATGACGAAGTTTAAGAATTAATTATCTATCAATTATGATGAAATGAATTTAAGCTCTATCATGTGAGCATGGATCTAACGATAAATAAACTTGAGTAAAGACTGAGTTTTATCAGCGATCTTAGCTTGTCTCTAGTATGGATCTAGTGATAGCTATATAGTGGACTTTCTTTTACCAATAATTTTATCTTTACAACCTCTAACAACTCATGCTCACAGTGCAACAACCATTTAAGGATAAAGGATAACATCATTATTTCTATTTCAGGAGCAGAAACAACCAAACCTTAGTACAGACGAGGGCCGGATTAAAAATGAAAAGTAAGTAGAATGGAAACAAATATTTGTAGTTACCTAAATGGTGCAATTCTGTGAGCTATTAAGGCAAAAGCACTAATGCTAGACACTTTAAGGACAACTCAAACATCATTCTCAAAAATCAAATGTATTTAAAAAAATTACAGTTATTTTTTTACTGTTAGATCAACATGTAAAAATTAGCTCTTTCACATAAAATATTTTAAGACAGTCTTATTTTTAACTAAGAAATATATTCTTCTTAAGTTTGTATACACGAAAAGATGATAGCATCAAAAATCAAATCCATCAAAAATAGCAATCAATTGACACAAATAGTAAGCATGATCATACCATCATCAAAATACTTTAAAATAAAAACCGGGCACAGCTTCTACTTAGTTAAATTATTAATTCAGTAGCAAAATATAATCAAATCAAATAACATAAAAAAATATTGTTGAAAATAAATATTTAGCCATATTGCTTGTTAAAAGTAATTAGTTTTTGACATTTTACATACTTTAATTTATTCAAAACATAAACATTGACGAGGTCAGAGTGACGCTTTTCAAAGCTGTTATACCATCTCTTCCCTCGTGTACCATTCTTGAAGGGAGTTTCAAACTTAAGATCATCAACTATGTTCATAATACTATCTTGTAAGTTGTTCGAATGCCGTGGCGGTGCCGGCTTAGAATAGCACCCCCCCAACTCTACCCGTGGGTGCCGTAGAAAGCGGCTAAGGGATAACAAATCAGAAGGTGGGCAGCAGCACCTTCCCAGTCAAACACACACAAACTGCGCTCGCCAACCCGCCTGCCAAGCGTGGCGAGTATTGGCAAAAACCCCTTATGGATTGGACAAAAAGAACCAGGCCCCCAGTCCCCGGCAGCCCCGCTATTCCTGGCTACGGTAGCGGCCACGGTAACGGTGGGGCAGGGGGTGCTAAGAATCCCCGGCAGACGCCCGGCTACCACCCCCAACGACGACGACTGGCCCTGGTAACACACAACATACGCACGATGAGGACAGACGAGAAGATATATGAGCTGGAAGAAGAAATGAGTAAGCTACACTGGGACATTGTGGGGTTATCTGAAGTCCGTAGAGCGGGTGAGGACACGATAACCCTAAAATCAGGTAACCTACTCTATCACCGGGAGGGCGACCAACAGTCCCAAGGTGGTGTCGGGTTTCTCGTCCACAAGTCCCTTACTAACAACATAGTTAAGATCGATAGCGTTTCCAATAGGGTCGTATACCTAATACTCAGAGTATCCAAACGATATTCGCTGAAGGTCATTCAGGTATACGCACCGACGAAGTCGCACCCGGATGATGAGGTGGAGGATATGTATGAGGACATTAGTCGGGCCATACATACCTCTGAAACGCACTTTCCAGTTGTTATGGGGGACTTCAACGCGAAGTTGGGTAAGAGAAGCGAGGATGAGTCGAAAATGGGGCAATTTGGCTATGGACAACGGAACCGTAGGGGACAGAGGTTGGCCGACTTCCTGGAGAAAGAGGGACTCTTTATGATGAACTCTTTCTTTCAGAAGCCACCTCACAGGAAATGGACCTGGCTGAGTCCCGATGGTTCCACGAGAAATGAGATTGACTTCATTATGACAACCAAAAGGCAAATATTCACTGATGTCTCCGTGATCAACAGGGTTAAAACCGGTAGTGATCACCGAATGGTAAGAGGCACGGTGAATATTAATGTCAAACTGGAGAGGTCTCGTCTGATGAAGTCTACGCTCCGACCCACTCGTGCCCGTATTCAAGACCCCGAGAGCTTTCAATTTGAGCTATCCAATCGCTTCGATTGCCTTGAGAACATCGCTTCAGTGGACGAGATCAATAACAGGTTAGTAGAAACTGTCCATACAGTGGATTCCAAGTACTTTAAACCCCACCGTAGAGATAGGCCACAGAAACTCTCCAACGATACCCTCAACCTCATGGCTGAACGACGCTCATTGAAATTGCAGTCTTCGAATGATGCTGAAGCATATAGGCTGCTCAATAGACGAATATGGAAGTCCTTGCGACACGACATCCGGATCTTTAATACAAACCGTATTAAAGAGACGATAGAGCGGAAAAAAGGCTCCAAAGTGTTTGCAAGAGACATGTCTATTGGGCAAAGCCAGTTGACGAAGCTGAAGAGAGGAGACGGCAGTGTAGCGTCGACCAAAGCGGAAGTGTTAGGAGAGGTCGAGAGTTTCTACGGACAGTTATACACCTCGGTCGCTAAACCTGTTAGCAGCTCGGTCAAAGACCCAAGAGCCAAGCTGACCCGACATTATACCGAAGATATCCCGGACATCAGCCTGTACGAGATTAGAATGGCCTTGAAACAGCTTAAGAACAACAAGGCGCCTGGTGACGACGGTATCACATCTGAGCTTCTGAGAGCGGGTGGAACACCGGTACTTAAAGTCCTTCAGAAGCTCTTTAATACCGTCTTACTCGAAGGCTCAACGCCAGAAGCATGGAACAAAGGCGTGGTGGTGCTGTTCTTTAAGAAAGGTGACAACACTTTACTTAAAAATTACAGACCCATCTCGCTTTTGAGCCATGTTTATAAGCTGTTTTCGAAGGTCATAACGAACCGTCTCAGTCGCAGGTTTGATGAATTCCAGCCTCCGGAACAAGCCGGTTTCCGAAAAGGCTATAGTACCATAGACCACATCCACACGCTACGGCAAGTTATACAGAAGACCGAAGAGTATAACTTGCCTCTTTGTCTAGCGTTTGTGGACTATGAGAAAGCCTTTGATTCGATCGAGACGTGGGCAGTGCTTGAGTCTCTCCAGCGGTGCCGTATTGACTATCGGTATATTGAAGTGCTGAAGTGTTTGTACAAAAACGCCTACATGTCAGTCCGAGTACAGGAGCAGAGTTCGAAGGCAATTCCATTGCAAAGAGGCGTGAGACAGGGAGACGTTATATCTCCGAAACTGTTCACCGCTACATTGGAAGACGCCTTCAAGCTTCTGGAATGGCAAGGACTTGGCATCAATATTAACGGCGAATACATCACTCACCTTCGATTTGCCGACGATATTGTAGTCATGGCAGAATCCATGGAAGACCTCAGTACAATGCTCGAAGGCCTCCATCGAGTTTCCCAACGGGTAGGTCTTAAGATGAACATGGACAAGACGAAAATTATGTCTAATGCCCATGTTGTACCTACCCCAATATCAGTTGGGAACTCAGTTCTTGAAGTTGTTGACGAGTACATCTACCTGGGACAGACAGTCAAACTAGGCAGGTCCAACTTCGAGAAAGAGGTCAATCGTCGAATCCAACTCGGCTGGGCAGCGTTCCGGAAACTTCGCGAAGTCTTCTCGTCAAAAATACCTCAGTGCCTCAAGACAAGAGTCTTCGACCAATGTGTGTTACCAGTGATGACTTATGGCACTGAAACGTGGTCTCTTACGATGGGCCTCATAGAAAAGCTCAAAGTCGCACAACGAGCTATGGAGAGGGCTATGCTCGGGGTTTCTCTACGTGATCGAATCAGAAATGAGGAGATCCGTAGAAGAACGAAAGTCACCGACATAGCCCAGAAGATTAACCAGGTGAAGTGGCAGTGGGCAGGGCACATAGCACGCAGAACAGATGGCCGATGGGGCCGAAAGGTTCTGGAGTGGAGACCACGGACCGGCAAGCGCAGCGTAGGTCGTCCACCGACACGGTGGACAGACGACCTGAGGAAGGTCGCAGGACGACGTTGGATGCAGGCCGCTTCCAACCGGTCCTTTTGGAAAATCATGGGGGAGGCGTATGTTCAGCAGTGGACGTCCTACGGCTGAGATGATGATGATGATGATGAAGTTGTTCGATGTAACCCTAGTAGAAGACAGTCGTGACATCTTTTAGTTTTTGATTAATTTCTGGCACTAATACTAAACACCACTAAATATGTATACAAAAACAAGCCAAAATTACAAGAAAATTGTCCTAATAAATCAATTATTTCATACTGTAGGAGGCGTGGCGTCGAATGAAATGACGGCGTAGTCCAAACAACAACAAACGTTGATAATTTATTTACGATTAAGACTTTAGCGTATGTGTACAGAGTGCGATGCGACGCCACCTAGCGAGACCTACGTGAACACTATCCCAACGGGGTGGAAGTGGTGATCTTGCAGGAACCGTTAGGGAGCGATGTTATGATATATTAAAGCGTTCAGTCAACTGTCCCAACGAGGTGGAAGCAATTAACATGCAGCTATAATATTCCCTACCGAGAGAATACAAACTGAAAATTCGTCGAGCCTGTCTCGATTGCAGCGAATGAAACGCTTGCGTGCGTTAAGGACAATCAGCGCCATCTATGTTTCCGTGCGGGTGTTAAGGTCGGTTAGCGCCATCTCGTTAGTTTTTGCGAACTAATCAGAATAGTATGTCTTCTCATTATGTTACGATGTTATAGTCTCCCCCTCTGTCTCTGAAGTCGACCCGATGAGGAAGACAGGTGATTTCCATTAACTGATGGGATTCTTCGATGGCCTTTCACGTGGTCTAAGGTTTCGTGCAGTAGTCTTTTCTTTAGTGGCATCATTTCGGGGACGGCCTCTCTTTCTGATAGGTTGAGCTGGTTTCGGTAAAGCAGCTCCTTCTGTTCTCTGGAAGGAGCGTAGGGCCGATGCATGGTATATACCTACGGAAATATTAGTGTCAGGGTTCGCGAGTTCAAAAGAACTTGGCCCGTGTCGGCGTATGATAACGTAGGGCCCGTCACGTCGCGGGGCCAATTTGGAACTGAATCCCTGACTGGCTTTACTCAGATGATGGCTGTCTATTAACACGAATTCGCCGGGTTGGTAGTTTGGACAAGAATTTCTTCTCTTGTCGACATATTCTTTTCTCTTTTCTTCTTTAATTTCTTGTACTTCTCTAGCTCTTTTAAGCGTTTCAGCAATCATCAATAGTTTTGGAGTTATCTCTATGATAAACTTCTCCTTTTGTATAATTCGTGTGAAGTCGTGCTGGACGTCATCTGGAGTTCTTAATTCGCGTCCAAAAGTCAAGTATGCTGGGGTGTAGCCTGTAGAGCAGGATTTAGCTGTGTTTAAGGCAAAACGTATACTTGGCAATTTGTCAACCCAAGTGGTGTGGTTGTCTTTAACCAGGATAGCTAATTGAGTCTTCAGGTCACGGTTTCTCCTTTCTACTGGGTTTGTTTCGGGATGATAAACTGGCGTAAATCCGTGGTAAATATCAAGACAGAATGTTAACTGTTGCATGACACTGCTTACGAACTGGGTTCCATTATCACTTATAAAACGACGAGGCGTTCTGTACCTCAATATTATTTCATTAAGTAAGACCCTGGCACATTCCTCAGCAGTCGCTTGTTTGAGTGGAAAGATTTCAACCCAACGTGTAGCGATATCCTCTACGATGAATATCCAATTATGATCTGTATTCGTTCGTGGCAGAGGACCAAATAGATCAAAAGCAATCACTTCGAATCGTTGATTAGCAGCCGTAGTCTGAACCAAACCCGCTGGCTTCTGGTTCGAAGGCTTGTATCTTTGACATTGAATACAGTAACGATCATAAGTCTCTATCTGAGCTCTCATTCCTTGCCAATAATAGCGTTGGGAAATGCGTCGGACTGTTTTTTCTGCGCCATTATGTCCAGCTGTGGGTACATCATGATATACTGAAATAACTTTGTTTTGTTCATGTTTAGGTACAACCAGTTGTCCGTTGTCTACATTACTATCAGGGAAGTAGCGGTATAATAGTCTATTGCTCATTACATAACCCTTTCTACTCCAGTACCTCGCATTTTCTTCATCGGTTCCCTCTAGGCTTTGCACTATCTTTGCTATGTCTGCATCTTTCAATTGTTCTTCTCTGATTTCTTTTTCACTTTTCCTTGGCATATCCACTACTAGCGTACATACTCCACAACTTTCTTCTGTTTCCGGTGTGCAGCTCGGTCGAGATAAAGAGTCAGCGACTACGTTGGTTCTCCCTGCAATATATTTAATTGTGAGGTCATAGGGTTGCAGCTGTAGAGCCCAACGTGCAAGTCTACCAGTTGGCGATTTCAGAGACATCAACCATCGGAGCGCCTGATGATCGGTCATAATGGTTATCTTTGCACCTTCAATGTATCCTCTAAATTTGTTAACCGCCCACACAACTGCCAATGCTTCACGTTCGGTTGTTGAATAATTCCGTTCAGGCGGGGTCAATAATCTACTTGCATATTCGACAGGATGCTCATTTTCTCCCTCCCCCTGTACCAAAACTGCACCGATTGCAAAGTTACTTGCATCGGTCTTTATGACATATGGTTTGGTCTCATCAGCTTGAACAAGAACCGGAGAAGTAGCGAGTAGACTTCGTAGTTTTCTAAAAGCAATCTCTTGTTCTTCTTCCCAATTCCATTCAACTGTCGCAGGAGCGTTCCGCAGTCCAAACGGCATTCTTTTAAATTTATACATCCCAAACGGAGTAACGAAAGCTGTTTTGATTTGGTCTTCTTCTCTGACGCTTACTTGCCAGTAGCCAGCGCGAAGATCAATGGTACTCATAAATGGAGTGGGCTTAGCGTTGTGCAACAGGTCGTCTATTCTAGGGAGTGGGTATGCATCAGGAATTGTGATGGAGTTAAGTTGTCGGTAATCAATACAGACTCTAACACCTCCATCCTTCTTAGGAACCATTACAACAGGTGCAGCCCAGGGCGACGAACATGGTTCTATGATGTCTTCTTCCAACATCTTTGAAATTTCTTTTTTCAAGATTTCCGTCTTCATTGGGGTCAGCCTGTATGGTGGCACAGATAGGCTTGTGGTTTCCCGTGTCTACTACATGTTCAATCTCTTTTACTGACTTCCCATTGGGTTTGAACACGTCATCATTATCTTTAAGGAACTCTTCCAGACGGTGAATGTCAATGGAACCGATCTCGGTATAGTTACCGAACAACGTTGATTCGCTAGTATTCTCTTCATTATCCTCTAAACTTTCTCTAGCGTCTTTGTAGAGGACATCTATTACAGGAGAGAAGCCATCAAACAACTCAGTACGCTGTTTTTTTGTACGGAGGTGTGGAGAGGGTTACAGGTATGAGAGGTCCATAAGCTCATACATGGTTGTTTGCAGTATCACTAGGTTCAGGTAGATCTGGTGAAAATGGTCTGACGTAAGCGAAGACATTACCGTTTTGTCTGCAAAGTTAACGAAACCTTCTTCATATAGTTCCATCTCGTTGTCCTGGTCATCTACAAAATACCAAGTACATTGCGGCAGATTTAGAACAATGTGTGCATCTCGTATGAAGCCAACACCTAGAAGTGTGCGGTTTTCTCTGGATTCGGGTAGCACCAAAAATGTGGTAAGTATGGTTCGGTTACAAATTTTCACAGGTGCCTTCGTTACT
The DNA here is from genome assembly GCA_917880725.1 of Selenia dentaria. NCBI lineage: Eukaryota > Metazoa > Arthropoda > Insecta > Lepidoptera > Geometridae > Selenia > Selenia dentaria. The sequence continues at coordinate 30,328,496 of OU862895.1, read as the reverse complement.
AGGATATGCTGTTTCCTTTTTACTCCATCTGCGAGGGTCATACCGATCACCAACGGTTTGAAGACATAACCTTTGCATTTCAGGCGACAGTAAAGGTCATAGGATGCAATGCTTGATTTAGCGCCACTATCAATGTAAGCTACACCTTCGACTCCATCTATGTTGATAAAGACTATGGGCCGGTCTCTAGCATCTGTGGTGTTTTCGGTGTGATCTGCATAACAAAATCCAATTTCTTTCGTAGGTGGAGGTTGTTGCTTAATCTTATGGCATGTTGGGCAGTTACTTCGGACCACTCCAGGAGCGCCACAACCGTAACAGCGGAACTTTGGTGCTGAAGTAGAGGGTGCTGCTGCCACAGTTTATATCTGTTGTGTAGTGCCCTTATTTTTATTTTCTGCAAATGCCTTCTTCTTGCAGTTTTCAATAGCGTGACCAAGGTTCTTGCAATACCTGCACTTGATTTTCTTAAAATGGTGTGTTTCCTTAATTCCACAGTTTCCAGGATCTTGTATCACCTTAGAGTCTATGGCCTTCTCCTTTAGGACATGTTCGACACCGCGTGCTGCTATTATAAGTTCTTCTAAGTTGTGTACACTTTGTCGAGGGATCTTGTCTCGTATCTCGAGTCTTATCAGTGTATATATCATATTCAGCTGCTGCGTTTCGGGGTGAAATGGTTCCGGGAGTTGTAAAAAAGCATTCGCTTATGGCGTATGAATTCGTCAGTTGTGGTGCTGGCATCTTGTTTGACTTGACATGCTTCCTCATAAACCAAGTAGGCATCCCTCTGAGGTGCGAAGTTGTAACGTAAACGTCGTTCAAAATCTTCCCAAGATTTAACTTCATTCTTCACACCTTGCCACCATATCCCTGCTTCATCTTTCAGTAGCAGTGGCAGTTCCTCTAAAGCAGTGATATCAGTCATGGTTTCAGCTTGTTTAATGATTTTGACTGCGGCTAAGAAGGCTTCGACATTATCAGAGCTTTTTCGCCCATCATAAGAATACTGACAGGTGGTAAAAGAACCGGTCTTCGATGTCTTTGGTGTCATCCTAGCCAACAACTTATCAAATTGCTCATTAGAAAACTGTACTGCCATATCTATTTTTTTAGTGGAGGTTTTCATCTTCAATTTTGTAGTCGTAATGCGACCAGATCGGGTAACAAAAGTTGGTCCAAAAAGGCGTCGTGTCGTAGTATTCGTCGCTGCCAGTGTTTCCAGATTGGAAAAATGAAATTACAGTGTGGGGTTGATGAAATTACAGTATTTTTATTATAATTACAGTGTTTGGTTATTATAAATTACAGCATAATTACTGTGAATCAAAATAATCAATTATAAATAATATTATAAATGTTTTTTCAGTCAATAACACTGATTTAATCCGGCAGCTGACTCTGTTTTGTCAAAAGTTGTATTAAACGCATTCGTCATACTATCGTTAGGCTTGAAGGTGACACAATTACTACGAAGTAGTAGAGTAAACGTGCTAAATGTGCCTCAAATTAAAACCCATACTGAAACTCAAGTCTAACGACATAATTTTTATATGATTTTTAACGATTTAAAAGATTTATGAATGAAACGCTAAAAAAGTTAATTTACGTCTGTGGTAGGCAAAGGATTAAAGCACTAACGCCTGCTTAGCAATACCAAACATTTCAATTTTTAGACATATTTTGCTGACCCTCCAATAAAATAGCGATAGGGGAGGAATAACTCGTCGTTGAATTATTATACTTACCAACTGTAATAAAACGTATCTTTTCATCCATTTACAACCTATATATGTTTTTGGTCACAGTTAAGTTTCGATATTTCAAAACTGTCTATGGATTTCCTTTAAACAAAAATTACAGTTCACTGTATTTAGAATAATACAGTGAACTACAGTAGATAGAAAAAAAAATACAGTGAATCTACTGTAATTACAGTGTATCTGGAGACACTGGTCGCTGCCGAATCGTAGTACTCGTCGTCGGTCATTCGATTGTCAACAGGTCTCCTTCCTTAGTTGTGTTGTTTCGAGCCTTGCGTTCGGGCGCCAGTGTAGGAGGCGGGGCGCCGAATGAAATGACGGCGTAGTCCAAACAACAACAAACGTTGATAATTTATTTACGATTAAGACTTTAGCGTATGTGTACAGAGTGCGATGCGACGCCACCTAGCGAGACCTACGTGAACACTATCCCAACGGGGTGGAAGTGGTGATCTTGCAGGAACCGTTAGGGAGCGGTGTTATGATATATTAAAGCGTTCAGTCAACTGTCCCAACGAGGTGGAAGCAATTAACATACAGCTATAATATTCCCTACCGAGAGAATACAAACTAAAAGTTCGTCGAGCCGGTCTCGATTGCAGCGAATGAAACGCTTGCGTGCGTTAAGGACAATCAGCGCCATCTATGTTTCCGTGCGGGTGTTAAGGTCGGTTAGCGCCATCTCGTTAGTTTTTGCGAACTAATCAGAATAGTATGTCTTCTCATTATGTTACGATGTTATAATACATTTATAATATCGAAACCAGCAGTAGTTAAAAATCATGCATAAAAGACAACCATACCAGTTAAAAATCAGTGGCCTTAAGAAAAACGCTAAGAATTACGCGCATAATGGCAACCTGCTCACATTGTTTGATGTCAACTGATGCCATTTGGAAATTTGCTCCTGACAACTTACTGTTATATATACTATATGCACCCGTTTCTGCTTACTCCCTCCTTTTTCCGCCTAATCATCATTTCGTATGTCGTATTGCCTCAGACACCCATCCATCCAGTCAGTCTTCTTCCAACTTCCAAATCCGACGGTTGTCTTAAAATCTATTTTGTATTTTATTTCCTTTTTTAAAAAGGCTCAACCCCGAAGTCTCATAACATTTGGTGGCAGCGTAAAGGGATTTTAAAAAGTCCCCGGTACCGTCTCCGTCCGTTTCAAGTATAACACGAGTGAAATCTGTGTGTCGTGTGTGCGTGGAAGTGATAAACTCTACTGTGCATACCCGGATAATACAAATATAGTGTGCCGAGTATTGGCCCGGCTCATCTACCTACATCCCAGTTCCGTGTAAGGCCCACTGCTGCGCACTGTCCGTGCTGTAGCCGGTCTTCTTCCGGAACAACTAGTAATACCCACTGTCACGCACAACTTAGTGCTGTGACCGGTATTGACCACCCGACGAGCAACGAGCCCCATCCGAATCGACGGCCCGACGCACGACTCTTATCTACATCCGGCGTGGCTACATCTCACCTACCGAACGAGAACCTTGAAGAAATGATCACGTTCCTTATCGCTCTGTCCGTATTCATGTGAGTGATTCTTGGTTATTGCGAATATCAAACTTTTTACTGCTCTTAATATACTTTAACCTTTTATTGTTTTAGCTATTGTTAATTATTATTTGTTTATTATGTGTATTGTAATTGCAGTGTACTATTATTGTCGTGTATTATTATTGTTGTGTACTATTTTATTTTTAGAATTTGATTAAATTAACGTAAAATGTCTGAGAGTAGAGCTCCAAGTCCGAAATTTGAAAAACCGGAAATAGCAGTTACCGACACGGAGGACGATGGTTTTTGCCCTCCTTCTGGCCCTACTACAAGATCTAAAAAGAAAAATAATTCAGTAAATAAATTAGAACTAGACCTTTCTACATTACTGAAATTTATAAAACCTTTTGACGGGTCTAGGGACACATTGAACTCCTTTTTGGTAAACTGCAACAACGCCTACGAACTAGCATCAGAGTCTCAAAAAGATATCCTGTTCAAATATATTCTATGTCAATTGCAGGGCAAGGCACAAACCGCCTGTTCTGTTAAAGAGTTTGCCAATTGGTTGCAACTAAAAGAATTTCTCAAAACCCAGTTTAGTGAAAGGAAACACTATACTCATTTGCTCACAGACCTTCAAGAGTGTAAACAACAAATTAATGAATCCGTGAGCCAGTACGCTCTAAGAATAGAAACATGTCTTTCTCAGTTACTCACGGAAATATCAATTTCACACGGCCATAAAAGTAGAGAAATGATAGGACGTACAGCAGCCATGGAAGAATTAGCCCTCCATCATTTCCAGATGGGACTGATGGCCCGCATATCTAACATTGTTAGATGTAAATCTCCGAAAACGCTCAACGAAGCTGTAAATATAGCGATAACCGAGGAGAAAATCCAACAATATTTATTTAAGCAGAGTCCTAATAATTCACGACAGGAAAAGCCTAATTTCCAAAGACAAAATTTTCCAGCCCCGCATCGTGATCAAAATCAGCGATCTCCTACAAACCTACCCCAAACCTTAAATCAATCCAAGTCGAACTTTTACCCTAACCGACCTAATAACAACAACAACTCCGCTACCCTATTCTGCAGATATTGTAAAGCACCAGGTCACACCCTGGAACAATGTCGCAAACGGGAATACAACAACAACCGATTTAAATTAGACCAAAATCAAACGAGAATACCCCAACGTATCCATTTCGTCTCCGATACCCCTGAAGATCAATGTTCAGCTGATCAAGTAGAGGACTACGATACCGTTGATACTGTATCAAAAAACGAGTAATCGTCTAGTCCCGGTGTCGTACGGGACTTAAAAATTCAGAAATCGACACTATAAGTCTTTTTCCTAAATCCAAAATAACTCCGCTACATGGAAATTATTCTTTGACTATGCCAAAATCCACTGTATCCGTGCAGAGCGCCAACCTGCCAAAATCCACTGTATCCGTGCAGAGTGCCAATCTGCCAAAACCCACTGTATCCGTGCATAGCACCAACTTGCCAAAACCCACTGTATCCGCGCAGAGCTCCAAGCTGCTCAAATCCTCTGAGGTTAGTGTATTCGAGATCACGAATAACCCTGCAATAATGTTATTACCTCATGTACTCGTTGAATCTACCGTGTCAGATATTCCATTATCCCTTCTTGTAGACTCAGGATCCTCAGTAAGTCTGTTAAAATATGCTTGTATAACAAAACATCCTAAGTTAGTAAAAGAAAAAATACAATTAAAAGGCATTGATTCATCAGAAGAATCTATTCAAACCCGTGGTCACTTTCAACTTAAAATACGATTACCTAAATCCAGTATATTACATCAATTTCACGTTATCGACAAAATACACTTACCATATGACGGCATTATAGGCTCTGACATGCTCAACGCGCATAGCTGCAACATCGATTATACTAATAACTCTCTCCATATTGGGAAATCATCCCTGAAATTGCATTTCCATGACCCTGCATACTTAATACCTGCAAGAACAGAAACTATTATTGAATGTTCAGTCCAGAACCCTGAAATAAAAGAAGGAATGGTTCTTGATCAGAAACTCTCTAAAACCCTTTTGGTTGCAAATTGCGTAGTTCGAGTTAAAGAAAATAACAGAATAAATATATCCGTGGTAAATACCTCTGAAGAACCTGTAACACTAAAATCAAATCTTAACCTAACACTTACCCCAATTAACACCTTCAAATTCGAAGAACATCCGGACGCTTCCGTAAACCATATATATCCTTCAATCGACTGCGCCACACGAACAGAAGAAGTACTAAAACAATTGCGCGTCTCTCATCTAAATAGTGAAGAAAAGGAAGCTCTCTTTCAATTGTGTTCCGAGTTTTCTGATATTTTCCATCTTCCTGGAGAAGATTTGTCTTATACAAATGCCTTAAAACACGATATAAAAACAACAACTGAAATACCAATTCACACGAAAACTTACCGATTCCCAGAAATTCACAAAACCGAAGTACGAAATCAAGTTGATAAAATGCTGAAGCAAAATATTATAGAGCCTTCCGATTCTCCTTGGTCATCACCAATTTGGGTTGTTCCTAAAAAACTCGACGCTTCCAATACACAAAAGTGGCGAGTAGTAATAGACTACAGGAAGCTTAACGACGTCACAATTGGTGATACTTACCCTATACCACAGATCACAGAGATCTTAGATCAACTTGGCAATAGTAAATATTTCTCTACCTTAGACCTCGCATCTGGTTTTCATCAGATATTGCTAAATGAAGCTGACAAAGCCAAAACAGCATTCACCGTCCCAGAGGGACATTTCCAATTCTTGCGAATGCCTTTTGGACTTAAAAACGCCCCTTCCACCTTTCAGAGATTAATGAATTCCGCCTTATCAGGGCTCCAAGGCATTCGATGTTTCGTGTATCTAGATGACATTGTCTGTTATGCATATGATATCCGGTCTCACATCTTAAACCTTAGATCCATCTTTCAAAGAATGCGAGACTATAAACTAAAATTACAACCTGATAAGTGTGAGTTTCTACGACGAGAAGTCTGTTACCTTGGTCATGTTATCACTGAACAAGGCGTCAAGCCAAATCCCGACAAAATTAAAGCCGTTGTCGAATTTCCAGTACCAAAATCTGCAAAAGATATCAAATCATTTCTTGGTCTTGTTTCCTACTACCGCCGTTTCATTCCTGACTTTTCCAAAACTGCTAAAGCCCTTACCAGTCTCCTTAAAAAAGAAACCCTCTTCATATGGGAAAATCAACAACAACTTGCCTTTGACACTTTAAAAGGTAAACTGACAACCGCACCCCTACTCATTTATCCTGACTTCTCCAAACCTTTCATACTTACCTGCGACGCATCTAACTACGCCGTAGGTGCTGTTCTCTCCCAAGGCCCAATTGGTAAAGATCAACCTGTAGCCTTCGCATCACGTACCCTCAATAAAAGCGAATCTAATTATAGCACTACTGAAAAGGAGTTGCTAGCAATCCTTTACGGCTGTAAAACATTCCGTCCCTACCTTTACGGGAATAAATTCCTAATCATAACCGACCATAGACCATTAAAATGGCTTTTTAATCATAAAGACCCCAGCAGCAAACTACAACGTTGGCGACTAAAACTAGAAGAATATGAATACGAAATCGTATATCGCAAGGGTAAATTGAATTCTGCAGCCGACGCTCTATCAAGATATCCTGTCAACCCTATCTTTCCTGAAAATAAAAGTAACTTAAATCCATCACCGGCTAACGAAATTCCAATTCCGACTAACGAAACTCACCTGAGCCCTCTTGTTGATATTTCACCAGAATTACAAATTCCTGAAATTCACCAAGAAACTCTTGATGATCTAATTACAACAGACTTTAGCCCAGTTGATGTGAGGGACTATGATTTCAGTCCCCTGTATCCTCCTATTTCCGCAGAACCTCTTGTACCCGAAGATCCGCCCGTTGTCGTAGCTTCTCCTAATCCCGCAGACCCTCCTGTATCCGCAGATCCTTCTCCTCTCGTAGCTCCTCATAGTATTGCAAATACTCCTCCTGAAACCGAATCAGCTCCTCAACCCTCGACAAGTTGGCAAAACCCTGAAACCTTACCTGCATCGATATCAGCATACCGCGACCCTGGAACTCCTTCTTCAGCATCTGAAAACTTACCTTTATCTGACGAAACCTATAACAAATTTTTTAAATCATCAACAAAGTTGTATAATACTCACATAACAGAACATAACGAAGATCTTCTGAAAGGCATACAAAAGCTAGTAATTATACCTACCTCAATAGACATGGACGAATCCGTACCTTATGTCGAAGAAATCCTCAGCAACTGTCCGAGCCTCCAACGTGATGAATTACCGCTTACAGTAGAAAACAAAACCTACCTGTTCATATTCACGAAAGTGCACCATTTTGACGACTGCTCGTATCCCGATATATTTAAAAGTCTTAAATATGCTCGCGACGAAATAATCATGTCTTATCCTACAGTAAATGAAATAAGCATATCAGATTTTAGAAATCCTTTTGACAGACACTCCTTTGCTAAAATCTATAACATGTTGGCATATTTATTTGACGGCACCAATATAAATATTCACATCTACCATAATAATATTATTTACCCAGCACTTAGCGAAATTCCCACAATCTTAAAAGATAATCACGACATCCCAATCGCAGGACATCTTGGATCCGCGAGAATGCTAAGCCGCATAAAAGAAAGATTCTCATGGAAAAATATGCGCAGTGATATTGAGAACTATGTTAAGAAATGTCAGTCATGCCAAACTAACAAAGCGTTGCGTAAAATAAATAGAGCTCCAATGGTAATAACATCCACTTCTACATCCCCATTCGAGAGGCTAGCCCATGATATTGTAGGCCCTTTGCCTGAATCTGGCTCAGCTAAACTCAAATATATCCTGACTATGCAAGACGACTTAACAAAATTTTCATTAGCATATCCTCTTCGTAGTAACACAGCGGCAGAAGCGAGCGACTGCCTCCTCCATTTCATATCACTATTCGGAATTCCTAAATACATACTCACCGATCAGGGTACTAACTTTACAGCAGACCTTTTTAAGAAAACATGCAATTTCCTAAAAATTAAACAGTTGTGGTCATCACCCTACCATCCGCAGACGCAAGGTGCTTTGGAAAGATCGCATTCCACTCTCAAAGAGTATCTTAAATCTTATGTGAATGAAAACCAAGATAACTGGCCCCAGTATGTATATACGTCTATGTTGGCATACAATACCGCCGTTCACTCAACTACACACTACTCACCATACGAACTGTTGTTTGGGCATAAGCCCCACATCCCTGACTCAGTATACAGTGACAATTCTAATACTACCTATCCTGAATACGTAAAGCTCTTGCAACATCGCATGAAGCACGCGCGTGATAAAGCTTTAGAATATATTCACAAATCAAAAGAAAATTCAAAAAATTACTATGACACGCGAACTCGACCTGTCGAGTATAAAATTGGTGAATACGTTCTTCTAAAGAATCACCTTAGGATGCGAAAAGCCCTATCGCCTATATGGAAAGGTCCATATAAAATTGTAAAGATTCATGGCAACCATACTTTATCACTTTTAATAAATAGACGTCATGTGAAACATCACTATGATGAAGTCAAACACGTGGAAGGCCATGATGGATCCACGTCGGATCAATACTTATAATTTTACAATTAAAATAAAGTTACAATTAACGCATTAAATAATTATATTATATATATATTATACTACGAGTAGTATAAGCTTAATTCAGCATTTAATAATGCATATTATTAATTAGATAAAATAGTTGTAGTTAGGTAATAAAGCTAAAATTAGTTAAGTTTAATTGTTAGTAACTTCGACATCTCTTTTCATTACAGCGTACTGGCCCAAGGTCACCAAGAGTATGTCCAACCAATCAATTCGAGCTCCGGCATTTATTTCGATCCAATTGGTGAACTCAAAACAAATGTTGGTCACTTAGACGTAGTTACTCCGTTTGATATATCTTACATAAGTCCGCATATTCAAAATATTAACTCTATTTTAGGTACAGTACGTTTCTTATGCAATCAATTTCAGATTGAAACCATAAGCAACTTAGAATGTCATAACATATTAGAACCGCTCACTATAAGATACAACGATGTCGCTGTCGACGCTCCCAGCGCACGCACGTCGTCACTGCTCCGTTTTTGCGCATAATCGCTACTCTGCGCACGGTTATTGTTGTGTACAACTTTTAGTTTTTAGTGTCTCTTGCATGATGTCTGCAAGCGTTGAAGTTTCGTCTGAAATACTAGCTAGCATGGTGACGAAAATGACTGGCTTAGAGCTCGAAATACAGTTTTTGAAGCAAATGTCGACTAAACAAACGGAACTTATTCAATATCAAACCGAGTTGATTCGTGATTTAAAAGTGACCGTTACGAATATTTGTAAGTCGTCATCACCGTGCGAAACCAGCAGGATTGCAGTGCTCGATACGGAAAATGTTAGCCGTAAGAAGCAAAATGTTTCAAAACGGCAAACAACACAAGCGACCGTTAGTGATAACGCATCATCGCCCGGACAACCGGCAACGCCGCCACTGCGGTCGACTCGAAGAAACAACGTCCTTATCTACTCGCCCGGCGGCATTCCAAAACCAATCTCGCCTCCAGTAACAAAACCAACTTTAGTCAAGTTACCAAATAATAAGGATTTGGACCAGCAGAATTTTAGCGTTCCGCCTGCAGAAGAAAAATGGACAGAGGTACGCCACAAAAAACGACGCACTGCTTTGTTATCGTTGCGTTGTGTTGCTGGGCCATCCATGACGACCCTAAAGGCGGCTGAAATGCGAAAACATTTCCACTTATGGAACATGATATCGAGTGTAGATGAGGTGAAGGCCTACCTAGATGAGCTGTGCCCACAGAGAGCTGTCACTGTCGAACAACTGAGGACCGCAAACAACTACAACTCTTTCAAAATAGGAGTGCCGGAAGATTGCTACAATAAATGTTTTTCAGTTAAAGCCTGAGAATGCGCGCGTTAAGCAGTGGTTTAACTATAAAAAACCCACGCCCGCTTCTAATAGTCAAACCTTTCGACGTGAGGTCGGCAAACAATGAGCCGCGCAAAACAATAAACATATTTTATCAGAACGTCCGAGGCCTGAAAACAAAGCTGCGTGAGCACTGGTATCCCAGCATGTCAGTATCCGATCATCTACTTGTTGCCGCGTCGGAGACTTTCCTCGATGGGTCGATCAACGACGCTGAAGTGGTGCCTGATGGTTGGAGCCTGCTACGCCGTGACCGCGCCACAATCCAGGGTGGTGTCCTGCTGGCCGCGAGACCTGGGCTCGCCATTCGGCGCCGGTGTGACCTCGAGTCGGAGCTTGCAGAAGACTTGTGGGCGTGTGTCACCCATGGCGGTACCTCTTTTTTTGTTTGTGTAGTATACATTAAACCTAAGGCTAGCGACGCCGTTTATATGAATCTATTCTGCAATATTGAATCTTTTTTAGGTAATTTAACTAGTTACAAATTCTTGCTACTCGGAGATTTAAACATAAACAGTGCGTCAATCCATATTAAAAATTATTATTGCTACTTTTTGACTTTTTTAAATCTATGTGATCATAATGATGTAATTAATTCTCACGGCAGTACTCTTGACGTGGTGTTGGCGCAGGAGTGCGTTGAGTCTTTGACCCCGGATGTATGTGTGAGTGAGGGTGATGGTTTCGTCCCCATCGACAAGCTGTACCACCCAGCGCTTGAGGTAACTGTGAATCTTCTGTTACGTAACGTTAAGTGCGAGCGCATGGAACCTAGCAACATAAACGAATCGCGCGATTGGAATTTTAAGAAAATGGACTTGATTCTTTTTCGTTCATTAATCGAGGAAGTTTCCTGGGCGCCGGTTCTTGAGTCTGATAATACATCTATTGCCGCTGAGGCCTTTTATAACATTATTTATCAATTTTTTGATTTGTGTGTTCCCAAAAAGAAAAGGCGGGTCACAAAAAGTAACAGGTGTCCCGTTTGGTATAAAGCTGATATCATTAGGGACATTCGAAAGAAATCTATTTTACACAAAGCTTGGTTAAAGTCTGGATGTGTAGTTGACTATAACTTATTTTCTGTCCTACGTGCTGGACTGAAAAAGCGTATCTTCATGGCTTACAAGGAACACATGTCCAGTATCGAGGAAAACCTACAACTTCAGCCTCAACGTTTTTGGGGTTATATAAATAACCTTAGGTCAAAAGGCGGATTCGAGCCTTGCGTTACTTACGAAGGTATGTCCTGCACCGGAGTAGGAGCAGCCAAAGCATTTGCTAGTTATTTTTCAACTGCATTTCTTAATGAATTACCATCATTGGACGTCAGAGCGCATAGTGAATGTGGGTTACAGGGGGGTTGTGTTAGCATATCTACTATCTCACCTGAAAATATTGACTGTGCCATAAACAAGTTAAAAATAGGTAGTTCGTCAGGACCCGACTGTGTGCCTAGTTTTGTTCTAAAGATGTGTAAAAAAACTTTTATTCGTCCATTTCATCACATTTTCAATCTTGCACTTGCAACAGGCAGGTACCCATCTCAGTGGAAAGTGTCCCGAGTGACCCCTATTCCCAAGAGTGGCAAAAAAGCAATAGTAAGTGATTACCGTCCTATAGCAATCTTATGCGCCCCAGCAAAGGTTTTTGAATACATTGTACATAAAGACATATATAGACAAGTAAAACAATTGATAGGTGACGAGCAGCACGGCTTTAGAGCGGGGCGCTCTGTGAATACGAACCTGCTATGCATAGTAGATTATGTATCTGATGCTTTGGACCGCGGCCTGCAAGTTGATGTCATTTACTTTGATTTTCAAAAAGCCTTCGACAAAATCGACAATGATATTTTGCTGAGAAAGTTATCGTCTATCGGTTTCACACCGGGACTTCTTGATTTTTTCTCCGATTACCTAGGAGACCGAAGTCAGTTTGTTAGGCATGGGACACATGAGTCCGAACCATATCACACTAGGTCGGGCATAAGTCAAGGCTCGGTCCTCGGACCTCTTCTTTTTTTGATTATGGTTCATGACCTTCCTAGAGTGTTGAATTCGGCCAAGTGCCTCTTGTATGCAGATGACCTCAAGCTCTATCTGGAAATAAAATCTCTTAATGATTGCCTTAACTTGCAATGCGATATTAACCACATTTTTGAATGGAGTGTGGTGAATAAAATGTTATTCAATTCAGGCAAATGTAATGTAATGAGTTTCAACCGAAAAAAAAGTCCTATACATTTTAACTACCAGCTTGACCATCTAAACATTAATAGGCCTCATTGTGTTAAAGATTTAGGTGTCACTTTCTCTGACCTGACGAATGATACATACCGGCGTCTAGGTTTTGTGCTGCGCAACTCAAAAGACTTCCAAAATCCACAAGTCATTATAACTTTGTATAACTCGCTCGTTAGAAGTAAACTAGAAACGAGCGCTTGTGTGTGGAATCCCTATCACGTTACTTACACCCGTATGATAGAAAAGGTTCAGAAGGCGTTTTTAAGGTCTCTCTACAAAAAGCTTTACGGGTACTACCCCTATATGTACCCAACAAAGTTCTTACTTGGTCAGTTGGGATACAACTCGTTAGAAGTTAGGAGAATGGCCGATCAACTCCTGACCTATTGTAAGGTGCTCAGAGGGTCAATCGACTGTCTTCACCTGCACAACCTTGCGTGTACGTTTTATATTCCTGATGAGCCTGGGGTCCCAGCAAACAGGCGTGGTCGACCACAGAATCTCTTCAGTGTAAACAGTGCACGCACCTCAGCGCGAAGTCAGACTCCGCTCGTTCGTGCTCCCCACCATCTCAATGCCCTCCTTGTCGCCAACACTGATTGCGATTTAATGACTGATGACTTAAACAATGTCATGCCGGTCATACTTGCCTATTGTGAGAGCCTCGTTGACCAATGGGACAGATGTGCCAAGCCTGACAGCTCGACAGATCTTTGTGATTTTGACTGCGAGTATTCTTAAGTTTAAGATTACAATGATTAAATAATGACGACATATTTGAATGTAAAATGGAATTTTGTTTGACCTAATTTGTAATAATTTATATAATATTTTTGATACTAATGAATGATTGATTGATTACCATGTATGTTTTGTTAAATCTATAAGTAATTAAATATGTAATAAATTACCATCTTAAAATAGACTATTGAATTTGTTTGAAATTAAAATTATTAAGTAGGTACTATTGATTTAATTAATTTTGTGAGATAAATGTAATTGTATTTTGTGACGTTTTTATCTCAATAAACAATTTATTATTATTTATTATTATTAAACGATATCATTTCCGAGTATTCCTCCATCGCTCACCTTACCAGCAATAATAGATTGAGGCGTAGTGCGTGGATAGGTGCTATAGGTACATTATCCAAAACGATTTTTGGGACTCTAAACGAGGACGATAGTAGTGTATTATTGGGCGTCCTACTCCACCTTCCGTTAATCAAGGTAAGCTCATATGTTGCACGATCTCGAAGTATTATTGGACGGCCTACTCCACCGAGAGTGGATGAGGCGAACGGAGTGAGCCTCAGAAACGGAAGGTGGAGTAGGACGCCCAATAATACACTACTGACGATGCTGTTAAATATGACAACGCCATACAGAGTTTACAGGACAATGAGAAAAGAATGGTTTCATTAATTAAAGAAAATATATTGGTCACATCCTCTGCTTTGTCTAAATTTAATGATACTTTGCATACAATAAAAATTAATGAAGCCAGGCTTAATGAAGTGTAACAACTCGCACAGATAATATAGCAATAGTTACAATTCCCATTGCGTACAGGAACGTCAAATATGTTCAGTAGCTATTGTCACTGTCACTGTCATACGAGAATAACAGTTGACGTATTTCAGTTCAATATTGCGATGTTCATTCCAGTCGGTCATCCGCCATTTTTCTTGTCGTCATTCTTGTGGCTGACGCGATCGAGTGAGGAACAAGGTTCGTGAATTATATTATGCGTTGATATATTAATGTATAGTTAAAGTGTTATTTACATTATATGACTGTGTTATTGGATTTTACTGTTTCAATTCTTAAATCCTTTGAGATGTTTTACATCTCAGAAGTGGGATCGTATGAAAATAATAGTTTTCAGACCACGCCATGTACTCGAATATGAAAGTGCGATTAAAACTTTGTTATTTTCTTTAAATATACACCAAGTCTTATAGAACTCTGATGTTTATGTGAGGCGACCATGTAATTTTTGCATTAAATTATATAGTTTCATGGATGATTTCGGATTACCGACACATAGAGAATATATTGTGTTAGGTAATTATTTTAACGTTAACGTACGTAACGTCAGGGACACTTGACTATTAAACATTCGTGCTTGGTGTAAACAGAGATGTGCTATTGGTAGATTTTAGAATATGTAGGTACCCTATGTTTTTGTTTCTTTTCTAACCTTGTTCGCTGGTTTTTTTTTCTGGATCGTACGTGTTTTTGCGTGTAGGTTGGATTGGTTGGCATCAGAGTATTAAAATATTGACTACTTACTTCTATGACACTTAAGACTCTTGTATACCGCATCAGTTCAAAAATAAAAACAGTTTCAGTGGTGCAAAAGGATTTAATTCTTGTTATCACGGCATTATGTACGACATCAAGAAAACAGTTATACATAAAATGGTCTGAGTTTCAGTAAATGAGTGATCAAGAACCCGATGTGGGTTTGCGACGTGAGGTGGACTTCCGTACGCCACGCAGACAGCGTTATGGCATCGAGGCGCCCTAGAGACGTAGTCGAGATCGGCGAGTGAGCTTGGTGCGAAGCCGTCGTGACCCCGGTACCCTGCGCCAACGGAGAAGTAGCTGCAGCCCGCCATGACGCGATCCCCATCATGAATGCCGTCGCAGTCGTAGTGCCAGCAGCGTGCGATCACTTTGCGTATGAGAACGCAAGGTATACCAAAGGAAAAGCTCAAGCTTCTTGAAAATGAGGTACGTAGGGAATGCGAAATGCTGTCCAAATGCGACAGGCAGTGCAGACAACGTGTAACGCCTGAATAAAGTAGAAACCTAGACTAACGATAGATCTTCTCGAAAAATTTCTTAATGTATTAAAATAGAAAGCAAGGGATCGTGAATCGTTTGCTAGTTCAACATTATTTACGTAATTCCTGAGTTCAATCCAATTGAAGGAACAATCTATTAACACACAGTTTTAGTACTGTACTAATAATAATGCAATCTTTAAACGTTTGGATCGACAAAATAGATGAATGTTCAGAAATCTATAAATGAAGTAACAAGCAAACGGTCTACTATGCCCTGCCTAAACTCTCAGGAATCGCAAAGGCCTACTATCAGGGCCTACCCTCTTTTAAGCATACGTGGGTAGAATGGAAAGCCATGTTCAAAGAATCATTCCCGGCTACTGGAAAATATGCGGTATTACTAACGGATATGATTGATAGGCGGGCACGGTCTGGAGAATCTTTTGAACTCTATTTGCATAAATAAATTAGTTGAACCTTTGTAAATTTTTTTGGAAAGCAAGCGGTGGATTGTTTACTTCACGGTATAAGCGATATGGGGTTATGTGTAGGTGCTCAAGCGGCTAAGTTTGATGACCCGAGGATGTACTCGAATACTTTATATTATTTATTTATTCTGGTAATTCAACAGCGTTTACAATTAGATGTTCACTAAAAATAAAAACGTAAAATATGGCCTAAACAGAATTACTCAAATAAGAAAACAATTTACAGACAAGTACAATTTGAAAAACTTAATACCGACTTCCATTCTATTCAGTTATTGGAGTGTAACTTAAAAACTACTGGACCTGATTTGCTGAAAACTTAAATGGGACCACACGGGTCAAACAAAAAAAGAATTATGAGAATCGGTTCACCCTATCAAAAGTTATGAGGTAACACAAACAAAAAAATACAGCCGAATTGAGTACCTCCTTCTTTTTGGAAGTTGGTAGAAAAATAATAAAAATATTAAATATATATATATATATATATATATATATATATATATATATATATATATATATATAGAGAGAGAGAGAGAGAGAGAGATAGAGAGAGTGTAACTATATTAATTGCGATATAGCTGTTTTATTTGTTTTTTTGAAAATGATTTTGAGGCAGAAATATAATATAAATAGTAAATCTAGGCTAGAAAAATGTTTATCATAAGTTCGAGCTGCGCGACAACAACGAATTCTGAGCATAATTAGTGCTGACTGGTGGGACTTCAGTAACTGCGTATATCGAGCACGACGAGGTGGTACCTGAAAATCTAGACTCGATAGAAGTTCGGAACAATCAATTTTGCTGGTTAATATATTGAGCAATAGTATGTCATACTGCTTACGTCTTTGTTGTAGATATTCCATGTTAATGTGCTTACATGCTTTAGAATAGCTCTCAAAAGATCTATAGGCTTTATAACTCAAAAATTGTATAAACGTTTTGTAGTGATTCAATTCTTTGAATGTGCATTATATAACTTGGGGACCAAATGCTACAACCATACTCCAATATACTTCGCACGTAAGTAAAGTACAATACTTTGATGCAATCAATGCTGTTAAGTGTTACATACTCGTTTTATGAATCCAAGTTGTTTGTTATCTTTGTAATAATAGTGTATGTTTCAACCAGTACCAATTTGAGTCTCATATTACACCCAGATCTCTCACAGAGTTGACTTTATTTATAGGAGTTTCATTATTTTTATACAAGTAGGTATAATTTATAGAGTTAATTTTTCGAATAAAAATAGAAATAGAAATTTCAATTTCAAATTTTATTAAATAAAAACTACTCAGATTATTTAAGTTTTTTTTTTAATTTTTTAATTGATGATGTTTTTAACTTTAAGAAGACTTCTTTTTATCATTAGCGAACATAATAAACTTCGAGCATTGAATGTAGTTCCTACTTCAAAAAGATATGCATTGTATAAAAGAGGACCCATTGTTGAACCTTGCGGTACTCCAGAGCTAATGGTTATGTAATCACTACACGCGCTCCCGATTACAACAGCTTGCCGCCTCATTGAAGTGTGTGAAGTTAACCAACTATGAAGGTCACCATCGATGCTACGGAACACGTAGTTATTAAAAACTGTAAGGTTGGTTACAATTGAACGCTTTTTCGTAAAGCTATGCTGTTCCTCGGGGACAGATTAAAAAATTGTCTCACCTATTGTTTAATAGACAGCTTTTTCAAATAATTTTACTGAATACATGATGAATTGAAATCGGACCGTAGTGTTCAATGCGGCTACGTGAACCACTTTTATGAATCGGTATTATTCTTGCTTCCTTCCATTTCTCAGGGAATATACCAAATTTGTTTACTGATAATATATAAATAGCACACAAAAGTTTGTAAAGGGATTTAGCGCAGTGTTTTGGTGGTATGTTATCACTTCCGGGGCCTTTGTTAAAGTCTATTGAATGAACTAATTTGTAAACTGAGGTTTCTGTTATATGTAGCTTAAAGACACTATCGCTTGCTTCGGGGTAGGTCTGCAGGATGCGACCATACGACTTGGCTGATTCCTGAAAAACGCTTATGAAATAATTACTAAAACCCGTGCAGACTTCCAAGTCATTACTGAATGTTTTATCGCTTAAGTGAGAGTATATTAGGACACCCTGAACTATTATTTTGTAATGACTTTACATACGTCCAGGTATGTTTAGGATTTTTTTGGTAATCGCTGCATATTATCTTTATAAGAGCTATGTGAACCTTATACATATACATACATTTATTTTGTATTAATTGCTGTCTAGAGCGTAAAACAGAAACTTCATCGTAATCTCTTGGATTGTCACATAATTTCCAGCGTTTGCGCGCGGTAACTTTATCTCTAATTATATGTATAAGTGACCTGTTATACCAAACCGGATAATGAAAAAATTCGAGAAGCTACAGCGCTTTCTGGGAACAAATTCGTCAATGATCTTTCTAAGGTGCGAATAAAATAGGTTGACTATTATTCCATCAATGGAATCTTCACTCAAGACGTTATTCCAATCTATAATTTATTAGTCCATAGACGGCCTTAAAAAAATCTCAAGTTAGTAGTAGGCTTCCTTTTTAAATACGGGACCATGAGGTCTGACGCGTCTAGCTCTAAACAAGTATGAAAAATATGCTCTTTTACTAATGGTGAACGCGATAGTGTTACATCTATGTTTGTGTTGCTTATTATCAGATCTAACACATTTTCCGATTTATTTTTATAATATGATTATGTGTGTGTATTGATTGAGCCTAGATAAACTGCAGGCATCTATGGAGAAAGATATCGAGTTCTGTAATTTAAAGAACATTGTTTATTTTGTAAAGGCCCAACAGGTGACCAAGAAAGACTAGGTAAATCAAAATCTCCCGCAATTGAAAAGTGATCATTAGGATACGATATGATAATATCGGCAAGCGAGAATAGTGTTTGATAGATGACGCACACATGTAAGTTCATCTTATCATCTGCCGCAAGCGAGCGAGATACCGGGATAGTCACCCAAAGTTATTAATCTGTGCCCAAAGACAATCAACACCGGCGCACGTCCACTCGGCCCAGTGCAATGCATACAGTGTTTGTTGGCGCAAATCATAACACCAACTCCAAATAATACACCTGTTTTGTTACGATCGCATCTAAAAACATAACGGTCATCAGAGTTCGGCTTTATAGAAACCATCAGTCAACCAAGTTTCCTTGATGAGTATGATGTGATTTTGAGCAAGTATGCTTCGTTTTGTGCGCAAGCCCCGAACATTCTGATAGAACAAACCTAATTTGTCAGCCATTTTAATGCTGGTGCTCTTGAGTACCAAAACATAGACATAAACAAAATATCGATTTTTATAGAAGATACACCTTTAAATAGGAAAAGGGTATGAAACGATTGTAGGCTTAAACATTACATTCCCGTGGTTGAATTATGACACCGCCGCCGCTTGCTCTTCAAGTAATAATGACGAAGCAGTGAGGATTAAAATAAAGAGGATAGATTAATTGTAAGGTAGTATAGCTGTATGAATAAGTTGATATACTAAAATATAGAACGTATGTAACGTATAATAAAATTTTAATAACTAATGAGGTTATGATTATATAAGCGACTTTGGCATTCATTGCAAAATACTAGAAAATATTTACATGACTAGAGAATTACATATTAGAAAATATATTAGATTTAAAATTAATGTGAGGGTGTTACGAGTCGGGCATGAATGGCGTATGACCTCGCCGCCCAGGAGTGGCTCTGAACACCACAGTAACTAATGTGAGGGTATTTCGAGCCGGGCATGACTGGCGTATGAACTCGCCGCCCAGGAGTGGCTCGGAATATCATAGTAACTAATGTGAGGGTGTTTCGAGTCGGGCATGACTGGCGTATGAACTCGCCGCCCAGGAGTGGCTCGGAACATCGCAGTAACTAATGTGAGGGCATTTCGAGTCGGGCATGACTGGCGTATGAACTCGCCGCCCAGGAGTGGCTCGGAACGTCGCAGTAACTAATGTGAGGGCATTTCGAGTCGGGCATGACTGGCGTATGAACTCGCCGCCCAGGAGTGGCTCGGAACATCGCAGTAACTAATGTGAGGGCATTTCGAGTCGGGCATGACTGGCGTATGAACTCGCCGCCCAGGAGTGGCTCGGAACATCGCAGTAACTAATGTGAGGGCATTTCGAGTCGGGCATGACTGGCGTATGAACTCGCCGCCCAGGAGTGGCTCGGAACGTCGCAGTCGATGTCATTGTGTTTGTTACATACTAACGTTCACACGCATCGATTATAGCATAGTGAAGTGAGCATGTCTTCGAATCGGGCATGACTGGCGTATGAACTCGCCGCCCAAGAGTGGTTCGAAGCTTTGCAGCTATGATGGTCTGGCGGCGAATGAAGTAGCCCTCATCCCATGTAGCTATAACAATGATCAGTGAGGATGTTTTGGGCTGGGCAGGCTTAGCATATGAACTTGTTACTCATGAGCAGCTCGATACATCGCAGCTTATTCGATGGAATGGTTTGTATTAACTTTTACATCGAAAAGCTATAAATAAGTCGTTCGTTATATAGATACTAATTAAATTATTTAACTGAGAAACAATATGATAAAAAGATGTTTTTGTGAGCATAAGAATATTAAGTGATATAAAAAAAGGTATAAACTAATTGACTATCATAAGTTCTGTGATTAAATTAGTATTCGATTTAGCGTAAGAGGTTTGTTAATGTTATTAATTTTACTATTAAGTTTATATCATCTTATGTAATGTAGAATATGAACGAAGAGACTCGTTCTTGAAGGATGGCCGACTGTAACAACTCGCACAGATAATATAGCAATAGTTACAATTCCCATTGCGTACAGGAACGTCAAATATGTTCAGTAGCTATTGTCACTGTCACTGTCATACGAGAATAACAGTTGACGTATTTCAGTTCAATATTGCGATGTTCATTCCAGTCGGTCATCCGCCATTTTTCTTGTCGTCATTCTTGTGGCTGACGCGATCGAGTGAGGAACAAGGTTCGTGAATTATATTATGCGTTGATATATTAATGTATAGTTAATGTGTTATTTACATTATATGACTGTGTTATTGGATTTTACTGTTTCAATTCTTAAATCCTTTGAGATGTTTTACAGAAGGTATCGACAACCTCTCGTTAAAACTAAAAAACATATCGCAAATTACCGACGATCTAAATATAAAGTCAAATATTAATTCAATATTAAACAGTTTGGAAGCCGCTGTCCTCACCTTATCGTTTCAACTGGAGGACATAATCACCGCTATTATGTTTAGCAGTCAAAACATACTGCACCCGGCTGTGTTACCTCCCACACAATTATACAAAGAGCTTGTCGATAACTATAGGTACTTACCTGCAGAATTGAAATTACCCGTTGCTTTAGAACTAAGTCATATGTATATTTTAATGAACATATCCAGTGTACTATGTTATAGTCTGAACAATAAGATTGTTTTTATTTTAAGAATACCTTTGGTATCTTCTAAGACCTATAGTTTATACCATAATATAGCACTACCGACCCCACATGACAGTGTAAAACCACACTCATTTAGTTTTATAATACCTAGCAGTAAATACATCGCAATAACCAAGGATAAATTAGAATATTGTAACCTTGAATCACTTAATGAATGCAGAGTGATAAGCTCTCGCGAGTTTATCTGTGACGTCATGACTGTATACCCAACCAGTGCGAATCCCAGTTGCGAAAGTGAACTTCTCTCAACCGTTGTAAGTGCCCTACCAGTGCAGTGCCAAACCGACTTCATATATGGACATATAGATATATGGAAACCACTTTGCAATAATAACTGGATTTATGTACAGTCCCAGAACAATAAATTATATATAGAGTGTCCTATGCAGAAAAGTGTTGAAATAAATATAATCGGGACGGGAATTATAAACATTCCGTATAATTGTTACGCGTACTGCAAAAGTACCAAATTAATACCTAAATTAAGTAACTTAAAAATAAATGTAACTATCACTCGACCTGATTTCAATATAATTAACGATTCTTGCTGTACCTTAGATAAGTTTAAAAAGGAGATTAGTAGTGACCCTCGTATAAAATTGCAAAACATAGATTTGGATATTTTTACTCCGGAAACAAAATCTAAATTAAAGTCAATTTCAGCTGAAGCGGATAAAATTATTAATCAACATCAAATAATTAAATACGAGACTCATTACTCAATTCTATTAATTTTAATAACTTGTATTATTTTATTATATTGTATAATTAAATTGTGTTTGTATATTAAATCGCACAACCGTCTTCCTTATCGCTTCCCTAAGTTTTCCCGATCAGTCCCTGTCAACCCACCTGTAGAGCAGCCGCTAAATCTCGATCCTGTCATTCCTGTCAAAATCAATAAACGTCAACAGACTCCAGATGATATGCCATCTCCCAGTACTAGAAGAAACATATAACCCAATCGATGTTGTTTTCCCAAACTTCGAAATTTCAACCCCGAAGTTTAGTCTACCCCAGGGAGGTGTTATATATACTATATGCACCCCTTTCTGCTTACTCCCTCCTTTTTCCGCCTAATCATCATTTCGTATGTCGTATTGCCTCAGACACCCATCCATCCAGTCAGTCTTCTTCCAACTTCCAAATCCGACGGTTGTCTTAAAATCTATTTTGTATTTTATTTCCTTTTTTAAAAAGGCTCAACCCCGAAGTCTCATAACATTACGCAAGCTTTTGAACATGTATCGTACATGAAACTAGGTGTCTACATCAGTAACAATGTTATTTAACCCTTTGATTCCCAGAGACGTACATATACGTCAGTTTTATTCATAAATCTTTGTTTTAATTATCACAGTAAAAGAAGAATTAAATAATTCGTTTTCTTAATAGAATGTCGAGCAGTAGTGATTTTACCTTATGTGTTTTTCTTATTAAGTATTGTCAGCATACTTTCAGCGTGTCAAAAACTGTCTTGTTGTCCAATCAAGTGATTAAAAGCATCAACAGGAACTGATAAATATCTACTGGGATGTACCATGTCTAATTAGAAAATTCCGCTAGCTACGAGTTTATTTCAACCGGTGAATATAATTTGTAACAAAAACAGTTTTAATTTGATTTAGGGCTCGTATTCCAGAAGAACACGCAGTAGTGAATTGCTGATATAAAAAAAATATTGTTATCAAAAATCAATTCTGAAACAGAGATTTACTGGTTTTCCCCAAACATCTTATGACGATTCATAGAAATTTCTGGATTTTCACTCATTGTATTTAATCAAATTCCACTAAATATTTGCTAAACAAAAAAATACCATTTACAGGTCACAAGAAATAGGCAACCTTTTAAACAAAGTTATGGCGGAATACTTTCAATCAGAAAACTTGGCCGAGGACTACTCACAAATGGAATTAGTTTGTCAAAAATGTAATTCAAAGTCTGCCTTGACAACGGACAAATTCGTAGAACATCTCGTTACGGAACACGGTTCAGAATTATCAAACGAAGATACAATTCTTAAATTTATAAAAGAGTATGTCACTTTTGAAGAGGCACTCTTATCTGATTCGGAAAAAGGAGATTCTGACTGGATAGAACAATCTGAAATTATTAAACCAAAGCCACTCCCCGCACTATTCTGCCCTTACTGCGAAATCGTATTTTCCTCGACGTCCAGACTTGTTTACCACCTAAACAAACATGTGGAGATGTCCATAGACTTCGGCGCGAAGTGTTGTAGCGTTCCCTACGATAATAAGAAAGATTTCGTCGACCATCTGCAAGAGCAACACATCAATCGCCTAATCTATGACACGGAAACTATGTGCAAAAGCTGCGGATTCACAGCGGAGACCATACAAGACTTACAAACTCACGTGGGAGAGGCCCACAGAGAGATGCCGCGCGAAAAGAAAAGTAAGAAAGAGAGCGCAAAGAATCAAAAATCCATTCCCGCCGTGTGTCCCGAATGCAACAAGACTTTCTCCAACAAATATACTATGTTCGTACACATGAAGTCGCACGAAAAGAGAGAGGAAAGTTTGTTTATTTGAATTGAATAGGCCCCGAAACTACTGGGCCGATTTGAAAAATTCTTCCACCATTAGCATCCTAAATAGTTGATCCTGATGAACATAGGCTATGTTCATCAGGGATAACTATGTATTAAGGATATAAAGGACTTTTAAGTTAGGGATTCGTAAGAAAACCTGGATGATGACCAATGCGTGAAAATAATATCAAAAAAGCTACGGAAACTATTGACCTTAAAATAAATACTCCAAGGTATTTACAATAGAGCAAAGTGACGTACTACAGTTTTATAGAAGACGTCAATGGTGACGATTCTGTAAGCATTCTCTTGACTAAAAATCTCTAAATTATGGCAGTACTTATTTTGTTTAGGCTAAAATCCAAATTAGTATAACACTTTCGAATGACAGCACTAAAATTAGATATTTCTCTTCAATTGTGGGTATATTTTAGACAGTTTAGTCGTCACGTAACTTTGTGCTCGTTAAAATAACCCAAAATTGAATGGAATAATCCTATTTTTATAAGTGTAATTCTAAGTGTTAATTGGTTTTGGATTTTATTGTTAACAGAATATGTGGTTCTTATTCTGTCAACAATGAAATCCAAAATCATTTATACATTATACATTTTTAGTTCGGTAGTTTAGTTTAGTTTTTTTGAACAAGTGAATCCCTACCAATGTCTACAAAAATTCTGCAATACCACACGTCTGACTATTAGACCGGCTCCACGTGGTGGACCCAACGCTGGTACCCACGTTGGACTGTAAATTTGGTGAGGCATACACACGTTGGCAATTATTACTAATTAAGTACCAGTTCTGTACTGTCTTGCTCGGATATTTCTACGATGTTGCACACCATATCTGAAATCTACGGAAACGTTACTTTGTAGGGTAATTAATGGTATACCTATATATTATAACAACTTCAAACTACTTCCAAACATAATGTTCTAGTAAATCCTTGTCGGTTGTAAACATGTCGGATACTTTCAAGCTTGCTGGGACTTGTTTTCGTTGTTGCATAGACTTGCAGACACGTAACTTACAACAGTTCATATGCAACTTTATATTAACTTAGCCTTGCTCAGTGGGCTAAATCCGACATCTTCAAATTTTGCCTGTTGTAGGTCTTGTGATCGACGTTAATCGATTCTTTCTTTCGACGCTTAATCGAAACATCACTAATAATGTTTAACATGCAGTTACGTTGCGTTATCGCGTGAGTTTTTTTGGTAGCACACAACTTTTAGTGTATTTAACAATATTATTTTTCCTAAATTAAATAAACAAATAATAGATATTAATAATATTTTATTTATATAAATATAACATAGTTGGTTATTTCCATTCCAAATAATATTAAAACGTATGATCTTGTATTCAGTGTCATCTAACGTAAATTGAATAAACTTTTACAATTCCCCGTAAACTTACAGTTCTTTCATTTGTCCTAAGTGAAAAGAGTATGTTACTTTCCTATTCTCTGGGCAAGTGTTTGGTTGGAAGCCGGGTTTTACTCGGTCTTCTCTCCTCGCCCCCGGAGCAGCTAGGGCCTCGCGTTTAGGCACACATCCCTCTGCACAATAAGACTGGCAGAGGACACACAGTAGGGACACCTAGGCACTCACTCTCCCGCCTGTACCCGGCGAGAGTGTCACTCATCCCTCACTCGCATCTCGAGTATTCCCCTCGAGATGTCTCTTCTCTCTCCCTCCCCCGCTCTGAGCCTCCCGCAAGGCGTTTCGCCTCAGGCGTTCGCTTCGTGGGTCTCAAATTGCTACCCGGACATGCTCTCCGAGTATCTCCAGTCCAATAGGGACTTTAAGGAGAGACCCCGCTTCACGGACTCTCAAATTCCCTCCTCAGGCTCCCTCCCTCCGAGGGGGCCCTGATGGGATAGTCACTATCGGTTACGCTGACGATTTGGCTATAATGGTATCGGGACTCTTCGAGGCGACTCTCTGCGAAAAAATGCAGATGGCACTTCGAATTGTTGAGGAGTGGTGTCATAGCCACAACTTATCGGTAAATCCTAATAAAACAGATATGATACTGTTCACACGTAAAACAAAGTTATCCAAACTTAAACTTCCTACGTTATTTGGTAAAGAAATGACGCTCAGTAAAGATGTTAAGTATTTGGGTATTTGGCTGGATAGCAAACTTTTGTGGGGAAAACATCTCGAACATATTACCAGAAAAGCTACAAATATTCTCATGCAGAGCACTAGAGCAGTAGGAAAAGACTGGGGACTAAAGCCGAAGCTATGCCGCTGGCTATATACGGTTATAGTAAGGCCAGTCCTCACCTACGGATGCGTAGTGTGGTGGCCACGAACAAATCTGGTAACCACAATAGCTAAACTACAGCAAACCCAAAGATTGGCTTGCTCTCTTATCAGTGGATGCACGAAAACTACACCGTCGGCAGCCCTAGACGTAATATTAGGCTTAACGCCTTTGCATCTTCATATACAGCAAGAAGCAATGGCATCAGCGCTAAGGATAAAATCTACGGGCCAGTGGAAGGACACAGGACCGATTACAAACCATAGTAGAATACTTCAAAAGGCGACAAAAATCATCCCAGAATCTATACAAGGCACTGATAAGATAGTCAGCACGTACCTTGACAAGAAAAGGTATGAGCTGGTTACTGAGAAAACTGCTCTGGATGATTTATCGCCGACATACAACATGTACACAGACGGGGCAAAAAACAAAACGGGAACAGGTTGCGGGTATTTTTCGCCGGAACTTGGTATCTCAAATTCAAAGGCCTTGAATAAGACCACATCACCGACACAAGCAGAGGCCATGGGCCTACTGTTAGCAGCAAAAGACATTTCAAACAAAAACAAAGACGAGATGGCTACCACAGTCTCTGAAGAAAGGGAACTACTAGCATTTAAAACGGATAGCGCGGCGGTCATCTATGCACTTAGAAGGCCGGTAACCAGGTCAAGAGTGATAGCCGAGTGTCATGAGGTTCTCCAAAACTTATCAAAGAAATATAGAATCGTAGTAGCATGGACTAAAGGACATGGCTCATGCCCGGGGAACACAAAAGCAGATATCCTCGCTAAAAATGCAACCAAGCAACAGGTAAGTGGAGACTTAAACAACCTCTGCAAGCCCTCAGCGGTGGAAGTACGGAACCTACTGTGTCGCTACACCGAATTAGAACAACAAAATATGTGGGAAAAAAAAAAGGACTGCAAACAAGCAAGATCTATGTTTCCAACCTTGAACAGGAACACAACAAACAATCTGCTGAAACTGCAGCGAGAAGACCTGCGACTTTTAGTAGGCCTTATCACAGGCCACTGCAACCTAAATTATCACCTTCACAAAACTGGTGCAACGGACAGTCCACTGTGCAGAGGATGTTTACAGGAAGACGAGACCGTGAGGCACGTGCTGCTGGAGTGCACGGCTACGGAAAATATACGGAACACAACCAGACTATTTGAAAATCAGTATAGTTCTCGATTAACATCGGTTAACATACCACCAACATCACTGGAGCAGTTGTGCCAGCGACCCAGGGCCATACTCAGTTATATGAAGGAGTTGGGATGGCTCGGGTAGAGGCTGGCGGGGGAAATGCACAATACACCCCGAGCGGGACGTCAGTGCAGGACTTATCGCCCCCACTATGAACAAGAACAAGAACAAGAGGGGGCCCTTCGTTTCTTCGGCGTTCAAGCCCTTAGAAAGCCCTCTTTCTCCCGACCCTGCGCCTTATGCGCCCCGCGCTCCCCGCGCACCTCTACCAGCCCGCGATCGCTCTCCGGTCCCTCGGACCGAGTACGAACGCGCTTACGACTCGGCGTCCAACTCGGAGAATGAGATGGATGTAGAGTTCTCCCGCTCCCGCGCTAACTCTGTTGGCATCATCTCCAACGACGGGTTCACTACCGTCGGAAAGAGAAAGCGCGTCCCCAAAGCCGCCTCAGAGGCTCCCTCCCCGCCACCCAAAGCGGCCTGCACCGCCCCGGGACCGAAGCCATCAGGCTCTCTCGCTCCCACCTCCCGCGACCCTCTCGCTCACTCCGATGCTCCCGCAAGTATCGCTGCGTCTCAACGCGACGCCTCCTCTCAAGGAGCGTCAGTTAGACGCGAGAAACCGCCGCCGCCTCTGTTCCTTCAGGACAAGGCGAAGTGGGACATGGTCTCACGCCTCTTGACGGATCGTAAGATCCAATACACTAGCGCCCGCTCAACCCAACTGGGTATCAAAGTCCAAGTGCCTACCCCAAGCGACCATAGGGCGCTCACTAGAATACTCAAAAACGAGAGCATAAGTTTTCACACCTAAGCTCTCGAAGAAGAGAAAGTCCTACGCGTTGTCATACGCGGCGTACCAAAAGAGGTGCAGACCGACACTGTCCTCGCCGACTTGAAGACACAAGGATACCCCGTCCGCGAATGCCACCGCATGTACAGTGGCAAGGACCGCAAACCTTACGACCTACTCTTGGTCATCCTCAATCGCACGCCAGAGGGCAAAGCGATATTCAATGTTAAAACGGTAGTGAACCTCTCGGGGATCACCGTTCAACCCCCATACCGGAACAGTGCGCCGGGCCAGTGTCATAACTGCCAACTGTACGGTCATGCCGCCCGATTCTGCTTCGCCCGCCCGAGGTGCGTCAAGTGCCTAGGGGATCACGGGACAGCCCAGTGTTCTCGGACTAGGGACTCAGCAGACCCGCCTACTTGTGTCCTCTGCGGCACACAGGGACATACCGCCAACTACCGCGGAGGGCCGGCTAGGAGGCCTAATCCCCCTTCTCGCCCGGTCACTACCCGCTCTCAAGGGTACGGCCCTAAGCCTAACCCTACACCCGCAATGCAGGCAACACCTGTTGTACCCGCGCGCAACGCTTGGTCCAAGCCCTTGAGCATGGTACAAGCAAGCGCCCCCCTCACCCCCGCCCGCCCGCAGGCCTCTGCCAGCGCGCCGGCTCCTAAGCCCAAACCTCCGCTCTCTAGGCCCCCCATGGCTGCGCTCATGGACGCCCCAGGTCAATCTGACCTGGCGGCCGACATAGCCCTTGTCATGGACTACGCGATGGTCATAGACGTGGAGGAAGTACGTGCATTCGCGCAAAAACTTCGTACTGCCACAAACGACCAAGACCGCTTGCGAGCCACGCTCACACACGCGGGTTTAATCAGCGCAGTAAGGCGCTACGCCCTCCCCAACGTTTCTTAGGTATCATCCAATATGGATAGTACACCGAAACGTATTAAGCCCCACTCAGTCACCGTAGCGACTTTCAACGCTGACGGCCTCTCTAGTCAAAAGGACGAAGTTCATGAATTTTGCAAGACCCATCAGGTCGATATCCTATGCGTGCAGGAGACCTTTCTGAAACCAGGTACAGCGAACCCTAGGTTTGCAAACTACCGTTTGGTTCGTAATGATAGAGTGGCCACCCCAAAAGGTGGTACTCTCATCTATTACAAAAGAGCTCTGGACTGTATCCCAATTGTTACTCCACCACTTAGAATACTAGAAGCCTCTGTTTGCTTTCTAGCGATGTCAGGTCATCAACCTGTCATCATAGCCTCATGTTACCTCCCCTCTGGTAAAGAACTATTACAGACAGACTTGGAAGCCCTCTTCTCTCTAGGAAGCTCCGTCCTTCTGATCGGTGACTTCAACAGTAAACATGCCATATGGAACTGTACTAGTAACAATAGTAATGGTAAAATCCTTGAAGGCTTGGTCAGCCATTTAAACTTTGATATTCTCACCCCTCTGGAGCCCACAAGATATCCCTATGTTGACAACCAACGACCAGACATACTTGACATAGCACTTCTTAAGAACGTTACCCTCCGGTTGCGCTCTATAGAAGTGTTACACGAACTGACTTCAGACTACCGCCCTGTATTGTAGAAATTAGGCCCCGACCCGACGGACATCACCCCTATCACTAGAACGGTAGTGAACTGGAAGCAACTGTGGGAATCCCTCCAAGCTATCAGTTCACCCGCTCTCGATAGAATCCCCGATGACATACAGACAGTACTGCCCTGCATTAGCTATAATGCCGTTAACCCACATTTTTACGATTTTCACTTTTTGATGGCATCTTAATAACAAAACGATTCTCTATCGACTCATCTGACCCATATTTTTCTATCTTATCTAGTTTCTGAGATAATTAATGAAAATTTGCCGTTAAGTGACTGTTTTTTAAGATTGCTCATAGCTATAATGCGGCTATCTAGAATTACATAGCTAAAACGCCATAAAAACTAAATAACTTGGAAGTTCTGAATAATTTTACTTCTGTGCGAGATTTATATTGGACTGTAGCTTATACTTAGAGTTTTCGAGAATTAGTATGACGAAAAAAGAGACTCACCGATAGGAATTCTAAGCCTGCCTAGGGATGTAAGACGAAAAGCTACTAGGGCGCCCTTTCATCTATATGTCCTTACGTTACCCGTAGCAGCGGCGGTCATGCAGTGTAGTGTAGTAGCCCGCTGACAATCGGGTGCCTTCGAAGTTTGATAGATTCGGCGCCTCACTGAAGTTATGGAATTTCACTCCTGCGCGGAAATATGAGATGGCTCTGCCTCTACGACTAGGCAAGCGAGCTCGAGAGCAATTTTAATGAATTAACGACGCGGAGGTTTATCACGAAAAAAGGCAGATTCGAAAACCGAACTGTACTGTGTAACGACAATGGTTCAACTCGTATGACACTTCGAAGTGTCAAAAAATGCTTTTTAGGCGGGAATTTAAAATTATTGCCATTACAAATATTGCCATGTATGCACTTTTTACTATTAACATTATTGAATACTGAACAACTTCCAAATGCATAGATTGAATGCCGTTATCCGAGTTTTGTAAGCTATAATATGGCTAAAATACATTAACCATCTTTTAGCTATGAAAAGTTCAGAAACTTTTAGATTAGCGACCCTAGACTATAATGCCGCTATGTGAAAATACTGCACAAGAATGTGACCAAAGGACCTTAACGGCAATTTAAAGTTTTATTTGCCGAAGTTTTTATTTGAATGATACATTTATGGACTAATCATTAGCGACAATATTTGACTTATCTGTAAATTGTTGAAAAGGAAGTCAAAACTAAAATGCCGCTATCCCACATTACTACTCTAAAACGCCGTTAAGTTTTCTCACTTGCGGTCTTGTGCGGGGGGATAATCGAACGAAACAAAACAAAACAAATTTTAATTCAGTCCGGCGCAGGAGTTTCAACAAGACGGGTGTGCGCTGCGTTTGGGCTGCCATCTTCCCGCGCCACGCCACGTAATTGTTGGCGCCAAATATTACGTAAGTATTGCATAAAATTATTATTGTTTTATTAATAAAATGTTATTCAGGATTATTCCAAAAATAACGCTGTGTCTTGTGATAATCTTAAAGGGAATAGAGGATTCGTTTAAAACCTACTTATTTACTAAGTAGATAGAATTTTTTGTAATATTAAAAATTATTATTACCTTAAAACTATTAGCTTATTTACGTACGCCAAATATAAAATAAAAATCCTTATGTAGGTAGAGGCATATTATTGTTATCTCATATTCTACGTAGACAAGTTTATCGTTTTTAGGATTCAATAGTCGACAAGGAACCCATTATACTCATATATTTTGTACGAAGATATAGGTATTAAAATCGTTACATATTAAATCGTGTGAAAATCGCGAGTTTTTCAAAATTGATATTGCTAATCGATAGGGTTATCGTCAGCAGATAGGTGTTGTGAAATCAAGAGATGGTTTATTTAGGGAAATGTTATTTAAATGTTTTTGTCTCAAGATATTTGCTTTGTTTCTCTAGTGTCAAACGTATCAATGACTACATTACTATTTTGGACTAAACAGACACGCTTTTGACCAGTTTTATATGCATGAGTACTCAGCCATTCATAAATAGGTTTTTGTTTTCAGAAAATGTACACTAGAAAAGACATCATTATGCGCAGAATGAAGAAGTCAGTAAGAATGAAAGTTACTGATATAGAAACCATTTATTCTCGGCCATATGATTTCAAAAACCATTCTTGCATTTTTGATTATCGGAATGAGTATAGTAACACTCTGAATTCTGCACGCATATTGTATAATTTTCAAAACTTTGAGTCTTGGGTGGACGAAGCAAAGAATTCTCACAAACCATACAAGAAAATTACACCGGAAAGAGAACAAGCTGAACGACAAAATGTTAAAATCGAACGTCAATTAGTAAACACGGGATTGGATTATGTTGAATGTGTTGAAGAGAACCAAATTTCTGCAGATTTTTTGTTCTGCAATGAAGAACTTCCACTGTATGTCATGTGAAGATGACAATTTAATCTTGATGGCACACTAGAAGAAGATCCTTATGCGGAGTCAGATGACAGTTGTAAAAATAAAGATTATGTTCCAGAGGAAAGCTTAAGCAGCCAGTATTATGATGAAACTGTAATAGCAGACAATCATGTGTCTGTGCCTGAAAATTAATTTTCTAAAGAAATAAGCTCTTCACAGCACTGCGAATATGAACAATGTAAGCTACCTGCTTTAGGCTGTTGTGAAAAATGTTTTTGTTTATTGTGCTCAAATCATTTCGACAAAATTCCCATGGTTTGCGAAAAACATTATCCTAATATTACCGATAAACAAGAAAGTAAAGAAAATGATCGCAATGCAAATAACTGTAGTTTACCTACAGAGAAATTTTTACCAAATAAAAAAAATTGACGCAATTATGATCAAGACTATTCAATTACATGTGATTATGTTAATTGCAAAAAAGAAACTTTTAGTGCATGTAAATATTGCCAATGTTTTCTTTGCTATTCTCATTTCATAGACGATGACACATACATTGATTGTAAAAACCACACTAACTCTTATGTAGCCCCAAAAAAGAAAACTGAAAAAATTACAATAATACAAAACATAAAAATTAATAGCAGCAAAAAATATACGAAAATAAAACCAGTCATGAACCAGAAGAAGGATAAAAACACAGAGAAAGAAAAAAAAGAAGAGGAAATGTTACAGATACAAAAAGACGATAAGGAAATAGAAAATCCTATAGTAACAGATACATGTCAAGAAAAGTGCATAAAAGATACGCAAAAAGGAAGAAAGGCTTATAGTCTTACAGATAAGAATTCAGCTCAAATGTCAACAACTCGCAAGCGAAGGCACACGATCGATGTTCATTTGTCTGAACCATCACAATTGCTTCGAAAACGTAAAAAGTATAATTCTACTCTTTTACAACGAAAAAACGACGCAAAAACTACAAGAATATTAGAACACAGTGTCAAACCCGGATGTGGTGAAACATGTCTGAAAACATGTAATACTATATACAGCCCAGAAGATCGCGCAGCAATAAACACAAAGTTCTGGAACATGTCGTGGCAAGAGCAGCATGCCTTTGTAAGAGCAAACACTTCAGTAGCAATCTCGAAAAGAAAATCTACAACGGAACTCAAAAGAAAACCAAGAAGGGCGTTTTCACTCAAAAAGATTACTGGCACTAAAATGGAGGTATGCAAAATATTTTTTTTTCCTACTTTGGGCTATGAAAAAAACAATGACAGAATTTTACATAATAATTTTACGGACCAATCTATATATATATAGTCGAGGCAAGCACCAGAAAACACCAGCATTTGATCGCAATTTACTGACAGAGCATATTGAATTGTTTCATCCGCTAGCACACCACTACAGACGCGAACATGCCCCTTTGCGCCGATACGTACCTAGCGATTTAAACATTACCCAAATGCACAAACATTTTTGTGAAATAAACCCAGAAAAAACGGTTTTTTCTGGGGTTCATTTTACGTACGTGATGCCTATAAAACTCATATGAGTTTTATAGGCATCACGTACGTAAAATGAATATAAGTTTTACTTGTCTTGGCAATGAAGAATGTGAAACTTGCGAATCGTACAATTTTCACGCAAAGGATACTTTACATGATGCTAGAAACCAAATTGATGAAGATTGTACTATTTGCGTGGATTGGGCAGAACATCATAGAAAGTATAAAGCGGCAAGAGAACTTTACAATGAACACAAAGAGGCAGGCCAAAGTGATTCTCAAAAATATTACAGCGCTGATTTAGAAAAGGTAATCATGTTGCCTCGACTGGATATGTTTAAAGCTGCAATCTTTTGCAGTCGGCTTGTGCTTTTCAATGAAACGTTTGCACCAGTAGGCAAAATCACCACCGAATCCAAACCACTTACGGTCATTTGGCATCAAGCTATTGGAGGAAGGAAGCAAAATGATATAATAACAGCATTTTACCATTTTCTTTTTCATAACAGCTTGCACATTTGGTTGGGCAATAAAATTGCAGCGCACAGAACAAAAATTGGCTACTTTATTCACTGTTTGTTTACATGATCAACAGTAATATCATAGCAACAGAAAAAATTGTGCTCTATTATTTTGAACCAGGACACACGTTTATGTCCTGTGACCAAGTGCATCACCAAATTGAACTTGCTATGAAGAAAAAGGCAAACTTCTATGATTTTACAGATTTTGAAGAAGCCGTGGCGTCAATTAACAAATCGAAGGTGATTGTAAAGTCTATGGAAACAGAAGATTTTCTTGATATACAAAGTTATGTATCAGACAGGAGAGTTCAAAACTCAAACCCACGAGCATACTTAAAAAATATGGTTCAGGTTTGCTTCACCCGTGGCTGTTACGATCTCATGTACAAAAATGATTTCAAGGACACTGAGCTGCGCTTTTTAAATGACAAATATTTAAAACATCCTAGTATTACGAAGCTAGAATTCCGCTCAAAACCAAAAGGCGTAGAGTCTAAAAGAAAAGCTGAAATCATCAGAAACTTATCAAGCATAATACCCAAACATAAGCAGCAATTTTGGACCAATTTACCTACAACAGATGTCGATGGAAATGAAAAAGGGACAAGTGATGCAAGAAATAAAAGAAGAAATTGTCAAGACTGATTTTGATACGTATTTAAATAAGGCTGATGATTAAGATTAAGTTAATAAGAAAATTATTCTAAGTATGTTTGATTGTAATATCGAAAAAATGATCCTTTTCATGAATAATAATTAAGAGATAGTTACCAAAGTTTGTTAACTAAGTCTGTATTTACAAACCTACGTATATTATTATATGAGAGGTCAAGACTTTTTTATTTAATTTAGAAGAAGATTTTTTTATCATAGACGTAGCAAGCAGAGTTCCGTTTCTTTTAAGTTTTTGAATTGTGATTTACTTTATAATATTTTTGAGAGTTTATTGTTTGTTAAGTTTTGTTTTAAAACAATAAATACCTGATTTTATACTTACATAAATATTATTAATTGTAGACTTTGAAGTGATGAACATAATGTTCTCCCCTGTTATCGAAACATAAAATTAAATATGTTTAATTATGTTTATCTACCACGCTTAGAGTAGGTTTAGTTGTGATGCAACTTTAAGTGCCTAAATTATTAAATTTATGATTAATAGTTAGGAAGCTGATCTCAATTTTGTAAGACTACTTAAACTTAAAAAATGCTTAAATAGCTGGTCTATTTATCAAACAGCATGGATGTAAACTTAATTCCCGCGTTATTCAAAATTTCACTTTCGTACCTAACGGCGTTTTAGCTAATACAGGGCAGAGTAGAAGACGTATCAATTGCGATCGAGGCTCTCAGTGACCACCTCCGCACCGCAGTAGGTGAATCCTCAAAGCAGGTCCAAGTGGCGGATGGTCGCCGCTTCGAACTGCCCGAGGGTGCGAGGAGGTTACTGACAGCTAAGAACGCCGCCACTAGGGCGTTTGACTCGATGCCAATCCCAGAGAACAAAGCCACCATGCGCTATTTACAGCGTGCTGTAAAGAAACGCATGAGTGAGCTGCGTGATCAAAGGTGGGACGACAAACTGTCAGAGATTGAGCCAACTCACCAGGCATACTGGCAGTTGGCTCGAGCTCTGAAATCTGACGGACAACAGACAATGCCTCCACTCATTAGGCCACCTCCCCTCTCCATAGCGTTCCTTGACGAAGACAAAGCCGAGTGTTTAGCTGATAGCTTTGAGGCTCAGTGTACTCTCAATGTAGATCACGTCGACCAGAATCACCTCGATTCGGTGGAATCTGAAGTCGAACGTAAAAGCTCTATGTCCATCTCTGACCTCCCACTCCTCCCACCGGTAAAATCATCCGAGGTAGTGTCTCTGATCAAGAGCCTCAAGACCCGTAAATCCCCTGGTGCTGACGGTATCAGCAACAAGGTGATCAAACATTTCTCAGTCCCACTAGTCCATCTCTTAGTTAGCATCTTCAATGCAGCTATGAGCAACTGCTCTTTCCCAGACACTTGGAAGCATGCCATTGTCATTGGTATACACAAACCAGGCAAACCGGCAGCCGAGCCCTCCAGCTACCGTCCCATAAGTCTCCTCAGCTCTCTGGGGAAGATTTACGAGCGGCTCATTGTGAACCGACTCTGGTCCCACGTTAGGTCCAATAACCTCCTTCCCGATGAGCAATTTGGTTTTAGAGCCAAACACTCTTGCGTCCAACAAGTGCACCGCGTAACGGAGCACATCCTAGGCGGTTTCAATAAGAAACCAAAGCCCCAAGGGACCGCAGCTGTCTTCCTCGACGTAGCGAAAGCGTTCGACAAAGTCTGGCACAACGGCTTGATATTCAAGCTGTACCAACTGGGTGTGCCAGACCGTCTTGTACTCATCTTACAAGACTTTCTCAGGGATAGAACGTTTAGCTATGGCACAGAGGGAACGCTCTCCTCCCCGCATCCCATTCACGCAGGTGTCCCTCAGGGCTCTGTACTCTCACCCATTCTCTTCTCGCTATACACCAGCGACATCCCACGATCTGAACCTAATGTACAGATCGCTCAGTTTGCGGATGATACTGCAATCTACTCTACTGGCTGGTTCAAGGTCAGGCAGAGATGCGCCATCCAACGAGCCATCACCGTAATCGGTGCATGGTTTCGTAAATGGCGGATTGCAGTAAATCCTAGCAAAAGTGCAGCAGTGTACTTCACTGAGACCCGGCGGACTCTCATGCCGTCACCCATAGTCCTATTCGGCGAACCCATCCCTTTGGCTAAATCTGCCAAATACCTGGGCGTCACCCTTGATCGCCATCTCACTTTCGCGAAACACATCCAGATTGTTCGCAATAGGGCGGCCTTCATTATGGGTCGTCTTAATCCCCTCATAGGCAAAAACAGTAAAATGTCTCTTAGAAATAAGACGACTCTTTACAAACTTTGCATCCGCCCAGTCATGACTTACGCATCTGTAGCGTTCGCCCATGCTCAGAAACACGACCTCCACAAACTTCAAGTGATTCAGAATCGCTTTATGCGCAGGGCAGTGGGCGCTCCGTGGTACTTACGGAACGCCGAACTGCACTGCGATTTCACCCTCCCCTCAATTACGCAGTATATGAAAGACTGCTCCCGCCGCCACTCCGACAAAGCTCCACCACTGGAATCCCCTCGTGGTCGAAGCGGCGAACTACTCCACTGACATAACCGATCCTCACTTCCTTCCCGCCCCGTCGTCGTCCAAGGCATATTTTGGGTGACCCGGACGACCCCATCGCAGCCGTTACTTCGGCAGCTTTAGAGTCGTCCCAAGGGAACCCCGGTAATGGTTGTAGACCCGACAGGGCTGTGATCCCGATCGCATTGTAGGCTCCGGCCGAGATCTTCGAGGAGTTTACACCGCGGCCCCGGCCGGTACTCAAGTTTCTTATTGTAGCCCCACCCAAAGTACAGCCATGAGTGCACAACGCGACGATCCTGGTCGCGGTGTGGACCCATGTCGCGGAAATGGGGGGAGGCGAGGTATTTCCGTTTGTAGCCCCAGTCAAGGTAGTGATTCCGATCACGGTGTAGGCTCCGGCCGAGGTAATGACTGTGGGCGAGGTACACAAGGTTATGATTTAGTGGTAAACACAGTCAAACACCGAGCTCGCTGGCGAGCTCGAGGCAAAAATTATGTCTTGGTTAGATTCTCTCCAAATAGTCGTAGAGTTAAAATTCATAGGGCCCACTTTTAACGGTACACTTATGTACCGGGGCGATTCTCTCCTACTCCCCTCTCTCCTGGCGACGGCCCAAGCCGAGGTCCGTACCTTAGTGGTGTCCTTGAGCAAGTCGCCTACTCCTCTCCTTGCGGCGATGCGTCTTCAACGCTCGCCTTAGGCGGTGCGCCCTCTGCGCCCGCATCTAGCTGCGTGCCATCTGCGCTCGCCAACCGTCCGGTGACGCTGTAAATGCCGGTAGAGGCAAACAGCATTAATCCGTTCTAAAAAAAAAAAAAAAAAACATGGACACAGTAAACTGAATTTCATTTCGCTCGTAACCTCCGACTAGTACACACCTCCTCAGAAACTAGTGACCGCCTCTGTCTCAGGTGTACTATTACTTGGTAACCACAGTAAGCCTCGGACACAGTGACAAGATCCCAGTACATCCACCACAGTGGTGACCCCTGACAGTACGAACACTAAGGAGCCATTGGAATTGAAGACCCGGACTATACGAATAGAACAGCATAATGACACCAAACTTCGATGCGACTATTGGAAATGTGCAATTCGAACTGTTGAGTAAACAAATAGAGAAGTTTTCACTAAGATAGCAGAACTGCGTACAAGTAGAAGCGAAAGATATAACCATCCCTATCGCTCACGGGAACGCTACCGTTCACGTTCTCGCTCTCGCACACCAGCGGATGCAAACAGAAAACCTGGAGATCCGGGCTGGCTTTGTAAATACCATTTTCGATTCGGAGAGAAGGCTAGACGCTGTGAATCGCCATGCTCAAAGAGGAAGCGGGAAAACTAATACGAACATCGACCGTGGCGGGCGTCGATGTTCCCACAGCAAGCCACCGCCTCTGCGTCACCGACAAAATATCCCGAGAGCGTTTCCTGGTCGATACGTTGATACGCTGGTTGATACGTCATGGTTTATTTGGGGTTTCTTGTGTTTTTATTTTGTATTCTTCCTATTAGCATTTCATGCGGGAGGGAGGGTGGTGCACGCCCCCAAATAGGCCAAAATCATTGTTTTCTTTTCAGCGGAAGTGTCACTAAATATTTTTTAATATCGTTTTTTTTAACATAAAATATTCTGACTTAACTAGTAGTAAATTCATCCAAAGTTGAATACCGTGCCCATTCACCCCGATTGACGGTATATGTCATAGGTAACAGACCACTGCAGTGGTCTGCATTCTTGCTTGCTTGCTTGTTTTTGTTTTGGCAAACGTTTAGAACATTATTGCCAGTTCTATGTGTGATTTGGGTCACTATATTGTACAGCCAGATTGCGCAGCCAAATAATGTACGACCTCTATTGTACGCCCCGTATTGCACGGCCCATCTTTTCGGAGCCATTTACATGGATTCCGGACTGTACAGTGCCACAAGTTAAGTTGGCGGTGGCGATTTGAGGAACTAAAACGGCCATCTTGAAAATTCACTTTGACACTTCCGAGTTCATAGTAAACATCGTTGCGAATATTTTGTTAACTACTGTGCTATCATCATGCCTAAAGTGATAAAAAGTAGTACAAGAGAAGCAGTTATTAAAGTACATTCGTTTTGTACACAAAAATGTGAAAAGAACGAACCGATTATACCATTAAAATCCGTAAATGCAAGGGTGGCGGCAATGACTGGTAAGTGTTGTCAACATTACACGTAAATATTAGCCGTGGGTATAACGAAATGTTTATGTCTAAAATGTGGTTAAATAAAAAGAGGTTGTGTATAGGTAATGATGAATTATAATTATAATGCTATGCAAACTTTATAAATTTACCTACCTACTCTAATTTCATGGTTACATTTATACATATTTTGTTTCAGGTGTTTCTCAACGTTCTGTTCAA
Source organism: Selenia dentaria (assembly GCA_917880725.1). Lineage (NCBI taxonomy): Eukaryota > Metazoa > Arthropoda > Insecta > Lepidoptera > Geometridae > Selenia > Selenia dentaria. The sequence continues at coordinate 30,288,598 of OU862895.1, read as the reverse complement.
AGAATTGTTGCAGAAGGGAAACAAGCGGAAGCTACCTCGTCAAAAATTGTTACACCAGGAAAAAAAAGAAAACGACTGGAAACCAAGTGTAATTTGGATGACTTTGATTTGGGTGTAGTTCGAAGAAAGATACATCAATTTTATACCGTAAAAAAAGAAATTCCGACATTACCGAAGCTTTTGGTGGAACTAAGAAATGATATTCAATTTGATGGTAGCCGTGAAACTTTGAGAAAAATTATATTAAGGTTAACTAATTTTAATTTTGACGTTACACTCCATGGTGGTTTCAAATTTTTCATTGCTTTGACGAAAGTTTTTATTTTTTAACTAAGTACCTAAATATCTTTATTGGACTAGACTAGAGATGTATAGATAAGTTTAAATAAATAATAAGATTAGCAATGACGTGGTCTTCGAAAGTGTGCATTTGACTAACCATAGCCTATTTACTTACAGACATAACTTAAATAATGTGATTGTAACAAATCTACTCAATATTTCAGGTTGGGGTTTAAATACCGGAAATGCCAATCAAAACGAAAAGTTCTCATGGAAAGATATAGCAGCATGGAGTCTCGTTACTTGAGAATTTTGAAAGCAAATCGAGAGAGTGCAAATCGACGTCCAGTTGTATACCTAGATAAGACTTACATTCACTCGTCATATGGTGTCAACAAATGCTGGCAATCTGAAGAAGTTGCTGGCAGTATTAAAGAAATATCTTTAGGACAGCGATGGATTATTGTACACGCTCGAAGTGAACAAGGATTTGTGCCGAATGCATTGTTGATTTTTAAATCAAACTCCAAAAGCGGAAATTACCACGATGAGATGAATGCCAAATATTTCAAAAAATGGCTAGTTAAAAAATTAATCCCCAATTTACCATCGCAATCCATCGTTGTCATGGACAACGCGCCATACCATTGTGTGAAATTAAATAAGCCACCAACCATGTCAAGCCAAAAGAAGGTTATGCAAGAATGGATCAGAAGTAACGGGCTGTCTTATTTAGATACCATGAAGAAATCTGAATTGTATGAAATTATTAAAATGCACAAAAAACCTGATGTGTTTGAAGCAGACGAACTGTTGAAACAGCATGGGCACCAAGTTGTGAGATTACCGCCCTATCATCGCGACCTTAACCCGATAGAGCTAGTTTGGGCGTCGGTAAAGCGCAAGGTGGCATGTGGGTCGATCGAAATCGGAAATATTGGGTCTGGCACAAGATGCTTTTCAGACTATAACGGCTGCTACATGGAAAACGCATTGCGATCACGTTGAGCGGTTAGAAGATGAATATCACAATGATGATGTCGACTTAGAAAGTTTTAATATATGTCTTGCTAGCGACAGTGATACCTCATCTGACAGTTCTGCGTCGTACTGGGAAGATCTAGAAGATCATTTATTAGATCACACATATTCTTGTAATAAATAATGTACTAACAAAAACTGTTATATTTTGGTCGAACCCCAACACACTCACCTCTAACTTAGTTTAAAACATATCAGTATTCATCTATGTTTTAATATTTCTGTTAATACAAAGACAGGCAAGTAAATGGGGGACTAAACTGCTCGCGTCCGTAGGATTTAGCCCTCGATGTTCTACACGTGTCCCCTGGGTGGCGCCAAAAGAGCAGTACTTTTTTCAGGTGGTAGGCTTAGGCCGCGGCGTGTTACCACCCACCAGACAAAGCCATGCCGCCAAGCGGTAGCGTTACGGCATGATGTTTGGTGAAGCCATTATGGGAAACGGGTCGGAAACAGTTGCGCTTATTACTATAGCTGATCGTGATACATTGAGGGTAAATTTACCTGGCAGCCAATCTTGGAGAGCAGCGGGATCCGAGGCACGGTTCTCCGCTGGCCGACCGCAGATAGTTGGGGGCCCAAGTAGTGAGCCAGCCACTCATGAAAGGCTGCCTCGCCATCTCGCGAAAAATCCTGGAGGTGCGCCATCGTGCTGGTTGGCGACCAGACGAGAGGTCCCGATGGACACCTCTGGGGGGGCTCGGGCGTCCCCGCGGTCTCCAGGATTGGTTTCCATCTCTCAAACATTCGAGGCTTGCACTCCAATATCGACTCAGTCCACCACCATCTTGAGACCGCAAAACCGCATATTCTGTTCCTCACGGAGACGCAGATCAAATGCCCAGCTGACGCTGCATACCTTGCCTACCCGGGCTACTTTCTTGAACATAGTTTTAGGGCCAGAGCAGGAGTTTGTATGTATGCTCGCGATGACATTTGTTATCGACGTCTCCGTAACCTTGAAGACCCCAAATTTTCCGTCATGTGGGTTCTGGTGGACAACGGCATGGAGAAGATACTTTATGCTAGTGTCTATCGTTCGCACAGCGGAGATGAGGAGACAACCAGGCTCACAAACTACCTCAGTGAGGCAGCTGACGTGGCCCAACAGAGGTATCCTTCTGCTCAATTAGTGCTTCTGGGGGATTTCAACGCCCACCATCAAGACTGGCTACACCCATACCAGAGCACAGACCACGCTGGTCGAGAGATGCGTAAGCTTGCCTTGACGCTAGACCTCACCCAGCTGGTCCAAGGAGCTACAAGGATTCCAGATGTTGATGGCCACACAGCCAACTGCTTGGACCTTCTGCTGACAACAGATCCAGACCGCTACTCGGTGTCGGTTTCATCACCCTTGGGTAGCTCCGACCACTGTCTGGTGAAGTCTGTGTCGGTCTACTCCCCGCCCGATCCCAGCCCAAAAGGCACCCGGCGGGTGTGGCGATACAAGTCAGCAGATTGGGATGAGATGCGTAATTTTTTCTCGTCTTATCCTTGGTGGAGGGTTTGTTTTTCTTCTAGCGATTCCTCAGCTTGCGCGGATGCTGTGACAGAAGTGTTACGACAGGGTATGGAATATTTCATTCCATTTTCTGACATCTCGCTGTCCAGCAAAGCTCGACCATGGTTTAATGCCAAATGTGGAGATGCAGAAGCGTCAAAACATGAGGCCTACTTAGCCTGGGCTGATGCTCGAACCCGCAAATCTAGAGATGTACGTGAGAAGAAGAAAGCATTTAACCTTGCCGCCAAGTCCTGCAAAAAGGCCCTCAAGATGGCTCGCTTCGACCACATACGCCGGACAGGGAACAAACTTGCTTCTTACCCTTCGGGTAGCAAAGCGTTCTGGTCCCTGGCGAGGTCGATCGAAGAGAACTTCTGCCGTCACTGCCTCCACTGCTGAAACCCGACGGCTCACTAGCGCATACTGCTGAAGAGAAAGCAAATTTATTTGCCACTCTGTTTGCAGAGTCTTCACGTCTAGATGCTGGTAATGCTGTACCTTCTAGTCTGCCAAATTGCGGGATGGTAATGTCAGAAATCCGCATTCGACAGTCCGAAGTCCGCAAAGCGTTGCGCAATCTAGACGTGAACAAAGCTAGTGGTCCAGACGGTATACCAGCTGTAGTCTTGAGGATGTGTGCGCCAGAGTTGACTCCTGTATTGACTCGCCTCTTTCGCTTGTCTATGACGACTGGTCAAGTGCCAAAGTCCTGGAAGCTTGCAAACGTGCAGCCCGTGCCCAAAAAAGGTAGTCGCGCAGACCCTGCTAATTACAGGCCTATTTCAGTCACTTCCGTACTATGTAAGACAATGGAACGTGTACTGAACCACAGGCTCCTGGCATACCTAGAAGTGAACGATCTCCTCAGTGACCGACAATACGGATTTCGCCGAAACCGGTCTACTGGGGATCTTCTAGCGTATGCCACTCACATCTGGAACTCAGCCATCGAGAACCACGGAGAGGCGCTTGCTGTCTCTCTCGATATCTCGAAGGCTTTTGACAGGGTCTGGCACGATAGCCTCATTAGCAAGCTTCCTTCATACGGCCTTCCCACTGGTTTGTGTGTCTGGATTTCAGATTTTTTGAGGGATCGGTCGATTCGAGTAGTCATCAATGGCTGTTCTTCCGCCCAATTGGCTATAAATGCCGGAGTCCCCCAAGGATCAGTACTCTCCGCAACACTTTTTCTGCTGCATATTAATGACCTGCTGAAACCCGGTATTTTTGGTTACGCAGATGACAGCACCGTTGTGGAGAGTTACACATCTAACGCACTGTTATACGGGACTCGGGAAATGTCTTTTTAAAAAAGAACAGTTTTTATGAACACAGGGTTTTAATTGATATTGAAATAATTATAACTTATTTTTACAAGAAAGAGACAAGTGTTTGGAACTGATGACGGATTGAGACTGACTTGAAGTATGAACTAAGAATCAAAATGAAACAAAGAGAAAATGCTGATATTGCTTTAGGCGTGTAGGGTCTCCATACTATAGTAGGGATATAACAACCCCCACGCTAAGAGGAAACTTACTGGAAAATGTAAGTTTACATACATGAGTTCAAATTGCACGTAAGCGCGGTTGATTTAATTCTATACTTTCATTATCGTCTGAAGGAACTGTAGTCTCATTTGATTTGGAAAACAACGATTTCAAATACTTGTTCTTTTTACAAAAGTACAAAGAAATAAAACTAATACATAAGGTTATTGATAAAATAGTGAGGATTGGAAAGCTAATGTGATTACTTAAAACATTTGAGTTTTCTACTTTCTCTAAATCCTGTATGATTTGGTCAGATACAGATTTCATATTTCTTAATTTATCTAAGTTAACGTTTTTAATAGTAGAAAATGGAATATTTAATTCGTTAAGGCGACCTAAATTACAACAGCTATCATTAATAATATTAAAATCAGAGGTTACATAAGGTACATCTATTCTAGGAAAACTTTTCTTAAATATTCTAACGTTCTTATAATAGGCTATACATTCAAGTGGAATATCAAGTACACTCGTACCGGATAATACTAATTCAGTTAGCTCGTTATTCTGACATTCAATAGAAATTTTGGTGGGGTGTGATTGAACGAATATCCATTTACCATTATTTAACCTGTGGCAAATATCTATTTCTCCATAGAGGAATCTAAACTGACAATTATTCGGCTTTGGTAATGATTTCCATTTCACAGGATGGATTACTTGAAACACTGTAGATGTCGCTGATTTCGCAAAGGTAGGTTTCACTTAAGATATGTTTACAGAGGTTCAGGTTATTGAGATATGCAAATGAAGATTTGTCTTTACTAAGAGCTGAATATTCTTCGGTAGGTAGAATCATTATATAAGAGTTAGGGTTTTCGGAAGAATGTGGAGTAGGTAAAGGTACATTCTTATACAAGTTATATTCTAATGCACTAACTAAAGGTATTCTAATTACAAACACTATTTGACCGTTTAAATAATAACAAACTAGATCGGCAATATTCATTAAGGTGTGAATGTTGTTAAATTCGAGATTCACTGGGAAGTCTCTGTACTTAGGAACTAACTTAAGGTTACTTATAATATCTTCGTATAATTGACGTGGTGTGACAATAGATGGGTGAATACTGTTGCTTTTTACAAATAACATAGAGTTAAGGATGTCTTCGATTTTGAAGGAAATGGTTAATAGATTACTTTGTAAGACGTTCAATGCAGTATTAATTCTAATCTTAAAATTATCTACTAATACAATGTGAGATATATTGTTGAGAGATGTGGTGACTTCATCAATGACGTTATTTAGCTTAGCTTCATTTTCATTCAATTCATGAAGTGATTTGTTCATGTTAGAAATAGCGGACTGTGATATAATTATACTTTTCTTTATCGAATTTGCTAGGATTTTATCGTTATTATTCAAGTTTTGAATGGCTTTGTTATAACGTATGGCATCATCTTCATCCATGGTGCCAAATATGTGTTTGAATACGCTACCAACACCAGCAAACCATGCGGATCTTTTGGATAAACTATTAGAAACTATATGAGAAATAGAGTTAAAGTCGCGTAGAATATCTGTAAATAGAGATTCTAATGGTTCTAGCATATTCAGACATTTGCTATCATGTATTTCTTTATTTTCGCGGCATTGGACTTTAATTATATTGAGTACGTTTTGAATATTCTCAATATGATTTTTAAAAGTAGTCACATCTACTGGGATGACAATATCAAATCGATCATTTATAATTTTCAGAGTACCCATGGGATCAAAGAGAATGCCAGGACTCTTGGTAATACGTTCCACTATTTTGCTGTCTCCGGAGGTTAAGACGGCGTTACATTGAACAGCGATTCTGTAATGATAATTTAACTAGGATGAATAACTTGTATACTTGAGATTATAAAGTGTAAACTTGTAACGTAAAATAAGAATGAAATATGTATGTGTGTATAAGTTATAAAAGTAAAATAAAATCAATCAGTAGTATATAGTTTTAATTTTAATTAAGAATTTTCATGAGCTAGTTTAACTTCGTCGAAGTGATGTTTGACATGGCGTCGATTAATTAGGAGGGATAAAGTGTTAAAGCCATGAATTTTAACGACTTTATATGGACCTTTCCATAGGGGTGAGAGGGCTTTCCGCAGTCTTAAATGATTTTTTAAATATACATAATCACCGACTTTGTATTGGACTGGGCGAGTTTGTTTGTCGTAGTATGTTTTTGATTTTTCTTTTGAGTCGCGGATATTTTGCAGTGCTTTTTCGCGTGATGTTTTCAGTCTATGATGCAGCATTTTAACATATTCCGGGTAAGTGACATCGGGACGAGAATCAAAGATAGAGTCAGGGATAAACGGTTTATGGCCAAAAACGAGTTCATACGGAGTGAACCGAGTTGTGCTATGAACACTGCTGTTGTAGGTTAGCATGGCGGTGTAAACGAATCTATGCCAGTTAGTTTGATTTTCGTTCACGTATGATTTTAGGTACTCTTTTAAGGTTGAATGACTGCGTTCTAGGGCTCCTTGTGTCTGTGGATGGTAAGGCGTAGACCAGATTTGCTTAATTTTAAGAAAATCACAAGTTTGTTTAAATAGATCAGCAGTAAAGTTTGTCCCTTGATCTGTTAGTATAGTTTTGGGAATACCGAATAGGGATATGAAATGGACTAAGCATTCACAGGATTCTTCAGCAGTTACGTTAGAGATTGGGTAGGCTATGGAAAATTTGGTAAGGTCATCTTGTAGGGTAAGTATGAATTTTAGTTTTTGTAATCCGGCTTCAGGAAGAGGACCAACGATGTCAAGGCTAATTCTCTCAAAAGGACGAGTAGAAGTGGTCGTTATTTGCATAGGAGATTTGTTTATTTTACGAAGAGCTTTGTTTGATTGACATAATTTACAGTTCTTTACATAATTTTCAATATCTGATCGCATGTTTTTCCAGTAATAACGTTCTTTGACCCGGTCATACATTTTGTTAGAGCCTAAGTGTCCTGCAATGGGGATGTCATGATTTTCTCTTAAAACTTTAGCAATTTCAGTAGGTACAAGGTAAATGATGCTGTTGCGGTGAATATTTACAGTGACATTAGTATTGTTGAATAAGTACATTAGCATACTATAAATTTTGACGTAGGAATACTGTTGGAATAGATCTTTGAAATCGGATATAGCAAATTCATTTATGGTTCCGGTAAGTAAGATATCGTCTCGTACTGATTTCAGTGTTTTAAAGATCTCAGGGTATGTGCAACCATCGAAATAATACACTTTTGTAAAGAGTAGGTAATAGGTCTTGTCGTTGTGTTGCAGTCTCCGGAATGAATGGAGTTCTCGTTCTTCGTTAATAAAGGTTGTTGAGTCGCCGAGTGTAGACAGGATATCTTGAAGGTAGGGATTTGATTCGTCAAGGTCGATAGATACGGGCATAAGAATAACTTTAGAGCTGCTTTTGAGGAGGCTTTCGTTATGCTCCCGAATTTGGACATTAAAAGTTTCGTTTTTATTACTCATAGTTTTAAGAAAGTCGGAATAGTCTTTGTTGATATTTGATGGAGTCGGTTCTGTTATGTCACTAGTCTCACTAGGAGAGCCTATTTGAGTAGGAATAGAAGGAAGACTTAAGTCGATGTCTTGAAGGTTTACGTCAGGTGGACTAAACTCCAAAGCATCTAAGTCTGCAAGGTCGTCGAGAAGGTCTTGAGGAAATCCTGGTTCCATGTTTGAAACAGGGTTGTTGATGGGGTTGTCTACTGCATTGGAAGTAGATGGCTGTGGATTTGGTTCATCTTGGACAATTGGATGAACTGGAAAGCGAGATAATGCGTCGGCATTGCTGTTGATTTTGCCTTTTTTATATTCGATTTCGTACTCAAATTCTTCGAGTTTGAGCCTCCATCTTATGAGTTTGGATCCAGGGTCTTTACAATTAAATAACCATTTAAGAGGTCTGTGATCTGTTATTATTGTGAAGCGCCGACCATAAAGATAGGGGCGAAAGGTTTTTGTGCCGAAGATGATGGCTAGGCATTCCTTTTCAGTGACGCTGTAATTGCTTTCAGCTTTATTTAGGGTTCGAGAAGCATAGGCAATAGGGCGGTCGTTTCCTATGGAACCTTGGGAAAGTATAGCAGAGATAGCAAAGTTCGAGGCATCGCAAGTGAGGATAAATGGTTTTGTGAAATCAGGGTAGGCTAATAAAGGGGCTGAAATCAGAGCATATTTCAGCTTTTCGAAGGCGAGTTGGTGTTCGTTTTGCCAGTTGAAAGGGACGTTTTTCTTCAAGAGGTTAGATAAAGGTTTAGCTATTTTGGACAGATCTGGTATGAAACGACGATAGTACGACACTAATCCCAGGAAAGATTTTATATCTTTAGGGCATGTGGGAATTGGAAAGTTTTCTACGGCTTTGGTCTTTTCAGGGTTTGGTTTTACTCCTTGATCTGTAATAATATGGCCAAGATAAGATACTTCATTGTGGAGGAATTCGCACTTGTCGGGTTGGAGTTTTAGGTTGAAATTACGAATTCTGTCGAACACGTTAGAGAGGTTTTTCAAATGAGTATCGAGGTCAAACGAGTGAATTACTACATCATCTAAATAGACAAAACATTGAATTCCCTGTAGGCCTGAGAGAACAGAGTTCATGAGTCTCTGAAATGTTGCGGGGGCATTTTTTAAGCCGAAAGGCATCCGAGTAAACTCGAAATGACCTTGTGGGACAGAAAAGGCAGTTTTGGGCGCGTCTTCTTTTGACATTTTGATCTGGTGAAAGCCAGAAGCTAAATCAAGGGTGCTGAAGTATTTGCATTTGCCTAATTGATCTAAAATCTCAGATATGTTAGGTATAGGGTAAGAATCTCCGATGGTTATATCATTTAATTTACGGTAATCAATGACGACACGCCATTTGCGTTGGCCAGAGGCATCAGTCTTTTTAGGTACGACCCAGATAGGGGAAGACCATGGGGAAGTAGAAGGTTTGATTATTCCTTCGTCAAGCATTTTATTTATTTGAGATTGAACTTCTTGTTTATGTATGTCAGGGAATCTATAGGTTTTCGTATTGATTGGAATAGAAGAAGTTGTAGTGATCTCATGTTGTAAAACGTCAGTCGTAGTCAAGTGATCGTCAGGAAGGTGAAATATATCAGAGTAAGTAGAACAAAGGTCGTACAATGCATCTGTTTCTTCTGAATTTAGATGAGACACTCGTAGTAAATTTATGACCTTTTCGGTTCGATTCATGGCATTTATCTGGTTCTCATCGAATCTAGGCGTATAGAAAATGTTATGTTGGTCACTTTTGTCTAAAGGTATTATTTTTAATTTCAGATTTGAATCTACTTTAATCGGGGATTCTGAGGTGTTAACAACGGATATATTAATTCTGGAATTTGGTTTTACTTTGACAATACAGTTTGCTATTAATAGATGTTCGATAATATTTTGATCGACAATAAGTCCTTCTCTAATTTCAGGGTTCAGTACTGAGCACTCAATCACTGTTTCGGTTCGAGGCAGAATGGTGTACATTGGTTCGGTAAACTTCAAGGTAAGTCTCGTGTTATTGATAGTAAGAGCATTTGCTGTGTAGTCTATTTTGGAGTCAAGAGTGGATAGCAAGTCGTTACCTATTATTCCATCGTAAGGAAAATTTATATTGGGTACAACGTGAAAGTGATGACTTATTGCATTAAAATTGATCAAAATGTGACCTAATGAGTGCATTGGATTTTCTGTAGTCCCTATTCCGCTGAAGGATATAATGTGGTTCGTGATTTTTGGCATTTTTTCGATTGTATTTACTTTCAGGAGACTGATGGATGCTCCACTATCAACGAGAAGTTTTAAAGGTTTGCTAGAGACAGATGATTGAACTTCTACGAAAGGTAAGTATTTTTTCACTGGGTTAGATATTATATTATATGTTTTTAATGTGTTTTCTTCTTTTACAGATGCTGTACAGGACGGGCAAGACATGGATAACAGTTTGTTAGGTGGTAAGGCGATATCACAGGTAAGTTTAGATTTAAGTGAAATTTCATTTTTGGTTTCAGACTCTTTGTCCTTGTAGTTAGCAGGTATAGAATTAGTAGTTTTCATGTGGGCACTATTTATTTGGGGTTGGTTACCCTCGTAGTTGTTGGATTTAGTATATTTAGAATTAAAAGTTTTAGTAAGGCCACTATTTATTTGGGGCTGGTTACCCTTGTAGTTAGTGGATGTAGTAGGTTGAGAAGTAATAAATCTCATATGACCACTATTTATTTGGGGCTGGTTACCCTTGTAGTTAGTGGATGTAGTAGATTGAGAAGTAATAAATCTCTTATGACCACTATTTATTTGGGGCTGGTTACCCTTGTATTTAGTGGATGTAGAAGTAGTAAATTTATGGCCACTATTTATTTGGGACTGGCTACCCTTGTAGTTAGTGGATGTAGTAGATTGAGAAGTAATAAATCTCTTATGACCACTATTTATTTGGGGCTGGTTACCCTTGTAGTTAGTGGATGTAGAAGTAGTAAATTTATGGCCACTATTTATTTGGGACTGGCTACCCGTGTAGTTAGTGGACGATTTACAGACAGTAGAATATAATTTTGAAGTATTAGATATAGCATAAACATCGATTTTATCCCTTATTGTTCCTGTACGATGTTGAGAGGAAGGGTTTCCTCGTTTAAATTTCGGCCTATATAATCGACTTCGTCTCGTGAGTCTTGTTCTTCAGGTAAGTTAACAGTATGGATAGGTTGATTATTCCGATAGAAGGTTTGTCGGTTTGGTTGTTGAGTTTGGAAGTTTCCAAATCGACGGCTGTTATTGTACTCACGTTTACGGCAAACGTCAATGGTATGACCTACGGATTTGCAGTAGCGACAAACGGGAAGAGTAGAGTTAGGTGATATTGGTGCGGGTCTTTGATTATTAAACCTGTTCGGAACATTCACACTATTTTGAGTAGAGTTTCGATTTTGTTGAAATGCTCGCTGAGGTGAGCGCTGTTGAAAGTTAGGCGAGTTCGAATTATTATTAAAGGAAGAGGGTGAATTCCGCTTAAAAGAAATTTGATATATTTTTTCCTCCGAAACGGCAAAGTTAATAGCATCGTTCAAAGTTTTGGGGTCACGACATCTCACAACAGTCGATAAACGTGGAATGAGTCCTGAAGTAAATGTATGCAGAGCTAAGTCCTGCATTGCGGCGACACGGCCAGGTAATTCAACTTTCTTAGTTGAAGGTATTTCAGTCAACAGCTTGGATAAAGTAGACTCTACACGAAGAGCGAATTGATTGACTGTTTCATTATTAGATTGACGACTTTCCTGAAGGTCTGAGAGAAGTGCAGCATAATGTTTACGTTCTCCAAATTGCGATTTCAAAAATTCCTCTAGTTGTTGCCATTTTTCAAATTCTTTTATTGAACATGCACTTTCGGCACGGCCTTCTAATTGACTTAATATATATACTAATAAAACGTCTTGTTGTGATTGTGATGCGAGGCTCATCGCATTTCTACAGTTATTTAAATAAGCATTTAATTTTTCACGATTTCCATCGAATTTACTAATAAATTTACACAAAATATTCATATCGATTTCTTTCGTAGTCATTGTGTTTGGATCGGTTTGATTGTCCTTACTGTCTTTAGGCATAGTGTGCTAAGGCGTTAGTCAAAACAAAGTAAGACGCGAGGCTTAGACTCACGATAAGAAAGGAATGTTGCGCTAAACTCGGACCTTAGTAACTGAGTTAAACAAATGTTGTACAATATGATTAGATCTATGTATGTTATTGAATACTAGTACTTACGTAAAATATATTTAGGTGAATTGCAATATTATAATTATCTTTGTAAGTATTATTTAAATAAATCACTGATGCTGATTACACAATTATCTTCACAGACAAGTATATTTAAATTCAAATGTTCACTTTGATATATATGTTTGCGAAAGTTAATAATTTGTTTCAAGGACTTACAGGATCGTGACGACTGCAGGCGCGATACTGGTCATCTTGGAATGGCGAGGTACTCCTTCTCTTGAGGTGAGTTGGTAGTTGATGTTATGGGCTTCCGACGGCAGGACTAGTAGGTGAAGAACAGGTAAGTTTCACAGGTGTTCACAGGATACAGCGGCACTCGGCAACAGGATATGGCGACAGGATACCAAGGTAGGTACGGCGACGAAGTACGGGCGTGGAATATTGACACGGTGATGCGACGACAGGACTTCTCAGAGTAGAGCAGACAACACGGCGATAGGATACTGAGACAGGATACAGTGATACGACGAGATAGAAGGTTTCTTCTTATAGGCAGTGTATGCGGCGACTGGTTGCGATGATTTATGTTCTTGATTTCTTGTAGACTTCTTGTATGATTTTTCAGTTTTCTTGAATTTTCTTCCAAAAGAGGCGATCCGAGGATTTTAAAAATCCCACCGCTGCCACCAATGTTATACGGGACTCGGGAAATGTCTTTTTAAAAAAGAACAGTTTTTATGAACACAGGGTTTTAATTGATATTGAAATAATTATAACTTATTTTTACAAGAAAGAGACAAGTGTTTGGAACTGATGACGGATTGAGACTGACTTGAAGTATGAACTAAGAATCAAAATGAAACAAAGAGAAAATGCTGATATTGCTTTAGGCGTGTAGGGTCTCCATACTATAGTAGGGATATAACAGCACGAACCAGTGCATTACAAATCCAGTCTCATAGGGAAGCGATGGTTCAGCGCTTGAACTTTTCTTTGCAGGCAGTCTCCGATTGGGGCGATGCCAATCTAGTTAAGTTCAATGCTGCTAAAACCCAGGCGTGTCTTTTCTCCGCCAAACGGAGCCCTTTTCAGCTGGCTCCTACTTTCAGGGATGTGTCCGTGCCGATAAATAACCATTTCGAGCTTCTTGGCATCTCATTAACACCAACTCTCAATTTCGGCTCCTACATTGAGTCCAAAGCCCAGCTTGCCTCAAAAAAGCTTGGTGTTTTGGCTAAGGTGAGACAATACTTCACACCGGGACAGTTGCTTAATCTTTATCAAGCCCAAGTCCGGTCGTGTGTGGAGTACTGTTCTCACCTTTGGGATGGTTCTGCCAAATACCAGCTGGAGACACTGGAAGCTATTGAGAGGAGAGCCAAGAGACTCATTAACGACGACCACCTAGTACGCAAGAGACTCCAGAGTCTCGAGCATCGCCGCAAAGTCGCTTGTTTATCGGTTTTTTATCGGATACATTTCGGTGAGTGTGCAATGGAACTTCACAATTTGATTCCGCCATCCCCATTCTATAATCGGACATCCAGAGATACTCAGAAGCGCCACCGCTTTATGGTGGATATTCCATTTACCCGGACGAAGCGATTTACTTCTTCGTTTATCATACGAACCGCTCGGGAATGGAACACCCTCCCTGAGTCGGTGTTTCCGGTTAAGTACGATATGGGGGTCTTCAAAACACGAGTGCATAGGTATCTTCTGGGTAAGCGCGCTCCATCATCGATCGCATCATCACTTAGCATCAGGTGAGATAGTGGTCAAGTGCTACCCAGTTCGGTATAAAAAAATAAATAAAAAAAAAATTAAATAAATACTACCAATAATAAAATGACGAAGGTTTGGCATCCATGGGCTTTCGGTCTGTTATCATAATACTCCTCAAGTAAATCCGTAAATCATTGAACTAAATTTCATTATTTCCCAATTTTCGCGTCATCTTCTGTGCAGTGGCAACACTGACATTGAACACAGCCGCGCCAAGTTATACTTGCCGGACTGTACATTGTCACCCCTTATCGTTTTTGCTCAGGTTGGATTGTACGACCCGTATTGCACAGTCAAATATTCCGAGGCCATGTACACGGAATACGGGCTGTACAATACGTGTTAAGCAATACTTGGCTTGCTGTGTAATACATTCCAGTTTCCAGTGGTCGTACATTACTGCCTCCCTGTGATTCTATGGTGGTCTGGCTCTCTCTGCACAGACCATAGGACAGTTATTCCACGGGGGTCTCACTTCCTTACAGTCCTGTGGGCCTTAGAAAGATGTTGTATATGGTTGTGCCATGCATTATTATGTATGATATTTAAAATAAGACAGAGCAATTACTTGGTAGATTTTATTCAATAATTCACTAATCACTATACTTCGCATTTAATACTATTTATCTCTGTTTAACAATGTTAAACCACAAGTATACATTATTCAATTTATTTATTAAAGTATAAATACATATCCTTTTAAATAAAGATTTTAGTCAACATGTGCTTAGATTTTATAGTTGTGCCGACATAAATTCGACGGTTAACGTTTCCTAGTGTTCACCTCGGCTAGCGAGAACAGACTGCCCGCTATCCGCCACGCTTACTACTTTTATAACATTATTTTGGCGGTAGAACAACTCCCCCTCCATGATCGTCAACAATGCCACCTTGCGGTGAATTCAGAAAACATCTACGAGTCAAATACATTCCATTTATCTTATAATACAACAATTATGCTAATTTTAACCTAGGTACTGTAAATAGTTTGTCTATAATGAATGTTTCTATTATAGTGAAATAATTATATATTGTTAACATTCGTCCTTTTTTTTTATTTTTTATTAACGTGTGGGGAATGTACTTACACATCCCCGCCAACCCGGGGGGATTCGACGGGGTATGTCGGACTCGTCCTTTACGTACCAACTGCACCCATAGCAGCAAGCAGACTATACCGACTAAACCACCACACGGTGTTTCTCCGGAGCCTTAATATCGGGACAACGGGCACGCTATTGCAATCGTCCGAGGTCCCGGCGGCGTTGGCCCTCGCCGTCCCGGTGGGATGGAGTAGAAGTCACTCTATCCCAGCACTCCTGAGGGGCGCACGGAAACACCGCACGCGCCACCTCGAGGTCTTTTGGCGGCAACGGACATCCCCGTGTCCATCACCGCGACCTCTGTTATGGGGGATGAAGAAGGGCTTGATATGCCCTCCTTCTACGCCCGGCTCTACGGGCGCGGATCGGGAGAGTAGAGGTAATCTCCCTCTCCCTCTCCGCAGCCTCCTTCTGCGACACGACCTGTTCGCAAAAGTCTAGCCCCGCATTCCACGACTTTTCACTTTCCACCATGGCCTTGAGCAATGACGGAAGCGAGATGTCGTCCCCCCACTACTGCGATGAGTTCACGGCGCTCGCTCTCCCAAGCTGGGCACTCCTCGAGCGTATGCTGCGCCGTATCTTCATCACAGCTACAGTGATGACACTCCGTTGTCGGTTCTCTTCCAGCGATGCGACACAGGTACTTCCCAAAGCACCCGTGGCCCGTAAGGACTTGCACCAACCGGAAGGTAAGCGACCCCTGGTCCCCAAGTCCAACCAGTCCTTAAGGACGGGTCGGACAGCCTCAACAGTCCAGTGGCCAGCCCTAGGTTCGGCCAGCCGCTCCGTCCACCTCCCAATAAGGGACTGTCGAGCGCGGTTATTCCACGCTTGCACTTCTCTTGGCGGGGAATTTCCCCTCGGATTCGGTGCTGCAAGCGCCACTCGTACATACACGCGTAGACCTCAGCCTCCAAATCCCAGGGGGGAGACCCCGCCAACACGCACGCCGCCTCGTAGGAGATAACATTCGTCCATCCTTTTTTTTTTTTTTTTTCGTGTGGAAAATGCTTTTACGCATACCCGCTCGTCGGGGATAACGAACGGGTATGTCGGACTCTCACTACCGACTAAAAACCCCATGATGTCTTTCGGCAACGATTTCATCCTGACATAACCAGCACGTCCTCGTGTTAAAGCAATAGATGAAGTAAAGTAATGGACGGAAACGACACTAACCCTAATTAGCCATATGTAAACATCATTATTGAATTATGTGTTATAATTGTATTATTATATTTTAACGATCATTATTCAACGAGTAGACATAATTTTATATAATGATACCTTTTTATTTATTTATTTTTTTCCTTCGGAAGGAAATCCTTTATGGATACCACCCACCACGGGGAGGTAGGTGGTTATGTGGGAGTCCGTATACCCACCAAAACCCCGGGGTGTTCCGTCACTGCCGCTTTTGGTGGGAACGCGGGACAGATTTTGCACACGACCGCGAACCCGCCGCGGCTGTCCGTTGCCGGACCCTTCTCTTCGCGGAACGCCAGAACACATGGCGCGCCGCAACTGCCTCGGGGACCGAACCCGCCAACAATGGGCGCCATACTTCCCCGTGTCTGGACGCCCGTGGTCTCCCTGCGGTGGGTCGGATACGTAGCCCCACCGCCTGCTACGTCAGCCACAGGGGATATCCCCCCCCCCCCCCCACGACCCCACCCCCTCGAGCCTGCACCAAAGTGCCCGGGCCCCCCTCCTCGAGCCTGCGCCAAAGCGCCCGGGCCCCACCTCCTCCAGTCTGCGCCAAAGCGCCCGGACCCCGCCACTTCTATGTGGACTTGGCGGCCAAAGCCCATAGGAGCGGCCCCGCCTGAGCCGGCCAGCGCACCCCAACGCCGGCGCGGCCCCTGGGTTCCTCTTGGCTTCACCGTGGTGATCCAAGCCACGGCTACTGAGCCCCCCCGCCACGTCAATGCGAGAACCCTTCGGGGGGGATATAATGATACCCTGTCTTAAGCCATTTCATTCATGAATAAAATGGCTTATCAGAGGAACTCAATGTCAGTACCTAGTAGATCTAAAACCAAGCTACGGATGGGTTTTATCTACGTTCATAATAGCACATATAAGGCTAGTCCTTTTCCATGTTATAAGTGTATGTCTTATTTTATACCATAGTTTAGTCATCTTCATTAATTCGTGGTTTCGTTGTACTCCGTTCTTGGATGTAATCCTTTTGCTTTTTTTCCATTCCTGTCGATCTTGTGCCTGGTGAATCCAGTCCCAGCCTGCGTGTCGCCTGATGTCGTCAACCCAGCGCTGCAGTGGGTGGCCTCGTCTTCTTGTGTCGGCCCTGTGTCTCCGCTCAAGAACTCACATCCATCGACTCGTATCCGTTCTCACCATGTGTCCTGCCCATGTCCACTTTTTCTTCGCTATTGCGACGATCATGTCACCCACTCTAGTTATGCTTCTGCTTCTTATCGGTTCCATTTCGTTTCCGGTCGCGCAAGGCGATACAAAGCATAGCTCTCTCCATTCCTTTCTGGGCAACCCCAAACTTCTCGACTTCATGCGATTAAATCTTTTTATTTGCCAGTGGTGTGGTAACAGCGTAAAGTACATGTTTTATACCATGATACTACTCTCAAAATCAAAATACAGTCATTTATTCTGTAAAGTCTTACGGGGCACTTACTTATTGTATCTTTTTTTTTTTTTTTATCTACATTCAGATCGGAACGCGACCACGACTGAGAAGATCTGGCAAGAAACTCAGCGGGCTTGTCTTTGTACATATTTTTTTATGCCAATTACCTAATGTATTTAACAAATGTTCGTTTATTCCGATCCTGGAGTGATCAGTACCAAGCTGTTTTACCCTCCAAGTAATCCGAAAATTTGTGATAACTATTTTGATAGAGTTTAGTTTTAATAGTAATTTTAAACTTATTAATATGCAAATCTCGGGTAACATTGGGAAGTTTACTATAGAATCGTATACATTGTCCCATAAAATAATGACTTATTCTGTGACGACGCGTCACATGTTCGGATAGCTTGAGCTTATTCCGCGTGTTGATGGAATGAGCATCACTCATTTTATCACAACTGTTAACATTTTTCTTAACATACATTAGATTTTATGGATAAACTGAGAGAACAATTAGCATGTTTATATATTTAAACTTTTGTCAAATGGAAACTCTGGTAGATAAACTGTAGATAGCTCGTATACTTAGCCCTTTTTAGCAGTATGAAAATAGAACTAAGATCTGATCTGAAAATCCTCAGAGCAGTATGCCATAAGTCATTACGCTACGGAAATAACTAAAATAAATTATTCTAACAGTGTCTACATCAGTTAATAAGACAATTTTTTTTTCAACTTCATAAGCCGCTGAACTGAGTCTACTACGAGGGTGAATCAAAAAATTCTTGGAATCAATATTAAAAAATGCAAAGATTTAACTAATAATATTTTATTTTTCTACATAATCTCCCTCCAATGCAATGCATTTAGAATAACGCGTTTCTAACTTCCTAATTCCTTGTGAAAAAAAATTATTTTCTTGACTCTCGAAAAAGTCCTCTACGGCAGCTATAACCGCGTCATTATCGTGAAATTTTGTTCCACGAATTTCCTCTTTTAATTTTGGAAATAAGTGAAAATCACTTGGGGCTAAGTCCAGAGAATATGGTGGGTGGTCAAGGAGATTGAAGCCAGCACAGCGGATTGCGTTGAGCGCAACTTCCGATCGATGAGCAGGAGCGAGCATCTTGAAGGAACAACACGCCCAACGACAGTTTTCCACGACGTTTTTCTTTAATCGCTTCACGCACTTTCGGGATTAAATTTGCATAATAGGGTTCAGTAATCGTCTGGCCTTTTGGCATGTAATCAATAAAAAGGATTCCTTCACTATCCCAGAACACAGAGGCCATAACTTTGCCAGCGGTAGGAGCAACTCGAAATTTCTTAATGGATGGAGAGGATGGTCGTTTCCAAGACATGCTTTGTCTTTCAGTTTCAGGATCAAAATGGTGGACCCACGTTTCATCCATGGTGACAAGACGACGGCAAAAATTATCCGAATCACGCTGGAACATTTCGAGATTACGCTTGGAAATTTCCAAACGTCGCTTTTTGTTTTCGTCGGTTAACATTCGTGGCACCCACTTCTGTACCGGAGGTTGAAGGCCGCCCAGAACGCGGGTCATCTTTACAGCTTGATCTACCTCTTTTAAAAATCAGCCACCCAGTACGCAACCGTAGAATAGGGTACAGCATCACCCCCTAATGTCTGCTGAATGTCCAAAAAAATTTCCTTCGTAGACATTTTTTTCAAACTGAGATATTTTATCACCGCACGTAACTCACTTTTATCCATAATTTTGACTTGTTAGCAACTCGTTGCACAAAAAAATTTATTACATGCGAACGAACTGACAAAAACAAGTGACAGTCTGCATAAATATAGTGTGATAGACACTCTTTAATTTGAATATCGAACTTGATCCAAAAAGGTTTCATATATATGCACTTCTAAGAACTTTTTGATTCACCCTCGTAGATAACTATATGGTACTCTAAGCACAGCAAAATAGTTCAGACACATTTATAGTGGTGTTACTTGTATTCTTAGACCGCACAGATAACAATTACATATATGACTACTCATTTTCAGACATATCTGTCTACCCTATTTCTCTGTCTTTTGCTACGCGCACTTTTGGAACTCTATCGTAATTCACGACAGAACACGCTCACTGTATCAGTACGTTTTCCGAGTCCATATTAGGCCGTTTATTGTTCTTTATTAAGTTTAACTCGGGGTTCCATGCTTGACAATCTAAAACCATCTTCACGATTAAAATTACTGTGTTCAGTGATTTCAATCTCTTCTTTGACCAACCTTGGAATGTAATGGCGCTCTGTCGATAGGATACGCGGCTTATAAAACTCAATCCAATGGTTTGCTCCCGATTCCAGCAGATGTTCGGCTATGGCAGATTTATCATCATCATTGTTTTTCACAGCTGTGATATGCTCTGTGATGCGGCAGGAGACAGTCCGTCTCGTTTGTCCAATATATGAGCTTCCGCAGCTGCAACTGGTTTTATAGACCCCGGGTTTATTTAAAAAAAAAATGAAAACCGTTGGATAATGAAAGTCCATTCCATTATACCTGGTACTGATGATAAATAGTTAAATTAAAAAAAAACAACTCGGTTTACAAAAAGTTATGAGATGATACACATAAAAATAATTATTTACCTACGAATTAAGACCCTCCTTTTTGAGAGTCGGTTGAAACTAATTTTCATTACTCGTATGTATACTTATTATGAACGTATTGAATATAAATAATCTATGTAATACTTTCCCATTCTTTGTTTCACGACTGTGTGATGTACAAGCCTGACAGCAATTCGACGAGAATACCTGCAAAGTTACCAATCAGGTCCGTTTGTACGATTCAGGATCCAAGTTTGCAGCCTCTGTATGTAGGTTTTATCTTGTGAGTGCGATTTTCTGTGATGCTAAATTTTCATTAAAAAATAAAGAGCTATGATGTTCAATATAACTTCAATTATTTTGTGTATTTTAATTTTCTATCTCTTCGGTCGTATCTAATTACGCTCATGTCTAGTAACACTATGTATATTGAAATGGGCAAGACCAAATGACAGGCAGACCTCTCATAAATTAGTTTATCAGTGAAGTTTCCAAAAAGTATCTCTATTCTTCCCCCATATATTTATCAGCCATGTTCAGTTTCAAAAATATCATTCAAAATTGAAATGTAAACATAATAAATACAAAAATATACTCTAGAGATTCGAACTCTTGACTCCTTAGGATGTTCGTGGCTACGAGTCAGACGCCATATCACCGTACTATTCTGACTCATGACAAATGACGAACCAAACATCATTTTGAGATTTTCAAGGTATTATAAATGTCTTACTCCCTGGTAGCGGTGTGGCATTACACGCACACCAAATAGGTACTTTTATTCAAAAATAACCTTAGTTTACCAAAGTGCATGTGGTATGGTTTTCTTATATCATTCAATCAATCAATCGATCAATCAATCAATCAATCAAAATATTTATTTGTTAAACATGTGTTTACATACTCTTAGCATGTAAGGTCTTATAAAGATAGGTAGCTCATACATGTTTTGCCTGGCAGGGCATACAAATATATAAAATTTATTACAAATAATGTCATAATTACAGTTATAGCATTAAGTCACTTAATATTAATTATTTTTATTACATTAATAATCATGTTTATGTTAATATAAAATGGATGCATTAAACTCAGTAAAACAAAAAGAGAAACTTAAAATGTATAAGTCAAAAATTCACTTAAGTGATAATAACACCTCTCTAACACCTTTTTTAATAAATTACAATTTAAACTTTTGATTGAGTTAGGTATTTTGTTATATACTGCAGGTGCCATACAGAAGACGCTATTATGCATAAGCGCAGTGTTAGAAGAATGCAAGCGAAGTCTTGTAGTGTCGCGTCTGTTTCGACTAACTACGTCAGCTAGACGTTGAAATAGTTCTGGATTCTCTTTAACAAACGTTACAGTATCGAGAATGTAGAGCGAAGGCAATGTCAAAAGTTAAAATTTTTTTAAAAAGGGTTTGCAGCTATCCGTTTTCTTTAAATTAAACATAGCTCTTATACATCTTTTTTGCGTCTTAAAGGCTATATCTTTATCTGTCGAGTTGCCCCAAAAAATGACACCGTAACGTAAGACTGATGCAACTAATCCATGATAGGCTATTACTACTGCTTCTGGGCTAATCACTGGGGACAGCTTAAATAGCGCGTACGCAGACGTGCTTATTTTTTTAGTTAGTTGTTCTATGTGTGCCTTCCAGTTGAGTTTTTTATCTATAATAAGGCCGAGGAATTTTGTGGAGTCTACTTCTTCGACTGTTATATTATTATATGTAACCCTAATTGGGGTATAATTCACCCGTTGGCTGAAATGCATTATGTTTGTCTTATCTAAATTAATTTTTAAATTGTTGTTATTTAACCATTTTATTATTGATGTCAAAGTTTGAATAATGTCAATTAAAATTCAATAAAACAAATTTCTATATGATATAAAAAAAATCTGTCTTATCTGCGGGCACTGCAAGCATTCAATTATTAAATTGAGAAAGAGCAACTTTCCGTAAGTTCCGTAAGGAAGTTATTTGAGAAAAAAAACCATAACTGGCGTGTGGATGTGATCTATAGTACCACAGTCCCGTATGTTGCTTGTACCCAACAAGACCGTTTCGGAGGGTGGTGTCATCAAACCCACGATTAGTACAGTTTGTGATGATCTTCAAAAGCAGCTCGTATACCATCCTTAACTGCTGTATATAAACACATTGCATCTTACAAACACAAATGTATGTATTGTATCGAGTGAAAAATAGCACGACAGTTATATTATCCTCTTTTTGATAATTGTACAAAGCGATAACCCGATATCATTTAACCCGTCGACTCGCGATTCGCCATATTTGGCCAATAATACAATAGACTTCGCAGAAATCAACCCACTTTTCCAGGAACTGCAACGTGTGACGTTAAGAAATGAATAATTATAAACAATACGGAGGAATGTTTCCCGAAAAAGTTAGGAGGACACAAAATAGTTTCTTTTTAGTTTCTGTCTTTTCGGCACCAAAATTCTTCAGAATTCTGCCGCATACCCATACATAGATATATAAATTACCACCGTATAGCGAAAGAATGTCGGACGGAGGAATCTTCCACCAAAAGCTAGAAGCGGTTTTCGCAAAGTAGTTTGAGGCGATATTGTCAGCAATATACAAAAAAAATCGTAGTGCATTGGACTATAGGATATTTTGAACGATTTGTCTGTTTCTCTGACCATTTATAAACTAGCCGAATTTCATTGATTTGATGCACCCATTTGCTATACTTTAGTTTTTGTATGACGGATTAAACTCTGGCACAACGTTGATATTAGCAAATTTTCATGATTATCAGAACTGGCTTTACTTAAAACATTCGTATTATTAAATAACAACTCACTGCTGGAGTAATCTCTTCTAAATCCACGACAGAGCACTCGCGTCTGCGGTGACTCACCTCAGAACGCTCATGATTGCACTTACTGCACACTTACGTCGCACATCGAAGCTCTCACGTGTCTCACTCACAACGAAGCCTCGCGTCTCGTATGTTGCACAACAGATATCTCGCGTCTCGTACCTCGCATGGTGGAGCCCTCGTGTCCCGTAAATCGCATGGCGGAGCTCTCGCTTCTCGTAAGTCGCATGTCGGAGCCCTTGGTGGTCGTACGTCGCATGGCGGATCCCTCGCGTCTCGTACGTCGCATGGCGGAGCTCTCGCTTCTCGTAAGTCGCATGTCGGAGCCCTTGGTGGTCGTACGTCGCATGGCGGATCCTTCATGTCTCGTACGTCGCACAACGGAGCCCTCACGTTTCGTACGTTGCACAACAGATCTCTCGCATCTCGTACGTCGCACGGCGGAGCCCTCATGTATATAAATACATATCCTTTTAAATAAAGATTTTAGTCAACATGTGCTTAGATTTTATAGTTGTGCCGACATAAATTCGACGGTCAACGTTTCCTAGTGTTCACCTCGGCTAGCGAGAACAGACTGCCCTCTATCCTTTTTTTTTTTAGAACGGACTAATGCTGTTTGCCTCTACCGGCATTTACAGCGTCACCGGACGGTCCCCCCCCGCTATCCGCCACGCTTACTACTTTTATAACATTATTTTGGCGGTAGAACAACTCCCCCTCCATGATCGTCAACAATGCCACCTTGCGGTGAATTCAGAAAACATCTACGATTCAAATACATTCCATTTATCTTATAATACAACAATTATGCAAATTTTAACCTAATGTAAATAGTTTGTCTATAATGAATGTTACTATTATAGTGAAATAATCATATATTGTTAACAGGTTAATGTAGCATTCTAATGTTGAAAGATTTTTTATTATAATCAGTAGTTTTGTAGTTTATTCGTTATGGGGATGCATAATGATGATGGATCGAAATTATATAGCCTATATTCATCAGGGATAAAGTAGGATTCGAAAGGTGAAAGAGTTTTTTAAATCGGTCCAGTAGTTTCAAAGCCTATTCAATTCAAACAAACACATTTTCACGTACAACACCTTCGAAAAACAAAATGCTATAGCTCCGAAGAACCCTAGTGAATATATTTTAGTAAATGGTATCAACATCTATTCAATATTTTTTACGTGATGCGCTAACTGACAGTCAAGAAGTTACAAAAATGTTTTTTTAATTATCTTATACTAGCTTTGCCCCGCGGTTTCACGTGCCTGGTGATGGATGATGGTGAAAATAACCTATATTATTCTCTGCGATATTATCTATGTGCTTGCCAAATTTAATTATGATCCGTTGTGACATTTAGGCGTTAAATAAAGCATAACAAACAAACTCACTAACTCATTTATAAATTTAGTTAGGCTGTACAGATACAACCTTGGTTCCAGTTTTATTATGGGTTCTATACACAGATAGTAAATAAGTATTGTAGTACCACAGAAACACCCTCTCAATTAATCAAGTATGTCTACACAACTTTTTAGTATTATAGATGTAATTGATTAACTTGTTCTTGCAATCAAATCATAGAATGTATACCTATATATATTACTGCCATACATCAATATCATTTTTAGTATCTTATTTCTTCTTCATCAATCCAATCTTCCCAATTTCGCCGACATTGCATGTGTCGAGCAGACAAAGGGAATTAGTTTGTGGCAGAAGAGTGATCATCAATTTTGCGTCTGAGCAGGTACCTATATTATTCTGAGTACAAAACATACACTTGGCTTAAACAATTATTATATACATAATATATCTGAATGTTAGTGAATACTCAATAAAATAATTACTTGAAATACTGATAAATACTTATTATAGCTTTATTTGGTTAAATATTTTAAATTTATTTCAAATACATACAAATGGAGTAGGGGAGTGAAGGGAGCTCAGGTTGATAAGAGGAATATCTAGTGGGAGCATAGTACATATACAGATGACAAAGTAGCTTCGAACAGTAAAAACATTTTTACTGACTGAGATCGAGCTTGTGTTGCAGAGCTTCTCAAGGGTCATATACAAAAATATTATTATACCTCATTCAAGAATTCATTACTTTAAAGTTTATGTACAAAACCTACCAATCATCCTACATCAATCGCCTCGCCTCATTGAGGTAAAGCCGGTTTGTACCCATAGGTTAGACCGTTGACCGCTTATGAAGTACTCTGCGAAAACTGTATACTTTTTAAGACGCAATCATCCTGACTCATGCATCAGTTTTTAGCAGCTTAAAGGGGTTTTATTACAGGTTGCACCCTAGGATACATAATTTTCTGCAGTCTGGCATCCTGTAAAATGAAAGCACAGAGTTACTGGCATCATGATTAGAAAACTAACGAGTCTAACTGATGAATAATACATATATTGTGATGGTGGTTCAAATGTACCTGTGTACATACCCGATATCAAATCCCACTGGTTTTAATTGATGAGTTAGTTTTTGCAAGTTATTTTCATACTTGTAATAAAATGAGCTTCTTAGAAAACTTTGTCACATTCTGTTCGGACTGTGTCCGATTCAATGAATCAAACTGATGACATGCTCGACTTATCGGAAACGCAAAACAGGTCGACAAATACTCTTCCAGATATATCAGATGAGAGTTTAGGAGATAAAAATCAAATCTGCAAGACAAAGTGAAAAACTTGGAATCGGAACAAACAAGCGCGCATAAAGAGATTGACACATTATCATTAGAGAATATAAATTTAAAACGCATGAACGAAGAAATGATGAAAAAACTATGAATTACTTAAAAAAATTACAAGCAGTCCAGCAAAAATTAAAGTGACGCCAAGAAAAAAGACCGTACACAATGTATCCCACAAACCATGTATCCCACAGACCATGACGACCGCAGAACATACAATACCACAGCATGACTCATATCAAACACCACAAGAATCAAAGAAGCCCAAACAACCGGTCCAGCTACAGGTTCCTAGGAAAATATGCATTCTAAGTTGCAATAAACGCAATAAAATGTTAAGTATTGCCCAAGATACTCTGGACAATTGCTCAAATACTCGTATTTGTCATTATCTGACACCTAATGGAAATGTAAGAGTCCATTAAAGGGTTAGTTGTAAAATTGACAGAGTTTACTATGAATGACTACTGTTTAATATTTATAGGAGAAGAAGAGTTCATTAATACCCGCAATTATTTCGATCTGGTAATTGACATTAGAGCTACACTACAGGCTATACAGAACACAAATATTATATGTCTACCAACTTATAAGTGCGGAGATATGAAACAATTTATATTACATAATAAAAGAGTAGAAAATTTTAACAACATGCTCTATTTGGTCGTATTGACGCATGAATATGCATATGTGTTTGACTCGAACAAAAAATTGAAATACGACCATACCATGTTCAACAACTACTATTGCACAGTTAATAACTATGGACTTAGGAAAATCTTCAGAACTCTTAAAAACTATATAAATGGCATACAGATGTGTTGTAGCGAGAATGAAAGGGACGAAATAAATACCCGTGACTTTAAACGTCAGTCACCTTTTTTTCGTGAATCAACATCTCCATATTCTACACCAATACATAGATTAGTAGTAGCCCTAGATGAACTTAGAAAAAAAGAGATAACGGCAGATGTATTATGAGCTGAGCATAACATTATGTCGAGTAATGAGCGGTATCTCAACGTCCCTAACTACAAACTGGTTGCATCATTTTGTAGAGCTAATGTTAATAAAGGAGGATCATGCATTTTAGTGAAACGGACACGAATGGAGAGAAATACCGGAATTTAAAAAACTTTCTTTGACAAGTACATTTGAGTGTTGTGCAGTTGAACTTACTGGTCAAAAAGTATTAATAATATGTGTGTATAGAGTACCAATATTTAAAAACTTCAGTACATTTCATTGCAAGTTTGAGAAAATGTTAGGTTTAACTACTTTAAAAAAATACGACCAAGTCGTCATAGCTGGCGATTTCAACATTAATATACTAAATAACACCCAACATACTCGAGATTTTAAGTGCCTTCTTAGTAAATACTACTTTAGACTAGCAACTAAACAACCTACCCGGTTAGCCAAGAAAAAGTGTCTTGATAACATGGCGTATAATTTTCAAAAGAATTGTGAGACGGAAGTGCATGAATTAATGTTATCAGACCATTGTGCCGTAATTATGAAGCTTCCAGTTAGCAAAAATTTATTAATAAAATCTTGGCGTAGAAAACAGCGTGATTACTCTCTTGAAAATATAGAGAAATTTAGGATGTGTCTGAAAAATATTCCGTCCGACGAACTATGTAACTTATCAGACGCTAACTCTGCTTTTTACCATTTTATGCAGTGTTTTAAATTGTACTATGACCTTTGCTTTCCACTAAGATATGTTTGCATTAGAGTAAACAAACCAACAAAATGGCTATCACGTGGTATACAAATGTGTAGTAAAATCAAGAGAAAACTTTTATGGAAGTTTAGACTAAACCAGTAAAACAAATAAAAGTAAATTTCATAATTATTCTAAATTGTTTAAGAAAATAATAAGATTGACTAAACGTGCACAGAATAACTTTAAAATACAAACTTCAGCCAATAAATCTAAAGCAGCATGAAAATTTATCAATACAATAAGATTAAATTTACCAAAAGAGCCTATCTCTCAAATTAATATTGAAGATAAATATGTGACTAAGCCTTTACAAATAGCAAACTTACTTAATTAATATTACATAGACAAAACCAAACCGATTGCAAATTGTGGACATCGCGTGACTTCAAATATTAGAACTCAGAAAAATTCAATGTTCATGGCTCCATACCATCGGATATTGGAAAAATTATGGAAAACTTAAAAAACACTAATAGGGTCATGACGAGGTCTCAACCAAAATAATAAAGGCTGTAAAAGAACATCTTTGTACACCTTTAAGCTACATAATGAACCTGTGTATTACTACAGGCACATTTCCTGAATCTCTTAAATTGAATACTATTAAACCATTATTTAAAAAGGGAAACAAGTATCAACTGGACTGTTACAGACCAATCGCACTTACTTCATTATTTTCAAAAAATTTTGAAGAGTATATTTACAACGAACTAAATAACTACATATTTAGAGATCAACAACATATTTTGTCATGAGCAAAAAGGATTTCGTAAAAATAAAACTATCAATATGGCCATCTATGATTTTATAAAACCAGTCTTACAATGCGTCGATAAAACTTCACCAGTATGCATGATTCTATGTGATATGACGCAAGCCTTTGACTACGTTGATCACGAAATTTTGAAAAATAAACTGGAAACGTACGGAATACGTGGCAATATTTTCGATTTAATAAAGTCCTACTTATCTAATAGAAATTTTATTTTATTATAAATTTTTAAACAATATGCGAAGTGGTATCACGATCAGATGTACGAATTGTAACTTACGGGGTTCCACAAGGCAGCGTCCTGGGTTCACTTTTATTTACAATTTATATTAATGATTTACCTAATGCCACAACCCAGCAAATGTCATTATTTGCAGATGATAGCACCATAACGACACCGCGAAAAAATATTGACTCCTATGAAACTGACATTAATAATGCTTTGAGTTCTGTAATTGCGTGGCTTGATAATAATAACTTAAAAATTAACATTAGTAAAACTAATATAATACATTTCAAGCAAAGAGGCCCACAGAAATCCGATATTACTGCAAAATATGATGGTAACATTGTTAACGAAGTGTATCAGGCAACATTTTTAGGATTAGTTGTAGATAAGAAACTAAACTGGAAGCCTCAGATAGAGTGTCTGTCAAAAAGAGTCAATAGCGCTGCATATGCTTAGAGTAAACTTTCGGCTACTCTGAACATTGATACATTACTTTCCGCTTACTATGGACTGGCTGAATCCATTTTAAGATACGGGATCATATTTTGGGGTAACTCTACCAATAATGAGATAATCTTTAAGAGGCAAAAACGTTGCATCAGAGCGATGTTTAGGTTAAACAGACTGATAGTTGCATACCTTATTTCAAAAAATATAAAATTCTTACACTTCCGTCATTGTACATATTTGAAGTCGCTCTATTTGTTAAATGTAATCCTGAACGGTTTCCATCACTCTCAGATTATGTAAAAAGAAATAGGCGAGACCAAAATAAATGCAGTAAACATAGAGCTTTTTTTTTTCTTTTTTGTCCCGGGGAAATCCTTTATGGATACCACCTACCACGGGGAGGTAGGTGGTTATGTGGGAGTCCGTATACCCACCAAAACCCCGGGGTGTTCCGTCACTTCCGCTTTTGGCGGGAATGCGGGACAGTTTTTGCACACGACCGCGAACCCGCCGCCCCGTAACGTAGCCCCACCGCCTGCTACGTCAGCCACGGGGGATAACGCCCCCGCGACCCCACCTCCTCGAGTCTGCGCCGAGCGCCCGGACCCCACCTCCTCGAGCCTGCGCCAAAGCGCCCGGGCCCCACCTCCTCGAGCCTGCGTCAAAGCGCGCAGGCCCCACCTCCTCGAGTCTACACCACTTACCCTACACGTGAGTTAAGGGTCTGAAGTACAAGGTGTCTCAAAAGAAATTTTATATTTATTTAGCTTACTGCGTGAATGTTTCAGAAGCACATGTCAATATTCCGCCTAAATCAACGCCACGCAAATACTTGTCTGGCCCTTTATCATATTATTTGCCAGCTTTGATAGCCATAGCATCAAATATTAAAGCAACGTTCATTTCACCCTTTTCAGCCTTATCCGTCAAGAATTCCATCATTTCTGCCATAAAATCCAGGTCGCATTATGCGTCGCCAATATCCTTCACAGATTTGCTGGGCGAGGTAAAGGGATGCGATTACTCAAAAATTAATAGGCTTTACCCGAATAATCATATAATGATAAATAAACGGTTTAATTTTATCTCAATATTTATTGGACGTGTTAGTTTTTGTCGTATTTATTCTTGTGTGAATGTGTTCTAAATTATGTTGGACCATCTGTTCGATTTCAGAATAACTATCACATTACTTTTATTATTTTTAAGAAACATTTTAGGTTATCAAAAGTTCTGTAACGTCTTTTCAGGCGTTGTAAATAGTAAGACTTTGACATCTCGACGTAATTTAGCAGATGCAGTTTGCGTGCAAACACTTTCCGTACCTAGTAATTATCTTATTTCTGTCACTTTCTTGCAGTTTTATCGTTTTTGGTACTTGTCTTTCTTCTATAGGTAAGTAAATATATTGTTTAAAACATTAGTATTATTTTGCAGGGCTCGATATGTAAAGAAACTTAATACGTGATATACACGGGTAGACTGGCGTAGAGTGGTGAGATCAAAGCTTCTACTAGCAATCGTTGGAGAGTTTTACTTTTGCCTTTTCATCAGACCCTCATCACCAAAATTTTAAAACATTAAGTATTTGTTGTACAACATATACTCGTATGTAATGACATGCGAATTTTATTATAATCAGTTCAGTAGAAGTAGAATTATGTGAAAAAGCCGTTGCAAGATTTGAATCTTCAAGATTAATAGGTTAATGCACGTACGCGTTCTGATGATTTATTCTTTACTTTAGGAAATACATCTCCAATTTAAGACAGTCGCACAGAAGTATCTACCGACGTACTATCCCCATAGTATGGAATTGCAAAAAATCTTAGATCAACAATATTTATGGTTACCCTAAAGAATATTCAACTAACCACCATCTTGCATTTAGTATTACCAGGCCCAAACATTTGAGTACTACTTTTTACTCAGTATTAAAAAAATTAAAACATTTTTATTGCATCATAAGCATCAAAAACAGTTTTATAACGTTTAGACTAATGTATATTACAACATGTTTATGACGAACTCAAGGTACAAAAATAGATAAAGCTAAGGTTCCCGCACTCGGCAAAGCCTGTATCGCGGGGACCTACATACAATTTTATTTTACATAATTGATTGCCTCGGATTAACAAACAAATTGATCTTATATATAACTTAAATTACAAAATTAAAAATAAATAAACAACTCAATTAAGACGCTTTATATATATGTTTTTTCTTAAATATGATATACATACAGATTAATATAGGTCAATTTTAGTAGGTCTCTAAACAATATTTTCTAGCCAGCTTGATTTTAAGTATATGGTATATTGACATATTATACAGTATTTGTATTTTTAGTGTCCCCTAGGAAAAACTTATGTATTTGAATGAGTATTAAATATCTCACAACTTCGCAATGTGTATGTATGTGTAATGTTATGGGCCAAAATGTTATTTCTTTTTTTTTTAAGTATTATGGGCTCCAGGGGAAAATGTGTAGTCAGGGGAGTGACACCATGGACAGGGTAGTGATAAATCGAGACAGGAAAGTGACATCCTATTAGTATTTTTATATGTTAAATGAAATATATCACAACAAATGTTATTTACTAACGATTATAATTTTAACTAATGAAATCAGTGTGAAATGTTTTTAAACTTTTTATCGTTTTATAAATTTTGACTTAACTTTCTCATGTTAAGTTTCTGAATACAACAATTCAATGAACATAAATGAAATTGAATATAAGATAAAACTATGAGTTTAATACGAATAACAGTCAAACTACTTCTTACAAAATAAAACAGTTTTGGGTTAACCTATCAGTTTATTAAATATATCAAAACAAATATGTCCTTCAAACATTAACTACTTATTAAAGAAACACCAAAAATTGTATCTTTATTATAAAGTCAAGTTGGAACTTAAGTAATAGATGTTCTTAAGGAAAAAAATAAGTTTTCTAAACACTACAACTGCTATTGAATAATTTCACTCAGTTTAGAAATTTTGAATACAAAAAAATCCAACCTCTACTTACAAAATTAAATAACAGGATTACAGTATCGGTAGAACCTATCATTCTCAAGTTAAGATATGAAACATTTATCCTTTTTATTATTAAATCTTTGTACTTATTACTTCTTAAAGTAAAAACACAAAATCTGTATCGTCTTTATAAAATCAAGATTTTTAACTTTAAACGAATATTATCTACTTTAAAGAAAAAAATCTAAATTTTATTGAAAACTTACAAAGACTTTTCAAATTACTTCTACTCAGTTTGAAATTTACATAATGACCTGTTACCCTGCATGAATATATTGGGCACAGGTATTTTTTCACGTATTGTTCCTATTTAACATCTGCCACATCATCACCTAGTTTAAAAAGGGTTCCATTGTTACCAAATATCACAAAAGGTCACCAAGATATCTCCTTATTATTCGTCAAAATCAGATGAACACGCCCCCTTATGTCTAAACCCCTTATTTTAAAATGAAAACATCATGGAATCCTGAAATATCTCTAATTAATTAATCACTTTTTAAAGTACAACGAATTAAAGAATGAATTATAAAAACTGTAGAATATTTAAATCTATTACAAAGTTTATGAATCATTCGTGTATGTTAAGGATTCATCGCTATCACATCGCACCACAGTATAACCAACCACGCCCGGCTGGTCCATCACGCACACAGCAGATGTTCCGTGCGGCACCTCCTAATTATAACAGTCAGGATAATGCTTTTAAGATACTTCCACGTCCAATGCCTTCAGCACAACGCCCTATGAGTGGAGTAAGTAATTTCACTCTTAGAAACTTGCCCTCGTCTTCCTTCGCCAATGCTCATGATTGGAGAAGATTCGGAAATCCTCCGCCCACAAATTACTTTAAGACTAGAGAGATGAATTTCAATGAGTGCATGGGATATGAACCAAACTATGAGGTTTATGATGCCTATGAAACCTATGAGCCCTATGATCCGAATTACACATACGGTTTTGACGGACAGGATTACTACCAACCTTATCCCGAGGTCGGTTATGAACCTCCCACAGTAGAAGAAGCCCCCGCGCAGACTGAACCCGCTCAGGATTTTCAGGAATCGCCTCTGTCACGAAAATCAAAATAGCAGACTTGCAGACCCAAAGACAGCTCCCTTACATAGAGATCAAATCACCACCCTTAAAGCTACTTATTGATACGGGCGCAAATCAGTCTTTTATTAGCCCCTCTGTAGTCGAAAGGTACTTTAGTAACTTACCGCTGAACTATACACCCTTCGAAGTATGTAACGTGCATGCTGTAAGCCGTAATGACTATTCGATTACAGTGCCGACCTTTGACGAATTACATGACGACAACGAAATGACACTATTCGTTTATAAATTCCACGAATACTTTAATGGTTTAATAGGGTCTGATCTTTTAAATAAATGGGAAGCTACCATTGATTATAAAAATAAGACACTTGCTACTAAGAATGCTTCGAACCCTATAAAGGTTTACGATTCTTGCAACGCGAACCTATACGAAGATATTATTCCGGCTGGTACGTCGAAGTTAATTAACGTTCCAATTAATGTAAAGGACGGAGATGCGGTTGTGTTGGAACAACTAATATCTAACTGTATAATAAGCGACTGTGTGACATCCGTAAATAATAATAGGGGATTCTTAGAAGTCTACAATCCCACTCGTAATGACGTCATATTTTCTATGGACCGCGCGGTGTGTGCCGAGATCTATAACGTCGAGTGCACGCGCACGATTGGCGAACAACACCGAGCCGATGACGTCATTTCGCAATTACGTACCGATCACTTAAACGCCGAAGAACGCGTTAACTTGGAAAATCTATGCGCGCGTTATGCTGATGTGTTTTACGTAGAAGGGGAAACCTTTGACGTTTACAAATAAAATCAAACATCATATAAAAACGACAGACGAGATCCCAGTCTATACTAAAAGTTACCGGTACCCATTTGTGCATAGACAAGAGGTCCAAGACCAAATCGCAAAAATGTTAGAGCAACGTATAATCCGCTCTTCAAACTCTGCATGGAGTTCCCCCATCTGGGTTGTCTCTAAGAAAGCAGACGCTTTAGGGAAAACCAAATGGCGGTTAGTAGTGGACTTTCGCAAAGTCAATGAAAAGACAGTGGATGATAAATACCCAATACCCAACATTACAGATGTTCTGGATAAGTTAGGTAACTGCCAGTACTTTTCCACCTTAGACCTGGCCAGCGGCTTTTATCAGGTCGAAATGGACCCCCCTGATATCCCTAAAACTGCTTTCAATGTTGAACATGGGCATTTTGAATTCCTACGTATGCCTATGGGATTAAAAAATAGCTCTTCTACCTTTCAGAGGGTAATGGACAATGTGCTTAGGGATTTACAGAATACAATCTGCCTTGTGTATCTTGATGACATAATAGTCTTCAGCACGTCGCTTCAAGAGCACATGGTCAACCTTGATAAGGTATTTCAAAGATTGCGGGAAACTAACTTTAAAATCCAAATGGATAAGTCCGAGTTTTTAAAGTTAGAAACAGCTTACCTTGGACATGTAATAAGTAGTGACGGAATAAAACCTAATCCCGATAAAATTACAGCAATTCAAATGTATCCAATTCCAAAAACCGCAACAGAAATCAAACGGTTTTTAGGGTTATTGGGGTATTATCGGAAATTCATTCCTGATTTTGCGAAAATCACGAAGCCCATGACTCAGTGTCTTAAGAAAGGACCGAAGATTACACTTAACAACGACTATGTGGAATGTTTCGAAAAGTGTAAAACGCTTCTTGTAAACGACCCCATCCTTCAGTACCCTGATTTTACAAAGGAGTTTGTGTTAACTACAGATGCCTCTAATCTAGCCATAGGAGCAGTGTTATCACAAGGAAATATAGGATCGGATTAACCAATCGCGTACGCCTCGCGTACTCTTAACTCCAGCGAGATCAACTACCGTACGATCGAGAAGGAGTTACTAGCGATTGTATGGGCTACTAAGTATTTTCGTCCTTATTTATTCGGGAGAAAGTTTAAAATCGTAACAGACCACAGGCCATTACAGTGGGTCATGAACCTTAAGGAGCCCAATTCGCGTTTAACTCGTTGGAGACTTTGATTAACCGAGTATGATTTCACTGTAATATACAAGCAAGGTAAATCTACACAAATGCGGACGCCTTGTCTAGAGTAGAAATACATAACGACGAAGTAAACTCTGTGGCCGTTAATGTGTCCGAAAAACCACCAAGCATGGCAGGTTCAAGTACAGCTACACTACATACAGACGCTGAGAACCCCATACTAGAGGTACCCATTACGGACGATCCACTTAACAAGTTCCATAGACAGCTTTCTATCACCGTAGTTGAGGACGTTAAAAGTAGACCAACTGTTTCCAAGCCCTTTGAAAATCATACGAAAACCAGCGTTCAAGTGTCTAAAGCTAACCTAAATGAAGACATCGTCAATGCCATTAAAGAATTTGTACACCGCAAAGTGAGGACAAGATTGCTAACTAGCCCTCCTTTCGAAATGTACTCTATATTACCGATAATACAAAGCGCGTTCAATAGCTCTTCAATGAATCTTCTCTTATGTAAAACTGAAATAGAAAATGTCAAAGACTACTTCAAACAACAGGAAATTATTAAGAAGTATCATGAAGGAAAAACGAACCATCGAGGTATAAACGAATGTTATCTTTCCTTGTCTTATAAGTACTACTGGCCGAAGATGAAAGAGCACGTTACAAAGTACATCAACGAATGTAGCATATGCGGTCAGGCTAAGTACGATCGAAACCCCATTCACCAGAAATTTCAAGTAGTTCCGCCCCCAACAAAACCTTTTGAAATAGTTCATCTCGATCTATTCAGTGACGAAAATGGAATTTTTTTTCGTTAGGGGCATATGCTAGAAGCTAGCTATATAGCTATATAGCCTTTGAGGAAATAGCTGCCCTAATCGTAAGTAGATAGATCTCAATTTAGCTAAACAAAAATTATTGGTACACAGTCCAGTTAATAGTGACTGTAGGTCTTTGATATAGGTAGTCTGATTAATCTATGGTGTTAACATGTTTCCAACGCCAATCACGTAGTATCATGGTCTGTGCGCCAATCCAACGCCTGGAAAAATGAAAGAGCGACCCATAGATTAGAATAGGTATACTATTAGTGCGTTCGAATAGGCACCTTGTGAGCGTTTTTAGCGAAAATAACGCTAAAAACGCTCACAAGTGGCGTTCGAATTGGGAATCTGTGAGTGAAAATGTCTTCATGTCTCTTCTTGTTCAGCGTTCGGAAAGCTAAAAAAGAGGAATTTTTGCCACCAAAATGTGCAATTTTTAACCCATGGCATGATGAAGCATGAGCAAGGGGTTTTGTATCGTTTTTTGACAGCTATGTATTCGACAGCATAATCATGCGATTTTCGCTCTTCTGGCCTCTTCTTCTTATGTGGCTTTTTAACGTGGAAAGACGTTACTCTGCCAGTGTCATGTTTTGGCGGATATTTTGCCCTTGTACTACCCCAACCCTGAAGGAGTGACCATTGTAAGATTTTCGCTCAGTTGAGCGTTCGAATAGGGTGTGCGCAAAAGTGGCAAAAGTAACGTTTTTGAGCTTTACGAACGCTATTGCAAAAGAGCCATCAATGACAACGCCACCAATGCAATGCTCTCTTAGGCTAAACGAACGCACCTTAGAGAGCGACCTTAGAAAAAGTGTTTTCAATTAATTTGTAAATATGAATGGCGTTACTGAACAAATATATATAGTGAATTCCTCTGAAAACCCATCAACATCATTGGAGCGGAGTTTCGCAATACCTGAGGAATTAAAGACCGAAAGTAACTAAAATATTCGTTTGTATTTTCCAAAAATTTTGATGAAACAGATTTTGTTTGTTCCAGAATCAGTAATTCCTCCATCCTCACGATTTCAGCATTCTCTTTAATAACAGCTAAATTTTGTTTGGCAAATAAATCTGGTTGGTTCATAATCAAAACTTCAAATGATCTTTACCTTATCATTTTTAATGAATCAGTATTTTAACTATTACTGTGACTCTTCGTGGTTTATCACAAATACAAGACACTGTGCAGAGTGGATTCTCATTATTTCCATTTCACATAATGCTTATATTTTAATTTTCATATGTATACTGATCTACCATTGTACATTGTTAACAGATGCACGAAACCCAAGCACCCTGTGTCACTTGCCAGAAAACAATGTGTCTCATCAAGCGTCAAGTAACATGGCACCTCAAACACACATGTGCCGCCTCTGTGCCACTGTCACAGAGTTTGTGGTGCCTATCTTTGAGGGTGAAGGGCTGCAGAACCGCCTAGCAGATAAGATACATCAGCATTTACCAATACAGGTTACTGTAGATATTATACTTAGATAGCTATTTAGGAAAATAGGATGACTTGGGAGCTGATTAACATACCTCCACCCGCTTTATTTTTGGAATTAGTACCTAAAATAACGTCTATATCCCAAGGATTCAAACATGTGTGCAAGCATCTGTCATGGTGAGTACAGCAGTCTGAAATAATCTGCCTCCAAGTTGAGGTATGCTGTCAGTATTTAGTGGTTAGTCCAGTCCAGTGTTGAGATGTGTGTGTGTGGAAATCTGATATGGAACCTGTAATAATTTATTAATGCGGTACATTGTATAATTTATAAATTAGGTACTACTGTTTGTTCTAGAAAATAGATTTATTAAATAATGCTGGTAAAATTTTCATATCATAAAATGTGAGAAATAAAATCACTATGGATCATAAGAAATACATTTATGTGGTAAATTATTTTTTGTTTGTTTTTGAAGTTATTTTATTATTTTACAGGTATCCCAGACTGATATCCTCCCGACAGTGATGTGCTTCCAATGCACTAGTACATTGCTGGCATGGCATGAGCTATTTGTGTGCTCCGTGCAGGCCGACACTGCCATGCGGGAGCGGTTCAACTTGCACTTATCTCAGTCTAAGGTAATAATAATGAAGATTCTTTCAGTAGGTGTCAGTGTTGCCAGTTATATTTTTTGCCAAGTTTTGTAACTTTCTGAAGGAAATAGCGGGCTTCTTTCGTCGAAAGCGAGACATAATAAAAAACCGACCAAGTGCAAGTTGCACTTGCGCACGAATGGTGCCATGCTATAATCTATAATAAATAGTTAAGTTTCTACTTGAAATTTTTATTGAGACCGAGGAAAAAAATACTTTTGTCAGTCCCCCTTAAATATTAATTTTATTTTAATTCAATAATTTATTTTTAAAGTGAATGATATAACTTAATATTCTGCGAATATTTCAACCTGTAGCAGTTATCAATATTGAGCAAAAACAAGCAAAATATCATGTTTGTTGTATGTATCCCATACAACAAACCAACCTTAAATCTTTATCAACTGAGAGCCCGACATAAAGTGTGACCCGGTATGAAGAAAATACGTAATGTGTATTCCAACTATAATCTTCGATCACTAACAACAGAGACGTGCGCATGCGGCGAGCGCTTGCAGCAAACTGAGTTCCAGTCTTTTTTTTTAGGCAGGACATAGAGCTTTTTGCCACTACGAGCATTAAAAGCGACACCGGACTGTGAGCTCCGGTCGCCAAGCGCAGCCGTTTTATAGGCCACTGAAGTGGTGGTTGCGTTGTGACTCAACCGCACGCCCATTGCACGCGTTCCGTCACAATAGACGGCCGACGCCGTCATATTTATTTCATTCTGTTTTTTAGTAGTTGTTGTTGTAGCGGCAACAGAACTCCATCATCTAAATATTTCAATTGTCTAACTATCACGGTTCATAAGATATGCCTGGTGCCAAACAGACAGACAGACGGACTGACAGCACAGTCTTAGTAATAGGGTCTCATTTTACCCTTTACGTACAGAACCCTAAAAACGTATATATATTGTATATCACATATAATCATTAGTTTTCCAATCAGAATTACCCTTGCGTTAGGTACCGGTTTGTTTGTAGTTGATTATTCTTAGTCTTCTGATAAAAAAAACAATAATCAAAAAAGTTGGAAAAAAGTAATTTGGAAATAATAAGCTGAGGAGCGAGTGTTACAAATTGTAACTTACAATAAGAGAATGGTTATTTATAAGAATTACTTCATCATCGTCATAATCAGCCCATTTCGTTCCCACTGTTGGGACTCGAGCATTCCTCACAGAGAGAGGAGTTCGGTCATAATCCACCATGCGGGCACAGTGTGGCTGGGTGGATAGGTTAGTGGCCAACCTATGTCAAAGTTTTAGAATTAATTATTTATGAATTATGATGAAATGACTTTAAGCTCTAGCATGTGAGCATGGATCTTACGATAAATAAACTTGTAGAGTAAAGACTGAGTTTTATCAGCAATCTTAGCTTGTCTCTAGTATGGATCTAGTGATAGCTATATAGCGGACCTTCGTTGATCAATAATTTTATCTTTACTACCTCTAACAACTCATGCTCACAGTGCAACAACCATTTAAGGATAAAGGATAACATCAATATTTCTATTTCAGGAGCAGAAACAACCAAACCTTAGTACAGACGAGGGCCGGATTAAAAATGAAAAGTAAGTAGAATGGAAACAAATATTTGTAGTTACCTAAAGGCACGTCCCAATAATCTATGTATCCACGGTTTACCTTACTACCGATAGCAATTTGACATAAAGTCCATACAAATAGTGTCAAATATCTAACTAGTAAGGTAAACTGGCGATAGATAGATTATTGGGACCGGCCGTAAATGGTGCAATTTTGTGAGCTATTAAGGTAAAAGCACTAATGCTAGACACTTTAAGGACAACTCAAACTCCATTCTCATAAATCAAATGTATTTAAAAAAATTACAGTTAATTTTTTTACTGTTAGATCAACATGTAAAAATTAGCTCTTTCATATAAAATATTTTAAGACAGTCTTATTTTTTACTAAAAAATATATTCTTAAGTTTGTATACACAAAAAGATGATAGCATCAAAAATCAAATCCATCAAAAATAGACATCAACACTAATAGTAAACATGATCATACCATCATCACAATACTTTAAAATAAAAACCGGGCACAGCTTCTACTTAGTTAAATTATTAATTCAGTAGCAAAATATAATCAAATCAAATAACATAAAAAAATATTGTAGAAAATAAATATTTAGCCATTGTCGCGGAGATCCGCGAAAACCTGTTTAGAACATAACTTACGACTAGTATACAGCATAGTAAACACACACAATAATTGCACAGTAAACACACAATTAATAGATAAATGTCGATGGTAACTGCAAATAAAAGGAAGGTGACAATTTAAGGTTAGAATAGATATGGCGTCATTAACGCCATGTCGAACACATTAGGAACACACACAGCCACGAGTGTCTTCATACACCCGGCTTTCCATTACTGCTGAGTTTAAGGCATTGCGCCTATCTGATATATATAAACCACGGGTGTCTGCGCCCGGCTGTCTTTTTTGAGGGCTGGTCCCTCGGATCTGCACCCAGCTATATGCGTTGAGGGCTGTTCCCTCGGACCTGCTCCCTGCTGTATATGTTGAGGGCTGTTCCCTCGGATCTATACCCAGCTGTCTGTGATTGAGGGCAGTTCCCTCGGATTGAGTTGTCGGGGGGTACTCCCCCGCGTGGCCTTCAACCTCCCCTACAGCCACCCCATGCCTCGCATTGATCTGATACTGAACCACTACATATCTGATACATAATGTAGCCAACAAATGTAATAGCACTGGATTTAGGTAGAATGTAAATTCACTGATTTATTCTGAGCCACATGCAAGCTGTAATAATGCAATTACTCACTCACAATACCACCGGTACAACGTACGTACACACTGCACTGAACGTAATGTGTCGCCTCCAGCGCTCAGTCACGAACTGCCTTAGCACCAACTCTCTCTCCCAATCGTTTACTTCAACCGGCTTGTTAGGAAACACTAAGTGGGCGGAACCGACCAATCAGAGCTTAGCATAGTATTTCATCAATAGACTTACTCATATTAACGGACATGTTTATAGTTATAAGCTAAACCAGGATGATAATATCATATAAATTCATTTTAAATAAATATGTAAATTTTAACATACGTAACAATATATTAAACTATTAAATATCTGACAGTAAGTATTTTCTATCTAAACATCGCGACATTCGCGACAGCCATATTGCTTGTTAAAAGTAATTCGTTTTTGACATATTACATACTTTAATTTATTCAAAACATAAACATTGATGAGGTCAGAGTGGCGCTTCTTGAAGGGAGTTTCAATCTTAAGATCGTCAACTATGTTCATAATACTATCTTGTACCTAAGTTATTTTTTCCTATTGGGAACCCTTGTTTGACCATAGCTTTTCCCCATGTTATGAACATTTTTTCTATATCTGCGGTCACATATAACAGCTTCTTCCCATTTTACGTGCCTTTCAGTTTATTATTTTTTTATTGTTACTGTGTTGGCCGAAGGCCGATAGGCAAGTATACCTATACAAAAAATACTATAGACGGACACCAGGGGTTCCGAACAGATGTGGTTGGCAGGGCTCCCTAACAAGGCAAGAAAGGCATACAGTAAGCTCACTCACCTGGCGAAATGGAGGGTTTATAAGAGCCACGCAGCTTCCTTGTTTGTCCCAGCGCTGGGCACACAGACAATCCGTAGACAAAGAGTTCCACATTCACGCACCAACGTCTTGCACCACACAATTGTTCCTGATGCTGCTACAGTAACTTCTGGTCTTTCGCGGTCGATTACGAGAACCAACGATACGAATTCGCGATAGGATCCTTTCGAAGATTTTTAGGTTTTTTGGATTCAATGGCGGTTAGTACACGCCACGACGCAATTCACACGACTCATGCGTCGTTCCTTCAAGCAGCGCGTATGCGCAGCTCGTAGGATCCGTTCAATTCAACCCTTTCCGTTCGCGCGCTCGATTTTAATGACGAGCAAAGCGCGCGAAGTTTGAGTGAGCTAATTTGCACACAATGCTTACAATGGTAAGAATTCCTCACAACCACAACTATATACGGCCCAAACAGTTACCATTTCTTCGCCACAGTAGCTGTCAGAATGCTTCGCCTGCGGCTTCAGAGTATAGAAACATCTGATCCTTTACTGGCGGCATCATGTTCGAACCTTAATTTGAAACTAATGGATACTAATAGTAGACATGTAGACCATAGTTGACACAGTCTTCTTTTAGTTAGGCTAGTGTAAAACAAACGTAACTCAGACATGAATTTTATTTTTACAAAATAAAGGCTATATTTGCATTAAAATAAGCTATTAAATTCAGCTCGATGTAACCCTAGTAGTAGACACACGTGTCATCTTTTAGGTTGAATAATTTCTGGCACTAATACTAAACAACACTAAATATGTATAATAGCTAAAAGCCCCCTAAATAAATTGTGAATTAAAAAAAAATCTATACAAAAACAAGCCAAAATAAAAAGGAAATTGTCCTAATAAATCAATTATTTTATACATTTATAACATCGAAACCAGCTGTAGTTAATTATCATGTATAAAAGACAAAACCATACCTGTAAAAAATCAGTGGCCTTAAGAAAACGCTAAGAATTACGCGCATAATGGCAACCTGCTCACATTGTTTGTTGTCAACTGATGCCATTTAAAAATTTGCTCCTGACAACTTACGCAAGCTTTTGAACATGTATCGTACATGAAACTAGGTGTCTACATCAGTAACAATGTTATTTAACCCTTTGCTTCCCAGAGACATACATATAGGTACGTCAGTTTCATTCATAAATCTTTGTTTTTATTATCACGGTAAAAGAAGGATTAAATAATTAGTTTTCTCAATAGAATGTCGAGCATTAGTGATTTTACCTTATGTTTCTTTTTTGTTTAGTATTGTCAGCATACTTTCAGCGTGTCAAAAACTGTCTTGTCCAATCAAGCATCAACAGGAACCGATAAATATCTACTGGGACGTACCATGCCATGTCTAACTAGAAAATTCCGCTAGCTACAAGTTTATTTCAACCGGTGAATATAATTTATAACAAAAACAGTTTTAATTTGATTTATGGCTCGTATTCCAGAAGAACACGCAGTAGTGAATTGCTGATATTAAAAAATATTGTCATAAAAAATCAATTCTGAAACAGAGATTTACTGGTTTTCCCCAAACATCTTATGACGCTTCATAGAAATTTCTGGATTTTCACTCATTGTATTTAATCAAATTCCACTAAATATTGGTAAACGAAAAAAATACCATTTACAGGTCTCAAGAAATAGGCAACCTTTTAAACAAAGTTATGAAGGAATACTTTCAATCAGAAAACTTGGCCGAGGACTACTCACAAATGGAATTAGTTTGTCAAAAATGTAATTCAAAGTCTGCCTTGACAACGGACAAATTCGCAGATCATCTCGTTACAGAACACAGGTCAGAATTATCAAACGAAGATACAATTCTTAAATTTATAAAAGAGTATGTCACTTTTGAAGAGGCACTCTTATCTGATTCGGAAAAAGGAGATTCTGACTGGATAGAAAAATCTGAAATTATTAAACCAAAGCCACTCCCCGCACTATTCTGCCCTTACTGCGAAATCGCATTTTCCTCGACGTCCAGACTCGTTTACCACCTAAACAAACATGTGGAGATGTCCATAGACTTCGGCGTGAAGTGTTGTAGCGTTCCCTACGATAATAAGAAAGATTTCGTCGACCATCTGCAAGAGCAACACATCAATCGCCTAATCTACGACACGGAAACTATGTGCAAAAGCTGCGGATTCACAGCGGAGACCATACAAGACTTACAAACTCACGTGGGAGAGGCCCATAGAGAGATGCCGCGCGAAAAGAAAAGTAAGAAAGAGAGCGCAAAGAATCAAAAATCCATTCCCGCCGTGTGTCCCGAATGCAACAAGACTTTCTCCAACAAATATACTATGTTCGTACACATGAAGTCGCACGAAACGAGAGAGCACCACCGCTGCGAGAGATGCGGCCGGGAATACAGCACGAAGGGAAACCTCACTCAGCATATACGAGTAGCTCACGAAGGGGTGTTCAAATTCCTGTGTTTAGATTGCGGAGAAAAGTTTCCTTCGCGCCAATCGCGCGACGTTCACGCTCGTCTGCACTGGGGCCTTCGTCCCTTCCAGTGCGAGATCTGTAACAAGCGATTCCGCGCTAAAAACACGCTAGACCGGCATCTCGACATGCATCTAGATATAAGGAGACACGTGTGTTCCGTTTGCGACAAATGTTTCCGGAAGAGTTCCCATCTAGCGACGCACGCGCGCACACATCGACAATCATCACAATCGTTTGTTGCAGGACGACGGACGACGGGACACACGCACAATACGGAATCGATCACGTGAGCGAAGAATTCGAGAGCGCTCGAGACGTGGGCGTGGACGATTCCGACGATGATGTACCTCTGGCGGACTTAGCGACGAGAAAAACGGATGACTTCTTAAAGTTCT
Organism: Selenia dentaria; assembly: GCA_917880725.1. Classification (NCBI taxonomy): domain Eukaryota; kingdom Metazoa; phylum Arthropoda; class Insecta; order Lepidoptera; family Geometridae; genus Selenia; species Selenia dentaria. Next base: position 30,244,100 of record OU862895.1, on the reverse strand, counting down.
ACGACGCCCTCGTGAAGTTGAGAGATCACATCGAAGAAGAGCACGCGATGTGGTCAGAATCAGAATCTCACCAATCGGGAAGCGAAAACTTGAGCGGAGACCTCGATACGTACGACGACTTGTCGCACCGAAACATGCGACGCGACCGGCTCGACGACAACACACGCGCGGAGTTGAACGCCGCCCGCGTGCGATTAGACGGGAAAGTTCTATACACTTGTGCGACTTGCGGGAAACGACTGAGTTCTGCGCATACATATATATTCCACCGGCGCATTCACACGGGCGAGCGGCCGTGCGTGTGTCACGTGTGCGGGAAGCAGTTCCGCGCACCGAACGGACTGCAGCGTCATGTGACGGAGACGCACGAGCGTCGCCGAAGGCCGTCGTGTCGCCACTGTCGGCGCACCTTCGCCAACTCACAGAATTTGAAGCAACACATGCGGATACACACCGGCGAGAAGCCTTTCGAGTGCACGCAATGTGGAAAGCGATTTGCGCAAAGCGGGTCTCTACACGCGCACAGCAAGACTCATTCGGAGCGTCGTCTGCATCGGTGTGCGGAATGCGGAGCGCACTTCAGGCTGCGCGCGGGGCTCGTGCGCCATCGCTTGCGGCATACGGGCGAGCGTCCGCACGCGTGCGATCTTTGCGCTAAGCGTTTTCGACAGCGCCACGAACTCGCGGCGCACCGGTTAGCGCACACGGATTCGCGGCCGCACGCGTGCGCTTTGTGTCCCGCCGCCTTTCGACAACGTCGCGCACTTACGCATCACGTTAAACGATTACACAACCTCCCCCCGCCTCCCCCTCTCCTCCCACAATCTGCGCCTCTTTATGAACGTGCCGCCCCCTACTAGTATTCAGCGATCTCATTACGATAATGGTCTTCTCCCCGCCCCATCCCGTCTTTTACCGTCTGACGGATTCAATCTTTTCCAGAGATACAGAGCCCGAAGTGAAGCTCGAAGCGGAGGATTTGACTGATGAAGCGGCGCGAGATGATCTCGCTCGGCCGCGTGTGGTGACGACCGGCGAGGACGGGAAACGGTACGCAGTGTGCGGGACTTGTGATCGTACGGTTTCAGCGTCGTCTTGGCGCAGACACGCGCGCTCGCACGCGGGAATACGCCGGTACAGTTGTCACGCGTGCGGGAAAGCGTTCACCGACGGCGGGAACCTCGCCAGGCACGCGCGGGATATCCACGGAGACGTAAAACCTTTCGTCTGTCGGATTTGCGACAAAACGTTTTCGAGAAAAAGCCACTTGGCGGATCACATGCGATCGCACGCGGGGACGCGCGAATATCTGTGCGACGTGTGCGGATCCGCGAGCAAGTCCGCCGCCGCGTTACGTATGCACAAGCTGACCCACGGCGCGCCGCGGCACGGCTGTGCGCACTGCGGCGCATCCTTCAAGAGGAAATCGGAGCTTTACGCACACGCGTCCGTGCACACGGGCGAACGGAAGCACGTGTGCGCGTGTGGAAAGGCCTTCCGGCTGCGGGCACAACTCACTGCGCACTCACGCACGCATGCGGAGAACGAGCGGTAACAGTAACAAAATATATTGTGAGTTACTGTGTCAAAGTCATTGTAGATGTGACGGGCACACGAATGAAGAAATTCCCGTGAAAAAATCTGGTGAAGGTTCTGGAATTGCACGATCTGATGGCTTTGTTCGCTTGCAGGTCGGAACGGACCGAGCCGAGATCGCCGCGAGCCACTGTGCCGTGCGAGTACTGTGCGCGCGAGCTGCCGGACTGCGAGCTGCGAGACCACTTACTGGCCGCGCACGCCGCACGACTGTTCCTCTGCGCTGAGTGCGACCTCTACAGGAACAAGGATACGATGATGCTTCACATGGGCATGCATATAGAAGCAGATGAAAACGGGCCGAAAGCGCCTGAGACAGTGGAAACCGAGCCCGCTCCAAAAATTGTGATACCGGTCGTAAGAATCCAACGGGTCCCTTCGAAGTATCCCCCGCCTCCGCCACCGGAAACTGCCTGCCCTTGCTTACCCCCCACGCTCGCCTCTTTACCAGTCAAACACCCACCTCCAATTATAGACAATTCATCCGAAAAATCGGAAGAATCCAAACCGGTTCTGCTGCTATTGCGCGCGGCTCAATCTGTGGAGCTCAATCATAACCAAAATAATGCACCACCGAGTTACTCAGAATCCGTGCGAGCGTCTGAACATAGACTCGTCGGAAACACACACCCGGAGTCTCAGAATGATATCCCGTTATGCAACGAACCCGCAGCTACCGGAGAAGTTTACTCACAACCAGAGTCTCTTTGTAAAGAGATCACAGATACCGCGTCTCCAAAAGGAGACGAATTCTCAGATCATAGTGACATCGAAAATGAATTCGGTCGAGTACCGGAGTCCGTATTCGATGCCATTGAAGATACTGAAGACGGGCATTCGAACGAGGAACTGGATTCGATTGACTCTCCGATTGAGCTACCTAAAAGCAAAACCGAATCCAAGAAAACCAATAAACCAACATTTCATACGTGCCCCGTGTGCGGGAAAACTTATTCGTCCACGTCCAGTTGGTACTACCATTTGAAGCATGGACATGTCAAAGAGAAAGAGCTGGCGTGCGACTGTTGCAGCAAATTGTTCGCGTCTAAAGAACGGCTAGCGGTACACAAGCGCACGCACGAGAACGCAAGACCGTTCGCGTGCAGAGTGTGTGGGAAGGGATTTAGCACGTCGGCAGGACGGTATGTACACGAGCAAGCTCACACGGAGAGAAAGGAACATTCGTGCTCGCAATGCGGTCGCGCGTTCCGCTGGCGCACGCTGTTGAAGCGTCACGAAGCGCGTCACGCCAAAAAGGAAGAATTCGTGTGCGTAGTGTGCGGTCGCGGGTTCAGTGTGGGGTTCGACCTCATACGTCACTCGCGACGCCATGAGCCCGGCTGCCATGAGTGCGACCTGTGCGGTTCCAAGTTCAAACAGAAGCGATACTTAAAAGTACATATGGAAAATAAACACTTTGCCCAAACCGGTCGTGTTGCTAACGTGAAACCAAATAGTAGACTAGATTCCTAAAGGTCATAGCACACATATCAGCTCGGAAACGGATCGTAATTCGTAATCGTATCAACTCGAGCCATTTATTATGTATGAAACTCGCTTACTGCAAAGCACACTAATGCGAATCGAAACGTAACAGACTAGCAAACTCACGAACCGCGGTGCGGCGCGTGGTCAACCAGCAGTCCCCGCTTACGGCTCGTCGTCCACGCCCTCGCGCCTCCGTCACCGCGCTTGCGTCTCTCCATCCACCCTTGTCCCTCTCATCCCTCCCGCGACCTGCCTGCATCACAGTTTGCCACACGTGCTGTGCAGTGTGCTGTCGTGCATAAGGCGACTTTCAGTCGTGTAGTAAACAAAAAAATATTAAAAGGGAGAAAATCATTGAAAAAGTCAGAAAATATCTCTATTTATATTTATTTCTCTCTTTATAATTTAACACAAGCAAATGTAAGCATATAAAAATAAGCAAGAAACGTAATACAATACCAAGTCAGTACTCACTAGATGGACACATACTAGATAAAGTTGAAGAAATAAAAGATCTGGGTGTAATTTTTGACAAAAGTTATCGTTTAAACCTCATTATAACCATATAATAAAGAAAGCTAGTAGAGCATTTGGATTCATTTGGCGTAACAGTTGAGTAGAGTTCCAAAATCCTACTGTTAGGACAACTTTATTTAAGTCTCTGGTACGAAGTCATTTAGAATATTGTACCAGCATTTGGACTCCCCATTACGACTGCCACATACAAAGGATTGAGCGGTTACAGAAACGGTTTCTATATCTTTTAACTAGGTCACTTGGTAAAAGAAGCGAGCTGCCCCATTACAAAGATAGGTTAAATTATTTCAAACTGTCAAACTTGGCTGATAGGTGTCGTGTAGCAGACCTCACATTTCTGTATAAACTGCTGAATGGACTTATTAATTTCCCTGATATATTAGCATTAATTAAATTCGCTATCCCGCGCTCCTCCTACCGCCCTAATGTATACAAGTTATTTTATATAAAAGGCCATAAAACTCAGTTGGGCAAATATAGTCCTCTAACAAGAATTTGTAGACTATCAAACCAATTGTGGTCGGAGCAGGGGATAGATATTTTTGAGAGTTCTCTTGTTTTTTAAGAAAAGGGTTGTGGAAACCCTTAGCCCTTAAAGTTAGCTATTGCACTGTTTTATTTGTTTTATTGTGCTTATTTTCATTCATTCCATAAATTGTTTTAATAATATGTTACTGAATCCGTCGGAGCTGGTTATAGACCAGTCATTAATTTGTTATTAATGTTTATTACAATACATGCTGTGTTATTATAGTGCCTATTATTGGATTTTTACATAAGACATTAATATTAACACCACGTTATTTATACTTTCTATAAAATGTATGTAAATCTGTTGGTGAACCAATAAAAAAAAAAAATTAAGTGACTGAATACAACAATAACTCGCAAGCCGAAAGCGTGGCATCGCCGAGTTGACGTCGGATGCTATTTGGTAACGTGCTTGCATTAGGCTGACGCCTGTTTGACCGCGAGGCGAAAGGCGACACAGTGACGATCCCTTTCCGAGTTGATATGTGTGCCATGACCTTAAATCTTGTGAAGCGAGCGCAAGTTCAGAACGTTTTGAATACAAATGTAAGGTTTAGTTGAGAATCCGACTGAGTCGTTGAACTCTCTGGAATGGTGAAGTTGGCAGCTGTACGGGACTGGTTTGCACTCGCCACACAAACGCGTGTTCTTGTCATATTTTGTTTTGGAGACTGAAGTTGTATTATTTACATTGTTGTCAAAATGTAACTAAATACATTTATTACATGTGTTGTACAAATATTATTAAAATAATGTTAGAATGTCTAAGAAAATAAAAAAAAAACATCATAATAAATAATGTTTTATTAAACTTTTACCTACTTTAGTTTCGTGAGACACTTTACTTCTATGTCGCCTCATTTACCTCCGTACCAAATATCATCAAATTAGGCCAGTTCATGTACGTGGTGATGGGTGATGATGAAAACTATCCTATGCATTAATCCAGCGCCTCATTTACCTCCGTAACAAATATCATCAAATTAGGCCAGTTCATATACGTGGTGATGGGTGATGATGAAAACTATCCTATGCATTAATCCAGCGCCTCATTTACCTCCGTACCAAATATCATCAAATTAGGCCAGTTCATGTACGTGGTGATGGGTGATGATGAAAACTATCCTATGCATTAATCCAGCGCCTCATTTACCTCCGTACCAAATATCATCAAATTAGGCCAGTTCATGTACGTGGTGATGGGTGATGATGAAAACTATCCTATGCATTAATCCAGCGCCTCATCTACCTCCGTACCAAATATCATCAAATTAGGCCAGTTCATGTACGTGGTGATGGGTGATGATGAAAACTATCCTATGCGTTAATCCAGCGCCTCATCTACCTCCGTACCAAATATCATCAAATTAGGCCAGTTCACGTACGTGGTGATGGGTGATGATGAAAACTATCCTATGCGTTAATCCAGCGCCTCATCTACCTCCGTACCAAATATCATCAAATTAGGCCAGTTCACGTACGTGGTGATGGGTGATGATGAAAACTATCCTATGCATTAATCCAGCGCCTCATCTACCTCCGTACTAAATATCATCAAATTAGGCCAGTTCATGTACGTGGTGATGGGTGATGATGAAAACTATCCTATGCGTTAATCCAGCGCCTCATTTACCTCCGTACCAAATATCAGCAAATTAGGCCAGTTCATGTACGTGGTGATGGGTGATGATGAAAACTATCCTATGCATTAATCCAGCGCCTCATCTACCTCCGTACCAAATATCATCAAATTAGGCCATTTCATGTACGTGGTGATGGGTGATGATGAACCTCCGTATCAAATTAGGCCAGTTCATGAACGTGGTGATGGGTGATGATGAAAACTATCCTATGCGTTAATCCAGAGCCTCATCTACCTCCGTACCAAATATCATCAAATTAGGCCATTTCATGTACGTGGTGATGGGTGATGATGAACCTCCGTATCAAATTAGGCCAGTTCATGAACGTGGTGATGGGTGATGATGAAAACTATCCTATGCGTTAATCCAGCGCCTCATTTACCTCCGTACCAAATATCATCAAATTAGGCCATTTCATGTACGTGGTGATGGGTGATGATGAACCTCCGTATCAAATTAGGCCAGTTCATGAACGTGGTGATGGGTGATGATGAAAACTATCCTATGCGTTAATCCAGCGCCTCATCTACCTCCGTACCAAATATCATCAAATTAGGCCATTTCATGTACGTGGTGATGGGTGATGATGAACCTCCGTATCAAATTAGGCCAGTTCATGAACGTGGTGATGGGTGATGATGAAAACTATCCTATGCGTTAATCCAGCGCCTCATCTACCTCCGTACCAAATATCATCAAATTAGGCCAGATTTAACAATACATCATTTCCATAAACCATATTTTATCAAATATCAAATGCTGACCTTCACCTCCATCTACATCTTGGAAATGTGCATGTTTATTCGAAAATATCCTCAATACTTTTTAAAAGCATGTGAAAAGACGAGAAATTATCCCCTTAGACCAACACGGAAACATACACTTTTAATACCTACTTCTAGACTGAAAATGCACAGCCGGTACCAAGGCAATGGCAGTTAAAATTTATAATACACTACCTAACAAAATAAAAGACGAAAATAAAATGAACGTTTTCAAATTCACACTTAAAAAATTACTTTTGCAGAAGTGTTATTATAATATTGACGAATTTTTCAATGATAATACGTTAAAATATACTGGTCCTCTCTGCACAATTGCAACACCCCCAGGGGGTAACATGTGACATGTACTTACTGTAAACCTTATGCAGCAACACCTGCATTTTATGTTAACTTGGCACATAATCAATAAATCATTTGAGTTTGAGTTCATGAACGTGGTGATGGGTGATGATGAAAACTATCCTATCCGTTAATCCAGCGCCTCATCTACCTCCGTACCAAATATCATCAAATTAGGCCAGTTAATGTACGTGGTGACGGGTGATGATGAAAACTAGCCTATTCGTTAATCCAGCGCCTCATCTACGTCCGTACCAAATATCATCAAATTAGGCCAGTTCATGTACGTGGTGATGGGTGATTATGAAAACTATCCTATGCATTAAGCCAGCGCCTCATCTACCTCCGTACCAAATTTCATCAAAATTTGGCCAGTTTATGTACGTGGTGATGGGTGATGATGAAAAGTATCCTATGCGTTAATCCAGCGCCTCATCTACATCCGTACCAAATATCATCAAAATTGGGCCAGTTTATGTGCGTGGTGATGGGTGATGATGAAAGTATCCTATGTGTTAATCCAGCGCCTCATCTACATCCGTACCAAATTTCATCAAAATTGGGCCAGTTTATGTACGTGGTGATGGGTGATGATGAAAAGTATCATAAGCGTTAATCCAGCGCCTCATCTACTTCCGTACCAAATTTCATCAAAATTGGGCCAGTTTATGTGCGTGGTGATGGGTGATGATGAAAAGTATCCTATGCGTTAATCCAGCGCCTCATCTACATCCGTACCAAATTTCATCAAAATTGGGCCAGTTTATGTACGTGGTGATGGGTGATGATGAAGAGTATCCTATGCGTTAATCCAGCGCCTCATCTACCTCCGTACCAAATATCATCAAATTAGGCCAGTTCATGTACGTGATGATGAAAACTATCCTATGCGTTAATCCAGCGCCTCATCCGTACCAAATTTCATCAAAATTGGGCCAGCTCACTCACTCAGGTGATGATGAAAATTATCTTTTACGTTAATCCAGCGCCTTATCTACCGCCATACCAAATTACATCAAATTTGGCCCAGCTGATTGAGTTTTTTATTTCACCAATTTTCGTGACCCTTGCTTCTTACAGGATCAATTGCCATTCACCGTCAATGATGATATCATCAAAATAGGCGAAACACTTTTCAATTGTAGGACTATAACTCAAAAACTGCTAGACCGAGTTTGATGACATTTAAATGGGACTAAGAGGTAGACAAAATCAATATTGAAAAATGTATAGATAACATACCCATGTGTATGAAGACAGTAGAAACAGAAAACGCGAATAAACCACACAAAAACGTGAAAAAGTTAAAACATTTTTTGGAAAACTTGATACTATAAAATAATGACAGTCTCAATAAATTAACTAAGTACTCCAAAATTTGAGGATCTACAAAGCACCGGAAAAATAGCAAAGGAAAAATATCTAAAAATTCTACGTTTACGTTTAAAGCACGAAATATGGCTTGTATCTGAAAAAAAAGAAACAAAAAGAAAAAGTTAAATCAGGAACGAAAAAAAAAGAGAATTAGCCAAGCAAACTAAAATAGTAAAAAGAACAAACGCAAAATAAATAAAAGGAAATGTACAATGAAATTCAGCATAATTGGTGCGGCGACACCATACGGTCGGGGGATATTAATAGAGAGGTTAGGTATTAAAGGATAGGTACTCACAGGAATGCGGGTGATCCATGTGGTTCTTCCTCTGGGTCGTGCGGGCTGATGACCGTCGGAAGGATTCTGGAGTAGCTGGGGTGACGCGCACTCGCGAACACGTGTATATGCGCCGACGCAAGAAAAAGGGGGCGGTTTCCAGGCGTGTCGTGACGCGGCGGCGCAGAGCTGATAAAGGATGCCGATCGAAACGTGCGCACGCGACGGCGCAGAAAAGGTGCCTGGCTCGAGGCGCTAGCCCGAGTAGACTCGAGGTGTGACGGCGCGTCACAGAAAGGCGGGGGTCGCATTCCAATCTATTGACTCGTCGCGCGGTCTCGCGCGAACATCTTCCCAGCGCGGTGGAGTACGATGGGAGGACACCATCTGGCCCGTATCAGGTGAGGGACGGCGGCGTGGTACCTCGCGCTGTTGTACTAGTAATGATTAAAAAACTACCAAAGAAACTGATGAGACATGACGAAATCCAAAATGAACATAAAAATATAAGTAGGTACCTAAAACTATATCAAGCAAAGAGATATTAAACCAAAATAAAATAATAAATAGGGAATTACCTCCACTCTTTTGCAAATATCGCCTAATTTGGCTGGAATAGCTAGCGCCGTTCTACGAGTAGTGTATCTCGTAGTATACATACTGTAATCTATGCCGTCGACGTTCTGAGCACTTTTGTTCAAGACTACAATGAACTTTTGTTCCTTATTTTCCGATTAAATCAGTGAAGCTATCGAAGTAAGTGAAGGAACTGCTCAAGGTTCAGTTCTGGGACCTCTGCAGTACCTATCTAGCCTATGTGAATGATATGGAACATGTAATCAATCATTGCAGAATCTACCAATATGCAGATGATACTTTACTTCTAGCTTCTAGTAAAAACCTTAGCACAGCCGTAAATAACATGCAAGACAATTTCACACGAGTTTTTAAATGGACACATGACGCTGGTCTTATTCTAAATACGTCCAAAACAAAAATAATTCATGTCCGATCGATTCGCATAAAACATAACCCTTTAGAATAATTGCACACAATCATAATTGTCTGCATAACACATTACAGTGATTTTTTTCACATGTGAAGAAATAGAACAGGTATCTAATCATACCTGGAACTGATAGTGAACAATATATTCAACTGGAGTAATCACAATGACTCAGTATGTGACTAAATTAGTGCTATTATAGCTAAATTCTTTATAATAAAATCCAAAGTACTGTTCCTATTGATATTCCTACTTATTGAACATGTATGTGGCGTTGGATCTATTATATCGCTATGGGCGAATATTTAACACATATATAGATAAAATAATGCATTTGCAAGCCAGGCTATTAAAAGCTGTAGTCCCCCATTAACATCAAAAAACAATATAGAGAAAACATAATTGATATACCTATTCGAGTTTTGCAATATATTACCAATACATGATAAAGTGAAGATGTCCCTTTTTATAGAACAATTTAATAACATTGAAATATGAATACCTATATCACATAAAATAGTGACGCGAAAAATTACTCAAAATATGCTTAAGATACCCTCAGACAAAATAAAAAAGTCAAGACAGAATGTTGTGAACAGAGAAATGAGGCCGGTTTTCTATGCATGTAGTGCGTGAATCGGTGCTGCCATGGTAATTTAAATTACCCCATAAAAGTAACGTTATAAATTTATAACGTTATTAGTTTTAATATAATAATAGGGTTCCTACATTAGGTGTCGGTAAAAAGTAGTGGCATTGGGTAGTGAAAGAGAAAAGACAAAGAGTTTCAGAAATAAAATTACTCGGTGTAACTGCTAGTTTTATTTAAAAATCTTTATGCTGAATCAATTTCTTGTACGCTTGTCGTTTACTTTGCACTGATTTAGAAATACTTTCTAATTTAGCAATATGGTGGAATCTAATGTTTAAGTATTTCTCAATTACACACCGTATTAAATTAAGTTTATGTTTCTGCCCAGCATATTCATGTTTTAACTCTACATTGATAAAAATCTGGTTGTTTCCAATGAATTTCTTAATATGTTTAAGACAATAGTTTGGTGTTGATTTTCTGCGTTTATTGCAATATTTTCATTCAATAATTTTCTTTTATATTTTGTTGAGAAAATACCAAGAGAAAATAATTACTATGGAATAAGAACATTAAGACGCGGTCCAACCCCAATTTTAAAATAATTTACGATGCTTTACGTAAGGTTGAAAATCGCTTGTTAGATTGGACGATATAATGCGCAAATGCGTTAATTTTGTAAGTTTTCTTTATATCTTTCGATATATACTAACACAATTGAAAAAAACTGCTGGTTACTACTTTAGTACTATACGTTGGCTATGTATTACCTAAAAAATAATATAGTGTTATCGCTGAAAATTCTGAGAGTTTGGACGTGAAAGTTTATTTTTATGCACCTATTTAGGATTTTTTTCTGCAGAGAGCGAGTAATTATTATGAATTCTGTTCGGTTATTACCCTTTGCCTGTTCCTTTTCTAACGTAAGTTTTTTTTTCATAGATTATTATCGAACTGTTTCGTTACACTACATGTTTAAAGATTCTGCTTTTTACTATTATCAGGATACGACCGCGCCTTAAGTAGTATACCTAATCCCTACCCTAATAAACAGAAAAAATAATAAAAAAAAACTAAGCAAATCATATTATTATAAATTACAAATGTAAATATATTTCTACAATAACCTAAAAAATAGGTAGCTCCCTTACATACACCTCCTCACCCAAACCTTAATACATTTATTGAATGATAATTAATATAATTGAACGAAGGACAAGATAACGTTCTGTATAAATAATTTAGAATAGGCGCTGCGGACGCGCGGACCGGTTGTCGGAGACAAGTTCCAGTTTGAGTTCCGACCGTATGACGGAAAAGCTTCGCTTTGCTAGTTATAGGCGAATGAGATATAAGTTGGTACCTAATAGTATTTTATGAATAGGTGATTTCTGAGAAATTGTTTCAAATTATTGCAAATAGCGCGCGTTGCTAATAACAGTATCAAGACAAACCCAGTGGTTTTTCGATTCAGTTTTATTATAAAACACCTGCTGATTAATTGTGAAATGATATTAAATAAAGAAAATACCACGTTACAAACTGAAATCAGCGTTAGCGATTCTGTCAAAATGACAGATAACCGATATAAGCGTGATGCGCTAGCAGGCGTGTAAGTTATTGTGTATTGGTTTCAAAATATCACCAAAATTGTTGACTGCACTCGGAAACAGGGTGACCGGAATAAAAACAGTGATATTATCTCTAAAATAGATATTGCCTTCAATCGGAAAACGAGTACTTACGCACAAATGAAACGTCAAAGTCAGAGAGAATTGTAATGTCAAAGTCAAACGTATTAGAATTGGATTTTTGGAATGATGGTGATGTGTTTCAATACTTTCAATCAGGGAAATCTAAATTATATCAGTTTTAATTAAAGTTGAGCATGAATTTGTATTCCTGTTGACGGAAAAGGAGACGTAGAAATGAATTTTAACGCTTCAAGGAACGGTTAGTGGCATTGGTTTTGTGTAAGAGGATGCAAGATGGTATGTTGGTATGGTTATATTGGTTATTATTTTTGTTGTAGTGGGCCAATCTGGGGGCCCTAGGAAGGCGAAGCGAGTAAGTGATGTGTCGGCAATGGGGGCGCCCTCACCAACGCCTGCATTCAGCCCCGCGCCTGCCTACAATCAGGGTATGGCGGCCGCTGTCAATCCGCCGCTGCCTTACGCGGAAGGAATCCAATTGGAAACCCAGGACTATGGCTCTGCAATACCACCTGCTGCTGCTGCTGCTCCTAGTGAGAGATGAATAGTATTATCTTGATATATGATTATGTTAATCTTTCCTTGCTCCTTGCATTCCACACTTATTGACAATTATGGAAACACACAACCACTTATGGAATGCTAATATTACACTAAACACACAACTACATACAATTTATCTATATTAGATGAATATAGTGATACATGTGATTTATCCCTTGATGGGATCCCTTGGCCAGTGGGCCAGGTTGCAATGTGTAATAAATTTACAGAATCTAACTAACAAAGTGGTAATGCGATCAAGCTTAAAAGAGAGCTCTTAGACATCCATACTTAAAGCGCAATAATCTGAATACAAAATGTCAAGAATAGTATTTCTCAACTCATCAAAATATTGTATAGTTGCAAAATTAAGTGCAGGTAAATGTGGTTTAGGTATATAGGTTTGATAACCTGTAATTAGAATAGCACCTTATAGATATTATGTTAGGTGCATTCGTTTAGCTCATGAGGGCATTGGTGGCGTCGTCATTGATGCCTCTTTTGTTAAAGCATTCGGAATGCTCAAAAACATTGTTTTTGCCCATACCCTATTTGAACGCTCAACTGAGCATAAGACCTAAAATAGCATGATTATGCTGTCAAATACATAACTGTCAAATAACGATCACAAACAACCATGCTCCGGATGTGGGTCAAAAATTGCACTTTTTGATGGCAAAAATTCCTCTTTTTTAGCTTTCCGAATGCTGAACAAAAAGAGGCATGAACAACATTTTCACCCACAGATTCCCAATTCGAACGCCCCATGTGAGCGTTTTTAGTGTTATTTTCCTAAGTGACCTATTCGAACGCACTAGTTGTATCATATCAGAAGAATACCAAATTCCAATGAGCATTTCATAGGGCAATAGTTTGTCAAAATAATTCTACATCATGTGGGAACAGAATCTGTCTAAAAAAAACAATTATTCTGTCCCAGAATAAGAAGTGTGTAAATAATTGATTTATTCTTTCGTTTCATTTCTTCAATACCATGTACCATATTGGTAGAGTAAAAAACAAAAAGAGGTTTCAAAGTCAAAGTATTTTTTGCATGAATATGAGTAGGTACTAGTCTAATCTTACGGTTAATATCATCACAGTGGGTCGAGTAAATGGAATCGTTGGAAGGGGAAAGACGAGGTGAACCTTCCAAAATCAGATTCATAACATTTGGAAGAAGGTTTTTAGGTTTTTTTACTTTACTTTGAAATTGTATTAGTTTTTGTTGAATTTATACAGAATAGAAGGATAAGGCATTAAGAATTATTTTAAAATGATATATCTGTTAATGAACATCTCATGCACATGTTGCAATACATTTCTCCACAAGCAATGGACTTGTGGTAGCTGCTGTGTTACTCGTACAATTGTGGTTATAACTACTCTAGAAATGTTTACAATTATAATTAAAATAAAATATGAAATCTTTTTCAGGTTAGTTATAAAATGTGTATTCTATGGCTTAAACAAAATAATTGCCAAAACAACCAAATAAACCAAACTCAAGAGCATTATTTTACTAAAGTTTACAACTCAACAGATTTTGGCTACATGGGAGGTTACCCACAGTCCGCGATGGCTTCACCAGCTCAAATAGGCTCCATGCTGCAACAGCCTATTGTTCAGGTCAGTGAAGTTATATTCCTATCATAATAATCGGAATTAAACAATTTTTAAACAGATATAATTTTATACAGAGTTCGAGGATATATATCATGATATATATAAAAAAATATTGTGATATATATCTATACAAAAATGTTATAAAAATGATGATATCATTATGTGATTTTGTGCAGTTCGCTACTGTAATTTTACTTCCTAAATGTAGATGGTGTTATAGTAAAGTTAAGACATACTGCCTAACAGTAAGTTTTAGTCCTTTACACTGAATAGCAGCATCTCACTGGTGATTAACAGTTCTAGCGGCTTTAATGGCGTCAGTCTGGTCAGTGGACTACATGAAAAATTTTGTAGATAATTAATAGTTTATTATGAACTAGCTGTGCCTTGCGGTTTCACCCACTTGGTGATGGATGATGATGATGTTAGTACAGTTCGTATGCATTTCGTGAAATGGTGTTTCTTCATGACTTATTATTTCTAATGTTTCTTATTTTGCTACTTGTTAGGTACAGGTTAGGCTTTTTGTTAGGTACATATGGAAATTAATGAAGCCATTGACTAAATTAGAATTTATAAGATTTTATCTTTTAGAGTTGTTTTTTCCCGATGTAGAAGATTTTATGTTATTGTTGATTTTTCCTGATTTATAAGAAGATTTTATAGTTGAAGTAAAGTTTTATGATTTTATATATCTACCTAAATAAGTAAAACACATAAGAAAACAGTATATATTATATATAGTGTATACAAATTATAGAACATCGAAATATCCGATATCTATGATATATATCAAATTGTTGATATATATCGGATATATATCATAAATATCGGATATTTTCGAACCGTGATTTTAAATATTTGATATTATTTTAATCGCGACATTTCAAATACTTTCCGAGACCATACTTTACTTTAGGTTATAGTTGAAAGTTTGTTTTAGGTTTGTACATGCTACTATAGAAAACATTGTTTACAGTTAGTAGTAGTATTGTGTACAGGTTTTATAATGCGTAGAATGGCCCAGGCACCACATTTAGCCAATATTACAATAGTTTTCTTAGAAAACATATGATGATGCCAGGAATTGCAAAATGTAAGGTTAAAATTAGATTAGTTTAAAACACTTAATTTTTGTTTAAATAAGCTGTGATTAAACCTGAGATATCTACTAAACCAATAAAAACAGCACATAAAAATATATATTAAGTGAAATGAGTTATTTTTCCTTTTATCAGCTTTGTCTTATTTTTCAAATGTCAGTAAAACAATGACACAAAATGGATAGATATGGAATGTTATATCAACCATGAGTTTAATAGTTAATATTAATCTGAATTTTAACCATAATAAAATACCATGGCACTGAACATACCTCTCATAACACTCATCTAATGTTTGATTCTAATTCTATGAGTTTTGATAATAATTCTTGCTTGTTCAATTTGCAGGACATGGCATTCCAATACACCAACCAGCTGGCTGCGCAAGGCCGAGAGGTGGTGCAGCGCGAGTTTGACAAATACGTCCCCGTGTCAAGGTTGAGGTACTACTTCGCAGTTGACACCAGATATGTCATCAGGAAACTGCTGCTCATTATGTTCCCATATACTCATAAGGTTAGTAATATTTGTGAATTTTACTAACTTATTAACATAATAAGTAAAAGTTAACATTAGAAACGGGATAATCATTTTTATTTTAGTTCCTGATATTTCGGCACTTTTGCAAGCGCCATGATCACGAGTAAACTGAAGTCTATGCGGGTGGGTGACACTAAGAACAAATGAAATGATCTACCCTCTTTCTGTTGCGTTTTATAGTATAAAGAAAGCTAGATAGTTTTGTATCATAAAAGATTACATGGGAAATACCCCTGGATAACTCTTGCAAAAGTGTAACAGTTTAATAAGTAAATGCTTATACAAAATAATCTAATAGTTTTATTATAAGCTCCAGTTTAACTAACACCGTTCGACCATCTAATAGGTTCACCAAGTCTATGCCATGCCAAAAAATCTCCTTAAAAAGTATTGTTCCTAGGTATTCCTCAAAGCCAAAGTCAAAGTCAAAATCATTTATTTAATTTAGGCATCAAAGACGCACTTATGATTATGAAAGTATATTGTTAAGGATGTAATTATTATGTAAAAGAAAGAGTAACCTGCACATCTGCTACTCCTTATTATTACTTGTTATAGTCATAGTCAATATATGTGAAATAGAATACTCAGAGTCAAAAAGTCATTCCACACCAAACATCCTTCTTCTTAGATATCAAAGCGGGAGTTCCTCAGGGATCAGTAATGAGACCAATATTGTGTACCTGAATTCTTCCTAAATGTTGACAGCAGGATCTGTTTACAACTGTAATAATACTCTATCTACGCTGAAAACTATCTAAAACATCATCCTTCGAACGACGGTCCGTAAACAATGGACCTTGTGTATTGGTATAACAAAAGCCTTCTGTTTTATCTTGTTTTTTAGCTGATGTAATCAAATGACTACAGCTATGTTTGTCCCTTTAAGAGCCGAAAACAATCGCATCGTTCACTCGCCCGTTCCCTTACAAGCTCTTACAACGATCATCGTGTGCGAGCTCGATACGTCATTGATGACGTCACCGATAACGCTTACGTCGCGACCACAACGATTGCAGATGGAAGGTCGCTTTTTGTGGTCGTTGCGAACTGTCACTGTCAAGACATCGACCAGAAGTATCTATAGGGTTCTTCAGATTTTTGACTGAAAATTTGCCGCGCATTTCTCGACCGCGTTAGTGTTTTATTCGGGTTTAGCATTTGTGGGCATTGGAACCAAAGGGAACGGTAAACCGGGGCACGACAGTTGTGAGCGTTAACGGTGCTTGTCGGAACGCACCCTAAATATAACATAACGATCATATTTTCATTTGTGTTTTCAGTAGGATGTTCATAAGTTCTTGTTATTTTCAGGATTGGATGGTTAAATATGACCAGGACACGCCAGTACAGCCGCGGTATGACATAAACGCCCCGGACCTCTATATACCGTCTATGGGGTACGTCACGTATGTGCTGCTCGCAGGCTTCATGTTGGGTGAGTCTGGACACTTTTAAATTCTGCCAATAGTCAATACTTCCCAGATACCATACAGTACACTGCGCACACTGCAGTGCTCGTGCTGGAGCTGTCCTAGTCGTTTGTCTATTAGTACAAATGAGTACTTGCTACGTTTTAATAAAAAAGTTTATAAAGTTCCGTCATTGTATAGAAGACAAAGATGCTTGGAATACTCTACTTCTAGCAAGCTGTCATCTGCCACCCATAAATTGTAATAATAGGAGTACCTAAGTAGAAACATTGTAAAAATCTATATGAAAGGAATGGCCCCGAGTTTCTTGCCACTTTTGGAGCGCAGTCTATAAAGTACATTATGATGAATAATTGACGTTCATAAAGTGCGTCCTTGATGCTAAATTAAATAAATGATTTTGAATTGACTTTATAAAAGCTACTGCATAGCTTGCTGCGGACTACTTGGATGGATTAATGCTAGTGGTTTTAAAAACGCACTAAACAAACCAGGCTTGGGGAGAAGCTAACATTTGAATATTTGTTTTTACATAAATTACGTTATTACAAACTAGCTGCTCTCCGCGGTTTTGTCTGTCTTTTAGTTTGACGCCGAGTATGCTCTCTACATACCTCTCTGACACGAGAGTATTTTTGGCATATTGTTTTTGTCGGTGGAGTATACTCGGAAGTACTCTTTTAAATAAAAAAATAATTTTGAGAATCGGTCCACAAATGGTAACCAAATAAGAAACATAAAATAAACATAAATACTTAAAAAAACAGTCGAACAAGAATCGCCTCTTTTTTTTGAAGTCGGTTATAAAAGAAACAATGGCTGATCCTCAAGACAATATGTAATTTGCTTTAATGTCGTTTTGTCATCCAAAGTCAATGATAAATATATAAAAATCACGGCTATTATGTAAATGTTGAACTGATGCAGATAACGGATGGTAACTGTTGACGGGTCAGCATCCCGTTGATAAATCAACTTTACGCAACAACAGATATGTTAAATCGGTCAAGTGAGAGTCGGACTCGCGCACGGAGGGTTCCGTAACATTATATATAATTATCGTCCGACTCGAACTCGAAATTAGCCCACTATGGCTAATAATGTTTTTTTTTATTATTTTAATAATGTATTTTTTGAAAAAAGGATATTTTCTTATTCTTTCTTCATTGTCTCTAACCGGTGTGAGCAAACAGTTTAAGAAGAATAAACTCGTTAAGATGAGGGACCTAGACAGATAATATTTACGTGTCAGGCTTATGCAATATCTATCTATCGTGCCCACATTCTGAACAAGGCCAATGATACTAGAGTAAGTTAAACATGGTCATGGTAACTTCATCATATGTAATGTGTTAGTTTTTGTGTTTGTTTGCGTGTATATACAATTTTGTCCATACAGAGCGACATATTCGCGTAGCGATAAAACTCTTTAAATAAAGAAGAAAAAACTCGTTAAGATAATTTTGTTATGCGATCAATTAGAAAAGGCGCAGTCCGCTAGTAAATTGTTAGTGGTGATCATATGCTTCCTTTCTATACCTTATAGTTTTGTCTAGAGTTCCGCACCAAAAGGGATCTTATTACCAAGACTCTGCTGGCTTTCTGCCTGTCTGACAATAATTATTAACATTAATACGGAACCTTTAGCGAGCAAGTCCGACTTGCACTTGGTGGGTCCTTTTTTATCTTTAATATTCTGTAAATATTTGTCAAGTATCTTTTTTTTCATAGTATTACTTTTTAAAGCACTAACGCCTGCTTTAGCGATCTCAAACATTGAAATTTATAAAGAGAAAAAATCACATCCTCGGACGGATTCGAACCTGCGTCTTCTGACTCTCCGTGTCAGACGCCATTGACCAACTAGGCCACCGAGGTTCGGGTCCGAGCATCGAATTTTAACTCTTTATCTGACTTTAGCCGTCTTACGGGGACGGGGCGATCTATTGAACAGCTTTGACAGTAGGTACTATCCAAATAAATAAATAAAGTTAAAATTCGATGCTCGGACCCGAACCTCGGCGGCCTAGTTGGTCAATGGCGTCTGAAACGGAGAGTCAGAAGACGCGGGTTAGAATCCCGTCCGAGAATGTGAATTTTTCTTTATAAATTTCAATATTTGTGTCGTTAATTATACCCATATAACAGATATTTCCCCATAGGTACATCAGTCAGGGGATCAACAGATCAGTTAAGATAATATGTTTATTGAGGAAAGTCAAAACTAAGCGGTTCTCACGCGCTAGTTTTGGCTCAGTAACCGTACAGCATTCTGAAGTCGCGGGTCCTGCATCTTTTTTCAAATAAAAGCTATAATATTACTGTATACGCGAGTTATTGGGTAAGGAATTAAAAAGTAGGACGTACAGTGTCATCCGCTCGCAGGTGAGGCGGTCGGGCATTGCTCCATAGATTTGGGCCGGGAATGTATCGCTCGGTATTTTTACAACACATATGTTATAGTATGTCCAATATCGTGCACTGAGCCGTACCCACATAGACACTAGGGTATTTGACTTTTATTGTCGGGTCACAGGTTGAGACCGCGGAAGAGATTTCAAGTCGCGAGCACATCGCTCTTAGTTCGACGCACACGCAGCAACATATTGGTACTGGGTGGGGGTAGGAAAAAGGAATCGGTGGGAGTAACATAGGTCGAAGACAAGGAAACTACACAATTGTAGAAATGGTTCGCTAAGCTCGATTTTGGCCTGAACAGTTACTGTATTGGTTTTCCAGGTCTCCAACACAGATTCTCCCCGGAGCAGATAGGAATGCAAGCCTCGAGTGCTCTAGCCTACATCATCTTCGAGATGATCCTATACCTGGTGACTCTGTACGTGACCAACACCACCACTAACCTGAAGACGTTGGACCTCCTGGCTTACTCGGGGTACAAGTACACAACCATGATTGGGAGTCTACTCGGCGGACTCGTCTTGGGTCGGACGGGGTACTATTGCTGCTTGGTGTATTATAGCTGTGCGCTGTCTTACTTTCTAGTGAGTGTATTTTCGTTTTTATTAATTAAAAAAAAAACATTTAAAAAATGCAAAATTTTATGTAAAACTGCATGGAATTTAATCAAAGGAAACTCTCCATGTCCTCCCCAGCTTATTAAAACGTAAAACAGACGAACAAATAACAATATCAGAAATCAGAACGCAAACTCTTTTAACAATTTGTTTATTGATTACAAGAGTAAAAACAATGGAAATTAAATTAACTATTATGATATTAAAACCAGGAGTATTTCAGGCTCCATTGTTCTAAGCCCAATATCAGAATCAGAAGTTAAAAATATCATTACAAGCCTTAGAAACACAAACTCTATTGGAGAAGATGGTATCACTGCCAAATTAAATATTGTAAGGAAGAACTTAGTGGAGTTAAGACTCATTTAATAAAGCTGCATTTTGAACAAGGATCATTTCCTGATAGCTTGATAACAACAAACATTGAATTTTATATTTTGATATTTTAAAATAATATATTTAAATACTATAAAAATTACAAGGGCTGCGATGTCAATACGAAAGTTTAAGTATTTCTAAATAATGCTTCGTTCGGTTGTATGGTACTGTTAAACTGTCCAATAGATGTCGCTCCGTCCCCGCATGACGGTTAATCAAATAGAGAGTTAAAATTCGATGCTCGGACCAGAACCTCGGTGGCCTAGTTGGTCAATGGCGTCTGACACGGAGAGTCAGAAGACGCGGGTTCGATTCCCGTCCGAGGATGGATTTTTTCTCTCTATAAATTTCAATGTTTGAGATCGCTAAAGCAGGCGTTAGTGCTTTAAAATTAATACTATAAAAATTGATAACAACAATCATAAAGTCGGTATATAAAATCTAGTCAATAACATAATTGAAAATATTGACAGAAAACTTATAACGACAGCATTGTTTTCCGACATGACAAAAGCATTTGACTTTGTCTCACATAGATTGCTATTCAATAATTTACACATGTATGGCATCAGGGGCAAGGCAAATGAATGGATTGAATCATATCTTCAACATAGATAGCAATAAATCGAAGTCGTTGAAATAATTCGTATAGATGTAGGGAAACGATTTGCAATAGTCAGAATTTAAAATAAATCAATTTGGCGTACCTCAAGAGAGCGTTTAAGGACCGTTATTATTCTTATTATATATTAATGGCATTGCCTGCTAAATTTCATTTAAGTCATAATTAAATGAAATATAGTCTTAATATAATTTAAGTTTTGTCTTACGACAACAGTCGTTAGGCTATGTCGAAGGCTTTCGGGCGGCCTGGAAACTTCAACATGTGTTGGGCGCTAACACTAACCTATCCACCAAGCCGCCCTGGGCCCGCGTGGATTATGGCCCAACTCCTCTCTCTGAGAGGAAGGTTCGAGTCCCAGCAGTGGGAACATAATGGGCTGATTATGTATATCATTATTTTCCAGGTGAAGACCTTACGGCTCCAGCTACTGTCAGGGTCACCAGCGCCGGCGCAAGCGACGCTGTACGGCTACACGGCGCAGGCGGGTTACCCCCACAACCCGTACACAGAGACGTGGGCCAAGCCCGGCTCGGGCGGGACCAAGCGCCGCGTCTACTTCCTGCTGTTCGTGGCCGTCACGCAGCCTCTCCTATCCTGGTGGCTCACCTACCATCTGGTGCCAGCGGATGTGCTGCCCATAGTGGAAGTGCGATAGCGGTTATATAAGTGCAATAGCAGTTATACAAGTGCGATAGCGGTTATATAAGTGCGATTGAGGTTACACAAGTGCGATAGCAGTTATACAAGTGTGGAGGATTGTACTAAGTGCGGTTAATTCGATGTGTGCGGTTGAAGTGGAGTCAGTTGGGTAGATTGTGTAATTTAATTTCTCGTGACTTTTATCCCCACAATTGTAAAAGATGGCAAATTACATACATCTAACTAACAAAGAAGTATTTCTTTAAATTGGGCACAAGCATTAACATATCCAGGCAGAATGTCGATTGTACTTTGTAATTTGTAACGCTTAGCCATTTCATTGCATTAAATATTATGGGCCTTACTAAAAATCGCTGGTTAGCTTTAAATGACGTTATTTAGCACTGCCCAAAAGAAACTGTTCTGTGCCTTACTGAATGACATTGTTTAAATTGGAGCAGCGTTTATAAGTAAGGCTGTATAGCTGTATGACTATCTGCCAACCCCGGAAGTGAAAAGTTAATGTTTAAATTTTATATTTTTAAAAGAGGTTCCATCCAATATAACCCTTATTTATCGTCACGATTAATTTTAAGACACAGATCTTCCTAACTGTTATAAAGCATGCTTACGCAATATCACGGATTTTCCCGTAGATACTTTTATATGAATCTATAGTTCAACAAAGTTAAGTAAGGAATGTTTCTCAATATCTAAATATACATAGACATACATATTATTTAACCCGTCCGCATCAGCGCAAAAAATAACAATAGATTTATGAATGAAACTTAACTCGAATGAGTCTTGCTGATTCGGACAGATTAAAGCTGCAGTTTGACGATATAAGAGTTGACACTGACATAGTGTAGTCCGCTGACATGATGGCCACTCTGATACTTGTAATGTGGGTACCGGGTATCCGAGTGCACACGGACGAATACGCGATCATAGTAGACTAGGACCGTGATCTATTTTTCAAATGGGCTCTTATTAGAATGCTATAACGATCTTTTCAGTGCAAAAAGGTCCTTTTTTACTTGCTGGAAACTGTTATTACAGAGACTTATTGTTTGTTTGCAGCTTTCTTGGTCCTTGCCATATTCTAAGATACATACAAGTAAACTATTAACATGTAAAGTTCTATCATAGTAAACTACTCTGTCATAGTCTCTTATGAGTCAACTTTTATCGTAAGAATATGGCTTTAGCCAACTTTATAATATTCCTTATAATTATTCCACAAAATGAATGTTAATAATGTAACATAGTGTTTATAAACTTGTTACCATTTTCCATTGCATTTAGTAATGCATGATAAATGTACATAATTAATATAATTATGCATGATGGTCAATGTTTCCTAAACAACACTTAACTTATGAATCAGCAGCAGATTAAAGTCTGATAAGAATTGCAGTAATATTAACATTGATACTTAATTTTATCATTTAGAACTAACAAGAAAAGGTCCTAGTTAGAAAATTCTGCAACCGGAATGTAGCGAAGAATTAAAATACATGTGTCCCACTTCAATCAAAATATCAAATAATAATATATGATTCTTATTTGATTGTTTATGTGATAAAAAAATGCATATATAATGACAGTATCAGCTTACAATTATTATTAATTTTATTAATGGTCCATGGTATTACCCGGAATTAATAGTGCGATTGGCCATGGAGTGAAATTGATATAAACCATTGTTGACCAATTCTGTTATTTTTCATATATTCGAAAACTTTAAAGGGTGATTTCCATTATAAATGAATTTGGGCCAATAAAGTAATACATGTTGATTAGTAACAAACAAATCCAATCAGAGCGGCAGAACAGGAGATTTCATTATACTATAAAAGAGATCAACAAAAATGGAAGGACTAAAATATGTATGTGTTGTAATTTAAAAGAAAAATCTTAAATAACTGGTGCAATTAAAATAATTTAACAATAAATTTATACCCTTGAATGATATAACATTGTTATTCATTCACCTATTTGTTGTGAATGTCACTGGCAAGTTATTATTTATTATATTTTTCTATTTCACCGAGGATTTCGCTGTTAATTAATTTATGAGGAAGTTATTCCAAGAATGATTACCCGTTTCCGCATCTAGCAAATATTTAAGTACTGGAAAAACAATATTGTGTATCACCTACCTTTAATGGAATATTATATCCGGTAAGTGTGGGTATGGATATTATTCCTTCGTAGTTCTTTTTTGGTATGAGAACATTTCTGTTTACATTTAAATGGAGTGCTGATAGAGACCTATTATCATGGTATTATAAAGCAATATGTGGGCTAGCAGACTGCGTGATACAAAACGTATGATCGATTCTGTAATTGTTTGCATAAATAAAAATTAAATACTGGGGGGCGTTCAGAACCTCAGAGTGCGGTTGTTTAGTTGTTTTCTAACTCGCTCTGAGGTACGGAACAGCCACGGTGGTTTTCTAACCTCAAACAGACTTTGACAAATTCGACATTGACAGATCACTTGATCCATACTAATTTTCTTTGCGAAGAGAGAAGTAGAAGAAGATTGTTGTAGTCTGATTGGTCAGTTATGTCACATGCGGGTTGCAACCGATCGATTTTGATGGTTAAAAAGTTGCGACGCTCTGAGGTTCGGAACACTAGAGTAAGAACAACCGAGTGCTTTACCCTGAGGTTCGGAACGGCGGGCGTTAGTGCGAAAAGTTGCACTCCGAGTGCAATCTAACCGAGGTTCTGAACGCGCCCCTGTCGGTAAGTTGGTACAGATCTATTAAATGTTTTTTTTAAGTATTGGATTCTTTATTTCCAATCATTAAATTAAGACTGAGTGGATTAGATATATTTGATCTGTTGCTATTCAAATATGTAGAACTAAACGAAAGCTTTGATGTATTTAACATTGTTAATTTTAATAATTTATACCATTCATATTGTGTGCCCCCTTCACTCCATTGTAAACTGTCGAACAACCAACTAACATGCTATCATATAAAATTATATTTTTATGTAAATAAATTGAAATTATGGACATATTGCTTTCACTTTCATTTTAGCTTAGTTTGTATGCTTACTTCACAATCATAATGTAGAGCGAATACTCAACACTCAAACCTGTGTTTGCAACATGGTGTCAACACAACATGGCGTCTCCTAGACCACTCGATGAACTAATTGACTGCTATAGGTACAAAGTAAATGTTCAAATTCAAATTCAAAAATTATTTATTCAGTTTAGGCATCATAGACACTCTTATGAACGTCAAAATTTTTAAATGATTCTACCGCTGTCTTCGGAAAAGAACCACCGCCGAGAAGAAGCAGCAAGAAACTCGTGGGCCATTATTTTTTCAAGTCTTTGTACATTGAGGTTACATATGAGTAGTATTAAAATAACAAATTTATTCAATAGTTGGCTACTAGGCAGAAGTGGAAAGCTTCCAGGCATCTTTGTCTTCTAAGTAGTGGCTCAATTTATAATAGGCTTTTTTCATTAGTATATTTTTGACACGTAACTTGAATTTCCCTTCAGTGAGCTCAGTAATGTCTTTCGGGATTTTATTATAGAAACGTACACAATTGCCTAAGAAGGACTTATTTTTAGTTTTCGTGAGTCTAAATTTAGATACAGCTATCCTATCCTTATTTCTAGTATTAATATTATGCATATCACTATTTATTCTAAACTTCTTTATATTTTTACGAACGTACATTATATTTTCTAGGATATACAAAGATGGCAGAGTTAATATGTTAATTTCTTTGAACATTTGTCTTAAGGATTCGCGGGGACCCATTTCGTAGATGGCTCGAACTGCCCGCTTTTGCAATATAAAAACTGTCTCTATGTCCGCCGCTGACCCCCACAGCAGGATACCATATGACATTATGCTGTGGAAGTAAGCAAAGTAGACCAGTCGAGCAGTAGCTATATCTGTCAATTGCCTAATTTTATGAACGAATTTAAAACAATAGTTAACGCGTTGTTGACTTGAACTAGTTCTCTATCTTTCCTATCTACTTTAAAAATCAGAGAAGTATCATCCGCAAAAAGAACTATGTCAGCAAGGCCCTCAACCATATGTGGTAAGTCATTGATATATGCTAAGAATAAGAACGGACCCAAGATCGACCCCTGTGGAACCCCCATTCCGACCAAAGATCCAGAAGATGTCACGCCATTAATGCCAACTTTTTGCTGCCTATCAGATAAGTATGATTCTACAAGATTCAGAGCAGCTCCACGAATTCCATAGTGGTGTAGCTTATAAATTAGAGTGCGGTGCTCTACACAGTCGAAAGCTTTGGAGAGATCACAAAATACGCCAATGGCATCCTGTGAGCTCTCCCAAGCCTCCAGCACATGCTTGACTAACTGGACTCCTGCATCTGTTGTTGATCTGCTTTTCGTGAAACCGAACTGATTTTCGTGTAAAATCCTATGTTCATTAAAATGAGACAAGAGTTGTTGAAGCATTATCTTTTCGAATATTTTGCTCAAAGCCGGAAGCACAGAGACCGGTCTATAATTTGAGGGGTCGGCCTTACTACCTGATTTAAAAATAGGGGTGATTTTACTCATTTTCATTAGGTCAGGAAATGTACCTCTATCAATACATAAATTAAATATGATCATCAAATGTGGCGCTATAACTTCTATTATTGACTCTAGCATTTTTACGGATAATCCCCATAAATCCTCTGTTGCTTTAACGTTTAAACTTTTAAATGTTTTTATTATATCAAAAGTAGATATATGTCGGAACCTAAACTCAGGAATTCTCTCTGTTCTCAATGGTTGCTCTCTAAATGCTCTAGCTCTCTTTCAAACTCAACCATGCATTGACTGAACTATGTCTCTTGTCTGTACTGGGCAGACTTGTGCAGCAAGTATGGTACATTCTTGATCGATAAATTCTATATATAACATCGATAAAAGGGATTTTAACAATTAATATTCTCTAATACGACATTTATAATTAATAAAACGGATTCTATCGACGTTATCGAACTAGTCGATCAACAAAGTTACACTGCTGACTTGGAAAGACAGTAGGTGAGATGCGTTAAAGTATAGCAACTGGCAATAAATTTCTGCTGAGACATACCCGAAAATGCTTGGAGACCAGCGAATACCCTCAAGTTTGGAGTTAACCAATTAAGCAGTAGAAGAAAGTGGCCAACCATTCTCCATTAGATCTCCTCCCGTTGTTACTTTAACCGAAAGCATAGTTCTGAGGTAAGATAAGGACCTGCAACTGCCTGAGCGGAGCGGCACCAACTCTTTCCTCTCTTGACATGTCATCGCTCACTATTACCATAGATAATAGAATACTACGTTTTGGCTACAATTGAAGAAACTGCTGTCCATTCGTTGGTGATTCTTAATGCCAGTTCTCATGGCTCCTAGGAATGTAAAGAAGCCTTATTAGCGAGGGCGATAGGACAGCATAGCTTCGAGGATTTATACCCAAATGGCAAAACGGAAATATTCGTGTCACTGCTATATGTCCGTATTTAACAGATCTCTAGCTTTGAAACGGAATGGCTTTAAGACCAATATTGATATTTTGTGTAGAGCTAGAACCAACCGAATATTGAATTAAATTGTTTCTCATAGATAACAAATAAAATACATGTTTCATAGTGTAGGTCGTAAGCTGTGACCAAAACTCACTAAGGCTGAGCGCAGACTTGAGTCGCGATAGTTTTAAGACAGACTATTGCTTTACAAAATATATGAAGACGCGCACACTTCAAACAAAACGTTTTATAGACAAAATTGTCTCATAGTCAAAACAGTTTCGTTTAGATGTGCGACGTTTATAGGCAAAACAAAACAATTCGTTTTAGTTTTAAGACAGACTTGTCTATGTGCGGAAAGTCTGTCTTAAAACTGTCGTGACTCCGATGTGCGCTCAGCCTACTCTCACCTTTTACGAAACTATCATATATCAGGAGAGTTTTGTAATAAGCTTAGAATGATAATACTTACTATCGTACTCCCACCGACACAAAACGGTCATCCAAATTGAATGGTAATGTTCGCATATGACTACTTTAAGAGATGGGAGTACGGATCTTCAAAAATTTGACATTGGAACAAAGAACTTATGTCAAAAGTCACGTCAAAATACGCGAATCGACTGAAATATTTGATACTACGTCATCAAAACGTCTATCGTAATCCAATATAATTTTAAGCTTGCTATATTGACGTGGTGGTACCAAATTTAATGGTAAGGTTGATGACTGCTTTAAGAGGTGGGAGTATATAAAACAATAGTCGTTGGTAGCTAAACGACCGCGCCAATGTAACATTCTGTGAAGCCAAACCTTCGCAGCGTGTTGGTGCCAAATGCCGGTTGATTAACTGAAATATCAGAGCTAACTGCCTCTAATTAAATTAGGAGCAGCTATCGATATCATTGGGCCACGAATCCAGGCCATCACGCTACATTAGAAATCATTAATTCTGCTAAATTGGGACACACCTACAAATTATTACGACTGTCTACATTTATATTATAATCATGAATTTTCGGACGACGACGGGCCGTAGCCTTAATAAGCTGATATCCATACTAGGATAGCCTCAGTAGCTAAGCTAGATGGACAACAACGATCGATAGACATCGAGAGTCGCGAGGATTGCATTGTATGCAACTTGCTTAGAAGGCGTTTATCGAGCCGTTCGAAGGGGGAGGTGGCTGGCCTACATAAGTTCACATGTACATCTACCGGTTGATGACAATATTATATTATTTATACATATCTGTGTTTATGATAAAACGTGAAAAGCCTTTTTGTCATTGTAGGTACCTACTATGTTTCCTATGATACCTACGTCTAAACGTAAATTGCGATATACTTAATCGGGAATGTCCCTATTTTATTCATAAATGTGTGTAAGTAAATATATTACATTACATAAGAAACAAATGGTAAACACTTAACTATCTAGTCGCATTTGCACATAAATTAATATGTTAATTTCAAGTAAAATACAAATAATTATTTATTAATAACACCATTGTTACATGTTATTTAGCAATTTGAATACCTACTACTAATATGTGTAGGTATACATATACATGAGTACAGTAGTACATGAATGTATTTTATTATTATTATTATACAGGCAATATATGTACCTAGGTAAATATACAATATATGGTACGTACACACGGCCGCTGTTACCTTACATAACCAGCTATGCTTGAGCCAAATTTTAAGGGAAACCATTTTAGTAAATAGGTAAATGGGAACCTGCCAAAAGCGCAGCCAAAAGGCTTTGTCCAGCTATTTAGACTTGCCTGCGCGACCTAAATCGAGCTCAACCATTGCGGTGGTGTAAGTGAGATAGAAGTATCGTGT
The DNA here is from genome assembly GCA_917880725.1 of Selenia dentaria. NCBI lineage: Eukaryota > Metazoa > Arthropoda > Insecta > Lepidoptera > Geometridae > Selenia > Selenia dentaria. Next base: position 30,214,918 of record OU862895.1, on the reverse strand, counting down.
TGGTCCTTGACCTGGATTCGAAGCCATAGTTTTAGCTCGGCTTAGTTAGGCATACCTACATAGCTATCGCATTTGCTTACAAATTGATCTCATAAAAAACCATTATTTACGATTAATAAACAGTTTATGGTTAATTTCAGCTATTTTTCTAATAAATATATATAAAATTGTTTACCGCTTTCCTTATCGCTGCAAAATTAAGTTTTGAAATTGCCGCGCATATCTCAATAAACTGAAGTTAGATGTATTTCATGATTGGTCAATGAACGACCTTGGCGCATTATGTCAATTTAGTGATGTGAAATGAAAAGATATCAATTGAGTATCGACAAATAATATACCTAAAAATGGAATTGGTGCCTCTTGGATTTTCTCAAACATCGTTTACCCAAAATGATGTCTACAAGCACACATTAACCCTCGCAACTACGTTCACCATCCACGGCATTCCTATATCTATTCCTATAACTTAATGGATGTATTCAGTTCTGAAAAACATAAATGTTTTTGTGGTAAGTGTTAATCCTTCCTTTATTGGATTACTTCAATGTTGAAGTGGGATTGATTTCATATTAATTTTTTTGACTCTAACTTATACATTTGCAGCTTCTCTATAGTAACGATAAGTTTCTCTAACTAATGAAAATTCAAAATAAAATGCGTAGTATGTGGACGTATTCTTAAATTGTTTAGGAGAGCTTTGCAATCAAATGTCGACGATACAATTTTATTAATTTGTATGCAATAAATGGTTTCAGAAATTGTTTCCGTGTCAGATGAACCCATAACCGATATGGTTTAGTTTAGAATTAAGATACTTTGCTATACTAGACAATAGACAGCGTTCTTTGTGACCAATTCAATGAAAGCCTAAATAGGAATTATTCGTAAAATACAAACTGCGTTATACATTTTTTTTAATTAATTACGCAGAATCAGAATCAGAAATATTTAATAGCTTGTGCTACATCGGTCATAATACTATTCTAAGTATTTATACAAAAATCCTTTGCATAAAATAAAATAATACTTTGGATACAATCAATCCAATAAACATCAATAAAATTAATCAATCAACCATTTGTGAATTTCATAACTAAATAAGTATAGTTTTTACTAACATATTAAATAATCTCAGCAAATTTTAAATCATTTTATCATAATTATATATTATTTAACACTTTTGAAATTTTTAAAATTCATAAAAGTCATAGCAAGGACGCTCTAGTAGCCACACCTTAAGCTTGCTCTTAAAGGTCGCGATGAGGTTGCACCTATTATGTTTTTTGGTATCTTATTATTCACTGAAGCGCCTACTACGTGCACGTATCTATAAGTCTTTTTCAAAGAGTGTGTTCTGGTCACTAGCTTATCTCGACTTCTCGATAAATAGTCGCGATTTGCAAGAAACCGCTCAAAATTATCTTGGTTATCACGAACGTAAATTGCAACTTGGTAAACAAGTATATTGGTCAAAGTCATGATACGCTCGGACTCGAAATATTCCCTTACTGATTCGTCGGATTTTATTAAAGACTTTAATCCCTGTATCAAAGCGACCACAACAATAAAAACATTATTCAAATCTGTAAAGTCGTTCAGAAGTTATGCGCGTACATACATAGCGATGATTCATTTTTATTTGTGTACAAATCATACTAACGCAAATACAAAATTAAATATAAAATTTACAAAATCTTTGGTTCTATCCTATTGTGTAGTAAGTTAGTCAAAGTCAAAATCATTTATTCAATTTAGGCATCAAAGACGCACTTAATAACGTAAATTTTTCATTATAATGTACTTTAAAGACTACCGCCGCGTTCCAAAATATAAAGAGCCTACCGAGAAGAAGCGGTAAGAAACTCGAGGCCATTATTTTTATATAGATGTTTTTACAATGTTTTTACTTAGGTACTACAAATATTAACTCCAGTGTGTTGCCTTACAAAAGAGGACATAATAATGGTATCAGTAGGGCAAGACACGCTACACTTTGACATCTTAGTACCCGAGTAGATAGATACTTTTTTTATTTTTTTTTTTTTTGTCCCGGGGAAATCCTTTATGGATACCACCTACCACGGGGAGGGAGGTGGTTATGTGGGAGTCCGTATACCCACCAAAACCCCGGGGTGTTCCGTCACTGCCGCCCTCGGTGGGAACGCGGGACAGATTTTCCACATGACCGCGAACCCGCCGTGGCTGTCCGTTGCCGGACCCTTCTCTTCGCGGCACGCCAGAACACATGGCGCGCCGCAACTGCCTCGGAGACCAAACTCGCCAACAATGGGCGCCAGACTTCCCCGTGTCTGGTCGCCCATGGTCTCCCTGCGGTGGGTCGGATACGTAGCCCCACCGCCTGCTACGTCAGCCACAAGGGATAGCCCCCCCGCGACCCCACCTCCTCGAGTCTGCGCCGAGCGCCCGGACCCCACCTCCTCGAGCCTGCACCAAAGTGCCCGGGCCCCCCTCCTCGAACCTGCGCCAAAGCGCCCGGGCCCCACCTCCTCGAGCCTGCGCCAAAGCGCCCGGGCCCCACCTCCTCGAGCCTGCGCCAAAGCGCCCGGACTTCGCCACTCCTATGTGGACTTGGCGGCCAAAGCCCATAGGAGCGGCCCGCCTGAGCCGGCCAGCGCACCCCAACGCCGGCGCGGCCCCTGGGTTCCTCTTGGCTTCACCGTGGTGTACTTAGCCACGGTTACTGAGCCCCCCCGCCACGTCAATGCGAGAACCCTTCGGGGGGGAGTAGATAGATACTGGAGTGATCAGTCCCAAGCTGTTTTATCCTCCAAGTAATCCGAAATTTTGTAATAACCTTTTTGACAGAGTTTAGTTTTAATAGTAATTTTAAACTTATTAATAGGCAAATCTCGGATAACATTGGGAACTTTATTATAGAATCGTATACATTATCCCATAAAAGAATGACTTATTCTGTGGAGACGCGTTACATGTACGGATAGCTTGTGCTTATTTCGCGTGTTGATGGAATGAGCATCACTCATTTTATCAAATCTGCTAATGTTTTTATTACGTATGTTACGATCTGATTTTTCAAAAGAATGTATCACATATGTAAACCGCTAAAGAAGCTTAGATATTAATAACATTTACTCCATGATAGATATGGTACTCGTTTAGTTTTTTGTATATACCAATTATTTCACGATATTTTACTACACTGGCTATACTCCACGGTTTCACCGGCGTGATGATGGATGGTGATCATGATGTCGAATCAAAATATATAGCCTATGTTCACCAGGGATAATGTAAGATTCTAATGGTTCCCCCCCGAAGGGTTCTCGCATTGACGTGGCGGGGGGGCTCAGTAACCGTGGCTAGGTACACCACGGTGAAGCCAAGAGGAACCCAGGGGCCGCGCCGGCGTTGGGCTGCGCTGGCCGGCTCAGGCGGGCCGCTCCTATGGGTTTTGGCCGCCAAGTCCACATAGGAGTGGCGGGGTCCGGGCGCTTTGGCGCAGACTCGAGGAGGTGGGGCCCGGGCGCTTTGGCGCAGGCTCGAGGAGGTGGGGCCCGGGCGCTTTGGCGCAGGCTCGAGGAGGGGGGGCCCGGGCACTTTGGTGCAGGCTCGAGGAGGCGGGGTCCGGGCGCTCGGCGCAGACTCGAGGAGGTGGGGTCGCGGGGGGGCTATCCCTTGTGGCTGACGTAGCAGGCGGTGGGGCTACGTATCCGACCCACCGCAGGGAGACCACGGGCGACCAGACACGGGGAAGTCTGGCGCCCATTGTTGGCAAGTTTGGTCTCCGAGGCAGTTGCGGCGCGCCATGTGTTCTGGCGTGCCGCGAAGAGAAGGGTCCGGCAACGGACAGCCACGGCGGGTTCGCGGTCGTGTGAAAAATCTGTCCCGCGTTCCCGCCGAGGGCGGTAGTGACGGAACACCCCGGGGTTTTGGTGGGTATACGGACTCCCACATAACCACCTCCCTCCCCGTGGTGGGTGGTATCCATAAAGGATTTCCCCGGGAAAAAAAAAAAAAAAAAAAAAAAAAAGATTCTAATGGTGAAAGGTTTTTATAAAATCAGTCCAATAGTTTCGGAGCCTTTTCAATTCAAACAAACAAATCTTCCATCAATACAATGTTAGTATAGATAGATGTAAAACTAGGTTCCTTATAAGTCAAGTTAGGCTCTTAAGATTAATCCAGAAAGTCTAAGTATACATGACGTCATAAATCAGCTCATGGTGGTGGATATAGGCAGCCATTACTTAGATGCAAAATAATCAAATGCTAATTGTTTAATGTGATTATAATACAATAATGGAGTATGTGACTGTGAGCTGCTGATTGAAGTAAAGGCAATAAACTATAAAATGCACATAATGCAGACCCCATCTCCTTCGAGTTCAATGTCACTCAAAGATGTTATCGTAGGTTAAAACGTTAGAGGAATAGTTAAAAAATATAATATTGGTGAATAGTAATTATAATATAAATTCATATTCAATTCCATTATTTTTTATTGGTATTAAATCCACACACGACAATATTGATAATAACTTAAGCAAAATGAGTAAAAAAATCGGAATAACAGCTTAGTATTATCGTACATGTGTACACTTTGTTTTCCATAATTACATAGGCTGGTTAGATTACTGCTACCAGATACAAGTAACTAGTAAGTATTATAAAATTACATGTCGTTGACTCTATGTCACATTAATATGCAAACAATATAAAAAAATTGTCAACTACAAAATAAAACAAATGTAGAGTAAATTGAAATGAAATTTTGAAATTGAAATTTTAATTAATTTTGCAAAAATATTATTTTTTTATTATAAAAACTAACGCGGTTTTCATTCATTTTAAATCAAAAGTACGGGATTACTCACCACTTGAAAAATACCACCGAATGTGGTCGAAACTATAGTCGGACCTATCAGATAAATATTACGTGAGTAATCCCGTATTTCTAATTAAAATTAAATCATATTATTATTTACGATTAGTTTTCCATGATAAATAAGTGTTCCAAAATAATGCAACAGATTGCACAATCAATACCTGGTATTGAAGTGGCACATAATAAAAGTTAACAAGCTGCACCCATGGCTAGATGTAATAATTTGTTTTGAGAACATCAAAGTAATTGCTTGTCAACTCTACTTTGATGGTTTCCAATGATTTCCCTTGCATGGCCCCTACAGCAGAAAGTATCATTACCAAAAATGTAGGTGCAAATATAACTTGATCTACAAATACTTTTTTAATAGCCACGCCTTTCCCGTTGAGTCTTTGTAACGGTTTAATGTCCCATACCAAATCCGCAGCGCTGGACCACCAATGAAATCCAATTGAAGAGAACTTTAGCATTCTTTTGTAGTCCACATTCTTTGGAGATTTATCTTCAATCACAGTTTGCGATATCAAATCACCCGCGCCCATGAGGATACCTGTCTGAACAGCCTGTATGTGGTAAGGTCTACGATTCAATGCATTTTGGTAACATCTAAACATTCCGCTACCTTTTGTTAAAGCCGTGTTCATTTAACAAACTAGATTTACAAAATGTTGTTAGAAATAAATATGAAATTTATGTTTTATTGGATAGCATCCTTGCTTATTTAAAATATCTCAATAGTCAGAGCAGTTATGTTTCTAGGAAAGATAAAAATATAAGGTTTTTTTATGTGTGCAGCTGTGTTGTGAATGTTGAAATCCTGATATTATCATATTACTAAAAAATAATTATTAATATACAGATTTATAATTAATTAATAATATTATATTAATAATACTTCCGACAGCTTGGATTTTCTAAATTAAAATTGCAATAAATTGATTTCTTATGTCTTGGATATAGATTGATGATGCCTGAATTCCTCGGAGAGTAGGTTTGTATATATATACATTTTAGCAGATATGTTATGGCACAATGTTACAAAAAACTAGTCGTCATGTAATTTGCATATTTTAAATTATAGACTGCTACCAAAACGCAGTGATAGTTAGTCAAACCGGGGATTTTCGCCAACAAACCTGATTTCATGTTTACGTTACTAAATCAAAGATCAATCGATAGAATTTTCATCCATTTTATTTATATAAGATCATCCTCTTATCGTACTGCTTAAGTTAAATGCTCTGTCGTATGTATGAGACATTGCATAAATATATTTTACATGTTTTACCATTTGTAAAACATACAGATTTCGAAAACTCGGGAAAATGTTTTTATTAGGTTAAAGAAGTCAGTTTCATTTCTATCGACAATTATGTTAAATCAGTGTGCACGTCACTAAGCTAAGAGCTGGTTTCTGTCAAATCGCAGTTGGGCCAACATTGCAGTGCTGTACTTGCGGCTATGTTCGCATTGACCATGCGCCACAAACAGCCGCAGTATCGACAAACGTTCACAAAACGTTTAGACGTAACAACTATAGTGACATTTCTCATCTTATTTTAGTAATTTAGACCAATAAAATCCGTTATTTATTTAGTTGTAGTTGTTTATGTGATAAGTGTAATATTATGTTGTTTTAATAATGCAAAGTGCCGTCTTCGTACACGCTTTCTGAAGCAATTACGTAATGGGAATTATGCTTGAAAAGTTAAAAGTTTTGCACTGAATTTCAACATGGCCGCTGATACAGGAATGGATACTTGCTCCAGTCCGGAAATCACAGACTCCAGAAAACGTCCTCTTGACGCTGATTCCGAAAATGGTGACGTGAAGAGATCGCACTTCAGCTCGGGTGAGTGGCGCACTATTTACCCACTATGCTATACATACTTACGCCGAGAGATTTACTTCATTGCGTACTTGGCAAGGCGGGTATAACATTGACACAGCGAACTTGGGACGGAATCGACGGCGCTCAGCTTGATTCCAACAAGATTCTTATCAGCACATAGCCGTTATCAATTCGACCTATTTACAGTGATAGTGAGGTCATAACGAGTCTAATATAATTTGAATATTTGGTGCTATCACTGAAGAGCTCTAATGCCCCTTTAATAAAGCTGTAATTCAGACTTTAATTACGTACTTTGATAAGTTGAAAAATATAAGAGAATTATTATCAAAGCAATTCGCCGAGCTGATAAGAGGCGCGGCCGCCGTATGGGAATATCCTCCCTATTGACTGTTATATTATATGCAATGTTAAAAGAGAGTGGTTGTTTTTTAGTGCAAGACTTGGTGACTGCGTTGCCTCTGGCCAACGGCCATGGCTCTATAACGTCTCATTTCGGTGAGTCAGTACGTCAACGCATCTGATAATCATCAGCTTTGTGGTTGTTGCGGTGCGCATGCCTCACGCGCGCTCTCCTGCGCCTCACTCCTGCTGATGCTCACCATCACTCCACAAACTATCATTTTCAGTCATTGGCAAAAACATTGTCCGCTCTTGGCCACCTGCCTTCTCATAAAGTTTGTAATGGGTAACAGGCCACAATTAACAGTTGGCTCAACGATCAGACATCTAATGATATGAAAAATATCAAGTGACCTTTACGGCGAGCCAGGGCAAGGCCAGTAAGATTACCAGCTGATTTATAAATTGGTTGTGACATTATCAAATGTTAGACACGAACTTGCAAAATAAAATAATGCAAAGTCTTCACTATTATGATAATTTACTAAAATATGTATTTTATATATTCAGAACCCGCACACATTATCATAATCACTTGGTCAATTTACCAAGGTTAAAATTAATTCCAAAGAATCTGCAAACTAGGTATTTTCACATTTGCTCAATAATACTAAAGAAATGACTAAGTAATTTAATATTAATGATGGCTATTTTGAAGAAAATCATTAGTAAGTACCTTGTAGTTAGTTAAACACATTGTTTTGTACCTATATGGCTAAATAGCTAGTTCATGTCCTTATTTATTTAAGAGTAAATTAATAAGGCATCAGCAGAGTGAGGTTTGAGCTACGGTGGATCGTCCATTGAAGCACCAGTATACTTGGTTGTTGTGAGCCATGCCATACGTATTCTCATCGACACTCCATGGCTTAGTCGTTGCATCGTTGGTGTGAACATCACTTTATGTACAATACCTTCTACCATTATAACTCGGTGTATCTTAGCCACTTCTTGAAAAACCGACGCTTCTATATCGCTTAAATTTTAATTTACAAATCATATTACAACTAACCAAAGAGTAACATTATTTTTAATTTTGCATAATCAATATCACCTTTATGAACACAAGTAATTCGATAGATTGGCACTGTTCCATCATCATTTATGTAAAAAATTAATACTTAGTGTGAATTCGGAAATAATAAGGGATACCTACTTCTAAGCAAGTTCTTTAATAACTATGTGAAGGCTCATGTTGATGACAGGCAAGGTCATTACCGGTTCCGTGCATTAGCGGCGCGTGGAAACACTTTAGACTTATTTGTTACTGGAGTAGAGTTGAGTTTGTTCAATTGTTTGGTCCAAGGTTGCAGAAGGCGATTTGTCATGTAGCTGTTAGCTGCAAGTGTTTACATTGCATAATTGGTCGTGTTGGTCGTCCAGATGGATCTAAATAGGGCGCGCGTAGGATTCGGTAAGAGCGATTTATAAACTGATGTTGGTGGATTGCAGAATGAAACGACTACGGGAAAAAAGTACAAGATTTTTTCCTAATAAGTCCCCCATTAGAACGTCTTTGAACGAGTTCGGTCGCGCACTAATTTTGAGTAATATCTAAGGTAAATTGTTCACATAATCCTTGATGTTTCGGGCGTGTAAGTAAGGTGTGATCTGACTATATCCGCAGGTGCCTACATAATGAAATCAGTGCACTGAAGCACCGATATGAAGAACCTAATAAAAAGCGCTAAATAAATCACTCTGGAAACTGCTCAGAATATCATGTTCCTTAGAAATCCAAAGACGGAAATGTGGCAACAAAAATATGAGACTTTTCTTCTTCCACCAGAACTATTTGAGTATCTTCAACCAGAATATTGTATGGAATTTTAATGTCCGACTCTCATTGTGTACCTCAATTTTGATTAGAATCAAAGCATGTTCTCCTTATATAAAAAACTTCTATTTTCCGGATATCGAATTTATTACCAAATAATTTTGAAACTGTTTGTGTAAAGTTGCACAAATTGATTCAATATTTCGTCGGTCTTCAATTCGGTTTTCGGAATTCAGTTGGCATCTTAGCACTGATTTAATAGAACTATCACAACTCAAGCAACCAATATTTTAAAAGTAATTATGCGTAACTGTATTCCAGCAGTCTTAAAATCCTATTACAAAGAGGTCTATCTATTATTTTGTAATAAGTTTGAAATACTTAAAAACTAGCTTTGTGTGATGGCCTTCGCGAAACCAGTAGTTACCAACTAAACAATCATCGAGGCACACTCCAAATGTAAAACTCAAACACGGAGCGCCTACAAAGTTCGTACCATTAAAGTTAATAGCTTGGCAACCCCGGTAGAGCAGCGGTGCCCTGATTTGGTCGGCAGACCCCACTAAAGTAGTGGGAGTTTTGAAACAAGAACTTAGGGGGCGTAATTGTAGCTACACAACTGTTGTTTCTCCCATTTTTTAAGTCTCATTTCTGTCCTGAGACTAAAATGAAACTAAAAAAATTGGTAATTTTTCCCAATTTTTTACGATAACGCTTTTATGGTCGTTATTTAATAAATGAAAGCCGTTTGCCTCAATTCGTCCGCGTGGGGTAAGGTATCTCGATTCCTCAGCAACTAACTGCTACATCGGGATACAAATCAGCCCAAGTGTTAGTCCTTTGGTTATGTTATCTCCATTCTAAATTTAATTCCAATTCCTGTAGCCGGTTGAGCGTGAATTCACAAATACATACTCACCACGTACCACGTATTCACTCACAAACTTTCACATTTATAATATTGGTGTTATATGAAACAGTTAAGTAATAATTCACTTTAGAGTAATACAACTCTATGTGAATGAGTTCGTCCAGGGAAATACTGCCACCCAACCTTCTTCTACAGGGAAGGAGTAAGGTTCGCAATACTGTGTTCTGGTTTGGAGGGCAACTAAATGTGTCAGGGTTCCGGGCGCAGTGCAGTTCTCACTTGTGACGAAATGCATCTGTTCTAGGCAGAGGTGAGCCTCGTGCCTGTTCCGACCCTTAATAACATAATATACCATATCCACGTTCGAATTGCGCTATCTACCTATATATAGCATAATACTTGAAGTATCTTTATTCCAAACACTTATTCTGTGGCTCAATCTCTACTATTAGTTGTTGACTCTCTTATCATTATTCGCACTAAACAATGCGAGAGCAAAAACTTCGTCGAAGAAAGCACAGTAAAAGTAATTAAACGTTTTACTTACGGTGCTTTGTCAATTGTATTGCAGTGGAAACCCCTTCTTAAAAATTCTTCATAGCCGAACAATTACTTGTATGGCTATGAAGTTTCTCTCAGATTAACTTTCAGCCAAAAATTTTACGTACAAGAGTTTTTAATAACAAACAAATTACAATAGCTATTATCCAAACTCTACATTCTTGGACGGCCTTTGTAATCAAAGCCAAGAAGGGCTCGCTATAAACCGTAACTTTATTTAACATAACAAACTTCAGGAGTGAAACGTTCGCAAGGTTTCAGCCCTATTTGCTCGGCCCCTTTACAAAATTACGCCTTCGCATGCTAAAGCCCAAAAGCCCCTCTGTCCACTTCAAATGCTGTTCAGTTTTGTTTTACCCCACACTCGTTAACTTGTAGAGAATTGACCGGAAACTTGTCTTCTTAATAATTAGATCAAACTTGATTACTGCGCAAACGTTTATATGTGTAGTAACTTTTGTTTTCGTAATCTTATATTGAGTTGAGGAAGCTAGAGAAATCATGAGCTACGCCTAGGTGCAGAGGTATTAGTTATCGTATAGACGCAAAAAACTTAGTCATATCTGTTATAGGCTATATATATAGACTGTAAAATTTTCCTTTAATTTTGAAGAATAAATCCGCATCCGCTATACGATGGGGAATTGTGTATATTAGAAGTGAAAACTTCTTTAGGCGCGTTGTATACTTTTTGGGTGAACAAAAAGCATGGAATCGTCATGAAGGTCTTGAACCACGTCATCGTCACCGAACGCTTCAAGTTTTTACTTCTATTGGTAGTCCCCAAAGATTGACCAATTTATGTGCTATAAGGATGGGAGATATTGGAAGCCTCAGCCTTGGTATTGTTAAGTTTGGTTGACATATTATATTTCAATCTCAGACATAAAGCATACCTCGCATTAACTCTGAAACCAGCTGTCTTACGTAGTTCGTAAAATATTCATCACTTAATATACAATCATATTACATTGTATTGTATGATTACTTTACGGTTCGAGTCATTTTTCTTAAATCTAGACATTTCCTGTGTCGCATAACTTACCAGACTCCTGTTACTTACCCCCTTGAAAATCTGGTTTCTCCAACAGCGATTAACCCGTTGACTCCGTTGGCCATATTTGGCCAATAATACAATACGAGGGTGAATCAAAAAGTTCTTAGAAGTGCATATATATGAAACCTTTTTGGATCAAGTTCGATATTCAAATTAAAGAGTGTCTATCACACTATATTTATGCAGACTGTCACTTGTTTTTGTCAGTTCGTTCGCATGTAATAAATTTTTTTGTGCAACGAGTTGCTAAAAAGTCAAAATTATGGATAAAAGTGAGTTACGTGCGGTGATCTCAGTTTGAAAAAAATGTCTACGAAGGAAATTTTTTTGGACATTCAGCAGACATTAGGGGGTGATGCTGTACCCTATTCTACGGTTGCGTACTGGGTGGCTGAATTTAAAAGAGGTAGATCAAGCTGTAAAGATGACCCGCGTTCTGGGCGGCCTTCAACCTCCGTTACAGAAGAAAATGTCAAAAAGGTTGAGAATCTGGTTTTGGAAGACAGAAGAATGACTATAAAACATATAGCTGAGATCCTAAAGATATCTTTTGGTAGCGTTCAATCCATTTTAATTGATTCACTGGGGTTCAAAAAAGTGTCTGCAAGATGGGTGCCACGAATGTTAACCGACGAAAACAAAAAGCTACGTTTGGAAATTTCCAAGCGTAATCTCGAAATGTTCCAGCGTGATTCGGATAATTTTTGCCGTCGTCTTGTCACCATGGATGAAACGTGGGTCCACCATTTTGATCCTGAAACTAAAAGACAAAGCATGTCTTGGAAACGACCATCCTCTCCATCCATTAAGAAATTTCGAGTTGCTCCTACCGCTGGCAAAGTTATGGCCTCTGTGTTCTGGGATAGTGAAGGAATCCTTTTTATTGATTACATGCCAAAAGGCCAGACGATTACTGGACCCTATTATGCAAATTTAATCCCGAAAGTGCGTGAAGCGATTAAAGAAAAACGTCGTGGAAAACTGTCGTTGGGCGTGTTGTTCCTTCAAGATAACGCTCCTGCTCATCGATCGGAAGTTGCACTCAACGCAATCCGCTGTGCTGGCTTCAATCTCCTTGACCACCCACCATATTCTCCGGACTTAGCCCCAAGTGATTTTCACTTATTTCCAAAATTAAAAGAGGAAATTCGTGGAACAAAATTTCACGATAATGACGCGGTTATAGCTGCCGTAGAGGACTTTTTCGAGAGTCAAGAAAATATTTTTTTTCACAAGGAATAAGGAAGTTAGAAACGCGTTATTCTAAATGCATTGCATTGGAGGGAGATTATGTAGAAAAATAAAATATTATTATTTAAATCTTTGCATTTTTTAATATTGATTCCAAGAATTTTTTGATTCACCCTCGTAGATTTCGCAGAAATCAACTTACTTTTCCAGGGACTGCAACGTGTGAGGTTATATCTTGAGTGGCATTTGTTGAGAGTTACATGTTACATATTTTACATGTTAAATATGACAAAACATTTGTCATAAAATGATTCGTTTTGAGTATTTGAAATACTTGGTTTTATATGACGACATTGTTGCAACATTGCAAGCACCAACCGTGATAAATTGGCGTTAGCAAACAGAAGATTTCGTGGTTATAAATACCATTTCAAATCGATTCATTCTCACCGACAATATTTTCAAAACGTATGGCCGATCAGTTTCAAAATGGTCGCCCTCACAGTAGTCGTCATTAAATGTTAGCATTGGTAGATTTAATATGTGAAACTAGGTCTTTAAATTCATAAACGATAGAGGTACGTAACGTTCTGTAATGTACTGATAGGAGCCCTACTCGTTAGATAAGGTAATCTTATCAGTGTATATTTGTTTAGTTTCATACTTAGCGGCGACGTGACCTTTTATTCAGATTATGAGTGCGGTAATTAGGTAACACTTGTTCACAATATGGAAGTGATTAAAATTATCCCAGAAACACCTTAGAACCGCTGAAATATCTATCGGTCTCGCTCGATATTGCGGCCATTATAATAATAAAAATACTATAGTTATTTTTACACCCAACGCAATTGAACATTCAATTCCTATCCCCATTTGGGGAAACATTCGATTCGGTTCTACAAACCGGCTGTAAGTAACACACAATTAGTTTCCGCTTAAATTAGCAATTTTTTATATTTTGAACTGTAACGGTAACAAAGCTAAAGTGCGACCAATTTTGCTTGGCTGCTGGTACCTAGCCACTAATGAACTATTGTGCGCTTATGAAGATTTACCAAATGGATCTTAAAAAAAAAAGGAATTAGAGTGCATGGAGTTCAGAACGACCAAGTTAAACGATCGTAACGTAACAAAGTTGACAAGCCACGAAACTATAGCCGAGTTTGCAACTTGTACATTATGTATTGAAATCCGTTGCCTAAGGCAGTCATGAAACATCTGATGTAGACGCATCCGAAGTAAATCATAAAGCAAAAGCACGATCAGCACGTTCTACAAAGGTTCCGAGTGTAACTAGCTTATGCATACGTTTTATAAAAAATGCGTAGTACGGCCGCCGAATTTCCCAACGCAAAGCAGCGATGCCGTCAAATATGAACATTGAGCACGTTTGGGACCGGATCCTTATTCATTGTTACCTCGCAGATTCCTCGGAGCGTGCGAAAATGTATGTGGATTTCCTATGAGTAAATATTGAGGCAAATATCCCTCGGATATATCCCAAATTCCCGAATACATAGTTGCTTCGGAGCTCACCCTCGATGTTCCACATAAATGTACATTCGTCGAGTTTCTCGACAGGAAACGAATTCTTTTCCAAGTTGTTGGATGAAGTTTTGGCACTGGACCGGTACAGCGATGGCTTTTCTTTTTCTGAAACGTTGGAAAGTGAATTGTGTCAATGGTTTCCAACTTTGGACGTAGAGGGATCGAAAAAACAATTTGGAAGTGCAGAAAACGAAGGAACTAAATTTGAATCACAATAAGTAGACACTCGCCATTTGTGTAAGCATCTTGGCAAACATTTGTTCTCAACAAGCTAACGCCGGGCAAAGGAATACTGCTATTCAAAGTATAAGCGAATTACCAATCTAGTTGAGTGAGCTCTGTTAAGCAAATTGCTGAATCCTTTTCAACTACACATTGCACTCACTAGTTTGATTTGTATTTGGGTTTGAAGTTTTCGGAACGACTAATAATAGTAAGAAGAAGAAAGAATATCCTCTTAAGAGCCATACACAAGTCAAGAGTAAATGGATATCTTTAGGCAAGCGTGCTACATAATGGACCGATTATCACTTAACATTAGGTACAGATAGTGGTCACACATATGCCATACATGCTAGCGTTTCTCTAAACGGTATTGGAATTTACATTACAAAAGTTTTCTGATCAAAGTGACTAAAGCATAAATCGGCTGGTGTTTAGTAACTGATAGTAGAGGGTAGATAACGCATAAATGTATCGTTTATCAAGTTGTGTGTGAACAAAAGACAACCCAAAGCCTTTTATCTCCGAGGGAGAGGACCATATTCGAAGATATTTCAATCGACCGAATTGATTTCCTCCGCCGCGGAAATTACGTCAACGTAGTTCCAGGGACTGTGGGTATGTTTGGAAATAGTTATCAGCTAATATTATACCCTTTTTGTATAAGTACATTGTCCGGTGTTTGTCCCATCCTGTTGTTGGCAGTTTTGGGCTGTGTTATGGTATTCCACTTAAAGATTTGCATCGGTAAATATTGTTCATGTTATACGATTAAAATAACAATGTTCTTTTGACAAAGTGGAAACGAAAAAGGATCTCAACGGAAATAAGGAAAAGGCGTAGAGTATCGTAAACGAAATGGCCGACAATACAGATTTGTTGTTGATAAATCTCTAATAAAGATTGAAATCCACGCTTTGTCAAACTGTAATTCGGGACTTATCAGGTTCTGTGATCGCATGCAAATCCTTGAAATTACTGTTATTAGCAGCGCCGATGTCATTGCTTACAATTGTGCAGGACTTTTGAACTTGAAGCGAATCAGGGTTAGGGTTGCCCAAGCTGACAATGGACCATATCGTCGACGACGTATCGTCAAAGCCTGTCAACCTATTCCAGAATAGATAGGTAGGCAAGGTAATAAAGTTTTAAGGTGCAAAAACTTAATAGTTACGTTGTTTCTTAGCTTCCAAGCACTACTGCCGCGTTCAAATCAAAATCAAAAGTATAATTATTTATTATATTTAGGCACGAGGAGTGACCTTATGAACGTTTATAATTAAGTACGTACCTTTCAAGATAGTACAATTTTTAGACGTTCTTTACACAGTTAATGTAACATTGTGGCAAAAGTTGTTAAAGAAACTATGAACTCGCTTGAAATTTAAACCCGTTTAATTGCACAGGTGATAAACGGAAATTAGCAGAAATGAAGTATACCAGGCGACTTTTGTCTTCGAAATAATCACGTCATAGTACGCTTTAAGGTAGGTAATATACGTGAATTCTGTTCGTATGTTACGTCCGGTCGGATATGAATAGAGCCAGTAACACTTCCCAATACGGCAGGCAACCCTAACAAGCGTCTGTTCTTCTGTAACTCGAGTTCTCCGTCTTCCATTTCGGTTCTCTTGTACAAAGCGCGTACTCGTTATAACTTTGTGTTATTTAATATTGTTTCCAAAACTGGGAGGAGTTTCTTCTTACAAGTCGTGAATTAACTTCCTTTCTTTCACTAACTGGCCCTTAGCGCCTAGTACCGGGTCAAACACAAACTTCCCTTATGTGTACTTATACATTCTTTATCTCTAGGCAGACCTTGAGATTCTTATCAGGTTGACCTGCCTCAATGTTACGTGAATAGACATTATTTCCGTTACTCGACCAAACGTTCAACTCGTAACATACGGGGGCTTCCATTATCATTCCACACACACCACACTAAGTCTGTTCCAACTGCAATCGAACCGTAGCTGAATTATACGTAATTTTATACTATTATATCCTGACGTTTGGAACACTTTTCAGTGAACATTGTCACGGGACTCACGGGTAGTGTTTACATGATTTATACATTGATTTATATTAAACATATTTAAACTGTTTAATCCTTCCTATATACCGCGATAATTAAAACAAAGATTTATGAATTAAACTGACGTATATGTACGTCTCTGGGACGCAAAGGGTTAATCGCGAAAGCTTAAGAAAAGTATATTAGCAGTCTTTTTAATTTACTAGCATTAAAATCGTTCATTAATTTCTTAGTGGTTGTGCCACGCTGCAACCCCACAGCCCAATGTGCCGGCACGACCGGAGAAGTACCACACTCCCACATAACACCGACGAGAAGTAACATAGCTTACTATTGCGTTTCGTCTGTTTGTGGGAGTTTCTGGAAGTCGTATTCCTCCCTCTCCCTCCACCGTCACCCCTTCTATCTCTTCCTTCCTATCACCCTTCCTCAAAGGTCGGCAACACATCTTCGAGATCCCTGGTATTGCGGATGTCCGTGGGCGACGGTATCACTTACCATCAGGTGAGCCGCTTGCTCGTTTGGCAACCTATTCCAAAAAAAAAATTAGCACACACGCGAGCTTATTTCCTAGCACGCTTCGCACGTTGCACAGACTGCTAAAATATTAAAGCATTATAAAAAAAGTACCTAAAAATATTTTTACTATTCACGGAATAATTGGGATTGTGATTCACCGTCAATGATGATATCATCAAGATAGGCGTAACACTTAAACATTTTTTGGAGTAACTCATAAACTGCTTGACCGAATTTGATGAAATTTAAATGGGACCACCTAGAAAGTATACACTACCGAACAAAAAATAATTTTGAGAATCGGTCCACAAATGGAGGAGAAATCGTCTAACATAAACATAAAAAAATACATACACACGAACATATGACCTCCTTTTATTTTGAAGTCGGTTAAAAATGTCACATAACTTTGCTAAGGCTCCCTTAATCCTTTGAGTACCATTGACGTACATTTACGTGCGTTTCGTTCTTAAATCTTTTGTTTTAATTATCACGGTATATGAAGAGTTAAATGCTAGCGAAAACGGGCGTGACTTTCGATTGCCTTACTTTCGATAATTCTAGTTAACCCTGATTAGGTAATAGATGCGCTTTACGAATGGAATTGTTACAATAAGTAGTAATACGCGTTCGCAATACGTTGAATTACAATTAGTTGCGTCCATTTTGATTCGTGCTCGAATTACGTTCGTCCTTCGAGTCGCGTTGACTTTTGTTAACCTCTACATGTTGTAGATTCTAGACGGTTTTATTAGCTCAAATATATCAGGAAATGTGATAAGAAACAAGTGCTAAAGATAATTGTACTATAAATACGAAGAACACTTCTACAAAATGAAATTAAAAAGGCACAAAAGCAACAATATTTTTACACTGACGAATCCAGTGCCAAGAGACCGTAAAGCTAAAACTATGGCTGACTTAGTTGGACGACTTTTTACTCGATAACATAAATATTACTATTTATTTACGACATTATATTATATAGAAGACAAAGATGCTTGGAATACTCTACTTCTGGCAAGTTGTCATCTGCCACCCATAAATTGTAATAATAGGAGTACCTAAGTAGAAACATTGGAAAAATCTATATGAAAAGAATGGCCCGAGTTTCTTGTCGCTTCTTCTCGGTAGGCTCTATATATTTTAGAACGCGGCGGTAGAGTCTAAAGTACATTATAATGCATAATGAAAGTTAATAAGTGCGTTTTTGACGCCTACATTGAATAAATGATTTCGACTTTGACTTACCTAACGTAGGTATAGGCGCGTCTAGTTTTGATAATACTCTATACTAAGTATATATGTTTTCTATTGTTTAGGTATATACATCTATTAATATAGTAATGTTGTAATGCAGCTAAGGCGTATTAAACATATTCGCTATGCGTAGAAAGAAATGATCTAGTGACCCTACTTACGCCTTGTTTGTTATTTAAGGGACAGAGAACAATATTTTCTATATTGTTCTCTGTCCTTTCAGAGATAAAGTGACTTTCTAATTTCATAGTGAACGCTTAAAGTGTTCAAAATTAAAAATAGTATAATTAAGTAGTTTGAAATCTTAAGTTTTGACATCTTGTAAAATACTTGTATTAGATACGCAAGAACAAGTCTAAGAATATGTTTTATGTCTAAAGACCTGAATAAATACATATAACTATATATGTAAAAAATAATAAAATATATTTAAATACACCTTAAACATAACCCGCCTTCGGAGGGTCGGATAAAAGGACAAGAACTTTTGTAGAATTAAATGAAGGACACGAAACTTGTGTAACGTTTGCATTTTTAGATGTTTATTTTTAAAGTTTATGATAATTATATAATAATAAAATAACAGTGTTACATACTCCAAGCTATAGTAGCAATGTAATATCTAACGTTATAAATAGCAGAATGATGGAGAGACCGATTCGGGCAATTTATTAGTTTCCGGAAAACACTGAACCTTCCATATAACGGTCTTGCGAGTGGGAAACACCCTCTCTTTATGAAATGCGATTTCATATCTGCAGGAAACTGTAGAGAATCGATAAAGAATTGCGAAAGAGCGAATGGAAAATGGAGCGTAAAGTTATTGGAGTTGTAACAAAGAAAAATAGCTGGATGCTTTGACTAGGGACCTAAAAACAACTTTGCCTAAATGGAGAGCTCGGATGTTGAATTTAGGGCAGAAATACAAATGGCTTTCGAGTATCTCCGGTACCGTTATTACTTAAAGAATACCTAATCATTTCAGCTAACCATCTTGTTCTTTAATACCTTGAATCCTACACAACATCATTTTCTCAAGCAAAACAGAGCAGGACATTATTTTTGATGAAGGGGAGGGACTACTCGGTTGAGACTCAAATCGTGCCTTGTTGTGTCGGACGTATGCATACCATGCAGAACTTCAGCCTTGAAGCTGCTCTGGCTACCACGGCAACTGTCATGGGGAGACTTGGCGCTAACTATCAGGCCAGTTGGCTAAAAGAAAACCGTTATAATCTAGTTTTGTGTTGAAATATTGGGAAGTTTTGCAGTTAAGTCCTATATTAATACATTTATTTGCACGATAAAGAATTATTGTTATTATTTGTTTGTTTGTTAATTTCAGTATAATATATCTCAATTTATAAGTATACAAAACTAACGACACATTAATTGATTAACAAGTACAATTTGAAAAGTTTAATACCGACTTCCATTCTATTCAGTTATTGGAGTGTAACTCAAAGGCTATGGACCAAATTTGATGAAATTTATATGGGACACGGGAAGCACCAGCTTTTAAACAAAAAAATAATTTTGAGAATCGGTTCACCCTATCGAAAGTTATGGGGTTAACAAAACATTAAAAAAATACAGTCGAATTGAGTAGCTCCTCCTTTTTGGGAAGTCGGTATATAATTAGATATTCTACATAATATGTAAGTCCATATAGAGTATTGTGATACGTAACTATAGGTACCTACTTTATACAAACCTTCCTTTCTACACCCTTAGTTTTTTATTATATATTTTAATTATACAGGAGACCTTACATATTCACTGAGAGTGAAACTGACAATTTATATATCTGCAGGCTTATAGACTTCTATTAGTAAGGATTACTTTAAAATACATTTTGACATCTCTATGAGCTCCTGCATTTACTCAGTCGCACCACGTGAGTGCTAGGTATAATAAATATGTTTAGATTCGCCGAACGTACACGCAGTATGTACACACTTTCGATTTTACTATCCCATCTATTTGTTTGTAGTTTCAGTCGAGCGACGGACGCTTCTTGCGTAAGTTTGATACTGTCTGTTCAAAGTCAGTTGACATTAAAACGAGGGTTTTCGTAACTATTGTGGTAGAAAACATAGATTTATTTTGGTGGTCTTTCTTGGAGAATATTTGACAACTAATGTCGGCCAAGATTGATGCTCTTTGAGAAAAGGTTTTATTTGGTAATGTAACTGGTATTGTGAAAGATCGGAACACGAAATGCTAGGTCTGTTAGAGATTGTATGACATACGTAAAATCACGTATGCTGTCATAAACTTGATGAACACATATATAAACTATGTGGTAATTGTTTTTGTAAGTAAAATTCTAGCATTGTAAACGCGAAATCAAATGGGCTTATTGGAAACAGCTGATGAAATAAATGATTGAGGTGTGTGTGCGTTAACAGCATATAATATCTACACGCAATACTTAATACAATATTTTTAAAGACAAAAATGTACAATATCAATATTACGATACCTACAGCTTTAAAGGTCATTTTGTTGTATTCAATTATTTATATAGAAATTTACCGTTTTTGTTGTTTAACCTCGCTTTATAACGAAATGCCTTCATTCAAAACTTAAGAAATTCGGAAACCTACCAAGCAATGTATAGATTTAGTTTCATCTGTACGATTGACGATTATTATTATTGGGAGTCTTTCAACCAATTCAGCTGAACGGTACTAGATAAGCTTATAATATTTAAGGAGCTTTGCCAAATTGTACTCGATATATACCATGGGAAGAGACTTTTACGTGAATAGGGTATTAATCTTGATTGAAACAAAACGATAAACCACTTATAGTAAATGGACCACTGGTCTTAATCTAATACTGGGAGAACTACTAGATAAGTGTATTACTTCTAATATCCTTTAGAATTTCAGCTCAAAATCATTCACACTAGTGACGTATTAAATCGATAATATCGACGCAGCTGTGACTTAGATTACTGAATCCAGGGTCGCGGCTCGGCCTCGCAAATCAATTATCAAAGAAAAGTACTGCAGAAGATCGATTTTCGCCAGCAGGTGCAACGGCATCGCGTGCCACCAGAGCCAATCCATTCCTTTGAATATTGTAACACGCGCCAACTGCATTTAACTTATCGTCGAGTTGTCGACACGAACACCCCGGCAATGCCTTTGGCGTGGTGACTGATAAAATCGAAGCTATTTTGATATATTTTTATGCATGTATAAAGGTGCAAGATGATTAAAATTATGGAATCCAAAAAGGAAACGGACATTGAGAATTTTAGTCTGATATTCAAAGTGCCTCTTATGAAGGAAGTGATACATATAAACCGTGGCGTGGTCGGTTTTGATATCGGCATACACAAACGATCCGAACTTGTTAACCGTAATGATAACATCATCCGTGTCACTACAATAGTTTATCTATTTAAGAACAAGAACACAAGCACAAGTTTAAAAATGACCTAATTCCAAAATTACAGTCTGTTCTGTGGGAGGGAAATAAATTGGGTTTAGGTTACAATTAGGCAGTAAATTAGAACATGAAACGCAATTTATTTGACATTCTATTCAGACATTTTTCGTTCATATTATACCTACATACTGATGATAATCGGAATAACTTACAGTTTGTTAAAATAGTACACGTCGTTACGTCTTTCAAATATTCGAAGGCTAACAAAGTTTCACTGGGAAAGACTGGACGGCATGACGTTCTTGAAATTCTAACAACAAACTTGCGAATATCAGCAGATGGTCGCTTCGTCAATCATCTTCCAAGACATCGTCAAAGATCAAAGAGATGGAACGAAGACGGAAAGTTAGGGGCTTTAAAGTATGATGCGCAGTGGAGAGATGCTCTCGGATAATCTCCGGTTAAGTCGTGCGCTTTCAATAGGCGAACGCGAGCATGCATGAAAAGAGTTGATGAAGCTCAAGTGGATGCCGAGAGACGTGCTAAGTGGAACACAGTTTTCAACCTTGTGCCTTTAATCTCGGCGCTCGCTAGTAACGAAGTCTCACGCGGAATCGTTGCTTGCCCTAAAATTGCAACAAAATACCAGTCAACGATAAGCTCCCATGGGAATCTCTATATTTTGTATTTCTTTTGTGTTCTTAATCAATTACTCTGCACCATGGTGTGTTGCAGCATCTCAGAATCAAGAGTGGTATTCTTCACTTCAATCCAACGAACCAATTTGAATGTTGTTTATAGACCGTTGTTAAAACAAGTATAAAATTTTTGATCCTTAATTAATTCCTGTTTCGCTTCAGTCTCGGAGTTTTGAGTCGTAAAATCGTCTAGAATCTACATTTGAATGTTGTTACTTGAAATTATTTTCTTTTACGAGCCCGTGACAAGACACATTAAATCCGTTATCTATGCCGTACTGATTGCAAAGTGCAAGCTTGTTTATATGTATGTGACAGTTGGCAGCGTTTAATCTCCATTTTCCATCATTTAACTGTTATGCATTTCGTGTGCCCGTACCATCGGCTAACCTAGTTTTTCCGAAGCAAAGTAGCCTAGTTCGCGGCGTATGACCTCTTTTCACGGTTTTACTAGAATATACTGCGTCAGCATTGGCAGCTGTTTCCGCCTGCAGAGCCTGTCTGTTGCGTCATTTCCTTGATTCTTCCTGCCTCCGCGCTATTCATTTACCTTTCAATGCATTGAGAGGTAAATGAATACATACATAGAGAATATGTCTATTTTGTAAGCTGTCCAAAGGAATGTTATAAGGTTCTTTGTTTATTTAAGACGTTAGTTCATTAACATATTTTTATCTTAATTTGATTAAATGTGCCGTAAAATTTACCGTGACGCGTCACCATCCGGTTGAGTCTGTCAATTACCGTTCAAAACAAATTCCTTGGCGTATATTATTCAGGGACCGTACAACCCCGGTTTTGGGTTAAGCCTATCGAATGGGTTTTTCATTTACCAAAAACCATTTCTATGAGGTTACCAATTAGAAAGGTTACCCTGCCTTAAACCCAGCCATTGGGTCACCCTTTGCTTAGGGTTTTCAATTGAAGAGGTTTTTGTAACTTTTAAAAACCCTGTGGTTGGTGGTGGGTAACCCTGGGTTACCCTATCCTTTGGGTTGTTGATCGTGAATGTAGCGTTGTCTAAATTGAATAAGAGAATCGCCGAGCGATCACTATTTTCACGTTGTAGGTATTCAGAAAATATATTGCTATCTCAGCATTGCCTGCAACCGTGTGCGAGATCGAAATTCGTTACACAGAAAACCGACGCCACGCGCCGGCGAGAGTTTATTTGTCTTGCGAATAGATTGTGATTTGGGACTTTTGTATTTTAGATGACGAAATCAAATTATGGTTTTATGTTTCAAAACGAGTATGATTAGTCGTTATGTAAGTGTAGTTCTTTTTATACCTACGGAAAAACATATTTGTTTGCAATACTTACCTAATAAAATTATTCATAAGATATTTAACAAATGGCTATAATGATTTTTATATCTTTATTTTTTTTTTAGATTTTTATATTTTATATAACTAGCTGACCCGCCAGTGGCTTCACTCGCCTTGGTCTTGGTATAGTGGTGAATACTTCCTAGTCTGTAGAGCATAGAAAATACGCGCGGCGTGTACAGCTGCCTCATAGCCAGCTTTAACACCAAAACCGAGGGTGAAATTTTTTTGACAGGAGGTCCTGGATTACTCGGCAGCAAATTTTAGACGTAAGGCGTCTCAGAGTACTACCAACTGCAATAGGGCGGATATCTTATCTTGTCTTTCTAGCGCTACTAGGTCATTGTAACTAATTAAATCCAATCCGAATAGTAACCCGTCTTGTTGGGTACCACCGCAATGCCAGTTATTTTGATTCAAAGTAGTAGTGTGCTCTGTGCACGTATATTGTGTTAAAGCTTGAAAGCATTGTCACTAATGAAATCATACCAAAATAGTAACCCATCTTGTTGGGTACCACCGCAATTCCAGTTATTTTGATTCGGAGTAGTAATGTGCACTGAGCACGTATATTGTATTAAGGCTCGAAGTCATTGTAACTAATTAAATCCAATCCGAATAGTAACCCGTCTTGTTGGGTACCACCGCAATGCCAGTTATTTTGATTCGAAGTAGTAATGTGCACTGAGCACGTATATTGTATTAAGGCTCGAAGTCATTGTAATTGAATCCAGCCCGAAAAGTAACCCGTCTTGTTGGGTACCACCGCAATGCCAGTTACTTTGAATCGAAGTAGTAGTGTGCAGTGTGCATATATATTATGTTAAAGCTTGAAGGAATTGCAACTATACTAATTGAATCAGTTCCGAATAGTATCCCGTCTTGTTGGGTACCACCGCAATGCCAGTTACTTTGAATGAAAGTAGTAATGTGCACAGTGTACTTATAATTGTGTCTAGACATGCATGTATGTATTGGAACTAAATTAATTATTTCCAATTCAACAACTCGTCTTCGTGGGTGCCATCGCAGTACAAGAGATTCTGCCTTGAGTAGTAGTAGGGTGCACTGTTCACATTGTGATTACGCTCATTCAAATTATTGCTGAATGAGTAACTCATCTTGGTGCGTACCACCGCCATGCCAAATACTCTGCCTTGGGATAGTAGTGTGCACGTATGTTTGTATGTAAGTTTAAAGATACACAAAATTCCGTATCAATCGTAGAAGTGTCGCAATAGTGCGGTAACTGCTCAATGGGTAAGAGACTTGGGGCCCAGGACATGATGCAGGAGCCGAAAACAAGTAGCAGGAACTATTGTACATGTAGGTAGCAGGTAGGTCAATGAGTTAAATCTACTTTTTTCTAGTCTATGCTCTGGTAGATAACAAACACTTGATTAATAATTATCACGTGTTAAATAATGTTGATATTAAAAATAAAACGAGTCCAGCGTGATATTTTATTTTAATTTTTTGACCTACGTCTACTTGTGATATAAAAACCAAAGTTGACACAAAAAGATCAAAATATGAATGCGGCGCTGTTTTGCTCGAGTGGTGGGGCCACTGCCGCTGGGCGCGCTAGGGAGTACTCGCTACGTAAAATACCTAAACTCGCGCAGCTCTGCGCAGAATGAAGGCTCTTAAGCATTACAAAACAAAACAGTTAAGATCATATACATAATAAAGTGACAGCAACCAGTAGTAAATAGTTATAAATAATCATAAAACTAAAACTTAAAATATCTTTTTCCGTGATATGGTGAGTAAACTGTGAACATAACAAAGAATTGCAACATCACTTTCTTGTTCCAAATACCGCCGGCTTACTTGTTCGCTCAACTTAAGTATTATTAACCTTTGGACTACAACAACAATACTAAATACGATAGGTTACCCTTTCATTGAGTAACACTTACGGGTCGGGTTTTTAATTATTAACCTTTTAAAAATACCCTACAAATGGGTATCCAAAATAGGGTAACCCTTGTGTTACCGTGTTAACACAGTTCAAAGGGTAACCCATAGGCATGGCTTACTGCTGAGAGTAAAAACCCACAGTGATAGGGTTTTTACTAACCCTATAAACCAACGGCGACAACAACCCTACCAAAGGGTAACCCAATTGAAGAGGTTTTAATAGGGTTATTCAATAAAATAAGTTACCGTTTTAAAGGGTAACACTTATAGCTTAGGTTTTTTACTAACCCTGTTAAAATACCCTGGGTTAAACCCTAAAAATGGGTAACCAAATCAGTCCCTGATATTATTAGCCCATCCGATAAGTAGGTCGTGAGTTTCGTGCATAAAAACAACATGGCTGTGTGCAAAGGGGTTCGAGTTCACAGTTCCATATCTTTGGGCATATTGATAGTCGTATTTAGAGATAACCCTTGCTCTCTCTGGACAGCCGACGAATGATCGCTTGTCGACTGATTTATAATACCTACTGCCAAATATTATTTCTCAACTGAAATGTTGAAATTCTTCCTTAATTCACTTACCGAGTACTTTAGCAAATTGTTTGCAGAAACGAGTCTTTATAACTTCAAAAGGAATCCTTATCTCGTTTTCTTAAAAAGAATTGCTGATGTTATTTATAAGCCTAAATTTCTCCATATTTCGAGACGTTAAAATTTCAGGAAGACATGATGAGATTGACGAGTTAAAATTAACAATAATAAGATATTGGCTGACACGTGCTTGCGTAATTAATTACGTCAGTCAAGTAGCTGTTAATTGTGTAAACATACACTGTCGCAGATGTGTACCAACGTTTTATGTACGAGATGTATGTAAGCATCCATCCAATTACCCATTTCAGATTATAACATCAGGATTTGCTTTTGTTGATGCATAGAGAAGTCACAAGTGAGATGAAACGTTGTCGGTCTGTACTTGACACAAATGCATAAGTCCCTACACGCTATATAAAGTGTTCAAATCCATTTGTATCGCACCACACTAAGGTTTTACATAATGTGGTTACTTTGGCCTCGACGGCCATTATACACAAATGTTGTGTCATCGCCTTTTATTAGTCGACTGTAACCGCGAAACATACGTTTGTGTAGAATTTGTGTTTTTATGCCGATCGCGAAGGGTGTGATGGATAATCAATCTTTCTGTTCCCGGTTTGGATACGTAATCGTCGCGTAAGGAGTATTTAGGCCGGAGATGGATTAACTCTAAACTAATCACCCTAAGTGGAAAGATATGTAGGTATAACAAAGACGTCAAAATACTAACCTCATACCTGTTAAAATAAGAGATCCTTCGAGCCGGATTTCTATCTTCGTTCAACATGTCACACCTACTTGAGTTAGTTAAGAATAAATATGTATATATTTATTTATAAAAGTTAATCTAATGAAATAATGGAATAGTTTTTGCTTGAAAACTGGTTTTGACTAATTCATACAAATTGTTGAATTTATTAGATTATGATCCTTATAACTCTCAAACACCTACTTTTTATAGGTAATTAAGCTGCAATATATGATAATTTAATTCAATGTGAGTACCGGTAAGATTGCTTAGAGCGAGCAAGGTCACATAGCTACACTGCGGCGCGTTTATACCAAACCGCGTACGCTCTACCGGTAGATGTTATTGATTATGACGTTTCAATATGCAGTGCCATGCAAACTACAAATAATGATCACTAAGACATTGTGCACTGCATCCATTTGTGGTTACCAACCAGAGACCCAAGATTAATGTGATTCGATTCCGCTGGAACTAGGAACGGGAGAGACACATACCTAAAAGATTCGAAAAGTATTTATAGCATGAAAATAGTGAAATCCCAAAAAAAACCCACTCAAGTTCTACACAAACGGGTTTATGTAAGCTGGCACAAAGTGGCTGTCCAATGTTCGAGTACAAAAAGGGTCTGTCAGTGTCACCCGGCAGTAATATTTCACAGTGGGCAACGATTGTAATCGTGGCTGAGATTAGGCCTGGGGTTCTATTGTCGAAAAGATAAGAGACATTTTTCGCTCTTTTAATTTTATTTGGACCTAAAGAACAGTCTGTAAAGCCTACGACAAAAGTAGGACAAGTGAAATTAAACTCAAACTCGCTCGGAACCGAAAGTGAACGTTTCAACGAGGATGAAAACGAACGTGTAGCCATCGATTCTTGAAATATCCGTATACAATCGACGTCTTTAGATACACAATAGCGCAATTTGCGTGGACTTCCCAGGCCTAGCAATTTGCGAGGCTACAGATCATTGTAACCTGCCGCCAATAGTCGTTACATTGCACTTACGTCATCGCCGTGTTTCTGCCAAGTTCAATGGAGCAGAAACACAAAGGGCAAGTGTATCGGTGTCACCGGCTCTCGAGGCTCGAGCTGTCTCTGCGTCTCTGTGGAGACAGGTGAGGCGTTGGAAATGAGGTCACGTGGAGTCGCAAGCCCCACCATCGGCCGCCAGTGGGCCGTCTCAATTGAAACACATTGCCAGTGGGCGGGACTCTTCTATGTTGTCACGTTGATTGTGTTTCATATCGTTCCTGATTAATGGTTGTTTATCGAGGTCGAAATACTTCGCCCGTTGTAACGCTTTTCGCTTTTAATACGATGTTTGCTTACAAATATTGAACACTTGAGTTTGTTTAGAATTCCTTGCTATAAAAGACGAAACGAGGTCAGAGCGAATTTATAGATTTGAAAGGGTCGATGTAGGTAGTCTAGTCCAGTAGACTTAGGTTCAAAGTAGTATCATTATTCACTAGTACCGTTATACTCCTTGTCTTCCCCATTCGTGTTTATCAAACCACATTTCTGATTAAATGCATGATTTAACTAAGGACACATGAATAAAGCTGTATTTTCGCCATTTTAAAATGAATCGTAATCCAGTTAACTCGTGTAATGAATCACGCACTGTGCCGACACGGTACGAAACACATGCGTGTGTTGGTGCTAGTGTGTTATGGTATACGAGTAGATGTTGGCTATGGAGCGCACCGTCTCATTGCGACTTACATCAGCACCAGCTCCGCAGGAACATACATTACATAACTGCACCACACCGATTCATGTCAAAGCTCTTCCGGAGACGGGGAACAAAAGTGTTGATATAAACTTTGCTTTTGTTTTCCGGTCTCTACTCTCTTTCCGGTACTTCTTGGTGATGAACGTTGAACATACTATTTCATACATAAAACTCTATACATCACAATGTTTCTTGACGGAGTACTGTGACGGAGCTCTCTGTTCCCCGAACAAAAGACGCCTGACCCTGTGTTTAATCTCGCGCCCCGTTTTGTCTTTATGTCTCCAGCCATAATGGCAGCCGCACAAAACAGGGCTTATCCCGTATCCCTAAACCGCCCTTTAAATCTGCTATGTAATTACCGGTGAATATTGCGAGCTTACATCCTTTAGAATGGCCTTAATCGAGGAGAGATTAATCATACAGTATGTGCCCTGAGGAACGGTCGGGGTTGGCTCTAATACGTATCGATTTATTACGCACTGTTACATATTGCCTATTATCAGGGCGTGTACGTTCCAATAGTTATATTCTTTACTCAGATTTCCTTCAATTCTGTTCATTTCAATGCATCTTTTGTTTTCAATAAACGTATTTTCTTTTATTCATTGAATATGAAATTGATATGAATTGCGATAATTAAAAGCTGATCCATGAATTAAAGGAGTTTTGTATTTTTATTAATCAGGTATACATACATCTTTTGGGAATTCAGATAAATGCCTCTATAAAGGACTTATTAAATTTGATCCAGACATTCTCCAGTCTTCACCCTGTCTCAAAGATTGATTCGCCATTGGAGTTATCTCATTCCACAATTTAAGAAGTTCCTTTGCTTTATTTTAAAATCAAACGCCATTATAAGCTAATAGGAGCTACCTAATGACAAAGTTTAACAGATTCTTCAAGACCCTTATTTTCGATATTCAAGGGTCTTCAATAAAACCCAAGCCCAGTTCCAACCACAGTACTCCGACCCTTCAAGCGCACCATCTCATTAGCACATTATTCCGCAGCCGTGGAGCCGACGTACCACTTCAAGGTGCTGGTGCCTTCCATGGTGGCTGGAGCCATCATCGGCAAGGGTGGTGAGACCATCGCCCAGCTACAAAAGGACACCGGCGCTAGAGTCAAGATGTCCAAGTCTCATGACTTTTACCCAGGTAAGTCTTATTTAATCATATTTAGATAACAAATTTGATTAAAATGATATCGAATTGTCGCCATCCTTGAATTTAGCAAATTAACATTTTACAAACAACATTTTGAGAATTCAACATCGAGATAATTTCAGTAATTTTTTTGTAAAAGTTACACAAGATAATCTTTTAAAAACTGCTTCATACAAAATGAATGAAAAAATCAATTATAGAATTTCCTAAAAAAAAACTAATTTCTTGATACATTCAAATTAGGTTGTAATTGTTATAAAAAGGGCAACAACGTTGATAGTGGCAATCATGTAGTGGCTAAAATGTTAGACATATAGGATATTTAATAGATACCTTAGGAAAATGTATCGATATCTTGTGTTCAGGGTTACCATCACTAGTTCCACTCTAATACATAATATTCTGTGTGTCACCAGTTTTTTTTACTTTTCTAAGGAGTGTGCCTATTATAATAACTTTTAGTCAGAGATCGAACCATTAGTATATTTGAGTAAGTACGAGTACTCGTATCTAAACTCTAGGCTTGTACAAAATGTATTAACAAATTTTCATTTGGATTCAATCTACGACGAGCCATTGTTCAACTTATTAAGAAGCCATCCTCAGGAATTTAAGTGTTCTTTTTCCAGACTATATTGTCATTTAGAATGGAATTACAGTTAACATCTTTACTAGAGGTTAGACAAACCGGCGAATTGGCGAAATCATATCAAAATACGTACAGTACTTTTTGTGACTATAGCGCGTTACATTAATCACTTAATATTTAAAAGAAAAATTCTAAACACTAGGTTTAACAATGGGCGGTCTTATCGCTCAAAGCGATCTCTTCCAGACAACCCATACGCGTAAAGACGGGCTAAAGCGAAGCTGCTCCTTTCTTTATTACCCGACTGCCCGTAAGGGGATGATATTAGTTTTAAAGTGACATTGATATAGCTAACGAACCAAGCACCTGAAAGCAGCTGAACTATTTACTTACTAATAAATAACATCAGGTGCGTAGTATCAAGGTCGGGTAGTTAAGGTAACCAAAGGCGACCTTGTCGGCGTCTCGTATTGTTTGGCATTAGGTAGGTTTCGGTCTTTATACAATATTCGGACGGAAAATATTCTATTAAATGCTGTAATGTGAGAATTCGTCACTTTTCTATGATAATAACATGAAGCTATTTTTTCCTTCCATTCTATCACAAGGATTCCTGTATTGTTGTTTTTGGAGCGCTCGTGTATTGTTCGGAATTTGGAATTTAAAAAAAAATTATTTGTCCAAGATGATACATCGGATACAATATCAGTAGAATATGCGGT
Organism: Selenia dentaria; assembly: GCA_917880725.1. Lineage (NCBI taxonomy): Eukaryota > Metazoa > Arthropoda > Insecta > Lepidoptera > Geometridae > Selenia > Selenia dentaria. Next base: position 30,183,830 of record OU862895.1, on the reverse strand, counting down.
ACCACAAGATAGTATACTGGGACAAATACTATGGTACGACTTTCCATTAACGTCCGTCTAGTTGAGATAGGAAAGGGAAGGGGTAGGGGGTACTCCCCCCCCCCCCTTCTAAGGAAAACTGCAGAGCCCCCATTTTACGAGATTGTTAAATTATTAATCCTGAGGAAGTTATATACCCTTGTCGAGGTGTAGGTTAGCCTATAACGTCTTTCGAGGGATTAAATATCATAATATTAAATATTGTAAAAATAAATGATTTTCAATAATATTTTTCTCAAAAACTACGCGTCTCCGCAGGTTGAAACTTGGCGTGTGTGCTTATAATAATGTAACCTTTCTGTAAAAAAATATCAACCCCCAACTCGACGGACGTTAATGGAAAGTTAAGGGAATACTATTCCATTAATTTCGCTACTTAATTATACGTGCCGAAAAGAAAATATATTAAAAACTGGCTGCTTCCCGCGGCTTCTTTCGTTATGCCCGGAGGAATTAATTGCCATTTAATTGGGACAATTCAACTATATTATTATTATATTTCATATTACTCTACCTTATGCACATTGATCAGTTATCTACTGATCAAAATGTAAGAAACAATCCGGATCCGGATGGTGTTGTTTCATAATATTTTAATTTGTTCTGTATCAAATGGAGCGGTCTGTCGCGAATAGATACATTGTCTGAGCATTGACAGTATTTGTGTCTATTGGTAAAATGGCGGCAACTTATTTAACACATGACTATGATGATTAAGCATTTATTAGCATTGGTAGAGAATGGAAGAATTAATTTTATTTATAAATCATAGGTATTATCCTCAGAATTATGGCGATTTATCCTCAGAAAAATCTGTCGATATCGTTAGTGTTGTGTGTCGGGACAATGACTTTTTATAACAACTGTTGGGGGTATATTAAAAAATATCTCCATACTTCGACACAATGACACCCGCCTCTTCAGTCCGCTCGTGACCTGATCGTGGTCTTGCAACTGCAACTTGATCGAAACGTCTCCGTTCTAGCCCCGTTAATATAATATAAATATGTGTTCACGTCGCGAAAGTTTAAGAATTACTAAATCATAGGTATACGATAACTCTTTATAGGTACACCTAATAGTAACAAATAATGAGATTATATATATATAGATGTCGATTCTGTATGCATTCTCTAAAGTAAACATATCTAGATTATGATATATATGATAAACATATACAGATCTTATTCAAATTCAAAATTTCAAGTTGTAATAACACACTTCCGAATGACAGCACTAAAATTAGATATTTCTCTTTAATTATAGGTATATTTTAGACAGATTAGTCGTCACGTAACTTGGTGCTCGCTAAACAAACGTAAAAATATCCGAAATTAAATTAATAATTCTATATTTAGTAATGTAATTGTAAGGACTACATGATTTTGGATTTTAGTGCTAACAGAATAAGGACTACCATAATTCATTTTAGTTCAGCAGTTTAGTTTTTGAACAAGTGAATCGCCTTATAATATAACTATATAATGAGAACTGTTGGCTCAGCAATGAAACATAATTACTATAGATTGTACACATTAACCAACACAGAGACAATTATAGCAGTTGGTTGATACGTAGGTTGTAATAACACGGAAACTAATTAGATATTATAAATTGTTAGAAACCATACAATTCCACTGCTTCCTTGTATTGCGAGATACAAAGTGGTCTTCATAACATGGAACAATGTCACCTGGGCCAAAGTATCTAAATATCTATAAGTAGAACGTGTTCCCTAATAGCGTTGATTCACGCAGGTTTGGCGCGAGACGCGTGTAGGGATGTCAACATCGCCACACAACAAGTGCACATCGCATCTACGTTTTGTTGGTAGCATACCTACGCAACAGAGAACAATGATATTTAAAAACTGCCAACCCTGACCGCTCTGCCGGCAATCGCGTAATGATTGCCGGTAAGCGTCCTCCGCCCCCACCGCACCGCCTCGCACCACTTGTATCGCCTATTTATCGCGATGTCGTTCTACTTACTCGGGGCGCGCGGTCTAAGTACTTTGCCTGGACAAAGGCGATACTTGCAGTGGTGATATACCTATATAGGGAATGTGACAAAACGGTATTCGAGAGACGTGGGTGTACGTTGCGTCAGTAATCGATTTATTTCCCGATCTAGATCTGCCCCACCCAAACGACACACCAATTGAAATCGCTTTAACATTAGTTTTAGTTACTATAACGACTCATCTCAATCGTTAGTCCATTATCCATTCAAAACAAGTATAACTGAAGTTGGAATTACTGGAAAAACATACGAACAAAATAATTATATTGGTTTATTATACGGTACTTAGCAGTATTTACACAATAGACGAATTTTTGAGAAACTATGTCTACATTGAATATACAAATCAAACAATGGCGTAGTAGTTTATTTATATTGCAATGTAAACTAAACCATTCCGCAGTGGTAACTAAACAATTCAATAATAATTTAAATGCTGTCTAAATTGTCAATAATAACCATGGCACTACGAAATGGTGGCGAAGTTATGAAACCATGCACGGCAAACTGTTCAATTATTAACTGAACAATAAGTATAGTGACGCGATCATGTGAATAATGCTGATCTATCGATATCGAGCATTTCGGGTTATTTATCACTGCAGTGCCGCAGTATTAAGGCCTGGTGCACAATGGCAAAGTAAACAGTGTAGTAGCTAGCATTGAGAGTACTAACTGTGCTTCTTACTATAACTGTATAATATATGTATATACTATTTATTTTTAATAATGGTACAATAAATAAATAGTGTATATTATTTAAAAATAGTTTTAAAAAAAAGTTTATTATAATTATTTTTTCTCCCCTTATTTTGAGGTGACGTTTGTTCTGCTCCTGCTACTTTATCGCTAGTGGACCAATTTGCACGGTTACTAATGTTCTGCGTGTTTTTACTTACTTATTCAGATGATTCCTTCAATGTCTCGACCGAGGATGGTTATAGCGTAGTTTGTAGGGAACACTAGTTATTATATAAGCCTATTGATAATAACTGAAACTGTTACATATTATGTAAATTTACTAGTTTTAAGAATGTTGTAGTCATTATTGGTGGTTGAAATAAATAATTCTTAATTGACATCCTATCTGCTGGGATTCGGACCTCTCAGAAAGAAGAATTATGTAAGTAATAACTATGGCCTTAAACACCATGCATGCCCATGTGCTGGTGCCCTTAAATTTTTCAGAAACCAAATCAACTTTAAATGACCTAACGACTGTCTTAGTAAGACAACTACTAGGACCGAAGTGTTAACGTGCCATCCGAAGCACTGAGGCCCAAAGTAGAAAAATATCCATTCAAGTGGCTTGAACAGTTAGAAGAGATAGAAACAAAACAGCAAGAATGAACGGGCAAGCTCCGCAATGAGCTCTGAATACATTAACGAGTGTATACAGTTACTCTACCAAAACAAGGAATTACAGTAGGGTATGCTAGTTGACTTTACAGTTTACTGTACCTAGCATATGTACAACAAGCTTTATTGTTAGCTGTGTGCGTTAGTGATGTTCTAGCGTGTGCATTTATCGACATCGAGTTGCGCATCGCACGGAACGGTAGGCTGTAAATGACAACCGGCAGAGCCGTAAAGCAAACTCGCTGGTTTAACCAAATGGATTGTAAACCCAACGTGTTATGTGCGAGGAACAAGTACATTTTAATTACTTTGGAATTCGTCTTTAGATGTTCACGATATAACCTAATAATGGAAAATATTATCTACCGGCTTCCAAAAAGGATGAGGTACTGAATTCGACTGTTTTTTTAATGTTTGTTACCTCATAACTTTCGATAGGGTGAACCGATTCTCAAAATTCTTTTTTTTAAAGCTGGTGCTTCCGTGTAGTCCCATTTAAATTTCATCAAATTCGGTCTAGTAGTTTTTGAGTTACACTCCAATAACTGAATAGAATGGAAGTCGGTATAAAGTTTTTCAAATTGTACTTGTTTTATCTAATTCCTTTAAACAAATAATTCTTATACTTATATAATATAACGCTTTTCAACTATTTTCATGAAATTTAGTATGCAGGGGGCTTCGGAGGCGATACATCGATCTAGCTAGGCTTCTTTTTTAGAAAACGTCGTTTTATCCGTGTTTTCAGGCAATGGAAAACTGCTACAAAACTGTTTTACCGACACAGAAACACTCAAGCTACTTGATAATAGATGGCGTTGTTAAGCATCACTAAGCTAAGCCAACGAGTGTTTGGTTTATATCCTATAGATAGGCAAAGCGAGCGAACCCGCCGGCTGGTCAGCAAGTGATATATATATTCATCATATAATAAAACTGTTGAGGTCGAATTTCTATACAATGAAAAAATGCTGTGAAAACGGAGTCAGGGGGATTGAAGGAGTGAAATCGACATATTTTTTTTATTTTTCTGTCTGTACAGGCGTTTATATTCCATGGTACAGGTTAATCTCCGAAACGACTGGACCGAATTAAATACAATTTTGTATGGTGGTAGCTTATATCCCTGGTCAATATATGATAATTTTGATCCCGGTAAATTAGAGTTACCGTGGGATAGTTTGTTAATAAACCGTATCTCGCGAGGCCACATGAGCGAAGCCGCTGGCGGGTCAGCTGGTATTCAAAATAGGTACCAATGTTATGGAAAGATTGGCCGATGTAGAATGTCAACTTATATAACGTTATTGTAGGAAAGCATTACACGGATGGGTTATTGCGAATGACAACCGATGTGCGGAGACCGTTAAGTTTAGAGCCAAACCAATGCGGATGTCAAATATACCTCCGTGACGTCACAAACCGGCCCCAACGGAAGACCAGCGCTGGCTTAGAACTAGCAATGCTGAGTTGGGACCGATTTGTAACATTTGACATTGTTATTTTTCTTGATTACTTTTGTCTTTTACTTTGTTTTATATTTAGCAATGTTGCTGTTACAAATAAATATATTTTCATTTCATTTCATTTCATTTCAAATAAGTCAGACCCGCCCGGCTCCAATAGTTTCGAACTTGACGTAAGTAAAGCTACAATGAAACAAAACTAAAGTTGACACAATAAACAGATTGTTCACGGAATGGGTGTCATGTCGTGATGTCAACTCACAAGTTTAGCTATAAGTACATATAATAAAACTGTAGAATTCAAATGTCTGTACAATAAAAAAAAATGCTTAAAACCGAGTCCGAGGGATGTAAGGAGTGAAATAGAACTAATTTAGATTTTTTTTAAATTTTTTGTATCTCTTTTTGTTTGTCTGTTAGTACGGGCTAATCTCCGAAACGACTGGACCGATTTATATGAAATTTTGAATGGTGGTAACTTATAACCCTGATCGACATATAGGATACGTTTGATCCCGGTAAATTAAAGATTTCCCTTGGGATGGTTAAAAAAAACTGCAATTAACCGTATACATGCGAGCGAAGCCGCTGGCGGGTCGGCTAGTATTTTTTTTTTTTTTTTCAGCTGCAATTATAAACCATACATTAGTAGATATAAATCGGCAAGCCCAGACACACCACGTGTTTTTGCCGCGACTCCATACATGTGTTTTTCGAGTGGTGGCACTCGGGTTATAGGTATTAAGTAGGTAGGTGCATAGGAGCCCGTTCGACTTGTATCAACGCAAAATGTTTTGATAATGTGCATACTGGGCAATGCGTATTGGGTTTGGGTTTAAAGGGCTCTGTAGTAAGTCAAATCAGAGCATGCACGACGCAGCTGTGTAACACACATCGGACTTGCCTGAATCTAACTAGCTTGATTTCAAAAATCGCATCAAGAAGCAATATGAGTACTTTTATTGACATACAGCTGACCCGCCAGCGGCTTCGCTCGCGTGGCCTCGCGGGATACGGTTAATTACAGTTTTTTAACTATCCCACGGGAACTCTTTAATTTACCGGGATCAAAAGTATCCTATATGTTGACCAGGGATTTATTTATTTATTTGTTTATTAAATAGTAAGCTTACAGTATATGTACCAAAGCGATATAAGCTACCACCGTACAAAATTATATTTAAATCGGTCCAGTCGTTTCGGAGATTAGCCTGTACAAACAGAAAGACAGACAGATAATCAGAGAAGCAAAAAAATAAAAATTACTTCGATTCCATTCCTTACATCCTCCTCAGTTTTTAGCATTTTTTTTCATTGCACAGAAATTCGACCTCTACAGTTTTATTATATGTAGTGATTATTTACTAGAAGTATGTAAAAAAGGAGAAAATGATTTCTGATGTAGAGTTACATTATTCGTGTCCCTTGCACTCGCGTTTCTATCCCATACAATAACTTAAAGATAAACAGTGGGCCAGTGAAGTGTGACGTGACATTTCCAATAGGACACCGTTTGTAATGGCCAGTTGTGCCACGGCCGCCTCTCGCTGACATAAACATCAGGGATAGCTGTAAATGACAACCGGTGTGGCGATAAACCCTGCCAAAGCAAACTGTGACGGAAGCTGCGCCCAACGCCGAGAGCTATAAAAGCGAAATGATGCTCCAAATGAGCTGCTTGAAAAGCTCACCTAGTCATAAAAAAGACTGTAAAATTGATTAACGGTTTATGTCACTCTTGCTCATGTTAATGACCTAAGTTTTCTAGTCGCAACGGCCGCTGAAACGCGTGACCTGATTTATGGGAGAATAAGTTATTGCTCGCCTTTTTTACGCGTTTTTTCATAAAGTTACTACCACACATTCTTAGCGGATTTTAGGATTTACGACTAGGACCGTGAAACTAGTTTTAGTGAAAATTTATGAAAAAAAATCTGAAGTTATTGCACACTTTTGTAACGAAGTACAATTTGAAAAAATGTATACCGACTTCCATTCTATTACTTTAGTAAAAATCAGTTATTGGAGTGTAACTGAAAAACTAATGAACCCAATTTGATGAAATTTAAATAGGACCACGCGGGAAGCACCAGCTTTCAAACAAAAAAATAATTTTGAGAATCGGTCCATAATCGTAAGTTATGAGGTAACAAACATAAAAAAACATACAGTCGAATTGAGTACGTCCTCCTTTTTTTGGAACACTGTAGATAAAATCACCCATCAGATTAAATAACACAATAAAATATGATGGTTAAGTTTACCTGCAAGAATATTACTAGCGTTAATTATCATATAAATTAGTACAATATCTCATCCAAATCAGAAAAGCGGGCGCATTCTTTGTGTTATTGTGTCCGCAAGAGGAAGGCATTCCCTCGGGTTCGCCATTCGCAAATATTTACATTCGCAAACAAGAGGCTGCACGCTTTTTGTATTTCCCCTGTCGTCGTATTGTCTTCTCTTGGAGCATTCCGGTTATGAGCTGGTATTATCCGGGGAATGGGGACACGACACTGAAATAGCTCAACGCCCCGAAACCGCTGAACCCTTAGCGCAAACTGATACGTATATAGACCGCGACCGCGACGCAACTCCAAGTTACTTATGAATTATTAGCACGGTTTGAAACTATAATTTCTCACTTTATTACTAAATCACTGCACTGTATATAACAAAGTTCTCCGTCTCATATTTTGTCTTTCTTGTCTAAACGCGGTTATCTCAAAAAGTACCGTGTAGGGATTATTGTTTGACTAGATAGATTAATTCGCGAATGCTTTTCTTAAGTCTTAAGATGCGTGAGGGCATTTCGAATTCAGCTCAACTATATTTTTACAAATATATCTGCAGCTGGTGGATACTGCAATAACCCGTAAGACGTCCATTACACGCTAGGTTATTCGTCAATCAAAACCATCAGGCAGGAATTACGAATGATTGACCGTGAGTGATGGAATTTAATACACGGTCGCTCTGACTGATCGTCAGTCAGACCCGATATTTCATAGTGAATACACGGTTTACACTGACAACAACATGGATTTTCATAAAAAAAGGCTTGTGTTGCAATTTTGATTGCGTTGTCAACTAAAAAACGAGTGAAGAGAAAGCGTTGGTTGAAAAAATGGCTTCTAAAAAGGGAACAATATAGCCATTTAAACTTGTTGGCTGATATACTGGAGTCTCAAGAGGACAAAGATTACGCAAACTATTTCCGCATGAAAGCTGCGTGTTTCGATAATCTTTTGGTCTTGGTAACACCATAATATATAAAAAAAAACAATTAGTACATGCAGGATTAGTGGTATCCCATAACTCAGGAATAGTCTCATATGTTAAAATAAAATCCTTTTCTGGTTTTAAAACATTAGAAGGAAGCGCTGGTGATTGGCTGCGCGATCTCGCAGGCCCAGCCGGCGCCGCCTGTTCGTCGCTTTGGTCGTATTCCGCGTCCGACTCCATCGCTGCCCGCGCGCTGACTGACGGATGATTGACGAAATGCCATTACACGGTCACTCAAAACGCATGATTGATGGTTGCATGACGAAAAAATCAAAATATTCTGTTAATCGTCAATCACCGTCATGCAACCATCAGTCAGCGCATTAGACGATAGGTTAGTCGTAAGTCAAAGCTTTGACCGTGGTTAAACTGACAGCAAAACCTATCGTGTAATGGTCGCCTAAGACTGCATGCTCTGTTTGCTTGTAATTGGTTGTACACGTAGCATAATACCCTAGACATAATTTGTTTTAAGTTCGTGTTACTACTGTAAGCAAACCAAATAAATAATCAAATGACATACTCGCATTGCTGCGTAACTATACAAAAGCAAGATAATGTAAGTCCATTCTCATACTTTAAAACCGTATATGCAGGAGAACTATGTCTCCCAGGCAGAACATTTATTTGAGGGCTCCATCAGTATGTTGGGACCAGTGTACATTAATATCCAGGATAGGTTTAGGTGTACAATTAATGAACAATACGTAAACTGGACAATTTATGGTGATAATTGTCGATACGTCTTGAGATAATCCAACCACTGGTTTCGCTTACGCTGCCTAAACCGTATGAGTTATATAAACAATCAATTATATAATGGTTTAAATAAGCACTATCTATTAGGATGTATCCCTTTAGGACTTTTTCTATGTACAGACAGATTCAAGGCTTTAATTGGTATAAAAATGATCAAATTTTATTAATAACCTCTGGATCTTTGTCTGATCCATAGTCATAATGATTATCTTGATCATTACGAATTGTGATTAATTTGGAAAGTGACCTGCTACAGTTTCGTGGCACAAGTTATTTAATTAATATTGAAACGTAATCGGGCTTTGTCGTGCACGTGCCGCTCTTACCCTCGTTTACTTTCACCTTCAGACTATTATATAGAAATCCTTTTACGGTACACGTGAGCTGAGCTTTACACGTGACTACAATCTGATCTAGGAAAAACGTAGGTAGATCTTTAACGATCAGAAAACCAGGGTCTTTTATTTAACAAATTATCTAAACTGAACCATTTGAAAACTGCTTTATATTGTAACATTGCCAAATTAGCCAAATAAATTTAGTTAGAGCTGCAATGATTATTTTGAGGCCAAACGTCACCCAGGGCTGTCACAATAACATAGGGATCAATTGCAATTTATTAACCTTAATACGGTTCAAAAGGAACAATTGATTATAATGAAAAATACTGCATCAGCTGAAATTGATTAAGATGATGACGTCATTCAAAAATGTATACAATAACGTTTGGCTGACAGAGACAATAGATAACATATAATATCCTAGAGATATTATATGTTGTCCTAGATATAATATATACTTAGAATAGAACCTTTGCCACATTTAAATATTACTAGCGAATGCACGCAAATTCGTTCGCGTTGTAGGCTCGGCCTTCGGCCTTGCCTTTTGACCTGACATTTTTCTTGGTTTTTCTTTCATGCGATGACCAAGGGAAATAGAGATTAATTTAGATATTTATATATATATATACATATATATATAGATTAAATTTTCTAAGTATCTGCGACATTTTCTCAATTTTTTAATGTAAGAACCTTCTACGAATTATCTGAATCATTTTCAAAAAAGATGATTAAATTGGTATCCTGTCATACCAATTTCTCAAGTTATAGCGTGACCAGGAGAAATAGGGGTTCAATTTTATATATATAGACTTAAGAGGATTGCATAGCTAGTACTTTCCATGCTAAAAGAGAAAACTCTTTTCTACCTCTTAACATTGTCCGATTTCAGTGATTTTTTTTTTCATGGAATCTTGACGTTGTTTACTATGCCCGTACGTATTGATTTTTTCAGTTTTTTTAAGTTCTAAAAAAGGAAATTTATAGTACTCCCTGTATCGTAATCACTGTATCGTATGCAATCCTCTTAAGTCATAGTCTAAATGGTGGTCAAATATGATCGGGGCCGTAACTGATACAATCTATCCAACTCGGCTGTCGCTCGACTGTGCTTACATCAACATAAACTTGCGCGATTGTAGGTGTGTCAAGGTCCGCAGACTAGCGATCTTACATTTGCACAATCTGATACACGCTGATCGTAGGCAAATTGCAATCTCCGACTGTATCGGTGAACATAAAGGAACAAAATTAGTTGTTCAAGTTGATAAGCAAAATGTGGAGCGTCATAAACGAAATATTATTGTTAATGCCACAGTAGTGTTACTTTGTGTATTATGAATATTCTTCTTGACTTTGTGTATTACGAATTAATGAAATTCTATTGAAGCAAACAACATGCATTGTAACAACGAATGTATAGATTTAGTATGTGTCGCACGTTTAACCCGTTGACTCGTGATTCGCCATATTTGGCCAATAATACAATAGTTTCGCAGAAATCAACCTACTTTTCCAGGAACTGCAACGTGTGTGATTAACGGGTTTCCATAAAAAATTGGCGGTCCCACTCTAAGAATATTTTTCTTACTAGATACGCACGCATACTGTGGGCCGAGCACGGAAATCTGTTTAAGTGTAACGTAATCGCATCGTTAACGTATTTAGTACAAACTAGCATTTATCTAGTACAATATTGGCACAGATAACTCATAGTTTTTACTGAATACGTAAACGATTCGATATCATAAGCAGCAGATTCTCGTGCTCGGCCCACTGCAAGCATATTGCGCAGTGCAATGAAAATGTTATTACCGAAAGTTTTGCTCCTAAAACATTTTGGTACAATTATGATGGGATGAGAGCTCACCTTTCTTATAGTCTATAAAATGCTCTGACACAGTTGAGTCACTTAACGCACGTGAAAGCTGTTTTGGTTACGTATATGAATAAACGATTCGGAGCTTTGTCTATTCTAAGCACACAAAAGCGACATCGTATTAACATAGATCGATATTCTTTGAAAACAGATTAATTTCGTCCCGTCTGCGTCCGTAAATATCATGAATGCCTTTGTGTCGGCTCGTTTAGAAATACATTTTTACGCGTATACGTTACTTTTCAGATTTTTCAAAGTTGGATTAGATCAATCCAATTTCCAGGGCGCCGATCTGGCGTTGCTTTTATACATCAACAAAACAATATTTAACTTGTTTAGACCCAAACATATTTGGATCGTTATTGCTACTGAATAGGGAAAGGAAAGCGGGGGGAGGCAGAGTTTCAATTAAGGTTCCAAGGATCCTGTGAAATCTACCATTAACTTGGCAAAAATAGGAATGACACGCGCTCCGGCTCATCTACTGACATTAATTATTCTGTCCGGGTGTAATTTCCGTGCCAAATTGAGGATGGCGTTTTGTAATAAAAATGTGGGTTACCGACACGACACGCCGCCTCGGTGTAGTTCACCGACATTTGGCGGTATTGACTTTGACGGACGATTAACAGCTGTAGCGAAAATTGAGTCTCTCGCGGTTATTATTAACATAGTTGTGGAAACATCACGGTGCAAGAGTGGGCTAAGACGATGACGTCATTCATACATTTATTCGATAACTAGCTCCTTCATGTTTTATGCTAGCTTCATGTTTTATAGAGCATTGCAAAAGACGGGAAAACTGTATTGATTTTACCTCCAAATGAGCAGGAATATTTACTCAATAGGTCTTGTACATAATATATGTGCGCCCATGCCTCTCGTAGCACGGGGAATCCCAGTGCAATGATTTATCTATATACATAAATCTTAAATGAAATTGAAGGCATTAGATGTGGTAAATTGTAGACTGCTTTTCCACGGACTTCCAAAAAGGAGGAGGTACTCAATTCGACTGTATTATTTTTTATGTTTCTTACTTTATAACTTTCGATTGGGTTGACCGATTCTCAAAATTATGTTTTTGTTTGAAAGCTGGTGCTGGTCCCATTTAAATTTCATCAAATTCGGTCCAGTAGTTTTTGAGTTACACTCCATTAACTGAATAGAATGGAAATCGGTATTAAATTAATTAAACTGTCCACGTGATGTGCCGTCTCGTTACTAGTTATATGTTTTAAAATATATATATATATCTATTCTCTAATTAAATAAAGTATGTAATTTAGATAAATAACACAAAACTGTGGTAAGTAGGTACAATTGATATTCATTGACAACTGTGCTACGAGTAGGTCGTACCTGTGTTACAGCTGTCAATGTCTTCCTTCAGTATAGTAACAGTTCAAACGGTTCATTAATTTACAAAATTAAATGCCTATCCGAGTAACGCCCATTCAAATAAATACGAGTACATACCAGATTTATGACTAAAATTTCTCAAAGTTGTAAAATATCATAGATACATTTAATCATGATATCGAGCACACCACTGCATGTTATGCCGAAGGCCGAAGCCGACGTAGCAATATGCGCACAAAACAAAATTATTGTCGAAGCGTGCATGTCCTCGTGATGGGAATCATTGGCTCAATTGGCATTGATTGTCAATAGGGACAGTCGGGTCGGCGGCGAAGCGAATGAGCACAGCTATGAAACTATGATAGTATGTAAAGAGACTGGATCCGCAAAATGAACTGAAACATGAGGAATTGAACGAACTCAATAGTTGATCTCTGTAAAATCTATTATTAAATATTTTCAATAGAGAAGATATTTAGCCGACGTGTATTTTTCATGTAGATCACGCATAACTCGAATCATCCGATTTGGATGTTTTATTGCTCCAAATAAGTCGCATTTAAATTTCACCGCCATCGCATTGGTTGAATACTTTTTGAATTATATATTATGCTCAATAAGTTCAATAACAGAATGGTACTATGTGGATACTTGTGGATGTAGATTATATTACAGGTTTAGCCTTAGTTGTACTGTACGGTAATAGTTAAAGTCTTTTTAGTATCTTTGAAATAATCACGTGGTATGTATAATAATAATAATAATAAACCCGCAGGGGCGGCCTTGTGGCGAGCCGTCGGTGAGTGGCGACACCGTGGACCCTGATTCTCCCTGGGTCTAAATGAGACCCCTGACTCCCGGCTTGCCTTAATTGGCCGTCCGGGGGTGGAGACGCAAGAGCAAGTCACAAAAAGCTCCAAGGGTGGAAGTGTTAAAGGGCATAACGCCGGTAGTAGCGCTCTAGTGAAACCGCAGCACACCTCTCGACACTCTTTAACCATCCACACCAACGTTGCCCCTTTTGTCACCACTCATGGTGGCCTTTATGGGGGGCCCGTTTAGTGGATGGCAAGTCACCACCTGCCTAAATATTTTAACATGAGACTAAAATTGGCAGGTGCCGTAGTCTCTTCCATAGCCCACTATCTCTATATCCTTTATCACTAATAAGTTCATCTCAATAGCCTGGCCATTTTACCCATATTTGTAATAGTTATAAGTACCATGTTACCCTTTATCCAACATTTTTTCTGTTTTTTATACTCCTTTGTATTTTTATACCAAACAGGCCTCTAAGTGTTGGCCACAGCCCCACTTATGCCTTTGCAAAGGACCGGACGTAATACGTGAAATAAATTGAATAAACAATAATAATAATAGTTTAATAATAGACATGTGTCGATTCTGTAAGCATTCTCCTAACTAAAAATCTCTAAATTATGGCAGTACTTATTTTGTTTAGGCTAAAATCCAAATTAGTATAACACTTCCGAATGACAGCACTAAAATTAGACATTTCTCTTCAATTGTGGGCATATTTTAGACAGTTTAGTCGTCACGTAACTTGGTGCTCGCTAAACTAATCTAAAATATGCCAAAATTTAATAGAATAATCCTATTTTTATAAGTGTCATTCTAAGTGTTAAATGATTTTGGATTGCGTGCCATACAATAACTTTTTGGTGCCAGCGCGTCTAACATGAAAGGTTTGAGAAAAAACTATCGTATCGCCATCGTAAACAATTCAATTTACACTGTCTGCAACTAACTACAACCACTAGTACAAACTTTCAGTTATTATTGCCTCAATGGTATAATAACTATAGCATAATGGGTCCTGATTTCAGTTGTTTCTTGATATTGTCGTGTTACATAAAATATGTCACACTGAAACGCTCGCAGTGGAGCTCGCCTTGTCGTTTCAATAGATGTACAAGGTTTTAAGCAACGCTTGCTGCGGTCTCGGCTTGGATGGTTGGCCGCTAGTGGGATTTTCAATTGAGCACTTTCATGCTTCAGAGGCAAGTTGAGCTTTCGATCCCGGTGTTTTAGTTTGTCTTAACAACAACAGGCGGCCTCAAATCTTTACTAGGCTGGTCACTAAGGCGCCTAGTAAACCTATACTCCTCCTCGGAGAGGAAGGCTAGACTCCCATCAGTAGGAATGTAATGGGCTAATGGGACATTAAGTTTTACTTTTACGTTACATACAAGCAAATGATTCACGTTCACAGGCATATTAAGTTACCGGTGAAAGTAAACTCTTCATCATATTTTACATTACAAACAGCAATAACATTACATTTAGATGCAGGCCCGCCTAGAGTTGCCTTCATAACCATCCGAAAGTGAAAGCCACAACAAATAGGCGGTCATTAGTTACCTGCCAAAATTACAGCTTACATCCTTGACCTGGGTAAAGAAAAAACGTTGTGTGTAGGATGGCATGTAAAAATTGCTTATGCTAAACGCGCTTGCCGCGGATCCGGCAATCTGTCTGTCTAATGATCCAGCGCGGAATTAATCACCGTGACATTTTATATCTCACCAACAAAGGATAAGATATTTTGCCGACAGTGAAAGTGTTTAGACGTGAACATCGATCACGTAGTTGCCCCTGAAAATATCTATTTTCGACCGTGTATACAAAAGGGAATTGGAATTGATGTATCTTGGTGTCATTTTGTAGTAACAAGCTGTCAAAGGAATGAGATTGAGAATTCGTGAAAATAAAGGTACAAATTGTTATAAGACCTGTTTGTTAAGTTTAGAGAAGTCGCGGATGTTGTGAATAACAATTTTTTTTGAACTAGTTCTTTGAAGTTTTCCTTATAAACATATCTTACTCGTATACAATACCGTTATAATTGTATCACGTCTTATCGTCTCTTCCTAACTAATGACTCTTTTGCTTTGAACATCGAAAAACTTTATACTAATAATTTCGAAAAAGTTGTTACGTACCAATTTGTCTCTAATTGTGAAGCGTCAATTGGCGCCACATTATTATAGGTATTATATCGGTTTTTGATTATATCATGCTTGCTTGTGGCTTCATACCGCGCCTGTTTCCCGAAAGGATCGGCTGACACAAGTGATTTCCATTTGTCTATTATTCAGGCCTCAGACAAAATAAAAAAGTCAAGACAGAATGTTGTGAACAGAGAAGTGAGACCGGGTAAAACTACGCTTCGGCGTGTCCATACATATTTACATACAAAACCTACTCGTACAACGAAACTACCAAGGCTTAGTACTCGTCAGTCGAACTATCGCGGCGCGTGGAAGCAACACGTAAAGGTTTAATTATCATTTAATTTAAATTTATTAATTATTGATAAATTTTTAATATCTTTAATTTAATTTGAATTACCATGACAGTACCGAGTCACCCACATGTAGTTTAGAAAACCGGCCTCACTTCTCTGTTCGCAACATTCTGTCTTAACTTTTTATTTTGTCTGAGATTCAGGCATAGATATTTTTACTACACACGACAATAAAGAACTGACCTTTACTGTAATTAATAGGCGAACATAATAAGGTTTAGAAATAATTACATTTTATGACATCAGTTTGACATTTAGCTGGATGCCGATGACGCGGCACGCTGGCCGCAACGCGAGTGTTTGATCAAAGACTCACGATTAATGTACCTACATAGTTATCGAGTTGTTGCGTCTCATTACTAGCTCTGTGGAGGGTTGCCTTCGTCTAGTTTCCAGTCAATTTTTTACCTTATTTTTTACTCTTCGTTTTGGTATCTATCTATAAATGAAAATAGGATGATATATATATGTAGAAAACGATGATCAAAACACTTGTCCAATATTTAAACTGAAATTGAAATTGCTAAAAACCCGTGCTAGAAGTTCACCCTGATAATGCTCCGTAACATGCACGTCCAAAGCTGTATATTCCAGAACATTCGTATTACCGTGAAAAAAAAATGTTAGTTTTTCCTGACAGAATTGCGCATTTCAGAAAATGTAGGTCAATAGGTGCGAATCATGATGAATGCCAGTACGCATGGCCAGCCCTAGCCGCTACGCGACGAGTGACGGTCCTTGAGCGTGGTTTGTTAATGACTTTATTGTTATTTTAAAACGCTATTTCGCTACTTATAGCATCTAGTTATAATGCGTCCTAATTCTAAAATAGACTAGGAAAGTATTCATTCTGTGTATCATTTGCACTGGTGTTTTAAAATGTTACAGGGCAGGTTCCTCATTCGCTATGATCATCCAAATATCTTTAAAGAATAACCGTGAAATCGTTACAAATTTGCGATCATTCCTTGAAGATATCGTAACGAACGCGTTACTTGCTGAATGGTGACAGCGAATGACGGCCCAGGTATAGAAATCGATATGGAAATCAAAACCACACTGTTTCTGTTGCACATTTTCTGTCGATTCATAGTCTAAGCGTAGAAAATGAATGAATCCACCAAAATTATAGTTTTGCTGTGTCTATACAGAAAAAAAACTATTTAATAGAAATTACATTACGATTTCTCACCCGCAGTTCGTAAGGGTTGCTCTACTTATCACAGGGGCGTACGCACTATTGCCAGGTTTGAAAGCTAATTCCTAGGCAGGTGTTGAATAAACACCCCGCATCCAAAGTGCAAACTATAAAATAACAATCTACTACTTATTTTATTTATTCAACGATTCTCTTAAAGCGCGTTAATCGAAAATTTAAGTGAATTACAAAAAAAACTTGCAGTATTTTTTAAATAAACATAACCACTACCGAGAGCACCAAGAAACTCGGGACCATTCTTTCTTTATATCACTAATATTATAAATGTGAAAGTTTGGATGGATAGATGGATGGATGGATGGATAAATTATATAGTATGTTGGTTACTTTTTCATGCAAAAACTAGTGAATGGATTTTAATTAAATTTAGTATGTAGATAGATGAGACGCTGAAATAACATATAGGATATACTTTTCAAGATCATCATCATCATTCATCACTACGCGGGTGAAACTGCGTGGCGTAGCTAGTTCTACAATATATTACCTACTTACATTTCAAATATTCATAAACAATGCCTTAGTTTGATGTATTAGAGCTCTGTTAGGCACCTTGGGATTTTTTATTATTTTTATTATTGCACACAAAGATGGATTTGTCGACTTCACAAGTCTAAAACTACGTAATGGTATCTCATTTCTTGTGTGTGTTACCTTACGTTTATCTTAATATTCACCTTGACATTGACGTTACAGCAAGAGTAGATACAGATTGTTTGGAAATAAAAATCTGCACTGTAATATTGGAAAAATTTATGGTAGAGAGTTCAGAGAAAGAAAAACATCGAAAGCTCTTCGAAGTATAATATGTAAAGTTTCGATTTAAATATTAAAACTTGTTTATTGAGATTGTCGTGAGTTTGACACATATTAAACGATTAATTTACCGCCAAATCTTACGTTAGGGAACGAATACATCGACCCGTGTTTCGCACATATCTTTACCGGTTTATTTTACCTTTTGTCGATTGATTAATAGTTTATTATATTATCTGGAAATTCTTTATACTTTTCTTTTTGACGCGTGGCACAGAAATATTCAAAATATACCTACCCTCGAACTGAATCCAATATATCCCGTAAGTAATCATATAAATCGATTTACAATTTTCACCAAACAGAGCCGCGTAAAGGGAATGCTACAATTACAATCCAATTTCCCGGCGACGGCGCCAGTGCGCCCTAATTTTGTCATTTAGCTCAATTACTTTTGACATCTCTTTGAACACCTAACAGTGAATTATGTATTGGAAACTTAGAACATAATTACGAGTTTACCACCACCATACGCTTTTGGTACCTAGAGATTGATATCTCGAGTTGCTAGCAGGCATTGGCAACGACTTGCACAAGCTTGTAATAGAAGACATATCCCGATAGTTTAATTAGAACCTCGAGTTTAACATTGGGAAGTTAATTCCTCCAGTTCCTATAGTTTATATTCCTCATTATATAACGAATAAAATTGAACTAAATTATGTTAACAGGGCTCGATCGCAAATGAGTTCCATACTTCGGAGGCCATGTTAAGCCGTCGGTCCCGATTATTGCCTTATGCTAACAGTCGTATGAAAACTGGTCTGACACTACACGACAGGCTACTAGACTATCCGCTACCCGTGTCATTATGATTATGGCTCATAATCCTCCAAGATTGACCGAATCCCAAACAGTAACATCAGAACAGAGCGATACTATGCTACTATACTATTGCTGACTGTAGACTGGGCCTTCCTTTGCTTTCTTTGTTACTACAATTTTTGCTGAATCCTCACTCGTATTCACACTGATAATCTCATATTTTAGAAGTTACATTTAGTTGACATCAGTTTTAATATAATAAAATCACAAGCGTTGATCAAACGCGTTGAGATACGAGTAGATATTCCGACACGCGCCTGCGTTTATTTATACCGGAGCTACATTTGCGTGTTTCGCTCGTTTTATGTGTCGATTACAATTATTTACGTCGAATGTATGAATAGTTTTATCACGGCGTCAATGACCGGGGTAGCTTAAATATAAAGCCGGTGTCTGTTACGCGGGCAACTATTAATAATAAAAGCCACAATTTTACCAGTACAAGTACAGAGCGTACCCCAACAGTGTAGCTCTATGTTGCAGTAGATTTTTGGGTAGGTTTAATTGCAGCAATTATTCGAAAACCAAATTGTCCTTTTTCACCTCGAAGAGTACAGGAAATACAATAAATCGTAAAAATGCTTCAACTTCTCGATATTCAGAGAGAATTCATTTTTGCAAATCCGCTTTATCTTGCGGAGCACTCTTCGATCGTTTTGTAGATGTGATTAATGTCGGACTTGTCTTTGAAAAATGGTCCGGATTAGAAACGGAATCGCTGTAAAGTGCACGAGTGGTGATGGGATTCGCTTCTGTTTCAGTGTCGAGTAAATAATTGTCTCGTATTTGATTTACTTCATCTGTTTGCCTGGAGGTTTGTGCGGTAAGTATTTGGGGCTGTTTTATATTTGATTGGTAATGCTAGCATTATTATCCATTATTGTCAGTGATAATGCTTTTGTAGTACATTAGAGCTAGAACCACGACTGGGTCCCAAAGGCAGCTGCCGGAACTTTTGTGGGTTTATAGACATATTTGCAATCTCGAGGACGGCAACTAGTCAGGCGGATACTAGAACATGCTGTGCAATTTGTTCACGATGTGTATACCGTCGCTGATAGCTCAAGCCAAGGTAGTGATGGATTCAGCTGTCACCTTATTGGTGGACGACTCTTATTACCCTAGCTATCATAGCTACAAAAATTCCTGGGTTAAGCCGAGCCCAATGCAGTTATACCGTTTGTTTTGCAGCGATTTACTGTGTGTAGTAAAAACGTAAACAATTGTTTTTGTGAAATTACGCATCTAAAGCGATTTCGGCAAAGAAATAAGGTATCAATAAAGCGGTAGGCGGTGGCAGGTGGTGCTTCTCCCAGAGTTACCAGGTAAATGGAATAAAAATAAACATTACCCGAAACCCCATTGGGCTAAGTATGGAAATCGAATCATTAAGTTATTTCGTGGAAGGCGTGTTGTTGTGTAGGCGGTACTAATGCCAGATAACAAGAAGAAGAACAGAAATAAACATTTTGAGAAATATTTATCTAAATCGGAAGAAGTATCTGTTAAGTTGAAGCAAATATAATTCCATTGAAATAAAATTCTCCTTAGATGCATGTTCTGCAAAACGGGGATAACGGACTTCCACACATGTTAGATACAAAATTAAATAACAAATAGACAAACTAAATTTTTAAGTATATCAGAATCCTAGCACAAGAATAGATAATAAAACAAGCGTTTCTTGTTTATTATAGTTATGTTAGAAATTCGGAAATATAAGTAATTAGATTACATTTGATGAATATTTAAGAAATTATTATAGCGATAAAACTATAGGCAGCTTTGGTTATTAGCTTGCTATTGCGTTTCAGTCGATCTGTGGAAGTTTCCGGAAGTCCTATTCCTCCCTCCCCCTCCACCGTCACCCCTTCTATCTCTTCCTTCCTATCTTCCTTCCTCCAAGGTCGGCAACGCATCCTCGAGACCTCTGGTATTGCGGATGTCCGTGGGCGACGGTATCACTTACCATCAGGTAAGCCGCATGTTCGTTTGCCAACCTATCCTATAAAAAAACTAAGGTATAAAGAATATTAAGAAAATACAAATGTGTATTCAAATTTAAATGCAGCTCAATATTGAGTACTGGCTATTGGAAATCTGTCTAACAGTAATTGTTTCTGTACTACACACTGTTGTTTGTTGTCATGTAAGTTGTAGAATATCCTTGATTATCGTAGATTTGTAGATGCAATCTTCCACCGTGCGGCGTCAAGGCTGTTTGCATCACCGCACCGGCTAGGAGACTGATGTCATCACTACTAAAATAAAAGTGAATACATTTTGTTTTGTTATACCGCTTAGAGCTTTGACTCAGCTTTGCAAACGTCATATTTGTCTGCCTACAGGCCCACTGCCACTCCTAGGGGCTACTTTTTATTGTGACAATGATGGCCATATCTATTGCCCTAATTATAAGCGCCCACGCCGTTCACAGCTGTAAATGTATCTATTACTTTAAACGTGCAATTCTTATATAATAAAAAATATATATCAAAATCAATAAAAATATAGTAAAATATATCTTAATCTGGATCTCGGAAACGGCTGCAGCGATTTTCATGAAATTTAACATGCATTTTTAGGGGGTTTCGGGAGTGATATATCGGTCTAGCTAAGTTTCATTTTTAAAAATCGTCGTTTTATTCGTGTTTTCAGGCAAAAAGCAACAGTTCATTCGTTGCGCTCAAACTAGATGGCGTAACAGTCGCATTGCAAAACCCTGAATCTGCACACTCAGCACAAATAAATATACCTACATAACCCTGTCGAATGTGTTTCTACTTCCATCATTTAATAAATAAAGTAAAATTTAATTACAAAGCTTACATGAATCATCTACACGAAATTAAATGTATGTTAACACATTTGTACAAATAGACGGCCTAGTAATTTATAATTTTGACATATGTAAATTGTAGAATATGGAAAATCTATGAACAGGACCGTATTGTGTGTTTGAAAAATCATTATATCTAAAGGATATCGAAATAAATTAAAAAGTAGGTGTTAAATGTACATAAATCAAATAATACTTACAATCTAAGTGTTAGTACGTTTCCTCTGTATAAGGGCCGTTCGTAGCGGTTAAACCATTTTCCATAATACTTTTGTTTAGAAAGTCTAGACCGTAGTCTTCCGGTGAAGTTTACTCTACCTACATAATCTGATATATATTATATAAAAATGAACCCCTGTTTAACCTGGTAACGCTATAACTTGAGAACGGATGGAACAGTCTCGCTAATTCTTTTTTTGTTGTGTTAATTATTGTCAGGATAAGTTATGAAAGAAAAACCAAGAAAAGACGTGAGGATATAGCGAGAACGAAGGCCGAGCCTAATACGTAAACGAAGTCGCGGGCAGTCACTAGTTGTTTATAAATATTGTTGTTAAGAAAAATGTCTTGGAAATAATATAAGATCAATAGGTAACCCACACATACTTAATGAATGACAAGCTTAGTCGTTGTGGGCGTCATCAATCGAAGAGGGAAATAAGTGGCGCAATACGTAAAGAAAAACATGAATAAATGAGGCGAGAGCCAAATATATACATATCCGATGAAAAATCTCGTTGCCTGAACACGTGTAGGCTTCCATTTGTGAGAATCATACGGCGGCACAAACTTTTTTAACAAACAATTAAACCCAGAGGTTCGTTAGGAATCCAAACAAAGCGTGGATAAGCTTTGCGGAGGACATAAGCCGTGTAGGTACATAGCATAACAATCTACATTTGTGAAAGTAACAACTTTTTATTCTACTAAATCTCAAAAATGGAAGAGATGTTTAAAACCCACACGAATTGTGACGTAACTATGTGTGGATGGATGGTTGTAATTCTTTCATATCAACTACTAGCTGCTCTCCGCGGTTTCACCTGCGTGGTGATAGATGATGATGGTGATGAATCTTATATAGCCTATGTTACTGAGGGTGAATGTAGCTTTCCAAAGTGGAAAGAATTTTTGAAATCGGTCCAGTACTTTTTGAGCCAATTCGTTACAAACACATACAAATCTTTCCTCTTTATAATACGAGTATTAGTATAGATTTATGTGTATCAATGTTTACCACAGTAAATGATGGACAGGGTCTAGATCATATTTATTACCGGATACTTTTAGCCCCAGAAAAGAATACCTGTGAGATAGTATTTTCAAGTGAGGCTTCACTTGGCGCAGTTAGTGTTTAAATATTAACATGATTAAAACGCATTTCGTTTTTTTTCCATATATTTAGATCCAAGACAAGAGTTAATCTTCCGAAAACAAAATTAAAAAAAACCCATTAATAATAGCTACCGTACAGTCTCTTTATAAATTAATAGTAAACAAAATTAAAAACAAATGTTTGAAGGAAGGTCGCGTAACAAACAAAGCAATTAAATATTCAAATTATCTTCTGTCTATAAATATCAACATATTGAATCTTAAGGAAATGAATTGGCAACGCTAACAAATCCTGCGTGATACGTTGTTGATTTTGGTGTATATTTACTTTCTCAATACGTATGGAACGTAGCATTTACGACTATTTGAAGATGGCGTAGTAAACGTTACGCGTTTACAGATAGCACTTTAAGCATTATATGCTTATGAAGAGTGTGTAAATTTATTGTACGGCTGAGGTCAAAATGTGCACAACGTCGGTAACAAACCACCCTCGCACTAATATTACAGTTTTCAAAATGTTGACAGTGAGTGTGCATTTTTGTATCTAAATCACGCTGATTAACACTAGAGGGGACGCACTTCTATTTGGTACGAGAGAGCTCGCGTGGGTGACTTAAGTACCCCAACTTTGAAAACATTTTACTTAAAAAAATATGCGATGATAATAAAAAATAACTTTATTTACTTTCAAATTGAATAAGATACAGTTCTACACATTGTTTTTGTATTACTGTAGTAAAAAACTCTTAAATAAAAAAAGTATAGAATTTTTTTTTATTCTTACGGCTTGAATCAGTCTTATACCTATAAAAAAAAGGGATGAGCGCACATTGTATTCATTATCATCATAGACCGGACATATCATCACCAATCAAAAAATAAGGCAAAGAAATGAAAACTTAACACAGTTTGTTATGTTTATTTGCCACAAAAAGAAACTTCCACGAACGCACGCAAGGGGTCATACTGTGTACCCCAAGCAACTTTACACACTCACTGCCCAAATAATCGGACCGACCGAGCGCCGGTGAACCACTGATCGCATAGATTAGGTATTGTTTGAGGCATACCTAAGTGTTCCATGAAATACAGTTAGCAAAGTTACTCGTAGTACGTAAATTCAAGTACTGGGTACGTATGCCCCCGCGCGTGCCCTCTAGTGTTAACAGTTAGTTTTGGAGTTTAGAAACAGAGGTTGAATAGAATTAATTGGGAGATATGAAAAGGTATTTATTGTCTACGTTTTGTACTGTTTTGTAAACATGTCCTTGCAAATATAATATATATATACAATACAAATGTGCATAGTCATATTAAAATTGTTTCTGGTTTTGATTTTGGTGATTGATTGACTGTACAAAACAATAATTGACACTTTTAACGTTACACAACGTTAAACTGTTGTACTAGATAAGTGGTAGTTTGTACTGTGTACGTCAACGATACGATACTGAGAGCTTGTTACAAATATCGTAAATAAAACCGTAGATACTCTTCACGAAGAATTTTTTAATTATTTGTATGTAAACATGTGTGTATACACAATGCTTGTTTTCACGTATGGAAATGTTATTCCAAGATCCAATATGTAATAAAATTAAATCACTTCAAGTTTTGTGATTACACACAAACACCGATCAGGATGTCACAAGAATTCTATAGAAATCATAAGAATAAAGTGGAAATACGACTTTAAGGCGCTACATTAAAAGATACCTACATATTCACAACATGTCTCACTAAGAAGTTCCCCCGTCTCGGATCCGTTGGTCTGTCTGGCTGTCCGCGTCAGATTCAATTTTAATCTTCATTTGTAGAGCAGCCATCATAACTTCGCCAGTGCCACGCTGACAGTTTTACGAGTATAATCGTGGATCAATTACATAATCCAAAGACATTGAAAGAGGTGTCTATAACTTATTTAAAAAATGAAAGACTTTTGCTACACTTCTAATTCCAGCTGCCTTATTGTCTATCTTTACGGAGAATGGGAATGGGTTTCATTTTGACATTTGCATCCCATTCTGGGCGAAATCCTACAAGCCCATTGGCTGTAACCATCAATGGGAATGAGTATGAAGTGACATTTCATTCTCATTCAAGTTAGACAATAAGACGGCCGGTTCGAAAGTTTGTTATACTATTTCAAGACAAAACTATCATCTACAGTCCAGGCTAACAACGTCAACCCAGGTAGATGATAGGTATAATGATAGGTCAAGTCAAGTATAACAAATAAATCAATAGGTACAATATTCTAGAGATAGTGTAGAGAAAAATAAATGACACTTTTGTTAGATAATAAAACACTAAAGCTTCTTGGGCCATGTAGATTTTTATTTTATGTTACATAATATTTTAAAGCTTATTCTACACAAATCGGTTAAGATACAATGTCTTGAGTAAATTACAAATAATATCGTTTTATACCGTCTGTTAACAGAGAATATCTGGGGTAGAGGTTAAATTAGTACCCGGTCTATTTGCGGAGTTCTTGTAGTTTTGTCTTATTTGGTGAGACAATGTAGGTTAGATTTAAATGCCCTGTCGAAACTGTAGATATGTTTGGTACCATTAAACAGACTTTTACAAATGACGAAATTCTCGAGTAGATTTATATATACATACATACATACATACATTATGTATGTATGTATACGGTCATATCATACGGTATGTGGTCACGCATAACTTTTTACTGGATGATCCTTATCCGATAATACTTTTTTGTGTTATACCATCAAGATCTGAATTTCATCAACACCTGAGAAGTTTTCTGGCTCTCATAATACGGGCCCGAGTCTAGTGTTGCAACCGGGCGATCCACCTGCTATAATATTGTATGTGCTTTAACCTAAACTAACTATTCGCATCTATGCAATTACCTAGCAATTAAAAATGAATAATGAATTAAATTTTATCAACATAGATCGAGAGTTGTGGAGTTTATGGCCAACAATATAAAAGTGTTTGTGAGTTGCTCATGTATGAATTGGATACCTTACTTATTGTGGGAACATTGTCTATAAGTCAGAGGCTTATAGTTTTGAACGAAATAAAATTAAGATTTGAAATTTACTCATAAAATTGAGTCCAAACCCGACGGAGTTATATTGTGCAGTTTAGGAACAGTAAGCAAATCCCTGGGCTAAAGTCTACATATTAAATAAAGTTATCAAAACCTTGCATATTAAAAGATGCAAAATTAATATACCGAATGTGATTCAAAGGTTGATACTAGGCAAAAAAGGCAAATGTGAGGCGCCTTCGGTTTTCCCTCCACTTCGCACTAATGATAATTTCCTATGACATTTGAACCGTAACTGGTTTTTGATGAAGCTTAGACGTTGCTCTTTGATGAAATATAAATAAGCTCTCGACGAACTTGTTCCGTAGTTGTGCTTTGTAGATTTATAAGATAAGCATACCTTGCTAACGGCTACTACTTAGATAGGTGACAGCTACAGAAATTTCTTCTGAGCGCTTCGGAGGGCAAGCTGAATCCTCGGTTCCGGTTGTTGACTTCGATTAAAATTATTCGGCCTTATTACATGTCGTAGGCGGGATTGGCAAACAGCTTTACTAGGTCTTGCCACCAGCCTATCCGCCAACCCTTCCTTCCAGATCCTTGTGATGATTATGATATGACCCAAATTTCTGTCCACAGTAATGTCGCCAATTTATTCAGAGTATAACATCTAACAGTGTCCCCATTCCCATTTACTATGACAATTCTCATAACACTACTAAATCCCAAAACTTCAATCGTAACACATTTAGATAACTATTCTAATAATATGTAACATTGTAACAACGCAGTGGAACGTAAATTGTGCCTTAAAATCAAAACGTGTGGATTACCGAGCATCACGCAACGCTTACGAAACAGAAAGTTCATAAAAACTGTTACGGCGGGTGTGATCCAAGTATATTATCGCATATTGACGAGCTATTGTACCATACCACCTGTCCACTAACACTACTTACTACGTTCTAGATGCGTAGCTAACAGGTTTTTAATGCAAGGATGAGACAGACCAGTTTTTGGGTAGCAAGACCTGCAGCTATATGACGTAGTTATCGACCCAGTATGCTCCCACTGCTGACACTTGGGCTTTCCTCTCCGAGAGAGGAGCATGAAAGTAACCACGTTGGATTCACTAGTGATACAAACTGGGTACAAACTGATGTTTTAAGAGGACTCCGAAACACAAAAGCGGTCAGTTGTAAATGACACGTACTTATAACGAAAGGCTTGAACTTGCCGCTCACCTGCATCACAAAACCTTCACGCAAACACAAAAACACGAGCTTACCATGGCTGCATCATTATCTCTCTATTATTGACTCTCAAATTACATGGCGTCGAACATGACGACAGATAGATAGATAGATATAGATACACCATAGTAAGAAAATATTACAAATAAATAAATACGAAACAATTGCACACACAAAAACACGATAATTAAAGGCTTAAAATGAACAGTCCTATTGTTATTTGTTTTGGGGGCGATGAGGCCTACACTGACTTCCCGCTTGGGATGAATAAAATAACAGTCACAATGGACAGTTTTTTCGCTCATAGCGATCCTCTTCCAAACTACCGTGATCCTTGATCTATTCACCATCAAGTTGGGAAATTGAAGAATCTAATTGATATAGATTTGGAGGTTTAGTCGTGACGAAGTAACCAACACATTCATTGTGTATACGATTAGTAAACTTACAACGAGACAATGCTCACAATGTGCAGCTCTGACCCCGGAGTCGTCGTAGACTCTGTATAGACATACTTACTTTGCATACGTCCTACATCCACATGTAGGCTCTACATGGATTATGAAAGCAGGTAAACACTAATTAAGTATTCAATGTGCGTCATGAGCTTAGGTTTACTTTGCGACTGAGGCACTTTCTCACTCTCGCTTTCGTAGAAGCTCTTTGTCTGTTTTCATATACAAATTGGTTGCCATTACCGGTCCATATACAGTGGTTTAATGGCGACTACGTGACAAGTGCCTATTATAGAGCTGAACAACAAAAAGTATATAACGGTATCGCCAATAATTGTTGCATTAAGGAACTAGTGGATCTAAAATACGGATTCGTGCTAGAATCTACAAGGTTTTCACCAAATTGTAGACCTTGTTCAGACCGATTCTGGTTTTGATAAGCACTGCTGGATATTCTGTCTGGAAAGAACAGTTACTGTGTTTAGATTTTATTAGAATAAAATTATTGGATATGTAGAACCCAATATCACTAGGGTGACGAGCTGCGAAAGATACCTTGAGTTGTATCCCAGTTGCTAACAAATGTTATTTGAAGTTGAAAAAAATGGCGGCTCTATGTCAGTTTTTTGAGCTCCAGTCATCAACTTACTAACATTTTTAATAACTGGAGTTGTCAAAACTGACATAGAGCCGCCATCTTTCAATATTTCAATCCACATTTGTTATTAACTGAGATACATAATAGCCCTGTTTGTGTTGCACTTACATATATAGGAGAGTGAGACATACGTTTACTTACTTGAACACTTAAGCATTATGGAAAGATGACGTCGAGTGAGGAACTGAAGATACAACTTGAGATAAAGAGCGGAGTCTCATGATTTCAACATCTGATAACACTAAAACTTTCTTTAAAAATGGCAAATGTCTGTCTGTTATCTAAAGAAGATTATCTTTAGATTACAACCAATGCAGCAACAACACAACTAGAACATAAAGTAAAAAAGAAAATATTACGTGACTACTCGAAACCATCTTCAATGTTTAAAATGGACAGTCACGTTTCTCTTTCAATGTCCCAGGATTTCACAGATAAATAACATTGTTTGTTACAGACATTACTAAACTAAAACGTTGAGAATATTCACGAGATAATGGTTGTATTACATTTTCATTTGCTTAAAATCTGAGTAAGAACTCAAGGTGATTGAGCGTTGTGGCAACTTCCTAGAGACCTAGAGTAAACGAAACCAAAATATAAGTACCGACCGATTCTTGGCCGCTCCGTTGGGCGGGCAGCAGGGGCCAGTAAGTAAAGTAATAATAGTAAAGGCCATTGCAGACTACAACGTAAAAATGGCAATGACAAGAATGAAGAGGTCGTGAAAGCTCTTTTGGGATCGATGTCGATGGGAGGAAGTTAAAATGTTATACTTAACCCGTAGACTCGCCAATCGCCATTTATGGCCAACAATACAATAGAACTGTCAGAAAACATACTACTTTTTCAGGAATTGCGTCATAACACTTTGGTAAAACTCAGTTTTTGGAGTGTAACTGAAAAACTACTGGACCGAATTTGATAAAATTTACATGGGACCACAAGGGAAGACACCAGCTTTCAAATAAAAAATAAATAATTTTGGAAATCGCTACACCCAGTCGAAAGTTATGAGGTAACAAACATAAAAAAAAACTCTTCCTTTTTGTAAGTCGAAAACAAAGAATATAAAAATATGTATGTAAGTACTGGTATGTATATATAACTCGACTCATACATAGTTTATATAAGTCTCTTTAGATACTTGTAGTTCAGACTTTTATTATAAATACGGATATATATAAATAAGGATACGGAGTTACGGACCTAGTGTCTGTAATGTGTAGGAAGTGGGAGGAGGGGTTAGTACACGCTGGCACTCTCATCCCTTCTTATTTTCTTTCTTTCTGGTCTACGGTATCCATAAAGGATTTCCTTCTCCATAATCTAAAAGAACGAAAGAGATAATGAATATAAAAAATATATGTATAATATTAATGTAATTGTTTACATTGTTTGGGACCAAATGTAGCTAGAGGGCACCGCTTGTAACGTCACTTGATTTTAATGTCAGTTGTGTTGTTTTAATGACAGGTTTCAAGGCAGTTGGTAGCATGCCGATGAGCCGCTGGTCCCGGGTTCGATCCCCGGACAGGTCAAACATTTGTGTGCATGAACATGTGTCTGTTTGAGTGTCTCTGAGTGTGTATTTGTATTTATGTATTTATATCAGTCACCAGGTTACCATGGTACAGGCTCTGTCTAGTTTGGGACCTTTCTGTGGATGTTGGAAAAAAAATGTTATTCTGGTTAATTAATTAATGTGAATCTGGTGTTGGCTATTTAATTTTGTTCCAAGTACAAAGTCAATCTCTGAATATGAAGGGTATTTGCATAGAAATGTATCTGTCGTCCAGCCATCACTAATCCCCGAGACCAATACATGCTAAACCAATTTTCTGGTTTGTCTATTCATGTTGCTGGGCCGAAGTCGGTCAAGGGGTGCGAGTGCGACGGTATTGATTTGTTGCTGTTCTGACCATTACTAGCCAATCAATTTACATTACTGTAGCCCTATTGTTCTGGCTCATGAATAAACTCTAAACAATACCAGTATTTATTTATATCTGCTATCTAAAATTCTTTAGCTTTCGTAAAAGCTCAATTTACAAAGGCAGACGACAAACGATATAAATAACTTATTGTGCCATGCATTATTACAGAATTTAGCATTATCTACAATAATATTATAAAGAAAAAAGATTTGTTTTTTTGTATATTTGAATGTAACGAATACTTCTTAAAACTACTGGACTGGATTTCAAAAATTCTTTACGGAGTAAAGATAAGAATAAGAATACATATACACGTAATTTGTATAATTACCAAAAAAAAAAACAGCACTATATGCTGCTGGTACTTAATACATACATGGGAAGAAAATTTAAAACTACTTTAAAAAAAAAATATCCCACATAATCATCAATATTTGGTCAAACGTCTAGATTGATTCACACCTACAAATTTTATTCTAGGCATTTCCACTATTCATTAAGATATACTACATGCGCGCGGTTTATGCATGAAACTTAACACCCCTACATAGAAATGTATCATTCATAATCATAACATTCGGCAAACTCGCGTCCTAGCTCGTTAGTACATATTATTATTCATTCTGTGCGCTCAGGCATTCTCGCATTGTAGTATTTTTTTAAGATGGTGTCCATACTTTTAGATGGAATTTTCGAAAACTTTAACAATTAATAATTATTTCACTGTGAAGTAATAAAAAATTTAGACTACATATCTACAATGTATTAACACTTTTGTACCGCCCATTTTTTTTTTGGTAATTATACAAATTACGTGTATAATATTTTCAAAAAAGTTAGGGATCCGTATGAAAACTTCGATAATGTATTCCAAGGTGTAAAAAATACCGAAAAACATCCTTGTATCGCTTACACTACGTAAACTATTGTCAATAAAGCAAAGTGTTCTACTATAGTTTTATAGAGGACATAAATGTCTACAAAAAAGTATGCAACACCATATGTCTAACGACTACCTACCAGTTATGTCACAATAACTACTTTTAAATTTGCAATATTAACGCCAATTATTCGTACCTTAATGTTAATCCTTATCTACTCTTCTAATAATAAAGAGGAAAGATTTGATAGTTTGTTTGTAACGCATAAACGCAAAAACTACAGAACCATATTTTATCAATACCAAAAAAATATTTTACCAGTTGAAAGCTATATTATGCCTGAGGAATATACGCTATTTCGATTTATTATGATCATCATCATCACCGTGCGGGTGAAACCGCGGAGCGCAGCTAGTATACTATACGATAACTTACCTAGTATCATCATCATTATCAGCATTTCTATTGTCCATTTGATTAGGTACTTATCAATCATTTAAAATATCTTATCGGACTAGAGTCAGAGTGCCCTTTTCTAGCCTATTAAGTTCTTTGCGCTTGAGTTTGCATAAAAAGAAATGGAAACCACTTCTGCTCTTTCCGCCGGTCAAGAACCATCTTACCGAGACCGGCTTAAAATGGAGCCGGAAAAGATTTCTCCACTTCGCATCTAGAAGTATCCAGCGCTCGAGTGCTCTTGTCAACGGCTGTCATTTACAAAATGCTGTTTTAATGTACCGCCTCTGCCGGCCTTGACCTAAAAATACCGTCCATTCGTCATTTAGTCTAAAGCACGATCTACATTGGCTATTTTTGTTGTCGATTGTTTAGTCTACAATATGTGGTCGATATTCTACACGCTAGTCTATTGACGCCTTATATAGACAATGTAGTTACATTGTCCGCTTTGTAGGTTGTCATACTGATCCCATTATGGATAAAGGCTTCTGTACTAGTTCTGTTGTTATTCTTACTGTTCAGTGCCTTGAAGTTTTCATCCGGGAAACAAATCATTTCTACAGTAAATCACATGTGCTGTTGTTAGTGGTCGTTATACTACCGGTATGGCAGTTTGAAGACTTTGAAGATATATTGGATAATTCTGGATTTAACTTGTCTTCGTAGTTTTACACAGAACAATAAATTAAAGTATTGTAATAAACAAATGAAACAAATGCAAGTATTTTGTATTTTTTGAGCTTGAGTGATATTAGATCTTGTTTTTTTTCAGTTTCCGGTTCAGTAGAAGGTTAGCTGGGTTAGATATCAGCACTGCGAATGAGAGCTCACAATAATTCAGTTACGGTTCGCTATTATTTCATACGATTCGTGCTTTGTAACTGCTTAGTACATACAAAACATCGCAAATACAAAGGAATATATTCAATACATA
Source organism: Selenia dentaria (assembly GCA_917880725.1). Lineage (NCBI taxonomy): Eukaryota > Metazoa > Arthropoda > Insecta > Lepidoptera > Geometridae > Selenia > Selenia dentaria. The sequence goes on along the minus strand of OU862895.1, from coordinate 30,151,345 downwards.
CATAATTACTAGACCTGTTCTTTCATCAACGGAAGGCCCCAAACTTGTCATTTTGGCAGATGGCCTTTTATGTTGTAAGCATCCAAGGAACGGTTATTTAGATATTTCATCCTAAGGGGGCGTTCGTTTATTTCTGTTGCTTGGTATCCCGTGAAAGAGTGACAGTGAGCAAGACCGTGTGAGCGAAGCCGCTGGACGGTCAACTAGTTATACTTCTAATATTTAATGGTCAACATATAAATATTCGTAAAACGTGGTCTCGTAAGTAAGCTCAAAGTAGCACAACGACCTGTCGAGAGGGCTATGCTCGGGGTTTCTCTATGTGATCGAATCAGAAATGAGGAGATCCTTAAACGAACTAAAGTCACCGATATAGCCCAGAAGATAAGCCATTTGAAGTGGCAGTGGGCAGGCCACATAGCACGCAGAACGGATGGCCAATGGGGCCGGAAGGTTCTGGACCTTCCGGCCCCATTGGCGGCCGGAAGGTCCAGGTTTTGCAATGGAGACCACGGACCGGCAAGCGCAGCGTAGGTCGTCCAACGGTGGACAGACGACCTGATAAAGGTCGCAGGACGACATTGGATGCAGGCCGCTTCCAACTGGTCCTTTTGGAATTATGGGGAGACCTATGTTCACCAGTGGACGTCATACGGCTGAGATTATCATATAAATAATATTATTGAGAGTCCAAACTGCATGTCGAATGTTCTGAATAATTGTATAAGTAAACCTACGATATACAATTAAGATCGAATCGAATCAATTTGGTTATTTATCGAAATGTTTCGGTTCGGCGTCTGAAATCCTACTCGGGCAAATATTGTGGGTGCTTTCCAGTTGCCGTGATGGTAAAATGTAGATAATAAGGTAAATATAGACAGCGTTTCCAAAATGTGGATCCTAGTAAAGCGTTCGGAAGCAAATCGTCAATTTTGTAACTTTTACCTGCAACATAATCGCACCTCAGCCGGTGCTTCAGCCTAACGACACTCCATGCCTCGGATGTGAGTGATGAAAATTTAAATTATGTCCATGCTTTACGAATGCTGAACGAAACATATCATATAAAACATAATATCCGATTCACCCACAGGTTCCCAATTCGAACGCCATTGTGAACGTACCAATAATAGATAGTCGGTTTCTATATAGACAGATACACTTACTATCTGTCGGTGGATTACCCTACTATAGATAGAGTTTTGTCATCAGTTTCACCTATCGCTCGTCGGGTACATTGTCAACAGATTGGTCGTTACCTACCATACAGTGAGAGATGCCAATCCGTTCGCAGGATACAAAACCTGGTATCGCAAGCAGAGGCCGTATTCCGCGATTCAACGTATTATGTTAGCTTCAATAAGTTTATTATCCACTGCGGTAATAAAACTTAACGTTTGTATATTCGTAAGTAAAGAACGAGCATTGTGCACTGTTTACATGCAATTTCGCGACCGGCGTTCAGTCACATGATACAAAAGTTGCGAACCGCCGCGAGCAATGTGTTCTGTTTTTGGGCATATGCCTGCGACACCGCGCCCTTTTCATATCTCCCTTGTTTCTGTGATCTCTGGTCGTTATAGTTAAGGTTATTGTTGTCCCTCGGGATCCAACGTCCGTAATCCGTTCTGCTGTTGCAGCATGAAGAAGTAACAAACATGTAGACTCAGTCACACGCATCCTCACAAACATTCGGATTTACAATATTCCATCAAGAGTCAAACCTCCAGACACAATAGAAATTTCATTGTTATAATGACATCGACACATGAGGGGATTAGTTTGATATTTCCACCAAAAGCCTGAAGCCTTTCCAAACGCACATCATGTATTAGTGGTAATAATTATTGAGCACGCCCGCGTCGATGACGTCTCGCCTAGCTCTAGCTCGCTTACCCTAGCCTAGCTATAGTCGGACCTATCCGATCAATATTCCGTAAGTAATCCCGTATTTCTAATTAATAATGAGTGAAAACCACGTTAGCTTTATAACAAAATTATTGAGCAAGTACTAAGTAATACCAAATATTATAATGTCTTTGACTAATACTTGTGCAGTGGTATGGGATAGCTTACTTTGGTCACAAAAAAAACAAACTGTACTTTAGTCGTGATGTTCCACCAATGTAAACAATGCCTTTCGCACGTGTGGAAACATTTCCAGCATCCGCCGGCCAGAGTTGCATTCTAGGCACCAGGTCATTTGGCACCACACTCTGACAGCGCGTCACCGTGACGCGACGTGTGCTGCATCTACGTCATGGAACTAATGAGCTATTGAGATGTACTGAACCAGGTAAAATTGGGAAAAGGATAATGTGTTTCTTGACATGACTTGTGGGCACTGAAATATGTATTAAATACATACAAGACTTGTTTATTTAATAGACGATACATATTGAATGCTTTGTACATAACAAATTCAGATGATAATATTTTCTTGTTTCATACTTTTAGTAATTATTCAGTAGCCAGGTTTTAGTGTTTGAATTTATCTTCTACAAATAAAAGTTTTGCAAGCACATATGACTGCATTGCTATACCTAGATTTGTATACACAAATAAGTCTGGGTGAAAAAGGTATTTTAATCCGTCAGTCCCGGTTATCTAAGGCTAACAATTCTTGCGGCTCTAGTACTCTGTGAACCCCCTCTAGAGAGGAAGACACTGCCTTGAGTATGTTTAACCGCCAGAGACGATAGTGTAGAAGCTACGAGCTCGTAGCAGTGACCAGCAGATAGTTTAGCGTCTGAGCTCCTGAATTATTGTGTCGTAAATGCTGTACTGTTGCCGCCATTCTGTACCGCAGTAGGAGTTGTATTAATTAAAAGTTAATTTCCTGGAGGCCATTTTAAAATAGCAAACCTCAACCTTTACAACCGAGTCGATATCTAGATAGATAGATAGACTCTTTATTGAAACACCACAATACAAATATATGTTACAAATAAATAAATAAGAATAAAATAATAATACAATCAAAAGTAATTCTCAATTAAATTCTTAATGATTAAAAGTCTCATCAATGGACCACACTATGGACATATATTTTTTAAACATCAATAATTATAAAAAATAAACATGAGCGTATAGCAAAGAACTCTTTAGAAACTACAAATACTTGGAGAATATTGATTCGAAATTGTATCTGTCACAAATCACAGATGGTTCCTATGCAATGAGAAACATAGATGCGTTCAGTGGTATCAAATATACATACATTCATGAAAGTATTGCAAGAATAATTCAAATGACAATCAACTGTTTATAATCCACATCGTTCATTCCGGTGTCACCAGAATAATTATCTATATAATAAAAATTAACCCCTATTTTTCCTGGTCACACTATAACTTGAGAACGGATTGAACAATCTCGCTTATTTCTTTTGTTGTGTTACTTATAGTCAGGTTTTTATGAAAGAAAAACCTGGAACAGTTGGGAGGTTAGGGCGAGGTCGAAGGCTGATCCTACTTCGCGAACGAAGTCGCGGGCAGTTGCTAGTAATCCTAATAAGTAATACAAATGAATTCATTTTACATCGGTTGTTTTTCTACGCAATAAATGAACAATTGACTACGAACTAGAAGAAGTGTTTCAGACATCAATAATCAAATAACAAACTTGTGCATCAAACGTATTGTCTTTTCCATTGTTTTACGTCGATCAATTCCTGAATACATTATATACAACGTAAAAACTTAATTCCAAAGCAATTGTGACGAAAAAACTACCGCATGATATTGCGTCACGGGAGAAACTTGCTCATTCAGCACACTAGCTGCATCAGAAGTATTGAGCTGACCTACTGCTGAACAACTTTAAATGTATGCGACACGATTTTGTTGCTGCGCCAAAAGTTTGGTGCGATATGGAGGTACCTGCGACAAATGGTCGTGTTCCCATACACTCGTACTTATCGGCGTAATATGAGTTACACAGGCAGTTATACAAAACAAATGTGTTTTGGCAACGAACACCAAAAGCTTATCACCAAAAATTCAGTTGTAATTGAGTATTGTTCTATTTTCATTTTGACATTCATACCTTTTTATCAAATTTTAGAATATATATTTTATATACTTACGTTAAGTTTACGATTCATGCTTGTCATTAAGAATAATGTTGTACGCCAGTTTGTGGTGGAACGAAAGAGAACGAAGGCTATAAAACCACGTTATTGTAACTGTTTCGTAAATCGATTTCTATTTCTTAAAGTAAACGAATTAGTTTAAGCATTTTCGCGTTTATGTTTTTTGACAAAAACTTAGATCTATGTTTTGCTGCGTCAAATATCTGAAATTGAATTGAACATTATTGGCTTTACTTATTAACGCTGCTTAAATTTAAAGTACGTCATTTTGTACGACGCAGAACAATTTTCCTTTGCGCACTACTAAGTAACGCCCTATAGAGTTAAGCCGCGTTTATAAATAAGGTACAATCCTCAACTTATTACAATAGTAATAAGTTGAGTAGAAAGACGTAACCTACCGTTCAACAATAATTGAGCTAACCTTTATAAGGAACACTGTTATGAAGGACTTAAGGCGCGCTCGTACCCTGATTAAAGAAAAAGCAGAATTTTTAAACACCCAGTGTAACGAAACAGATCGATTGTATATTATGAAAAATATACAAAGGTTAGAAAAGGAATAGGAAAAGAGTAATAACCGAATAGAATTCATAAATATAACTCTCTTTCAGCAGAAAAAAATCCTGAATAGATCCACAAAAATATACTTTCACGTGCAAACTCTCAGAATTTTTAGCGATAACATTATATTTTTTTAGGCAATACATAGCCAACGTATAGTACTAAAGTAATAACCAGCAGTTTTATCTTTATATTTATATAATTTTTGAATTTTATATATGTATTCTAACAATGTGTAATAATGGATGCAAATCTGGCTAATAAACATTTCATTTCATTTCATTATCAATTGTGTTAGTATATATCGAAATATATAAAAAAAAAACCTCCAAGACTAACGCATTTTCGCATTACATCGTCCAATTTAACAAGCGATTTTCAACCTTACGTAAAGCATCGTAAATTATTTTTAAATTGGGGTTGGACCGCGTCTTAATTGATAAATATAAATAATATGAACAACAGATTCCGAAATTTATTGTTTACGCAATTAGATAAAAATATATATAAAGAGAAGATTTCTGATGTGAACAACGTCAGCGACGGAAGGATGCATCCTGCGACTCGGAGCGTTGCGTCACAATTGAATAAACGTGTGTACACTGAAACGCAGAATTATCAAACTAGCATCACATTTGAATAACCTCCAAATAGAAAAGTCTCGTTTATGAAATAAACCTGTGACGCTAATAACGTTTTCGGGTTTATTGTCGAGTTTATCGCTAGAGTTGGTTTAAACCTGCAACCATAATAAGGCGGCTAATGTCTAGAATGAAAGTTCATAAGGATTTATTTGTTCGGGCTATGGTCCAAGCTAATATTTGTGTGACAAGCACGAAATGTTTGTTTGCACTTGTATGTTGTGATGTGTGTCCGTCCGATTGTGTGTTTTCATGCCTCCAACGACACAGGGAATTCAAATGCGAGGATTTGAGTATGGTATGTTACTTGAAAAGTTATCATGGAACCATCTTATCGCGTTAACAGATATATTTATTTGTACTAATTACCGTAGTTGCTTTAATATCAGTGTACTGGGATTTAAAGGTCCCGTTAAATCACAAGACAATGTGCCTTCGTCGTACTGGAACTACTTTACAGATGTATTGCCGGACTGCACTATTCCACTGACGTAGTTATCCCTAACAACAGTAGGCAACGTGCAGAGGGATAGTACCTACGGACCAGGGGCCCAACTCCCACCTGTCAAAGTAGTCACATGTAAACCTTACCATTAAATTTGGTACCACCACGTCATTATAGCAGGCTTAAAATAATAATGGATTACGATAGACGTTTTGATGACGTATTATCAAATAGTGCACTCAAGTCGCGTACTTTGCAAACTGTGTGAACTTTGCAAATAATGTTCTATTCGGGTTGGGCATTACAGGTATTGATCCTGCAACGCACCTTTATGATCAATTTCATCTAAAAAGGAACACATCGTAAATAGTATTGAAGCAATATGTTCGACCGTTTTGTGAGATGGGAGTACGGTAGTAAGTATAACTTTTCTAAGCTTATTATAAAACGCTCTTGATTTATGATAGTTTCGTAAAAGGTGGGAGTAGGTAGGCCCCTGGAGGCCAATTGTACTATTTCTTAACGTTCATCAACCTATCCCGCTGCAACTGCAATTTGAATCCGACTGTCGTAAAAAAAGCTATTCTACTATTTCTAGAGACAATTAGAACGTAACATCATCTTAAACGCTACTATATACGAATATGAGTTAGCGTCGCGATCATGCTCAGAATTGAGAAAAAAGACTTGCAGAACATAAAGTTAGATCGACTGAACCGTAACTGCAGCTCGACCGTTTTTCTATTGCAAAATAATAAATCGTGTAAAAGCCATCGTTTAGCTACGGTTCGATTGCAGTTTGAGCTAAATTTATTTCAAAATGTCATGTCAATTAACAATGTCATATCAGAGACTACAGATTAGAGTCTAGTTAATATATGTTTGCCGTGTTCGTCCATACAAACTTGTTCCCCGATTTGCTATCTGGATGTTGACGGTAGTGGTTGTTGAAATATGTATGACAAAATAAATCCGTCCCACTCTAGTAAGTAGTATGAGAGTATTTCTCTTTCTTACGTATTTACACAATAACAGCCCTTATAGTTTCATATAATATTTAAGTATGAAGGGCACAGTTCAGTTAGTTACAACTCTGCGTTCCGCCTGGATAGAACTCGGCAGTAGAGAGCGCGCACACATCTCCTGTTAAATAACGATATAAATAAATTAATCTTTATAAATCGTTAATTACGTCTTTCATTGGTCACCCTAATCTAATAGTGGTTGCCTATTGATAACTGGACTACATATGGACGGTATGTATAATTGATATGAATCTTGAGATTGGTCCACTTTCGGGCACTAGAAAAAACCTTACAATGCAATGTACTTATTTTTTTTAAACTGGCAGCGCAAATGGTCAAAGGCATTTACAATTATGCGCTGTTAAGTTTTAAACGTTTGTTTAGACTCTGGCATCGAAAACATACGAAATATGTATTCCAGTAAGCAATTAGCAAAATTCAAAGACATTGAAAACCTTCAAAACGTCGCTTTGTTAAGGTTTCAGCTCATTAATAGTTAATTCGAATAGTTTATCATTCATACCGAACCTTGAACCGCTCGCGCGAACCGAATATTTTCATCGTTTACATTCTAAAAAGACGTTACGTTAACGTATATTAAATCAATAAAAACTTTTTTGTTTCACAATATGGCGTTCGTTTCGTCGCCACGAATTGTTCTCGTATCTCGAATCGTATGAATATGAAATCGAATCTCATTTGTGTGTCCGATTGGTGTCGGCTACACACGTGCGCCGTGCCGGCGATGTATCTGTGACGCCATGTGTGTTCCTACATGTCACATGGCTAATAAACACTTACAAATTACAACTCATTTGTTTTAAACAATATTCTACCGAGCTGTTCCATCATTTTTGAACGTATAAAAAATTTAATATCGAATGACACTTCATTTCCGTCTTATTTACGTTTTCTTCGTATTCCGTCTACCTTTGCCTCTATTGGCATGGCATGGGGTAATCTGGAGTTGTGGATTTAAAACCCATTAGTAGCTAAATTAATGTTATCCGAAAAATTATAACATGGCATTCGTGATGTTATCTAACAAAACAGACTGTCAGTTTGATAGATTAACTACCCTGGAGTAACGGTAACTAACACCGGTATAATAATAATGTGGTTAAGCAAGAATTTACTTTAGAAACGGGATATTTACCATGTAGTATTGTATTTAATTTGAGCTATCGATATTTCGGCACAGGCGCATGCGCCATGTTCACGAGTAAACGGAACAAATTAAATACAATGTTAACGGTAAATATCCCGTTTCTAAAATTAATTCATGCATTAGTGAGTAGAGTTTTTAAACTGACGTGCAGTTTAAAAACTGATATAATAAGCTATCGCCATACCAAATGTTATCCAAATCCGACCAACCGCTTAAGCATGGAATAGTACAAAACCTACGCGCTTACAAACATTACAACATCTATCATTATAATATCGCTATAAATCTAACACTTGCGTAAATGTTTAAAATACAGACAATAAATTCTTAAAATTCGTATTTTTTTGTCAAGCGTGTTTTCCTATATCGCTATAAATCTTAACGTATGCGTAAATACTGTGGGTATACAGTTGTTCTCTATTGCTCGAAAACTCTATTGTATTTGTCTACACTGACAGAGCAAACACTTTAATTGCACAGCTTTTATAAAACAAAACGAGTTAATTATCCACATAACTTTGTATAACTGCTCGGTAATGGAGCTAGGTAAAGTATAAAACGGATAAGTAAACCTGACGACGAGCGTAACTCGGCTCCGTGAACTGAGAAGCTGCTAAGTGGGTTAACGCTAATTAGGTTAGACCCTGTGCGTCTCTTTATAACTTCATATTTACTCGTTGCATAATTCATAGCGACGGACGAGAACACATCGCGGCACATGCCGCAATACCACGCATAATTGAATAATGGCGATAATGTCTGTCGGCCTTGCGGTGACCGGGCTCTATAAACAGAACAAATCCTAAAGCCACACTAGTCCGCGGACTTCCAACAACAGCACGGTACATCTGTAAACAGTCGGGTAGCGCGCCAACACGCGACTCTTGAACCAATTCAGGCGGCAGATTTAACTATAGTCGAGCTGGTGACGTTTCATCGACTATTTCTAAGCGCAGTTCTGGCCTACTGTCCCCAATTATTAGCATTGGACTAATACCAAACGATGATGACCCCACTCCGCGCGATAATAAACTCTAAATAGACGACAGCAAATGTTACATTCGCATTGCAGTTGTACGGCTTCGTCAAGGTCAGGGGAGTTACTCAATAAGACCGGTTGTATGTGTGACTGTCTCGTGGTTGCATAATTTCACCCGGTTCTGCTCCGCTCGCTGGAAGATGTCAAACTTGTTCTTTGGAGTTGTCTCTCTAGAAATGGTTGTATAGCCATGTCAAAGAATATCGACGGTTTTTGCTCTCCATCGATTAAAGATTATTTTATTATTCGTTCGTCGAGAACGGCACGAGATGAAAATAAAGAAGGCATTAATAATTCAGAGGTGTCTTAAGACGTAAACGCAATGAAGCGATAACTTGTGGCTGAATCTGTTACTATGAAATTACTTATACATATCATTTACATATGCTCGAAGGCCTCCATCGAGTTTCCCAACGGGTAGGTCTTAAGATGAACATGGATAAGACGAAAATTATGTCTAATGCCCATGTTGTACCTACCCCAATATCAGTTGGGAACTCAGTTCTCGAAGTTGTTGACGAGTACATCTACCTGGGACAGACAGTCAAACTAGGCAGGTCCAACTTCGAGAAAGAGGTCAATCGTCGAATCCAACTCGGTTGGGCAGCGTTCCGGAAACTTCGCGAAGTCTTCTCGTCAAAAATACCTCAGTGCCTCAAGACAAGAGTCTTCGACCAATGTGTGTTACCAGTAATGACTTATGGCACTGAAACGTGGTCTCTTACTATGGGCCTCATAGACAAGCTCAAAGTCGCACAACGAGCTATGGAGAGGGCTATGCTCGGGGTTTCTCTACGTGATCGAATCAGAAATGAGGAGATCCGTAGAAGATCGAAAGTCACCGACATAGCCCAGAAGATTAGCCAGTTGAAGTGGCAGTGGGCAGGGCACATAGCACGCAGAACAAATGGCCGATGGGGCCGAAAGGTTCTGGAGTGGAGACAACGGACCGGCAAGCGCAGCGTAGGTCGTCCACTGACACGGTGGACAGACGACCTGATGAAGGTCGCAGGACGACGTTGGATGCAGGCCGCTTCCAACCGGTCCTTTTGGAAAATCATGGGGGAGGGCTATGTTCAGCAGTGGACGTCCTACGGCTGAGATGATGATGATCATTTACATCTGCGACATAGTTATACAGATGTCATCGATTCTCATACGTTAGTAGCTGAATAATGGTATGGTTCCCAAAATAGAAATTTTGAAATTTGAATTTATACATAATTCTTTGAATGTTCTTGAGTTGAAATGAAGAAATATTTGTTGTTATATGATTAGATACACTAGCGCGTTTGACCCCCGTGTTTGATGCAGTCAGTGGACATGCCACACTCTAGAGTTGATGGTGTTGATAGATTTCTTGAGAGCCAGTTGACTAGGTCTAGGGTGTAGACCTAGTCAACTGGCTCTCAAGAAATATCTCACTTGAAGGTGAGTATGAAGTGTAAGATGTAGCGCACTAGACCTAATGTTATAGTTGGCCCTAAAGTACAGCTTCTTGTAAACATCGTTAATAGTTGGGGACATTTTCGGACTTGGGTGGTAGGTAGGTAACCAGCTCAAGAAAGTGCTCTACCACAAGGAGATTGAATGTCGGCATTCAGTGTCCCTGAACTGCCATTGCTTCAATAAGTGTATGTTCTTATAACAGTGTGGCCAAAATTACAATAGCGGAAGCGTAAAATATAAGCACAGAAAATCTATTAAAAAATGATGTGGCAAAACTTTGCCCAATGCTCATTTTATACTTATATACGATACACAAACACAAAAAGTTTCTTTATGCGTTCATTCATTAGTCATTACTAAACTGCGACAAACTCGTTACAAACACAAAGCAACTTAAATAAGTTGCCAGGCGACGTTAAGGAATTGGACGACAACGAACTAAGTAAAGTAATTATTGGAGTTAAAGTTAAATAACTTGGAGACGAAACGGACTTTAAACTTAGTGAAATAACAATCATAAAGGTACCGTTAAAAGTTACGTAAGGCACAGAAATATTATTGTTGTAGATAAGAGGCTGGCTTATTGTGAGTAAAACGGGGAGACAGCTAAACATGAAAATATCCGAAGAATTAGCTCAGGAGTAATCAAAACCATTGTAAAGCACATTCTAGTGGTCACCTGGTTAGCTATCATCGTCTAAGGAGACTAGTTTATCAAAATAAAAGATATTTTTTATGTAATATATTATTGCAGGAGATAAAAAGCTTTAATCAAAGCAGCAACTGTTTTTCAAAATACAGTAAGCATAGATAGAACCCCCAGCCAAAAGTTGCAATGTTGCCAGCTCACCAGAAATATCTATTTCTGGCGAGGATTGTCAAATGAATGCTTTCTATTACAAAATAATACCTTTTTACTTTACCCGCCGAACGATAACAACAAATCGAGGTAACGAAATAAGACCCAATTAGTTAATTAAGTGAATCGTTCGAAATGTGCCTATTTTGTTCGTGTTTGTGGCTTGCCGCAACCTGGCTGAAGCTCGTTTTGTTTCCGCTAACATTATTACCACAGTATTTTGGAGTCAGTGAGGAAACTTCGATAATATTTGTTTGGTACCACTGTATGTCTAAATCTGCCCCGAAGCAGTATGTCAAGCACGATGGTTTGAATGGCATTGTAGATAAACTGCTTGGCGATTTAAACTCTGAAACAAATGAGACGTAGACGGACGTGTACACTGCAGTGCCACATTAATGTTAGAGTACTAGCGCGAACGCAGCCGGGTGCGCAAGTACTCCATGAAGTAGTGGCCCGGACGGTCACGAAACCGGTTGAGATATTCGGCTATACCTACCTCGTAAGTTTAAACCGTCAAAATAACATTAAAACACATTAATGTTGTTTGATCTACTTACATACATACATAGAAATATAAATCTAGTTGAACTATTATTACAATTAACCGGCAAAACACTCACGTTAGGGATCGAATAAATACCCAGGTTTCGAGCATATCAAGCTAGTCTACGAACTCTCACGCCTCTGCGCACCCACCCTAAAGATGAGCATCTGATATACACGTTTTTTTGGTGACAGTTACTAAGAACAGTCATTAGTTACTAGCTACTCGTACATCCTGCGTAATGCGCACTATCAATTACAGCCCTCGTGGAATGTAAACTGAATTCCTATCCTTCAAAAGTGCTGCAAGCTTCCTCGCTGGAATATTTGGGCAGTATCGATCGAGTCCGCGTTTGGGACACGAAGCCTGCAGGCGCCCATACACGCTTTCAGCAAAATGAATAGGGTATCGTCACGCATTACACCGATACGGAGCTTCATTGTGATTTTATCGAGCCTTATGGATACGGAAACGCCGGATTGTTACGTTTCACGCCACAGGCATGTAAGGTCATCGGAAGATTGATGGTTCCACTGACACTGCGAAGCTCTACTCGCATTAGATCGGGTGATGTAATAGATTCGTCTCCACGTTTAATGCTAAAACATGGCCGAGTCTGCAGCGTCTCCGCACTAAATTTTAACAGAGTCGACGTTTGAGCGCGGGACGCAATATTCATTTTGTTTTATGGAGCGGATGCTCATCGAGCTGTATTTTCTCTGTGAAATTTATGGTGTATGTTTGTCTTATTGTTTATTACGGCGTATGTTAAGTTTTCCAACTATACACTCTACCAATATGTATTGAATTCCTATACGAAGTAATATATATTCTAAAATTATCTTCTTACATAATGTGTGACTCTGGAAGTGTAGGCTACAAACTTTGTTGTTTATTACTCTATAGAGCTTTCCTAATACCTCGTAACCTGTTCATTAAAGTTATACGCCTTTAATAGCCTCTCACCTCTAGTAGTGCCTGTAATTTCTGACCTCTGTAATCTCCCAGCTTCTGTGTTAATACTGATCATCTTAGACGTGAGAGTGAAACGGATATTCCGTAACTAATCAGATACTAAGGATATAATATATGACGTGAATAACCCCAGGCAAACTAGGGACAGATCGGAGGAGTTGCTGCACTTTTTTAAATATACCTTCTAGTGTCCCACCGAGGCAGGTCAATACAAAGGCACATAGCTTGACAACCTGCAAGTCTATTATGTATCTCAGTTGCTAACAAATGTTGATTGAAATCTTGAAAAATTGTGGATGACTGGAGCTAACAAAAGTGACATAGAGCCGCCATTTTTTTCGATAACAATCTTCATTTGTTAGCAACTGAGGTACATAATAGACCGACCTTCTGGTGATGGGAAAAAACGGTGGTCGATTGCAACTACGAACCGGAAGACGTATCGTAGTTATGCCTCTTACTAGATGGACTGCCGAAATCATGAGGATCGTGAGGATAGCAATCGTTGGTGCTTTCAAATGGGTAGGCATATTTTAACAGTGGACGTCTGCCTTACGGCCCATTAAAATAATATTCGCCTTTAAAGCTTTCCCAATCTTAAATCTATTTTATATCTCGATTTCTCTTGTCTCCAGGTACAACGGAGCGAGCATGCCTGATCACGGGCTCCGTGGAGGGCATAATGGTGGTGCTGGATTTCATCATGGAGAAGATAAAGGAGAAGCCGGAGCTGGTCAAGCCATTCCCAGAAGGCGTCGACACCAAGATGCCTCAAGATAGGGACAAACAGGTGAGGTTTGGGAGTTTATGTTTACTTTTGCGGACTAATATCACGTTGATATTGATATTTAACGGGCTTACTCGCTGTAAGGTTAATTTCTAGATGGCACGTTGCATATCCTTGACGATTCGGGTATTTTGCATCTGTGCGTGAAATTACTTGATATAGGGCTTTCTTCTGGGATTGCAAGACTATACTGCAGTGGGCAACGTTTGGTTCATTTGGATTAGAACCATTGTTGTTCAGTTACCTGAAAAGAATCTTATTGATGACTTAGCCCACCTTTACCCCACTTAGCGTACTTTTGAAAATGTATTTTCCTCGTGTAGGCAAAGTATAATTGAACCAAAAGTTTCAATATCTTTTCTGTATAGTTAGTGGCATGCGTCATCTAAAATTGGTTTGGTAGGTTATTCATGAAAAGATAACAAACAGGAAAACTCGCGTTTGCGCATTAATTAAATGTGTATGGATCGAGTATAGATACGGATAAGTATTTACGCACGGCTTCAATAGAAAACGCCCTATATATAAGAATAATACATATTTTTTCCTTTTCGGCATTACATTAACAAAGCATATGCTCTTCCTGAACAGAGCGAGGTATTTCTTCACTCCAGATCAGCTTTGTGTCCTTTATAAAACTCAGGTGCGCCCTTGTATACCTAAATATTGTTGATGATGGATCCGCTAAGTGCCTACCTCTGTAATGTGAGTAAATTGCGGGCCGAATGTTCTGAAGAGCTCTTTAATCTTATTCCTCCCTCGCTATTCTGATGCCGAACTACTCGTTCCGGCCTAGCATTGCATCCGTATACTGTTCAAAATTTCTTACCAAGAATCAAAAAGTTTGGCAGTTCCTACCTCTGGCATGGAGGAATGCTCTGCCGGCGTACGTATTTCCTTGCAGCTATGACTCTGGGTCTTTCAAACGGGGCGTGAAAAGGCATCTCTCAGGTTATCATAGGAGTGGCGATTAGTGCAGCTTACTGCTGCACGAATGGTCATCGCTTCTTGATTCCATCTTCGCTTTCCATCAGACAAGAGGGTGATACTATGAAACAAAAAAAAAATTATATGTGAACCAATACGCTGAGGTGTATAGTCCACATTTTGTCTGTCATGTATCTACTTGGTCTTATTACACAACAGCACCCCACCCACTTGCTCGGTTGGCTTTACTACCTCTACCTCTATTACAATAATGGTCTTAATAACTTTTGCCCTAAAGTGCATAGTGTCGGCCAAAAACATTATTTCAAGGTGGCGCTTGCCGATATCTAAATTGCTTGAGCTCCAACTGCATCTGTTAGCATTTTGTGATTTTATGCGCAGTAGTGACCTTAAACCTTATAAAAAATATTGGATCGGATATTTAATGCGAGGTTGACAAATACAAATACTAAACTAAAAACGGCTATGTTTTACTGCCCTAATAAAAATTAAAACTTATTATGACAAGTTGACATCCGTCGCATATTAGGTAGTTGTTACTACGAGTAGTATTAATCCTTTAAAAAACTGTCTTCAATGAGTACGGCTGCCTCATTTCTGGCCGCTTCATCTCGGTAGTTCTATGTACGAGTATTATGGAGCGCGGTATCAGTCATTTAAAATATGTACTTGATGCCTAAATTGTATACATGATTTGGCTTTGACTTTGACCTATACATTGTTTTTGATTTTTTGATCTATACATTGCTTTTAGTCATTTACGTATAATTTAATGAAATGACCAATAAAACTCTTTTCATAAATCAGACTTCTGTTCCTCAGTTCAATGAACAACAAAACAATACAAAACTCAACCACGAATACAATAAAACCATTTTCTGTCTCAATCGCCACCCTAAACAATAACAGAACGCCCAGTGAAGTGAACGAAGTTTGCCGAACGGTGACCATTTTCGGACTAAACGGCTCGCTACACAAAAATGAAAACACAACCAAAGTATGAACATACGAAATCGTTTTGGCCAGCTAGGGGTTTTCTAAAGTGCTGATTCCCATGCAAATCACGTGCCAACCCTAGAAGCGTGAGAGGGGGTAGGGGAACAGGGCTGTCAGCTGGAGGCAAAGTTAGGTGCTGGAAAAATACTTAACGATCAGTAGGCGTTGTGTTAGTTCGACCCGAATCGAACAATGATTGCGTGGTAAAGCTTCTGAGAATAAAGAGGTTTGTAGTATTGAGTGTATTTATAATGTCGAATTTACGTATTGTTTTGTGGTAATATATTAATATTAAGCATTATTATATAACGTAAAATGCAAAATACAAGTACCTATAACCGAGATTAAAGAACAATAAAATACGGGCTTCTTTTTATTTCAATACATTGAACCCTAATTTATCAGTCGGTTAATCTAAAAAAGACATCCAATACATACCTTGTTTAAATATGGGTCATGCGATAACCCTATTACCAAAATGTAGCTGTGTCGAGCGTGGACAAAGCGAGTAGGCCACGGCGCAGGGGTGTCTCATTGTAATTCGGTATTGTGTTTTTGACGGCCCCTAGTAATTGTAGCCCGGCGAAGCTTGCTGCTTGAAAGTTAATTGGCGCGAGCGACTGCCCTATTATTTTTGCGGATTCCTGGAGTATTAATTTGATTTGATTGTGTTGCGGTAATTGAAACGTAAACGGGGGGCGACTATGCTGACGTCATCGACAGCTTGCGTAAACGGGGCGGAACTTAACAGTTCACGTAAGTTCCGTTTCTGTGACTCTTTGAAAATAATTTCGAGCAATGTCAACGAACGGCGGGAAAACAAATATTAAAACTAATTTGAATTTGAAATTATAAAGAAGATACATTTGAAACAGATTGAAGGATTTCGGGGCCAAAAACAATTTCTTTTACTAATATTCGAGAAATACTGAAACTGAGAACTGGACCAAGGATTCAGAAGTAGAGTAGGTACCCATGCACTCACAAAAATCGCATTAATATAATAATTATTATACATCCCTGTAATATGAACTATTCGTCAATTATTTAAATACTGCTGGCATGTATTATTTACACATAAAACAAACCTTTATTTATTTACGACTAACGACTGTCCGCGACATCGTTCGCGTAGTAAGCTCAGCCTTCGGCCTCGCCATAATCTTTTCTCAATGTTTTTATGTAAGAACCTGCTACGAAGTATCAGAAAACATTTAAAAAAAGATGATTGAAATCGGTGCAGCCGTTCTCAAGGTATAGCGTGACCACGAGAAATAGGGGTTCATTTTTATATAAGTACATAGATTACTGTATTACCTCCAATCAGTTGGAGGTCCATGGCAAGACATTTTGTGAAATGGTCCCTCCCTCAGAACCACTGTTCTACATGAATACAAGAATCATATCATATCACAAGTTAAAAATGCAGCTTTAAATATTTTATTAGTTACAAAAATAGCGAGCTGTGCCGTTTACAGAGTAAAGTAAAATGTCCCTTTCCACCGAACTGTGGGTCTTGAGTGGAAGTTGACTTTAGTTTAGTAGAAGTTTACAAGCTATACTGTGTAAGCTGTCTGTACATTGGCATGTCAAGGCACCAGTTTCATGCCGAAATTATCAACGAAAACGTATCAAAACCGTTTCAAATTACCGGCAAGCAAGACAAACAAGCGCACTGCGTACTAATTAAAACTCATTCTTCGTTAATTGGATTGGCGAAAGATAAACAATTTAAGAATTTCGCGTAATTCCTTTTGGAACAGGATATTGTGAAGGTATTATTACTACAGGGAGGTACTCGTAGGTACTCGTAGGTACCTACTTTTACACGTAAACCACGTGAAATGTCTCTGCATACCACATCCACAACTGCAATGTTCTGGCAACTGTTTGTAGCTTAGGGTTGCTTTTAGTATTGCAGAAATATCAAGGATAGTAGGTAGGTTATGAGCAATAATGGTTTAGGTGGAAAATGAGAATGGCGACCATGAGTTGGTCAATGATCCCTATTCCTTATCCCACCGGGACTTTGAGATAAACGGAACTCCACCAAATGGTGTGATACTTTCTAGCGACTAGCTGATTAGCTATTGTACCGCCCTGGAGATTCAGGCTCCAGGCCTCTAGTCAAGCACCCAAGAGATTACTGCAACTGTTCTGGAGAGACAGCCACACTCTATAGGTCAAGTTCCACTAGCATCTCCAAATACCATCTTGGGCGCGTTCTGACCATAAAGTGAGTAAGTTGTCAAACGCTAGTCTATAACTTAATACCTGACCCGCCAGCGATTATCTAGCTTCACCGCTTTAGAGGTAATATATCCATAAATATTTCCTGGTTTTTATGTTGTAAGCTGAATTCTTACAACATAAAAGCCATCAACTGCCAAAACTTGACATTGCAGTTTTAGAGAGGGAAAAATGACATCCTCGCACGTGATTAGAACCCGCGTCTTCCGACAATGATCCGTGTCCGACGCCATGACCAGGCAACCGAGACACGACGTTCGAACATAAAAAATGTATATCTCTGTTTGATTTTAACCGTTGTATGTGGACGGAGCGATATCTATTGGAGAGCTTGCCGGTTTATTCTGATTGGTTGGATAGGTCGCTGCCTTGATCTCTACCGCAGCCTTAAGCTTCTGGTGAAGGTAACGTGATGAAATCCACAGCATGGTGTTATGGAAGTTTCCGGTGGCCGCCTGGCTAGATACCACTATGCACGTTTTGAATTCTATTTGTCTAGTGGACCAGCGTGCAGCGGCTTAAATTTATTTAACACGCCCATATTCTAACAATATTTATCAAATAAACATGCCTAAACAAAAAAGTTGTAATGTTTAATTAAAAAACTCGTACAAAGTAAAGGAAAAAATTATGATGGAAGGCTCGTATTCATAGGACGCGGCAACCTGTGGGTTGAATATCGATCTACTCAACTTTTCTTGTTACAAACTAAAAAGGTTATGAATAATTTGCTGATCAAGATGTTTTATTAATTATTAGGATGGATATGATATACAAGTTTTCACCTTACCAGCTCGTAAATGTTGATCAGTTTTGCTTTCTCAGTACCTACAATTCTTTTTCTGACATCTCGTATTATCTGGCTATGGAGGTGAAACATTGTTAGAGTCACGTGAGAGTGATTTGTTTCTTCTGACTTGGAATCTTGAGCGTAGTAAAAGATTCTAGCCATCAAAAACAAAACTTGTGAAAAAAACCAAGTGTCGCCCAGTTACTGTTCTACCGAAAAACGTTTTGAGATCCATGTAAAACCAAGTCGGGTAATTTTTCAGTCCCTATTCAAGGGACCTTCTGTCTTAGTTATTACTTCAAAATCATTTATTCAATTTAGGCATCAAAGACGCACTTATGAACGTCAACTTTTCATTATAATGTACTTTAAAGACTCTACCGCCGTGTTCCAAAATATATAGAGCCAACCGAGAAGAAGCGGCAAGAAACTCGGGGCCATTCTTTTTATGTAGATGTTTACAATGTTTCTACTTAGGTACTACAAATATTACATTTTATGGGTGGCAGAGTGACAGCTTGCCAGAAGTGGAGCATTCCAAGCATCTTTGTCTTCTATATAATGTCGGACTTTATAGTAAGCTTTTTTTATTAAAATGTTTTTTACAGTCAACTTGAATTTGCCCTCTGTGAGCTCAGTTATGTCCTTTGGGATTTTATTGTAAAAACGCACACAATTTCCTAGGAATGACTTATTAGTCTTCGCAAGTCTAAAACTAGGTACAGCTATCCTATTTGTATTTCTAGTATTAAAAGTGTGGTGATCACTATTTAACTTATATTTATGTAAATTTTTACGAACATACATTATATTTTCAAAGACCTATAAGGACGGCAACGTTAATATATTGATTTCTTTAAATAAATCTCTTAAAGATTCACGGGGACCCATTTCGTATAAAGCTCGACTAACCTAACAACATATTTTAACAATTTTAAAAATCTTTTATGTTTTAAATAAAATAAATTGACTTTGCTTTTTCCTTGATTTAAACACTAAACACTATGGCCTTTATTAATAAACGTTGCGTAAACCTATATTAGGCGTAACATGCTTTGTCTTGCTTTCACGCGTGACATTTACTGCAAGCGAAAAATTGAAAGATAGATGTTTTAACTACTCCGGGTGTACACCAAGTTTATTAATAAGGCCGTAAAGTTGTAGTTGGAAGTTTCTATGTCTGCTAGAAGTGCCTTAGATTTTAGATGATCAGTCAGTCAGTCAGTGAGTTACAAAATTAAGAAATTTTGACTAGATATAATTCTTAAATTACTGGTCTGGTGGAAATTTGAAATATACTGTGTTTACACAATGCCTGCCTGGTTACTGAAAATTTAGGCTTCTAGTTTTATCCGCAACGAAGTTATAGGCAATGATGTTATATTATAAACTGAGGTAGATAAGCCTAATGCGCTCGGCTTGGTGACATCAACACAAGCTAGTTGTCTTGAGTCATCTTAGTACCAGCCTGTCTGGCAAAGACGCAGCGCGTATTCAACATTTAGAAAAAATGCCTTATGTGTTCGGAATCTGCAGAACATTATACTGGAACGAGTGTAAAAAACAAGAATGATTTATCTTTTCATTTATAATTTATAATCCCGATCTGCGGCCGTGTGACAGTGTTGTCTTGGCGTCACCCAACAACCGGGGTAAACAGTAACTCTGGATATCGGTGACGCCAAGAGTATAGATTTATAATTATATATATATATTGGATGCAACCCAATCTATTACGTATAATAGGTTAGGTTGGAAAGTGAGTCATCCGCATTGACAGTGATTCTGATACAGTGGCAAACGCTCCATGACACCCAAGCATTGCCGTAAGGGCCAACACGCCTGGGATAGGAAACCAGGTACGCATACGCTGATCACCAGCCGCATGGGATAGTCAGGCCCGTCCTCACCTCTCCCACCGGCTTACACGTTAGCGAGTCTCCCCGAAGGAAGCCCGCATATTAGGGGGTTTCCCCCCACAGGCCTCCACACACCCCTTACAGCCTGCCCTTCCTCCAAATCACACACGTTCCCAACTAGTTTCTGGTTTCCCTGCGCCTCTACGCTGGGCAAACCTCCAACTACTGATCTCAGGGCTTAACCCTAGATCCTGGTGGAACCGCACCACCCACAGAGCAAAGCCAAGGACGTCTCCTGGCTGCATATTGGAACGTGCGCTTAGATGCCATCGATGGCCACAACGGTGCATTATATTACTTCACAATGCCGGTCATCGGCTATTACTACAAATGGTCGCAATCTTACCACTGCCTCAGATCACTCAATGTTACATACAGGTCAGATGCAATAGAGAATAATGAACAATTGGGTTGACTCACCGACTACGGTCTCTGTACCGTATCCTTCGTCATTCGTCAGTGCGCACATCGTATCATGTGCGCCACCAGTCCTCATATCGCATCCTTACACTCGAGAGCACATGCAATCGCCTCGCATCGCGCCGATACCTGTACACACTTAAAAAAGGTTAATATTGCTTATCGCACAACCGCACGCCGAAGGCGCGAAAACGTTCTATCAAATCTCAAACACATTGTAGAAATTGCCAGTATAAAATATTAGTAATCTTTCAACTCACCAAAAGATGGAGCTAGTCGGAACTCGCGATACGTCGCGACAAGTGTCGTCTGCCGCTCGACGACGCGACGCTAGCTTCGTGTCGCTAACTACGGATGGTGTTTCATAGAAATACATAGAAACCGGTAGTGTCGCTGCGACACGTCATTTGGAGCGGCTTCATAAAGCCGGCTTCCAACTTGCACCTTAGCTTAAAAACAATAAATTAACACACCCGTGACTTCAATTCATAGAGCGCCTTACTTTTTGAACAGACTTTACGATGTTTTACTAACTACATTAATATATTAACAAATATCTTATAAGGAAGCAAGTAAGAACACGAAACGAGCGTGACGATTTAAAAAATGTTAGACCTTAGAATTGTATAACAATTAATTACGAACAAGGACGCTAACTACTGTAGCACGTTTTTGTTATAAACAAAAGACGGTCACGTGTGTACCTGCAGGGTTTTGACGTGGCTACCGTGATGCAGATCAGACGAGTGACTTGCTCGTCTCGACACAGATTTTCATGAAATAAGTACAATTTGTAAAATTTAATACCGACTTCGATTCTATTCAGTTATTGACCGAATTTGATGAAATTTAAATGGGATCACACGGGAAGCACCAGCTTTTGAAACAAAAAAAGAATTTTGAGGATCGGTTCACCCAGTCGTAAGTTATGTGGTAACAAACATAAAAAAAAATGTCGAATCGAGCACCTCTCCTTTTTGGAAGTCGGTAGATAAAAATAATAGTGCCTATTGGTGTGCGCAAACTGTAGACTGTAGTTGGTATTTCTCCGAAATCGATATCTATAGGTATATTCAATACTCTACAAGTTACATACAATCACTTAACTACGTCTTAACCCTTCCTATACCGTGATAATTAAAACAAAAAATTAATATATGAATGAAACTCACGTAAATTTACGTCTCTGGTACGCAAAGGGTTAAGGGCAATATTTTTTTCCTACTCATAAAATATACTGTCGAACTCATAAACTGCAACAATACAGTATATTAAACTATACTTGCTCTTTGCTGCGGGTTGTGTCCGACACTGTATCATAAAATGTTACCTATATTATAACTCTGTGTTGATGTCCTTACTAAAGCAACGACGCATAGAAGTAGTAGTAGGTACACACACACGTCATCACGGAATGTTGATGGTTTGAATTATTAATAGTAATGTTGTTATCTGCCGGAGAGGTATTGATCACTTATGATATGACATATATAAATATGGCAATGATAACTGAAGATCACGAACCAGAGTTTGAAAAAACCCCGCGAAAATCCACCATTTAAAAAAAAATGCGCGCGGACGTGATTATTTAATAAGTGTAGTAAATTACCTATTGAAGATATTTTGTATCTGTAAACGGTATAAAGTAATGCTACGTATACAGTGCATTATCTTTGATTGTAAGAATAAGTCGTCTGTTTCCTTGTAGTCAAACCATAGATGTAAAAACAACCAGATAAGTCAACGACCAGACGACATAGGGTAAAAATAAAAAAAAACTGAAATAATTCGACAAAGACTATAAAAATCTATGAGTACTTTAGCACACTAACTTCTGTTTCCTAAATCAGCAGGGAAATTACGTAGATAAATCTTGAAGCATGGCGGCTCTATGTCAGTTTGAAAACTCCAGTAAGCGAAAATGTTAGTAAATTTGCCGACTAGACCTGACAAAACTAAAGTCGCCTTTTTTTAGATTTCAGTCAACATTTGTTTGCAAGTAGATACATAATAGCCCTGCAGCTCTATCCTTTGTTTTTATATTATTCTATTACTGTTACGCCGAATTGAAGGTTTCAAAAACAATGAATAGATGGATGTGGATTGAAATCGAAAAAAAATGCCGCTCTATGTCACTTTTGTCAGCTCCAGTCATCAACTTACTATCATTTTTGCTTACTGGAGTTGTCCAAACTGACATAGAGCCGCCATTTTTCAAAATTTCAATCTTCATTTGTTAGCAACCGCGATACATAATAGCCCTGCGGATAGGTCCGACTATAGTTTCAACCACATTCTGTGGTCTTTTTCAAGGAGTGTTCGGGACGCCCGCGTCGATGACTTCTAGCTCAGCGCTAAGCGAAACATCATCAACGCGGGCGTCCCGAACACTCCTCGAAAAAGACCACCGAATGTGGTCGAAACTATAGTCGAACCTATCCTATAAATATTACGTGAGTAATCCCGTATTTCTAATTTAAAATGAGTGAAAACCACGTTAGTTTTTATAACAATGAATAGATAGTTTCTCTAGTAGCAGATCTTTGTTTGTAGAAACTGGCAGGCCGGTACTAACACGATTGTTTGTTACGTCTTAACTTTCAATGTCTTCAGTTTGCGTTGTAAAAAGTTTTCTTTAACTTTGTTGATTACACTAAATATTTTTACGTTCAGATTAAATGTCATATATCTTCACAAGTACGAGTATCTATTTCACCGCGACCTATACAAGTGACAATAAAGGCCCGCGCACACGGCGGATTTTTGTTGCGATACAGTCGCTAGTTTCGTTACGAGAAAATCCAAGGTTCGTTAGTCGCACTTGCAACTTGCGACTGAAGCCATGCAGTAGCTTTACATTCACATTATACCGATCATCAATTTAATCTATCTTCAAATGCGGACTTCGCATTGTCGCGTCGGAAGGAAGGTTGCGTGGAGCTATATAACCTAAACGTATTGGGAGTGTGTCGCTGCTACGTCACGCCTGTAGCGCTTCTAACGCTTGGATACTGGATTATTGGAAAGTATACGTTTGTGTAAATTATGTATTAGAGCTGATTTTTCATGTTTTACTATTCACAAACTTTTATAAAACGTATCACAAGCCTAATTTGGTTTGACCACATTTGAAATACATTATTGAAAAGTCTTTTGCACTTTTGAGTGTCGACTAATTGATTTGTTTACAATATATATTATATAACAATGATCAATATGGACATGTGATCCATGAGGTCCGTTAGTCCGACTTTTCATTGTGAGCAATATTTTAATTCCAACGACGGGTTGACACTTTGTAACAATTACTCGTGCCATGCTGTATTATTTGACGCTCTAAGAAATTAAGCGACGGAATAGACAGCAGAAGTGTGACGTCACAAAATGGCGGTATTTGACATTTCGGTAAAACAAACTTTTGTGACAAGGTATTTTTGGATTTAGCACGTTTCTAAAATGTCTTCGATTGTTAGCTTGGACCCAATTATTGTAGAGTAATTTAAAGCGGAAATTTATGTGTTTAAGACAGGCGAAAGAAAAACTAAAGACAAAGAAAATAGGAGACATGATTGCACTGCAACCGGGGGCAAAACAACACTGCAACTTATTTATCATTCACAACAAAATAAGCGTTTTTGTCTTTGTTTTTACCCAAACTCCATTTTGTGACGTCATAGCTTTCACAGTCTATTATCGTCGCTACAAAAAGTCGCGTGTGTGAGGGAGCCTTTATTACTACGCCGATCTATAGCGACCATTTCAAACCCATCACCTTCACCTCGAATTCCGCACATAACTACGTAAATCAGTATATATATATATATATATAAGTTTAGGTATACATAATAAGTATATACGTAAGCGTTAATAGAGACTCGTCAAGGCCGAGTTGTACTGTACAACTGGTTCGTATTATTTAGAGATCTACTACTCAAGGATATGGTCATTGGTAAACTTGTTTTACAAGTCTCATATCTCATAGTCATAGAGCCTATAAATGTGTGATATTTTTATTAGTTGCTCTTAAGTATGATTTATATACTAACTTAACAGTTTCGTTGCATGTCCGGTAAAAAACATGTGAATGCATCTTTTCAACCGACTTCCAAACAAAAAGAAGAGGTTCTCAGGTCGACGCGCGTTTTTTTTATGTATGACCACGCGTCACTTTTTATGGAGTAGTCCGATTTTAATAATTATTTGTTGTTTGGTAGAGTATGCTTCCGAGGTGGTCCCATTTAAATTTCATCAAATTCGGTAGAGTTTTTTGAGTTGCAATCTAATAACTGTAAAGTGTTTCGCATATATTGATGATATCGTGATTGAAGGTGAATGACTGTCGATCCCGTAAGTAAGGGTCACTAAAAAGGGTAAACATTTTTATATAAAAAACGGAACCGTTTTTCATTCAACACTAAAATAAATTGTCAAAGTCGGTACCACGCGCACTATGTTCTAGGTATTCTATAATAAGTATTTTGGAACTATATTGGTACCGACTTCAACAAGTTATTTGACACTTTTTAGTGCCGAAGTTGGTTTCATTTTTATTCAACCATTTTATTTACCCATTTTAGTGCCCATTGCTACTTACGGGATCAACAGTCATTCCCCTTCAATTCATAATGATCATCATCATGATCAGTCCATTTTGTTCTCACTGTTGGGACTCGAGTTTTCCTCTCAGAGAGAGGAGTTTGACCATAAACCACCACGCGGGCCCAGTGCGGCTTGATGGATAGGTTAGTGGCCAACTCATTTCGAAATTTTCAGGCCGCCCGAAGGCCTTCGACATAGCGCTCAGTTGAGTAATGCCACTAGCACACACCCATCCAAGACCTGACCGCAGCAAGCGTTGCTTAACTTGTTGATCGGTTAAGATCGTCAAGTCAAGCTCCGCTGCGAGCGCTTCACCTTCAATTACGATATATCAATAACGGTCCCACAGTTTTGTGAAAATATTTTTTAATAAAAAATCATACTCAGCATAAAACTAGTCGTGAACTAGCGCTGGTCTTCCTTTGGGGCCAGTTTGTGGTGTCACGGAAATGCAATCAACAACCGCTACCCGTACTCTTGTACTGAGCCCTAATAAGTGGAAGCAAAGTATTGAATTGTTAATTTCACGTAGCTTGTCAATGTATAAATTCGTATCTGTTATACATAATATATAGCCAACACCTGTAGACATGTTCAAAGCACCTTCGAGCATATCCTTGCGTTATATTATCGTGCGAGTGTAAAGTATAACGTAGTGTGCACATAATGTTATTATCATTAGCATAATGTATGTAATACATATCGAAGTGTGAATAATTATGTTGCACAATCGCTTTGTTTTGTCGTGATAATGCTTACTTGTGTACAGATAACAATAAAATTGTAATCGGGGAAACTGTGGCGTAGTGCAAGCTGACGCTCAAGGTTTAGTTTTCTTTTGTAACATTTGCAAATGACTTGATTGATAATATTTCGCAGGTGCGATAGTAACCACCACACACTCCCATGTCAGCAACGCCACCCAGAGCTTTAATATTAACAGTAGTATATTTCCTTAGACAATGCCTTTGTTAATTAATGCGCAATATTGAAAGGGATAGTTGAGAATCGATAACTAGTCTTGAAATTACAAGAACAAAAAATATTTCTGTGATCTGTGATTCTAGGTATAGTCTTATGGCCGTTTTCAATAACCTATCTATCGTCAGTTTACCTTACTAGAGATAGATATTTGACACTATTTGTATGGACTTTATGTCACATTTCTATCGGTAGTAAGGAAAACTATGGATAGATAGAATATTGAAAACGGCCGATAGTCAGCTGTGCAAACATTCGCGAGTAGGTAGATAGGTACGTCGTTGTACCTATTCTAAGGGGGTAGGTATGACTCGCGTAGTTACTGCTATCTATTCTGTGATGTACCGTGACCTGCCATCGTGCGTTCAGTCACACTGGTTTTTAGCAGCGGAGCATTGAATATGGGTTCAAATAAAAAAGTCTTTCACTTTGATGACCGGTAAACAACATCATCAACTTCCTAACATTTTTGCTTACTGGAAATGAAATGAAATTTATTAATTACAATTCTTCAAAGGCCTTAGATAATTTATTTTTAATAGTGCCTTTTAAATATGAGTCGTTAGTCTGATGGAATTTATGAAGCTTGCAGAACAAGTAGTTACTAGAAAATAAGCATTACTTTTCTTCTTACATAGTCAATAGACACACAAATGAACACTCGGCCACTAACCCTGGCAACCTCAACCAAGTGGTTTAAAATTATGTTATTTATTAGAATATATTCGAGGTTTTACATCCTTGAAATACATTGAATGAATGATAATGCAATTCTGTTTATGTATTTTAAATCATGACATTTAAGTCTAAGGTTGCAAAAAAGTCTGCCAATGTTGGTTTTCTGAGAGTTTGTCTTATTGCTCTTATGGGATTATCTATTAATTCGTACGTGTGACACAATCGCGCCACATTACAAGCTGCTTTGTGGTCGCTGGGTGTAATAATATAAATACAAAAGTGTGTAAGTATGTTTGACGAGACGCCGCAACAGCTGAACGGAATGTGATTAAATTTGGGATAGCTTATGACATTGTAAATCCGTTTCAATCAAATCTACTACTTATATTAATATAATAAAAAATGGCGGTTTTATATCACTATTGACAAGACCTGTTTATTTTTGATGTCGATAGTTGACGATTTGAGCAAATCGCTAATCCCATAACAGTGCCATTTAGGATTTTAAACAGTCCTAGTATAGTCAAGTCTAGTCCATAGTTGTATATGTCCTACCAATACAAAAATTATAGTAGATAGCTGGTTAATTACGGAGTGGAATTGTCAAGACCGACTTAATTCCTCAATGTTTCGCCATGTTTTTATTAATGCTTCATGTGTAGTTTCAGTATTGTCAGTCTTATCCAAACTTTGTGATTTTAAAGAGACAAATACACCGAGAGACCCCTCGTCTTCCGACAAATCGTGTTAGACGCCAGTGTCGAGTTTAACTTTCCATTTATTTGATATTACTTGAATTCGATTATATACAGTACAAAAATCACTATTTCAGTGGTGGAGGAATAGGAGGCAAGCCATCCACTTTGTGTATCTGCCAAAAACTGTGAGTTTGTCATATCCTAAAACTTGACGCTGGGCAGAGTGACGCCCTCCAAGGAGAAATAGTCAAAGATGCTTTCAATCAAAATTTGATAGCAACCCTGTTACGTAATCGCCCTGGAACTAGACTTTTTTACCATAAATATAAAAAAAAATACCAAGAAAATGAAACCGTTTTTAACACTAAAAAGTGTGAAATAATAGTGTTGAAGGCGGTCCTTTTACTTGGTAAAAATGATTTTTCGCGCATTTTAGTGACCTTTCATTAAAAAATTACGGTATCATCAAGATAGCCAAAAGACTTTTCAGTTGTTAGATTGCAACAACCTAGGAAGTATACTCTGCCGAACAAATAATAATATCATATGTGTTCATATAAAATATACGCGTCGATTGAGAAACTCCTTTTGGAAGTCGGTTGAAAGGAGAAATTGCCACAAATACTAATGTTTCATTTTAATTAAATCTGGTAATGGCGAGGTGCTTTGTTACAAGGTTTTCCTCGTTTGATTTTGTACTAAATTATTTCGTTATTTACGGTCCCGTCGCGAACATAATTTGTCCCAATTGGTCCGTCTCGCTGAAACTCATTTTTGAACTCAAAATGTAAAAGTTATTCTGTTCGAAAGTGTTTTCGTCAAATATATTAAATATAAAATTCTGATTCTTAACGCTGATTTATATAGAATAGCTGCGCTCCGCGGTTTCATCCGCATTGTTATTGGTGATGGTGATGACTGCAAAATTTACCCCTTGTTCAAATTGTTAAGTTATTCTCAAAGAAATTTCTTGTGTGTCAGATTATACCTGTTCAACACAACGATAGCAATTTGTATACCTACACATGTTTCTTGCTATCATTGAATAACAAAATATACTCCTCGTCATAGTCTATTATGTCTCAGACAATACTTTACAACAGATAAAGCTACCACCAATACCAAATAAACCACAACCAATGACATTATAACTATAATGACAACTTAGACATGCTATGTTCTTAATTCTGAATCCTTTATGACGATCCAAACGTTGGACGCGCTCCATATAATATAAAACAAAGTAATTATACATATTTATTACATCTTACTGATGCATATGACATACTAGGATGCGCGAGAGTAAATTAGATAGCACTCTATAAATAATTACGCCTGAAATAAACCGGTGCATCGTCGCGGGCGTTCCGAGGTCACCAGCCAACTAAATTGAAACACGTCCAAATTGGGACCTATTTGCAGCACGCGTTTGTGCTTATACGGTATATCTACATTTATTTAAAATCATTGACCACTATCTATGCCTGTAATAGTGTGCTCAATGTCACCTACGGACCTACCATTGATCCCGAGAGCATAGAATCGTAGATTGTATTGTGTTGTGAGACACTGATGTATTGTTGTGGAGCAAGGATAATGTTAAGTATACAGTATGTTGAATAAACTCTGTTCGAAACGTGACTAACTCGATATCTATATGTGATCATAGAAAGTCGAAGTCTTTCATTCAGTTTAGACATCTATGACTTATTTATGTTATGGACACTCATGATGTAATAATAGTCATTATCATCATTAGGCACGTAATTAATGTAATTATTACGTATCATAAACATTACAATTCACAAGTACAATCTGAAAAATGTAATACCGACTTCCATTCTATTCAGTTATTGGAGTGTACATAACTCAAAAAGTACTAGACCGAATTTGATGAAATTTAAATAGACCATACGGGTCAGCCAGCTTTCAAACAAAAAAAAAGATTTTTTTGAAAATCGGCTCGTCCAATCGAAAGCTATGAGGTAACAAAAATTAAAAAAAATATACAGTCGAATTGAGTACCTCCTCCTTTTTGGAAGTAAGTAGAAAATATCACTTGCTGTTGATCTTCACTTGATCAATCACATATCAATGTACGCTGCTTTAACGCCAGTAGGATTCATAATTCACCAATAGTTAACTGTTAACCCACTCCTTTTGTTTATCTTATAGCATAAAGTGTATTTAGAGTTGTCATGTAAGAAGGAAAATGTATTTGTCGTCCATTTTCCCTCTCCAGCCCAACCCAATTCTGTTTGACTGCACCTACGATAAATTGTTTGTGAAATTGCAGTCTCGACTCAAGCTCGGATGCGCCTTTGTCGTTTGACACAGACTTATGTGAATATGTCGTCATAGTTTTCATAAGACTTATATTACCTAGTACGAAGTAGGTGGTACTTACGAGTACGTACAAATTAGTTTGTACTTATTTGATGCATACCACCTTATTCGGAGTTTTACTGTTATATACGTTTTTTTATAAAATGGTGTACTAGGTAGTAAAACTCCTCTACAAGCGTTTGTCGAGTTGCGCTGTGGAGTGCCGCGCAGAACTCGTAGATCTGGATTTAAGTTTGACATTATCGTGTCTTCGCGCTAACCGTGCAAGCGTCCCCGAGCAGACGGAAACAAAACAAACACTAACATTATATTACTATGATCCATTCCAGGTAAAAATCCTGGTGCCAAACTCCACCGCCGGCATGATCATCGGCAAGGGCGGAAACTACATCAAGCAGATCAAAGAACAGAGCGGCAGCTACGTGCAGATCTCTCAGAAAGCTAAGGAGTTGTCGCTGCAGGAGCGGTGCATCACTGTGGTCGGTACGTGAACTTTGGGTTACTTGATTGGACCGATTACGTACGATCTAAGGCGAACAAGACCGCCTAACAGAGCCACTTTTTGCGGGTTGATACAAGTATGGAGACCAGAGTTACATTTCAATAACGTTCGTAATTGCGCGAGCTTTTAAGCGGCCCTTAACAGTATGACAGTACAACCTATGTCCCAAGTACATTGAACCGCGTTATCGCAACTCCATTGTATGAAAATTGACGTTTTTGCTAGGTTTCGTAGTCTGCTCGCTATTCAGGTTCGATCGCAGGGCAGCGGCTTGCTATCGGTAGTATTTGACATAATTGGTATGCTGTAAACTAATGTGGTTGCGATTGCGTCGCTACAGTTGCGTACGTCGGTATTCTGATCTATAAAATTAGTTTCCGTGGTATTTTGATGGTTCCTAGAGAGAAAATGATTAAAAACGTATTGCGTTTTAACTAGAAAGCCACTGTATTGATGTTTTGATTGATAGAAGTGTTCAATCTTGCCGGCATTCGCAAGCCTTAGCACAGCCATACGACAGCGATGCAATTGCTATACAACTGCGATTGAGAACTAGATCTAACAGACTACGGAATTTGACAGCTCGATCGCAGAAGCGCCGAAGTAGTATAGCTTCAATAGCTAAGACTTGGAGCCCAGCACCTCGGCCGAAAATGCACGTGAATTCGGGAAGACGTCAATGTTTGACGTTTCTAATTGCAACATTGGACGTTCAATCGATACAGTGTTCTCTAATTGATGGCTGTAAAACATCCTCGTGAAAAATATGTACACATTGGACAAAAGATCTCGATATTACTAGCGGTATGTACATACTACTACATCTTACTTCCTATTGCGACAGAACGGTTTTCCGAAGTCATATATTCTAATACTTTTAGTAGCCTCCTTACTCTTTTTTGGTATGAAAATATAATAGGTATCTATAATTAAGGACAAATGTAGTTAAAGTAGAAAACAATTCAGATGTCTATTAGATTTAGCGTTACTAACTAGACTGTCTCAATGATATTCTTCTATCGGTTTCGAAATTGATACAGGTCGCGTAGTTGCGTTATCTGTAGCCGGCATTCCGTCCGGCGCGGGGTAAACAGTAACATTTGATGCGCGGCTAAGTGAACACATTCCCGACCCGGCCCCGGCGCGTTGTGCAATTATGTATATCGCACAACAGTACCTAACTAACCCTAATTACTCGCGCCTAATTGCGCTCTGCATCGTTCTAGCCCGCATGCACAGATTGTGACATAGTTTGTATCTGCGACATAACATAATTACATTGATTATTTTATCTCTAACAGAATGAAGAAGTGAATAACTTTAGAATTTTGTGTAGTTTTTTGTGGTAGTGCCACGCTGCAACCCCACAGCCGAATGGGCTGGAACGACCGGAGAAGTACCACACTCTCGCATAACACCGACGTGAAGTAACAAGCTTGCTATTGCGTTTCGTCGGTTTGTGGGAGGTTCCGGAGGAGGTCCGATTCCGTCCTTCCTCTCCTTCCCACTCCACCCTCACCACTTCTATATTTTCCTTCCTATCATCCTTTCTCAAAGGTTGGCAACACATCCTCGTGGCCTCTGGTATTGCGGATCTGTGGTCGGCAAACATGAGCCTGGAAATAAGAGACGAATTACAAAAATTCTGATTGGAATTACAGAGTTAGTTGTACAAATACTGCCTGTGCCATCTATCTTCCTTACATGTTTAAGTTCATATCAATAGCCTTGCCATTTAACCTATTTTTGTAATAAATATACCATGTTACCGTTCATCCTAAATGTTTCTGTTTTTTATACTACATTGTATATTTCATACCAAACAGGCCTCTGCTGGCTACATCCCCACTTATGCCTTTGTTAAGGACCGGATGAAACCCGTGACATTATTGAAATCATTATATTAATAATATTTAAACACTTATATAAACTATAAAAGCTTTGCAATAAGGATGATTCACACTAATATTATAAATATGAAAGTGTTTAAGTGAGTGATAATTGAGTAAGTATGTATGTTTGTTACTTATGCACGCTGTATAATACCTCAACTAGTTTGTATAAAATAGAAGATAGCTGAACCTTTTGCGTACCATTGACGTTAATGTACATGCGTTTAATTCATAAATCTTTTGTTTTAATTATCACGGTATATGAAGGGTTATTCAAGAATAGCACATAGGTTACTTTGTTGTCTCGATTCTAGGGGTAGTACTTGAGAGATCGCGACAGCCTTATTCCACGCTGATGAAGTAATACAAACCAGTTTTTTAATTTTATGTTATAGATAACTACGAATTTTTATAATTATTTGAATCAACATAGTACAACAACGCCTAGATATATCGCACAGAAATACTGCCGAACTTTTTTTGTCGCGTGCAGAGTTTATGACATCATAAAAAGACAACATAATTATTGTCATAAGAGATAACCTCATAAATAAATTTATAGTTAATCTAAAACTGTCACGGTCAGAAGTAGCGCTCACAGTCAAACAAAAGACTTTCCCGAATCGTTACTTCAGTATACAGACAAACTTATTAATCACTACCTTTGAGTTTCTGGCACAAACCCAATTGCCTAGAAGTTAGCGTGTAGCTAAAAAAGCTTCCACCAAAGCTCTATTGACCAAGTTGTTCGTTGTCGCTCAACGCTGCAAGCGGATTCGCTTGAAGCTTATGTTTCGAGGCATTTCCTTATGTCTGCGTATAATTATGTTGCACATAATCGCGATGCTCGAATATTGACGTTCTGCCAAAGCAAAGCAACATTATGTAGGTCGATGGGTAGATTTCGAATAAATAGACGAATTACATGCTTTGATCTATCCGTGGGTAGGTTTTGGATAAATCTTGACGCTTTACGAAGATCTCATATATTTTACCAGCTTTGATTTTGATTGCTCCGTTGGCATGCCTGTGGTACAAAATTGTTAATCTTTGGCATTCGTTTGCGCTGAAAATTGGCATACCTTAATTTCGGTGACAATACGATATCATGGAGCTGGTGACATGATGTAGCCGAGGTGGCCATAGCAATTCCTAAATTGAACAATATAATTTCGTTGGATTTGCACCTGAGTTATCAGTACGTATTTTATAAAAGAAATCGCTTTAAGCGATAATATTGCCCATTGTATTATCATATCATAACTGTGTAGGTATCATATCATTTTGTTTGTGTGTTTTGTGGCACATTCCAGATCCTTTTTAGAATGAAATGACGTAACTCACACCTCCTGACGTTGAGACTACTTGAGAAATTATGATGACGTACATGCGCGTCCGCTCGCCCGTCGCGGGTTGGGGTGTGGAGACAAGGTGTGCGTGTTCCTCAGTATAACCACTCTGTATAGTACAGTTTCGCTGCCTCCTGATAGTTTAGTAGAAGTTTATTAGTATTTTAGGTAGTTATTAAATGTAAACGTATTTGTTTCCAGGCGAGAAGGAGAATAACAAGAAAGCGTGCATGATGATCGTACAGAAAGTGGTAGACGACCCGCAATCCGGGTCGTGCCCCAACGTGTCGTACGCAGACGTGGCAGGACCCGTCGCCAACTACAACCCGACGGGCTCGCCGTACGCCGTGCCCAACTCAGAGGTGACCGAGGTGACGCGCGAACACGCTCATACTACCCTATACCATGCCGCCGCCGAGTATGCTTTCTGTGCCGTGTCGGGCCGCTGCTGGCGGGACGATACACTTTGGAAACTGCACGACAATTTACCTATCTCAGTTACAATAATGATGAAATATTGATAAATGGCGGCTATGTGTCAGTTCTGACAAGTCCAGTAAGCACAAATGTTAGGAAGTTGCTGACAAAAGTGATAGGGCCAGTAACAATAGAATTTAACCTCGCGCTAAATTTCCGGTCTAATTTTTTGTTTCTTTAAAGTTTAGGGTCACTTACTGAGCATAAAATCACAAAATGCTGTCAGATCCAGTGGGAGCTATAAACGCCAAAAAAGTTTTTAGCCGATATCTCGGAAACTTGCACTATAGAAAATTTCGCATCTTTTATTGCCTGTTAAACTTTTTGTAAAACTTACCGTTTACAATTTATGGCCCATGAACAAAAATGGGATCGTAAATTTAGTGCGAGGTTGACCATAAGCTATCCGCCATTTATTCAGATTTCAATGAACATTTCATTGTAACTGAGATACATAATAGCCCTGCTTATGTCTTATTATGTTTGGGGGCGCGATGTCCACCACTGAGGTCCGGCTCGGGGTGTGTTGTGCGGAACTGATGTCGTTGTTTTAACTTGTTATTCAATCTTTGTAAGTGTTTGATTCGCTAGTATCACTAACTCACTTTATGGTCAGTTATGATGCGGTCGAAAGTAGCATCAGTAGAGTTAAAATGGTGGGTTGGCTCTCAACATGCATGCTCACCACCATGGGTTTCACTACGATGTCACCTGACCGAAGGCTCAAGCCTTATGTAGCGATCGTACCAGCCATCCCCTCATTACCCTGAAGCTATAAACTAACGTGTTAGGAACTGTTATGCTACATGATGCTACATATCCCATAACTAGACATTATTTGGTATGAGTTAGAGAATTGCAGGAGGTGAATTTTTATGAGCAGTCTACCGTCGTACTCATTTATATAACAGCACGTAACTTTTTGCGCCAACGAGTAGAACTCCTTACTCGAATCTGTTCCGGGGTAGATGCAATCAATAAGTCTTCCGAGGTTATCTTCTTGGTTTCAATGCTACATATTGGATCGCAACTTTAACTAGGTAAGAGATAATGGTGAAGTGAAACACAAAGAAATGCAAAGTAAAAGTAATTTATAAATATAGTAATTTTTAAACTTTCGCGATTTGAACACATATTTATATTATATTAACGGGGCTTAATCGCTGTAGTAATAGTATTTATTTACCCCGACGATGTGTCGGGACAATGACTTTTTATAACAACTGTTGGGGGTATATTAAAAAGTATCTCCATACTTCAAGACAGTGACACCCGCCTCTTCAGTCCGCTCGTGACCACGATCAATGCAACTTGATCGAAACGTCGAGGTAAATAAATACTATTACTAACGCGATTAAGCCCCGTTAATATAATATAAATAATTTATAAATATTCCAACCACCGTATAATATCCTTGACGCACTATCGGCAAGAAACATATAAAATACAACTGGCAGTTTTCTAATGAAGTACTGCTTTATAAATAACAATTTCAGTTTTGTTGGAGCTACCAAGTACTATGGTATAAAGTTAGCCCTGATGCCGGTAGCATACAGATTATAGATTATCAGAAAATGAATATTGATGAGGTATTAATAAACTGGCTCCAGTATACGTTGAGCTATCTTGGTACATCTTAATGAGTTATATGTATTCGTATATGTTAATTTATGACTTGGCTAGCACTCGCAAGTTTAGCGAGCAAATGTATAGTATATTCCGGGATTCAAATTACCCTACGGCTACAGCTCTCGTAGTAAAATAACAAAGATATCAAGTCAATATCCTATTTGTAAAATACATCAAGTAATAAAAAATAATACTACTATATAAGTATTGTTATGTAATTCGATCCGAAGTAAGGCGGTAACTCTCTTATAACAGACTAGCTAGCTGCCACACTAAACATTCAAAATGTGTCATGAAGGACCTAAACCGCGTGTGCCACCAAACCGTGGAAGACAGTTCTTATTGTAGGTCTAGTAGGGCTTTCGACCACTTCATCATCCTAGACCGTTAATTGAGAATATTTAGCACATTGTCAAGTCACACTAGACAATAATAAAAAAGATATAAAACTCGCTGCGACCCGCGGTTACAGTACGCTAACGCTATACAATGGTTATGTTTATTACCATAAAAATTACAGTTGTTGTCAACAAATTTTCTAGTGTTTTTCATATTATCAAAACTCCACTAGAAAACGTTGACAAAAAAACAAAATAATAAAAAAGAAGTTTCCACACTCATACCCCCGCAATAACATTACCAAACCCAACCAAGTCTGCAGTATATACTGCTCATATGAGCATGTTCTGGTTAAGCACAACCACTAAATCTGGTTCGATAACCCACAAGTTCCAGCTAGGGAGAACTGCTATGTGCTAAGAATGCTAAAAGAGGCGATAGCAATTAAAGAACCCTAATTTCAATAGAGATGATGGTTGGCAAGTACCACCTGCTTGGGATCCAGTGACCAAACTAATACAATCCCGCATCCAGCACAATACTGCAATTCCTCTGGACACTGTGAGTGACTACTGCGTGCATCGGGAATGCTTTGAATAAAATATGATAGGCGGTACATACAAATAATTTCCGTAACTTTATAATAGACAACTGTCATCCAGTCTATTCGCGACCTACGAAATTTCGTTTGACGGATTTCAAGATTTCTACTGTGAAAGTGATCATGCAATAATACAGTCAAGGGTGATGAAATGCAATGACCGATAAAGGGATTAGTATTTTATGTTAATGTGATGATGAAATATGAAATCTAAACATCAAAATGCGTAATTTGATGAAGTTTAAATCTGTGTAAGTGCGTAAGTGCGTAAACCGTCTTTAATATTCTTTTTATAAAGTGTCGTGTTAATAAAGTAATCGTGTCAAAACATACTTCTCTTATAGAACATATAACAAGTGAAAATTCAAGCATGCAAATAGCACGCTTGAGTTGTAACAATTGCTACACAGTAATACGAGTGAATACTTGGTTCATAGTAGATCAGAAGGTCAATCAGAAACTGCTTTTAACAACGCACACTGTTTATATACACATATAATTAATCAATATGAAAAAAACCTTCATCACCCTTGCCTGTATTTGTACTTTTTCACAGTAGAAATTGTGAAATTCGTCATGCGAAACTTCGTAGTTCGTTTTTCGTAGTATATCGGCCCTGTTTACTGGAAAGTGTTTCGAAACGTTCGGAATAAAATAATGTTAAATTATAATGATGTAATCCGTTTAATTGGAAGTGTGGTGTGTCCCGCCAGCGCCGACACGAGTAGGTGGGAGGCAGTTGCGAGCGAGTTTGAGCGGGGTTCGCCCTTACCGTTCCTCGCTGCTACCACGCCAGCGCTAACTATACTGTCTTATATATGTATACATACCGCTATTATATAATACTATATGTATATGTGTAGTTAACTTGTACTAACGAACGTACGATATACAGGGTTACTGGTGATCAATTGGCCTCCTGTTAAGGGCATATTCTGTACATCGAAACAAACAACTTTTGTTCTAGAACTTTTCCCAAAACTAAACAAATTTCCCAAAAAAAATTTTTTAAGTTTTTGTGATTCTCTCTTACACTTCATAACTCTACATCGCATCCGCTTCATTCATCTACGTGTAGCCATGCATGTAGTTAACAGCGCGTCGTAGCGTAGCACAGCTACGACGACCGCGTTGACTTGTCTTGACTTGCCGCGTCTCAACCCTTTTCTTACGCTGCCGCCGCCGGCCGGGCCTTGTCCGCATAGTGTAACGTAATTACGTTTAGACCGGTCAAATTGTTATTTTTAAGTTTTGTATGGAAGAAAAAAATACGAATTTTTGAAAGTCGTAGAACGAAAGATGTTTGTTTTGATGTACATAATATGCTCCTAAAATGATGCTAATTGATTACCAGTACCCCTGTATAACACGTGGTGAGGGAAGAACATGTTTCAGCAGTACTAGCGGTCCTTCCATTGCCTAATTGGTAAGTATTCGGATGTCGTGACTTGAAACACCGCTCACAGCAGAAATATTTTCTTTTAATATTTTAGCTTAAGCCGGTGAAGGAATTATAATTATTGAAATATTGCTGCAAGGAGTTCTCCACTTCAGACGCAAGTCCTAATTTATTGATTCAGGCGTTACTTTGCGGAAATCCATATCAAAATGATATTGAAACAAATATTTAAAAAATTCTTCGACGCGTGTTTCGCCTCTGGAGACGTTGAATCGCCGAGTTCTAAAACGGAATTGTTACTACATATTTCCTTTCAACATCAAGACAGTGACGAGTTATCATAGTAATTTATTCGGCTGCTAAACGTGACTGGTATGGATTTCCGTTCTGTTGAAGGCCGCGGTTTTGGACCAGTACAGCAATTTCAAATAGATTTTGAATGAAGGCAGTCAAAATAATGTTCGATTCGGATATTTGAGTAACCATAATAGATTGGTGAAGGTTGAAGTATGGTGCGATAGTAACACAATGATTTGGGGTTCGTTAGACGCACGGGCTGGGCGGCGCCGTGAACTCGGTGGGACAGGTGTTGGTGAACGGCGCGGCCGCGGCGGCCTCCCTCGGCGCGGGGCTCGGCGCACTCTCCCTCACGCTCTCGCTCGCGCCGCCCGGCTCGCAGCCCGCCGCACCCATCTCCCAACACACGCTCGACCATATCAAGGTCAGTCTCACACTCACTCATTACAGCGAGCGTATGTTCGATCATTTTCAGCCGACTTGGAAGTTGGGAAAGGATGAAGTTTTCAACTCTACACATATTTTTTTATGTATGTCGCATAATTGTTTACAGAGTAGTCTGACTTTGATAATTCTTTTTATGCAAATTTAGAGACGAACATTCACATAGATTCGACCGATTCGTGTTAGACGCCATGACCAACTAGGCCACCGAGGCGCGAGGTCAGAGCATCGAATTTTAACTCTCTAATTGATTTTAACCGTCGTAATTTTTTTCTCTAAAATTTCAATAAACAGGCGTTTGTGCTTCAAAAACCACATTATGCAAATTATTTTAATGTTTAATAGAGTATGCTTCCGAGGTGGTCCCATTTAAATTTCATCAAATTCGTTCATGCGGTTTTGAGTTACACCTCGCATACAGTCGCCTGTCTTGATGATATCATTATTGACGGTGAACGACAATCGATCCCGTAAGTCGTAACGGTGTTAAAATAATTTTACCAAAAAATGGAACCGACTTCAACGCCTAAATGTGTGAATTATTTCACACTTTTAGTTTTAACGCGGGGACATTTTGAGATTGTGTACTAAGTCAAGTTATTACTGACTATTGTCTTATCTTGACCTGTAGGTACCAGTACATGAAGTATAGGTTGATTTGTAAACAATTGGATTAATATACCATATACGTTGCTTTAACTTATGGGAAGTTTTTGGCATTGTTAATTTTTAACAGGCCGGTTGGCGCAGTTGGTAGCACCGCTGCCTTCTGAGCCACTGGTCCCGGGTTCGATCCCCGGACAGTTCAAACATTTGTGTGCATGAACATGTCTGTTTGAGCTGTGTCTGGGTGTGTATGTATATCAGTCATAAGGTTACCATAGTACACAGGCTCTGCCTAGTTTGGAACCTAAAGACCTTTGTGTGGATGTTGTCCCAAATTATTATATTGTAACATAACTCCGCCGTGTATATTGGTCCTTCGAGCCGGATCAAGTGATCAAAAAGCAGTGTAAGCAAAAAGTGTACAAATGCTGTTTTGTTTACAATACAAATACAAAATTATTTATATTATTACAAACATTAATGGTTAGTGGTAGTAGTGTCAAGTTTGTTAACAAAGTTTCATTCCCAGTACGTCGAACAAAGCGCTCATCTCAAAATATCTGATACCTTTTAGTTAACAATTCTAGTAGGTATATGAATATAAATAATATGAATCTCGGAAACGGCTCGAACAGTTTTCATGAAGAATTTAGTATGCAGAGGGTTTCGGGGCGATAAATCGATCTAGCTAGGTTGAATTTTTAGAAAACGCCGTTTTATCCGCGTTTTCAGGCAATGAAAACTGCTACAACAAACTGTTTTACCGACACCAACACTAAAGCTACTTGACAATAGATGGCGTTGTTGAGCAACACCAAGCCAAAAACAGGTCAGGTTTCATCAGGCAAATCATTTTGATCTCATCACAGCGGTCATCCAGGTAGTATTATATAAAGGAGTCTAGACACTGAGAATTCGTTAGATTAGCAGCATCTGCAAGTAGCAGATCCAAGCACTCTCTTTTCCACTTGAGATGAAAAGTTGAACCTCCGTAAGCCTCCATTGATGGTTTGTCTACTTAGACAGAGTGACATGTTCACGAGTGTCGTTGGAGAGAGTATCGAGTAGCGTGTATGTGTGGGGTTGTCAGGTGGCGCTGCGGCAGGCGGGGTACAGCGAGGGCGGCGTGAGCGAGATCAGCGCGGCGCTGGGGCTGCTGGTGAAGCACGGCGTGCTGTCGCTGGCGCTGCCGGCCGCAATGCCCGCGCCGCAGCTCTCCGCCGCCTACTTCCCGCTGCCCGCGCAGGTGCAGGACCAGTCCGTCTTCCCGCACATCTCGCAAGTCGGACTCGGTTAGTACCACACCCGCCACCCCTCACCCACCCACCAGGCTGCGATTGTGAACGTCTATGTTCCTTTGAGCCGAAATCACTCGCGTTGTTCGCTTCGTTCCCTTACAAACCCACGATAATCATGAGCGAGCTCGACACGTCATCGATAACGCTCACGTTGCGAGCTGTCATTGTCAAAACATCGAACAAGCTTATGATTCTTTAGATTATATCAATAGTAAAATTTGTCGTGCATTTCGCGACCGCGTGAGCGTTCCATTCGGGTTGGGCATTATAAGCATTGTAACAAAAGGGAACGGCAAACCGGGGAGCGACAGTTGTGAGCGTTGACGGCGCTTACTGGTACGCTACATAAACCCAAATGTTTATAGCTTAATGCCTTCATGCCTACTCTTCCGCTGCTGGATCAAGTGCTAGACATTTGAAAAAAAAACTAAATTACTTATGATTCATACATTTTTTACTATTTATAGGCCTAACTATTTCTTAAACAGTCATCAAAAAACTCAGCCTAAGTAAATGAAAACGCGTCCACCTTTGATTATCTTAATAATTTAGACAGTTTAAAACTCACAATCGCAGCCCTTCATAATTTAAGTCCCTCGTGTATATTCACAAAGACGGTAATATATGGATACGTTATGTAAATAAATATTAATATATAACATGATACTTATCAAAGGTAATTTTGATTCCTCATTACATGAAAATATTTTACCGTTTTTGTTTATATCACATACTATTTATAAGTTTGTTATAAAAGCATCACATTATTTTTTAATGTCTATTATATTCGAGTTACGACGAGACTTTCAAATTTAATATATCTTTTTGTTTCGTCGGCTCGTTTAAGTCAGAACACTGCTGAGCCCGTAGCACAAACAACTTGCGAAAAAGTATTCGTATCGTGAACGTCAACGCGTCACACTTCCGCGCACAAACTATGAGCTATCTGTGTCACAGTTGCCCTAGATACATGACAGTTTGTACTGTTTCACGTGCACGATACATTACGTTACACTTACGCAGTTATTCGTGCTAGGGCCACTGAACTGAACTCGTGCAATATGTCTTAAAGTCGATCCGGCACCAAGCATAATTGGTTTTTAAAGTTGCATTGTGTTTATCGTATCCCGTAACTGGCATACGTACATAGGTACGAGTATGAACGGGCTACAGATCGGTCGAATAACGAACGGTGCCGCTAGTGAGACTGTAGGTAGGTACAGCACTACGCATGCGGCGAGATTCTATAATATTCTATCTATCGATCGATAGTGTGCCTTGCGAGGGATACACATTTGACACAATCTGTATGTTTTTTTAGCAAAAGGTTTTTAAGTGAAAATCTATAC
Organism: Selenia dentaria; assembly: GCA_917880725.1. Classification (NCBI taxonomy): domain Eukaryota; kingdom Metazoa; phylum Arthropoda; class Insecta; order Lepidoptera; family Geometridae; genus Selenia; species Selenia dentaria. The sequence goes on along the minus strand of OU862895.1, from coordinate 30,108,943 downwards.
CTAGAACGTCTTCCCTACTACGCTAGTACGCTTAAACCTAAACTTACGTTAAGTACCCTACCTATCGTCTCGCGCTAAACCTACGTGAATCAAGCGTTGATTCACGTAGCTTTAGCGCGTAGGGATGTCAACATCGCATCTACGAACAAATCTTCGGTCGATCTTATTTGTTGGTAGCCTACTCGTACATGCACAACAGTAATCAATGACATTTAAAAATAAATTTGACATTATATTTGAAGCGCGTGACGTGCCAACCCCGATTGCTACTGCCGGCACTCACGTAATGATCGCCGTGAAGTGTGCAGAGTACTATTCTATATGCCGCATTCCGCCCCCACCGCACCGCCTCTTCCCACTTTTGTCGCCTATTTATCGCGATGACTTACTCGGGACCGCGCGCTCCAACTACCTTGGTTTTAGTGTCAAACTTTTATCTCTTAATAGGTTGTACCTTCGATAGATAGGTTATAGAAACTTGCCGTATGTCATATCCTGTCTAACCACCCAGGTTGTAGTTCATGAGCCGATTGTCGAAATCTAGAGCACAATATAATTAATGAGGAGTAAGGATACTTTTTGGAATTGAAGATGTTTTTCTAATACATATATTTGCACGCTATTAAATATCAGATGACCGTTTGGAACAATCGAATAAAATGTTAAGTAAATTAATGAAACATGGGCTGATATTGCTCGGGCAATAATACGCAGCCAGGAAAAGGAATACATTCCATGTACATGAAATATTAGGGTGTGCATTTTTGGCCGTGAAATACGGGTCAGACATTTTTGTACAGGGCGATATTGTACAGCCAATAATCCGTGTATGTATGATACATCCGTAATTGCCTCTCCTATAATCGAACCATTTCTGTTATAATGACAACTAATGTTTTATTTATACAAAATAAAGTTGTATTGTTTATCACCTCTTTTAAATATAAATTCTCATTTGCTGTAAAAGCGTGTGTATGAAATGGAACAGTATCCTTACTGGTTTCGTACAATATTGTGCTAGAACACTGATCATCGTCCGCTTACTCTGTGCCTTACGTATTGAAACGTGTACAGTTTAACTGAAGGTTGCAGCACACCAAACGCGGCGCTTACGCAGTGCGTTCCGTCGACAGGCCCGCGCGTCTTGTATTACGACGAGACCTATCCTATCGAATCAAACACCACACATCAAATAAAAACGGGAGCCCGGCAATGCTGCCATATTTGATGTGCCGTGTTTGATACATTTCGTTGGTATACAACACGCGTGGGCCCGTCGGTGGAACGCACTGCGTACGTCCCACGTTTCGTGTGCTTACGGCTTTTGGGGTTAACGCAGGCCAAACGGAGAACTGCCCGACCATTTTCTAACTTACCATTATGCTATGCCAAACAACGGACATGGGGCGGGGCGCGACATTGTCACCAAGGACACGTCGCCCCCCGCCACGCAAACTGTTTGTCAAACGTTTATATGTCATCTTTGTTCAATTCAACTAAAGTTGTAAATAGTACTCGTATGTACAAAATCATTTGCTCGAACATTCCCGAGTAAATGTTCCAAACGTGCTCTGTTTACAATGCTAGTAGAGTTGGAAAACGATGTAAATCCGGAGAAGCATCGGGTAAATGGTCGAACAGTTCTCCCTTGGTGTGTGCCAACCCTTAGACGTAGCTCTATAGGAGCACCTAACTCGGCCTGCACTCTCACTCGCGCACTTTCTTCTGCCATACCAACACCTTTATTCGAATAGCATATGCATAGTGGAATCAAATCACCTTATAATTATAAATATTATATAATACTTGTTATGCACACGATTGGGTTTAAATTAATTCTTCTAGTAATGTACAAGAAGTGAAATAACGAATACCTCGACCATTTAATTTGAAATGATTATTAGTTTATTGTCAAAACATATCATTTAGACCGCTTAACGTTGCTTTTTTCTGAACAAGTTTGTTGTAAATTCCAAGTGGGCTAAATCAAAGCTATATAACACTAGCCCTATGCCATGCGATTGATTTGCTCTCTACCATTGCCATCTGGTTATATAATAGTATTGGTATCGCGATGGAAACTGTCTGATATTCGAATAGGGGTGTTGTATCCGACCGTTAGCGTCCGTAACTGGGGATAGCAGAGTGGAGTGCACTTCACTCACGTGCTATCCGTAAGTACGCATCCCACCGGCCTGTGACGTCATACGAGCACGTCACTAGCACTCTCCATCCAGCACTGCGGCTTCGTATCTACCGTCTAAATTCTAAATTTCTTCGCTACGCTTCTCATCCCATCCCTTATTGGTTGTGAGAAATACCACTACTCGTCTACGTATTCTTTCATGATAATTAAAACTCTAACTCTTCATAGCGTTGTTTTAAAAAAATATATTCAGATTATTCTGTAGCGAGTCTATATTTATGCCATTAATTGACGAAATTAAAAATAAAATTATATGTTTTTATTTTCGCCGTTATATGCGCTTCGGTGCAGCTGAGACTCTGTTTCAGTGTTGAAACTTTCTCGCCAGAAATAGCTGGTTGTATCTTGATTGAGTGTTGTTCGAAGCATAACTCGCTCAATATACTACTATAAACCTTATTTCTATAATAACTAAGTAATATATTTGCATGTCTAGCGTATGTACTTCGATGTGTTGTATTGCCTGATTTCGATTAACACGATTGGCTTTTAAATATTGATCGTTATTATTTCGTTTTAATGTATTTGTCAAAATTCTATCTACATCGCTTTTCCATACCATCTGTCGGCAATACATAACAGAATTATGCTTTGGGTGATTAAACTATACGAAAAGTAATTATAAGATATTGTTCAATAACGTCAAAATAATATATGGTTCTCCCAGAAGAAAAGTAAATGCCGAAAATAATAATTTCAAAATAAACTATACAAAAATGTATGTTCCTAAATATATTTAACTTTTCTACAACGTAGACTACGTAACTCTTCTGACTAATTACTTTATATTTGGCATGTATGCTATTGTATTTTGTCATCGAAGAGCGTTTGGAAATGGTACATATAGATCATAATCCGATTGAAATCTGCAGATTACATTGCAGTTTTGATGAGCAAGCATGCGTCACATGTTGCACATTGCGTTCTTAAGCATTTGAAAACCAACACAGTATGCGATATTGCAAAACTTTAGTTAGAAATCGTTTTGATAGTTGAAACTAAACTGTGCGAGCGTCCGCTAAGCGGATTGTTTAAATGTTCACTTTAACTATATTATTTTGGCTTTATTGAAGATCAAACACAAAAAATTAACCGCGAATTGCATCAGCTCGTATTGTCCAGAGCATAAAACAAAACAAAAATGAAGGAACAACTTATTGGTTCACAGAATACCTCCAACACGGATCACTCGTAGGTGAGCTCGAAAAGATGATCGCACACAAACGCGCTAGTCGCTATTACGACGAACAAATTAGACAATATCAATAACACTATTGCTGAGACGATTGGCCACTACATTCACTCAATTATTATCTATAAATACATATAATCCTTTTCAAAATTTAAGTACAATAAGTTGTTCTTTCCCCCACCATCTTTATTTTTTCCAAGTCCGCAACACAGCGCTACCAAACTACCAACGTTGAGAAATCAACTAAAGGTTTCCACAGACGAGTCGAGTGGGTAATGCTAGTGCTACGTATATACCTACTTACACCTTGAGATAGTGCATGTATCTATTCTATTTATCTATACGTATTTGTTTTTATGTAGTTCTTCCGATCTATTTTTAACACTTGCCATTCAAACTTTTGATTAGTTTACGATTCTAATTAATTATTGTATATTCCCTAATGTAGTCACATTTATTATATGTATTTGTAAATATTGTAGAAGCTTGTCTTGCACTATCATTATAAACGTCTTTTAAATTTACTGTGTGAGTTAATAAGGTTTAGGGTTGTAACTAACAATAATTTCGATAAAAAACATCCCCTGAAAGTTGTAGCTAACAAACTATGTCAAATTTACAAAAACACAATTACGTGTAAGTAAACCGAATAATATAGTCTTACTAAAACTTAGAAACATTCTAAATTTAACAATGTACATGAGCTAAATTAAATATTGCCACAACACACCGCATTACTGCTATAAACACAAAGTATTGCCAATGTGGCGGAACAGTAACGGTACATACTCGTATACGTAGACTAGCATCACCTATGTCACTCAAACAATGGGATTATAAGCAACCGGACGCGCTGTGGGTCGGCCGCCGCCCGCTAACACTGTACCCTCAGCAACAGCGCGAAACGTTCTCATGTACGCTACCAGTAGCACGCGACGCGACTAGCGCACGGGGGGGATAGGGCGAGAGAGCCACGGGGAGGGAGACGGGGGATGTTTCTCGTCGAGTAGAGCGTTTCGCGGAGGTTGCATTCGAGGCGCTTGGGCCCGCAGCGGCTGTGGCGCCGATCTCGCTGTCGGCGGGCGCGATGGGCGGCGTAGGGGCAGTGGGGGGCGGAGTCGCCCCCTTCCCCTCGGCCTCGCTGCTGCCGCTCTCCAAGAGCCCCACGCCGGCGGACGCGGGAGCCAAGGATTCCAAGAACGTGGAGATTGCTGAGGTCATCGTCGGGGCTATACTTGGTGAGTTGGTTGATAATAGTGTCTCTGTACTTGTGTGTCTGAGGTTTAGTTTGTCAAGTATGGTTTAAGAACTAAATTGTTGAGGGAATTGATAAAGAGTTGACTGATATCTGACAAAATTAATTCTAAGGATCGTAGTGAATAATGAGCCGAGATCATTGATAGTTACCTATTGGAAAATTTACTGTAGTTACCCCTATTTTTAAATCTTGTCTTGAGAGTTAACTATTGGAAAGTTTACTGTAGTCGCCCCTATTTTTAAATCTAGCCTCGATAGTTAAGTATTGGGAAGTTTACTGTACCCATCTCTATTTTAAAATCTTGCCTTGATAGTTAACTATTAGAAAGTTTACTGTAGTCGCCCCTATTTTTAAATCTAGCCTCGATAGTTAAGTATTGGGAAGTTTACTGTACCCATCTCTATTTTAAAATCTTGCCTTGATAGTTAACTATTGGAAAGTTTACTGTAGTCGCCCCTATTTTTAAAACTAGCCTTGATAGTTAACTATTGGAAAGTTTACTGTAGTCGCCCCTATTTTTAAATCTAGCCTTGATAGTTAACTATTGGAAAATTTACTGTAGTCGCCCCTATTTTTAAATCTAGCCTCGATAGTTAAGTATTGGGAAGTTTACTGTACCCATCTCTATTTTAAAATATTGCCTTGATAGTTAACTATTGGAAAGTTTACTGTAGTCGCCCCTATTTTTAAATCTAGCCTTGATAGTTAACTATTGGAAAGTTTACTGTAGTCGCCCCTATTTTTAAATCTAGCCTCGATAGTTAAGTATTGGGAAGTTTACTGTACCCATCTCTATTTTAAAATCTTGCCTTGATAGTTAACTATTGGAAAGTTTACTGTAGTCGCCCCTATTTTTAAATCTAGCCTCGATAGTTAAGTATTGAGAAGTTTACTGTACCCATCTCTATTTTAAAATCTTGCCTTGATAGTTAACTATTGGAAAGTTTACTGTAGTCGCCCCTATTTTTTAAAATCTAGCCTCGAAAGTTAAGTATTGAGAAGTTTACTGTACCCATCTCTATTTTAAAATCTTGCCTTGATAGTTAACTATTGGAAAGTTTACTGTAGTCGCCCCTATTTTTTAAAATCTAGCCTCGAAAGTTAAGTATTGAGAAGTTTACTGTACCCATCTCTATTTTAAAATCTTGCCTTGATAGTTAACTATTGGAAAGTTTACTGTAGTCGCCCCTATTTTTAAATCTAGCCTCTGTAGTTAATTGTCGAGTAGTTTACTGTACCTATCTCTATTTTTAAATACTATTTAAATAATGTTAAAAGTATTTTGTTTATTTACTGAGAACTGGATTCGTATCTGCATCTTGACTTATAAACATAACGTGAGTATAATAGAGCGTCGTCCCTTGTGCAGGCCCGGGCGGGCGCAGCCTGGTGGAGATCCAGCAGATGTCGGGCGCGAACATCCAGATCTCCAAGAAGGGCACGTTCGCGCCCGGCACGCGCAACCGCATCGTCACCATCACGGGCACGCACACCGCCATCGGGAACGCGCAGTACCTCATCGAACAGAAGATCCAGGAGGAAGAGTTGAAGCGCACAAGGCACAACGCCATCTCCAACCTCATGCAGTAACTCTGCCTCCACACGTATTGAACGCAAGTGGCGCCGGTCGCGACGAAGGTTTTCATCGCGGTTCATCACTCGGATCCTCTGAAGGACGACTTACAAAGGACAGATTAGTCTCTAAAATTGATACTTTTTAACCCGGACTCGCCAGTCGCCATATTTTGCCATTATAGTTTTCTTGGAAACCATACTACTATTACAGGAGATGCGATGTGTTAACGTATCTAAAGATATATCAAATGTAGTACAGCCCAACTATAGCTGGATTGGCTTTGTAACTATACAAATTAATCGTGTTAAAAAGTGTCCTTTTTGACTGTCCACTTTATTGTTTGTCTAACTAACTAAAGATTATCCAAAGCAAAACGTTTTAAATGGACATTTAGTAAAAAAATTATAAAATGCAATTTATCATCGTTCTTCAGAGAGATCAAGTTTTTAACCGCGATTTATATGACGAACTCGAACTTGGGATCGAATGTTTCACATATTTGTAAATCCAGGTTTTTCTAGTTCACAGGACGGTTCATTCATAAAATGTCCGTCAGGGTTTCGCTTGTGTAGTTAGTAGATAGATAAATGCATATAGTTGTCTGGTGTTGCGCCTAGATGGCGCTGTGTCGCTGGTTCGACGTCAACTCGCAAGTTCGAGCTCGTCGCCCGTTTTAAAAAGCTACTATATTTGTTCTATGATACTGTGAAGTCAAAACCTAAATTGAGATTGTTTATCGTCATTCGTATCTCGAAACTCATATCTCGGTAAAGTCGCAGGACCCAAACGAACAATTTCCCAAAATATATCTTATTTGTTAGAAGACAATATAGTATAATATTTTTTTTTATACGAAATGCTGTCTCAAAATTAAAAAATATTTATATAAATGGCAACTAAAAACAGCATGGTTATATCGCGTGACCTCACAGTTGTATAAAACAATGAGGTAATATATGATGTTGTGGGTGATAAGTCGCGACCGCCGCCCGTGACGTGCGATGACGTGGACACCCTCCCTCCCCCTTCCCCCCTACGAGTATATGATCCCATAGCGTCCTCTAGTCAACCGCAGCGAAGTGGCGCGAGTTACCTGACTCTAGTTTACGTTGTTTTGTTTATCTCACGGAGAACGTTAGATACGCAGCTTTCGATACGCGTCGCTCGCACGCAATCGTATATGTACGCGTGGCGTATCGATTTTCAACGAATAAAATATTTTAAATACGCGATAAAATGTCTTACTTTTGATTCAGTGGTGACAGAACAGTATGTAATTGTTTTTATCGAACATGAGACATTTTGTTGGGTACACGCTTGCAATGGCAAGGAGCCCGGGACGGTGCAATCCCAGCGGCGAGGCGGCGCGTATCGGCACATAGTCGTCTATTTACAATAGCGAATTATAGATTTTATGTATATATTAATTTGACGCGTGTACATTGTTGAGCATAATTATTATCGCTACGTTAGGTTTTGTCGCGAGACACGTTTTATTTAGTCCCGCCTGGCGGGTTCTTGTTGATAAGATATGAGAAAACTACGATTGTGATATGTCCTATCACGGAAATTCCTATTCCATACACATTTTATTTTTGTATATTGTTCGTCACAGCATACGTTTTATTTACAAGTTTGATTTCATTGTACATGTTACCATTGATAAGTTATTGTTTTTAGTTCGTACGACTTCGTTAGTTTAAGAGTGTTGTTTTGCAGGCACGCTGTGTATCTCGCACGGCCCAGCCAGCCGGCCGGCCAGTCTCAGGCAACGAGCATTAGGAGCCAAATGATATCCTAACCAAAGTTGCTTTATTTTACTTACTATTTGACATGAATTATAATTGAAAATCAATGTAATATTGTGAAGTACAATAGGTTATTTTCTCGATGCACGTAGACATTTAGTTTTTTTATTATATTGACATTGTGTTGAATCTGGCTAGCAGAGTTGGCATTCCTGATTTCTCTCGGTAAAGAATCTTTATTTTTTTACACATTTATAAATTTTAAAAGTTGTTTTTAGTATGGTTATGTATTCTTCGAATTCGTTATCCTGTTGTCGGTCTAAATTTATCTTACGATGTAAGTACAATTTAAATAATAATGCATGTCCAAAATGTAGATGTTTACGTATTTTAACGTTTTAAAAGCAGATTTCTATGTATTATTGGAATGACAATATAATAATATATTCTTATTTACAGTTATGATATAATTATTATATAAAAGGAAAAGATTATTTTTAAATGCGCCGTCTTGTAATCAGCTGTTTTTGTGTTAGTCTCCGTAGGATACAGTACATTAGAGCGCTACATATTGCAGTACAAGGTGTAAGTGATGTCTACATGTCAAGGTACTTGGTGTCGCTAGTGTAGGCTACGGAAGGAAGGCGAGCACTCCCTTGCAGGAAATAGTTATAATTTGTGGTTGTTTACCTCAGAAGTGCCATCGTCATAGACAGCTGAAGCGCGCAGCGGTAGTCTCTGTGTTCTAATCTCTGTTTTGTCCCGAAATATGGCGGCCCCACGTTGGGCGCCAATTAACCTGAAATCGGGCGACAAAAAATCGGTAAGAATAAAAGGGTTCGTAAATACGAAGGCGGTCGAATACTTGTCAAAAGGAATGAAGTACAAAAGTAACAGTTATCATAATATAATTTGAATCGGCTTAAAGGAGTTAATGTACGATAGTTTGTAAGGAAACGGAATTGAGAGACGGTTTCTCAGTTATAAAGACGCAACTTTATGGTTTTTCGAACATTCGTTTTGATACTTCGCGGAAGTAATGTTAACAATTTTATTGTTGTAAGTGTTTCCAACAGTCCAACGATACGTCGATAGGTAAGTGGTGGTATTTGTTACTACGTCTATACGTGTGTTATGTAGGTAACAATTCGCATGTAGTGCATTCAAACCGTAGCTAGTTATTAATGTATATTCAATCTTTAAAGTGTATAGGTATCGCTGTTCGATTTCTCTGGTGTTTTTCCAATTTTTCTCTCATCTCTACTAATAATATTTGGGATAGGTACAGATATCGTCTTGTGTCAATTAAAAATTCAAGAAGGTTGGTCACTGTCGCGATGGATTCAATCTCAAGATTAAATATATTTCGAGCGGGTATGTAATGTACTATTGCGTCTATGAATCACTACATGGTTACGATTATTTGTTCAAGATAACAGTTGTTAGATCAATAAAGAAACAATTGCTTGGATAACAATAGTTCGGTGTTGCCATTTCCGGCAGTCGGTCGCGAGAGTGATCACCGCAGTGTCGATGTGAGTTCGATCGCTTGACGCCTGAACGTCGATTTTACAAGCTCAATTTTATTGGAAAATAAACTCGATTAGTCGCTACGTGTAAGTTAAAACGTCAATTAAACGAAAAATGTCGGTCACCGAGAAAGAATCGGCGTCGTGAAGTTTGGGCGTGCTATGGGGGTAGTTGTAATAGTTTCAGATTTCTAATGTCTCTAGTTTTCCTTTATCTCTCGCTAAGAACGACTTGCCTCTATCGTTGTTCGGCGCGTTCTTCGCATCAGCTTGAGCCCTTTCTACCGTCGGCTGCCATCATCGCAAAGAACATCGTCTCTACGTGGATACATTATCTACATATTCCTCTCTGGTATCTCTGCATACATTACCACGTACATATTTATATCGATCAGTCATCAGCAGATGAACAATTCTCACCCGATGCGGAGAACGAGCTATATTTAAAAATAGTTATCATGGAATTCTAGTTAGTTAAATTGTCTTATTAATAACAATATTATGGGTATGTATAGATAATTTTAAAATACTGGAAAAATGTTAATGTTGTTATACTGAAGTTGTTACAATATTTGAGAGTATAATTATTATTATCGTGAAGACAAAATAATTAGCGCGGTATCATTGTCCGAGTGTAGATTGTCGTGTGGAAGATAATAAATAGTCATTGCTGTGTGTGCGCGGCGAGCCCGGCTGTCTCATTTTGTAAGGTATTGCTACGGTCTTGGTGGGTTAAGATATATGTCCATAAAGATGTAAAGTTTACAATTTCTCGACAGACGCCCCATAGTTATATAAAGTGTTATTTATTCATTTCAATTAACATTCACTTAAATTGATATAGGTACCCCCTATAATTATATATTACACCAAGATTATGAATATATTTCAATTGAAGATTTGACCATTTCCAACCAGCTCATGATCAAGTCTAGTCTGCGTAGGAAGTAAGACGAAGTATGGTGTATTAAACAAAATATATTTGCTTTTTAAACAATCGTCGTAATATCGTACATAATCAGACAGCGAGGAGGCAGAGGGCTCGCCGACACCCTTCCCGTCTGTGATACGCGAGTTGCACCCCCGCCCCACCCCGCACCGCACCGCACCGGCGGCCACACCGGAACTGGTTGTGTCAAACTTCACCTTCACTCTAGATAGGTAGTCGTAGTTCATGTCCTTAGATGTATTGTAGCGGCCGTTCGGGTAACTACTCTCGACGTGCGTACGCTCGCGATCCGTGGCACCCCGCTCCCCGCACCGCGCACTTCCCCGCACCGGCGGACGCGACGCGTCGCCCGCGCCGTGGCGAAGGTAGTCGGTAACTCGGTAGCCAGTTGGCATTCAGCCGGCGGCGGCAGCGGTGCGTCACCGCGTCCCGGGGCGCCGCGCGCGTTTCGTCCTCCTTTAATTTTAATAGCTAAATGTTGTTGAATTCGTTGATAGAGTGGTTTATTGTAATTACTATAAGTAGTCTAGTGGTATACAGGAGATGATGGCAGCGCCACGCGAGAGCAGTGGGCTGGCGCTAGAGTAGGGTAGGGTAGGGTAGGCTAAGTGAGGTTGAATACTGTGTACTGTGTAGGAACATGGCTGTGCGTTCGAGTGGAAGTCACATGAGACGTCACCGCGCAGGCGGGCGCGGGGCGCGGGTCGCGCACGCCCTCCGCTCACTATCTGTATATAATTGCATAGCATTGTTTCATTTACGTTTCTCTCCTTGCTCATTGTCATCAATTTATTAAGACTGAGGAATCAACTCGCGCATATTGACATCGTCACGAACGCGTCCCAGAGGTAGGGATTTATTGTAACATATAATTTTTATTGTCATTAAAACGTTTCACTCGGTTTCATAGCGGAGGTGTCGTGCGGGCCCGTGCGGACGGATCGATAGGCCCGCAGGCGGGCGCCGCGTACCGGGCCGGAGTCGCAGCGCCGTTCAGTCGATGTCTCATCAACCTTTACACATGTTGAGATTGATATGTTATACTAATTCTATTGAATTATAACTTGTTGCGTATTATAAGTATGTATAGACAGACGACGCGCCGACGCCGCCGCCACGCGCGCGGCCGCGGCCGGCTCGGTGCGTTGGGATGCGATACGTTGTTCGTCATTTGTTGCTGTAATGTTTCATTCGTGGAAATTTTATTTTATTATTCATATTTTTTGTTAATTTTGTTTATTATTATTATTATTATAAACGGGTCTGCAATGTTTATGTGACGAAAGAAATAATTTAAAATTAAGTTGAATTGAAAATGTTAAAATATATTTTGAATTTTAAATTCGATATATTTTAGTCAATGTTTATAATTGTTTAGTTAGTTGTATTGTCAGATTGATTTTTTAATGAAGTGTTATTTTGCAATGTTAAACGATAAGAGGTAAAACGGATGGTTAATATGTCTTAGTGTTTAAAGCTCGAAAACCAATTAAAAGGTACCTTGAACATTGTCTATATTATTAACATTGAATAAATGCGACAAAATTAGATATGCTTTTTATTTTATAATAAATCTCTACTAAACTTCATCTTGCTATCTCGGTATACCTACACGATTGACTTTAATGTAGGTACCTACGAGTACAACAAACTGCCTGAAAAAATGCTAGATCTTGAGCGAGTACATATATTTTACGACTACACACTGTAGAGCTGAATTTTTCGGAAAAACTTAGAATGAACATAGCTTAGAATGCAATCCCAGATGGAGCATTAGTATCTGGCCAAACCCTCGTTACATTGTACGTCCGGACTCCGGATGCCGTGCATTCGTTGAATGTACTGAGCGCCCAGCACGATTGGCTAGAGTGTAACGTAATCGTTTCGTTATACGTACATACTGAGTTATCTGTGCCACAGTTGTACTAATTACCTATATTAATTATAGTATGGGCTGAATATGTGAACAAGTTACTGCTCTTGAGAAACATGTCAGTTTAACCGCGTATATGGCAGACACTTCGTCGATGACGTCGCCGACGCCATATTGGACTTGGAGCGCTGTACCTATTTAATTATTATGCATGTACCTATAGGAGCAAAACATACATTTTGTGCTTCGTCGATGACGTCACCGATGCCATATTGGACTTACGGCGCTGTATATAGTTCTACTTCTACCTACATACTATAATATGATGATCCTTGAAACTACCTATAGAGAAGTCAAGAAGCAATGTGATTTTCTATAGTTTCTAGTCAATATATATGAGAATCAAAGTCCTGACTGACAAACAGACAACGCACAGCCTAACCCACTGGTCGTAGAGACTTGAAACTTGGAGGGTGCTTTTGTTATGGTGGGTAGAGGTGTACTAAGATTTTTCGAAATTCCACCCCTAAGGGGGTAATAATGAGTGAAAACGTTTGTATGAAAGTCCTTTGTTTATCAGCTTATGGGTGTGAAACATTGTATCTAGATAGTTTATTAGTTAATAATTATTTAAAAATACCTCAGTGCCTCAAGACAAGAGTCTTCGACCAATGTGTGTTACCAGTCATGACTTATGTCACTGAAACGTGGTCTCTTACTATGGGCCTCATAAGCAAGCTCAAAGTCGCACAACGAGCTATGGAAAGGGCCATGCTCGGGGTTTCTCTACGTGATCAAATAAGAAATGAGGAGATCCGTAGACGAACTAAAGTCACGGACATAGCCCAGAAGATAAGCCAGTTGAAGTGGCAGTGGGCAGGCCACATAGCACGCAGAACAGATGGCCAGGAATTTACCCTCATGAGCGAGTCATCTAAAAAACAAAAGGTCAAAGTAGCTTAATACCTAAAACGCACAATATATGATTTACACTTTAGGTCTTAGTAGCAAAATACCTGAAATGCGTTATGTCTGCTTAGCTAATTACCTCTATCTTAATTTGGATAAGTAGCAGGATGCCGAAAATGCATAATTACAGTTTATCAAATTACCCACACCGCATTATGTCTTAGGAGTCGTCCAATAATCAAGTGATGTATTTTACCAACTATTTAACCCTACCTATACTCAACCAATAATAATCAAGTGATGTATTTTACCAACCATTTAACCTACTTAATGTATAACCTACAAAATTAAATGATTTCCAAAAAACCAACAAATGATTACTAAGCACTACTCCTGCAAGATATTCTCAGCGCCGCCACGCCGAAGCTTATACGTACTGACTGTAGTTATGTGCGGTGCTGCACTGCGCTCATCACCAACAGACATTTACTTTTGAGTTTCTTACTACTGACTTTCTTTACAGTCCCTAACACAGTGCTTGCGCACTAATGCTTCCCGGTAGAATATCTGACACTGCGGGGTACCTACCAAGACGAATGCGATATTAATAATGTAAGTACATATATTTTTTAATTGCAAAGTGCTCAATATTTAAGCACGTGTCTATCAGACCATGCTTGTGCAAGCAGTCTATCTACACTTATTATATTACTAGTTATATTATAAAGCGAATAAAATTGTTTGTTTATTTGAATTGAATAGGTTCCGAAACTACTGACCGGTTAGAAAAATTCTTTCTACAATAGAAAGCTACATTATGCCCGAGTAACATACGCTATAATTATTTGATACATCATCCATCACAACACGGCTGAAACCGCGGAGTGCATCTAGTGTAACACAAAACATAAATAAAATACTGCACCACTATGTAATATTTTTTTAAGTTAAGGCGCGGGCCCACCGCGGCGCACGGAGAGGCTACGCACATGTATTAAGCTTCGCTTTGTAAGAAAATGTATGTGGTTGTGTCCACTGCAACCCACGGAGAGGCTACGCATGCATTGACGTCATTGATACATGCGTGGCTTGCTCGAATAGGCGGTTAGTACATAGCTCAACGCTGTCGACGTGGCTCTAGGTTTCCACTGGATTACACGAATATGACCCACGACTATGTACAGCTCGCTTATCGCAGCGCAGGAACGGACGCGTTTCATATTGCAATACATATATATCCCGTGTCCGTGTATTGCAATGGTACATGCGTAGCCTCTCCATGCGCCGTGCCACGCTATACATAGTGGTACTGGTATTATATTTTATTATTATTATACTGGTATTATTATTATTATATTATTGTATTATTATTATACTGGTCTTCGTGTACTCCAGTGGAAACGTAGAGCCACGTTGTCTAATAAATTAAAACACGCAACTAAAATGCGCCGCGTGCCCGTGCACAGCATGCGCTGCGGTGGGCCCGCGCCTTTAAAGCCCACTATAAAAATTGCTGTGAATATTTAAAACTGTTTTTTATCCACTCGTCACTTGGCTATTCTTAGGTTATTGAAATAATAAATATTTTATAATTACAATGGTTTTATTGACTCGTAGCTACTCTTTACATAAGTACGTAATATACATACGGTAAGTACATACAAAATTAGTAAAAAATAAATGGACGGATTTCATATAAGATCATCAAAATGTCTTAATAACTAAAGTAAAACTAATCCAAATATGCAAAACATACACGCACTGTCATGTTGAAATGTACTTATTATTAATTACGCTATAAAACCGGCTAGGACTCGCGTAATATTATTATGCGAGTCCTAGCCGGTTTTAAAGCGTAATTATGAACATAACTCGCGATAGTTTTCTTTCTCAAAATGTATTATTAAGTACAATTTTTGTGAAAGCTGGACCAACTGAATTTTATTTAAGTACATAAGTAAAATCCAACTCATCTATACATTCTGTGGAACGAGAACAAACATAAATAAAATGTCATGTAGATATTAAATTCATATAAACTTAGAGCTACCTATAAATTAGGGTTGAATAAAGTCTCTATACAAAAAAGTTTGCATATTTCATAATTATCAGTATCAGGTTAGTGTGCAACATCAATGTACTTACCGATTTAACATTATTAACCTTAATCAAATGCAAGTAAAATTAACTCATACGGCGATCCAAGTGCCAGTTTTTAGGGTTCCGTATGTACCTACGTACGAGACCACAGGCACAGAATAAATAATAGTACCAACAATAATAGTAAGGCAATACTAGTTACCTACGCCGCAACCAAATTCAAATCAAAATCCAAAAAAGCGCCGGATTAAATTTTAACAAGTACAATTTGTAAAATTTTATACTGACTTCCATTCTATTCAGTTTTTGGAGTGTATCTCAAAAACTACTACTATACCGAATTCGATGAAATTTGAACAAATAAAGAATTTTGAGAATCGGTTCACCCAGTCGAAAGTTATGAGGTAACAAACATTTAAAAAAAAACATACAGGTGAATTGAATACCTACTCATTTTTTTGGAAGACGGCGGTAGAAAAGGCATCGAACTAGAATAACTCTCACTTGGCCAATTGATGTATTTTAGTCTGAAGACATAACCAGAGCCCGTTGCACAAACAAGTTGTACAAAAGTATTCGTATCGTAAGCGTCACGCTTCGGTGTACAAACTATGTGTTATCTGTGTCAAAGCTGCCCTAGATAAATGACAGTTTTTGCTGTTTCACGTAAACAACACGTTATCACATATTCGTACTAGAACCACAGTCCTATTGTGAATATATGCTAATTGGAAACTTGGGTTTCGATATCCATATCGCCCATACTGAGAATGATTTTATTGATTGTACAGTGACATCATCACAATAATTGAATGGTTTTGTCTCCGCCTTATGAATAATAAACTAGTTTAAGTGTATACTTATTGGTTATTCACAGGGTATATTACGAACATCTGTCGTTTTCAGTTCAAGTCTACACAAACCAATATGGTTACTTAATTTTTTTATTAATAATATCAACCCAGTCGGGTTGATATTATTAATAAAAAAATCGCCGTGTATTTATAGATTATTCTAATCGCTATGTTTCAACAGAACTAACTAAATAAATATAAAATAAAACATAAGTACGCAATTTTAACTATTCAAAGTTGTTGAATTTCATTTCGATGAGGACCTAAGAACTATTTAGGATTTACAAACTTTTCAAAGTTGTTGAATTTCATTTCGATGAGGACCTAAGAACTATTTAGGATTTACAAACTTTTCAAAGTTGTTGAATTTCATTTCGATGAGGACCTAAGAACTATTTAGGATTTACAAACTTACAAAAAAAAATACAATACCATTTACTACTCCACATATTTTGCAGTGTGCAGAACTAAAAGATGTTATTTTAATCCTTTCTATGCTGTGATAATTAAAATAAAAGATTTATGAATGAAACTCAAGTGAACTTAAGTGTCTAGTACGCAAAGGGTTATTAGCGTTTATGTAAAGCCGTCAATGAATAATGATGAAATATTAGAACTACTCCTCTCTCTGAGACGAAAGCAGTGAGCACAAAATGGACTAATTATGATATTAAAACTACTAAGAAAAGGCGAAAGTGTGTTTGTTAGTTTGTGTTTATGGCATCTACAGAACAACTTGAACAACAAATCGAAATTATTTAATAAGAAGTAATTTGTCATTTCTAGTTATCACTATTTAAATAAACATATCCCACGCGAGTTTTTTCTTATGAGATGAGATTCAAATGCTTGGTTAAAATAGTATAGAATATAGTACCAGTGCGAACCATACAAAATGACATTTTAGAGTTAAAGTCTACTATGAGTTAATTTATATTAGTGCTATAGTAGTATACTGGGATACGCAAGCAGGTATATATACTCAAGGGTTAAAGTGGTAACTTCTTAACATCCTGAGTCTGACTATATCAATATGTGCCACACCATTGTGTATGTATGCCTCAAGAGGTGAAGATTTGTGTGATGATTGGGCACTATGTAAGTAACTTGATAACATACTGTATACCACTATACCACATAAGTGACTTAGCGTGATTTAGTGCCGCCCATAGACAAGATATTAGCACTGTTCCACTATACATCATTCTACTTTACTACTACATACTGTTTAAAACTAATTGACAGGCACTAGTAATAAAATTCTAGTTATATCATTTCTATACAATAAAGTTGGCAATCAGAGTTCATGGATATCAGATCTTTGGATGCATTTTTGACACTTAATAAATAATTAATGTAACTTAAGTGGTAGGCATAATTTGGTTAGTTTCCTACCTATGATATGACCTCATATTGAGGTATGTAAGGCTCAAAGTCAAAACCGTTATAATGAGTGAAACTAAGACACCTTGTTCCAGGACCTTCAGCAAACGGAGTCAACTCATTTAAGAGTGAATAAAATGTTGGTCTTTCATCAGGATCCACTTGCCAACACTGCAAGCACAGCTGGAAGAGCTCATCGGCAACATAGGAAGGTTGCGAAGGTCTCATGCCTCTCAGTATCCTAGCTGCCACATCCTTATTATTGCTGTGGAAGTATGGAGTGGCACCTATTGTAAACGCCTCCCACATTAAGCATCCAAAAGACCACACATCTGCTTTGGGATTGAAGCGTGTCTGACGCAACATCTCGTGTGAGGTCCATCTTGTATAATCGGGTGTTTCATGCAATGGTCTCATGTGGGATAAACCAAACCCGGACACTTTTGCTGCACCACTTTCTCCAATAACAATGTTACGACAGCTGAGGCGTTTGTGTAATATTTTCTTACTGTGCAAGTATTCCATTCCGCGTGTAACGTCAACGCAAATCTGGAGCACTCTATTTTCTGTTATTAAACAGAACTTGTTATTTTGCAAGTCTCTGTGCCTGCTCTGTAACAGCATTTCTTTTAAGCTCTGTTTTGTATCTTCCAGGACAACAAGCAGTGTTGTATTCGTCTCACATATTCCTAATAAAGAAATCACATTCTCGTGTTCATTTGACTTAATTAGAAGGTCAAGTTCTTGTAACATCAACTTTTTATCTGGCCTTTCTAGTTCCCGGTCGGAAATGACTTGTACTAAGCCTGGAGTTTGAGCTCCATTCTGCTGTACTCTTCCTTTTGTAAATTTACCATAACTGCCAACTGCCACTACACATGAGATATCTATATCTATGAGATTCCTTGGTATATTCCACAGTTTCCTCTTTATATTACTGTAGTAGTCTACTCTCTCGTCTTGTTCTTGAATAAACCCTGAGTTTTCTATTTCTAAACATGGCTCACTCAGACTTAACGGCATGGACTGTGAGCCGCGTTGTATTCTGGCCATATGAATCTTTTTCCTTAGTATAATAATCAATCCAATGCCAATAAGTAGTAATACAATACCAATAGCTATACCGGCCCCCAGAGCTAACATCAAAGGTGACACTTCTTCAGGTTCGTTGATGTTCAGTATTATCTTCTTTGTAGACTCAGCATACCTTATTTTCCGAACATGATTTTTGTCACTAACTACTCCGAGTGAAACTTCAAGATCTTTGGTCAAAGGTAAAGGAGCATTATAGAAACCGTTGTATGTACTCCTGTCACCAATTATAAAATCATTTTTTATATCCTCGGGGTCTAACTCAGCGGTAATGTAATACGGAAGACCTTGTTCAGTAGCATATGTGTAGTTGCCTAGTGTGTCTATTATAAATCCTTGTTGATAAAGCTCAATAGAAACAACAATTCTGTACAATGACACTGGTCCATTTACATTTTTAGCTTCAGGAATATGTACTACCATTCTGTCACCATGTCTTTCTACAATTTCTATATCAGGTGGGCTAGGGTCAGGAACTCCAATAATGGTTTCAGCATTAGTTGTTATATTAGGGCCTTCTTCATCAATGTTAACTGCAGCTACACTTATATTGTATAATGAGCCAGGCAGTAGGTTAAGAAGTTCAATTTGAAATGTTTCATTCAACACTCTCCATTCTAAAGATTTTAGTAGAAAATCTGAGTAAGTTTCTACTACAGCAGCTCGAATAACATAGCCTGAGATATAGGAATAAGCATCAGGCAATGTCCAGCGAACTCTGAGTGTAGTTGTGGTAATGTTGAGAATCTCTATTGTATCTGGAGCTCCTGGGGCGGTCACTTCAGTGTCATACACGCTCGCAGCTGCGTCGCCGCCGCAAACTTGAGTTTCGCTTTTTGGGCAAGGGGTGTTACAGGAACTGAGTTCGAGCTGTGGATGTCCGGGAGCGTTGCCGCAATAACAAGTAGATTCATTGCCGATTATTGCGTATTTATAGTAAACTTGCTCGCATGCAGAGAGGCAAACGTCGACCGACTGGCCGGTGTGGGTGTTTAGAATATTGTCGGTTTGCAGACGGTAGCACCCCACGTAGTCTCCGCGTTCGCTGGAACACAAGACTACACAGGACAGCACCACCAGAAGTACTATGCAAATGGGTGTCTCCATTGTATATTTCTTGAATTGAACGCTACTGTTCCGCTTCCAACGATCACCAAAATTATTTTATAAATGCACTAAACATCTTTACAGATAAGTAATGAGACTAATGAGGATTTGCTTTGTCCACATAAATTAACCATCCAAGTCATAGCAGATAGCCCGTTTTCTTCGAAAACTGAAAAGAAAACAACAAAACAGACAAGCAAAGGTGCGTTCGTTTAGCTTATGAGGGCATTGGTGGCGTTGTCATTGATGGCTCTTTTGTTATAGCGTTCGTAAAGCTCAAAAACGTTATTTTTGCCACTTTTGCCCACACACTATTCGAACGCTCAACTGAGCATAAGACCTAAAATCGCATGATTATGCTGTCAAATACATAGCTGTCAAAAAACGATCACAAACAACCACGCTCCGGACATAGGTCAAATATTACACTTTTTGGTGGTAAAAATTCCTCTTTTTTTAGCTTTCCGAACGCTGAACAAAAAGAGACATGAACGTTTTCACCCACAGATTCCCAATTCGAACGCCTCTTGTGAGCGTTTTTAGCGTTATTTTCACTAAAAACGCTCACGAAGGGCCTATTCGAACGCACTATACATAATTATTTTCTTTGTGTAGGTATGTTGTTTGCCTCTGCGACTTGTTTTGAGTGTCGCAACTTTGCCAGTATCTGTTACATGATAGTTTCATAAACTGCAGGAGAAATTAAAGTAAACTTTTAGAATATGGTCGGTGATTAGAAGAGAGAATCAAAGAAATCGTTCCACTCCAGTGATTACTCTAAAACACACAAAAACAACATAATTAAGAACATAATTATGAGTTGAGGCTATGAATTGAGTCCGCTCCGCGCGCCCGTCCGGTGAGCACGAGTCGTTTACGCAACGTTTATGTGCTCCATTTACTCGCTCCTGTGCGGAATCAATTAACGCGGAACCGGCACACCCACATTTATTTTACAACATGTTTACGTGTCCAATCTGTAAGACCGATCATACTGATGGAGTTAAATGCTCCAAATGCGTGCAGCTGTTTTGTTTTTCGTGCGCGAACACTTCCGAAGCAAACTACAGAAAGCTTGGGCCGGCGAGACAAGCCGCCGTGCAGTGTGCCGCTTGTAAAGGAAAGCTGGCGCTGGTGTCTACCTCGTCTCCTAGCGTCTCGGGAGGTGCGTCTTCTCCGGCTACTCTGGACATCGTGCTTCAGGAGCTAAGAAATGGCATTAACGGAATAAATGTTCGACTCGAGCAACTACCCTCTCTAGTTCACGAAATTCACGAAGTTAGTGAAAAGCTGCGTAATTTTGAATTATCCCTTGACAGCATGAAGAAAGAAGTGGCTAACAACTCTGTAAGCATCGGAATTGTGTCCAAAAGAGCGGAAATCCTCGAAAAACAGCCCTCCGTCGCTGCCGACTACCCCCAACTTAAGAGTGAAATGGCTAACCTAACGAGTGAACTAGCCAAAAAAGATCAACTATTGAGACTTAATAACTCGGAAATTAAGGGTATACCTTACAAGAAAAACGAGAATTTATTTGATATTATCAGCAAAATTGGAACTGCGATCGGTCATCCTATCGAGAAAACCGATATTAACTTCATAACCAGGGCGCGGTCCTCATCTCAACCGAAGCCGATTATCATAGGTTTCTTTGGTAGATATTCAAAGGAAAATTTCGTGGCTGCAGCGAGGTCACATAAGCCAGGTCTGACTGCCGGGACCCTCGGCTTCGAGGGAGTTTCCGCAAGGATATACGTTAATGATCACCTTACAAAAGATAACAAGCAGCTTCTCACCAAGACCAAGAAAATGGCGTTGGACAAGGGTCACAAATACGTATGGGTCCAAAGTTGCAAGATACTTACGAGGAAGAACGATACGTCTCCGATAATTGTAGTAAGCAGTGAAGAGGACTTCTCAAAAATCAAGTGACTCTTTAATTTAATAGCCTTGTGTTGCATTATTTATCTTTACTTCTTTGAGTTTCATTACTTTATTGAAGTAAACCTACTTCGGTAAAAATACAAACTCATTTAATAGTGTTGTCATTCAAAAAGAAAAAAGTATGTTTTGATATATTATTATGTCAGTGTGCGAAATAAATATGCCGTCGTAAAAGTTAAAGAGTAATCTTTTTTTTTTCTACAGCAGTAGCAAAAGGCTTAACCGTTCACTTATTCTAAGTAAGATCTATTCGCCCTAAACTCTGCTACAGTGGTGAATTCTACCAGTTCTAATAGGTCATGAGGCCAGCGGAGGGTTACTGAAATAATTTTACGAAGATGGAAAATTTCACAACCAAGTTGCAGATAGGTAATCTGGAGGGAAGAGAAAACTGGGCTACATGGAGATACAAAATTTCCATTATGCTGAGAGGTGTAGAAGGTGCTATGGAAGCTGCCGAAGGTACACTCATCGAGCCCGTTGCCCCTGCCAGAGGAGCTGGTGACGCTGAAGTCGGCAACTATAATTTAGCTATGGCCAAGTATAGGAAGACCGAATGTAGCGCTCTGCTCATAATTACCACCAATATATCTGAAGAAACTCTGAAGAAAGTAATGAGATTTAAGACAGCAGTAGAAGTCTGGCAGGAATTGCACAGATTATTTGATGGTCAGTCAGATGATAGAGCATACAATTTGTGCGCTGAATTTTTCAGTTTCCAATACAATAAGGAAGATGATGTATCCACTCATATGTCAAAACTTAAAAATATTTGGGACAATCTGAATGAAGAAATCACAAAGAAGGATGCTACTGTAAAGTTACCTGACTTATTTCTGATCTGCAAAATCCTGGACACACTAGATGAACGATATTTTGCGTTTAAATCGAGTTGGCTATTACTGAATTCAGGTGAAAGGACGGTTAATAACTTGACGAGCCACCTATGTGCATTTGAGAGAGCACTAGGTAATAAAGACTCTAAGCAAGAGGCTTTAGCGGCAACACGCACTGAACAGAGGAATGTAAAGCAAAGCAATGAGAGACAGCTGATCTGTAACTACTGCTCCGGTAAAGGACACATAGTGCGGAGGTGCAAAAAGTGGATTAAGGACGGGAGGCCGCCCAAACCCACACCAGACACATCAGCAGCTGCTTCAACATCAAAGCAAGTGCAACACATTTCATTGATGGTAAATGCTTGTTCCAAAGGACAAAGTCAAGACAGAGAGAGCTGGTTTGTCGATAATGGAGCAACAACTCACATTGCAGTTAGGAGTGATATCTTTCAGGAGTTTCACGAATTTGATTCAGATCACACCATTTCGACTGCGGACGGTAGCATCATTCCCGCTCTGGGGAAAGGCACTGTTGAAGTTGAATCAAATGTCAGTGGCAAGACAGAGCGAATAACACTCAACAATGTGTGGTTAGTACCATCACTAACAAAGAATCTCTTCTCACCGCTTGCTGCACAAGACAGGATGCAGAATAGTTTCTTTAGTTCCACAACTACAGAGTGCAAGTTGGATATTTATGGCACAACTAAAGTTGTCGGAAAGAGAGTCCAATATGGAGGACTGTATAAATTGGACATGAAGACGATCATTCCAATGAAACCAAAGACCATGGAGGTCAATGCTGTGACAGGCTCTAATTTGCTACAGCTATATCATGAGCGTTTTGCTCATCAGGACAAGAGACATGTTATCCGCCTTGTAAAGAGAGAACTTGGGATACAGCTAAGTCCTGATAACGTAAAATGTGAAGGCTGTATTTACGGGAAGGCACACAGAAAGCAGTTTGGAACAAGAGAAAGAGCAACAGCTGTCGGAGAGCTGATTCATACCGATGTTTGCGGCCCCTTTGTAGATAGTATCTCCAAATTTAAATACTATGTACTTTTCAAAGATGACTACTCTGGATATCGCATTGTCTACTTCATCCGTAACAAATTTGAGGTTAAAGATAAACTTCTTCAAATGCTGCAAGAAGCCAAGACCGCCGGATATGACATAAAGACAATTCTTAGCGACAACGGAGGCGAATTTGACAATAGAGAAGTACGTAATATTCTTCAAAAATATGGTGTTCAACAACGGCTGACGATGCCTTACACTCCAGAACAAAACGGATGTAGTGAGCGAGAAAACCGTACCTTGGTTGAAGCTGCGAGATCTATACTACATACTAGAGGAGAATTACCGCAAATGCTTTGGGCGGAACTTATCAACACAGCCGCATACGTGCTGAACAGGACAGGTCCAACTAGAGTTGATGGTAAGGTGCCTTACGAACTCTGGCATGGAAAAAAGCCCAAGATAAGTCACTTGAGAATTATCGGGAGTGAATGCTTTGCTCATATTCCAAAGCAAAAACGTAAGAAGCTTAACAAAAAAGCTATAAAAGGCAAGCTTATAGACTACGAAAATGACGATGGTTATCGTATTTGGGACGGAAACAAAACGTTGCGATCAAGGGACATCACGTTTCAATCTGATATTGAGTTCCGGATATCCACACAGATGCCATTAAGGTCAGAGGGAGATAACCCATTTCAAATGCAAGAAGCTATGCCAGAAAATTTCATAGAGCCGGACACTAGTCATGAACATGCTCTAGAGGGAGATATAATAAGCCAAGATCAAGTTCATGAAAGGGTTTCGCAATATAATTTAATTCGTGAAGAGGTTTCGGGTGATGAAAACGAAATGAGAGACGACGAGAGTGCGAACGAAGAGTTCGTTGACGCTGATGAGCAGTTGGAGGTTGTAGAACCTGCGTTGTTGAATGAAACGCCAAGATACAACTTACGCGATCGAGCTAATCTCTCACGTCCTGAAAAATTTAAAGATTATGTGTGTTTCGTCGAAACATTGGTTTGCCCCGAAACATATAAGGAAGCTGTTGAAAGGGATGACAGAGCTAACTGGTTAAATGCAATGGCGAGCGAAATGAACTCTCTTAAGCAAAATGACGTCTGGACGCTCTGCGAGTTACCCAAGCACAAGAAAGCACTTCCTTGTAAGTGGGTTTTTCGTATAAAACAAAACCCTGATGGTAGTATTGAAAAATATAAAGCAAGGTTGGTTGTTAAAGGATTTAAGCAACAAAAAGGAATAGACTATAATCAGACGTTTAGTCCAGTTGCAAGAATGGCCACAGTTCGAGCTTTAATAAGTGTCGCTGCCAAAGAAAACTTATATTTAATGCAATTTGATGTTTCGACTGCATTTCTAAACGGCAAGTTGACAGAGGAAATTTACATGCAGCAGCCAGATGGCTTTAGTGATAATACCTCAAATGTATGTCGACTAAAGAAAAGTCTATATGGACTTAAGCAATCTCCCAGATGTTGGAATTCTTGCTTTGCAGAAATATTATTGCAAAGAGGTTTTGAGCAAAATCCAGCAGACTGTTGCCTGTATACAAAGAAGATTGAAAATAAGAAAATCCTTATAGCTTTGTATGTTGACGATGGGCTCGTAGCAGCAACAGACAAGGAACTGGCGAACAAATTTTTACAGGAATTAGGGGAGACGCTTAAGATTACGACTAAACCTGCAAGTTTCTACTTGGGAATAGAAATCGAACGAAAGGATGGAACAATACTTATCCATCAGAGGTCCTATACTGAGAAAGTATTAAAACGTTTTGGGATGTCAGAATGTAAGCCGATTGGAACGCCAATTGAGAAAGCTGACACAAAAGGTGAAGATAACACGGTAGATAAATCAAGTGAGAGCGCATTTCCGTATCGAGAAGCGGTCGGATCATTAGCCTACTTGATGGTTGCTACTAGACCAGATATCGCGTATGCAGTTGGCATCGTATCCAGATCCTTGGAAAATCCAACAAAGACAGATTGGCTTCGCGTTAAACGCATCATGCGTTATCTAAAAGGGACAACGACTTTTGGAGTAACCTATGGACGCACAGCTGACAATAGCCGTATAATTGCATACAGTGATGCGGATCATGGTGGATGTACTATGACAGGGAGGTCTACAACAGGAATAGTATGTTACTATGGAGGAGGACCAGTATCCTGGCAAAGCCAAAGACAAGGCTCAGTTTCAATGTCAACAACTGAAGCAGAAATAGTAGCTGCTAGTGATGCTACAAGAGAACTTGTATGGCTTAAAAGAATATTTAGCAGTCTACTAGACATGGAAAAGTCTCCATTACTATTCGTGGATAATGAAGCTGCAGTAAAACTTGCTCATAATCCTGAATTTCACAAAAGAACGAAACATATTCGTATTCGTCATTTCTTTGTCAGAGAAGCTGTCATGAATAACGAAATAGAAGTGAAAAGAATCGGCACAGAAGAACAAGTAGCTGATATTATGACTAAGGCCTTACCTAAGCCTCGATTCCAAATATTAAGATCGGCATTAATATGAAGTATTGTATTAGAGGGAGTATTGAAGTAAACCTACTTCGGTAAAAATACAAACTCATTTAATAGTGTTGTCATTCAAAAAGAAAAAAGTATGTTTTGATATATTATTATGTCAGTGTGCGAAATAAATATGCCGTCGTAAAAGTTAAAGAGTAATCTTTTTTTTTTCTACAGCAGTAGCAAAAGGCTTAACCGTTCACTTATTCTAAGTAAGATCTATTCGCCCTCAACTCTGCTACAGTGGTGAATTCTACCAGTTCTAATATACTTAACTAAAAATATGCATCTTTATATTATGGTAAAGCTAAAGCCCTATCAGCCTGTAATCTACATTACAAGCAAGTACATATCTGTTGCGTTTTTATATAATTCTGTTAATCTAGTAACTTACCTACCCTACGTACCTGGTTTCGATGATGGTGGTGCGTGTTATTACTGTTATATTTTTCTAACTATTGTTGCATCGACTGGGTTTTTCAATATTCTACATGCACTATTATTCTATAACCTCAAAAAACATACTAGTGTTTGCTTGTTACGTATTTTAATTAGATCTGCACTAAATGAGCAGCTCGCCCATTCAACGCGTTCATTTACACGCATTATTTATTACTGGGAATATAGAATATATTTATGTCAGTTGATGCGGTATTCTATGTCACTGAACCCATTATTCAAATTTTGTTTTTCTTTGCACATAATATATCGTTTCTTTTTTGCCTACAAATACCTTTCTAGCGTTCTACTGAGTAACTTATACCGTTTGATACCACTTTTATTATCTGAAACGTCATATATAAAGTCCACTCGTCATGTTAAACTTCTAATTATTGCTACAGTTAGTCAATCCCGGTTGAATATTATCTTCGTTGCGTCATATTTAATTATTTTTGCTCTTGATTTTGATTGCTTTGCATTTTACTGTTATATATTTTATGATACATCATAAACAATCTATGTCATTCATTGCATTATTAATTTTCAAGTTCACTGAAGAGTGAGTGAAGTAATTCACTCGTACTGCACAGTCTTTGTTTCGCAAACACCTAACATTTTGTACAATAAAGTTGTTTACCTTTCTAATACTGGTAAGGCGCGCTCCGGCCGAACACTGTTCTGGCCGGACCGTGTAACATGATTTTCAATATTTACTATCAAAATGTTAGGGGTTTGCGAACTAAGACGCAGCAGTTCAAGAGAAGTGTTCAGTTACATGACTATGACGTTATAGTGGCAACGGAGACGTGGCTGTTAGAGGGAATTAATAGTGAGGAGCTTTTCAGCGGTAAGTATTTGGTATGGCGGAGGGACCGTAGTTATGCGAATGTGGGGCAATCGCGGGGCGGTGGGGTGCTGATAGCGACGCGCCGTGATATCACGGTGGTCGAACGTCCGGAATGGCATTCAACAGCAGAAGATATTTGGATTTCTGTTACACTGAGAGCGAGCTCAGGCACCCGACCCGTTACTCTGCACTTAGGTTGTATTTATCTTTGTGAACAGAACCGAGGGTTATCTTTTTCGTCCCAATTATCAAATTTCTCCGAGAAATGTCTTTCTATCTGTGCTAATTACCCTGGTGATCAAATATTCGTAGCTGGTGATTTTAATTTAAGTGACATAACGTGGTCTTCTATTTCTAACAGTTCACACTTTACTCCATCTTTTCTTAGCCACAACTCTAATCACTCCGAGCTGCAAGATCTTATGAATATTTGTAATTTAAATCAGTTTTTTTATCATTAAAAATCATAAAGGTGGTATACTTGATTTGATTCTATCCAACAATGAGCTCTCTGTGTCCCACTGTACCGACCCTCTGGTAAAGGAGGACTCGTATCATCCAGCTCTCATTTGCCGTCCACATTTTATAAACTTGTAATCTGTGCTTGCGCACTCTAAGTTCTAACCTAAGACCTAAATATTATTACTCTGAGGGCAACTTCTCGGCAATATGCGAGGATTTGGATAACAAAGACTGGCTGTCCCTGCTGTCGTGTGGATCGGTCGACGAAGCAGTTGATTTGTTTAATAGTATTCTACTTGAGCTAAGGGATAAATATATACCGTGTAGGAATGTACGTCCGAGTCAGTATCCTGCTTGGTACTCACCGGCCCTGAAAAAAATTCTTAAGGAAAAGAATAAGTTTCATAGAAAGCTGAGGACTTATGCTAATAATTCAGATGCATCTGCGTTTAGTATTCTTCGGCAACGAGCTAAGAGAGTTGAACAGGATTGCTATAATGCTTACATAACAAAAACGGAAAATTCTATCCGAGTTAACCCTAAAGCTTTTTGGTCTTTCGTTCAGGCAAACAAACAACACAACTCGTATCCCTCTACAATGACTTTCAAAAACACCAACTTGACATCGGGCGATGATATATGTGATGCCTTTGCAGAATTCTTCAACTCTACTTACCTGACACCATCATCACCATCTGATTTACACATAAGTTACTCTTCCTTGGCAAGCCCAATTAGTTCTTCTCCAGCGGCGGACATCGGTTCAGTTGAAATCAATGAGACGGAAGTTTTCAAAATCCTAAAAACGCTAGATGGTCATAAAGCCGCGGGCCCTGACGGATTGCACCCAATTCTGATATCAAATTGTGCAAGTAGTTTGACTCTTCCATTATCTTATCTATTCAAACGTTCTATTAAGGAAGAAGTCATGCCTAAGATCTGGAAAAAAGCAGCCGTTACTCCAATCCACAAAAAAGGGCCTAAACGAGAAGTGACTAACTATAGACCTATTTCCAAACTTTGTGTGTTCGCTAAATCTCTGGAAAAAATAATTCACACTCAGGTTTATTCATCTCTTAAACATACCTTTATCTCTCAGCAACATGGTTTTCTGAAAGGACGATCTACCTTAAGCAACTTGCTGGAGTTTACTGATCTTTTGCTTAGAGATATGGTATGCGGAGGTCAAGTAGATGCAGTATACACCGATTACAGTAAGGCGTTCGATCGAATAGATCACGTGATCTTGCTGGACAAGCTTCAAATGGCAGGTATTCACGGAGATCTCCTTAGGTGGTTCAGCTCGTACGTCAATGGCCGCTGCCAAACTGTGGTATTGAATGGCTTTGCCTCGCATTCCTGTCTCTCCGCTATACCATCGGGTGTCCCACAGGGCTCAATTTTGGGACCTTTGATGTTTATTTTGTTTATTAACGATATACATCAATGCTTCGTCAACTATAACTTTTTGCTATTTGCAGACGACATGAAAATATACAAAAAAATTAACTCAATTCATGATTGCTTATTACTGCAACAGGATCTAGACAGACTACAGGAGTACTGTTATGTTAACAAATTAGACCTTAACGTTTCTAAATGTAATTGCATCTCCTTCACTAGGTCCCCTAACTCACAAATTTTTGACTATATTTTAAATCATAAGTCGCTCCAACGTACTGACCACGTCAGAGATCTTGGCGTCATCCTTGACTCCAAGCTACTTTTTGACAAGCACGTGGAAAGTATTACCAGTAAAGCCACTAAATCGCTTGGTTTCATGTTTAGAATCACCAAAAACTTCAAATCATTAAAAACACTAAAAATTCTATTATTGTTCTTTAGTAAGGAGTCATTTGGATTATGCGTCCCAAGTTTGGAATCCATGTTATGAATTGTACATAGATAAAATTGAAAAAGTTCAAAGAAAGTTCTTGCGCTTTATCAACTATAAGCACAGGATACATGTCGCTAGCTACGAATACAGTTGTAAACACCACCATTTACTTCCTTTAGCTCGGAGAAGAGAAATGGCTGATCTAACCTTTCTTCACAATTTGGTCTTAAGTAATGTTGACAGTAGCATTCTCCTTTCCAAAATAAACCTACAAATACCCAGTCGTATCAACACCCGGCGCAAATGTCTTAAACTCCACGCTGACTCGTGTTCGACAAACTACAGATATAACTCGTACTTTATCCGAATTTGCAACACCTTTAATGCTAAGTATTCCGAACATTTTGACTTATTTACCGCTAAAACGAATTTCTTCAAACAGTATGCATGTACCACGTTCTTCGAAACTAGTACATAAACCATTACTAATTTTTCTACGCTGTACTATATTTATATGTACTGTATTTATAAACTTCGGTGGGCTGATGTAGCTTCTTTTCATATAGTTTATCATTGGGGTTGGCTATAGCCGTCCGGTACCTGATTTTGATGAAGGTGCGAGTTTAGGGGTATCATTGGGGTCCACCTGAAGCCCTTCCAGCAATTTTTTTTTGCCGGAAACGTAGTTTAAATTTAAATTATGATTAAATTAAAATTTGATAAAAAAAAGTGAAATGGAACGCAATGTTGAGAAAATGGTACAATATTAAGTTGTCAAATTAAGTTGTCAAACTGAGTTAAACGAAACGTATCGTTATCGTTAAACGTAAGAAAAAAAAAAGGCGCCATTTTGTCTTACTGACAGATGGACTGTCATCCATTCATTCCGTTTCTCTCGTAGTTTCGTGAATGTGTGCTCTCTTGTTTTTCGATTTTTATTACGACTTTGGCTTTTTCCCTGGACTTCCTTCGATTGCGCGACGACTTGAAACTTGGCTTGCTTACCGGATTTGTTTGGATTGCTCTACGACTTGAACTTGGCTTGAAAACTGGACTGCACTTGGCTGTAATGGAGTATTACAGTACAATACCCGAAGCGGACGCGGTTTCGGCTCCTGATCTGCCCGTCGAACCTGTTGCCGGACCTTCTTCGGCTCCTGATCTGCCCGTCGAGCCTGTAGCCGGACCTTCTTCGGCTCCTGATCTGCCCGTTGAACCTGTCGCCGGACCTTCTTCGAGTAATGACGACGACGACAACGAGCTTATAACCAAACGAAAACTTTGCGTCACTGAAGTGATTGATCATTGGAATTTAACTGACGTTGTGCGAAAATTGGGCACTAAAGACCAATGCATCAAATATAGTGAAGACCGGCGAAGTGCCAGAAGCGAACCGCCTTAATAAGTTAGGTGTGAAACAAAAAATAGGTTAGGTTAGGTTAGAACATGACAAACAACGCACGAGCCGAGCGAGCGAAGCGAGCGTGCCGCGGCAGCGGCCGGCGAAGTGCCAGAAGCGAACCGCCTTAATAGATTAGGTGTGAAACAAAAAATAGGTAAAAAATACTGATATAGCCGAAAGTGAGGTTAAGTACTAAAAAAATTATTACTCAAAAACTAAAGGCCTCCGGCGGGGGGGGGGGGGGGTGCAGGAGGGGCTTCACCCCCTCCCCCTCCCCCCTCCCCCTATAATTACATAACGCTGTCCCCGGAGAATAAAATGGCAATTGCAAAAAGTTAACTTTTCAGGAAATATAACAGACTGCTTTTGATTGATTGCTTGTGATTTACTTGACATAGCAAGAAGTTAAATAGCTCTAATTAAAGCTGATTTTTAAAGTATTCCTATAGGGATAGTAGAAAGTTAATATAATTTACAATTTAATATATATTAACAAAATATGATATTAGTAAAAATTAATCAGCGTCAAGAGTTTTCATTGTCTCTTGTCATTTAATTCTCAGTTCATCTAAGCAAGAACAAATATTACAATATTGCATTATAACTTTATTCCACGATTATTGACAGTTCAATTATCGAATTTTAATGTAACTTATCATTTTGTTCTCCTTAATATTTCTTTATTATGTCGTTCCGCCGTTATTCCAGGCCTTTAAACAATATTGAGATGACTTCTTCCGTTTCCGGCCGTATTTAGTCGTTGTAGTTCCATTTTTCGCCGCAAATATGGCAACTTCCGGCCGCCATGTTCACCAGGTGACACCCCTTGTGCTTCTCTTCATTGGCGTCTTGATTTTCGAGCCGTAACGTTTAACGCTGTTAGCGTTCGTGAAAATTTTTGAAGAAAAAATTCTGTAATGTTATTTTAAAAGAATATTGAGTTGTAGTTTCTAGTTTTAAACATATTTACAATTATTTACGTAATAAGATCGAGAAATCGTGAAGTTTTTTGCAATTACTACCAAATAATGTCGGAAAGTGAAGAAAACGTGCGCCAGTGTGAACCGTCGTCATCATCATCCACCAGTGGCGATGAGGACCCGCGAAAGCATCGTAAGTGGAAGCGGTCTCGCAAGGACGACGGAGGTCAGAAAAAGAGTAAGGTATTAGAACGCCTTACCGAACAAGTAAGTCAGATTCATAACTATTTGGCATGTAATACCTATCCCACTCAGGGTTGGTACCCGGTTGGTCCCGAGTATCACCCCCCAGGAGTGTCGAATGAGGATCACCTGGTGCCCGGCCAGCAAGATGCGCCTACTGTCGAGTTGCCCGCCGAGTCGGCTCTCAAATTTGAATTCGATTTGACGACAAATCTAAAAGAACCTACAATTCCAGGTGCCTCTTCTGACCATTTGCAACTGTTAAATTCATTGCAACATTTTAAATCTGATAACTGGACAAACGTTCGTTACTCTGAAATTCAAAAATCGTACAATGCTCGTCCGGGGTTCATTGAACTGGAGGTGAACGATGAGATTAAACAGTTAGACAAGTCGAACAATTTGATTGCAACTGATAGGTCCTTAGGTGCGGTAACACATGCGGTAATTATGCAAAGTGACGCTTTAAAAGCGGGGGTATCTGAATTGATGCAGTGGGCTCATGATAGTGACAGTGTTGATAAAGACTCATTGCTAACAAAAATTAAAGACACTTTTTCGGGTGATTTTCAAAAAATCTCCCTTGATTGTTTGCAATTACTGTGTGGTCGCCGAGCCGATGTCATTGAACAAAGACGAGATGTATTTCTCAATTTAGTCAAAGATAAATTCTTAAAAAAGATACCCCCATCTTGCGAGTTTTTATTCAGTAAAGTAGAGTTCTCGGAATTTGTAAAAAATAATGGAGGTACTAACAAAATTTTCTTAAGACCCTCCTTCTCTGCGCAAGAGAAGAGAGTTACATTTGGATCTCAGGCTGCGCAACCTGGACCCAGTAGTTGTAACCAAGCCGGTCGCCCCACGGCACCGTTTGCGTTACGATACCAAACCCCTCAAGGGGTTAGACAGTATGCCCCGATGCAATCGTATGGGTTTAATTATGATTTTCCAGGCTACACTGGAAACCAACGGTTCTTTCGACCTCAATTTAAACCACAGTCGTTTACCGCGGGTCAACAGGCCCCGGGTAATCCGAGAAAACCATTTAGTCAACAGGGAACCTCCAGTCAAAGCAATATCGCGCGTGGCAGGGGGCGGGGTAATAGAAAATATTGACATAGCGCAACCATTTCAGGGAGGCAGGCTAGGGATGTTCGTGGATGTATGGACGGAGTTTGGGGCGCCGACTTCTTTACTGCACATAATAACAGGGTACAAAATTCCTTTCCAAGCACAGCCACCGCCGCTTGTTTTACCGCGCCTCACCAGTGGCCGATATCAAACTGCTCCATCTTACGCAATGGATCAGACTATAAACAATTTAATGATGGAAAAGATTTTAGAGTACGCTCCCGAAACGCCGAGTTTTTTATCTACCCTGTTTTTAACCCCGAAAAGCGATGGTTCAATGCGCCCTATTTTCAACCTAAAAAGATTGAATCAGTTTTTAAAAGTAACCAAATTCAGACTCATCTCCGTTCATCGAATCCCCGATTTTTACAACCAAACGATTGGATGGTAAAAATCGATCTCACACAGGCCTACTATCATTTGCCAATAGCACCATCCCACCGGTGCTTTCTAAGACTACTTTACCGCGGCCAACTCCTTCAAATGACCTCTTTGCCATTTGGACTTGCCACCGCTCCCAAAGTGTTCGCGTCTCTCTCAAACTGGACAGCGGAAATTCTGAGAGAGCAGGGGATTCGTGTCGCAGTCTTTCTCGACGACTATTTGATTGCGTGTCAGGACAGGTCGAGGTTGGAGGAGCAGACTCGGACCGTTCTCAGGACTACGACACTTAGAGTGGGTCATCAACACCTCCAAGTCGGTTCTAGTTCCCCAAAAATCATTGGAATATCTAGGTCTAGTATGGGACACTTTGGATGCGATGGGAGCAATTCCGAAAGCAAGGTTCTCTTTCCTTTACAGACAATCAAAGAACTGGAGTGGTGGATGCAGAACTGCGACAAGTCGACTCGACTTCACCCTCCGTTCTTGACACATTTTCTTACAACAGATGCAGCCGACTCGGGGTGGGGAGCAGAATTGAACGGTGTGCAAGTACGGGGCGACTGGTTGAGCGGAGAAGAGTCAGTTCATTCCAATCAAAAAGAAATGTTGACTATTCTGAAATGTTTGTACCAATTCGGTCCTTATCTGAGTCATTCGTCTGTGCTGCTTCAATGCGACAACAAATCAGTCGTAGCATACCTGAGGAACGAGGGAGGAATTCGATCGGTACAGCTAATGAGTCTGACATTCCAGATTTTCAAAATTTTAGATCGTTTCGACATTCACTTAGTCGCACATCACATTCCGGGAAAATTCAATGGTGTCGCCGATCGTCTTTCTCGGAAGTCGATACTTCCCGAGTGGCACCTGCTTCCTGCGTTGACAGAGGTTGTCTTTCAAAAATGGGGTGTCCCAGAAGTAGATTTGTTTGCGTCGAATTGTGCCGACGTCGTTCCAAAATATGTCAGCTTAGATCAGACAGACCATGCAGCGTGGAGACACAACGCGTTTGCCTGGGAATGGAAGTTCAAACTAGCGTGGATATTCCCCCCTCCAAATTTATTACCGAGAGTCCTCATGCATCTCAATCGAGCGATAGGCACATATTTAATAGTAGTGCCGAGGTGGCCTCAGGCGTTTTGGAGAGCGGATCTAAAAGCTCGTGCCATAGCACCACCATTCACAGTCCGTCAGTTAGAGTCCAAACTAATAGACCGGTCGACGGGCCATCCCCCGCCAAAAAAACAGGACATGACGCTCGAAATTTGGAAATGTGGGGGTGGTCTGAAGCAGTAGGGTCTTGGTCTACACAACAAAAGACCTTATTGCGGGCAGGATGGCGGGAGTCAACTCTCAACACGTACAAACCTGCGTGGGCGCGATGGGTAAAATGGTGTCAGAACTCTGATGTTAATCCTACTAATCCGTCGGGCTCTGACTTAGCACAATTTTTGGCCGATCTCCACCTTAAAGAAAAGTTAGCATACAGAACGATTTTGGTCCATAAGTCTGTAGTTTCTACTTTGTGTACTACTAAAGATAATTGCCAGCTTAGCTCTAATGTTTTAGTTAAACAGATATTAAAATCCATCGCTACAAGTAATGCTAAAACTCGAACTGAAACAAATATTTGGGATACAAATACTGTAAATATCTTGGTTGTCAAATAGTGAGTTATCTGTTCAAAATTTGTGGGAAGTCTCACGACGGTGTGCTATTTTACTGTTACTTTGCTCGGGGCGTAGAGTACATGATCTCACACTTTTAAGTGTATCGGACAGTAACTTTATAGATGATACTGATGCGAACTGTGTAACTTTCTGGCCTATATATGGAACTAAAACTGATTCGGCGTCGTATACTCAATCTGGTTGGAAATTGTATTCAAATAACGAGAACCCTAATATAGATCCTGTGTTATGGGTAAGAAAGTTGGTACAGATCGGTACGAACAGACGTAGAGAAGCTAAAGTAAATAATCTGTTTTTAACAGACCGAGGACCAGCCAAAGCTGCTTCTCGAACTATAATCGCGGGCTGGGTTAAATCGGTTTTATCCGATGCTGGTGTTGATGCAACCCCTGGAAGCGTGAGATCAGCTGTAGCATCTAGGGGTTGGATAGACAGAGAACCATTAGACAAAATCTTAGCAAGAGCTAATTGGAGGTCAGAAAATACATTTTCTAAATTCTATAAAAAAGAAATAAGATCTATGCCTAATGCTAGATCAAATAGTCTTTCATTGGGAGCTCTTTTTAAACCTGTAAGATAGTCGTTGATTAGTTGTCTATTTTGATAATAAATTAAACATGTAACATATATTATAGCTGGTTGTACATTATTATAATTTGTAAATATAGCATTATGTTATGATAGTTATAAGTATTTTATTATTTAATAATTCAAGTATATTTTAGTATTATGCAATCACATTGGCGTCTCGTTCACCAGGCGAAAACAAACAATGTCTCAATATTGTTTAAAGGCCTCGAATAACGGCGGAAGGACATAATAACAGAGTTTTACCTACCATTAAAACTCATATTATGTCCGGAGCCTTATTCGAGGCCTTACAGTAAACTCTGCCTGGTGTTAGTTAAGTTATAAATAAGTAGGTTATTGAGACCACAATGAAGAGAAGCACAAGGGGTGTCACCTGGTGAACATGGCGGCCGGAAGTTGCCATATTTGCGGCGAAAAATGGAACTACAACGACTAAATACGGCCGGAAACGGAAGAAGTCATCTCAATATTGTTTAAAGGCCTCGAATAAGGCTCTGGACATAATATGAGTTTTAATGGTAGGTAAAACTCTGTTATTTTTGTATGGTAATGGAACAGTGAACGTTGCTCTTGCGTTCAAAATCAAACAGTTTATATAGTAATCAATTGTTGTCTAATTTAAAATCAATGAAATACGCTGACAAAAAAAAAATCTTCTTCATCTTGCTCTTCATCTTCTTGTGCAAGAGTCTCAGATCTTTTGACAAAGGTCAGTAACTCCTAGAACTCATGATGATGAAATGGGATCGCCTCAGCTTTACACAAGCTTTATCAAATCTGCATAATTATAAGGCCTTGGGTAAAACCAAACGGTCGGTATTGGCTGCTTTCAATTCATGTTCAGAAGCAAAGTTTGGTGTATCTGACCCATATTTGGCAGGCACCTCGC
This sequence comes from Selenia dentaria, assembly GCA_917880725.1. Lineage (NCBI taxonomy): Eukaryota > Metazoa > Arthropoda > Insecta > Lepidoptera > Geometridae > Selenia > Selenia dentaria. Next base: position 30,071,983 of record OU862895.1, on the reverse strand, counting down.
TTTCTTTTTGCTGGTAATCTTGGCTGAATTTGGGTATCCATTTGGGAATACCCTGCATCAAAATCGTATTTGTTTCGTCGAAGATGGGGTTGCACATGTGTATTATTTATCTTAGAGATAAATGAAATGTTTTTCTGATGTTACACTCTACATGTTTTATATATTGTTATTTCATTATTGGTTCTATACAAATGCTTACAAATATATTACTTTGCTGCACTGCTACAATTTTTCTTGCACGTCCAGGATGACTGGTAGAAAATGCTGCTTAGCATTAAGTCCTCCTTGAACATTTGTTTTTTGCTAAAGAATAAATAAATAAATAAAACATTCACTGCCTTAATTTTGATCCACGATATTTTTGGACCCATTAATTTATGTTGTGGGTCCTTCTATGTCTATAGTTGACCCAGCTCTATCACTAATGAAATAAAATCACTGTAGATGTATATCCGATTTGTATTGTCCAAACATTAACTTAATTACAATTTTAGTGTGCAGTGTAATTGCTCTGCGATACGGGAGACGACTGACGGCGGAGGGGGGCGCTCGGCAGTCGCTCTACAAAAATGCATAATTGCAATTTGTGTCACTACAATATTCCCCCCTTTTTTTAAAAAAAATATACAAATATTTTTTTGAATATAGAGAACAAAACAATAATAGTACAACGAAACAAAACAAAACGTAAGTAAGTTACCATGCTAGTACACTCGACGCGATAAGGTATGACGCATCATGCAACGTAGAGTAACACTGAGTACATAACACTGGGCTGACGATTACCTATCTACTCATGCAAGTACACGACACGTTACGTCACGTCACTACTGCGGCTGGTATCCTGCGGGACCAACAGGCGCGGGGTTCGCGATACTCGCTACCGCTGCTGGTGCTGCCCCCGGCTGGATTACATGCACCTGTGGCGGAGATGCACTGGCCATTATTTGTTGCCGTAACCACGATTTTACCCGGCTTTGAAATTGTCGCCAAAGAACGTACAGCACTACTACTATCAGGAAAGACGTTATCACCATCATTAAAATAGTCTGCTGCGACATGTGCGCCTCAACCTGACTTCCACTTTGAGCTATGATAATTTGCTCTTCGCTGTTTTCTTTACTTAGTGTTTTTCCCATTATGAAAACTAAGTATAAACACCGTGCACAGCTGCTTGCAAGTACAAAAACATATAATGAATAAAATTCGCAAAACCCAGTTATAAATATGTTACTTGTTGCGTCATCCTCATTTCGTCAATTTTACAATAAATCATGAACTTCCTAATTTAATTAATTAAAATTACAAAATCATGTAAGTAATATGATACACGGGTACACCATAAAATTCTCATAACAAACAAAAGTATACGCTGCTACGCGGTCTACCTTATTCGTCTTTGCTGAGTTATCATTTCGCAAGCGTGCAGTTTTGTAATAAGTATGTAATAGTTATAACTAACATGCTTGTGAAATAATTACATTTGCTGATCCGTAACTCATAATAACATATACGTATACATATTATATAAGTTGCAACCTTCTTATTTACTAAGTAATACAATGATATTTTTCGTTCTTTGTAAACCTATCTAAATATATGACTTATATTATCTACTCGTAACGTAAGTAAGTATACATAAAAAATCGTTTGTAAATACGATACACATAACGTAAACACTTAACTTTATTATCGCTTATACTCTGAACTAAGATATTTCGGGTACATTCAATATCTACTCATAATAATCTAGCTTATCATATAGTATGTTCAACTAATATGTACTAAACTTAACTAACGTTTCGTTTAGAAAGCGAGACGGTATTTTTACAATTCGACCACTCCTGGTAACCTTGGGCGCTGCATCGTTATCGTCACCTTCTGTACCTTTTTCCTTATGCTGTACAGGGTTTGATGAGCTTCTCTGCGTATCGGTTACGTCATCGTCCTGGAGTACATATGCCGGTTTAAGACGATCGATCGAAATGCGCGCTATCTTATCATTAATTCTTAACACGAATACCTTACTCCCTCGTTGTACGACACGGTACGGACCGTTGTACGTCGGTTGAAAAGGTTTTCGTACGGCATCATTTCTTACAAACACAAAGTCAGTTGTTTGTAGGTCAGGATGTACAAATATCGAGCGTGAACTTTGTTGCAATTTGGCCACAGGTTTGTATTTCCGGATAGTATCCCTAATTCTTTCGACTATCGTTTCTGGTTCACATACGGGCTGTTTGGTGATGTCAAAAAACTCACCGGGCAGTTTTAACGCTTGCCCGTAAACCATTTCCGCTGCGCTTACTCCACAGTCTCTTCTGATGGCTGCGCGTAATCCTAACATTACCGTTGGCAGCTCTTCCACCCACGATGTCGAATCCAGCCGGGCTGCTAATGAGCATTTCAGAGATCTGTGGAATCTCTCAACCATTCCATTCCCTTGTGGGTGATATGGAGTAGTGCGTATTTTCTCCACTCCAAAGTAACGCATCAGCCGAGTGAACAAGGCTGATTCGAACTGTCTCCCTTGGTCACTAGTACAGCGACGAAAAATGCCGAAACGAGATATCCATCCTTCATACACAACCTTGGCAACAGTATCCGCAGTTATATCTATAACTGGGAAAGCTTCAGGCCACTTCGTACATCTGTCGATCATAGTTACTACGTACCTATAGCCTTGAGCTGAAATAGGTAAAGGACCTACTATATCAATATGGACGTGTTCAAGTCTGCCACACGATGGAAATTTTTGCAATTGTGACATCGTATGCCTTTGCACCTTCACACGTTGACATCGTATACAAGTCTTAGCCCATTTACCAACATCGCGATTCATGCCTGGCCAAAAGAACTTTTGACTTAACATTTTGCGTGTTGTACGTATTCCGGGATGACTTAAATTATGCATACTATTGAAAACTATTTTTCGAAAAGATTCCGGTACATACGGTCTAACATAGTCAGTTGATACATCACAATACACTCTTTTATCGCAACCTGGTAAAGTTATGCATTTCAACTGAATGTTATTTGATACTTGCCCGTTCGTCACGTAGTCGTCGCGTGTTTGCGCTTGTGCTAACGCTGCATAGTCGACAGTTGTCGGACACTCGATAGCGTCTATACTGCGACTTAGTGCATCGGCAACTTGATTATTGCTGCCCTGTACGTATCGAATATCCGTCGTGAATTCACTGATGAACATTAGTTGTCGGGTCCGTCTAGGTGTTTCCTTGTCGGTACCTACTTTCTTAAATGCATAAATTAAAGGTTTGTGATCGGTGTATACTGTAAGTAATCGTCCTTCATGCAGGTTTCTAAAATGTAGAACAGACATGTATATGGCTAATAGTTCGCGATCGTAAGCAGAGTACTTACGTTGAACTGGTGATAATGCCTTGGAGAAATAACCTAACGGCTTCCATGCGTTGTTGACATACTGCTGAATTACCGATCCAACACACGTGTCCGAGGCATCAGCCATAATAGCTAGCGGTGCATCCGGTACCGGGTGGAACAAAGTGCAAGCGCTTTGTAAGCTGTTTTTGCATTGTTCGAACGCTATATCGGATGTTTCAGTCCATTCTATTTTTGTCTTATCGTTCTTTTTAGAACCATGCAAGTACCTATTTAACTCTGACTGATATGATGCGGCTTTTGGAAGGTGTGAACGATAAAAATTAACCATACCCAAAAATCGACGTAACTCTGCAACCGTCTGCGGTTTCGGGAATTCTTTTATCGCTTTAACTTTTTCTTCCAAAGGTCGTATACCCTCAGTCGATACTTCGAAACCTAAAAATTCAAGTTTCTGCTGACCGAAACAACATTTTGACAAATTTATCGAAATACCATACTTATTAAATCGTTCGAAAACCATTTCAAGGTGGCGTTGATGGCTAATACTATCCTCACTAGCAATTAGGATATCATCTATGAAACAATAAGTAAAATCGAATCCCTGCAAAACAACAGTATCCATGAAACGTTGAAAAGTTTGCGATCCATTACGTAAACCGAAATTTAATTTTTTGAACTCAAATAGGCCAAAACTTGTTATTATTGCGGACTTCTCCACATCTTCCGGAGCGATGTCAATACAATGGTAGGCTCTATTTATGTCAATCCGAGTAAGTACCTTATTTCCTGCGAGCAGATACGTAAAATCTTGCAAACGTGGTATAGGGTAGCGATCCGGCTTAGTTACAGCATTTAATTTACGGTAGTCTCCACAAGGTCGTAACTCACCATTTTTCTTTGGTACAACGTGGAGCGGGCTGGCCCATGGACTCTTAGAAGGCTGGCATATACCCATCTCCTGCATGACACGGAATTCTTCTTTTACCTTACGATACCGGTCCGGCGGCAAGGGTCTTGCTCGCGCGAACACTGGTGGGCCGGTAGTCTCAATATGATGGTATACCGAGTGCTTCGACGGCTCCTTGAAAGATGCGGGTTTAGTTATATCTGGATATTTCTGTAAAAGTTCAAAATACGGATGTAAACTGTCCACAGTATAAATAGGCGGGTCGCAATGGTCCACTATCGGCGCTATAACACTTAAACTAGTCACTTTGTCTATCAGTTTACGTGCACTAATATCTACTAATAGTTTATAATGTTCTAAGAAGTCGGCACCGAGTATTGGTTGCTTAACGGCGGCAATTACAAATGTCCACCGATAAGGCCTTCGCAATTGCAAATTAAGCACCATAGATTTTGTACCGAATGTCCTTATCACTGTCCCATTCGCGGCGTAAAGTTTATAGTCCGAGCTCACATTGTCACTAAATAGTTTTTTACTTACGGGTAAGACTGACACATTCGCACCTGTATCCACTAAAAAATTATAACCGCTGTTACTGTCGGTCACACAAAGACGGTGGGAAGGCGAAATTGTGCAGACATCCACCATTGGCTGCACCTGGGCTAGTTTCCCGACTCTTTCCAAGCGCAAGGCTTTACGCATTTATTCGCACGTGCCTTGAACCTAAAATGATAAAAACATAGCCAATCTGGGCTTCTCGGAGAACGTCGCTGCGAAGTACTGCGTGCACGTGAAAATGAGCGATCGTTGCGGTTGTTCTCATTGCGCTGTCTTGACCTTGATCTACCCCTGTCTATATCGTCAAGTCTGGCATTGATTTTGGCAATTTCGGCCATTATTTTATCACTTCCGCTGGATGAGACCTGTGCCACTTCAATGACATTTGCAGGCCGAATCGTCTCCAGTATCTTGTCGGCTATAGCAGCTAAACTTTCCGGGTCAATAGAGTCTGTTACCGTTAATACCGCACGTGCTGCCTGCGGCAAATGGCCTTGCCACAGCATCAGCAGGGTCTCGTCCGGAACCTTACCCCTTGCGAGGTCGCGCATCCGGCGAAGCAATTGAGACGGTTTCTGCTCACCCAACTCCATCTCACCGATTAATTTTTGTAATTTTCTCGTTTCAGATTCTTCAAAAATGTGTAAAAGTCTACTACGCAATGCATCGAATTTATGCCTTGCCGGTGGGTTTATTAACACATCCGTCACCTGTTGGATAGCATCTTTTGTTAGTTTTGACACGACGATATTAAACTTTGCTTCATCCCCCAGCTTCTGCGGTAACAAAATAGCTTCCGTGCGAATGAACCAAACACGGGGCTGGTCCGTCCAGAAGTCTGGTATTTTTGAACTGAGTGTAACTGCAGCTAAATCAGGTTTTTCATCTGTTCCAGAAACTGATATCGCAGGACTGGGTACGTTGACAGGTACAGTCGCGGTCGCGTGCTGTAGTTGTGGCATACTGGGATTCATTGTTGCTTGCGTAATAATTCACAAAATAAAACAAAACACGTGCCACTAAATGTCTGGGGTCACCAATGTGGGTCCTTCTATGTCTATAGTTGACCCAGCTCTATCACTAATGAAATAAAATCACTGTAGATGTATATCCGATTTGTATTGTCCAAACATTAACTTAATTACAATTTTAGTGTGCAGTGTAATTGCTCTGCGATACGGGAGACGACTGACGGCGGAGGGGGGCGCTCGGCAGTCGCTCTACAAAAATGCATAATTGCAATTTGTGTCACTACAATGTCATAAAAGTCTTTCTGTGACATTTCTTTTGATTTGAAAGTGCCAGAGTTGCCCAGTCACAATGACCCAAATATATCATATAACTCACTGTTCCATCTTATCAGTGATAAATTTGGCAAAGTGTTTGTACCAAAAACAATATCTGTTGGTAATCGTGCTAGGTTTAGTGAATGGGCAACTCCAGGAATGTATAAAAGTAGGCAAAAAATATATGAATTGTACCATGAAAAATCGTATAATCATAATCCTGTATTTTTGGAATATGTCAAACGTTATTCTAAGTTGTTTAAACGAGCTTGTTCCTCAGCTAAATCTATTTATTTAAGAAATAAGATCAAAAATTCTGTTAATAAAATAAAAATGACGTGGATCATTATAAACAGTGAAACTGGTAGTAATACAGTGCGTAACCGAGACTTTCATTTAAAAATTAATAATAAAGATGTAACAGCAGATTTGGAGGTAGCGGCCGAGTTTGAGAATTTCTTAACTAATATTCCATCTTTAACAACCAAAACTCTAAAATCTTCCTCCATTTCTGCTGAGATCTTTTTTACTTAAACAAAGTGTAACTGAATATGACACAACTTTTATATTTTCAGTAGTTAATTGCAAAGATATTGTAAGCAGTTTCAAAAGTCTAGATGCAAAAAATACGGCAGACCTATGGGGTCTTTCTGTGAAGACCGTTTCTTCAATTATAGATGTCATTGCACCCAATCTAGCAGCTGTGTTTAATAGTTGTGTTGCAAGTGGTGTATTTCCTGAAGCACAGTAAATTGGTTCCTTTATTCAAATCTGGTAGTACTACTGATCCAACAAATTTTCGGCCTATTTCTGTACTACCTACGCTAAGTAAGATTTTCGAAAAATATATATTACATCAATTAGAAACTCATTTTAGTGCAAACAAAATTTTCCATAAAAATCAATTTGGGTTTACAAGGAATCGCTCTACTACAGACGCAGGTATAGAACTTATAAAAGATGTGTTTGATGCCTGGGAAAACTCTCAAAATGCCTTAGGTGTTTTTTGTGAATTATCTAAGGCATTTGACTGCGTCCGACATGATATACTTGTCAGGAAATTACAACACTACGGTATTAGGAACATGGCTCTCAACCTTTTGACTTCATATTTAAATGATAGAATTCAAAGGGTTGACATAAATGGTAAAAAATCGCCCGGCTCTATAATCTCAATGGGCGATCCACAAGGTTCAATACTAGGGCCGTTCTTGTTTTTAATCTATATTAATGACTTACTTTATTATGTAGAGAAGAATCACGAGATGGTATTGTTTGCAGATGACACTTCACTGTTATTTAAAATTAAAAGGCAGTTATTAAACTATGACGATGTTAACAATGCATTAGCTAAAGTTGTGAATTGGTTCAATACAAATGATCTTCTCCTCAATGAGAAGAAAACTAATTGTATAAATTTCTCGACACTAAATGTTAGACAAGTAGAATCCAATATACAATTGAATGGAACAGGGTTGGACCTTTTGAAGTTAACGGTCTTTTTAGGAATTACTATAGACGCTAAATTGCAATGGGGTCCCCACATTAAAAAATTGTCTAGTAGGCTCAGTTCAGCGGCTTATGCTGTTAAAAAAATTAGACTATTAACTGATGTAGACACAGCTAGAATAGTTTATTTTAGTTATTTCCATAGCGTTATGACTTATGGCATATTGCTCTGGGGATGTTCTGCAGGTATTAATTCTATTTTTATACTGCAAAAAAGGGCTATACGAGCGATCTACAGTTTAGCTCCCAGAGCTTCCCTTAGACAGAAGTTTAAAGACATAAACATTCTAACTGTTGTCTCTCAGTTTATCTATGAAAATCTAATGTATGTAAAGAAAAACATTAGCAGTTTTGTGTTGAAGGAGTGATGCTCATTCGAGCATCACTCCTTCAACACGCGAAATAAGCACAAGCTATCCGTACATGTAACGCGTCTCCACAGAATAAGTCATTCTTCAATAAGTCATTTCATTGACTCTGACCATGATCAGTCTCAAAAAACCTATGACTAATGTTTATTAGGAGTTTTCTGGCGGCTAAGATATAAAGGGCAAATACGTGGGATACAGAAAGTTTTGCGAACATAAATTCTATAGGCAAATATTTCTCTTCTTAATGTAACCTCTCCACCAGCCTTTATACAAAGTGTCATGGGTATGATCCAGTTTTAGTAAATTTTTTTCAGTCTGCTGCAGACGTAGATGAAAACTTATCCCTTTGAGCATTTTTTTTTATGTTCGAGAATAAAAAGAAGGCACACGGTGTTAGTTAATAGCTGTAAGGAGTGTGACCCAGGAGATTGACGGTCCAGGAATTCCCTCGTTTCAAGCGCGGTGTGCGCAGGCGCATTGTCGTGGTTGAGCAATGTTAACGGAGCCCTGTGTTTGGTAGCTTGTTGCTCACAATAGAGAAAACTTCTGCCAATTGTTTGGTAGTATACCATTTGCATTCGGCGTTGATGCTTTCTTTATTCCGTAAAGGTAGCTCCACGAAGTAGTCAAATCAAAATCTTCCCCCCGCTTCGAGCTCACTTTACTTTGGTAGGCGTTGATTCATTTTGAAACACCGTCGACAGACGTTCGTTTTTGGATCGTATTGATTAATCCAGGACTCATCATCTGTAATGATGTCGTAAACACACCGAGACGACCCTGCTTTAAATTTGTTTATCATATCAAGCACCATTCTACCCGGGTCTGCTTCTGAGCATCGGTGAGGTTGTGCGGCACCCAGCGTGAAACTATCCTCCTGACGCGAAGGAAGTGTAGAATAGCACGTGTAGAATTTATTGAAGGCTTCCCGATGAAATCTGCAGTATGTGCTGAATCTGTTTATATGTAACTCGCCTACTCGTATTGTCTTAGATAACATTTTCCCTGCTAGCACGTTTTCTTCCGTAACAGCTGTCAAAGGCCGGCCACTTTTTCTTCATGCTTCAAAGTTAGTCGACCGCGCTTGAATTCATTATACCATAGATTAATAGTTTATTAATCTATAATTATACTAACAAATAATAAGTCTATTATACTACTAATAATAAGTGTATCGTGCGATTCGTAGGTACAGGCCACACCTATAAATCGTAAAATATCACAGCGCAAAAATGATCCCATCGCAGATCCATTTTTCCAATTTTAGTAATTATAGTCTCTCATACATAAAAACTTTTTTCGCGATAATTTCCGAGACGCCTGGTATATATAGAAATATACATATATATAGTACTATACTATATATGTTTGTATATACATATATACTGTATACAATAATACATACATACATAATATATACTGCATATATAAATACATACAGAAGGCCTTTTTCTCAATCGAACGTTAGCCTACAACCAAAAGTATATTTTTTCGCGAATAAAATGACAACATTCTCATCAGTATTTTTACCGGGTCCCTTTGTACAGGAATATTATGGCTATGTGTATAACAGTTTTAATAGTTGTTGATGTGTGTTGACTTCCACTGTCTTACAATTTTATTCACGGAACTATTGAAGTAATAATAAACTTCGAACACTATTACATTATTTTATAATTTCATAGGTAATCGCAAATAAAATATGAAAAAAATTGTATAGATGTATTATGCTTCATTAAACTCAAATATGGCATAACACTAAAATGAAGACAATAACGATTGTCATTTTGTTCTTCGGGGACAGCGATAATATAAGCAGAAAAAGTAAGGGATAGAAGAGATTTGAATGAAATAGGACGGGTTATTTTTTGCGGAAGATTATCATACAGTGAATATTTCAACTTCGGACAGTTAAAGAAAATGTGGTGGTGATACTTGGCTACACACTATGAGTGAAGCTAAAAACAAACATAAAAAACAAAACCTGAGATTATAAATACTCGTATATAATTTACAATACTAATTATAATCATAACATAATATTAATATTCTAATTATAATACCCGTTCTTGCAGCAACTATCCTCGTTTTTGTCCTTTTGCTACCACCACTTTAATTATTAAGAATGCATTATTAAACAACATAAAATATTATATTAAAAAATGTAGATACAAAGCTTTCACTCATTTAATATCATATTATAGTTCATATCATTTTATAGGTCTTTTACACCCCACGACTACTGTGTGCGACTAAAAATTTGTTTTACAACAGTTATTCATCATTTGAGTGTTTGTTTTACATAATATATATAAATAAATACCTAGACAATGGCGATAGCTGTTTGGGGATTTTTCTTGATCTACAAAAGGCGTTCGATACTGTCTCAATACCGATTTTATTAAAACGTCTTGAAAATCTTGGTATCAGAGGTATAGTATAGTGTACCAATCGTTCAAGGATTACCTGACAGGAAGGAGTCAGCAAGTGAGAATAGGTACATATGTAAGTGATAGTGCCGCTTGTTCATACGAGGTTCCTCAAGGCAGCACATTGGGTCTAACACTCTTTCTTATATATATATATCAATGATTTGTGCGGCATGAGGGTCACTAATATGGAACTTCTTATGTTTGCGGACGATACTGTGCTTTTGTTTCATGGAAGTACTTGGGAAGTCGTACAAAATAATGCTGAAATTGGCCTTGCTAAAGTGACTATATGCCTAGATGATAGTCTTCTTTCAATCAACATTGGAAAAACCAAGTATACTTGTTTCAGTAAAACAGCTTCTTCAAGTCCAACATCTGACTTTAATTTAAAAATTCACACTTTCCCATGCAACCGCTCTTCCATCTTACACCGCAATTGCTCTTGCAATACATTGGATGTAGTTTATAGTATACGATACCTCGGAGTATTAATCGATCAACATTTGAGATGGGACTATCATATAAGTAATAAACAGTAAGAGTTGGGGAGAATGTAGTAGAAATAAACAAACACCTGTCACTTTTGAAAGGTGTAGAGCACAGAATTCACCCTTTTTACATATCTATGGTGTAGAGCATGGTTCTAGTAATTAATAGTCAATATGGCGGTATTTAAGACGTTATTGATGATGTTGCGTGGGCGATCCCAAGTCGCAACCGCTCACAGGAAAAGGGACCGACTGTTATCGCGCAAATGTTCTTAAAAGTTTAGGTATTTCTTCAAGATCAGCGCATTAGTGGAAGCAGAGCCGAGTCGAGTTCACACAATTCATATTCATATTCATATCATTTGTTGCATCATTCATGTTACAGGATCTTAAATATTATAATACAGAGTCATTATATGTACCCAATTTTGGGCATAGAAATATGAGTAGAAGCGGACCTTAAAAAACGTAGCCTTAAAAATTCATCTAAACTTATTAACCTCTAGTAAGTAATAGCGTCTTTAGTTTCATTTCAAACATTTGGTCCTTGAGCTTTTATCAGATCCGGAATTTTTATTTAAATGTTTACAGCCATGATGTTTGGGCCAGAACTGTGTATTTTTAATCTTGAAGAGGGCAGTATTAAATTATGTTTATACCTAGTTTCGTAACGTCGCGGTTGGTTAATTTTTTCTCAAAAAACATAGGGTATTTTCTGACAAATTTGAAAATTTCTAGAATGTAAATTGATGTTAATGTCAGTATTTTGAGTTTGAAGAAATGAGGTTTGCAACTATCTGGTTCTTTAATGTTACTTAATATACGCATATATAGTTTTTTGCAAAATGAAGATATCTTGTGCATCAATACTGTTACCCCATAGTATAACGCCGTATCGCAACCAGGCTTCTGCATAAGCATAATATGCAGACAGTGCTGTTTTCGTGTCTGTTACTTTTTTTAATTCTCGTGATGCGTATGTGAAGGTAGACAATTTATGTTTTTTATATGGCTCTTCCAGTTTATATGGGTGTCAATATCGATACTCAGTAATGAAATAGTTTCGACGCATTAAATTTTTTTTTATTCTAATAGAAATTTATGTCAAGGGGTTGTTTTTGAAATGGCCTAAATTGCATATTTTTTGTTTTTGTAAAGTTAATTTCGAGGTTATGGTCCGACAGGCAATTTACGGTAGTGTTCAAAGTGCTAGTTATGGTCATATTTACATTATTATTGTTTTTCGATGATGTAAGTAGTGAAATGTCATCTGCGAATAGAATGCACGTGTCGTTTTGTATATTATATAAATTAAAAATAAAGTATATCAGGAATAGATTGCAGGGATCCATATTGGGCCCATTACTTTTTTAATATATTTTAACAACATACAAGACTTAGAACTCAAAGGTCATCTTACAATATATGCGGATGACACATTTCTTTTTTACTTTGGACCGTCAATACACGATCTTATTTCACAAGCACAACTCGATCTTAGTAATTTATTTCAATGGTTTCAGTACAATCTACTTACTATTAATATTTGTTAAACATGCTACATACTAATTAAAGCAAAAAACAAAAAAAAAAATCACTACACCCACCCCTTAAAATAAATAAGATTCCTCAAGAAGAGAAGAATAGCGAAAAATATCTGACTCGAAATTAACATGGAACACTCACCTGGAACACATAAAAAGTAAACTGTCATCAGTAATCGGCTCACTCCGCCACATAGTTCAATCCATACCGCGCAGATTACGATTAACCGTTTACAACACTCTAGTCAAACCACACTTGCTCTATTTGGTAGAAATTTGGGGTAATGCCGTAAAAACAAATCTAGCAAAGCTCCAAATTAAACAAAACAAATTAATTAAAATGCTTTTCAACTATCCCTACCTAACACCGACACATAAAATATTTACCGACACAAAAATAATGAACATATATCAATTACATACTTATAATACTTGCATTTTAATCAGGAAAACTCTGAACAAAACCATACACACGGAGACAAACTTCTTAAAGATAAAAAATATTACTAAACGTAGTTCCCGACGAGCTAGTTTCTTAGTTTTGCCAAGGATCCGTACGAACTATGGTCGGAAAACAATAACTTACGATGGAGAAAAACTGTACAATAAAATACCCACACACATTAAAAATTTACACTCGTTCAACGTAACTATTTAAATTTAAACTGCACAATTGCATTTTAGCACAACAAAATAAATACGCTGAATGAGTACCTTTCATATTAACACAATGTACCTAATATAATTTGTATTATTTTTAAAATTAATGGTCTCATGTAAGTGACTGTACTGTCTTGTTATGAGAATAAATGTCTTTAAACCTAAATCTAAATAAAGTACACCCAAGCACGCTGCCCTGGGGGATAGAACTATGGATTTTTTAAATATCTGATTTTACTATGTAAATGTTTCCGCTTATTATGTTATTAAATAAATATATCGTGTATGTTTTATTTATAGGATATTATAGTGTGTATTATTTATATAGTATGATCATAATTTAAATGTAGGTATTTTAATACAGTCCTTTGCTTTCTTTTTCTTTTTGATGCACGCCCGACTCCTCTTGTTTGACAATGTGTAGGATGACGGGTAGAAAATGCTTTAGCATTAAGTCTTCCATTTGTACTTTATTTTAGTGCTATAAAGAATTAAATTAATAAATAAAATAAAATTCAACATCAATAATTTTCTCCCGATTTTGTAGGTATGATTTAATTTACAGATAATCAGTCAAACTCTAACATAACTCATACAACTAATGTATCCTAGCAACTGTCAATAGTCATAGACTTGTTTAGTATTACACCTCTTTACACTGATGCTGTCACCACAACAACTTTCGGTTTTGGATTGGTTCGGACTGTAGGACTAATAATATAATTATTGGCAAATGTCCTAATGTGTGAACCAACTCATAATATAATCTATGGTGCATTATATTCTCAATCATATGTATATTCCCACAGACAATTATATGTATATTCTCTGTGCAAAGTGCAAACACTATCAACAATTAAAATTTTTAAATTTTGTAACGTTTCTTTCAAATTTCAAACAAAATAAACGTACCTACGAGCGGAACGAAAACCCTATCGCTAAAGATTAATGATACATGACTTTAGGTGGGCTATATATTTCTAGCGCTATTAACAATACAAAGGTTAAAGCTGGCTAAACATGTCTACGAGATCTGGGAAACGTAAGTCTTCTATTTTGACTTTGATAAACTTTAGTTGGCTCTATTCTGCCTAACACCTTGGTTGTGTATTGCAGGGATACACGGCTCCTTCCAAGGGGATTCAAAGCGAGACGACGAGCAAGTTTACGACTGTGCGAGAAAGACGAGAAGTAAACGTATGAAGGAGAATGTGGAAAAGTCTGAATCGTCGAGTGTTTGTTTGCCGAAGAAAAAACGCACAAATTATGTAAGTTATCCTACTGACACTGACGAAGACGTTAGAACTGATAAAGTGAATGATAATGAAGTTGCTATGAAACCGAATAGATTACTTAGGAAACACGCTCTAAAAGAGCTAAATTTGATAACATTCTCAGCCGAAAAATCGGAGCCTCCAGTTGACGTTAAAATACTAGCTAGAACCACTCGCAGCACATGTAAATTTGTTGGAGAGGTTGCGGAAAATGTACAAGAAGACCAGAAGCATGTAAATAGGATGGAGGAAATTCAAAAGTCTAGAAAGGGAAAGAAGAAAATACATCTTGAGCAAGAAAATGCTGATGAAAATGTATCTAAAAAGAAATTCAGTAGGAATAAAGGGAAAAATATGAGGTCTGGCTCCATGATTGTTGAGGATATTGAGCCAGAGAGTGCTCAGACTAATAGATTGTATATGTGTAACATGTCCAGTGATTCTTTCCATAGTGCTGTTGGCAGCCCACAGAGAGAAGAGAAACAGGAAAATAATGTTCCATTCAACATGTTCATATCTCTTCATAGAGATGTAGAAGTCATCAACACATCTGCTATGAAAAATGCTATCATTGAAAACTATACTGAAAAACCAGCAAGAAGGCAAACAAGGTCACGTTCAAGACAAAGCAATATCAATGTAACTGTAACCTCTCCAAATAGACCTTTGAAAGAGTCCCGGAAAAGAAAATCAAGTGTCAATCATTTTAGTGTAGATGAAAACGAATCATTTGAACCCCTCAACAGTATGTTGAATAGATCTAAAAAGCGCAAATCAAGTAACAAAGAGGCTGGTATTGAAGAAAAAAGTATGAATGGAAATATTGATACAGAAATTAATAACTCTACTTCTGACTTGGAAAACTTTGAGATACAGAAGTCTATCAATAATGTTAGTTTTGACAAAACTGAGAGCACTAATGCAATAAATTCTAGCTACAATATAGTTGATGCATCGGTAACTAGAAAATCAACAAGCAAGGATTCTACATTTGATATGAACACAATAACTGATGAGCAAAATGCAACATTTGACAAAGAAACTCCTAGAATAGACTCAGCAAATAAACTGCAAACCGATAAGTCTCTCATTAACACAACTTTTGAAATATCTTCTAATAGCATTCAGACAGATTGTATCACAGTCAATTCTGATGAAAGAAAGTCTATCATTATACATACTACATTGGAACATAATACTGACACTAACAAAGAGCCTCAGACAAGAAGATCTTCAATTAAAAATACTACTTATGATAAAGAGCATCCAATGGAAATGCATTCTGAGGCCGATGGTACTAAGGATTTAATGAAAGCTAGACTCTCTATTCCTCGTCCAAAATTATCAACAGAACTAAATAACACATATGACAAATCGGACTCAACATTTGACAAAGATAATAAATTAGATGTGACATTTGACGAGAATCCAAAAACTTCACTAATTAGTTCTGATAACTCTAATTCTAACATTACATTGGATAAACTTGATGCGTCACAGATAAGTATTACCAGTGATGATTCAAGTGAAAACATTGTTAATATGACACCTGTTCTGATCGAAAGCAGCTTAGACGAGTCTAATACTCTACTAACCTCTGACCTAACTTTGAAAAACACCCAGCCTCCTCTCACTCCGTTAAAACGTGAGAGTACATTCACTAAAGATTCAAATGATGAGCTTCCAAAGCCTGAGGAATCAAAAACTCCAACAAAACGTATGTCAGTACCATCACCTGGATGTACTCCTTTCCCTGTTAACAAGAATAGTACAAATAAGAGTGTGTTGAATGTGACTCGGTCAGTTGAGAAGAGTCGAAGATCGTCTTTAGCGGAGCCGTTGCCCAGGGCTACCAAGGTTATGTTCTGCAGCCCTGTTAACAGTCCCACTGTGGTGATGCAGCAAAGAAGGAAGGTTATCAAGTCCAATTTGAAAGGCTCTAATAAGAGCTTTGTTTTTGAAGAAACTGGTAAGTTGCAAATTTAAATTTAATTATTCCAATAAACCCTTTGTATACTGTGATAATTAAAACAAAATATTTATGAATGATGCACATACTTTTACGTCTTCGGTATGCAAAGGGTTAAACAGCATGGAAAATCTTATATACTTAATACTACTACCATGTTTAAAAAATATATTGTTTAGCAATTTTTTTATAAATTACTTTTAGGGCCGTATTCCAGTATGGTCAGCAGTAATTGACAAATATCAAGTCAAGACTCAAAACTGAGTGTCTTTCTGCAACTTTCTGCCTTTAAACTTTACATCTACTAACCTACAGTACCTATTGTGTTTTTTGTTCTATGCCGTAATTATGAAATACTAGCTTTCTGACCACATTCTAATTTCTCTGTTGTAGCTTTCATTTGCCTTTGTATGATAACATAATTTTTTTTAAATATTATTATTCTCTGTATTTCAATTATATCATGGGTTTAACCCGGCCCTTTACATAGGCATAAGTGGGGCTGTAGCCAACACTTAGAGGCCTGTTTGATATAACAAATACAATGTAGTATAAAAACAGAAACTTTTGGATGGATGGGACATGGTATATCTATTACAAAAATGGGTAAAATGGCAAGGCTATTGATATGATCTTACTAGTGATAAGGAAGATAGTGGGCTATGGAAGAGACTACGGCACCTGCCAATTTCAGTCTCATTATAAATTTTTGGGCAGTTGGTGACTTGCCACCCACTAAACGGGCCCCCCATAAGGGCCACAATCAATGGTGACAAAAGGGGCAACGTTGGAGTGGATGTCTAAAGGGTGTCGAGGTGTGCTGCGGTTTCACTAGAGCGCTACTACCGGCCTTATGCCTTTTAACACTTCCACCCTTGGAGCTTTTTGTTACTTGCTCTTGCGTCTCCACCAGCAGATGGCCAATTAAGGCAAGCCGGGGCTAAGGGGTCTCATTTAGCCCCAGGGAGAATTAGGGTCTGCGGTGTCGCCACTCACCGACGGCTCGCCACAAAGCCGCCCTTGCGGTTATTATTATTATTTTTATTTAAACAATTTCACGGGTTTCACCCGGTCCTTACATAGGCATAAGTGGGGCTGTAGCCAACACTTAGAATCCCGTTTGGTATAAAAATACAATGTAGTATAAAAAAACAGACATTTTGGATAAAGCGTAACATGGTATATCTATTACAAAAATGGGTAAAATGGCATGGATATTGAGATGTACTTATTAGTGGTACGGGAGATAGTGGGCTATGGACGAGACTACGGCACCTGCCAATTTCAGTCTCATCTTAAAATATTTAGGCAGGTGGTGACTTGCCACCCACTAAACGGGCCCCCCATAAGAGCCACCATCAATGGTGACAAAAGGGGCAATGTTGGTGTGGATTGCTGAAGGGTGTTGAGAGGTGTGCTGCGGTTGCACTAGAGCGCTACTACCGGCGTTATGCCCTTTAACACTTCCACCCTTGGAGCTTTTTGTTTCTTGCTCTTGCATCTCCACCCCCAGGCGGCCAATTAAGGCAAGCCGGGGGTTAATTATTATTATTATTAATTATTATAATTATTTATTATTATTCACATTATTTATTTCTTTTTCTTAAAATTACATTTTTTACAATATTTCTATATAAAATAAAAACATTATAAAAAACCTAATCCTAGATTGCCATCGGCAGTGGAGCATGACCCAAACTACCGGTGGTTAGGGCTGCAGACTGAGGGACCTCCTGACAATACGTGCCATGTCAAGGAGTACTGCCTTCTGTATCTGGCTCTTGATCCAACCGTCTAGCGAGAGCCTCTTAAGATGTTGGTCGGGGCTTTTTGCTATAAGGCCGTTTGCTGAAACCACTATCGGAACAATGATTGTCCCGTCAACATCCCACATGGCGGTCACCTCGTGAGCTAAGTCAAGGTACTTCCTGAGCTTGTCCTTCTCGGCCTTCACGAGATTCTCATCATGAGGAATGGAGACGTCAACAAGCATTACCCGGCGCTGTGATCGATCGATCACCACGATGTCAGGCTTATTGGCAACAACAGTCCTGTCCGTGATTATAAATCGATCCCAATAGAGCGTAGCACGACCGTTTTCAAGAACAGGCGTAGGTGCGTACTTATAGTACGGCACCTCAGACTCAATAAGGCTGTATTGAAGTGTAAGTTGCTGGTGAATAATCCTGGCTACTTGGTTATGTCTGTGCAAGTACTCTCCATTAGCAAGATGAGAACAACCGGAAATAATATGTCTGAGTGACTCTCCAGGAAGGCGGCATGCCCGACAAATGTCGACCGTACCGTCTTTCAGAATATATTTCCGGTAGTTATTCGTCTTGATAACTTCGTCAGCAATTGCACAGACAAAACTCTCGGTTTCACCAAACAGATCACCGAAACGTAGCCAGTTCACTGACGCGAGCTGGTCTACATCAGGTCCTATTAGGGCCTTGTAGAATCGTCCGTGCAGCTCTTTGCCCTTCCATACGTCTCTTCGGTCTTCGATGCTTAGCACCACTGGTTTACGCCAGTTCTCGTTTGCCAAGGAGAGAGGCGTGAGGTTCCTATCAACTGCTATGACTTCGCGATGTATCCCACACTCGGTGTTACGGAAATACTCTCTGAGACTGGACACCTCACAGTTATGGAGGTTCTTGGCATTGAGGAAGCCACGACCTCCCCCTTTCCGTGGGATGTACAGCCTCATAACAGACGAGCGTGGATGTAGCATGCGATGTTTTGTCAGCTTTTGACGGACCCTCCTATTCAGGGCGTCAAGTTCGGTCTGAGTCCATCTTAGTATGCCAAAGGAGTATATGAGTAGGGGCATCACCCAACCATTGAAGGCGCGCGTCTTGTTGCCGCCCGACAGAAGACTATTAAGAACTTTTGTTAAGCGGTAGAAGAAACGCTCCTTCACTGTCTGCTTAATGTCTCTATCCATGATACCCAATGACTGTGACATACCAAGATACTTATAGGTTTCAACTTCAGATAGACATCTTAGAGTAATTGTCTCAGAAAGTTGTAAATTTGAAGAATTTACAACCTTCCCCCGTTGTACATGCATGACCACACACTTATCTACCCCGAACTCCATCCTGATGGCACTACTGAAAGTTTCAGTAATTTTCAGAAGGTTCATCAGGTCTTGGTGCTTCGGTGCAAACAGCTTGAGATCATCCATATACAGCAGATGAGAAATTATCTCACCATCTTTACGAAGTCGGTAGCCCAGTCTTGAATCCACCAACAAAGTGCTGAGAGGATTCAACGCTAGGCAAAACCACAAAGGGCTGAGACTGTCGCCCTGGAATATGCCTCGTTCAATCCTTATGTAGTTCTGTGAACTAGGGACGCTCCCTCGACCTCCCGGTTGACAAAGGACTGTGGTCCAATGTCTCATGCATGTGCTTAAGAATGATTTCAGAGTTGCATTGATTTTATACAACTCTAATACCCTCTCTAGCCTTAAATGAGGCACTGAATCATAGGCCTTATACTAGTCAATCCAGGCAGTCGATAGAACCCCCCTGTTTCGCCGGACTTGTTGACATATGACCATGTCTGTGAGGAGGAGCTCTTTAGTACCACGGGACCCAACCCGACATCCATTCTGAGCAGGAGCCAAAATGTTAATCGCAACAATGTGCGAATTAATTTTTGTACGCAGAATAGATGTAAGGAGCTTGTATAGCGTTGGCAAGCAGATGATGGGTCTGTAGTTCTTCGCTTCCGCGGCACTACCGGACTTATAGAGCAAAAAGGTGACACCAGTTGTCAAGAAACTGGGGAGGGAACCATGTTGAAGGGCTTTTTGGTACTGTATTGCCAAGCACTCATGTGAGCATCGAATCTATTTTGTCCAAAAGTTGTGCAATCCGTCTGGTCCAGGGTTTTTCCAGTTCGGGGCCTTACGAATAGCACAACTTACGTCTATGGGGCTGATGTTCACAGCCTCCATGGGTTCGATGGATTCACATGAGCGTTCGACAACCGTCATCCAATTGTCCTCCGTGTGTTCAATGGGTAGTGACCAGATGCCACGCCAGAAGTTTGTCATGGTGTCAGCATCCGGCACCCGTCCATCACTCACACATTGGTCTTTTCCTTCCCATTTTCTGTATACCTTTCTTTGGTCGCTTTGGAAAAGGCGATTTTGTAGGTATCTATTCCACACGTTCTCTGTAGCGGCGAATGCGGTTTGCCCACGCATAGATTTTCTGTTTCAAAAAATCTATACACAAGACATATATTCCTGGGGTCTAATGCTAGTCCCAGCAAAAGCTTGGTTCACGAAGCGCATGATTCGAGGGCGATTGTTGCCCCTGCTAAAGCAGATTAGCTTTGCAATGATTATTATTATTATTGTACTTCAGGCAGGCAGTTGTAAACAACTGATGTTGCCTGCAACTAACTGTACTCCACTTCACTTGCAAATGTTCTGGTACTGTTTATCTAAACGGCTTTTAAACTGGTTTTTATTTAGTGCTGATACCACATGAACCGGCAATTTATTCCACAATGTCACGACTCTGTTTGTTTAAAAGTGTTTGTGTGGGTTATTACGTGAGAAACGGGTATTCAGCTTGCGAAAGTGTCCTCGCAAGTTTGTGTTGCGGTTGAAGACGAACATGTCCTCGAAGTTCCGAACGTCGTAGTGCTCATTGAGTATCTTGAACGTCTCGATCAAGTCTCAAATTTAGAATTTCAATCCTTTGTTCGTACGGTCTGTTCTTCAGTTGCCTTGGTATTTTGGTGAAGCTTCGCTGCACTTCTTCAAGAAGATCTACATCCTTGGCAAAATAGGGACTCCATATTTGGAACGCATATTTCAGGATGAGTCCAGACATATATATGTTTTGTGGATTTTTAGCATCATCTCTGGTGTCAAAAAACCAAAGGCTTTCCTTATCAGGTAGATCAAGCTCTTCGCTTTTTTGGCTATTGTCGTAATGTGTGTTTCCCATTTAAGGTCTTCTGTTATTTTAACTAAATATCTTGTAAGAAAAATCAGATATATTGTAGTATATCTATATTTAATATTATAAAGAAGAAAGATTTTGTTTGTTTGAATTGAATAGGCTCCGAAGCTATTGGATCAATTTGAAATATTCTAAGTCAATATCATATATTCAATGTAGGCATCAAAGACGCACTTATGAACGTCAACTATAATGTAACGTCATTATAATTTACTTTAAAGACTCTACCGCCGCGTTCCAAAATATATAGAACCCACCGAGAAGCAGCGGCAAGAAACTCGGGGCCATTCTTTTTATATGGATGTTTACAATGTTTCTACTTAGGTACTACAAATATTACATTTTATGGGTGGCAGAGACAGCTTACCAGAAGTGGAGTATTCCAAGCATCTTTGTCTTCTATATAATGTCGAACTTTATAATTTGCTTTTTTTTATTAAAACGTTTTCATAGTCAACGTGAATTTTCCCTCTGTGAGCTCAGTTATGTGTTTTGGGATTTTATTGTAAAAACGCACACAAATATCCTAGGAATGACTTATTAGTCTTCGCAAATCTAAAGCTAGGTAGGTACAGCTATCCTATATGTATTCCTAATATTAAAAAGGTGGTGATCATTATTTAACTTATATATATATTATGTAATTTATTACGAACATACTTTATATTTGCAAATACGTATAAGGAAGCCAAAGTTAATATATATATTGATTTCTTTAAATACATCTCTCAAAGATTCGCGGGGGCTCATTTCGTATATAGCTTGAATAGCACGGTTTTGTAGGATGATGGTCTCTATATCAGCCTCTGAACCTCATAGCAATATCCCATATGACATTACGCTGTGGAAATATGCAAAATATACTAACCGCGTCGTAGAAACGTCTGTTAGTTCTCTTATTTTACGTACCGCATATGCAGCAGAACTGAGTCTCCCAGACAGTGCATTTATATGAGGAGTCCATTGTAATTTTGCGTTTGTGTTTTAAATGCCTAGGAAGACTATAATTGCCTTGTCCATTACGAGTTAAACTCCATCAAGCGTAACGTTGGACTCCAAATATTGAGCAGTAGGCAAAGAAAACTTCAAACATTTTGTCTTTTTTGAATTCAGAAGTAAATTATTAGTTGAGAACCATTTAGAGATACTAGATAGAGCGTTGTTTACTTGAATTAGTGTGCTATCTTTTCTATCTACTTTAAAAATCAGAGATGTGTCATCCGCAAATAAAACAATATCACAAAGATCCTTGGCCATATGTATTAAGTGGCAAGTTATGCACTTTCACCAGTAGAATCCTACATTATCCCTGATGGCTGGGAACATTGGCTATTAAAATTATGATTCATAGTTATCAGCATCCATCACCACGCGGGTGAAACCGCGGAGAGCAGCTAGTGTAAAATAATTTCAACTTGTATTTGAAATTTTAATTATATGATTTTTAAAGCACTAACGCGATCAAACAATGCAATATTACGGAGAAAATTTACCCATCCTCGGACGGGATTCGAGCCTGCATCCTTCGACAATCCGTGTCATACGCCATTACCGCTAGTGCACCGAAGCGATCCGTCCGAGCATTGAATGTTACCGTGTTTTAGGGGACGGAACAACATCTATAGTGTAGCTTGACAAACATTATTCAACACATAAGTTTTTAAAACTAATGGTAGTGTAACAAACTGTCACAAACATGAGAAATATACAAATTATCAACGGAATAGTTACCATGAGTATGTTCTATGAGTTTCCGATATTTCGGCCACTACATACCAAGACTGTAAGCGATTGAAATCACGAAGTTCAATAACTTCAATCGTGAGGATGGTTTTCAACTGTCGAATAGCTGGAATCCAGTGGTACGATTGTGTCAAAACAAAAACAGTAATAAGTAGTCCCAAAGTTCGAGCTGATACGGTTAGTGTAGGGTGTCGAGATAAATCAAAAACTAACAGTGCGTACAATAGTAGTGGTGCCTCGCAAACAACAAACGAGTACGGAAGAGGGCAGACCGCTTCATCTGCTCGTAAACATTCAAGCACCCGCAATTCCTCAGTTAATCCGTGATCATGGCGCTTGCAACAGGCAAGAAATGTGAAAAAGTGACTTTATAGACAATTTTCATTTTACAAACACTTAACTAATGATGTCTTGGTATATGATTTTTAAAGCCTGCATAGCGAGTCCAAACTTTGCAATTTCCAGGAGAAAGAATCCAATTTTGACGAAGGATCGAATTCCGTCCGGAGATGTGTAATTTTTTCTCTGAACATGATATAATATGACCTCCCCAGGTGGCAGTGAGCCGCGGGCAGCGCCTCGGAAACGTTCGTACACGCAGAACGACGCGGACGACACGCGCGTCAAACGCAAGCGGCTCGCGGACGGGCTGCAGCACTCCGTGGAGCGCCTGTCGCGGCCCAGGACGTGCAGCGCGTCAGGTAACTAACGCAACATGTAGCGCTACACACTAATCAAATAATTTATTCTGTTTAGGCCTACGAGAGCACTTACAAATTGTCATTTTACATTTTCATTTTCCAAAATCTACAACCGGATCGGTACGCGACCACGACTGATAAGATCCGGCAAAAAACTCAGCGGGCTTGTCTTAATTTTTTTTATCGCCAATTTCCTAATGTATACATATAACAAATATTCGTTTATTTTTAGCTCCAGTGTGTTGACATGTAACACAACAAATAAAGAATTAGCGAGATTGTTCCATCCGTTCTCAAGTTATAGCGTGACCAGGACTATAATAAAGGGTTAATTTTTATCTATATAGATTACTGATGATCCATTTCTGAGTTCAATGTTGATGCATGTATTCGGAGCAGACCGGTCTCCGCAGACAGCACCGTTCACGAGTTGACGCATGTGGCAGCCATCGCCTTCCTCAACCATATTTGAGAGAAGATGGCGACCCGCCACATGACGTCACCGCCTGCCGACACTTTACGTGAGCGTGACTGCTGTGAATGCTCATACTTACTCTTTGTCAAATACACTTAAAGAACTTTTTTATTTGTGTAATGTTTATCACTTAGGTACCCTCCCGTATTGCACTGAAGCAGGGCCTCAATTACAGTTTCATTTTGATCCCTGATGACTGATGGATGATTTCTATTTCTATATCTTTACAGGTAAACTAGCAGACCCGAACACGCCAACTAAAAAGGCCCTGACTCCAAGGAAATCCGAAGCAAAGATCCCCCGCACGAAGTTGCCCAACTTCGCAGCGCTGCATCAGAAGCAATTCGACAAGATGGAGTCCCTCGGGGAGTGCCAGCAGCGAAAAGCGAAGCGGGCGAAGCAACTGCTGACGCCGACCGGAGCTATCACTGTCTTGGAGAGAAGCATCAGCCCCAAAGGTATCACAACTCAATGCGGACAGCTGCGGAACACAATGTTAGGTGTATAACAATAGATTTACAAACTTGAAGGTGGTAGCTAGCCAGGCAGGTTAACAAAAAAACTAACTCAAAAATGTTGTCTATATTGTAATGTTGTCGAAACAAGTTGTGCGCCTGATGAAAACCGCTACGCTTTCTCGTAAAATGACAGTCACCTATAGTTTGGGAACTGAAGACAGAAACTGCACTGAGCTCGTCACCCCTCGTCATTGGTTTTAGTCCCATTAACTGAGCAATTATACTTGCTACAAGCTTGTCATATCGGTCGGGTATATATTTAGGCTATGTTCCGGTAAGCGCCGAAATCACTCGCGTCGTTCGCACACCCGTTCCCTTACAAGCCCACGATCATCGTGAACGAGCTCGATACGTCGTCTATGACGTCACCGGAAACGCTCACGTCGCGACCACAGCGCTCGCGGATCGAAGGTGGGTTTTCGCGGTCGTTCCGAGCTGTTACTGTCTAAAATCAAAATAAATGTATACGATTCTATCGATTTTAGACAGTAAAATTCGGCGCGCATTTCGCGACCGCGTTAGTGTTCCATACGGGTTGGGCATTCTATGCATTGGAACCAAAGGGAACGGCAAATCGGGGCGCGACAGTTGTGAGCGTTGACGGTGCTTACTGGAACGTACCCATAGTCGGGTTTTCTGACTTTCATGGATCTCACGATAAACTTGCCGAGTCGATAAACTGAGTTTTATCAGCTCTCTTACCTTATCTCTGGAATGGATCTAACTGCAATAGTGATATCTAAACTATCGCGGGCTGTCTTTTACCGATAATTTTATGCTATTGACAATCCATGCTCGCAGTGCCGTTACTATTCGCATGTACCACGCGGGTTCAGTGGGGTTTGGTGGATAGCTAAATGACAACACTAGTGGCGGAGTGTTCAGTCCTTCCAAACGCCTAACGACTATTAAAAGAACAAACCGGGATCGGCGGCTTAACACGCCTTCTGAAGTACGCAACCGGTTAATAATACCGTTAACAGTCACTCATCCAAGTTTTAATCACAAGAAGGTTTTTCAAACCTTGTTGGCTATTTACAAACTAAAATAAAATAAAACTTAAACAATTCCTACAACACTACAGCTACCTACAAGAGGTAGCTGTAGTGTTGTAATCTATTGTAAAAAGAGATTTTGCTAACATCAATGCCATCCACTACAACCTCAAGATGGCGATCAGGGATCGGAACGTAGCGGCCCTGCTTCAGTGCAAAGAGGGTTCTCAGCAAGTGCAATAGATGTTGTAAAATAATTGAACTAAGAGTGGGTACAGGCATTCAGCGCAGTCATGCTCACGAAAAGATGTTAGCAGTCGGTGGCGTCGTGTGGCGGGTCGCCATCTTCCCTCAAATATGGTTGAGGAAGGCGATGGCTGCCACATGCGTCAACTCGTGAACGGGTGCTCTCTGCGGAGACCTGTCTGCTCTGAACGCTTATACCAAACCAACTCAGAAACAAAGTATCTATTATTTAGTATATGTATTTAAAAAGGTAGAAATTAAATAGATAGTCTTTAGAAAATAAATAGTTCCTCTATGTCTCTTAAATGAGCATCTTATGTTGTCCTTGAAAATAATTATCTTCAATAATAAATTTAATAAAGGCCCAGACCCTGGAGTCGGTGGAGTGTAGTTGTATATAATTAAAAAAAAAGTTATAATGAACGGTTGATAATCCCCGGCCGTTATAAATATAATATTTTTATTTTATATTTACAACGTAATATAGTATACTCGTAGTATTATATAATATAAGAGAGAGATAGAATATGTATTATATATATGAATAACGCACAGTGACGTCATAATATCGAGCGATAGCCGAAACACGTTCGTAACAATTACACTTTGCCTAATCGACATCTACTATGTACGTGTATCACAACTGCAAACTATTTCTTCTAGCTTTATGTTTATTATATAAACTAGTACCTAGTTCGGCGAACAGTAGACCTCGCGTGCAGCCTTTTTAGCGAACATTTTTCGCAGTCGTGAACTATCTAAATCGTACAGGTTTTAAAGTTCAGAACCTATTATCTCGACAACCACTTGACTAATTATGCTCATATTCGAAAGTCAAGTACCTAATGTGTGTACCAAATTTTATTAATATCGGTCAGTAAATAGCGCACAGCAGCAAATGCTTCCATTTTTTGGAAAAGTAAAAAAAAAACTTGCCGACGACAAGAATTATATTATAGTAGAAGATGCACACTAGGTTTGGTCAAGATTGGTTAATAAATGCGGCCTGTACAGGAGAACCAACATACAACCTAACAAACATACGAACAGATGAAAATTTATTTGGCCAGTAAGGCAGAGACGTTAGTGATGTCAAAATATAAGCTTTTTACGTAATGCTTAGAAAGTATAACTGTACATGTGGCAATATGTATACGGAACTAACTCCTAGTTTCTAGATCTATTATCAAAGCCTTGATTAGTTGACCAACTAAATACTAAACGCTCATTGGTCAATGGTATTCTATGACGCGATATGTGACCAATCAGCGGCATGTATTCCATCTGATAGCTGATCAAACTTTGACTTACGTTCCAGAAACTGGAGGTAAACGTGATATGGTACGGTAGAGACGTTGTATGAAGCACCCCAAGTAGCAACATAGATCGAATAATGGTCTACAGGACTACAATTTAGAACTCTAATAACATGTTTCTAGTATACTACAATGCTGAATTTGGGCGCATTTATTGGAGCACAAGCTCTTGTTACGCTCCTGCAAATCCTGCAATGAGCTTACACAATGCGAATAAATCTAGTAACTGTCTTGTACCGGTGTTTGGAAGCACTAAAGCTCCTTTTATTTCCTTATAAGAGATTGGTACTGGTATTAGTACTCCTTCTGTTATCTCCTTCTAGTACGTTTCAACTACAGTTATGTTAATAATTTGCTAATAACTTACTTAGTTATTTGTTAACACATTTATATTTAAAGGCCAATATTTTGTTATTACTGTTTTGTGTACAGTGTTAATTAAGTCAGTAATTTTAGTCATTAATTCCTTTGATATTTATATAAATGAAAAAAGCTTAGCTAAAATTAAGTGAGAACACAATTTAACATGTGGCAAATCTATTTGTTAATGTAAAAGTGTTCCTTGTTTGAGCTGATTTTTTATCGCGCTTACAGGAATTGAATATAAAGCCAGTTAATGTAAAAATGGACAAGTAAACGGAAGTGTTGGAAGGGGAAGACCTAGGCGAACGTTCCGAAATCAGATTGAAGAAGTTCTGAAAAAAGGCCAGGTCAAAAGTACCCTAAACCGACGCTTATGTATGAAAGGATTGATGAGTATAGATGAAGCGAAAGAGATATGTCAGGATCGTAGTAAGTGGAAATCCGTGGTCTCTGCCTACCCCTACGGGAAAGAGGCGTGATTTTATGTATGTATGTATGTATGTAATGTAAAAATATGATCAAGCATGTTTCAAAAATTGCTCTGCATCTAGACATTTATAAGACTGTAATAGGTAAGCTGTGGTAGCTGAGTGGGGGAACGTCGCCACCATGTTGACTACATCGCCTCATACTTATAATTATCTCAGCTAAGTATTTTATAAGTACTGGAAATCTTATACAATGCCATTATGGGACTATAATTTTCGTAGTACTATTTATACTTCGTCAATGCACTTATTAGATTATATGTCTTGTAACTGTCCTATAAAATAGTATACTAATAAACTACAAAGGAATTATATTAGTGAATATGCTCATAAAACTATAATATAATATCGTCTAAATTTACCTATTGTATTTATAGGATTCCCTTGCTAGTTGGGACTCGGCGTGCGCGCTTTCTAATATTTGTTGTTAAAATTATTTTTTATTTGTGTTACTCTTCAGCTCTAATATTTTTTTTAAATAATAATTTTACGCTTTTACAAAGGTTTTTTTAAGAGGATTGCATAGCTAGTACTTTCCATATTTAAAGAAAAAACTCTTTTCTACCTCTTAACATTGTTCGATTTCAGTGATTTTTTTTCATGGAATCATCACATTGTTTACTATGCCCGCACGTTTTGATTTTTGTCAGTTTTTTTAAGTTCTAAAAAAGGAAATTTATAGTTCTTTGAAATACAAAAATGGCAAGCATCATATCTGCTCAGAGAGTAGCATTGCGACCCAGATATATAAGATTTAAAGTGCGGCATAAGATATAGGTGATCACTCACTATCCGGCAGTAATTGGTGTACATAATACAAATTCAAACATACAGCATTTCAATTCTGTTTTCCAGAAAACGAATCTGAGCAAGAACAATCATCGAGCACGGAACAACCAAAACCGAAAAAAGGAAAAGAACAAATCCATGCGAAGAAACCAAAAGAGCCGGCAAAGAAAGCAGACACTCCGGTCAAGTCCTTACCAACACTAAAATCACTGAACCCGGGCTACACGCGGTTTGGATTCAAGCTGAATTTGGACGCTAACCCATTCAGTGTCACGAAGAAAACCGACGCCAAAAATGAATCCACTTCCAAGATTACCCCAAGAATAGGCAGCAAAGCGAAGACTAGTCTATTCAGCTTTACCAGCAAGAAAAGTGATAAAAAACCCTTGGATATCGGACGTAACTTGAAGCGGGAAACTCTACCATCGAAGGTCGGCGCCACTTCCGTACGTAAAGAAGTGGCTAAACAGACGGTCATGAGAGAGAAATCTTTCACCGACAGAATGAATTTGAACCGGATTGAGAATAGAACGGTCATCAAAGGAGTCCGGACCAATAGAAGGTTTGATCTCCAAATGAGAATGAGGGATTTATAATAAGAACATCATATCTAATGCAGTAAATATATAAATAAGAAGCGACTATTATAGTTCAGTCACATGGTGACTATTTCTATGGGGACTCAATTTACCTATATGATCAATATGGTTGTAAGATGAAGCGAGAAGCCACACTGCCTGAACATGTAGACACAACATCAGCTCATATAAATGTGAAGTCTTGTATTGACAGAAGAATAGGTCCAGTTGTTGGTTGTCTTGACGTTTTTGTTCTAATATAAGAGGTCATCCAAAAACCTTGACGTTCGAACTTTCAACGAGCAGAAGAAATGTAGACTAAGGACCTCTTTTTAAATAGAAAGACCATCAAAGAAAATTCCCTCATATCAAAAAGACAGTCCAGTGACGATGATGACTATGATGGGACCTGTAGGAGCTTATATAAGTTGTGTAGTGTGTACCTATACATAGCATGACAGGCCTACCCAGTATTTTCTAAATGTCCATTTCATACTTAAAGTCATCCTTTTTCATGAATTAGATAAAAAAACGGAATAACTTTGTATATGGGTACAGAGGCCGTAACACAAACATGTTGCGAACAGTATCGTATCGTGCACGTCAACGCGTCATACATCGGCGCACCAACTGAGTTATCTGTGTCACAGTTGTTCTAGATACATGACAGTTTGTACTGGTTCACGTGAAGGAGACGTTACGTTACACTTACGCAGTTATTCGTGCTAGGCCC
The DNA here is from genome assembly GCA_917880725.1 of Selenia dentaria. Lineage (NCBI taxonomy): Eukaryota > Metazoa > Arthropoda > Insecta > Lepidoptera > Geometridae > Selenia > Selenia dentaria. The sequence continues at coordinate 30,041,686 of OU862895.1, read as the reverse complement.
ACAGGTGTAGTTTGCCAATGTGAGTGATGAGTGCCTTTGAATATAAAAACAAACTGTCTTACAGTCGAGTGTTCATTGACCACTAAAGGCAGCACAGGTCACATTGTAAGATTCGAACGCAATGCTACCAAAATCAAACTGTAATCTTATTTATTTTAGTATTTGTTCTTGCATTCCATATACTTCTTAATATAGTTTTTTTTTGTTCTAGCCTTCTGATTACGGTATCAGTACCTCTAACATGAGTTGGCAACTTAAAATGTCATCTATAGTCGATACTCGATCACGTCTACCTATTAAGCTTGTGATTGGCGTACTCGCTGTCAATGTTAGTTCTACAATTGACCGCGAGGATGCACTGTTCTTTTTTCATACATTTTTTCGCGGCAGTCGATATCGAGCGTCGATTGGTGTCAATGTTCTAAACTCGTGGTAGAGCTACAGGTGTCACAACCATACTAATGTGCTACGATGTTTTTGATTTAGCGTTATTAATTTAGTGTTTTAGAAAATCACTAGAGTCCAATTGTCTGCTTGATTATCCGCCTAACCACCGACCCTATTCTTAAAGATTTTTATATCTTATACTCTGGCAAAAATGTGGCACAAGACTAACTAAGAATATAGTAACTAAGAATCAATTATGTTAGGTGTCCAGGGGCCGTACTCCAACCTCTAAAAGTAGTCATGTTTCAACCTTGCCTATAAATTTCGTACCACCACGTCAACATAGCAAGTTTAAAATAATAATGGATTACGATAGACGTTTTGATTACGTTGTATAAATAATATCACTAAATTCACGTACTTTGACGTGACAATTTGACAATAAGTTTCATTGTGCCAATGTAACATTTTTGAAAAATCCGTACTCCCATCTCTTAAAGTAGTCATATTGCAACCATACCATTAAATTTGGCTGACCGTTTTGTGTCGGTGGGACTACGATAGTAAGTATTATTATTCTAAGCTTATTATAAAACACTCCTGATTTGATAGTTTCGTAAAAGGTGGGAGTAGGCCCCTGGTATTATTATATTATAAAGGTGTTAAGAAGTGACGAAGCTAACGGTGCTGGCACACTGTACGGATCATACGCACGATATTGTAAAGGCATTACGCGGACATGTCGAATAGCATAATAATAACCGTTGAAGAATAAAGAGAGCATGCAGCACAAACAACTTGCGAAAATGTTCGTATCGTAACTGTCAACGTGTCACGCTTCAGCGTACAGACTATGAGTTATCTGTGTCACGTGTGTCCTAGATAAATGACAGTTTGTACTGTTGCATGAGAACGACACGTTACGTTACATATACGGAGTTATTCGTGCTGGGCCACAGTAATGTTTCAATTGTTATTTCTGTCGCTGGTTTCCAACATCCCGAACCGGCCATGTTGTTTGTTAATATGTAGTTTTGTGTTGAAGTATGCGTTTTAACGTATTTGCAAAAAAAATTGATATAGTTTTAAAAATAGAATTTTAGATTTTAGTATTAAAGCGCGTAAGTTTGGGGGAATGTTTTTTTCTATTAACTATACATTATTTTCTTGTAATACTGGTATATTTAGTTCGATTTAATCGTGTTTTTATTTTAGGTTACGTTTATTTAGGTAAAAGTTTTTTTTTTGCAGATAGTTTATATTGTTGTACGCCCCTGTTTAGTAATTTTATTATTTTTGGAATATCATGTTTGAAGCTTAGATATGTAGTGTATGTTCGTGGATCACCTCTCCTACCCATCCCTCTGGAACGGTTTATGTCGATGTAAAATGTGCGAATGGGATAAAAAGATATGTCTGTAGGTGACAAGTGCAGCGCAGTGCCTAGCAAGGTCGTAATGCAACTGTAGACAGGCGAAATAATCTAAATTCAATCGTCACCGAAAGACAACAATATATAATAACATATTTTTTTATTAATTTTGTATATAATTTTAACTTAGTTTGTAATCAGTATTAACATTATGTATTAGGTAATAGTCGATTATATTAAAGGTGCCATTGTGTTGTAACGGTCGCGTATGATAACTTTGTCAGTATATTAACCGATAAGAAATAAAAATGATTAAACTAAATTAACGGCGTTTTATTTTAAGTTTTTCATATCACATGTTCGAAAATGTCCAATTACAAATCACGCAATATCAACGTAAAGCAAGGCATTACATCCCGGGGCTGTAAATCGCGTTAAGTGATTTGCATTTGGAACGGTTGTGTAGGAAAACTCTTAGTATCGAGACAGCATAAAGAAAAAAGGCGCAATTGTACTAGAGGCAGTGTGATAGTTGTGCGCGGCGTTGCTATGGGTTACGCATGGCCCCTCTGCAGTCAAAGTCATAGTTCAAGTTACGTGCTGCGATCTGAAACAATACACCGTGTTTAGTGTTATTTTTAACAACTTCCATAAAGTTTTATCATTTTGAACATGAATCTATAGATGCACCAGCATGTATCGGGAGCTCCATAAGCAACTACATCGTGGTCTACATCTCGAGTAGATACTAATTATAACATAGTTGCCGCGAAATTCTAATACAGTGTTTTCGATAAAATGTTTCTTTCAAAATTATTATTCTGTCCCTCTATAACGGGACAAATGTGTGCAACTTGAATATTAACTATTAATTTATTTTACTTTTAACTAAATACCTAACTGTTATTTTAAAGCTATTGAGTTTGTATTGTCTTGCAGTAGGTATGAAAACTAGAGTATGCACCTCGAGGATAAAGCCTGTCTTCGTCTTGGGCGGCTTGAACCCTCGCTTCACTCGGGACTCTACATAAACCCCTCACTTTGCTTGGGATTTAAACATTCTTCCCTCGCTGCGCTCAGTGATCAATTAGTCAAGAGTGCCCGTTATACTCTGGGTTCAATATACCGCCCGTGATGTAAGACACTGCTGTACTCCCTTGGTGCATAATCTACTTATACATTCCATGTATCAGGTAAGCCGTACGATTCCCGCATGTAAATTACACAGTTCTGTACCTTCACACAGTGGTAAAAGTCGTCTAAATGGTAAGATGGCAATGCCCTCGCGCGCTCTGTAGCCGGCTTATTGTGCCTTAACGTAGGTTTTTGAAAGGTTTTAAGAAGGTTCTACAACTTGTATGGAAAGCTGCTCGTAAGTCTTAATGGGCTCAATAATGTTATAATATCCTCCTGAGTGTAAAAAGGGCACACGTTTTAGAGAACCTTTCTGAGAGCTACAACAAAACCTATTAAAAACTATACTGTTGAAGTATAATATAAGGTCCGGTGAGTACGAAGGGTAATGGAGAGCTTCCAGCTGTAACTCATGTAGCTTTGCGAAGGTCTGTCGTGAAGTGTGGGCTCATGTGTTGTCGTGGAGAAGTAATGAGGAAGAGTGATTGACCAGTCTTGGTTGTTCAATTGCGAGCTTCTCCATCATTGTCTGCAATTATTGGCAATAGACATTTGACGTCACTGTTGTGCCATTCGGTAAGAAGCTGTGAAGAATTTTTCTAGCGCACTGTATAAGCCTTCAGTTGTACCTGGATCCACCTGCTTCGACGAACATTTACGGTTCTTGTACAGAATCCACTTTTCGCGTAGCAACTAATATTCGTAAAATTATACGAATTTTCAGCTTATCCATGGCGCCTAAAACTCCCACAATTTCACAAAAACAAATGACTGAATTTGAAATTAAAATAATACGGCTTACGAATTTTATTTGAATTTGGAATTGCGCGCCAATCCACAGATAAATTAAATCTAAAAATGCTGGTTATAGAATCTCCAATTACATATTATAATAAAGACTACATAATATGAGCGGATGTTATGATTTCATTGAACGGGTTTGGTCACAGAATAACCACTAGGTATGGATGCGCTGAAGCTTAAAAACAAAGCACACAGCTTCCCTATGCTGTGCTAGAGATAACGTACGACGTAGGTAGACGTGTAGGTAGGTATCTAGCTATGATCATAATAATATATTTATAGTAAGGTGAGGAAACCGTGCTTATAATTGGAGGTATTATGTCAATATATGTACCTATTATTGTAGAATGGAAGTATGTACTTCGTGTATGGGGAACATCTTCCTCATATACGAAGTAGATTTATGACTTAATATTAGACAATAAAATAAAAAACAATGCCTAAAACTAGGTGCAACAATGGGCGGTCTTATCGCTCAGAGCGATCTCTTCCAGACAACCCACTCGCAGAGGAATAGGTATACAATAAAATATGGACGGTAACAATACAAAAAACAGTAAACACACTATAAATACATAAATGCTATATTAAATAAACTGTGTTTATTGCGTAACGTAGCCCATAAATATTAGATTATTCTAATGATAATAATATAAATTTAAATTATATTCTAACTTTTAACTAATAAGTACCTAGTAACTACATAAGCAAAATCACAGCATGCAAACTGCAGAAGTGTGTTTCTAAACTTTGGGTCTGATATGGAATTAATATACAGATATTGAAATTTATATAGAGAGAAAAATTCACATCCTCGGACGGGATTCGAACCCGCGTCTTCTGACTCTCCGTGTCAGACGCCATTGACCAACTAAAGCAGGCGTAAGTGCTTTGAAAAGTAATACTATAAAAATCACAAGGGTTGCGATGACAATGCGAAAGTTTAAGTATTTATTCTAAATAATGAATATTTCGGTTGGATAGTACGGTTAAAGCTGTTCAATAGATGTCACTCCGTCCCCGTAAGACGGTTAGTCAGATAGAGAGTTAAAATTCGATGTTCGGACCAGAACCTCGGTGGCCTAGTTGGTCAATGGCGTCTGACACGGAGAGTCAGAAGAAGGGGGTTCGAATCCCGTCCGAGGATGTGAATTTTTCTCTCTATAAATTTCAATGTTTGAGATCGCTAAAGCAGGCGTTAGTGCTTTAAAAAGTAATACTATAAAAATATACAGATAAATAAAATTGAAGTGTCTTTTTGTAATTCCAAATTAACAGCTAAATGCATATGAAACGAAAGTATACAAACATACGGTGCTTGCATAATAAAAAACGTTTTTTTTTATATTTTGGCTGTCTGTCTGTTTGTTCCGGCTAATATTTGAAACGGCTGGACCGATTTTAATGGGACTATCACTGGCAGATAGCTGATGTTGTAAGGAGTAACTTAGGCCACTTTTATTTGAGAAAGAATATAAAACTCTGTCTTTCAGTCAGTTTGTTATCTTATCACGCCTAAAAGGCTGAATAGATGGTAACCAAATTTGGCAAAGTTATTAGGTATATCCCGGGGAAGCACATACGAGTACTTATAATACTTTTCATCATCATCATCCATATGAAGCGCTCGTAGCGGAGCTCGACTTGGCGATCTTCACCGATCAACAAGTTAAGCAACGCTTACTGCGGTCAGGACTTGGATGGGTGACCGCTAGTGGCATTATTCAACTGAGCGCTTCCGTGCTTCGGAAGGCACGTTAAGCCGTCGGTCCCGGTTGTTTGTCTTAGGACAGCAGTCGTTAGGCTATGTCGAAGGCCTTCGCGTGGCCTGAAAACTTCGACATGGGTTGGCCACTAACCTATCCACCAAGCCGCACTAGTCCCGCGTGGTGGATTATGGCCCAACTCCTCTCTGATAGGACGGCTCGAGTCCCAGCAGTGGGAACATAATGGGCTGATTATGTTTATATTTTATGTTATCCATCATCACGCGTGTGAAACCGCGGGGCGCAGCTAGTGATTATACGAGTATATTTATAATGTATCAGGTAAAACTAAAGCACCCATATTTAACTTTCTCTCACTGTTCGTATGTTTATCAAATATTAAAGTTTTTCTCACCAGCGAATGAGAGTACAAAATTAAGTCACATACAGTTCTAAATAAAACGAGTTAGTTTGATTAAAAGCGGTTAGCATCGATGTAAATGTTCTATTTTGGTCCAATTACCAACTGGTAGTGTCAGAAATAATTGGACTACCTGCGTAATTATTCCTTGTAGGTACAGTCGTCTGCAATTAGATATATACATTTCACAATTTTCAAAAGTGCCTCAGCATTCAATATCATAAGAAAATATACCAAAAATCACCTAAAATTTAGTTTTTTTATGTTATTTTACTGCTTAAATAATCCTTATCTACATTGTTATGAAATGTAGTACTGTATCACAGTTTTGAAAATCACGGAATGTATACATCTTATTGCAGGCGACTGTACCTGCGGTTAGCTGTTAAATATGCGGATAGGACGTTTGGAGCCAAGAATGACTTACACTTACAATGTAGCATTGGAGATGTCCATACGAACATTAGAAGCATGCTGTTAGACATTGAACTTCGCAGATCGTTTGGACTCGCGTGCCAAGGCTACATTATAAAACTGTTACACTCCGCGAACAGGTTATATTTGCACAACTAGTTATTTAACACTTGCTATTGGATCACACTTACCTACTGCCAGTTTGTTGAATCATTTTGCCGCAGCAGTACGAGCATGTATCTATCTACGATGAACTTGTCGCGTCCAATAAAATAGCTTTATCTATCGTACCATGGCATCTCTGGCATCTTCTACCTGCGGTCGCTATATCACGGGCTGTCTTTTAGCGATAATTCCACACTGGAACTCCGCTCTGAGCTGCTCCATAAAGAAAAGATCTTGCAGGACATATTTACTAGCTACAAGACAGCTCAAGTTCAACTAAGTGAGCATTACAAGACTGCAATTGAACTAACGGACCTGGTGGCTTTGAACGTGGAGTGTGTGGAGGCTCTTGAGAATAGTCACTCGAGCTGCCACATTCAACCACAACCAGACTGTACTAGCGCCCTCTCAACATCTCTATCAAATCAAAACAGACCAACGTTGATCACAGACACGGTCCCAGGCGGAGAGCAGTATGTCAGCTCTAATCCAGTTCAACCGCATAAAATCATGGTATTTTCAGACAAAATAGGTGTAGGCTTTGGTTCATTATTAAGTAACTCAGTGCAGTGTGCTGTGGAGAACTATTGTATGCCGGGAGCAACCTATGCTCAGATTGAAAAAACAATATTAAACTCAAAAATAGATAATAAATCAATAGTTGTTGTCTTCTTAGGTCATAGTTTAGGTATTGATAGAAAAGAGGTTATTACTAGAATAACCACTTTGTTAGAACTTAAGGCATGTAAAATAATGTTATGTGCCTTCCCTTATTCAGATTTATTGTCTGAAAAAGAGAACTTGCGCATACACTCACTCAACACATTAATGTATAACTTGACATGTCGTCATAGTGACAAACTTTTATTTTTTGACTGCAATAAGTTTATTTGTAATTTTAAGTTGACATGGGACAGCATGTACTGTCCTAAAAAATCCAGACAGCTAATTGCTACTTTGGTAGCTTTCAATATTGAGGCAGTTATAGGAAATATAACAAAGAGTAGTGACAATGTTGTAGTTTTTAGTACATGTACTAATAATAGTAATAATGTAGTTATTAATTGTTTAAACTTTTAAACAAGACAACAGAGAAGTGTTCTGACATCTTATCGCTATTTTATCAAAATATTAACCGCTTCTCTGGCAAAATATTAGACATTGAACTTTTATTAGATAAACATAGATTTGATGTATTAGGCTTTACAGAAACGTGGCTAAAACCAGATAAAATGTTATTTAATGTTACACATTTTGAGGTAGCCAGTGCGTTCAACAGAATATCTGCTGAAGGGGGAGGGTGTATTATTCTTTGTAAAAGAAACATAAAATTTAAGGAACGGTCTGACATAGTAGGTTTTTCTGTTGAACGTGTCTGCGAAATTGCTTGTGCAGAACTGGAAAGTCATATATTATTGTGTGTATATCGGCCACCAGCATCTAATTTCTGTAATTTTATGTCCATAATGGAATGTGTACTCAAGAGACTAACTAAAAGCAATAAATCAATCATTGTATGCGGTGACTTCAATATTGATATTTTGGTAGATTCAACTGATAAAACTAATCTTATCTCTTTGTTTAAATCTTTTAATTTGAATTTTTTGTTCAGTGAGCCAACTAGAGTAACCGACTCTTCATCCACCTGCATTGATAATATTTTTTCAAACTGTAAGACTACAGAAAAATCAGTAATGGTGGGAGTTAGATCAGACCACAATGGCCTCGCTATCAAATTCGAAATCGGGAGAACTAAGAAAAATACCATTATCGAACATAGGCCGCTAACAAAAGGTAAACTAGAAAAGCTTAAACAAAATATAGAGTTGAAACTTAGACTGGTGGAATTCACTTCTGAAGATCCACATGACATTTATAGTACATTATTTTCATTAGTAAGTACAGAATTTAATGAAATCTGTCCGAAGAAAAAACTGCAGCTCAACGGTAGGTTACAATTTGGTGACTGGTCAACTAGAGGTATTCGAAAAAGTAGAGACATAATGTTTGAGTTATATCACAAAAAATCTTTAACTTCTAGTAAAGATTTTCATGATTATGTAAGAAATTACTCAAAAGTTTTTAAGTCAGTATGCAAACGCGCAAAAGCTTTGTTTATAAGGGATAAAATTCGAAAATCTAATGACAAAATTAAAACAGTTTGGAAAACTATTAATACAGAGACCGGCAAAAGTAAATCTTTTAATTCAGAATATGTGCTAGAAATAGATAACCAAAAAGTTTCAGACCCAAGTCATGTCGCGAATTCATTTGAAAATTTCTTTTCCAATATACCACTAGAAGTCACCAAATCTCTTGATTCTTGCCCTTGTGTTGCAGTGGGCTTTCTGAAAGACAACTTCCCGCTCCAAATTCCTGAGTTTAGGTTCCGACATATATCTACTTTTGAAATAATAAAAACATTTAAAAGTTTAAACGTTAAAGCAACAGAGGATTTATGGGGATTATCCGTAAAAATGCTAGAGTCAATAATAGAAGTTATAGCGCCACATTTGATGATCATATTTAATTTATGTATTGATAGAGGTACATTTCCTGACCTAATGAAAATGAGTAAAATCACCCCTATTTTCAAATCAGGTAGTAAGGCCGACCCCTCAAATTATAGACCGGTCTCTGTGCTTCCGGCTTTGAGCAAAATATTCGAAAAGATAATGCTTCAACAACTCTTGTCTCATTTTAATGAACATAGGATTTTACACGAAAATCAGTTCGGTTTCACGAAAAGCAGATCAACAACAGATGCAGGAGTCCAGTTAGTCAAGCATGTGCTGGAAGCTTGGGAGAGCTCACAGGATGCCATTGGCGTATTTTGTGATCTCTCCAAAGCTTTCGACTGTGTAGAGCACCGCACTCTAATTTATAAGCTACACCACTATGGAATTCGTGGAGCTGCTCTGAATCTTGTAGAATCATACTTATCTGATAGGCAGCAAAAAGTTGGCATTAATGGCGTGACATCTTCTGGATCTTTGGTTAGAATGGGGGTTCCACAGGGGTCGATCTTGGGTCCGTTCTTATTCTTAGCATATATCAATGACTTACCACATATGGTTGAGGGCCTTGCTGACATAGTTCTTTTTGCGGATGATACTTCTCTGATTTTTAAAGTAGATAGGAAAGATAGAGAACTAGTTCAAGTCAACAACGCGTTAACTATTGTTTCAAATTGGTTCGCCGCAAACAACCTGCTTCTCAACGCAAAGAAAACGAAATGTTTAAAATTTTCCATGCCTAATGTAAGACATATAGAGCCAAACGTATTACTCGACGGAAATAAATTGAAAATTGACAAGGCAATAGTCTTTCTAGGTATTAGCATAGACTCTAAATTACAATGGGGTCCTCATATTGATGCACTATCTGGAAGACTGAGCTCAGCTGCATATGCGGTTCATAAAATTAGGCAATTGACAGATATAGCTACTGCTCGACTGGTCTACTTTGCTTACTTCCACAGCATAATGTCATATGGTATCCTGCTGTGGGGGTCAGCGGCGGACATAGAGACAGTTTTTATATTGCAAAAGCGGGCAGTTCGAGCCATCTACGAAATGGGTCCCCGCGAATCCTTAAGACAAATGTTCAAAGAAATTAATATATTAACTCTTCCATCTTTGTATATCCTAGAAAATATAATGTACGTTCGTAAAAATATAAAGAAGTTTAGAATAAATAGTGATATGCATAATATTAATACTAGAAATAAGGATAGGATAGCTGTATCTAAATTTAGACTCACGAAAACTAAAAATAAGTCCTTCTTAGGCAATTGTGTACGTTTCTATAATAAAATCCCGAAAGACATTACTGAGCTCACTGAAGGGAAATTCAAGTTACGTGTCAAAAATATACTAATGAAAAAAGCCTATTATAAATTGAGTCACTACTTAGAAGACAAAGATGCCTGGAAGCTTTCCACTTCTGCCTAATAGCCAACTATTGAATAAATTTGTTATTTTAATATTACTCATATGTAACCTCAATGTACAAAGACTTGAAAAAATAATGGCCCACGAGTTTCTTGCTGCTTCTTCTCGGCGGTGGTTCTTTTCCGAAGACAGCGGTAGAATCATTTAAAAATTTTTGACGTTCATAAGAGTGTCTATGATGCCTAAACTGAATAAATAATTTTTGAATTTTGAATTTTGAATTATTGTCAAATTTTATCTTTTCGACAGTCCTACTCTAGCAGTGCTGGCTTTACTATACACGACCTACAACTTCCTTCCTGCAAAAAGGTGCTACAAATTACGGATACGACATATAAGAATCATCATCATCTCAGCCGTACGACGTCCACTGCTGAACATATGCCTCCCCATGTTCTTAATTAGGTCGTCTGTCCACTATATCGGTGGACGTCCTACGCTGCGCTTGCCGGTCCGTGGTCTCCACTCCAGAATCTTCCGGCCCCATCGGTCATATGTTCTGCGTGCTTGCGCCATGCCCACTGACACCTGCCTAACTGGCTTATCTTCTGGGTTATATGACTGTCATTCTTCTACGGATCTCCTCATTTCTGATTCGATCACGTAGAGAAACCCCGAGCTTAGCCCTCTCCATAGCTCGTGCGACTTTGAGCTTAGTTATGAGGCCCATAGTAAGAGACCACGTTTCAGTGCCTTAAGTCATCAATGGTAACACACATTGGTCGAAGACTATTGTCGTGAAGTTTCCGGAACGCTGCCCATCCGAGTTGGATTCGACGATTGTCTTCTTTCTATAAGAATATTTACTAATTAAATATTTATTGTAGGTAGGTACGTACCTAATCTTATGTCCGTAATGACTTTGAACGGAGTACTTGTGTGTTTTTGAATTGAATTGTTAATTTGATAATAAACGTCCACAGATCTACGTCATCACTATATCTACTAGGTGAATGTTTCCAGTGGTATTTTTTATGAAATGGAGGTAAATTGTATTTTGTTAAATAAATAAATAAGTACCTACCTAGTCTTGAGTCTTGACCAACTTGATCATTATATTGAGAACAATAATTTTAATCACTGCTTGATCGGATTAACAGGAAAATATTCCTTTGTACTAGAAGTAGATATACTTAGATACTAATGCTGTGTCAGAAGTTAAGACAAGAAACTTATTTTTGCCGCGTCCTGCTATAACCTAATTATCAAGTACCTACTTACCTACTACCTTTGAACATTAATTTAAAAAGTTTCCAAACTCTTCGCGATTGGCCTCGTCTTGATCGAGAATTCTAGGGTGTTTATTTCCAAGGCTGCCCTTGAAGTTGTCAGCTACTGTTATTTATTTTTGGGTCATGCCGTGCACTCATCACACTAGTCGTAAAACTCTGGTAACAGAATAATTACATAACTCTTCTATGTGTAAGTTTAAAAAGAAGTCACAGTCCGGTCAACACTAAGGTCCGTATTCCAGAAGCTACGCTCAGACAGCATTTGATCTCTGTTCACCTGATCTAAGCTTGAGCCTTGAATCTAGCCTTGAGGATCGATTGTATTCCAGACGCGTTTTCAAACTAGATCAAATCTCTGCCTGAGTGGAGATTTGGCAACTGAGTGGCGTTTTAGAATTAGATGCCACTCAGGTGAACTTTGAACAAATAATCGTGACTCAGTTATTGTTCTAGAATGTAATCTCTACCTAAAACCAGTTTTAAAACTTGATTCAGAATGTGAGCATCCTTCTGGAATACGGACCTAAAAAGTGTGTAGTCGCCGAAGTCGTTGCAGTACCATGCGCACAATATTATGACTTTTGTTATAAAAACTAACGTTCTCACTCATTTTCTACCGACTTCCATAAAGGAGGTACTCATTTCGACTGTATTTTTTTTATATTTGTTACCCCATAACATTCGATTGGATGAACCGATTCTCAAAATTCTTTTTTAGTTTAAATTGGACCACACGAAAAGCCTGGTGCTTTTCGTGTGGTCCAATTTAATCTGTCCGAATCAGCAAGCCTCATTCGAGGCAAGTATCATTCATAAATCTATTGTAATTTTTTGTTCTGATGCGGACAGATTAAATTATATCAAATTCGGTCCAGTAATTTTTGAGTTAAACTCCAATAACTGAATAGAATGAAAGTTGGTATTGATTTTTTCAAATTGTACTTGTTACTTAGAAATACGGGATCACTCACGGATTTATCGGATAGGTCCGATTATAGTTCCGACCACATTCGGTGGTATTTTTCAAGGAGCGTTATGGACGCCCAGGTCGTTGTCTCGCTTAGCACCGAATGTGGTTGAAACTATAGTCAGCTCTATCTGATAAATATTACGTGAGTAATCCCGTATTTCTAAGTAAAATTAGAAATATTTCACAATAATTATTCTTTACTTAATTAAGCCATATTATAGTAAATTTGAAGCTTGCGATGATAACTTTTGAAATTGTTTTATGACTGTAATTTATATATGGCACCTACTACAGCACACATTGTGTTAATATTGGATTATTTAAAAAATAAATTAATATTTTCTTTTTCCGAGGATACTGTACATGTATACTTATTTATAAGCGAAAACTGATAAAAGTCAATTGTTCCTATTGTTTCTTCATATCTAAATTTTGTTCACTGTTGACTGACTGTTTGTTTACCAATATTGTAAAATAAAGCAGCAGCGCTGAACAGGAGTGAAGAAATGCCTCGCTCTGTTCAGGACTCCGAGTTTGCAGGAAGCTAATTCGAATACTCTCGATGTAGTCACGCTGGTTCAGGTCACTACGGATGTCCATGCCAAGGATGTCAAGATTACGCTGTACAGGTAAGGTGATATCCTGAAGAGAAGGAAGAGGAAGAAATGGAGATGTTTTTTCCGAGAACGCGCACACTTGAGTCTTCCTGGCGTTGAACTCAACCAAGTCGTCCGTACCCAACTATTAGAGATGTTGTCAAGCATCCTGGAAAACATAGCGATGACACAACGTCTATTTTCTACAAATCTGTGTCGCAGCAGATCGTCCAAAGTAATTGGCGGCTCTGTTAGATCAGTGGTAGTGAACCCATACAAGAAGCGCAGGATCGTGGGTTCGATCCTTAGCCCTAGAAAATATTTGTGCGATGAGCAGAAAAGTTTGATATCGGACCTTGGATGTAGTGACGTGTGATTGTTGATGTCGTTGTTTCCCGCGACACACAGGGTTACCAGTGCGAGAGGATGAGTGGATCAAAACTTTCCATTATTACTAAATCGAATCATGCAGTCGTTACATATACATAATAAGTGTATTATAATAATTGCATAAATTATATTGAGCCATATAGACAGTAGCAATCTCAGTGTTCGCCTAAAATGAGGCAATTTTGAGATTGTTTGATAGTTCCGCCGCCGACCTTGGCAGGCTCGTTCACAATAACAACATTTCCATACAAATAACGTGACATGACGTGTTTGCCTAAATCACCTAAATTTATATAGGTACCTACGTGCATTGGTTACAGTAGAGTAATAAATTATTGAACACAAAGCTACTATCATCATCATCATCATCAGCCTGTAGCAGTCCACTGCTGGACATATGCCTTTCCAATTGCACGCCACTTAGGTCTAGCTTGGGCTTCTCGCATCCAGTTTTTGCCAGCCGTCTTGCGCAGATCGTCACTCCACCGTGCCTCAGGACGTCCTACACTACGTTTGCCGAGACGCGGTCTCCACTCTAGAACTCGTTTACCCCAACGGTTGTCGGTTCTACGGCTAATATGGTCAGCCCACTGCCACTTCAGCTTGCTGATCCGGTGGAGCTAATAAGCTAATAAGCTACTATCGAGCGGCCTTATTTCTCTATCAGCAATATCTTACAGGTCATCGTCACCCAAAACATAACAGACTTTAGTTTCACTTCTGCAGTGCACTTCAACACAACAGCTTCGAGGCAAAACATCAGGCACTGCGATGTTATCCACTAGCAGTTCTACCAGCTATAGAATGCCGTCGTATTGGCACTGTCCACTTGACTTGACGTATATACCTATTCTGTGAAGGGTATAAACACTACTATGTAACCATGTAAAACTAATGGCTCTATGAGCTGTAGACCTCGCGAGTAGGTCTGCTTAGCTTAAATGACTTATTACTAATACTGAGGATTCGGGATAGTTCGTTATGCGAATGTGGCTTAGATGAAGGAGACTATGATCATATTTTCTTTAGCTGTCCAAATTTGAAATATTCACTGTATGATATTCTTCCACAAAAAATATCCCGCCCTATTTCATTCAAATCTCTTCTGTCCCTTACTTTTTCTTCTTTAATTAACTGTATATTATGTAATTACATTAGTAGAAATAAAATTATATTAAAATATACTCCTTAATATTTATTTTATAAATGTATGAATTTTTATTAGTATTATTTTTATTATAAATTATTAGTATTATTTATGTTATGTTTGTGTGTTTTAGAGTAATCACTGGAGTGGAACAGTTTGTTTGATTCTCTCTTCTAATCACCGACCATATTCTAAAAGTTTACTTTAATTTCTCCTGCAGTTTATGAAACTATCATGTAACACATACGGTTGCAGGTCGCAGGGGCCACACACAAAGAATCTAATCTACTAATACCTACGAATAATAACATATTATTATTCGTAGACTAATACTGATATTATGCCATTTTATTATAGCTATTTCTTATTTATTTATAAAAGATAAAAATCACAAATAATATATTTGTGATTTTTATCTTTTGCAAGTTATTGTAATTAATTTTAAATAAGAATGTATAGGTATACGATTATGATTATGGGTGTAACTTACCTGAATATAAATAAATTTGATTTAAAAATTCCAAACTGAATCGACACAGAAAAACTATAAAATTATCTAACCTACATACTTGCAATTTTTTTAACTTGAAAATCTAGGCAACCACTTGACTGCTGTTTTCTCAAGATTACTCTTTGGACAGATACAAATGCGGTATCAAATAGTTTAGGAACCTAATTT
The DNA here is from genome assembly GCA_917880725.1 of Selenia dentaria. Classification (NCBI taxonomy): domain Eukaryota; kingdom Metazoa; phylum Arthropoda; class Insecta; order Lepidoptera; family Geometridae; genus Selenia; species Selenia dentaria. The sequence goes on along the minus strand of OU862895.1, from coordinate 30,026,316 downwards.
TAACAAAATCGGTAAATAGCGCCGCAGTAAGTTCCCCCCTTTTTAGGAAAACTTACATACAACCTAACAAACATACGGACAGATATAAGTCAAATTACGCCGCTTCGCTCGGTCAGTCAATAAGTAAGTAGGTACTAATCCATAATAATTACGGAGAAAGATGTTTATGGTACTATGGATGCAAATTTGTATCGCTTGTGCCATCAATGGTACTAGTGTATGGTAGGTAGGTACTCTGATATATATGCATATAATTAACTATACATATACCAAAGTATATAAATGTAAATATTAAGTTGTTAGTAGTTAAGTTAGTAGTTAAGTAATAAGTAATTTAAAAATGTCTAGATAAGAGGCTGTCCAAATGTACTAGCATCGCTTTGTTGACGTGTGTTTGATGAGCTTACGTGCTGAGTTGTTGGCCTTGAACTTCGCGACTGGTTTTTTCGGGCATCTGTGTCAAGGCAAGGACGGCTTACATTATGGAAGCTAATGCTTTATTGACATGTTCTATACATTTGTCTACAATCTGCAGACAGAGAGTCCTAAAGTTCTTCCGTTCGCCCGAAGACCCAGACAATCTAGAAAAGCTGATTATCACCGGCTGTGTCGGAAAGCTAGGCACGGGGGGCTCTCCGACGCGATAGACACACACAACTCGAAAGGCAACAGGGGCCACCTTGCAATCATCTATTCAAATTACCAAGATAGAGAGAGCTGGAGAAAAATGGAGGCACAGACTACACACGAAAATCACGTCCTTCAGTCATAAGGATACGACCAAGTAGAATAAGTAGGTACATTTGTCTGAGCGGAGACAGCGCTGTATTTGTCGTTCGTGTCAAAGCCATAAGAATATCGTCGTCTCCGCAGATAAATCAGAGGTGGATATACCAATACTTTATTGTGTGCAAAAAGCAAACAGCCAAAGGTCTTGTCTTCTTGTACTCTACAACAACTCTACAAGATAACCTCGAAAATTAAAAGTGTTGGGCGCTGCCCAGAGCCAAAATCCGTATGTTTTTTGTCGCACAGCTTAGACATACTAGTTACTGATACAAATGTACTCAAAATACTGAGCATAATTAGAAGTTAAAAAGTTATATAATTATATTGCACAATATCTACTGGCATCTTGAATCAAGAAATCGCAAATAAAACTACAGAAAAACACATCGCATTTCTCAATAAATTTAGTGACAAAGTTTACAGGCTTGACCCTTTCAAATACCTTAAAGTTTACTCTTGCAGAGTCATAAGTAACTCATTATAAGCTCAACATAACACAACAACTTGTCTCTCAACACTGATCATTCACTTGTATGTAAATTACTGCATCGGATGGCAAGACAAATGCATAGATTTTATGTTTGAGTTGTGTTCTCAAGTAAGTGACTTTAATCACTTGTAGCGACACGACTATTGCACATGCAGGGAATTTCGCTGACATATAAATACGATTTCTATTAAAATCCATTGCGAGCGTTGCATCCGTCGTCACCCGGAGGGCATGATAGGCAGACAATTAACCAGGCCCGCCTAGCGTATATAATTAATTACGGAATCTTGTGACATAAATGTTTATTAAAATACCAGTGCTTTATATAGTGGACTCTAATTTATCACCGACCCATGTAGTGATAAGGACTATAGACACCTATATAAGTAGCATAGTGGTAGACTCTTATTGGGAACAAATATTCTTAAACCTTAATACGGTACAAACATAGACGAGCTGTGCTCCGTGGCTATGCCAGTAATCTGTGGCTATGCTGTCAATGTCAGTCCCGGAGTAGCTTTTATCGTGAAAGTATATGTCATGCCCCTTCACTACCGAGACAAATGCCACTGGAATGGAACAGTTGTGATGATGATGACCCACAGTCACTCACTAGGAGGTCGATTCCGCTAATTAAATTGCAAACGAACCGACGCTGAACAGTGACTTATACGTTTTCTTATTCTGCTATTGAATAACAGCTTAGCTGCAGTTACGTTTCTATTTGACGCAAGATCATAACTTTTTATTTTGCTAGTTACATGATCATGAACGCGACGCTAACTCATATTCGTATTTAGTAGATAGCGTTTACTAATGCATGAAATAACTTTAGAAATAGGATTGTATATAAAATGATATTCCATGGTATTATTATATTGTCATTAATGAGCCATGTTTGAGAGTACGCTACACCTCATATACTCGTAAGTATGTTGTGATAGCTTGAGCAGGCTGCTTATTTATAATATGGATTTTTATGATCTGAAATAAATGACATTATTATTCCTTTTATTCACCAAATATAACGGATTTCATCCGGTCCTTTACAAAGGCATAAGTGGCTGTTGCCAACACTTAGAGGCCTGTTTGGTTTAAAAATACAAGTGTATAAAAAACAGAAAGAATGTTAGATGAAGGGTAACATGGTACTTATAACTATTACAAGAATGGGCAAAAGGCTATTGATATGAACTTATTGGTGATAAGGAAGATAGTGGGCTATAGAAGAGACTACGGCACCTGCCAATTTCAGTCTCATTTTCTAACTTTTTGGGCAGATGGTGACTTGCCATCCACTTAACGGGCCCCCTATAAGAGCTACCATCTATGGTGACAAAAGGGGCAACGTTGGTGTGGATAGCTAAAGGATGTCGAGAGGTGTGCTGCGGTTTCACTAGAGCGCTACTACCGGCGTTATGCCCTTTAACACTTCCACCCTTGGAGCTTTTTGTTTCTTGCTCTTGCGTCTCCACCCCCAATTGGCCCAAAAGGCCAAGAGACGGCCAATAAGGCAATTAAGGCAATTTTAATAATTAAGGCAAGCCGGGGGCAAGGGTCTCATTTAACCCCAGGGAGAATCAGGGTTCATATCTTAGGAAGAAAAAATAAGATGGGAAGGTCATGGCGAGGTCGACTCCGAAGGCCAAGCCTACTATGCAAACGAAGTCGCGGGCATACGCTAGTTTTAGAATAACAATGAAAATGTGTGGTTTAGTATGGTTACATGGCTAATATACTTACATATACAAGTAGAATGAAATGTTCTAATTCTCAGCGCAACAATAGGTACCTACTCATTATTATGTTGAATACCAAGTAACTTGTGGTCAACGTTGTGGGTGCCACAATCACCTGGGTATATGTCGGTTTACGCAATTTTAACCGACGTCAAAAAAGGAGGATGTTTCTCAATTCGAGCTTATAATATTTTTTATGGGTTGGCGGATAACTTCGTTGTGTGTGCCTGCTATCTTTATAAATGTAGATTTGATGATATCATCATTGACGGTGAATGACAATCGATTCCGTAAGTAGCAAGGTTAAAAAAATGTGTTTTTTTTACCAAGTAATAAAAACCTAATTCAACACCAAAAAGTGTGAAATATCTTGTCGAAGTCTGTACCATGCGCTCAATATTGTGATAATAGGTACTTTTGAACTCATCGTACCGACTTCAACAGGTTATTTCACACTTTTTGGCGTTGAATTAGGTTCCATTTGGTATTTTTTTTATAAACTACATAATTCTACATAAGTAGGTACCTACTTACTGTTTGTTCCCCATAGAAAGCTGTCGATGCCCTTCAGCCTTCGTGCCATGGGATTCCTCTCACGATCAAGATGCAGGTATTCCTGAGGTAGTTTGAAGGTAGGCTGACGTGTCAGAACGCTATAACCCGTGTAGTAGAGCACGTACACGGGAAATACCGCCAGTCACAATCACATTTATATGTTGCTGGTTTTACGGTTATCACTGAACGTTTATCATCGGCTAGGGTTTCCCTCGTGTCGTCGGTATCGTGTCTTGCAATAACAATGCATGTGATGTGATCTGACAGATGTTTTGTAATAAATTAATAATAAAACGGGAACGTAAACTTACCCGTTCTCGATATTATCGTCTATCTATCTATCTGGTATATGTATATGCAAATATATAAAAATATACCTGTACCAGGTCGATCTGGCCTCAGAGCACACCGGGACTTTTCCCGGTGGGCCAGTTCGACCCGGGCGGCTGCCGGACTGAACCCGGGGCTGAAGGTGGTTCAGAAAACAGGAATGTTTTCTATACAAATAGACACTACACAAGATGTCACATAAAATCATCATCATCATCATCATCTCAGCCGTAGGACGTCCACTGCTGAACATATGCCTCCCCCATAATTTTCCAAATGTCCAACGTCGTCCTGCGACGTTTATCAGGTCGTCTGTCCACCGTGTCGGTGGACGACCTACGCTGCGCTTGCCGGTCCGTGGTCTCCACTCCAGAACCTTCCGACCCCACCGGCCATCTGTTCTGCGTGCTATGTGCCCTGCCCACTGCCACTTTAACTGGCTAATCTACTGGGCTATGTCGGTGACTTTAGTTTGTCTACGGATCTCCTCATTTCTGATTCGATCACGTAGAGAAACCTCGAGCATAGCTCCAACCATAGGTGTAACCGCATTTCGGCTTTTAACTGTAACATGATTTTAAGACAATACTACAATTAAGAACCTGTTCAGCCAATCTACTTTTGCCTGTTTTTCTACTGACTTCCAAAAAGGAGGAGGTATTCAATACGGTTGTATTTTTTTATGTTGTATTTTTTTCATTTTTTTATGTTGTACATCATAACTTTCGACTGGGTGAACCGATTCTCAAAAAAAAGGTTTTTGTTTGATAGCTGATACTTCCCGCGTGGTCCCATTTAATATTATTATTTCATCAAATTCAGTAAAGTAGTTTTTGAGTTACACTCCAATAACTGAATCGAATAGAAGTAGGTTTAAATTTTCCAAATTGTACTTGTTCAGTTAAAAGTACTTTGACTGGTTAAAAGTTTTGACTACAGCTTAAATATTTATTATGGCCGATGGTTGTACGTCGAAACTATAATGTAATCTGCACGTGCATTTGTTCTCCTGCTGAATGTCGTAAGCGGGCCGGCTCTCAAGCCTCAAGGATCTAGTATCGTACAATGGGCACGCATTCTAATGTAAGTAGGTATATCAGTTTCTAGCGTTCTTTAGTAGAAGACCAGTACGTATAGGCCTGCCACGAGTTGTGAATGTATTTGTACCGCGGTCAATATTTAACAAAAGAATAACGCGTCACGGTTCGTCGTACCTAAAAATTTATTTGCAAACAGTCTCTACTGCTAAATTTGTTTTAGGTAACGTAAACTAAGTACAGTTACCTACTTTACTTCTTTCACAATTATGCCGTTGTTTGACTACAGACGTCAGAGCAATCTAGTTGAGCAGTGAGGAAGAAGTATGGCTACTGGCTACCTACGACATTCCATCCGGCCTAATCAGCAAACACGGAAAAGTTATAAATAAATATATATTACCCAAGTAGGTATAAGAGTTTAAGCTTTGATAAACTATTACTACAATAGCTCGATGTTCACGGTAAAGTTTTTTAATTGATCTTATAATTTATATATTAACAAAATACACATATATTGCTGTGTATAATAACATACGAACGTATGTAGGTACCTACTTATGTTGACATGTAAACGTTTCAACAGGTGAGTGTTGGCCGTTGGTCAAACCCAAGCCTATTTTGAATAAAAAAATCCACGTGGCCATATCTATGCAAGAGCAAGTAACAAAGTGCCCATATCTATATGCAAGAGCAAGTAACAAAAAGCTCCAAGGGTGGAAGTGTTAAAGGGATTAACGCCGGTATGTACCGTTCTAGTGAAACCGCAGCACACCTCTCGACACCCTTTAGCTATCCACACCAACGTTGCCCATTTTTGTCACCATTGATGGTAGCTCTTATGGGGGGCCCATTTAGTGGGTGGCAAGTCATCACCTGTCTAAATATTTAAGATGAGACAAACTGGCAGGTGCCGTAGTCTCGTTGCAATAGCTATACCAGTGTTCCTTCATCCCAAATGCTGTTTAAGTACTGCATTGTACATTTTATACCAAACATGCCTCTAAGTGTTGGCTGCAGCCACACTCATGCCTTTGTAAAGGACCGGATGAAACCCGTGAAAGAAATTAAATAAAGCTACTTAATTAAAATTGTTTATTCAATAAAAAATTTAACATTACAGCGTAGGTACCAAACCTTAAAATATTCCGTCATAGATAACATACATAACAGTAAGTATTTGTTATTGCCACTTAACAATACATACATAGGTACCTACGCACATAACATAAAATTAAAAACTTAAATCAAGTTATTTGAAATCATTCATTCAATTACAAAATTTCAATAAATTAAATCATTAATTATAAATACATTAAATAATAAGTCAAAATAAAATAAATTAAATCTCGGTATTAAAATAAAAATGTATATATCCTAGATAGATTAAGTGCTATACCTACTTGCTCACTAAAAAGTGTCTCAGCATAGTATGCCATAAGTATGGATTAATAAGACAATAAAATTTCCATCATACGTTGAACGACTTCGTAAGTTTAATATGCTATCGCTTAAAACCAAACGAACCTGTTATGACTTTACAACCCTGTTTAAAATATTACATTCTCTAATTGACTCAGCTTCTCTACTGTCCCATATAAGCTTTAACGTTAAGATTACGCCACCCTCACATATCGATATTTGCTTTACAAGTTTATAGCAATAATACGTCATACTACAACCCCACAGTCCGAATGTGTCGCCAATACAACGATATTTTAAAAAATCACAATACTAATATAGATATTTTTAATGGTAATATTTATAAGTTTAAAAAGGATATTTTGGCCATTCTCTCTACTGAGACCAAGTCGCCATCCGAGGTGACTTGATACGTTATATCATATTATAATATCTGATAATGGCTATTATCAGTATTTACCTATCTAAATAATTTGTATTAACTGCTTTGTTAATTATCTTTATCTAAACTGTTGTATACAGGCTGACTGGTTGAACACTTTACATATTGATATATAGTGCTCAGTACTCGATTCTCGTTCTAATTAAGAAAAAGAAATAGGTGCCTAATATTTACCTAATTTAACTTTAATTGTCTACTCAAAACAATAAACATGGTCACTCGCGGCGCGCGTGTAGTAATCTTTGATTCCTGTGAACGCGGCGCGGGCGGCGCGGCCCTTTGGGTCATTAACCCCGTTCGGACGCAGCTTGATTCCTTTGAACGCGGCGCGGCGCTTTGGGTCATTAACCCCGTTCGGACGGTGTCCATAATTTTCGAGTTATAGCACATTCATAGAATGAAGGTTTCCTCTGTAGTTTAACGGTATTTTTTTAATTTTATTTTTTTAAACGTTTCATGTGACCATGAATTATCATGTCCTTGTTTATGTAAAGTGTTCAACCAGTCAGTCTGTATAGTCATGCTGTGTACACATATTTAAGGAACATTGTTCAGCCCAATACTTTGTAATTTTATAATTGTAAATTTAGTGACAATGTTCTGTTTAGTGTGCCTAAATAAATAAATAAACACTAGATTATCTACCACTCACCTCATACATACGTCCACACACACACACACACACACACACACACACACACACACACACACACACACACACACACACACACACCCACACGTGCATCAGATGTAGTGTCTCACTCGCAAACAGAAAGCAGTGTGCATGTGTAGTAATAGTAATGTATTGTATCATAATTGCATTTTACATAAAATACGTAAGTAATAATCTATACATATAATAAAAATGTTCCAAATCGCTGTCTGAACAAGGAAGATAATATATAAGAAATAATATTATTAGGAAATTTATAAACGAAAATAACTAGAATGCTAAAATAAATGATTGTTTTGTTAGTTAAGAGTTTTTTGTCTCTTTGTCTGTTCGTTTGTGCACGCTTATCTCAAAAACAACTTACTTATCCGTTTTAGATGTGGTTTCAGATAATAAATTGTGGTGTAAGCTTCATTAACATTTAGTGTTTGTTTCATTTCAATCGGTTTATAAATACAAAAGTAACTGAATAATAAAGGTTACTTTTATTTCAAAGCCGCCGTATTTCGAGAGGCCATGCGACCGACGCTGCGGGCGGGTCAACTAGTACAGAATTAATCCTTAGTCTTAGTTGGTATTTCGTTATAGGCTAGGCTTGCCTCCATCAGCGCGTGACGTCACTGTTTGACGTAAGCGTGCATTACTCCTGATTTCCGATTGAAGTTAAAATCGGTTTTGGCGCTGTGATCGTCATTCCAAATCAAAGAAAGCGCGACAAATCCGATCCGTGTGGCGTCATGGATTATGATGCCGAGGATTCATTTTGCGATTTCAAGGACTAGGGCTAAGAACTGAAATCACTGTGAGCAGCTCTTTCAAAAATTACAGTTCGTTGGTGTGTGCGTGTGTTTACTGTTCTTCGTTAAGGCAAAACATTTTTTTTTACTGTTTTAAACGTTTATCATGGTTTATTATATTGCTTCCATACTGTCTCGTTACATACGAGTATCTTGTAAGAAGCGTATAACGAATCAATACGCTGTCAGCCATGCCGTGAGCGACGTGAGCGTGATTTCAAGTCTTCGCGAAGAGATGACAGATCTCACGTCCTGTCAAAAGTCTGATATTCGTATGAAGAACAGTGATAATACCGCTAAAATTGATGTTGACTTTAATCGGAAATCAGGGTTAGTGTACATACTATATTATATTATAGTACCTATAACGATCTGTGACTCGGTCCGCAGCTAAGCAAATACTTACCATTGTCCGCATCGTTGGTAAATACCAGTTCTTTATTACAATACGAATATACTTACATACTTATTGAGTGCTATTTACTTTCCTACACCAATAAGTTCAGCCAACCGACACGTTCCTGGTATGAAGGTCTCTTCGGTCTCTAAGAGACCTTAGGGTCCACTCAAGGAAGGAAGAATATCTTAGGGTAGGTGGTAGGTCCTCTTGTGCAAGTAGACGTTTTGATTGCTACTCGTACCACCGCATTGCCAAATACTCTGCCGCGAAGCAATACGCTTCTATCAGCATGAAATTACTGGATGAGAGATTCAAATAGCGCCACGATAAGCTTCAGTTTTTCTCTTGATGGGACTGCAATTTAGACGCGCGCAAGCGTAGTGCATGCTTACCATCGGACGAACGAATTGCCCCTCTCGGACCTTGATTTTTTTTTTTTAATTTTCGTATGTAACCCAACCTGGCAATGATGATGTAATCCTGTGGATGAATTGTGCTACATTTTTGAATGATTCCTGTTAAGTTTGATTCTATTCATCCATTCTAACACCGTCCAAATAGATACATCGAGAGTTGCGATCTTTAGGGGTTCAAGCAAATCACTTACTTTCTTAAGAAAATTACTGAAGATCCTCCATTAAGTGATCATGTAGCTTACGGATTGGTTCAAATCTCCACATCTGACATCTCTGCTCACAATATGTAGGTATACGGGTGACACATTACAAATACCACAGAATAAATAACAGTACTTACAAGGACTTTCCTGTAAATGTCGATTTAGATGAACAGTGCCGCAGTGATGAGTCAGTTAGCACGTGACAATCAATGAGGTAATGACGCGCTGCTGCTGTATTGACACGCTTGCATAGTAGTAGTAGGATCACAGATTAACTAATATGTTGTATAAAACTACCTTTATCTTAATAAAAATAAAAAAGGAAAAGAGGAAGGCCGGTAAGGAGATGGATCAACGAAATTAAACAAACGGTCGGACCGTTGTGGACAACAATCGCCCTTAAATGGAAACAAGTACAATTTGAAACCGACTTCCATTCTATTCAGTTATTGGAGTGTAACTCAAAAACTACTGGACCGATTTGATGAAATTTAAATGGGACCACACGGGAATACCATCTTTCAAACAAAAAAGAATTTTGAGAATCGGTTCACCCAGTCGAAAGTTATGAGGTAACAAATATAAAAGAAAAATTATTTTTGTCGAAATGAGTACCGTCGTACCCCGTTACTTCGCCTGGGGTTTGGCACTTTTTTATACACCTCTTTTAGATCTATAAGTATTTTAAATCGGAAAGTAAAAAAAATATATTATACTTTTATTACCATTATAGACAATAATATGCTTTAAATTTCATTGCGTATTGGCATAAAAATTGATTGAAACGTGCAAGGCGAAGTATCATAATTAGGCATCTTTCCCTAACTTTGCCTACAAGTACATCATGGTAAAGCAACAAATCATAAACAATTATTGGAAATACAAGAGCATACCTCGTCAAAAGAATTTATAACGTGATAAACGAATATAGTCCTTATTCAAAGACCTGTGAAGTATTTATTGGAGGTGCTCAATTCGACTGTATTTATTTTTTTTACTTTTATGTTTGTTACCTCACAACTTTCGACTGGGTGAACACATTCTCAAAATATATTCTTCCCGTGTGGTTCCATTTAAATTTAATAAGATAATAATTAACCAACTAGGCCACCGAGGTTCGGGTCCGAGCATCGAATTTTGATTAAAATGGCGTCTGACACGGATAGTCAGAAGACACGGGTTCGAATCCCGTCCGATGATGTGAATTTTTCTCGCTATAAATTTCAATCTTAATAATATGTATCTAAACAAGGTTGTTTAACATCATAAGTAGGTAGGCTTGTGCTAATGAGGGAATGGAACGTAAGACATCATTTATTAATTCAATGATTGCATCCGTTACACTAGAATGACAAGTTCAGATGACTATCGTTATCTGTGGATCTGTTATTTGCTGTATCATGCAAGTATAGCGACTATACTGATACAGGTCTCTGATAAATCTCCCTTATCTAGGGTTACCATATCTCATGTCTCTGTCCTGACATTTCAGGATATTTTGATTATTTTCAGGATTGCGGCTGGATTTTGTAAATCTCAGGCTTTTAAAATCTATATATATAAAAGCGAAAGGTCACTCACTCATCACGAAATCTCAGAAAGTACAAGTGCAAGGAGTTTCAAATTTTGCATGCGGGTTCTTTTTAGGACGTATGTGCTCACTAAAACGGGATTTTGTGAAATTCAACCCCTAAAGGGTTTTTTTTGGGTTAATAGTTTGTATGAAACTTCGTGACTGCGAGTTCTAAAAGTTGAAAATTTTGCATGGGGGTTCTTTTTTGGACATATGTATACTCACTAAGACGGGATTTTGTGAAATTCGATCCCTAATTGACCTAATCAGACTCATTAAAATCTGTAATTACCGTATCCCGCGAGGCCACGCGAGTGAAGCCGCTGGCGGGTCAGCAAGTTTTCAATAAAATATAGTACTTACATTTTAAAGATCTATTTATGTAATAAAAATTTCAACTAACTAAAAATAATCTTACTTACTTATTAATAGAATAAGTGTTAATCGACTTTGGTAATAATTTCACAATCAAAATCAACACTTATTTATATAAGCCGCGAAATAATTGTTCCTTTATTAATTTATAAAATGCTACGTTTGAGAGAAATTCTCAAACAGCAACAAAATCATGTATTTTCTCCGGACTTTAGATTTTTTCATCTGGTAACCCTTATCGGCCACATGCGTCGTATACCGTCATGCCATTAAGGAAAAAATATAATAAAAACAGCAAACGTGAAATTATGCCTGTCTTTCTTTTAAAACAAAATTATCAACTTTCATCCTTTCACTCAAAATCAAAATGGCGGATTTCGATTTTTTTTCGCAACCACTACAGAAATACCGATTGTTTCAAAACGGTTCATTACTTATATGTGAAATAAAAAGAGATAAACAGAATAAACTATGTTTTACATTATTATCCTGCACTATTTGTATGTTTTATAAGATAACATATTGAATTTCCAGCAATATTTGAATATAATGTTTGAGAATAAACGAAATTCTTTATAAAAGATATTGAAATTGTAAAAGTTGATATTTTATAATGATATAAATAACAATTAGCTAACCTCCTCATTACTTTTCCACTTCCATTATTTTTTATTCAATTTATGTCAAACAATTATCTTCGCACACTGACAAGCTGCACGTACTTAGGTACTCTATAGGCCGACTTGGAACACAACTTTTTTTTTTCATGGTCTGGTTTGTGATTTTGGATTTTATAGGAAGAACATATATCTAGCTCTCTTCGTCTCATACATTTTACCGATCGAAAAAGCAAGGCAACAACAATATAATGCAAAAACGAACCACAAGACCTCGAGAACAGATCTGTTCACTTAATGAGCTTACTAGTACAATGCTAAATTGGACAGTATTGTTGACCTTACATCTGCAGGCGGTGGACCTATCATAGAAAAACCTATATAAAAATAAACCCTTACTAGTTCTCCTGGTCACGCTATAACTTGAGAATGGCTAGAACAATGTCGCTAATTTTTGTTGTGTTAATTACTGTCAGGAGAATCTCTTATCTAAATCTTACGAAAAAAGATGGGTAGGTATGCAGTTTTCAAAATTTATATTTCTAATTGCTGTCCCAGTAGACAGGTACGGGGGGGCTCAGGTTACCGTCAAAATCTAATGAATCGTCAGGCTTTTTACACCTGTCCATTAAATTTTCACAGTAAGTCAAGGAAGTACTTATTTAGTAAGGGCACGATTTAGAGGCGACATAGAACGTGCTACTGTGCGACCGGGATCTACGTGGAACAGGTCATGTGGGCGACCACGTCTGTTTGCTGGAACGTCGTGCAGACGTATAGAATCGACGGACCCCCTAAGCGTCTTACAGCAGATAGTTAGCTGGTCTAACATTTTCCTAACTTCCAGAGAGTTGTAACCAAGGTGACCGAGTAGGAATTTAGTTCGGTACAGAAACGGATAGCAACCATACATTTTCTTATACAGCGACCTTAAAAAGGCCTTTTGGACCTTTTCAAGCATTCGCACGTAGGTGACATGATAGGGGTTCCAGGCACAAGCACTCGATTCAAGTTTGCTTCTAACTAAGGAGTTATATAATGTTTTAATTACTTCAGGATTTTTAAAGTCTCTAGCATTCCGTAGGACGAAGACAAGGCGCCGGTAAGACTCTTTTGCGAGTTCTGGTATATGATCATGAAAAGTTAGACTACGATCGAAGTTTACGCCCAAATCTTTGGTACAGTTAACCCTATTTATAGGTACGTTGTTTAATCAACTACCTACCTACTAGACTAGAGTCTATAGGTACTTGTACTTATTATTCTGTGCTATAGGTACAATCGTCACGACCAATCTCTTTTCGCACTAAGTTTTAACTTACGAGATTATACATACGAATACCTGCATAAAGGCCTTATTATATAAAGGCGTTATTCGCTACCGCTGTGGGTAGCGAAATATACCCCGCGAAACTCGATGGATAAATATTATGAAGTTCCATAACTGATTACTTGGAAGATAAAACAGCTTGGGACTGATCACTCCAGGATCTATCTACTCGTGTACTAAGATGTCAAAGTGTAGCGTGTCTTGCCCTACTGATACCATTATTATGTTCTCTTTTGTAAGGCAACACACTGGAGCTAATATTTGTAGTACCTAAGTAAAAACATCTATATAAAAAGAATGGCCCCGAGTTTCTTGCCGCTTCTTCTCGATTGGCTCTATGTATTTTGGAACGCGGCGGTAGGCTTTAAAGTACATTATAATGAAAAATTGTGTCATAAGTGCGTCTTTGATGCCTAAATTGAATAAATGATTTTGACTTTGACTTTGCGGCGAAACTTGTACCGCCTAGTGAGGCGTTATTTTCTCTTGGCGAAACTGGTTCCGCCGCCCCGCTAATCGTTTCCAACGAATATACTGCGCGCGGTAGATATATCCGCTTTGGTGTAAACAGTGAAATTACCGCATACCCTTTCGGATTTCTCTATCGCTCGCCGTAGCGAATAACGCCCAGGTTTGAATAGGCCTTAAGTGTAACGTAACGTGTCGTACACGTGGAACTGTACAAACTGTAATTTGTCTGGGACAACTGTGACACTTAACCCGCAGTTTGTGCGCCGAAGCGTGACGCATTGACGTTTGCGATACGAATACTTATTCGCAAATTGTTTTTGCTACGGCCTCTTATCAGTAATTTTACGACAATATGACGTTATCATTTAACATCTGTTTGTACCACAGAATAAATAATAGTACTAGGCATAAGTACCTACCTTAATTTGTCATAGCCCCAAGATGTCACGTCCAGACGTCTTGCTGACGTCACAATGTGACGCATACGGCCTGAAAGAAAACTTCATGACTAGGGCTATCCACTAGCCTATGCACTAAACCGCCCGGTGCCTCCGTGAATCAACCACGTATGCCACACCATAATCATTTCCTCTCAATCGGCCAAATTCCTCTCTCTCTCTCAAGGAAGACAAGAGCACACAGTGGGAAAGTAATGGTACACTTTTACGTATACTAAAATGACGTATGTGTGACGTAATAATACGCATTGGAATGACGTCATTTTATCATCGGGTATTCTATTACTATATTGGTATTATGATCATCATTATCAGCCGGAAGGCGTCAAAGTCAAAGTCAAAATCATTTATTCAATTTAGGCATCAAAGACGCACTTATGAACGTCAATTTTTCATTATAATGTACTTTAAAGACTCTACCGCCGCGTTCCAAAATATATAGAGCCCACCGAGAAGTAGCGGCAAGAAATTCGGCGCCATTCTTTTTATATAGATGTTTACAATGTTTCTACTTAGGTACTGCAAATATTACATTTTATGGGTGGCAGAGAGACAGCTTGCCAGAAGTGGAGTATTCCAAGCATCTTTATCTTCTATATAATGTCGAACTTTATAGTAAGCTTTTTTTATTAAAACGTTTTTTACAGTCAACTTGAATTTGCCCTCTGTGAGCTCAGTTCACTGCTGAACATAGGCTATATATACTCACTTCCTGCATCCAGCGATTCCCCGCGGTTTTGACGAGGTCGTCGGTCCACCTAGCGAGGGCCTACACTACGTCTTCCGGTGCGTGGTCGCCACTCAAGAACCATTCTTCCCCATCGGTTATCAGTTCTATGGTACTATGATCATATTCTCTAAGTCATATGGTGTCGTGCGTGTAAGTAGTATTAATTTGTAAATGTGTGCCGGTTTATTTATCGGTCCACATATCTATTATACATATCTCGAGTCTAATCGGTTAGTCAATTACACACCTAAAGGCTACTTCTATGTGCACCACTATAATCATAATTATTGAAGGCAAACGAATGACTAATTGCACGAGTTTTCCTCAATCAACCGTATTATGTATTTATATTTAGTAATTTACTCAACCAACACAACCAAAAAGGAAGGTGATGTTTTAGGGTATATCACCATTATGAATTTCAATTATGCATGGTGGTGCCGCTTTACTAAAACCTGGCTTAGACAGGACAGTGACTTCATAACAGACTTTTAGTTGACAGTGAATTGACTCTGACTACATAATAAAAATCGGTCATGATGCAATTATAAACACCAAGCTGCACCCCGCGGTTACACCCGCGTAAGTGGTGGTCGCATGGTGATGTATGATTATAATAAAAGTACCCTATGTGTTAATCCAGCGCTTCATCTACCTCTATACCAAACTTCATCAAAATTCGTCCTGCCGTTTGAGCGTAAACAAGTAACAAACATACAAAGACACTCACAAACTTTTGCCTTTATAATGTTAAAGGTATCGACATCTGTTAGAATCATTTGGAGTTAACAGATAATTGTGACTGTCAAATAATAACAGACAAATAATTAGCAATAAATTAAAATTGCGACTATAATTTGAGATTTAAACTATCCTATCTCTCAAGTTGGATCGAACTGCACATGGTGTGCGAATTTTATTATAATCGGTTAAGTGGTTTAGGAGTCCATTGAGGACAAACATTGTGACACGAGATTTATATATATTAAGAAGAAGAAAGATAAGAAGAAGAAAGATAAAGGGGTATATAATAAGTTTAGGGGTTAAAAAATGAAATTGCCATTTCGTAACAGCACGAATCATGTAGCCATGATGGTGAAGACCGATTGACAATTCGGGGCGGTTCATTGCCGGTTTCACCATGCTTGCTCGGAGTTCTGCATAAGTAGACATATATACAAATAGGGGTTGAGATACGGAACTGACATCATGCAGATGTCGATGAAATTAGCAAGGAGATAGATGATATCCCGGGGTACGATACCTTTCATCATCACCATCCAAACCACGGGGCGAAACTAGTTTACTATAAATGCTACTGATTGTACCGTCCTCAAAGTAAGTACCTATATATCTCTAAGTAGAACGTCTTGCCTACTAGCGCTGATTCACGCAGATTTGGCGCGAGACGCGTGTAGGGATGTCAACATCGCCACACAACAAGTGCACATCGCATCTACGTTTTGTTGGTAGCACCTAATCAACAGAAAACACTGACATTTAAAAACTGCCAACCCCGACCGCTCTGCCGGCAACCGCGTAATGATCGCCGGCAAGCATCCTCCGCCCCCACCCACCGCCTCTTCCCACTTTTGTCGCATATCAAGCAGACGTTCTACTTACTCGGGGCCGCGTGCTCTAAGTATTTTGTCATTATTAAAGCGGTGCCTTTCGTCACGTTTGCCGCTCAATGACTAAAACATATTGTGACGTGAGCAGGTTTACTATTGGACTGTGGAATGTATCACGTTTTCAGACGCACTTCGTTACTAAGTACGTGATAAGGCCGATTACGAGTGAGTAATCCATATTTACAGCACCTTATCGATTTTAATCGAATATTTCTTTGAGTTGTGTTGGCCATTATTAATACGGGTTTTATTTAGATTGTTACAGATAAGTAATGAAACGGAATCGCCTGCTACTGTGTATTTTTTAATTTCTTTGTCTTGTGTGTTAGGACCTCTTATTTATGGATTTCGTACCTGCCCCTTAGTTTCACGCGCGTGGTGATGGATGATGATGATTACGATGAAAATATCAAATGTGCTTCCCCGAGATATAATAACCTTCCAAAATTTTATTAAGTACGATCCATTCAGATATCGCAGTATAAGGTAACGCACAGACAGAGTTTGATGTTTTTTCTTAAATAAAAGTAGCCTAAGTTACTCCGTATAACATCAGGTATCTGCCAGTGAAAGTCCCGTTAAAATCCGTCCAGCCATTTCAGTGATTAGCCAACAAACAGAATAACAGATAAAAATAAAACAAAAAAAAGTTTATAAAAAACGTATATACCTACGGAATTTACTTTCATATGCATTTACTAAAAAATTGTTAATTAGGTTGTACAAACAGACACTTCAATCTTATTTACCTGTACTGTATGTATAAGTAGATGTACCGACGTTACGTTCCTTTATGTATGTATTATGTACCTACCCTTTATATTGTATGTACCTTACGTTATGTACCTTATTACAGACTGCAGTAATATAGAAGAAAGAAAAAAAATACAAAAAATATAAAAACATTTCAGAAAGTAAGTACTTATAATGAAATGTTTTTATATTTTTGGCAAACCTGCCTCGTTTGTGTATCAAAATTGCGCCAAATCTGTGTGCTAGGTGACTATAGGAATAGTCATCTACGAATACGAAAAGAAATTCAGCTCTTAGGAAGTTATCGAACGTCGCGGCCAAAATGCTAGTCATGCTGAGGAATAAGAGACGAAATTAAATTCTTTAAAAATATACTTACAAGTTGATTTACAAAGGAGTAAACAATTTTAATCGGATTATATTTTACTTCAACATATTATTTTAATCGCGGTGATTCTGAGTATCTTATACAGTTCGCTATAGCAAGTTTTCGCATAGGCTAACCACAAAAAAAATATAATTAACACACTCATTAATACCCTATAGGGGCTTCCTAAGCCTAACCCTATGTCGCGGGAGGTTGGACACACATCATAAACTTTCAAGATCCAAAAACGAATATCCTGCTCATCACACACAAATATTTACCAAAGCCAGGGATCGAACTTGGTACTTGTCGCTTCGAAGGCACTGTTACTAACAAGTAGATATAAGTGATATAACATGCGCATGCACACGCGCCACCGGCGGATGATGTGTGGACTTATCTTGCTTAGTATTCCGAGCTGTCTCCATGGCAGGCCCCCATGCAGTGGAGATACATAAAAAACTCCAAACTTGTGAAAGTTTCTCACATCCCTTTATCAACTAACTAGCTGCACTCCGCGGTTTCACCCGCGTGGTGATGGATGATGATGATGATGCCTATGTTCATCAGGAATAATGTATAATTCTAACGGAGAAAGAATTTTTCAAATCGGTCCAGTGCAGTAGTTTCGGAGCCTATTCAATTCAAAAAAACAAACAAATCTTTCCTCGTTATATAAGCGTAAGGTATATTTTTCTTTGCATAAATGATCTGTCAAATGTTACCTATTAAAATGACTCCACTTTAGTTGTGGTCCGCGGATTCACCCGCGTGGTGGAAATGATGATGACGATGAATCAAAATTTATAAGCCTATGTTCATCAAGAATAATGTAGACTTCTAATGGTGAAAGAGTTTTTCAAATCGGTCCAGTAGTTTCGCATACTTTCAATTCAAACAAACAAACAAATCTTTTCTCATTATAATAATATAAAATTATAAAGCACTAACGCCTGCTTAGCAAGACCAAGGATTGCAGTTCTGGTAAGACAAGTACAATTTGAAAAATTTAATATCGACTTCCATTCTATTCAGTTATTAGAGTGTATCTCAAAAACAACGGGACCGAATTTGATTTTAAATTTTTAAATGGGACCACACGGGAAGCACCAGCTTTCAAACAAAAAATAATTTTGAGAATCGGTTCACCCAGTCGAAAGTTATGAGGTAACAAACATTAAAAAAATAAAGTCAATTGTGTACCTCCTCCTTTTAGAAGTCGGTAGAAAACCATGCAGTCAATCTACTCCTAAACATGCACATCTATACTTATTTACTTATATACTTAATATAATTATATAATGTTATAAAGGGGAAAGATTTGTATGTAAGTTTGTTTGTAACGAATTGGCTCCAAAAGTACTGGACCGATTTCAAAAATTCTTGCACCATTGGAAAGCTAAATTCACCCTGAGTAACTTAGGCTATATAAGATTCATCATCATCATCATCATCATCCTTCACCGCGCGGGTGAAACCGCGGAGAGTAGCTAGTATTAAATACATCTGGTATTCTATTATACGTCACTGACTTACCGAAGTGGACTGTAATTTCTTTATCAACTATTATCTGGTCCGATGAATGATAGAGGAAGTAAATTATCCAGTACCTACCTACCTACTAAGCAGGTTGACGTACCTACCTACCTACTTGACGGTTGATTGGGCTTACGTTACGCAGTGATACTGTTTTTAGTTATAAAAAACAAGGAAATTGTAGTCTACTTGCGGTAACTTATTGACAAGGGTTTTTTTTTATTCTTACTTCATTAATTCACATCACAATAAAATGTATAAATTACCACAATAAAAGAGCCACATTGTGTCTGCTGCCGGTGTTCAATTCATCCATGCTGATAAAAAGTTAAAAGTTATCCTACAAAAATAACAATAATTTGGCAACATAGATTCGCACTTAAGAGGATTGAATACCTAATAGTACTTTCCATGCTAAAAGAAAAAAAACTCTTTTCTACCTCTTAACATTGATTTCAGTGTTTTTTTTTTCATGTAGTCAACACATTCATAAGTATATAAATTTACTATTTTAGTAAATTTATAGTACTTTGAAATACTGAAAATATCAAAACATACAGGTAAAAATCACTGGAATTGGACAATGTTAAGAGGTAGAAAAGAGTTTTTTCTTTTCTCATGGAAAGTATTAGCTATGTAATCCTCTTAAAAATGTACTGTCGCCATTTCATTCAAAAATTCCTATTAAGTACATACGCGCGCGATTTGTGATGATCATTGACACTCGCGTTTCGTCCATTCCACGCTGCATCAGCTGGCCATGGACTTTCACCCCGCGCCCGCACCCATATAGATACTGCAGTTTCCTTCGGTTCCTGTCGGAAGGTACCACGAAAGTTGCGAGATAGACTACCATACCCACCACAGAAAAGCTGAGCCTTTCCCCTGCCTCCGCAGACTCTATTCAGTGGTACCGACTCATCCGATACCTCAATTTACTATTACATAGTCTTTGACCTCATTAAATGTGCTGAAAATGCGAGAAAGAGTAGGAGATATAAATGTTTTCACTACTCACGCGCGTTATGTGATTTCATTCTTCTTCTTCTTCTTCTAGTGCCTCTCCAACTATATATAATAGACAATAGTGAAGGCTGGCTGTCATTTCCGCATATTATTTCACCCGGTTATTATATATTAT
Organism: Selenia dentaria; assembly: GCA_917880725.1. Taxonomy (NCBI): domain Eukaryota; kingdom Metazoa; phylum Arthropoda; class Insecta; order Lepidoptera; family Geometridae; genus Selenia; species Selenia dentaria. The sequence continues at coordinate 30,006,041 of OU862895.1, read as the reverse complement.
ATATTGTTATTCTATTTGCATACTATTTTTGTTTGTTTCCATTTAGATTCAACCTTTAGACATGCTCTGAGCATTGCACTTTTCATTGCTCGCTGAGGTCTTTGGTGGACCAGCCTCTGTGAGTGTCCAGTCCACGTATCGGTTCCTTATGTCATGATACTCTAGCTAGTCTTTAAGAAATTATTAAGAATGATGTAGGAATACATCTATGAAACTGTAGGAGACATATCGATCAGTGTAAGTGTGGAGTATTTTAAGTATCTAAGCTCTACCAAGGAGGTTAGATCCTCATGCACGGAGCATGATGAATATGTATATCTAATAACGTTCCAAGGGATCTACCTACCTGTTGCTACTAAATTATTTGTGACCACTGCTACGTACCTCAAAGTTTCAAATTCCGAAAATTCAAAATTCAAAAATTATTTATTCAGTTTAGGCATCATAGACACTCTTATGAACGTCAACATTTTTAAATGATTCTACCGCTGTCTTCGGAAAAGAACCACCGCCGAGAAGAAGCAGCAAGAAACTCGTGGGCCATTATTTTTTCAAGTCTTTGTACATTGAGGTTACATATGAGTAGTATTAAAATAACAAATTTATTCAATAGTTGGCTATTAGGCAGAAGTGGAAAGCTTCCAGGCATCTTTGTCTTCTAAGTAGTGACTCAATTTATAATAGGCTTTTTTCATTAGTATATTTTTGACACGTAACTTGAATTTCCCTTCAGTGAGCTCAGTAATGTCTTTCGGGATTTTATTATAGAAACGTACACAATTGCCTAAGAAGGACTTATTTTTAGTTTTCGTGAGTCTAAATTTAGATACAGCTATCCTATCCTTATTTCTAGTATTAATATTATGCATATCACTATTTATTCTAAACTTCTTTATATTTTTACGAACGTACATTATATTTTCTAGGATATACAAAGATGGAAGAGTTAATATATTAATTTCTTTGAACATTTGTCTTAAGGATTCGCGGGGACCCATTTCGTAGATGGCTCGAACTGCCCGCTTTTGCAATATAAAAACTGTCTCTATGTCCGCCGCTGACCCCCACAGCAGGATACCATATGACATTATGCTGTGGAAGTAAGCAAAGTAGACCAGTCGAGCAGTAGCTATATCTGTCAATTGCCTAATTTTATGAACCGCATATGCAGCTGAGCTCAGTCTTCCAGATAGTGCATCAATATGAGGACCCCATTGTAATTTAGAGTCTATGCTAATACCTAGAAAGACTATTGCCTTGTCAATTTTCAATTTATTTCCGTCGAGTAATACGTTTGGCTCTATATGTCTTACATTAGGCATGGAAAATTTTAAACATTTCGTTTTCTTTGCGTTGAGAAGCAGGTTGTTTGCGGCGAACCAATTTGAAACAATAGTTAACGCGTTGTTGACTTGAACTAGTTCTCTATCTTTCCTATCTACTTTAAAAATCAGAGAAGTATCATCCGCAAAAAGAACTATGTCAGCAAGGCCCTCACCATATGTGGTAAGTCATTGATATATGCTAAGAATAAGAATGGACCCAAGATCGACCCCTGTGGAACCCCCATTCTGACCAAAGATCCAGAAGATGTCACGCCATTAATGCCAACTTTTTGCTGCCTATCAGATAAGTATGATTCTACAAGATTCAGAGCAGCTCCACGAATTCCATAGTGGTGTAGCTTATAAATTAGAGTGCGGTGCTCTACACAGTCGAAAGCTTTGGAGAGATCACAAAATACGCCAATGGCATCCTGTGAGCTCTCCCAAGCCTCCAGCACATGCTTGACTAACTGGACTCCTGCATCTGTTGTTGATCTGCTTTTCGTGAAACCGAACTGATTTTCGTGTAAAATCCTATGTTCATTAAAATGAGACAAGAGTTGTTGAAGCATTATCTTTTCAAATATTTTGCTCAAAGCCGGAAGCACAGAGACCGGTCTATAATTTGAGGGGTCGGCCTTACTACCTGATTTAAAAATAGGGGTGATTTTACTCATTTTCATTAGGTCAGGAAATGTACCTCTATCTATACATAAATTAAATATGATCATCAAATGTGGCGCTATAACTTCTATTATTGACTCTAGCATTTTTACGGATAATCCCCATAAATCCTCTGTTGCTTTAACGTTTAAACTTTTAAATGTTTTTATTATTTCAAAAGTAGATATATGTCGGAACCTAAACTCAGGAATTTGGAGCGGGAAATTGTCTTTCAGAAAGCCCACTGCAACACAAGGGCAAGAATCAAGAGATTTGGTGACTTCTAGTGGTATGTTAGAAAAGAAATTTTCAAATGAATTCGCAACATGACTTGGGTCTGAAACTTTTTGGTTATCTATTTCTAGCACATATTCTGAATTAAAAGATTTACTTTTGCCGGTCTCTGTATTAATAGTTTTCCAAACTGTTTTAATTTTGTCATTAGATTTTCGAATTTTATCCCTTATAAACAAAGCTTTTGCGCGTTTGCATACTGACTTAAAAACTTTTGAGTAATTTCTTACATAATCATGAAAATCTTTACTAGAAGTTAAAGATTTTTTGTGATATAACTCAAACATTATGTCTCTACTTTTTCGAATACCTCTAGTTGACCAGTCACCAAATTGTAACCTACCGTTGAGCTGCAGTTTTTTCTTCGGACAGATTTCATTAAATTCTGTACTTACTAATGAAAATAATGTACTATAAATGTCACGTGGATCTTCAGAAGTGAATTCCACCAAACTAAGTTTCAACTCTATATTTTGTTTAAGCTTTTCTAGTTTACCTTTTGTTAGCGGCCTATGTTCGATAATGATATTTTTCTTAGTTCTCCCGATTTCGAATTTGATAGCGAGGCCATTGTGGTCTGATCTAACTCCCACCATTACTGATTTTTCTGTAGTCTTACAGTTTGAAAAAATATTATCAATGCAGGTGGATGAAGAGTCGGTTACTCTAGTTGGCTCACTGAACAAAAAATTCAAATTAAAAGATTTAAACAAAGAGATAAGATTAGTTTTATCAGTTGAATCTACCAAAATATCAATATTGAAGTCACCGCATACAATGATTGATTTATTGCTTTTAGTTAATCTCTTGAGTACACATTCCATTATGGACATAAAATTACAGAAATTAGATGCTGGTGGCCGATATACACACAATAATATATGACTTTCCAGTTCTGCACAAGCAATTTCGCAGACACGTTCAACAGAAAAACCTACTATGTCAGATGAAACAATTACATGTCAAGGTTGTTAAGATTCCAAACAATGTAGACTTTCCAGACTATTAGGTATAATGCTTACTTAAAATTACATACATTCCCGACGCTAGCGTGAGCTTCAAAGCTGTGTGCAAAGTACAACCTACCTGAATCATAACTTACACTGAGGCTACGTTCCGGGAAGCGCCGTCAACACTCACAACTGTTTAACGCTAAACGTCCCGGTTTAGCGTTCCGGTTAGAATGAATGCTTGCAATTAGTTGCAATGTTCAACCTAAGCGGAACAGTTACGCGGTCGCGAAAAGCGCGCCGACTTTTCTGTCAAAAATCGATAGAATCCTATATATTTGATGCTTGACAATGACAGCTCGTAAACGACCGCGAAAACCCACCTACGATCTGCGAGCGTTGTGAGCGTTTTCAGTGACGTCATCGATGACGTATCGAGTTCGCTCACCATGACCGTGGGCTTTTAAGGGAATGGATGTGCGAACGCCGCGAGTGATTTCGGCGCTTTCCGGAACGTAGCCTAAGTGTACTCGTATTATACTCTTATTTTCTTCTGCTTGCTTATAGGGTGACTATAATCTGTCTAAAATATAACCACAATCGAAGAAAAATATATTATTTTAGTGCTGTGATTCGGAAGTGTTATCTATACTTCTATACTTACTTACATATACTAATATTATAAAGAGGAAAGATTTGTAAGTATGTTTGTAACGAATTGGCTCAAAAAGTACTGGACCGATTTAAAAAATTCTTTCACAATTGGATAGCTACATTCACCCTGAGTAACATACGCTATATAAGATTCATCATCATCATCATCATCGACGCATGGACGCCAGTATCTACACGTTGTCGAATTACCGATGCAAACAATAACATAACTTATAAGAAACAACTTTGACTGACATTGGCATCAATGCTGTCGAAACTAACTGTCGTAAGAGAGGAAGTGATGATCATCGCGAGCGCGAACATGCAGGGGCTCTCGACCCCGTTACTGTGCGAACTAATGTAAACAAATTTACCTCTGCATTTTTAGAGAGTACAAGTACAATTTGAAAAAGTTAATACCGACTTCCATTCTATTCAGTAATTGGAGTGTATCTCAAAACTATTGGACCAAATTTGATGAAATTTAAATGGGACCACACGGGAAGCACCAGCTTGCAAACAAAAGAATTTTGTGAATCGGTTCACCCAGTCGAAAGTTATGAGGTAACAACAAAAAAAACATACAGTCGAATTGAGAACCTCCTCCTTTTTTTGGAAATCGGTAGAAAATACACATCCTCGGACCGGATTCAAACCGGCATCTTCCGACAATTCGTGTAAGACGCCATGACCACTAGGCCACTGAGGTTCGCCATCCGAGCATCGAATTATTTAACTATCTATTTGATTTTTAACCCTCGTATGAGGACAGAACACTGAAAGACGGAATCTGAAACGGATTATCAGAAGACGGGGGTTTGATTCTCTTCCTAGAATTTGTAGTTTTCTTACTAAAACTGCAATCCTTGGTCTTGCTAAGCAGGCCAAGTGCTTTAAAAATCATATATTAAAAATGTACCTTTTGACATTAAACACAACATAAGAAATCGTCACACCTGTATATACTCGAAGTGTTAAGCAGCAGTGTTTTAAACACCTGAGTTTCGCCGGATATATTTTTGATCCCATGTAATAGGGGGCGAGCCTATTGCCACCTACGGGACACTGTTCCAGACACTAGATTGCTATTGAGAATTTATTTTTCAGAAAGTCCCAATAACTGTCCAATCCGGGGATGGAATCCACAGGACCCCGAGATTCCAAAACGGTGCTTTCACCACTTCACAAAGACCAAGCGAGCAAAGCCGCTGGCGGGCCAGCTAGTTTATAATATTAGCGGAATGTATATACATGTACATGTATAGTTATGATTTGTACAAAACATAGTTTGTAATCGTTAAGTTGATGTTATCAGAGCGCGGCGGTAACATCTCAAAAGCGATACAGCTCTTCAATAAAGATTAATAACAAACTAAAGATTAGAATGCGGGACAACTATAAAAATACCAGCAAAGGGCAGCATTGTCTTTCATAAGGTATTAAAGAGGTAAGATTTCTTTGTTTGAATTGAATAGGCTTCAAAACACCTGTAGGTCTACCAAGAGTTTATAGTGCCGTGAAAAAATGTATGAAAAAAAGAACAGTGCCACCTCGCGTTCAATTGTAGAACTAAAATTGACAGTGAGTAAGCCAATCACAAGCTTAATAGGTAAGCGAGATCGAGTATCGACTATAGATGACATGTTGCCAACTCATGGTAGAGGTACTGGACCGATTTGAAAAATTCTTTCACCATATCAATCCAACATTATTCCTGATGAACATAGGCATATTTTGATTCATCATCATCATCATCATCATCATCATCATCATCATCCATCACCACGTGTGAAACCACGGAGCGCCTCTAGTAAGTAAACAGGCTAGTAGCACAGTCTTAAGCCTGCTGTACACGGGTAGAGTAAACGGTATAGTAGTACGGTATAGAGTACTTACTATACTCATGTAGACAACTAGGTATATTTTGAGTAGAGTATTTACTAAAATTTGTAAGAGTAGAGTAGCTAGCACCGCGGGCGAACTCCTCTACCACTTGCCTTCCCCCACCACGGTGTCTACTGTACTCTACCGCACACTTTGTGGGCAGTAACGCATAGTAGAGTAAAACAGGTTCCGACATCTGCGTGAGCGGGTGTCAGTGTTTGCTTTGGTTGGGATTTACAAATAAATACAACAAAGCGGCCAGAATCAGAAATATAATATATATAAGAATATTCTCTTTTTCTTATATTGTTCATTTTTGAGAATATCTGCCACCTCTTTAAATAATAAATTTGTGAAGCTTATTAAAGTGTGTCTTACAGTTACTCGATTAATAACGTTCCGGAAGTCCCGGTGTTCCCTGAGGCCAGACCGACCCTGCGGCAGTAATAGTGTGGTTGTGTGGAAGTGATCGCTCTGAGCGATAAATCCGCCCATTGTTACTAGAATCCTATCATCCTTGTGTAATATGTAGTTTTTTATCAGCAGCCTGTCGACCTTCCTCAAAGGTCGGCAAAGCATTCCTCGAGATCTCTGGTATTGCGGATGTCCGTGAGCGACGATGATCACTTACCATCAGGTGAGCCGTCTGCTCGTTTGCCAACCTATTTTGAAAGCAATATTTTCCCAATAAATAGTTAATCTATCTCTAGGTGGCACAGGGCACCGTTTTTAATGTCATTACTGGAACAAGCACGAGCGGTTACCCCTGCATAGAAAAGGAGGATAGTTCTATGTCACAACGTTCAACAATCTAGCCCGCTGCAACAGCAGTTCCACTCCAGTTTTCGTTCTGTTAGGATGGCGCGCTGTGGGTCCTTTTTAAAAAACACTTTTATTAGCTGAAAACTAAATTATAATTTCACTGCACAACTTAAGATTTACATAAAGTATATAGAGAAACAATAGGTGTGTACTGGACGAAAGTTTGAGTTTGACTGCCTGAATAATTATGAAAAACAGTTTTATATAAAGTAAATAATATTGCTTAGGTACATTAGCGATTACTTACATATTAAGTTTGTTCATAACAGTTCGACAACCAAAATGCCATTATATAGGTACTTATTATTATTTCTAAAGACAAATTGGAACGTAACGTAACGTTTTCATATTAAAAACTGTACTATATAATTAAATATACATTAAATACCTACTACTATATATATAGTAGGTATTTAATTTATATATATATATACGAACTATAATACATACGAATAGCGTCGCGTTCATTATCAATCTATCGAGTTAAGACGCAGTCTAGCCCCTATTTTAAAATAATTTACGATGCTTTAGTACGTAAGTTTGAAAATCGCTTGTTAGATTGGACGATGTAACGCGAAAATGCGTTCATTTTGTACGTTTTCTTTATATTTTTCGATATATACTAACACAATTGAAAAAACTGCTGGTTATTACTTTAGTACTATACGTTGGCTAAGTACGAGTATTACCTAAAAAAAAAATAGTGTTAACGCTGAAAATTCTGAGAGTGTGGACGTGAAAGTTTATTTTTGTGGACCTATTCAGGATTTTTTTCTGCTGAGAGTTATATATTTATGAATTCTATTCGGTTATTACTCTTTTCCTATTCCTTTTCTAACCTTTGTATTTTTTTTATAATATACTATCGATCTGTTTCGTTACACCAGGTGTTTCAAATTTCTGCTTTTTCTTTAATCAGGGTACGAGCGCGCCATAACAGAATATACAGTATGATCGATCGCCGAGGTCAACAGAAACGTACTGGAAACTGCAGCTGGACTGTTGTTCAATAACAGAATAAGAAAACGTACAAAAGTCACCGTTCTGCTACGGCTCGATTACAATTTAGTTAGTGGAATCGACCCCCTGCATATTTCGTAACAAGTGACGACCTGCAATGCGCCCGTAACCCTGACACATTCAGTTGTGTCTGTATGCGCTGAAGGGAAAGAAAAAAGAGTGATTGTGGCCCCAAAATGTCAACATCTTCAATGTTATCAGTGTAAACATTAATACTGTTAGATACGCACACAACAAAACTAATTAAATTTGGAGAAACCTACATCAAAACTAAGCGTGAATCACGTCTGGCAACCTTGACCGATGCAGCCGGCGTGTTTATTCAACCGATCGGAACAATAATGGCGCGACCACTCGAACAATTAGATCAGGAGCACATAGCTATCGCATGAGGGACTGTACAGCCGTGAGAACGTGTTATCTATAGAAGTTATAAATAGGTAAATAATAAAGACACACACTGGGCTAAAAAGAAAGCGGGTCTTCTGCTTCTGCTCTTTTTATGGCTTTGCGAGAATGGCGAAATTCCGCCAATTGTTTATCAAATGTAAAAAAAAGTAAATAGTGAAGTCACAGATCCCAGAATGAGTAAAGAGGCCTTCGTCTTCTGAGCCGCTGGTCCCGGGTTCGATCCTCGGATTAAACACTTGTGTGCATAAACATGTCTGTTCGAGCTGTGTCAGGTTAACATAGTACCTATGCTTTGCCATGCATACTATGCCAAGTTTGGACCTGTGGGCCGAGCACGAAAATATGTTTAAGTGTAACGTAATCGTATCGTTAACGTGTTTAGTACAAACTATACTTTATCTAGTAGAATAGTTGCACAGATAACTCATAGTTTGTACTGAAATACGTACATGATACGATAACGTAACACTTAAGCAAATTTTCGTGCTCAGCCCACAGAAGACCTTGTGTGGATGTTGTCCCTATCATAATAAATATTTAAGTTATTATTGAAATGTAATCCACTGGGACTGTGCAGTGTGTACCTACTGTCGCTGACAGGCATGGTGACGCACCGTCCTGCAGCTCCCCGGCGTCGGGGGACCTGCGACCCCGACTTCACCTCGCGTCGAGTCAGGAGTTAGAGGACACCCAGTTCTCTAGGGTCGATGGGCATTCATTCTAGAGCATCTGCTGAAACTTGATAGCTAAATTTTCTTCATAATAATATAGTATATGATACCAATATGCTTATGTTTTTGGAAAACATCGCTTGAATACAGTTCGTATCGGAAATTATTAAGAAAAACTTTTTAACGTCGGATGTATACATTTTGTACTAAAGTACTTTCATTTATGCAGGGTCATCGAGTATCGCCGGGGCTCAACTAACGACGAATCAATTTTGAAGCTGAGGGCAGAACTCGGAAAGTTATAAGCTTCGAAGTACTGAATTTTTCACCGGCTATGAAGATTTTTGAAGAAATAGTTTACTAACTACCTATACACTATAGAAATCTGTAGTGTTGGGATGTGATTTTGTAATGGTAAGACTTGCAGAGTCCACCTGGGGCCATCTTTGCCATTTATTCTACCGTGAAGCAGTAGTGTGCAATATAACCATGTCTATGAAAATATACAACCACATTCCCAATGCATTGAAAGAAATAGAAAAAGATAATTTATTTATAGCTAAGTTAAAAATATCTAGTTAAAAAAAAAGACATGTGGCACTCGGAGACTGCCGCGGTAAAGCTATTGCATAGCTGTTTTTATCAACTTATGCAATTATAATTATTTAACCAATGCCATCTAGAGGCGAGTTGCTGAACTACAGAGACAAGCGTGATATTTCAAAAAGTCATTAAAAGTTCTGCTATTCATCGATAGATGCCAAATCAACTTATGCAATTATAATTATTTAACCAATGCCATCTAGAAGCGAGTTGCTGAACTAAAGAGACAAGCGTGATATTTCAAAAAGTCATTAAAAGTTCTGCTATTCATCGATAGATGGAGTCGGAGTGGGCGGTGTTAGGTTATTTTCGTTACGGAATTTCTGGATTCGGTCTCCACGCTCAAGGCCCGCGATAGAAGCTATGCATAGCTTAAAAGTTATTACTCTTTACAAGACTTTTGCCTTGATAAAAAACAATAAAATGTGTAATTGAACCGTGTCTTTAGGCCATGAGATATTATATTACCTTTATATACCTACAACAGTGTAAATACCATAATTTAATTTTAAAAATTAATAGATTAAGCCTACCCTAATAGTGCTAGTGTTGCAGTCCCCAGCTGGGTTTCTTGTAGTGCTTGATTCTCAAGACTTTCTAAGTGATATAAACTAAGTTATTTGTAAGAATCAATAGTCTGGAAAGCAATAAAAATCTGAAATCTAACTGTGTTTCGTTGAAGCGCAAAGTTTCCAGCGAAATTACAGGGCAAGATAACATCTAATAACTCAAGGTAACGAGCGCAGTGCATTGAACTCATTAGTAGAACATATGCGTCGAAAACCTCCTCAAAAATCAATAACATACATAATAAATATTATTTGATTGACAGACATACAAAAACGTTTTGGGGGTAGGTACATGTCCTTACCACTTTCAAGGTTCAGTAACACAAGACAATTTAAAAGTGTAAATAATGTTAGTGACTACACAATCTTTAATTATAAGATTATTAGTAAGTTACAATGTAAGAACTATTGTAAACAATACAGATATAAATAGTTCTAAATTTTAAATTTTATTTTCTTCTAGTTTAAAATTCTGAATGGCACTGTTAAGAGCAAGCATGACGCTAAACATCAGGCGAGCGACTTGTTCGTCTCATCACCGAAACACACGTGCTACATAGCACAGCGGCACTTTCACATGGTGGTCACTGTTACGTACGACAGTGTAAGCGTGGTGACTGCAATTAATATACAGTATACAATAATAGTAACTACTAAAATATAATATATTGTTTTGTTTGTCTTTGGGCAACAGTGGTTGGGTTGTATATATGGTTATATCCACTAAGCCGCACTGGGCCCGCGTGGTTAATTATGGCCCAACTATGAAGGCTCGAGTGCCAGCAGTGGGAACAAAATGAGCTGATTATGAAGCCATATAACCTACTAAGTACGTTAGTAAGAAAAAATAACAGATTTTAATGTTTTTAGCTCTTTCCGTGCGACTGTAAGTGTTTACTTCAAAAAACACGGCGCCAAGTTGTAAAAAAATCCCAAAAAATGGAACCGACTTCAACACTGAAAAGTATGAAATAACTTGTTGAAGTCAGTACCATGACAGTTCAAAAGTACCTATTATCACAATATTGTGCGCATGGCACATCGACTTCGACAAGTTATTATTCCTTTTATTCACCAAATATCACGGATTTCATCCGGTCCTTTACAAAGGCATAAGTGAGGCTGTTACCAACACTTACGAGGCCTGTTTGGTATAAAAATACAAAGGAGTATAAAAAAACAGAAAACAAATGTTAGATGAAGGGTAACAAGGTACTTATAATGAGTAAAATGTCAAGGCTATTGATATGAACTTATTAGTGATAAGGAAGATAGTGGGCCATGGAAGAGACTACGGCACCTGCCAATTTCAGTCTCATTTTATTTTTTTATTATTATTATTTATTCAATTTATTTCACGGATTACGTCCGGTCCTTTGCAAAGGCATAAGTGGGGCTGTGGCCATCACTTAGAGGCCTGTTTGGTATAAAATATACAATATACCTAGTATAAAAACAGACATTTTGGATGAAGGTTAACATGGTACTTATATCTATTACAAAAATGTGTAAAATGGTATGGCTATTTATATGAACTTATTAGTGATTATTATTACCTGTAAGTATGTCCCTATGTCCGCTCGTAACTACACAACGGCCGAACCGATTTCGATAAATGACACTTGGTTAGATTAGTCTCTATGACGCAACTGTCACTGGGGTACATAATCACCCGAGTGCGGCGAAGCTCAAAAGAAGGATTCAGGGTGGATTTAGTCGCATTATTCAATTTTTTGGTTGTTTTCTTGTTCAGTAAAGCCGTCATGTATCAACACTAATATTAAATTATAATTCTCTCATTAAGAACTCGATTAAAATACATTATCCTTGAGTAAACAAGCTATATATTTGGATGTGCTAGTGGTAGTGTGATAAGCTATATGCTTTGTGTGTGTATACCTGCCAAATAAATGAATCTTGAGTTCGAATGCCTAGGATTTGGCCTGGAAAGGATGGATCTGGAATCTAGAATACAGATCATGCTAGATCAATCCTCTCTCCCGACCATCATGGAGAGCCAGTTCTCTAGAACACCCTTCTTGGCATTTGCGAGCAAGGCTGCCAGAATCGCAGCGGCGAGGAACAAGTAAGGTTGATTGTGCTAAGTAGATTAGAGCAGCTGGACTACTAATTATCAGATTTGATTTATAAATTTATTTATTAGAGATAAGATAAAATTGTAAAAAAAGAAAAAAAAATTAAAAGGAGAAAAAAAGAGGAAAAACAACAAGAGGAAACAAAAAACACAAACCTTTTTCTTTTAATTACAAGTTTTTGTACTAAATAAGTTTACATATTTAGTATTTGTAAGAAGTTAATAAGGAGTCGTCCATATATGAAAATAAAATCATTTGGAAACCAATTTGGAATAATATAATCTTGTCTAGGACTAAATAAATTTAATAATTTAAATGTCAGTGTGGAAAAAAATATTAAAATCTTGTATTACCAAGGGCACGGATCTTATGTCTGTGTGTGTACCTAGCAACTACCAAAAAAAAATGTTTCTTGAATCTTAATTCGTCATCATCATCCACCACTAGGCGGGTGAAATCGCGGAGCATAGCTAGTTCTTTATTTATTTATTTATAATAATAATTACATCAAAAACTTACAGTTTAAGGACCAAAACGTTTTTGAGTCAGATGTGAATAATGTAATAACAATTAAGGGTTATATATTAAAAATAATAAATTTAGTTAAAAAAGTAAATATTAAAAATTATACCTACATATATATAGATATATAGGTATAACAAACTTAACTATAGTGACACAATTGGGGTTTTAATAAAACCCCTTTTGTGCAACCTAATGAGGGCAGGCCAGAGATGTTAAAAGGATGTTTTATAGAAGCAGAATTTACTGATGCCTGATTACTGAGATAATTTTAACTCTAGTTTATCTATTTGATGCTATTTGTCATCTTCGTCTGATCTGTCTGAATTTATATCAGATAACATGTCCAACGTAATAATTAAATAAATAAACTCAATATGTGACTGAGAGCTGGATGAAGATGTGGACCACATATTCTTTAGCTGTCCCAAGCTATGTCAGGCCCACTATGATTTTCTCCCCAAAAATCCCCAGGCCTATTTCCTCTAAATACCTTCTATCCTAAAGTATTTAGAATATCAAACTGGTGATAAATTTATTAGCATTTACTCTATTTACTAACTCTTTCTAACAAAGTCATATTTGTGTTTTCCTTCTTTGGTCTAGATGTTATATCTCACCGGAGCTCGTCCACCACCATATTAACTCAACTACCACCGGCCTTATTATTAAACAATAACTAAATCTACTGATAGTTTATGTAACTAGCATAACGGACATTGGCAGAATAAAGACAAGAAGCCATAATCATAACCATCACCCAGTATCAGTCCACTGCTGGACATATGCCTCTTCTAATGCACGCCACTGAGCCCGATCTTCGGCTTTTCTCATCCAGCTGCTATCAGCCACTTTGCGTATGTCGTCGCTCCACCTAGCCGGAGGACGTCCTACACTACGTTTGCCGAGTCGCGGTTTCCACTCAAGAACACGTCTACCCCAACGGTTTTCGGTTCTTCGGCTAATATGACCAGCCCACTGCCACTTCAGTTTGCTAACTCTTTGGGCTATATCGGTTACCTTGGTTCTATGTCGGATCACTTCATTTCTGATACGATCCTTCAGAGAAACTCCAAGCATAGCCCTCTCCATAGCTCGCTGAGCAACCTTAAATCGGTGGACCAGTCGTACTGTGAGTGTCCACGTCTCGGCTCCGTATGTCATAACGGGTAAGACGCACTGATTGAATGCTTTAGTCTTCGGCATTGTGGAATTTGCGACGAGATACGACGAGCGAAGCTATAAGAACTGACGTGAGAACACTAAAGTTAGAGTATATTTTAGGGTATGTTTAAGAAAAAATAAATATAAAATGACAATTTGTAAGTGCCCCCGTAGGCCTGTACAGAATAAATGTTTTGAGTTTGAGTTTGATATATCAGAAATAGAGTACTTGATGGCTACTTAGGGAGGCACCTCTCATTCTTTCATTATGTTTCAGTACTTACATAAACATTATTTCTAATGCATACACATAACACTTTTAATGACACAGTCATAGCAAAATAGGCTAGGTATGGTCATTGTTAAATTTGTTTGGAAAACATTTTAGCTTTCCACATGACCTTGGTGTTGGAGGAAACACATAATATGAAGTATCAGAAAGGTCTTATGAATACAGAACTATATGAAAAATGTTTCTGCAGACATTTTACCGGCAAAATTAATGATTAATATGTAACGACAGAATAGTCAGTGTTGATTGTTTTGCTGTTCAATCCTTTCTATACTGTGATAACTAAAACAAAAGATTTATGAATGAAACTAACATAATATATACGTCTCTGGGATGCAAAGGGTTAATTCCCACTTGACATGCATAGGTACTTTAGACTTATTATTAGACAGGGAATATTAACAATTTTACGGAATATGGATACTTTAAATATGTGGTAATTTACTATAATATGATGTTTATAAAATATAGATTTTCATATTTTCTAAAGTGTGTAGCATATGTTGTAGAAAATATGTATTTTGCTAATTTAGTATGTTAATGACTCCACAAGACAAACTGTGACCTAGGTCAGTCCCACAAGTATTACGGAAGGAATTCAGTTTTGACTATCCTGTGATGAGATGAATTTATATTAATTGATGTACATACATATTTTATTTACCTACTGGTATACACTATTTATATTGGTAAATAGCGACTGCCCGCGACTTCGTTTGCGTAGTAAGCTAACCTTTATCTACGCCATAACCTCCCATCTTTATTGTTTTTTGTTTCATAAGAACCTTCTGACAATAATTAAAACAACAAGAAAATAATTACTGAGATTGTTCCATCCATTCTCAAGTTATAGCATGGCCAGGAGTAATAGGGGTTCATTTTTATATATATAGATAGATTACCTACTTGAAGTTTGCAAACAGATAAATGGCATCAGCAAAAACTAGCATGCATTCCAAAGTTAATCATCTTCTATTATAATGTGAGATAAACACATATAGGAAGCTATTTTTGATGTGAAATATTTGCGAGAGAATTCAATGTTTGTATTCATAAGCATATGTTCAAGTTTTTTTGAAAACTTTATTTTATTTCGATGATTAACAGCTAAAGTATGATTCATAGCTGCTCCATGGCTCATTATATTGAATGGGCTGTTGAAGTAGAAACACCAGATTACAGACAAATACTTTTATTGTTTTTATTTACATTCCTAGTTTATTTGAACTATCGAGATCTTTTAAAGGCTTCAACAACATTGCGGCAGCCCAGCGATTATATTATATATGAAAGCATTCGATGATTTAATGCTCACCTTGATCTTCAGATGTTTTAGTTATTTTTAGAACAATTTACAAACTTACAATCCAGTGGCGGTGGAAGTCTACATGACAGTGATCAGGCTAACGCGCCAAAGTACGCCTACACTTACGTTTAGATAATTTGAAACATTTCCAATTTACAAATATTACCCTAATGTGCTTCCAGCAACAGTTATTTATATGTTACATTCATAACAACACAATATATCTCTCTTACTCTCTTAGCGTTAAATACTACTAATTTTTAGCATTTACATTGGACAGGGAACATACTAAAACTTGATCTTATCTTACTCTAATACTTTTGTTTCTTTTATAAATATATTCACTCGCTTGGCATCATTTGAACGATTTTAATCAAGAGTTTCAGTAAAATGGAAAAATTATTATTTTTCAAGCAACAACATTATCACAACATGACTTCTTTATGCGAGAAGATAATACGCATGAGTCATTAGCTGTGTGTAATCAGCGATTACCGATTACTGCACAACTCGTACTAACAACCATTTTGCGACGCTCTAAAAATACCTACCGCCGTCAACATCCAACAAGTCAATTATAGGACAACTGATGTACACACCCCCAGCAATGTTTGGAAGTAGAATATAAAAATAGATATTAAGCTTAGAAAATTATCAAGAAAGCGGGGTTTTCGCGCGCTAGGCGCGTGCAACATGTCAGAATTGGAACAGCGGTCATTCAATCCATCGCGTCACTCACTTTGGTACCTCGTAAATGCAAATGGTGTGGTCACAGCACTGAGAGTCAGACGCTGGCCGCGCGGGCCGCGCGCACCGGCAGCTAGAGCGCGGCCGACTCGGGCGCCATCAACGGCGACAGCGGGCCCGCCACGCGCCGCCCGCGCTCCACCTCGAAGCGCAGGTCTGGCGAGCGTCGCCCGACAGTACCGTCCTCTGGCAGAAATGCTGCCACCAGCAGCGCACAGATCACTAGAAGAGCACCCAAAACGAAAGGTGGTCCCGGCACCATCCTCACATATTTCTCTTCATTAGGCCCACCCGGTGGAGCATGCTCCTCATTCAAATCCACATGAAAGAGGTAGAAGATGACGCCAAACATGGCCGGCCCGAGACCGTTACACAGCCCCCTCACTCCCGTCACCATGCCCTGCACCACACCTTGTCTATCAGCTCGGCTGTTCACTGACACATAAGCACTGATGGCAGGGTAGGTAATGGACCCGAGAGCGGCCAGCACTCCCGCAGCCCACATCATCCATGTGCGGCTGCCAAACCCATACCACATCAGCTGTAACATCTCGAACAACAGTCCCACCATGATGGTATGCTTGGCTCCGAGCACCCGCATCAGGAACCCAAGCACCACTTGCACACCGATACTGAGCACTCCTACAATCGCGATAAAGATCGCAACTTGCACTACTCCAAAACCCATCACTAGTTTGAGGTACACGAAAATGCAAGAATACTGTCCGGCTTCAGGTAAATACGATAAAAACACAGCTACACACAGCATGAGCACTGTTCGCTCGGCACCGACTTTGCGCAGAGCGGCGAATGGGTCAGCTTGCTCCCAGCTAATAGCAGGCCCCCAGCCGCTCGGCCGCAGCTTCTCAGGCAGGCTCTCGGGTACCGCCACCATGATGAAGAACACGTCAAGCACAGCGACGGCGGTAGCGGCGGCTACCACAAGCGCCTCGCCGTATAAGTCCATTAGGTAAGCACCCAGCGCGGGAGAGATCACCATACTGGCCGCGAAGGTGGCCGACACCAGCCCGTATGCGCGCGACCTTTCCGCCTCCGTCGTCACATCAGCTACGTACGCGAACACGATGGAGAACGTAACCGCGAACACTCCGCTGATGCTGATCATGGCGAAGAACCACCATGTGTTGATGGTCATCAGTGGTATAGGAGCGCAGGTGAAGAACACCGTCACCAGCAGGAAGAACTTACGGCCCCACACGTCGGATAACGCGCCGATCAGCGGGGCCGACAGGAACGATAAGATGCCCTTGATACCCATGATGAGACCGTTCATCAGAAACGTGTGGTCTGGGAAGGTCGCATTCAGCACAGAGATTATGGGCATCGTGAGCAGCCCCCACGCGAAGAATTCCAGGAATATTACTACGAGTGCGTGAAACACGGATGGCTCGCCGATGCCCGACATTGTCATGATTCCGTCTTTCATTACAGTTTTTCTGTTTCGTATCACCATTTCTACTTCGGTTGTCGTGGTCTTCGTGGGCGTCATTTAAGATTAGATGGTGCTAATTTATTTACTAAACTACTTAGTTATGTGCATTGCGAAGACCTAAAACACTACATTGATGAAAAATTGTGATAAAAACGAGTAGGAAGGAACAACGTCAAAAATCCACTGGAAAATTGGAAAACAACTCGATAATTGAGTAGCCATATACATAAATTTAAATCTACTATAATAATTTTGAATCATTTATTATGTTGGTCAGCGGTTAAATAACATATTAAAATATAAGTTAGTGAACAAACAAAATATTTCCAAACAATCCGTGACCATTACCATATCGTTACTTCATATTATTTATATATTATTAAGCTATTTGTTAAGCACCTTAGTCGCGGTTCATCTTGTATGGCGTCCATTACACGCTCATGCAAGCGTTATTTTATTTTATTTTATTGATATAGGAACAATAAACAACTACATTATACATATTGTTTACATCTAAGTACAAAATAAAATTATTAATAATGTAGTCCACAACATCGTCCACATATTGAAATAAATAAGTGTAAGGCGGTTCAAATGAACAGCAAATAAAAATAAAAATGAAAACAATTTTATTGTATTAATTTTTTGAAACAACATACATAACAGTATAACTGACAAGCTACAATTATTATGTAGACGAGCACAGTGCAAGGTCGTCTTTTAGAAGTGATGCAAAGAGCAGCTTTTTGAATTTATATAAGGAACAAGCAAAAATGTCTATACTTTGAAATGATTTATTGTAAGACTCAAACATACGCCGTATAGGTACACGAAGTCCTGAGTTAGTGCGACAGGCATTCAGTGCGAAAAGTGTTTTATCTCGGGTTCCTCTTTGGTTGATTGATCTTGGGACAGCATAACATACTTTTTTAACTAGATCTGTACAATCAAAATTGTTATTAACAACGTTATATACGTAACAGCTTCTAGATACCTACGTCGCGAATCAAGGGATAGCCAATTATACTTATTGAGTAGTTTTGAGTAAGTGAAATAGGAACGGAAACATTTGAAATTCATAGCGCGCAGGTACTTTCGTTGAACCTTCTCGATTGCGGTTGTGTATTTCTTGTAATACGGATTCCAGACTGGTACAGCATATTCTAACTGAGGGCGTACTAGCGTCTTATATAAGTAGAGATATGTGGAGTATCTTTTGAAATTACCTGATGACCGCATAATAAAACCAAACATTTTAAACGCTTTATTCACAATGTTTTCTACTTGCAAGTCTAAGCGAAGATGGCTGTCTAGTTGCACACATAGATCTCTTAGTGAAGTCACTTTGCTCAGAGGGATATTGCAAATTAATATTATATGAAAACGTGACAACATTTTTCTTATTTGTGAAAGTAATGGTTAGTTTATTGTCTGTGCAGTAGGTGGAAAGTCTGTTTAAGTCTTCCTGTAAAGAGATGCAATCTGAAACATTGCTGATGGTTTTGTATAATTTAAGGTCATCGGCGTATAAAAGAAATTTGGAACTACAGAAGCATCGATCGATGTCGTTTATAAAGAGAGTGAAAAGTAAAGGTCCAAGTATTGACCCCTGTGGCACCCCAGAAGTGACATGGACATCATTAGACTGAAATCCGTTTATAACAACATTTTGAGACCTATTGGTAATGTAGGATGAAAACCATCGCAGTAAGTTACCGCGTATACCATTATACGTAATTTTGTTGAACAGAATTTCATGGTCCACCTTATCGAAAGCTTTTTTGAAATCAGTATAAACTGCGTCTACTTGAGCGTGATTGTCAAGGCTTTCAAATAAGTAGTTTGTGAATACTGTCAAATTTGTAGTAGTTGATCGTTTTTTAATGAAGCCATGTTGCTCAGGGATTATTATACCATGAAGAAATGGATAGATTTCATTATGTATGAGTTTTTCAAAAAGTTTCGACAAGGCGGACAAAATCGAAATGCCAATCAATAATCACTCAATATCGTGCTTGGAGCCGCCTTTATGAATGGGGTGATAAATGCACGCTTCCAAACTGAGGGGAATATTCCGCTAGCCATGCATTTGTTAAATATAATCGTCAATGGGACGTAAATAGAACAGGCAGTATTTACCAGAAAAATAGATGCTATGCCGTCCGGTCCAGGGCCTTTGGAGGGATCCAAAAGCTTGAGTTCCTTTAAGATCGTTAGCTTATCAAATTGAACATTATTTAGTACAGTTGTATTGTTTTTATAATAGTAAGTTGGGGGTTGCCATGTACTTAGTGTAGGTGAGCTAGGTTTGAACACGGATTCAAAAAAGTTTGAGAACATATTACAAATGGCTTGTGGGTTATTAGTAGTAATATTTTGATACTTTATACGGGATGGCATACCAGCATATTTTGATTTAAGATTAGATATATAAGTCCAGAAGTGTTTTACGTTAGTGGAAATATTGTCTTCAACGGAGCTCATGTATTGTTTGAAACATTTATCACACTTTTCTTTGAAGGAGGTTCGCAGTTCTGAAAATTTTTCATAGTCAGTTGCATTCTTATACTGTTTCCATTTGACCCACGCTTTTTGTTTTCTTTTAAAAAGTTTAATTAGAGAATGGGAAAACCATACGGGGTAATTAGCAGACTTAGTCTTAGCTAAGGGAATATTTTCCTTAATTGTACTGCTTATAGTGTTGTAAAATTTGTCAACTGCATCCTCGGCACTAAGATGACATAATAATGAACTCCAGTCAGTGCCACATAACGTTTCATTAATTATATTGTAGTTCGCTTTCCGAAAATTAAATTTTGTCATGGGTTTTTTACTTAAAGATTGTTCTGGCAGATCAATAGGTAAGTATGCTACGAGCGGGGGGTGGTGGGAATCAGGACTGACTAGAGGATTTGATTGAGACTGGACCATACAAGGACAATTGCAAATTATTAGATCAAGTATTTTATCATTCGCGTTAACGGTTGTATTATATTGCAGACAGTCTAGAATAGCCATACAGTTGCTAAGTTGAAGACATTAAAATGATGAATCTTTACATATTAAACCACATGTTTTGGCATTACTTAGATCACTAGGAACCCAACTTATGTCAGGTAGGTTGTAATCTCCAATTATACAGATTTTTTCAAAGTTATAATCAATTAAGGCATCGTGAAGGAAGTCAAAATGATTTTCTTAATTATTATGAGTCACCCAGGGTGGCATATAAGCGGCACTAATTACGTGCTTTTTGTGACTCTGAATGCTGGGGAATTCAACAATTAGATGATCAATGCATGAAGGTGGGATTGTATTCGAAATTAAAATAGATGTGTCTGGCTCAGTGGGTTGCAGACCCCTCAGCACGGCGACGAGCACCCCTCCCCCGTCTCTCTTGCCGACGGCTATCCTGTCACGATCGCGTCTAAATACAACGTAGCGCTGATCTATGTACTCATTGTCATGTATTTCAGGTATCAACCAAGTTTCTGTAAGCACGATGATATCATAGGTACTCGCGAGTATGTTCATATATAATGAATGTAATTTGGTTCTGATTCCCCTAAAGTTTTGGTAATAAATTGATAATTGATTATTATTATCCATTAAAAAAGTTATTATCTATTAAATTTCATTTTCACATTACATCAATATTCACACATTTAACGTTTATGGCGTGTAGGAATGAACACATTTTTAAACAAAATATGATTCCGTGTATGTTTGAGTCTTTGAAATAATATAAATTATTGAAAATTAACAAAATGTTTATGAGCATCACAATAATAAATAGTTGAAATTTATTGGCAAGTAAATTTAAATTCCAGAAACAATTAGAGTGCTCAGACGTACAATTCACAAACAAAGTAAAGATTAATAAAGGTTTTGTTCTATTTATTTTATTTGCCGCTAGTGGAAGGTTCACGTCCAACTGAGGGCCGCCGCTGGCTGAGGACAGAAGCAGAAGTGGAGGGCCCCCTTCCGGTTGAGGTTGTGGGCTTAATCTTCTCAAGATCCGCTTCGGAGCGGACAACAAAGGCGGCTGTGTCATCGCGTTCGCGGACGAGGATAGCCGAGTTCCTGACCCACGCATATTTATAGTTGTTCGACTTAGCCACATCCCGGCATTTACGAAACAACTGCTTGTTTTTCAGAGTCAAGTGTTCGTTCATATAGATACGGCAAGAAGTCCCTGTGATATCGATTTGATCGGTTTTAAGTGTTTTAGTTTTGCGATATGCAGCCAAGATGTTGTCACGCTTGATGCGAGATATGAATTTTATGATTATATTTTTGGGCTTTGTGTTGTGTTATTCAATACCATCAGTCATAAATTACGTTTGAATGAAGATTATACTGTCGGCATTACACGCTCGCCCATTCTGACTGATCGTCAGTCATACGCAAAATTTCACATGGAATACACGTGTTCACGCAAGATAACATGATTATGGATATTCATAAAAGAATGCCATTTTGGGTAAAAATATGTGTAAAAAGAAAACGTGGGGTGAAAGGCTGGCTATTGGATTAATTTACCCATATAAACATAATAAATAATGTTTATTATAATAAATGTTTATTTTCTTCAACATAGTTAAAGGTTTACAAAATGGGCAGGAGCCCTCTTTTAGACATATTAAAATGCCTGTGCCAGAAGACCGCGGGGTCTTCTGGCACAGGCATTTTAATATCTTCCGTGTTTACAATAATATAGGTATATATGTAGGTACTTATTTCATATTTTATATTTATACAATTATGAAATACAAAAGCTAAGATGTTTTTATGCTTGGGTGTTTTGGATTTGAGGGTGTTTATGTGTATGTAGGTGTGTTGGTATGCATATTAATAACAATGTTTTAAACAACAACAAAAATTACACATCGTGTTAAACCTTTAAAGTAAGTATTTAGGTACCCAATAGAAACACCTAAGCAAGTGCTTAGGTGTTTCTATTCCTCCACATCATTGAATGTACATTATGCGTTAGTTTTACTTAATTATAACATTGTAAAAGAAGAGTATAATCAATTATACCTATTATGTAGGGTACCCATCTACTTTATTTATAAAATGACTGATGAGTGCAATTATGTGTGAACGCGCGGGCTCGGCTGAGTTCGGCCGCGTACGCCGTTGTGACATTAAGGACATTAAGGGAGTAAAGTTAGGTGTCGTATTTGCGTGGGGTCCAAGTATGAGAGTATTGAGTTTTTATGTGGATATACTATTTCAACGATATAAAAAGTTTTATTGGCATACGGAAGCCGAAAGAGGATACAGACTATACAAACTATTTTCGCATGAAAGATGCGTGTTTTAATAACCTTTCGGTCGTAGTTACACCATGCATCAACAAAACCAGCCATGTTTGAGACTGACTCGCGCACGATGGGTTCCGTACCATTATCTGTAAATCTCCCATACAACAGACATAATACTAGCCATTTTTACAGATAATGGTACGGAAACCTTCGTGCGCGAGTCCAACTCGCACTTGGCCTGATTTTTAGAGTTTGTGTGTGTTGTTTCTTAGTGGCAACAGAAATATATCACCTGAGAAAGCCTGGGCCCCGTTTTACCCTTTGGGTACGGAACCCTAAAAACAAGATACCTGTATGCTCCTGAAAAAGAACTAGGATCAACTTCGATACTTCACTACTGGTGGAAATATTGAAGACATGATGTTTTCAGTAATTATGTCACCAGCTGCGTTTTCTAAAGTTTCAAAAGTCAAAATAAAAGCCTTTTCTGGTGCGGGTGCGTGGGCGCCACCTTGTCAACGTATTCCGTGTCCGACTCTATCGCTGTCTACGCACTGACTGACGCATGCGGCATGAATGACGAAATGCCATGACACGTTCACTCAAAAGTCATGATAGTTGCATGATGCAATAATCAAAATATCCAGATAATTGTCAATAAAATTCATGCAACCATCAATCGTCGCATTACACGTTAGGTTATTCGTCAGTCACAACCGTGACTGGTAAAACGGACAGCAAAACCAACCGCGTAATAGACGCCTATGTTTTGCCGTTCTTCTCAGCCTGTGGTGTAGATAATCCACTGGGTCTGGATGGAAAACGACAAGCTTATCTAGCAACATTTTAATAATTACTGACGTACGTCGAGGGTCGAGCACTTAGAGAGTTCTTGATTTTCTTAGGTCCAGCATCATTCGTCAGCAGGCAGTCTTGTCTTTTTTGTCATCAGTGTAATACTGCCACTTTAGCAGTAATTAATGTTATAGAAAAATGGCAATACTAAATGCAGATAGACATAGACAAATATAGAGTTTTCACATTACTGTCAGTCTACCATGTTTTTTTCTTCTGTTATAGCATCAAGTTGCATATTCTGTCAATAACTCGTACGTTTGTACGCTTGCCATTTTTCTAGAAGTCCTGGGGACTTACTATCAGCCTCAGACAAAATAAAAAAGTCAAGACAGAATGTTACAAACAGAGAAGTGAGGCCGGGGGAAACTACGCCTCAGCGTGTCCATACATATTTAGATACAAAACCTACTATGAAACTACGCCTTGGCTCGTCAGTCGAACTATCGCGGCGCATGGAAGCAACACGTAAAGTTTAAATTATCATTTAATTCAAATTTATTAATTATTGATAAATTTTTAACAACTTTAATATAATTTGCTTTACCATGGCAGTACCGAGTCACGCACATGTAGTTTAGAAATCCGGCCTCACTTCTCTGTTCACAACATTCTGTCTTGACTTTTTTAATTTGTCTGAGCTATCAGCTTCATAAAAACCATGCAAGTTCCGTGCAGTTCTTAAACCTGACTTAAACAGTTTGGAATGAAATCATACCATGACGCTCATTTAGTTGAACTGTTTAAATATTGTTTTCTCAAAGGTGAACGGATAATGTTGTCTCTGGTATTCTAATAATTAACTATAACCATCATTGCAGTCACCTAGACGTTTGTATGCTGATAAACTAAGTGGATTTAGAGCGTCATGTTAACGAGAGTTCATACAAAAAAAAACAGGTGAGCGGTTTTTCTGCGGTTCTTGAATAGTAGGCCTGGGGCCTTACTATGAGCTCTTAAAGCAGGCCTTCTGGACAACTGCACGGTTTATTGGTACCATGACAACTTTAAAGCAGGCCTGCCCATGCCTACTATTCAAGAACCGCAGAAAAACCGTTCACCTGTTTTTTTAGTATGGACTCTCATTAACATGTCGCTCTAAATCCACTCAGTTTATTATCTTACAAACGTCTAGGCGTCTGCAATGTTGGTTATAGTAAATTATTAGAATGCCAGAGACAAAATATCCGTTCACTTTTGAGAAAACAATATTCAAACAGTTCACCTAAATAAGCGTCATGGTATGATTTCATTCAAAACTGTTTATGACAGGTTTGAGAACTGCACGGAACTTGCATGGTTTTTACGAAGCTGATAGTAAGGCCCCTGGGCAGGCCCGCTTTAACGTTGTCATGGTACGAATAAGCCGGGCAGTTTTCTAGAAGTCCTACTTTAAGAGCTCATAGTAAGGCCAGGGTTTTTAGAAAAAACAACATTACATGACTGATTGACAGCAGGCAATAAAATGTCAAGTCAATATCAAACGTCAAAGTCTTCACAATTCACCTTGGGTTTGGTTGTCAAAATTGAAATAGAGAAAAGGAGGCGTAGACCAAAGAACACAAATCACGAAGTTTTATTTCCGTAAAAATTAAACAAAATGGTAAGCGTAATCAAAATTATGTTATTAAGCTGCAAGTATTGTAACTATTCATTTCTTTTAACTGCTCTTAACTTTATTCGTAGATTCGTTTTATTTTGATTCAAAACCGCGCTGGGAAGACGCGGCTAGCAAAATGGTACATGAATTTTGACGATGATGAGAAGCAGAAGCTCATTGAGGAGGTGCATGCAGTTGTCACCGTTAGAGACGCTAAACACACAAATTTCGTAGAGGTACGTGCCTACTCATGTTAGATAGGTACCTATTTGACAGGCTTACTGTAGGTATTGACTCCCCATTTGTATTTTCCAGTTCAGAAACTTCAAGATAGTGTATAGAAGGTACGCTGGACTGTACTTTTGCATATGCGTGGACGTAAATGACAACAACCTCTGTTATTTGGAAGCAATCCATAACTTTGTAGAGGTCCTGAATGAGTACTTCCACAATGTATGTGAACTGGATCTTGTGTTCAACTTTTATAAGGTCAGTTTTCATTCATTACAGAAATTCCCATCTTTAAACATTTATAAATCTACACTATGCTATATATAAAACATATTTGAAGGGAAACATCAGCCTTACTGCTGGTACAAGCCCTACCACTCAACCCTTCTTTATCTAAGACTAGTGTAAGCATTACGGCCAGAGTTATGTTATAAATCCGAATTATTTATTCCATTTTATGTAGCCATTTACATAAAATACCAAAATGTATTGCTTTGAGTGCCTTAATTTTTTTTTTAATAACTGTATTATATATATCTAATATTTTTATATCTGTTTTATTTTGTTTATCTTGCTTTCCAATTTTTCAAACTAATTTTTAATGTTCTAGTTGCTAGAGTAGGTTGTGCAGTCCTAAAGATTTATCTTCCTTTTAAAATATTTTATTGATATTCTATCGTAATACTATTATTTATTATGTTAAGAAATAAAAGTATAGGTACTTAAAACTTATATCTCAATATCCAGTAGTGGTGCAGCCTTCTAAGTGCGGGCCCTAAATTAAATTCCTGGTCTGGCCTTTGTATTTACTACAGTATTACTGCTATTTCTCAGGTATACACAGTGGTAGATGAAATGTTCCTGGCTGGAGAGATTCGGGAAACATCACAGACCAAAGTACTCAAGCAGCTCCTCATGCTCAACTCCTTAGAATAAGTACTATTTATTATAGTCATGTTGGAAAAGCAACTGCGTTGCACTTAAATGTCATGGAAATTATTCATAGGTTTCTTTAAGGTTATTATTCTGAATATGAATAGAATATATAATGTAGGCATTTGCTATCCAAGAACTTTGAGAAAAATTGCTTTCATAACCTTACACCTAACTAAAATTAAATAAAAATCTGTATCAATGCAAACATGTGCAATATATACCTATATTTGCATTTTGGCAATATATACCTATATTTGCATTTTGTATATGCATTTATTTGTAGGAATGGTGATAGCTCATGGATATTATTGTCAGAAAGTCGGCCATTTTAAGTCCTACTTCATGGTTGATCTTTTAGTGATGGTGACAGTGTGAGTTAACAGCCAGGCCATATGTAAAGATAAGGAATACCTTACTGGCTTGTGTAACATATAAGCAAAACTCAGTCATAATGCACCAAATGCTGTGTTTTGGTAGCTATCATAGCAGCCAGTACTTATCTTGTAGTGTGTTCGAATAGCGATGATGAAAATATTGCTAAAAACGCTCACAAGGGTTTTTAAATTGAGAATCTGTGGGTGAAAATGTCTTCGAATCTTTTCGTTCAACATTTGCAGCAGTTGTTTATGCCACCAAAATGGGCAATTTTTGACCCACGTCCGTATCATGATTGCTTTTTGACTAAATGGTGGCAACAAAAGTGGCAATAATAACGTTTTTGAGTTTTACAAATGCTTTAACAAAAGAGCCGACAATGGCAACGCCACCAATTCTCGCATTGCTAATCGAACATACCCTATGTCTTGCTAACTTCCTCAACCACATCATCACTAAGCATTGAGCAAGAAAATGGCCAAACACTAATCCTATCAATTTGAAGACTATAATATGGCTTTTGTAGCAGTGTTTGTTTGAGTGGTTTGTTTTGAATTGTATTCATAAATTACAGAATAGCCATGTACTACTACAGTTTACTAGTAGCCATTGTAAAAAATGAACAATGTCGCCCTGAGCGATTGGATTGCAAATATTTTCATAAGACTTATTGAAGGTTATTTCCATGATTGTATTAGATATGTAATAATTCTACAAATTGTATTTATGAAATATCTCTTGTGGTTACTTGTGCATGTTGGTCGGCAAGAATACTCATTCCATTGTTCTGTAGCCGTGTGTCAATACCTTCTTTAGTATGTACAGATACCAATATGAAATATATATATAAATATATTAACTGCTCTAAATATTTCGACTTAGCTGTTTATGTTGGTATGTATAATATATTGTAAATTGCATCTTTTTTTCGCATTTAAGTAATTGTTGCAGTTGCAATAATCACAATCACATCAACTAATGTTCTTTTTTATTAAAATTTAAATTAATTTTCATCAATATCTAGATTGTTTGTGTGTATCTGCAACGATTACAGTTATTTATTTAATCTGAATTGGGTAATTCAGGAATCTCCTAGAATTAATGTGAATGGGGCTAAGTTCAAAATAATATTAATAACTGACATTTATTTGTTACTGTAAGAGGATGTCGGTTTTTGTGAGATGATTTAAATAATCTGCGAGAAAGTATTCATCACCTATGTACTTCTTATTCCCATATCAAGTCAAGTAATTGTCACTTGTAGTTGAAATTATAACTATGTATATATGTACGATGATTGCTTCTATAGATACATAGCCAAATTTGTTCACTTGTATATAATTTATAGGTATTCTATGTAATGTTACAGTGGGAGTTTTTCTAGTACTCGGCACCGGTAACAAAAGTATGGAAAAATATTTTGATAAAACTTATGTGATAACACGGGTACTATTATGTATTCTGTGAGCGTGGCATTCATTTTACATTTCTAAAATTTTTCTAACAAGTTGAACGCTAAATCTCACTGGTAAGTTAGTTAAACTTTGTACCTTCCAGCGACCAAAAGCTGCTTAGATTTGTAAAACTTGCCACTTGTTTATATTTTAGCTTACTCCTGCACCAGATGAGTTTGAGCGTACAGCATTTCCACGACCCTGTTTCGCAGTCCATAGACAAATAAGTCTCGGGGAACACCCTTATGCGTTGTGCCACAGAATAAATAAAAGTACTACGCATGTAACATGTCAAACGTGAAAGCGAACGCGACGCGAGCCTCGAACCAATGCGGCGGCGTCTACATCTTACGTAGTGAACATGTCAGAAGTGAGCATAAAGGGAAATCGTGCATTATTCATTTATATATTGTAAATTTCTACAATATTTATGTAAACATTTAATATATGTACTTTCAGCAGTATAATATATTATGCGTATCAAACTCCCCGCGTTATGCCAACGATGTGAAATCGATCGCGTCGCGTTCGTTCGCCCACGTACGACATATTTCAATAGACAAGGACGAAAAAAGGACTGCCTTTCTCATATGAAAAGTCAAGCATTGTGCATCCTACGTAATGCCGCGTGCGTGTGTAAATACGAAATATTGGCTTATAATAAAATTATAAGCGGATCTTCATACTTTGGGTGCTTCACTTTCGACCTAACTGATGTGTAATCCTTTTCGACGTCCGTCGTACTCTACACTACTAACACTACATTTTGGAGGTGGGATTGGTACAATAATAAATGCGCTTCGCCCTCCATATAATATATTCACATATTGCTAAAAGATGTACCTGTATTGTACAAAATACAAGGTGCCGACTAGTAAAAAAACGCCCTTTTCAAATGTTAATTTAAAGTTGTCGATCTATACTAAAGGGTTCGGTAGAAAAACTGCGTTGTTAACTTGTATAAAATATGATTTATTCATAAATAAAATGTTTATTACGTAAGGCAGAAAGTAAATCGTATTTATCGTCTTAATAAAATGCTATGATTATCCAAATTATAATTTGTTTATTTATTTGCTACAATTACTGTTTATGGAGGTACTCAATTCATTGCATTTGAATACATAAAGATTCGAGTTTTCGTGACAAACTATACTTGGCAAAAGTTGGGATCATAAATATATATCGTCCTTGCAAACGATGCGATGATGGCAATTCGCTTGTGAAAAACCAACTAAAATTCTCTAAACTTTGATACCTAGTTCTTATTCTGTTCATACTAAATCCACATTCGTGTAACACGAAGAATCGATCAATCAAGCTATAACTAACCTAACCTCCAGTTTCTGGAACGTTTTTCAAAGTTGATCAGCTAACAGACGGAGCGCTGATTGGTCACATATCACGTCATGGAATACCATTGACCAATGAGCGTATGGGAAAAAATGTCGAACTGATCCGCACTGTCAAGCAGAGAAAGGTCGCCTACCTCGGACATGTTCTACGGCATGATCGGTATTGCCTCCTGCAGACCATCATGATGGGAATGTACCCGGGAAGTGTAAACCGGGTAGACGAAAGATGTCTTGGCTCCGTAATATCAGGGAGTGGACATGGATTAAGACCGTGGAGCAATTGTTCAGATTGGCGATTGACAAAGAAAAATTTAAGAAGCAAACCTTCAGTAATGGAGAGACACTTAAAGAAGAAGAAGAATGAGCGTATAGTATTTAGTTGGTCAACTAATCAAGGCTTTGACTAACATTCTAGAACGTAGTACGAGTAACAATAAAAAAAAAACTTATCAATTGTGGGTAGTTTTACATCAGTCTATAGAGCACGAAGTTAGGTACATGACGACTGAACAGAAGGAAAAATTTAAGAGCTGTCATTCGCAAGCGTTATACGAATTTGGACTTCAGCATAAACATAAGAACTATTTTTGTTCGGTAGTTTAGTTTGGTATTCTTATGAAGCTAATTGCTATGTTATGTAATGAACAAAGTATAAAGTAGCATTTAGCCAGTCTTTTTTTTCTGCTCTGTGGTAGCTTTGTCTGCGTGCCTCAGTGACATAGATAAGTAGGTACCCAACAGTATAGCACTGATATAGTAATTGGCAATAAAAGTAGTAGTACTACATTTTATAAAAAGCAGCTGCTCTCCGCGGTTTCACCCGCGTAGTGATGGATGATGATGAATCTTATATAGCCTATGTTACTCAGGGTGAGTGTAGCTTTCCAACGGTGTAAGATTTTTTGAAATCGGTCCAGTACTTTTGAGCCAATTCGTTACAAACATACTTACATACAAATCTTTCCTCTTTATAATATTAGTATTGATATAGATAAGGATTATTTTAAGCTGCAAAATAATAACAATAACTTCATTGTATGAATAAGTTTGATGTAAATTTTTATCAAATTAAATGCTTGGGTTACTTTTGAAAATTGTGAAATGAATACATCTTATTGCAGGCCACTGCACCACATTCTTTCTTTCGATTGCATTCATTCTTTAGTCAAGTTATAAACACTCATATCTGTGTTGTATTTAAACCTATATGAAAAATCATTGCATGTTGTTTCTCGAATTGAAAACCTGTATTCCGAGTCATAAAATAAACTCGATATCGATATGGTCACTATCGAAATGAGCAGGCATTTATTTATAACTCGTCTAGTTATCGGTTCATTCCCATTCCCAGCGGTGGACTATCGGCGAAAAGAGCCACTCGTCGGGATGGCCTTCGTGTGATATTGTCTGGCCCAAATCGAAATTACTCCATCTGGAAATGGAAGCAGACGAATGATGTGAGTGTCGAGGGAATCCTACCATAATATTATATGGTTTGTATGTTTGCATGTTTGTTAATCAATCACGCAAAAACAGCTGTAGCTCTACCATGAGTTTGCAACATAAATGTCATCTATAGTCGATAATCGATCGGCCTACCTATTACGCTTATGATTGGCGTACACGCTGTCAATTTAAGTTCTACAATTGAACGCAAGGTGGCACTGTTCTTTTTATCATACATTTTTTTAACGGCAGTCGATATCGAGCATCGATTGGCTTCAATGTTGTAAACTCATGGTAGGCCTACTGAATGGTTCTGGCTGAAATTTGGAGTGGAGATTTTTCTATGTAGACAATGCAATTACAACAAAAAAGAGCCGAAATTAATTTGGCCACAAAATTAATATTCAGTGAAAGCAAATGGTTATAACGTATGTGGACGACTGCAAACGCGATGGAATTATACAGGATGTTGTGGATTTTCACCCGCGTGGTGATGGATGATGATGAATCCATAGTCATTGTTACCCTGGGGGGTGAAATCAACTTATTTAGCCCCGAGACGGGGTGCCCTCTTTGATTAATTAGTTATAATATTTATATGGCAAGACTTTTTCAGTTGCATAGATAGGCATGTGTTTTTAGGCATATATCAGTATTAGGTTTACCTGTAGCAGTCTTACTCAAAGCTCATGTGTTTGGTCTGCGATAAGCGATAGAATGCTATTTTATAGCCATTGTATTACTATTAAAAGAAAAACAATTCTGTACGCTCTTCTGCCAAGAGTTCATCAGCACATTATCATCGGCAAACATTAGCAAGTCCATTCCGTAGTACAACACAGTTCAATTATATCAATCAGTAAAAAAGAAGGGCCTAGAGTACTACCTTGCGGCACACCAAAAGTACATTCTGCTTTCTCACTTTCATGCCCATCGACACGTACTCGCTGTGATCTACCTACTAGGTAATATGTAAACTAATCGCGAGCTAAAACTCTTATTTCAAAACTCTTCAAGTCTCGTCAACAGAATAGGAATTGATCCAGTATCAAAAGCCTTCTGGAGATCCACAAACACTCCGATACTCCGATTTATGTTCTTTCATTTATAAGCAGGTTTAAAATTATGCGAATCAACACAGATTTAATGATGTACATATTTTTACGTACTTGAAAGGCGGTATCCCGCGGGAGACATTATGCGTGGGTCCGGAGACAGAGACGAAGAGATAGGCGGTGCGGAGCTGCGCACTCGTCACCTTAGCGTCAGTGCCGCCGTGGCTGCTGTGGCCCAGGCGGCGGAACGGGAACGTGCCTGGGTATATTTTACTTATTTTTATCTTACATGAAAAATAATTGCTGATTTGGTTATGGATATATTAGACAATAAATATTAAAAAGCCTAAATAAGTTTCCGCTTAACATAATTATTATACTGTTTTTTTATATATAGCATCATATAATGTTAAAGTGTGTAAATCCGCGCATCACGCGGTACATGTCACTGAGGTTGTTGACTACTTACCGTTAGCCGGATTGAGATAGTTCCTAGCTGCGATCGCGTTGCAAGCGCTGTAGGGCGGATTGCAAGCGTCACAGCGCGACATGGGATCGTATTTGTAGTCGTTATAGCGCATCACGCGGTACATGTCACTGAGGTTGTTGATTACTTACCGTTAGCCGGGTTGAGATCGTTTCTAGCTGCGATCGCGTTGCAAGCGCTGTAGGGTGGATTGCAAGCGTCACAGCGCGACATGGGATCGTATTTGTAGTCGTTATAGCGCATCACGCGGTACATGTCACTTAGGTTGTTGATTTCTGCCTGAAACATAATTCTTGTTTGTACTGAGAAAACTGTACAGATACCATGATTTTTAACTAAGGGATAACGAGTGACATAGAACTACTGTAACTATCGTATATAATACTATGGAGACTTTTGAAGATTGGAGGAAAGAGCCGAGACAAAATGCCTGTCATCAATTTTGTATAATTTTAAAATATTTCGGTAATCACGGTTTGAAGTAACTATTGCACAACATATAATGACTGTGGTAAAGCTCAAAAATTAAAAGTACGTTTTCGTTACCCCACACTCACTACATACATATTGAGGGGCACGTTGCATACACGTCTACACTGGATAACAAGCGGCGCGACACTGACCCGCGACACGTGCGCTTGCTCTCTAAGCGGGAGCAAGCAACATGTCCCGCGTCACATGAATGTTTAATATTGCGCGTCATGTTACGGGACCCAGGGATCATGATGTCCCCTAATGTTTCTGGGCCTTAAATATCACACCCACGAAACTTACTTAAACTATCAAAGCTATTTTCTTTATTTTTTTATTGTTGGTTCACAGAACTGGATGTACACAAAAAAAAACAACACAAATAATATTTAGATCTTACAAAACATGTACACAATACAACACAACACAAGTACTAGTACGTAGCGCACGTCCTTCTTGCTGTGAACGCAGCATGCTTACAAGTGTTGTGTACTAAAATATATTTAATATTATATTACTATTTTTTAAGAACAGATAATAGCAGTCTCTTAAAAGAAGAGACTGAGGGGTTAAATATGTCTACATCATGACAAATGTCCTTATACGAGTTAGAACGACAAATACGATACAAAGATGCATGGTGACCGTAGTAGGTACGTGAGTGTGGAAGACTGAATGTTTTTCAATTAATGAGACGGCTACCGGGGCGAGTGATGTCACATTTAATTTTCTCAAGCAACGAGGGACTGTATATGTAGCCAAGGACAAGCTTGTGAAGAAATACAAGGTCAGCCATGTTCCGCCTTTGTTGAAGTGAAGACATCTCAAAGTGATGAAGTCTAGAGTCATACGAGTCCAGCTGGCTACAAAGATTTTTAGTGTAGGATAGGTGGTATAAAAATCTTTGCTGCAGTTTTTCTAATCGTTCAATGTGTAGCTTGTATGACGGGCTCCAAAAGAGACTGCAATATTCCAGAATGCTACGCACGTAACAGTTAAAAATTATAATAGGAACATCGGGGTCCTTGAAAAATTTAGTCTGCCTAAACACAAAACCTGAAAGGCGAGAACTTTTTTTAGCAATACGGTCAATGTGTTCTCTAAAATCTAGCTTAGTGTCAACAGTAACACCAAGATCACGCATGCTAAAGACCTCAGTTACGGGTACGTTATTTATAAAGTAAGATACTTACGTTGGTTTTCTTTTTCTGGAGAAATTAAGACAAAAACACTTAGAAAAATTTAACGTCATCTTGTTATAAACACACCAGTCATTTATGGTATTTAAGTCATATTGTAAATTTTCCAAGTCACTGTCGGAGCGAATTTCTCTATAGATTTTTAAATCATCTGCAAACATTTGAAATTTTGACGTAATTTTAGAGGACAAATCGTTTACGAAAATTAAAAATAACAGAGGGCCTAGATGCGAGCCTTGTGGTACTCCTGATGGAACTGATCTTGGTGGAGACATGAAACTACGGTTCTTGACGAATTGTGAACGGTTAAGGAGATATGACTCACACCATCGTAACAAGGAACCGCATATACCAGCATGCGCAAGCTTCCGAATCAGAAACCTATGAATGACTACATCGAATGCTTTAGAAAAATTGGTATAAATTGCGTGAATTTCGTGCGAGTTTGTGAAAGCTTCTGTGATATCACTCACAAAATCGACGAGATTTGACGCTGTCGATCTACCCGGTAGAAAGCCGTGTTGAGGTATAATTAACGGTTTGAGGTGGAAGAAAATCCTTTTTTGGACTATCGATTCAAATAGCTTTCCCATGGTGGATAAGATTGAAATTGGTCGGTAGTTAGAAACATCCCCAAGATCTCCTTTTTTGTGAATAGGAGTGATGTTTGCAACTTTCCATTTAGTTGGAAAAATTCCACATGACAGTGACTTGTTAAATATCTTGTTATTAGCCGAGCACATGCGATACAACGGTGAGTTCTTAGCATACACAGTGCATTGCATGTGTCGAGACCAAATGTCATTCTGTGTTGTGACTGGATGATCGATGCACGACCAGATTTAATTTGAAAAGCAAATTAGGACAATCAATTCCGCCATTTATAATTGTATGCAGAAACGCAATATCAGCGGCATCCCGTATGTGTGCTAAAGTTGTGATCTTGAAGTGCGCAAGTCTAGACTCATATGCGAATACAGTGCGGCAGAGTTTTGAAGCGTAGGATTAGTGGAATATGAAATACTTATTCAAAATAGAAATGGTATCTGTTACTGATGATTATTGGCCGGTAATTGCTATGTAAAGATTCACCTGTTTCTTCATAAGTATCTTGGCTCTTGGGTTGGTGTCGTACGCGAACCAATCCCCGAAGGTGCGCACGCGCACGTTCCCGCCGGACATGTTGAAGACGCGCGGGAAGTACGGCGTGTTGTACGACGGGAAGTATGACGTGCGCACCAGTTCGTCTGTTCTGTTGTACGAATACTACATTACTATTATTAGTAGGAACTGACGGAAAACATGCACTGCACCAAATAAGTACTTGGTTGGTCCAGTGCAGGTTTTCGGTCAGTAATCCGTTAGTGACGTTTAGAAAAGGTAAAAAGCTGTGAGAAAAATATCTTACTATACTAATTTTTTATTGATAAAAGTTATGGATGCGTTTATATAGCAATATGTGAAGGTATATCGATAATACTGTGTTTGCGTTTGAGGATGTTGTATGTGTGTGTGTGGGAGTTTGAGCGCGTGTGAGGTGCGTGTAAGTCTGTTTACGACCTCTGATCGTGGAACCGACTGAACGAATGTACCTACACTTGAGATGTAGATTCTGGTCTTACTCGTACCTAGTATGAAACGTATGGATTTATTAGGTAACCACAAATTATCACAAGTACGCAAATCTTTCTTGTTTTCAAATTAGGTTTAAACGTGCAAAATCGTGAGCAGCAATATTCTTATGTCTAAGTATAAAGTGTGGAAGGACGTGAGAGGTACTTACAAGTCAGCAGCTTCGATGTACCCGGGCAGTTGTTCGAGCACCCAGAGCAGCCCCGGCTGCACCGAGCCGGCGCTCTCCGCGGTGCGCGGCTTGAACTTGTTGTAGTCCACTATGTACCTGCGGGGTACATATACCTACTGTCTTATTGGGGAGTGTCACGGAATACCATATGCCAGATGTATAGGAAAGAAAGAAAATATAGAAAGGCTATAATTATCAAACTTCGATTTA
Source organism: Selenia dentaria (assembly GCA_917880725.1). Lineage (NCBI taxonomy): Eukaryota > Metazoa > Arthropoda > Insecta > Lepidoptera > Geometridae > Selenia > Selenia dentaria. The sequence goes on along the minus strand of OU862895.1, from coordinate 29,969,847 downwards.
CGTTTTCGCTGTGCAGACAATTTTTTTGCGTTCTTCTAAACTGGTAGTTTGACTCATTAAAAATAGTATCATGGCTTAGGTACACTAAATGGACTAACATGATTGTAGCGTGGCTCTTAGCCATTTTACCGTCAATCAAACTTACTACCATTCATCATGGTAGACATTCTATTGATTTCATATCCGCACACGTGTACCTCCAAGGAATAAAACTCATTGCCTGAGCATGTTTCCCATAGGTTCAAGCTAACAGTATATATAAATAGTATATTCTAGAAGGCGTGCTACGTCATTAATCGCATGGTGAGATATTTGTAAAACACTACTCGCAAGTATAAATGAAATGCTGTGAAAGCAAAGACAGGTCTCCAGTGGACTAGTTAGACTCCTCGAGCTTCAGTTTCATAAAAGTGTATCCACAGCATGGTTACAGGAAGTTTTCTGTTCCCCCTAGCTGGCTACCACTTATAAGAAAATCTTTTGGTTTGAAGCTGCTCTGTAGAGTGAAATAAACAAAGTAACCACTGATTGTTGTGGGTGCCGCTGTTGTGCTTCCGGAATATGTCGACCCACTCGCGTCCGTCGCGCGCAGCCGGTTCGAACCTGTCGGTAACTCTAGAGTGAAACAAACAAAGTAACCACTGATTGTTGTAGGTGCCGCTGTTGTGCTTCCGGAATATGTCGACCCACTCGCGTCCGTCGCGCGCAGCCGGTTCGAACCTGTCGGTAACTCTAGAGTGAAACAAACAAAGTAACCACTGATTGTTGTAGGTGCCGCTGTTGTGCTTCCGGAATATGTCGACCCACTCGCGTCCGTCGCGCGCAGCCGGTTCGAACCTGTCGGTAACACTAGAGTGAAACAAACAAAGTAACCACTGATTGTTGTAGGTGCCGCTGTTGTGCTTCCGGAATATGTCGACCCACTCGCGTCCATCGCGCGCAGCCGGTTCGAACCTGTCGGTAACTCTAGAGTGAAACAAACAAAGTAGGTAACCACTGATTGTTGTAGGTGCCGCTGTTGTGCTTCCGGAATATGTCGACCCATACGCGTCCGTCGAGCGCAGCCGGTTCCAACCCCTTGGTAACTCTAGAGTGAAACAAACAAAGTAACCACTTATTGTTGTAGGTGCCGCTGTTGTGCTTCCGGAATATGTCAACCCACTCGCGTCCGTCGCGCGCCAGCCGGTTCCAACCTCTCGGTAACTCTAGAGTGAAACAAACAAAGTAACCACTGATTGTTGTAGGTGCCGCTGTTGTGCTTCCGGAATATGTCGACCCATTCAGGCAGGTCGCGCGCCAGCCGGTTCGTACCTCTCGGTAACTTTAGAGTGAATCAAACAAAGTAACCACTGATTGTTGTAGGTGCCGCTGTTGTGCTTCCGGAATATGTCGACCCATTCAGGCAGGTCGCGCGCCAGCCGGTTCGTACCTCTCGGTAACTTTAGAGTGAATCAAACAAAGTAACCACTGATTGTTGTAGGTGCCGCTGTTGTGCTTCCGGAATATGTCGACCCATTCAGGCAGGTCGCGCGCCAGCCGGTTCGTACCTGTCGGTAACTTTAGAGTGAAACAAACAAAGTAACCACTGATTGTTGTAGGTGCCGCTGTTGTGCTTCCGGAATATGTCAACCCACTCGCGTCCGTCGCGCGCCAGCCGGTTCGCGACCATCGCCCGAGCAAACTCCAATATCTACGAACACCACACTAATAACTTTTACTGGTCGTCGAGGTGGAGTTGTCAAAACTGACATAGAGCCGCCATTTTTAATCAAGACTTGATTGTAATGACACGTAATTACCCTTCAGGACCTTATCCGTGGCGAATAAAGTCCTTGCCGTCAAGCGAGCGGGCCGGATGTGTCGGGTGCGCGGTGGGAGGGGGTTGAGGTGTAGCGGGGCGGGTAATGCACGCGAAACCATTTTTGCGCTGCTAAGGATCCTTGAAGGCGGATATAAAATTAAAACTAACATTTAATAAATCTTTTAATTTACCTAATAGTAAATAATAATAAACAAACCGAGCGAAGCGTCTCTGCTGTAACTGGCCTAAATGACTTTCATCCGTCCGTATGTTTGTTAGGTTGTATGTCCGTCTTCCTGTACTGTGCAGTAGGTCTAATATGAGTTTGTAACATTAACACCAATCGATGCTCGCTATCGACTGCCGCTAAAAATGTATGAAAAAATAACAGCGCCACCTGGCGGTCAATTGTAGAACTAAAATTGACAGCGAGTAAGCCAATCACAAGCTTAATAGGTAGGCGAGATCGAGTATCGACCATAGATGACTATAATTTATGTTGCCAACTTATGGTAGAGGTAGAGGTCGTATTTTTCAACCAATCTGAAAGTTGGTGTACATGTTCTACTATTTAAAATATTGTTTAGGATTGGAGTTTGCGACGGCGGTATTTACCGACCGATTTTGATAAACTGTGGTACACTTACTACTGTGGACTTACGTATTTCGAGAAGGAGGAATTTCGAATATGAATATAATAGGCCAAGTGGTGGCCGACATTGTGAAGTTTAACAACTGGCCTATAAGAACTGGAACATTAGGTACCGTCTGCAGATAGCTCACTTTGGGAAAATTGCCGCTGCGTGGAAAGGATGTGTTCGCGAGATCTACTGTTCGCAGAATTACTACTTTTATTTTATATATATATTGACTCCCAGAAGAGAAGTCGCCGACCTGATTTTCCTTCACAGTCTAATAATTCTTAACTAAATCGCTTGCCCTCAACTATTCTCAAAAATAAAATGAGATGTATCCGAACTGTCACAAGACGGAAGCTGCAGCCGAACCTCAAGTTGCATGTCGATTCATGTTTAACTAAGTATAGACGAAATTCGTACTTTGTCAGAGCATATCGTTAATAATCTTTACGCCGAAAAAGTAAATCTATTAACTTCAGGACTACTTTCTTTCAAAAATGATGTATGTTCTGAATATTTTGATGATTAATATATAGCATTTAATTACAATATTTCTATGAAAGAAAATCGCTTTATTTGTGCATAAATTGACATTAGATACACAAAAATCTAAATTTATTTATTTATTTATTATCAAAAACTGACAACTATTTTACAGGGATAGCCCTGTAAAATAGTTGCCCTGTATACAATAGTGTAGCACCTACCAACTAAATTACGATTACAAATGATGATTAATTAAATTCTATTATTATTCTTATATTACATGTCATCAAATCATTGTCATTTTCTAATTCATTTTATTAAATTAAATTGTAACATGTCACGTTAAAATGTCAAAGATTTACACACTCGTATATTATATATTAGTCTCATAACATAAATAGAACAATAGCTCCCTTTTAAAATCTGCTACAGAACATACATTCAGGTCTATTTTGTCTGCAATCTGATTTAGCGCTTGCAACGTCCGAATTAACTATGTAGGTGCCTACCTACTTTATATAATATTTTAAGGTGGCTGTTTTCAAACCATCGATAGTTAAACTCGAGGTCCATTGTTTAAACTATTATTTTTTATGTATATTAGGTTATAATAATAATGTCAACTATTTATTATTGTACTAGTACCTATAGTTTTTCTATGTACTCGTACCTACTCATTCTTTCAATAATGTAATTCCATTTCATTATAAGATTCATATAAGTTTGTAATAAGTGTGATAATTCGGACTACTTCTAACTGTAGTATTTATAGTGAATATATAAACTATTTAGGCTAGTTTGTTCTAAATTTCCAAATTTAATAAGTTTAATGTTATAAGCGGTTTGTTATCCATACATGTAAGAATAATTCCAGGCTACAATAATTCCATTATGTAATGTTATATAATGAATCAATGGCACAAGAAAGCCCACCTGTCCGACCGGCTTGACGAGCTTGAAGAGCGTGCGGTTGCTGTTGCCGACGGTGGTCTCCGCCGGGACCAGCCCCGACGATATTATGTAGAAGTCGTCTGTGGACTGACGCAACACATTGTTATTGTACTGGTACAACTTGTGCACACTCCGCCTGCGGAACTACCACATCTTCGCCAGATATTCAACTGTGACGCAGTAGCAAACATTACTGTATTTCGGTATGGAGGACAATGTTTCCAGCGAAATTCCAGGGCCACAGATCTTTATGATAATGATACCATTGGGCGATTCGTGAGGAAAGCGATGGTTGCAAACACCAAAACCATATTTGAATACAACCTCAAAATGGCCATCAGGGATCGAAACGGAGTAGTAATTGAGGCCCTGCTTCAGTGCGATGGGTACCTAAGCGAATTAGTTAATATTAGTAAGTAATTATTTAAGTTAAGCTGTATTTGACAAAGAGTAAGTATGAGCATACAGAGCAGACACGCTCACGAAAAGGTGTCGGCAAGCGGTGGCGTCGTGTGGCGGGTAGCCATCTTCTCTCAAATATGGTTGAGGAAGGCGATGGCTGCCACATGCGTCAACTCGTGAACGGGTGCTGTCTGCGGAGACCTGTCTGCTCTGAATGCTGATGCAAACTCAGTAAAGATATAGCCCTTAATTAAGTAGTTAAACATAAAAATCCTATGTCCTCTAATTAAGTATATATCGTGTCTCTTTTTTAATTGTATTTAGATTTGATAAATTTGCAAAAAAAACTAAAAAATTGCACGGACCGTGGAGTCTGTGGATGCTAGTAATAAAATTATATATAAAAATCTTATATCTCAGGATGACGAGCGCAGTGCATTGCCGTGTTTGCAGCTGTTTTAGTTTAGAACTCTGAGGAGTACTGTTCTGTTATGGGTAAGCGTGCCACTTAACATCAGGCGGTCGACTTCCTAATCACATCACCGATATATAGGAAAAAATCTATTAATTACAGATGCTTTTATTCTGCTGTTTGAGACGTGAGCGGTGGATACATTACTAAAAGGTGATTGACGCAGAAAACACAAAAATTACGTTTCTCACGATTTTGTACACTTTCCTTACACTGATGCACCATGATGAGCGCTTCAGACGAACGAAATACGCTTCAAAATTGACAATTCGGCTAAACTAAAACTAGCGAGTTAGATATTTAAACAAGTACAATTTGAAAAATGTATGGTTGAGATGTGAGCGGTGGATACATTACTAAAAGGAACAGAAAACACAAAAATTACGTTTCTCACGATTTTGTACACTTTCCTTACACTGATGCACCATGATGAGCGCTTCAGACGAACGAAATACGCTTCAAAATTGACAATTCGGCTAAACTAAAACTAGCGAGCTAGATATTTAAACAAGTACAATTTGAAAAATGTATGGTTGAGATGTGAGCGGTGGATACATTACTAAAAGGAACAGAAAACACAAAAATTACGTTTCTCACGATTTTGTACACTTTCCTTACACTGATGCACCATGATGAGCGCTTCAGACGAACGAAATACGCTTCAAAATTGACAATTCGGCTAAACTAAAACTAGCGAGTTAGATATTTAAACAAGTACAATTTGAAAAATGTATGGTTGAGATGTGAGCGGTGGATACATTACTAAAAGGAACAGAAAACACAAAAATTACGTTTCTCACGATTTTGTACACTTTCCTTACACTGATGCACCATGATGAGCGCTTCAGACGAACGAAATACGCTTCAAAATTGACAATTCGGCTAAACTAAAACTAGCGAGCTAGATATTTAAACAAGTACAATTTGAAAAATGTATGGTTGAGATGTGAGCGGTGGATACATTACTAATAGGAACAGAAAACACAAAAATTACGTTTCTCACGATTTTGTACACTTTCCTTACACTGATGCACCATGATGAGCGCTTCAGACGAACGAAATACGCTTCAAAATTGACAATTCGGCTAAACTAACACTAGCGAGCTAGATATTTGAACAAGTACAATTTGAAAAATTGAATACCGACTTCCATTATATTCAGTTATTGGAGTATATCTCAAAAACTACAGAACCGAATTTGATGAGATTTGGATAGGACCACAGGGGAAGCACGAGATTTCAAACAAAAATTTTGAGAATCGGTTCACCCAGTCGAAAGTTATGAGGTAACAAACTAAAAAAACAGTCGAATTGAGTACCTCCTCCTTTTTTTGGAAGTCGGTAGGGAAAAAAAAACGGCGGTGTTTGACGTGTTTTATTTTATTTAAATCAATTGTCGCCGATACACGATTTAAACAAGAAAAAAAACACATTTGGGAACGTTCCCGTCGTTGGAATGAATCAACTCCATTCAGTTACAATGTAAGATATTTTGTAAAACATATGTGTAATCCCAAGAAACATTAAACTACTTTAGGGATAGCAGTTTTTTTGTGAAAGCGTGAGATTATTGTTGAGAAAAAATAAATAAATAACAAATATTTAAGATATTTAATGCACGCTGAGTATTTCTACAATAATACCATACAACGTCGCTACCATTTCTCCTTAATCGTTGCCGTAAAAGCTAGAAAAAAATATAAATCTACGCAAATTAATCGACTATTGCCGTGGTCCGTTTTGCGATAATTTTGCTCACAGTGCTATCGTCTACCAAAGTTGGTCCGAGACAAACATCGCGATTTTGACAGCTCGTGGCACTGTAAGCGTGTTGTTAATTCGGACCAGAGTTGTAGCAATAACGAACCATTATTGCCGTGGTCCGTTTTGCGATAATTTTGCTCACAGTGCTATCGTCTACCAAAGTTGGTCCGAGACAAATATCGCGATTTTGACAGCTCGTGGCACTGTAAGCGTGTTTTTAATTCGGACCAGAGTTGTAGCAATAACGAACCATTATTGCCGTGGTCCGTTTTGCGATAATTTTGCTCACAGTGCTATCGTCTACCAAAGTTGGTCCGAGACAAATATCGCGATTTTGACAGCTCGTGGCACTGTAAGCGTGTTGTTAATTCGGACCAGAGTTGTAGCAATAACGAACCATTATTGCCGTGGTCCGTTTTGCGATAATTTTGCTCACAGTGCTATCGTCTACCAAAGCTGGTCCGAGACAAATATCGCGATTTTGACAGCTCGTGGCACTGTAAGCGTGTTGTTAATTCGGACCAGAGTTGTAGCAATAACGAACCATTATTGCCGTGGTCCGTTTTGCGATAATTTTGCTCACAGTGCTATCGTCTACCAAAGCTGGTCCGAGATAAATATCGCGATTTTGCTCGACAGCTCGTGGCACTGTAAGCGTGTTGTTAATTCGGACCAAAGTTGTAGCAATAGTCCGTTTTGCGATAATTTTGCTCACAGTGCTATCGTCTACCAAAGCTGGTCCGAGACAAATATCGCGATTTTGACAGCTCGTGGCACTGTAAGTGTGTTGTTAATTCGGACCAGAGTTGTAGCAATAACGAACCATTTGCGCGCGAAAAACAAAATCATAAAAATATTGTGCATAGTGTGAAGGTTAACTATGGGGTGTGTGGATTAAAAAGAAATAATGGAATGGATGGACCGACTTTTACAACTTTTACATCAAAAACAAGGCACACCAGTAAAGACATTGTAGAAATAAACAAACACCTGTCACTTTTGACAGAACGCTCACGACGATTATGGTGTAGAGCATGGTTCATGTAATCGTCAATATGGCGGCAGTTACGACGTCATCGATGACGTAGCGTGGGCCATCGTAATCACGCTCACGGTGAAAGGGAACGACTGTGATCGCGCTAATATCGATTATGGCATTTATGGCTCAATTGGGACCGCACTGTATAGCCATCGTTTGGTTTGCCCCGCCTGCTAGTTTATTACCTGAACAAATCCAGGGTAAGAAGAGAGCGCCATCTTGCGGCCCGGGATGTACTCTTTACTCTTCGGCGATATCTTGAAGTTCATCACATACATCTTCTGAATACGCAGCATTGATTGGTAACTGCAATGTAAACCAATAAGGTATTCATAAAGCTTGTACACAATAAAAAAAGGTGTGCGTCTTGGGACGCCCGACAGAAGTGATAGGTACAACTTAACTAACCTAGCGCTGTGTGTTAGAGTGAGAGAAAGGTAAGCTAGACAGACTGGCGCCGTAACGCGTTACATAACGAATTGGTTTACCCTCCCAAAAGAAGTTATCACTTCAAAAAGGGAGCAAACTGTGAGAGTTTTGAATTATGTAGCAGAAAAATAATTTAAATGTATATATTTAAATAAACTTATATATATTTAAAAAGACAATTTTTTCTAATTCTTAATCTATAAATGTTATTATTCCAAAGTCAAAGACTTCTTAAACGATATAAATATATGTAATTATTTGCTACGACTTAGTTTTATCTGTAGCTTTCTTGACATCATTGTGGACATTATTTTTAGGTTTTATTAGGGTAATTACTATGACATTAATGAATTATTATTTTAATTGAATATGAAATGACAATCATTTAAACATGTTAGTTAAGTATAATAATTTTATTATTTTTATTGTCAATAATATTGTAACCTTCTCAAATTAATATCTGTACGCCTGTTAAGGTAGGCTTTTGATGGAACCTTAGCATTAAGAACTTAGCTACTATTGTGTATACTTAGCCAAAACTCGTACAAATAAATAAATTTGAATATGAATTTAAAGCTTAATAATAATCAGCGCGTTATGACATCAGCTGCTGCCAGAGAAAGTCTCGTGAAATCCGTCCAGCCCACAGCCGAGTCTGTCCTCCGTGTCCAGCAGTTTAGGAGATTAGCCGGAACAAACAGACAGTCTCTGTCTGTTTGTTCCGGCTAATCTCCTCACAGAGATTTAAAAAAAAATGGTGTTGTCACAAGTGGCGTACTTACCTATATACCTACTTTCATATGGATTTAATAAAACACTGTTCTTTCACAAACAGACACTACAATATTTTTTGAATACAAAAAACACGCTGAGTTTCTTACCAGATCTTTTTAGTCGTGGTCGCGTTCCGATCCGGTTGTAGATTTAAGAAAAAATAAATGTAAAATTACAATTTGTAAGTGCCCCGTAGGCATATACAGAATAAATGATTTGACTTCAAAAACTAGTGAATTGATTGGACTGAAATGTTTAGTATATAATGTTGCAGTCAAAAGTACTCTTAGCCGTGAAACAGGTAATAGTAGTGGTGCTGAAAATAATGTTACGGTTAAAAGCCGAAGTGCGTTACACCTAGTTTCTACTCAGCTGGATAGCTACTAATCTTCGTTTAGGTTTAGCATACTATAACATAATAATATTACAAAATATAATTAAAAGAAAGATTTTTTTATTTAATAGGCTCCGAAACTACAGGACAGATTTGAAAAATTCTTTCACCTTTAAGGTGCAAGTTGGAAGCCGGCTTCATGAAGCGGCGGCAAACGACGTGTCGCAGCGACACTACTGGTTTCTATGTATTTCTATGAAATACCATTCGTAGTTAGCGACACGAAGCTAGCGACGCGTCGTCGAGCGGCAGATCAGACTGTCGCCTGACCGCTGATCAGTAGTGCCGCTCGCGGGTACCAATCTACCTAGTAAAACAACTGAAAACCTTTTTAAACTAAACCTTTTGTATCGCTTTTCAAATGGTTGATACCGTCTGCAGTCGGGTTCGAAATCATGACTGCAGCGACATGAAGCGACGACGTGTCGCGGCGACATGAAGCGACGACATGTCGTCTGCTGCTACGTGTAGCCGGCTACCAACTTGCACCTTTAGAATCCTACATTATCCCTGATGAACATAGGCTACATATTCTGATTCATCATCCATCACCGTGGAGCGCAGCTAGTATATTACAAACAGGGTTTCAACTCGGAACATGTTAGTGTGGAATAGCTACTAGGTAAGTGTCACCTGTTCCAGGTGACCTGCGAGGTGTACAGCTCCTTGAAACCGGGCAGCAGCTTGACGAGCCCGGTGCAGTGCTCGCCGAACAGCAGACTCTCGGGAGTTTCCTTCGGCAGGCTCAGCGCAAACGCTAGCTCGTCCAGATCGCCCAGCATGTTTATCCACCTACAAAGTTGTTTATGACAAAAGTGTTCACGATAGTTATGTAAATGGCGGTACTGAAAAGACGATGGCCCGTATCCAGAATATGCTGATGATGCTGAATAAACGTTGTAAGGGATTGATTGTCAAACCTTCGCTCAAGTCGAGATTGACAGCTGAGCGTTTTATCTAGCATACCGACTGATGGCAGTAGTATGTCGGTAGGTATTGTCATCGATTTTATGAGTAGACCTCCAGGACCTATGAAATTGCAGGAAAGTATATACAGGGTGTGGCGTAATGAGTGGATAATAGTGTACCTGCGGGTAGGGGCCATTGTGGCGGTTCAGAAAAATATTTGTTATGCTCAGTAAAATTGCCTCGGTTTTCGAGATATTCGACATTTTCGAAATTTAAGAAATATTTCACCCTTCGTCACTATTTTTGGCGCCAAGACTGCAAATGAAATTTTTTTTTCTACATATCTGTTTTTTGGATAGTATTCTTGGATAGATGTGCTATTATTTTTATAACACAAGCACAGTTATGTTTTTAAAATAAGATTTCACTAAAATTTTACTTGCTTTCGTTTGTTTTCCTGACCTTTACCCTTCTGTGGTGTAAAAAAAATGTATGGTCAATTGAATGCCAAATTTTAAAAAAAATTGCCTATTTCATCGAGATTCCGAAATGGTATAATATTACATGGTATTTCTACAAGTTGATTCAAAAGTAATTCCTATTAAAATGGGTAGAGCTTATTATTATAAAATTACAAATAGTAGGTACTAAAATTTACTTCATTACTTAAACACCTAAAAACGTTACTTTAAAATTCGGTAATGAAATAAAACGAAACAATACATTTTAAATGCATTTCATTTATTAAATTTACTATTACAAAAGGTGTTCGAAAAGGCCACCACGTGCTCTGATGCATGCTCTGCACCTTTTGATAAAAGATCTTTTAATCCTGTTCGCAATTCTTTGCTCTGTGATTTTCTGAGCAGCTAATCGCACACGCTCCCGTAGCTGGTCCACTGTATTGATTGGGTCTTTATAAACCTTTTCTTTAAGGCATCCCCAGTAAAAAAGTCCAATGGGTTGAGGTCTGGTGAACGAGGTGGCCACAAAATTGTCCCCAAATGACCGATCCATCGTCGACGATATGTTTCATCGAGGCATTGTCGAACATTTCGGGCGTAATGAGCGGGGCAACCATCGTGCTGCAGCCACATTCTTCTTCTATCTTCTAATGAAACATCTTCTAATAAAAGTGGAAGTTCGTGCCGTAAAAAATGTAAATACGTTTCTGCAGTCAATGTTCCAGACAATTCGAATGGTCCGATGATTTTGCCATTTAGAATTCCAGTCCATAAATTAATTTTGAACTTGTACTGGGACCTGTCTTCTCTGGCCAAATGAGGGTTTGTACGCTGCCAACTGTGCAGATTGTGCATATTAAAATATCCATCTTTTTTGCACGTGGATTCGTCGCTCCACAAAATTTTATCGAAGAAATCGTGATCAGCGTTAATTTTTCTCAGCATTGTTTGGCAAAATGCAACTCGTGCAGGGTAATCTCTTGGCTGCAAACATTGCACGCGCTGGTAGTGAAAAGGATGTAATTTTTTTCTTTTTAAAATTCGGTGCACTGTTCTTGCTGACATGCCAGTATTAGAGGCTATTACGCGCACAGATGTGGTCGGATCAGCAGCAATTTCATCAAGTACGTCCTCTTCATTATGTACTTGTGGTCTCCCAGAACTCGTGCCACCGATGCCACTTCCAGGAATTCGACCTTCCATGTAAGCATTGTGTACGCGAATAAACACACGATAATCGGGATGGCGTGCATTGGGAAATCTTTCCCAATACAGTGCTGCTGCTCGATTGGCGTTACCACCACACTCGCCGTAGATTAAATGCATTTGCGCATATTCAGACGCAGTGTATAGCTGAGGCATTGCAATCAATATGCAATACCAAAAAATCCAAGTTACAAAGCAAATCAAGTCCGAGATCACAGCACAAAATCGTTAGGTTCAAAAAATTAAGACGTCCAAATTGCTAGGCAAAACAAAGTCCGAAATCGCTGCACAAAATCGACGAGTATCAATCCAAAACGGGATAACACGTTGTTGTACGGGAGTAGTATGATAGCACACTGACTCGAAAATCATAAAAATGCGTTACGCGAAACGATAGTTCTCTTTCACTCATAGCATGAAAGAGCAAGATAGACATAGTGTCAATTGCCGCTGGGCCGGGAACCAATCTGTTCCAAGAATTACTAGTAGTTCTGCGAACAGTAGACAATTATTGCTAATAATAGTTAAAAATATTTCTTTAAATTACGCCTTGATAAGTTTAGTAGGAATTAATTTTGAATCAAGTTGTGACAATGATATGTAATATACCATTTCGGAATCTCGATGAAATAGGCTAATTTTTTTTAAATATGGCATTCAAGTGACCATACATTTTTTTTACACCACAGAAGGGTAAAGGTCAGGAAAACAAACGAAAGCAAGTAAAATTTTAGTGAAATCTTATTTTAAAAACATAACTGTGCTTGTGTTATAAAAATAATAGTTTCCGTTCGATAGCACATCTATCCAAGAATACTATCCAAAAAACAGATAGAAAAAAAATTTCATTTGCAGTCTTGGCGCCAAAAATAGTGACGAAGGGTGAAATATTTCTTAAATTTCGAAAATGTGGAATATCTCGAAAACCGAGGCACTTTTACTGAGCATAACAAATATTTTTCTGAACCGCCACAATGGCCCCTACCCGCAGGTACCCTATTATCCACTCATTACGCCACACCCTGTATAATGATAATTTAATAATGCAAAAAAGTAATTACACATTACAATATTTGAGAATATCGAGTAAATTCTTCCTATACCGTATTTAAAACAAAAGATTTATGAATGAATTTTGCGTAAATTTACGTCTCTGATAGACAAAGGGTTAATAATACCCAGTTCAATAGCTACCCAGGATTCCATGCCTTGTGGTGTTTCTGTTCTAGTTCGACAATTTCTCCTTTCCTTTAATTGCAATACCCCCAGGGGGTAATATGTGACATGTACCAAATATAAGGCATAAACAAATGAAATGATGATGAAAATGAAAAAAAAAATGTATTTTATTTTTATTTTGCCTTGTTCAATTGTTGTTTTAATTAATATTTCACAATCATTATCAGATTATTACTTCATAATACTTATTATAATTATACGAGTATCTACAGTATGCGAAATGTAAGTGTTTTTGCCACAAGGTAGCGTACTCGGTCCAACTTTCTTTATTCTATACATAAACGACATACATCTGGCAAATCAAACGGACTCTGAACTCATCTGTTATGCGGATGACACGGTAGCCTTGTTCCATGGAAAATCTTGGAAGCCAGTCTTCCAGAAGGCAGAAACTGGGATGAATAATTTAAAGCGGTGGTTAGATAAAAACCTACTCACCTTAAATCTCAAAAAAACAAAATACCTCTGTTTTTACAAAACTAAGGCATCAGAACCTGACTCTCAGCTTAAGCTCCAAATCCACTCATGTGTTGGTGGCCCTTGCCAAAGTGACTTAATTTTTAGAGCCTCATCCATCAAATACCTGGGAGTTATGATCGATGAACAATTTTCGTTTAAGGAACAGATCTCAATCCTATCAAAAAGAGTCCGAAAGTTAATATATGTCATGAAAGCTCTGCGAAACTGTGCAAAGGCACGAATCCTTCACCTTGTGTATGTAAGCTTGTGCGAGTCAATACTCTCCTACTGCATCACCACCTGGGGAGGATCTGGAGTTACTGCTATGGTGGAAGTGGAGAGAGCGCAGAGAGCGGTCCTAAAAGTTATGTATAAGAGACCGTATAGGTATCCTACGGATAAAATATACTCTGAGGCGGAAGTCTTAAGTGTTCGTCAATTATACATTCAAAAGATAACGCTCGCTGTGCATAGGCATACTATTTCACAGACTCCGACTGGGCCACACAGAAGAAGACTACCTCGTGCCATTGAACCTAAATGGTAGTGAAAAATATCATAAACGGTCTCAATTTCTGAAGAATTTAATTTTTTTATTATAACTTAAAATATAACTGGGATATATATTTTTTTCTTTTTTTCCGAATTCCGAACCGAAAACCTTTCGCCTACGCAAATGTTGTAATTATGTCACCGCACCACCCCTTGTCATATACTATCGGTAAAGCGAAACACGCGGGTGCCTGCGTTACAAGTTTCCATACTTAGTGCAGGGCTCGCAAGTGCACTATTCAACCTAACTAGTTTTGTACTCGTAAAATATCTCATAGATTGTATATTAGTTTTAAGGTTCAATGTAATCTTTTAGTAAATAAACCATTATTATTATTATTATTTGTAAGTATTAGACATTTTAAACATTATTTCAATGGTTTAACTTACGCAGTAGTACAACAACGTAAGTAAGTTGAATTGTAAATAGTTATTTGTAATGCAAGGCTGCAAAGTTGGTTTTTGGTGCGTGTACTTGTATTGAAATCTGAGCAAGCGAAGGATTTTAGGATTCAAATATAGAGTCCTGAGCGTAGCGTATTCTGCCGAGCGAAACACACTATTTTTCACCTCACTACAGCGAGAAAACTTTAGGTGCAAAAACAGCTTAGTTATTAAATGAGTGTTTATTCATTTTACAAATTAAAATTAAATTACTTTTATTATTGATAGTTGTTTTTTTGATTTGTAATAATTGTGTTTGTCACTTGTGTACTATTATTACCGAGTTAGTTTTTATTTTATTACTCAGTCCAGTGCTGCCGCGTGCCACCTGCGGCTGGCCAGTGCAATCATTCAAAGAAATGAGGTTGGCGCGCTGATATGAAATAAGTATATTGAACCCTTTGCGTACCATTGACGTAGTTTTTACGTTACACTCCACTAACTGAATAGAATGGAAGTCTTGAAATTTATAGAGAGAAAAATTCCATTCTCGGACGGGATTCGAACCCCCGTCTTCTGACTCTCCGTGTCAGACGCCATTGACCAACTAGGCCACCGAGGTTCTGGTCAGAAGAAGCGGGTTCAAATTCCGTCCGAGGATGAAATTTTTCTCTCTATAAATTTCAATGTTTGAGATCGCTAAAACAGGCGTTAGTGCTTTAAAAAGTAATACTATAAGAATGGAAGTCGGTATTAAATTTTTCAAATTGTACTTGTTATAATTATCACGGTATAGGAAGGGTTAATGCATTTTCAGTGGATTTGTGGTATAGAAAAGTATGGAATAGAAAGGTTCGAATTTTAAAAACTCCACGCTAGCGGACAAAATCCACTTGTGCACTCAGATTTCTAATGACAAACAGAATCTTTCCGAGGTTGTGAGGTGAAGGCATAAAATAATTAACATAATAATAGACATTTAATATTATTTTATGGTTATTAAAAGTATACACACAAAGAGTAGTCATCATCACAATACATTTAAGTTATTCGTTAGGTAAGTAAATACTTACAGAATATCTCTCGTCGTGAGCCATTCGAGAGGTTTCGTCGTAGCTTGATTGTATCCAGCTGCTAAACCTTCCAGCTGTATGTAGTACAGCTTTACCTACGAACAAGATAATATTATTTTGGTACTTTATTTATTTACTTACATACAACGTATTTATTTACTAAATAAACTCAATCACAAAAGCTAAATCTGCTTTTACACCATGAGGGGGAGGGAGGCGAATATTACCCCCGCCATCGGGGGATGCAGACCGTAAGAAGCGGGGAACCCCCGACCTCTATAGGTAGACCTTGTGCAAGAGGCCGTCTGTGTTGGCACCAGGGATGTCGCGAATGTTCGCATCCGCAAATGCGGACTAATGCGGAACTTCCGCATGGATTTGGATATCAGCATTCGCATCCGCAATAATCAATGCGAATGGAGATGTATTGCAGTTTGCGACTTGAAAGAAATTGCACGGAACTAGCGGTGTCACGTGCATTCTGATTTACCAACAGAACCGAATATATGAGTCAGTAGATCCCGTCTTTGTTATTATTACCGACTTCCGAAAAGTTTTTTTCCGACTGTTTTTTTATGTTTGTTACCTCATAACTTTGGACTGGGTGAACCGATTTCCAAAATTCTTTTTTCATTTGAAAGCTGGTGCTTCCCGTGTGGTCAATTATAAATTCGGTCCAGTAGTTTTTGAGTTGCACTCCAATAACTGATTTTTACCAAAGTAATAGAATGGAAGTCGGTATTAAACTTTTCAAATTTCACTTGTTAGTGTTGAAGTTGGTTTCAATTTTTGTTAAAAAAAATAAAGCCAAATGAACATGACCAGGATATGGCCCACATCTGCATCTGAAGGTGTGAGTTTTCAAGTATATGCATCCGCAATATACCTAGCACCAGTGCATTGCCGATAATTTGTCACGAAACAACAGTGCGGAAGAATTAGGCGCTTTGCAGACGACGGGGCGATCAATTTTGCCGCGAACGATAGCGCAAAGGGAATCCTATACTACGAGTACTAACGCACACGGAGGGCAAAAAGACCGCGCCGCGCCGCGCCGCCAGTGTCCGGCGGCCGGCGGGCACTGGCGGCATATCCGTAGCTACGAGCGGCGAGGGCAGCCGCGGTCTTTATTAGTTCGCGGTCAAAAAGACCGCCCCGCCCCGTCGTCTGCAAAGCGTCTTAGTGTGATAAGCTTTTTAATGTAAACCTGAACCATTGCAGTACTATAATGTATCCAGTACGACTGTGACACAGATAAGTATTGCCATTAGTCACCCTATGTAATGAGAGGAAGGTAAACCTGTAGTTACCTGATACCAGTACGGGTCGTCAGGATATCTCTTGACCATAGAACTGATGTAGTCTTCATTTTTGTTCACGTAGTCTTCTATCAGACCACACACGTCCATCTTGTTGTAACAATATCTGAAAATGTATACATCTTACCATTATATTGGTTACGCTTATTATTTTACCATCTGCTTGACGAAGTTTCTTGGGAACCTGTCCTCGAGTCATGTGATGTTTCGGTTGCTACGGATGCTTTTTATGAGATTGTTTATCGGTTATTTGACATGACAGTCCCCAAAAAGAAAAGGCATGCAACTAAATGTAATAGGTATCCGGTATGGTTCGACATCAGCATTATTAAGGATATTAGGCGCAAAGCTCAACTGCATAAGGCCTGGCTGTGTTCAAACTGTGTTACATCATATAATGCTTTTTCGGATCTGCGGGCCAGTTTAAAGGTGCGTATCAATCAAGCGTACAAATCATATTTGGCTTGCATTGAAGAAAGTTTGCAGGTACGACCTCGGCATTTTTGGAGCCATGTGCATAGACTTAGATCCAAGGGTGGTTTTGAACCCTGTGTCTCATTCAAAGGAAAATCTTGTACAGGTGTCGAGGCAGTCGAGGCATTTGCTAGCTATTTCTCAAGCGTCTTTCTAGATGAAGTGCCACTTCTTAACGCTAATGCATGTTGTGATCAGGGTTTGCAAGGTGGTTATGTTACTTTGCCTACCTTGGTACCACAAGATATTGAATGCGGTGTTAACAAATTAAAGGTAGGCTGCTCTTTAGGACCTGACAATGTGCCTGGTTTTGTTCTTAAAGTATGTAAGAGACAGATGATTTTACCTCTTTGCCATATCTTTAATCTATCTTTAAGAAATGGCAAGTACCCCACCCAGTGGAAGTTATCAAGGGTGACACCGATCCCTAAGAGTAGCAATAAGACTATGGTAGATGAATACCGGCCCATAGCAATCTTGTGTGCACCTGCTAAGGTTTTTGAATATATTATCCACAAGGAAATATATAGACAGGTAAGACAGCTAATAGGTGACGAGCAACATGGTTTTAGACCGGGGCGTTCGGTGAATACAAACCTGGTATGCTTGGTTGACTATATATCCAATGCCATGGATCGCGGGTTGCAAGTGGACGTGATATATTTCGACTTTCAAAAAGCATTTGATAAAATCGACAATGATTTGTTGCTTCATAAGCTTTCAGCTATCGGTTTCACTCCCAGACTCCTTGACTTTTTCTCAGATTATATGACAGGTCGCCGCCAATATGTGAGGCATGGCACATATGTATCTGGACCATATCACACTCGATCCGGCGTGAGCCAAGGGTCGGTCCTTGGCCCCCTCCTTTTTCTGATTATGATCCATGATTTACCGAAAGTCTTGACCGCTGCTAAATGTCTACTGTATGCAGATGACCGAAAACTTTTCTATGAAATAAAATCTCCTAGTGACTGCCTCAGCCTACAAACTGACATTAACCAGATTTTTGCGTGGAGTTTGACAAATAAATTGCTATTTAATTACAATAAATGTAATGTTATGACCTTTGACCGAAAAAGAAATCCAATTAATTTCAATTATTATATGAGCACTATATGCATTAATAGAGTAAATTGTATAACAGACCTGGGAGTAACATTTGATCGCACCTTGACTTTCCATGATCATATAGCTAGTCTCGCCAAGGAATCCTACCGACGGTTAGGCTTTGTCTTACGAAATGCCAAAGATTTTCAAAATCCACAAGTTATTACAGCCTTGTATAAGGCCTTAGTCAGAAGTAAGCTTGAAACGGGTGCATGTCTCTGGAATCCTTATCATGTTACCTATACACGGATGCTGGAGAAGGTCCAAAAGGCCTTCTTAAGATGCCTTTACAAAAAAATCTATGGTTATTATCCATTCCGGTACCCGACCAAGTTTTTGCTCGGCCACTTAGGTTTTTACTTCTTAGAAGTGAGAAGGATGGTCGACCAGCTCACCATCTGCCTCAAAGTGTTGAAGGGATCGGTTGACTGTTTACTCTTGCACAATCTATTGTGTGTACTATTCGTCCCAGATGAACTCGAGATCCCAGTAAGTAGGCGTGGTCATGTCAGGCAACATAAGCTTTTTCATGTTGATGGGGGTCATACAGTAGCGCGATCAATGTCTCCTCTAGTCCGACCTCTGCGCCACCTCAATGCACTCCGTAATGCCAACACTGATTTTGACATTTCTTTTGACAACTGGTCTACCATTGTACCTGCAGTGATCAAATATTGTGAAAGTTTAACAGACCAGTGGTGTAATACGGGTAATCTCGATAGTAGTTTAAGTGATTGAATGAATATTATTACTATTTTGATTATTTATTGTTATTGTTATTTTTATTATGTTTTTGTATTTCTGTGTAATTTACCTCACTGACTAATGATTTTATATATATTTTATTTTACTTTGACATTGTATTCTGTCTAATATTCCAATTAAATGCCTCTAGAAGTAGTTTAAACTGTATGTGATAATTGTAATTGGTTATAAATCGTTTTTATCACAATAAATAAATAAATAAATAAAAAAATCATTTCCTACGATAAATTACTCATCCGAATCTTATGTGATGCTGGTATTACGACTTCCATGTGACACGCAAGGGGAGTTACTTATCATTGTCTGACGATGAAACCTGTTTCTCGTCGGGTGACATCGCACCCGCGCCTCCTGCGCCGGCAGTCTGTTGTGGGTACTTGAATGGACCTCACCTACCGAGCGGTCAATGATCGATTTTCTCACGATCGTTCGCAATTAACATAAGAACTAGTAAAACCGTTAATTAAATACCTTCACCGTTGCTAGAGAAGAGTGACCTTGTGCAGTGTTGTGCACAGTAACCTGTGACCCAGATAGACTACTAGATGACCTGGACGATACCTACCTACCTGTGAGACGTGGTGAATTCCTCTGCAAAGGTGAGTAGCTCTCTAATGGTTTCCTGGTTTGTTGTATTAGCAGCATCACTGTGTACAACACAAGTACCTACATAAATTCTAGGATTTAGGTGAACCAGCAACTTATCCTGTTCCACATCTCTAATTGTGGCAGGCGCGCATCGCCCCCTGGTCAAACCTGGAGGTTGTATGCACCATATTTCATAATCATAACGAATATTATGAATACAAAAATGTGTTTGTTTGTTTGTTACGCTTTCAATAGTAATCAGTAGTATCAGTATCATATATACAATTTAACTGCCGCTAATATATTCACTTGTTAATTACTTACACATTTTTTACCGAACCTACACCAAGTTACAAAATAACTTGTGTTGTAATTGTCTGTAAGATCCTTCGTGGTAGGTACACTAATTATTGCTATTAATATCTGATTCTATTCATCATCATCACCATCTCAGCCGTAGGACGTCCACTGCTGAACATAAGCCTCCGCTAGGAATTTCCAAAAGGACCGGTTGGAAGCAGCTTGCATCCAACGTCGTCCTGTTACTTTTTATTTTATTTATTTAATTATCTAAAAACTTACATCTATCATTACAGGTAATAAACCCAATGCAATAGAGTAGCTATATTATCTATCATACCTATTAAATAGTTAGTTTCTATAGCATAGAATATGTAAAGTATATAAAAAATATATAAAAATATAAATATAAAAATATGTAAACCTGATAAAAAAAAATTATCAGGTCGTCAGTCCACCGTGTCGTTGGACGACCTACACTGCGCTTGCAGGTCCGTGGTCTCCACTTCAGAACCTTCCGGCCCCATTGCCCATCTGTTCTGCGTGCTATGTGCCCTGCCCACTGCCAACTGGCTAATCTTCTGGGCTATGTCGGTGACTTTCGTTCTTCTACGGATCTCCTCATTTCTGATTTGATCACGTAGAGAATGATGAGTGATTCTATTGATATGCTTTTACTACTTACTGTATACTCATTTAGGTGTGTGTGTGTGTGTTTGTGAGGATGTATGTGACTATGAACTATTATCGTAGAATGAGTAACCATTATGACAAAACCGGGAAGGATATAATCGTTTCTGCTGTCGGGGATTAAATAGCAAGTTTCGTGCTGCTTCTTCCCGGTCACGGCTCTATCTAGTGGAACGCAGAAATGGCCTAATGAACGGTATACGGAATAGAGTTGACGTCTAAGGTCCGACTCGGATCGTTAAGCGAGTTTTATAAAACAGAGTTTACTTTAAACGAGATCCAACGTCCTATAGCAGCGAGTGTTGTGATTGGTGCCAAATAAACTATTCTCATTGGTTGGAAGTTTATGATCGCTTTCAATGAGCTTTTATATAGAATGGATCGCGGTACAATGGTGAAATCCGACCAATTTTGAATAAATGTATAAAACTTGTTTTGATCTAGAATTTGTATGAAGAGAACTACACCCTTCCTTACCCTTTAAGCATGTTCTGCCAATGCATCCAGACCAGGTCCCTGGTGAGGAAACCCTCGAGCATTCCCGCCGCGTATGCCTGCTTCTCATCACTGCTGTCTGCGTTAGTGTGCAGCTCCAGGAACGCCCATCTGGAAGTATACTACTTCATCTCAATAGCTCAGTTAAGGCTTCCTCGCGTGTTATTAGTGTTTGGTGAACCCTTGTCAATCAGTGCGTAAGTAAACGAACTATAAGATGTACGCACGAAATAATAACGCGTTATAGGACACGTGGTGGGCGGGCTCTAAGTACACGGTGGACCTAAAGTCCGTTAACATTTGAATCGGTTGCCGCGTCTAGCAGCGACGGCGGAGGGGGGTGGAGGGGTTACGCATTGCAAGAGCGGCCAATGGGAATTTAGTACCATGGCGTCGTTCAGCGGTAGTCAACGTGCGTTTTGTGTACGCGAGTACTATGGAAACAACGATTCTGCGACCTTAGCTCAACGAAAGTTTTGCAATCATTACAAGATACGACACAAAAATCAAGCTCCATCAGGTGTGTTAATAAAAAAATGGGTGCTCAAGTTTGAGCAGACGGGTTCAACAATGGATTTACTCGATCTGGCCAGCCTAGAACGTCGAGGGACCCCGAAAACGTGGAGCGAGTAAAATCGTCTGTTCGTGACCAACGGACTTTCAACTCGAAAGCGGTCTGCTGTCCTTAACGTGCCAAGAACATCATTAAACCGCATTCTCAAGAAAGATTTAAGTCTACATCCCTATAAAATCCAAATGGTGCAGGAATTAAGGCCTCAGGACCATGCCACTAGGTTGCAGTTTGCGAACGAAATGGTAGAGCGGTTCACCAGTTTTACAAACAATTTTTTCTCAGACGAGGCACACTTCCACTTAAATGGGCATGTTAATAGACAAAATTGTCGTTATTGGAGTGACACTAATCCGAAATTAAAGCATCAAAAACCCCTGCATTCACCCAAAGTCACAGTAAGGGCTGCTTTATCAGCAAGTAATTATTGGTCCATACTTTTTTGAAGACTCAAGAGGACGTGCGGTTACAGTGAATTCCCAGCGGTATATCACCATGTTACAAAACTTTTTCGCTCCCGCGCTGCAGGATTTTGTTGGTTTTAATCAACGCTCATGGTTTCAGCAAGATGGAGCCACTTGTCATACATGTAATGACTCGTTTAGGGCAGCTCGAGACATTTTTAGCCCAAAAGTGATATCGAAAAGATGGGACATTAACTGGCCGCCTCGTAGCCCGGATCTATCACCAATGGATTTTTTTCTTTGGGGATATCTTAAGGCTAAAGTTTACGACACCAACCCAGTAACTCTTGACGAATTAAAGGATCGTATTCGCACAGAAATCCAAAACATCTCAACAGAAACATGTAAAGCTGTTATCGAAAATTTCCGCTCTAGATTGCAGCAATGCCAGAATAATGAAGGATTGCATATGGATGATGTGATTTTTAAGAAATAAATTCCCCTTTTGTTTACTATCGATAACAATAAACTATTTTGATCTAAGTACTGTAATTAGTTTTTTTTTAATCATCATTCCAATTATAAACGGACTTTTGGTCCACCCTGTATATCTGCAACCAAGCCGCTACTGCACTGCCCATAGTAGAGCTATTAGCTAATCCGTGCACATTTCGCATTGTAGGTAGAGACACGGTTTCGAATAGAAAGTATCGTACTCATAAAAGTATCGAAACAAAAGTATCGATACTTCAAAGTATCGAGTACTTTTCTTAGGGCCTAATGCGTATAACCATACGTCAATACGTCAATGTCAGTCATTAAGTAACGTCTGTTTACCTTCATTAGAGTAGAACAAAAAAACAAATGGTATTGGTTAATAATAATAATAATAATATAGTAATAAATAACACATAGATAGTTTATTAAAAAAGACAACAGTAACTTTCCAAATCAGAACTTTTATTAAAATAAATAATTATTCATTACTAAAGGCAAAGGCAAGGCAAATATTAAAGTTCCCATTCCTCCTCAGTACAATCGCATAAAAATAGCAGTTTATCGAGCCGTTTTGGCGATAAGCGATTTCAGATTTCTGTAATGGTAAGTACTTCCTGTTTTATAAATTAATCTTTATGAGGGCACTGACGTTGCACGATATTGATAAATATTATCGTGCCAACTTATATAATTTTGGGAACACACAACTTTCATACCTTCCCATTGTTTCAAAAGATATAAGGAAAGTGGTGAAAAATGCAGATAAGTAATATCTAATACAGATAATACAGCTTATTTCATCTATATTTTCAGACTGTTGAGAAGATCAACTTGTTTTTATGTTTTGTTCTTTCGTATGAGCCAACTTCTGGTGGTGACTCCACAAATCGCAATAATGATCAACTGCATTAATAAAGCAGAAAAACTTAAACAAATCGCGAAACGAAGACGGAGTGTGACTGATGAAACAAAAAGTAGTCATTGAGTTAAAGTATTGCATACAAAGTATCGAGTACAATAGTATCGGTATCGAAAGGAAACTTACTCGATACCACAAAGTATCGATACATTTTTCGTGTCGCTAATTGTAGGTGTAGTGTTTAAGGAAGCAGGTACCTACATAGTTATTTATAGAATAGGGTAGATTGTAGATTTGAAACGAGTGAGTCAGTCGTTGGCCAGTAAATGGATGAAACAAGCGTAATCTTTTAATTCAAAAATATACACTGAGAAAAATAGGATTCTGACCTAAAATGAATAAATCTTACACGGTTGATTTGTAATTACGTAAGGTGATTTTGTAACGCATACGTTAATTTTTGCTTTTTCAAGCTAATATGTACAATTGTTTTTGGAACGAAGTTCCTTATCGCGCGTTGTGAAAGGGGGCTAGACGGAAAAAATTCTTACGAAAAGTTGTCACGACACTTTTTGCTATAGTATGCTATGTTTCTCTGTCTGTCTCTCTCTCTCTTATAAAAGGAAGTGCGGCGTCGCATGTTTCTCTGTCTGTCTCTTTCTCTCTTATAGAAAGCAAGCCAGATGTTGTAATCGTAGCAAGTGGCGCCATTTAGTTCCGTAAATTTATACTAGATGGCGACTCAGGTAAAGTTAGCTCGCGGAGGCATTTCATTCACTGGATGTAATATGTAATTTTTAGAAATATATATTTTTGAACACTTCCCATTCGTAGAAAAGAGTTTTATTGAAGTAACTCGGATACGCGCGATTATCGGAACCTATTATTGGAATATTTACCATGGTTTTGTATTTCAGCATTATTTTTTCTGATGAGGAACTTCGTTCCATCCGGGTGTCCCTTGACACCTATCAATTTTTTTTTTTTTAGATTTTACTACTAGATACAAACTGTTGAATGTTACATGTCGTAAGGCACTTACTGAATAGAACATCTACTGTTAAATAAGCAGTATATACTGTTAAAATCACCTTACGTTTACGACGCTGATTAATCGGCGTAAATTATAGTAATTAGGTAGGTACGTCAATTTTCGCCTTATGAAAATGTAATTATTTAGCAAAATGAAATAACCTCGCAATAAAAACTAAACGAACGTAAACCTAAGTGAAGAAGCGACGTACCTTTTTAGGTATGCGGCATTTACTCACGGCGCAATTAAGATGATTTTCATGTTATGGCAAGGTACAAAGTAGGTACCACTACTAATGTGCTTACACACTAATGTAAGACCGTCGTGAGAAAGCAAACACTAATTTAGTTTCAGGCGTCCTCATTGTTTATTGTACGATCGAATCGTACGTGCGACGTGTTGCTTCTAGATTCATCATCATCACCATCTCAGCCGTAGGACGTCCACTGCTGAACATATGCCTCCCCCATAACTTCTTCTAGATTGCTATAACTTAATCCTAGGTTTAAATAATACTTGGTTAACGTACCACAAACAACTTCGAGTTCGTGTGTAGTGTCGTTTGAGTGATAACTGAAATAACTGAGCGCATCACAAATCCTCATGATGTTATATCGTATGGCGTATGTATGACGTTTCAATCTACTGTAAATTGAAAATACACATGTGAGGTTGCACCCTCTTGATTGATTGGTTCCGTAGTGAGTTAACTCGACTACTATAGACCACGCTAGATGGCGTTCTTCTTCTTCTTCTTAAAGTGCCTCTCCAACTAGTGGAGGTTGGCGATCAGCGTGGCACAGTCCTTGTTTCTGGTTCGGCGGAACAACTCAGACGCCCCTGATATTTCAGTCCACTCCCGGATATTCCGCAATCACGACTTCTTACTTCTCCCTACCTTTCTTTTTCCAGCAATTTTACCCATGATTATTAACTGCAGAAGGTCATATCGCTGATGACGGCGTTAAATGTCATATCGCTGATGACGGCGTTATAGATGGCGTTGTTCCCCTCTAAAACATGCAAGTGTTTGTCTCCGAGAAATAGTAGGGTTGGCGCCAAATTCGAATTTAGAGTTAGGTTCGGAAACGACACAAAGTAGTATAAGCTTCGATTAACCGCTTAATACAATGCTTAAATAGTATCAAGACTGCAAGCTGCTGGAAGTGATTTCATTGAAATTCCTAAGCCTTGGATTCATAAATGAACCTATATGTATGAAGTCATGTCATATTCGAACTTTAAATACCCAGCTTTATAAGATATGGCAATAAACATCTTGATTGAACGAGGGTTCCCCGGCAGGATTGCGAGAATCTTTGTCACACGCGAGCAAATACTACTATTCGTACACATAAATCTATGAACAGTTAAGCAATAGTACTAAATGTCACATACCCAGTCTCGTTGATCTCATTACTGTAGATGGCTTTTGCGACGTGCGAGTCCGGTATGTCCGCGAAGTAATCCGACACTTTCACTTCGGGCTCACTCTCTGTCCACGACACATACCCGTATTTACCTTCGCACACACATAACGCGCCGAAAACGAATAGAACACACGGGCAAATATAACCGCGCATGTTTCAGCTAATTTCAAGTACACTCAAACAAATGTATGAATTTACAATTCAATATAATACAAATCGTGATTATGAACATTTATTAAATATATGGGCACACTAATAATAGAATAATAATAAAAAATTAGTTAAATTAAACTACCTACTATTTTGGTAAAAATTTATATTATTCAGATTAGTTGTTGTGTTATAGATTCTTCGAATTATTTATTGTTTCAGATTCACTGTATTCATTCTATTTACATGTGCAGATTCTAACTATTAATTATTGTACTAAAATAAGAATCGATTAATGTAAACAACATGAAAGAAGTAATTAACTTTGACTGACTTTAACTTGATTTTACTTATTTGTCAAAGTTATTTGATAAATGGCTTCTAATTGTCACAATTTTGCCAATGTCCGAACATGCTAGTGTCACTATTCATAAATCGATGGAGTTCTTAATTGTATAAATGATAGGATACGTAGTATCTTATAGTTTGTGATGATGGGTGAGATCAAACAACGAAATTTAGTTAAATTTCTTATCAAAGATATTACTATAAATAATTATAAATGTCTTATAAAGATTTAGGCTAGGCCTAGCTTGAGTCAAAACTAAAAATACACTTTGTAATTTACACCTTTTAAATTAGAAATTATTTATCGGCAAAAAATATACATTCAACCATGAAAAATATATCAATATATAGCAATAATAAATAGGTATTTACTTACTAACTTAATTATTAAAAGATTATTTTAAACAAAGGAGTTCTCTCTGGACATAATAAAATATAGATGATATAAGTACTTACCTTTATTGTTAACTACCTACTGAAAGACGTATGTAGCCTCAGCTGGAAACATCTTTCAATTTAACCGTTTATATGTTGATCCTTTAACATGTCGGAGTCGGTCGCATCCACAGAAACACGCGATCTTGGGTCGCGCGGTTAGCAAAAATTTTTTTTGCGACGCTGCGCACTAAAACGATGATATCTCGGGTTTGGATCAGTTTATAGACATAAAACATATACCTACTGATAGCGTCGTATTGAACTTAGCTAACTGACAGTGGTAGACAAATTGGTGTCTGTAATTAAGTGTAAGTGTGCATGCAATTAAAATCAGGGACTGATTTGGTTACCCATTTTTAGGGTTTAACCCAGGGTATTTTAACAGGGTTAGCAAAAAACCTAAACTATAAGTGTTACCCTTTAAAACGGTAACTTATTTTATTTAATAACCCTATTAAAACCTCTTCAATTGGGTTACCCTTTGGTAGGGTTGTTGTCGCCGTTGGTTTATAGGGTTAGTAAAAACCCTATCGCTGTGGGTTTTTACTCTCAGCAGTAAGCCATGCCTATGGGTTACCCTTTGAAATGTGTTAACACGGTAACACAAGGGTTACCCTAATTTGGATACCCATTTGTAGGGTATTTTTAAAAGGTTAATAATTAGAAACTCGACCCGTAAGTGTTACTCAATGAAAGGGTAACCTATCTTATTTGGTATTGTTGTTGTAGTCCAAAGGTTAATAATACTTAAGCTGTGCGAACTAGTAAGCCGGCGGTATTTGGAACAAGAAAGTGATGTTGCAATTCTTTGTTATGATCACAGTTTACTCACATATCACTGAAAAAAATATTTTATGTTTTAGTTTTATGATTATTTATAACTATTTACCACTGGTTGCTGTCACTTTATTATGTAAATGATTTTAACTGTTTTGTTTTTTAATGCTTAAGAGCCCTCATTCTGCGCAGCGCTGCGCGAGTTTAGGTATTTTACGTAGCGAGCTACTCCCTAGCGCGCCCAGCGGCAGTGGCCCCACCACTCGAGCAAAACAGCGCCGCATTCATATTTTGATCTTTTTGTTTCAACTTCAAGTACACGTAGGTCAAAAAGTTAAAATAAAATAACACGTTGGACTCGTTTTATTTTTAATATCAACATTATTCAACACATGATAATTATTAATCAAGTGTTTGTTATCTACCAGAGCATAGACTAGAAAAAAGTGAGATTTAACTCATGGACCTAGGTAGGTCCATGAGTTAAATCTCACTGCCCCTACCCTACCCTGCTACCTACATGTACAATAGTTCCTGCTACTTGTTTTCGGCTCCTGCATCATGCCCTGGGCCCCAAGTCTCTTACCCATTGAGCAATTACCGCACTATTGCGACGCTTCTACGATTGATACGGAATTTTGTGTATCTTTAAACTTACATACAAACATACGTGCACACTACTACCCCGAGGCAGAGTATTTGGCATGGCGGTGGTATAGACCAAGACGAGTTACTCATTCAGCAATAATTTGAATGAGCGTAATCAGAATGTGAACAGTACACCCTACTACTACTCAAGGCAGAATCTCTTGTACTGCGATGGTACCCACAAAGACGAGTTGTTGAATTGGAAATAATTAATTTAGTTCCAATACATACATACATGCATGTCCAGACACAATTATAGTTACACTGTGCACACTACTACTTTCATTCAAAGTAACTGGCATTGCGGTGGTACCCAACAAGACGGGATACTATTCGGAAATGATTCAATTAGTATAGTTGCACTTCAAGCTTTAACATGATATATATGCACACTGCACACTACTACTTCGATTCAAAGTAACTGGCATTGCGGTGGTACCCAAAAAGACTGGTTACTATTCGGATTGGATTTAATTACAATGACTTCGAGCCTTAATACAATATACGAGCTCAGTGCACATTACTACTCCGAATCAAAATAACTGGCATTGCGGTGGTACCCAACAAGACGGGTTACTATTTGGGTATGATTTCATTAGTGACAATACCTTCAAGCTTTAACAAAATATACGTGCACAGCGCACACTACTACTTTGAATCAAAATAACTGGCATTGCGGTGGTACCCAGCAAGACGGGTTACTATTCGGATTGGATTTAATTAGTTACAGTGACTTGTGGTACCATACAAGACGGGTAACTATTCGGAAATGATTCAATTAGTTACATACAATGCCTTTAAGCCTTAATATAGTATACATGCACAGTGCACACTACTACTACAATTCAAAGTTACTGGCATTGGGGTGGTACACAAAAAGTCGGGTAACTATTCGGATTGGATTTAATAAGTTACAATTACTTCGAGCCTGAATACAATATACGTGCTCAGTGCACATTAATACTCCTAATCAAAATAACTGGCATTGCGGTGGTACCCAACAAGACGGGTTACTATTCGGGAATGATTTCATTAGTAACGATGCCTTCAGGCTTTAACACGATATACGTACACAGCGCACACACTTAGAGGAAAAAAGTGCTCGATAGCGTATGTCTATCTCTAACATACTATATTCATTTTAATATTTAAAAAATGGGCAATTATAAAGCGGCAATTGGATAGCTATTTACACAAATACGGTATTAATCTTTATCATTTTATATAAGTTGGAGGCTTTAAGCATTGCATGCACATTATTTCACTCTTTTACACCATATAATTTAAACGAATATCTTAGGAGTAATAGCAAAAAATTAACTGACGCGAGAATAAATTATGTAAAATGAGGAAAGATGAAAAATTAAGTATATAATATTTATATATATGTATGTATTATGTATATTTATATTCGGGAGTAGACTGCTTCAATAAATTGTATGCTTAAAGGAAATGTCCCTCTCTTGTACGGTGCAAACCTAGTAGCGCTAGAAAGAAAAGATGGGGGCATCCACTTTATTGCAGTTGGTAGTACTCTGAGACGCTGTAATATAATTTCATGATCATATTTAAACTATTTCTTGATTAACCTAAAATGTGACAAACTTTAAAAAAGGAGAACCATGATTTTAATTTAAAATACCGGAAGTGAATTTATCCCCGAATTTTGTATAATGTTTTTTTATTCTGAAGTAACTAACGGACTTATTAAAATAAAATTTCTCTAAAATAAAGTAAAAACATGCAATTACCTCATGTATTTTTTACCAGGTACCCTTTCATAGATGTTTTCCCACAATAAATATAACTCGTTGAAATGTAGATGTAAATCTCAATTGGGAAGATTAGTATACAGGCACTTAACAGTTGCATCAACTGCTAATCTGATCAATAAAATAACAATAATAAGATAATAATAACAAAATTAAATAATAATAATAACAAAATAATAATAACAAAATTCACTCTTATCTTATTTCTAATACCTAAATTAACGGGAGAGCTAGTTTCACTTGTTTGCTAGTGTGATTATTAGCTCGTGCGGCTCATGCTTGCTTGCTAACGTAGCTAATACACATTTTTAATACCTTTTTTTAATATGAAAAACGGGAATCACTCACGAATCAATAAGTCAGTGAGCCTAGCACGAATAACTGCGTAAGTGTAACGTAACGTGTCGTTCACGTGCAAAAGTACAAACTGTCATGTATCTAGGGCAACTGTGACGAAGATAACTCACAGTTTGTAACCGAAGCGTGACGCATTGACTTTTGCGATACGAATATTTTATCGCATTTTTTTAATTGTACGGTCTCGATCTTTACAACTATAGTGACAACCACACACAGGAAAAAGCGCGGGAAACGTTAAACTTGGCGGGCGCGTAAAATTTTGTAAATTTTGGAATTAATATTTTATGTGTATATAGTGGTCAGTAGCGACTTATTTTGTACATATTATACATAATATTTAGTTTTAGTATATAGTATAGTGTATATTTTAATTCGGTAAGTTAATTTTAGTCTTTTTCAAAATGGAGGACCTGACCCAGGGGGCTCAGTTCCTCCAGCAACTTCCTTCATAACCATTTCTAATGAATCGGGTATGGATACTGACGGATCATCGTCATGGATATCTGCTCCATCTTTGAAGAGAACCCGTCCGAGCAAGGTGTGCAGACATTGCAACAAACGCAGACGTAAACGTACTTCTACCTCTGAACCTACAGAAATTGAATGCGTTTGCGAACATGTAGAAATAATTGCCGAACAAAAAACTGTAGAGAATAATACAATTAGACTGAATTCTGTAAATTCTACAAACCCTAAAACCATTTTGACGCCTCCTCATAACAATATGATTACTACTGATACAACTGATTCCCGTCCTCGTCCTCCACCCATTGGTAGTTCAATGTATGAGCCCACGGATGTAGCTCCCTTTATTGTACATGTACAAAGAGAACAAACCAGTCCGAACGATAATACCACTCTACATCCTATTGCCTTTGGTAAATTTTTACAGAAGCAATGTTTCACAAATATTGTTAATGGCAGCCTGAAAAGAATAGGTCGAAACAGAATTTCCCTTGCATTCACACATTCCGAAAATGCTATTACGTTCCTAGTGCATTATCATGCATCATCGTCTAACCAAAAATAATCTCAAAACATTCATACCAACATTTAATTTGACACGCATGGGCAACACACAAACACAACATAAATAAGAACAAAATTCAAAACAAAAATATCATATCATTTATAATAAAAATAATAGGTACCAATAAAATTCATACATTTATAAAATAAATATTAAGGAATATATTATAATTTAATTTTGTTTCTACTATGTAATGTAATTACATAATATACAGTTAATTAAAGAAGAAAAAGTAAGGGTCAGAAGAGATTTGAATGAAATAGGACGGGATATTTTTTGTGGAAGAATATCATAGAGTGAATATTTTAATTTTGGACAGCTAAAGAAAATATGATCATAGTCTCCTTCATCCTCTCGGTAGAGAGTAAAATATTCCTTGCCTTCATCTAAGCCACATTCGCATAACGAACTATCCCGAACCCTCAGTTTGGCCAAGTGAATTTTTTATTTACAGCTGATAAACTCAATAATTATGACAAATGACAGTGAAGTACCAATGACATGGAAATCACGGATAGTGTTGCCAATAATAAAAACCAAATAAAAACCCGTCCGAAGTGTCATCATACCGCCCAATAGCTTTGTCGCCTGTTGTTGCTAAAATTGCTGAGCAGTTAGTTAAAAATAGATTAGAATGGTTTATTGAAAATAGGAACTTGCTTTCAAATTCACAATTTGGATTTCGAAAAGGAAAAAGTACCTTCGACAATATCGGTATCCTTATCTCTGACACACGATTGGCTTTTTCTAAAAACGAATCAGTTGTAGGTGTTTTTTTGGATATTCAATCAGCGTATGATAACGTCAGCCTCAAAATATTGAAAAATAAACTAGAAACACTATCTTTCCCAATGAATCTTACCAACTTTATCATAAAATTACTGTCGGGACGTACAATAAAAATAGACGAGCGCTGTAGGACAATCTGGAGGGGACTTCCACAGGGTTCTGTTTTGAGCCCAATTTTATATAATATCTATACACATGATCTAAAAAGTGCGTTAAATGGAACGTGTAACAATAAATGTTACAATACGCTGATGATGTGGTTTTATACAGCTCCAATAAATACGTCAATGCTGCTTCTTCTCACATATCTAACTCCTTATGTCTTCTGAAAACCTGGTTGGACAAGAATGATCTGGAACTGTATGTGTCCAAGAGTTGTGCACTCTTGTTCACTAGACAGCGTATGCCTCCCCCTATTACACTGCAATACAATAGAGAATGCATTCCCATTAAAACCAAAACAAAATTTTTGGGTATAATTTTTGATGCAATACTTTCCGGTTTGTCTCATTGTTCTAATATTGCTGCCAAGTGTGAGCGCTCACTAAACATTCTTAGGTGGTTAGTGTCTGTCGGGGGTTTGGTGGGGTGCGCACCCACATTCTTTAAAATTGGTCTACAATGCTCTGATAAGAAGTGTTCTTGATTATGAGGCCTTCTTGTTAGAGCCACGTAGCCTAGCTGGAATGAAGAAATTGGATGCCATTCAGGCCAAAGCCCTTCGGATTATAACTGGAGCAATGAAAAACAGCCCTATTAATGAACAAGTTGAATCTGTTGATCCCCCACTTTATCTGCGAAGACAATATTTGGCTGATAGATACTTTTGCC
Organism: Selenia dentaria; assembly: GCA_917880725.1. NCBI lineage: Eukaryota > Metazoa > Arthropoda > Insecta > Lepidoptera > Geometridae > Selenia > Selenia dentaria. The sequence goes on along the minus strand of OU862895.1, from coordinate 29,936,732 downwards.
GAATGTTACAGTTTTCTGAGCACCCGCTTTTATTAAAACTTCTTCTAACAGACCAAATCAGTTCATCTTCATATTGGAAACCTAAATCTTAACCTTGCTTAATCCAGTCTCACAACTATTTAAAATTGTAAATGCGCCAACACATCGTTCTCGTAATCTAACTCTTTTCGAGTCGTGCTACCAAGCGCTAATTTTTCCACCAAACGTAAACATTAATTTAGGAATTCACAAAGGTGATTTTCTAGCAAATAGTTATTTTAATTCAATAGTTAATGATAATTGGCATGGATGGCATCAAATTTATTGTGATGCCTCCAAACACTGAAATGATGACTGTGTTGGTGTAGGAGTATTTCATCAACAGTACAAAATTATACAAAAGATTAAATGTCCATTTTTACAGCTGAGTGCTTCGGTATTTATAAAGCTCTAGAATACATACATTTACTAAAACTTTCGAAAACAGTAGTATTTTCCGACTCAAGAAGTGCGTTACAGACATTTGAAAGATTTTCATTTAAAAAAAATTCGTACTCCCCGATTAGTATAGCTTCTCGAGAAATGCTTTTTAAGTGTGTGAATAAGGGCCTTTCTGTTTCATTTGCTTGGATTCCAAGTCACAGCGGTATAAAGGGCAACGAAAAAGCTGACCAACTGGCTAATAGCGCTATACAATGTGGTGACATGCACGCGTACAAAAATTATAGTGCAGACCTGGCTGCTCTTGCCAAACCGTTTCTTCAACAATCTTGGAGTGAAGCTTGGAAAAAGAGCGCTCAATCAAAAGGAAAGCATTACTTCCGTGTTCAACCTAACATTCCAGTAAAACCCTGGTTTTATATGGCTAGGATGAACAAAAGAGCTACATCCGTGATTATACGAATGAGACTGGGACACATGTGCACTTCGGCATACCTTGCTCAGATACGTATACTAGATTCAAATAGTTGTGAATGTGGGCAGGATGTGGGTGATTCCAACCACATCTTTCTTAATTGTCCGCGATATGATTACTCTCTTTTATACCAAAGTCTGATAGAACTTGATGTACCCCTTCCTACTAATGTATTATGTTTATTATCTTCTAACTCTATACCTATATATAAAGTCATTGCTTCATTCATTGAGGCTAATAACATCATTTTGTAAAAATTTAGTAATGATAATATTTTCCCTTTTTTTAATAGTAGTAAATTGTATGTAGACTTATTTTTAGATGTATTTCCTTCCTATACATAACTCCCATAACTCCTCTGATCCTATCATTTTTCCTTATTCTTTATAATTTAATTACATATCCGTTTCCCCGTTTATAAACAAAGGAAAAAACCATTTAGTTGTACATACTTCCTATAAATCCTCTTCCTAACCTTGCCGCTACCACGTCAAATCTGAAAATGAAAACGAAGCCGAAGACAAGATCTTGGAAGAAAACAAGACGCTGGCAAATGCACATGTCGTGCGACGCCATATTCCTCAACGGGGTTGAGTTGAGGGGAAAAAAAAACACACGCACAGGTATTTTTCGAGGCGAGGCGAGACGCAACCGCGAGCGTTCTGCACTCTCCTTGAGAAAGACCACTAGATGTGGTTGAAACTATAGTTGGAAAGATCTGACTTATTTACGTGAGTGAATCCCATTTTTCATGTTTATCATCCCATTTTTTACGGTTTAAATGCAAGCCAGTTTTAAGAACAAATCTTGTAGACGACCGTGGACCCTAGTCGACAACGATGAATTAAAGGTGATCGTGGAAGTAGATATAATACGTGTCACCAAAGATGAGACTTGAAAAACCACGTGGTTTGACTTTCGCAGTAGAGGTTATGTCTTTAGCGAAATGAGGTCTGTAGCTCTACCATGAGTTGACACATATTGACACCAATCGATGCTCGCTAGCGACTGTCGACGAAGAAATTTATGAAAAAAGAACAGTGCCACCTTGCGGTCACTTGTAGAACTAAAATCGGCACCACAAGTTTATTTTATTAACAGTCGCTTCGAAAACGAATCGTGAGTCGATAGCGACAGTCGATGTCGATTCGCGATTTGCTTGGATTTTCACTCAAACGGTACCATAAGTCATTATATTGACAATAGCCTTCGAATGTTCCATAGAGAAAATTTTGTATATATAGGAATGTTCCGATAGACGTTAGCGAGTACGCCACTCACGAGAATTTTGAGGTGTGGAGTGTAAGTTTTAATTTGTCGACTGTGTAGCATCTCATACAATTGGCTCCGTCCGAGACAGAACAGAAATCGGTCACTTAATTTTTTTGCTGTACGACCAGTACCAGTACACGCAGTACTCGTATCTTGTAACAAGAGCTCTTATTCTCTTCTGAAAGATAAATGCCGAGATAGGATTTGAACCGGCAAACCTCCCGGTTGGCGGTCAAACATCACTAGCTATGCGCCCTCACTGGATTCTTATTTCATTAGTTAACAATTAAAAATTAAAGGACAACATATAAAAAATATAAACATTTAATTTCACAATTAATAAATCTTAACTCACAATATTTTATAATACAAAATGAGCATTCAAATTTGAGATTATATTCCAAGATATATTATCACATTCTCATACCTGAATTACATTAAATACATACAATAATAATACAGACGATTAAGTTATATACAGCAGTGTCGTGTTATTTTCTGACAAGTTATTTGGTATCAACCCTTGTTTAGAGCATGTCGGAAACCACACCACATTAGTCTGGACTAGCCGATTCGCAAATTCGCCTCCGTGGTGGATATCGCTCAACTAATTGTTACTTCTATCAAGTGAGAAGACAAAATACAATATAATAAAACATAACTTATGGAATAGGCCATTCATGCGTTTGATGGACCTATAGCCAGACCATAACAGATGCAGTGTCACACATAGCTTTGCATAGCACTGTACTGGACGCCCCAATACATTACAAAACTAAACTCTGTCAAAAAGGTTATTACAACATTTCGGATTACTTGGAGGATAAAACAGCTTGGGACTGATCACTCCAGGATCTACCTACTCGTGTATTACCATGTCAAAGTGTGGCGTGTCTTGCCCTACTGATACCATTATTATGGTCTCTTTTGTAAGGCAACACACTGGAGCTAAAAATAAACGAACATTTGTTATATACATTAAGAAATTGGCGATTGTTGGGTTTCTTGTCGGATCTTCTCAGTCGTGGCCGCGTTCCGATCCGGTTGTCGATTTAAGAAATAATAAATGTAATATGACGATTTGTAAGTGGCCCCGTAGGCCTGTACAGAATAAACGATTTCATTTCATTTCATTGGGATTTAAGGCAGTAAGGGCGTTCAGAAAGTTGACTACCTACCGTGCCCTTCCAAACATAATACCCTGCGTTCTTTCCAAAAGGAAGGCATATGTTAAGTAAGGAAGCAGGATTAGACTTTTAATTCCTTCTCTTACTTTTCGGGGCAGAATGTGCATTGATGATTTACTTTGTGAAGAGTAGAAAAAAGTTTGATCGAGGTGTCTCTTAGTCTATTCTAATGCGGTAGATGCATTACTTAACCTTTCTAAGGCTGTTGTAAAGGAAAACACAAAAACTTTTATGGTTTTGTTCACTTTGCCTACACTAGTGCACCAGTACGAACACTCCACCTATTACACGTCAAAAATAAATGTTGAAAAACTAAACATAATCGACGATAGTCATTGTTGGGCTTTTTTGAGAACTTAGTTAAGCAGATTTAAGTTTCTAGAACTAGATGGCGTTGTTCATTTAGTTTCCTTATTTGAATAATCAGTACTGAGCTCTACCCTCCTGTAGAAAACCCATCAAAACATTACGTTACTCAGTTCTATGCGACTTAAATGAAACAACTGTTAAAACTTATACCTTTACTTCTACGGTAGAAAAAGAACCCAACAAAAAATCTATTCGTTTTATCGACTAGCTTGTCTAAGGAGGCCTGTGGCGCCATCGTGATTGCTCCCGAGTGTTACGACCTGCGCCCGCGTCATAAGTTTGCGCCGAGTTGGGAACAAATGGCTCTTGTGCCGTACCTATAGATTTCTATATATTTGATTCTGATGAATTAGCTATTCCAAGGATGATTAAGTATATATGATGATCCTTGTTGAAAATAAACCTTTTTTGTTGTACCAGAACAATTGTTTGATTAATAGCGCCATCTACATTTTAGCGTACTGGTTCAATAGTAAACAAAAACGTTCGATAGTAAAGCGGAATCCAGAACAAAATGGACATTATTATTTGTGAATGTCAGGTAACTGGTGCCGTAGTACTGACTATTACCTTATTCTGTGTTTTATTTCAATATCGAAACAGCCAAGTGCGAGTCAGAGTATGAACTTAGACATAATCGATATAGTGCACGACGATCCTTTGTCGAGCACTATATCGGTATTCGCATAATATAGTGACGCCATGACCAAAATGTTGTACAGTATGATAATATGCTTCCAAAATGTGACATTACACTCAGCATAAAAACACCTATGACGTTAAGTACTTCGCTGCATTCCAAATCATGCACAATTCATCAGTTTTATTTAATTTTATTGAGGCATTTAATACCGACCATTAGCCTATCAACCTCTTTATACCGTAAAAGTGTGATGTCTGAAATGACAAGTTTAGGTTGAGGGCATGCCCATCGTGCCCACAAAGGTGGACCCGCGCTTGGCTTCAGTTTAAAGTTGAAATTACAGGGTGACGGGCGCAGTACAGTTTGTCATTTGCGACGAAGTGCATCTGTTCTAGGCACCGCTTATCGCTTAACACCAGGCGGGCCTCGTGCTAGTATCGTCTCCTAATCAAATTACAAAAAATAACGACTGCTAAGTCGCATTTATTCATAGTGAATACTATTTTATGTACTTCTTTAATTCCATACATGTACAACAGTAACGCTTTTCAACCGACTTCCAAAGAAACGAGGAGGTTTATGACGGTATTTTTTTATAAGATAAATTAAGTGTACCTATCTTAGTTTAACTGGAAGTTAGTATCACATAAGTATAATCGGAAGGTGTATATTGTCCATTGTCACTGTGGGAGTGGGGGTGGGAGGGGGAGGAAGTCACGTCCGTTTCTTGTCGCCCGCGCCGCTGTTACCGCTGTAGCCGACCGCCGCCGCTGTCGCGCGGTTACTCATCGAATCCAGGGCGGTGCTCAGCAGCTGGAAAATAACAGTTATGATGGTACAAAAATCGCGTAGATATAATTGTATACTGGCAAAATTAATAACAATATAGGACAACAATGACAACATCCACACGCGGAGTTCAGATCCCAAACTAGGCTGAGCCTGTACTATGGTAACTTGATGACTGATATACATACTTATATACATAAGTATACACACTAAGACACCCATGTAAATCATTTTATTTTCTGTAAACTTGTTTGTAAAACTTACCTTTTAGGTACGATTTATGGCCCATTTAATGAACCTATTAATAAAATTTTGATTTGCGTTTAACACTAATGTAATCAATATCATCAATAATGTCTTTAAAAGGATGCCCTTGAATCCAAATTCCTGCAGTACATGTGCGTGGAGCAGTAGCTCTACCATGAAGTGGCAACATAAATGTCATCTATAGTCGATACTCGAACTCGCCTACCTATTAAACTTGTGATTGGCGTATTCGCTTTCAATTTTAGTTCTACAATTGACAGCGAGGTGACACTGTTATTTTTTTCATACATTTATTGACGGCAGTCGATATCGAGCATCGATTTGTGTCAATGGCGGTCGTTGGTTTTGGAAGGTTGTGTTCAAGTTCATGCTTCTCGCAAGAAAGGGAATTGCCGTGCGGCGGCATCGTGAGTGTGTCAGCTGAAGAAAGCACTTTATCACTTACATATCCCCTGAGCGTGTCCGCGATGTCGTCCAACTGAGCGCCGATGTCGCGCATGTTGCCTGTTATTCTGCAACAATACAAATACACCCTTAGAGTATACATATCTATAGAGCGCGCGTATCGCTCCGGCCCGTTTGTGCGGATCGTAAGCTGATGGTATATACAAACATGTTTATTGTGTAGCGCTTTATTAGACGATTATACTACTCGTATTTACCGAGGAAAATAAGTTACTATTCATTTTATTTTGCCTTTTGTAGCTCTACCATGAGTTGGCAACATAAATGTCATCTATATTTTTTTTTTTTTATTGGTTTGCAAACCGGATGTTACAGCATTTAGATGTGACAATAGCTACAGAATACAATACATGATAGGCTGAACATCCTTTTAAGTACAAACACAACATGCATATGAATCTAATGCTCAAATATGCAACTTTGCTAGTTGCATATCAATATAACAAAACAAATTTATAAGGGTATTATTATAGTAAGTAAAGATAAATATTAAAATGTAAATCTAAATAAAGGTTGTGTTACAAAGAAATGGGGTTGCTTAGGATAAATTTCTTAATTTTGTTGACCGATGTATCGAAAATGTTGAGCTCCTGACAAACACTATTGTAGGTACAACATTGGCGGTTTATGGGTGAATTTTGGGCATAATTAGTGCGGCAAATAGGCAGGGCGAGTGTCTTGCAGTTACGGCGTGGGTTAACTGTTCTGGGAATAGTAAAGTTGATTTTTTTTAGCGAGTCAGGACTGTCGATTTTACTATGGATAAGCTTATAAAGGAAAACGATGTCAGCTATCTTGCGCCTGAGGCTAAGCGGAGTTGCTTTATAATGCTCAAGTCTGGAATCGTAACTTTGATCTATAGTCGATACTCGATCTCGCCTACGTATTAAGCTTGTGATTGGCGTACTCGCTGTCAATTTTAGTACTACAATTGACCGCGAGGTGGCACTGTTCATTTTTTCACACATTTTTTCGAGGCAGTCGATACTGAGCCGGGATTGGTGTCAATGTTGTAAACTCATGGTAGACCTACACGTACCGTTTTTACAGCCTGACGCCGCACATTTCACCGTCACATCTAAATATTACTCGTATTGTTGAGCGACTGTGCTGTTCATACATGTGCTTGCGGTTCATACTTGCTAAGGCGCGCGGTCCAACGGTTATGTATACTCTAACGGCCTTACTAATAAACGTGGATATACCCGGAATAGTTTGTCATCTGTCAATGTTCATGTCATCGGCGTCGACGACGTCGACGTCGATGATCGACGTCATCGATCCTCATCGATGACTTCACCGAAAACGCTCACAACGCTCACAGATCGTAGGTGTGTTTTCGCGGTCGTTTACGAGCTGTCACTGTCAAGCATCAAATGTATAGGATTCTATCGATTTTTGACAGAAAAGTGGCCTTTTCGTGACCACGTAACCGTTCCGCTTGGGTTGAACATTGCATGCATTCATTCTAACCGGAACGCTAAACCGGAGCGCGACAGTTGTGAGCGTTGATGGCAAACTATAAATATAAATTTATTTTTTGAAAAAAAAAAAAGAAATTTTACTGCACAAATTGCGTAAACATCAGAAAATAATACTTGTAGGAGACTTCAACATTAACTTATTAAAAGTAAACAAAAATACGACTAAATTTAGAGAAATACTAAGAAATTATGGTTTGAAAATACATATAAACGAACCTACTAGGTTAAATACATGCATTGATAATATTATGAGTAACATTTCAGATGCTACAGGAAAAGTACATTACACGGGTCTGTCTGATCATACAGCACAAACTTTAACTTTTTCCATAAATGAAATAAAAGCTACGCCAAAACGTTTATATATAGAGAGAAGAGACTGCAGAAAAGACAATATTGAAATTTTTAGGAAACACCTTACCAGTCTATCATTCCAAGAAGTGTACGATAACGATAACCTTGATATAGCATTTACTTTGTTTCACAAAACATTTATTTTATTATATAAATTGTGCTTTCCTGTACGTAGGATACGAGTTACAACTAAAGAAAAAAGATTAAAATGGATCACAAAAGGAATTAGAAAATCATGCGCTACAAAAAGACGACTGCGATATACTTATTATAAAAATAAGAGCGAACATTCCAAAACTCAGTATAGAAAATATGCGGAATGTCTTAAAACATGTATGCGCGTATCTCAGAGAAAAATGAATAATCACATCATATATAAATCTAGAAACAAGTGTAAAGCAACATGGGATATCATCAAAAATAATAGGGCAATAACAACAACTAACAAAGAACAGATTCAAATTAATAACAATTATACTATAGAAGATCCTATTCAAATCGCAAATATATTCAACACCAACTTTATAAATAATAATAACGATGGTGATAAACATTTACATAATGTTACTGCTATGAATACCGTTAGTAATAACGCTTCCAGTTTCTTCCTTAAACCAACCACCCCAGATGAAATCAAAACTACAATAAAATCACTAAGTGATACTAAATCTGTGGGATACGATGAAATAAGTACACATGTATTAAAACTTTGTAGCAATGAATACGCTGAGATCGTCAGCCATCTAATTAATATGTCTTTTGAACAAGGTACTTTTCCTAATGGCCTAAAATTTTCTACCGTAAAACCTCTTCATAAGAAAGATGACAAACTTAACATAAATAATTACAGACCTATTGCTCTAATACTAATTCTCTCTAAAATCTTTGAAAAAATAATGTACCAGAGATTATATAGCTTTATTACAAAAAACGGTATTCTAAGAAATGAACAGAATGGCTTCCAAAAGAACAAATCCACCACTTTGGCTGGTTTCACTGTAGTCAAAAACATAACAGAACATATTAATCTGAAAACGCCAGTGGCAGTAATTTACTTTGATATGAGCAAAGCTTTCGATTTTGTTTGCCACAAGACATTGCTAAAGAAGCTTGAAAACTACGGTGTTCGAGGGGTTGCTTATGATTGGTTTAAGAGTTACTTGATTAATAGAAAATAGCGAGCAGAAATATATTGTATTCATCAATGTTTTTTACATCGATTAATACAATATCTTGAGTAGTTTCTTCTCTGATTACTTATGTAACAAATCTGGCGTTCCTCAAGGTAGCATATTAGGGCCGCTGTTATTTCTGTTATATATAAACGATCTACCTGGTATAATTTCTCATAAATCCGTTCTTTTTGCAGATGACTTAAGTATTATCATCCCAAAACAAAAGAATATTGATTTTGAACAAAGTATTAATGAAACAATAGCAACTGTAATAGCTTGGCTTTACAGAAATAACCTAAAAGTCAATGTAAGTAAATAGTAGATTATGATACTGTTGCATAATAAGGGTTCCTATAACATACATAACATAACGTACATAACTTGGTCTTATAACACGAGTGTTATAAGACCAAGTTATGTACAGTGTCATACACTACTTTATCTACTCTCATACTATAATACGTAAAACAATATTGCAAATAAAACGCTGAATATAACAACAAATTTATTTTACTTGTAATAATTATTGATGTTCTGAATATTACAATTATGAAAATGAATTTGAACCGGACAGGAAGCGTTATTGGAGGTACTCGGAGAGGGTATTAAAAGGTATGTTACAGGTGTCCATACAAGACCTGTATCGTAATTAAACTTTTTTTTTATTATTTTTGGCCTGTACGTATGTAATTTTTGTCAGAGGAATTTTGTTTTCAGTTTTATAATCTTTGTATTATAGTAAGTATCAGAGTAGATAAACTAATATTATGCAATTTTACAATATCAAATCTAAACCTCAAAATATTAAAATAGTTTACCAAAATACGCAAATAAAAGAAACCAATTTCTTGGAATCACTATCGATAACCACTGTAACTGGAATGCACATGTAGACAGTGTGTGTTTAAAGCTTAGCAGATTTGCATTTGCTCTTCGTAGGCTGTCTTTAGTTGCTTCTAGAAAAACATCCCATCATGGATATGTGTCGTCGGTCCTAAGGTATGGTCTCGTAATTTGGGGCAACTCGGTAGAAGTGGAGAGAGCTATCAAAGCACAAAAACGATGTATTCGAGCAGTTTGCTGTGTTGGTCCTCTAGAATCCTACAAGCCTCTTTTTAAGGAATTAAAGGTGCTTCCTTGTATGTAGGTATATATTTGAAATATGTATGTTTGTAAAAAAACACCCTGAACTTTTCAATAACTTGTGCGATAACCGTAGCTACTGCACAAGATTTCCGAACAGATTAGTGTTTCCGCAGTGTAATAATGAGCTTTACCACAGGAATTGTTATATTATGGCGTTAAGAGTGTTTAATAAAATCCCAGAATAATTAAAATCTCTTCCACTCCCAAAATTCAAAGTCAAACTTTTCAGATGGTTAATTGATTGTAGCTTTTATCAAATTAATCATTTCTTTTCACATAATGACCATAAATATAGCCCATCCTAATATCAAACATATTGTATAATTTTAGTTTACTTATCATTAAAATAGTAGTATAGAGTATAGTTACAGTGTCGTGTATTATAAACATATTAGTTGGTTTTTCCTAGTTAACTTAGGATTTTAATGTATATTACCTTAAATTTAATATAATTTTTAGATAAAGATTTTAATTTTCGCATGCCAAATAGGCAAAAGTTGTGTTGTACTAAACATTATAGCTATAAGATCTTTCATTGTAACCACAATTTAAAGCGAAATAAATGACTTGAACTTGAACTTCCCGGAACATAGCGCTAGTATAGATATGTTTACGCAACTTTTAGTAAAGGCGTAGAATACACCACATCTAACTATACTTCATAATTATAAAGAGGAAGTATTTGTTTGTTTGAATAGGCTCCGAAACTACGGGCCAATTTGAAAATTTTTTTCACCATTAGGTAGATTCCTATATTATCCCTGATGAACATAGGCTACCTATATATTATGAATAATTTTGATTCATCAACCATCGCCACGCGGGTGAAACCGTGGAGCGCAGATAATCAGTTATAAATAGCTTTCACGTGAAGAAGGGTTATTCCATCGAAAAAGAGAAACTTTCGCATTTGTTATATTAGTGCGAGTGATTGATAGTGTAGCGTTTGACTTGATGGGCACTGATGATGCGGTCGAAGGCATTAACACAGATCTAGTATGGAACCGACTTCAACACTAAACAGTGTGAAATAACTTTTTGGAGTGGGTACGGTCATAATAGTTCAAAAGTACCTATTATCACAATATTGTGCGCATGGTGCCGACTTCGACAAGTCATTCTTCTTCTTTTTAGTTTAAATATCAGTTAATTTTTTTTGGTAAAGTAAGTTTTTCACCCTTTTTAGCGACCCTTGCTTCTTACGGGATCGATTGGCATTCACCGTCAATGATGATATCAAAAGAGGTGTAACACTTTTAAGTTATTGGAGTGGACTCAAAGACCGCTTGACCGCATTTAATGAAAATTTTATGGGACCACCTCGGAAGTATAGGTACTCAAATTCAATTTTTTTCTTTTAGAATCGATCTACATAATATGGGGTATCTCTATGGTATCTCTGAACATACATTAAAAAATACGTAGGTACAGTCGAAAATATAACCTCCTCCTTTTTTGAAGTCTGTTAAAAAGAGTTCCCTACAAACCCACCCAGCCATGGATTTCCTTTCACAGGAGGTTAGTCGGATTTAAGATACCAAACCAGGCAAACGCCTGTTTGGCGGCCGACCTTGAATATCCCTGATCTATCATCGCTCAAAAACTATAATAATACATCGATTACTTTACTCGATTCGTGCAGCGGCAAAATGAGCAAACGTGTGCGTTACCTGGTGTACGCCCAGACGAGCAGCATCACCAGCGCGGCTATGGCCGTGGCTTGCCCCAGCACCGCCACTGTCTGCAGCGCCAGCCCACTGCCCAGCGCGGACACCAGGTACCCCAGCAAGCAAAGCGTCGCGAACACGGCCGGAGTGCCCATTATACGGAATATGTTCTTCCCTTCGTTGTGCGCTCGCAGCTGCGAGAATAATTCTTCTAACTCCTGCAAATAAATGGTTTATAATGGTTCAAATCCTAAAAAACGTTTATTTATAGGTACTTTTACGTTTTTTTTAAAATACATGTCGACATCATCATCATCATCTCAACCGTAAGACGTCCACTGCTGAACATATGCCTCCCCCATAATTTTCCAAAATAACCGGTTGCGGCCTTTTTTTAGGTCGTCTGTCCACCTCGTCGGTGGGTGACCTACGCTTCGCTTGCCGGTCCGTGGTCTCCACTCCAGCCCCTTCCGGCCCCATTTTTTTTTCTTGTCCCTCGAGGGAATTATGGCTCGCACTTCTTATGCATCCGCCAGTGTCAAGTTTTATTTTCTGTTCCTATTTATTATATTTCTTCCATTTTTATTATTTTGGTGTAATCTTCTTTCTTGACTTCGTGTTAGTTTTGGTTTTATTTTCTTGATTTGTGTTTTTTACATGTTGTTTCAATGGACTTTTATTTTAAAAGTGGGGAAACGTTTCGCGAATGTAACAATATTATTATAATTTTTAATCAGACTTCATTTGTAATAAGAATAGGATCAGGGAGAAGTAGATTATTGGTAGGTTCATATATATATTGTTAGGAAGATCTATTATAATATCGTAAAATACCTATGACTACTTACATAACTTAACAAGAACATATGAAATATAATACAGTATATACACATTTACAATTTCATGTATTAACACAAATATAATCAGCTATAATAATATATATAGAAGGATTGATAGTACAGAGCAGAGATTTGATGTTTGTGGGAAGAGGGACACGAAGGGATATTAGATTATTATAAAAGGAGGCACGGTAATGATTAGGACAGGAGAAGAATATCTGGTCCAGATCCCCAAAATCATGACCACATTCGCACTGTGGACTATTGATAATGTTATACTTTGCTAGATGTGCTGGACATGTTGTACGTCCCAAACGCATTCTAATTAAAACTGACGTGACGATTTTGCTTAGATTTATTACTGAAAACCATGGTTTAGAGGGAATTAGTGACTGTATGCTATAGTAGTGAGTACCGGTCACCTGGCCACTTTCACTCCAGATTCTACCCCAAGTATCCCGGAGATACAAACCGGCTAGCGCAGCCAAGTCATGCGGATAATTTTTAAATGGATACATTCCGGCCCCATTGCCCATCTGTTCTGCGTGCTATGTGCCCTGCCCACTGACACTTTGACTGGCTAATCTTCTGGGCTATGTCGGGAGCCTTCGTTCGTCTACGGATTTCCTCATTTCTGATTCGATCACGTATAGAAACCCCAAGCACAGCCCTCTCCATAGCTCGTTGTGCTACTTTGAGCTTACTTATGATGTCCATAGTAAGAGCCCCCGTTTGAGTACCATAATATGTCATCTCTGCGGTAACACACATTGGTCAAAGACTTTAGTCTTGAGGCACTGAGACATTTTGGACGAGAAGAAATCGCGCAGCTTCCGGAACGCTGCCCAGCCGAGTTTGATTCCAAAATTGACCTCTTTCCGTTAAAGTTTCAAGATGATGCTCACGGCTCACGGGGTCAGTCACTTCCGTGGCGGAAGGGAAGTGTACAGCATATTTGGCCCGCACAAAAATTTTTTTACCTCTTCTAGCAATACCCATAAAACAACAGATTAAGGAAGGGAGCCGAACCGCACTACGAGACGTTTAGCGCTGCAAGTATCGTTATACGTAATACTGCGGCATTTGTTTGTTTAGTTGTAAACAATATAATAACACTAGCAATGGATGTCTAAATGAATACGCTACTCACCGGCGCGCCGATATTTAAGATTTTAGCCAACTAGTTCTCCGGCATATGATGCTGCGACACTTGCCACGTCTTCTCAACACATCCCCTCTCTTCCTGAATCCGTGCGTAAAGCATACCCACCTGTACCAATTGTTCTCCGTACGTGTTCTCCAACTCCTGGCCTCCCATCTTCTTCTTGCTGTGGAACGCATGCAGCGCCTTGTCCCGGGATCTCTTGTGCTCCTCATCCAGCATCCTCGGCTGCAGGTAGGGTCTGCTCCCGCCGCACACTTCCTCCATCAACGTCTCGTACACTTCCCGCGCTTCTGCCACTGCTGATAGGTTGTTTGCTTCCGCTGTTGCCTAGGTGGGTACGACCAGGTTATCGGTAGTGATTCACTTGTGCGTACACTAAACTAAGATCTCTTAAATATGGTAGTTCTTATTATGCTTGTACATAAACCCACAGCAACACTAAGAATGATATTTCTAAAAATATCTTATTCAATTGTGGGTAGTCTTTTAGACTAATTTAGAGAGCACGAGATTTTAGTTTGCTAGTTTAGTTTGGTGTTATGAACAAGCGAATTGCTACCATCAAGTGGCGGGCTAGTCGTGGTAAGCACCAAACTATCCCATGACAATTAATTGTAATGCCAACCAGACCGATGAATAGATTTGCCTGGTATGCAGTTGCTAGTCACCTGAGACACTACCGTAACAGACATTTTTAAGTGATGGGAAGCGTGTAAGTATGTTTGTGTGTGTGTGATTTTGTTAGTAATACGTTTCCAATTAGCGCTGAACGAATTTTGATAATTCGGTAGTTTAGATTCGAACTGGTATCTGGGCTGAATTATTCTATCAAAGATTTTCGTATGAATGTTTTCAACCGTTTATCAAAATGCGCGTATAGTAGATCACAGTTTTTATGTTTAGGTATGGGTTCAATCAAAGACCCAAAGGGTGGGTGTATCGTCTTTGGTTTAATATAAAGAATTTACGCCTTTTTTTTTATATCCATCAGTGGCGACGAGCAAGTCGCTTGCCTAATGTAAAGCGCCACGCTTGCCCATAACAGTTGCAGTAGCAGCCGGAGTTCTGCGGGCCACTAAACTGAGTTCATCACCCACTGACATAGTTGTATGGCCCCATTCGCACAGTTATTTCTTATGCTACACTGTAGCAGCTATACAGTGTTATTTAGTCATAGCACACAAGTATGCGTATGTCCACCACAGAGGATAGGAAATGTTCGGTCTAATCATCATCATCATCATCATCTCAGCCGTAGGAAGTTCACTGCTGAACATATGCCTCCCCCATGATTTTCCAAAAGGATCGGTTGAAAGCGGCCTGCATCCAACGTCGTCCTGCGACCTTCCTCAGGTCGTCTGTCCACCGTGTCGGTGGACGACCTACGCTGCGCTTGCCGGTACGTGGTCTCCACTCCAGAACCTTTCGGCCCCATCGGCCATCTGTTCTGCGTGCTATGTGCCCTGCCCACTGCCACTTCAACTGGCTAATCTTCTGAGCTATGTCGGTGACTTTCGTTCTTCTACGGATCTCCTCATTTCTGATTCGATCACGTAGAGAAACCCCGAGCATAGCCCTCTCCATAGCTCGTTGTGCGACTTTGAGCTTCTCTATGAGGCCCATAGTAAGAGACCACGTTTCAGTGCCATAAGTCATCACTGGTAACACACATTGGTCGAAGACTCTTGTCTTGAGGCACTGAGGTATTTTTGACGAGAAGACTTCGCGAAGTTTCCGGAACGCTGCCCAGCCGAGTTGGATTCGACGATTGACCTCTTTCTTGAAGTTGGACCTGCCTAGTTTGACTGTCTGTCCCAGGTAGATGTACTCGTCAACAACTTCGAGAACTGAGTTCCCAACTGATATTGGGGTATGTACAACATGGGCATTAGACATAATTTTCGTCATGTTCATCTTAAGACCTACCCGTTGGGAAACTCGATGGAGGCCTTCGAGCATTGTACTGAGGTCTTCCATGGATTCTGCCATGACTACAATATCGTCGGCAAATCGAAGGTGAGTGATGTATTCGCCGTTAATATTGATGCCAAGTTCTTGCCATTCCAGAAACTTGAAGGCGTCTTCCAATGTAGCGGTGAACAGTTTCGGAGATATAACGTCTCCCTGTCTCACGCCTCTTTGCAATGGAATTGCCTTCGAACTCTGCTCCTGTACTCGGACTGACATGTAGGCGTTTTTGTACAAACACTTCAGCACTTCAATATACCGATAGTCAATACGGCACCGCTGAGACTCAAACACTGCCCACGTCTCGATCGAATCAAAGGCTTTCTCATAGTCCACAAACGCTAAACAAAGAGGCAAGTTATACTCTTCGGTCTTCTGTATAACTTGCCGTAGCGTGTGGATGTGGTCTATGGTACTATAGCCTTTTCGGAAACCGGCTTGTTCCGGAGGCTGGAATTCATCAAACCTGCGACTGAGACGGTTCGTTATGACCTTCGAAAACAGCTTATAAACATGGCTCAAAAGCGAGATGGGTCTGTAATTTTTAAGTAAAGTGTTGTCACCTTTCTTGAAGAACAGCACCACCACGCTTTTGTTCCATGCTTCTGGCGTTGAACCTTCGAGTAAGACGGTAATAAAGAGCTTCTGAAGGACTTTAAGTACCAGTGTTCCACCCGCTGTCAGAAGCTCAGATGTGATACCGTCGTCACCAGGCGCCTCGTTGTTCTTAAGCTGTTTCAAGGCCATTCTAATCTCGTACAGGCTGATGTCCGGGATATCTTCGGTATAATGTCGGGTCAGCTTGGCTCTTGGGTCTTTGACCGAGCTGCTAACAGGTTTAGCGACCGAGGAGTATAACTGTCCGTAGAAACTCTCGACCTCTCCTAACACTTGGTCGACGCTACACTGCCGTCTCCTCTCTTCAGCTTCGTCAACTGGCTTTGCCCAATAGACATGTCTCTTGCAAACACTTTGGAGCCTTTTTTCCGCTCTATCGTCTCTTTAATACGGTTTGTATTAAAGATCCGGATGTCGTGACCGAAGACTGCAGTTTCAATGAACGTCGTTCAGCCATGAGGTTGAGGGTATCGTTGGAGAGTTTCTGTGGCCTATCTGTACGGTGGGGTTTAAAGTACTTGGAACCCACTGTATGGAAAGTTTCTACTAATCTGTTATTGATCTCGTCCACTGAAGCGATGTTCTCAAGGCAATCGAACGATTGGATAGCTCAAGTTGAAAGCTCTCGGGGTCTTGAATATGGGCACGAGTAGGTCGGAGCGTAGACTTCATCAAACGAGACCTCTCCAGTTTGACATTAATATTCAACCTCTTACCATTCGGTGATCACTACCGGTTTTAACCCTGTTGATCACGGAGACATCAGTGAATATTTGCCTTTTGGTGGTCATAATGAAGTCAATCTCATTTCTCGTGGAACCATCGGGACTCAGCCAGGTCCATTTCCTGTGAGGTGGCTTCTGAAAGAAAGAGTTCATCATAAAGAGTCCCTCTTTCTCCAGGAAGTCGGCCAACCTCTGTCCCCTACGGTTCCGTTGTCCATAGCCAAATTGCCCCACTTTCGACTCATCCTCGCTTCTCTTACCCAACTTCACGTTGAAGTCCCCCATAACAACTAGAAAGTGCGTTTCAGAGTTATGTATGGCCCGACTAATGTCCTCATACATATCCTCCACCTCATCATCCGGGTGCGACTTCGTCGGTGCGTATACCTGAATGACCTTCAGCGAATATCGTTTGGATACTCTGAGTATTAGGTATACGACCCTATTGGAAACGCTATCGATCTTAACTATGTTGTTAGTAAGGGACTTGTGGACGAGAAACCCGACACCATCTTGGGACTGTTGGTCGCCCTCCCGGTGGTAGAGTAGCTTACCTGATTTTAGGGTTATCGTGTCCTCACCCGCTCTACGGACTTCAGATAACCCCACAATGTCCCAGTGTAGCTTACTCATTTCTTCTTCCAGCTCATATATCTTCTCGTCTGTCCTCATCGTGCGTATGTTGTGTGTTACCAGGGCTAGTCGTCGTCGTTGGGGGTGGTAGCCGGGCGTCTGCCGGGGATTTCGATCTAATACCTGCAGCTGAATTTCGCCATCGGACGTCACGACAGAATATGACCTTTTATAGAATTCATGTTGACATCTGCGATTCCACAACCGTGCGATTCCAACGGCACTTTCTGCCTCGCACTACCGCTATGTGGAACCAGCTGCCATTTGAGGTATTTCCGAACAGATGCGGCTTGGGAACCTTCAAGAATAGCACTATAAAGCGAGCGTCTAACATGTTAGGCTTCATAATTAGAAATAGTAAGAATTTTAAAAATTATCATGCTAAACTCGTTTTGTACAACTGTTTGGTAAGAAGTAGGGATGGGCCGAAATTCGTTTAACATTCGGTTTAACCGAACTTCGTCAGGTTGAACCGAAATTCGGCATTCGGCCGAAATTCGGTTTATATGCCGAACATTCGGTGCAAAACAACCGATTTTTTTATTACACTTGCACCATCATACATAATAGGAATGAATTAAAATAACATATCTGTAATAACAGTGAAATAAAATTAGTCTGATATAGGTACTCATAATCATTTATTTGAATAAAGAAAGAAAAGTAATCATCAAACGTCTTAAAAATCTTTGTTTACTTAGCAATCACAAAATTAACTTACTAATTTGCCTTAGATATCTGTCCTACTTAATTAAACAACAAAATTAAACTGCTCTCCTTACCAATTTGTTTTAGATATCTGTCCTACTTAATTAAACAACAAAATTAAACTGCTCTCCTTACTAATTTGCCTTAGATATCTGTCCTACTTAATTAAACAACAAAATTAAACGGCTCTCCTTACCAATTTGCCTTAGATATCAGTCCTACTTAATTAAACACCAAAATTAAAATGCTCTTCTTACTAATTTGCCTTAGATATCTGTTCTACTTAATTAAACAACAAAATTAAACTGCTCTCCCTACTAATTTGCCTTAGATATCTTTCTTACTTAATTAAATAACAAAATTAAACTGCACTTCTCAACAAGTCTTAGAATTCTCTCTTACCTAGTAAAACACAGTTAAACTGATATTCTTAATAACCTCTTATTACCTTAATAAAGTCTTAGAAATCTTTACATAGGTAGTACTTAATAAAAATACCAAATTAAATTGGTCTCCTCAATAGTCTAAATTAAATTGGTCACCTTATCAGTCTAAAAAGAATGCAAAGTTTATTTAATTTTTGTTACAGATCTACTATAACAAAAATTAAATAAACTTTGCTTGCATTCTTTTAACACAGTGTCATATATTAATAAAGTACAATTCGTAAAATGAATTTAAAAAAAGAATACTTCTAAGTAACGTATAGCACCAATTAGGTAAATTTGACACTTTTACAACATTTAGGAATAATTTATTTATTATTTTGGACTATTATTAAACGGTATTTTCTCTAGTATACACTAGATAGTAAAAATAGATAGTTATCCATATTTGAAATTTACCAGAGGCAAGTTATGGTGCAAAAACACTAAAGACTCGGCCCTTTCTGGCAGAAGCCTGTTTCGTTTTTGTTCATACACATTTCCTGCTTCTGAGAAAAGTCGCTCTGAATATACAGAGCTTCCAGGAGATGACAAATATATCCGAGCTAGATAACTCATGTTGGGGAACTTGTCTTTATTCTTAGCCCACCAGCCATATGGACATTGATTTTTTGGCACCAGATCATCAGCGAGATATCTGTCAAGCTCGAACGCAATTGGACTTTTGGTTTCTTCTACGTTTGGTAACTTTACAGCTGCCAGTTCTTCGTAGCAGTTCCAGAACGTTCTGTGTATATCGTTGTTCGCCGACGAGGGACTCTGCACTGGCTGGATGACTTCTTCATCACTGCTTGAATTTCCAAAATCCTCGCTCCTTCTTACAAATTCCGCCAGGAAGTTACGTCTTATCATTGGTACATTACTTTCTGCAAAAAAATTCATTTTGTAGCGTGGGTCCAACAGTGTTGCAAGATTGTAGTACCTGTCATCCTCAATCCCGCTAAACCGTCTATTCAGTTCTTCTGTTAGCGATATGCGCATTATGTTGACATTAGGGCACGCTGCTTGTACTTCGTCCTTGACCAAATATCTGGCCAGAATCGTAAAGCCGGGTATTACCTCTGATATACAGGAGTACGAAGAGCTGATCTTTTTTGTAATTTCCTCAAAAGGTTGAAGTAAGGCCAGACATTCTTTTAAAAGATCCCATTGTCTTTCTGACAAATTTTGAAAGTTAATTGTGCCACTATTGTCCGATATATATAACGAAATAGCTCTCTTCTGCTCCAGTAACCTCTCAGCCATATAATATGTACTATTCCAACGGGTCCTCACGTCTTGAATAAGTTTGTGCTTGGGTGCATTGAGCTCAGTCTGTATCAGCTGCAATTTTTCTTGAGACGGTTTGGAGTGATTGAAGTGAGTGACAATACGGCGGCCTGTCGCTATGGCTTCTTTGACACTTTCCTGAGCTTCCAAAGCACCGTGAATTGCTAGTTGCAAAGTATGAATGAAGCATGTTTTTCCTACAAAAGAACTGTCATGTACGGCTTTCACAATGTTACGGCCGTTGTCTGTGATAATAACATGAATTTTGTTAGAGATATTCCATGACTCAGCTATTTCTTCTAGGACACACTGGATATTACGCGCCGTATGTTGGTCTGAAAATGATTTAATTTGTATTACCCTATGTTGCAGTACAAAATTATTGTCAAGCCAGTGGGCGGTAAAACTTAAAAAGCACAGCATATTATTTATGCAAGTCCACATGTCGCTTGTGATTGTAATAGTTTTAGCCGCAGTTAGCTGGTCATAAATATTTTTTTTTAATTTCTCATATATTTCTAACAGTACAGTTTCAGTGATGTATTTTCGGCTCGGAATCTGGTATTTGGGCTTTAAGACAGCCATCAACCGATTAAATCCAGCATCATCTACAACAGACGTCGGTTGATTGTCCACTGCGATCATTTCTGCTATTGCTCTGTGTATTTGCTTCGACCTTGGGTCATCTATTTTCCACTTACTTTCGAATGAGTTCTCAATGGATGCCTGACGTAAGGAGGACTCCATCGGCACAGGTACCTCTTCAGTAGTCTTTGACGTTGTAGCTCCAACTGAAGGCAGTATCGGATTTTGCGAATGAACAGGATGTTGTAATTGGGCAAATTGTCGATCATGCTTCACGCGAATGTGGTTGGTAAGAGCAGAAGTAGACGCTTTACGGCCAATGCCACCACGAGATATCAACGAACCACATACAACACATTTCACTTTGTTCTGATCGTCAGTTTCTGTATAAAATGTCCAAACACTTGATTTTTTTCTTCCACTCATCTTTATACAACACACAAATAAATATCTCTATACAAATAATACCACCAAAAACCACTTTAAAACAATTGATTTGCGTAATATAAACAATAGCACGTGACGAGCTGGTGACGTATTTACAACTGACCGGCCGCCTAAAGGGCCCGCGGGGTAGCGCGGCGTGCGGGCGGGGGACATTTGTAGCGAGGGACGGCCGTGCTGTTTACACAAGTCACAACATGAAAATGCGCGTCGAAATTGAACCGAAGTTCGGCCGAACTTCGGCCGAATTTTTCATTTATGCCGAATGTTCGGCCGAAGTTCGTATTCGGTTCAAACCACATTCGGCCCATCACTAGTAAGAAGTATTCTAGAATATTGTCCGGTAGTATGGAGACCACATTATGCAACCCACATTCTCAGAATAGAACGTATACAAAAACGATTTCTGTGGCATTTGTCATATGCTGCCAAAATTTCTAAGAAAAACTATCATACGCAAAAAAGCTGGATTGGTTCAAGATTTCATCCCTAGAAAAACGACGGACATTACTAGATCTGACATTCTTGTATAAAATACTCACTAACAGTATTGATTGCCCTAGGTTACTGAATAGTTTTAGTTTTAGAGTGCCCCCTAGAGTTCCACGTTACCCCATTTCACTACTAAACCCTCCATATCGCAAAACTGTTTATGGTCGTAATTCTCCGATTCCTAGGCTATGCCGAGCCTTTAACGATTGCTGTGGTGCAGGATCTTTAGACATGTTTGCAATCAAACTTCATCAGTTGCGTGGGCATTTGCTCACAACACTTTCTAACTGAATTTCAAATTGTCACTATATGTAATACTCACTTTCACTGCATACATATTTACTGCTAATAATGTTATATATAAGTTTTGTTATTCTCTCGATGTTTTTTCAATAGAAGCCGTGTGTACCTTTAATTGGGTGTGCATTTAGCATGTATGTACATACTGTAACTTAGTTATAAGTAGGTATTGTATGATAATTTAATTGTAAGAAACAATGTAACACTTGTTGGTATGCCTAAATAAAAAAATAAAAAAGTAAAAATAAAAAAAATAACAAATAAGAAGAGAGCCTATTCTTTCCACAAAGGCCGGCAACGCATCCTAGAGACCTCTGGTATCGCGGATATCCGCGGGCGACGGTGATCACTTACCATCAGGTGAGTCGCCTGCTCGTTTGCCAACCTATAGTACATTAAAAAAAATACAGCTTGGAGGCAGAATGTCCGTTAATGCGGTGGTACCAACTAAGACGCAATCCTGCTCAAGCGGCATGAGGTCAGGAAGATGATCAAGAAGTAGTATTTATAGTACGAGTATTATGCCTAAGTAATGTGGAATTGTTCACCCACTTCCAGGATAGTCTTCGGTTCCGGCAGCTCGGTGCCGTTGAAGACCTTCATGTACACCTTGAAGTAATGCAGCAAGTCCTTGGCCTTCACCTCCTGGCCCTCGATCAGCTTCGGCACCAGATTGTCGGGGGATAGGAGCGAGGGCACCAGCTTTATCAGGGACTCTTTGAATTCTGGACTTATGTCTGTAGGCACCAATCACAATAAAAGTGTTATTTGAACATGAGTGTTTATTTATAATGTTTTGTGGTAGGCGTTATTTATCATCTAAAAGATCTACTTATAAAGAAAAAGAATGCCAAACTCGTATATATGTATGAAAATTAAGTTTACAGAATAAATACAATGGAAACAGTTATAAAAATAGTAGATTTATTGCCTGGAGACAAACAACTATTATATAGTGATGAGTGTTTCTTTGAATCCAGAGCGAAGCGAAGGATTCTGAAGTAGAAACCTGAGTTTATCGAGGCATTCAAAGTACATACCTATGTCACTCGAGCTTAAAATAGTGTTGCTCCCGAGGTGGAAATTCTACTTTTTAAAAAGATTATCGCAGAGCTCAGCAAACGAGGCATAGCCTACTAGACTTCAATGAACCAATTAGAAAGCAGCTATAAAAAATGGTCTGGGGCACATAAACAAAGGTCGCGCTATCCTCATTATAGAATTGTCGTTTTTTGAACATTTTCGTGAACAAGTGTCACGAAATTTGACAAAGAGATAATAGCCTGTAGTCCGAAAAAGGATAGGTAGATATTAAATATTTGTGTGCAGTGTTAGCAGCGCCGCAGGGTGCACTCGGGTATTACGTGTAACACACCCTTGAGTTTCCCGCTGAACTCCGGGTTGGTGGCGACGTTCATCCCGGGGTGCGGCATCAGGAAGCACGCCAGCTCCTCGAAACACGCCGCGATGTACTCGCGCAGCGTCTGCAGCTCCTTGTGCTGCCCTTCGTGCACCTGGACACCAGATACGTACGGAATTTCCATAAGTGTCATCACAACCAGTCGAGTAGGTATGATTCAGCCATCAAGGAAAGACAAAAGTCACAAAGGCATTATTACCGTCATGAATATCTCACGGGAATTGTATGCTCAAAAACCATATCAATAAAACGTCAGGTACTTAACATAATGGACATGTTACGCAAAATCTCGAAAAAATTAATCAAAGACTGTATCTTTTTTATACTATAATACATATGCGAATATTATCGTATGTTATTGATAACTTAAACACTTTATTGAAGTCGTAATTACTTTACGCATAACGATACGAATACATTACACTTACGCAAATGTTCGTGCTACAGACACTGAGGCTGTTCCAAGAAACTTACCTTACTTTTTGACTTATTCACCTAGTTTAGAAAATATACATCCAGGCGTTAACACTGCAGTGATCTTGTAATGGAACATCTCGCCGTTGAACCCCTTCCCATACTCCTCCAGTTCCCATAAGGACTGCTAGCACATGCAGGTTCCATTCTTGAGTTACGAATCGTAACCGTTTTTTTCACTTACTACAGTGCCCATCAAACCTAAACACTGCTGCTCCGAGGCACAACATCTGACACTGTGTTGGTACCGTTAACATCTCTTAGTCTGTGGGTGGGTACAAATGGAAATAACAGTTGCGTCAAGGTGTTTGGCCCATATCGTGGTCATGTAGGAAACAAGCGTGTGGATAAAGTAATTTCCACTGGAACGGTTTATTCTTTGCCGCCAGGATGTAGTAGTCTGTGAACAGCTGAAAACTGGAAGGTATACCTGAGCTGAGCTAATTCAGAAATATACCAGAGGGCTTGATATGGAGTAGAGGTCACACCATAAGTCACCGTGAGCAACCGAAAATCCCGCACGGGATCATCTGGAGACAGGCGCCACAAGATGACCTGATAATCGCAATCTTAGAGGTCCACAAGAAATTGTCGATCGTTTGTTTAATATCTCCACTGATACGACTGCATGCGTCAACGAAATCTGATTAACAGATCAAATATGTTTTTTTGCAGTTTACCATCGAGAAGCAGTGTAACTATCATTTAGTGACTTGCCCTGGGCGTCTTTAGCACTGGCGTCGGAAACGGTGCGCAATGGAGTAGTAACAGAGTCAGGTCGCAATACTCCGTAATGTGGGATGCACTAATAAAGGTTGCTATCATTACCTCGAGCCGTTTGTCGAGCAGTTTCTTCCCACCGTCGGCTCCGTACGCGTACTCGTAGGGGAAGCTCCAGTCCCGCACTAGAAACTGCAGCCGCTGGAACGGCTTGCCCGCACTACTCTTTTGAACCAGGCGTCCGTAGTCGGTGAACAGCTGGAAACCAGGAAATAATGAGGGTTCAGCTTATGATGTATGTACTCACCTAGCTCTAGTTACCTATAAAATCAACAGTGTATTAATTATTGACATAGAATAAATCGGACTTTCATCAGATCAAGTTGTGTCATTTGTTCTCGCCCAATATGGCGACCTTGCCAGGATAGCTGAGAAGCGCATGCCAATATCCAAATATGGAAAGTGAACTTTGCTCGACCTCGTGCGTAAAGATGGAAAGTGGCCCCTACTAGTTGTGCAAATGTAGTTCAGTTCGTCTCTGTATTTTTTTATATAGGTACATCCTCTACGGCTGAATCTCTACGGAAATAAACACGAAAATGGGCAAAACCTATTCAACGGAAAAAGATGAAGTCGTAATATCGCAAAATGCAGCTGGTGGAAATAATGACGCGAAAACTGACCAGTTAATTTGGCATATGAGTACATCGACGATTCTTCTTGGAGTTATTTGCGTAATGTTAATAATTGGAGCAATGTGCCTACCTACTGGCTCGGTACTACAAGAAATGCCACCAAAAATTGATACAACGCGGATTCAATAATATATCCGTTCCTAATTCTCTGAGATGGAGATCACGTCGAGCAGAAGCCCCGGTTCCTGAAGTGGTTTAGTCGGTGATATCGTGTCGGGTTTGAGTGATTTAGGGTCTAAAGTGCTGTGTGTGTTGTGTTCAAAGGTAAAATTTAAACGGTAAGTCATATAAATAAACGCAATAAACTACACCAATAATTATATTTTATATATACGGCTATGCATATTGTATGTTATGGCCTTGCAGTTACAAGAGTTGTATGAGAAGTTTAAATCGTTTAAGGAATTTTAAATAAAATTGGGCCAAATCGAAGGTCGATTAAGGTTAAAGAAGAAAAACTACTAATTGCAAACAAATTATATAATGAATATAGCTGTTGTGTGGATTTAATTGATAAAGAAATACTTTGTGAAAAAATTATATCTTCGTATATGACGTGTATAGAAGCTTTGTGTACCGATATAAAATTATTATACCAAAAAATTGTAAGTCTTTGTTCGGTAACAGAAGATAAGATAAACACTCAGTACAATATGGAGAAATTTGAATTAAAAACAGCTGTGTCTTTGCTACCGGTTATGACTGATGACGAAAAGGTCACAAAACAATTGATTTATAATATTGAAATGTATGACCAAATGTTAAATGACGATGGAAAGAAACCTTTAATAACATTCGTTCTAAAGTCAAGACTTTCAGAAAGTGCAAAACTACGTATGTGTGTTTGTTATTCGACTGTTTCAGAGCTCATTTCTGATATGAAGAAACATCTTTTGTCAAAAAAATCAGACACTGCAATCCAGATCAAACTTCAAAGTGCGAGACAAGATAGAATGAGTATCAAGGCGTTTGGTAAGTCAATTGAAGATTTATTTGTTGATTTGACGATTTCCCAGGCCATCTTGTTAGACATGTCTATAGGAACTGATGTAAGGACCCCAGTCAATTCAGTGTCGCCTGCTGGTATTGTTGCCTTCAAGTATAGTTGGTCTAAGAGTTTCTTGTTTTGTAGGAACATGTTGGCATTATTAGGTAGATCAAAGGTTATGCCTACTTAGTATTTATTTATTGATTTTAGATGCATAACACCCGAGACTCCGTGGTCCCTCAATCCCTTGGAGAGAGCCTTACGATCTCTATCAGTAAAGATGGTATTTTCTTCTGAATGAGTCAAGAAAACTATAAATTCAGTTTTCTTCGAGTCCTATTACATATTGCATAACAATTGTGATAATATTAGCTCAGTAACATTAGACTTGTTCGATAATTCTCATAGTTGGTTAATTAACACCGGTGCATCACTCAGTGTTGTGAAGCGAGAGGTTTTGTCACAACAGCACATTCCATTTCATATAGAGAGAATTCGTATCAAAGGTATAGGAGGAGATGTATATTCAGAAGGATGTCTATATTTGAAACTTTGCTCGAATGGATATGAATTTATACAAAAGTTTTATGTATTTGAACAATTACCTTGCCGATCAAGTGGTATTTTGGGAATTGACTTTTTAAAGAAGTTTCATTGCAATATTGACTTAGAAAAAACTTATTAAAATTGGATAGTGACTCTACGCATGTTCTACTTCCATTGCATACGGGACAATTAAGTCTTAATAATTATATTACAGTTCCATCGCGATGCGAGTCAATTTATTACGTGAACACTACTTTACAAAGCGAACGTGTAGTGTTGTCGAAACAATTAGGTGAAGGAATATTTTTAGGAAATACATTGGTAACTCTAAAAAATGGACAAATACCAATAAAAAATTTAAATACAAGAGACGAAGATGTTCGCTTGAGTTTTTTTAATGTCGAGTGTACAGACTTAGAAAATTATAATTAGTGCTCCTTTGAAAAAGGAAAAGTAGATGCCGATAGGGTTAAAAATATATTTTCTCTTTTAAACCTGAAGCATTTAAACGATGAAGAACAAACAAGCGTTGAAAATATTTGTGCTAAATACTCTGACGTTTTCTGTATTGATGGCGATAAGTTAGGTTTTACTAATTTATATGAACAGTCAATTCAAATTAAAGAAAATGTTACCCCAGTTTATGTCAAACCGTATCGCCTGCCTAAATCTCAGAAATCGGAAATACATAGACAAATAAAAAGTATGCTAGAAGATGGTATAATAGAAGAAAGTCAAAGTGAGTGGTCAAGTCCGCTTCTACTGGTACCAAAGAAATCTGATAGTTCGGGTGAAAAAAGGTTTGTGATAGACTATAGAAAGTTGAATGAAAGGATTAAGGACGATAAATTTCCATTACCAAACATTGTAGACATTTTAGATTCACTATCTGGTGCAGTTTACTTTTCTCATTTAGACCTTAGTCAAAGCTACTACCAACTGAAACTGGATACTTCAAGTAGAAAATACACTGCTTTCACTTCTGACAAGCAATATCACATGATAATGCTTCCAATGGGTCTGAAAACTAGCCCTAATGCTTTTAGCAGACTAATGACAGTGGCTATGTCTGGTTTAAACTATGATAAATGTCTAGTCTACACGGATGATCTTATTTGTTTTGGAAGGAGTTTGGAATTACACAATAAGAACATAATCGATTATATTAGAAAGATTACGTAAAGTGAATTTGAAAGTTAACCCAGGAAAGTGTCAATTTCTCAAGAAAGAACATTTATGTTTGGAACATACAGTATCTGACAAAGGTATTTTGCCGGATCCTGAAAAAAACACGTGTAATACAATCATATCCTAAACCTAAAAATGCTGATGAGGTCAGACGATTTGTGGCTTTCGCAAATTACTATCGAAAGTTCATTCCAAATTTTGCTGAAATAACAATACCTCTTAACAAACTTTGTCGCAAAAATACCATTTTTGAATGGTCACATGAATGTGAAAAATCGTTTTCAAAACTTAAAGAATGCTTAATGAACCCTCCAATATTACAATACCCTGATTTTTCTAATGAAAATGCATTTATTCTACACACAGATGCGTCTGGGCTGGCAATTGGATCCATGTTGTGTAACAAAAATAATTTACCAATTGCATATGCTAGTCGTTCGTTAAATCAAGCAGAACTTAATTACCCTACAATTGAAAAAGTGTTACTTGCTATTGTATGGTCAGTCAAATATTTCAGACCATATCTCTTTGGTAAAAAGTTTAAAATTATGACAGATCATAAACCCTTAGTTTATTTATTTGGAATGAGTAACCCATCGAGCAGATTGTTAAAATGTAGACTTACCATGGAAGAATATGACTACACTATTGAATACGTGAAAGGAACACACAATTCGGCAGCAGATGCAATATCCCGAATTGTAGTAACATCAGATGATTTGAAAGATATGAGTACAAAAGTTATTAGTGTGATGACTCGAAGTATGGCGAGAAAGGGAAAAGATAACATCGATAGCAATAGTTTGGCCGATAAGATTTCTACAGATCAATGGACTGATCAACCAAAGATCGTCGAAATACTCAAAAAAAAAACAAAAAAATGTGTCGAGTTATTGGTATTAAGAGAGAGTAAAAATATTAAAAAAGATAGAAATACGGTACAAACCGATAGTTTTACGTATCTTCATACTATGTACCTACGAAAATGACTATGTATATTAATCAGAATTCTCGATCATGTCTAGCGCAAGACGCAATCGTGAGAGGTTTTGCATTATTTTGTAGAATGACTAATATAAGTGAAGTATTCATAATGAAAATAAAAAATACATTGAATGGATATCCAATGAAATAAAACATAATAAAATGTGGGACAGCCCAAAAGTTAATATAATTAAAGATTTAATAAGAATAGATAATGACGACGATTTTTATCGTCTGACTCTTTTGAGCTGTAATCAATGATATTCATATCCTACCTAGCAGTGGCCATGCAGGTATGAGAAGAATGTTAAATAATATAAAAAAGTATTATTTTTGGACTAACATGGATGAAGACGTAAGAAAGTTCGTAAAGAAATGTGATAAATGTCAAAAACAAAAACATTCTTTACGCACTAAAGAACCAATGTCAATAACGACTACTGCAGAGTCGGCATAAGACAAAATATTTTTAGATATTGTAGAACCCTTAAAAAAAGATTATTATAATTACTCGTATATTCTTACCCTTCAATGTGAATTAAGTAAGTATGTAGAATCCCTTAGAATCTAAAAATAGTGTAAGTGTAGCTAAATTATTCGTAGATAACTTTATTTTGAGATACGGTATTCCACGAGAGACAGCGACGGATAGAGGAGCAGAATTTATATCAACCACTATGAAAGAGGTATGTAAATTACTCAATATAAATCAAATTTCATCCACAGCTTATCATCACGAACCAATTTGAACTTTAGAAAATACGCACAAATCTCTGAACGCTTTTCTTAGAATTCAATGCGATAATGATTGTAAGTATTGGAGTAGTTGGCTTCCATACTGGTGTTTCTCTTATAATACATCTCTCCACACCGAAACAAAGTACACACCCTATGAACCTGTTTTTGGAAAATGTTTTAACATTCCTAGTAATTTAAAATCGAATCATGTTGAACCGCTGTATAATGTTGACAGTTATCCATTACAACTAAAATAAAGACTGCAAAAAGCTCAACTTGATGCTAGAAATAATTTAATCAATAGCAAATATGTACGAAAATCTAATTACTCGTATGATACTTATATAAAACCAGATGTGTATAAGAAAGATGACTTGTTGTTAGTTAAAAATGGAACTGGAAATAAATTTGGTAATGTGTATGTTGGACCGTTTAAAGTAATAGCGGATATGTCACCTAATGTAAGAATTTTGAAAAATGGTAAAGAGAAACTTTGCATAAGAATAGAACTAAGCCTTACTATTGTTAAAAATAAATGTTTTTACGCACCATTTTTTTTTCTTTCGCAATGGGCGTATGATGTATGTACTCACCTAGCTATAGTTATCTATAAAATCAACAGTGTATTAATTATTCATATAGAATAGAATAAATCGGACTTTCATCAGATCAAGTTGTGTCATTTGTTCTCGCGCCATAAGCTAATACTACTATGATACTGTCAAACTGGCACTGCGCGGCGGGCTATGGGGAGAAGTACGCAGGGCGTAGAGTGGCCTTGTAAAACGCCAATGTTACAATACGGTCTGTTGGGAATCTCGACTTGAGTGGAGATTAGACGGTAAATGCTATACAAATTTCACTCAGATCTGTACTCAAGATTGGATTCATTACTGAGCTATTGTCGCGCCCTATAGTACCTTTCGTCTCTCGTATTCCTCTCGAAGCCTCTCACTTTAACTGGCATATCTTTTGGGCTATAGCTCTATGGCATTTTTTTTATTTATTTTATTTTATTTCTGATTCCATCACGTAGAGAAACCCCGAGCATTGCCCTTTCCATAGCTCGTTGTGCGACTTTGAGCTTACTTGTGAGGCCCATAGTAAGAGACCACGTTTCAGTGCCATAAGTCATCACTGGCAACACACATGGTACTGGGGTATTATTGACGAGATGACTTCTCAAAGTTTCTGGAACTGCGAACTAAAATAGTAATTCTCTAAACTATGGTTTATTTACTCGTAGTATATTCTGTTCAAATTGAAATCCACATTCGTGTAACACTTCGATTGACTAAAAATATGATTATTCTATTTAATTGTGGGTTACCAGTTTAGAGCACGAAGTACGACTAAATCTGCGTAAACATAGCTACAAATGAACTGATAATGTCACATTTAATCTGTCAGAATCAGCAAGCCTCATTAGAGGCAAGGTTCATTCATAAATCCATTGTTATTTTTTGTCCTGATGCGGACAGATTAATGACTGTCATTCGTAAGTGATAGATAAATTTAGTTTTTAGTACGAACAGAATAAGAACTACTTAGCATAACTTACTAAAAATTAGCATAGTTTAATTTTGTATTCACAAACGTTGCTACAACTAGCTCACAATAGTTCTATTTATGGTTCATTGAACCGATTGCGACCCTTAGCCCTTACAAATGCGTTGCTACCTACCTGCTAGCTCGCAATAGTTGTATGAATATGTATTTGAAAATATAATGTATGTTCGTAAAAATTTAAATAAATATAAGTTAAATAGTGATCACCACACTTTTAATACCAGAAATACAAATAGGATCGCTGTACCTAGTTTTAGACTTGCGAAGACTAATAAGTCATTCCTAGGAAATTGTGTGCGTTTTTACAACAAAATCCCAAAGCACATAACTGAGCTCACAGAGGGCAAATTCAAGTTGACTGTACGTTTTAATAAAAAAAGCTTACTATAAAGTTCGACATTATATAGAAGATAAAGATGCTTGGAATACTCCACTTCTGGCAAGCTGTCTCTCTGCCACCCATAAAATGTAATATTTGTAATACCTAAGTAGAAACATTGTAAACATCCATATAAAAAGAATGGCCCCGAGTTTCTTGCCGCTTCTTCTCGGTGGGTTCTATATATTTTGGAACGCGGCGGTAGTCTTTAAAGTACATTATAATGAAAAGTTGACGTTCATAAGTGCGTCTTTGATGCCTAAATTGAATAAATGATTTTGACTTTGACTTTTTAATTAAGATACATACAATTTAAGAAGAGGCCAGAGGGGATTTTTGCTTGTTTTTTGTACACAAATAGACTTTTAACTAATTTCTAAATATCGTACATACCGAGAGCATACCGGCTCCCGCAAGCAGCGCCCGTTCACGAGCTTGACACGTGTGCCAGCCATCGCCCTCCTCAACCATATTCGAGGGAAGAGGACGACCCGCCACACGACGCCGCCGCGAGAAGAAGCCTTTTAGTGAGCGTGAATGCTCAAGGTATACACGCATACATAATACAAAAGCCTAAGCTTGTCTAATTTTTTTTTATAACTAATTTTCTTTCAGTCGGCTTTCTCCACCCGGCCCAGGGCCTCCTGTATAGTTTACTTCTTGTGTTTTAAGAATACATGTTAAAATGCCAAAAGACCCGATAGCAAAACGAACCGCGGTAGAAAATAATTTGACCTGTAAGTGCTGCAGATCGTCTTCCTCGATGTTCTGGGAGAGGTTGTAGATCTGCACGGAGGCGATCATGGTGCTGAGCGCGAACACGGTGGCGTTGTCGCGCACCGTCGACTCCGAGTCGAAGGTGCCTTGCGTGTCCATTAGCAGGATCACCACCTGTGGAGGACATCCACTCCGATACATCACCATTATAAATAATCAGTATATTTAAATAATGAGTTTGTGGTTGTTAAAAACCAAAAGTGGAAGTGTCACTTGTGTTTGAAAAATCCTTGTAAGAATAAGTGGTCCTTCCGGTTACAAAACCAGTCCAGATCCGAGAGTCCACGTAAGGTAATCCGTCAACACAATATTAAAAATACTTATGGCAGAGATGCGTGTGCACCGCCTTCCCACATAAAATACTTGCAGAATGTAAATATACAGAATATTAAGCAACCCACAAGCAACTCAACCAAAACCTATTCGCCTGGTTTTCGCCTCTACACGAGGCATTCTCAGGAGATGTTGATTCGCCAAGCACTAGAATGAGAGCGAGGATATAGTTATATGAGATATGCGGCTTTTATAAAACTATCATTTATCCATAAGTATACTAGTTGAAGAATTTGTTTTGTAAGTAACTGCTAGTTTTCCGAAGAAAACAAAATAAAAATAAAATAATACTTTTACCTTTTATCAAAAGTACTAAATGCTGTTTGCATGCACTAACATGGACATCAGAGAACAAAACAACGAACATAACAAAATCACCTCAAATAAGTGAACATTTAAAAGTATGATTTATGTAGGGCGCGCACATATACAATACATAAACGGTTTTTTAATTCCGTAAAATAAATTAATTGAATACAAACCTACCGACCTACATACTGCGCACAAAACTACAACACTAACTATTCTGTGTCACACTAAATGACGTTATTTAAAATCACGCTACGTTTATAAGTAAATCAATACAAAGAACCGCAAACTTTAATTACAATCTTAGTGAAGACTCACCTTGTCTCCATTGGGCAAGGTGGCTTTGAACGGCTGCGACCACAGCAGCAGGCCCGTCGTGTGTCGGTCGGAGCCTCCGCGCCAGCTGAACCCCTTCAGAGGCTCGTCTTCCGACCCTAGCCAGTTGCCGTGCTCCTCGCCGAGGACGTACTGAAAGTGTTGGTAAAAGTACTAATTCAACGGATTTGTGTATCTTGAATGAATAGGCGATTTAATAATTGTTAAGCAAACTATTCTAAAGTCTAAATTTACTTACGCTTAATGATATTTAAGCATACTAAGGGAAAGAGTAAGTTTTAGAATTTTTTTGGGATGGGGTGTAGGTATCTCTGAATTTCGACAAGTTTAATACTTGTGTAATTCTACGTGTTTGTTCTCATCACACCATTGCAACTCAACCAGCCAAATTCTAGTATAAAAATAAGGAGAAATATAGTTTCGAAAGACTGATGAACTGGGGTAGTTAGGGTTCTGACTCCCCCCAAACCCAGATAGCTGATTGCTCCCATTCTAACCTAGACTAATCTAATTATTCTTACCTTATGATGCAAGTATCTGAGAAAGAAGTCCAACACAAACGACTTGCCCTTGCGGAAGGCGCCGGCTACAGAGAGGACGATCACGGATCTGTCCCTGACATCCTCACGGAGGAGCAACGCGCTCAGCGCCTCCTCGTCCAGGGCAAACCTGTGTTCTGGAGCTGGTGTCACCACCTGGATGCCCCATCCTGATTCCAGGGGCTCTGACGTATCTGGAATAGTGTTAATACTTAATTTAAAAGTTACAGAACTACCTGTTCTGACTGTAATAGTTGTTAAAACTTTTGTCTTTTTCAGTTGTTCATAACGGTTTGTGAATCAGCGTTAGTTTGTCAGTATTGCCGAGCGTAAGAGTAAGTTTTATCCTTCGCTGTTTGATGTAAGGCAGTTTTTTTATTTATTATTTTAGCAAGAGCATTTAAGATACTTTCATT
Organism: Selenia dentaria; assembly: GCA_917880725.1. Lineage (NCBI taxonomy): Eukaryota > Metazoa > Arthropoda > Insecta > Lepidoptera > Geometridae > Selenia > Selenia dentaria. Next base: position 29,902,416 of record OU862895.1, on the reverse strand, counting down.
CGGTTGCGTCTAATAAAATTAAGTAGAAAAACAGTATTAAGAGAGTACCGCCTAAACAATTAACAATTTCATTTTTTGAGCACGTCTATTGCTCAACCACTTTTTACAGGTAATTAAAAATAATACAAAAAATTTGTTATTGAGCATATGCCTAACACAACAGAAAGCTGGCAAAATAAAGCCTAATAATAATGATCTCAGGTATATGTAGGTACTGCATAGATATTGGTAGCTGTCCACTTGACCAAAAAAATAAACTAAACTACTGAACTAAAATGTATTAAGGTGGTTCTTATTTTGTTAACAATAAATTCCAAAATCACACTTAGAATGACACATCTAAAAATAGGATTATTAAACAAAATAAGTACTGCCATAATTAGAGATTTTTAGTTAAGAGAATGCTTCCAGAATCGACACCATTATTATGTATTTTAATACTTAAATGTCGTCACCCGTCGGTATTTCATAAATACTCGTGACCTGTCCGTTACCGACAGGAAAAAATATATTTACGTCCATTATATTATTATTTATTGGTTATCATATGTGTACCTAAATGCTAACGACTTCAACAAGTTATTTCACACGTAGGTATTGGTGTAGAAGTCGGTTCCGTTTTTGGGTATAAAAATATTATAATGACCGAGCGAGCAAACCGTATCTGCTTTAACTGGCCAAATTGACTTTCATCTCTCCGTATGTTTGTTAGGTTGTATGTTAGTCTTCCTGTACAGGCCGCATTTGTCTTGACGAAACTTGATGTGCATGTTCTACTATTCAATATTATTTTATTGTCGTCGGCGAATTTTTAATGAGGGGGTAAGCTTTTAAAGGGCGCCAAAATGAAATAAAAATTATAATAAAAATTTGTCGGGTGTAAACTTGTGCAATTATATCATTACATTTTCGAAATAATACACGTATGTAAAAATAAACATGAAACGCGCAAAATAATTTTGAGAATCGGTTCACATAGTCAAAAGTTATGAGGTAACAAACATTAAAAAAATCTCCTTTTTGGAAGTCGGTAGATAAAACGTTATACAAACTAAAGCATTGAGGGGTGGCGCGTGGTAGGTGGGTGACGCTGCCTCCCTGGCTATGAGTGGGACGAGCGACGCGTGAGCGAGACCCCCCGGGATCCGCAGTGTATAAAAACGATAATAATATGACTTCTTTTAATCGTTCAGTTCAGTTCAGTTTCATAAATTTCTTTCAGTACGTTTGAGAAAACAAACTGCAACAAAATCTCAGGATTTTTCAACGGAAATCAGGCCTTTTCTCCGAACTTTTGATTTTTTCATCTGGTAACCTTAAATGGGACTAGCACGAACATTTGTGCAAGTGCAGCATAATCGTATCGTCGGCATATACAGTACAAACTATCATATATCTAGTACAGCTGTGACATAGATAACTCATAGTTTGCACTGTGCACGTCAAAGATGCGATGACGATACACTCTATCAGTTGGTGCTAGGCCTGCAGATGCTTGTGCCGTTACCTAATAACGCATAAAAATATATGAATCTATGACTTATTAAGGTAAGAACATCTAAACATAGTATATTCTTTACCTTGAAGGATCTTACGTGTACTATGACTCAAAATCAATAAGGCTTTAGATGAATGACGTCACTGCCTGATCCCGAATGGAAGGGAACTTATAACCCGCGGCATATAACTCTAGCTCTGACCGTTATTGCGTAGAAGTCAAAAATTGGGACGAAGGACTCTTGTCTCTCTCTGTCACATCGAAGACGAGGGACTGTTGTCTCTCTCTATCTGCGCAGCTATCCCTTCCACATTTCGCTCAGAGCTAGAGTTATATGCCGCGGGTTATAACAAAGATATCTTTGTTCGTACGTATTTGTTGGTTTGTTGTAAATAGAGAACACGAATAAAACTACTAAGGCTAAAACTCCTAACATGTTTTACGGTTCACTTAAATAAATAGTTTGTTTTGACATAGTTCCGTCTAATCGCGATTGGAAGAGAACATATTACTTAGCTACTAAGTTAAGTAGGCTACATTTGATGCTACTTTGTCATAACAACCAAAGAACACAATTACCTACTTACATGTTGTCGATAAATGCACATAAATAACAAGTTTGTTTGCCTAAAATACCAGCGCTGTCTGCTTGAAAAGCCACAAAAGCAGAGAAAATGTATGCATTTATTTAACTTGTAATAATTAACAATACTTAGTTATTACTAAGCTTTATTAAGCAGATAAAGAAATAATTCTTTCCTGTGTATGTAATATTTTATTGACCTTCGTAACTTTTTACATATTTGAATATGGTATTTTGGTATTTGCTACCTGTTTTTAATTAGAAATACGTGATTACTCACGTAATATTAAAACGTGCTCTATGTTTACTCTAACTAAACCAACTAAGACTAAACCAACGTACCTACCTAAATGAATTGATTGCGTAGGTATGCTTGTTGGAGTAAACAACGAAGCATTTTTAAAGTTTTTATTTTACTTGCAATATAAGTAGGTTATGTTTGCCTTGAAATCTTGCAACTGAATTTTAAATATTTTTTAAATCATTTAATAAATTTTGTAGTAGGTACATGTACTAAAATAATTAGTTTGATTTAATTTAAAGTTCTTTTTAGGGGAATTAAAAATAAGCTTGAATTAATAAAGTTTTTTACCGTTAATGTATTAATGTATAAGTGTTCAATGCGAAAGGGTGTTTAGTCGGTTTGTCCGTCTTTCACACAGCTTCTGAGTTAAAGTATATTTCAACACACGCACAGACTAAATAATACGTAGTACTTCGTGCGCGAGCATGGGCAATAATTATATCCACCGACACAGTGGACAGGCGACCTGATAAAGGTAGCAGGACGGCGTTGGATGCCGGACACTTCCAACCGGTCCTTTAGGAAATTTGTGGGGGAGGCATATGTTCAGCATCGGACATCCTACGGCTGAGATGATGATGATGAAGCTAAGTCGGGTAATTATGTCCCCAGTGACACTCGCGCTATGAAGACGAAACTAACGAAATATCATTTATCAAAATCGGTTCAGCCATACATACATACATGGGCATGGCATACAAACATACATGTCAACACACATAACCCCTCCCTTTTCTTCGCCGCAGTTGAGTAAAACATATTAATTGTGGGAAGTTTTTTTAATAAAAAATCTTGAAAGAACTCTACGCCATCTATACAAAGTTTCAGTCGTCAAAACACTTTTCTCAGTCCACTTCAGGCACCACTTCAGTCTTCTCGAAAACTGTGAGGAGTTATCCGACGATAATTACTGTAAGGCCGGTTTCAGTGCTCGACCGACCGTAACCACTTGTTAGTTTTCATACAAATGACAAGCGCGACCGACGACGTGCGCACTGACGGTCGGTCGAGCACTGAAAGCGGCCTAAGGTACTGTAAAACATAGAGTTAATTTTTATTTTATTGTTTTGTTTCGTCTCGTAAAACATGTGAAGGGAAATTTGTATATTGAAATCGTGTTTCTCAATCGACATCCAAAATAAAGGAGGAGGTTCTCAACTCAAGTCGACGCGTATTTTTTCTGTATAACGCATAGCTTTTTACGGAGTAACTAATCCGATTATGATAATTCTTTTTTTGTTTGATGGAGTACACTTCTGAAGTGGTCCTATTTTTTTTTCGAATTCGGTCATGTGGTTTTTGAGTTACCTACACACCAATAAATGAAAAGTGTTTTGCATATATTGATCGTAATTGTATTTGTTATAATCGTAATTGACGGCGAATGACAATCGATCTAGTATGTACTTAGTTAGAGTCACTAAAAGGGTGAAATTATTTTTTTTATAAAAAAATAACTAGTACCAACATATTTTTTTTTTAATAAAAGAAATGTACCAACACTAAAAAGTGTGAAATAACTTGTTTAAGTCGGTTTAATTTTTTGGTAATAAGGTTTTTTAAAAAGAATCGTGTTTTCAAAATATAAATTTTATTATAATATACTCGTACTTAGGTATAATACTTATGTCAAATTGTTTATGACAATCGGTGACAAAACGAGCAAGTCGCTTTTCTGATGTTAAGTGCCACGCTTACCCTACAGTCCAGTACCATTAAGAATGTTGTTGAACTACAACAGTTCAAAACCCGCACTACGCTCGTCACCGTGAGATATAAGATGTTAAATCTCTTGCCCCCGTAATGACGCTGGAAACATTGCCCTTCACGAAAACACAGTAACGTTTGCACACTACTGCTTCACGTTTGAATAGCAAGCAGAGTCGTCCTCGAGGCAGACTCGGCAAAAGTCCTACCGCTACAACTTGTGTAATTTTTAATACGACTTTTTATAATCAATGCAAGGGTTTTTGACTTTTATGTATAGACTAGTTGCTCTCCGCGGTTTCACCCGTGCGGTGAGGGATGATGATGATAAATCTTATAAAGCCTATGTTACTCAGGGTGAATGTAGCTTTCCAATGGTGAAAGAATTTTTGTAATCGGTCCAGTACTTTTTGAGCCAATTCGTTACAAACATACTTGTCTTTCCTCTATCTATATAATATCATATTAGTATAGATGTGCACATATTGTTTTAGTTAAAGCATTAAAGCACATACAATATCATTACAATGGTCTACCGCTACGTAGATAGATAGATAATTAAACAGTTTATTGCAACACCACATTGTGAAGTATAACAAATAAAGAAATAGGATAGTATTGTAGAAAATCATTACTCGACAATGACAAGAGCAATTAGAAAATTTTTATACCGGCTTCCATTCTATTACTTTGGTAAAAATCTGTTATTGGAGTGTAACTCAAAACTACTAAACCACTGAACCGAATTTGATAAAATTTACATGGGATACGGGAAGCACCAGCTTTCAAACAAAACATTTGGGAATCGATTCACCCAGTCGAAAGTTAAGAGGTAACAAACATGAAAAAAAAACAGTCGATTGAGTACCTCCTCCTTTTTGGATGTCGGTAGAAAATCTTAAAAAACTACTAAACCACTGAACCGAATTTGATAAAATTTACATGGGATACGGGAAGCACCAGCTTTCAAACAAAAAATTTGGGAATCGGTTCACCCAGTTGAAAGTTAAGAGGTAACAAACATGAAAAAAAAAACAGTCGAATTGAGTACCTCTTCCTTTTTGGACGTCGGTAGAAAAACTTAAAAAACTACTAAACCACTGAACCGAATTTGATAAAATTTACATGGGATACGGGAAGCACCAACTTTCAAACAAAAAATTTGGGAATCGGTTCACCCAGTCGAAAGTTAAGCGGTAACAAACATGAAAAAAAACAGTCGAATTGCGTACCTCCTCCTTTTTGGATGTCGGTAGAAAAACTTAAAAAACTACTAAACCACTGAACCGAATTTGATAAAATTTACATGGGATACGGGAAGCACCAGCATTCAAACAAAAAATTTGGGAATCGGTTCACACATTCGAAAGTTAAGAGGTAACAAACATGAAAAAAAACAGTCGAATTGCGTACCTCCTCCTTTTTGGATGTCGGTAGAAAAACTTAAAAAACTACTAAACCACTGAACCGAATTTGATAAAATTTACATGGGATACGGGAAGCACCAGCTTTCAAACAAAAAATTTGGGTATCGCTCCACCCAGTTGAAAGTTAAGAGGTAACAAACATGAAAAAAAAACAGTCGAATTGAGTACCTCTTCCTTTTTGGATGTCGGTAGAAAAACTTAAAATTAAGTGTTACAATGGGCGGTCTTATCGCTCAGAGCGACTCTTCCAGACAACCATGGTATGTGGTAGGTACTTTGTTTTCTGAAATAAGTGTGAAATAGTTAATTTATTATTTTACTCGTTAGTTAAATCTTGTAGATAGAGCAAAAAAAATACGAATTGTAGAGTCAGGGTCAAGGTACTATTATTATATGAGTAGGTATTATTGTGTTTCGTTAATGGGTAATGTTTCCAGCGAAACTACAGCGCAAGAGATTTAACGTCTTATTTTTCAGTGTCTGATCTACATCGCCATGCAGGGTTTTGAACTCTTATAGTTTTGAAATTCTAAATGGCATTGAGCTGTTATGTGCAAGCATGACGTTTAACATCAGGTGATCGACTTACTCGCATCGTCATTGGCTGACATAAAAAAATCACATTTATTTGTCCTGTAATAATTAAATTAATTAATCAGTACTTATTGATGTGCATTGTACACGCTATGCACCTACCAGTGCACTCATACACGCACTATTAATTTCACACAATTCAAGTTTTCCAACTTTACCGAAACAAGCAGCCTCTCTGCACAGCTGACATTAATCTCTATATTTAGACGAGCGTAAACACTTTTTACACCTTACAAATAACTTTGACACGTAAAGAAAACGTTGAAAACTACTTACTTGACATATTTTGTATATAAATTATCCGTGAACAGTATAGTAGAAGTTAAAACGCGTAGTAAATAGTAGGCGCGCCTCGTATTGTGTACTATTGCGAGGTAGTCGAGTGAGGCCACGGTAAGCCGCGGTGATGTCAGAGCCAGACTGACTGCCTGCCGCCGGCTGGCTTCATTCTATGATGTCATGCATTTATATTACGTATGTGTTGTGTTTATAGTGTGGTTATGTGTGTGTGTGGGAACTAGGACGTACTCTGTGGCACAGATTCGTAATTACTTGTGTGAGAGAATTTGATTTGTCGGCAGCAGTTTGATGAAGTGAAACTTTAACACGTGCATTCGCTGCTGTGCTTATACCTAATGTTAGTAATATGTTTTACATATCGTGAGTCGTACTAAATAGATATGTCTATCGATTCTGCCGTACGAGCATGGATCTCACGATTAACTTGTAGAGTAGATAACTGAGTTTTACCGTCTCTCTTACCAGGGCCTACTCCCACCTTTTACGAAACTATCATAAATCATGAGCGTTTTGTGCTTGAATGAGCTTAGAATGTTCATACTTACTATCGTACTCCCACCGACACAAAACGGTCAACCAAATTTAATGCTAAGATTGCAATAAGACTACTTTAAGAGGTGGGAGTAAGGGATCTACAAAAATATGACACTGGAACAATGAAAGTAGTGTCAAAAGTCACGTCAAAGTACGCGAATTGAGTGAAATATTAGATACTACGTCATCAAAACGTCTATCGTATAGCATTAATATTTTAAGCTTGCTATATTGACGTGGTGGTACCAAATTTAATGGTAAGGTTGAAACATGACTACTTTAAGAGGTGGGAGTAGGGCCCTTACGGCCGGTCCCAATAATCTAGCTATCACCGGTTTACCTTACTAGAGATAGCTATTTGACACTTTTTGTATGGACGTTATGTCAAATTTCTATCGGTAGTAAGGAAAACTGAGGATAGATAGATTATTGGTATCCCCCCTTAGAGTGTGCACTGATTTGTGACACGATATACAGCGTGTTCATAAAAGTGTAGTAATACTGAACACTGCGACAGTGTACTATGTATACGACCGGTTTTTATTTAGGTAGGTACTACTAGCTACGCCCCGCGGTTTCACCCGCGTGATGATGGTATACAGCGTGACCAGGAGAAATAGGGTTTCATTTTTATATATATAGATTAGTAAGATTGATACGCAGTAAGATTAACCCTATCTACTAGATATAATTAAATACTTATATCTAAATTATAATACAACTGTATTGAAGACGAAATTTATTCCAACATTGGTATATTAAAAAACTTATACAGGAGTGTTTGAACCTCACAAATTATTTTATAGTTTTTATCTTGCTGGATATGTGTTACCCTATAAACTTATATCTCAGAAGTACTTTAGAGAATCTGATTAGAATTTTCAGAGTTATTAAGCTATTTTTTCGGCCACGGGGTAGATTGTTCAATTTTAAGGCAGGGAGCAGCCAAACACGTACAGCAACAAACCTGGAAACTTCCGGAGGGTGCAGTAGGATTCTTCACTGTTTCATCATCGTTCTTTATGTGTCCACTCATTTACTGCTCTGTTCACTCTTACGCCTGGTTATAGTAATAATCGTCGAAGGCTACGAAGAAATAAGTCGAAGGAATAATTATAATTTTAATTAGACTTGTTTAAAAACAGATTAACGTGCCTACGTAGGTACGTGATAGGTACCTATACTTACTAGTGTATTTCCGTGGTTTACATAGAAAATAACGAAATTTATAATTACTTCCTTAAAAATGTAACAGTTTTTTATCCATTCAACATTAATTTCAGTAGGCTGCGGATTTGAATACTTTGGACTGTTCTTGTCTCTCTCTTCCGAACAAACCAATAGTCACGTAAGGTGCGTTCGTTTAGCATTGAGGGCATTGGTGTTGTTGCTATTGTTGGGTCTTTTTTTAAAGCGTTCGTAATGCTCAAAAACACGTTATTTTTGCCAATTTAGCCCAGACCCTACTCGAACGCTAAGCCGAGCATAAGACCTAAAATCGCATGGCTGTCAAATAGATAGTTGTAGAAAAACGATCACAAACAATCATGCCTCGAACGTGGGTCAAAAAATTGCTTTTTGGTGGCAAAAATAACACTTTAAAATAGCTTTTTGAAAGCTGAACAAAAAGAACCATAAACGACATTTTCACCTACAGAGTCCCAATTCGAACGCCCCTTGTGAGCGTTATTTTCGCCAACTTAGGGCTATTCGAACGCACTGGTAGTTTCCTCCTCCTCAACTCGTCACTTATCCTACGTAAAGATAAATACTCTACTCGACCAACGCTTACATTTTATTACTAGCTGCGCTCCGCGGTTTCACTCGCATGGTGCCAATATTGTTATCAATAAAGTAGGTATTATGACTATGATGGATGATGGTGATGATGATGAATCAAAACATACAGCCTATGTTCATCAGGGATAATGTAGGATCCTAATGGTGAAAGATTTTTTCAATTCGATCCAGTAGTTCGGAGCTTATTCAATCCAATCATTTTTTTTTTCATTTAAATAATATTTATGTATTATTTTATTATTCTGTTTCCTACTTCATTAATAGTTCGATATATCTTGCCAATGAAACCGCGATGGCTTAGAAGGTAGAAGGACGCGTAGCGTCACGCCTTATATCTCGTTACGCCACGGCGGGCTTCATAACACTTCAGGCGGTCTCAAATTACTTTAGAACCTAGAACAACCGACCGCACGAATTGAATATTGTATTGAAAAAAAGTCGTATTCAAAGAGATGAACATATTTTGCCTTCCTTGGACATAATTGGAAATTATCTAAGTTTTCTACCGACTTCCAAAAAGGAGGAGGTACTCATTTCGACTGTTTCTTTTTCTGTTTGTTGCCTATCTTTCGACTGGGTGAACCGATTCGCAATATTTTTTTTTATTTGTAAGCTGGTGCTTCACGTGTGGTCCCATTTAAATTTCATCAAATTCGGTCCAGTAGTTTTTGAGTTACACTCCGATAACTGAATAGAATGGAGTCGGTTTCAAATTGTATGTACTTGTTACAGTTAAAATGAGGCAAATATATAAATCTATTTAACACCTCGAGTTGAGCACATCGTTCGAGACAGGTCTCTATGTCCATCAGAGCCGCCACGCGTGTAATAAATTCTAACTTCTCACTATGTACGGCTCATGATGTGTAACCTTCTTCTTCTGCTTTGTAATGTCGGAAAACGTTACTCTACCGGTGTTATTTTATGTGCAACCATGAAACACTGCAGACGAGCTGTATGTAAATGTAATTTAACCTTTCGCAGTTTCCACTGGGATAACTTATTACACCATCATCATTATCAGCCGGAAGACGTCCACTGCTGAACATAGGCTTTTAAAAGGCTGTAATATATGTTCAGCAGTGGAAGTCTATTATGCCTCTACTATATAACATCATCATCATCTTCATCTCAGCCGTAGGACGTCCACTGCTGAACATATGCCTCCCCGATAATTTTCCAAAAGGACTGGTTAGAAGCGGCCTGCATGCAACTTGTAACTAATACAACGTCGTCCTACGACCTTTATCAGGTCGTCAGTCCGTGTTGTTGGACGTCCTACGCTGCGCTTGCCGGTCCGTGGTCTACACTTCAGAACCTACCGGCCCCATCGGCCGTCAGTTCTGCGTCCTATATTACATAACTAGATTTAATTAGTTTTACCTAGATTCTAACTAGGGTGATGTACATCGATTAAGTTGATTAATCATTATGTTCTGCGAGAACTCAGTAACAAACTGATAATTTAGTAGGTCGCAAATTTGGTTAAAATAAAAAACGAAAGACGTTAACGAAACATATTTTTTATCACAGTATTGTATTCCTTTGTAATCTTATCAATCTTGGGTCTAATTTCATTAGCAGTATGTAATGCTGCCGTGTTCTTCGGATCGATGTCCAACACTTTCTGTATGTCTGCCCATGCTTGTTCATACATATGCAGGTGTGAGTAAGATATGCTCCGTCGATATAGAGCTTTCACGCTGTCCGGGTGGTAACTGAGGGCTTTGTTGCACAGCTGTAGTGCAGCGTCGTATTCATTGTATTGTAGCTGACAGTGCGCAAGGTTGTTGTAAAGTTTTACCTGAAAGAGGGTAGAAAATATTCAGATTTTTCACTTTTTTCTCATTTTACTGTAGGATACGGGATTACTCACTGTAGGAGTTAACATGTGTGGGAAATGTAAACTGTGCCTTTTATTGAAAATACAAAGATACTAGCGACTGCCCGCGACTTCGTTAGCGTAGTATATCCTCTCAGCTGTCGCTAGCCGAGATAACAATAAATTTTCTATTGTGTCAGGTTACTGATACACGTGAAGGTTCACAACACAAAAAAAGAATTAACAAGATTGTTCCATCCGTTCTCGAGTTATAGCGTGACCAGGAGAAATAGGGTACAGAAATAGTCACTGCCACTAGCTTTATCAGTTGAAACAAGAAGGATTTGTTGCACAAGAATTGCACAAAAATATCTACTCGTCAGTGTTGCAATTACAATAATGCTATTATTCACATTTAACATACTATAATAATATTATTATTTAACATAATATAAACTAATGTACTCAGTGCCCGCCGGGAGCTCGCAGACGCCGCTGCGCACTCGCCCTGAGGATGAGCATCGGACATGCTCGAAACCCGGCGAGACGTATTCGATCCTTAACGTGAGTGTTTTGCCGATTAATAATAATAGTTAAATATGTACTAATGATTATCTTTTCTATCAAATTATTTCACATTCTATATGTTTAGCTATTTGTACTGAAAACTCAAGTAATAATTGTCGGATAGATCCTACTGTACTTTCGAACACATCTAAGCGAGACGTCATCGACGCAGCGCGTCCCAACACTCTTTAAAAAAGACCACCGGATTATGTGCAAAACTATAGTCGGATCCAAGAATTTAGGTAGGTAGGGGATGTGTTGAAGAGGCGTGGCACGTGTCGCAGCAACAAGTTCCGGAGAACTTAGATAGAAGAGGCTAAAATCGTAAATATCGGCGCGCCAGTGTGTAGCATATGCATTTCGACATCCATTGATGATAGTGAACAAATGCCGAAATTTAGTATTGCGTACGATACTCAAGGCGCGCATCGTCGCGTAGTGCGGCCGCTGCTACCGGCGGCGCCGGGAGTCATTAGCGTTCATTGGTTGATTTGTCAGTAATGAGTTGGTGTAAGTAGATACTCACTTAGATAAGTGAGTGTTGCGTTTTGTGTATTACTTTGCGAGTTTATTGTTTCATTCGTAGGTGTGACGTGCAGTGGGGATGCGTAATTGAAAAAATGCGACACCCGAATCGTCGAAAAGTCGAATAATCGAAAAGTAGAATATTACATAATATTATATAATACATATATTGAGAAAATATATAAAAGACTGCTACAATTTGCATTTGCTCTAAATTAATTGAGATTAGTAGTAAATGAAACAGCGTTGCTGACGGCATATCATGGGCATGTTGCCTCGATACTGCAACGCAACCAATTTACTCCTGCTGTGGGCCGAGCACGAAAATCTGCTAAGTGTAACGTTATCGTATCGTTGACGTATTCAGTACAAACTATAAGTTATCTGTGCCACTAGATAAATGACAATTTGTACATTTGACAGTTTGTACTAATTACGTTAGCGATGCGATTACGTTACACTTAAACAGATTTTCGTGCTCGGCGGTACTCGACGGGCAGGGAACCTGCGACATCGCTCAGGCAGTAAACTATTCATGCGCAAGAATGTGTTCTGCATGGCACACAAGATATATAATACAATTCCAAAAAGAATTAGATGTATTGAAAGTGTTGTTTTGTTTAAAAACGCTCTTAAAAAAATTCTTGTAAATAAAACATATTATACCATCAGGGAATTTTTAGAAGATAAGAATCTTACATGACTATATTTTACATACAATTTTTAAGTCATAATTGCTACAATTTATAAATTTATTTGACATATGAAATTAAAATTATGTTTAACTGTATTAATATTGCATGTTTAGTATTTTTATTATTCTTTGTAAACATCTTGTATGCTAATTAAGTGGATCTAGCGAAATTAATTAATTTTAACATCACATGTATATGTACTATCTAAAACCGCAAGGTTTAAATAAATGATTGATTGAGAATAAATGCCTCATGCCATCTCCTCTCCCTTTCTAAATCCGTGGTCGGGTCTATCCAACAATTATAATGTGAGCAACTTATTTGATTATTGTTTAATAGGCGAGCAGCTTTAGCTGGAGTGCCAATATCACGCTGTGGAATTTGTTCACAACTTTTTATTTAGGTTTGCAAGAGATGGTTGGATGAACTGGTTTCCACACAGGCACTTGTCCAGTTATTTTTTAAAGGAGTTTACTGAAATAGCAGCCACCTCATCAGGGAACCTGTTCTAATTATGAACTACCTTAATCCTTCCTATACCATGATAATTAAATCAAAAGATTTATGAATGAAATTGACATAAATTAACATCTCCAGTAGGCCAAGGGTTACTATAAAAAATTGTCTAGACATACCTTCATGTCTATCAGCTCTTGGACACTGTCTTCATCAATGACTTCAGGGTTAATAGGTTCTATAGCAATTAATAATTTTAATGATTTACTGAACCTCCGGAATGCATCAGGTATTCTCTTCTCTTTCACTAATTCTATGCCCCTGTCCTGAATGAGTAAACAACAAAGTTATTTTAGAATTGTAGGTTAGTGTTGACATTGAAATCAAGGTCAAAGACCTTAGCCCATAGACTCGCTAATCACCATATTTGGCCAACAATAGAATAGTTTACTTCATATTCATCTCAGAGTAAATATCAACTCTCGAGGTAATCATATGATTCCAAGAATTGTGACCTCTAAGGAAAGTGACCATAAAATAGTAATGCTGAACAAAAAGAGACATGAACAACATTTTCACCCACAGATCTCCAATTCAAACGCCCCTTGTGAGCGTTTTAGCGTTATTTTCGCTAAAACAATCAGAAGTGATCTATTCGAACGCACTAATGGTGTACGCTCAGCATGTGATGGGTTAAATACCTCAATTTAAAAGTTAATTTGAATTGAGATTATAAACACTTTCACAAAATTTTTTTCATGCATATATCCTTGATGGTAAGCAAGGGTTGTGATATCACACAGCATGTAGTTTGATAACTAGTTAGCAGGCCAGGTGTACTTTTCAAAACTGATTTTGTTATGTATATAAATAGACTTATCAATAGTCAAAGAACACATGTTATACCTTGTGAACTGTTGCAGCCTCATACAGCCTTTCCCAACCCCAATCACTGATAGTCTGTTCGTCTGTCACCTCCTTCAGCATTATTGTATACTTTATTTCCTTGACCAGCTCATTGTTACAGTCTCTGTAGACCATCCGCGCTTCACAAGTCTCCCCACAACACATCTGCTGCAGAATCAACTCAAAATCTTTATCTAGAAACGAATCGACATCCCCAATCAAAACGTTACCGTCAAAACTTCTGCTGAATATACGGCTTTCTGGCTCGATTTCTCGTGGTTCTCCGTTTTTTGTGCAGGATACTCCTAATAGACTGACCCGGCAAGAAGAGTCTTCGTAAGGCACGATCGAGTACTCGCCAGGAGTGATGAGCTTCTTCCATAATTCTCGATCTGGTCGTGAACTGACAAGTCTTTCTTCGTACATTACGGGACCTTTATTTTTTCTTATTATATTCTATTCGATTGCATTTATTGGATCTAATGAGTAATTACAATTTGCTCGGTGAAATAAAGAATCTACATAATATAATATAATTTATACTATGAGTAAAACAAATTAAAACATAGAGAATTAGACCATAGACTAAAATATATACTAGGAAAAATTAGACATACCTACTACTATATAATTTTTGATAGAGAATATTGTACATATACTGGAGATAGAGTTGACATTCCAGCATTATCGCGCCATCTATTGATTTGTTATGAAAACTTAAACTATCAGTTATTCTGTGACTATAATATACCTTTACTAATTTTACTATTTTTTACTTGCCTACCTGTTTCATTGGTCTTTATTTTATCCTTAGTTGAACTTTAATAGTCAAAATGTTTTTTTCAATTATACAGACTGACTGGTTGAACACTTTACATAAACAAGGACATGATAATTCATGGTCACATGAAACGTTTAAAAAAATAAAATTAAAAAAATACCGTTAAACTACAGAGGAAACCTTCATTCTATGAATGTGCTATAACTCGAAAATTATGGACACCGTCCGAACGGGGTTAATGACCCAAAGCGCCGCGCCGCGTTCAAAGGAATCAGGCTGCGTCCGAACGGGGTTAATGACCCAAAGGGCCGCGCCGCTTTATTACTACACGCGCGCCGCGAGTGACCATGTTTATTGTTTTGAGTAGACAATTAAAGTTAAATTAGGTAAATATTAGGCACCTATTTTTTTTTCTTAATTAGAACGAGAATCGAGTACTGAGCACTATATATCAATATGTAAAGTGTTCAACCAGTCAGCCTGTATAAGTATCAAATATTTAAGAGTATACATTTTGGCTAATAGTTAAATTACGGATTAAAACGGACCCGTGTCACTTTGTGGGTTGGGGAAAATTAATAAAAGCATAGTATATTTTTTTAATTTAAATATTTTGCATCTTTTTTGCAATACGCCAAAGCTAATATTTGGACTCTATCATTTTGGTCGTAATCAGATCTGTTCCCACTTAAAACTTTGTTTGTATCTTTACACCAATTGTAAATGAATATATTTATTGATAAGTTTTCTAATATTTCTATGATGTCTGTTCTGTGAACAGCACACTTTATAAACTTGTAATTTATTAGTTTTTGAATATTGTCTTATATTTTTCTTCTTTCATCATGTGTGTTCCTTTAAAGTGAACTCGTAATACTCGTCACCTTAACTACGAAATTACCTTGCAAATATAGTGTAGGTACCGCAGATGACTGAGTATATTGCTTCGAGTATGATATTTAGTATAATAGTGTGAGTGACAAACTCTTCGAGTACACAGTATGTTGGTCTCGCACTAATATATCGCCACTTATTGCATTTAGCCATATCGCGAAATTTTCCAAGTTTTTATTTGGATTGGGAAATAAATGTAGAATCGTGTTGTCTTCACCTGGAATATATATTAACAATTATTAAAGGTTATGAAAGTAGGTACACTAATATGATCTATCAATCATCCGTACAGATTTCAGCGTTGTAACTTACAAAGCTGAAATCAGGTATCGCATAGCTATGATTTCACAGTACTTACAAATTGTAAGTACTGTGTCCCTAATCTATGAATAAAATATTGTTTTTACATTTATAAAGTAGACTCTTATGTTTGTATATTTGCCTAAATATATGACTGAAAAAAGAGCCATCTTTTGATTTGTTATGCAATGATAATAGGATCTATACTTTTATTCTAAATGATAACACCGGAGTAAAATATTCCTTGCACGGGGGTTTCTCTCTGGTACATCTCTGGTATATACACTATTGGTCTATGGGGGTTTCACTTCTTTACTCATAGATTAATCAGAATATATCTAAAGAGAGATGGCAATCACTAAAGCAAACAACGGAACGTTAGCGGGATGTTTAATTTTTTCAGTGCCATATACACTGACGGTTTATAGTCGTGCGCTCGTCTTCCATGTGTGACATTAGTGACGTGGAACGCATTAGTGACGTAGAAGACGAGCGCGCTGATCATATCATGACTAGATAAAATTAAAATATTCAATAATATGTGCTTCTTTCTGTAGAGATTTCTTGCTTAGTGTGGTTTATCCGTTAATAGTGCAGTATCTTTGGTGTTTGTACTTGAATCTGCACTGCACTGTATGAATCCTGCATTTGTAACAGCTTGGTCTTCGCGTAGTATATAGTCAACTCTATATTTGAGTTTTCCATTGCAAGTCTCATTGGTTGAACATATTTCGCTAAGCCTTGTTGCTTTGACAAAAGTCTGCAGCGGTTGTTAAGACCATTTTCTTCAAAAGCTGACCTTAAAACTTACCATCCTTTGCCATTTTTGCATATCTCACGTGAACCAGGCAATGCGATTATATCATCAAACATATCCACGCTCTTGCTTTTTGGTCTCTCTTTATGCCTTAATATTCAGAATTCACCAATGTCGTATGACTAAGTATATGTACTCCACAGGTCGCCATTACACTCGATCATGAATTTCCGTGTATTGTAAAATGAGTTTCCATCTATTTCTCTATGTATGTTAAACTCATACCCGCATCGTGTGCCGGCTGCGATCTATCCAGTCGTTCGCCGCTCGAAGTTGTGCTTGCAACTTTACCTTCTGTAGCCATAATACTGTTTACAACCGTTCTTCATGAAGCATCGAATTAACACATAACCTGAGCGGGATTGAGTATCTTTGCTCACTGACAACGTACAATTAAGTTACACAACGTTTGTGTATACACATAATACCTATTATAGGAATATAAATACGATAATTAAATATAATTCAGTTCAGTTCTTAGATTATGGCTTGTGCGACTATTGTCACAATTCTGCCAGTTTCCGTTGTGCTAGTTTCATAAACCATCAGGAAAATTAACAATTGTTTAATAATATGACCGGTGGTACATAGGGAGAGTCACGCTGAAAATTAGTATCCAGATGATTTACGTAAAGCAAAGAAGGACAACAGAAATTGACATCACAAGGAGTTAGATTATATATAAATATATAATATAGACAAAATAAACAGTAATAAAAATGTTAAGAACATATATATATGTATTTACAGTTTAATACTTTTTACACTTATAAATTTACACATTAAATGTTTTATTAGGGGAGAGAATATTTGGGACAGAAGGTATTTAGAGGAAACAGGTCTGGGGATTTTTGGTGAAAGAAAATCATAGAGGGAACGATGTTTGGGACAACTAAAGAATATGTGGTCCACGTCTCCTTCGTCCAGCCCACACTCACATATTGAGTGATCTCTTATTCTCATTTTTGCTAAACGAACTGGAGTACAAGAGTGACCTAAGCGGAGGCGGTAGATTGTAGAGGTGATTTGTTTATTTGCCGCTCGGAACTAGAAAAACCACGGGGTCCTTGGCAGATCTGGTTGAATGTCACCATAGTATTTGCCTTTAAGTTTCATAGAAGATTCCCAATACTTTTCTCGAAGTTGGGATTTGGTGAGCAGGCATAGATCATGAGCGTAAATTTGGAAATTTTCTAAGGAGCCAATTTGTGATGCTGCTTTTGCACAGGAGTCAGCTGTTTCATTGCCAGGAATTCCACAGTGCCCTGGAATCCAGGCAAGGACAATATTAATTCCTAATTTAGGACATTCAAACAGTAGGGGTTTTATTTTAAGAATCAGAGGAAATTGAGAAATTTTGTGGAAATGATTAAAAAGAATGGCTTGTAGGCAGCTTTTTGAGTTTGAAAAGATAATTGAGCGATTGAGATTGTACGATTTAACAAAGAAAGTCAATCAAAAATAGCCAGTGCTTCCCCAGTGAAAATAGAGGTATAAGGTGGGCATTTAAAACTGAGGCATATCCTTGTAAAAGGGATCCAAACTGCTGCACCTAGAACACTAGTAGGCGATAACTTAGATGCATCCGTAAAAATAACCTTCCAGTTCTGGAATTGGGAACTAATTTTTTATTAAATAACTGAACAGAGTTAGGTGAATCTTTATCTATATCAAAGTATAGAATTATATTTGTTTGAAAAATAAGGGCTTCATATGGTGTGCTATACAAAGGATTTGATTAGTATTGAGCTACAGGGTTAAGGACTTTAGTAAATTTGATGAAGCTATGGAGTAGGCAAGGAATTGAATTCATATTACTACTATCAAAAAGGTTTAATTTTTGAAGAAGAAGGTGTTCTGAATTTTGTATTATTTTAAAGATGAACCGATCAAACAGAAACTGTCTACGTAATTCAAAGGAGGTTCACCTAATTCTACTTGCATGGCATTGATGGGTGAAGACTTCATCGCTCCAAGAATAATGCGCAGACATTTGGACTGAATTTTTAATATTTTGTTTTGGCCAGCCTTGTTACATACATTTAGTAAGAATGAGCCGTAATCAAAATGGCTTCGAACTATGGCGTTATATAAAAGTTTTTGTGAATATGGATGGGAACCCCACCAAACCCCTGAGAGAGATCGGAGAACATTGATGTCATCGAGTCATATTTATCTGACAGGATGCAAAAGGTTTGCATAAATGGTGTAACATCTTCAGGATCTATAATTAAAATGGGTGTTCCACAAGGGTCCATTTTAGGGCCTTTTTTGTTCTTAGTTTACATTAACGACTTGCCACTTATGGCCAAGGATCTTTGTGATATTGTTTTATTTGCGGATGACACATCTCTGATTTTTAAAGTAGATAGGAAAGATAGCACACTAATTCAAGTAAACAACGCTCTATCCAGTATCTCTAAATGGTTCTCAACTAATAATTTACTTCTGAATTCAAAAAAGACAAAATGTTTGAAGTTTTCTTTGCCTACTGTTCCATATTTGGAGTCCAACGTTACGCTTGATGGAGTTAAACTCGTAATGGACAAGGAAACAGTCTTCCTAGGCATTAAAATTGACGCAAAATTACAATGGGGTCCTCATATAAATGCCCTGTCTAGGAGACTCAGTTCTGCTGCATATGCAGTACGTAAAATAAGAGAGCTAACAGATGCTTCTACGGCGCGGTTAGTGTATTTTGCATATTTCCACAGCGTAATGTCATATGGGATATTGCTATGGGGTTCAGCGGCTGATATAGAGACCATATTTATCCTTCAGAAACGTGCTATTAGAGCTATACACGAAATGGGTCCCCGTGAATCTTTGAGAGATTTATTTAAAGAAATCAATATATTAACGTTGCCTTCCTTATATGTATTTGAAAATATAATGTATGTTCGTAAAAATTTACATAAATATAAGTTAAATAGTGATCACCACACTTTTAATACCAGAAATACAAATAGGATAGCTGTACCTGGTTTTAGACTTGCGAAGACTAATAAGTCATTCCTAGGAAATTGTGTGCGTTTTTACAATAAAATACCAAAGCACATAACTGAGCTCACAGAGGGCAAATTCAAGTTGACTGTAAAAAAACTTTTTAATAAAAAAAGCTTACTATAAAGTTCGACATTATATAGAAGATAAAGATGCTTGGAATACTCCACTTCTGGCAAGCTGTCTCTCTGCCACCCATAAAATGTAATATTTGTAGTACCTAAGTAGAAACATTGTAAACATCCATATAAAAAGAATGGCCCCGAGTTTCTTGCCGCTTCTTCTCGGTGGGTTCTATATATTTTGGAACGCGGCGGTAGAGTCTTTAAAGTACATTATAATGAAAAGTTGACGTTCATAAGTGCGTCTTTGATGCCTAAATTGAATAAATGATTTTGACTTTGACTTTGACTTTGAATTGATATTCTTTTCACACTTCTGAGAAATGTAATCAAAATGACTAGCTCCTGTCCTCTGGCATCAAGATTGATGCCTATAAATTTGGTGCTGTTATCTTGAGGGATGATTTCTTGACCTATTAGTAGTTGAATAGTGGGGATGATCATATTTTTAAGTAAAAATAACATCTGAGATTTTTGATGCGGATAGTGACAAGCCATGCTTAAAGAGCCAATCATTAAGATAAGCTAGAGCTGAGATTAAACGGTTAGTAGCCTCATGCTTTTTTCTTTTCCTGGTTAACTTTCTATACTTTGCTGCAGATTTTTGATAACTATTGAAATTAGCTTGGGACATACATGCATTGTAAATTGTTTCAGCTTCTTTTCGCTCCAAAGCGACTGCTGTGCACTCAGAATCCCACCACAGGGTTAAGATCCTAAAATCTTTGGCAGGTTTCTTAGTGGGATATGAAGGTCAGCAGAGGATAAAATACTATCTATAAATATGTTGTAAGAGGTGATAGGATCAATATTTAAAGGAAATATAGAGGAAAAGTTTAATTTAAGATCAAATGCAAATGAGTATGAAGGCCAATCAGCATAGGAAAGCTTGTATTTTAACGACGGGCAGGGATTTCAGGGCGGTATAACTTTATTTGGAATAGATATTTTAATTGGAAAATGATCACTACCATAGGTAAAACAGAGGACCTTCCAGGTCAGGAGGGAGGAGAGAAAGGGGGAGCATAATGTCAGATCAACAGCACTTTTTGGGTTTTGTGTGGGGTGTACTCTTCTAGTAGGAGTGCCGTCATTGATTAATTTAAGATTCACTTCATCTAAGAGTTCCAAAAGTGAAAGTCCAAACAAATTGGAGTGGCTGGAACCCCACATAACATGATGAGCATTGAAATCACCTATAACCATCATGGGGTGCGGTACTGATAAAAGTAGAAGATTCAAATCAGGAATAAGAGCAGAGTTGGGATGATATAGATTAAAACAAAAAAAATGTCTAAAAATCTGATAGCAACAATATTAGGAGGGTGTGAAGGGAGGGAGAGTTGGGAAAAAGGCAGGGGGCGCTTTACAAATAAAGCACTTCCTACATACCCATCAGCCCTGTCATCCCGGAGACAGGAGTATCCTGACACCCTGAAAAGGGAGTTGGGTACCAGCCATGTCTCCGAGACGGCAATGACTGACGGGTGAAATTTGACAATTAAGTGAGCCATTTCATGCTTATTTTGTCGCACGCTCTGGGTGTTCCACTGCAATATGGTCAGCTGATCCATATTGATTTTGGAAAAAGGAAACTAATTGTGTCAATTTGGGGGCAACGTTGGACGGTAAGGGTTGAGGGTTCATTAATATGATATTGATTAACAACGTTAATATGGTTTCTAACATATTGTCTTTTTATTGAGAGAATGACAGTTCTATGTTTTGGCTGTTTGTCAATGCACAGCCATTTCCCATAACTGAACTGGGTTCAGCAACAATTTTTGGTGGGCAATCTTATCATAAGATTTATCATAAGTGGGTTTTGGACGGGGGCTGGCATAGACAGTTTTAGCATAAGAACGTCTGTGTTGGTGCTGTGAGTGACTAGCAGGAGCAGGGGTTTGAGAGGCAGGTAGAGAGATACTTTCTTTGGCTACTTCTGCATAGGATCGGTTAACTTGTGGTTTTTGAGCGGAGGCTTCCTCATACGACACACTCTCTTGAGCCATAATGAACTTTATTGATCTTTGCTTAATTTCAGGGTAATCTTTGCTAGTAGTGAAATGTCGTCCTGAACAGTAAAAACAGGTTGATTCTTTTTCTGGGATCTCGCAGGTATCACCAAGGTGGTCCTTCGCACAACGGAAGCATTTTGGTTTCGTCCTGCACTGTAATTTTGTGTGACCAAATCTACAACATGCGTGACATTGGATAGTTGGGTATTGGTAAAGAAAGCTCTACAGGGAGAGGATTCAAATTCAAATTCAAATTCAAAATTATTTATTTGCCTGAACATGGGTATAAATATAAGATGTTACATAAAAATAGCGCTCCACATTCCATCATAATGACATGCAAAAATTAGGTTGACTTTTAATATGCGTCGACATATGGATTACTATTAGATTATATACGATTATGTACAATTATTATTCCTAGATTAAGAATTACTGGATTAATAGAACAAAATAATTCAATTAATTATTAATCAATTTACAATCGCTGTTTGTCATACATGTCAATAACTCACATAATGTTATGTCATATTGATATTACATTATTCATGTTCATACATTTGATATAATTACATTTAGACATTAGTTACCCATAATAGTATATTTTAATTTAACTTATACAAAATTGTCATTTAAATATTCTTTAATAGTATAATAACATTTCGATACCAACAATTTAAACAATTCTCACTTAAACATCATAGCACACTCTAATTCCATTATTAATTTAGGTAGGTGATTATATAACCTAGGCGCCATACCAAACATGCTGTTCTGTTGCCATAAAAAGTAGTTGTGTGGGTAAGTGTCAAGATTTTTTCTTGTGTCTCTCGCTTTTGAGATTGTTAAAAAGATTCAAATTATTTCTCGTAAACAATACCACTTCATAAATATATAAACAGGGAAATGACAATTTATTTGTCTGTCTAAAATACGGCTTACATGAATCAGTGGATTGCAAATGGCAGACTGATCTAATACACTTCTTTTGGGCTTTGAATATCACTTCCCTCTTTGAACAGTTTCCCCAAAATATTATTCCATACCGAATAGTAGACGTTACGTTGGCGTGATACGACGTAAGTACTGCTGGTCGACCTACAACCTTTGAGAACATGTATAGTGCATATGAATAACTACTAAGTTTGGTGCATACTGACTGTGCATGCATTTTCCAGTTGAGGTTAGAGTCGATATTAAGTCCTAAAAGTGTTGTCAATGATACATTCTCAATGTCTTTATTTATAAAATTAATATTTAATGTCAAATTTGTATTCCTATTTATGGTAAATGTCATTATATTGGCCTTATCTAAATTTAATATTAGGTTATTAGATTTTAACCAGACAGCAATATTATTCAAAGCTGACGTAATGACTTCTTCGAATCTTGTCTGTGTCTTACCGACGAACATAATAGTGCTATCATCAGCGAAAAGAACCATTGGGTGGTCCACAAAACTAGGCAGGTCATTAATATACAAGATAAAGAGAAGTGGGCCAAGAACACTTCCTTGTGGAACACCAAATTTTACAATATTAGGATCTGATGAGTGAATCTCTTCTATTTTAGTTTTTGTATTCAGCCTAGTAACTTGGGTAATCTGGTACCTATTTTCTAGATTTTATTAGGTTTAAAATATTTCCTCGAACTCCATACCTCTTCAACTTATCAAGCAGCAATTTGTGATCAACATAATCAAATGTTTTTTTAAGGTCCATGTACATAGCACATACCGGAAGTTTTTTATCACAGTTCGTCATTATAATTTGAAGGAAATTGTATATAGCTAAATTTATTGACTTGTTTTTACGAAAACCTATTTGTTCATTTACTAATATTTCATATTTTTCACAGTATGAGTAAAGACTGGCATGAATATACCTTTCAAAAATCTTTAAGAATACTGAAACTAAAGCTAATAGCTAAGAATAATAGCATGAGTATACTCTTGTGGGTAGTACTTGGCCTTGGAATGTGTTTACTACTGTCTGGGTAGGAAACCATGAGGCTTGGTAATTTTCAATGGTCTTCCTATTCAGACGTCTTGCTTTTAGGACCTTACCACATCCCTTGGGTAGGTCTAGGGACTCTACAAACTCTGTCATGGACATATCCGTTGGTACCTGTCTAATCAACCCCATTCTAGTAATGTTGTACATAGGGATTGTAGCGGAGTATTTGCACATGCTAAGTATTGGGAGCCAATCAAGTTATTTGCGGCATCAGCAGACTTGAATTCCACAGATACCTTTTTGCGGCCTACTTTTTTAACACCTTCAACACAAATGTTGGCAATTTTGTGTGTTTTTAGGAACTGTCCAAATTTGATTGGTTTCAAAATAGTTTCTGGAGCTAGGTCTGGTTCGATACGGGACACGTGAATCACATATGGGCCTTTATCTAGTAGATGTGTATGAAAACCCACCAATTACTAACGATGAGTCAGTATACACAGTCTGGATAGAAGCTGACGCTAATTCTGGCGAAGTAATTGTTTTTTTAGCAGGTGGATCAACTTCTGCTTCAAGACGTCGCTTAGGAGCGGATTTGCTAGGAGCCGGATCCGGCGGAAGATTGGAGTCCAGTGGATCGCACTCCACGATGAAAGTTTGAGGTTAACCTCAAACTTAAATCAGTAATAAAAACAATAAACTACTTACAGATTAGTACCAACACTTTTTTTTTTCCGTGGGTAAAATGCATTTACGCATGCCCGCTGGCCGGGGATAGCGAGCGGGTTATGTCGGACTCTAACTACCGACTAAAAACCCCACGATGTCCTTCGGCAACGACTGCAAACAGGGCCACGGGGCCGTTTGCGCATTCTCCGCAGCCCTGTCTTGCCGACGTCCGCCCCTCGATGTTTCAGGGCAGACCCACCTCGGGGAAGGCACATAGCAACTCCCCCATACCGCTCCACCGACACGCTGGGACATACAGTGCGTCGCCTCCTCAGAAGGACCTCATGGATGAGGGGTGCCAGACGTCCCCACGTCCGACGCCCCAGGCCCTCCCAGTGGAGACGGAGTGCGCGCTCGAATAGCTCGCCTTCGTGTCCGCGCTCTCCGGAGTGGGAGAGAGAGAGGATTATTCTCTCTCTCGCGCACTTCGGGCTCTCTCTGCGACATCACTTCCTCGCAGAAAGAGACCATTGCCTCCCATGACTATCATATATACAATGATGTATCTTTTCATTTTTAAGTATTGTTTTTATTTTATCTATCTAAATGAAATGAAATGAAATGAAATGCATTTATTTGACACACACACACACAAATAGAGACAAAAACAGTAATTAGTAAGACTAGAGTGAATAATACAACTTAAACTCATAACAGATTCATAAGAGTATATTGTGATGTCAAACCGGCCCTGTCTCAGCATAATGCTGCCCCACATTTGTAAACATGAGACAGCGCTGGTTTTCAGACAGAGCCAAGGACAGGGTGACTTCACGGGCGGATCCCCGACAATATAAATAACGGAAGGAAAAACAAGTAATATAAACATATAACGGATCGCCGAGCGGCCGGGATGTGACTTCTGGAGGCGGATCCGTTATCTCTTCATTTTTCTTATCCATAATGGGCGTGTATTACTAGATGGCAGTAAAATAATGGCACTAAAGTCACGTATAAACACTTATTTAATCACTTTTAAACTTTAACGAACTAAATCCTACACGATTATTACAATTTAACTGGATTTAGAGCCGATGGGTTTGCACGCGTACATGTCGTTCGGTAGTCTGTCAAGAAGTGACCGCCCAGCCGACGCCATGACACTTACAACTCCATCCGGTGTTACCCGCTCTACAAAAAAACGATCGTTCGAATACAAAAATGCAAATCGATTCTAGAACTAAATATTAAAATCGATTAAATTAAACACAACACTCAATTCTTAATTATTACAAATTAACAAAATATTCCGCACGCCGTTACGGCCGTCCTGCATCTTCACACGTCCTCGTGTGTAGGATCCCCTTCATCTGTGGACCAACAAATAACAAACTTGTGAACACATTCATACACTCGGTCATTCTGACCAACCAAATCACATAGAATTAAATTCTAACTATACAGAATTTAAAAAAAAAACAATAACTTAGATTATACCATGAAGTCTTATTGAACTGTAAATAGATAAAGCCACCACTGAGGGCAGATTTTCACTACAAATAGCGGTTAGTTCCTTTAATAGAATGTGACACATGCCGACATGTGCCGCATAGGTCCAGAGACATCAACCGAAATGCATCGCTCAA
Organism: Selenia dentaria; assembly: GCA_917880725.1. Taxonomy (NCBI): domain Eukaryota; kingdom Metazoa; phylum Arthropoda; class Insecta; order Lepidoptera; family Geometridae; genus Selenia; species Selenia dentaria. Next base: position 29,876,493 of record OU862895.1, on the reverse strand, counting down.
GCCACAAAGGCAAAATAGAAGAAATTTACATAAAGGTCAACAAATGCCACATAGACGAAAGATGTGCCACAAGGGTGAAATATTGCCACACAGGCTGTTGCCACACAGGCGAGTGCTACACAGGGGGGTGCCACACAGGCGGATGCCACACAGGCGGGTGCCACACAGGCGGGTGCCACACAGGCGGGTGCCACACAGGCGGGTGCCACACAGGCGGGTGCCACACAGGCGGGTGCCACACAGGCGGGTGCCACACAGGCGGGTGCCACACAGGCGGGTGGTTGACAAACTGTAAGATGAGCTACGCAAACGATTGGTGCTGCACTGGCCATTAACACAAGTACCTGTCACGGTGATAACATACATCATACACAAACAAACTGATGAACAGTTCTTATTACTCTTACTCACCAACGCCGTTATCGGGATATCCTGACTCTAAGCTGTTTGTAGAAAGTTCTAGTCCAACATTCAACTCCAAAGGAACGTAACACTCGGGCATACGCCTTATACGATCGTGTGCGTACTTGTATGTTCGATTAGAGTTCAATGCTTTTAGCAGATATCTGTCACCAGCCAGCAGCTCAGCCACTTGATAAGGTCCTTTAAATTTTGGCTCTAACTTTGTTTTATTACGTTCATGATTTTCTAGTAAAACGTAGTCACCCACTTTAAAATTCTTTACTTTCGCTTTATTTTTATCAAACCTAGCTTTTTCTGTCGAAGCGCTTGCTTCTATTGCAAGTGCCGCCTGCTCTCTGATTTCATCTAAGTCAATGTTTGTCTCGTCCGTATTTAAAGTCATTAATTGCAAAGGTCTAGCAATTTTACCTATAAATAGCTCTAGTGGGCTTGCCCTAGTTGTACGATTTACTGTGCAATTAATGGCAAGCTGAACATCGGGCAATGCTGCTTGCCACGATTTATTGTTGCCCGTTTCGACTGCGGTCAGCATATTTTTCAAAGTCGACATGACTCGCTCTACTTGACCGTTCGCACGACAAGTACCCGTGGCTATCAAGTGCAAACTTATGTTGTGCGCTGCACAGAAATCCCTAAATTCATGGCTAGCAAAACACCTTCCTTGATCCGCTATCACACGAGTGGGGGCACCGAAAAATGACACGCTTGATTGCAAGGCTTTTATGGCGTTATTTGAGTCAATGTTTAAAGCGTGATATAAAAGAACATATTTTGTAAAAGCGTCTATAGAGACGAACACATACTCTTTAGCATCTCGTTTGCCGCTAAGTTTTCCTGTTGCGTCCATGTGAATGGTATGCCACGGTATCGTAACCTTTGGGATTGGATGAAGTTCAGCCTGAACTTTTCCAGAATGCGATTTAGATACCTTGCATGTTATGCAATTATCAACGAATTTACGAACGTACTTGTTCATGTTAGGGAACCACTAGTGACAAAAGGCCTTGTCCAATGTTTTATCCCAACCTAAGTGCATGATGCTTTCATGAACATGGTTTTTTACCGCCCATTGAAACGCTCTAGGAACAACTGGTAGCCAGGAACTTCGTTTGTTACGCTCTATCTTTCGATGCAGCACGCCACGTCGTATTTCGTAGGTTTTGTCTATATCGTCAGTCAGTTCATTTGAATTTAGTTTATCTATTATAGATTTGGTTTCATTGTCTTTATTCTGCTCGGCTTGCAACCAATTATCTGAGATTTCTATTAAATTAACGCGTTTTTGTGCTACTTTACAGATTGACTGTGAGGGTGGTGCTGCTGGTAAAGGGTTTCGAGATAAGAAATCTACATGTCCCATGTTTTTCCCCATACGGTACTCAATATCAAATTCAAAGGTTTGAAGGAAACACCACCATCTATGAACTCGCGGTGTAAGATCGACCTTTGACTTCGACGCCTTGACTGCGTTACAGTCAGTAACCACCACAAACTTTCGGCTTTGTAAATAATGGCGAAAATGTTTTATGGCATTAACTACTGCGAGAGTTTCTAATTCGTAAGAGTGATATCTAGATTCAGCGCTGGAGGTTCGGCGACTATAATATTCAATTACGCGCATTTTACTATCAACTTTCTGCATCAGTATAGCACCATAACCTTCAGCGCTGGCATCAGTATGTAGCTCTATTGGGATATCCGGGTCAAAAATCGCTAAAACAGGTGTGGCTGTCAGTATGTCTATAATTTCTCTCCTAATATTCTCGAATGTCGGTGTCCATTTAATGCTACCCTTTCCTGACGTTAGTCGATACAGAGGGGCAGTCTTCTGAGAAAAACCGGGTACAAACTGCCTGAAGTATGAGGCCAGTCCAATAAATTGACGGAGTTGAGTAACTGTCTGCGGTGGTGGAAGTTCGGTCAAAGCTTTGATTTTACGTGGGTTTGGTCGTATTTCACCCGCAGAAACATGGTACCCCAAAAATTCAACGTTCTTTTTTAAAAACGAGCATTTTTTTAAGTTCAACGACAAACCAGCATCTGTTAAAGCTTTTAAAACCTGACGCAATCTATCAAGACCCTCTTCAACGGTCCTGGACGGAATAATGACGTCATCAATGTAGCACACAGCAAATGACTCGCTCAGTGTTCCTAGTGCTTTATTGATAGCACGCTGATTCACCGACGGGGCATTGCGAAGACCAAATGGCATTGCTAAATATTCAAATTGGCCATCGGGTGTCACAAAGGCAGTGCGCTCTATTGAATCTGCTTGAATTAGAATTTGGTGGTACCCACTTGCCATGTCAAGAGAAGTAAAGTAATTACCCCCTACTAAACGTTGTATTTGATCGGAAATAATTGGAAGTGGATAACGGTCTGGTACAGTGTTGCTGTTAAGTTCCCTGTAATCCACGCATAGACGATCAGTTCCGTCTTTCTTTTTGACAAGCAAAATTGGACTTGCAAAAGGTGAACAACTCTCTCGAATGATACCAGCGTTCAAAAGTTCTTTTATTTTAGAACGCACCTCTTGTCTCTCATCAGGGCTCATTCGATATGGTCGGCGCTGTACTGTACGATTCGGATCAGTTAGCCTAATTTCTAATTGCCCAGTACTTACTCTGCCAGTTGGGGTCCCTTCAACGAAATAATTAGAATTATCTTCAAGCAAAGAAACTAACTGCCCCCTTTGTTCAATAGGAATGTTACTGTCAATATTATTGAAATCACTTACTTTGGATCCCACATTACAGACTGAAACTACCCTAGTTTTTTTCAATAAGAGTTTGCTCTCAAAAACTTCAACTGAGAATCCTAATGAAAGCAAGTCTCGTCCTATCATAATACTGTCAGACAGGCAATGATCAGGCACGATATGAAACAGCAATTGCACTAAATTGTCTTGTATCGTAACAGTAGATAGTACTTGGATGTAACTTTGCAAGCTAGATTTACCTATGCCTAGTAAAGTAACTGTGCTTTGCTGCCGCTTACCAGTAAATTTACTAGCTACACTTTCCCTAATCAGAGAGCAATCGGCACCAGAATCGAAGCAAAATGAAAACTTCTCACCAGTTTCAGTAGAAAGTTGGCCTCTAGCCGGCTTGATGGTGCAGACATCCACACGACGCTCTACTCGGACATTGCTGGTACTAGCTTGTTTCTTCGTGCAGTACGTGGCGATGTGGCCTGTCTCACCACAACGATAGCAGATGGTCGATGATGGTTTCTTCTGCGGGCCTATGCTGTCTTTAGTGTGTTGTGATGTACTTGTTCCTGAAAACTGAGATCGTGGGTTAGCAGAGGTTTCACGGTTAATTTTAGTCGAACATTCAATCGCCAAATGACCCTGCTTGCCACAGGTGTAACAACGTCTCGGTTGATCCAATCTTGGCCTTTTAATCTCATTGGGAGTGTTCATCTTTTCTTGTGAGGCAAGTCCTCTTTTTCGGTACTTAAAAGCCATCAACTCTTGCTGCATCTTGATTCGGGTATCAATTTCCGTAGTAAAAGCCAATCTTTGTAGTCGTGGCTCGACTTTAATTGCGTGTGCTATGGTTACAGCTATGGCTATCTTTTCGGTTGATAAATTACGCCACTGGTTCATTAGTGTACTTAGAAATCGACTGGCATAAGATGATAAGCATTCTCCTTCCTTTGGGTTCTCATTGAACAGTCTACACAACGTAGCAGCAGGAGTTTCCACATAATCGAATTAGGCCAGAAACAAGTCTTTTAATTGAGGCCAGGTTATTCCAGCAAAGCTGTTTTGAGAAAACCAAGTAGCTGCCGTGCCTTTAAGCGCCTTACTCATGGTTATAATCAGACTACAGCTAGATAATTCTTTCTCTTGCATGCATAAATCTACAGTGTTACACCAAGAACGTGCGTCAATATCTTGAATGTCTGGATTAAATTCAGGAAGGTCTAGTTGGCAATTTTTCGTATTAGGGTTATTAATCGCATTAATCAGGGCCATCATTTGTTGCTGCTGCATTTCAAATAAAATCTTCCATCGATCGCTCTCATTGAATAACGAATTATTAATAATACTCTGACCTGTAGAACGCTCCTGTGATGTTTCCGGTAATCCCACTTCTGATAACGGATCGCCGAGCGGCCGGGATGTGACTTCTGGAGGCGGATCCGTTATCTCTTCATTTTTCTTATCCATAATGGGCGTGTATTACTAGATGGCAGTAAAATAATGGCACTAAAGTCACGTATAAACACTTATTTAATCACTTTTAAACTTTAACGAACTAAATCCTACACGATTATTACAATTTAACTGGATTTAGAGCCGATGGGTTTGCACGCGTACATGTCGTTCGGTAGTCTGTCAAGAAGTGACCGCCCAGCCGACGCCATGACACTTACAACTCCATCCGGTGTTACCCGCTCTACAAAAAAACGATCGTTCGAATACAAAAATGCAAATCGATTCTAGAACTAAATATTAAAATCGATTAAATGAAACACAACACTCAATTCTTAATTATTACAAATTAACAAAATATTCCGCACGCCGTTACATATATAAAATAATAATAATAAAATAAATAAATAAGTATGTAGTGAGACATATTTAATATCTAAAATTTTGTATGTATCTACAAAACGGTTGTGTAGGTGAGAGCCAGAGTGCCGGCTATATCATCATACATAGACTTCTATTATAGTCACTTTTCCTTTTTATGGCTATTATTAGAGCTCTTGAAATAGGTTTGGGAAACACGGAGCAGGTTGACCTTGATGACGAACCAGGGCGACATAAACTACAGCGGCATTTCTAATTTGCGCGTAGTGATAATCCAGTGTTATATAGTGAAAAAATTATCTTGAGCACTTTTGTTTTGATAAAAGTACCCTTTTAAGGGCTAAACTAAAGGCGTTCAATGATTTTAGAGTACGAATTGGTGGGGGTAAATCGTTCCAGCACCGAGTTGCTGCAAATCTAAAAGAACCACGGAATGCAATAGATTTGTGTCTCGGCGTAACAAACACGTGAGTACATATTCTTCTAGGATAGTGGGAATTTTCTTGCGCCCACTTAAGTTTATTAAAAAGATAAGGAGGTGTTTTGTTACAAATTATTCCAAAAAGAAGGGTCGCTAGGTGAAGGTTTCTGAAAAAATATCTAAAATTAGAAAATCAAAAAGTTGTATTTTAATCTAAATTAAATCCTGCGACGTTGCCGCGCTTCGCCACTTACGCGAACAAGACAAGTAGCGAGCGACAGAGAGAACGAGGCTGTCATTGGCGGTCGAATGGTGGGCCACAGGCGAACGTTGTTAATAATATGTTGATCCCTTTCTGACAACTAGAATTAATATATCTTCGTGTTCTTTTAATCTTGTCAGTGTTGTTAATGTCGTTGTGCGAGTTGTGTACCATAGCTATATGTAGCATAAAATTTGTCATGTTTAAACTTCATATTCAAGGAGTAAAACACCTCTACAGTTAATGTAATTGCTTGACTCATGTTCTATTTTAGTGATCATGGACGAAAACGGTGGCGCTGGTGGATGAAGTCGTTATTTAAACAAATATTGTATAATGGAACACAACAGCGCTCGCAACGGAGCTTAGGTTAGCGATTTTAACCGATGTTACAATCAACAAGTTAAGCAACAATTGCTGTGGTCAAGACTTGGATGGGTGACTGCTAGTGGCATTGTTTATCTGAGCGCTTCCGTGTTTCGGAGGGCACTTTAATCCATCGATCCTGGTTGTTTGTCTTAGGACAACAGTCATTAGGCTATGTATCGAAGGCCCTCGAGTGGCCGGAAAACTTCGACATGGGTAGGCCACTAGCCTATCCACCAAGCCACACTGAGCCCGCGTGGTGGATTATGGCCCAACCTTCTCCGACAGAAAGCTCGAGTCCTAGCAGTGGAAAGATAATGGGCTGATAATGATGAAATGAAATTACAGCAATTGTCGATTTTCGGTTTCTGCTTATAGAGCTGTATGAGCATTAGCAATCTATCTTAGTCCATTCCATAATCGTAAATAGATACAATTTATTCGCTGGAACGAAACGTCCGTTGCGCGCAACTGCCGCAATGAATGAGCATTCGCTCTTCCGTACACACCGCGGCCGTACGTTCGTTCCATTTCTCTTTGATGTTTTGACAACCGCCGGAGCACGGCCGAAGGCGAGCGAAGGCCCTCGTTTGGCTTTGCTTGCTTACGGCATGCCGTCTACACTGATTCGTTTGCGCTCGCTCGTCACCCTTCGCTCGCTCTCGTTCGCTTGGTCTGTACGCGGCATGAGGTGCGTTCGTTTTGCTTATGAGGGCATTGGTGGCGTTGTCATTGATGGCTCTTTTGTTAAAGCGTTCGTAAAGCTCAAAAACGTTATTTTTAGCACTTTTGCCCACACCCTATTCGAACGCTCAACTGAGCATAAGACCTGAAATCGCACGATTATGCTGTCAAATACATAGCTGTCAAAAAACGATCACAAACAACCATGCTCCGAACGTGGGTAAAAAATTTCATTTTTTGGTGCCAAAAATTCCTTAGCTTTCCGAACGCTGAACAAAAAGAGGCATGAACGAAATTTTTAACCTTAGATTCCCAATTCAAACGCCCCTTATGAGCGTTTTAAGCGTTATTTTCGCTAAAAACGATCACGAATAGCCTATTCGAACGCACTAATGGAAGACGAGCGTGCGACTATGATCCGTCAAAAAGGATGGCACTTAAAAAAATAATACCCCGTTCTTTTCTGTTCTAAAGCAAAGTGGGTCTACGCTACGTGATCTGCAGTACGGTCCCAATTGAGCCATAATCGCTATTAGCGCGATAACAGTCGGTCCCTTTCACCGTGAGCGTGATTACGATGGCCCACGCTACGTCATCGATGACGTCTTAACTGCCGCCATATTGACGATTACATGAACCATGCTCTACACCATAATCGTCGTGAGCGTGTTGTGACAGGTGTTTGTTTATTTCTACAATGTCTTTACTGGTGTCCCTTCTTTTTGATGTAAAAGTTGTAAAAGTCGGTCCATCCATTCCATTATTTCTTTTTAATCCACACACCACATAGTTAACCTTCACACTATGCACGATATTTTTATGAATTTGTATTTCGCGCGCAAATGGTTCGTTATTGCTACAACTCTGGTCCGAATTAACAACACGCTTACAGTGCCACGAGCTGTCAAAATCGCGATATTTGTCTCGGACCAGCTTTGGTAGACGATAGCACTGTGAGCAAAATTATCGCAAAACGGACCACGGCACTGATCATTGCGACCCACCTAAGATCCGCGAGCGTTGCGAGCGAGGCGTGAGCGTTTTCGGTGACGTCATTGATGACGTATCGAACGCCGCGAGTGATTTCCGTGCTTCCCGGAACGTAGCCTAGTGATTTGCATTCCATTCCATCTTGTCCACAGACAGATTACTTTAGTCTGTGGATACGAAATTTGTATTTTTTTTGGATGTAATTTGTTGTGTTTTTTATTTATTTTTTACTGTATATTCACAATATTTGTAATATGACATATATAAGTCGATGAATAACTCTACGAAAGCTCTAGAAAATAAGGCTGGATATACTAAAATATACTTTGTATAAATAGTGTAAGCAATTATTTGTACTTTCCCATTTTTTAAAGTCACAGCATTTTGTGTGAAAAACCAGGAAAAACCCTTTGAGATTTTATAGGTTAGGAACACCTATGAGATTTTTATTCCACTTGTTAGTACGAAGCTATAGGACCTTTAAAAGAATGAGTAAAAAAGATTGATTATTTACCTAATAATATAACCTCAAAACATCTGATATTAATGTAAACATACCTGTATTAGTCATTTCCGTTTAGATTTATTGAGAAATATGTTAGTACCCGGTACTTTATTCATAATCAGCATGATATTCCTTGTTCATAATAGTATTATCTGAAGTTATTTTTACAGGAATAATGTCTCTGCTCCTGAAGAGTATGTGGCGGAGCGTCCTGCGTAGTAACCCTGTAGGTCGGACTGCGACATCTCGGAGTCTCTGCTCTAGCTGTGAGTAACACCTCCTATAGCCGTTTTTATAAACAAGCAAAAGTAATTACTTATGCTACGATTTTAAACTAATATAGACTAGAACTTGCCTGAAGTTACAGAGTAATAGCTAACATTTCTGTTGCTTAACCCTTCCGAATCAGCAAGCCTTCAGTCCATTCATAAATCTTTTGTTATAGTGCACACCTGGTGCGGACAGATTAAGCAATAAGAACATGTCAAATTCATTCAATCTTATTACAAAATTGAATTTATATAAAAATGACATTAGCACACAAGTCTGTGAAGGTTCTATTATGCTGTAAAAATTAAAATCCCATGACAAAAACATAATAAAAGTGTAAAAAGATATATCCAATTTTGAAAGGCTATGTCACATATTTACTTTTTTTTTTTTTTTTTTTTTTTAATCTTAATAAAAGGGCTTTTTCGCTTAGGCGAATATGCCGCCCTGGTAGCGTTTATCTACACATTTTACTAACATTAACTATAACTATTTATAAATTAGCTTGTACAACATTCTGGCCGAATCTGAGTCAGGTTCGGTCAGAATGCTGTTACAACCACCAATAGCACGTAACTTTACATCGCACTGGTTTCTAATGCTTTCGTTCCGGACGCATTCCATTAAGATGTGGTAAATATCGTCAATCTTATTACAGTCAGGACAATTGGGTGACAGAGATTTCCTCATGAGAAACGAAAACTTGTTGCATGGAATGTGTCCGGCACGCAGTCTCAGGGCTGTGACAGTATCTATTCTATTGAGTGACGTGTTGTCTATCCATGTAACATTCATAGGTTGAGGCTGAATCGTTCGATACCAGATACCCTTTTCACGTGACCTTAAATCAAAATACTCTTTAAACAATTCAACACATTGAGTTTTTACAACATAAATGTAATTAGTAAAAAATGGAAGGAAATTGATAGGTATTCCATCACTTGATGCTTGTCTGGCCAAACTGTCAACTATTTCATTGCCATCTAGACCGATATGGGATGGAATCCATTGAAGGACGATTTTAATATTTCTTTCTTGAAATTTGAGAATCAGGTCCAGAATTATGTAGGCTATCGGTGTTCCTCGACACTTCGAGGTACAACGAGCCAGGTGTTGCAAGGAACTTCTAGAATCAGTAAGCACTACAACTTTATCAAGATTATTAGTTGACTGAATGTAGGACAGAGTCTCAGCGATAGCAAAGAGTTCAGCCTCCATGATAGAAACCCGTGCATTAATTTTGAATTTAATACTATGCTGTTCTTGCGGGTCATAAAAAGCAGCTCCAAAATTCATACCATCTTTAGACCCATCTGTGTAAATTTTATAAAACGATAAATATTTTTGATTAAGGTATTCAATGCAAAGATTTCTAACATGCAAAGGGTTATAACTGCGCTTCGATTTTACTATTGTTTCTACATATGGAAAAATTGAATTTGAAAGGTCTATATTAGTAACCCAAGTGTCCATTGAGAATATGCCAGATTTGTTTGAAGAGTATATTGCCAAGTGATTAAGATTATTATGAATTTGGGTCAGAAGAGGTTTCCTTTTGTTATTCCAATATTGGTTATTACTTAAGGCACTTAATTCGGAGATATTTTCAAAAAGGAATGTATTTTCGGAAGCTCTATTACGTAGCCAATATCTTCCTGCTAGATATTTGCGACGTATGTGTAACGGATGGAGGCAGAGCTCGCTCTCCATCACGTGAATGGGAGTAGTTCTTATAAAGCCACCGACAATACGCATGGCTTGATTTTGAGCTCTGTCTAGTTTTGTCAAACACATTGCTGAACTATTGTCGTACAGGAAGCTAGCATAATCTAAGCGACTTCGTATAATGGAGATGTACAACTTTCGCAGATGTTTGGGATGCATTCCCCAACCTGCACCTGCTAAAACTTTAAATATATTAACGAATTTAAGGACCTTTTCTGTAACTTCATTAATGTGTTTGCGCCATCTAAGTGAACGATCCAACCACACACCTAAGTATTTTACGCAGTCTACCACTTCCAGAGGGCAATTGTCTATTTTAATACTCAAATCTATAGGACGTCTATGTATTCCTCTTCTAAAAATGCATACCTTGCTTTTAGCAGGAGATATATTTAAATTTAAATGATGAAATAACTCGTGAAGATGATCTAAAGCGACTTGAATTTGTGAACTTGCCTCATTTAAGTTTCTGGAAGTAGCATATAAAACGTAATCATCAGCATACTGTGATATGCCTATGTTTTGTATATCTTTACATATATGTATAGTCGCCACGTTAAACAGCAACGGAGACATAGGATCACCTTGAGCAAGGCCACGCCCAGTACACCTACTAATACTATAGTCAATTCCTTCAATGTTCAGACATCTCTCCTTTAGGTAAGACCAGAGATACTTGCACAACATAGATCCTACTCCAACATGGTCCAACGTTGATAGCACACTATTAATGTCTACGTTATTGTACGCGTTTTCTAAGTCTAGAAAACAGCCTATTGTACTTAGCCCCCCTGACAAACCGATTTGAATTTTTGAGACTAAGGAACTCAAATTGTCCAGACACGAGCGACCTCTTCTAAAACCTGTAGTCTGTTCACAAAAAAGTAAATTGTGTTCTAAAAACCATTCTAATCTATTGTTAATTATTGAGTGAAGGATTTTACATAGACATGAGATGAGAGAGATAGGTCTGAGAGATGAAATAGAAGATGGATCCCGTCCTTGTTTAGGGATCGGAACTACACGAATTTGGCGCCATTGATATGGAACGAAACTGTTTATTAAGAATTTATTATAGAGTGAGAGAAGAATGTTTTTGCCCTCCACGGGGAGATATTTAATCATAGAGAATGAGATTTCATCTGCCCCTGGAGCAGTGTCTTTATTCTTAATACAGTTATTAAGTTCTTGTATAGATATTTTAGATGTTAGCTTAATATTTTGAGACGAAAAAACAGGCTGCGGTGGGAGAGTAAAATCAGGAGATAGGCTACACAGAAGAGAATCAGCCATCGACCTGTCAACATTAACCTTAGGGGATCTATAGCCTTTCAGCCATCTCATGCGGCGCCACATGTCACTAACAGAGGTACTTTGGTCAACAGATGTGCATAAATTTTGCCACGACATATTCTTAGCCCGTCTTATTAATCTTTGGGATTCTCTAACCTTTTCCTGTAATTTTTGTAAATTTTCTGTATTAGGGTTTTTGCGAAATTCAGTTAGGGCGAGTCTTCTCTCTGCAACTGCTTTCGAGAGGTTTGGGGACCAATAAGATTTGGGAATAAAATTACTGTTAGGGTTTGAACAGATCTTGTAATATGGAATATTTAAGTCAGCCGCCCTATTTATAATATTTACAAATGAGTCATAAGTTAACTGCAAGTTAGAGTCACATACCTGAAATTCTTTTAATGCTTTTTCTAAATCTCTTTTATATGACAACCAATTAGCTTGTTTAAAATTTCTTTTTTTTAAGTGATGGGGAGTGACTGTAATAGACGAAGACAATTTAATTATAAGGTGGTCACTTCCTAGGGATTCATTTAACACTTGCCAATCAAATTTATAAGAGATATCTGCGGAAACTATCGATATATCAGGGGCCGACTGTTGTAGGACACCGTTAACTAATCTCAGTCTTGTTGCCGTACCGTCATTCAATGTAACAAAATTATTATCAATCAAAGAATCAAATATTTGTGACCCTCGCGAATCTATTCTATTGGACCAGTTTGAATGATGACCATTGTAATCTCCGACAATCAAAGTTTTAGAAGTTACAACAGAGAAAATAAAGTCCCAATCAGGCTGAGATGTCTGAACATTAGGAGCGCAATATATAGACAAAATGTTTTCTATAAAATCACAGTTTAAAATTTTTACCCATATTATCTCAATTCCACTATTAGGTGCGTGAATAGGTCGAAGTTGAGATTTCACTGATTTGTGAGTTAAAACAGCGACGCCGCCGTAAGAGTCATACCTGTCATTACGAAACACATTATAGTCTTTAACCTTAAACTGACTTCCTGGTTCTAACCAAGTCTCACTTAATCCTATAATATGAATTTTATTTTGGCACAAAAGTTGTTCTAGGGAAGCTAGTTTAGGTCGTACACTTTGTGCATTCCAATGCGCGATGTTTACTTTGAGGACTTTATCCATAACTATTGACGATCTTTAATAGAAAAGACCAGTCTGGTATGTTTTGAAATATCCACGAGATTGCAAAGTCTATAGATGTTTGAATTACATTTTGTATTTTACATATAATAGAGATATCACGTTGAAAGATGATGTTCTTAAGTTGTAACAAAAGACGGTTAAAAGAAAGGTCTGATTTTGGTCTGGAATGTCTGGTTTGTTCTGAATCAGATTGATTCTTACTATCAGAATTGACATCGCTTAGCGTTTCTGTCATAAATATGTCGTCTAGGTTTGATTCTTTATTCTTCTTACGATTCTTCTTTTTTTTGGTGGTTTCTTTTGATGGTGTGGCTGTTTCTTCTATCTGCATCGGAGTTGGCTCTTGACGTGAGGTCGTTGCAGCAGCTTTTTGAGCATATGTGGGTAGGCGCGATTCTTGTGGTGGGAAAGACGATCTTGAGGGCACCAAAGGTATATGTTCTTGACTGGAGGCAGTTGGTGGAAAATATTCTTCCGTATCTACTGGGATGGGCGGGGGTACATACATGGTCATAGCTTTTCTGTACGAGCAATTGTGCTCCGCCATTAAGTCACGAATTTGTTTCTCTTTTACATATACTGGACAGGATTTATGCATTGCGCGATGTGAGCCCGTACAGTTAATACACTTGTAGATAGTTATGTCACAAGTCTCATGTTTTCCCGCGCACTTGGGACAATAAGACTTCTTTGATGGACACATCTTGTGTGTATGTCCGTACCTCCAGCACTTAGAGCATTGGGTGACGGGGAAAACATACGGCTCCACCTTCACCTTCATGTCATATATACAGATATATGTAGGTAGTATAGGACCCTTAAAGCCTACGCGTACAGATTCGCAATCTATCCACTCAGATTCCTCCACATTCTTCCGCTTCAAACGTCTGATATTGCATACCTCGGTTTCACCTGAGATTGCTTCTAAAAGCTCGGCGTCAGTTAATTCCAACTCTATGTTTCTGATTACACCATATGACAGGCCTACTTCAAAGGGACGCTGGAAACGCCATCCCATATCAATTAAACGCTCACACTTCATTAACTTTTCGGCATTTATATTATTCAATTCAATGATTATTTTGAAGGGATTAATGTATTTTACCTTCGCTATATTTGATATATTTTCGCTCTTAAACAGTTTCGCGAGAGCGAATTGTTTAGGAAATGCCTCTTTCGATGTAATACACAACTCTGTACTTTCTCGAATTTCTCGTATCCTTTGTTTTCTATTCGTAACCTGACACCAAGATTCATTCGCATCTTCCTCCAACACTCTCTTCTGAGGTCGCGAGCTAACTTCCGTGTTGTCTGCTTCTTCAAACATTTGGGTTAAGTCTTCATAAAGGGATGTCATCTGATTTTGTTCTAACTCGATTTCATTTTGCATTGAATTATCGGACGCATCGACATTCGAGATTGGTTCTTCCGCCATTGCGATAAAGCGCAAAGTAGTAAGTCACTCGACCGCTCGGCTCAACCCGCTGGCACGGGCCGGCCGAGGTAAACAACTATTTCCACGAACTGATAAGAAGCGTTCGCACGCGTCTATACAATGCGAGGTGCGAAACCGAACTGACATATTTACTTTAATAAGAAATGTTCATTGCTCGACTATAGAATAAGATTTTATGTTGAAGTATTCTATCGTCAAATGCTTACTTCATTGAGAAATTACTTAGCATTAAGTAATTATTTGTATATAAATTATTATAAAACATATATTGCATATGGGTTTAGGGTATTGTATATGGTAGGCCTAGGAAATTGGATTGTCAGAAGTATTTGAATCCTATCACAAAATAATAAATGTTGAGCTGTTTTAATTTTTATAGGTCATACTTTTTCCTAGAGCTGGTTTCACCAAATTGTTAATGTTGTCATATTTAATTGTGGCAGTTTTCTTTGGAGACTACAGGGCCAGAAAATCTGCCACGAAGCTATACTGTGCAACATTACTGTCTAATGGTGCGAATGGAACTGTAGCGAATGAATTACTGCCCAAATGAGACTAGGGGTGATGAGCAGAGTTCAATGCCACGCTAACTGGGCGCATCATTGTACAGTGCATTGAACAAGTGATTATATAAAAAACTGGCTAAATGCGTGTCGTTCTCGCGCATGCAGGGTTCCATACCATTATCTATATATTTCTAAATTCTATTACAATACTAATTCGATATAAAAATTAAATGAAATACATCATCTGTGAAAATGTCAACTGTCTATCACGGTTCATGAGATACAGCCTGGTGACGGACAGACAGACAGACTGATCCCGTTTTTACAATTTGGGTACGGAACCTTTAACATACGAAACTGACTTCACTACTTTGTGCTTTCACACCTGAAAATATAACCATTGGAATTGGGTTACAGAATAAGTGTGTGACCCACCTGGGCCCTTACTCCATTCTGTTAAAGCAGTCATATTTCAACCTTACTATTAAATTTGGTACCACCTGGTCGATATGGCAAGCGTAAAATAATAATGGATTACGATAGACGTCTTGAAGTATTAAATATTTCACTCTTACTTTTTCGTGACTTTCATTGTTCCAATGTCAAATTTTTGAAGATCCATACTCCCATCTCTTAAAGTAGTCATATTGCAACCTTACCATTAAATTTGGTGGACTGTTTTGTGTCGGTGGGAGTACGATAGCAAGTATGATTATTCTAAGCTTATTACAAAACGCTTCTGATTTATGATAGTTTCGTAAAAGGTGGGAGTAGGCCACCTGGTGTTAAGTGGCAACCTCTGCCCAAAACATGCATGTCGTCACAAACGACGAACTGCACTGCGTCCCGCAACCCTGAGACATTAAGTTGTAAACTCTCATGTGCCTGTAATTTTGCCGGCACCTATACTCTTCCTACCAGAACACAGTATTACGAACATTACTGCTGCACAGTAGACATGCGCAAAACAGTGCACCATAATGTAATGCGACATTTCATTACAGTTCAGCTCGAGTGATATTACACTGTGATATCACTCGAAACATCACTCAGAACATTGGCGTCAGTATTACTCATATCATCACATGAGATGTCCGATACCGCACATTGCACTGACATAAACTTAACACAGGAGATGTTTATATCACACGTCCCATAAGCATATCATTATTCATAGGCACTAAGTATAATATATTAGATATGATTTTCATTTCCTTGCATTAAAATTGAAAATATAGGTAAAAAAAGTAAATAGGTATACTACCTACATAATATATTTTGTTTTTAGGGGGTTTTCTATCATACTAAAAACAAAATACTAATTTGGGAACAATAATAGTATTGACATCTCTATTTATTTCACTCTAGCTATAAAGTTGTAAGGCAATATAAACCAGCAGCTAGCCGAATATCATGGTTCGGCTAACTTCGTCCGTTCCATTCTGCAAGGACGCTGTGCCATGTCATGGTGTGATACTGTAATGCATTCGCCGCTCGAGTGATGCGTAATGCCATATCACACTCTCGAGTAATATCACCCGCGTAATATTACTCGCATCACCTACACATGTCTACTGCACAGTAGAAAAGGGTAAGATGGCAGTGTACTTCTCCGGAGGATCTACTGCTCTTGAACTACTACTACTACCAATCTGTTTGTAGTATATCTACTGCCTCTCTAGGTATAAGTGTCTAGTGAGTCTAGGTCACAAACATTAGAAATATTCAAATTATCAACGGGATAGTTACCATGTATATTTTCTGTGAGGTTCCGATATTTCTTGCCTGTTGCAAGCGCCATGATCACGGATCAACTGAGGTATTGCGGGTGGGTGAATGTTTACGAGCAGACGAAGCGTTTGTGTAAAAACAATAATAGTACTAGCCCGAAGTTTGAGCTGATACAGTTAGGGTTATGTCGTGATAGAACAAAAAAAAAGGTGTGCGTCTCGGGATACCCGACAGCAGTGATAATTTAAAAACTAGTCTAGTGCTGTGGGTTGGAGTGAGAGAGGATGCGTGAGAGAAAGGGAAGCCAGACTGCCTGGCGTAACGCGTTACGTAACGAATCGGTTTACAATCCCATAAGAAGTTTCAAAATCACTTCAAAATGATAGTGCTAGCAACAGGGGCCTTATTCGCTATGACCATTCAAACACGTAAGCACGTAACGATATCTTCGGGGAATGACCGTGGATTCCATACAATTTTACCATCATTCCGTGATGGTAAAGTAACGCGCCGCGTTACATGCTTGATGGTCGTAGTGAATAAGGCTTCTGGTAGTGGTGCCTCGCGTAACCCACGGAAGTACGTAGGCCGTTTCGTCTGCTCGTAAACATTCACCCGCAATTCCTCAGTTCATCCGCGATCATGGCGCTTGCAACAACGCCGAAATATCGGAAAATGAAACAAAATACTCTAACTAGATTAACTAACCCTCTAATAATTTAAATATGATTCATTAGTTAATCAATTAATATTATTACTATTATAAGTTAATAATTTGTTTTCCAGTGTCGGAATTAACCCGCAGCAAGCCGGTAGACCCGGTGATGTCCTCGCTGAAGGCCGCGGGCCGCGCGGATGACGTGCTGTCGTGTATCGCTGCGCACTTGCCCGAGATGTCCCCGCGACACTTGGTGCAGGCGCTGCGCACGCTGTTCGAGTTGCAACGAGCTGGCGAGTGAGTGTACCATTCAACCTCCCGTAGACTCGCCAATCGTCGTATTATATCGTCCATAATACGATGGATTTCTCAGAAATCATACTAGTTTTCCAGGAATTGCGATATGTGTGGTTAAAGCCGTAGTCCAGAGCCCGTAACACAAACAATTTGCGAAAAAGTATTCTTATCGTTAGCAACACGTCACGCTTCGGCGTACAAACTATGAGTTATCTGCGTCACACTTGCCCTAGATACATGACAGTGTGTACTGTTGCACGTTAACGAACGGTACGTTACACTTACGCAGTTATTCGTGCTGGACCACTGTTCTACTTCTAAGCTTGAGTCAATCAAATCGATCTCAATCTCCACCCAAGTCGAGATTCACATCCTCAAGATCATCACACCCCTCAAGTGTCGATGTCATTATAATAATGAAATTTCTATTGTGTCTGGCCGTGTGACCTTTGATGCATTATGCGTCTGTAACACTGGTTATTACTGCTGGGCTGACTGACCATAGTAAGTCGGCAGCCTTAATAATGCTGTCAAGAATATTCCGTATTTGAAGACTAAAGAAAACATCTTAGTTAATTAAAAACGTTCAAATCACTATTTTGTTTTGAACAGGCCATATTTAATGATTAAAGGCACTTTTATTTTATTGATTTAGGTTATGTAGGTAACTATCTCGCTTAGGTTGTCACAGATAACCCTGGTGTCTCTCTGATCTATGTAATAATCATTCACCCACTGTACCGTAGTACGTTTCTAAGAAAATCTTCGATGGATTTTTTTGCTGGCATCCTACGAGTACCTACACAACAGAGAAAAATGACATTCAAAAACTGCCAACCCCGACCACACTGCCGGCACTCGCATAATGATCGCCGGCAAGCACCCTCCGCCCCCACTGCACCGCCTCGCACCACTTATTTCGCCTATTTGTCGGGGCCGCGCGCTCTAAATTCTTTGCGGATATCTTTTAACGTGGCTTTAAGTCGGATAATTATTTACACCATTAAATACAGAAAAAAATAACACGAGTTTGTGTTATTTAAGACTTTAAATTCATCCAAAGATGCGCTCAGGTACGCTTTCGCCGGTGTTCTTCGTCGAGTCGCTTAAATCGTAAACCGTAGGTACCGTTAGAACCGTAAATTAAAGATACTGAAACACTTCGAGTATTTCGCTCTTCTACTATCAAAAGAAGGCCGATGTCTATTTTTTTATTAAGTATCAATCGCAACTAAACAATATCCCGATTCCCGTCGCCTATCGATCAGCTATATCGAGGTTATTCTCAAAGCTGACAAAACAATCGTTAAAATCGATTAAATATACGATATCAAACGTCAATGAGAGTTATATGCTAGGGTTATAGTTATAATCGTAAAAATGTATTGAATTTGTCTACCGATCGGTTAATGTTATTTGATTAACCTCAAATTCAGATATTCAGATATTTTATTGCTTCCATATACAATATAAAGGTGTTAAAAAAAATGTACATAAAGTCTTATATGGACCCTGTCGGGCACAGCAAAGTTAGAAGAGAGGAAGACGCAATTATGGTTATATAAATATAAATTAATTTGTAACATATTGCTTGAAATAATTTAAATGTCAATAGTTAATTATATCGTAATTATATTATTTATCTTTCAAAAATTCGTCTATTGAGTAATATGATTTGTTTTGTAGAAATAGTTTTAGTTTAGCCATAAATATTTTGTCATTTTGTTCACAATCAAGTTGGTTTTGTATTTTGTTGTATATAATTACTGACATCGGTAACGTATCTACTAGACGAGTGCGTCTGCAGCCGGGATTTGGGTAACAATAACCTCTTTCTTTTCTGTGATCAAAAGTAGGTGGAAAGTGTAGGGTCAATATGTTGATGTCCAAACAAAACCGTGTGGCTATCCATGAGTTCCTCTTTAAAGAGGGAGTCATGGTAGCCAAGAAAGATTACCATGCTCCGAAGCATCCCGATCTTGAGAAGATTCCTAACCTCCAAGTCATCAAAGCTATACAGTCCCTCAAACCTCGAGGTTATGTTAAAGAACAGTTCGCATGGAGACATTTCTACTGGTACCTAACCAATGAGGGTATTGAGTATCTGCGAATCTTCCTTCATCTGCCCCCTGAAGTTGTACCTGCAACCCTCAAGCGATCGGTGCGCACAGAGACTGTCCGCCGCAGCACAGTTGGCAGGCCAGACGCCCCTGCCCGCTCCGCAGAGGATCGCTCAGCATACAGACGCGCACCGCCCTCCGGCCCTGGTGGAGTTGACGAGAAGGCTGATGTCGGTCCTGGCTCAGATGATTTTGAATTCAGAGGGGGTTTCGGACGCGGTCGGCCTACATCATAAACTAAGTTTCAATAAAAAACGTTAATGTTTACATACTTGCAATGATCGACAGAGTATCGATATAACCAGCTCGTTCGAACTATGACGAATTAAAGTGTCAAATTTATCGATCGGTAACTTCCGTACTTGCGCTGCAGTATTTTTATTTGATAAGGTTGCATGATTTTGTATTTATATTTTTTTAAGCACTAGAAAACCAGCCTGCTTAGCGCAATCAACGCGATTCGAGTCCGCCTGTTTCGACAATCCGTGTCAGGTGCAATAACCACTAGGTCACCGAGGCACCCATCCGAAAATGAAATTTATATGTACTTGACGCTTGCCAACACCTCTTCATGAGCATCACTGCTCGGAACGCCAATGCCTGGATGAACATGGAGGGGCACACAATATATAGGTTTATTTACTTTGGCATGACATAAAGACATTTGGAAAGTTACATTAAGACATAGATGTATTACCTACAACACATTTCAGCAAGGACCACGATATTCTTATTTCGAATGGCCATATATAGTTATATTCACGGATGGTCTCTTCTAACCATCGCCTTCCTCAGTAACCTTCCAATAGCATCATTATCGTCATCTGCGTGGTAAATAAAGATCCCGGTGTGTCGAGAAACTGTAACGACTGCATGGGGAATGCTATCGTGCAGCTTCTGTACAATACAAATGTCTTTATTGCAAAATTAAATTAGGTACATATTGTGTTAGTAGTGTGCCTTTTGTTATAGTTACCATAACTGCGGTACATAAGGCAGTGTCTTCCCTGAAAAGCACGATTTTACAATAATAAGTTGTCATTACATAGCTTTGTAAATTTAAATTACAGACACATTATAACTTTTTACTGTAGTGTTTGTATGTGTGTGTGTGTGTGTGTGCATGTGTGGGTGGTGTGTATGTATGTTCGCGTATAAAAACAGTAAAGGTATGTATATTTATAAATAAATAAATAAAGGTATGTTAATGTACATTTTCTAATATTTTTTCCATTCCATCATAATCGAGAGATAAGCCATTTTTTTAGTACTATCTTCAGTTTGTGTAAGGTAAATGTTTTTATTTTAACCGATAAACTTAATTTATTATAAAGAACTGGTGCTAAATGATTGTAGTGCCTCCACGCAACTAGGCACATACTTGGCACAGGACATTTATCAAGCCTCTTCTTACAGGTAGGTACATTAGAGACGGTATGCCTGTGATATCTAAGTACACACATAAAGACGAATAGCTTTCTAACAGTAAGGACATGACATTTATGATACAGTACAGTAGTTGGAAATCTAAACGGGAGACTCAGCATGACTTTTAATAGCGCTCTTTGTGCTCTTTCTACCTTTATAATTGATGTTTTTACGGCACCTCCCCAAGAGGATATACAGTAGCTAATTGCGCACTCGGCCAAAGCTTTATAAGTTTGTACGAGCAGTCTTTCATCTGCAACCAATTTAAGGTTCTTAAAAACATATATCAGTTTCCTAATGCGTTTACTAACAGTATCAACATGGGCACCCCAACTCAGGTTATCGTCAATGATGACTCCTAGATATTTCATGGATTCTGAACGGACTAACACTCCACATTCGCAACAAGACGGAGCATATTCACGGTTACACGGAAATGTATGGCCAGAAGATTATCTTCTAGCCAGGAAATAGTTAAAGAAAGACCCATTTCAGCTTTTTGATACACTTCTTGCCAGGAAACGTCATGAAATATAAGGATGGTATCGTCTGCAAACATGAGTATATCTCCATTAGTAATAGGGATATTGCATAGCTCGTTAATGTAGGTTAAAAATAGAGAAGATAACATAAGATAATCATTTATTTGCAGAAAACATGAGTTTTATACACACACATAGTTTGTATAAAGATGTAGTTTGTCATAACATTAAAGCTCGTCATGTGTTGCCCATACGAGTATAGGCGTACAAATGTGTTGAGAGATGGCAAATAAAACAATACAAGAAAAATAATCTATAAATACAAAGTCAAATAATAGTTGAATAATTAAATATTAATACATTAGAATGTCAGGAAGTAAAAACAGTCATACTCGTAATTAATAGAATAGTGTCATTTCAATTCAGGGAATGTCATAATTTCACAAATACTAGGTGCTCAGTTAAAATTCTTATCAGCTAAAAAATCACTTACACTATAATAACATTTTGTCAGTAATATTTATTCAAGTTTAGTTATAAATAAATTTGTACTTAAGTCCTTTATTGAATTCGGTATTCTATTATAAATAGCGGGTCCCATACAAAAAATGCTATTACTCATAAGAGCCTTTTTTGCCGTGTGCATGCTGAGTTTATAGTTGTCACGTCTGTTACGCTTAACTTTCTCAGACAGTAAGGGAAAATAATGCGGATTTGATTTTACAAATGAAGCTACTTCTAAAACATAGAGTGACGGAAGTGCCAGGATTTTATGTTCAATAAATTTCGGTCTACAGCTGTCAGTTGTTTGTAGTCCAAACATTGCCCTAATACATCGTTTTTGCGTTTTAAATACAAGTTCACTGTGCGTTGAATTGCCCCAGAAAATTAACCCATACCTTAATGTTGATGCTACCAAGCCCTGGTATGACGTTAGTAGTGCGTCTAATCTTACAACGGGCGCGAGTCTGTGGAGACCATATGCCGAGCTACCTAACTTTTTACACAGAGTGTCAGCATGTGCCTTCCAATCTAGTTTCTTGTCTATTATAAGACCCAAAAATTTTACTTTTCATTTTGGTATTTCACATTTATGTTACTTAAATCTTTCAGTAAATTGCATTAAATTTGTTTGACTGATATTAGTTTTTAATATATTTACATTTAACCAGTTAATTATTGATGTTAGTGTATCGTTAATATCATTTTCATAGTCATTTCTATTTTGACAGGCAATAGTTACCGTGCTATAATCAGCGAATAGTGTCATTGGATGCCCAGTTACTTAAGGTAAATCATTTATATAGATAATGAAAAGAAGCGGGCCCAGAACACTACCCTGAGCCACCCAGACTTAACTATGCGCTCACAAGAGGTGTATGTTTCTTCCTTTTTTGTGTTATAGTAAAATCTTGTTATTTTGGTTACTTGCGTTCTACTTAATAGGTATGATTTAATCAAGTCTAGGACATTACCTCT
Source organism: Selenia dentaria (assembly GCA_917880725.1). Taxonomy (NCBI): domain Eukaryota; kingdom Metazoa; phylum Arthropoda; class Insecta; order Lepidoptera; family Geometridae; genus Selenia; species Selenia dentaria. The sequence goes on along the minus strand of OU862895.1, from coordinate 29,853,678 downwards.
AATACCATAGGCTTACTTAGCAAAATATCATGATCAACGTAGTCAAATGCTTGGGTCATATCACAGTATAGAGCGCATACAGCGTTATTTTTATCCATATGTAAAATCACTTTATAGAGAAATTCATAAACTGCCACATTGATGGTTTTATTTTGTCGAAAACCTTTCTGTTCATTACATAAAATATTAAACTTTTCAAAGTAGTCATTTAGCTGTTGATAGAAATACCTTTCGAATATCTTTGACATAATCGGTATTAAAGCAATTGGTCTGTAGCACTCCATACGTGTTCTATTTTCCTTTTTAAATACAGGTATAATGACGCTTTTTTTAAACTGTCTGGAAAAGTTCCTGTAGTGATACATAAATTGATTATGTGACTCAAAGGACTACAAATGTATTAGTTTACGTTTTTAATTATTTTTGTGGAGAATTCGTCATATCCTACACTGTTGGTATTTTTAGAGTATTTATAATCTTAAAGATATCATTTGGTGAACATGGTGCCATGAACATCGAATTGCTGGTACTTTTTATATGGTGTGTTACATTATGTCCTAAGCATGGTACGGGTGTAATTTTACCCACATAATGGTTTTTAAAATTATCAGCCAAAGAGTTTGGCTCGGTAATAAATCTTTTATCTACTATAATTTTTTCGATTGGAATGTTAGGTAAGTTATGTCTTATTTTATTAATAATTCTCCGAGTGGTTTTTGACTTGTTGTCTGAATTTATTATTATCTATTATTAAATAATTTACTGTATGTCATGTATCTGTCCTTATTTTATTTACTAGGTTTTATTCTACAAATGTTAAATAGTCGTCGTTTCTTTGTACTACAAATTTTTAATCCGTGAGACACCCACTTGACTTTTCTGTTTACCCTAATCGTCACAAGTTTATAGGGAAAACAAATATGATACAGCAACTGAAAACTTTCAATAAAAGTCTTATAGGCTAAATTTGGATCACTTAGTTTGTAAACTACTGTAAACGAAAGACTTTTTATAAACTTATTAAATATCATTATATTTTCAGTGCTATAGTCTCTACGACTTTTCCGCCAGTACTTTAGAACACAAACTCTATTTATAGGGCAATGCAGCATCTGAGCAGTGTGATCAGGCAACGAGTCCGAGCACTTCCACCTTACATTTCTTTTGAAAATTATGGGCAAAGTTATCAATACACGTCTGGGTTACAGGTCTAGTTGGTAGTCTTATAGCTAAAGTTAAATTATAATTTGTCAATAGATATTCAAATACTCGTGTGGTCATGTCCGCTTTTAGTACATTGATATTTAAGTCTCCAGCCATAACAACCTGTGTACAGTTTTACTTCATTAAGTATTCTAAACGTTTTCTAACTTAGAAAAAAATGTTTTTAAGTTTTTAGCTTTTGGGACTCTATAAATACATAATATTATAATTTTATAAGCAATAAGTTTAATAGCACAGCATTCTATTACACCAAACACAGAAAGTTTACTTATTTCCGGTAGCTCAGTCCACTGGTTTCCATTTCTTATTAGAATGCAACTCCCTCCTTTTTTTTATTTGGTCTGCTACAGCTGGCCGCCAAAGAATAATTAGGGATCTGTAAATACTGTTCATACCCTGCCATCATATTGTGCTCTGTGACACATAACATCAATAGTCACTTTTTTTCAAAGAGTTGTTCAATTGAAACTGTAAGCTTGTAGATTTTGTTATTAGACCTGCTATATTTGATGCATAATCGTCAAGTATTTATTCTCGAAAAAACTGCATATTTGAATCAATTTGAGTGTTAACCGAGTCATTGTAATAACTAATATATTTTTGATCTATTTCTTCCATTGTTTTGTAGACTCCTTCAAATATGGCTCGAACTCCCCTATAATTAATTGTACCCGAAAATCTGTGTAGCATACTAGGGACAAAGGTCACATTCTTATTGGGATCAAAAATAAATGCGTGCATATGATTTTTCACTTCTAACTCCAATACCTTATTAAAGTTTTCAACTCTCCAGTTATAATTATCCATTGCATTTGAATACTTCAGCGTTGGAAGGCAAATAATAAAGTTTGTATTTTGCACTTTTTGTAGCATCTTTCGGATGTGAGATGATATGACAAAGTGGTCAGATGGGCTTCTGAAGTCTTCTACACCAATTAATATTATGCAGTAATCGTTTTTAGTAAATTTTGATAATTTTGTGTTTAATCCCGTTATTATATGTTTAACATCTACATGAGGTGTAAGATAATGGCATATTTCATATTTCTTATTGTAAGGGGCTTTATCTTCCGCTGCTGACAATATATTATGTTCGTATACATATTCGTTTTTTATTTCCAATGTGTGGTTCTGGTCGGTTTAAATTAGACTTTTCCTTTCTTGTTTGTATTTGTTCCAACGCAGTAACCATAGTCTTGATATTCTCATTATTGCCTGACGAAGTTTCCGTCTGTGTATGTGTAGTTGTATTTGGTGGTTTTGGAATATTAATTGATTCTGTTTGTATTTGAGAATCTATAGTGAAGGTAGTACATCGCTTTTTTATAGGAGTATTTGCTTTTGGTTTAGCTGGGCTTTGGGTAACTTTCTTGTATAGATCAATCCTTCTTTGATAATTCTTCGTTATTGCGTTTTGAGTTGTTATTTTCGAATATTTCTATTTCATTATGAGCGCTTTTTAAGCTAATGTCTAACTCCTCTATTCGCTCCTGATGCTGTCTACATAGATCAAATTCATGGCTATCATACATCATACTACTAGCGGTGATGAAGACTCACTTTTATTGGGACTTGACATTGAGTCTGAGTCACTGCACCTTCGTCGAAACGTTGTTTTCGAAGAAGTTCATTTTAAAGTTATAATAAATCTTTTATGATAACACAAAATCTCTCGCAGTGATACCAAGATTTGAACCAGGTCACTGCCGTTCGCAAGGCTAGCAGTGTTACCTCTACACCAGTAAAGCTTAGGATAGGTATTCGAATTCGGTGAACGTATTCAATGTAACATACGTCGCTCTGTTGTCTATCGTAAGTTCGTAGATAGCAGTAGTCCAAAGGTCAATATTTGAATTCACTGTCAAAGTCGTTGTACAACAACGTTCATGTTTGCCTTTGCATTTTAGTTTCTTCAAATAACACTTAAATTTGGGATTTTTGGTACTCACTGCTTGTATTGTTATTCGTTACAATGGTTTTATTGATTGTGTAATAGTATTCTGAATACTAAAGTTATATGATTATTAACGGGATATTTACCGTGGTAAGGTTGTGGAATGAGCTCCCGATATTTCGGCGCAGTTACATGCACCATGTTCACGGGAAGACTGAAGAATGCGGGTGGTTGGTCAAAAAGTTTAAAAGTTAGGTGCAGACATAACGATCTACCCTCTTTCTTAGTCTTTTGCTACGGTTATCACTGGAACTCGAACTCGATCCTAAGTCCCGACAAAACGCACTCACTGTATCACTGCGTATAGTATTTTGAACACATTTTGAACGCGGACTTTTATTTTTAAAACAACCTAATACTGGATTCCACGCACTGGCGAGTTGAAAACCATCACCTCAATTGAAATTCTGGCATTTCGAGATCTCAATAGTTTCCTTTACTAGCCTTGATATGTAATGGCGTTCGGTGGACAAGATTTTAGGGTTATGGAATTCAATCCAGTGGTTAGGACCCGCGTCCAGCAGATGCTCAGCTATGGCAGATTTGTGTCTTTCATTGTTTTTTACTGCCTTTATGTGTTCCTTGATGCGGCATGAAACAGTTCGCTTCGTCTGTCCTATGTACGAACTTCCGCAGCTGCAGTTAATTTTGTACACCCCGGGATGCTGAAAAGGAATCTTGTCCTTAGGGGAACGCAGACATTGCGCAATCTTCTGATAGTAAAATAACATAACACATGGTACTAGATTCATATAACACTATTTACGCACATTTTCCTTAGAAATAAACGTTATACTATTTTTTAGAATTTTTCGACACAGGCGTTAATGTTTACTCGACGGCAGCGCCATCTCAACTAAGAAAGAAGAAACAAGAGAAAAAAAAGAAGGACCAAGAGTTGATCCTTGTGGCACTCCGTAAATGCAGACAGCACGTAGCTATTAACCTTAACTTGCTGGTTACGCTGTGTCAGGTAATCTGCAAACCAATTGTGAACTTCTCCTCTTATGCCAATACTCTCCAACCGTGCCAAAAGTATAGGTATCGAAACAGTGTCAAATGCTTTTTGGAGGTCCAAAAACACAGCGACACACTTCTGACCCTGATCCATATACTTGGTTATTATTGATGTTAAATGTAGCACTGCATCATCAGTAGATTTTCTGTGCTAGCACAATGTTGTTAGGTTTGCAAAGTTACTGTTGCAAGGTTACTGTTGCAATGTTACTGTTCCAGGTAACTGTTGCAAGGTTACTGTTACAAGGTTACTGTTGCAAGGTTACTGTTCCAGGTTACCGTTGCAAGGTTACTGTTGCAATGTTACTGTTCGAGGTAACTGTTGCAAGGTTAATGTTGCGAGATGGGAAGTTTATCGTCAGACGGTACAGTTTCTAATTTTGTTTTCACAGACAAGGAGACAACACGGCTCTACTACAAAACCCAACATTCGGCCTCCTCTGCAAAAACGTCAAGAAATACGCCCGGGAATTAGAAGTGAACGAAGCCATCGACGCAACAAAAGCACTGTCCTACCTCAAGGTCCCAGCCGACAGCCTGATCGTCCAAACGATGCTGCAGATAATCCGATGCAACATCAACCAGCTAAGCATCAGGCACATCATGTTCTTGGACTTTCTCCTCGGACGATTCGACAAGAACAATCATCTCGTTGATGCTTTGAAACTGGCTTTACCTTTAGCATTTCAAATCCACCTTCCGATGGAAATTGACCACGAAGACTTGCCTTTACTGAAAGATATGTTAGCATATGCGTGCTCTAGAGACTTGCCGGATAGGATTGTGAACAATGTAGTGACTGGGCTGTTACTACACGATCAAGCTATCGACGCGCAAACTGCCAAGTCCGTTATCTGGTCATTATGTCAAGTCAACTGCACGGAATCCAATTTCCCTACTCGAGTCCAGTTGTTGCACGTGTGCTTTGATATTTTGTGTGTGAAAATGGATATGTTGACGTACGATGAAGTGCTGAAGACAGCTGCGAAGTTGAAGGGACGGATCTTGGAAAAGCATCCGGAGTATTATCATGAGCAGATGATGGATGCGATAGCTAACTACGTGGTCCACAATGATATTGACTTCGAGAGAGGTTTGCTGGTGTCGAGGGTGTTGTCAAGAATCGTAAGTACTACGAGTATTTATGTATTTAGCACTAGTAACTTACAGACTAATCCAAATTAGTACAAAGCAAAACTAAAGTAAGCTATAATTTCCGCTCGGAATTTGCCTTACTACCCTATCACTATAAATATCTAAATACGGCTTTTGAGTGATCATGTCGTTGAGCAGCGTTATCACCCTAGCATTAGGTGCATTGTGTGCGCGGACGGAGTGGATGTGCGCCGGCGCAGCGAATAAGTGATGTCGACGATGTAAGCGATGTGAACTATGTATGACTTACTAGCATCTTATGGAAGTTTGCATTAATAATAATAATAGAACATTTATTGCCTTATAAAAATTGTCATACAGTGGTTTCTCTTATAAAAACCAGAAAATGTGTGATGTACAAGGCAAAAGGGCTATACTTGTGCAGCGTTTACATTCACCACGTGAGCGTATGCTGGGCTGTTTGTCAGTATATCCCCACTCGGACAGATGTTTGCCGAGATACAAGTAACGAAAAATAAAGCGGATTACATATAGGTACATAGTAATAGAACGGCACTGCTTGGTTGGCACCACTGCAATACCAAGTATCTGCATGAAAGAAGTTGTGTGCAAACAGTTTTTGATGGGCATATGGGATATTAATTCAGTATTCAGTATTTGAAATTGGATTTTGTTTTTCTCGATTTCGTCTACTAATCACTACTACTATCATTTTCCACTTTATTGAAACAATCCAAAAAAGTGTCATGAGCTTCGCGTGATGATCTAATTCGCGTCAGTAACGCGCTAAAGGGCCGAATATACGGTAGCTGGATATCCGGCACTTCGGCCTTTTAGCTTATTTAATATCCGGTATCCGGCCAAACTACTATCCGGTTCATCTCTATATTAAATCCCTAAATGAGTCTGCAAAGGTACTTAAAAGCCCACAATTTGAGCATGTTGGCTGATGAATTTGTTAGCGGTCCTGTTGCTATTGCCTCCTGTAGTTAATCGGTTTTCATGACATCAACAGCAGTACGAATACTAGTGTAATCACCTAAACCTTATGTTCCAGGCGCACACTCACCTGGGCCTGATGGAGCACCTGTGCCAACAAGCCGTCGCAAGCCCAACAGCCCTGGCCAACGCTCGCACCAACATACTCTTCGGGTTCATCAACTGCCTCTCAAACAACGACTACATGCCCAACTTGGAACAGTGGACAGAAATCAAGCGACAGCTCACTTTGAACCCTATCTTAGACGGCAAAAACTTCGCTTTGCCTTGGACCAAGTTATGCCTAGAAATGGCATCGCTCGGCCATTTCGATGATAGGGTCCTGTCAAGAGTGTTCTCGAATGACTTCCTACATAGTTACTTGGCAAGGGACGACAATGTGTTGGATTATCTGCAAATGTTGACTCTCTACGAAGCGGTGAAGGCTTTCCACTGTAAGGATTATAGTTTGCCAGAAGACGTGTTAGAGAAAGCTAAAGCGATGTATCCAATTAATAAGTTGAGTGAGCAAATTCAACAGTATCTGGCTAAAGGGCTTGGTGGGGACGGGTTTGTGGCCAGGAATGTGATGCTACCTAGTGGATTTAATGCGGGTGAGTTTTACTGACATCAAATTGGTGAACGGGTTCAGATGTGAATGTCATCATCATCATCATCATCTCAGCCGTAGGACGTCCACTGCTGAACATATGCCTCCCCCATGATTTTCCAAAAGGACCGGTTGGAAGCGGCCTGCATCCAACGTCGTCCTGCGACCTTCCTCAGGTCGTCTGTTCACCGTGTCGGTGGACGACCTACGCTGCGCTTGCCGGTCCGTGGTCTCCACTCCAGAACCTTTCGGCCCCATCGGCCATCTGTTCTGCGTGATATGTGCCCTGCCCACTGCCACTTCAACTGGCTAATCTTCTGAGCTATGTCGGTGATTTTCGTTCTTCTACGGATCTCCTCATTTCTGATTCGATCACGTAGAGAAACCCCGAGCATAGCCCTCTCCATAGCTCGTTGTGCGACTTTGAGCTTATCTATGAGGCCCATAGTAAGAGACCATGTTTCAGTGCCATAAGTCATCACTGGTAACACACATTGGCCGAAGACTCTTGTCTTGAGGCACTGAGGTATTTTTGACGAGATGACTCCGCGAAGTTTCCGGAATGCTGCCCAGCCGAGTTGGATTCGACGGTTGATCTCTTTCTCGAAGTTGGACCTCCCTAGTTTGACTGTCTTTCCCAGATAGATGTACTCGTCAACAACTTCGAGAACTGAGTTCCCATCTGATATTGGGGTAGGTAACATGAGCATTAGACATAATTTTCGTCTTATCCATGTTCATCTTAAGACCTACCCGTTGGGAAACTCGATGGAGGCCTTCGAGCATTGTACTGAGGTCTTCCATGGATTTTGCCATGACTACAATATCATCAATCTACAATATCGGCCAATCGAAGCTGAGTGATGTATTCGCCGTTAATATTGATGCCAACTCCTTGCCATTCCAGAAGCCTTCGAACTCTGCTCCTGTACTTGGACTGACATGTAGACGTTTTGCTTCAAACACTTCAGCACTTCAATATACCGATAGTCAATACGGCACCGCTGGAGAGACTCAAGCACTGCCCACGTATCGATCGAATCAAAGGCTTTCTCATAGTCCACAAACGCTAAACAAAGAGGCAAGTTATACTCTTCGGTCTTCTGTATAACTTGCCGTAGCGTGTGGATGTGGTCTATGGTACTATAGCCTTTTCGGAAACTGGCTTGTTCCGGAGGCTGGAATTCATCAAACCTGCGACTGAGACGGTTCGTTATGACCTTCGAAAACAGCTTATAAACATGGCTCAAAAGCGAGATGGGTCTGTAATTTTTAAGTAAAGTGTTGTCACCTTTCTTGAAGAACAGCACCACCACGCTTTTGTTCCATGCTTCTGGCGTTGAACCTTCGAGTAAGACGGTATTAAAGAGCTTCTGAAGGACTTTAAGTACTAGTGTTCCACCCGCTTTCAGAAGCTCAGATGTGATACCGTCGTCACCAGGCGCCTTGTTGTTCTTAAGCTGTTTCAAGGCCATTATAATCTCGTACAGGCTGATGTCCGGGATATCTTCGGTATAATGTCGGGTCAGCTTGGCTCTTGGGTCTTTGGCCGAGCTGCTAACAGGTTTAGCGACCGAGGTGTATAGCTGTCCGTAGAAACTCTCTACCTCTCCTAATACTTCTGCTTTGGTCGACGCTACACTGCCGTCTTCTCTCTTCAGCTTCGTCAACTGGCTTTGCCCAATAGACATGTCTCTTGCAAACACTTTGGAGCCTTTTTTCCGCTCTATCGTCTCTTTAATACGGTTTGTATTGGAGATCCGGATGTCGTGTCGCAAGGACTTCCATATTCGTCTATAAATGTCTCACATATAGCAGCCTATATGTGAGACATTTATACTTTATGTGCATTCTTTAATATTTTGATAAGTTCCCCTTAAGCCCGTTTATATTTCGTTGTTTGCTTTGTATTAAGTACTCCATCATTCAGTACTTTGACTACCCATTTGAATTGCGAAGTTTTTTTTTTACATTTTATGTTGACTCTTTAGTTTGTACATTTGCCATGCCTCAAGTTAAATCTACACTAATATTCTATAGAGGAAATATTTGTTTGTTTGTTTGAATTGATAAGGCTCCGAAACTACTGGACCGATCTGAAAAATTGTTTCACCATTAGAATGTTACATTATCCCTGCAAGGCTAGCACGGACAGTTGACTATTTCTTTCCGTGGAGAGGAAATATTTTTTTTCCAACATGTAATTTTTATCTCCCTTGCGAGCACGGCAACGCCAGAGGATAGTTTATCCACGTGGATAGACGGCGGGAATAGCGTTCTCTATGGTTTGTACTTCGTAGGTGCCATTTAAAGCAAATGTAACAAAAGTCTCTGAGTATAGTGTGTGATATCCATACGTAGTACTATGTCGTTTACTAAGCCTCATTATTCGTTAGGAAGTGAGGACCTATTGTAGACTAAAAACAAATAATAAAAGGCCTTCTACACGGTCGGTGGTTGGCTCAACTTGTTAGTTCTTCTCCAGTATTCAAAGCGATGGCTCCTTGCCTTTCAAAGCAACATAAGATCTGTAGGGCTATTATGTATCTCAGTTGCTAATAAATGTTGATAGAAACTGAAAAAAATGGCGGCTCTATGTCAGTTTTGTCAGCTCCAGTCATCAACTTACGAACATTTTTGGTTACTTAAGTGGTCAAACTGATATAGAGCCGCCATTTTTCAAGATTTCAATCCACATTTGTTAGCAACTGAGATACATAATAGCCCTGGGGTTTGTCGCGACAATTTTGGCCTTCGGGTAAATTTCTTTGAGCTTCTCTTTCATAAGCTCCCCATGCTTGAGTTTTTTGGTTCTTGTCTTTGTATAAATCGGATCTAAGGTCCCAAAGACATGGTAATTCAATATATAAAGATATAAATTCGGTCAGAACCTCTCGTTCGCGGTGTTCGTTTTGCGAATCCATTCCAACGCGTGATAACGTGCGCCCGCGACGACTGACAAGCGCATACTGAAGCGCTCGCGTCGGCCGACAGCGTTCCAGACGGTTGGGGCCGACCACGGACGAAGCCTGTCGCGAGGGGTGCGCTCCCGACCAAGGCCGTTGCATGCCGTACACTGTCCATTTTTATATCAACTCTACCAAGATCACGATGGTCGGTGATTGGTTCCGACCGTGTAGAAGGCCTTTAATAACCTTGATATGCACCGGCAAACCATCCGTGTGTCTGTGTGCAATGCATTATTAAGATCCTCACATAAATACAACGCCATTTCTTTGTTAACCCGAAATATGTGCCTGAATTAATTATCTGCGTAATCGAAGGGGTTAGTGGCATCTCGGATATACCTCCTTGTTTTCATTCCCCGCGACAAAATATAATTATTATATGCCCTAAGGGTTTTAAAATGGAAATAAACTTTTGATATAAAAAAAAACTTTGTATTTTTCCCATTTTTCAGACCTGCTAATATGTATCAAGGGCCGATGTCCCGTTGAGCTCACAGTTCCGAGCAGTAATGTGAGAGTGCCTTTAGAAGAACTCAGTCTACCTCAAGGCACTAATATGTAAGTAGAAAGTTAATTTTAATTATAAAATTTTAAATTATAAATTGTGTCCTTAAATTGTAATTACTGTTAAGTAAGACCTGTCTCGTCCTGAGGGTTGATTAGAAAATATAAAATGTGAATAATCTATTGCCCAATATATAACATTTCATACAAGGTTCGACTTGTTTCACCATGAACTGGCATACAAACATTAACAGTTAACTATAAATTGAAATATATCAAGTTTGAACCCGAGGATGTAGATAAGACGTAGATGACCTAGTTGTATTGCGTTTAGCATAGTGACCCATAAGGTATCGGCTGCGAGTCTTGCACAGAGATATCCAAGCAACAAAAAAAGAAAATTGAATCTACTAATTAGTATGTAAATCACCTAAGTGGATACACTATACTTGAACAAAATACAGAGTAATATATCTACTAATTAGTACATTTTAATTCACCTAATAGGATATACTATATTTAAATAAAATAATTCCTAAAAAAAATAAAATAAAAAACTAATTCTAATTTGTATGTTTAATTCACCTAGATGAATTAACGCAGGTGAAGCTCTGACAACCGTTTCAATTCAGCCGAAGCTGTTTCTCGATAACATTTTTCATTCATCCATTCGCTCTTTCTCTTTCACACGTGTGCACACGCGTCCACACACACACATGCACACACATACACACACACGCGAGCATACACACTCACACACGCATACACAAACACTTTCACACATTCTCTATCCTTCTCAACACCCTTACAACAACTACATGTAATATACGACTGTAGTTAATAGTTACATTTATATAATGTAAATCCGTTATTGGCCTTAAGTTAAGTTGCCTGATACTGTTTCGTTTATTTAAGGGCTGTGGATTTTGTATAATAAATAAAATAAAATAAAAAACATATTAGACAGGTGCTAAATGCACAAAAACGCACTGGGACACTCACACAAACCTAAAACTTATTTTTTTCTTTCAGACTATGCCTAATAACTTTCAACGCGGGATGTTTTTCAATAAACAGCAACCGATTACGCGGGACCTTCCGTCTAATACTTGACATCTTAGACCAGCAGGGATACTTAACGGTACCCATCAACACCAACGAATGGATGAACACGCGGGGGCACGAGCGGACTCCCTACCTCATGCGGGAGATTAATTACAAATGTGGAGAAATAGGAGTTAAATTAGCGGGAACTTGATGATAAATGAAATCGGCGCCCACTGAACTGTGATCTCTTTGCTAGAACGGAATGCGAAATTTGAAGTGATTAGAATACACCTGTAGATAATGAGTTATTGAATGTGCTGATAAATTGTGAAGTGAAATTGTTATACAATAAATTGTAAAGTTTAAATTATGAAGTTGTTTTTATAGTATTACTTTTCAAAACACTAACGCCTGCTTTAGCGATCTCAAACATTGAAATTTATAGAGAAAAATTCACATCCTCGGACGGGATTCGAACCCGCGTCTTCTGACTCTCCGTGTCAGACGCCATTGACCAACTAGGCCACCGAGAATCTGGTCCGAGCATCGAATTTTAACTCTCTATTTGACTAACCGCCTAACGGGTTCGAATCCCGTCCGTGGATGTGAATTTTTCTCTCTATAAATTTAAATGTTTATGAAGTTGTTGTTTTAATTGAAATGTAGTGTATAAGGTCATTGTTAATTATTGCACAATATCTAATGGGATGGTTTGGAATCAATAACTGTAGCTCTACCATGAGTTGGCAACATAAATGTCATCTACAGTCGATACTCGATCTCGCCTACCTATTAAACTTGTGATTGGCGTACTCGCTGTCAATTTTAGTTCTACAATTGACCGCGAGGTGGCACTGTTCTTTCTTCATAATTTTTGTAGCGACAATCGATAGCGAGCATCGATCGGTGCAATGTAATAAACTGATGGTAGGCCTACTGTTACCGCATGGTAAATATTAACAAACAGTGAATATAATATTCAGCCATCGGTAAAATTCCTATTTACTTGTTTAAGATGTTACCGATGAACCTAAACTCAAACCGCCTTATTATAAAACGTAGACTAGATAGTCTACCTACTGCGGGACTACTAAGTTTAAACTTGGACTAGATACTCTACTGGGACTAGTAAGTTTGAGCCATGGTTTAAACTGGGACTAGTTACTCTACTGGGTTTAAACTTAGACTAGTTACTCTACTGGGACTAGTAAGTTTAAACCATGGTTTAAACTGGGACTAGTTACACTACTGGGTAAGTTTAAAGACTAGTTACTCTACTGGGACTTGTAAGTTTAAACCATGGTTTAAACTGGGACTAGTTACTCTACTGGGTTTAAACTTAGACTAGTTACTCTACTGGGACTAGTAAGTTTAAACCATGGTTTAAACTGGGACTAGTTACACTACTGGGTAAGTTTAAACCATGGTTTAAACTTAGACTAGTTACTCTACTGGGACTTGTAAGTTTAAACCATGGTTTAAACTGGGACTAGTTACTTTACTGGGTAAGTTTGAACCATGGTTTAAACTTAGACTAGTTACTCTACTGGGACTAGTAAGTTTAAACCATGGTTTAAACTGGGACTAGTTACTCTACTGGGTAAGTTTAAACCATGGTTTAAACTTGGACTAGATACTCTACTGGGACTAGTAAGTTTAAACCATGGTTTAAACATGGACTAGTTACTCTACTGAGTCTAGTAAGTTTAAACCATGGTTTAAACTGGGACTAGTTACTCTACTGAGACTAGTAAGTTTAAACCATGGTTTAAACTGGGACTAGTTACTCTTCTGGGACTAGTAAGTTTAAACTCGAGACTATCCACCACGTTCGAATCTCCCACACTACAATAATTGATCGCATATGAAAGAAATATGTATCAACTTGGATGAGGGAGGTGTAATATATCAATATAACATCCTTTATCCAGGTACAATTAACTTATTCATTTGGAAACGTTACATGACACTAGTGCTTTTAAAAGATACGATTTGTACTAAGCTGCTTTTTTTATAATGGTTCATCAAAGTAACTCCCTCTCGCCTGATAGAAAGCGAAGATGGAATCAAGAAGCAATGACCATTAATGCAGCCGTAAGCTGCGTTAATCGCCACCTCTATGATGACCTGAGAGATGCTTTTACTTCCTATTTTTTTTGCCTAGCTTACTACCAGTTTTAATAATATATCTATCCACAGTACGCATAGAAAGACAACGTCCACACAAATAGTGTCAAATATCTATCTCTGTAGGGTAAACCGGCGATAGATAGATTATTGAAACGGGCCGTAAGAAATAGCCAGCTTGACACACCATGTATAATTAAGCCTCATCATATACTCTAACAACGCATTACTAAGGGTGTTATAATTATTAACAAACAAACATATAGTACAAACCAAATTATTTATTTCGTCAAACCAACAAAATAAACTATTACATCTTTCACAACAAATACGTTTTGCTCCCCATACCTGTCGAATACATAACACAATTTCCCATTTCAATTGGCACATGTTTTAGAAAAATAACATTTATTCGTCTAGAAGTCGGCGCGGGTGATACTCTAACATTACACATAAAGTTCAGTTCTTTCGCAAATTACATATTGTACAAGATAATCCGAAAGAACACTCGCTAGATCAAACTGGACATGTTACTTTCTGTAGTAAAGTTTCCCCGCGCCACGTATAAAAATGAGTAAATAAGATATGTTTTCAATTATTAAAACTATTTACATACCCTCAGGCTAACAATAATAAACGAAAAAAACCCGAGAGTTTATACGAGAAACAAACAAAACGGTCGAACAATGATTTATAAACAGTTTTGTACATAATGAAATAATATATTTAAGACTTGTGATTTATGACTTCAACTAAGCAAACTGAGCAGAGGTACACAGTGACCTCGCTCAGTCTGTAGATATAGTAAGGCTCAAACATTTACAATTTATTTTTGATATGAAGGTAGTTGAGACAAGTTCGCGTATGTACTGCAAGCCTACTCCCACCTTTTATGAAACTATCATACAACAGGAGCGTTTTGTAATAAGCTTAGAATAATCATACTCCCACTAACACACCATAGAGACGAACAATATTATTTTAATACTATTTTGACATTTATAACACTGGGACAATTTTACTTTCACGCGAATTGAGCGATCTACTTTGTAATGACGACATCAAAACGCCAAGCGTAATCTACTACTATTATAAACTTGCTATATTGATGTGGAATTACCGAATTTAGTGGAAATGTTGAAATATGACTACTTTAAAAGGTGATAGTAGGCTCCCAGTTCCAATTCGTCTCACTCAAAAGTAGTTATAGAGAAGAACTTCCAGTAAACACCGGACAGTAGCATCACGCAAATGGTTAGTTTGTCTTTATCGTCAGGGAAATTAATCGAGTGCTCAACGAAATAAAATACAGATACAGACAAATCAATAAAACTATGGTTCATAAAAATCTATAACATTTGTTATTTGAGCAAACACAGAGACATCCATGCAACATAAGCAATACATCCTGGCAATAACAGAATATAAGTACATTTAGAGTCAGTTTTAGCAAAATTAAATTAGTTAAATGTTGTATCAAATTAAATGAAATTCAAATTGACATTTACGTAACCAACGTTTATATAACCGATACTTGACTGTTTATTGAATACAACTGATGTGGTTTCATGTCTGAGACGAAGGCAGTGCACTTGCTCTGCGCAGTACCTTATAACGTTTAATTAAGCATAATTAGAAAATTGTAAGTAATTTCACTGTAGGTGTCTTTATACAGAAAGCACTTTCCCTGACAATTATTTGTGTTTCGTATAACCATCCCATTCTATGTTGCTGTCAAAACTGTGAACATTGAAAAATGAGCTTTGTGCAATTAAGTTAAAAACATAATTTCTATACAATCAACACATTATTATATAATTATTGACATATTGAGGCCACCACTTACATATTATTGCTCGTTTATATTATATCTTACAAAGAACACATCAATCATGCTAACGATACTTATTGCGTTGTACGTTGTACATTTCTAATGATAAGCAAAATTGGTATTATTAATATTGTTTTACAGTTTAATGGCCAAAATAATATTAATGTTTATACAAAAGTTTCAATCAAGTTATAACCGCAATAATAGACGTTAAGTTATACCATCATGATGGAAAGCACATGTGAATATTAGAAATGTGTGGTTAACCCTTTCAATATTGTTTAATTTAATGTGTTTAGTTAAACTTTACTTGTTACCTGATCAGCACAACTATAACCAGAGCACTTATCGGTTTCCGATTTACATTATATTTGTTACTTTCTCTATCGTGGAAATATTCATAACCATACAATAATAACAAATTTAAATAGTATTATTTAGTAATTGAAAAATAGAAGTATAATCTAAAAATCTTTGTATAATATATGCAGTGTGTAATATATGAAATAATATGCAGTAGAAGTGGGATAAAAAGTATACTTTTTAGAACCTGTCTAAGCCAATTAAAAACCCTTGGATCGTTGAAAACTTGATAACGTGTTTAAGTAACACTTAAACCAAGTTACTGTTACAATGTTCGTTAAAATGCTGCTGAAAAGGTTCCTTTAGAAAGAGTATTCAATGCGGAATTTTAAAGACTGACAAACTTATTGCCGGACCACATTTGACCTTGGTAGGATTTTACCAAGCTGTCACTAAAGAAGTAAATCTGTATTCACAGTTTAACAAAACTATTATTGTCGACTAGATGAAACCTTTAGAAAATTAGACCCATCTTATTAGAGCATGCCTTAAGAGCGCTTCAATGATTTTGACGTTTAAGGTGGTACTGCATTTATGCACCTACCCTGCAAAAAGGCAGCTGCCTGGTTTGTTTCACATTCTTTAATATATAAAAACAGTGAGTGGTGACCATTCGATTGCGATTTATGTTTAAAATAGCTATTAAAATATGTTATAATGCTCCAATGACCGGACTATCTAAGAAAATCATGGTCAAAAATAAAAACAAAAAGATTGTGTTGACTGGTGTTTATATACATGCAGTATGTACTCTATTTTTATGATTTGTAAGTAGGATTATTTTATTCTATAATTAAGGTATATTCAACCTTACTTATAAGCGCTACTTAAAAGATTCAGCAATATTTATAAGTAAGGCTGTATATTATTACATGTGTTTACGATGCGAATGTTAGTTACATTTGTACAAAATGTATGATGCCTACTTATATTTGAAATGGACACCTCCCAAGTGGGGGCACACGCAAAGAAAATTACTATGTACCTCCACTGGGGGCGTACGGGAATAACTCCTCCCTTCCCTGACGTCCGCCATGCAATAAGGTTGATACAATATTATTCACAATATTTATTCTACCAATAGCTGTTTCACGAATGGATTATACAAAAATATAGGCAAGTAGATGTTTTAAAGAAAATTAAAAGTCAGATCAAAGAAGCATTAATATTCTTACACTAAAATTCCAACTATGTTAAAATTCACTAACTGTACAAACAATCATTTCTATCGACATATATCAGTAGGCTCCCGACACCCATCATTCCTTTCCAAATAATAACTAACGATAATTATATTATAACTATATGATAAAGTGAGCATGTTCCACTTACAGACAGTACACAACAGGGCACAACCTTCAGTAATCATACAACACAGGACATAACCTCTTTCAGTTGTAGCCATAGCAAAACTAAAACGTTAATTGTTTTATTAGTGATTAGTATCTATAGTATACCACTAAATAGTTTAGCATCACGTTTAAGACGTCGTTCTGTCTCTCATTTAAAAATAAAGACAGGAACTATTGCACTATTAGGGAGATAATTCACACATTCTTGGAAGACATGCAACCACTGAGGTACATACCTCAGAGGCTGCCTATGTATCCATCCGAGCATTGTTATCTCTCTATGTTTTTCACTAAAATTGCAATATTTAATCTGGCTAGGCCGGCGTTAGTGCTTCACAAATTAATATATAGAACAAAACTTTGTATTGCTTTTCAATTGTAGTGATTCTTAAAAACAGATACTCTTTATGTACATCACTTTTAATATACAGTATAGGCACATTTAGAGGTTGCTTAAATTTTGAATTGGAAGATGCATTCCTTCAGCTTAAGATCACCTTTAAGAACACAAATTGTACCCTAATGTGTACCATGCTTTAATTATTGCAGTGACCATAGACAATGAAGATCCAAGAAACCACACCTTATTGTGTACAAAAGATGCAATATTTGGTATTTCGAGACTAATATTTTTCAAGATTTCTAAATTTATTACAAGAGCTCATGCTTTGCCTATAACAATAAACTAAACTAAATATGTGTTATTTGTCTATGGTCGCTACATATTACATTACTGTCAAAAATTACAATAAATTTAAAACTATTTCCTTCGGTCCTTCACAAGTTTAAACATATTCAAAACATGATTTCACACCAAATTTAACAATCCTCGAGTAGGACCCGAGATGGAAGATGTCATATCACTAAAATAGCAGCTCAACAACTACTGTGGGGTGATCGTCTCCGCTCTATAAAAAAACATATAATTGCTTGTCCAAAATTGGCGTCAATAGAAGTCATCTAAATATTAATCAAATTTTAGTCTGAATTGTCAACTCTATACATATTTACAATTAGCAAAACCCATGAGTTTGTCTGCTGACTAGCTAAGGATCGAAAGACTTATGTCCTAAGACAACATTAGGGACTTACGGCTCAACAAGCCAGTGTTCAGTAACTCAACACTGCATAACTGAACTTCAGTTGTTGATGTTACTAATGCCAATGGTTACCAATCAAGCCCACGTTGTGACCACACAAAGCTCAGTAGGCCGAGCACGAAAACCTGTTTAAGTGTAACGTAATCGCAATGTTAACGTATTTAGTACAAATAGCCGTTTATCCAAACAATAGTGGCACAGATAACTCATAGTTTGTGCTGAATACGTAAACGATACGATAATGTTACACTTAAGCAGTTTTTCGTGCTCGGCCCACTGCTCAGCCTAGTTTGTGTACATAAAACAACTAGACAAGGAGGTGCTTTAGAAGACTTACTAGTTACATATATCAACTAACCCGGTAAGTAGTATCAGAGATTACATCCATCAAATAAGCAATCATCTCATATTAATTAAAATATATTTCTAGACTAGCAGGGCTTAGTAGGTTGTGTTTGCCTTTAACAAAAGTATATACACAGGTATGTTTGTTGACAAATCAAATCAAATCTTAATATTACACAATATTTAGCTTAACAGGATCATGTACCACCCCACAGAAATGTTATACCATTCAAGGCCTATCCACAATAAAAATATTACATAACATAAAACTTCACAAAACACTCCGAACCGTTCACATCACCACTAAATTACTATCTGTTCACTTCACCACCACTATACACTAAGCTCGAACATGAAACGTTCGGAGACCAACGGTCACCGATACAAAACTCCACCAAGGACTAACCCCAAGTGACTTCAAGTCACTCGGTTAGTCACAATCTTTGATTCTTATAAGGAGGTAAATGTGTTCACCATTGGATTGTATGTTACTATGGGCAACACAATGAATAACCAAATACCTTCATAGTATTGATAAGAACGTGATTTTGATTTGAAAAAATAATTAAAATGTTGCATTTAAAATGCATATTTACTAAGTAAAATAATAGAGTAATAAAATTGGCAATTTGCACACAATTTTATTGATGTTTGAAAGTTGTTAACTATTTTTAAAACACTCTGATGATCCTATTGTGTCATTTGCTCATGTCAATAAAGACATCTCTTTCCAAATTTTAGGTGAATTGGCATTTTCATTAGTGGCCAACAGTATACTATGCGTGTTCCTAAACAGTCTGATACCTTGTTACAGTTGACTCTCCATCTAAATGATCTCTCTCATTCAGACATACTGAATTACAAATTTATTTCCGTTGCCATGGTAACTTCAGAAAATACACTTTGTATATAAGATTGATGAGTTCAATGAATACCAAATCTACCTCCTTACAATCAAAAATGACAGTCACAATGTATAGACTTTGAGTCATATTTACACAGATGAACACTACGTAGACACAGTTTCGAAGACGTGGAAACACGGAACACTACAGCTTTTAGCCACCGTTTGACAGACGCACAGATAACACTATAGACTTCTAGTCACATATGCACAGATTAGTGTCGAAGACCGGGTGGGTCCGTCCCCAGGCGCCGGGTAAGTGGGGCATCACAACTTCTTGTGCTTGCCGTTGGCGGTGGGCGTCGGGGGGCCCACGGCGCGCTCCGCCGCCGCGGCTGCCGCGTGCTCGATGCCTTTCTCAAGGCACGTCTGGTACACTGGCTTCATTACCTGCAAACAAACATATTTTAAAGGCGCGTATAATATGTTACGTTGAACTTATTACATAATTAATATGGAGGCCAATCCATTTCCAAGCAATTTTATGTTTGCTCACTTTAACCAAAAGCAAGAAACGAAGGAAAATTGTACAGAGGTTATGATGTATTTAACCAAACAAAATATTCATCCAATCCTCACCTGACTTTAAACTCACTGCAACTTATTTCAAACGGTGCAGGTAGCGCACGTCAATAAGCAGCCAGACAGCATGTTTATTTTATTTAAATTCACAGCTATGATTTCATACTAAAACTTTAAACTTTATTATATCTGAGTAAAGATTAGCCTATAGCACTCGGGGATTATGCAGTTACTTATTAATAAAATAATTATAAGTCTAGATATTATTTCTTACATCCAAACTCACATTTCACAAACAATAATCACAACAATACAATATAAGTGCGGATTAATACTTACATTTTCCCAAAGCATGTTCGCGCAGTCATCTATAGTGACACCAAATTCTCTCATTTCCCCGCTGTACCTGTAAATTAAATGCTACATTTAGATGCAGGTAAAGCAATGCTGTTTCCATTTTCAACATAACTAGGAATCAATTTAAAAACTACTGCGATAATTTCCCAATATCTGTTTGTCATACTAGTGTGACTCTCGGACTAGAGGTATTAAACTCAATAACCACAATAAAGCTGGATGAGGAAGATACCGAACGGACTGGTAGGCCAAAATACGCAACACCACCACACGACCCTATTGTTGTCACCGCCCGGTGCACCAAGATAATGTTGGATGACAGAGTCTTGCAAATGGCGAAAGCAATTTCTAATCTAAGTACTTGGAGCTGGAGTAAATCTTATGGTCTCAACATAAACCCTTTAAAGACGCAAGCTATTGTAATTGGAAGTTCCAGAATGATATCCAAGATTGACTGGTTCTGCCTCCCACAAGTTATTTAAGACGGCAACATAGCATAACAACATAGCCTTTAGCAAAACGGTCAAGAACTTGGGTGTCTACCTTGACAGTCATCTATCTTGGGAACCTCAGCTTGCTGAAGTCAGTCGAAAGGTTTTTGCATTAGCAGCATCACTAAGAAGACTCCGTAACTTTCTCCCAACTGCCACGAAAACCGCGTTAGCAGTCCCTCCTCCTCCCAATCCTTGACTACGCTGACGCTTGCTATCCTGACTTAACCGAGGAGCAATTAAATAAGCTAGAATGCATACAAAATTTTTGCATCAGATTCATATTTGGCCTGCGCAAGTATGACCATGTGGTCGCGCGAGAACCGGCGCGACGAGACAATTGGAAGGAATGCGCCACCTCGCGAGACTGCTCGGCGAATCAGCACGAGTGAGTCGCAGAACCACCGTCGTAACGTGCGCACGCTCAGTCGGCCCGCCGCCTTTTTTGTGACGCGTCGTCGACATATTGATCCGACGCGAAACGCCTCCTTGCGCCCGCGTCGAAATACGTGTTCGCGAATGCCCGTCATCCCAGTGCTTACGGGACAAACCTTACCGAAGTGAATCACCAGCAACCAGGACCACCTACCCACAGAACACTCACACGGACCAGCCCGCATTCCTGTGAGTACCCATCTCCCTAATACCTTCTACTACTCCACTATCGTATGGTGGCACATCGCCCCACCATATTTTCCTTCGAGCCGGATTTGAACCAGCGACCTACGGATGAATTATAATTATTTAATTTCACGAACACACACACAGGTCACAGGTCCCTGCGCCTAGAGAGCTACACGGGAGCTAAAATCCCCAAATCCCTTCCAAACACCCTCTTCCTAGACCACACTCAGGAGGAAAAGGAGACCCTGACCAGCCAGGGCTATGGAAAGGGCGAAGGATCACGCACCCTTACCATTCACGAGGCGCAGAGACTGACGTACGAGTCAGTCGCAGTGATTAAAACTAAAGGCAAAATGAAGCTGCACGAGAGCGTCCCGCACGCAGTCGTTGCGGTTTCCCGGCACACGAGGACCTTTGTCTACTACGCCGACAACGAGGATGATGCCATCGGACGGTTTGTGAGGCAAGCGACGGTTGCGAAAGAGCAAACGATCTACGGCTATAACCTGAAGATGGCAATCAGGGATCGAAACAGCGTGGTGATGGAGGCCCTGCTTCAGCGCAAAGTGGGCAACGTGGGCTCACAATAAATGTAAATCTCAGTTTTACCCCTCTTTTCCCCTTTTGTGCCCCTATTTATGTTTAACTAATCCATTTGTTATATGTAGCTTTTCGAATTGTATGTAAGCTAGCGTTAAGAAATTATAACTGACAAAGAGATGGTGCGGGCATCCAGAGCCGACATGCTCACGGAAATGTGTTGGCAAGCGGTGGCGTGTGTGGCGGGTCGCCATCTTCCCTCAGAAATGGTTGAGGAAGGCGATGGCTGGCACATGCGTCAACTCGTGAACGGGTGCTGTTTGCGGGCACTGGTCTGCTGTGAATGCTTGCACCAACTCAGAATAAAATGTATCAATAACTTTAAGTGTATTATGTTATATGTATGAGTTAATTTAAAAAAAAAGTCCTATAACAAAAGCAAGAATATTTCTATTAAAAAAATGTATGTTATAAATTTATCGTAAGTTGTCAAAAATCTTCAAGTTAAAAAAAGGCACGGACCCTGGAGTCTGTGGAGTGTAGTTTTATTTATAAAAAAAAAGAAAAAAACCACAATAAAGCTGTATCTAGTTTTAGACTTGCGAAGACGTAATTAAGTAAGTAAATCCAGAATTAAGAAAGTAATTCCTAGGAAATTGTGTGCGTTTTTACAATAAAATCCCAAAACACATAACTGAGCTCACAGAGGGCAAATTTAAGTTGACTGTAAAAACGTTTTAATAAAAAAAGCTTATTATAAAGTTCGACATTGTATAGAAGATAAAGATGCTTGGAATACTCCACTTCTGGCAAGCTGTCTCTCTGGCACCCATAAAATGTAATATTTGCAGTACCTAAGTAGAAACATGTAAACATCATATAAAAAGAATGGCCCCGAGTTTTTTGCCGCTTCTTCTCGGTGGGCTCTATATATTTTGGAACGCGGCGGTAGAGTCTTTAAAGTACATTATAATGAAAAGTTGACGTTCATAAGTGCGTCTTTGATGTCTAAATTGAATAAATGTTTTTGACTTTGAATAA
This sequence comes from Selenia dentaria, assembly GCA_917880725.1. Taxonomy (NCBI): domain Eukaryota; kingdom Metazoa; phylum Arthropoda; class Insecta; order Lepidoptera; family Geometridae; genus Selenia; species Selenia dentaria. The sequence continues at coordinate 29,830,662 of OU862895.1, read as the reverse complement.
ACTTTACCCTCATATTAATCATAATATATAAAGCTCGACTACCATTCACTGACTCACTGACTGACTGACATAAACGATTTCGATGAAGGAGCAATAGGGGGTATAGAAGATGTAGGGAAAAAGTGTAGGGGGGGTTTCAGTGACATTGGGAAAATTATCAAAAGTGCTGAATGTGGTTTCCTGATGGAACAGGTCAACGGTTCTCGGAAACTATAAATCATAGGGGGTAGGTGTCAAAACTAAATATGACCAAAACCCTGGGCAACTGCCAAAAATTAAAAAAAAAACATGCCTCCCGAACAAAAGACGATCGCTCCCATACAAAATGTAAATGCTTATAATTCCTAAACCGTTTGAGATAAGTATAAAGTGTTTGACCAAATGTCATAGGGAATCAAAAGGGTAATTTGGTAAAAGTGTCAAAAATCCAAGATGGCGGATTCAAAATGGCGGCCGAATTGAAAGTTGATCCGATCCGGCTCAAAATTGGTATCCGGGGGTTTTTGGGGTCCCACATTCGAAATATGAAAACCATTTTTTGATGACGTCATTTTTCAATATGGCCGCCATACATATGTTTTCTTGGATCTTTAATGGATCGTTTCTCCCAGTGGGCGTGATGGGGATTAAAGTTTTGTAGGGTTATATGTGGGGTTGGGGTAGGTGACTTTAGAAGAAACTGAATTGAGCTGAACGTGGAATACCAGGTAGAACAGGTCAACGGCTCTCGGAAACTAAAAGAGATAGGGGGTAAGTGCCAGAACTAATGTTGACAAGCACTCTAGGCATTTTCTAAAAATTAAAAAAAAAACACACCTCCCGAACAAAAGATGATCGCGCCTATACAAAATGTAAATGCTTATAACGCTGAAACCGTTAAAGAAAGGTATAGGGTGTTTGAACTAATGTTTAAGGGGGCCGGAAATGCAGTTTGGCGGAAATGTCAAAAATCCAAGATGGCGGATTCAAGATGGCGGCTACCTTGAATAATGGTCCGATCCGACTGAAAATCGATATCTAAGGGTTTTTGGAGTCCCCGATTCGAAATATGAAATTCATTTTTTGATGACGTCATATTTCAACATGGCCGCCATACAATTTTTTTCTCTGGAAATTTTATCGTTGTTTTTCGAAATGTTGGCATGATGGAACGCTGAGGCTTTGTAGGTGAAAAGTGTAGACAGTGGTTTTATAACCTTAAAAGTCACCTGAAATGGACTGAATCTGAACCTTCTGCTAGAACAGCTTGACGGCTCTCGGAAACTAAAAGAGATAGGTAGTAAGTGCTAAAACTAATATTGACAAGCACCCTGGGCATCTCCTAAAAATAAAAAAAAAACACACCTCTCGAACAAAAGACGATCGTTCCTATATAAAATGTAAATGCTTATAGCGCCTCAACTGTTAAAGATAGGTACGGGGTGTTTCAACTAATGTTTTAGGGGACCAGAAGTACGATTTGGCAGATATGTCAAAAATCCAAGATGGCGGATTCAAGATGGCGGCTTCCTGGAATAATGGTCCGATCCGACTGAAAATCGATATCTTAGGGTTTTTAGAGTCCCCAATTAGAAATATGCAACCCATTTTTTTGATGACGACATTGTTCATAAGTTTCGCAATGGTAGTAGGTCGAAATTAGAGCCTGCGAGGCCGTAGGCCGAGCTATACTGGCGAGGCCGCAGGCCGAGCTATGTAGGTTAAAGGCCAAGAGTGCTTCTAAGCGAAGCGAGGCCGAAGGCCGAGCGTACTTCTAAGCAAAGCGAGGCCGAAGGCCGAGCGTACTTCTAAGCGAAGCGAGGCCGAAGGCCGAGCATGCTTCTAAGCGAAGCGAGGCCGAAGGCCGAGCGTACTTCTAAGCAAAGCGAGGCCGAAGGCCGAGCGTACTTCTAAACGAAGCGAGGCCGAAGGCCGAGCATGCTTCTAAGCGAAGCGAGGCCGAAGGCCGAGCGTCTTTCTAAGGGAAGTGAGGCCGAAGGCCGAGCGTGCTTCTAAGCGAAGCGAGTTTTGAGCCTACGAGGAAATAGAAGTCTTTCGTAGCGGGTTTATTTCAAAATTTCAATGATCTTCAAGACATCTGCCCACGTTAACATAGGTAATGTCATGAAATAGTGTAAATCATGAATACTACTATAAGTACTAGATTGATAGTTATACAGATACGTAGATTAACACTTTAGTGAAACACCACAATACAAATATATGTTACAAATAAATAAATTAAAATAAAATCACAATCAAAATATTTCACAATTAAATAGGTACTTAAAATTTAAAGTGTCAGAATGGGTGGTCTTATCGCTCAGAGCGATCTCTTTCAGACAAACATTCACGGAAAGAAATAGGCATAAACTTATAAGGACGGTGTGAATAAAACAAGTGTACTAAACACTACATATAGCAAAACTCAAGATTATAGATATAAAAAATACTTATAATATACTCGTATACAAATTATACTTATATAATTATACTATACGTAATATACTACAAAATATATACATACTATACAAATACCATATAATTATTATAAAAAAGATAATAAGTAGGTTTGAAGTTAATTATTTCGCGAAGCTAAATGCTTTGACACGTTGTTTGACGATGCCCAAAGAAGGCGCGCATCTAATTTCGTAGAGTAAAGTGTTCCATAGACGAACAGCTTCAACACAAAGTAGGAACCAAAAAAAGTGGTGCGGTGTATCGGGGTACTTAACATTAAGTGATCTGATGATCGTAGAGAAAAAGAGCTCCTAACATGTAAAAATTCAACATTTTACGTACTACTGATATGACATGCTACAAGTAAACGTTAAATTTCCTTCGTAGGCTTGGGTTTGTTATGAACTTTAGTCCAAACAACACTCCACGCAGTGGTATAAAAAGGGTGCAGCGTCTTCCAAGAAGCTTTTAGGTGTCACAGTTAGCTGGAAAACTAATGGCGACATCTTAAGCCATTACTTACTTTTGAGCAATAAATATATCTATATATAATAGGCTTATAGGCCTTTCATGGGGACATTAATATACAGATTTTGAAGGTCACGATCTTAATGTCATGGTAGAGATACAAATACAAATACAAAATACAAAAATGCTTAATTAAAGAGATGCTTACTTGTTGTCATTCGTTAGTCACTGGTGCGACATACATCAATGTTAATAAAATAAATACAAAGTGTGGTGTGGTGTTCACGCTTGGGACAGTATTTTTTTTCAACTATATTGAATAAGAACTCAGCTTATTGAGAAATGTATAGCTCTATTCATTTTCCCTTGAATATATCAAGAGAATGGCTTGACAAAATCATTAATTTGACTGCTTTTAAAGTAAACAACTTACCGTACCAACTAGAAGCGTGCAGAGTAGGCATTTTATGGTAAAGATGTTTTGTGGTTCTGCATTGAATATCGCGATTAAATAATTCGAAAATGAAGATTAGAAACACTAGATTAAATAAAATGTAACACATTAAAGTCGCGAAGTTGTCGGAAAAGTAGCCACTATAGCTGAGATACAAACTCTAATACAGGCCAAACTTATGCACAACGTAAGTGAAATGAATACCAAAGTTTTAGAGGTGTTACGATTTGTAAAGTTCTTCAATCTAACATTTGTTTTCTGAAATTCAAGGAATGGAAGTAAAAAACACTGCGCCTAGGTCAATCTTGATGTGCCAATATATGGTACGTAGGTTGGTTTATCTTTAAGTTAATATTATAATGTAAATAGTATAATTATATCGTAGTGGGACTGTGGGAGTAAGCAGAACAAAAATAAAACCAGTTGATTGTCTTGGTACATAGGTACTATATCCAATATGTACCGCACAATGCAGTGCAATCTAAGTTCTTAGTAGGTGTTACGATATATTACGTACATCCGTGTGAAATACATGGAACACTCAACTTTTCAAGGAAGGGCCCCATTCATCTTAGTCGTAATTTATTTACTGCTGAAAATATGCATACGGAAGGACTGGATAGAAGCGGCATGCATACAACATAGTCCTGCGACCTTGTTCAGTACGTCATCCACATTGTCGGTGGACTAATTACAACTACATATCAAACTAAGAGCTATTTAGACATACAGTCAGATGGACAGATGAACAGACGAACATCACACCACTGCCTAACATATTTAGTTCAAAGAGTTTATCTTTAAGATTTAACCGAAAACCCACATTGAGCGTTACACTTTAGTATTTATGAAATTATATACCTAAGTCTTAATATAATATGATTTTAAGTGTTAAAGCTTGCTTAGATTTACCAAATCTTGCAACACATCCCCATACATCGGTTAAAACCAACTAAGAGAAATAAATTTGATGCTTGGATGGGTGCCTATGGGTGGCCTGCCAGTCATGGCATTTGGCACGGATTGTTAGAATATGCGGGTCGGAAACTCGTCCCTACATACCTTACTATGTACTTTTCCACTCTGAAATCGCATTATATAAGTTCCTACTGTATAAACGCCTTGAAACATATGTTTAATTGAGGTATTACGGGAGACACAAAGTTATTATATACAACGTTTATACACGTATACCTTTCTGCATTAAGGTTATAATAAATGTGATGTGACAATATATAATTTTATAAACGTGAATATGGATATGAATGAGTGTGTAGGTACCTATTTAGATTTTCGTTACAATGTAACGGTTCAACGGATTTGGATGAAATTCGGAATAACGTTTATAACATGTACTCCTTCATACCCTCGTACTATAGGATTCCCTGTGTTGCGGAACAAAACACACACATTAACACATCGAACAATTATAGAGCCCAAGAGCAAGCAAATAATGTCTGATACCTCCGCATTTCTTTGTTTGATTTGGCCGTTCTAAGGTTTTATAATTGTTTATTCCTATAATGTATTCACGAATCAAATTTATTTAGACATCTACTTAAGGTAGAGACGCTGTCTGTATACTCTAGGTATATGTTATTACTTCAGTGTTTAGACTGGTACAATTAGGGTAGATAGAAATGAAATGCATAAAGCTATGGAAGAGATACCTTTGAATTAAAGAGTACCTAAATTTATAAGAAACGCGTCATGTAATTTAAGTTAACTTTGTTGCAAAGATTTCATACCCCTAGATATATCAGTTTCTTCATCAAGTTACCCTCGATGCCACCTCCATGTAATGGTAAAACTAATTACATACATGTAAAGTCGTTTCCACTTCATATGTAAAGCACGTACCTATATTCCTAAATGGCTGAAGTGATATGGATTTTACAGAGTCCGCATGGGGAAGTGGCTACCACACTATTCTACCGCACTATTGCCAGTTATTAAACCACCAAGCAAAAGTGTGCAAACATTACGTTTTTTCTGTTTGAAATGTAATGATGATTCCAGTGAAATTACAGGGTAAGGGATTTAACATCTTATAAATCATAGTGACAAACTTAGTGCATCATCATCATCATCAGCCTGTAGCAGTCCACTGCTGGACATAGGCCTCTCCAATTGCACGCCACTTAGGTCTATCTTGGGCTTCTCGCATCCAGTTTTTGCCAGCCGTCTTGCGCAGATCGTCACTCCACCGTGCCTCAGGACGTCCTACACTACGTTTGCCGAGACGCGGTCTCCACTCTAGAACTCGTTTACCCCAACGGTTGTCGGTTCTACGGCTAATATGGCCAGCCCACTGCCACTTCAGCTTGCTGATCTGGTGGGCTATGTCGATGACCTTGGTTCTCTGACGGATCACTTCATTTCTGATGCGATCCCTCAGAGAAACACCGAGCATAGCCCTTTCCATAGCCCGCTGAGCGACTTTGAGCTTGTGGACCATTCGAGCCGTCAGTGTCCACGTTTCGGCTCCGTATGTCATGACGGGTAGGACGCACTGATTGAAGACTTTCGTCTTCAGGCACTGTGGAATCGGCGAAGTAAGGACTCGACGTAGTTTCCCAAACGCTGCCCAGCCCAGCCGAATTCTTCTATTCACCTCGTTCTCAAAGTTGTTTTTTCCCAACTGCAATGTCTGCCCGAGGTACACATATTTTTGAACAACTTCGAGAACGGCGCCGTGTATCGCAATCGGTTCTTAGTGCATTGCCATCCATTGTTTTGTACTGCTTTTGATCTAAAATTCTGAAGGGCACTAAAGTTTTATGGGCAAACGTGACGCTTAACATCAGGCGAGCTACTTCTTCTTGATATGTTCAAAGAAAAACTAAGAGAGCTGTATTAGTGTTATAACATCCATGTATTACATAGCATATAATTACGTACGTTAGATTTATTAAACCTTTCAAATATATTATGTAAGCGTAAACATAATGGTATGTTTGTTTAAAATATGTATTTAATTGTTTACGTTACATATAAGGACAGTGCGCAGAGAATGTTTGGAAATAAAACTTAGGTTTATCAACCTGAATCTTAGTCCAAGTAAGAGCAGATACGCGTTAGCACACGTAAAGAAAATTGTTTGATGAAATCAAGAAAAGTGTATAAAGCACAAATTTAAAATCAACTATTTGGGTGACGTTCCAATTCGGCTTCAAGTCATTTGTACTCAATATTGACATAATAACAAGGTACGAAGTACTAACTGTTTAACAGTAAACCTATGTAATAGCTAATATAAATCTTCGTTATCAACACCAATGACTAATATGACCAATCACTATGCTACAAAATTAACAAACTGTTTGTGAAATAAAATAATTGCATACCAAATTAAACATTCCTTTTGTGGATTATTTGGTCTTAGCAAAGTATATGATACGTGCAACGACGAAGAAAGCAAGGAGGAGCGTTGGGTTCACGTATGTTGGTTAAAAATATCAAGACAGTGCATTATTATTTGACAAAAGATTTTTTATTGTCTGAGGCGGCTGCTGAATATTGGGGAGACATTTTTTTCACAACACATACGATTAAGTTCCTCGGCCCAATTTTTGGCAGTATAAGGTACACTTAGAGCAGATCTTATTCATAGCTCCCATTTGGATGGAACACTAAGCATAATCATGTGATATAATTGTAATAATTAGACATATGGTAACGCAGACTTTTTTGTAAATATTGATTTTCTCTATACAACTGTGGTATATTGTCAACAGTGTCCGCAGCGTACACAATATACAGATTTTTCGGCGTTACTTTTGCATATTTTAACATGAAAAAATACTATTATTTATTGTGACAAAACTGTATTAGTTAGTCATAGTCATCATTCCGGAGATTTTTGTAGATTTTCTACTAAAAACTGTAGTACATCACTATGCTCTATTTTCAATAGTTCCCCCAGCGTACGCTTTATATGGATTTATTTGTTTTTTTCACACCTTGGGGGACATTATCGAAGTTTTCACAAGGATCCTGCACTTTTATTTAATATTCTAGCGCCTTTGTTCATCAGAGATAACGTAGGATTCTTATGGTGAAAGATTTTTTCATATCGGTGCAGAAGTTTCGGAGCGTATTCAATTCAAACAAACAAACATATATTTCTTCTTTATAATATGATAGTGATAATAATATAGATATAAAGTTTTGTTACCATCAGGTCATTCGTCTTTGATCTATGGTCAACCAAGCAACACAAACGTGAAAAAAAATGAACTAGATGGAGAACATTGCGTATCTCGTCGCTTTTAAGATCCTTACCAAACAAAGAAAGTCAGTAAAAATAATTTTGAAAAAGATGTCGTCAATTAACGAGAAATCTACATCTAACATTCACATTATGCAAAGCAGAATATCATTTGAAGACGACCAGCCTGGTCTGTTTAACTGACATCAAGAATGTATTTAAAAAATTGGAAATTATTTAGGAAGATGTCAACTAAAGTAAAGTAAACTAATATCTTTGCATGACTAAGGGCAGCGCAAAGTAAGTATCAAAAATTTTCACGCTGCCGCAAAAACAGCAGTGCATTGAAGGTATCTGGGCGTTTTTGGACTTCTACAAGGATGGTTTACTAAATCTAATTATTACTGTAAATAAAACTTGGGCTTATTACTTGAAACCTGAATCCAAGTAAGGGCCGGTTCGCGTTACCATAAGTTCTTATTTAATACATCCATGTAGAAAACCATACGTAATCAGCATTTTTATTAAACAGTACTTCCGTGGATTATTTATTTATTATAATGTATACTTGATTCTCGGCTCGTCTGCGGGCAAATTGACTATACAACAGAAACAAATTTTCTCTCTATCTCTGTGCAAAGTTTCATCAACATCAGTTCAGAGGTTAAATAGCTTTTACTACGATACTTTGCACTATTGTAGTGCGCGTATGTTTACGTGATTTTAACTAACCTTTCTTCGTTATTTACTTACGATCCACATACAACTGTTCGGGTCGCGGTGCAAGTCTGCTTGTATTCGGTAAAGGCAATAATAAGTAGGTACGTCTACAAGTTTTATCGGTAAATATATTATAAAATAGTAACTTACTAACTGCTAATATTTATCATCAATACTACTCTATGAAAAATTATATGGCTACGCAACAAATAAAAAATGTGTATTCAATATAAAATATGTAAAATTAGCCTGTTTACGAAGAATATTTGCTTATACGGGCTGTTTTTCAAGATCGCGGAGTGAAATAGAAGGGTACAAGTGAGCTCATTAAGAGCTTGACAAGTACAAAGTATCTATGAAGTATAATAATTGAATACCAAATTAAATATTTCTAATGCGGATTATTTGGTCAGAACAAAGTATATGATAGGTGCAGTGACGAGCAAAACGAGGAGGAGCGTTACGTTGCTGCTGAATACAATATCTGTAACACTGCAAATCGTAATGAGTTGCATTTTGTTTTAGATACTGAATGAATGTTAACAAAATGAAAACAGAATGTTAAAATTATGATAAGAAAATATTTACACAGATGAGCGAATGCCTGAACAGACTTTTCTTTGAATACTCGTATAGAGAACTTTCGTATGAGTGGATATGTTTCTTACTTTTTTGTTAATTTGTAGGTGACGATAGGCCTTATATGGGAGCAATACATATCTGGTATGGTCCTACCTACCTCTCTAAGATATGTAAGCATGAACTTAATGTTATGTTTTGTTTAAAATATGTACATTATTTACGTTACATATAAATTACTTTTACCAGGGTTAAACTCCAGGGATACTTTGAAAACAAACTTATGCTACATGTTTTAATATTTATTTTAAAGTTTACTTGTAACGAGTTTCGAGTGAATTAAAACAAGGAATACAACAATTTTATAGAAAATTGCAGAGCTATTTAGTAAATTAAGTCATTACTTACTTTTGAGTATATATATAAAAGTAAATATATATATATATAAGTTCTTCGAATATGGCATACGAAAGGTATTTCATTGTCAGTTCACTATCACATAATTTATCATCGGTCCAGTAATTTCGGAGTTCAATTCAAACAAACAAGCAAAATCTTTTATCTTTATAATATTATAGTGTAGATATAAAGTTTTGTTATCATCAGATCATATTACGTATTTCGTGGTCAGTAAGATCCTTACCAAGTAAATAAAGTTAGTTCTGATCATTTTGGAAAAGATGTCATTAATTTATGCGGGTTCAACCCTGGAAAAAACATTGTTCACAGATAGTACGTTTTGGTTATGAAAAGTAGGAAATCCCTTGAAGACGATTAAGCTGGCCTGTTTAACTGATCATCAAAAATGTATTAAGTATTAATCTGATACAACCATTTTATTTAAACTAATATCTTGGCACGACTAAGGTCAGTGCACAGTAAGTATCAAAAACGTTCACGCCGCCGCAAAACAGCAGTGCATTGAATGTTTCTGTGCGTTTTAAGACTTCCACAAGGATGGTTTACTAATTCTAATTATTACTTTGGAATGGTAAATCGGCAAACACTCATGTCTATTATCTGGTTGTTATTACTCCGACGGTGTTCGGGCAGTACTGATGCCCATCCTCAAAGACTAATTATTTGTAATAAGTTATTAAGTTTGATCTCGCAAAGCAGGCGTTAAGGCTTGAAAAAAAAGATTATATAATGATATTTATTTATTATGGTATTTTTTTAAAGCCGGTACAAGCACAAGGTCTACCAGGTGTTAGGTGCTAACCTCTGCCTTTATCAGACGTATGTCCTCACAACTGCATTGCGCATGTAAACATGAGACATTGTTAAGTCTCAATGTGCCTGTATTTTACCTGCTCCCATACCCTTCAAAACCAGAACACAATATTGCGAGGGTTATTGCTTCAGGAAAGAAAATGATATGGTGGCAGGCTTCCCCGGATGACCTCATTCACGAAGAGTTCTACTGCTACTATGTAGGTAGGTAAATAGATAGATAAACCCTTTATTGCAATACCACATTATATAAAATAACTAACAAATAAATAGGATAATATTATTGAAAACTATTACTCAACAATAAAAATTTAAAATTAAATTGGCGGTCTTATCGGTCAAAGCGATCTCTTCCAGACAACCATGTTATTGAAAAAGAAGCTTGAATAAAAAAAGGTCTCGAAGGAAGTTTCCTTGGATACCTGTGGCACATTTACCACCGACCACAATTAGAAGTAGAGCCCCTAAACAAAAATTTAAAAGAATTCTGGTATGTACCTACAATCTAACGACTACCACACTTTTTTGTCTTTTTAACACCAGCTGACCGCTCTATCCTTGAGCTTAAATTGCACTAAGAGAAATGTTGGCTTTGCAACTTGTAATGGAGTTACGATTTTTCGCAACTGCATGCAGAGCATTTTTGGATCTCTCATTTTGGTCTCCGAGGTGACTGCTCACGTTAACCACTGCACTAAAGGGTTGGATCCCTTATCGAGCTTGCTCAAGGATTCAGAATCCATACCAATGCCAGGGTTACCGTTTTTTTTTTAATATTCGAATTCCGAATGACTTCTATGTCCCGACTTAAACTGTAATTTAAAGCAAAATTTCTGCAATTGAACTTGTATGAAAATTTTGACTTTTCTGTAAAATGGTTAAAGTTTAGCAACAAAAACTAATGCACAAGGACAAACGCGGGCCACTCGTGGCCCGCGCACCGCCCAAAAAGCTAGTTATAAAATAAAGCTCGACTACCATTCACTGACTCACTGACTGACTGACATAAACGATTTCGATGAAGGAGCAATGGGGGGTATAGAAGATGTAGGGAAAAAATGTAGGGGGGGTTTCAGTGACATTGGGAAAATTATCAAAAGTGCTGAATGTGGTTTCCTGATGGAACAGGTCAACGGTTCTCGGAAACTATAATTCATAGGGGGTAGGTGTCAAAACTAAATATGACCAAAACCCTGGGCAACTGCCAAAAATTAAAAAAAAAACATGCCTCCCGAACAAAAGACGATCGCTCCCATACAAAATGTAAATGCTTATAATTCCTAAACCGTTTGAGATAAGTATAAAGTGTTTGACCAAATGTCATAGGGAATCAAAAGGGTAATTTGGTAAAAGTGTCAAAAATCCAAGATGGCGGATTCAAAATGGCGGCCGAATTGAAAGTTGGTCCGATCCGGCTCAAAATTGGTATCCGGGGGTTTTTGGGGTCCCACATTCGAAATATGAAAACCATTTTTTGATGACGTCATTTTTCAATATGGCCGCCATACATATGTTTTCTAGGATCTTTAATGGATCGTTTCTCCCAGTGGGCGTGATGGGGATTAAAGTTTTGTAGGGTTATATGTGGGGTTGGGGTAGGTGACTTTAGAAGAAACTGAATTGAGCTGAACGTGGAATACCAGGTAGAACAGGTCAACGGCTCTCGGAAACTAAAAGAGATAGGGGGTAAGTGCCAGAACTAATGTTGACAAGCACTCTAGGCATTTTCTAAAAATTAAAAAAAAAACACACCTCCCGAACAAAAGACGATCGCGCCTATACAAAATGTAAATGCTTATAACACCGCAACCGTTAAAGAAAGGTAGGGGGTGTTTTAACTAATGTTTAAGGGGACCGGAAGTGCAGTTTGATGGAAATGTCAAAAATCCAAGATGGCGGATTCAAGATGGCGGCTACCTTAAATAATGGTCTGATCCGACTGAAAATCGATATCTAGGCGTTTTTCGACTCTACAATTATAAATATAAAAACCATTTTTTGATGACGTCATTTTTCAATATGGCCGCCATACAATTTTTTTTTCTGAAAATTTTATCGTTTTTTTTTCGCCATGTTTCCATGATGGAACGCTGAGGATTTGTAGGTAAAAAGTGTAGACAGTGGTTTTATAACCTTAAAAGTCACCTGAAATGGACTGAATCTGAACCTTCTGCTAGAACAGCTTGACGGCTCTCGGAAACTAAAAGAGATAGGGGGTAAGTGCTTAAACTAATATTGACAAGCACCCTGGGCATTTCCTAAAAATTAAAAAAAAAACACACCTCCCGAACAAAAGACGATCGCGCCCATACAAAATGTAAATGCTTATAACGCCGAAACCGTTAAAGATATGTACGGGGGGTTTGAACTAATGTTTTAGGGGACCGGAATTGCGATTTGGCGGAAATGTCAAAAATCCAAGATGGCGGATTCAAGATGGCGGCTACCTTAAATATTAGTCCGATCCGACTGAAAATCGATATCTAAAGGTTTTTAGAGTCCCCGATTCAAAATATGAAATCCATTTTTTGATGACGGCATTGTTCATAATTTTCGCAATGGCCGTAGGTTGACATTAGAGCCTGCGAGGCCGTAGGCCGAGCTATACTGGCGAGGCCGCAGGCCGAGCTATATAGGTCGAAGGCCAAGAGTGCTTCTAAGCGAAGCGAGGCTGAAGGCCGAGCGTACTTCTAAGCGAAGCGAGGCCGAAGGCCGAGCATGCTTCTAAGCGAAGCGAGGCCGAAGGCCGAGCGTACTTCTAAGCGAAGCGAGGCCGAAGGCCGAGCATGCTTCTAAGCGAAGCGAGGCCGAAGGCCGAGCGTCTTTCTAAGCAAAGTGAGGCCGAAGGCCGAGCGTGCTTCTAAGCGAAGCTAATCCGAGTTTTGAGCCTAAAAGGAAATAGAAGTCTTTCATAGCGAGTTTATTTCAAAATTTCAATGATCTTTAAGACATCTGCCCACGTTAACATAGGTAATGTCATGAAATTGTATAAATCATGAATACTACTATAAGTACTTGATTGATAGTTAAACAGATATGTAGATTAACTCTTTAGTGAAACACCACAATACAAATATATGCTACAAATAAATAAAATAGAATAAAATAAAATCTTAATCAAAATATTTCACAATTAAATAGGTACTTTAAATTTTAAGTGACAGAATGGGTGGTCTTATCGCTCAGAGCAATCTCTTTCAGACAACCATTCACGGAAAGAAATAGGCATAAACTTATAAGGACGGTGTGAATAAAACAAGTGTACTAAACACTACATATAGCAAAACTCAAGATTATAAATATAAAAAATACTTATAATATACTATACAAACTATACTTATATAATTATACTATACGTAATATACTACAAAATATATACATACTATACATATACCATTTAATTATTATAAAAAAGATAATAAGTAGGTTTGCAGTTAGTTATTTCGCGAAGCTAAATGCTTTGACACGTTTTTTGAAGATGCCCAAAGAAGGCGCGCATCTAATTTCGTAGAGTAAGTGTTCCATAGACGAACAGCTTCAACACAAAGTAGGAACCAAAAAAATTGGTGCGGTGTATCGGGGTACTTAACATTAAGTGCTCTGATGATCGTAGAGAAAAAGAGCTCCTAACATGTAAAAATTCAACATTTTACGTACTACTGATATGACATGCTACAAGTAAACGTTAAATTTCCTTCGTAGGCTTGGGTTTGTTATGAACTTGAGTCCAAACAACACTCCACGCAGTGGTATAAAAAGGCTGCAGCGTCTTCCAAGAAGCTTAAGGTGTCACACAAGTTAGCTGGAAAACTAATGGCGACATCTTAAGCCATTACTTACTTTTGAGCAATAAATATATCTATATATAATAGGCTTATAGGCCTTTCATGGGGACATTAATATACAGATTTTGAAGGTCACGATCTTAATGTCATGGTAGAGATGCTTACTTGTTGTCATTCGTTAGTCACTGGTACGACATACATCCATGTTAATAAAATAAATACAAAGTGTGTTGTGTTGTTCACGCTTGGGACAGTATTTTTTTTTCAACTATATTAAATAAGAACTCAGCTTATTGAGAAATGTATAGCTCTATTCATTTTCCCTTGAATATATCAAGAGAATAGCTTGACAAAATCATTAATTTGACTGCTTTTAAATTAACAACTTACCGTAGCAACTAGAAGCGTGCAGAGTAGGCATTTTATGGTAAAGATGTTTTGTGGTTCTGCATTGAATATCGCGATTAAATCATTCGAAAATGAAGATTAGAAACACTAGATTAAATAAAATGTAACACATTAAAGTCGCGAAGTTGTCGGAAAAGTAGCCACTATAGCTGAGATACAAACTCTAATACAGGTCAAACTTACGCACAACGTAAGTGAAATGAATACCAAAGTTTTAGAGGTGTTACGATTTGTAAAGTTCTTCAATCTAACATTTGTTTTCTGAAAGTCAAGGAATGGAAGTAAAAAACACTGCGACCGTCCCCTAGGTCAATCTTGATGTGCCAATATATGGTACGCAGGTTGGTTTATTTTTAAGTTAATCTTATAATGTAAATAGTATAATTATATCGTAGTGGGACTGTGGGAGTAAGCAGAACAAAAATAAAACCAGTTAATTGTCTTGGTACATAGAATAGAATAGAATAGAATTTATTTATTTCAGACTAATATCTGTCCATATTATTAGTAGAGGTACATACACATAGTCTTACATCTTTTCACGCATTTCTTTGTTCAATTTGGCCGTTCTAAGGTTTTTTAATTGTTTATTCCTATATATGTATTCACGAATCAAATTTATTTAGACATCTACTTAAGGTAGAGACGCTGTCTGTATACTCTAGGTATATGTTATTACTTCAGTGTTTAGACGGGTACGATTAGGGTAGATAGAAATGAAATGCATAAAGCTATGGAAAAGATACCTTTGAATTAAAGAGTACCTAAATTTATAAGAAACGCGTCATGTAATTTGAGTTAACTTTGTTGCAAAGACCCCTAGATATATCAGTTTCTTCATCAAGTTACTCTCGATGCCACCTCTATGTAATGGTAAAACTAATCACATGTAAAGTCGTTTCCACTACATATGTATAGCACGTACCTACGTAAATTCCTAAATGGCTGAAGTGGTATGGATTTCACAGAGTCCGCATGTGTGTGAAGTGGCTACGACACTATTCTAACGCACTATTGCCAGTTATTAAACCGCCAAGCAGAAGTGTGCAAACATTACGTTTTTTCGGTTTGAAATGTAATGATGATTCCAGTGAAATTACAGGGTAAGGGATTTAACATCTTATAAATCATGGTGACAAACTTAGTGCATCGCCATCCAGTGATTTGTACAGCTTTTGTTCTAAAAGTTTTGAACGGCAATAAACTTTTATGGCAAAAATGACGCTTAACATCAGGCGAGCTAATTCTTCTTGATATGTTCAAAGGAAAAACTAAGACAGCTTTATAAGTGTTATAACATCCATGTAATACATTACATGTAATAACGTACATTAGATTTATTAAACATTGGCCTGCGTGGTTAAAATTTTATGAACGTGCTTTCACCCGTGGCCCTGCCCCCGTGCATAGTGACTCCAAGCTACAGGCTACCCATCTGCCAAGATTCGTCGATGTCGGTTCAATAGTGTAAGTGTGAAAGCAGAAAAAAATATCAACTAACGATAACCACGTAAATTTTTGAATCTTTAACGCCTGCTTAGCGAAATGAAATTCCTAAAGCTGCTTCCAAATATGACGGTTAAAATTAATTACAGTAATAAATGCTTGGATCAGTCATGTCATCATATAATTATACAGAGGTCAGAAGACGCGTGTTCGGATACATACAAGTATATCAATACCTATAGTATATACGTTTTAATATGTATTACTAGCGAAGACATCTGCGGCTTCGCTTGCGTTGTCTACAAGATTCAAAGCTACACAAATCGTATAAATATGAGTAAGAATGAGAAATAACGTTTGAAGATTTACTGCATCGTGGGTGTAGTTGTGTAAACGCTATTTTGTTACTATTTCTGACAGAGAAATTCACATTAGAAGTCTGGCGTCTAAATAGTGCCCTGCAGATGACAAAAGACTCTTCATATATTATATGGGACCAAAACGTATTTGGTATGTTTGATAAACACTTCTACCTACATTATAATAAGTACTCACGGGATGTACACTACGATTAGGCAGGTGTTGGAGTTCCAGATATTTTACTAATTAAGTACAATGTATAAGAGGTATTCAAATTATCAACGGGATAATTACCCCGTTAATTATCCCATTGATAATTTGAATACCTCTTATGTTTGTGACCATGATAGTTTAAAAACTTATAAAAAAAAAGTACAATGTAGTTAATGACCTTTTCAAATATATTATGTAAGTAAGTGTAAACATAATGGTATGTTTTGTTGAACATATGTATTTAATTACTTAAGTTACATATAAGGCCAGCGCGCGGAGAATGTTTGGAAATAAAACTTGGGTTTATCAACCAGAATTTGAGTTTAAGTAAGAGCAGATACGCGTTAGCACACGTAAAGAAAATTGTTTGATGAAATCGTATAATAACACAAATTTCGATTGACACGTTTTTCAATTTCACGATCGAAAGGGAGAGGTTAATGCATGTAGAAAACCATACTTGAAACAGTTTATTTTTTAATATTAATAAGTGGTTTAAATATTTTGAAGTGCATTTGGTTAGCGGTTCCGACTGCGTGAAAGTTGATTATCCAATAGTAAATTTTTTTCAGCGTAACAGTTTATTGTTGTGCAAAGATTAATTAAGATTTAGAAGTTTAAGCATGAAAGAACAAAGGATAATGCAAATCCTGGTCCTTCCAACAGCTATGTATGTTACATAGTTGGATAGATATTTAAAAAAATGACTCAGGCGCCAAATTCAAAATATAATTCTTTCCAGATTAATTATCTATTAAACATGGTGGTTTCGGTAATAGCCAAGTATTGCTATTAATACGTAATGTATTGCATTTATGTGTTTTACATAGTAACCTTTAGTTAGTGGAAGTGGTTAACCACAGGTTCAAACGGGATTTTAAGCAGTTTCGCCAAAGATATATCAACAATGCGTTGCCGCAATTATGTTTTCTGAGCTGAGGATAGTTACCGTTAAAAATTTCATATGTATCGAAGACAGTCAGTATGCAGAAGCTTACTCAGGTGTCTTTCAGCACACTTTCGTACTACGTTTCTGCATGCATGTCTATACTTTTTGTTAACTATACCTATATCTTAGAACAATTCTACAAATATAATGTAAGTACTACATTCAAACAAACTTGGATACTTATTTACTTAACTAAGACCAGCTTAAGTAGTTCAAAAATGTTCTGCATTCAGTTGCGTAAAAAATCTAAAACTCTTATAGAAGTAAAAGTGTATACTTTGACCACATACAACTATTTGGGTGGCGTTCCAATTCGGCTTCAACGTAAGTTGTACTCAAATATAGACATAATAACAAGGTACGAAGTACTTAACTGTTTAACGGTAAACCTATATAATAGCTAACATAAATCATCGTTATCAACACCAATGACTAATATGACTAATCACTATGCTACAAAATTAACAAACTGTCTGTGAAATATAATAATTGCATACCAAATTAAACATTCCTTTTGTGGATTATTTGGTCTGAGCAAAGTATACGATACGTGCAACGACGAGCAAAGCAAGGAGGAGCGTTAGGTTCACGTCTGTTGGTTAAAAGTATCCAGACAGTGAATGATTATTTGTCAAAGATTTGTTATTGTCTGAGGCGGCTGCTGAATATTGGAGAGACTTTTTTTCACAACACATACGGTTAAGTTCATCGGCCCAATTTTTTGGCAGTATAAGGTACACTTAGAGCAGATCTTATTTATAGCTCCCATTTGGACGGAACACTAAGCATAATCATGTGATATAATTGTAATAATTAGACATATGGTAACGCAGACTTTTTTGTAAATATTGATTATGTCTATACAACTGTGGTATATTGACAATAGTGTCCGCAGCGTACACAATATACAGATTTTTCAGCGTTACTATTGCATATTTTAACAAGGAAAAATACTATTAGTTATTGTGACAAAACTGTATTAGTTAGTCATAGTCATCATTCCGGAGATTTTTGTAGATACTCGTATTGATGTCTACTACAAAACTGAAGTACATCACTATGCTCTATTTTTAATAAATCCCTCAGCGTATGGTTTATATGGATTTATTTGTTTTTATTTCACACCTTGGGTTACATTATTGAAGTTTTCACAAGGATCCTACACTTTTATTTAATATTCTAGCGCCTTTGTTCATCAGAGATAACGTAGGGTTCTTATGGTGAAAGATTCTTCATATCGGTGGAGAAGTTTCGGAGCGTATTCAATTCAAACAAACAAACATATATTTCTTCTTTACTCAAACGTGAAAAAGTAAACTAGATGGAGAACATTGCGTATCTCTGTGATTTTAAGATCCTTACCAAGCAAAGAAAGTCAGTTAAAATAATTTTGAAAAAGATGTCATTAATTAACGTGAACTCTGCCCTTGGAAACCGATCGACCGGAGTTCACAGACTGCCGACTGTGAATATTCTCAGTATGCAAAGCAGAATATCACTTGAAGACGACCAGGCTGGTCTGTTTAACTGACATAAGAATGTTTTTAAAAAATTTGAAATTATTTTGGAAGATGTCAACTAAAGTAAAGTAAACTAATATATTGGCATGACTAAGGTCAGCGCACAGTAAGTATCAAAAATTTTCACGCTGCCGCAAAAAACAGCAGTGCATTGAAGGTATCTGTGCGTTTTTGCATTTCTACAAGGATGGTTTACTAAATCTAATTATTACTGTAAATAAACTTGGGTTTATTACTTGAAACCTGAATCCATGTAAGGGCCGGTTCGCGTTACCATAAGTTCTTATTCAATACATCCATGTAGAAAACCATAAGTAAAACAGCATTTTTATTAAACAGTACTTCTTTTAATTAATCTAAAATAATTCTTTAATATAATGGTTCATCTAATTAAATGATAATTCTATAAATTTTCTTTAATTTACAATATCCTATAACTTCAGAAATATCACATTTAATAATGTATTGTTTGACATACTATTCTTTGTAACCGACTTCAAAAAAGGAGGAGGTTATATGTTCCATTACATGTTTTTTTGGTATGTTGACCGTTTCTCCCCCATTTATGCACCGATTCTTAAAGTTTTTTATTTTTTTGGTAGCGTATAGGTACTTCCGTGGTAGTCCCATTTATATTTCATAAAATATTGTGAAACAGTTTTTGAGTTACACTCCAATTACATGAAAGTGCTACGCATCTTAACGATGTCATCAGTGACGGTCAAAAACAATATATCCCATAAGTAGCAAGGGCTCACTAACAAAAATTAACCGACTTCAACACCAAAAAGTGAGAATAACTTGTTAAAGTCGGTACCATGCGAACAGTATTCTCATAATAACTACTTTTGAACTATCATGGTACTGACTTCAACAAGTTATGTCACACTTTTAGGTGTTGAAGTCAGTTCCGTTTTTAGGTATTTCTGTTTATAATTACATTAGTTATCAAATGTTTGAAAACAACTTTTTACTCACTTTCAATTAATTAATTTTTAATCACAAACAAGTAGTTGAAGTGCTGAAGTGTTTGTACAAAAACGCCTACATGTCAGTCCGAGTACAGGAGCAGAGTTCGAAGGCAATTCCATTGCAAAGAGGCGTGAGACAGGGAGACGTTATATCTCCGAAACTGTTCACCGCTACATTGGAAGACGCCTTCAAGCTTCTGGAATGGCAAGGACTTGGCATTAATATTAACGGCGAATACATCACTCACCTTCGATTTGCCGATGATATTGTAGTCATGTCAGATTCCATGGAAGACCTCAGTACAATGCTCGAAGGCCTCCATCGAGTTTCCCAACGGGTAGGTCTTAAGATGAACATGGATAAGACGAAAATTATATCTAATGCCCATTTTGTACCTACCCCAATATCAGTTGGGAACTCAGTTCTCGAAGTTGTTGACGAGTACATCTACCTGGGACAGACAGTCAAACAAGGCAGGTCCAACTTCGAGAAAGAGGTCAATCGTCGAATCCAACTCGGCTGGGCAGCGTTCCGGAAACTTCGCGAAGTCTTCTCGTCAAAAATACCTCAGTGCCTCAAGACAAAAGTCTTCGACCAATGTGTGTTACCAGTGATGACTTATGGCACTGAAACGTGGTCTCTTACTATGGGCCTCATAGAAAAGCTCAAAGTCGCACAACGAGCTATGGAGAGGGCTATGCTCGAGGTTTCTCTACGTGATCGAATCAGAAATGAGGAGATCCGTAGAAGAACGAAAGTCACCGACATAGCCCAGAAGATTAGCCAGTTGAAGTGGCAGTGGGCACATAGCACGCAGAACAGATAGCCGATGGGGCCGAAAGGTTCTGGAGTGGAGACCACGGACCGGCAAGCGCAGCGTAGGTCGTCCACCGACACGGTGGACAGACGACCGGATGAAGGTCGCAGGACGACGTTGGATACAGGCCGCTTCCAACCGGTCCTTTTGGAAAATCATGGGGGAGGCCTATGTTCAGCAGTGGACGTCCTACGGCTGAGATGATGATGATGATGAAGTAGTTAATACTTATTATATTTATGAAGGATTGTGGCTGCAACCTTAGGTTAGGTTAAGTTTGAATTGCGAAAAAGTACGTGCAAGCCGAGCGAGCGAAGTGAGCGTGCCGAACAGACATCACTGAATATAATAAGCAAGCTGCGTGCGCTGAAAATTTTACTACAGTTTTTTCAGTTGTAAAAGTACAAGCGTTGTAAAAGACTACTTCTGTTCAAAATTTTACATGAATCAGTTCAGTTGCTTTTTCGTGTAGGAGTAGCAAACTTTCATTTATAAATCCATTTGAAGTCTCGAGTACTTTTACAATTTAATATTAGTTGATGATAGTGTATATATGTTTTATGTAGAGCATGGTATGTAAGGTGGTAATCGCTTGCTATTTTATGAAAAGTTTTATAAAATACCTTACAACTAAGACTATGTTCACCATATGACAGTGACCATGTTCAATGTCATAAATAAACACTGATCACACTGAACAAAGATAGGAGAGCCGAAGGCTTCTGGTACTTGTGGCGGAAGGCAGCGCATGAAGGTTGGGGAAAATGAAGATAACTTTGTTTAAACATTTTGCGAGGCTGATTCTATAAGTCACGCAAAAATTTAGGAGATCTTTCTTTTGGTGCACCATTGTTTTGTTATTTTTTTGTTGTGCAGTATGTAAATATAATAAAAGCAAACTATATATTTGATTTATTGAGAGATAATAAATGTAATTACACTTGCGTGGCTAAGGCGAATCTAATGGTAGGTATGTTATTTTTCATAATGCATCAAGTCAAATGACTATAGGCTTAAGGGTAATTTAAAAACATTGAAAATATATTAGGGTTTATTTTTGATGTGGTTGTTCTTATTCCTTTTGTATATCACGAGGTATTTAATAGTTAGAACGTTCCGTAAGATAGAGATAAGAAAACCGATTGAAAATTGTAGATGCAAGGCATAGCCTGAGAGTCGTGGAGTCGCTCATGGTCGAAAGTAAGCTTGCAGACGTCAACGACAAGCTTGAGTCGATAAAAAGCAAAGTCATAATATAGTATAGTTTAGATGGACCCAAGACGAAACAGCATTAACTGACGGATGGACAGATACAGACATGAACGCTTAACTAATTAAATTTGTGAGCTATACATACATTTATTTGGGTGAGAATGATTATTTATATTTAGCAGTAGGACTTTGCCAGAGTCAGCATGGAAAAGTTCCTTTGGCAGTTATTCAACCGTGAAGCAGTAGTGTGCAAATATTACTGTGTTTTGGTGAATGTTTCCAGCAAAATTACAGGGCAAGAGAGTTAACATTTGCATAAATCAGGATGCCGAGCGCAGTGCTTTGCCGTGCAGGGTTTTTAACTGTTGCAGTTTAAAATTATGTATTGCAATGGATTGTATGTGCAAGCGTGATGCATGACGTCAGGCGAGCGACTTGTTCTACGACAGGTTCTACGGCTCATTTCATTTCTGATTCAATCACGTACAGTGACTCAGAGCACAGACTTGTACGATTGTTGTAACGAATTGTACGATTTTAAGCTTACATATTATGAGGACAATAGTTAGATAACAGGGCCATAAGTCATTACTCGTAACATACACTGATGTAAGATATGGCCAGCATGGTTCAAATATCATGGAGTTTGCGGCTCCGTCTGCGTGGATATTTAATATACCGAAGCACATTGTTTTGCGGTCTATTTCTGTGTGAACTTTCATCAACACCAGTTTAGCACCTTAAGCATAAAAGAAGAACGAGCATACAATAAACTACGAAGTGACAAATACGCTTTCGCTTTATAAATATTTTAATAAGCATAATGCGTGCACCGCCTTGCTTTGAAAATATTATCAGACATCAGATTAGTTTTCTATTAGAAGTACTACTTTACGGACATTACTACTTGTGTTAAAATTTTAATATACATCGGTTCAAGAGAATTGTCACGTAGGAGTTCAATCCAAACACAGGTATTTTCACATTGTTATTGTTTATTAAAAATATATAGGTACTTTAATTTTATGTAATTGCTTACAATAATATGATTCAATATAATAACATGGTTTTACGAGTATAATTCACCTATAAAATATCTTCCAGACAAATTAATTAAAATTAGCTGTTAGTATGAATGGCTTAATATAATTGAATACTATTACTCAACAATAAAAAACTTAAAATTAAGTGTTACAATGGGCGGTCTTATCGGTCAGAGCGATCTCTTCCAGACAACCATGTTATTGAAAAGGAAGCTTAAATAAAAAAGATCTCGAAGGAAGTTTCCTTGGACACCTGTGGAGACTCTTGTGACACATTTACCACCGACCACACTTAGAAGTAGGGCCCCTAAAAAAAATTGAAAAGAATTCTGGTATGTACTACTACCTACAATCTAACGACTATACCACACTTTTTTGTCTTTTTAACTCAAGCTAACCGCTCTATCCTTGAGCCTCAATTGCTCTAAGAGAAATGCTCGCTTTGTAACTTGTATGGGAGTTATGATTTTTTACAACTGAATGCAGATCATTTTTCCACCTCTCAAGCTGGTCTCCAAGGCAACTGTTCACGTTAACCACTGCACTAAGGGGTTGAATCCCTTAACAAGCATACACAAGGACCAGTTTTTTTTTAATAAAAATTCCGAATGGCTTCTATGCCCCGACTTCAACTGTTATTAGAGGCAAAATTTCTGTAATTGAACTTGTATGAAAATTTTTACTTTTCTGTTCAAATGGTTAAAAGTTTAATGACCAAAAACTAATGCACAAGGACAAACGCGGGCCACTCGTGGCCCGCGCACCGCCCAACACCTAGTATTAATTATAAAACTCTCTTTGTTGGACCATGAAAACCGAGCTCCGTAAAAAAGTAGAAGCTTTTGAAACGTGGTCTTACCGTCGCATGCTTCGCATAGTTGGACAGATAAACTCACGAACGTAGAAGTTTTGCGCCGAATGGGAAAGAATCTCGAAATTATATGGACTGTCAAACAGAGAAAGGTCGCCTACCTCGGGCATGTTCTACGGCATGATCAGTATTTCTTCCTACATGACATCATGATCGGAAATGTAACCGCGAAGTGCAAACCGGGCAGACGAAAGATGTCTTGGTCTTGATTGCAATTATTCAGATCGGCGCTTGAAAAGGAACAATGTAAGAAGCTAACTGCCAACCTTCAGTAATGGAGAGACACTTAAAGAAGAAGTGTCTTTATTTATTTATTTTAATTACAGTATAAATAAACCTACATGCTCAAACTCATGCGCAAATGAGTTCAGAATTAACATCGCCCGCTGCGTTGGAGCATTGCTAGCGTGGCGTGTCCTCGATATGGGCCGTAGGAACAACTGATGCGGACGACGCCTGCTGTGACTACAATTGGGAACAAATAGTGCAAGTGCACCCAACACCGTCGGGTTGATCACCCTATTACGAAATATCTGGCAATAGTGTATAACTAAAAGTAATTTCCGTCTGAGCTCCAGTGTATCCACTCCGAACATACACGAAAAAAAGAGTTTTTTACCTACACACTTTGTTACCTTCTCACGCTTAATCGGCTGAATGGATCGTAATCAAATTTGTCAAGGACTATTGCACTATACTGCTTCATGTATCACGAGTGAAACCGTGGGGCGCAGCTTGTAAATAAATATGAAAAAGCATGTTACCTTATATACGCCCACATGACGAGTGTGATCAACGCGAACCCCATAGCCAAGTTGCACAGGTTGGCGATGGGGTAGAGTCCGACCAGCCCGAAGATACCGCTGGCCACGTAGAACACCATGGCGATGGCGAAGAACACGGAGGGGGTACGCGCCGCCTTGAAGATGTTCTTGCTTTCGTTGTGGGCGCGGAACTGTGAGAACTGCTCCTCCAGGTCCTGGAATGGAGAACAGTGTTGGTCACTGCGGTGTCTCCATGTACACGGTAGGAAGCATAAAAGAATTATATTGTGACAGCGCCGTCAGCGGAACGTGAGCATTGACGTCAATCGGAGGCTACGAGCGCCGTCGTTGCAGCGCACTTCGCATCCTTTGTTCCAACTTCGATCACTGATCATACTATCATGTATCTATTCTATAATGATTTTCGTACTTGTTATTTATAATTAAAGTTTTATAAAATAAAACATTTTTTTGCATCCCGCTGGGCTGACTTAACTGATATGATAAGTCTTTGGTATATTTACGAAATTATGTATGTTTGAAAAGGCACTTGTGTGGGTGTTAATCAAGTGTTAAGAACGGTGGAAATGACTGTTTTATTTGCAACTGACATAATTCTGCAGTATGCTTTAGCTACAAAGTTAATCTGTTTGATTTAATCTGTCCGAATCAGCAAGACTCATTCGAGTTAAGTTTCATTCATAAATCTATTGTTATTTTTTGCGCTGATGCGGACGGGTTAAGTCTAAAACTCTAGAGTACTAGAGTCCGTATTTATGCTTTACGAAATGATGTATGTTTGAAATGTTAACACAGGCACTTGTGTGTGTGTATGTCTGGGTATGTATGCCCGTTAATCACATGTCGCCTACAGCTCCATAGATCTGAACCGTCAATCTAAATAACTATACTCACATGCTGCAGCTGCTCGCAGTAGGAGAGGCTGAACTCTTCGCCTCCCATCTTCCTCTTGGAGTGGAAGGCATGGAGCGCCTTGTCCCTCACGCGGGCATGCTCGCCCTCCAGCAGTGCCGACTGCAGGTAGGGTTTCGTCCCGCCGCAGATCTCCTCCATCAGGGTCGTGTACACTTCCTTGGCTTCTGCCACTGCCGTCAGGTTGTTGGCTTCCGCTGTCGCCTGGGGATTCATTCAGATATTTTCACATTACTTTGTGAGTCTGCTCTGGTATAGATACCACTGCAGAGATATATTTCCTCGAATCTGTATACATACATAAGAGTATACATACCAGCGCTTTTACACTACAACTAAGGTTGAAAGGCATTTATGAAATCCGGCTCGAAGGACCATATGTGTACATACTGTTTACTCGTACAATAAATAAAAAAACTATTAGAATATTTCATTTATTTAACCTATAAAACCGTGCCAGTACACCGGAGGCCAAATTTAAACTTGTATAAAACCGCGCTGGTACCGCAGTCAAAACCTATATCAAGACTGAATGTAAACGTTTACTAATCAAATATTTACTACATTTCGGTTTATTTGATATTTTTTCAATACCTATTAGTATTTTTTCATATTTTTTCAATACTTATTAGTATAAAAAGAATATCTAATAAACCGAAATGTAGTAAATATTTGATTAGTTAACGTTTATATTAGCACATAGAAATCATTTTTACATAGACATTTCAAATTTAATGGTTATCAGTAGGCTAGTAAAAAACAATGGGCGTCGATGCCATATCTCCCAAACTTTCGCAGGTGCGCGTGTGCGAGTGTATTGTTTTTGTGAATAACGTAATGTTTTCGTTTCGAGGAAAAACCCCTGAGAAAAAGCTTATAATACTCTTATATTATGGTTTTGTAAGCAATTCCCATAATTTGATAAAGGTAGCCGCCATATTGTTTTGATAACGAGAGGGACTACGATTTTGATCGCGATTTAGCTAACGTTTGAGTATATATTTGTATGACAATTTGTGGATTTATTATGGATAACTCTATATGGATAGAAACTCTGTCTAAAGCAATATTGTGTTGAAGGCTGGAAAGACTAGAAGAGAATTTACTGAGAGGCTAACGCTCTCAAGCTAAATTACAATCGTTTTAGCAGAATAGCCAAAAGAATAATTTAGTAGTTTGGTTTTATATTTATTTATTTGGTTTTCTATGAATTCCTACATTACATCTTGTGTTATACATATGCCTAAAATTAGTTGCTAAATGCGTTATTTGTTAAAGGGAAACATCACATGCAATAAACAATTTTATTATAGGTTTGTAAGTTTAAGGGACTCACCACAAGCATACTCTTGGGTTCAGGCAGCTCGTTGCCCTTGTATATGTTCATGTACGACTTGAAGTACTGCAGCAGATCCTTGGCTTTCACTCGCTGCCCGTTGATAAGCTTCGGCACCAGGTTCTCCGGCGCCAGCAGCATCGGGACCAGCTGCTGCAGGTTGCGTTTGAACTCCACCTCGATATCTGTCCAGTGCAAATCAACTATTACAAACGCGTAGTATGTGTAACTAGAATAGTGTGCATAATGTGGAATCAAAATAATATACATCTATAATTAACGTATTTGATTCTCCTATGGGAGCGTCCATAAGCGGTCCTTTCGGAAATTACTGGCGGAGGCATATTTTCAGCACGGCTGAGCTGAGATAGTGATTTAAAATATGCAATATGTTCTGACGTCTAATATTAAAGACGAGTTTTTTTCAAAACCTGGAATAGCAAGTTATTACATAATGAATATGGTCTATATATCCAGCTGACCACCACGGCAATAATCCGTATGAGATGCTGTGAAGTACGCAAAGTAAACTAACAGAGCCGTAAAAAAGCCTTTCAATTGACGTATGTTAGGAACCGCATATGCAGTAGAACTAAGTGTCCCAGGCATCATTTTCATACATCTAATACCTTTAAACGAGCAGTTCTTCTTCTTCTTCTTCATCATCATCATCATATCAGCCGTAGGACGTCCACTACTGAACATATGCCTCCCCCATAATTTTCCAAAAGGACCGGTTCGAAGCGGCCTGCATCCAACGTCGTCCTGCGACCTTTATCAGGTCGTCTGTCCACCGGGTCGGTGGAAGACCTACGCTGCGCTTGCCGATCTGTGGTCTCCATTCCAGAACCTTCCGGCCCCATCGGCCATCTGTTCTGCGTGCTATGCGCCCTGCCCACTGCCACTTCAACTGGCTAATCTTCTGGGCTATGTCGGTGACTTTCGTTCTTCTACGGATCTCCTCATTTCTGATTCGATCACGTAGAGAAACCCCGAGCATAGCCCTCTCCTTAGCTCGTTGTGCGACTTTGAGCTTATCTATGAGGCCCATAGTAAGAGACCACGTTTCAGTGCCATAAGTCATCACTGGTAACACACATTGGTCGAAAACTTGTCTTGAGCAATTCTTGTATATATGTACATATGAACTGTATCTCGGAAACGGCTCCAACGATATTTATGAAATTTAGTATGCAGTGTGTTTTAGGGCCATAAATCGATCTTGCTAAGTTTAATTATTAGAAAACGTCGTTTTATCCGTGTTTTTAGACCATGAAAATCTGTTACAACACTAAAGCTGCTTGGCAATAGATGGCGCTGTTAAGCAACACTAACCTCAAAATCAAAGACCGTTTATCAAAGTTTGGTCAGTTAACAGACGGAACACTGACCGCTGATTGGTCACATATCGCGTCATAGAATACCATTGGCCAATACGCGTTTAGTATTTAGTTGGTCAATTAATCAACACGTTATATACATATATACATTCCAATATTATATATACACTTTGATAAACGTTCTAGAAACTGGGGCTGAGCCAATGTGTTTGGTTTGTGGTTAGACCAAGAAAATCAATTGTTTACTTACGGGCAAAGATCACTCATTAGGCACTTTTCTACCGACTTCCAAAAAAGGTGCAACTACTCAATTCGACTGCATTTTTTAAAATGTTTGTTACCTCATAACTTTCGACTGGGTGAACCGAATCTTATTTTTTTTTGTTTGAAAGCTGGTGCTTCCCGTGTGGTCCCATTTCGATTTCATCAAATTCGGTCTAGTAGTTGAGGTGTAACTCCAATAACTGAATAGAATGGAAGTCGTTATTAAATTTTACAAATTGTACTTGTATATAATTGGATCTGCAAGGGAGGGAGACATAGAGGGTAGGAGGGAGGACCTTGCAGCCTGCCGTCGAAGTGCGGGTTGGTGGCGACCTTGAGGCCCGGGTGCGGCATGAGGAAGCACGCGATCTCCGAGAAGCACGACGTGATGTGTTTGCGCAACGACTGCAGCTCGGGGTGCTGCTTGTCCGACACCTGTGCACAATAGGAAGGTACACTGTTACTAATCTATGTACACTTGGTCGCTGTTATGTAAGTATATATGGTCAATATAGTTAAATTCAATGAAACTAGCACACGCACACACCCTCGCACACACAAACTCTCACACATACAAAAACTAATTAAATAATGATTTAGATGAGTTATAAGAATTCCATCTTACCAAAACAATGTTAGCAATTAGGCGGGGTGACCGCAACTTATACTAAACGTATAAATAAATAAACATAATATACTAGCAAACCCTGCGAACTCCGTTTCGCCACCAGATGGCTATGTTTTATGTAACATTCCGTTTGGCGCCATCTACTTAAAATATTGGTTTGTAGTACATGCTATGTATCAGAGATGGCGCTGTATTTGAAAAAAGATTTTCCCGCTTTTCTTTTTACATTTTTCCTGAATTTTCTTTACTATAAACCTCACGGAGCCCGAGACCTTTCCAACGAATGCAAAACCGTGGAAATCGGTTCGTGCGTTCTGGAGTTATAGCGTCAGGAAAGAAAACCCGACTTATTTTTATATAGTAGTCGCGGCTATACCAACTGTAACTCCATTACCTCATTTTGATGATGAAGCCAACCTTTAGGCACCAATTGTAACATACATATATGGTCACGGCCCCAATTGTAACTTCTATAGGTAACCTTTTTTATTATTGCTATCTTGGACGCGGTAGTACTGATTGTAACCTTTACACTTAAATTGACTCTAAACAA
The DNA here is from genome assembly GCA_917880725.1 of Selenia dentaria. Taxonomy (NCBI): domain Eukaryota; kingdom Metazoa; phylum Arthropoda; class Insecta; order Lepidoptera; family Geometridae; genus Selenia; species Selenia dentaria. The sequence continues at coordinate 29,801,145 of OU862895.1, read as the reverse complement.
AGTTATAATGATTTAGCGATCTCATCAACCCGACCGCGATAATTTACGATACACGAACTCTAAGGAGATTACTGCCTCGATACAACAAATTCACTAATAAAATCGCCACTGTATCGGGCATAGATTTCGCGTTGGACGCTTGATGTACGAGGGTCATTTGAAAAGTTCTTAGCCTAACATACTTAATGAAACCACACGATTTTGAGTTTATTTTTATTTTTCAACATACTCTCCTCCGAGCTCAAAACACTTTTTCCATCGACCCGGTAAGGCTTCGATACCCGTTTTAAAAAAATCTTCGTCTAACTCCTCAAAATAAGCGTCCACGGCGGCTATGACCTCTTCATTTGTAAAAAAAATGTTTACCACCTAAAAATTTTTTCAGCTTTGGGAACAGATAAAAGTCGGACGGTGCTAAATCCGGTGAATATGGGGGATGAGGTAACAATTCGAAGCCACATTGATGGATTTCTGCCATGGATTGCACAGAGGTGTGAACGCGCGCATTGTCCTGATGAAACAAGACTTTTCTTCTCAATAAACCTGGACGTTTTTCTTTGATTTCTTCTCTCAAACGACGCAACAGGTTGCAAAAGTAATCGGAGTTTATTGTTTCACCCTTTTTTAAATAATCCACGAGAATTATACCCTTTGCATCCCAAACAACGGATGCCATGACTTTGCCCGCCGATAAAACCACCTTTGCCTTCTTTTGGGGTGGGCGATCCTGCTCTTTTCCATTGTTTCGACTGTTCTTTTGTCTCGGGTGTATTGTGGTGAACCCAGGTTTCATCCATGGTTATAAATCTTTCAACAAATTCTATTGGGTTAGCTTCATATAACTCTAAACAGTCGCGAGAAGTTGTGAGTCGGTTGCGTTTTTGTTCCACTGAAAGCAGCCGCGGTACCCACCGCGCAGACACCTTAGATAATCCAAGCTCAGTAGTAATTATATGATGTGTTCGCTCAGATGAGATGCCTTCAGTCTTAGCTATCTCCTCGACAGTCAATCTTCGATCAGATAAAATTAAATCACAGATTTTTTTCTTTGGTTTGATCAGTGGAAGCAGTCAAAGGCCGGCCACTACGGGGCTCATCTTGAATGGTCTCACGACCACGATTAAACTCTGCCACCCAGTTTTTAACAGTCGCATACGAAGGAGCTGTCTCAACTTAAGTAGCAGACATGTCCTCATGTATAGCTTTTGGAGTTAAACCTTTCAAATTCAGGTATTTTATCACTGCACGATGTTCAATTTTATCCATTTTCAAAAATAGCTCTGACATGACTTACGGTATCACGTGTAAACGAACAATGAGTTACTGTGAATAAACTAAACTGTGCATACTTGTTGCTAAATAATGTAACTACAAAATGAGGGTAGTTATAAAAAAAACCAATGACTTTAACCATGTTAGGCTAAGAACTTTTCAAATGACCCTCGTATATTGAATTTCCCCCCAGTACTTTGTCTTCCTTATATACTATGCTCTTAACGCCAAGTCGAATCCAGTTCAACTACCAATCAGAGCCTGCCAATTTATTAATTGCGAGGAATGCGAACGTGTTCCAAATTCAAACCTTTGAATTTATATTGAAGGTGCTCTGACGCTACCTCGGCGACCAATCATCATTTGACGCTATCTTGAAGCTATCTCGGCGACCAATCAAAAATCATGTATTTCTTGTTCCAATTTTAAACAATTCGAGGTGTCTCATGTCGCTATGTATTCACATTTAGAACATTCTTTTGGAAGCTTTGTTTTTCGCCATGAGTAATAATAAGAATAAAGTAGCTTCACTCTTATTTGTAGAGTTATAATTAGGGATGGGCCGAAATTCGTTTAACATTCGGTTTAACCGAACTTCGGCAGGTTGAACCGAACTTCGTCATTCGGCCGAAATTCGGTTTATATGCCGAACATTCAATGCAAAAAAAAACGATTTTTTTATTACACTTGCACTATCATACATAATAGAAATAAATTAAAACAACATATCTGTAATAATAACAGTGAAATAAAATTAGTGTGACATAGGTACTCATAGTCATTTATTTGAATAAAGAAAGAAAAGTAATCATCAAATGTCTTAAAAATCTTTGCTTACTTAGCAATCACAAAATTTACTTACTAATCAGCCTTAGATATCTGTCCTACTTAATTAAACAACAAAATTAAACTGCTCTCCTTACTTATTTGCCTTAGATATCTTTCTTACTTAATTAAATAACAAAATTAAACTGCTCTTCTCAACAAGTCTTAGAATTCTCTCTTACGTAGTAAAAACACAGTGAAACTGATATTCTTAATAACCAGTCTTAGAAATCTTTACATAGGTAGTACTTAATAAAAATACTAAATTAAATTGGTCTCCTCAATAGTCGAACAGCCGTATTCAATAATCTATCTATCGCCGGTTTACCTTACTAGAGATAGATATTTGACACTAGTTGTATGAACGTTATGTCAAATTTTATCGGTAGTAGGGAAAATTGTGGATAGATAGAATATTGAAAACGGCCGTAAATTAAATTGGTCACCTTAACCATCTAAAAAGAATGCAAAGTTTGTTTAAATTTTGTTACAGATCTACTATAACAAAAATTAAATAAACTTTGCTTGCATTCTTGATTCAATATATGACACAGTGTCATATATTAATAAAGTTAAGTATTCTTTAAGTATTATTTCCGGTTAAGTACGATATGGGGGTCTTCAAAACACGAGTGCATAGGTATCTTCTGGGTAAGCGCGCTCCATCATCGATCGCATCATCACTTAGCATCAGGTGAGATAGTGGTCAAGTGCTACCCAGTTCGGTATAAAAAAAAAGTACAATTCGTAAAATGAATTTAAAAAAATTATACTTCTAAGTAACGTAGGTATACCACCAATTAGGTAATTTTTTCATTTTTACAACATTAAGGAATATTTTATTTATTATTTTTGACTATTAAACCACTTTAAAACAATTGATTTGCGTAATATAAACAATGGAACGTGACGAGCTGGTGACGTATTTATAACTGACCGGCCGCCTAAAGGGCCCGCGGGGTAGCGCGGAGTGCGGGCGGGGGACATTTGCAGCGAGCGACGGCCGTGCTGTTTACACAAGTCGCAACATGAAAAAGCGCGGCGAAATTGAACCGAAGTTCGGCCGAACTTCGGCCGAATTTTTCATTTATACCGAATGTTCGGCCGGAGTTCGTATTCGGTTCAAACCACATTCGGCCCATCAGTAGTTATAATATATTTGTGGACTGAGCAGAACACATTGTGTTACGTTACAGGGTTATTTACTTTATTTTAATTTTAACTGTAAACTGTAATTTAATCTATTCAAATCAAATCAAATCAAATCAAAATCATTTATTGCATTAGAATGTAGGTTTTAACAAGTTCTTATAAGTAATTAATGTGCCATATGAGAAGAATGTTGCACACCTCATTTAGAGGTGTGCAACATTCTTAATCTAATATATTATAATGAAATATTAAATATTTATGTCAAGTTAAAAATATAAATTGTCAAATTAATAATTGTACATAAAAAATAATTATAATATCTTAACCAAAGTATTGATGATTCATTTAATATAAATGTTTCAATGATGTTAAGGATAAATTACTTATTTGTTTATTACATTATCAAGGACATACTCATTAACACTGTAAAAACATTTGCTAATAAGCCATGATTTTAGTTTATATTTAAATTTATTACAGGTCAAAGTCTTTATTCCAGTAGGTAGTTTGTTATATATTATGTCCTTCCGCCGTTATTCGAGGCCTTTAAACAATATTGAGAGATGACTTCTTCCGTTTCCGGCCGTATTTAGTCGTTGTAGTTCCATTTTTCGCCGCAAATATGGCAACTTCCGGCCGCCATGTTCACCAGGTGACACCCCTTGTGCTTCTCTTCATTGGCGTCTTGATTTTCGAGCCGTAACGTTTAACGCTGTTAGCGTTCGTGAAAATTTTTGAAGAAAAAATTCTGTAATATAATTTTAAAAGAATATTGAGTTGTAGTTTCTAGTTTTAAACATATTTACAATTATTTACGTAATAAGATCGAGAAATCGTGAAGTTTTTTGCAATTACTACCAAATAATGTCGGAAAGTGAAGAAAACGTGCGCCAGTGTGAACCGTCGTCATCATCATCCACCAGTGGCGTTGAGGACCCGCGAAAGCATCGTAAGCGGAAGCGGTCTCGCAAGGACGACGGAGGTCAGAAAAAGAGTAAGGTATTAGAACGCCTTACCGAACAAGTAAGTCAGATTCATAACTATTTGGCATGTAGTACCTACCCCACTCAGGGTTGGTACCCGGTTGGTCCCGAGTATCACCCCCCAGGAGTGTCGAATGAGGATCACCTGGTGCCCGGCCAGCAAGATGCGCCTACTGTCGAGTTGCCCGCCGAGTCGGCTCTCAAATTCGAATTCGATTTGACGACAAATCTAAAAGAACCTACAATTCCAAGTGCCTCTTCTGACCATTTGCAACTGTTAAATTCATTGCAACATTTTAAATCTGATAACTGGACAAACGTTCGTTACTCTGAAATTCAAAAATCGTACAATGCTCGTCCGGGGTTCATTGAACTGGAGGTGAACGATGAGATTAAACAGTTCGACAAGTCGAACAATTTGATTGCAACTGATAGGTCCTTAGGTGCGGTAACACATGCGGTAATTATGCAAAGTGACGCTTTAAAAGCGGGGGTATCTGAATTGATGCAGTGGGCTCATGATAGTGACAGTGTTGATAAAGACTCATTGCTAACAAAAATTAAAGACACTTTTTCGGGTGATTTTCAAAAAATCTCCCTTGATTGTTTGCAATTACTGTGTGGTCGCCGAGCCGATGTCATTGAACAAAGACGAGATGTATTTCTCAATTTAGTCAAAGATAAATTCTTAAAATCAACCTTGAAAAAGATACCCCCATCTTGCGAGTTTTTATTCAGTAAAGTAGAGTTCTCGGAATTTGTAAAAAATAATGGAGGTACTAACAAAATTTTCTTAAGACCCTCCTTCTCTGCGCAAGAGAAGAGAGTTACATCTGGATCTCAGGCTGCGCAACCTGGACCCAGTAGTTGTAACCAAGCCGGTCGCCCCACGGCACCGTTTGCGTTACGATACCAAACCCCTCAAGGGGTTAGACAGTATGCCCCGATGCAATCGTATGGGTTTAATTATGATTTTCCAGGCTACACTGGAAACCAACGGTTCTTTCGACCTCAATTTAAACCACAGTCGTTTACCGCGGGTCAACAGGCCCCGGGTAATCCGAGAAAACCATTTAGTCAACAGGGAACCTGCAGTCAAAGCAATATCGCGCGTGGCAGGGGGCGGGGTAATAGAAAATATTGACATAGCGCAACCATTTCAGGGAGGCAGGCTAGGGATGTTCGTGGATGTATGGACGGAGTTTGGGGCGCCGACTTCTTTACTGCACATAATAACAGGGTACAAAATTCCTTTCCAAGCACAGCCACCGCCGCTTGTTTTACCGCGCCTCACCAGTGGCCGATATCAAACTGCTCCATCTTACGCAATGGATCAGACTATAAACAATTTAATGATGGAAAAGATTTTAGAGTACGCTCCCGAAACGCCGAGTTTTTTATCTACCCTGTTTTTAACCCCGAAAAGCGATGGTTCAATGCGCCCTATTTTCAACCTGAAAAGATTGAATCAGTTTTTAAAAGTAACCAAATTCAGACTCATCTCCGTTCATCGAATCCCCGATTTTTTACAACCAAACGATTGGATGGTAAAAATCGATCTCACACAGGCCTACTATCATTTGCCAATAGCACCATCCCACCGGTGCTTTCTAAGACTACTTTACCGCGGCCGACTCCTTCAAATGACCTCTTTGCCATTTGGACTTGCCACCGCTCCCAAAGTGTTCGCGTCTCTCTCAAACTGGACAGCGGAAATTCTGAGAGAGCAGGGGATTCGTGTCGCAGTCTTTCTCGACGACTATTTGATTGCGTGTCAGGACAGGTCGAGGTTGGAGGAGCAGACTCGGACCGTTCTCAGGACTCTACGACACTTAGGGTGGGTCATCAACACCTCCAAGTCGGTTCTAGTTCCCCAAAAATCATTGGAATATCTAGGTCTAGTATGGGACACATGGAAGAACAAGAAAAGTTTGCCCGAGAAGAAAATCCAAGGTTTACGGGTCACTATAACGAAGTTACTCAACCGACAAAAGGCGGCGCTTCGCGACGTTCAAAGTTTGGTGGGAACATTGAATTTTGCCCGGCTAGCTGTTCCACAGGGTCGATTAAACTTCCGTTGCCTCTTGACACATTGCAACGACCTACTTCGGAGCAATTCCGAAAACAAGGTTCCCTTTCCTTTACAGACAATCAAAGAACTGGAGTGGTGGATGCAGAACTGCGACAAGTCGACTCGACTTCACCCTCCGTTCTTGACACATTTTCTTACAACAGATGCAGCCGACTCGGGGTGGGGAGCAGAGTTGAACGGCGTGCAAGTACGGGGCGACTGGTTGAGCGGAGAAGAGTCAGTTCATTCCAATCAAAAAGAAATGTTGACTATTCTGAAATGTTTGTACCAATTCGGTCCTTATCTGAGTCATTCGTCTGTGCTGCTTCAATGCGACAACAAATCAGTCGTAGCATACCTGAGGAACGAGGGAGGAATTCGATCGGTACAGCTAATGAGTCTGACATACCAGATTTTCAAAATTTTAGATCGTTTCGACATTCACTTAGTCGCACATCACATTCCGGGAAAATTCAATGGTGTCGCCGATCGTCTTTCTCGGAAGTCGATACTTCCCGAGTGGCACCTGCTTCCTGCGTTGACAGAGGTTGTCTTTCAAAAATGGGGTGTCCCAGAAGTAGATTTGTTTGCGTCGAATCGTGCCCACGTCGTTCCAAAATATGTCAGCTTAGATCAGACAGACCATGCAGCGTGGAGACACAACGCGTTTGCCTGGGAATGGAAGTTCAAACTAGCGTGGATATTCCCCCCTCCAAATTTATTACCGAGAGTCCTCATGCATCTCAATCGAGCGATAGGCACATATTTAATAGTAGCGCCGAGGTGGCCTCAGGCGTTTTGGAGAGCGGATCTAAAAGCTCGTGCCATAGCACCACCATTCACAGTCAGTCAGTTAGAGGCCAAACTAATAGACCGGTCGACGGGCCATCCCCCGCCAAAAGTACAGGACATGACGCTCGAAATTTGGAAATGTGGGGGTGGTCTGAAGCAGTAGGGTCTTGGTCTACACAACAAAAGACCTTATTGCGGGCAGGATGGCGGGAGTCCACTCTCAACACGTACAAACCTGCGTGGGCGCGGTGGGTAAAATGGTGTCAGAACTCTGATGTTAATCCTACTAATCCGTCGGGCTCTGACTTAGCACAATTTTTGGCCGATCTCCACCTTAAAGAAAAGTTAGCATACAGAACGATTTTGGTCCATAAGTCTGTAGTTTCTACTTTGTGTACTACTAAAGATAATTGCCAGCTTAGCTCTAATGTTTTAGTTAAACAGATATTAAAATCCATCGCTACAAGAAATGCTAAAACTCGAACTGAAACAAATATTTGGGATACAAATACTGTAATATCTTGGTTGTCAAATAGTGACTTATCTGTTCAAAATTTGTGGGAAGTCTCACGACGGTGTGCTATTTTACTGTTACTTTGCTCGGGGCGTAGAGTACATGATCTCACACTTTTAAGTGTATCGGACAGTAACTTTATAGATGATACTGATGCGAACTGTGTAACTTTCTGGCCTATATATGGATCTAAAACTGATTCGGCGTCGTATACTCAATCTGGTTGGAAATTGTATTCAAATAACGAGAACCCTAATATAGATCCTGTGTTATGGGTAAGAAAGTTGGTACAGATCGGTACGAACAGACGTAGAGAAGCTAAAGTAAATAATCTGTTTTTAACAGCCCGAGGACCAGCCAAAGCTGCTTCTCGAACTATAATCGCGGGCTGGGTTAAATCGGTTTTATCCGATGCTGGTGTTGATGCAACCCCTGGAAGCGTGAGATCAGCTGTAGCATCTAGGGGTTGGATAGACAGAGAACCATTAGACAAAATCTTAGCAAGAGCTAATTGGAGGTCAGAAAATACATTTTCTAAATTCTATAAAAAAGAAATAAGATCTATGCCTAATGCTACATCAAATAGTCTTTCATTGGGAGCTCTTTTTGAACCTGTAAGATAGTCGATGATTAGTTGTCTATTTTGATAATAAATTAAAAATGTAACATATATTATAGCTGGTTGTACATTATTATAATTTGTAAATATAACATTATGTTATGATAGTTATAAGTATTTTATTATTAAATAATTCAAGTATATTTTAGTATTATGCAATCACATTGGCGTCTCGTTCACCAGGCGAAAACAAACAATGTCTCAATATTGTTTAAAGGCCTCGAATAACGGCGGAAGGACATAATAACAGAGTTTTACCTACCATTAAAACTCATATTATGTCCGGAGCCTTATTCGAGGCCTTACAGTAAACTCTGCCTGGTGTTAGTTAAGTTATAAATAAGTAGGTTATTGAGACCACAATGAAGAGAAGCACAAGGGGTGTCACCTGGTGAACATGGCGGCCGGAAGTTGCCATATTTGCGGCGAAAAATGGAACTACAACGACTAAATACGGCCGGAAACGGAAGAAGTCATCTCTCAATATTGTTTAAAGGCCTCGAATAAGGCTCCGGACATAATATGAGTTTTAATGGTAGGTAAAACTCTGTTATTTTGATCGCCATAAAATAAGAATTTTTCTTAAATATTTCTAACCGACACATTGGTAGGTAAAGTTTGTTTAAACCCCTTGTATTTCTTTGCACTATGTCCAAATGTTTGTCAAAGAAGTCTGGATGGTCGTGTACAAACATGCAAACTTCCATTATGTACATGCAGGGCAATGTCAGAATGTTAAACTTCTTGAAAAGGGGTCCACAGCTATCAGTAGACCAGGCACCGCTTATTGCCCTTACGCATTTCTTCTGCACTATGAATGCCCTGTTAATGTCAACAGAGTTTCCCCATAAAAGTAGCCCATATGACAAAATGGAAGCTACGTAGCCGTGGTATGCACACAACGCAGATTCCACTGACACTAAAAGTCGTAACTGTCTTATAGCATACACAAAACGATCGAGCCGGTCACAAACTTCCTGTATATGGTATTTCCAATTGCAGTTTTTGTCAATAGTAATACCTAGAAATGTACACTTGTCTGCTTCTTGAACTTGTGTAGTTTGGAATTTAATATTTAAATTAGGTTGTATAGATTGATATGAGTGGAATTGCATTACGTTGGTTTTGTTTATATTAATTTTTAATTTATTTTTATTTAGCCAATTTACAAGATTATTCAACGTATTATTAATCTCTATGTTAAGTTGATAATTGTTATCAGCCTTTATAACAACAGTAGTATCATCAGCGTACAGAATACATTGGTGCTTGGTAACGTTTGGAATGTCATTTATGTAGGCTAGAAAAATAAATGGTCCTAAAATGCTTCCTTGAGGAACACCCGATTTGGTTTCTTGAAGTTCGACCTATATATTTTTTTATGCCCTTGTTCAATTTTATACGTTTCAGTATATTGTTTCCTATTTATCAAATAACTTTGAAGCCATTTTTGAGCGTTTCCCCTGATTCCATATATATCGAGTTTTTTCAGTGCTATATTATGATCAACTAAGTCAAATGCTTTTGTCATATCGATCAATATTGCAGCAACCTTCATTCTATTATTAAGACCTTCTGTTATTTATTTGATTAAAGTAAAACATGCTGAAGTAGTAGAACTGTTTTTCCTAAACTCAAATTGCTCTGGACATAAAATTTTAGTATTTTGCATAAACTTATTTAGTCTTACAAGCATTGCCTTTTCAAAAACTTTTGAAATAACCGGTATCAGCGTCACTGGTCTATAATTGTTCATATCCTTTTTACATCCTTTTTTGTGCAGTGGTTTTACTATTGAAACTTTCAGCAAGTCCGGAAATGTGCCTTCTTCAAAAGACAAATTAATTATATGACTTAAGTGTTGAATTAAACTTGTTCCACATTGTTTTATAATGTTAGTGTTTATGTTGTCGTAGCCTACTGAATTTGTATTATTAAGTGATTTAATTATACGCAAAATTTCATTTTGGTCCGTTGGTATTAGAAATATTGAGTTTATTGAACGTTTATTAATTGTATTATATGTATCTATTGTTGATTGTAATGTCAAATCATTTTCATTGGCCACATTAATAAAATAATTATTAAATATATTGCATATTGTATTTGGATCATTGACAGTTATATTATTTAAGTTAAGTGAATCTATGTCGTTATATTTTATATTATTATCGCCTATATTATTACGAATAACATTCCACACGGCTTTACCCTTGTTTTTATTACGATTTATATATTTAGTGTTCTGTATTTGTCGAGATTTTTTAATACATTTTTGTAGAATTTTGTTATAGTTTTTATATGTTTTAGCATTTATTTTTTTGTTGTCTTTGAAATAAATGTATTTTAAGTAGTATGCTCGCTTTCGTACACATGATTTTTTTATTCCCTTTGATATCCATTTTGATTTGCAAATGTTTTTGATTTTTACCTTTATTACTGGGAAGCACAAATTATAAAACAATAAAAGAATAGAATGAAAAGCATTAAAAGCATGGTTAAGTGCATTTTGCTCATACATTTCAGTAAATTTTAATGATGAGATGCAATCACAAAACTTTCTTATATTGTCTTTAGAGTAGTCTCTTTTGTCTTCATACCACTCAGTACAATCCATTTTTGCTTTTATTTCTATAGTGACTGTTTGAGCGGTTTCATGATCAGATAGAGCTAAGAAATGAACGCCTCCCTCAACATTTCTCTTAATATTTGTTACAATTAGATCAATGCACGCCCTTTGTCTTGTCGGAACCTTGATAACAGAATCGTAATTATAGTTTTTAAGTATCGTTTGTAATAGATTGCTTTTATCATAATTTTTAAGTAAATCAATATTCCAATCTCCGCATATTATTACTTTTTTATTTTTATGTTTATATGTCAAAAATAATAATAGTTCTTCGAATAGTTTAAAAAAGGTTTTTGCGTCATATTTAGGTACTCTATAAATACATATTATAATCAAATTATGTGTTGATATTTCTACGCCGCAAGCCTCAAACTCAATGTTTGTCGCCAGTGACTTAACCATTGCAATTTCTTTGCATTGCAGACCTTTTTGTAATAGTATGCATGATCCTCCTCTTTTACTATTTCTAGAAAATGCAGAAGCTAATTCATAATTTGGTATTTTTAGAAGTATTATTACAATTATATGCCTTCTTATTTCCTCCTCTGAATGTTCGATCGATGACGTACGAGCGCATGATCGTGTGCTTGTACGGGAATGGGTGTGCGTGATTTCGGCGCTTTCCGGAACGTAGCCCTAGCGTTAGGGCACACACTAATGTAAAAAATACACATAGAGAAATTTTGTATTTGTATTTTTAATTGTATAGTATGTTTTGTATAAGTATGTATAGTAGGTACCTTGAGCCTCCGCTGCAGGATAGCCATCCCTCCGTCGGCTCCGTAGGCCGCCTCGTAGGGGAAGCTCCAGTCGCGCACCAGGAACTGCAGCCGTTGGAACGGCGTGCGGCCGCTGTCCTCCAGCGCCAGACGCCCGTACTCCGTGAACAGCTGCACATATACGCACCAATTACTATGCTAACCAGTTCTTACTGCGGTCACTATGGGATCGGTGACCGCAAAAGGCATTTTCACTGAACGCGTCCTTCCTTCACACTACTTTAATACGCCACCGACATTTTGGACGCTTCGGGGGAGTACGCGACGCACGCAACAATTTGTATATCAGAGGTGAAATAGTGTAGTTTTCAAATAGTGTTTTTGTAGCATATCATTTTGTTTATACATTTATACAAGTGTAATTTGAAAAGTTTAATACCGACTTCCATTCTATTACTTTGGTAAAAATCAGTTATTTGAGTGTAACTCAAAAACGAATTTGATGAAATTTAAATGGGAACACACGGGAAGCACCAGCTTTCAAACAAAATAATTTTGAGAATCGGTTCACCCAGTCGAAAGTTATAAGGTAGCAAACATTAAAAAAAAAAAAAAAAAAATTAAAAAAAAACAGTCGCATTGAGTCTCTTCCTCCAACTCCTGTTTTTTTTTGGAAGTCGGTACAACTAAAAAAAAAATACCGACTTTCATTCTATTCAGTTATTGGAGTGTAACTCAAAAACTACTAGACCGAATTTGATGAAATTTAAATGGGGCCACACGGGAAGCACTAGCTTTCAAACGAAAAAAATAATAATAATAAAAAACTTTATTTTGAGAATCGGTTCACCCTATCGAAAGTTACGAGGCAACAGACATTAAAAAAATACATCATACAATCGAATTAAGTAACTCCTTCTTTTTGGAAGACGGTAGATAAAAAGAATTAAGATTGTGAAATAGTTATAGTTTGAAATTAATAATAAAGTTGAATTTGGAGGGTGCGTATCGAATACTTATAATTTTGATGCCGGTACTTTATTAAAAGTGACTGGGACTATATTGAGCAGCCCGCACGCACGCAGTTATAACAGTGTTATCGACGCAGCGTCAAAACTCGCTCCCCCCAGTTCTATGTCGCATAATATAGATATTTTTCATTTTTATCCTTCATACGGGGGTTGTGCCCTCCTATAAACTCCTGCCACTTGGTTCTGGCATTAGCAATGGGGATCTACACGCAAAGCTCAACGCAGAGGGCGCTAGCGGCGAGATGGCCACTGTAATGTTAGTGTCGCTTTGTTTTTTTAGGAAGAAAAGAATTTTTTTTTGTGTTGAAACCGATCAACCATCGTTACTTTCAAGACGTATGCTACCTGGAAGCTTATAAAATTGAAAGGTGAACTAAAAAATCGAGGAGGAAAGATGACTGGAAAGAAAGCAGATCTTGTTGAGAGGTACCCACTATCTAATTAATTATTTACTTTTAATCCTTCATATACCGTGATAATTAAAACAAAAGCTGTATGAATGAAATGGACGTAAATGTACGTCTCTGGTATGCAAACGGTTAACCGTGTTCTGTTTTAGATTAGAGTGTTATTTAGTTGTAATTTAATTATTATTATTTGACTCAACATAAATTAACCACTTTTTTATAGTGGATCTTTCAAAATAAATGTACACCGTTATTATTACATCCTGGTACAGCACACAAAGGCATATTTGGAGAAAATTATTGTTTACTGCATGTAAGGTTACAAAATGAATGGAACTGATAGGTTTCAATGGCCATCCCGACGATGCGCCATCTGGCGTGATAAATTGGCAGTGAAGATCCCCATTCGCCAATGCACATTGAACTGACGTACTCTGAGGCCCAAGTCCAAACTGACTCATAATGTCTATGATGATTGAATCATAATGTCAGTCCAAATGACTGACCTGTAAATGCTGCAAGTCGTCCTCCTGTATGTTCTGCGAGAGGTTGTAGATCTGTACGGAGGACAGCATGGTGCTGAGCGCGAACACGGTGGCGCAGTCTCGCACTGTCGACTCCGAGTCGAAGGCGCCTTGCGTGTCCAGCAGGATTATGGCCACCTGGAAACCGACAACAATATTCTTCATAATTTCTAACAGGTGATTTTTATTATATGACTACGTGAACCCCACGGTTTCACACCACCCGATGGATAATCATGATGATGAAAAGTATTTATTTTATTTTATTTATTTTATCTACTCTGATACAAAGATTATAAAACTGAAAACAAAATTCTTATGACAAACATTACGTACAGGCCAAAAATAATAAAAAAAGAGTTTAATTACGATACAGGTCTTGTATGGACACCTGTAACATAATATAACTTTTAAATCATAACGATACACCTATACAACCTCCAGCTGAACCAAGGAGGTTGAACCTCTACATTAAAAAAAAAGGTTTCAATGAACGAGTCCGCGACGACGCAACACGCATGCGCAATCAATGTTTGCGCCTTGGCGCCAACATTTGACATTTAAAAAATCTTTTCAATGTTTAAACAAAGTTTGGTTTTGTTTGTAAAATACATAGGTTTTTGTGTAAAAACATGTTTGAAAGCGGGGATAGTGGTGATTGTACACCACCATACATTCTGGAAGCTGCGTCAAACATGACCAGGAACCTGTTGCCGACGAAATCTAGGAGCAACTATAATAAATGTTACCACGAATTCATGGAATGGAAGATGAATAAAAATGCTACATCATTTTCTGAAAATGTGTTGTTAGCGTACTTTCAAGAGTTATCTGAAAAATATAAAGTGTCAAGTATGTGGTAAATACTCCATGATTAAAAGTACACTCAATTGCCGTGGTCCGTTTTGCGATAATTTTGCTCACAGTGCTATCGTCTACCAAAGCTGGTCCGAGACAAATATCGCGATTTTGACAGCTCGTGGCACTGTAAGCGTGTTTTTACTTCGGACCAGAGTTGTAGCAATAACGAACCATTTGCGCGCGAAAAACAAATTCATAAAAATATCGTGCATGGTGTGAAGGTTAACTATGTGGTGTGTGGATTAAAAAGAAATAATGGAATGGATGGACCGACTTTTACAACTTTTACATCAAAAACAAGGGACACCAGTAAAGACATTGTAGAAATAAACAAACACCTGTCACTTTTGACAGAACGCTTACGACGATCATGGTGTAGAGCATGGCTCATGTAATCGTCAATATGGCGGCAGTTACGACGTCATCGATGACGTAGCGTGGGCCATCGTAATCACGCTCACGGTGAAAGGGACCGACTGTCGCGCTAATAGCGATTATGGCTCAATTGGGACCGTACTGATAATTTACAACGAAGTTGACATAACTAAATATAGCAAGCTGATTGCATTTAGAATATTATCGGATGAGATTATATAAATGATTTTGTGATTGAGCAATGTGTTTTAATTAACAATGACAATGGTATTTGATTAATTAATTGCTAATCACAATGATAATCAACTTATCTACTTGTACATCAATGATATGACGACTGCTATGCAGGTTCACGTACTTTATTATCTCATTTAAAAAAATTAGGATGTTTTTAATTCAACGCGTGATTATTTTTATATGACCACGCATGACTTGACACTTACTGGGTCGTTCGATTTGGATGATTAGTTTTTGTGGCATGCCAAAGTCAAAATCATTTATTCAATTTAGGCATCAGTTAATAGTAAATTTATTTTTAACAGCATAAACCGCTGAACTGAGTCTACTAGACATTTTTTTAAAGTAAATGTTTAATTGCAATTTAGGGTCTATAGTAATTCCTAAAAAAACCATTGACTCCACAAGGTCCAACCCTGTTCCATTCAATTGTATATTGGATTCTACTTGTCTCACATTTGGTGTCGAGAACTTTATACAATTAGTTTTCTTCTCATTGAGGAGAAGATTATTTGTATTGAACCAATTCACAACTTTAGCTAATGCATTGTTAACATCGTCATAGTTTAATAACTGCCTTTTAATTTTAAATAACAGTGAAGTGTCATCTGCAAACAATACAATCTCGTAATTCTTCTCTACATAATAAGGTAAGTCATTAATATAAATTAAAAACAAGAACGAAAGAAGAAACATGGCTTTAGGATTTAAGTTGGTTCCATTTATACTTCGTAACCAAGTTTTTGTGTTATGCTCAATAATTTAAACAAGGTGTTCGCTTAAATAGATGGCTATATATATGCTTTAATATATTTGATGAAGAAGGCTTGGCCTTATATACCACTTAATTACCTGTTGATGCATCTGCACGTAAGTATTATAAGAGTTTTCGTCCAGCCGCTACTTCTACTAGTAAATTTGGGTGAGCTATATTGTCGTTTAATATTTTTTACGCGCTTATTTTAAAAACGTAGTCACGCGCAGAAATGTCATTTCAGTTTGTCCCTCTCGTCGGAAATTAAACCTTAAAGTGAGAAGTTAAGTTGAGACAAGTGTTATGTCCTTATCGAAAAGTTCACTGCAGTAAGTCTGTCTATGACCACTAGGTCAATTTATTAGAATTTTCTAATCAACTCTATACGTGAACCAATCAGAAACGAGGAGCTCAGTAGACGAATTAAAATCACTGACATAACCCAGAGAAATAAGTTGAAGTGACTAAGGGCACGGCTCATGGCACACCAGAACTGATGTTTGATGGGGCCGGAAGGTTCTGGAGTAGAGACCGCGTACCGCGTGTCATCCTCCGACAATCCCGACAAGATAGACAGACGACCTAATAAAAGTCCCAGGACGACGTTGGATGCAGATGGATTGGATAGCTTCGGACCTGCTATTCGGAGGCGGAGTTTCAGTACTGTGAGAAAATATGGACGTGCTACGTCCATACTTACGAAAGTAAAGCGTACGAAAAGTAAGTGGTTATATAGTCGTTTGCGTTATGGTGGGGGTCGCCCCTAATCGAGCCAGTTGTTTTCAAAAGATTTTAAACTCGTGCGCAGCACCAACCTGCTCTTCACCATGCATGGGACTTAAAAGCTTTATCTTGGGCATAGATTTGCAATCTGGTTCACCCAGTATTTTCACTTGCTACAGTGTCTATTAGCCCAAACCCAGCAGGGCTATTATGTATCTCAGTTGCAAGCAAATGTTGATTGAAATCTTGAAAAATGGCGGCTCTATGACAGTATTGACTACTCCAGTAAGCAAAAAAGTTGATGACTGGAGCTGACAAGTGACATAGAGCCGCCATTTCTTTCCCATCTCATTTAACATTTGTTAGCAACTGATATACATAATAGCCCTACATTAATGCTCTAATTTCCTTGGCAGCCACACTTGACGATCACGGGTGTAGGGGTCCGCTGAAGGTTCTACGACTTGGTGTTACATTTTTTGACAACGTGTTCCAAATCTACATTGAGATGCGAGAAATGACCTGTATTATCTAGTTGACGATGTTACAGAGACGTGGTGGATTTCCCTATCGGAGTCCAAACCGATAAAGTGCAATGTTAAAAATGTACATTATCAGATACGAAACGAGAACAGCTTCCGTACATTGTGCCATATCGGCCTATCTCGAAAGGATATCAATATTATCTTTGCATCGTTTATCTAACTCGTGTTTTGACAATTCGTACATAGTGAGTCCGCTTTACGATCGCGATAAATAATTAGGTAACTACAGTTTGTTGCAATGCAAGTGTGGAAATATTATAATTTTGGATGAAGGCCGGTTAATGTTCCCCATATCGGAGCTGGATCACTAACGATAGATGTAGGATTCTTCGGTCCCTTTGGAAACCTGTCGGGCGAGGAATATGATCAGCAGTTGACGTCCTACGGCTGATATAATGGAGATTATGATAACGACGTTAACAGTTAACACAATGGGGAAGACTTGGGATGACACTTACGCAAATGTGTACAAAATAAACGTTTAATCTTTTCATGTTTATGTACGACACTACGGAAGTCAGTACTTAGTTAGTAAACCGGTCCGGTCCGGTCATTTTACCTTAAAAGTTGTCTCTTTTGAACTGTAAGACATTTTCACAGAATACGGAACTGTAGCAATTAAGGCGGATATACACGGACTGCTCGAGCAGTTAGCCAGTGAACAACATACACGGACCGCTCTTGCAGTCAGAGCCAACAGCTTGGAGCTGCCATTGATAACTGCTGGAGCAGTTGGTATTAGCTGCTCAACAAGTCACAATTTAAATTTTAAGGGGAAGCGCGCGCGACGTGGAATAAAGAGCGCGGGCGGGGGTAACTGCGCGAGAGCAGTCGACAGCTCGAGCAGTCCGTGTATGCCTGGCGACAGCTCGACCGCCAACCGCCCGAAGCATTAACAACTGCTCGAGTGGTTTCGTATATGTGTGTACGTACGAGTAGAAGGTCTCTGTGCAGTCCATGCTGACTGCTGCACGTGTAAGTGCTCGTGTCACGGGGCTTTAGTTATTTAAAACGTGCAACAGTTCGCACGAGTCAGATATTTTGCTTCTAAGCAGTGATGCGCAAGCACTATCATTTGAGATAGACACTACTTGTTAAGTATTAAAGGGCACACTGTACCGAAGTGCATCAACTGCACTGATATCAGAAACTTAACGAGTCGCTTAATACATATATACTCGTATAGGGGTGTCAATCGCGAACTGTTTCGCTGAACATTAAAGCTTAACGAGTTATGTACATCCGCCAGTTTGACTGTATTCGGTTACACACCCAACGAACAGTGTCCATTGTCATTCGGCTGGCTGCAATCGGTCACAACTCTTTTTCGGTCACTAACAAAAATAATCTGGCTAGTTTTGTGGCGAATGGCACTCACCCACCAAACTAAGATATATAAGCAGGTTACGTACATATTAGGTAACTTTGAATTGCGGTTGAACTTTGAACTATGTTTCGAAAAAGATTTATTAATTTATTACATGGAAACTTTTCGTTATTTCATTATCGTAACTACGTAAAACGGATCGCCAAAATGTTTTGTAACAACGAAAATAAAAAAAATATACTGTCAACGTCATATTTTTGGAAATAATCAGCCTTTTCGTTGGTCTGATTTGTCATATAAACTTACCCAAACCTTAAAATATTCGATTAATACAGGTTTTTATATCAAGAAAAAATTATATTCAAAAAATTATATTACCCAAAACTCACGATAACTTTGTATTTGAGTTTTGGGGAAATTGTTGTCATCATCATCATCATCAGCCTGTAGCAGTCCACTGCTGGACATAGGCCTCTCCAATTGCACGCCACTTAGAATTGTTGATAGTTCTGTTATTTTTTTCCGTAAATTTAGTGTTAGAAAAATGTATCAACTCAAAAGGACACTATTAAGCCAACGAAATAAACCAGTAATAAATATAAATCACTGTGTGTATCACAAATACTGTAAAAAACGTTCAAATGAACCCAAATCGAATGTATCGAATCGAGTGCAATCAAATGTCGACGTTTACAGTTTTCGAACTTATGTAAACATGCATATTGGGTAAAACTTGCCGTAGACGCATTCGTGCACCACTGTAATGTAAATGCACCTAAATTTGGAGAGTTTTTTTATTTCATAATGTTGTTCGGCGACAAGACGATTAATGCTCTCGCTTGATGTTAAGCGTCACGCTTGCCCATGACTATGACAACTCAATGCCATTCAAAATTTCAAACTACAAGTGTCCAAAACCGCGCACAAGCGCAGTGAGTTCACTGCGCTTGTCACCCTAAGATATAAGATGTTATATCTGTTGCCCTTGATGTTCGCTGGAAACATTACCCTTCGACTTAACACAGTAATGTTTGCACACTACTGCTTCACGCATTAATAACTGGCTAAGGCGTGGAATATTTAGAGTCTGTAAAACCACTACAATATTACATAAAAAAATGGTTGTCTGCAAAACGGGTTTACGGACGATGATTTTACGTGATAACGTCATGAGACAAGCGGAACGCTTAGGCCGATCGTGCCTCTCTATCGTTTGTTCCGCGCTCTCGCTCGCACGCTCGGCTCAGTCGGAACGTGACAATGAGTCATACTTTTACGTGCAGACGGCGTTCATGGATTTATAAGACGTTATCACGTCAAAAGAAATTGTATGTATGAGCAGAGTACGCTTACCTTCTCCCCATCTTCCAACGTGGCCTTGAATATCTCTGACCACATGAGGATGCCGGTGGTGTCCCGTTCCGAACCTCCTCGCCAGCTGAACCCTTCGAGAGGTTCTTCTTCGCTGCCGAGCCAGTCACCGCCGCCACCTCCCGCTCCATACTGGAAAAAATGTTTACATATTTTGTGTAACTTGAAAATTATTTGGTCAGAAGAAATCGCTCGAACCTTCCTGTATACCGCCGCCATTCCATAGAGTGTGATGAGGGTGATTAAAAACCGCGACATAAGGGTTACATACAGTCAAGTACACCTAATAGATATATTAGCAATTGTTTACACAATTTACTTCTAAAGTAGTATTCCATTTTGAGTCAAAATCGATGGTGTCGTTCGCAAAAACGTTCCTTTTCAAGCCCACAATCATATTTAGTAAGTTAGATACGTCATACGTCACCGATAACGACGGTCATGGATGGAAGGTGGGGTTTTACGGTAGTTGCGAGCTGTCACTGTTAAAATATCAAATGTGTATAGGCTTTATTCGATAAGTAACAGAAAATGTTGCGCGCATTTCGCGATCGCATGAGCGTTCCATTCGGTTTGGGCATTAAAAACATTGGTTCCAAAGGGAACGGCAAACCGGGGCGCGACAGTTGTGAGCATTGATGGTGTTTACCGGAACCCACCCTAAATTAGGGTTACTATACCACAGATCTCACGATTTTTAGACTCTTCTCAGGATTGCGGCCGGATTTTGGACTTCTGAGGAAATCTCAGGATTTTTAGAATGTTAATAAAATACAGTACATTTTAAATATATCTCTTATTAAAAGTTAAACAAACTAAAGCAGCGAGCGGCGGTGCTTGGGAGGGGGTGCCGCTGCCACCCCCGCTGAGTGCGATCTGCGACGCGTAAGTTAGACCCCCGAGATCTGCAGTATGAATGAAAACGATAATAAATGATATTTTTAATACAGTTGCTCAAAAAGTGGCGTATTGCAGGGACGTATAGCGTTCGGGATGTGGGCTATTACATACTCGTGCTTCTTTTTACCTTTCCCAAACTCGTGCGTTCTCTTTCACAACTGTCAAAATAATGTCTATTAAAAAGAAAAACCAACCATGAAGTTTTTACTAAAAAAAAATCATAGAAGTTTTATGATTCATGCAAATACGTATATTTCTAAAAAGAAGCTACTAATTTGTTTCAATATCAGGTTTAATGATTTGATTGAATGAGTTAGGTTAGGTTTCATTTCATTTCATCTCATTAAATTTCACATTCATTTCATATCAATAAAAAAATTCTACTGAAGACTTGGCTGTATGGGCATAGCTCCCTTTGCCTACCAGAATGGGTGAAGAAGAAAAAATCTCTGCTTATATTCCACGGTTGGCGCCATTTTCCAGAAATTTTCTTTGCGAGTTTATTTTATTAAATTGCTTCATTTTTTCGCAACTGTATTCAAAATAGTTGTTCAGTACACGTGCGGTTCCGTCATTGCAACTTGTTCCGACTGTCAACCCTCGCCTTCGGCTGCGCCTCGGCTCGGGTAGACATTTGTCGGAACTCTTTCCAATGACAGCCTTTCCCCACTTGTAATGAAATATACTATTTTTGACTTTTTAAAATTGTTAAGAACGTTTGAAAAAACATTCTCAAATTACAACAAAATCTCAAGATTTGTCAATGGAACCTTTTCTCCGTCCGAACTTTTGGTTTTTTCATCTGGTAACTCTACCCTAAATGGTTTCTAATGGTTTTGTACTTATTTCACATACCGTGACTGAGACAGATATATCGTGTTTACATAACCCCTCACCAGTCGATTGTCAATATAACAATGAAATTTCTATTGTGCCTGGGTCGTTTGACTGATGAAGTACTAATCAAAGACACCATCGGGCCATGTACCTCAAACTGAAGAAGATCGTAAGCGAGACATTACGGCAAACTCACGAGAATCAACCAGAACAAAACAATAATGAAAGTATGATAGATACTAAAGAAGTCATAAAACATCATTGCCGATATTGTAATGTACTGAACATTAAGCCGTGGCTTTATGAATTCCCCATCATGATTTTACGAACTTAGCTGACAATTATAACATCAAACAAATACGACTGCAACCAACGACTTTATATATCTATAGATATGTCATGTACCACATGTTGCTTCATATTCCGGCGCACTGCATGTAAAACTAAGTACAGTACGAGCGAATACTTATATGAGCGAAATATACTGGGTAGAACTTCCAAAATATTATATATGCATCAATAGAGAGAGAGACGCGAATATGCCCAAGAACGTTTTCCCATTATCTGATCCAATATCGGTATCGGACGCCGATGCGATATCAGGGCAAGAAAAGTGTATAAAATATGTACTTGCATTTCACATTGTCCGCTCCAATATCGGACATCGCAGCCGACACCGATACGTTTACTGCACCGGACGCCCGGACCGGACGATAATATTTGTACCTATGTGTGCTATGTGTGTATATAGCACACATAAACTGTTTTATGTGCGCAGAGCCGGCGTGCGGCAGCCATTTTGAGCTTGTTAATAATAATTCTTGTTCTATTATTATTTAATTAGCTAATTTTTAATTATTAATATGTGTTATTTTTACATTATTTAATTATTTGCTTAGGTTTCGTCTCAAATATAGACACAGTTATTATAGTCTGCCATAATGATCTACCCACACAAAATACGAAACATTGGCCAAAAAGAATCGATTTCATCAATTAGGTTAGATGTTTATTCATATTTACTAACACTCCTCCAAACTCTTCATCGGAAACGATGTGAAGAAACGCGTGTTCGGATATCGGCTATCGGCGTCCGATAATGTGAAAACACTAGGAGTAACATAGGGTATATCTTGTAACACATTAAGCACGGAGTTTTTAAAAGGCCGCCGCCTGTCTCTTCTGCCCGGCCTAATTTCGTTGAGAGCATATATATATTTACATATATATATATATATATATATATATATATATATATATATATATATATATATATACATATACATCTTTACACCTATCTACTTATCCTATCTCTGCTTCAATGCGATCGTACAGTCGGCGTTGAGTCGCCATGATCTGCGAAGGCTAAAGCGACAGCTACGAATACGCAGATTGTTGCTTATTCATTGTTAGGGTCGAAGTCGAGTTATATATATATAATCACAACCGAACTAATCGAAAGAATCCCTCTTGGGACGTTTTTGCGATGTTTTTTTGCTCACGTGGCATATCTATAGTTTAGAAATGTGTGCAGCGTCAGGAATAACCACACGCGTAAGCGAGAGGTAATTGGCAAGCGCTCGTAAACCGTCCGCCGCAGAGTTATTATTCGGCCGCATACTTGTGATTGGAAACCGATCGACTTGTACGTTTTGACGTGTTATGTTTTACATTTCAAGGGCCTCTCTACAACGTTTCTATTCTATATACACACATCAACAGATATGCCCGCCATATATCTCAATGAGTCCATCCGAGAATACGACATCACAAGGTTAGACTGGCCTGTCGGCTGACTTAAACCCAATAGAGCACGCGTGGGATGCTCTTAAGCTGTTTGGAACCGTCAGCCACATCCCCAGACAGTGCCAGAGATCAAGGAAGCAAGTTCTGTGCAGTTCTTAAACCTGGCTTAAACAGAATTGAATGAAATCATACCATGACGCTAATTTAGGTGAACTGTTTGAACATGGTTTTCCTTAAATGTGAACGGATAATGTTGTCTTTGACTTTTTAACAATTTACTAAGAGTATAACCTGATAAACTGAACGGATTTAGAACGTCATTTAACGTGAGTCTATACAAAAAAAACAAGTGAACGGTTTTCTGCGGTTCTTGAATAGCTCAGACCTGGCTGGCCTGTTATAATATTGTCATGATATGATTAAGCCGGGCAGTTTTCTAGAAGTCTTGCTTTAGAGCTTATAGTATGGCCCCAGTTTAGAAGTTATGAGGGCACAAATGGACACACATACTGTTCAAAAGCCCTCCTTTAATAAAAAAAAAACAAATGCAGTTCTAAATTACTGTTAAAGTCGTAGTTCGCTGACGATGTCGCAGGTACCTAGGACCCCTGAGGCTTTCTTGATTTTGGTAACCATAGGACACGAGGGCTAGTTTGCATGGTCGTGTACGCCATGTCAGCAAAAAAATTTAACTATACAAATAGTTACAAAATTAACCCAGAAAATCCTCACCTTCTGGTGCATGTATCTGAGGAAGAAGTCCAGGAGGAAGGACTTGCCCTTGCGGAAGGCGCCGGCCACCGATATCACCACCACGGATCTGTCCTTGACATCTTCCCGGAGGAGCAGCTCGCTGAGTGCATCCTCGTCCAGCGTGAAGGTATGCTCCGGGCCCGTATTCACCACTTGCACGCCATGCGGGCCCGAGCGCGGCGCCGGCGCTGGCGTCTCTGTCACTGGAAACAGAAGAACGGATCTTGTATTGTGCCTCCATCACGTACAAGGTGCCGCAACAGGCACAGATGATAAATGAGCAAGAAAAGCAACTGAAATTATCTACTGGTTGAATGGATCGAAAGAGTTATTCATTTCGGGGCGAGGAATACAATGTAGAAATTTTAATCTGGGTGATGTTGTGATGATATGATTTTAGGCTGGCGTTTATGGATTGGAGCGAAGATACCTCGGTAGAGGTAGGTCTATGACCATTGATTTTGTGCTTTCGGTGAAGGTAACCAACCCCGGGTATTTGGGGAGGGGCGCAAAATAGGACAATGCCGAAATTTCAGGGGGCGCCAAAAACATAATATTGCATGATTTAAAATTAAAATCTTGCGCCACAAAGCGCCTATCATACGGAAGTCTGGTTGGTTAACTCATGACTCAGTGTAATAAAGAATAGAATTATGATAAATACTACTTACAAAATGTTTTTTATGAAAGTGTTTATTTTTTAAGAATACGCTAGATAATGGCGCTAGAGAGGGCGGCACTATCAAGTTTCTGCCCCAGTTCTAAAGAATCGTAATTCCGGGGCTGAAGGTAACTTGGTGAGGATATTACCTTGACAGAACGCTCGCGTGGCGAGGTTGTGTCTGGCCGGAGGCTGTTCTCGAGAGCCAGTTTCCTGTCATATCTAATATTATAACTAACTACTACTGGGATTATGCAGGACAATAAAAATCGTATATATAAGTATAATAGCTTATGTAGTGGTAACATGAGCTGAACAAACATAAACGAGGCATGATGGAGTTGTCAGAAACAAGATAAGTGGTAAAGAACTTGAAACTTAAGAGGATTGCATAGCTAGTACTTTCCATGCTAAAAGAGAAAACTTTTCTACCTCTTAACATTGTCCGATTTCAGTCATTTTTTTTTCATGGAGTCATAACATTGTTTACTATGCCCGTACGTTTTGATTTATTCCGTTTTTTTAAGTTCTACAAAAGGAATTTTATAGTATAGTTATGCAATCCTCTTAAGATTAATTATTTATTTATTTTCATCTCACTGTCGGTGTAGGCTTTGACGAGTCAACATCGTCCTGAGGATGCCTCGTGTAGAGGCGAAACACGTGTCCAATCGTTTTTGGTTGTTTTGTGTGTTGTTTATTCTGTACACTTACTATGTGCATTTTATGCGGAAGGGAGGGTGCACACTGCATCTCTACCATAAGCATGTTTTCAGCGGAAGCGTCACTAAACATTACCTACACGATAATTAAGTCCATAATTAATATTAGATTATCAATGCAATTGGTGTTTCAAACCGGACAAAACTATTTATCAGAAATTGTGATGAAACTGTCTACTATATAATAGGGCGTTTTTAGTTCAACGGTATACTCCAGGGTTATCAAAATATATTATGGGTTATATTCTTATTATACACTACTATATAATTATTATTCGAAGTATTAAATACTGTCAATGTGCTTCTCTGCAGTTTTAATTCGTGTTCATTGGAATGTATCTTCACTGGATACGCGAGTTAAGAGACGGAAGATTGTTTTCCATATTCCCAAAAAAAATTAAAATATTTGTAGCAAGGACTTGTGAGTACAACTCGGTAACGGCGAGTTTCCAGTCGTAACTCCAGTAGTTTTGAGCCATGCAATGTGCGGACGAGCGTTGTCGAGGAGTGATCTAGCTAGAGCTATTAAATCTCGGTTGTTTGACAGCGAACTTCGCCATTATTTTTGTCTCAAGAAGCTATAAGAACCAATCCCGGACTCACAAATAGTTTCATTGGGGTCAATTTGCTTTTGGTTTCGCTGCCCTCCTCTGTGTCCAACCGTTGTCGATTGCCATACGATAAATTTTACATCAAAGTGATAATCCGTTTCAAAACCCCCTCATTAGTGTGCCTGTTCATCAAGTGGTTTAAGCAAGCTGCAAAGAGATTTGGTTGTTGTTCAGTGAGATCATACGGTGTACACTGTCAGGCCTTTTTATTTTTGCCAATTAGATTTCAATGCATCAGTATCGTTTTAACACTTACGTTGAAGGTTACTGCAAATTATAACGTATATTAAAATTAATCTGCTTCCATTATGACTTTCAATTCATTGCACTCAAAGAAACAGCTATATCAAAGAATAACCGAACGGCGGGAAAACAAATGAAAACCTGGGTACCAATTCTACGAGTTCACAACAACAATCTATCCCGCTTCAACTCCTGTTGTCGTTTGAGAATTACCCAAAAAGCCATTCTACTATTTCTATAGACAAATTGGAAAGTAAAGTCACGTAAACGTAAATTTATAATAAAAATATATTAGATACTAATAAACACAAATATGAATAAAGTTTCTCGTTCATGATCTATCGAGTTAGCATAATATAAAGTTTTGATCGATCGCTGTCGTCAGCAGAAACGTAACTGCAGCTGAAATGTATTTCAATAGCAGAATAAGTAAACGTTTAATTTAGCTACAATTAGATTGCAGCGGGAACACATTTAGTTAGTGGAATCGGCCCCCTGATTTATAAATATACGTATTGAAGCTATAATAAAACATAAATTTTAATTTAGAATTCAAATAATTATAATGAAAGATATAGATCTTCACGGAAGCCAGTATAAAAACCGCATATTAACAGGTAAGGAGCTAACCCGTGTACTTATTGCGTGTACGTATGGATAAGTTGTTTACGCAAAAGGGACAGGTTGCGCTTCATCTGGCTGTCCTTGGCAGTATGCCGGTTGCATTTGTGAGAAATTTACTTTATAAACAATAATTAAGTTCCTTATATCTATATAGTTTTTGCAGTCTCTCCAAGCATTATATATCAGTGGTCACAAACGTTTATTAATGAATGAAATCAATCACAAGAGTGATTCAATACTGTAACGAAATCTGATAGCCTCAAGCTCAAATGACAGACTTGTTGAATGGCCTCAAGTGATACAGCTAATGATGGCCAACTTATCTCTGTGCTCACTTAACGCAAAGTGGAACAATGGAAGCAGTCATTGCTGCTTACAGATGGTAGATACACACACACTGTCTCAGTGTTATTTAATCGTATTCAATTAAGACAGCAGATAAGTTTCTGATGGGATTCTATCTTGTAGGTAGAGTCTGATTTTCGTTCTTAGAGAAGATCCTTGATTTTCTATGATCCCGCTTACGACGCGGCAAGCCTGAAGGAAGTAATTTTCGAATCTTGTTAAGAGTCCACTGATACTATGTGTCTTATTTGAATCTAATATAGGTATGTGAAGTGCACGCAGCGGAGCTTGACTTGGCGATCTTAACCGATCAACAAGTTAGGCGCTTGCTGCGATCAGGACTTGGATGGGTGTGTACTAGTGGCATTATTCAACTGAGCGCTTCCTTGCTTCGGAGGGCACGTTAAGCCGCCGGTTCCGGTTGTGTGACTTAGAACAACAGTCGTTAGGCTATGTGGAAGGCTTTCGGGCGGTCTGAAAACTTCGACATGGGTTGGCTACTAGCCTATCCACCAAACCGCCCTGGGCCCGCGTGGTGGATTATGGCCTAACTCTCTGAGTCTGACTTCTCTGAGAGCAAGGCTCGTGTCCCAACAGTGGGAACATAATGGGCTGATTATGTTATGTGACAGACGGTACCTTGGTAGATTGAAATTACCCAAGCATAAAAGATGCACTTTTGAATAGTGTACGTATTACTTCATAGCAGCTGTATGGATAACACCACAGTGATTTGTACATAACCAGAGAGCTAGAGGTAATCTGAATCTTGTAGAATCATACTTATCTGATAGGCAGCAAAAAGTTGGCATTAATGGCGTGACATCTTCTGGATCTTTGGTTAGAATGGGGGTTCCACAGGGGTCGATCTTGGGTCCGTTCTTATTCTTAGCATATATCAATGACTTACCACATATGGTTGAGGGCCTTGCTGACATAGTTCTTTTTGCGGATGATACTTCTCTGATTTTTAAAGTAGATAGGAAAGATAGAGAACTAGTTCAAGTCAACAACGCGTTAACTATTGTTTCAAATTGGTTCGTCGCAAACAACCTGCTTCTCAACGCAAAGAAAACGAAATGTTTAAAATTTTCCATGCCTAATGTAAGACATATAGAGCCAAACGTATTACTCGACAGAAATAAATTGAAAATTGACAAGGCAATAGTCTTTCTAGGTATTAGCATAGACTCTAAATTACAATGGGGTCCTCATATTGATGCACTATCTGGAAGACTGAGCTCAGCTGCATATGCGGTTCATAAAATTAGGCAATTGACAGATATAGCTACTGCTCGACTGGTCTACTTTGCTTACTTCCACAGCATAATGTCATATGGTATCCTGCTGTGGGGGTCAGCGGCGGACATAGAGACAGTTTTTATATTGCAAAAGCGGGCAGTTCGAGCCATCTACGAAATGGGTCCCCGCGAATCCTTAAGACAAATGTTCAAAGAAATTAATATATTAACTCTTCCATCTTTGTATATCCTAGAAAATATAATGTACGTTCGTAAAAATATAAAGAAGTTTAGAATAAATAGTGATATGCATCATATTAATACTAGAAATAAGGATAGGATAGCTGTATCTAAATTTAGACTCACAAAAACTAAAAATAAGTCCTTCTTAGGCAATTGTGTACGTTTCTATAATAAAATCCCGAAAGACATTACTGAGCTCACTGAAGGGAAATTCAAGTTACGTGTCAAAAATATACTAATGAAAAAAGCCTATTATAAATTGAGTCACTACTTAGAAGACAAAGATGCCTGGAAGCTTTCCACTTCTGCCTAATAGCCAACTATTGAATAAATTTGTTATTTTAATACTACTCATATGTAACCTCAATGTACAAAAACTTGAAAAAATAATGGCCCACGAGTTTCTTGCTGCTTCTTCTCGGCGGTGGTTCTTTTCCGAAGACAGCGGTAGAATCATTTAAAAATTTTTGACGTTCATAAGAGTGTCTATGATGCCTAAACTGAATAAATAATTTTTGAATTTGAATTTGAATTTGAATTTGAATCAAAGTCACGCACACCATTAGCTGCTGTTCGGCCGTGCCGTAACACACATTACAACAGCGGCAATTTCTAAACTACCTGCTCAGATCATCTGTCCTTTCAACGCGCTCCGTGCGAGACTGCGAGCATATGCACCTAATAGGATCCAAAACTAAATGAGCTATACAGTGATCTGTGTTCCCTGTAATATATGATGGTCAAACTATCGGCTCTATGAAAATGTATGCACTTAACAAACTGACGACAAAACAACGTAGAGTGGCGTCAACGTAGTGAATGTTGCTTCAAATCTTCGCGATCAGGGTCCCGATTCTCTGAGATATTGAACTGCGTTATCGCAAGTCCACTGTATGAAAATTTACTTTTTTAACAGTTTTCGTAGCCTGCTCACTATTTAGGTTCGATCGCGGTCGAGCGGCTTGCGATCGATAGTTTTTGACACAATTGGTATGCTGTAAGCAATTGTGATGTGATTGCGATGAAATCGTGAAGGACTTTGTCGCTTAGCGACCGGATCGCCCAATGCAACTCCTTTGCTTTTTCGAACACTTCCTTACTCATAAAACAGTCACGTTTACTACTCAATTCGTGACATCTCTATGAATTTCAAAACAAGAACATTTCCACAGCGCCGTAATTAAACAAAACGAACTTAGGTTACAGTAATTGTACAATCCAGAATGTGCTTAAATATTTTTATATTACTATTAAGCTGTTGTTACAGCGAAAGTGTGTATGATTTTTATGCATTCGGCCCGACCTTGGAACAATCGCCCACTCCCGTCCACGTTGACGAAGGTCAGTGACATACTTAATCGGGTTTATTATTAAGAGAAAGAGGATTATTGTTTTGAATAAGGGAAAAAACACCCTTGAAGACGTTGCCGTCGATGTAATGAATCAAATCTCAACAAACTTCATTCACTTTCTATCTATACCTACTACTATATTATATTATACTACTACTATATTATAAAGAGGAAAGACTTGTTTGTTTGTTTTGAATAGACTCGGAAACTACTGGACCAATTATAAGAATTCTTTCACCATTCGAATCCCACATTTCCCCTGATGAACATAGGCTATACAGATTTTTCAAAAAAGTTAGGGATCCGTATAAAAATAATGTAACCCAAGATGTGGAAAAAATACCAAAAAGAGTCCTTATATCGCGTACGCTGCGGAAACTGTTGACCATAATAATATTCGTATATATGCTATTGACATTAGAGCAAAGTGATGACAGGGGGCCGATTCCACTAACTAAATTTGTTCCAACAGCTATCGAGCCGTAGCTGATTTACACACACTTATTCTGCACATTTCACATTCTTATTTTGTTATTGAAAAACAGTGCGGCTGCAGTTACGTTTTTATTGACGCCAGCGATGCGAATAACATTTTACAGCTGCAATTAATCTACATTATGACAACCATCGCGCCGCGGGTGAAACCGCGGAACGCAGCTAGTGGAAGATATTTATACAAAAAAAGAATGTAAATATGTAATCCCAACAAATATTCCAAAACTTTAGTGAGCGCAGTTTCTTGTAAAAGCATAAGTTTCTTTTTTATCAAGTAAAAAACCATAATATTGTAAAAATTTGAAAGCGGGCACGCTGAGTATTTCATACAACCTTACAGCTTCTCTACCATTTCGCCTTAAGGCGCTGTCAGCTCAGCGCTTGGCTACGTTCAATTTCCTTTACTTGAAGTCAAGCAAGCGCATCTCGTAAAAACGTACAAAATCTGTTAAAAAAATAATCTGTCAATGTATGTGTATTAAAAATTGCTATTTTATGACATGCGTTTCATGACAAATACAATACTGATTAAAGAGAAAAACTGTGTTAAAGGTGAAATTAAGTGGCATATTATTTTTTTAAAATGAACTCTAGTAATATGTTAAAATATATTTTTAATTCCGTCAATGTGTACTTATAAGTCTTAGAAATGTCATATTATTTTTTGTAATTTTCATTAAATCGCTGCTTGTGAGATAAACTGCTTTAAAAGCCCTCATTTTTATCGACATCAAGAATTGACAGCACCTTAAGTACAAATCTGAGTACATTTAGTTTGCCATCCACTGACAAACCTCCACTCAAGTCGACATTCAAACCTGAACTCTATAATTACGCCCTTAATGTATTATAACCGTATAGACACCGACATTTTATTTTTTATAGACAATATTCATGTCTGTTTTCTGCGCAAGGTCACTCGTCATTGTGGTGTGATACAGCTCGACAGATACATTATCAGTAATACGTAATGATATGTGGGAAACAGACAATTTTCTGAACACAAAGTATAAGAATGAAAATAAAACATAGTCCAAAGAATACAATATATCTATATACTAATGAGCCTAGGATTTCTAGTCGATCTCGGGAGCACAGTCTGAGTCTGAGCGTTATAATTAATCAAAGAGTCGAATAATCAAATTTCAGAAAAAATTACAATTATTTATTTCCAATTTTGCTAAAATTGTATATATTGTTGGCACCAAATGTTCTTGCCGAATATTACCGAAACCGTCCAGTTTATAAACTTCACAACCTATTATCTCAGCTATACCTTGATCAATTATGCTCATATTCGAAATTCCTGTTAAAGTCAGGTACCTAATGTGTGTACCAAATTTTATAAGAACAATCGGTAAATAGCACGGCAACAAACTTCCCCCTTTTTAGGAAAAGTACAACACAAAAGATGCCGACGACCAAAAACTATATTGAATCGTAGAACAGACATACCAACTTTCGACAAGATTGGTTGAAAAATGCAACCTGTACAGTAAGATCTTACAATCTCACAAACATACGGACAGACAAAAGTCAATTTGGGCAGTTAAAGCAGAGACGCGTCGGTCGCTCGGTCAATTCTATGTATAAGAAACATTTGAACGAAAGGGCAACATAACCCTTACGAGCACTTCAGCCAAACTAGTGACCTGTAAAGACATCAATGTATCCATAATTGTGAAACAAGCGCTTCGCAACGCGGAAGACGTAACAATGCATATCCGCTCTCATGCTGAACTATACGCCGAAGGCGATACCTAAAACGTGAATAGCTAACTAATTGTTACTTAATCTCTGGCAAACAGTCGAGAATCTGGTAATTAGAGATAATACAAGGAGGCGGACCACAAAGGAACTCGAAGGTGATCCGCGCCCGGAACAACAAGCGAAGGTCGACCAACACGCGCACTACTCCTACAGCTAGTAGTAAAATGTGCGTGGCTACGTGGTCTGGGACAGGGATTGCAAACCAATGGCACACGACACAATATTTCGGGCACGGTTTGCGTTTTAGTTCACTGTAACACAATTCACTATGAAGTACGAACGATAGCGACCTACTCGTACTACCGAAAACTACAACGCTACTGCGAAAAAAGATAGCTATAATAAGAAAAAATATTAGATTAGATAGTTAGATAGTTCATATAATAGGAGTACTTACATATGTCGGACTTTTAGACAAATTACTATATTAGACGTTACTTATAAACATCCACTGTTACTTAAAATCTTGGATAATGGAATAAAGTGGACAAAAAGGTGCAAGAAGATTTTTTATTTTTATTTTATTTTTTCTTTGGCACAAACAGTATTCAATATACTTAAAATTACTTTTATATTTAAAATACATAAACCAATAAAGCTGCCACTAATATATACATTATATAAAATTTTACAATTCGGTACTCAAAAATAAATAACATTGCCAAAATAATTTATGAATTGATACAAAGCGAAACAATAAAATATGATAACAATAACATAAACTAGGTACTTATTTATAACAGTGATATTTGCGTTGCGAGTTTTGCTGCTGACAACACAAATAGGTCACAATCCGAGAATTGCTCATTATAATATCTCATTAAGACGCGGTCCAACCCCAATTTTAAAATAATTTACGATGCTTTACGTAAGGTTGAAAATCGCTTGTTAGATTCGACGATGTAATGCGAAAATGCATTAAATTTGTACGTTTTCTTTATAGTTTTCGATATATACTATTACAATTTAAAAAACTGCTGGTTACTACTTTAGTACTATATGTTGGCTATGTATTACCTAAAAAATAATATAGTGTTATCGCTGAAAATTCTGAGAGTTTGGACGTGAAAGTTTATTTTTATGCACCTATTTAGGATTTTTTTCTGCAGAGAGCGAGTAATATTTATGAATTCTGTTCGGTTATTACTCTTTGCCTTTTTCTTTTCTAACCTAAGTATTTTTTTCATAGATTATTATCTATCTGTTTCGTTACACTAGATGTTTAAAGATTCTGCTTTTTACTATTATCAGGATACGACCGCGCCTTAATAGATAGAATAGATTCTAATGTCTCTAAGATAGCTCATTGTAACAGATTCATCACTGAATCTTTACATTGGATTTTAGTGGACCGAGGGACATTTATTGTATTAATATACAATGGAAAACGTATTTTCGGTATCTTGTAAACGAATAGTTAACATTATTTGTCTATGTCTATCTATAGTCTATGGTCTTGTTAAACATTTAATTAGAAAAAATACCACATTGATCAATAAAGGTTCGCCATCCTTGCTCTGGGATTACATGGCGATGTGTGTTGAATACTTTATATATATATTTGTCATTACAAACAGCGGGAACAATTCTGCGAATTCAATCGAAGACGATGTTGATGCACCATGGAAATGGTTTAGTTATGTATATAATTAATTTTATCCTTTCTTAGTGTAAACGGCTTTAGTCGTTTAACTGCTAGGATAGACAAAGTTTGTTGATTACAC
Source organism: Selenia dentaria (assembly GCA_917880725.1). Taxonomy (NCBI): domain Eukaryota; kingdom Metazoa; phylum Arthropoda; class Insecta; order Lepidoptera; family Geometridae; genus Selenia; species Selenia dentaria. The sequence goes on along the minus strand of OU862895.1, from coordinate 29,767,147 downwards.
TTTTTAAGCTATTGCATAGCTTCAATCGCGGGCCTTGAGCGTGGAGACCGAATCCAGAAATTCCGTAACGACTCCGACTCCATCTATCGATGAATAGCAGAACTTTTAATGAGTTTTTGAAATATCACGCTTGTCTCTTTAGTTCAGCAACTCGCCTTTAGATGGCATTGGTTAAATAATTATAATTGCATAAGTTGATTTGGCATCTATCGATGAATAGCAGAACTTTTGATGACTTTTTGAAATATCACGGTTGTCTCTTTAGTTCAGCAACTCGCCTCTAGATGGCATTGGTTAAATAATTTTAATTGCAAGTTGATAAAAACAGCTATGCAATAGCTTTACCGCGGCAATCTCCAAGTGCCACACGTCTTTTTTTTTATTTCCCTAATAGGAGGGAGTTGTATGTTCCCCTGTATATATTTTTTAAATATATGTTCACCGATTTCTCCGCCAAGTGTTGCTCAATTAATAAAACTTTTTTGATCGGTAGGGTATACTTCCTATTGGGACACAAGTTGGAATATTTCGGACACATAATGAGAAATCCCAAGTACGAGTTATTACAATTAATTATTCAAGGCAAGATATACGGCAAACGCAGTGCTAGTAGGAGAAGAAAATCCTGGCGGAAGAACTTACGCCAGTGGTATAATAAAAGCACCCGTTCAATGTTCAGAGCTGCTGTGTCGAGGGTTCAATTGCAATGATGATCGCCGACCTTCGTAAGAAGATGGCACACCGAGTAGAAGAAGGGACACATTGTCACCACGTTAGAATCTGATGATTGATGGTATCCCAGGGAAATCGAGGCCTACCCTCCAATTTGATTTATTTATTTTGGTAATTCAACAGCGTTTACAATTAACATGTACACTAAATATAAAAACTTAAAATATGGCCAAAACATAATTACTCAAATTAAAAACTATTTACAGAAAAGTAATAATAATACGAAAAAATATATTACAATTACAGTGAGAATAGCAAGAATAGCAGGTATATTTGTGAGTTATGTGTGTGTGTGAATTTATATGAATTTTATATGAATTTATTAAATTTTTCGTATATTTTCTAAAGTATTTAAAGTGTTTGCGTCTGATAATCATCATCTCATATGGATAAGCTGATTATGAAAAATATTACCCTTCAACTATTAGAAGTTAGTCGGTTTTTGTAATTTAGTAACACTAATATTATAAAGAGGATAGATTTGTTTGTTTGTATTAAATAGGCTCTGTAACCAGTGAAACCGCGGAGCGCAGCTAGTCTATCAATGAATGTTCTAAGTTTATATTGTTGTCATAGGATAACAACAATACTCAACGTAACAACGATACACATTGAACCCAGAGACGTAAATATACGTCAGTTTAATTGATACATCTTTTGTTTTTAATTATCACGGAATAGGAAGGATGAATTTGTCATTATTTAGTTTTGGTAGTGCTAGAGTTATTTACCTTTTCGCTTATAATTAAACGAAACCGGTATGAATAATATAGTTGCATCTACGATATGAAGCAGGTTTAATATTCCTGACTAGTGTTCTGTTTTTGTTTTACCACACGATTTTATGTAAACAGACAGATTTGTTCCTGACTAGTGTTCTGTTTACCACACGATTTTATGTAAACAGACAGATTTGTTCCTGACTAGTGTTCTGTTTACCACACGATTTTATGTAAACAGACAGATTTGTTCCTGACTAGTGTTCTGTTTACCACACGATTTTATGTAAACAGACAGATTTGTTCCTGACTAGTGTTCTGTTTACCACACGATTTTATGTAAACAGACAGATTTGTTCCTGACTAGTGTTCTGTTTACCACACGATTTTATGTAAACAGACAGATTTGTTCCTGACTAGTGTTCTGTTTACCACACGATTTTATGTAAACAGACAGATTTGTTCCTGACTAGTGTTCTGTTTACCACACGATTTTATGTAAACAGACAGATTTGTTCCTGACTAGTGTTCTGTTTACCACACGATTTTATGTAAACAGACAGATTTGTTCCTGACTAGTGTTCTGTTTACCACACGATTTTATGTAAACAGACAGATTTTTTCCTGACTAGTGTTCTGTTTACCACACGATTTTATGTAAACAGACAGATTTGTTCCTGACTAGTGTTTTGTTTACCACACGATTTTATGTAAACAGACAGATTTGTTCCTGACTAGTGTTCTGTTTACCACACGATTATATGTAAACAGACAGATTTGTTCCTGACTAGTGTTCTGTTTACCACACGATTTTATGTAAACAGACAGATTTGTTCCTGACTAGTGTTCTGTTTACCACACGATTATATGTAAACAGACAGATTTGTTCCTGACTAGTGTTCTGTTTACCACACGATTTTATGTAAACAGACAGATTTGTTCCTGACTAGTGTTCTGTTTACCACACGATTTTATGTAAACAGACAGATTTGTTCCTGACTAGTGTTCTGTATACCACACGATTTTATGTAAACAGACAGATTTGTTCCTGACTAGTGTTCTGTTTACCACACGATTTTATGTAAACAGACAGATTTTAACCGCTGCAAATCCACATTTTATGCAACTGTTATAAAGATAAGTTATGTGTGTAAAGATCTTTAAGAAATTCTCTCGATAGTAAAGATAATGAGTTATTGAAGACCCCAGATAAAACTACATGAAATATATTACGGACCTTTAAAAACAATACTTTTTTACTATAATATAGACACGTCGGGAGATGATATAGTGCTGTATATAGGACATAAATGGAATGATCGAATTATCTTGACTCGCAGTGCAAGTACCGAACTTACCGATCGATAAATTTGATTCGTGAATTCGTCATACTTCGAAAAACTGACAATATCGATCTTTTGTCGATCATTCAAAGTAAGTAACAAAATAAGCGATCGGTAGACAAATTAGATATGATTTTACGATTATAACGATAACCCTAGCATGGAACTGTTAAGGCGCGGTCGTACCCTGATAATAGTAAAAAGCAGAATCTTTAAACATAGAGTGTAACGAAACAGTTCAATAATAATCCATGAAAAAAAAAATTGGTTTGGAAAGGAACAGGCAAAGAGTAATAACCGAACAGAATTCATAAATATTACTCGCTCTCTGCAGAAAAAATCCTAAATAGGTGCATAAAAATAAACTTTCACGTCCAAACTCTCAGAATTTTCAGCGATAACACTATATTATTTTTTAGGTAATACATAGCCAACATATAGTACTAAAGTAGTAACCAGCAGTTTTTTCAATTGTGTTAGTATATATCGAAAGATATAAAGAAAACGTACAAAATTAACACATTTTCGCATTACATCGTCCAATCTAACAAGCGATTTTCAACCTTACGTAAAGCATCGTAAATTATTTTAAAATTGGGGTTGGACCGCGTCTTAAAATACGTTTGAGATCGTCTATTTAATCGATTTTAACTATTGTTTTGTCAGCTTTGAAAATGACCTCAATATAACTTATCGACAGACGAGGGGAATGGGGATATTGTTTAGTTACGTTTGATCTTACTAATATTATAAACGCGAAAGTTTGTATTTATGAATGAATGGATGTTTGTTATTCTCTTACGCTCAAACGGCTGGCCCAACTTCGATGAAATTTGGCGTGGAGGTAGATGGGGTGCTGAATTAACACATGATAATTTTCATCAACATCGTCATCATCTATCACCATGCTGGTGTAACCAAAAAGACTTCGGCCTTCTTTTGATCGTAGAAGAGCGAAATGCTCGTAGAAATCTTCAAATGATAGAAGGACGCATTGTGGAATGCAAACAATTCGTAATAATCGATATACTGTCGACTATTTGACGATCGTATAAGTCGTCGATATCACTTCCATACTGGCTAGGGGCGAACTTAATTTATCGATCTTAGCGACTCGACAAATTTAACGAATATTACGGTACTTGCACTGCATGCCTTACAGGAGTTTAATGCGGCAGCGATGCGAGCATAATTCTCGATAGGATAAATGTATCGGTAAGACAGCCCGCGATACAGCTATCGCAGCTAAATCCGTACTAGTGATAAGGTAACATAGCTGATAAAACTCAGTTTACCGACTCGACAAGTGTATGGTAAGATCCATGCTCGCACGGCTGGATTAAAAAAAGAAACGAACTTCAAATCGTACGTGTTCTGGTTTCCTGCGAAGTTGAAAGAGATGCTCCTAGCACCGGACTTGGCCTGAAGGGATCGTTTTCCGACGGAACAGCGAGGAAACTACACTGACTGTATAATTAAGTTAGTCTGTAAAGTAGGTGTTTTCGATATAGGCTGCTGGTATTTTAATGTTGTGTAATAATTGTACTATTACCTGAAACATAATTATTACTAATAAACTTTTTTCTTTTTTATGACTTCAGCGTCCTTCAGATATGAATAGCATGCATGAATAAGAAACCAGTGATCCGGAGCGCAGATTAATAATCCGTACAACGTTTAGCTCAGACGGTACCGCTCATGGCTGGCATTCCTTGCGGTCACAGGTGACTGAATCCCTGCTGCACCCACCTATGTCCTTTACCTTTGCTAGGCAACCAACCTCTAGTCGGCTAAAAATAATTATGACATCAAAAATATAGACTTGATAAGAGTTTTAATATTTAGATGCGCACTTAAAACAGCTTGGGACTGATCACTCCAGGATCTACCTACTCATGTATTACGATGTCAAAGTGTAGCGTGTCTTGCCCTACTGATACTATTATAGGGTTCTTTATCGTGGCGCATGTCACCTATCTAGGTTTATATGTGCGCCCGTATTCTTCCATATGCGTGTTCTGTCTGCCTACTGGGATGGGTGAATAAAAAAGTATTACATTTCGGTGATCACCATTACTATTCTTCAATATGCAGGATTACATACGAGTATAAATCGAAACTTTACATTGTGTAGGTGGACTGAAGTGCGGACACTCGGTACAACGGCATTAGGGCAACTGAGCGCATGACGCTTGCTAATATAATCAATTGCGCTCACGTTGCATGTATCATGCCCCTACACTATTATTATGGTCTCTTTTATAAGGCAACACACTGGAGCCTAAAAATAAATGAACATTTGTTAATTACATTAAGTAAGTGGCGATAAACAAAATATGTAAAAAAGACAAGCCCGCTGAGTTTCTTGCCGCATCTTCTCAGTCGTGGTCGCTTTCCGATCCGGTTGTAGATTTAAGGAAAAATAAATGTAAAATGACTATTTATAAGTACCCCGTTAGGCCTACAGAATAAATGATTTGATTTTCGCATCGCGGTAAGCTTGTGTGTGTGTAAGATATATACAGTGTGTAACAAAAAAGGTGTGGTAATACAGATATAGTAATAAAAAAAGTAGTAATACACAAGCAGATGCTTGCATACATTTGGGTCCTATTTAATGCGTCCCAGGAAGTAGGAAACGTGCCGAGTTATGAGTAACCAAAGTTTTTCTAATACTCAAGTTCAGGAGGCCTACTACTCGTACTAAAAACAAACTACGAAGTTTAGTTCGATGGATTTCGCCATTGCTATAGTGAAAGTGAAAACTCACAAACACAGTCAAGGGTGATGAAATGTAATGACAGTTTAGAGTGATTATGCTTAGTGTTTAATGTTAAACTGATGATGACATGACATATGAAAAAGTAACATCATTGTAATTTGTAAACATTTATTAGTTGTGTGCATAAATCGTCTCTTTAGAACATATACAGAACATAACATACTCAATATAAATACAAATAACAAAAACAAATTTATTTATTTGCTAGAATACAATATTATATAAGGTCTTTAACTAACAGTTATGTCAATGTATTCAGCCTGCAGGCAGGCGTGCAAATATTATAATAATTAAAATATAAACTATCATTCAAATATAAAGTAATAAAATAACATTCAACAAATTTCTAATCATACATTATTAAATAATTATATTATTTAAAATTAAGATATTCATTTACACTATAAAAACAATTGTCCAATAGCCACTTATGTAGCTTTAATTTAAATTTATTACCATGCAGGAATTTTATATGGTCTGGTAATTTATTATAAATAGTTATGGACATGTTGTATACATTTTTCTTATAAATATCTCTATGACAAGTGGGTTGGTAAAGTAGATTTTGGAATTTAGCTCTTTTTTGTCTAATGTTAATCTCGTTACGTTTTGTGAAATAATTAGGATGAGCTCTAACGAAAACGCATGTGTCTTTAATGTACATACAAGGAAGTGGTAGGACATTACATTTCTTAAATAACGGCTTGCAACATATAACATATCAAACTATTATAGAATATTTACGTTCTCAAACTATAACAATTGCTACACTCTACAACCTTATCTATAATTATGAGTAAATGCTTTGTTCATATGGTAGATCAATCGGTAAATACCAATAATAACCACACTACCTAAATACAAAAAAAGACCATGTAAAAGTCATTACATTCCATCCCCCTTGACTGTTTTTGCGCTCTTTTTTTTTTTTTTATGCCGAACTGGGTAGCACTTGACCAATATCTCACCTGATGCTAAGTGATGATGCGATCGATGATGGAGCGCGCTTACCCAGAAGATACCTATGCACTCGTGTTTTGAAGACCCCCATATCGTACTTAACCGGAAACACCGACTCAGGGAGGGTGTTCCATTCCCTAGCGGTTCGTATGATAAACGAAGAAGTAAATCGCTTCGTCCGGGTAAATGGAATATCCACCATAAAGCGGTGGCGCTTCTGAGTATCTCTGGATGTCCGATTATAGAATGGGGATGGCCGAATCAAATTGTGAAGTTCCATTGCACACTCACCGAAATGTATCCGATAAAAAACCGATAAACAAGCGACTTTGCGGCGATGCTCGTGACTCTGGAGTCTCTTGCGTACTAGGTGGTCGTCGTTAATGAGTCTCTTGGCTCTCCTCTCAATAGCTTCCAGTGTCTCCAGCTGGTATTTGGCAGAACCATCCCAAAGGTGAGAACAGTACTCCATACACGACCGGACTTGGGCTTGATAAAGATTAAGCAACTGTCCCGGTGTGAAGTATTGTCTCACCTTAGCCAAAACACCAAGCTTTTTTGAGGCAAGCTGGGCTTTGGACTCAATATAGGAGCCGAAATTGAGAGTTGGTGTTAATGAGATGCCAAGAAGCTCGAAATGGTTACTTATCGGCACGGACACATCCCTGAAAGTAGGAGCCAGCTGGAAAGGGCTCCGTTTGGCGGAGAAAAGACACGCCTGGGTTTTAGCAGCATTGAACTTAACTAGATTGGCATCGCCCCAATCGGAGACTGCCTGCAAAGAAAAGTTCAAGCGCTGAACCATCGCTTCCCTATGAGACTGGATTTGTAATGCACTGGTTCGTGCGTTAGATGTGTAACTCTCCACAACGGTGCTGTCATCTGCGTAACCAAAAATACCGGGTTTCAGCAGGTCATTAATATGCAGCAGAAAAAGTGTTGCGGAGAGTACTGATCCTTGGGGGACTCCGGCATTTATAGCCAATTGGGCTCTTAAACTCTCATAGTAGAAAATCCGAAATCTGTCAAACGAAACTTGGTACTTTCGTTTTTGAGAGTAGCCCAGCAGGCCTAGACAAAAGATGTTTCTGTTAACGTTGACGCCAAACGACAACTTCAAAATGTATGGCGTTGACATTACCTGTAGAAAAGTCACGCGACGTCGCGCTTAGTTCGTAGACACATTTTTGTCTGTAGCGTGTGCGGAGACACGCCTGTTTGAATTTTGTCTAGGCCTGCTGGTTCATCCCTGAAAAACTTGGCCAAAGACGTCGGCGAGACGTACTCGTATATTGGTCACTTTGTATAAATGTCATCCGATCCGGTGCAATAATCTAATCAATGGATCCCACACGGCGCAGAGCAACAAGTAGAGACTCATATTAACGCGAAGAGGTAATACCGCTCTCCGTCCACGGGCAACACAAAAAGATTGGAATAAACAACATTTAACACGTTTATAAGGTTCCTTAGTACTACATATGGAACTCTTACAAACTCGTTTTGCCCTTACTAAACCTTTACAGCTTCAATTCTACAGTTCAAATGTTACTGCATAATGCTTGGCGCAAGAAAAATTTACTTGTTTAGAGCACAAATTGAAATTATTGTTTATTTATGGGGGGTAGAGGCGGGAGGGAAGGATTCTCGTGTGTTGTAAACATGAATCATGATGGTAATGTTTCATGTCATGACTTTTTGCCAAACTTGGGTCGCCAAATCGACTTGCAATATGTCTCCTTAACTTGGAAGACTAGTACCACAGCAAAAAGTTTACATATAGTATGGTAGTACTTTATGTAATAGAGATGTAACGCGTAGTAACTTAATTTGTGCCATGTTTATAAACCACAATTTAGTCTTTAAAATGTTTCTACCAAAATTTCATTATAAGTTTACAAGTAGCGAGATAAAACATAATCATTTCTCCTTATTAAAGACGCCTTAGCTGTTCAAAAGTAAATTTACCTTAGAAAAACAATGTTGCCGAACAATACTGCTTTAATTAAAACGGCCTCACATACACGTTGCTTTGTTTTAAATTTAAATAACGTCATTTAGTAAGGCGCAACCAATCGGTTCTCAACGAACTCAAACTGGACAAGAATCCAAGGATCTAACACATGCCTGCGAAGCATATTTGAGTTCTTTGGCCACATAGCCCGTAAACCCGGCAACAACCTCCAAAAACTAATCGTCACTGGGAAAATAGAGGGCAAGAGACCGAGAGGAAGGAGTCCAATGCGCTGGACAAATCAGATCCGCACTACCCTCAACTTTGTCACTGAAGCGGTTTGTGCAGCTGGAAGCCGGAATAGATGGAGAAACATAGCACGAGAGAGGCTAATGGCATGATGGGTCACGGCCCCCAGCATTGGGGAATCGACGCAAGGAGAAGGAGGAGTAAGGCGCAAAACAGTTTTGCTGAGCACAGTACTAAATAATGTAATTTAACGTTAAGCAGCGTTTAAAAATATGGTCCATTATGTGTATTTGACGGAATCCTACACTAAGTATCAATCAATATGTGCTTAGGTTGTTTTTTCATACAAATAAATGTAGTAGATGCAATGATCAATAGGATGACGTCAGTGTTTGGGAGGTTCAGTATTGGAATTTGACCCTTTGTTTTTGTTGATATTGAAAAACTCAATACGCTTTGATATTTAGTTTTTGTACGATGTCTGCACAAATATATTCTGGTCTGTACAACTTTTCTCCACAAGTTGAACCGAACAAACGAACAGGTAAATTATAAATAACTTTTCTACTAAACATGATGATATGAAGTAAAATAAATGTTATTTCAATACGAGTAAGTTCACTGGAAAGCAGTTACCTAAGTAAGTAAGAGCTCTGTAAGCGGTTGAATTTATTAGTTATTTTTCCTTCAAGCTTGGTTTTTTTCAAACATTGCAGTTAGGAACAAATCATATCTAAAAATTGACAATGTTGCTGGATTGTATGTGGTATTAGGTGACGATCAAAAATAATGAAAAAAGCTTACTATAAAGTCCGACATTATATAGAAGATAAAGATGCTTGGAATACTCCACTTCTGGCAAGCTGTCATTCTGCCACCCATAAAATGTAATATTTGTAGTACCTAAGTAGAAACATTGTAAACATCTATATAAAAAGAATGGCCCCGAGTTTCTTGCCGCTTCTTCTCGTTAGGCTCTATATATTTTGGAACGCGGCGGTAGAGTCTAAGTAGGTACATTATAATGAAAAGTTTACGTTCATAAGTGCGTATTTGATGCCTAAATTGAATAAATGATTTTGACTTTTGAATGAGCACAGTATGCGATTAATAATAATAGTAATAGTAGAACATGACGCAGAAAGCGGTCGGCACAGGTACACACACCCGCAATTCGCTATTATTGCGGTAACATCCCCAAACTCACTAATGAATACATAATATATCATGTAGTCATCTCTCCGTGACGACAAACAGACGGCTGTCATCTGTTTCACAAACGTATCATGGAGTAAAGTTGATCGTCCACCGCTGACTAAACTAAGTTACTTTAGCTTAGCTCACATAATAAAAGCTAAACATAATTCACAGCTTAGCTGGCGTAGTTTGCGGTGGCCGCACATGAGAAAAACTGGCTCAACTGTTTGAGCTATAGGTAAAATAACTTAGTTTAGTTGGCGGTGGACAATCGGCGTAATAATAATATTATTTACACAGTGTACAATCCATCGTGTAACTCTACAACATACTCGTAAACGTAGTTTATCAAACACGACGTCAACCTAAATTCCCAATTAGATTATTTAACAAACACGTCAAATATAAACACCCTTAAGTTTGAAAACCTGTCGCTAGGGACCTAACTGTGTGTTCGGGCAGCTGTTCTTGTGAGCCACTCGCAGATCCTCGAGTTAGATTATTCCATCAAGTTTATAAAAACATCAAGCAAGATTAGAGAGAAAACGTAAAATTTCACATATAATTAGATCGTTACAAATATAATTTCTATTAAAAATGTTTCTGGTGAAATTCACTCAAAACTTGACGAACGAAACTTTAACGAAAATAATGCAATACACATTTTTAAACACAACATAACAAATCGTCACGCCTTTATATCCTCGGCGACGTTAAAAACACCGTTTCTTCAGATATCGTCAAACTTATTGATACCGATAGACGTCAGAAAACCCCAATAACTGTAACCTGGGAATCAAACTCAGGACCTCGATATTCCGAAGCGGCGCTACCACCACTACACCAATACCAAGCGTGCGAAGCCGCTTGCGGGTCAACTAGTGTACACTAATATTATAAAGAGGAAAGATTTGTTTGTTTGTTTTGATTAGGCTCCAAAACTACTGGACCGATTGGAAAAAATATTTTACCATTAGAATCCTGTTAGGTACAAACGGCCACATTATACGTACATTGGTTTTAATCCTTATCTACTCTAATAATAAAAGGAAAGATATATGATTGTTTGTTGTTTCTAATGGATACACGTAAAACTACTTAACCGATTCAAACAATTCTTTCACGAGTATAAAGCTACATTATGCCTGAGTAACATACCTACGCTACATTTGATTCATCCTCATCCGACACCATGCGGGTGAAACCGCGCAGCTAGTACTAAATTTAAACGATAAACTAATATACAAATTAGAGATACGTGCAAATCATCACCACAGCTAGAAACAACTAGACTAAGCAAACAACGATGATACTCTTAACAATGACAATGATACTCAAATGAAATCAAAGATTCGACAACATAATTGTGAATGATTACATGAATATATGAATACAGAAGTGAAACTTCGTTACACTATACAAAGGCAGCGGCCAAGTTACTTATGTTCTGAAGAAGACACTGTTCAGCAAATCCCTATATTTGACCCATAGGATGCGGTGATATACTAGATCATGAGATTCCTCTGCTAGTGTCCCCCTCAGTGGGTACCACAATGTGCAAGATATTTTGCCACGAAGATGTAGCGAGTAAACAATACTGTTTCAGGATGCGAAGGGTATGAAGGAAGCGAAATTAGAAGAAGCATACTGTTCGGTGTTGCTGATGTCTCATCAATCAATCTGTTGGGCGCAGAGTACAGTCTTGCCTAGAACTTTGCGTGGGTCGCACTGCACCGGCCATGAACAGGCATGACGCTTACCATCAGGTAAATTAATTGTATATCTCGACAATCACAGAGACATATATCACATATGATTCTAATACTCATTTTGAATAAGACCAAACAGTTGAATTTTGGACGAAGTTTCGTTTTGAATGAGACCAAACAGTTGAGTATTGGACGAAGTTTCATTTTGAGTAATTCGAAACAGTTCGATATATTGGATGAAGTTTCATTTTGAACGAGACCAAACAGTTGAATATTGGGCGAATTTTCATTTTGAGTAATTCGAAACAGTTCGATATATTGGACGAAGTTTCATTTTGAACGAGACCAAACAGTTGAATATTGGGCGAAGTTTCATTTTGAGTAATTCGAAACAGTTCGATATATTGGACGAAGTTTCATTTTGAACGAGACCAAACAGTTGAATATTGGGCGAAGTTTCATTTTGAGTAATTCGAAACAGTTCGATATATTGGAAGAAAGTTTCATTTTGAACGAGACCAAACAGTTGAATATTGGGCGAAGTTTCATTTTGAGTAATTCGAAACATTTCGATATATTGGACGAAGTTTCATTTTGAACGAGACCAAACAGTTGAATATTGGGCGAAGTTTCATTTTGAGTAATTCGAAACAGTTTTATATATTGGACGAAGTTTCATTTTGAACGAGACCAAACAGTTGAATATTGGGCGAAGTTTCATTTTGAGTAATTCGAAACAGTTGGATATATTGGACGAAGTTTAATTTTGTACGAGACCAAACAGTTGAATATTGGGCGAAGTTTCATTTTGAGTAATTCGAAACAGTTGGATATATTGGACGAAGTTTCATTTTGAACGAGACCAAACAGTTGAATATTGGGCGAAGTTTCATTTTGAGTAATTCGAAACAGTTGGATATATTGGACGAAGTTTCATTTTGAACGAGACCAAACAGTTGAATATTGGACGAAATTTCATTTTGAACAAGACCAAACAGTTGAATATTTGGATGAAGTTTCATTTTGAATAACACCAAACAGCTCCATATTGGACGAAGATTCATTCCTATAAATATAGAATGCTAGTCGTATTTACTATTGTTCTTCTTAACATGCGAGAGTTAACTGATGAAAATATGAATATATTAGTTATAGTTGAAGAGTTAACCAGAAGATGTATATCGAGCGAACTTACAGTTGTCCAGGTCTTTGTAATTGACCTGTAGACTCAGCTTGCCGACAACCGCGTGGCCTATAACAATTTGAACACACATTTTACTTATAATATAATCATAATACAAAATGAACGTACATCAATAATCTAATAATATTTTTAGTTTTAATAGGAATTAGGATACGTCCTTATTCCTACCATATAATAAATGCTAATTATATTACTATCTGTGTTTATCACCACTCAACGTTGAAAGTAGGAATGGACAGAAATAGCTCATATTGAAAATACGGAAATTTTACCCCCATCCTACAGGTCTTAATAACATTACTCTACGTGGACTAAATCATAGGCAACAGATAGATGTCTATATAATATGTCTATATCCTATCCTTATGTAGTTGTCGATATATATGAGATCATAACTAGTTCTGTATAAATGAGAACATAGCTGGTTCTCTATGCATGAGATCATAACTAGTTCTCTATAAATTAAATCATAGCTAGTTCTCTATGCATGAGATCATATCTTATTCTCTATAAATGAGGTCATAGCCAGTTCTCTATACGTGCGATTATAGCTAGTCCTCTATAAATGGGATCATAACTAGTTCTGTATACATGAGATCATAACTAGTTCTATCTTCTCTATAAATGAGATCGAAGCCAGTTGTCGATATATGAGATCATAGCTAGTTCTCTATAAATGAGATCGTAGCTAGTTGTCTATAAATTAAATTGTATAAGTTTACAATTTCGTCAGTCAACACGACGACCCGCAGTACAATGATGTCCATTATGCACAATTGTAATATTTGTGAAAACTGTGTCTTTTCGCATATTCTACTAAGCAATAATAACATGTTACAATATAACGGCCACATTCCAAATATCAACGCCAAGCTACTAGCTATAATCAATATAAAAAAGGGAACCAAATAAGAAGCCTTGAGAGACATTACAACTATGTACATGTACACCTAGTTTGAGCTTTTTAACTGCTACACTCGTCCCGAATATGTTGTGGAACGACCTAATAAAGCGAGAACTCGACACTTAAATTGTCAAATGTACCTACTTTTTTACCTGAATTTTCAAGGAGCTCCATTGGAAATCGGAGACATTTCAAATACTAGTTTGTAGTCAATACATTCCAGACTAACTGACCCGCCAGCGGCTTCGCTCGCGTGACCTCGCGGTATACGGTTAATTACATTTTTTTAACTATCCCACGGGAACTTTTTCATTTACCGGGATCAAAAGTAACCTATATGTTGACCAGGGATATAAGCCATACAAAATTTCATTTAAATCGGTCCAATCGTTTCGGAGATTAGTCCGTACAAACAGATTTAGTTAGATTTCACTCCTTACATCCCCTGACTCGTTTTTAGCATTTTTTTCATTGAACAGAATTTGACCTCTACAGTTTTATTATATGTATATGTATGTATATATATGTATAGAATAGATACCATATTTTTACCGCCAAATATGCTAATTTTGAAGCAATGGTTATGCTAGCTCGAGGGTAGTTCTAATTCGAGTTGGTTTTGAATGTCCACGCAGAGCTTGTGCTTCTGGCAAAGAAAATATCAGAAATGCAGTCGGTGGCAAGACACTTCTTGTATACCTACACTGTAAATATTCGTATATCGGTAGGCTCTATATATATACCGGACGAGCCCGGGGTTCCAGCAAACAGACGTGGTCGCCCACATGACCTGTTCCACGTAGATCCCGGTCGCACAGTAGCACGTTCTATGTCCCCTCTGAATCGTGCCCGTCGCCACTTAAACGCACTCCTTGCTGCCAACCCTGATTGTGACATTTTTTATGATAACTGGAAGACTATTATAAGTACTTCCTTGACTTACTGTGAACATTTAATGGATGGATTCAATGGGACAGGTGTAAAAAGCCTGACGATTCATTAGATTTTGACGGTAACCTCTGAGTTTATTGACTTGGTACTCTGAGTACTTACCCGAACGGTATATTTTACTTTGTTTGATATATCTTTTTTGTATTGACATGCTAGGCGTATTGCCCATTTGACATTTTTATAATGACATTTTAAATGATATTGTATTTATATAATGAATATTTGTTATGTTTATAATGAATATATGTTAAGACATGAATTGTTTAAGAATAATTTTTGAATATTGTGAGATAATTGTAATTGGTTTTTTTTCCGTTTTTATCTCAATAAACGAATATGAATATGAAATATAATAGAACACGGCGGTTGTCTTTTAGGTACATTTTAATGAATAACGTGGATGTCTTTAATTGCGTCTTTGATGCCTAAATAGAATAAATGATTTTGACTTTCACTTTGATCATTAAGCCAGCTAGGTATCAAATGCTAGCCTATTATAAATAAAGAATGCTGGAAATGCGGATAATTAGTAGATTAGTTTGCCAACTTCCAACACCAACAGTTTTCGAAATAAAAATAGAGCTGGCACTTTTAATTCACGTGTACATATTTTATATTTCTTGCATTCGCGCACTTCTATGCAACACAGTTAATCGATTACTCTACCAGCACTGATAGTGACATATGCAAATGCATATTTAACTCAAATTATGAATTACTACCTGACCCACCAGCAGCTTCGCTCGCTTGGCTTATAAGATATGAAGCCACACAAATTAATTGAATCTGAGGTAGATTTGATTGAGATAGAATCAACCTCCTAAAGGTCAAATTGGGGCGAATATGACATATGGCATAAATCCAAATTTCACATCAAAGTCATCAACGGCTAAAATG
Source organism: Selenia dentaria (assembly GCA_917880725.1). NCBI lineage: Eukaryota > Metazoa > Arthropoda > Insecta > Lepidoptera > Geometridae > Selenia > Selenia dentaria. The sequence goes on along the minus strand of OU862895.1, from coordinate 29,751,546 downwards.
TCCATAATATTTAGGGCACCAGGAGTTTAAGATCTGCGTTGATGAGTCAGTCAGGCAGTGAAAACAAGTAATTTTATATTAAGTATAGATTACAGTAATCTATCGGCGCAAAGGTCACACAGACCTTCACGTGCGCATTAATACACCACTCGTTCTCGTGTGAAACCAAAGATTTATAGCTCTGGTTTCCGCGGACTTTCACCGCGGTTCACAATATTTGCACCTGCTGATTCGCTGAAAAATTATCAGCTGCATTTGACCTGGCTAGGGCCCAAGCTTCAGCCGCTAATGTCATTCACCCGAGTTTTGGAGCCGGTCCAGCTTCTCTAAGGCTACCATCGAAATATTTATGCATATACGATGCGTGTGAGACTCGCGCCCTGTGGAGATAACAGGTTTGTATTCGAATGTTTGTGTTGCAAACTGATTGGAAGGTATCTTTAACAACAAATATCATTATATATGTTAGTGAAAATTACACAGTGTTTGTTGATGCCAATTGGGTAAGATATTTTCGGTGATCATGGCCAGCTCATCAGTTCACATATAAAACTCAAGTACAGCGTACGCATTCTGTAGAGAAACTTCTATACAAACCTTTAAACTGCTTCCTAAACGCGTTACGTTCGTTCTATTGGCAATTTGAGCTACTTAAAAAAATTGTTAACGCACTCCTGAATTAAATTAGCAGTAATGACCAAATCTAAATCCGAAAGATATCACTACGATGTCCGCTTACCACAACAATATCGGCCGGCGAAGTGCCTTATTTGGCGGTCATTGGTTCACAATCCCTACCACCGTACGTGGAGTTAATAACTCGCATTATCAGGACGTTCACGCGTAAGGTTATGTGAAACCCACAATTTTTGTAGCGTTCATGCAAAACGAATGAATGGGTAAACCGAGATAAGGTAGAGAGTGAAGGAATAATATGGGTAAAATACGGGGCTTTCCCTATAGAATTCTAAAATTTCTTCATCGTTTTCTAAACGATGGCAGAGATGTGTAAGGATCGTATTTTTATTATGGAAAATATAATAATGCCTGTTCATCAGTGATGAAGTGGTCAGACAGTGGATAGTGGACACAAACTGACAATGATGATAGTCTTATTGGTTGAGAGTGTACAGTACAGCATGTATACTACAGTGGCTTCCAAGGAGAAATTATAGTACATTATAATGAATAATTGACATTCAAAGTACAACTTTGATATCTAAATTAAATAAATGATTTTGACTTTTAACACCACCTATGCTAAGCCAAAGTCTGATTTTTTTAAATAATAGTTACATATTTGGATGGATTACCACTGTGTCTGCTACTGCTTTTACTACTGAGGTCAAAAAGCATCGAGCTGACAAAAATAACTGTTAAAAATGCTAAAAAATTACACATGTTCGAATTGGAAATCTGTGACTGAAATTGTTATGGGCTGATTTGAGTTTGTACAGCTTTAAAATGCCAATCAATTTTCAATTCATATCCCACCTTGAGGCACTATTTAAGTCTGAAGTGTGACGAATGCACATTTTGCAAACGCTAACAATGCCATCACAGCAATTCGAAAGCACCTTGCTGAAATACCAAATCTCCTTAGAGACAAAAGAGCTGTCAACAATACCATAAGCATGAGGACGAAAAATTAAACGTCAAATGACAGTGACTACGATAGATACGCCTAAGGCAAGAAGATATATACACGGGCAGTTTAAAGCAGTCAGCATGGACTGCTTCTAGCTGCGACTGCACAGTGATTCTACGTATACACATATACGGAACCACTTGAGCTGCTCGAGCTCGTTGCATATGCTTCGGACGGTTGGCTGTCAAGCAGTCGCCAAGCATATACTGACTGCTCGAGCTGTCGACTGTTCCCTGCCCGCCCCTGAATTAAAATTGTGACTTGTTGAGCAGTTAATACCAACTGCTGCAGCAGTTATCAATGGCAGCTTTAAGCTGTTGACTATGACTGCAAGAGCGGTCCGTGTATGTTGATCACTGGCTAACTGCTCGAGCAATCCGTGTATATCCGCCCTCACACATTTGGCTTCAGTATACTTAAGTCGCGGAATCGCATATAATTAACAGTAGATATAGTATAATAGGTCACGCGCGATTTCTTTTCATTCAATACACCAGTGGATCTTCACGTACGCTATCATTATTTTTATTACCATTACGTGATCAATAAAAGAATGATAAAGAAGTTCGTGTGGTAGCGGCAATATAAATAAAAACGTTTGGCATGTGATTTAATGTTTTCGAATAGTCTAAATTTAGAGGCGCAGTATTTTCATCTTCTCGTTCGAATCGGAATACTTGGCCGGGTCCGTGGGACGCAGTAATGATTATTTAATCTGTGGCGTGGGGCTGGGTGGGCAAAGATTCTGCTATACGGAGATAAACTAAATTATCTTTATAATGCGCATATCAAATCAAATCATTTATCTGGTATACTTACATATTACGGGGGCACTTACATATTTTCAATTTATATTTATTATTTCTGAAATCTACAACCGGATCGGAACGCGACCACGACTGTGAAGATCCGGCAAGAAAACCTTTTCAAAAAGAGTATTTTAAAAAAATATCGCTTGTTTCTTAATGTATATAACAAATGTTCGTTTATTTTTAGCTTCAGTGTGTTGCCTTACAAAAGAGACCATAATGGTATCAGTAGCACAACACGCAAAACTTTGACATCGTAACACACGAGTAGATAGATCCTGGAGTGATCAGTTCCAAGCTGTTTTATCTTCCAAGTGTCTCGAAATTTTGTAATAACCTTTTTGCCAGAGTTTCGTTTTAATGGTAATTTTAAACTTATTAATAGGCAAATCTCGGATAAAATTGGGAAGTTTATTATAGAATCATATACATTGTCCCATAAAAAAATGACTTATTCTGTGGAGACGCGTTACATGTACGGATAGCGTGTGCTTATTTCGGGTGTTGATGGAATGAGCATCATTCCTTTTTTCAAATCTGTTCATGTTTTTCTTGACATATCGAGAAGTCACAATCACTCCTTTACCAGGTATTTCACATAATCCCTAGTAACGAGGCAAACATATACTAAGGTCTCCTTTGTCACGTGCATGGCCTCCCGGGACAGGTGATGATGCATATTCATGCAGAACAACATTCCAATGGTATGTTGTTCTGCAGTACGTAAGCTTGCATAAGAACTATTTCCAATCAATTGGAAGCGCGAAAATTTCACATGATTTGGTACCGCGCCAGAACTCGGCCGTAATATAAATTACAGTATGAGTAAAACTGACAATGTTATGCTGTGAGATGACTTATGCAACAATTTAGGATGCAGAAACAGAATCCGATACAATGTGCCTAATATTACAGACGAAGAGAAAACAAGAGGCCAACCAAAAAAGAATTTGTCTATACTAATAATATTATAAAGAGGAAAGATTTGTATGTATGTTTGTAACGAATTGGCTCAAAAAGTACTGGACCGATTTCAAAAATTCTTTCACCATTGGAAAGCTATATTCACCATGAGTAACATAAGCTATATAAGATTCATCATCATGATCATCCATCACGGGTGAAACCGTGAAGAGCAGCTAGTATCATATATTAAGAAACGGATAATCTAATAATTTGCGTCTGAAACAAAACAAAGACATATCGCTGAAATCATTAAATCGCATGTATTGGGATACTGGTAGAAATTAGCTTGTGTAGAACAGCAAACTAAATACTATTATTTAACCGACATCATAAAAGGAAGAGGTTCTATGCTCGTATGTATGTATTTTTTTATGTACATTCACCGATTTCCCCCCTATTTGTGGATCGATTAACAAAATGTTTTTTTTATTTGATAGAATATACTTCCGAGGTCGTCTTATTTAAATTGCATCAAATTCGGTTAACCGGATCTTGAGTTACACTCTAATAACTCAAAAATCTTGATGGTAGCCTTATTGACGGTGAATGACAATCGATCCCCTAAGTAGCAAGGGTTACTAAAAAGGTGAAAAAAAATTAAGTTTTTTTTATCATATTGTCAGTTAATTACAATTTTTAACTATCCCACGGGAACTCTTTAATTCCGGATCAAAAGTATCCTATATGTTGACGAGGGATATAAGCTACCACCATACAAACTTCATTTAAGGCGGTCCTGTCGTTTCGGAGATTAGCCTATACAAACAGAGAAACAAAAAAAAATAATAAAATCTAAATTAGTTGGATTTCACTCCTTATTCCCCTGACTCGGTTTATAGCATTTTTTTCATTGTACAGAAAATCGACCTCTACAGTTTTATTATATGTATAGATATAGATTATGGTACTTCTTATTCTGTTCATACTAAAATTATTATCACTATTTTCAAATATGGTTTGTGCTAGTCGCCCTTACTGTTTGTACAATCCGTGAGAAGTATTTTGACGTAAGGTGTAGCATTCCGGGCTATGCTGTCAGGAAACATGATGGAAACACTTTGATATCGGGGATCGGATAAATGTATCTGTTTATTGATGGCCATGTGTTCTCCCGTTATAACGTTTTACCTACATATTTTACAGACAAAGATGTTGTTCAAGTTTTGTTTCATTAAAAATACTATGTCGCAGTACTGATGCCGAAGCGAAGGTACTGAGTATTTATTTATTAGACACTAGCTGCTCTCCGCGGTTTCACCCGCGCGGTGATGGATGTTGATGATGATGATGAATCTTATATAGCCTATGTTACTCAGGGTGAATGTAGCTTTCCGATGGTGAAAGAATTTTTGAAATCGGTCCAGTACTTTTTGAGCAAATTCGTTACAAACATACTTACATACAAATCTTTCCTCTTTATAATATTAGTATAGATGGGTATTGGATACAGTAATAATTAATATAGAAGCTTATTTATCTGACAGTTTATATTTCTTTTTTTACATAATTTTATTTAATTACGATATTGCTATTTAATTTTTATTTTTTACGTATTGGAATATTGTAATTCATTGTGCACGAAATTTATTGAACATGATTGTATTTTAGACTTCACTAATGACATATTGTAATATAAATATTATAAATGTGAATGTTTAGATGGATGGATGTATTAATGTTTGTTGCTCTTTCACGCTCAAACGGCTGGGCCAATTTTGATAAAATTTGGTATAGAGGTAGATGAGGCTTTGGATTGACACATAGGATACTTCCATCATCATCATCCATCACCACGCAGGTGAAACCGCGGATTGCAGTTAGTATATTATAATGTGCACGCTTTATGGGTTTAATGTAAGAAATATATTTGAATACTAAGCTGACGTATGTATGACATGATTCAGATTTGCTCGGTTTCGATGAATAAGTAGTACCGTTCCGGTACCGGTTTGAGTGGGTGCTGGGTGAACGACTGTCGAGTTCTCTAATGAGAACTTGCGTGCTTCGGAGATCTCATTAGGCCGTGTCCGGTTTAGAATTTCGGGTCGTCAAAAAACAATAATATTACGCTGTCGAATCAGAAAATGCCGTGGAGCTTTTCTCGAAATATAACTCATCATCATCTCAGCTTTAACTCTCTGATTAGCTCTTAACTGGCTTATCTTTTGGGCTATGTCGGTGACTTTCGTTCTTCTACGGATCTCCTCATTTCTGATTCGATCACGTAGAGGAACCCCGAGCACAGCCCTCTCCATAGCTCGTTGTGCTACTTTCAGTTTACTTATGAGGCCCATAGTAAGAGACCACGTTTCAGTGTCATAACTCAACACTGTCAAGACTGTTGTCTTGAGACACTGAGGTATATTGGACAAGAAGAATTCGCGAAGTCTCCGGAACGCTGCCAAGTCGAGTTGGATTCGACGATTGACATCTTTCTCGAAGTATGACCTACCTATTTGGACTATCTTTCCTAGGGAGATATATTCGTCTCGTATGTAACGACTTCGGGAACTGAGTATCTAAACTGATACTGGGGAAGCCACAAAAATGACATTTGACATAATTTTTATATTGCTATGTTCATCTTAATGCCTACCCGTTGGAAAACTCGATTGAGGCCTTCGAGCATCGCGCTGAGGTCTTTCATCAAGTCTGCCTTAACCACGACATCGTCAGCGAACATCATTGTCATTAACCATTATTTTTATTCACTGAATATACACAGTACGAAACTTGTTGTGGAAACCAGCAGGCCTAGACAAAAGATGTTTCTGTTATCGTTAACGCCAAACGACAACTTCAAGATGTATGGCGTTGACATTACCTGTGGAATGTCACGTGACGTCGCGCTAAGTTCATACCTAGACACATTTTTGTCAGTAGAGTGTGCGGAAACACGCCTGTTTGAATTTTGTCTAGGCCTGCTGTTCCGTAAGAAAAAAGTATTCTCTCCATCAACAGGGCTTCTATCAGGAGGGCATTGCACCATGAAATCAAACTGGTATACTGCACAAGTATACGCTAGTAGGTATATGAAATAATGAACTGGTGTTGTGTTCTCGTTAATCGCCCACAAAGTTTTTGTTATGCATTCACCACAATACTAGAACCTGATACAGACAGATCAGTGACTTGATGACAGACGTGACTGCCTGAATATACTCCACTTGTACCAACTCTATATATATAATTTGAGGAATGGCCAAAGCTACATGTGTACAATTCCAAGTTGAAAAGAAAACAAAGCAGCAGAAAACGGCCTTCCGAGTGGTCATTGCATTCCTCAACATACATAACATAATCGGCCCATTATGTTCCCACTGCTGGGACTCGATCATTATTCTCAGAGAGAGGAGTTGGGCCATTGGCGCACTAGTGCGGCTTAGTGGATAAGAGTGGGCAACCCATGTCGTAGTTTCCAGGCCTCCCGAACCTTCGACATGCCTAACGACTGTTATCCTAAGACAAACAACCAGGATCAACGGCCTAACGTGCCCTCCGAAGCACGGAAGCGCTCAGTTGAAATGCCACTAGAGTCACCCATCCAACTCCTAACCGCAGCAAGCGTTGCTAACTATATAAATTACAATGGGGTCCTCATATAAATGCCGTGTCTGGGAGACTCAGTTCTGCTGCATATGCGGTACGTAAAATAAGAGAACTAACAGACGCTTCTACGGCGCGGTTAGTGTATTTTGCATATTTCCACAGCTTAATGTCATATGGGATATTGCTATGGGGTTCAGCGGCTGATATAGAGACCATCTTTATCCTACAGAAACATGCTATTCGAGCTATATACGAAATGGGTCCTCGCGAATCTTCGAGAGATTTATTTAGAGAAATCAATATATTAACGTTGCCTTCCTTATATGTTTTTGAAAATATAATGTATGTTCGTAAAAATTTACATACATATAAGTTAAATAGTGATCACCACACTTTTAATACTAGAAATACAAATAGGATAGCTGTACCTAGTTTTAGACTTGCGAAGACTAATAAGTCATTCCTAGGAAATTGTGAGCGTTTTTACAATAAAATCCCAAAACACATAACTGAACTCACAGAGGGCAAATTCAAGTTTACTGTAAAAACGTTTTAATAAAAAAAGCTTACTATAAAGTCGGTGGGCTCTATATATTTTGGAACGCGGCGGTAGTCTTTAAAGTACATTATAATGAAAAGTTGACGTGCATAAGTGCGTCTTTGATGCCTAAATTGAATAAATGATTTTTGACTTAACTTTGACTAACTTGTTGATCGGGTACGATCGCCAAGTCAAGCTCCGCTGCGAGCGTTTCCTTTATTACTTATCTACCTAGCTAATATAATTCATGGTATTGTATCTCGTAAAAGCGGTGACTACTGTCCCATCGCTATATTACCGATAGCGCCAGTTCGATTAGATTAGGCAGCAAGTAAACACAGGTGAGCATGTGGGCGGCCAGTACCGGTACACAGTCACAACTCGCATCATCAGGTGAGCCAAATGGGTTCGAATCACAATGAGGTATTTCTTACAAGGTTTTATTTGGTTTGGAGACGCGGCGTGGGTTCGAATCGGCCACATTGGAATATCGTACCAAAGTGCCAAGTGCAAGAGCCAAGAGCCGCCATATCTATGTAAATGTTACTGCGAACACTAACATCTCGTTTTGATCATGGATATTAATAATTACTGTAATTTTATTCAATTTGACATTGTTTACCTAACTTTTTTACCGACTTAAAAAAGAGGAAGTTTCTCAATTCGACTGTATATTTTTTACGCGTGTTCGCAGATAACTTCTTATGAACCGATTTTGATTATTTTTTTGTTTGGTAGAGTATTCTCCCGTTTAAATTTCATCAAATTCGGTCCAGCAGTTTTTGAGTTACACTCCAAAAACTTAAAAGTGTTTCGCTTATTTTAATGATATCATCATTGACGGTGAATGACAACGACAATCGTTCACGTAATTAGTAAAGGTGAGACACAAAAACAAAAAACGTAGCCGACTTCAACACTAATAAGAGTGAAATAACTTGTTGAAGTAGTTACTATGGACACAGCACAATATTGTGAGAATAGGTACCTTGAACTATGGCACCGACTTCAACAAGTTATTTCACACTTTTTGGTGTTGAAGTCGAATGTTTTTTTTTTAAACAAGCACTTAAGAGGATTGCATAGCTAGTACTTTCCATGTTAAAAGAGAAAACTCTTTTCTACTTCTTAACATTGTCTGATGCCAGTGATTTATTTTTCATGGAATCATGACATTGTTTACTATGCCCGTACGTTTTGATTGTTTCAGTTTTTAAAGTTCTAAAAAAGGTAATTTATAGTACTTTGAAATACTGAAAAAATCAAAACGTACGGGCATAGTAAACAACGTCATGACTCCATGGAAAAAAAATCACTGAAATCGACCAATGTTAAGGAGGTAGAAAAGAGTTTTCTCTTTTAGCATGGAAAGTACTAGCTATGCAATCCTCTTAAGAACCAATTCGCTTGTGAGAGCAGTTTTATGCAGGTCAATGTCAATATCGAAGGTAGAGTTCCATTGGAATAAAGCTCATATTCACACGTGCTATACACACACTAAAGTCTACCTCGACCGAAAATGCTATATGCAGACCAATGCTCCTCTCAATACAACATATAAGTAAGTTTAACATATATTATTTGCTTCATGTAGGTAGGTCAGTCTGCCCGTGACCACATTCACTGAAAAGTGTTCGAAAATTTAATCGGATAAATAAAATCGGAAAAATAAATCGTCGGAATTTAAGTGCAATTTGAAAATTTTAATACCGACTTCCATTCTATTACTTTGGTAAAAATCAGTAATTGGAGTGTATCTAAAAAACTACTGGACCGAATTTGATGAAATTTAAATGGGACCACACGGTAATCACCAGCTTTCAAACAAAAAAAAAATTTGAGAATCGGTTCACCCAGTCGAAAGTTATGAGGTAACAAACATAAAAAAAAATGTCGAATTATTAATAAATACCTCCTCCTTTTTTTGGAAGTCGGTAGAAAATTAGGTACACACATTACCTGTGTACCTGTACCTGACTTTAAACAGGAGTTTCGAATATGAGCATAATTGATCAAGGGATAGCTGAGATAATAGGTTGTGAAGTTTATAAACTGGACGATTTAGGTAATATTCGGCCGATTCCTCAGATATGTTGCACTACGCGATTCTCATACCGACTCCCAAGGGAATATTCATTCACCTTCCCCAATACATTTTCGACGTGCTGAGGGTAATCCACTCTGTAGCACAAGCTAATATGACCGTTATTATATATATAAATAATTGCTTCGACCTGGGTTGACGATGTATAATAACAAACCTACATTTTCACGTACCTAAAATAATATCTGAAAGATTATGTAAACAATGAAATGTGTGCGATAAGCGATACTGGTAATGCGAAGTTACTACTTACTACACTAGGTGCTTACTGTGGACGGTTTAGCCGGGAGATAAACGTTCATAAAACACACTTTTATCTCTCTAATATAAACCTCACATCATAAATACTAAGTATATGATATGCCTTTAATCCTTTGAGTACCATTGACGTAAATGTACGTTTGTTTCATTCTAAATCTTTTGTTTTAATTATCACGGTATAGGAAGGATAAAACTTGTTTTTTTTATCTTTTAAATGGCTACATTGTAAGTTTATAAAATTTCTATTCCTCAAACTATTTCAGTCAATATTTATAAGTAGTTTATGTCACTGCCTTGTATAAATTAGGATCTATTAAAGGGTTAGGGGGCAGCTCGTCCAATGTACCAGTTCCACCTTTTCAAATTTGATAATAGTCAACTGGGCCCACATTGATTTAGATGAACGGACGATTTGACCTACTCATAACTTATAAGGGTATATTGGTCCGGACAAAAAAAAAATAGAGAATGGTACATGATGAAAAGGCTCTTTTCTTATTTACGATAATCAACAAAAAATCATAAAACAACACAAAATTATAAATGAATTACAAAACAATCGTGAACAGAAAATGTTAGTGTGAGTTACTCGTAGTTAATTAGTTTTTCAATGTCCTATGCTGATTTCACCGTCCATGAATTCGCAAAGTATACATATATTCTTTTAAGTATATTTTGAGAACGAATGCTTTCAGGTAGTTTTATTGAAATACATCCGTTATTTTTCAATAACTTCAAATATGACGTCGTATCTTTTTGTAACGCATTCAGAAGTACCACTATAACGGCCGATTCCAATTATCTATCGCCAGTTTACCTTACTACAGATAGATATTTGACACTATTTTTATGGACGTTATGTCACATTTCTATCCGTAGTAAGGAAAACTGTGGTTAAACAGATTATTGGGATGCCCCATATGTTAGGTTTAGGTTTTACAATACATAAGTTTCCAAAAGAACTGGTTGAAAGCGGCCTACGTCAAGTCTCGTCCTGCGACCTTTTCAGGACGTCTGTCCTTGTCGGTGGACGACCTACGATGCGCTTGCCGGTCTCATAACTAGCTTATCTTCTGGGCTATGTCTGTGACTTTAGTTCGTCTAGGACAGGGATGGCGAACCAATGGCACGCGACACAATATTTCGGGCACTGTTTGCATTTTAGTTCACTGTAGATAACAATATTCACTGTGGAGTATTACGAACGATAGCGACCTACTACCGAAAACAACTAGCTACGCTACTGCGAAAAAAGATAAACGAATAGTCAACATTATTTGTAGGCACGTGTATGGTCTTGTTAAACATGTAATCTGTCCGAATCAGCAAGCCTCATTCGAGGCAAGTTTCATTCATAAATCTATTGTTATTATTTGTCCTGATGCGGACAGATTAAGCCCTTCACATACCGTGATAATTAAAACAAAGAATGTATGAATGAAACTAACGTAAATTTACGTCAATGGTACTCAAAGGGTAAATTAGCAAAAATGGCACGGTAATCTATAAAGGTTCGCCATCCCTGGCCTACGGAGATGCTTAAATTGATGGTCAAGATTCAGGGATTACTCTACGTTATCGAATCAAAAATAAGGATCTCCTCATTTCTGATTTGATCACGTAGAGAGATCCCGAGCATAGCCCTCTACATAGCTCGTTGTGCGACTTTAGACTAACACATAAGGCACATAGCGAGAGACCACGGTTTCACAATATTTTGCTGTTCACCACGTGCCAATGATAAAGCGGTCAGTCATCAGGTTTTAAATCTGGTTTCATTTGTCCCTTCTTTCAAACAAATCTGCGCTATAACCAAAATGTTTTGCTATATGTAGCCTGATTTCCCTTTGATACTAAACACCTTTATTTCGCTAAAACTGTGAGAAAACCAACTAAATACAGAATAAAAATCGATAAAACGGCAACTTCACTTATCCATTTTTTTGTTCTTATGAAACCGGTGGTAAAATCGGCTTATAACAGATACATTTCCTCACAAGTGTCGACCTGCACACCACCCGAAAGGCAAAGACGTTAAGTTGATAAGTGTGCCGTCCCATTCGCCGGCACCGACCCCATCACAACAAACCACAGTATTGCGAACATTACTGGCTGAGGGTACAAGAAGGCGGTGGCATGGTGACATTGTCCAGACGGAACTCATTCACCGAGCTTTACTGCTCTTAGATCCATCCACTATAGTAGCCACAGTATCAGTTAAGTACTCGTATTCTGATAATAATGACAGTGTATATTGGTATCCTGGTATACATATCGACTATTGAGAAGGGCTTCTGCTGGGTTTCTATTATAAAACAAAGCACCTTAAGGCGCGGTCATACCCTGATAATAGTAAAAAGCAGAATCTTTAACCATCGAGTGTAACGAAACAGTTCGATAATAATCTATGAAAAAAAACTTAGGTCAGAAAAGGAACAGGGATAGAGTAATAACCGAACAGAATTCATAAATATTACTCGCTCTCTGCAGAAAAAAATCTTAAATAGGTGCATAAAAATAAACTTTCACGTCCAAACTCTCAGAACTTTCAGCGATAACACTATATTATTTTTTAGGTAATACATAGCCAACATATAGTACTAAAGTAGTAACCAGCAGTTTTTCAATTGTGTTAGTATATATTAACTAAATCGAAAGATATAAAGAAAACGTACAAAATTAACGCATTTTCGCATTACATCGTCCAATCTAACAAGCGATTTTCAACCTTACGTAAAGCATCGTTAATTATTTTAAAATTGGGGTTGGACCGCGTCTTAAAACAAAACTGTCAAATATAACTGCCTGTAAGGTGATTATTGTCTAGATATCTGAGGTTAGACAGCAACAGCAAAAAGAGTTTTTACAAGATGCCCACCTGGTGAAACTTACCAAACTAGTTTCGACATAACTAGATAATGTTATGTTAAGCGAATTACTGGTTGTTCCGTGGTTGGACTGTCCAGATACTGAACACTAAAGCAATCAACTTGCATTTATTGCACAGATAACAACGTAATTTATGTTAAATTGCGCGGCCGAAGTGGGCCACGTGGACACTCTGATTACAAAGCAATAACAATACGGGACAATTATATTGAACTAGAATGAGAATAAAATCTAGATGTTTATTATATCAATACTCTTCAAAGAGGAAATCTTTACTGTACGATTAACTGAATTAACTCATATATAAAAATGATTATTGTAAAAAATTACTACTAGCGACTGCCCGCGACTTCATTCGCGTAGTGTCTAGGCCATCGGCCTCACTATAACCTCGCATCTTTTCATTGTTTTTCTTTCATAAGAACCTTCACTTAACAATAATTAACACAACAAAAAAGAATGAGTGAGATTGTTCCATCCGTTCTTAAGTAATAGCTTGACCAGGAGGACTATGTATCTCAGTTGCTAATTAATGTTGATTGAAATCTTGAAAAATGGCGGCTCTATGTCACATTTGTCAGCTCCATTTTTGCTTACTGGAGTAGTCTAAGGTGACATAGAATCGCCATTTTTCAAGATTACAATCAACATTTGTTAGCAACTAAGATACATAATAGCCCTGCTGGAGAAATAGGGGTTCATTGTTTCTTTTTTTATTATCTTTTTTTTAATGTTGGTTTGTCATAAATTGACTATGTCACCCCATAGGTTCACAATCATCTTATTACTATCAACAATACTTAATTATACACAATACTTAAATAAAGTTGTAATAGCATGTTGGCCTCCTCTGATAGAGGAAACGCCAAAATGCTGTTACAAATACCTACCTACATTATTATTTAACATAAAACTCATATTCTGTCGTCGGGCTTCGTTCCGAACACACTCCGTCAGCATGTGATGGACGTCCTCAACTATTGAACAAGTGCCTAAAAAGTGAAAATCGATATACTCGTATTCCTATCAAGGTAAACATTTAGAATCGTGGCTAACTAACGTCTAACTAACCTATAGGTATGTCACAGACAAGTGACTTTGCCAATTCATTAGATAGCTACTGATATACTATTGTGCACAAATTTGGAACAAAAGTAGTTTGATGAAGCGCTCGCCGGCCGTACATGTCAAAAAAGGCTAAAAGTTACCTAGAAACGTTTCGTTTTACGCATTAATGTCATTTATGTCACCTGTCAGTATCAAAATTACGGTGTTTTATTGAAACTTTAAAAAACTATTTAGACTATTTTGGCGTGTCTCCGGCAGCTAAAATGTTGTAAATACGCTTTATACAAACCCCTTCAACCCACCCACAGTTTTTGTTTCACCAAATTCAGGGGTCACGATTCTAAAGCCAACCCCCTATCAATTTTGAATACCAAATTCAAATTGTTTTATGGTTACGTTTTTTTATTCTGTGTCCAGTTGTATTTAATTTTTTTAAAGGACAACATCGTTCCGAGAAGTCCACACGAAAGACAACCAAATTAAAGGTTAACCTTAACCAAACCTAAATGTTCTAACTTATATAATATTTTGGCTTTTTCAGAGTTAGGACAAGCCAACATACCATTTAAATAAAGCCAATGTGAGTAGTCATATCACGATTAAAACAAGACATTCTAAATGAATCATTCCGGACACATCCCATCAATACATGTACAACATACTCAAGCACCCCACAGTCATCACAATTCGACGCAGCTTTTTGTGTTAAACATACAAACTTGTTTGTTGGAATGTGTCTTTATATAAAACACTGCCAGTACGGCGCATTATTTCCTATGCGTAGTACTAAACAACGTCATTTGAAGTTAAGCAGCGTTTATAAAGAAGATCGTTGCTGATGAAGTATTAGTTTAAATAATAAATTACTTAATGCGAATTATTATATTTATTTACTGAATTTTTTATGTTACGCCTGAATAGATAAATGTGGACATGACTTGTATTGTAATCAGCATAATTGCCTATTAAATGTTATCAGATTAATGGTTGGTTGTGAAACAATTGTAAACTGCATAACTTGTCTGTTTTAGTACAACTTCAATATATAGTATTTAATAATATCAATAAATATCTGGTCACGTCTTCGTCCGGGTGAAATAGGGCTATTGTTATTTTTATTTATTTATTGGTAACCTACGATTATTACATTGTTACATGCAAATATAGTTTCATGCAGTACACTCGTGCTTAATGTATAATCATTTACAGACTAACATTACATGTTATCAGTAATGTATACGTAAAAAATTATAAAATAAAGCAAAACCGAAATATGAGGCAAAGTATATGTATATATGTTAGAGACGCAGAAACAAAAAGTGTACAACTCAGGGATTTGGGTTTTGAGTATTTAGATATTCAGATGTTTTTTTGCGAAAAAGGCCAAGTGAGTCCGCAAAAATGTCGGCTGCTCTGCCAAATTTGTTTATAGTCCTGCATAACCTTGGAACAGAGTGGGCTCCTAATGAGGTCCTTCGATGTTGAGGAACAAGTAGCGAAATAAAGTTACAAGGATACTTTCTGGGAACTTTATAATAAAATCGCTTCAATAGATCAAGACAATCTAAATGATTACTGAGGAGCTTGAAAGAAAAAAAACATGTCAAATATTTCTCTTCGAAAAGATAGAGGTAAAGATAACGAACTAGTCTCTACATCAGGATGAAAAGTAACTCAATGTAATAATATAAGCCGTTTAGCGTGAAGAAGGCATGCTAACTTCCTTTCGCACTTATAATGTGAAATGGGGAGTCAGAATTATTGAGGAACCAATATAAACGAAGCCCTTAATAAGTTGTGAATAACCAAAGCAAATAAACCGAATGCCTTGCGTACAATTTAAACACATAACCGGTATCGCCACAGAATATAAGTAAAATGTAGAACGGCTTTTTGACATTTGCACGGCTAGCACGGGCAGTGGACTGTTTCTCCCCGTGAAGAGGAAAGGAATCTTTTCCACCATGTTATTTTATCTCCCTTGCGAGCACGGCAACGCCAGAGGATAGTTTATCACGATGGATAGACGGCGGGAGAAGCGTTCTTTATAGTTGTGTACTTCATAGGTGCCATTTAAATCAATTTTACCAAAAAAATTACACATATCTGTCTTCAATATTTTATCAATCCATCAAACATACGTACCTAGTATACGAGTATTTCTTTAGTTCGTGCATCAACAACTTTCAAAAATACATAAATCAGAATATATCCAATTTTCCGAGTAGAGTGTGATATACATACTCGTACATAGTATCCTATTTCGTTTACTAAGACTCATGCGTATGGAAGTGAGGACCTATTGTAGAGTAAAAACTAATGAAAGTAGATCATACACCAATTACTTAACTTAGGTATTTCACAGAAAATAGATAGAAAGTAATACAATAAATAATAACCATGCGGATAGTTTGCCGGTGCATATCACCGGTAAACTATATGTATGGTTCGAGACTGCAATGCATTATTAAGCTCCTCATAAAGACAATGCCATTTCCATGTTGACCCGAAATATGTGCCTGAATTCATTATCTGGGAAAACGAAGAGGTTAGTGGCATCTCGGATATGCTTCCAGTGTAATTTTCTTTCCGTTGTTTCCGTTTCCGAGACAAATTACTATTTAATTATTATTAAATAATTATTTTTGGATGGAAATAAACTTTTATCCACCACCTTCAAAGAAGATGATAACTTTTCTACGTGTTATGTCAATCGGAGAGAATTATAATATATCCACGTTTCTACGACTCCGTGCCCTATAGCGGGATACGCTGTCTACACCAAACGTCAAAAGGAAACATTTTATCTCTTTCCCCGGTAGCCGTGCTCTGTAAGGTGGTGAAATTATTTCCACTGACAGGTGGATAAAAACGGTGGGTAGAAAGACAATTTATCTCCGCTGCGTGCTAGGCCTGCTGCCGTTGTAAGGTTTATCACACACACACGCAGACACGCTCGCAGCCCGCCCCCACTAGGCAATTCTAACTGGTATATCTGTTCCGTGTGCATGGAGTATCCGTGCACGCTGACAGGCAGTGGTGTGTCAGTAAAAAGCAAATTAGCGAAACTATTGCATAAGAACCGGCACAACTTTCTAATGCATGGAACGGACGGCTTGGATGGAATGGACAGGCGAGCCATGACATGTGAGACACCTCGTATTACATTAACCCTTTGCGTCCCAGAGACGTAAATATACCTCAGTTTCATTCATACATCTTTTGTTATAATTAGGTATCACGGTATAGGAAGGATTGACCTATCTATATACGTACACTGTACATATACGTAAATACTTGTCCTTACTGACTTATTCTTTAACGCAACCCAATCCGCTATGTTTTTCATTTATTTTTTTCTTAAAAACAGTTCTGGCATCATTACAGTTTACCCAAGACAATGCTACACTTACCTAAATCTATTTAATTATTATGACGCTAATTATTTAGGCAGTTTATGCCTTTTATGTTGTTATTATTACTAAGTGAAGATTTTTGGAAATTCCGTATCGTGCATTGAAGCAGTCTTGAACGACATTCACGAAATAAAATTACTTTTTACGTTTAATCCATCAAAGGTCATTGGTCATCATGCGGCCAGACACAATAGAAATTTCATTGTTATAATATAACAGTCGATGCAGCATATTTTGACTTCGAAAAAGCGCTTGATCGCGTAGATAATGACATTCTTTTGGCAACATGTGCAACTATAGGGTTTCAACCCAAAGCTCCTTAGTCTTTTTGCTAGTTACCTTCAAAATCGCCTGCAATATGTTAAGTGGTCGAATTTTAAATCATTGACTTATTATACTAGATCGTCAGTCAAGGCTCTACATTAGGAGCAACGCAGTTTCTGATAATGATAAATGATCTACCAAAAATTATCAGTGCTGCACGATGTATTCTCTTTGCTGACGACTTTAAACTATTTACTGCAGTCGCAAATAGTGCTCATTGCGATTCCATGCAAGCAGATATTAATCGGGTGGCGGATTGGAGTTATAGAAATCGACACCATTTCAACTCCAAGAAATGTAAGGTTTTCACTGTTACTAGAACCCTTAACCCCATTCATTACGAATATAAAGTTACAGACACAAAAATAGAACGCGTGACTACAATTATAGATCTTGGTTTATCTATGGATGCACAACTTAACTTCAGAGATCATATAATAGATATATGTACACAAGCCTATAGGATGTTGGGTTTTATAATGCGCACATCATAAATTTAAAAAATATCAATGCCGCAATAGCATTATACTATGCCTACGTTCATAGCAAGTTAGAGTATAACGCAGCCATTTGAGATCCGTACGAGAATAAATATTCTCTTATGGTCGAAAGAATCCAACGTAAGTTTGCCAGATATATTTATAAAAGACTATACGGGTACTATCCATACATGTTCCCATCTTTGTTTGTTACGGGTATGCTGGGCCTTCATACACTAGAACTCAGACGGAAAATGTCGTTCATGTACTCATTACTATCAACTCATCCATAACAACCCATCCGCGCTAGAGGAGCTGCGGCTGCATGTGCCGACACAGTACATGCGCGGCGCCGACGCTGAGCTTGGCCCTCGCCGTCGACGTCGCTTGTTCGCTGCACCGGCACACATCTACTCCGTCCGCGCACACAATGCACCTAATGCTAGGGTGATAACGCTGCTCAACGACATGATCACTCAAAAGCCTTACTTAGATATATATTGTGATACGGTAGGCAAAATTTCGAGCGGAAATTATTGCTTACCTTAGTTCTGCCTTGGACTTTTTTGATTTGGATTAGTCTGTAAGTTACATGTGCTAAATAAATAAATAACTAACGACTCCTGAAGGGTTAATGTATTTCCATAGTTATTATGTCTCTATCAGATAGCAAACAAAAGACGGAAACATCAATATTATTTTAGCCGAAAACATAAATTATAGCGACCCTGTTCAATCTAAGCATTTTATTGCCGTTACACTCGCAGTTTTTTATGGAATATTTTCGTATATCTTAATGTGTACTGTGCTGTTTTAATAAGGAGTTAATCTATCTACGTCATATTAAAAAAACCCAAACTCATTTCTAAGTTCACTACTTCGGACTTCTATGTACAAAAACTTTTTAACCTGACTATGCAAGGCCCCAGATACACGAGCAGCTTGCACCATTCAGCATGGACTGCTTCAAGCTACGACTGCACAGTGAACTAAGTCTTCTACGTACACACGAAACCGCTTGAGCAGTTGGTAATGCTTCGGACGGTTGGCTGTCAAGCAGTCGCCAGGCATACACTGACTCGAGCTGTCGACTGCTCTCGGGCACTTCTCCGCCCGCGACCTTCATTCCACGTCGCGCGCGCTATCCGCCCTTGAATTGAAATTGTGTCTTGTTGAGCTGTTATCAATGGCAGCGTCATGTTGATCACTGGCTATCTGCTCGAGCAGTCCATGTATATCCGCTCAAGTACGAAAAAAAAACGGTAAAATCATCACGGTAATTGTAATTACAGATAAGAGCGTCATAAACCTTCAAAGCTGTTCAATATACTAAATCAACGTGAATTAGACACACTTATGAGCTCATTCTTAGAGTACGTTTTGACCAGCTCACGTGTGCACATTTGTGTCTAATCATTACACGATTCAATTTTATATGAAACAAAAACATTAAACATGATGAAATATATGTACTTATGTTACGTTACATATCGTTGTGCTGTAGTCTAGTTCTAGACGGAAACGGGAACCAATTTTTTATTTATAGGTTTGGATCCGCCCCGTGGCTTCACTAACATCGTTTAACTATCCCTCTGGTATATTTTTCTGGAATAAGAAGTATTCTATCTGCTATTTCGGGACCTAAATTGATTTGCCCTTTTGGCCCAGATGTGCAAGCGTGTGGCATTTCTTAAACTTGAGCTGTCAAGGTTCGATCCTAGCAGGAATAACTGCGCAAGTGTAACGTAACGTGTCTTTCACGTGCAACAGTACAAACTGTCATGTCAATAGTATTACCTTAAACAGGGGCGAACTAGTCCGCCCTGTGTTCAATGTGAACATTCATCACTTGTATTGCTACCATATGTACCTATACCTAAGTCAGTTTCTACAATATCAATATTCAGGAATCACCAACATACAAAATAACTTTAGAGTTCGACTATTCATAATTTTAGATCAGATGGCTAATGCATAGGTAAATGTTGTACGGTTAACGATATTATAATTTAATTCGTTTTCTACCGGCAGACCAGTTTGGTTCCTTCCTCAAACAAGTTCTCAAGCAAAAACTGATGAGTGGAAAAATAATAATGACCAATCAGGTTTGTTTTTAAATAGACATTTGTACAGGTCAAAAACCTATTTACATTTAAGTTCAGAGGGATTTATAAATGCAAAAGTTTTTGATTGAAGCGCGGGAGTAAGGAATAAATGTAGTAATTAATTCGTCACACTGCCAACAGCTTAACATGTTCGAATGAAATATGGAACAGAGATTGTTTAATCTGTCCGCATCAGGACAAAAAATAACAATAGATTTATGAATGAAACTTGCCTCGAATGAGGCTTGCTGATTCGGACAGATTAAATCATGGATTATAGGTTACTTATTATCGCGAAAAAAAGGTTCCTATGGGCATCATTTCCGAAAATGGCTAGCCATTAATATGAAGTAATAAATATACATAAATAATGTGATTTTTAAAAGCATGGAATGATGATTGTTACAAACGCATACCTACTAATAAAGCTGAACCAATTTGATTAGAATTTTGTCATAGGAAATGGGTTGTCAATGGTGAAGAGAAATAACACATAGCCCAGTTTTTCATCATGATCACATCATGCTGGATAGTTATTTCCTACCCAACCAAAGCCGCGGGGCGCACATTGTCAGTATTTTTTATAAATAGTGTATTAATATTTTAAGATTCGTTGTGTACAGGTGGATCAAATTATTTCGGGAAGAAAGTACCCTAAACATTACATGATCGTAAATTTTGCTCAATAGAATCATTTCTATATGTTTAGAAGTAAGAACTGCATTCTAAAATGCTATTAAAGTTACTTGCAGTCAGGAGTCCAACCCACCAAATGTAGAATATAAATATATCACAATTTTCATAATACATTCAACAGGGACAATCGGGAACAAATCTACAAATCTTTCTAATAAACATTAGGACACTATTAATTGGGGGTTTGTCCTGTACATATTGTACAGAATAGACCATACTAGTAATTGTCAATTCCATGACATGACACCATACTGAAAGTCCGTTAGCATTTTAGTTAGAAAAACTAAAGGATTATCTAAATCATTTTTAATACAATGTTTGTACATAGCTTATGTTTAAAACTGTACAAGTAATTAAGCTGTGTATATGTTAATTCATTAAGAGTAATGAGGTTTAGGATGCACAGACGGAAAAATCTTATAAGATAAGATAATTGTATTACTGTGGGACCCACCCTTATAACAATTAAATTGTACTGGAATTTGTTGTTTACTGCACAATAAATCCAACAAAAATGTAAGAATAAGGGGAGCTACAAGAGCACCCTGGCCACACAGAACAACTCTGTCACAGGCACGGTGCCTACACTTGTAATTTCACCATACAAGCTTGCTGGTGCAGCAGGTAAGTACAAGGGGGGATGTGCACAAATATTGTCTGAGCAAAAATTAAATAATGGCTTTTGTAGTGTGAGTAGATTGTGAAGTAAGTTTGCATAATTTAACATTTTTGTCTGTATAAAGTTTTATGACAATAATAGAAATGTTTCTCCACATTTTAAATATTCAATGTGTCATTCAATTTGAGACTGTTTTATAAACTAATGCTCAATAATTCTTCTTTATAATAATTTGTCTATATTTGACGCCCTCCCACATAGTTGTAATTACAGTATCACAATTAAAAGATACAACGTCAATCGAGTTTATTTCCAAACTGCTTTATTTGACTACCTACATGTAGGTAGATGCAGGAATATTAATCCACCCACAATCACTCAATACATAACATATCTCTCCTTTATAAATTATACAATTAACTACATGATCTTTGAATACAAACAAATATAATATGATAATACTAGAACTACGACGTTAAATTTAAATTATTAGTTCTAATACACATTAAATACTACATATTACTCTAAGCAATCAGGAATGCCTATAATGTCAGGCCACATCTCCGGTGGTGGTATTTCAAGCAGTGGGCCATCTGATGTTTCTGAGTCTGTTTCAACTTGATCTCTATTTTCGGGCGACCTTGTCTCAGTATGAACTGTTCTAGCCAACATCTGATCAGCATGGCGGCGGTGTAGTTCTCCATCTTCCGTTTTTACCCTGTATGAGCTCTGACCTTCTACTAACACTACCGTGGCCTTCCGACACTTTTCTCCAGGCCTGTACATGTGGATCAGGACCGGTTGGTCGACCACAAAGGTCCTGGCGGGCGCGCGCTGCGCCGCCGCCTCCAGCTGCTGCTCGCCGCGGCTGGGCGCGGAGTCAGGATGAAGCGTAGATATCGCCGTTCTGTACTTTCGGCCATTGAGCATCTCCGCCGGCGTTCTGTTTGTACTACTATTCGGTACTGTGCGCATGTAATACAGCACTTTGCTTAATTTCTCACTCCATGGAAGATTCAAATCCATTTTCTTTATTTTGTTTTTAAACGTCTGTATAGCTCTCTCTATCTGCCCGTTGGTCGCCGGATGATATGGCGGGGAGAGCAAATGCTTTATAGCGTTCTTTCTCAAAAAGTTTTCGAATTCTTCAGACGTAAATGCTTTTCCGTTATCTGATACAACCACTTCAGGTAAGCCTTGTGAAGCAAAAATTCTTCTCATCAGAGTTATCACCGCACTACTACTCATGGAGTTAATAATATCCGCTTCAATCCATTTGCTGTGGCTGTCAATTAAAATGAAAAATGTTTTTCCTTGAAAAGGACCAGCAAAGTCTATGTGGATCCTTTTCCAAGGCTTTTCAGTAGCAATCCAAGTCTGTGGATCTTTAGGAGGACAGTTTCTTACTAATTGACACTGCTCACAGCTGGCCACAATCTGCTCTATTTGCCTATCCATGTTGACCCACCATACATAGCCTCTGGCATATGCCTTTGTTTGAACTATACCCGCATGTGGGGCATGTAATATGCTCAATGCATCTTCTTGTAACTTGGTAGGCACAATGACTCTGTTACTCCATAATAAACAGTCTTTATTAAGTGAAAGAGCCTCTCTTCTAGTCCAAAATGGTTGTAAGGTTGGGTCTGTAACCTTATTTGGCCACCCATGATATACATGGAATGTAACCTTGTTAAGCAACGGATCCTTCTTCGTTTCTGCTGCAATTCTTTCGGCGTTTAAGTTCCAGCCACTAGTTTGTTCATCTAACAACAATACCTCTCTAAGTGGCTTTACCATTACTGTTGCAGTAGATGGTGCAGTCCATCTGCTTAATGCATCTGCATTGCCAATTGATTTTCCTGGTCTATGTCTGATAGTGTAATTATAACACGCTAGTTTCAATGACCATCGCAGCATTCTTGGTGATATCTGATCAGGTATGGGTTTTGCAGGATTAAATAAGCCAACCAATGGCTTGTGGTCAGTCACAATACAAAATCTGCGACCCAATAAAAATTCATGAAATTTTGTCAATCCAAATATTACAGCCAAAGCTTCTTTATCGATTTGTCCGTACCGCCTCTCATGGTCCTGTAAAGTTCGTGAAGCCATCATGATTGGTCTCTCTGATCCATCATCCATAACATGTGCTATAATAGCACCAACTCCGTATGCCGATGAGTCACAGATAAGCAGTAACTCTCTTTTCAAGTCATACCCCACCAATGTCAGATCAGATGACAGTAAAAGCTTTGCTTTTTCGAACGCTGCTTGTTCGCGTTCACTCCACTTCCAAAGCGTTTTCGATTCAAGCAATCGATACAAAGGCTCCAATACAGTAGCTCTGTCGGGCAAAAACTTTTGATAAAAGTTGTACAATCCGAGGAAAGCACGCAACGTTTCCTTATTAGTAGGTGCCGGTTTTTCTTGGATTTCTTTGACCTTAGCAGGAGCTGGATGAAGTCCTTCGCTATCAATCACGTGTCCAAGAAATGTTATACTAGTAGCAGCGAAAATACATTTCTTAGTATTTAGTCGGAATCCCATCTCATTTAGCTTCTGCATCACTTGACGAAGTCTCTGATTGTGCTGTTCCAACGTGGCACCCGCTACTGCCACGTCATCAAGCAGGCACGCCACGCCTTCAATCCCTGCTAGCGCGACTGACATCAGTCTTTGAAAAATACACGGCGCGGCACTAACACCAAATGCCAGACGGTTCACTTTCATAAGTCCAATGGGTGTATTTAACGTTAACAGCTTAGCTGTATCATCATCAACTTTTAATTGAGTGTAGGCTTGCTTTAAGTCAAGTTTACTAAAAACTTGGCCTCCACTTAGCTTCACAAAAGCTTCCACAGCAGTTGGAAGCGGATAACTGTCCACTTTTATAGAAGCGTTGACTGTAGACCGATAATCCCCGCAGATACGCAATGATCCATCATCTTTGTTCACTATCCGCAATGGAGTGGCCCATTCTGAGTATCTAACCGGGGTCAGCACACCCCTGTCCACCATTCGGTTAAGTTCTGCTTCCACTTGCATCTTCAAAGGAAAAGGCACCGTTCGAGACTTCAGAAAACGTGGTGTCGCCTCTGGACGTAAGTGCAGTGTGACTTCAGGGCCATTGTATGCACCTAATTCTTCTTTAAATAAATCAGGAAATTCATTCATAAAAGGCACCAAGTCTTCTTTGGCCCAGAATATGCCTGTCACTTGAAGACCTAATGGCCTAAACCAGTTGCGACCCAAAAGACTAGGTCCATCTTCAGACACCACCAATAGTTCACATTGAGTCTTTTTCTCGCCTAACGATACAGTCACATTAGCTAGTCCCAACACCTTCAATGGGTCCCTAGTCCATGTAACCAACTGCACTGTAGTATTATGGAGTGATGGAGGTTTTGACCAGATCTTCTTGAAAGTTTTCTCTGATATGATGCTGCGAGATGCCCCTGAGTCTACTTCCATTGTCAAAGTTGCTCCATCAATAACAACCTCTGCTAAGATTGGGGGTCGATAATTGTCAGTGCACACATAGATACCCATCATATCCTCAGTGCCAGAGGAATTCTCCTGTTTGTCTTCCAGTTGGTGTAGTTTGGATTTCTTGAAACAGGCTTTTGCAATATGTCCATACTTTTGACATTTGAAACACTTTGCTTTTATAAAGGTACACCGCTCACCCGTCTTATGCACACGGGTGCAGTGTCTGCATCCGCTTGCATTTATTCTGCCAATATCCATTGGCTCGGAGGCATGAGACGGAACTGAACTGGCTTCATCGCCCGGGTACATATCTTGACTTGATGCTTGATGGTTGAGACACATCTGTACTGCCATCTCATATGTCAGCTGTTTTGTTTTTAACAACTCTCGCCGTAAACGATCATCACGCACTCCCAAAACAAGCCTGTCGCGTAATTGGCGCTTAATATCCGCAAACTTGCACTTAGCACATAAAGTACTTATCGCGGCAACAAAGTCTTGCACATTTTCTCCTTGCAGTTGTACGCGTTTGTGAAATTTTCCAGCTTGTAAAATTTCATTTACCTCTGGTTCATAGAACTTATCTAAGACCCCTAAAATGTCCCGAAAATTCACTTGAGTAGGGCGTAATGGCACTAGTAATGAAGCAATTAGACCATATGTATCTTTTCCACACTGAGACAGGAACAATGATCGTGCCTTCGCATCGTCCTTTTCCACGAGTCCCGCCGCGTCGAGCGCACACAGTAACTGGTCCTTATAGTCACACCAAACATCCGTTTTTGCATTAAACTGCTTAGGCAGTACAATATTTGTTATATTGAATGCCATTTTGTTACAATTGCATTTTATTATCCTCGTCGCCAATAAAAGATACAACGTCAATCGAGTTTATTTCCAAACTGCTTTATTTGACTACCTACATGTAGGTAGATGCAGAAATATTAATCCACCCACAATCACTCAATACATAACAACAATAACACACATAACTTCTCAAAAGTATAGGTAACAGTGAGTGCTTAGCTTAGAGTAAAATAATTCCTTAAAAAGCAATATTACCACACATCTATAGAGACCACTTTATTGAATATAGAAAGTAAAGAATGCAATTCGAACATGCAAGCTCAAAGTCAAAGTCAAAGTCAAAATCATTTATTCAATTTAGGCATCAAAGACGCACTTATGAACGTCAATTTTTCATTATAATGTACTTTAAAGCCTACCGCCGCGTTCCAAAATACATAGAGCCAACCGAGAAGAAGCGGCAAGAAACTCGGGGCCATTCTTTTTATATAGATGTTTTTACAATGTTTTTACTTAGGTACTACAAATATTAGCTCCAGTGTGTTGCCTTACAAAAGAGAACATAATAATGGTATCAGTAGGGCAAGACACGCTACACTTTGACATCTTAGTACACGAGTAGATAGATCCTGGAGTGATCAGTCCCAAGCTGTTTTATCCTCCAAGTAATCCGAAATTTTGTAATAACCTTTTTGACAGAGTTTAGTTTTAATAGTAATTTTAAACTTATTAATAGGCAAATCTCGGATAACATTGGGAACTTTATTATAAAATCGTATACATTGTCCCATAAAAGAATGACTTATTCTGTGGAGACGCGTTACATGTACGGATAGCTTGTGCTTATTTCGCGTGTTGATGGAATGAGCATCACTCCTTTTATCAAAACTGCTAATGTTTTTCTTTACATACATTAGATTTTCATAGATAAACTGAGAGACAACAGTTAGAATGTTTATGTCTTTAAATTTCTGTCTAAGGGAAACTCTGGGAGCCAAACTGTAGATTGCTCGTATAGCCCTTTTTTGCAGTATAAAAATAGAATTAATATCTGCAGAACATCCCCAGAGCAGTATGCCATAAGTCATAACGCTATGGAAATAACTAAAATAAACTATTCTAGCTGTGTCTACATCAGTTAATAGTCTAATTTTTTTAACAGCATAAGCTGCTGAACTGAGCCTACTAGACAATTTTTTAATATGGGGACCCCATTGCAATTTAGCGTCTATAGTAATTCCTAAAAAGACTGTTGACTCCACAAGGTCCAACCCTGTTCCATTCAATTGTATATTGGATTCTACTTGTCTCACATTTGGTGTCGAGAATTTTATACAATTAGTTTTCTTCTCATTGAGGAGAAGATTATTTGTATTGAACCAATTCACAACTTTAGCTAATGCATTGTTAACATCGTCATAGTTTAGTAACTGCCTTTTAATTTTAAATAACAGTGAAGTGTCATCTGCAAACAAAACAATCTCGTGATTCTTCTCTACATAATAAGGTAAGTCATTAATATAGATTAAAAACAAGAACGGCCCTAGTATTGAACCTTGTGGAACGCCCATTGAGATTATAGAGCCGGGCGATTTTTTACCATTTATGTCAACCCTTTGAATTCTACCATTTAAATATGAAGTCAAAAGGTTGAGAGCCATGTTCCTAATACCGTAGTGTTGTAATTTCCTGACAAGTATATCATGTCGGACGCAGTCAAATGCCTTAGATAAGTCACAAAAAACACCTAAGGCATCCTGAGAGTTCTCCCAGGCATCAAACACATCTTTTATTAGTTCTATACCTGCGTCTATAGTAGAGCGATTCCTTGTATCATATTGGCTAAATATAATCTTATATATTTAACAAGATAAGATTGCTACTGTGTTACAAATAACCTGTGTCCATAATAAATCTTTTACAATAGCAATACTAATAGCTCATAATAGGAATTTAGAACTTGATAAACTATTCAAGATGTAAGCAGATCAATCGATTGTTATCGAATTGCTCAATGTAGGTTAATGGTCTACGAGATTATGTAAAGAAACAACCAGAATTTTGAAAAGCACCCAACATTTTCTACAACACACAATCTATTGTTTAACCTGTTGACTCGTGATTCGCCATATTTGGCCAATAATACAATAGATTTCGCATAAATCAACCGACTTTTCTAAGAACTGCAATTTGTGTGCTTAACCATTCCCCTACCATTATATACTTAAAACAAAAAGTTTAATTCATAAAGTGATGTAAATTTAAGTGCGCAGTAGGGGAATCCCCCAATCCCAAACAGCCCACACTTCTGTTGTTTTAACAACAGAAAGAAGAAAATTAAACTGGCTTTCAGAGGTTTCAAGTTTCATGTTTAGTAATTAGACACATTAGAAGTTGTATGCAACTATCAAGTGAGGAGACAGAATGGATGTGCGCCTGAAATTAACCACCATGCTTGTCATGACAGTTTCATAGTGACTCAGAGCTTAGAACTAAAGTTGTGACACTGCACTCAATCTGTTGGTTTTTGAGGCTCTTTACACAGCAAATACTCTTGCTGGAGTACTCTTCAAACTATATTGTCTATTACGTCACGCTTGGTTGTACCAAAAAGATGGCTTGTTGCACTGGAGGTACGTAGAAATGGTTAGCTGCAGGAGTTCAACAAAGCTTTAAGTGTAGTGCATCATGCAGAAAGCTGCTAGAGCTCTGGGTGGCACTACAGCTGTTGTTTGCTTATCTGCATGCAAACAACTTGCACATTGACACTTGATATTTTAAAACTGAGCTGGATTAAAACACTCAACACTTCTTTTTTCAAGTGTTGTGTGGTGTGGGGTTACCACAGTTTTAACAATGTCATGTGGTTCTAAAGAGAGAAAAACAAACAAATAATGGTGGTATTTGTATGTTGTGTTAAGTAAGCTGTAAAATAAACTTATTCATAGCTTTTCACTTTAACTTATTCATTGCTTCAGCAAATAAGATATTATGTTGAGATGTGTAAAAGTGATTAAACTGTAAACAATAGGAATGCCAAGGTAAGCCCGTGACATTGAGCTGCACTGTCATGCCACTCAGTATGTAAGACTGCAATTAATTATTTAAAACTCAGGTAAATAGAAACAAGTAGCAGAAACTGAAGTGTTTACCATAGTTCAATGTTATCATACATAATTTAACAATTTCATTGGAATCAGAATTCATATAGTGTTCAATGACCTGCATAATCTTATTCGAAATACGAACGTTTTCAATGACATATGTTTAGTTTCCGACAACATTCACAAGTTCAATTTAAGCACAGTAGTAATGTGCCAAGTAAATAGATGCCTCATCACGTTGGAGAACAAAGTTCAACGCGCATAAAGGTTAACTCGCGCCAATAAACATCGAATGTAAACAGTTTGACTTGCGAAGCTACACTTGAATACAACAAAAACATTGAATACCTGAGTGAAGACTCCTGTCAGCTCCTCCAGTCATTTTTGAAACAATCCGCGGCAACAAGGGTAGTCAACGCACCGAGGAATCCTCGCACTCGTCTCCTGGCCGCGCAGCACCACAATCCACGCAGCAATTATAAAAAGAACCCAATTTCAATGTCACAAAGGTAACACGAGGGTACAGGGGTACAGACAGCCACACGGTTGTCTTCACGGCGATCGCGCTCGCACTCACACTGGTCCCTACTCAATAATAACTGAACGGAATTTACCTTCTCCCTCATGGTAATTAGTTTCTTCGTGTATATGTCCTTCTTTATCAGCCATATTCAAATTATTTATTTATTTCGACTGGACGACAAAACTTGACTGAACATAGCGAATTTATTTTTTTTCCAACACGGCGCAGTTTGACAATCACTTGTGAATGACAAGTGACAACTACAATCATATCCTATTTCGTTTGTGTCAGTTTGTGACTAACAACTTACAATAAAAAAATTCTAGCAACTTTTAAAATCTCAAACAAAAAGTCATATCATCGTAGAGTGGAAACCAATCAGTGTGATCACATTTAATTTAAATTGATCAATCTACTTACACAGCATGAGATACTACTGAAATCTACCAGAACCTAGGTCAAAAACTACCACAATTGTACGTAAAGAGCGTTCGTTTAGCTTATGAGGCATTGGTGGTGTTGTCATTGATGGCTCTTTTGTTAAAGCGTTCTGTACAGCTCAAAATCGTTATTTTTGCCACTTTTGCCCACACCCAATTCAAACGCTCAACTGAGCATAAGACCTAAAATCGCATGATTCAGCTATCAAATACTGTCAAAAACAAACTGTCAAAAAACTTTCACAAACAACCATGCTCCGGACGTGGGTCAAAAGTTGCACTTTTTGTTAACAAGAATTCCTCTTTTTTAGCTTTCCGAACGCTGAACAAAAACAGAAATGAACAACTTTTTCAACCACAGATTCCCAATTCGAACGCCCCTTGTGAGGGTTTTTAGCGTTATTTTCGCTAAAAACGATCACGAAGAGCCTATTCGAACGCACTATTAATTATGTTAAGATCTATTCATAATTAGTTAGTAGAAATAAAATAAGTAGCTTGTTTTACAAAATATATTTCATAAAATCTGTTCTGAAAAAGAAATTTTGTTCGCTTCGTTCGCTCGTACTGTCTACTGACAATTACATATTAAACATTGTGAATAGGAACCATTAGACACGTGAGTTGCAACAATACCGGTGTGAAATAGCCTATACACAGATTAATAATATTAGTTAGTAGGTATAGTAAAAGAATACATCCACCAAATTAACTTTGTATGTGTATTCTTTTGTATTTATGTTAAATTGTTGTTATAATAAATATACTATATTAAATAAGAATGGTGTGCCTCAGGGAAGTGTTATGGGACCTCTGCTTTTCCTGGTATATATAAATAATCTCCCTTAGCAAATAACACACAGATGTGTTCTCTTTGCGGACGACACTACAGTTATAATTAAATGTAATGACAAAGAATCTTGTCAAAAAATAGTGAACGAAGCGTCAGCAGATGTAATTAACTAAACAAAGTCAGCAGTAAATATTTAAGTCGTTAATCTTTAATAATGACTTAAATATTAAAATTAACAAATCTAAAATAATGCAATTGCAGTCTTATAATACAAAATCAATACGCCTTGATATCAAGTATCTTAATCAAAAGTTACGGAAGTTAGTTGCTTCAATTTTTTGGGAATAAACTTGGACAGAAATCTGATATGGAAAGATCATGTTATATGAGGTCTGTCAAAAACTAAGCCGGTGCACCTTTGCATTAAAAAGACTGAGACAAACCATATCTGTTGATGCCGCCTTGGCTGCCTATCATGGCTATGTATCGTCGGTGCTTAGTTATGGCCTTACGATCTGGGGAACTCAGTTAAGTTAGATAAGGTTTTCAAGGTACAGAAACGTTGTGTCCGGGTAATAAATAAAGCTTGGTTTCTTGACAGTTGCAAACCACTATTTAAAAAAACAATATTCTTCCACTTCCATGCATGTATGTATGTAAGAGACGTATGTATTCTTGTTATGGCAAATCCTAGTTATTTTCAGAGAAGAACGGATGTTCTTCCACGATAAAATCGACCGAAGTATCAAAACCTATTATATTGGCTTCTGTGCCAAAAAGTTTTCTATGAAAAAAAAACTTATATAATGGCCATTACTGTTTACAACAAATTACCTGACTATATTAAAATATTAGACGGTAATAGCTTCAAAACCAGACTGGCTACGTGGTTATTGAATATTTTTTTTATATTGTGAAAGAATATCTGCATGAATATTTTATGTGACATAATTATAAGTTAGTTAAGTTAGGTATGTAATATAGAAATAAATATTAATATTTTTGCGCCTGCTTGCAGGTTGAATACATTGAGGTCAATTATTCATAAGATCTGAAACTGTATTATGTGTATTCTGACAAATAAATATTTGATTGATTGATTGATTAGTTATAAAGTTAGTTGTGTATGTAATCTACACTAATATTATAAAGAGGTTAAATTTGTTTGCCTGTTTGTTTGAAATGAATAGGCTCAAAAACTACTGTTTTATCTGTAGGTACTCCAACTTCTATATATATAAATCATAGAATTAGTTGTTCACGGTTGTTCACGCGAAAGCGTGACGTCACCTCAAGGCGCGCACGCGTTGCGTAGCGACCGCGTGGCAACCGCCATTATGACCACGAGTCACCGCGACTGACTTCGCCGCGAGTGACTTCCAGGGTGTGTTCGGCACGGCCACACACCGACTCCCAAATCAGCCCGTGTGTACACACGCATTCAGCCCGCCGCAGTGCACAACCCAAAGGGACAATACAAACATTATAACCAAGTGAACAATAGTTCTTCAGCTCCTTCAGCACGCCGTCGACAGCAAGACGCCTCCACCTAGGACTCACGGTCACCAGCCCTCATCAGACCCAGAGACTCTCGACACCCCCCACGTAAACCAGGTATTTATCCTCTTCACTCCTACTATTGTATAGTTGGCAGGAAACTGCGAAACTAACGGTTTATTCCGAAAGGCATTGGAGTTTCTTGTGGTATATGTTAAGGAATACATTCTCCTTATAATGGTTTATACCTATTTACTGAGTTACCATAGAGTAGATAGATAGATAGATGAGAAATATGTATTTAAGTTAAAGAAGAGCTTGTACGGTTTGAAACAAGCTCCACTCTGTTGGAACAAATGCATCACAGACTACATCATAAAGACCGGTTTTAAGAAGAA
Source organism: Selenia dentaria (assembly GCA_917880725.1). Lineage (NCBI taxonomy): Eukaryota > Metazoa > Arthropoda > Insecta > Lepidoptera > Geometridae > Selenia > Selenia dentaria. Next base: position 29,719,018 of record OU862895.1, on the reverse strand, counting down.
TGATTCCGATCCTTGTTTATTTGTAAGAACAAAAGGTAAAGATAAAATCATTCTTGCACTATATGTCGACGATGGTCTAATTGCATATACAAGTGAAAAACAGTCTAACTGCTTCCTGGATGAAATAAAGGCACGTTTTAAAATAACAATAAAGCCCGTAAGCTACTTTCTTGGGATAGAAATTAAGATATATTCTGATGGTACAATATTACTTCATCAGAAAGCGTATACTGCCCGCATGTTGGAAAAGTTCGGAATAGATAAGTGCAAGCCAGTGGCGACACCAATTATAAAGGCAAATGCTCAAATTGACGAAAAAGCGGTGACATCTTTCCCTTACCGGCAAGCTGTGGGTGCTTTAGCCTACTTGATGACAAGTACAAGGCCTGACATAGCATATGCAGTAAGTGTTGCGTCTCGCAATTTGGATAAACCTACAAAAGAAGACATCGCTAATGTCAAGAGGATAATGCGTTATCTGAGAGGGACAATGGACGAAGGTATTATTTACAAGACAGAAAATCTCCATCACTCAGAATGTTACAGTAATGCTGATCATGGAGGTGACATGGAAACTGGAAGGTCAACTTCAGACATTCTCTGTATGTATGCTGGAGGCCCAATAGCTTGGAATAGCAAACGACAAAGCACGGTTGCTATTTCCTCCACTGAGGCTGAAATAATAGCAGCGAGTGAAACTGCAAGAGAGATTATTTGGTTACAAAGAATTATCAACGAAATCAGTGGTAATAAAGATCCACGTCCTGCATCGTTATGTGTGGATAATGAATCAGCAATTAAATTGGCTAAGAGTCCACACGAGTTCCACCAAAGAACGAAACATATAAGGATTCGATCTTTCTTCATACGTGAATGCATTCAAGATAGAAGCATTACCATTTGTCACATGCCAGCAGCTAGGCAGAATGCCGACATGCTTACCAAACTACTATATGCACCCAGAATTGAAACACTTAAGAAGATGGCTGGCATTACAAACAGAGGTGGATGTTAAGGAATACATTCTCCTTATAATGGTTTATACCTATTTACTGAGTTACCATAGAGTAACCGAGGTTTGTGAATGTCACTGATATAAATTAAAGTCGATTCTATTTATATATTTTGTTATGCTCTTTATTTTGTGTAAATATAAACTATACCTACTTCATAATGCTCCGATTATGACTTTAATAGTATATTTTTCTTATATATATAACATATTATATTAATATATTCTACCTGCATGCAAAACCGGGCAGTTGTCTAGAAGTCCTGCTTTAAGAGCTCATAGTAAGGCCCCATATCACGCCCAAATGGCTGAACGGATCGAAATTAAATTTGGCAAGGAATTCATCATTCTTTACCACACGGGCAAAACCATATTTCATTATAATAATTTTGCTTAGACGAAAGGCAGAATTTTAAATAAAACTTACTATATTTTTTTGTATTACAAACTACTATTGATCAATTCCATAAATTAGATATTTTATTATTTATAATTACTTCGAACGAACATTGTGTGCGAGTTTTTAGCAAACTATGCTGATTGAAGACCTATATGCAGCACCTTATAGAATTATGCGGAGGTGGTATCATTTTTGGATGATTTATGACAGTGTCAGTGGCGCCAATTTGTTTACTTCTAGAAGGAAACGAAAAGGTCTGCAGATAGCCGTGACAGCATCGTCAACACATCACAACTTTTGGAGAGTTCGTTTTGCTATTCAATGTTTGGTAACTTTAAGTTTTTAAATGAACAGAATAAATTACTGTATCAAGCATAAAACATTAGGTGTCTACCCTAAAAAGTTCCCGAAGGCTGTAGAAATTTCTCAGCAGCAAAGAGATTAAAATAATGCGTCCTTATTATTTAAATTCAGATGCAATTGAAAATTGCTTTGGTCAGGTTAGGGCATACAATTTTAAATATTATGTTAATCCAGATGCCACACATTTGTAAATACTTTTAAATCATTATGTGATGGTTACGGGATTTATTAAATTTCATTCTGCTTCATGTAACTGTGAAGATGATGCCAGTAGGCAGTAAGTGAAAATAAAATCATTATTTAGAGCGCTTACTCGCCCTCTTACTGATAAAATAGGTGAAGCACGTCATGAATTAAATAAATGCCCAGACCAAGCAAGCAGTTTTTTTTATGGATCGCAAACGGCACAATACAATTTTTACATACTAAACTAAATTATAACAATAAAATAAATTTAATACTTTGTTGAACGCCCTTGTAGGTGCGAACACCGAATGTAAGTAACGTTATTAGAAATAAAAGAAGAAAATACAAAGTTAATAATTACACATAGTTGTAGGTAGCGTTATTAAATTATATTAATTATTAAGATATATGATTAACCAATTTAGAAATCATTATGATATAAGAATGATTTAATAATATTAACCGATGTATTGAAGACATCTAGCTCCTGATAAACATCGTTGTAATAAGAGCGAAAACCCGGACGTAGTTGGCTTTCAATGAAGGTAGACTTAATACTGTGCGATTTTGTAAACGGCTGCTAGAACGAGGCACGGTAAAATGTATCATTTCGATAAGCTCAGGGCTGTAAATTTTTCCTTTTATGATTTTTGTAGGAACACAACATCCGCAATTTTACGCCTGCAATCGAGTCTTTTCATATTATAACTGTCAAGTCTAGATTCGTAACTATCTAGATCACCGCAGCGATTATTCGCGTACGTGAGGTAGCTGTCTAGTTGAAGATATAGCTTCCTGGAGCAAGACTGGAATGACTAAATATTCATGCGAGAGCATACACTGCTGTAAAATATATAAGCAAAGTAAATGTAAAGACTGTATAACCAATCTCACATTGTGTGAAGAAAATGAACCCATACGTGGATAACGCCATAGAACATTTTAAATTCTGCTTTAGGCTAACTATTCTTTTGTGTCACTAAAATTATTTTCAGCATGCCCATGAACTATGTATTAAAACTGGTTGTTAGCATTCTATTTTTATGATTTTTGGTACTTAATTTTACTTTTGGTTTTATTCTTGTCAATTTTGCTGATACTAAAATAAATGTCTTTAAATGTTATTTCTGCTTTATTTCACTAGTAATAGTTGAATAATATAAATTTGGAATAGAACGAGCCTAGCGCAGAGCACATAATTATTAGGCTGAGTAAAAAAGTAACCACATATCATAAACCTCACTTTAGAAAAAACAAAAGTCATAGCTAATTTTCACCTAGCCAATCAGGAGCTAGTAGGTACCTACAGTCTCACCAATTTGTTAGCAAGCTCAGACAAGATACCCATCTGAACCACTATATGTGCGTTCGTTTAGCTTATGAGGGCATTAGTGGCGTTGTCATTGATGGCTCTTTTGTTAAAGCGTCCGTAAAGCTCAAAAACGTTGTTTTGGCCACTTTTGCCCACAGCCTATTCGAACGCTCAACCAGTGCTGCCAGACCAAAGTTTAAAAAACTGGAGGCGTTACATAAAAAAAAACAGTAGATGTATGGAAAAAGCTGCAAGAAAAAACAGATTTTAAAATAAAACGAAATCACTATTTTTAATTATTTATATATTTTAGTTTATTTATGTTCTTTTTTATTTCAAACTCATATCAATTTTAAAACATTTTCACAAGACAACAGAAACACAATCGCAGCCTTACATGACATTTTCCTTTATGAGTTTCGCATTAAAGTACGAGATGACACAATGTGAATGGCTTTTTAATGTAGAAGCATAATATTTTTAAAAACCGTTATTATTATTCCGCCCTTGCTTCGATGTTTCATACAAAAGAGGCAGAGTGAGAGGCGTGTAGAGGCGAAACACGTGTCGAATCGGTTTTGGTTGATTTGGGGTTTCTTGTGTTTTTTATTTTGTATTCTTCTTATTAGCATTTTATGCGGGAGGGAGGGTGGTGCACGCCCCCAAATAGGCCAAAATCATTGTTTTGTTTTCAGCGGAAGTGTGACTAAATATTTTTTAATATCGTTTTTTTACATCTTAATTTGTACAGACACATGGTTGATTGCATAAATTGGTGGTAAGAGACTAGTGGTGTCCAGGATCCCAATAACAGGAGATTCATATAGAAAAACTGAAGAACAGGAGACATTTGTGAAAAAAGTTTTATTTCCTTGGCAAGAATTAAGTATGAGTCTTCAGATGTAGCTCCTTTTATCGTACACGTTCAACGAGGAATAACATCAACGGATGATGGCACCACTCTCCATCCAGTAACATTCGGTAAATTCCTGAAAAGAAATGCCTTTCAAAATATTGTTAATGGTTCTGTAAAAAGGATAGGTAGAAATAGAATTGCACTAGCGTTCTCTGACTATAACGATGCCAATTCATTTATTTCCAACAATAGTCTAGTAACAAATAAGTTAAAAGGATTTATACCATCTTTTAATGTGGCAAGAATGGGTTTAGTTCTTGGTGTACCATCAGAATGGACACCAGAAGAGGTCATCGAAAATATTTCAGTACCTGAAGGTTGTGGTGGAATTTTAAAGGTAAGACGAGAATTACAAAACTATCGTGAAAGGTTCACCAGTTTGGAAACCAACACAAAACATAGTCGTTACTTTTGATGGGCAGGTTCTACCTAAAGGGATTTTATATGTTACAATGCACTTCCAGTTGAGCTATACATTTACCCCACTATTCAGTGTTTTAACTGTTGTCGTTATGGTCATACAAAACTGCAGTGTAGAGCAAAACCTAGGTATTACAAGTGTGGAAGGGAACACACTGGTGATTCTTGTGATGTGAATGAGGAGAACGTTTCATGCTGTTCGTGCTCAGGAAATCACTTTGCCATAAGTAAGTCATTTCCTGAATTTTCACGCCAAAAACTTATTAAAATAAATATGTCTGAAAAATGTATCTCGTATGGTGAGGCATCTAAATTGCTACCACCTGTGTACAAGTCTTATGCTGATGTTGTTAATTCTACGCAAAATGTCACCCAAACTCATTCGCACCCTATTTCTCAGATTTCCTTTACCCATCGTTCATCTATTGACTCATCCAATAAATCATACAAAAAAGCTGTTTATACTAATCGGCGTCCGATAACTACACCTAGAAAAGGCTACGACAGGCTGTCTCCACAAGACGGTTGCGCTTTTAGCAAAACAAATATTAATTCTTCAATAATGTCTACATCGGACATTATTAAAATGCTTGTTAACATTTTAACCCGTTCAAATATTTCCATACCGTCCAACATCGCCTCATTAATTAACAGTTTAAAACTCCTATAGCCACTAATGATGGCGGTATTGTTCCAGAAAGCAAAACAATGGAACTGTAGAAGTGTAGTTCCTAAAAAAAGTGATGTAATTTATTTAATAAATAAACATAACACTTCTTTACTAGCACTTTCGGAGACCTGGCTAAAGCCAGGCTCCGTTTTCAAAATCCATGGATTCTCTTGTTTCAGAGATGATAGATCTGATCGGTATGGCGATGTTGCCTTACTTATCAGATATACCATTTCCTTTATTCCTATATCTCTCCCTAAATACAACGAGTTTTCCGTGGTAGCAGCACAGATTGACAATATTTGTGTTGTCTCTATATATATGACATCCCCTTCTTCTTTGACATTCACCTGTCTTAACCCGTCAAGCTGTCTTGGCATACCTGTATGCCAAAAAACATTCCGTAAAGCCGCCTTGGCATACCTGTATGCCAAATCAAATAAGGATCCAATTAAAAATGTTATCTATTCAAATATACAATAGATTTCAGCTAATGTTTTGTTTTTTGATGCTGTACAGGACCTGGAATTTTTTTTTACATAACAAATTATTATTTGAAAGACAGTCACTTGTTTTTTTGCGGGGTTTTTGCAACTCTGGTTTGCAAATTTGATGATAGTCGGGAGCTCACTAGGTTAATAACCTTTTATCTCTTATCCCTAAGCCTGTTTTACTTTTAGGCGATTTTAATTCACATCACATTTCCTGGGGTTGTTCTGTTTCTAATCAATGCGGAAATTTGCTTTTAGAACTACTTGACGATAATAACCTTTGCATATTAAATTCTGGCTCTCCTACCCGACGCACCTCTCCAAACGAGAATATCAGTGCTAGATTTGTCAATCTGCTCTCCTAATCTTGCTTCATCCATAACATGGCAAACATTATCTTCAACCTTCGGAAGTGACCATTTTCCGACTATAATTTCTTTTGCGTGTAATAGTTCCCGTCGCTCACTTCCACAACCGCGCTTAAAATATAATAATAAGAATGATACATTATGGAACAAATTTAAATCAATTGTAGATCAAGAGTTAGTTAATCTACCTGACATATCACATGGAATCGAAATTTGTATCAATGCTTTTACCAGTGCGTTGATAAGGGCAGCAGATGCAACTTTTCCTTCCAAAAAGTTATCAACTAACTTCATTCCCTCTCTGCCTTGGTGGGATAAGGAATGTACTGTAGAGGTAGTAAATGAAAGGAAAAATATTAAACAACTATACAATAATGATATGACTAACGAAAATTTTGAATTATTATCAGAAAAACTAACAGACACACGCAAATTTTTGAAAGAAATAAAATATGAGGGTTGGCGAAAATATTGTGTTTCAATATGCCCTGATGTAAACCCGTCTGTAGTTTGGCGGAATATTAGGAAGTTCAGAAACGGTGTCAGTGAAACACCGCGTTCATCATTGCCTATAAATCTTAGTAATGAGTTTATAAATCATTTAGCTCCTCCTACAGTTCCTCTGCAAGTTCATTTTAGTAATGTAATTCCGGTTGCAATAACACTTAATCAGTGCACTTTAAACTCGTGTCTTCACTTTACAAGAATTGGAAGGTGTCGTATCTTCTTGTTAAAGATTCGGCCCCAGGTGAAGACGGTATACCATATTCATTCGTAACTAACCTTAGTCAATCATCACTTAAATACTACTTAGATATAATAAACAAAGCCATGCTCTCAGGAAACGTACCTCCGTCATGGAAATCACAAATAGTTATTCCTTTGCTCAAGCCTGGTAAAACACCATCAGAGGTATCATCATATCGCCCGATAGCTTTATCATCCGTAATTGTTAAGATCGCTGAAAATCTAGTTAAAAATCGTCTCGAGTGGCTTGTTGAAAGCCGTGGAATACTTTCCGAGACTCAGTTTGGTTTTCGGAAAAGCAGGAATACTCTGGATAGTGTGGCTACACTTCTGACGGATATTCGAGTAGCTTTTACATATAATGAATGTGTTTTGGCCGTGTTTTTAGATATAGAATCTGCATACGATAAAGTCCTTTTACACCTACTTAAATCAAAGCTTGACAAACTTAAAATACCAGATGCACTTTCTTGTTTCTTTTTTAATCTCCTTTCTGGTAGATCTATAAAATTAGATCAAGCTCGACATCGACATAGACTAGTATGAAAAGGTCTTCCACAGGGTTCAGTATTAAGCCCCATTTTGTACAATATTTATACGTACGATTTAAAGCGGTCACTTCAAAATTCTGCCAATATCCTTCAATATGCGGATGACATAGTTGTATACTCAAAGGGTCAATCCGCTAATAAAATATGCACTGAAATGTCAAATTCCCTGAACTATTTAAACAATTGGATGGATGCTAATGGTTTAAGCGTATCGGCCCATAAGAGCTCGGCGGTATTATTTACACGCCATAGAATGTGTCCCTTGATAGATTTACAGTTAAATAGCAATTTTATTCCAATTAAAAATCAGGTCAAATTTTTGGGTGTGTTATTGGATTCCAAACTTACAGGGATACCTGTGAGAATGTTACGGCCAAATGTGGTCCTCAATTTGTTGAGATGTCTCTCGAGCGTTTGGTGGGGTGCGCATCCTTTCTCATTAAAGCTTCTATACAACGCCCTTGTACGTAGTGTACTTGATTATGGAACCTTCGTACTAGAGCCTTGTAATGTAGCTGGTCTAAAGAGACTGGATGCAATTCAATCAAAAGCTTTGAGAATTATCTGAGGAGCTATGAAATCAAGCCCATTAAACGCTTTGCAAGTAGAATGTAATGAACCTCCACTTAATTTAAGACGTCAATTTCTTTCAGATCGTACGTTTTCACGTGTTATTCAGTTCTCAGATAGCCATTTAATTTCAAATCTACGTCTACTTTCTGATGTTACTGAGAATTCAAATTATTGGAATCACAAAACTTTGCCCTGTTTAGTAAAAAGTTATATTCGGAATAAATCATTAAGTGCAGTGACACATAGGTCTCCAGTACTAGATTTATAAAATTGTGAATATGAAGATCTTGTTTACACCCCAACAGTTTGTTTTAATTTGGGAATTGACAAATATAATGCTAATGCTAATACACAATTCAAATCTATTGTCAATGAAAACTGGCCAAAATGGCATCATATATATACAGATACGTCCAAACATAGTTCACACGAATTTGTTGGTGTGGGCGTATATCATGCTCAATATAATATCGTTCAGAAAATAAAATGCCCATTTGAAACGTCTGTATTTACAGGTGAATGTCTTGGCATCGTTAAAGCCATTGATTATGTTATTATGTTTAAACTAAAGAATACTCTAATTATTAGCAATTCTATGAGTGCATTGCAAGCTCTGTTGAAATTCCCTTTTAAATCTAAAACTCATTTTAGTCTTATTGCTGAAGCAAGGAGCAAATTGTATACATGTAGTTTGAAAGGCTTTTCTATCACTTATGTATGGATACCCAGCCGTTGCGGCATTAAAGGGAATGACACAGCCGACAGGCTTGCCAATGAAGCAGTGGTTTGTGGAGACCAAGTCCCTTTTAAAAACTATTCCCATGACCTTGCCACTCTTCCCAGGTTATTTCTTCAGGAATCCTGGAGTAGTATCTGGGCATGTAGCGGCCAAATAAAAGGAAAGCATTTCTTTAGCTTACAGCCGTCGTTACGTCAAAATCCATGGTTCTCATTCATAAAACTTACCAAAATTGCCACAACGATTTTAATAAGAATGCGTCTAGGCCATACAACTTGCCCTGCCTATCTTGCAAAGTTTCACATAATTAATAGCCCAGACTGCGAATGTGGGCATGATATTGGAGATTTGGACAACATAGTTTTCTCTTGTCCTAATTATGACCGTGATTCCTTATACAATAGCATAATAGCTATCCACATCTCATTTCCTACTAATGTAAAACGCTTCTTTTTACGGCTGATACCTCAATTTATACTATAATATCTGATTTTATTCGTAGTAACAACATAAAATTGTAAAAATGTATAGTAGATAATTAGTAATTTGATAAGTATAGAATAATAATTGTAAATATTGTACTTAGATACCTTTTAAAAAATATGTAAGTACCTAAACATGGATACTCTTTCTGATCCGAATTAATTTTACCTTTATCCGGTCTTTACGTTTCTTTCAAATTATTTACGCGTTAAACGTTTCTCCTCTTTTATAAAATTTTAAAAACATAAGTTAAAAACGCCTCGTATAAAGACCTTCTAAAAGACGTTGAAGAGAAACTCTACCGCTGGAAATACACTTGTAAATGGCAGATGCGCAAGACGCGCACAACCATACTCCCTGTACAACAGGGAAAGGAAAAAAAAAACATGCTCCAGACGTGGGTCAAAATTACACTTTTTGGTGGCAAAAGTTCCTCATTTTTAGCTTTCCGAACGCTGAACAAAAAGAGACATGAACGACATTTTCTGCCACAGATACCCAATTCGAACGCCCCTTGTGAGCGTTTTTAGCGTTATTTTCGCTCAAAACGCTCACGAATGGCCTATTCGAACGCATTATGTGTTTGTATGTGTGTAAAGGTTGTATTGGAGAGGAAAGTTGCTAAAGATAAATAATTGTCTTGCGTTTGTATATTAATCTATGGAAACTTGTATTGTACCTTTGTTTTGTTATTTGAAACCAACAATTTTATTCTTTTTAGTTTTTTCTTAAGTTCAACTACTTTACTACTAAGATGCAGGTAAAATTGTCCAGTGTTTCTTTTTACGAGAAATAACTTTTATGTTATTTTGTTGGAATGAATAATTGCGATGTGTATTTATAGAATCCCAATGAAGATACTGAGTGGAACGATGTGCTCAGAGCGAAGGGGATCATCCCTCCTAAGGAGAAGGAGATATCGGAGGACCAGATCGTGAATATGATAGAGCAGACAATACAACAGAAACAGGCTGACAGTCAGTATTAATTCAAGGTTCATTTATTATAGGTTAGGCGGACACCTGTTGTCTATCCCAATCAATTCTAGGGCTTTTTAATATTAATATAAATTATTTACATATTCCAGGGCTTTGCCGCTAAGGATGAAATCTATTGCTGATGACTTCAGTCATGAAAAAGCTAGCTTTTATAGGGATGAGAGAGAAATTTAGATAGTAAAAAAGAACAACCCCCCATACTTCAGATTCATAAAATTGTTATTTTATTAAAATTATTCCACAATGAGTCTTAGGTTATCAAAGTAAACTCGTAAGGTATGTGCAATTGCACAAATTGGTTTGTTGCATTTTGACACACCTAAATCAACATCTTGTAGCTGTTTGTAATGCCATAAAATATGATTTTTATTATATATTTATTTGTTTAACAGGATATGTAAATACATTTTAAATGATGAAAATGTGAAAATTTAGTTATATGGGTATTCAGTGTATGAAATTGATGTGAAAGTTTATTGTTTTGGACCTATTTCTTTTTTTACTGCAGAAACGAGTTGTATTTATGAATTCTATTAGGTTCACATTCTTTTCTTATTCCTTTTCTGAGTAAAGTATTTTTCTAAGTGGATATGTTTCATTAAAGATTTACTATTATCAAGAGACCAGCATACCTTAAATTTACAATTATGTAAAATCTTGTGTTCGTTTCAACAATAATGTGGACTTTGACTAATAGTTTATATCATAATTTTCAGAGGATAAACAACTATCAGAACTGGACTTAGATGGTCTTGATGAGCTTGAAGACTCAGAAGATGAGGCTGTTATAGAAGAGTACAGAAGGTTAAGGATAGCTGAACTGAAGCGACTCTCAGAGAAGCCCAAGTTTGGAGATGTCAGAGAGGTGTCAGGACAAGACTATGTGCAGGAAGTGAATAAGGCTGGAGAGGGCATCTGGGTGGTTATACATTTGTATAAACAGGGGTAAGTTTGTCAACATTTCCTTGTGAGAAGTAATCCTGATTATTAAATAGTGAAAAGTTTAGTTAAATTACATACATAAACAAAAGAACACCGTATTGGATTTATGTATCGGATCAAGATAAAAAGGTTACAGTTGGGAGCTCTGGGATCTATTCTATCCATATTCCTGCACACATTTTGATGAAATTTCATCAAAATGTGTGCAGTAGGTTTTCAGTTGTCCATGAGCATATAGACAGTAAGAAATTTTTATCAAAAATGCCATATTATTGTTCAGAAGGTAATTTTACATCTTCTGACCCATATTTTTTATTTTTCTTCCTAGTAGACTTTTTGTTGTCTACTCCTTTATTCTATGTATAGAAATCCATTACTTAATAATGCCATAAGGCTTGTCCGATGTTGTACAAGCAAGATAATTGACATTTACTGAAGACAATTATTATATGGCATATATCAATCAAGCCTGCATCATAACCACTTTTGGGAGGTAACAAATAGTACGGCAAAATCTGAATCGGAAGCATCTGTTCAACTTTATCAGACTGCTGGTTGCCTGTGATCTAATAATCAATACCACTAAAATGAGATTGTTGCTGATAGCTGTTACATCTTTGAATAGGTCATCAAAATAATAAAAATGCGGAAGATGCCTCGAAGGCGTGACCGTAAAGAAAGGCATTTTTAGCATTTATTTGGTCAAAAGAACCACCTCCTGTTCTAATGGGTTTCATACCAAAAAATGCGTAAGAATAAAAAGTGGCAGGTGTTATTGTATACGGTGATTGAATTATCTGGCAAGCCCTTGAAATTGTGAAAAGAGGTTTTTCTATTATGGATCGGCCACATCAACGAAAAACGCCGTTGGTTATCGCAAAGTTGAACATTAACCGTAGATGAAGCTACCACTTATCGCGATAATTTGACAATGGCATTAACATTGCCGATGCTCATGACGTTTGGCGATAACTCGATAGACGGTATTCTCATCACATCAAGGAGATTTAATGAGAGAATTATTGTGTTGAAGCAGGCACACCAACGTTTATCATTGTGCACCATGATCACGAAGGGGCCGTTCATGATTTTACTAAGTCAATTATGGAGTGAATGAATTAGCCATTGAGTTCCAGAAAATATAGCAGGTAGAGTGATGTGTTTTTCATTCTTCGTTCCTAAATATGAATGTCTGTTACTCAATTACGCAAAACGGCATACACATGTCGATGAAATTGCGTATAGGTAGATAGATGAGGCACTGGTTTACACATGGCATCATCATCCATCACCACGCGGAGAAAAACCGGGGGCGCAAGTAGTATAATCATATAATAAAAATTAACACACATTAAATATAGAAACATGCTGTTGTTTATTCTGTGACATTATCGCCAATGAAATGGGCGTCGACATTCACGGTTCCAGTGTGGCCCTCAGTTTATCGGCGCGTTGTTTAGCCCTTTGCCTCCCAGAGACGTAAATTTACGTGAGTTTCATTCATAAATCTTTTGTTTTAATTATCACAATATAGTAATGGTTAAGACTATGATGGTGGGAATTGTAGTTGAATCTTGATGTGGCCAAGTGGAAGATGCATGGCAAATCTGTTGTTCGGGAATGATACCAATCTCTTCAGTACATTCATAGACAAATATGGGGGGAATCTTACATAGGCTAGAGGTTTAGAGCGGGAGCACAATGTAAGAAAATTCTGTTAGAAATAAATAGCTTATGGAATAGAAATAGATAGCGCAGAGGTACCCTAGTAAGTAGGATTTCTTGTTTCTACGATTCCCATCTCGGCGGCGGACGGAATATCCTCCGTCCCTTTAAAAATTGTCTCGCAGGCAGTCGTAGCAGCTTCGCGGCACACGAGGACCTTCATGTATTACGCCGATGGTGACGATGACGCCATTGGACGATTCGTGAGGCAAACGATGGTTGCAAACATCAATGCCATCCACTACAACCTCAAGATGGCGATCAGGGATCGGAACGTAGCGGCCCTGCTTCAGTGCAAAGAGGGTTCTCAGCAAGTGCAATAGATGTTGTAAAATAATTGACTAAGAATGGGTACAGGCATTCAGAGCAGTCATGCTAACAAAAAGATATTAGCAGGCGGTGGCGTCGTGTGGGCGGGTCGCTATCTTCCCTCAAATATGGTTGAGGAAGGCGATGGCTGCCACATGGGTCAACTCGTGAATGGGTGCTGTCTGCGAATACTGGTTGCATTAAATGCTTATATTATACCAAATCAGAAACAAAGTATCTATAATCTTTAGAAAATAAGTAGTTAAGTAACCCTATGTCTCCTAAATTAGCATGTTTTCGCATTGAATAATTATTGTTTTTCAATAATAATATATATTTTAATACTCAATAGATTTATTGCAACATTATGAATTTTACAATGCAAGTCTTAATTATACATATTTTGTTGTGTGTGTTTCATAATGACCCTAAGTGGGTATGGCAACATTGTGCGGAGCGGGCCGATCTATTCTATAATATATTCGTCAACAGTAACGTTTTTAACGTTTTGTAAATATGTACTAATTTTTAATATATTGTAGTTGAACCGGTAATTTATTATATATTTTTGGTATAGTATTTTTTTACTGTTGCCACTTACCTACCTATATGTTTTTTCTAGCATCCAGCAATGTGCCCTCATCAACCAGCACATGCGCCAGCTCGCCGCCCAGTATCCGTACACCAAGTTCCTGAAGGCGGTGGCGCAGACCTGCATCCCGAACTTCCCCGAGAGGAACCTGCCGAGCGTGTTCGTGTACTTCGAAGGGGACATGAAGAAGCAGTTCATCGGCCCTCACGAGCTGAGAGGAACCGCGCTCACATGTGATGGTAACTATTTCATTTTAATTGACTTTATAATATAAGCATACTTAAACTGTCTTACTGTATAACTTACTATCCACCAAGACGCACTGGGCCCGCGTGGTGGATTATGACCCAGCTCCTCTCTTTGAGAGGAAGCTAGTCCTAGCAGTAAGAACATAATGAGCTGATTATATATATTCTTCAACTTTTTGTAAACAAAATTTTCTATGAGTAGGGTTTCGGAATTCCCGACGATTTCAAAGTCCCGGGACACGAGACACTCTACAATCAAAGACCGGATACCCGGGAAAAAATGGATTTTTGATTTTTAAGAGAGTTAATTCTTGTATGAAGAATTTAAAATCAATAATTTCTGGTGAAACATATTAAAAAAGGCAAAATTATGTATGAATCAATTTATTAAACAGAAAATTATGCTCTTGAGTTATATAACTGATTACTTCTAGCGCTTTAATCAATTGCTTATAACTATCCAGTGTTCGTTCGCCTGTTGTTTGTTTTAGTATATCTATGTGTGCATTTCTAACTGCTATTGCAGCAGTAGTAGGATCTCTTTAGTTCACTAAAACTCACGTATTAACCTAATAGTTAGCAATTAATTGTGGTAAGTAAATTTTTTTTTTTAATTGCATAATGTAACTATATTACCCTGTTTAAAAAAAAACCTTTCAAACCAGTAGTTTTGGAGAATAGCGCGTTCAAACAAACAAACTCTTCAGCTTTTTAACATTAGTATAGATTACCAAAATAATAAGGACTATAGTAGTATATCATAATATAGTATAATAGTATATAATACTATTATACATATACTATATTATAGTCCTGTTAATATTATAAACGCGAAAGTTTGTGAGTATGGATGGTTAGATGTGTGGATGTTTGTTACTCTTTCACCCTCAAACGGCGGGGGCAATTTTGATGAAAGTTGGTATGGAGGTACATTAGGCGCTGGATTAACACATAGGATACTTTTTATCATCTTCCATCACCACGCAGGTGAAAAAGGGTAGTATGCTTGGGCACAGCATAGACAAAATACAAAGATCTCCGCTTACATCAAGATCGTAATGATGACAGTTCTGTCAAAGGTGTCAGTGTCTAATAACTTAGCCAAAAGTATGCTATCATTTTGAAAGTTCGATACACTAGATGTGCTCGGCGGCCGTCAAGGGTGATGAAATGTAATGACAGTTTTTTATCCATGGTGATTAATTTTATGTGTATGTATCTAGGCACTATACAGGTTGTTTTTTGAGTCGGGACAGTAAGGGCAGTTACCTTAACCGTTATAGTTACAGGAAAACGTTTTTAGGAGACTATCCATAAATTTTTAAGGTATTCTGAACTGCATTTATAGATTTTCAGAATATGCATGTTGTGGAATTAAGAATGTACCCTTAGTATTATTGTGAACGCATCCTTAAACTGTAACTTAGTAAAAAAGAAAAAAAAATAGAGCTTCCTCCCGTTTTAAATTACAATGGCGTTGTTTCATTTTCGATAATTCTCACCCAAGTTCCTAATTAAAGAATAATGCAGTTAAGCTGTAAATCATAATCACAAATCAAAATCTCAAAAATTTACCGGTATTTTATTATTAGTCATCACTGATTGATTTACATATATTACATTTAAATATACTCATACAATACAATTACAGCAATTGCGTTAGAAAATGTAAATATTGTACGACATTTTGGTATAAAAATAGGCCTTGGAAAAGATAATAAGCTACTCGAAGTACTAATCCTGGGCAGACGAGGTCGCAGGCACCAGGTATTATAGTATAAATATAAGAGTAGCTATCAAAATATGTAGATTCCATATCATAATATTAGTTTTAATATCATGTAGGTATAATTATATTAATGAGATGAACATTATTATTTTCAGAATTTGAGTATATCCTCGGGCAAGTGGGTGCTGTCGACACAAAGATCACAGAAGACCCCAAGCCTAAGATAAAGGACAAACTGTTCGAAGACCTTGGCTCCAACGACTGGTGATGGCCAGCTCGTGTGAACTGTGGACTGAGTGTAGCTTGGAGTGCGGGTCTCTATGGTGCTTACATCGCGTATTATTTATTTTTCTTATTTAGGTATCACAAACATGACTATCATATTTAAGTTTCTGTTATTCAATAAAGAAGAAAGTATTATTTATAAATTGTTAATAACTTAGTTCTGACTAATGTCTTATTAATATTTGTATTTAGTGTGAGCGTGACTTTGCTAAGTGTTGTTGATTCATGATACAATATTGAATTGAAATTAAACATTTATTACACCATTTAATGTCATTTATTTATAAATATACCCAAGTAGACAGGTGATACCAAAATAATTATTTATGTAATGTTACACAAATACCTCGCACTGGGGTTCACTGAACCATTATGTGATCAAATCAGAAATAAAGAGATCCGTAGAAGAACGAAAGTCACCGACAAGATGTGTGTACAGACGAACTGATATAGGTCGCGGGACGACGTTCGATGTCGCTTCCAACCGGTCCCTTTGGAAATTAGTGGGGGAGGCATATGTTAAGTCTATAATGTACAGCCTGTGCATTTGGCCACGTTTTATCAACACGGGCTAATATTGCTCGGGCAATAATACGCGGCTAGGAAAACGAATCCATACCATGTACATGAAATACCAGGGTGTGCATTATTGGCCGTGAAACACGTGTCGGACACTTTTTGTACATTATCTTCACAGACTAAATAGAAATGGCACAGTCATAGACTCGTTTTCACGTTCCAGTGTCCAGTGTAGATATATTCTGGGGCTGTGTGGTCACTATTACACCTAACTCTCCTCGCTTAGCTCGTCGTCGCACCTACTGTGACTATCGTTTCCAACTCGCCTACACAAGCGAGGCATGTGGATGAGATTCTAAATTTGTCTATGGTTGGCATCGAATTATTGGCCGTGCAATATTGTGCATTATAGTCACGGGCTGATATTTCGCATCTAATAATTTGGAAGCACAACATTATTGCCTGTACAATACTGGCCGTGCATTATCAACACAAAACGATTTTGTACGCGAGCCGCCTGCTCGTTTTCATAAAAAAAACACTAATCCGGCTCGCAAGCACCACTAACTCGGCCCGCGAACACCACCATTCCAGCCAGAGAAAATTCCACTGATAACCATTTGCATTAATTGTGGATTAAAAATACTTGTGTCAATTATCAGAAGATGCTCATACGTGAACTCACTGATGAGCATCTCACATCCTCATACACACCTCACTTGCTGGCTAGTCCCAAATGAGAAAATTCGTATAATTAATAAAAAAAACAATATTGGTTCACGTGACTCCCTCTCGCTTGATGGAAAGCGGAGATGAAATCAAGAAGCGATAACCATTAGGGATCATAGCTGCAAGGAAATACGTACGCCGGCAAAGCATTCCACAATTTATATACTCGACAGAGGTAGGAAGTGCCGAACTTTTTGGTTTGTAGTAAGATTTTGAATGCATTTTGAATAGTATATGAATGCAATGCTAGGCCGGAACGTGTAGTTCAGGATCGGAATGGTGAGGGAGGAATAAGATGAAAGTGCTTTCGGAACAAAGAAAGAAGTAGAAAACGGTTTAGAGTTCTACGTTTTCGTAGGGGTTCTAGGTGTTCAGTGACTTCAGTGTCTCCAATTATACGGACAGCGCGACGTCGCAGTCTGTCAAGAGCATCCATAAAGTACGTAGCGGATCCATCCCAGAGGTGGCAACAATATTCGTTACAAGGGCGCACCTGAGTTTTATAAAGGAAGCAGCGCTGATCAGGAGTGAAGAAACGCCTCGCTCTATTCAGGACTCCGAGTTTGCGGGAAGCTAACTGATTAACACTCTCGATCACGCTGGTTCAGGTCGCTACGTATGTCCATTCCAAGAATGTTAAGGTGTGTGGTGCGGACGCCACTCGCGCGCTGCTTCTATACATTTTGTGTAGTCGCGCCGCTTATGTATGTCCCGCGCTTTAGTTACTCAGTTACTAAACTAGAGTTGTAAGACCAGGGGCCTTATTTGCTAAATCTTTTGAGACAGGTACTTTATCATCCAGATATAATAGGTCTTAAAATTATATCGATTCCACGATCATTCCTAGATATCGTAACGCACCGCCTTTGGCGAAGACCCCGTTGCGTGTTTGAATTGTCATGGCGAACTCCCCTGGCCCTGGGTAGTACTGCACAACTACTGGTCATGGGCAAGGTTCCGTGTGACCATCACACGCACGACTTACCCGTCTCGTCAATTGATTGTATAAACAAAAAGTTCTAACCGTTGCGACCTCAAGTCTGTATGAAAGCCCGTCGACCTGTTTTTTCTTGAATTGCGGATATTATAGTAAACTGCAATACATTCTGAACATTTTACAAATTTTTGTGCTTAATACTTTTTGTTATTAAACAACTGTACCGTAATTCGAAACCTAATTATACATGAGAGTAGCGTACTCGACTTCCGTTCCGAACAAGTCATGCTGTGATTGGTCCGCCCGATCTCCTCGCCCAATCAGCGTCGACTCCGCCCCTTCCGCTCAAATGTCAACCATCACCCCAGGTAGTGCGCCTAGCGCAACTTGGCTTCATTGGCGTTTGGATTTTCATCCGGAGCAGTTGTAAGTACGAAATATTTACTTTACTTTACTGACTGCGTCATGCTGGTGAAAGTTCAGGTAAAGTCCTGAACCAATTAGTAAGTTCATGTGCAATTATATATACTTACTAAAAATATTTTAACGGTGTTACCGTTCGCTTCAATACTAATTATGTTTTATTTATAGCCAGTGCTATCGCTGGTTCTAGATATAAATGAAATATTTTAACTGTTTCACACTGTTTCAGTTGAATTTTAGATTCTTTAAATTGATAGTTATACTGGTCCAGCCCCAACGATGGAAGAAGCGGAATAAAAACAGGAAAAAGAAGATGATAACCTACCAACGGTATCGGATTCAAGTGTTGGTTCGTAGTTTAGCTCCAGCTCATCACCAAACCGTGAGTAACACTTACTATTTTTCATCAACTATAATATAATCGTGGTAAATTACAATCCAAGTTACAGTCATTCTGACTTGTACTGCAATTTGAGCAGACCCAAACATGTGTGGGTAATCAAACGAGGATAAGCCCTACTGAGCACCTCAAATTAAAACCACTGAACTTTCAAATGGTTAAAGCGTGTAATAATCTTAGTTTACGCTTCAGAAAAATAAAGGTTATGTAGAACAGCTCATAGAACCACAACCTTTTGAACAATATTGTAATAATGTCCAATACTATAAAACTCAAACACTTCTATCTCCAATGTTATGAGTTCATTAGCTATGGTGTGATCCCCATAATGAAATCAAACGCTACGCTTACTTTACGCTTTGCTTAACCAGTCGAAGTCGTTCACTCGTTAGTGAAAGAGTCGCACAAAACCAGACTTAAAACAGTTTAAATGGTTTCTTAGATGACATGCAATCGACTGTTTAATGTTCCAGATTGGCTAAAATCTGTTAAAGCACATTCTAATGCGAAAATGTACAAAGAAAACTTCTACATTCATGCACTTTCACACCAGGTAAAGTAGCAAAACTGAAAAATTCGATGTTATTTAGGCAGAGCTGGTAGAATAACATTTATTCTCAGGTCGCGTTTTGGCTTATCTTCGAATATATCTTAGTCTTTTTAGTCCCTGGACTATATGTAATTGTTAAACAACCTACATACGAAATATTGGCCTGGACCTCTGATGAAACAAAACGCAATGAAACACATCTAAAAACTGCATCACAAGATAAGTTTCTGAACAACACGGGCTAACTGCCACTACCCTACCACATTGCTACGTCAAAGTAGGTCAGTCTAGAAAGTGACACAGCACACGCCAATGTCTGCAGTGGCCAACTGTAGTTCGCAGTCGCTGCTGCACACCCATAGATGAGTCTGTTTTGCTTGAAACCCGGGTCGACATATTCGATCCCTAACATGAGGGCGTTGCCGGTGTAACTAACAAATTTTACAGCCCGACAAGAGGCATAATTCCTCCTCATCCCATCGGGATAGGACAGGAAATCATAATATGGAAGCAACGAAATAAAACGAAAAGATTCTGACTCGAAACCCTTCCGTGCCAGGCAGCTACCAAAAAAGGTTGCAATCACTGGTTCTCAAGAAAAATTACTCGTTGAAAAAGGCTTGGGGCTCCGCTCTATATTCTAAACGTAATAAATGGCTTCCGTACACCATTCAAAAAGCTCAAGAGGCTTAGTTTGCATCGAGATAGGTGATAATAATAAAACATGCATACAAGCAGCCCTTCGTGAGGGTCATTAAGCAAAGTTAAACTCATCGAAGAATGCTTGGAGCTCCGCTCTACATTCTAAGCATAATAAGTGACTATAATGTGTACCACAAAACATCATTGCATTTGTCGAGCGACCGTAACAAAAGTTAAGCGCATCGAAGAATGCTCGGAGCTCCGCTCTACATTCTAAGCATAATAAGTGACTACTGTGTACGGTTCAAAAAGAAAACGTTATTTCTTTTGTCGAGCTACCGTTACAAAGCTAAACGCATCGAAGAATGCTAAGAGCTCCGCTCTGCATTCTAAGCATAATAAGTGACTGTATACCGTTCACAAAGAAACGGTCATTGCTTTTGTCGAGCTACCGTAACAAAGCTAAACGCATCGAAGAATGCTCGGAGCTCCGCTCTGCATTCTAAGCATAATAAGTGACTGTATACCGTACAAAAAGAAACGGTCATTGCTTTTGTCGAGCTACCGAACGCATCGAAGAATGCTCGGAGCTCCGCTCGACATTCTAAACATAATAAGTAACTACTATTTACCATTATACACGAAATTGTCATTGCTTTTGTCGAGCGACCGTTACAGCAAAATATCTAACTAAATTGAAATGAAAGTGGTTGACGAAATGCACACTCGAGGTGTCATAAAAATGGGAAGCCAGTCTTTTCCAAGCTGTTAGCAATATTCTCAGACTTAAAGGCAACGGCACACCAAGACCGTTTTTGGGATCAGAAAAAACTTGAACAAGTACCTACGGTGCTCTCTTAAAATTCAGATTGATTAACCATGATTGCGTGCTAGTTTCTCCAAGAGAAGACTGGATCGAGCATTGCGTGCTACTTTCTCTAAGAGTAGACTGGATGGCCAAGGTCGATCTTCCTCTGGACCACTTGTCGGTCGATTCAAACAATCACCGTTTCCTTCAGTTCATTTACAATGACTATTTCTAGACTATTTTAGATTATATACGAATGTATATCTTTTTGCAAAAATATCAAAAATATCTGCTTGCAATCTGTCTTTAGCTCAGTGCCCCAAAAACATGTGCGGTTGCGAGCATCACAAAAATTCTGACACTGAGCAAGGCTGGGGATAATTCTAATAATAATTTGAATTCCTTCTGACGCATCAGATACTACTAATACTGCAAAACCTTATTGTATTAACCGTGAATATATGCGAGTACCTCGTTTACGCATCCTCGTATTCGTTGCAAAATATACACAGAAATGAGTTATCCTTAAAAACCTACTATGAACTAGAGTAAGATCAAAGCTCACAGCTCATGGAAAAGCTATTTAATTTTGGAAGCTCTGTTCCGAGTGGTATTGCCAAACAGTGATCTACTACAAAACTAACAGACACAGTTTTTGTAAAGTGGGGCAAACAAGAAACCTATCTTTTTGCCTTTCGCCAAGCTTACGAGTGATTACAATTTCTGCACAATCGACAGATTAGATTCCCAAGGTCACTGTTACGCCCCACCGGCTGACTTGGAACTTCAGAGTAGGGTTGGGTTTATCCCCCGGCATACCATAAGAAATACTAGCCGATTTAAAACAAATCAACAGGAATTTTCCTGATCGCTGAATTACAGTGAGAAACAGTCGTCGCATTAGCAACCCGATTTAGACCTCACGATTACTCAGTTACCGATGCTATTAGGTATGTTTTATTCTAAACGATTCAATGTTTTTCAAACATTGGTACCGCTAGGTATTGTTTTTTTTTTATGAAGGCTGTTAAATAGATCGTTGGATTACCCCGTTCACGATTACAAATCTATCCAGAGTCCCAACAATGCCGACCGACTGGTCGGCTTCCTGTGTGGGTGACTAACCATTGTCGCGTCCGATAGAAATGATACAAAAAGTTTGTACTCGTAGATGTACGAATGTATCAAAATCTAACAGACTATAATGCAAGAAAATGTTTAGGCTTATCTGCTCCTTGGAGAAAGTTTAGCTTGGAAAAAATAGCACTCTTCGTGAGATAATTACCCAGGAAACCAACAAAAACCCAAGTGGTCTAATCTTGCAAGATTCTTAACCAATCTTATTAAAACGACCCTTAGTATATTTTTAGTTCACAAATCTGGAATACTTACCTCATGCATTTTTAAGTCGAAATTATAATAATACTTAAATATAAATATTTAAAGCTAAAATCACTATTTTAGCCAAGGCGACCGCGACCCCCAACCTGGAAGTCGATACCTGAATAAATCAATAATTTTATTCAGAACATTTGTGAAGAAAATAGTTTTTATCTACCTAATTCAAGGGACATAGTAGCCATCGTTATTTCTATGTCACAATAGTTTATAAGCTTTTTTCCAGAATTAAATTACGAAACTGCAAACTACTTTAGCACTGCTATGGTCTTAAAACAGATACTCTCACGAAACAGACAGTTGTAATGTGTCCAGCACACTGACTGCACTCGGCATTTAAATATATATATAAATATATATATATATACTACACTCATTCAAGAATGCTCGGGGCTCCGCCCCACATTCAAAACATCATGAGTGATTACGAGAGTTAAAAGATGGGTTGCAAGCAGCACATAAACAAACCTTGAACAGCAACACGTGCCAAGGTTACTAATTTAGTAAAACTCATAATTAGTGGAACGTATTGATGAATTGACCTTGCCTCAAGTCTGCAAGCAGTTCCATTGAGAAATTGGGCGTACCTTCCTTATTTACTCTTTGTTCGCAGTGATTTGGCAGACAAATCAAATAATGGACGTTTCATGTACTAAAATGAGTAGTCTAATTTTCCTACACCTAGAATTCATGCTTACGCAGACAACAAAAGTTTTGTGAATGAAACCTGGACCGCTGGGCGTCAGAACATTCAATACCTATTAAAGATTTATCACATTGGCGTCACCATCACCACCAGGCGATAACAAACACATCTCTCATGTATAATTAGGTTTCGAATTACGGTACAGTTGTTTAATAGCGATGTTTTACCTGCAATTAAAACATTTATTAAACATACTTACCTAATTCGAAACCTAACACTTTCTATACCTGCCTGGTGGCATAACACGAGAAAACCAATGAAGCCAAGTTGCGCTAGGCGCACTACCTGGGGTGATGGTTGACATTTGAGCGGAAGGGGCGGAGTCGACGCTGATTGGGCGAGGAGATCGGGCGGACCAATCACAGCATGACTTGTTCGGAACGGAAGTCGAGTACGCTACTCTCATGTATAATTAGGTTTCGAATTAGGTAAGTATGTTTAATAAATGTTTTAATTGCAGGTAAAACATCGCTATTTTTTAGACATTCGTGATATTTTATTGCAAAGGAAACTAGAATGGTAACACATCACAATATCCAAGACGCGACACCGAACATTTCTTCTCATAAGGACTTCACTGGTATCCCTAAATAAAAAGGGATAGGTTAACTAACACCAAATAAACAAAGAAAAAAACCTGCTCATCACACAAATATTTGCCCTGGCCAGGAATTGAACCTGAGACCTCGCGCTTCGATGACAGGGGCACTAACAACTGAGCTAACGGATCCGGCGAAATTGAATTCAAAGAAATCCATAAAAATATATTTATTTGTATTTAATATGTACACAATTTCTTCTCTAAAAAGATCGATCAACTGAGAGGATTTTCGACTAGGCATAGATATGAAATATTCTTACCTACACTACTCACTGGTACAAATACGATGTTTGTAAAAATGAAATATCCGATACATTGAAGAATAAATAAAATCTTCCTTCCTAATGCTATCAGGGTCATATTATATATTGCCATCTCAACACTTGTGCTTATAACATTCGCAATAAATATATTGAAGTGCAAGGTAATCGAGTCGTAGTTAATCAGTCAACAGCGACATACCCCCACTCTCATAACGGGGGTTGTTTTGTTGGGTAGCGTGCGATGTACCCGTCAGCAGCCCCGTTGCATGTTGATGGTCTGCACGCACTTGGCCAGACAGGAGTCGACGGGTTGTCGCGAGTGCAGGCCGAGTTCGAACACGCGCATGAGGAGCCGGGCCGCGTGCTCCTGCAGCCCGGACACTAGCTCGGGCAGCTTGTCCAGGGCTGAGGCGCACACCTCAGGGAGTGGGGAGTCCAGGCATTCCAGGATCGCTTGCAGACCTGCCAAACGCCACATACTTGTATTTGGGTCTATTTGTAACTATCTATTACGCCTTAAACTATTAAATTGCCCTTCAGGCCTTCACCAATGTAATTATACTGTTAACTAAGGGTAGGTAAAAAAAAAACAATGTATTCTCCTGTATTGCTGTTGTATAAAAAAAATGCTAATAAAATTAAAAAAGTACTAACAGTGTCACGGACCCATTTGTCGTATGAACAAAAGCATAATAAAACACCTCATTAAATTTGGTAATCTCTAAAAAGAGTCGGAATATAGCAATGTAAGCGAAATGCCTATACAGTATCATCGCCCCCGCACACAATATACGATTACGGGTGACTTTGTTCTAAACTTATATATTTTGACTTATTTACGTGAGTGATTCCCGTTTCTCATATTAAAAATGTGTATAATCCACGTTTTTGCCTACGGCAGAAACATATTCTCCCATAGAATGTACTGCTGCTCGAATGGAGGCACCAACCCAGTCTAGCCCGGATAGGATAGAAACCGCTACATCTGAACCAATGAGTACAAAACCTGAAGAGACTCCTACCGTACACCCCTAGATAGTCGGAATAAAACGACTCCAACGGAAATTATAGAACAACCGTCAGCAAATGCAGAAAATTTGGCACGGCGGAGTATCGTGGCAATACCACAACAGCCGGCAGAGACCGAAGGAATGGTCCGACGCAGTACTAGAACTCGTAAAGCCCCAGACCGCTTTAATTTATAACGTGGGGGAGTGTCACCATTCTATACTCTAATATCAGTTCTTAGTCTGTGTGAACGTTATCTGTGTTTGTCCTTGGTTTAGTAGGGCTTGCTGTAAATTAGCTTGTTGAGCCTGCATTCCCCGCATAGTTTCCATCATTGCGGCCAATACTTACGACAATTGCCCTTCCATTGTACTTCCACGGCCGTACACGGTTCGATTTATTCGAACCTGTTACTTTGGATCCCATCCTCGTCGCCATTTGTTATGTATATAGCGGGACAGTAAATTAGTAACTAATTTCCACAGTTGCAAGCACATTAACTTTATTTCTTCTTATATATAAAACAAATACAGTCTTATGAAACTCCGTTACATTTCATATATTAGAATAATCCGATCCATAGTCTATTGTGAAGATCACAGATAATTCAGCTATGTAGAATATCTGACGAACACAGATAATGTTCACACAGACTAAGAACTGATATTAGAGTATAGAATGGTGACATATACTACACTATTTTTATTTATTTTATTTTTATGTGGATGTTTTGAGGTCAAGACTTAGGCTCAACACTCACATAGGCGGGAGGCGCGGGAAAGCAGTCGCGATACCGTAATCCAATAAACAGGCAAAACAAAATACATTGAACGTTTTGTCAAATATCTTTTTATATTATCAAGTGAAAAGACATACAGCTTGGGAAGGTTTTAGAGACACTAGAAGCTAAGACATTGTAGACACTTACCAGCAGTGGTGTCCGCTTGCGAAGGCAGTAGCTTAGCCAGCAGGCCGAGCGCGGCGGTGCGCAGCGGCGCGAAGGGCGAGGCAGCGAGCGGCGCCACCGCCCGCAACAGTGCGGCTGCGCACGCCGGCCCGCCCCAACCCCCGCCGCGTCGTGTGCCCCACGACTCTATGTCCTGCGCACGCAAATAAACCACTTCGTACATTTTGATCACAATAAAGATGAACTGCTAACTTTTTCTTTACCTGACGACGGCAGGTCCGGCTCCGATTTGATTAGTTTTAAGAAATATAGAAGAACTAACGTATAATTTTATATTATTTTATTTCGACGTTTCGGCTTTTCATTGTATTTAATTTTGATTTAATCGCTTCTATACCGTGGTAATTAAAACAAAAGATTTATTAATGAATCAGACGTATATTTACGTCACTGGATTGCAAAAATCTGTTTAAAGTTTATTATTTTCGATGTTTATGAATCGCGAAAGCCTATGAAATCTATATTATATAAAAAGTATATTTAAATAATTACGAAAAAATTACAATAATTTTGCAATTATATGGCCGATTATTACAAACAAATATCGTCGGCTAGCATCAGTTAACATAAATAATTACGGTAGTTACCAGTATGAAACCATGCAAGCTCTCCGGCGTGTCGTTTCGCCTCTGCAATGCTAGAAGCGCGTGCGGCGGCGGAGACGCGGACGCCGGAGCGGACATATCTGCGGTCTGCAGAGCGCTTAGCGCTGGGATTGACCTGATATTATAGAAAACAAAGTATAGGATGAGTAGAGATGCATCCAATTAGAGCACACGATCACTTTATTTTCTTTTAAGTACGAATACTCGACAAGTAGCAATTTAAAATCAGCGTTACGCAGATTTGTATCATGCAAGGTGAAATAAAAGTCCATCAGTGCCTTTCAAAGAACTCCTCATGACGAAGCCCAATGTTTTAGATGCGTTCGAAACTATAGCATCAATGTGTTTGTCGAAGAGTGGCTTTGAATCATGTAACACTCCTAAATCTCTAATAACCTGACTTTTTGTTATAACTCATGCTTAAGTACGTATGATGTTGGCGTTATATTAATTATGCGAGTGAATGTAACTACAGTACATTCGGATGGATTGAGCTCTAGTTTATTGGTGACACAATAAACGTCTAGCCTTATAAGATCGGATTGCAGTTAGTCAATATCCTCAGATGATTCAACGACCCTGAAGATTTTCATAGCATCAGCAAAACAGAGCAGGTGAATATTGAGGAAGCATTGAGAGATCATTTACAAATATAAGAAACAGAAGAGGACCGAGAAGCGATCCCTGGGGAACACCACTGGGAACGGAAACCCAACCAGACATTTAGTTGTTAATTACAACTGCCTGCGAACGATTTTCTATATATGAAGAAAACCACCTAAACAGGTAACCTCTTTGGCCGATGAGGTATAACTTGGACAATAGAAGCCTATGGTCGATTCTGTCAAAACATTTGCTGTAATCTGTATAGATTACATCATTATCCATTGCTTCCGTTAGAAAGTCATTGAATATGACAACGTTTGAGGTAGTAGAACGGCCCTTAAGGAAGCCGTGCTGAGATGGACTAAGAGATTGATGTAAAGCAGCATAGACTTGGTCATAGACTATTCTTTCAAACAGTTTAGCTATAATACAGAGCTTGGATATTGGTCTATAGTTGACTTGGTTTAAGTGCCGTAGCGCTAAATGGGGTTGGTATACTGACTGGTGCGCGGCTTGGTGCTTGTGCAGGAGCGCGGCGGCGCGCTGCGGGCGGCAGGCGAGGTGTCGCCGCACCAGCGCCGCCACGCGGTGCGACAGCCCCGTGTCTCGTCCCCCGCCTCCACCACCGCCCCCGCCCGCATTCTTCGCGAGCGTTATGAAACATTCCAGGATACTTTCCAGTTCGTCACTACAACAAAAAAATGGTTGTCTGTAAAGTCGGTTTACGACGATAATTGTACATAATAACGTCATAAGAGAAGCGGAACGCTCAGGCCGATCGTGCCTCTCACCTGCTCCGCGCTCTCGCTTGCACGCTCGGATCAGGTAGGACGAGACAATGAGTCATACTTTTTAGTGCATGCAGCCGGCGTTCATCAATTTATAAGACGTTATCACGTCACGCAAATTTTGAAAAATTAGCATGTCATCACTACAATCAACCGCTTCGATCTCTATAAACGAGAAATAAAAATTGTACAAAAAAGATTTATCACAGTCCGGCTCCAAGGACCAATTTTTCCTTAGAATTGGTAAAACCCTCGGAAGATTGGATCACACACTGAGTATGAAGACATCGCCATTATCAAGCGAAATACGTACCGCCCGTGACGCATTTTTAGAAAATTGGAAAAAAATATATATGTAAATCAAAGTTTCTTTGGTATAGATAACATACAGTTTAAGCGTTTAATTGTTATTAGTAGCTTAAAGAGAAACTTTTTTTAGGGATAAAAACAAACACAAGTTTAGTAACGTCACCGGGCACAAATTGACGCGCACCGACCCGCACACACTTGACTCTGTAGGCGTCATTCATTTACACACATTTGAATTTATTTCTGTACATACGCAGAAAACACTTAACTATTTACTACCACCAAGCTAATCACGGTCAGATTCGTGTAGTTCATAAAGTGTACAAATACATACACGAATCTTACCTACACTACGGATTGTAGGTAAAATTCGTGTATGTATTTGACTACATGCGCGAGTTTATAAACAGCATCACGTGTATATCCGTGATCCGCGTGGAAAGTGTTAACGTGTCATAGCACGTGCTAACGTGTCAGACAAATGTTTGTGTAATGAGCACGATCATTTGTTCTGTGTCTGGGTGTAATTTATCTGTAATATGTATGTATTTAGAAATATATAAGTATGTTTATCAGTTGTCTAGTACCCATAACACAAGCTCTGCTTAGCTTGGGACTAGATGGCGTTGTGTGATAGTTGTGGAATATTTATTATTATTAGCTACAATGAACTGGGTCTGATCGATGTAGCCATGGCAGGTTAAAACTTTCTACGCGCATCACGGCTATTCACGTGATGTGGCTTATAAATAAAAAATAACATAATTTATCTAACAATTGGGCTATCGGTACAAGGTCTAAATCTGATACTGAATATTAGTGGACAGGTGGTTCGGTTACCTGGTGTCATCGGCAAAGAGTTCAGCATCCGGCAGAGCCTCTAGTGCCGACAACAAGTACTGGTGGTGCTTGGAGTGCAGAGGCGTGGCACCGCGCAGCAACGCCGCGGCCAGGGGCAGGGCGCGCGCACCCGCGCCTTCCACGCGGGACCAGATGGAACGGATGCCGGACTCCATGCGCCATACTCTGGGGAAATACACGAGGATCACTTTCTCAAGAACAGCTCTGATGTTATTGGAAACCGTTCAAAGGATGTGTTCAACTTAAAACATTTCCATCTATACACTTTTTAGTTAAACTGTGCTGTGGGAGAGTTTGTGGAGAGTTTTTGTTAGATTTACGTTTACAGTAACGCAGTTTAGTAACATTGAGAATAATATAAATGAAACCGACATCATGTCTATAGAGTAAGAACTAGTGACGTACTTCTGCGAGTGCTCCTTGTTGTGCGGCTGCTGGTTCGGGATGGCGGTGAGGATGGTGTGCGACACGCGGTCCGTGGCGCTGGTGGAGGCAGCCGCGGCCTGGCGTAGCTCCGGGGTCACATTCACTGGGGACTGCACCGGGGGACGCTCCTCGCACTCCAGCAGGAGTTGCCTGATCTTTGGCACCTATGGCATATGGTAACAAATGATATAATAATGATCTAAAATGGTTATATTAATAGTGGTGGAGATAAATCTTCGAATTATGTACTGTATATAAAAATAGAGAATTGACGTAATAATGGGGAATATGGGATTTTTAGGGGGAATGGGGAAATTTGGATAGGTACATACAGGAAATACGTCGCGTTTATGTCAACTTCTTGCAGTTCGAACATCCTAAAATATCCGCGCGATTCCAATTTGAACGTATGTGCACGATTGGTTAACACTTACTCGTTTGATTATCACACAAACACATTAGATATGCGCGGGCGCGGGTTCTCTCGTGTGGTACTACGACGGCATGTGTGCAGTTATCAAAAACTTTGGTTGCGTTATAAATCAAGAGTATCAACATCGGACGTTCCTAGCGGGGACTCGATGCGGTGTCACACACCTTCTAGACTCTAGAGAGATCCTGTCGAGTGCACTTGAACAGTTCCACACCCATCATCATCATCATCGTCTCAGCCATAGAACGTCCACTGCTGAACGTAGGCCATCCCCATAATTTTTCAAAAGAACCGGTTGAAAGCGGCCTGCATCCAATGTCGTCCTGCGATCTTTATCAGGTCGTCTGTCTACCATGTCGGTGGACGACTTACGCTGCGCTTGCTGGGCCGTGGTCTCCACTCCAGAACCTTCCGGCCCCATCGGCCATCTGTTCTGCGTGCTATGCCACCTGCCCACTGCCACTTCAACTGGCTAATCTTCTGGGCTATGTCTGTGACTTTCGTTCTTCTATTCTTTTCGGATCTCTTCATTTCTGATTCGATCACGTAGAGAAACCCCGAGCATAGCCCTCTCCATAGCTCGCTGTGTTGCCCACACCCATACCTTCATATAAAGCAGCAGCAACAGCATCGGTTGGTCCTGCGCGGCCCGCAGCGCGCACGCCAGCAGGCCGGCTGAAGTGCTGCAGCAGCGCAGTATGAGGGGCAGCCGGGACTCGATGCGCCGGCGCATGGCTTCCGTCCCGCCCGCGCGCTCTGCCTCCTCCGCCTCGCGGATCACGTACCGGATCAGCACGTCCAACTGTACAAACAAATAAGTTTAAATCGATTTTAACTTACGCAATACGTCGAGTATGTAGGACTTGACCGGTTTCGCGACGTTCAGAGCCGCTTCTTCACGGAGTACGCGCGCTCCCGACCGCGTCCGCGCATGCAGCAGTGCGTCGAGTCCTACATACTCTACGTATTGCGCAAGTTAAAATCGGTTTACTAATCGCTTTAAAATGTGTTCAACTTACGAAATTTTTAATCAAAAAATAAGTTAACTCAAAATCTAGTAATGCCTATGTCTAGTTTAGGATTATTTAAAAACAATTCATATTGTATGGCGATAAAGATATACAGGGTGTTTGGTAGAGGGACCGACATACCAAATGAGCGTGTTCGGGGGCCAAGCAAAATTGGATACCTGGATTTTGAATTGGATTGGCCTGAAGGTGTATAGAGACCAAATTCAACTAAAAACATCCTGTCTAAAACAGATTTTACAAATCTTATCTAAATCTTAAAAAATTGGAGGGTCTGGGATTTTTTTTGGCCAACTTGTATTCTCCAAGTGGGCCCCCGAACACGCATATTTGGTATGTCGGTCCCTCTACCAAACACCCTATATAACAAAATCCCAATTGACATAAGAAACTAGCCCTTTACAAAATTTAAATTGCATAATTGACTGTTGCATAATTCCTTATATTCCCTTAATTTTCTTAACTGTAACACTAAAGTAATTAGTAATTTACGTTCTGACATCTAATGACATACTTTTAACTACTAATGTAATATAATCTAAGTAATGCTGTTTAATGTAATATAATAATTTTTGACATTGTATTAAGTTTTATCGATCTATTATTATATTTACAAACAAAATCCGTACTTTAAAAAATTTAAGACTGACCCTTATATTATGTACTTTGTAAATTCTTTGAATTTTTTTTTTCTTTTACATTATTACACACATATATTATAATGAATTTATAACTAGTAATTGAAAAATTAAATAAAATAATAATAATAATAATAATTATCTAATATATATTAAGCCCCATGGTAAGGAAAAAGTGAAAAAAATAAAAAATAAAAAAAATATTCAAATGTGTAATTTTAAAACAATTCTTTATCTTCAATTTATACATTTCACAATGTGTACGCCGCGCAGCAGAACATGCTGGAAACTTTATACCTCTTTATAACATCTTATATATTGTGCACCATGTTTTTGACAAGTAAATTATCATTAATTTTATTACTTTGCATTACATTATGGTCCCAAGAAGGGTACAAGAATAAAGGAATACATCGACATTTTAGCATTAATCAAACTTCACAGCAAGATTCGTAGTAAATAGACTTTTCGTATGATTTATTCGTAATAGGAGCTCGTTTCATAGATAATCCATATTAATAAAAATTCCTCAAAGACTAAAAGGACCCCATTGCAGCTCAAACCTGAATATAAGTGCACATTATATGCGGAACCGGTAAAAATGGTTATCATTGTCTATGCTCAATTCAAGAACGCGTCGTAAGCGTGTAGGAGTTACATTGGAGAAATGAGTATAACTTCATGGTTATTGATTTAATTGATTCTTATATTTTCAGTCACACTAAATATTATGTGAAGTTACATATATATCACACAACTCATTAGTATTACAAAGATTGCATAGCTAGTACTTTCCATGCTAAAAGAGAAAACTCTTTTCTACCTCTTAACATTGTCCGATTTCAGTGATTTTTTTTTCATGGATTCATGACATTGTTTACTATGCCCGTACGTTTTGATTTTTTCAGTATTTTAAAGTACTATTACACATTTCCAAGTACATTTCCTTTTTTAGAACTTAAAAAAAACTGAAAAAAATCAAAACGTACGGGCATAGTAAACAATGCCACGACTCCATGAAAAAAAATCACTGAAATCGGACAATGTTAAGAGATAGAAAAGAGTTTTCTATTTTAGCATGGAAAGTACTAGCTATGCAATCCTCTTAATCATGTCTTATTAAGCAGTAATTTAATTTTCAAAGTTTAATTGGCATTTATCTCTGGTTATTAGTTTTGTTAAAGACTCCCTTCTTTTCCTGTACCCTTTTTTACTGAACGAGATAACCGGTGAGTTTCCAAAACGGTTTGTTAACTCTGACAACATTACAGCTTATGTTTTTTATAAGATATGACCAAATGCCGATTGGTTGTTGAAGAGAAGAGAGTGACCTGTTGGTACGCAAGCCGCAGCGTGTCCTCCCGCTCGGCGTGCTTGGGCGTGCTCTTGTCGCGGCCCTGCCACACGCGCGGACTCCCGATCAACGTCTCCGCGAAGTCCAGCACTGCACTTGGGGACCACTTCCTGTACAACAACGTTCAATTAACGCCTAACGATATATTACAACAGAGACAATAGTCTCCAAGTCGAAGGAATAAAAATATATATTTTATAACCAGCACATTTTTTTAAACTATTATTGTATTATTTCTTGGTGTGCATCGTTTGCCGTTTCTAAAATTTAAAAAATAAAACCAAATATCTTTAGTAAAGAACTAGCTGCTCTCCGCGGATTCACCTGCGTGGTGATGGATGATGATGATGCTGAATCAAAATATACAGCCTATGTTCGTCAGGGATAATGTAGGATTATGACAGTGAAGATTTTTTGTAATTAGTCCAGTAGTTTCGAAACCTATTCAATTCAAACAAAAATTTCCTCTTTATAATATCTATCTATAGTAATAGTTGAATATCTATCTATATAAAAATGAACCCCTATTTCTCCTGGTCACGCTATAACTTGAGAACGGATGGAACAATCTCGCTAAGTCTTTTTTGTTGTGTTAACTATTGTCAAAGAAGGTTCTTATGAGAGAAAAACCAACAAAATGACCGAGCCTACTACAACGAACGAAGTCGCGGGCAGTCGCTAGTTATAGTATAATAGTACAGGTGCCAACTATAAAATAACAAAATATAACAACAATGTAAGCGCGGTTAGCGAGCGCCGGGGACACATCGTTGATGTAACGAAAGCTGCTCGGGGCAGTTGTCTGTATACCGAGCCGCCAAAATTACATCTAAATTACTATTTATTTTATTTAGGTTAACATGTGTATTAGGTTTATTTTAATTGACAATAATAGTATGAGCAAATGAAGAACGATCTTCACAACATCCCTATTCAGTAGATGGACATATCACATAGGCTACGTTCCGGGAAGCGCCGTCAACGCTCACAACTGTCGCGCCCGGTTTAGCGTTCCGGTTGGAATGAATGCATGCAATGCTCAACCCAAGCGGAACGGTTATGCGGTCACGAAAAGCGCGGCAAACTTTTCTGTCAAAAATCGATAGAATCCTATACATTTGATGCTTGACAGTGACAGCTCGTAAACGACCGCGAAAACCCACCTACGATATGCGAGCGTTGTGAGCGTTTTCGGTGACGTCATCGGTGACGTCATCGATGACGTATCGAGTTCCCTCACGATGACCGTGGGCTTTTAAGAGAATGGGTGTGCGATCGCCGCGAGTGATTTCGGTCCTTCCCGGAACATAGCCATAGTGGGATCCCTTTTTTTCGCATAACTTTTTTTGTCATAATCATAGTTTGACAATTATTTTTCGGCATAATATTTGAGTAACCATAAATATAGTTTAGGCCAACATATTTTGCCCTAATTTTTATTCGCATAATGTTGTAAGGCTGTTTTTTGTCTGTTCCCCTTATTAGGCATAAAGGTTCGGTGTACCTCTGAATTTCGGCAAGTTCAATACTTCGACATTTGCTCACTTAGAAA
Source organism: Selenia dentaria (assembly GCA_917880725.1). Classification (NCBI taxonomy): domain Eukaryota; kingdom Metazoa; phylum Arthropoda; class Insecta; order Lepidoptera; family Geometridae; genus Selenia; species Selenia dentaria. The sequence continues at coordinate 29,684,408 of OU862895.1, read as the reverse complement.
AAACATAGTTCGACAAGTCATTGCTTCGACAGAACAAACATTCGTCAAGAATTACTCCCACAGAACGTACGCGGAGCATCTAGTCAGAGCAGTCACGCAGTCAGGAGGAGCGTTAGGTTGAATGGTGAGCACACAACACGTGCGAGCGCAGCGAACGTGCCGGCGAAGCGCCAGAATCAGGCTATTGTACCTCGATAAGGATATAACGCAGGACTTTTGGGATAAACTACTTGTCGAATTTATGTCCTGTTGAAGTAATGACTTGTCGATATATATTTTTTCGATATAGCGACTTTTCAAAGTATGGAACTTATCGAAATTCAGAGGTACAGCCTATACCATTTCGAAAAGTTTATATTTCCCTTATCATGCCTAAATAACATTAAGCGTAAGTAAACTTAGGGTTAAGAATAGTTTGCTTAACAATTATTATGCTAATAGTAATTATTTAAGATAATTTATTGATTAAGGCGTTACTTTGCGGAAATACATTATCAAAAAACGATATTAAAAAATATTTAGTGACACTGGAAGTGTCACTAAATATTTATTAATATCGTTTTTTTAGTAATTATTTATTTTATTTTTTATTTACACGGAAAACAGCTGCTTATTTAATAATGTAGTTAAGGATCTTGTGAATACAAAAGCCTGAATACAATAACAGCAGGGCTATTATGTATCTCAGTTGCTAACAAATGTTGATTGAAATCTTGAAAAATGGTCGCTCTATGTCACTTTTGTCAGCTCCAGTCATCAACTTACTAACATTTTTGCTTACAGGAGTTGCCAAAAGTGACAGAGAGCCGCCATTTTTCACGATTTCAATCAACAATTGTTAGCAACTGAGATACATAATAGCCCTGCTGTTATGCTTTAAAAATTGTGCCAAAGAAATTATGACAAATGAATATTGTGCGAAACTATTATATTAGGTTAAGTGAATGTATGTCACGTTAAATTATGACAAAAATAATATGCATAAAAATAGGGAACCAGACATAGTACCTGAAGTGTTATAAGCGATAGATTTTACGTAGTGTGAGCTAATTGACGCTACACGTATAGGTAAAACTACCTGGATGAAAGCTTAGCTCGTAAGTAAATAATTTACTATCTTGGTCTAACCTCAAATCAAACACTTATTGGCTTAGAGTTGCTTAACAACGCCATCTACTGTCAAGTAGCTTTAGTGTTTTGCTGTGTCGGTAAAACAGTTCAGTTGTTGTTTAAGCTGATGGTTAACCGCCTAGTTGCGTTTTTTATTGTCTGGAAAGACAGATAAAAACGACGATTTGTAAAATGAAACCTAGCTAGATCGATTTATCGCCCCCGAAACCTCCCGCGTACTAAATTTCATGAAAATCGGTGGAGCCGTTTCCGAGATTAAGATTGTGGTTAAAGAAGTTTATTTTCTCAAATGATACAATTTTAACATTAGCTAATATACAAACGGTGAGCGAAGTTTATCAATAACTTGTATTGTAAGTTTTGATCTATACTAATATTATAAATAGGATATATATATATATATGTATATATATACAAGAATTGCTCGTTTGAAGGTATTATTAGATAGATAACCTGATATACTCATTCAAGAGGTACAAAAGATATAATAGAATAGATTACCCATCGGAGTTGAGTAGTGCAGATAGACAGTTGTGCAGCGTGCGCCACGAGGAGCGATGTGCGAGCAGCGTCACCAGCAGGGGGCGCCACTGCGCGCCGCCAGCCCGGAACATCAGCTGCATCTGCACACGTCACAGCAACTTCATAAACATGGGTTTCCTAAAAAGTTTTGTAGAAATCGGGCCTATGGAACCTCGAATCCTACAGACCGACTGAAACGCAATAGCTATATAACTTCGCGATGGTGTTATGTGTTAGTGTGGTACTTCCCCGGTCGTGCCGGCCCATTTGCCTGTAACCCATAGGGTTACAGCGTGGCACTACCAAAAAAATATTCAATAAATAGAGACAGGATGACCACTATGTTACCGAGGCTTACGTTCTGAGCATCGAATTTTAAATCGGTATTTGATTTTAACAGTCCTATGGGGACGGAGCAACATTTAATGAACATTAATAAATTACTTTCTGCTTAGGTGCGTCTGACGTAATTGTATAATGATTAAACTTTGAGATTTCGTAGGATGCGTATTCCATTACATTCAGCAGCGTTTCCCAACCTTTTCGGTCATGGACCCGTAAGAAATGAAGCGCATTTATCAAGGACCCCTTTTTTACTATCAGAACCGACTTTACTCACGCAGTTAGCCGATGTCCGATGCTCAGGATGGGCATGTGTACTCTGGAAGATCGCGATAACCTTTAATATTCAAAGTCAAAGAAAAATGACCAATTTTGTTAAAAAAAGGTCCGACAACCCCCCCGGGGTCCGCGGACTACAGATTAAGAATCACTGTTCTAATCAATGGGGCGAATGCGAATAACAGCTGTCTCAGGCGATGAGTTCAGTTAAATGTCACCATCTACAGTGCAACTGATAGGCCAGCGTGTTGCTTACCATTAGGCGGCTAACCTGCCTGTATCATGATTTATTGATAGTAGTACTTAGGTAACCTGTCTCTCAGGATGCGTCTCCCGTTGCAGCTCCGCCAGCCAGTCCAGCAGCAGGCCACAGCCGAGCCCGCGCTGGGAGAACACGTGGGCTGGCGTCTCCACACCTTCGTATTTTATCTGAAAAGGTTACATTTGAGGAACAATCGCGCGTTAACGGTCGACGTACTTTGCAACAAGAAGGAGAGCTCGACAGAACATTCTTAATTATTTGTTTTATATTTATTGGGTGATGCTCCCGTTTCGATTCATTTGAATCCACAGACACTTGAACTTATTGAGCTTTTTTACAAACTATGCCCTTAAACATAGATTCGAGTAGAGTCGAGAACAACGAACACATCGTTTTTGCGACGTTTTAATGTTATTTGGTACTTTATCTACTAAGTCTTCACATGGTCGATTATTGCGAAAACTCATACGAGGGTCCTATTCTATATATTGCATTCTGTACATTGTTAATAATTTTTCATACCACCTGCTCGAAAATGTTCTATTACATGTCACGTAATCTCTACGTAAAGCAAGGCATTACATAGGGGGCTGTAAAGTTGTATGAAACTCCCTGGGGAGTAAAGTGATTTGGATTTGGAACGTTAGTTGTAGGAATACTCTTAGTACGGAGACAGCATAGAGAAAAAAAAAAGAAAAAAAGACGCGAAAAGGTTTAACTATAAGTAGAGCGTTCGAATAGCCTTAAGTTGGCGAAAATAACGCTAAAAATGCTCACAAGGGCGCTCGAATTGGGAATCTATGGATGAAAATGTCGTTTATGACTCTTTTTGTTCAGTATTTGAAAAGCTAAAATAGAGTTATTTTTGCCACCAACACTGAGCTTGACGAACGCTTTAACAATGAGCCAACAATAAAAAAAATATAAAAAAATAAAAGAAAATAAAAAATACCAACGCCACCAATGAATGCCCTTATTGCTAAACGAACGCACAATTGTTGTGCGCCGGTTGCTATGGGTTACGCACGGCTCCTCTCTGCGCATGCGTTAGCATCTATACTAGTTTGTGTTGTGATTCAAGGTCATAGTTGAAGTCATAGATAATACTATATATTGTTAGAAATTAAAATATATTTTTATTTCCAACGTGGTGCATGTAACTGTACCGAAATATCGGGAGCTCTAAAAGCAACTAAATCGTGGTCTACATCTCATGAGTACTAATTATAACTTAGTTAACAACCGCGAAAGTCTAGAACAGTGTTTTTCATAAAATGTTCCTTCCAAAAATATTACTCTGTCCCTCTATAACGTTACAAATGTGTCCAATATGAATATTACTTTTTTACTTTTAACTAAACAACTGCTATTTTACAGCTCTGAGTTTTTATTGTCTCGCAGTAGGTATGAAAAATAGAGTATGCACCTCGAGGATAAAGCCTGTCTTCGTCTTGGGCTGCTTTAACCCCTCGCTTCACTCAGGACTCTACATAACTCCCTCGCTACGCTCCCAAGAGTCCCCGTTACACTCAGGGTTGAATATATGCCCATGACGTAAGACACTGCTTTACTCCCTTGGTGCATAATCTATTATTGTAAACTGACATGGTCACTGATACAAGAATTAACGTTAGAAACGTGATATTTACCATGTATTGTATTTATTGTGAGCTCTCGATATTTCCGCACAGTTGCATGCGCCATGTTCACGAGTAAACTGAAGTATCTGCGGGTAGGTGTTGTTGTGAGCAGACAAAACGGTCTACCCTCTTCCGCACACGTTTCCTACGTTCCGCATATCGAGAGCTTAAATTAAATACAATACATGGTAAATATCCCGTTTCTAAAGTAAATTCTTGCATTGTGAATAGATCTTAAAGTTATGGTAGGAGAAACTATTTGAGTGTAGTAATATTAGGTACAATACTATGAGCGGGCCGATTCATTCAAGTTACTCAAAATTAATTACTATTTATCAAAAATGTACATTAAGTGCATGAATCTTTCATGGATTCATCCAAGTTATAGTTATATTTTTTAATAGTAAGTGTTTTAAACGCTTTGATAAAATATTATCCCTTTTTCAGCCTTAAGTCGATTGGTATTTTAATTAATCTTATATAATATCTTAAATAACATTTAGGCCGAGTTTAGAGAATGAAGCCCGCGTCGCAATGAGGTGAAACTCTTACCTTAGATTCATAGTACCCTTCTTGGTTCCTCTCAAGCAGCAGCGATATGACGTCAACAATCAACTTGGTGTCTTGCGACTCGATGATCTTGTTCCCGATGGCCTCGAGCGTGCTCGGCGTCGCGCTTTCTAATACTGCACACAAACATTGCATTACTTTATATATTCAATGAATTGAAATTCGATTAGTTATATGCCCCTCAGGCTGAGAAATCAAAAAAAAAGTTTTGTGCCCTTCAGGCCCTTATCGTATGTGTGCCCCTCAGGCTAAGTAAGTTTTCAAAGTGCCCTTCAGGCCTTCACAAATGTATCATGTAAGTTTAGTTAAGTAAAAAAAAGTCCTCCTGTATTCCTTTACTATTATATAAAAATACTATTATATATAATATTATTATAAAAAAAAATCTATTACATAAATAATTTTTAACAAAAAAAAGTTTAAATATAATATATGTAAACAATGCCACGGACCCATTGATGTCTGTGAACAAATGCCTTATAAATAAAAAAAAAAAAAAAGTAATGTTGCAAGGTCAAAAAAATCAAATAATATTATGTTTGAGATCGCTTAAGCAGGCGTTAGTGCTTTAAACAGTAATAATATAAATATGATTTATATTAAAGATACATAATATTTTATCAAAACTGGGTAACACGGATACCACATGTAGAGTACACGTCTCCTAATACCGATCAGATGACTTCGTGATAAGATCTTCACAAGGTTGTTAAGGCAACTGTTATGTCCAATAACAGTCAAGGGGTTGACCAAGGGGTTATACAGGATGTCCTTGAAGTTGTTATTTTATCTGTTCGCTACCTATTTCATCTATAAATATAATAATTTGAAAAAATTAATGCCGACTTCCGTTCTATTCTGTCATTGTAGTGTATCTCAAAAACTACTGGACCGAATTTGATGAAATTTAAATGGGGCCACACGGGAAGCACAAACAAAGAAATAATTTTGAGAATCGGTTCACCCAATCGCAAGTTATGAGGTAACAAACATTTAAAAAAGCAGTCGAATTGAGTACCTCCACCTTTTTTTGTAAGTCGGTAGAAAAATACAGTAGAATTGAGTACCTCCTTCTATTTGGAGGTCGGTAGAAAATTAATCCCTATTTCCCTTGCTCATCGCATCACGCGTGAACCACTATACCGATTTAGATGAAATTTAACAAGAAGAATATTTATATACCGGGATACTTTTCATCATCATCATCGTTATCATCGTCATCATCCATCACCATGTGGGTGAGACTGCGAAGCACAGCTAGTTTCAAACGAATATAATTGCATATTGAAAAAAAAACTTACATGCAACTAGCTGGTCTTTGTTCGCTCGGTGTGGTATTTGCGGCGTGTCCGACTCGCGCTTGACGACCGCTCTCTCCCCCCCTCTCTGCGACATCTCCTGTAGTATAGAGATCACAGGCCCCGCGATGCCCACGCATTGTGCCAGCAGTGCTGCAGCTATCTGTTCATACATAATAGTAAGTAAACAAACATTATTTGATAAACTTACAACGTAAAGCTTTAGTACGATACACAAATATGTACATTAGATAACGCAAATGCGTGTACCGTGTCCGAACCCCGACCGAGCGTCGAGGTTGGCCGCCGCTACTTACACTCCGCGCAGTATCTGTTGTTGCAGCCGGACACACGCCAAAACTAATGAGCGTGATAATTAACTGCAATAGCCAAAAAGATACGAGCCCCTAAAGGCAAGGACATATTTCCTGTCACAGGTACTTGAAAATTATATTATACGTAAATTCATGTAATTCAACTAATTAAAAAGTCGGTACGCTTTGTTTAAATACAAATCGTGATACTTTCGTAATCTATTGTACATGATGGCGTCGGCCGCCTATTGTGACGAAACACGTGCAACGGGCGAGCGGTTGAGTCACAACGCACCCACTACTTCAGTCGCCTATAAAACGGCTGCGCTTGGCGACCGGAACTCAGTTTGCTGCGAGCGCTTGCCGCGTGTGCACCTCTCCGTTGTTATAATCTAATAAGTGATCGTAGATTATAGTTGGAATAGACATTACGTGTTTTCTTCATACCGGGTCACACTTCATGTCGGACTCTCAGCCGATATACATGTATATCAATGGTTTGATATGTTGGTGTATAAATCAACAATGCACTTGATGTAATTTCCTACTATCATATGTTTATAATTGACGTAATATGTTTATTATTATACCTTTGATCCCATCTCCTCACCCAAAGTCAAAATCATTTATTCAATTTAGGCAACTAAATTATTATATTTTTTATAATTTTTACTGCAATTTACGCTTATTTAATATTAAGGCACTTGTTTATCAATTAGTTACTAACCTAAATACGTCTATACTTATTCGTCATGATTCATTCTTTATAATCAACTATTAATTTTAAGTAGTACCTACATCACATAATCACATAGCTAGGTATATCTGTTTTCATTATATTGTGTTAATTTAGTTTATGCGACAATGGCGTCGATTCTGTAAGCACTCTCTAAACTACAAATTTCTAAATTATGTCAGTACTTATTCTGTTTAGGCTAAAATCCAAGTTTTTTAACACTTTCGAATGACAGCACTAAAATTAGACATTTCTCAATAGTATGTGGGCATATTTTAGACAGTTTAGTCGTCACGTAACTTGGTGCTCGCTAAACTAACCTAAAATAACACTAAATTGAATAGAATAATCCTATTTTTACAAGTGTAATTCTAAGTGTTATATGATTTTGGACTTTATTGTTAACAGAATAAGGACCACCATAATACATTTTTAGTTCAGTAGTTTAGTTTTTTTGAACAATTGAATCGCTACCTATGACCTACTTTCTAGTTTACACAAAAGTATGTATAATAAATTTAAAATGACTCATGAGTGGTTTTACAAATACAGTTAGCTAAATATTAATTTGTACAAGCTGTACAATTTTGTAAGAGAAATAAATATATAAAGACAGAAGAACGCAAGTAGTTGTCAATTTTCATCGGTAGGTGGAGATTTGCAGCACAGTGGTAGAGTTGTGCGACTGACCTCAGGCAGCGGCTGCATGTGCAGCGGGAGCAGCGCTCGCAGCAGCACGGCCGCGCGCGCCGCGTGCCGCACGAGCCCTAGGGCTCCGCCTGCTGTGCCCGCGCACAGCTGCAGGAACGATATCACGCAGTTTATGTAGGGACACGGCGTTGATGCGTCCTTGCGGAGGCGGCTCACTTCCTCTGTTACTTCCTTCAAACAAACATGACATGACGTTAATGTAGAAAAACGTCTTGAGAGCAGCAGAATAACTTCGTTCGCGTTAGTACTGCCGCTATACCTTTTTGTACCGTGAATCAGTAATGTTCGCGATACTGTTTTTTGGTTTGAAGGTATGGTTGCCGGCGAAATAACAGGCCTCATGTGAGGACATTTATCTGCCAAGCAGAGGTTACCATTTACATAAGGTGGGACTCGTCCTTATATCATACATCATTTCATATATATCATTTCCTAATAACATAATACAGTGCAATACAGTGTAATATAACGTAGCTCAATATAACGACTTCCTCGATTTAACAAATTCTTGGTAATCCCCTTGAATTGTCCATAAGAGTCAATATAAAATATACCTTTACATTGCGAACATTCTTTGCGTACAACCTCTTTATAACGGATTTTCAACTATCAAGAAAAAGTATTCATACCTCTAATTAACGAATTTTGCCAACCCAAAACCTTTATATAATGTTTCCACCAATAATATAAATCTTATAATGTGATTCATGTCTCGACATGTTTCGACACGCTTTTGTTTGTACAGTAATCATTGTTGTTTTGATGGAAAGTAATGTAAACACCTCTGCTCGTCACTATTGTTAAAGATTTAAGTTAAAATGGCTCAGGTGAATAAAACTATCCTTTTACCTCTTTATAACGAATTTTAGACCAATCTAACCTCAACATAACAAACCTCAGTTCAACGAATTACTTGATATTACGAATATTTTCTTGTTCCCCTCCGATTTGTTATATCGAGGTTGCACTGTATAATAACATAAATGTAAATGATGACAACGCACTATGGAAATAAATATAAAAAAAAACAAATCCGACTTGATTGGCTGTATTGTGTGTTACACTTTAAAGATGAGGCGAGTGCGATGGACAGGGAAACTTAATGAGAAAACCATTTTGAAATTTAATGAAAAAACCATGACATCCTAAAATGTCAGTTATTCTATCATTGTTTTACTGTCACGCAATAACTGTTTTATAAGTATGGAAACTGATGTACATAGCCAAATGTACGAAAGTTATAAATGTACAGTCGCCTGCAATAAGATATCACATTTCACAATTTTCAAAAGTGCCTCAGCAATCCGGTTCATAAAAATGGACATCAAAATTATTCTAAAATGAAGCTATTTATTTTATTTTACTGTTTAAAATAACTCTTATCTATATTATTATAAAATGTGGTACTGTTTAATAGTTTTGAAAATAACGGAATGTATACATCTTGTTGCAGGCGACTGTACGTTAATAATATTATTTCTAAATTACCTCTATAACGAATTGGGAACGAATGACACAAACAACAGGAGTACAAAAAATGGTTGTCTTTAAAGTTGGTTTACGGACGATAATTTTACATGAAAGCTTCATAAGACAAGCCGAACGCTTAGGCCGATCGTGCCTCTCTATCGCTTGTTGCGCGCTCTCGATTGCACGCTCGGTTCAGGCGGAACGTGACAATGAGTCGTGCGTGCAGCCAGTGGTCATCGATGTATAAGACGTTTTCACGTCAAAAAATAATATAAAGAAGAGACGTAATCACTCACAACAATGAGATCCGATAGAGCAGTGTCGATGTCTCCCATATAGGCCATCTTGTTCCCGAAGGCGGTGGACAGCACTGGCGGCACGAGGTCCAGGTGCAGCGGCCGGTAGCCCTGGTCTACCAGCCAGTCGTCATCCATTTCTTCGGGCAGAGGCTGCTCGGCGAATAGGTTGTCATCTGACAACGAGTTACAGGCGTGTTATACTTGACGCGCCAGCGGTTGAGTATGAAGACTAAATGATGATCAGAACAAACTCTTGTGGCTCGGAATGAAAATATCCAGTATTTCTATTTTATGGAATTTCAAAAGCACAAGAAAAGAATTTTAGAAGCTTTTATTGTTGACCTATTGACTATGAAAGGTTTTGAATGGAGAAGTAAATGAAACTGAACATGGATGCTATAAGAGGTGGTGCACAGTGTGGCTTCAAGAAAGAAAAATGAGCAGTTCATTTGCTCATTTTTGGATGTGTTCAAATTTGTTTTGCAAATCTACCGATTTACAGGAAAAACGGTGATTTTTAAACTGAACGTCAACGCGTTGTCAATGCGTTTTGAACCCGAAAGGGTTTTTTAGACGCACTATAATTAATAATTCAAAAATATATTATAACGACATATGCAGCATCTTGCATACAACACATTTACAAATAAACAAAATTAAGGAACTTACATCATTATTCACACAACAACAGAAAGCCAATATATGGTGCAAATATCAAGCACACATACAAAAATCGAGTGAAAGAAAATTTCTCACAGCAAAGCATGTACACGTACATTAGCTCCTGGTTCCAACACTTGGCTCAGATGGAAACACTGTTGGACGGAGGTGCTTCATATGAAATGCCTTTTTGCAAAGCAGATACGCTTGCGATGTCCACTGGTGTTTTAACGGAGGCGCTTACATAATTAAGACATACGGTAAAACTTTTTCTGTTCCTTTCATACATACTCACCCAGCCCCACACACACTAAATCATTTCTCTTCTCCCTCACATCTGTATATATCAGAGAAGCGAAGTTGCATGCAAATACTGCTACACATATACTCACTAACATATACATGAACGCGCACCCTCCCTCACACACACACGCACACACTAGTTCATGAATAAGTACCATATAAACTCAGACAAAATAAAATATGACAGAATGTTGTGAACAGAGATGTGAGGCCGGTTTTCTAAACATGCAGTGCGTGCATCAGTGCTGTTGTGAGAATTCAAATTAAATTAAAATTAATAATAAAATATTGAGCATTAATAAATTAAATTAAATTTTAATTCAAATTTCCTGTGTTGCTTCCACGCGCCGCGATAGTTCGACTGACGAGTCAAGGCGTTTAGTTTCGTTGTGTTGTATGTAATTATGTATGTACACGTCGAGGCGTAGTTTTACCGGCCTCACTTTTCTGTTCATAACATTCTCTCTTGACTTTTCTTGATTTTGTCATAGCATATAAATAACAACAGTTGTTCAATCGTTTGAATAATTTAATGAAGTTCACAAATCACTATTAGGTATAGTGCTTGATTCAAAATTGTAATACAATCCTATTCTGGGCCCCAAGACGCAGGTTGATGCCTAGTGTAGGTCTCAACGTTCACATGTGCTTACGTTAATTTAGCTAAGCTTATGCTACAAATACGGTTTAGAAATGAAATGCAACGTGTGTTTCCAACACAAATGTGTTGAAAATATTTTTTTTATTGTTTGTTCACAAAGCTGGATGTACACAAAACAACACAAATAATATTTAGATCTTACATAACATGTACCTACTCAACACAACACAAGTACAAGTACGTAGCGCACGTCCTTCTTGCTGTGAACGCAGCATGCTTACAAGTGTTGTGTACTAAAATATATTTCATCTTATGTTACTGTTTTTTAAGAACCGATAATGGCAGTTTAATTTAATTATTAATTTAATTACTATCAATATAGCTTTAGCCGCCTTGAACTTGGAGTGCTTCACTGCGCTAAGTATTGAAGGAACCAAATGGCATAATGTTGTAGAGTGTACACTGTACATGCGAAGTATGTTCCAGACGGAGAAGTTGAAAGGAGCGCACTGTAAGTATCACATAGAGTCCCTTTCAGAAAAGACGTCCCTCAGCTGTGTCTATGCAAAAAAGCTGGAATTGTATGTGGCTTAGTTAGTTCCAATAAGAACCGCGGGTCATTTTTCGTCAAACAGACTTTACCTGGTGGGTAGTGTGGCGGCTGCAGCCGGAGCGTGCTGGCGAAGGCGGCCCCGCCGGTGGCGCCGCGCGCGCGTTGCACGCGCAGCAGCTGCGCCATGTACCCGCGCTCCACGCCCAGTCGCACCACCGCGCCCGCCGGGCACGCGTCCAGCGCCTTCAGTAACGCGCTGTAACACCGCACACAACCATATCAATGGCAAAGTACTTGAAGTGCGCGGCCCCGAGTAAGTAGCATATCTTCGCAATAAATCTATACTAATATTATAAAGAGGAATGATTTGTATGTATGTTTGTAACGAATTGGTTCAAAAAGTACTAGACCGATTTCAAAAATTCTTTCACCATTGGAAAGCTACATTCACCCTGAATAAAATAGGCTATATAAGATTCATCATCATCACCATCATCCATCACCGCGCGGGTGAAACCGCGGAGAACAGCTAGTAGTCGACAAAAGCGGAAAGAGGCGGTGCGGTGGGGGCGGAGGACGCTTGCTGGCGATCAATATGCGAGTGCCGGCAGAGCGGTCGGGGTTGGCAAGTTTTAAACGTCATTGATTTCTGTTGTGTACGTAGGCTACCAAAAAAAGATCGTTCGAAGATTTGTTCGTAGATGCGATGTTGACATCCCAACACGAGTCTCGCGCTAAACCTACGTGAATTAACGCTAGTAGGGAAGACGTTCTACTTAGAGATATTTACCTTGTCAATGGTAGCAAATCGCTTGTTTAGAACATCAAACTAAACTAGCGAACTTAAATCTATTTTTAGTAAATAATGGTAGTTCTTTCTTATTCTGTTCACATTTAATTTGTCCGCATCCGCATGTTAATAAACCACCACTATAACACGATAAATTCATCAAAAATAGCGTATTTGAAACCGATATTTTAATTGTGGGATTATTGAATATTCAGTTATTTGCTTCTTGCAATAATCTGAATTCCAATCTTCACACAAAATATCCTAACAGAAAAATATATGATTAGTTGTAAAACTGCATGATATTAGCGAGATTGTGTCAGCGTTTTACACTAAAATAAGCTAAAGTCTCGGTACCATTCTATGTAGTTTATGATAGTGACGATTTTGTGTCAAGGGCAGAATAGAGAAGAATATTTATTGTCTCTAGAAAAAGACATAACATAGTCTATGCTATTTCGTAGATGTAACAACTTCACTCATTACCTCAGTGCTTGTCAAGATCCTACATTAAAAGTGACCACAAGTAAAATCTCATTTTTAATTTATAAAAGTCACAGCCAGTTCTAGCCTTTTACAAATAGTTCGTATAAGAGAAGACTGACCTCATAGCCGGCACGGGCATCCCAAAGGTCTGTATGAACAGAGCCAGTTTATGAGCCGGTAGAGCCCTGAGGCCCGCCTCCAGGAGACAAGGCCTGGCAGAGCGGACCAGGTGCAGCCGCAGCCAGTCCGGGAGCAGGACGGCTTCCTCGTCGGAGTCCAGGAGGAAGGCTTGGGGCGCGTCGCTGCCGATCCACACGGACTGCAGCCACGTGTACATCTCCGCGTTGTGGTCGTCTGGACATCGCAAGTTGTGGGAGATGAAATTGATCACAAAGTCTTAAGAGTCTGTTTTATAACGCGAGTTGTAATACTCGTAATCTTCCAATGTGTTTTTGGGAATTTATGATCCTACTAGCTGCGCTCCGCGGTTTCACTCGCGTGCTGATGGATGATGATGAATCAAAACATACAGCCTATGTTCATCAGGCATAATGTAGGATTCTAATGGTGAAAGATTTTTTCTAATCGGTCCTGTTGTTTTGGAGTCTCTTCAATTCAAACAAACAAATCGGTCTTTATAATATTAATATAGACAAGCTATAATGTAGTCTGATAACTTTCCGTTTTGTTGCAGTTTTATCAATTTTCCGGGCATTTATACCAATTTTTACGGTTTACGGTTTAAAATATTTATTTCTCTAAAGAATATGAATTCACTTCACAGAGATTTTTTCTTTTTCTATTAACCTTATTTGGACTATAACGAATTCAAGAAAAAATATACAAAGTAGCACATCCATTCTCGACTTATTCGGTTACTATCGAATAGCAATTAATTTTCATTTAAATAGAAGATAATATCAATTTACTGACTAAACCCAAAATATAAAAAACTGTTGACCCTCGAAGCTGACAAGTAGTTCCTTATCCCTAAGGAAACTACTAGTCAGCTTCGAGGGGAGAGGTTTTGTGACAGGTCCAAATTAAGTGTGTAAAACTAGGAGTTGACATTGTATGAAACTTCTATACATTTTTACGGATACTCAAAAATGTAGAAATGGGTTAAACTTTACACGTAAGTATTATCTATATTTTTTATCACGGATTTGATCCGGTCCTTTACAAGGCATATGTGGGGCTGCAGCCAACGCTTAGAGGCCTGTTTGGTATAAAATATACAATGTAGTATAGAAGCAGTATTTGGGATGAAGGAAAACTGATGTAGCTATTACAAAATTGTTAACATTGTAGGGCTATAGACATGAAAAGAAATGGGTATGGACGAGACTACGGCACCTGTCAATTTTAGTCTCATCTTTAAATATTTAGGCAGGTGGTGACTAGCCACCCACTAAACGGGCCCCACCCCATAAGGGCACCATCAATGGTGACAATAGGGGCAACGTTGGTGTGGATAGCTAAAGGGTGTCGAGAGGTGTGCTGCGGTTTCACTAGAGCGCTACTACCGGCGTTATGCCCTTTAACACTTCCACCCTTGGAGCTTTTTGTTACATGCTCTGGCGTCTCCACACCCAGACGGCCAATTAAGGCAAGCCAGGGGCAGGGGTCTCATTTAGCCCCAGAGAGAATCAGGGTCCACTGTGTCGCCATTATTATTATTATTAGATTACTCCCACAAAAGGTAGTTGAGTATCTAGTCACGAGCAAAGTCACGACACGAGCGTTAAGTTGAATGGTGAATTGAATACCTACACCTCAATAAAGATAATACAATAAACGCAGTACTTTTGGGATACAATTATTGTCGAATATATGTTCTGTCCAAGGAGTGACTTGTTTTGTACTATGTTTTTTCCAAGTAAGCGATTTGTCGAAATATTGAAGTTGTCGAAATTCAGAGGTACACCCAATTATTATGTAGTTGCAATTTGAAACTTTGCAAAATAGTACGAATGCCAAGTCGACGTAGCCATGCGTACGTCAACTAGACTATCTAAATTTAAAAAAAATTGAAAATGTAGTTACATGAGGAAGGCCCCAGACACAGTATCTTGAGATGCGCGTGCGCGACGATGATGTGCAGCAGCACGCGGCGGCCGCTCGGCCACTGCAGCGACACCCGCTCCCCACACCCCCACGCACCCTCCGTCTCACCATCACCGTCACCCGCCTCCGCGTCTCCAACACCCAAGCAGTCGCCGCCGCTCGCAAACAACTGGGGACCACATGTTTATCAAATCAAATCGAATTATTTTATTTGCAAGAATACACATAAATTATGTAAATATCTAAAATAACTGTGTCTACATCAGTTAATAGTCTAATTTTTTTAACAGCATAAGCCGCTGAACTGAGTCTACTAGACATTTTTTTTTATGTGGGGACCCCATTGCTATTTAGCGTCTATAGCAATTTCTAAAAAGACCGTTGACTCCACAAGGTCCAACCCTGTTCCGTATATTGTTTATTAGAATGTGTCCTTTTATCACTAAGTATTTTACTATATAGTTACGTCATAAAGAACATTGTTGGAATAAATGAGAGACAACTATTAATAAACAACGGTCGGCATCTTCGAGAATGTCTTACCAGTTACTTGTTTCTTCACACATGAGTAGGGACTTTTTTACAATTTCAGACCTACTCAAATAATAAGACGTTAAACCAAACGGTATACGGTAGATTGTGTCTTAACAATATTTGTACTAGAAAAAGTTGTTTACACCAAAATGAAGGCAGAATCTGTTTCTTGGTTAATATCGAATATTGACTGGAACTCTAATGTCTGGGAGTCTGCGAATCGCAGTCAGTTCAGTTTGAATTGCGATACAGTGAATACCGCATAGTGCCACAAAGTATAAAAAAAATTATTTTTCAATAGATCAGCAGCGAGCTACAATAAACTGGTTGACTTTCCCGAATTGGACTTATTCGACTTAAAACCTTCCGATTTTAAGCGCGTCCTTTCTGACTCCTGGTTTGAATCGAGCTATTGACTGTTAATCGTTATAAAGACTTATAATGTTTATTTTCCGTCATAATTGTTTAGTTTCATAACCACTTATAGTATATACTTATTTTATAAGTTATTTAGACAAACAAGTACTTTTCATATTCCTGTATGCGAAAACATGTTAATGGTAATTCGTCTTTTATATTGTTATTTTGTTAGTTTTGTACACTGTTTGTTTTCCAAATAAAATAAAATACAAATAAAATAAAAGAACAAGTTCTCCGATACGAACAGTACAAGCGTTCTGTACTAGTGCAGTGCTAATAAGTGTAAAGTGAAGTGATTCGTTCTGTGAGTGAACTATTGTGTATTAGTGATTGTGAACTGTGGAACCGAAACAAAAGTGTAAATTATGGTAAACACGTGCAGGTTAGCTATCGCGGACCCTCAAGCTCGTAACAGTATAATGGTAACAGTAAAATGTATTTTGTATACTACATTTGTAACTTACAAAAACCTACCTAAATATGATATAAACATATTTGTATTTATTATTAATTAAAAATACGGGATTACTCACGTAATATTTATCGGATAGGTCCGACTTTAGTTTCGACCACATTCGATGGCCTTTTTCAAGGAGTGTTCGGGACGCCCGCGTCGATGACGTCTCGCTTAGCACGTGAGTGATCCCGTATTTTTTAATTAATAATGATTGAAAACCACGTTAGTTTTTATAACAAAATATTTGTATTTAATTTCTCCACAACCTAAACACAGCACTTATAAAACATGCTGTATTTTATTTTATTCAAATACTTAGAAACATCTCCTTATAATAAACTGAGCTCACAGAGAGAAATTTCAAGTTGACTGCAAAAATCGTTTTAATAAAAAAATATTATTATAAAATCCGACATTATATACAAGACAAAGATGCTTAGAATACCCCACTTCTGGCACGCTGTCACTCTGCCGCCCATAAAATGAAATTTTAGTAGTACTTAAATAGAAACATTGTAAACATCTACCTATATAAAAAGAATGGCCCCGAGTTTCTTGCCGCTTCTTCTCGGTAGGCTCAATATATTTTGGAACGCGGCGGTAGAGTCTTTAAAGTACATTATAATGAAGAATTGACGTTCATAAGTGCGTCTTTGAATTGAATAAATGATTTTGACTTTGACTTTGAATATAGATACCGGACTGTTAGTGTTTAGTGCGACAGAGATAGCGCTGTACTAAGCCGAAATTAGCAGATTGTCTCTTTCGAAAGGTCGATGTGCAACTGTAACACTTGTTCACTGTACTGGTGTGAATACAAGAAGACGTACCTTCTGCAGATGCAAGTAGAACATGTCGGTGAGCGCGTGCAGCGTGCGCTGCTGCGACAAGTGCGGGTCGCGCCCGAACTCGCCCGTGCCCAGCACGTGTCCCGCCACCGTCGTGCGCTCCATTATCACTTGCGACAGGTCCTGCCCACATTCAAACTCACACTCAACAATATAACATTACATTATACTCTGTACACTGACAATGTCTAATGGGAAAACCAGGGACAGAGGCCGTAGCACAAGCAATTAACGAAAAACTATGAGTTATCTGTGTCACAGTTGCCCTAGATACATGACAGTTTGTGCTGTTGCACGTGAACGACACGTTAAGTTACACTTATGCAGTTATCAGTGCTAGGTACCCACTGCACGTCATTGGTCGCAAATAACGAACACAAGGCGCGTGCACGCTGCGAGCAAATTGCAGTCTTATCTGTCTCTTGTGCGGTGCGAACGTGCCATTTGATAATCTTAGTCATGTCAGTATTTGATTATTAGTTGACCTAGCGTGTTTATATCGGACTGATGCATATTTAACTCGTGACTTGGCGTTATCTTCGACTGATTCAACTCCACAATGGCCACTACACTGGCGAGCCCAATCATAAAAAGCGGCCACGATCTTTTTCGTCTACTGAGAAAACTATGATATATTACCATAACAATTTCATTGAGGCTGCACCAAACGCAAAAATAAAATGTAGTGAGTAATATAAACGCAGCCGAATATGTTGAGATTGGTCACGCCTCACACACAATCACCTTCACTTCCATACTAATGTGCAAGAGAACAAGGCCTATACATACATTCAGCAATTTTACTCTTCTTTATTCATCCTATATACGGATCCGATATAGAAACCTGGCTGCGTCGGATGTATGCGCAACTAGGATACTTTGGTTTATGTGCACTTAATATGTAGAATGTGAGTGGTGAGTTGGGGCAAATGAGCGACTGACCAGCACGATGGCGCTGTGGTCGGCGGCGGGATGCGCGCGCACGTACCGCGCCAGGAACCGGATGTAGGCGGCGACGTGCTCCGGCACGCACTCCACCAGGCACGCGCCGCGCACGCGCGCAGCCACCTCCTGATGCACGCGCTCCCAGTGACGCAACTCCCACAGGAGGTCCAGCCACTCCCTGCCATCACAACACCACATTGTACTACTGCACGCATACTTGTTGAATGAGTTGCACTGTGAGATTGGCTAGAGAATAGTTTCCAGTATTATCAACGCGGAGATTACAATCTCTGCGTCGAGTCTGGAGTCTAGATCCAAATTGTAAGTTTTGGGACGAAAATATCGTTGGGACTTCCAGAAAAGGAAAAACTTCGCAAGTCAACGCGTATATTTTTATATGCAAAATTTTTACCCGCCCTGCCGGGAGACACCTTATTTCAAAATTTTCTTTTTTAATAACAGAGAGAGACTGAGGCTTACAACTGCTATAAAAGAATTAAACATTATTTCTAATATATACGGAAATATCTCATCATTTAATCACGCTTTATTATGTACTGTCAAGTTATCAAGAACTTAGGTAGATCACAAAACAAATAGAGCACTGTAATCCACCAGCATTCACATCATAGAGATCGCACCACAGAACCAGCATCAATAGGGATGGGATAATAGTGATAGGACAAACCTTACATGCCTTTAGAATACAGTCTTCTCCAAGTACTAAACATTTGTTCAGTCAGGTTTCTAAACGAGCTCAGTCTTGAGTTTCGGAATACTTTTGATCAATCTTCAAAAGGAGGAACTACTGTTAACTCACAAGAATCAATAGGAAGAAGTTCTCCCATCAGACTCTAATTAAAAGAAGGAACTTCTCTTAACTCACACTAATCAAAACAAGTTACTTCTTTTAACTTATACTAATCAAAAAGAGGCATAATTGTGCACGTTTGTTATACTATAAAGACATGCAAAGTACGTGTTGTTTGTGCCTCCCGGCACTCTTACGAATATATATATATATTCAATATTGTTTGTATACCTCTAGGATGCTTGCAGGAGGACGTGACCGTGAGGCACGTGCTGTTGGAGTGCACGGTTACGGAAAACCGGACTACTTTAGGATCAACATAGTTCTACATAATCATCAGCCTACACACCTCAAAATTCACTGAAGCAGTTGTGCCAGCGACCCAGATTCTTACTCCGTTACATCAGAGTTAAAGATTGCCTTGGGTAAGGACTGGCGGGGGAAATGCACACTACGCCCCAAGCGGGACGTCAGTGCAGGACTTAGTGTGCCCAATCAGAATAAGAATACACCTCTACGATTTCGGTGGTATAGTTTGTGAGACATCCGGCATCTCATAGCCGGGAGGTACGAGTTACAGTCCGAGATAACATTTTAACTATATGTGTTTACTTACTCAGGACTGACGTCAGCAGTGTAATCCATTTCGGTTGCGTCTTCGGACTCCATCAGCACAAGTTTCAAGCCCTGTGATACATTTATTATGTAAGTCAACATTGAAAGTGTCAACTAAGCTATTATTTTGAAATTACATGATTATGCTTTAATTGATATGTATAGATATATATATATATATATACATATTCTATATAATATTGTTGTCTCGCCGTCACAACCCTAGAGTTCCGGCGAATAGACCCGACCGAGTCTATTCGCCGGAACTCTAGGGTTGTGACGTGACCCATGACCTTTTCCGCACAGATCAAAGTCGTACTGTTGCACGATCTGTCTCCTTTAGTTCGTACCCGCTGTCATTTTAAGGCGAAATGAGTTCCAAATTCCATGATTCGACTTCGCGAAAACTAAGTTTTTCGGCGCTTAAACCTAATAACCGAAGTTCGGAAAAAAAACGTAGTGTAAATTGAATATACGTTCTTATGAACTATGGGAGCCAATACACGATTGAGCAAACTTGGCTCGATGGAAAAAAATCGGCAACATTCCCTAAATTTTGCAATTTTTCTTACGTGCTTCGTGGGAAAAAGCATTGTACGATGCAAATATAAAAAGTATTAGCACGTATTCAATTGAATTTTCGCATTACACCGTCCATTCTGGTAAGCAATTCTCAACCTTATGCAAAGCATCGTAAATTGTTTTAAAATTAGGATTGGACCGCGCCTTAATGCGCTCCTTTCCGCTAACACTGATTTAGGCTTATTTTTTGCAATGGGAATCTTCACTGCCAATGTATCACGCCAGATGGCGCATCGTCGGGATGGCCATTGAAACCTGTCAGTTCCATTCATTTTGTAACCTTACATGCATTAAACAATAATTTTCTCCAAATATGCCTTTGTGTGCTGTACCAGGATGTAATAATAACGGTGTACATTTATTTTCCAAAGATCCACTATAAAAAAGTGGTTAATTTATGTTGAGTCAAATAATAATAATTAAATTACAACTACATAACACTCTAATCTAAAACAGAACACTGTTAACCGTTTGCGTACCAGAGACGTACATTTACGTCCATTTCATTCATACAGCTTTTGTTTTAATTATCACGGTATATGAAGGATTAAAAGTAAATAATTAATTAGATAGTGGGTACCTCTCAACAAGATCTGCTTTCTTTCCAGTCATCTTTCCTCCTCGATTTTTTAGTTCACCTTTCAATTTTATAAGCTTCCAGGTAGCATACGTCTTGAAAGTAACGATGGTTGATCGGTTTCAAAAGAAAAAAAAAAAATTTTTTCCTAAAAAAACAAAGCAACACTAACATTACAGTGGCCATCTCGCCGCTGGCGCCCTCTGCGTTGAGCTTTGCGTGTGGATCCCCATTGCAGAACTTTTTTAGAACACTTTTGGATGTACTGTGAACCTTTGACCGATCAGTGGGATAGATCCCAAAAACACGACAGATCAATAAAAAGCAACTAGAAATTATAAATTAATTAAGTCTGGATGTCAAAAAATCTATCGCTTAAGGTGCGTCTTGCCTTGGGAACACTACTTGAGTAAGGGTCTAATTTGAGACTCACCTGCTTCAGCCAAACAGAGAGAGCAACATTTAAGTTGATTTTCTCCCCTACTTGAAGTTACCAGTGATATTCACCGAATGAAATCAAGATGAGCAGTTTAAGATTCCCCCGCCCGCACTTACCCTGCCGGCGGAGGCGCGCGTGTGCCGGTGCGCGTGTCCCAGACGCGACATGTAGTAGTGCAGCACGGCGCGCGCGCCCTCCTCAGAGTCGTGCAGCGTGCGCCGTACGTGCGCGCACAGCTCGCCCGCCTTGCCCTCTCCCGCGCCCGCGCCCGCTCCCGCCGACAGGAACTCGCACAGACACTGCACCGGCAACACACTGGAACCAGTCATGCGAGCTTAGCAACTTTGTAGCTAGATCTAACTTTTGTGAGGCTTATCTAGCTGCCTAAATAAAAGTAGTTTCATACGTTTTAGCACCTTTTTAAGGACAGTATTCAGCCGCAACCATACTGATACGTTATGGGTGAGACCCGCGGCAGTCCGCGGTGCTCGGTCACTAGCCTGAAGCTTGACACGAGCAACGAGATATGCCACGATTACCCCGCAGTACAATAGTAAGTGACTATTATAATTTATCCCATTATTTCAAGGCTACCATTAGTATTATTAAATTAAAATTCTGAATTTGTAAGGGGAACCAGAAAAATTTAAAGAAAATTGGTATCACGAACACTTTTGTCATACTTTCAAAAAGGTTTCCGTGCCTCAACAGGAATACGGAACCTTTATAGGATCAGCAGGCTTATTCTCATTCACTCGGAATCGATTCGTATACGGAAACTGTCTATCCGTCTCTGTCATCTACATTTAGGATGACAGAGACGGATAGACCGTTTCCGTCTCCGAATCGTTTCCGAGTGAATGAGAATAAGCCCCCAGTTCACTGTTAATCTGAGATCAATCCGTCAAGACCACGCGTTGGAAGCATAAAGTTGAAACGCGTCGCACGGAATAAAAAAACGGTAATTGTCGGAGCGCCCACGTAGGATAGCTGTCATGTTTTTACTGAATAAACATCGTGTATTTAACGAATAAACTTAATATGTTTAGGACTTATTTCTAAAATTCCGTTGCCGTTAAAAAGGTACGTTATCAATAAACAACATAAGCAATATAACATTTACAAAAAGTTTGGGATCCGTATGTAACCTTCGATGATGTAACCCAAGGTGTGAAATATATACCAAAGAACTTTCTTATATCGTGTACACTGTAGCGAGTGCAATCTAGCAGCAAATTTTTCAATCTCTGTATTTGCAAAATAGAAGAGGGTTAATCTCGCAAGATCTCGATATTTTTCTAGATCTCGCGATCCTATGAATTATTTTTAATTACGCTCGGGGTTTCTCTACATGATCGAATCAGAAATGAGGAGACCCGAAGACGAACTAAGGTCACCGACATAGCCCAGAAGATAAGCCAATTGAAGTGGCAGTGGGCAGGGCATATATCAACAGATGGCCGACGGGGCCGGAAGGTTTTACAGTGGAGACCACGGACCGGCAAGCGCATCGTAGGTTGTCCACCTACAAAGTGGACTGACGACCTGATAAAGGTAGCAGGACGACATTGGATGCATGCCGCTTCCAATCGGTCCTTTTGGAAATTTGCCTGTATATGAATAGGCCTATGTTCAGTAGTGGACGTCCTACGGATGAGATGATGATGATGATTTTATTCAAAACTTGCCAAAGTTATTGTTCTAGGGGAAAAAATAATGATATAACATACATATACAAAAATACTGAATAACTTATGTAAAAAAATAAGGATTAATCTGACACAAAATCTCCTTAATAACACAACATATCCGTAGTGCTGTGTGCTACATGGTACCGGATATTGCGTGCATAAGATAAGATAATTTATTGATAACTCTCAGAGTTACAGGTCAAATTTGATCAAATTAAAAAGAAACATGCCATACTACCAACAGTAATACATAGAAAAACAAACACTAATAATTTTAAAATATAACTATCAATAATCACTTATTTTAAATAAGTTTCAATGTCATAAAACAACTATCTAGTAGCCACACTCTTAGCTTAGTTTTGAAGCAGGCAGTGGAGGCTGCATCCCGAATGGACGCTGGTAAGCGGTTGTAGATCGCGGGCCCTAAAATGTATACTGACCTCTCCGACTTGACGAGACGGTGTGACGGGTTATTAGTTGGGCTTTCTTTTTATTACTACAAATAATACGTAAATCTATCTTACTGTTAACACCCCTACGTTTATATATTGCGATGTTTACCTACGCGGGTGAACAGGGCTACCTGGTAAATGAGCTCACACGGCAAGGGCAATATTTAAAGGTCTCTAAATAGCTCCACGCACGAGACATCGTTCTGAACCCCACAAATGGCACGAACAGCTCGCTTCTGAAAGACGGGCGCCCTGTTACGATCAGCCGCGCGACCTCCAGGTCCAATCCGTACGTAATGTTACTGTGGACGGTTGCAAAGTAGCAGGAGCGCACGACGTCGCGGGTGGCAGTGCTCGTGAGCCTCCGGAGCGCGAAGCACGAGCGGCTCAGCTTCCCGCACAGCTCGTCTATGTGCGTCTCGTACGTCAGTGCACCGACGATGTGGAAACCCAGAAGCTTTGTACTTCGTACATGTTGGAGACATGTACGATACGGCACTCCATGCCGTATAGCCGATTGCTACCGAATAGTTATTTTTAAACTTTCGCGATATGAACACATAGTTATATTATATTAACGGGGCTTAATCGCGTTAGTAATAGTATTTATTTACCTCGACTTTTCGATCAAGTTGCATTGATCGTGGTCACGAGCAGACTGTGACCGCTCGTGACCACGATCAATGCAACTTGATCGAAACGTCGAGGTAAATAAATACTATTACTAACGCGATTAAGCCCCGTTAATATAATATAACTACCGAATAGTTCTTTGTTGAGTGGCCATTGAAGTTGAAAGTTTTAACATTTAATTGCTTTTCCGTGTTAAAATATGCAATATTAACGCCGTTCCAACCAGGCCACATAATTCATACCTTGGTATCCTTATATACTTTAATAATAAAGAGGAAAGATACGTTAGTTTGTTTGTAACGTATAAACACAAAAAATACCTGAGTACATACGCTATATTTGATACATCATCTATCACCGCGCGGGTGAAAGCAACTAGTATAGAATATGGGACAATATCTACACATACGTCTTCGGGTTCCAAACTAGGCAGAGCCTGTACTAATTACTATGGTATATAGTATGGTATATTATGTGTAGTCATCAGGTGACTGATATACATACTTATATACGTATACACAACCAGACACAGCTCAAACAGACATGTTCATGCACACAAATGTTTGAACTAACCCTAAACATGACTACAACGAGTAGTAGATACCTGAGCTCGAGCTGGTCCTGCCGCAGTAGCTGGTGCAGCCAGGGCATGGCACGGCGCGTGCCGTGGCGCTCCACCAGCGAGAGCAAGAGCGCCGGCTGCCGGCACAGCAGCTTGCCCAGCCGCAGCTGCGAGCTCAGCGTCTGCAGCGACTCCAGCACGCCCGGGGGCGGCTTGCGCGCCGGGCCGAGCGGCTCCAGGCTCGTCAGCTGTCGGGAAAACTGGGCCATATTACTTCGTGATGCAACAATAGGATGAAAAAGCCATTTTGCAAGATCACTTTCCCTTTGAAAACATGGTGTGTATTGTCAGTGGTAATACCAGGCAACTTGGCGTTGCTGGCGGCTACAGGTGCGGTAACAGATAGGTAGAGGGCAGTGTGCGCACCTGACTGAGCAGCCGGGAGGTGTGCTCGGTGACGGGCAGCTTGGCGTTGCTGGCGGCGGCGAGGTGCGTCTCCAGCTGCAGCACGGCGGCACGCTCCGCCTCCGCGCGCTCGGCCTCTGCCGCGCTCGACGTCCACTCCACGCTCGGTCGGCTGCAACACTTCATCATCAGTAAGAAGGCAATGAGACGAGGACGCTCACGTAAAGCTTTGTAGCTGTGGCTCGGGGAACCGGAAGCACTCCGAGTTCTACGACCCGCCACACGACGCCGCCGCGAGAAGAAGCCTTTTAGTGAGTGTGAATGCTCAAGGTATACACGCATACATAATACAAAAGCCTAAGCTAATTTTTTTTTTATAAAATAAACTTTTTATCTACTAAATAAAAAGTTTTTTAGTATTATTTTCTTCACAAGTGTGTTGAAAACCGTCGAACACGTGTGTATTGATGATTACCGTCCTCTGCTCTCTTTTATGAGGATTGCATAGCTAGTACTTGTCATTATTAAAAGAAAAAAACTCTTTTCTACCTCTTAACATTGTCCGATTTCAGTGATTTCATGCAATTGACACATTGTTTGCTATGCTCGTAAGTTTTTAATTTTTAGTATT
The DNA here is from genome assembly GCA_917880725.1 of Selenia dentaria. Lineage (NCBI taxonomy): Eukaryota > Metazoa > Arthropoda > Insecta > Lepidoptera > Geometridae > Selenia > Selenia dentaria. The sequence continues at coordinate 29,658,769 of OU862895.1, read as the reverse complement.
TCAAAGTAATATATTTTTTTTTAAACTTAATAAGAACTAAAAATCAATGGCGCCTCAGCGGTCTTCACCAACATTACACGCACTTGTACCAATGTACTATTCAGGCAGGCGCTAGTGGTTGCAAAATTATAAAATTTTCGTTGTTTTCGAAATTGGTTTCCTTATGTTCTCACAAGTTATCCGCCTTATTATAAAACGTGGACTTAAGGACTTAATATAGTCCCGAGTTTAAACTGTAAAAATACAATTCGTAGTTAGCGACACGAAGCTGGCGACGTGTCGTCGAGCGGCAGACGACCGGTCCGGGAACCACGTGCATGAGCACGGTGGCGTTTTATTAGGAATCCGCGCATTCACAAACAGTCTGTGCGGCTTCGAGCCGCATGTCGTCGATGATCGTCGCTCGTGAAATAAATATTAATTAATTAATTTATTTATTGATCTAATAACGTCAATTCAAAGACAATTACAATTAAATCACAATTATTAAAATTCATATTAATTCATCAAATTAATCAAACAGTATGTGTTATACTAAATAATTCACAAAGTCATAAAAACAATATAAATACATATTAATCGTTATTCATTTCGAGATTGATGACCAGTCATGAAATAAAGTAAGGTTATCAACCTCAAATGAGTTGTCAGGGCTTCTTACATTACTATTCCATTGGTCAGGTACATTTTCACAATATTTCCTAATATCTAAGATCATGTTTCTCCAATCGTCAAAAAATAAATCACAATCAGTGCTGGTAGCAAGGAGCTCATTGAGCTGGCGGCGTGTGCGGATAAGCGGCGACATCGAGCGCGCCACAGTGCTAGTTGTAGTCACTGCAAACAAGTTGCGCGGACGATAACGCCTATTCGCTGGGGCCCACGGATTGTCAGGCACGAATAGCGTACAAACTAACGTAAGTAGCTTCATGGAATCAGTCGAGCCTCTAAGTATCTTACAGATTATTGTGAGCTGATCTATCAGTCTTCTCGACTCTAGTGAGTTATACCCCAACTGGCCCAGCAAAAACTTAGTAGGGTACAGATATGGATAATAGCCGTACAATCTTTTGTACAACGACCTTAGAAAAACCGTTTGTACCTTCTCGAGCATTCGGGCGTAGGTGACATGGTGCGGGTTCCAGACGCATGCGCTGGCCTCAAGCTTGCTCCTAACCAAAGTGTTATATAAGGTTACAATCACCTTGGGATTTTCGAAATCCTTTGAGTTTCTTAGAACGAAGCCAAGCCGACGACAAGCCTCTACAGCCAGCTCAGAAACATGGTCATGAAATGTCAAAGAACGGTCAAAAATAACTCCAAGGTCGTTGATCTGACTCACCCTGCATATAGGTAGATTATCTAAACGATAAACAAAATTGATAGGGAGTCTTTTTCTGTCAAAAGACATTACTTTGCATTTAGATATATTAAATTTCATTTTATTAGTCACACTCCAGTCAAAAATATTATTTATGTCGTTTTGTAAGCTAAGGCAGTCAGTGAGGGAATTAACCTCCAGATAAAGTTTAAGGTCGTCAGCGTAAAGGAGACAGTTGGCAGTATTTAGTATATGAGGAAGGTCGTGTATCATAATCAAGAAGAGGAGAGGTCCCAAAACTGAACCTTGGCTGACTCCTGATCTGGTGCAATAAGGCTCAGAAACATATGAGCCGTACTTGACATACTGCTGACGGTCCCTCATATAATCTGAGAAAAATTTAAGCAAGCGTGGGGAGAAACCGATGACAGATAACTTAGTTAATAATATATCATTATCAATTTTGTCAAATGCTTTCTGAACGTCAAGGTAGATAATATCAACCTGCCGCCCGCGGTCCAGAGCACTAGATATAAAGTCAACTAAACATAAAAGATTAGTGTTAACCGAGCGCGCAGGCCGAAATCCATGCAGTTCCTCGCCTATCAGCTGATTCACTTGCCTATATATCTCCCTATGAAGAATATATTCAAATACTTTTGCCGGAGCACATAAGATAGCAATAGGACAGTGTTCATCAACCAACGCTTTACCACCACCTTTAGGAATAGGGGTTACTCTTCTATATCAAAGATCATTGAAAAAATTGCAAACAAAAGATTGATATCTTATCTTGAAAAAAAGCTTCTGCTAGCTGAAAATCAGTACGGTTTTCGAAAGGAAAAATCAACTGATGATGCTGTTCTACAACTTACATCTCATATCACCAAGTATCTGGATAAAGGAGAGCAATGTGTCGGTGTCTTTCTGGACCTACAAAAAGCATTCGACACAGTCTCTATTCCAATTCTTCTAGTACGTATGGAAAGGCTTGGTATAAGAAGAAATGTACTTAAGTGGTTTACTGATTATCTTTCTGAGCGTAAACAACAAGTCAGAGTCAATGGGTATAAAAGTGACAGTGCCATATGTGACTATGGAGTACCTCAAGGAAGTACACTTGGGCCTACGTTATTTCTTATTTATATTAATGAGCTTTGCCAATTACATCTAAAAAATGGAGATATCTTTATGTTTGCAGATGATACTGTCCTATTATTTCATGGCTCAATGTAAAACTAAAACTACAAACAATGTAAAACAGCTAGCGGAAGATGGACTATCATGCGTTATATCATGGCTGGAAGATAATTTATTATCGCTTAATACGACAAAAACTAGATATGTCTGTTTTAAGAAAACTGAGGCTAACCAAATACCTCCTGACTTTAATATTCATGCACATTCATTTCCATGCAATCGCCCGCCAACCAGCAGAACTAAGTGTACATGTGATCTGCTAACACCGGTTAATAGTATTAAATATCTTGGAGTGACAATAGATAACAAATTTACGTGGATACCACACATGGAAGTAGTATCAAATCGTGTTAGAAAACTCATATACACTTTTAAGACACTGCGCTCAGTAGCAGATCATAAACTATTGATACAGACCTATAGAGCTCTTGGAGAATGTATAATTAATTATTGCATTAGTTCCTGGGGTGGTGCTGCAAAAAGTCACATTATTAAAACTGAGCGTGCACAACGCGCTCTACTAAAAGTTATGCTTAGATTACCATTCCAGCATTCTACAACAGATATGTATGAGAAATGCAAGGTGCTCACTGTTAGGAAGCTATTCATTTATCAGAGTATAAGAAGGTATCATGCAAATACTGTTCCGTTCCTACCTGACATCAAAAAAAGGCGTTTCAAATGCCCAGTCCCTAAACACAAGTGCCTCATTGCCTGGCGACACTATAACCATTTGGCCCCAATGATTTATAATACTTTAAACAACAACAGAAATACATATTGGAAGCTTAATTTTTACTAACTAAAACCATTATTAATTGAATGGCTGCAGAATAAAGACTATGAACAAACGGAAAAAATGTTCGTTAAAATCCGATAACACTTCATGTTAACTACACACACTTACATAGATACACAAAATACAAGTACACACACATACAACATAATGAACGCAAACACACGCGCACGGCTAAATAATTTCGTTTATTTGGTTTTTATCTGTTATGTTAAATATTTTTTTTTAAATTGTTAGAATTAGCACACTACTTACATAAGTTTTTATAGTAAATATTGTCATCCATATGAAATTGTCAAAGTAATTAGGGGAAGACACTGCCTTCTGCAACACAGTAATATACTAAAGCAGTAGGCAGGGTTCCAATTAATAAGTTTATATATGTATGAACAAGAAATAAACATTTTGTATTTGTATTTGTATTTGTATACTCTGGACATTTTCCATTGATCAGGATATTTGCCTTGCAAAAGTGAGAGATTAAAAATGTGGTAAAGAGGAAGGGTTATGTGCTTTTTGCAGGACTTGAGAATGTAACCAGGAACACAATCAGGACCCGGAGAACTACGTGGTTTTAAGTTCCTGATAAGATTCCAGTTCCGGACGACGTGTTATTGTAATACCGGGCCTCGCGGCAAGCAGGACTCCTCCTCGGATGGTGGGGCGGTCGCGGCGCAACAGCGTCTAACCGTCCGGTACAATTTCAGCGTCGTAGACAGTCCCGTCCAGAAAAGTCTCAGTCGCGGCTATCAGAAGATGGTCGGAAGTTAGTATGCTCGGGTACCATAAATGGAGTTTGGTTTTCAAACCTCTGACGTTTTGGTAAAATATATTGATTTGTTTAGATGCTGTACGCGGCTCAATGCGCACCGACCTCCGATTGAAACGGCTGCTTGGCAGTAATAACAGCCGACGTTCGCTTAACGTAATTAATCCACTGTTTAACACGCGAATTTTGGGGTCAAACATTTACCGAGAAACACTTTTCAAAGCAATCCTCTGGAACACCGATTTTAAAGGAATTGTACTGGTTCTTGGTTTTGAGCTGCTCCACGGTAATTGCTCTTTGAAGGCAAAGCTCAGCCAAGTAAGCTCTGACATCATCAGCGTTCGATAACATGTTCCATAAATGGAAGTGTTTTCTTAACTTAGCTGCTTTCAATGACGTCACCGACGGCCCAGCGACGCAACGTAATGATACTTCACGACGCTTCTTATAACGAACTTCTTTCCACTCATTGTTAGTCGACTTGATTGCCTGCATTCTTGGTGCTTCCGAGTTTCCAGTATTAAGAAGCTCGGTAGATGAAAAGCCCACGGTGGTAATATTGGACGGGGTAGGCCCCACAGAAGCATTCGGTGAGTAGATAAGAACATCGTTCTTACGGTCGCGGCGGTGCGAGCGCTCGGCGGCGCGATCCGGCGTCGATGCGTCATCGCTAACGGTCACGTATTTTGGTGGGCCGGGCGGCGTTGAATTGCACTTCTTCGTCAATCCGGGTGCTGATTTTGGGACCTTGGATGAAACAGGTCCCTCCTTTCCATTGCAGGCGGCTACGATTTGAGAGCTTTGGTTCTCCGCGGATGATAGCGAGTTGATGACGATCGCTTTCAGTTCCCGAATTTCATAGGTCTGAGCACGGAGAAGCACAGCTTGTTCGGCGTTCAAATCCTTCAAGTGCTTCATCTCAGTCTCAATAACAGTCATGCGAGACGCGATAGCTGCTAAAACTTCAGACGAGACTTGGATTATTGACGACATGGTAACAAAGCAAAACAATAACAGACTAGCGGAGGCACGCGGGGCGGAGAGCGCACCGGCCGGTACTCGTACACAAGCTTGCGTCACGAGCGCTCACGGTGAAGGTTAAGGATTCGTTAGAATAAAATATCAAGCCCCGTCAGAGAGAGTTTCACCCCGCGCACGTTATAGAACTCCAGTAAACTGTTGAAGTCTCCCCATTGTAACCCCTGCATCTAAAATTAATTAAACACACGTCAGTTAGCTAGTACTCCGTATTAAATTTTACCTATCCCGGAAGGAAGCCTCCGACCAGTTAGGCAGGACATATATCCCATCACACAGGGGTCTGTTATGTAAGCATTGCCCTTGGGGGTTCGATCCCTCCAAGGTGCAACATTACAACTGTTACACTCATTTTCTCATGTATTTCATATGAAACAATATTTATATTTATGAAACAATATAACAATATTTCACATGAAAATTCCTTACATAATGTATCTGTATATTTTTCCCCTTTATAAATGGACTCGAACTTTTGTACATTTGCCAATAAATAACTTTTTTTATTTTGCTCAGGTTAATTAATTATTAGTGTAGTGGCAGCAATTGAGATTTACCGCAGTCGCATAAATATGTCATTATGTAACTGTAGCTAACGGTCGTTTCAATTGTCATCGTCCGTTCACCCTACTCGTACTAGAGTTAGATATTTGACACTATTTGTATAGATGTAATGTCAAATTTCTATCCGTAGTAAGGTAAACTGTGGATAGATAGATTATTAAAACCGGACTGCACACACATTCTTAGTATTCAAGTAGTTGGGGTTCCCGTTGTGTAGTAAGTGCACTTACTTGGTGATGCAGGTCTCGATGAGCGCGCGCAGCGTGGGGTAGGTGGCGGCGGCCTGCTCGGCGAACTGCACCGGGTTGTGTGCCGCGAGCATCGTCAGCACCACCCAGCCGCGCCAGTACAGCGACGTGATGGCCAGCGGCGGCGGGGAGTACCTGCCACACACCACAAACACTTTTACAACTAGCAGTTCTGCGAACAGTACACCTCTCGAGCACAGGCTTATCAGCGGCAATTTGTGCAGTCTGACCTTTCTGGTGCAGGTCATCGAAATTTGACAAATACTGATTAAGACGCGGTCCAATCCATATTTTAAAACAATTTACGATGCTTTAGTGGTTGAGAATTGATTATCAGAGAGGACGATGTAATGCGAAGATGCAATTGAATACGTGCTAATACATTTTATATTTATTTCGTACAATCAAATGATTGAATTTTAATGATAAAGGAGTCCATAGTTCACTAGTAAATTTCATTGGGAATTCGAATATGATACATTCATTGAAATATTTTTGCCCATAATTGAATAAAAATGCTTTTTCTCACGAAGCACGTAAGAAAAATTGCAAAGTTTAGGGAATATTACTGGGTTTTTTTTCTATCGAGGCAAGTTTGCTCAATCGGGTATTGGCTCCCACACTTCATAAGAACGTACATTCAATTTACACTAAGTTTTTTTCGAACATCGGATATTATGTTTAAGCGTCGAAAAACTAAGTTTTCGCGAAGTCGAATCATGAAATTTGATCCTAATCTACACTCATTTCGCCTTAAGACCTTGACCAATTTTGCCAAAAATGTTATATTATGTTGTTGGCCCTATTACCAAAATCGTCAAGTTTTTAAACTTTACAACCTAGGGTACGTTCCGGCAAGCACCGTCAACGCTCACAACTGCCGAACTCCGGTTTAGCGTTCCGCTATGGACCAATGCTTGCAATGCTCAACCCAAACGGAACGGTAACGCGGTCGCGAATAGCGCGCCAAATTTTCTGTCAAAAATCGATAGAATCCTATACATTTGATGTTTGACAATGACAGTTCGCAACGACCGTGAAAACTCACCTTCGATCCGCGAGCGTTGTGGTCGCGACGTGAGCGTTTTCGGCGACGTCATCGATAACGTACGAGCTCGCTCACGCTGATCGTGGGCTTGTAAGGGAATGGATGTGCAAACGCCGCGAGTGATTTCGGCGCTTACCGAAACGTAGCCCTAGTACTCGTATCTCGGCAACCACTTGACCAATTATACTCAAATTGGAGAAACTCTTCTTTAAAGTCAGATACCTAATGTGCCTACCAAATTGTATCATAATCAGATGGTAAATAACACCGCAGCAAACTTTCCCCTTTTTTAGGTAAAGTACCCCCCACTCAATAATCGCCAACGTAAAAAATGGTTGAAAAATGCGACCTGTACAGGAGAACCAACATACAACCTAACAAACATACGGACAGATGAAAGTCGATTTGGCCAGTTAAGGCAGAGACGCTTTGCTCGTTCAATTAACTATTGTAGTTTCGATGTTAGGTGAAACGTTTTCCATACAAACTTTGCTTGACCTTTTTACGTTTCTTGCTGTGAGTTAAACTCATCATGACTTAACATAGCCCTAATTTAGGTTTGTACAGGCGCAAAATTAATAATAATAAAGTTAAATAGCTTGAAAGTACATTGTTTTAGCCTAACAAATACGCTAAAATAAGTTTATTTCTCGGTAATTAAAGTAAAATTAATTTAAATATATTTACGGAGAAACAACGCCATCTAGTGAGATATGCTACACTACACTTGACGTTTAACATTAAGAATAGCGTTAGAGATAAATGCATTTTGAAGATAAGTTGAGCAGTAGAGTGAAGTGTTTGTGACGGACCCCTGCGGCATCGTGATGTTGTCCGGGGGAATAAACTGGCACAGCTGGAAGAGGTAGTCAGCGATCTCCAGCTTGTCCACCTGCAGCGGCAGCTCCTCGGCGGGCAGCGCGCACGCGCGGCGCACCACCTGCTCCACCAGATCGAACACCTCCGCGCCGCCGATCGGGATCTCCTGCACAATATAATATATTCTAGAAACCGGCAACTTCGTAAAACAATACCGGAAAGCTGCATACCCTCCGGGAAACAGGAGACTGTACAAAAACAGAAATGTCTTAGCAATGGAGGTTACGCCTTTTAGCACACGCGCCGTTTATACTGTGTTACTGTTTGTATCCGACTTCAAGAAAAGAGGTTCTATGTCCGACTATACGTATCAGTACGATTACTTGGAGGATAAATAATATATTATATCTATAATATTATTATATTATATATATTATATATAATAGCCATGGATTACGGTACAATGTGCAGAAATCTGAGTATATGGTATTCTGCAGGCGCGGGGCAGGACCTGTGAGTGTGCCCCCTATAGTGCTTAACGACGTCTGTCTCAATAGGGTGCACCAGTTTAAATATCTGGGTCACATATTGAGTGAAGAACTTAAAGATGACCTAGACATGGAGCGAGAGCGCAGGGCTTTGACGGTGAGGGCGAATATGTTGTCCAGGAGATTCTACGCTTGCTCAGATGAAGTCAAGATAACGCTCTTCAAGGCATATTGCCAATCATTTTATGGTAGCAGCTTATGGACGACATATACGCAAAAAACTCTTAACTCCCTGCGCGTCCAATACAACAATGCTTTCAGGATGCTGTTGGGGCTTCCACGTTTTTGCAGCGCGTCTTCCATGTTCATGGAAGCGCGCACTGATGCATTTGCAGCAATAATGCGGAAAAAGGTCACATCTCTATTAAGCAGAGTACGTGCTAGTTCCAATGGCATCCTGTCCATTGTTGTATATAAATATGACTGTCCAATTCTACAGCACCATATTAAAATATTGACGAGTTAGTGGGATTATTATAATTATAATTATTATTTTATTAGATATTGTAACATATATATTTATTAATTAATTAATTAGTTGACATTCACATTTTATTAAATAATTTACTAATACTATGGATCTATGTGTCTGAAAATAAATGATTATTATTATTATTATTATAAAACAGCTTGGGAATGATCACTCCAGGATCTATCTACTCGTGTACTAAGATGTCAAAGTGTAGCGTGTCTTGCCCTACTGATACCATTATTATGTTCTCTTTTGTAAAGCAACACACTGGAGCTAATATTTGTAGTACCTAAGTAAAAACATTATAAAAACATCTATATAAAAAGAATGGCCCCGAGTTTCTTGCCGCTTCTTCTCGGTAGGCTCTATATATTTTGGAACGCGGCGGTAGTCTTTAAAGTACATTATAATGAAAAATTGACGTTCATAAGTGTGTCTTTGATGCCTAAATTGAATAAATGATTTTGACTTTGACTTTGACTTTGAAAGTATATATATATAAGTTATATATATATACTTTCAAAGTCAAAGTCAAAGTCAAAATCATTTATTCAATTTAGGCATCAAAGACATATATATATATATACTTTCAAAGTCAAAGTCAAAATCATTTATTCAATTTAGGCATCAAAGACACACTTATGAACGTCAATTTTTCATTATAATGTACTTTAAAGACTATATGTATAAAATGTATCAGTCTGTTGGTGAACCAATAAAAAAATTGTATTTTTATGTAATATTACAGATTTCTCCTACATTTGGAAACCAATCCCGAAAATTCTTTTTTTAATTGAAAGTGTATACTTCCGAGGTTCAAATTCAAATTCGGTCAAGCAGTTTTTGTGTTGCACTTCAATAACTGAAAAGTGTTTCGCGTATCTTAATGATATCGTAATTGACGGTGAATGACAATCGATCCCGTAAGTAGTAAGGGTCTGATCGGCAGTCTATCTGTGAATTTGAATACGCTGGCGAGAGGCTTACGGGCATCGACGCCGCTAACGCATTTGCTTCATACTTCAAGTCGGTGTTCCTCACCGATACCTCGACTCTACCCGCTGATGTTTGATTAGTTTCTAGTATTCAGTGCCAATTAAAATCAGTGTAAACATCTTATTAGTGCTTATATGAGGTGTACGAGTGTGGGAAACATACTACGAGAAGTTTTTCGTCGAGCACAAAGTTGTGCTGTCAACTGACGGCTAACCAACGGGTGGATTCAAAACTGACGACTTGGATCGGATGTTCATCACAAATCCCGGGGAGTATTGTGTTCAATTAACATTCTTAATGCACCTACTCAACACTCATTCTAGCCCTATACACGCCTCACTCCGGTGAGCATCGTCCAATCCACATTCTGGCACCGTTGCTTCTCTTTTTGCTTGACATAACTGTGGAAGCAAAATTGACGATAAAACTCTTGCCTCAGACATGCTTTTAACAACTACACATCGCACTACACATCATACAATTAGGTACAAGCAGCTTATATTGCTCGTGTCAGATCTCAAATTGTGCTCACTATAATCTAATATAAAGATAGGAAAAACTGTAATTGTACTATCATAGTATATTGCTAAATTGTGTAACTACCAGAATTAAACTGATAGCCTAATATGTTTGTATGTAACTTATGATAGTATTATTTTGATTTTTACAAACCGCAAATCTTATAAGTACTGCAGTCTGTAGGTAGTCAGTAGGTAACAGGTACAACTATATTTCCAATTATTTTTATCTACTTTTTTTATTTTACTTTTACTTTTGTCTATGCTATTTCCCTTTTAAGTCTGGTATTCTAAAACCTGTCTCACTTTTACTTGTAATTTCCTATTTTTAATTTTCTACTTTAACCTGTTCCACAGTATTAACCAATGTATAAACAGTAATACTTTTTAATTGTTTTATTTAAAGCTTTGGTGGGCATTCTTTTTGTTGTTTGACTTGGCTATGAGACTGACTTGTGTATGAAAACCTGTAATACAAACTTTATTTGAATAGTTGTTTAGCGGTTTCACTTGTGGTTTCAGGAGCTGACTGATCAGTTGACACCAAAATGCCCATTATGACCCGCAAGACATCGGCGAGGGAAATGGAGGAAAAACTGAGTGCTGCCCTAAAACAACTAAAAGTCTATAAAGACCTTAGTGAACAACTACTACAAGAAAGAGAAGACAGTGAAATCGAAGTGCAAAAGATCATCACAAAAAACACTGAACTAAAAGGTGAACTGGCTGAACTACATTCTAAATACTTGGACTCACAAGTTCAATGCGAACAACTCCAAAATTTTGTAATATCCTTCAAGGAGTGTGGTGAGACTCATGAACAAGCCTTAAGTCGTATAATCAACCTAGAATTTGAATTAAATAAGGCCCAGAAGATAATATCACAGCTACACACAGATAAGTGTAATGAACAGACCACCAGCACCTTGAACCTTTTTGATGAGCTAGCCGGAAACAAGTTGGAGTGCTCTTCAGATATTGTAAACATTGATCTTACCGGAGATAAATCTGTTTGTAAAAGCCCACTTTTTAAAAGCCGAAATAAAATAAAGAAATATATTAAAGTTAAGAAAACTATCAAAAGATGTCAAAAGTTATTAAAAAAACAAAGCTATTTTGTCAAAAATGTTCAATTAATTAAAGAAAAGTTGTTACTAGAGGAAAGAATTCAGAATTGTTTGGAAGAATTGGAAATAACTCGACAGTTATATGATAATGACACCCTGGAACTCCGCTCTGAGCTGCTCCATAAAGAAAAGATCTTGCAGGACGTATTTACTAGCTACAAGACAGCTCAAGTTCAACTAAGTGAGCATTACAAGACTGCAATTGAACTAACGGATCTGGTGGCTTTGAACGTGGAGTGTGTGGAGGCTCTTGAGAATAGTCACTCGAGCTGCTACATTCAACCACAACCAGACTGTACTAGCGCACTCTCAACATCTCTGTCAAATCAAAACAGACCAACATTGATCACAGACACGGTTCCAGGTGGAGAGCAGTATGTCAGCTCTAATCCAGTTCAACCGCATAAAATCATGGTATTTTCAGACAAAATAGGTGTAGGCTTTGGTTCATTATTAAGTAACTCAGTGCAGTGTGCTGTGGAGAACTATTGTATGCCGGGAGCAACCTATGCTCAGATTGAAAAAACAATATTAAACTCAAAAATAGATAATAAATCAATAGTTGTTGTCTTCTTAGGTCATAGTTTAGGTATTGATAGAAAAGAGGTTATTACTAGAATAACCACTTTGTTAGAACTTAAGGCATGTAAAATAATGTTATGTGCCTTCCCTTATTCAGATTTATTGTCTGAAAAAGAGAACTTGCACATACACTCACTCAACACATTAATGTATAACTTGACATGTCGTCATAGTGACAAACTTTTATTTTTTGACTGCAATAAGTTTATTTGTAATTTTAAGTTGACATGGGACAGCATGTACTGTCCTAAAAAATCCAGACAGCTAATTGCTACTTTGGTAGCTTTCAATATTGAGGCAGTTATAGGAAATATAACAAAGAGTAGTGACAATGTTGTAGTTTTTAGTACATGTACTAATAATAGTAATAATGTAGCTATTAATTGTTTAAACTTTTAAACAAGACAACAGAGAAGTGTGCTGACATCTTATCGCTATTTTATCAAAATATTAACCGCTTCTCTGGCAAAATATTAGACATTGAACTTTTATTAGATAAACATAGATTTGATGTATTAGGCTTTACAGAAACGTGGCTAAAACCAGATAAAATGTTATTTAATGTTACACATTTTGAGGTAGCCAGTGCGTTCAACAGAATATCTGCTGAAGGGGGAGGGTGTATTATTCTCTGTAAAAGAAACATAAAATTTAAGGAACGGTCTGACATAGTAGGTTTTTCTGTTGAACGTGTCTGCGAAATTGCTTGTGCAGAACTGGAAAGTCATATATTATTGTGTGTATATCGGCCACCAGCATCTAATTTCTGTAATTTTATGTCCATAATGGAATGTGTACTCAAGAGATTAACTAAAAGCAATAAATCAATCATTGTATGCGGTGACTTCAATATTGATATTTTGGTAGATTCAACTGATAAAACTAATCTTATCTCTTTGTTTAAATCTTTTAATTTGAATTTTTTGTTCAGTGAGCCAACTAGAGTAACCGACTCTTCATCCACCTGCATTGATAATATTTTTTCAAACTGTAAGACTACAGAAAAATCAGTAATGGTGGGAGTTAGATCAGACCACAATGGCCTCGCTTTCAAATTCGAAATCGGGAGAACTAAGAAAAATATCATTATCGAACATAGGCCGCTAACAAAAGGTAAACTAGAAAAGCTTAAACAAAATATAGAGTTGAAACTTAGTTTGGTGGAATTCACTTCTGAAGATCCACGTGACATTTATAGTACATTATTTTCATTAGTAAGTACAGAATTTAATGAAATCTGTCCGAAGAAAAAACTGCAGCTCAACGGTAGGTTACAATTTGGTGACTGGTCAACTAGAGGTATTCGAAAAAGTAGAGACATAATGTTTGAGTTATATCACAAAAAATCTTTAACTTCTAGTAAAGATTTTCATGATTATGTAAGAAATTACTCAAAAGTTTTTAAGTCAGTATGCAAACGCGCAAAAGCTTTGTTTATAAGGGATAAAATTCGAAAATCTAATGACAAAATTAAAACAGTTTGGAAAACTATTAATACAGAGACCGGCAAAAGTAAATCTTTTAATTCAGAATATGTGCTAGAAATAGATAACCAAAAAGTTTCAGACCCAAGTCATGTTGCGAATTCATTTGAAAATTTCTTTTCTAACATACCACTAGAAGTCACCAAATCTCTTGATTCTTGCCCTTGTGTTGCAGTGGGCTTTCTGAAAGACAACTTCCCGCTCCAAATTCCTGAGTTTAGGTTCCGACATATATCTACTTTTGAAATAATAAAAACATTTAAAAGTTTAAACGTTAAAGCAACAGAGGATTTATGGGGATTATCCGTAAAAATGCTAGAGTCAATAATAGAAGTTATAGCGCCACATTTGATGATCATATTTAATTTATGTATTGATAGAGGTACATTTCCTGACCTAATGAAAATGAGTAAAATCACCCCTATTTTTAAATCAGGTAGTAAGGCCGACCCCTCAAATTATAGACCGGTCTCTGTGCTTCCGGCTTTGAGCAAAATATTTGAAAAGATAATGCTTCAACAACTCTTGTCTCATTTTAATGAACATAGGATTTTACACGAAAATCAGTTCGGTTTCACGAAAAGCAGATCAACAACAGATGCAGGAGTCCAGTTAGTCAAGCATGTGCTGGAGGCTTGGGAGAGCTCACAGGATGCCATTGGCGTATTTTGTGATCTCTCCAAAGCTTTCGACTGTGTAGAGCACCGCACTCTGATTTATAAGCTACACCACTATGGAATTCGTGGAGCTGCTCTGAATCTTGTAGAATCATACTTATCTGATAGGCAGCAAAAAGTTGGCATTAATGGCGTGACATCTTCTGGATCTTTGGTCAGAATGGGGGTTCCACAGGGGTCGATCTTGGGTCCATTCTTATTCTTAGCATATATCAATGACTTACCACATATGGTTGAGGGCCTTGCTGACATAGTTCTTTTTGCGGATGATACTTCTCTGATTTTTAAAGTAGATAGGAAAGATAGAGAACTAGTTCAAGTCAACAACGCGTTAACTATTGTTTCAAATTGGTTCGCCGCAAACAACCTGCTTCTCAACGCAAAGAAAACGAAATGTTTAAAATTTTCCATGCCTAATGTAAGACATATAGAGCCAAACGTATTACTCGACGGAAATAAATTGAAAATTGACAAGGCAATAGTCTTTCTAGGTATTAGCATAGACTCTAAATTAAAATGGGGTCCTCATATTGATGCACTATCTGGAAGACTGAGCTCAGCTGCATATGCGGTTCATAAAATTAGGCAATTGACAGATATAGCTACTGCTCGACTGGTCTACTTTGCTTACTTCCACAGCATAATGTCATATGGTATCCTGCTGTGGGGGTCAGCGGCGGACATAGAGACAGTTTTTATATTGCAAAAGCGGGCAGTTCGAGCCATCTACGAAATGGGTCCCCGCGAATCCTTAAGACAAATGTTCAAAGAAATTAATATATTAACTCTTCCATCTTTGTATATCCTAGAAAATATAATGTACGTTCGTAAAAATATAAAGAAGTTTAGAATAAATAGTGATATGCATAATATTAATACTAGAAATAAGGATAGGATAGCTGTATCTAAATTTAGACTCACGAAAACTAAAAATAAGTCTTTCTTAGGCAATTGTGTACGTTTCTATAATAAAATCCCGAAAGACATTACTGAGCTCACTGAAGGGAAATTCAAGTTACGTGTCAAAAATATACTAATGAAAAAAGCCTATTATAAATTGAGTCACTACTTAGAAGACAAAGATGCCTGGAAGCTTTCCACTTCTGCCTATTAGCCAACTATTGAATAAATTTGTTATTTTAATACTACTCATATGTAACCTCAATGTACAAAGACTTGAAAAAATAATGGCCCACGAGTTTCTTGCTGCTTCTTCTCGGCGGTGGTTCTTTTCCGAAGACAGCGGTAGAATCATTTAAAAATGTTGACGTTCATAAGAGTGTCTATGATGCCTAAACTGAATAAATAATTTTTGAATTTTGAATTTTGAATTTTGAATTTTGATGTAGCCGAGTACGAAGCAGACAATTCGCTATGCTCATCTCGCATCGCAGTAGACATAATTGGCGCGCGAGATTTGTTTTTAGCAGTAAGGCGACTAAATGCCCATTCTTCGATCGGGCCTGATGGCATACCTTCTTATATTATAAAAGATTGTTATGAAACACTTAAATTACCACTGTTGTTTTTTTTTTGTTGTTTATTTTGGCATTAAGTACAGCAACGTACCCATCTCGGTGGAAGATTTCCAGGGAATCACCTATACCCAAGGATGGTTCTAGATCTAAAATTGAAAACTATAGGCCTATAGCTGTATTGTCGGTACTGGGCAAAGTGTTCGAATCGATCCTTAACCGTGACATCACCAGACAGGTCGGCGCGCAACTGAGCGATGATCAACATGGGTTCAGAGCTGGTCGATCCACCACAACCAATCTTATTAACTTTGTAGACTACGTCGCTGCAGAAATGGACTCTAAAAAGCAGGTTGATGCGGCATATTTTGATTTAAAAAAAGCATTTGATCAAGTCCACAATGATGTGCTCCTAAAGAAATTTTCAGCCGTAGGATTCACTCCAAATTTGGTAAATTTATTCTCAAGTTATTTTTCAAATCGGCTTCAATATGTACAACTCTCGAAATACCGCTCAGAACCGTATTTGACCTGCTCTGGTGTAAGTCAGGGAAGTACGCTCGGTCCAACTCAATTTTTGATAATGATTAACGACTTGCCAAGTGTCATCAAGACAGCTAGATGTCTCATGTTTGCGGACGATCTGAAACTATTCTTGGGTATAGAAACTGATGCAGACTGTGCGGCACTCCAGAGGGATATTGATAATGTTGTAGCGTGGAGTGAGCGAAACCGTTTAGAGTTTAATATTAATAAGTGCAAAACTATAACTTTTACTCGCGCCAGCTCACCTATTTTGTACCCCTACAACATACGTCATAACCTACAATGTAGTGTCGCACTCGATCGTGTGGAAAAGATTCGTGACCTCGGTTTAACCTTAGATACAAAGTTGACCTTCAACGACCACATTGTGGAGGTGTGTGGACGAGCTCACAAGTCTCTGGGTTTCGTCATGAGACAATCTAGGCGTTTCCGAGATAGAAGTACCATCGTTACCCTCTACTACGCGTTTGTACGTAGCAAGCTGGAGTACAATTCAGTCGTTTGGGACCCGCACGAAGAAAAATACAAGCTTATGGTAGAGAAGGTACAAAAGAGATTTGCTCGCTTCCTTTACAAGTTATGCGGTTACTATCCGTACCTATATTCGTCCCTGTTCATAGCGGGTATGGTTGGTATCAACACCTTAGAGCTCAGGCGCAAACGCGCGATAATGATACATTATTACCTGTTGCTCCAAAATAAAATTGATAACCCCCCCACTCTGTCGCGTCTCTCATTAATAGTACCGAGCCGCGTGCGCCGGGCGTGTGTACGTGCGCGCCTGCTTGCGCTCGCGGCTCCGCCTCCGCGCACGAACACCACACGCTACGCTCCCTCGGCACAAGCCGTTTCACTCATCAATGATCTGGTTGCTCAGCAGATAGATTTAGACTTTTTTCAAATACAATTTTTCATGTTTGTTGATATATGTACTAAATTTCTAGAATAATATTATTTTGTTAATTAATTAGGTTAATTATAATATACTGGTTTGTCACACGCCTTGGCGTAGCGGTTAGTGTGTAAGCAAATTATAATAATAAATAAATAAATAAATAAGGGTCATTAAAACATGCGCAAATTATTATGATATAGGTACTTTTGAACTATCATGGTACCGACTTCAACAAGTTATTTGTTCATGCTTTTTAAGGATCCGTATCCAAAGGGTAAAAACCGGACCTTATAGACGTTGCTGTCCGTCTGTCTGTCTGTCCGTCTGTCACCAGGCCCGGGCTGTATCTCATGAACCGTGATAGTTAATTAAAATTTTCACAGATGATACATTTCTGTTGCCGCTATAACAACAAATACTAAAAAACCTGCCAAGTGCGAGTCGGACTCGCTCACGAAAGTTCTGTAAAAACGTCAAAAACATGTCTGTTGTTTGGTAGATTTACAGATGGTACGTGCGCAAGTCCGAAGCGCATTTGGCCGGTTTTTAGCGTTGAAGTCGGTTCCATTTTTTTGTAAAAAGTTTATTAATACAAGTTAGTAAACAAAAAAGTTTAATAAACTTGCTGCTAGTTTACTGTTGTACAGTTGTATCGAGTCGAAGTTCACACTTGACTTTTGCATGACGGACAGATGATAGACAGATAAGAGCTGGATAGTGCTGCCATATAAACATCGAAGGGCTTTTACACACGAGCGGCATGTTGCCAACGGCAGAGGTAACTGCCGACGCGTCGACCTGCAGCGACACTTGCAGTTGTAGCGTGCTGACGATGGCCGCCGCTGATCTTCAACGTTAGGAAGTCGGCGGCTGCCGACGAAGCTTCATTTAACCGCCGTCGACGTGTCGACGGCTGCAGTTATCCCTGCCGTTGGCAAAATGCCGCTCGTGTATAAGAGCTCTTAATGTTACTTCACTATAACGCCACGACGCACAGACTATGTAATTAAGTGTTTGTAAGGATACGAGTATGAGGTGCAATGTCGACTTACCTTGGAGAGTCCAATGAATATGATACGCAGCAGGTTGTTCTGCGGCAGCGGCGCTTCGCAACAGAATCGGTGCACCAGCGCGCGCTCCGACTCCGGCGGCCAGTTGTCCACCTTGCAGTACGTCTCCATCGGCTCCACGAACATTATCTGCAACCGATGGCCAACTCTATTGTCAAACAACTATGTACTATAATGCTGTCAAATAGATACTTTTTAAAAAACGATCTCAAACAACCACGCTCCGGACGTGGGTCAAAAATTGCATAATTACCTCTTTTTTAGCTTTCCGAACCCTGCACGAAAAGAGCCCTAAACGACATTTTCAACTACAGATCCCCAATTAGAACGCCATTGTGAGCGTTTTTAGCGTTATTTTCGCCAATTTGGGGCTATTCGAACGCACAAAGAGAAATCGTCAAGTAAGTCAAACATTTTCATGAATTATTTGTAAATGCTCAAATGTCATGCAATAGAAAAATATAGAGCATTAACATTTTGGTACTTACTAGAGAACACCTGAAAACCCCTTAAATTTAAAAAATAGGCCACGAAGCGACTCTTTTTTTCCTAGCAGTTGTCCTTGAAAGCCAATCGCCATTTTGGATGGCTACCTTCGACTGTTTCGTCAATACCGATCAAATAAGATAGTTGTCGAGAGACGGATAGCGTTTGACTAAACATTTTTTAAGTAGCTTTAGGAAACAACTGCGTTCAACACAAGGTGGCATTTTTACCCACAGCGTTGCATTACTAATTGGTAATAATTAAAATATTTAAATTTTTAATCAATCAAGTTTTCTTGGAATTATGTGTTATAGCCCGAATATGACCAATGACGCGTTTATGAGTTTATTTATTGCACATATACTATATTGCATACATATTACTGCAAAACACTTAAATTTAGTGTTTTGCAGTAATACATATTTAATATGAACTAAAACATAAGTGCATACATAAAAATATCATAAAACATAATCATTTTGATACCGTTGTTTGCAGGGTAGTTTTATATTTAGTAGAACTATCTTTTGGTATCCTCACTAGGCAAGCCTGTATCGAGGAAACCAGATTTCTTAAAACATTGTTCTATATCGATCCTCAGCAGTCATCCTATTAATACTAAACCTCGTAAATAAACACATGTTACAAGATAATTTCACCGCAGACGCAGCGCTCGAGCTGCGTCTTATAAATGCAAGCGACGAAGTAGGCTGGAGCTCACATGGCCGGTTTTTTTAAGTTAGGTACCTTGTTGAGCGCGTGCAGGAAGTCCTGGCGCGCGGGCCGGTAGCAGGGCACGGCGGTCTCCAGCAGCCAGCCCAGCGCCGCGCCCTGCTGCGCCGCCAGCTGCTGCAGGTGTGAGCGCGCATCACCCGGCACGCGCGCGTGCGCCGCACTCGCGCCCGCCAGCAGAGCGCAGCACGCTGCAACATCATCCGCCTTATTATCAAACGTGGACGACAGATACGAGGGACGGCTGAAAAGTTTTGAGCCTAGGGTATTCAAAGAGAGAGAGAGATGAGATAAAAATCTAAATTAAATGTATTTTTCAATGTAGTCTCCCTCTACTTGAATGCACATCTCACACAGCTTGTGAAGGTCACGCATCCCGCTAAAAAATATGTCGCGTCTTTGCCTTTAAAATGCTCTTTTAAGGCTGACTTCATTTGTTCATTATCTTAAAATCTTCGCCTTCGAAGTTCTTTCTTCAAATTTTTGATTAAGTAGTAGTCACTGAGAACCAGATCTGCGGCCTTATTGTCATCATTGTATCTTTACGGAGAATGGGAATGGGTTTCATTTTGACATTTGAATCCCATTCTGGGCGAAACCCTGCAACCCTATTGGCTGGAACCATCAATGGGAATGAGAATGAAGTATGTGCGCTGTGTGAACTAACACATTCGTCTTGCAAAATCAAGATTCCTTTGCTGATTTTACCCCTCCTTTTTTCTAAAATTACTTCGCTAACATTTTTTATAAGTGCAGCATTCATCGTAGTTTTTTTGGAAGGTAGTCAATTAATAATTCTCCTTCCAAATGACAAAAATCGTGGATATTAATTTAAAACAATATAAGTTTAAGATATAACATTATTTGTGAAAAGTACTATACAAGTATTGGCCACAACCTGGCATTGACGGATTGACGCCTCTTCCTACTTTCGACTAATGCATCTTTTGCTGGCCGCTGCAATAAAGTACTATTGATCTGATTAGATTAGGTTTAAAGCACTCTAGCATACTGATACAGACGAGGGCACGTACCTAACAGGTCAGTGAGCGAGAGGAAGGCTCGCTCGCGCAGCTCGGCGGGCGCCTCGTGCGGCGGCGGTGCGGCCAGAGCGCGCGCGAGGGCTCCCCCCGCGCCCGCCTCTCGCGCGCCGCGCACTACCTCGCGTGTCAGCGCGCGCAGCGGACGCAGGTACTCCTCGGGTCGCAGGAGTAGCTCCTGCAACACACACACTCATATAAAACGTCACTGATATCGCTCACGTAGCGACCACAACGCTCGCGGATGGAAGATGGGTTTTTGGGGCGTTGCGAGCTGTCACTGTCAAAGCATCAAATAAGTATAGGATTCTTTCGATTTTTGACTAAACATTTGGCTCGCATTTAGCGACTGCGTGAGTGTTCTAATCGGGTTGGGTATTAAAAGCATTGGAACCAAAGGGAACGGCGAACCGGAGTGCCGTTGACGTTGACGAAGGTTACCGGAATGCACCCAATGTGTTCAGGCGTTCACAAGCTGCGATTCCAACGAGCAGTGGAACAAATGGGGCTCGGTTCCAACATGCACATGGTGCCGACTATTATTTGTTATGTAGGTTAAGATGGCTAGATGTCATGATACTCGTATATTGGGAATATATGCATGTTTGTCATGTTAACTTATGTTTTTGTTTAAACGCTGTAGGTTTGCCCGCAGCACAGGCTGAGCCTTGTTTGGACTGCGCACGACAGCAATGTTTCTACTACACTATAAAATGTTAATGTTATGTCAAGGTTCTTTTATTATGTATTTTCTTATTATAGTTTATATATAAATAGTACTTTATGATGTTTTTATTGTATATTGTTTGCTCTTCTGTGTTTCTATGTCCGATTTTTTCGACTTTCAAATGAACAAACGAGGGCAGTTTGTGGATCTCACTAAATAAGAACGGCGCACGTCGAGCGCGTGACAGTGAAGAGTACCTGGTTCTCGCGAACAATATGTCTTTATTAACCCGTTCGAATCAGCAAGGTTCCAGTACATTCATAAATCTTTTGTTATAAACCGTACATAATTTACTAGTTAAAACAAACAGTGTGTAAGATTAGTACAACTAAATCAACTACAAAGTATGTAATATCCATAAAAAAATACCGCTAAAAATAATTATAAAAATAACAAACGTAGATGTCATATCATCAAAGGTAATGACGTATTATAACGTTCGTTTTGAATGCGAACATTCGTTACGTACCAAGTATGTTTCGGCCATAGCCGCGGGCACCAGCTGCGGCTGCGCCTGTATGAGTGCGGCGAGCACCGCCATGTTGTTAGGCGAACGAACGTTCGACAGTTCGTTGTATATCGTATGTGTCACCACGCTGCGCAGCAGCGCCGGACTGTCTGATACCATTTCCCTGAAAAATATAATAAGTATCAAGTACCTTTGGCGTGCCCAAATTTCGCAACTGGGGTCTGGCAAATCTTAATTTATGATAGACAAATTCACCATAAATAAAAAATGCTTTCATGTATTATCCGCCTCGAAGGACCATATTCGTACGGGCTTGTTAGTCCGTGCATAAAAGTATGACAAATGAAAAAACGCGTTTACGGACAGATCGCTGCTTGCAGAGTAATTATTTTATTAAAAACAAAGTCAAAGTCAAAATCATTAATTCAATTTAGGCATCATAGACGCACTTATGCACGTCAATTTTTCATTATAATGTACTTTAGAGACTACCGCCGCGTTCCAAAATATATAGAGCCTACCGAGAAGAAGCGGCAAGAAACTCGGGGCCATTCTTTTTATACAGATGTTTTTACAATGTTTTTACTTAGGTACTACAAATATTAGTTCCAGTGTGGTGCTGTGCCAGCACCTCGTGGTCGCGCGGCGCGGCGGGCCCGCTCGCGGCGCCGTTGTTATAGTGTAGTATAGTGTCGGTGTATGTGAGAGGTGTGGGCGTGTTACCTGAGACAGGCCTGGTAGGCGGCCTGCAGCGGCTTGGTCTTGAGGCGCATGCGCGCGAGCTGCGCCAGCACCTCGTGGTCGCGCGGCGCAGCGGGCCCGCTCGCGGCGCAGTTGGCGCACACGTACGCGAGCAGCTCCTGCGCCGCGCGCCACAGCTTGCCCGAGTTCAGCCACGCCTCCAGCCGGGACGCAGATATCATGCGGATCTGGACAACGGAACCACACACACATTCACACTGCATTGCGAATACTAATAAGTCATTCCTAGGAAACTGTGTGCGTTCTTACAATAAAATCCCAAAACACATAACTGAGCTCACAGAGGGAAAATTCAAGTTGACTGTAAAAAACGTTTTAATAAAAAAAGCTTATTGTAAATTCCGACATTATATAGAAGACAAAGATGCTTGGAAAACTGCACTTCTGGCAAGCTGTCTCTCTGCCACCCATAAAATGTAATATTAGTAGTATTTACGTAGAAACATTGTAGCGACCATTGTAAGAACGCCCATTTTTAAGTTTTTCATTGTTGAGTAATGTTTTTTTATTACATTATCCTATTTCTTTGTTTGTTATACTTTATAATGTGGTTTTGGAATAAAGAGTTTATCTATCTATCTATTGTAAAAATCTATATAAAATAATGGCCCCGAGTTTCTTGCCGCTTCTTCTCGGTAGGCTCTATATATTTTAGAACGCGTGGTAGAGTTTTTAAAGTACATTATAGTGCATAATAGACGTTCATAAGTGAGTCTTTGAATCCTAAATTAATAAATGATTTCAACTTTGACACTTTATAAAATATTGAAGAGATTTATATTTTTACTTTATATTTATACACTATATTGTATTTTAACACTTTTGTTTTATCTATAAAAAACTCTTCGAAGTATTTAAATTATTATTATTTCGTATCATCAAAACACTATTATACAAAAACTGTGTAATTATAGTCCAATCTTTAAAGTGCAACTAATAATGAAACCAAGTCTGAGTCGGACTCGGCTTCTCCAGTCAGATAATAATAATACGGGACAACATCCACACGCGGTGTTCAAGTCCCAAACTAGGTACTGGTAACCTGATGCCTGATATATATACACACACAAACAAAGGTCATATAGACTGTTGTGTATAATGAAAAATAGTCTACCCCCAAGTGGCAGTCTGCAATAGCCTAGTAAGTACAGTTTATAGACACATTCATGCACACAGATGTTTGACCTTTTTAGAGAGCAGGAGACCTCTTTAGGAATAAGTTCGTCCGAGGTAGTACTGCTACCATACCATTCTATGAATAAGCAGTAATTTTTTTAGTATTACTTTTCAACGCACTAACGCCTGCTTTAGCGATCTCAAACATTGAAATGTATAGACTAGGCCACCGAGGTTCTGGTCCGAGCATCGAATTTTAACTCTCTATTTGACTAACTAGTTGGTCAATGGCGTCTGACACGGAGAGTCAGAAGACGCGGGTTCGAATCCCGTCCGAAGACGGAATTTTTCTCTCTATAAATTTCAATATAAGCAGTAATGTTCGCATACTGTGTTTTTACTATTTTTTAGAAATTACAGGCAAATGTGAACTAACAACTTCAACGGGCGCAGTGCAGTTCGTTACTTGTGACGGAATGCATCTGTTCTTGGCAGAGGTTGCCACTTACATTAACATCAGGTGAATGAGGCCCACCTGATAGCTTGTACCGTTTAATACCTGCCCGGGAATCGAACTCGGGACCAGCGAATTTTTCCTACCAACTGCATCTGCGCCAACCGGCCAGTCTTCTACTAAACATCCCTAAATATCAAAGATACTTTTACGCAACTGTTTTGTGTGACGTTACAGAACCATCGGTGTGCTAGGGTGACTCTCACTCGACCGGTTCTGACTTGGTCTCCAGTTGTTTTGAAGTCACATACCTCTGGGAAGCCGCAGGTGGCAGCGAGCAGCTTCAGGAACCCTTTGCCGATAGCATCAGGCGCGGCCGACCGACGCTGGATCTGGTCTTTGATGGCTTCCAGCACCAGACCTTCCACTGCTTCGTAGCTCGTCGAATATCTGGAGGGACAAAGCAACTCATAACTTATACTTAGCACTTAGTAAAAAAATTTGCAAGACAGGAAATTTAGACATACTCGGACAGGAGTTAAACCCGCGTCTCCGACAACTCCTGTCAGACGCTATGGCCACTCGACCACCGAAGTACACAACCCAGCATCGTATCTCTCTAGTTGATTTAAACTGTCATATGGACGGAGCGACATCTATCGAATACTTTGACAAACTTTATCCAACCGAAAGAAGAGTTTTTACAAACACTTAACTTTCGTATTGATGTCGACACTTTTCTATTTTCTACCGACTTCCAAAAAGGAGGAGGTACACAATTCGACTGTATTTTTTTTTATGTTAGTTACCTCATAACTTTTTTAACAATTGGGTGGACCGATTCTCAAAATTATATTTTTGTTTGAAAGCTGGTGCTTCCCGTGTCGCCTTTAAATTTCATCAAATTCGGTTCAGTAGTTTTTGAGGTACACTCCAATTACTGAATGGAATGGAAGTCGGTATTAAATTTTTCAAATTGTACGAGTACTTGTTATATAATAATAATAAAATTATTTATTGCAGGCAAAAGGACCCATCTAAATATCAAATTACATATTGTATAATATACAACACACATCATCAAATTACAAACAAAAACAAAACTAAATATACAAAATAAACTTCACCTGTATAGGGTGCGTTATTAATAACTTATAAACTAACTTGCACAGTTGTGCTTGGTCATTTGTTTATTCTCGTTCATGTGGACCGAGATCCAGTACCTGAACATGGGACTGCTTATGTCGTCAGAGATGGCCACGAGTATTTTGTTGTCCGAACGGCGCAGACGATGCCAAAAGTAAGCCACGCGTGATCTAAGGACCGCATAAAAGTCTGGGACCCTCGCCTCAGCGAACATACTCGACGCACTGCAGTACCGCGGAAGTTTCATAAGAGCCCGGAATGCATTATTATACTGGACTCTTATGGTGTCCATTGCCTTCTGCGAGAACGTTATCCACAGCTGACACGTGTACATGCAAAGGCAATATGCTTTGAACAGTGTGGTCTTAACATCTTTACTGCAGCTAGCGAACCTGCGAGCGAGCATGTTGCTCCTGACGGCGAGCGCCCTGCGTTCTCGCTCAATGTCTGCATCGTCTTGCAGCCGTTCCGTCAACAAATGTCCTAAGTATTTAAACTGGCTTACAATACTAACTGCTGTTCCGTTCAAATATACTTCGGGTACCCTATCCGGACCCCGACCCGACCTGAACACCATCATGACAGTCTTAGCTACGTTGTATTTCAATCCGTGTGCATCGGCGTAATGCTCACAAATCGAAAGCAGCTTGCTCAACCCTTTGATCGAGGGACTTAGGAGCACCATGTCATCCGCGTAACTCAGGTTGTTTATACACACGTTGCCTACATGACAGCCGACATTGGAGCTCCTCAGCTCCTCGATCAAGTCATTGATGTACAAGTTAAAGAGGTCCGGAGAGGTCACCCCCCCTTGGCGAACTCCACAGCCTAGTCTATACTTACTAGACGTTGTGTCGCCCCATTTAACACTATTCGTTTGATTTCCGTACCAGAACCTCAACAGACTGACCACTTTACTCGGCACTTGAGATGCTAATAATTTGGCCCAGAGAATGTCATAATTAACTAGGTCAAATGCGCGGCTGAGGTCTAAGAAGCACGCGTAGACTGTTGTGCTGCGCTTGGTGTAATAGCTGACAGTACTTTTTAAGCTTACAATGGCGGCATCTGTTGAGAGCCCAGGACGGAAACCAAACTGCGCATCATCAATCTTCAAGTTCTTAAGCAGTTTGGGCTGCATAAGGCGCTCTAATATCTTACCTATGATGGTACCTAAAGATATAGGACGATAATTAGACGCAGCACCAAGATTGCCAGTTCTATTTTTAACTATAGGAACCACTATTGTACACATTAGAGCTTCAGGTAAATAACTATATTTCAAACAGAGATTAAAAAAATAACACAAATGATAATTAATTTTATCACTGGCCCAGAGTATGTGCTCAATACTGAGCCCGTCATGTCCCGGTGATTTACCACGTTTCATACTCATTATGACCTTGGAAATATCCCTACGTGTAAATTCTGTGACTTCATCGTTAAGACATGGCTCAATAGTACGCACACACTTCGCGGGGAGTGGGTTCACTTTGAACCGCAATGCGAACAACTCTGCAATAGCGGATGGATCCTGGAGACCCTCCACGGATACTGGTAGGCTTTGTTTACAATTTAACTTTTTAGTAGCATTCCAAAATTTTGTAAAGTTTTTGTTCCGTCTATGCAATGCTAATATATTCATTTTAATACTCTCTTCGTTTCTTTGACACCATCTAATTTTGTTTTTAAAAACAGTTCGACTATTTCGCATATTCTCATACTCAGTACCGCCGGAGGGCCTGCCAGCAACCACCCAGCACCTAAAATAAAGCCTAGCCTTTTCGTGGCTGTCTCTGACGTGATAATTCCAACCGGCAACTTTTTTATGGCGCTTTTGGGCACATGAACGAGAACTTACAATAGCAGCATTTTGCAAAACATCAACTATATGTCTATAATATCTATCAATATATTCATGATAATTGCTGTGATGAGTACATTTTATTATATCCTTGCAGTCACATATATTTAATTCAGTAAAAACATCTAAATTATTAAAACAAAATTCCCCATATTTATTAATTTGACTAGTAGTTCTCTCGCCCCACCTAACATACTTTAGCGCATCCGGTTTACAAGAGACGGCTGGAGCAGTAGCCACCCCCGAGATATCACACTCAATGCTCAAAGGGCTGTGGTCAGACCACCTGACGTCATAGGCAACCCGAGCGCCAACCACGGTACTCCACGCGGCCTTCGTAGTGATGCAATGATCCAGCCATCTCCTGCTACCGCTCGCTTCACACTGAAAGGTGTATGTATCGGAATTCATACCAAGTATATTAAGGTCCGCCCACTAGTATATGAATGTTCAAGCAGTAAGACCTGCTTAGCGAGTCCAAATTTTGCTATTTTTGACAGACAAATTAAGCATTCAGTAAGGACGGGCTTCGAACCCGCGTCTTCCGATAACTTGTATCAGAGAAGAGAATCGGAGAGAAGTAAAGAAAAGAGCATTTGATATAAAACCATACGACGACCTCCATAAAATTTTGCTGTATTACATATAATTCAGAGAAACGATTTGTTTTGTTCAGATGTAGAATACGTTCCAGGAACACTTCATATTATACTCCTCTCCTTGAGAAGGTCCGAGTCTTATAAAATGGGCTGATAGTACTTAATTTTATGTGTATATGAAACTTGCCCGGAATAAACAAAATCATACAATATGCTAATATTATATGTTTTCCCTAGATTGTTATGAAAATGTTTGAGATTTATAGATGTATCAGTATTTACTCATATTTTACCAGAACCTGCAATCGAATGATGCGTTGAAAATGTATAAGTGATAAAAAAGGACAACAATAGGCTTATGATAGAGCTGACACGAGACAAACACAAAGTGCCCGAATTAAATGTAGACTATTTAAAACAAATGTATAGAATAAACGACAGAAAGAAGAAATGTACTGAAAAGGATTACCTCGGGAAGACTGAATATTCCAAGTCAGTATTATCCACTTCTTCTTCAGTGCTGCCCATCAGCGGTGATCCTGAGCCGGAGGGTGACATGGTGCCTGCAATAACAACCATCATAAGTATTAAGGAACTCGGGGGGAATATTATGAGAGTTAATTGAACACCATTTTTCGATTTCCTTTTAAGACTACAGGCCCATTATTCTAATTCACTCGGAAACGATTCGGAGACTGAAATAGCATATCCGTCTCTGTCATCCTGAATGTAGGTGAAAGAGACGGATATGCCGTTTCAGTCTCTGAATCGTTTCCGTGCGAATTAGAATAACCCAGCAGGACTGCATTGCAACTATGCCGTCTGCCTAAGAGTGTATCTTTTGAATCGTAGGTGGCCAGTTTAAATGTTTACAGAATATCGGACATATTACCTGGCTTTTTTTAAAGAAACTTAGGTAGTAGATTTATACGAAACCTGCGCAAAATAACAGGAAAAAAATTAAGAATACTAATCGATTATATAATAATAAACATCACGACGTGGATGAAACCGCGGGCGCAGTTAGATTTAAATAAAAAGTATTTTTACTGAGAGATTTAACTGTTATACCATTTGCTTCCACTTGTATAGGATGTACATATTTTGCGGCATCCATTCGTAATGTTTTTTTATAGCCGTATTATACACACTAAAACGAAGAAATTGTAACCGTCCAAAGTAAATATGTATATCAGACGAGTCCTGGAATAGCAACATAATTAAAGTAAAATAAATATTAAACTGTGATAAAATACACAGAGTACAACCCGGTCACAATATCTGTGCACCTGACCTCGTGACGTCATATCGGCGGTCTGGGTACGGTGTGAAATAAAGTTTTTTAGAGAAATGTGGAGGTAAAAAAAAATTACTAACCTTTTCAAATCAATTTATTATTGATGAAGGGTTTGTTATTAAAAAACCATAAATTGTGATTACAAAAACATTTATTATTAAACTCAGTCACTATAAATTATTGACTCTATGCCTGACATTGTATCTTCCTCACTCTCACTTTCTGAACTCTCCGAACTGTCTTCCCCTAGTGATATTAAAAGTTGTGTGATGTTGTCATCTGCTAGATGATCCTTTTCCCAGTATTCTCGCTGTAGTCTCTCCACGTGATTCACTTCTTTTTTCCAGTCAGCTGGCGTAATTGACTTAATCGCATCTTTTGTAAGTTGTTCTATTTTCTCTTCCGATTCACCACTTGGTCTACAGGTATGGTGTACTGTTTATTTGCTTTCTCCGATTCAAAAAACTTGAGCACTTTCAAGATTAAATTTCTTGATTCGCTGTGTATTGTTTTTCCCATGACTTCAGTTTAACAGCTACAACAATTTTAATAACAACCACACCAGTCCAAACTTAACAGTAAACAGTCTAAACTTAACAATAAATATAAAAAACAAAACAACAACAAAGCGAAAATATCAAAATTATCGGGACGTGTATCGGGAACGAAGATGCTAACCGTACTGTCGCACCGGGGAGTGCGCAGAGGTGACAGGGGAAGCGGGAGAGGTGCCGCATTCCAGCGAGGTGCACAGGTTTCCAGAGGCCGTAGCACAAACAATTTGCGAAAAAGTATTCGTATCGTAAACGTCAACGCGTCACGCTTCAGCGTACAAACTATTAGTTATCTGTGTCACAGCTGCCCTAGATAAACGACAGTTTGTACTGTTTCACAACACGTTAAGTTACGCAGTTATTCGTGCTAGGCCCACAGGAAGCATGGGAAACGGCTTATAGGATGATGCATTACTGGGAAGCTAAGAGATAGTTAAATCCTTACCCATTGTATTATCAGTCGGGATCAGATGCGAGGGCGGCTGCTTGGTCCCAAACGCAGTGATGATGTTCTCCACGAGACACTTGCACCACGAGCACTCCACCCACCAGCGCTCGTTCAGGGCATCTTCAATGTATACCTTGAATTACACACGTTAATAAATAATCTAGTAAATATTACAACTATAAAAACTAGTAGTTCTACGAACAGTAGACCTCGCGTGCACAGTCTAATCTTAGTTGGAGAATGCACGAAATTCGCAAAATCGTCTTGATTTTAAACTTCACAACCTATCATATACAGGTAATACAGAACAAAATCTTGGCAACACCTGACCATATATGTTAACATTCGAAATTTCTTTTAAAAGTCAGGTACCAAATTTTATTAAAATCGGTTACGAAATAGTTCCGCAGCAAACTTCCCCTTTTATAGAAAAAGTACCCGCACACTCAAATATCGCCAATGACAAAAAATATATATTGAATAGTAGAACATGCATGCCAAGTTTCGTCAAGATTGATTGAAAAATGCAACGTGTACATGAGGACCAACATATACGTAAAACCTGACAAACATGATGAAAGTCAATTTGGCCAGTTAAAGCAGAGACGCTTCGCTCGCTCGGTCAATTAAAAGTATTCTGATATTGTGTCAAGAGTCCTGGGCGCTTCAACGGCCGCTTTCGCGGACCGTTCGATTCGTTCGCTCGGCTTGCCCGTTTATGTCATTACCAATTTATTTAAATTATTATTTGGACTATAACGTACACATATCACTACCCAAGTAGTTTGGGTAGTGCTAAAACATTACACAGTCATGTGATTAATTCACTAGCAGTTCATTTCTTGTGCTATTTTATATCGACTCAGCTCATTTCAAATGATAGGAAGTTTAAATTATTGTTTACTATTATTTAATAATGTAAAACAAGCTTATAATGTGACTGGATATTTATATTTTTGTATATCATACTTACCTTTCTTATCATAGTATATTCTAGCTTCATGGATAATTAATTCATATTTTTTACAAGTCTGCAACTTGAACCTCATCAAACTTCTTTAAGAAATTTGTGGTCCACGAAGTTGGTCTCACATTTATTGTAAATTAGAATTTACACCTTTATATATAATTTTATATTGTGAAACTTTTAGTTGGCCCTTAAATATAAATAACAAAAAAAAACTTATACAATGTACCTTGATGAAGATATCCGGCCAGTTATTACTATCACGATGTCCAGCATACAGCATGTTACAAGCCAGTACGAAGACAAGCGGATTCCCTTTATTCTTAAACGCAGCTCCCTGCTCCCTCTTCAGTAACGTGCACAAAATGTTAGTGACCGTCTCATGTGCAAACATGTTTGGGCGGATCTTTGTGAGGTAGAGAAGGCCCATGCACAGGATCGGGTCAGGTTTGGAGCGCTGAGACTTGAGAAGACGGATTGAGCCAGTGAGAAGACCAAGCTGTAAGAATAAGATTATATTAATCCTTCATATACCATGATAATTAAAACAAGAGATTTATGAATGAAACGGACGTAAATGTACGTCTCTGGTAAGCAAAGGGATAATGGTTTTATGGCGGCATCACCAACCCATGTAATAACATTTGACTATGTCTTAACACTTGGCCCCAGCCCGTGTAATGTAATTCACCTCCAATGTGGAGAGAAAACGAAAGTTTAAAAAATAATAATTTATTTCCAAAAACATACCAGAAACCTATAAGAAAGATTTATACAATGTTTAGATTTTGTTGTCTTAAGTAAAATACAAGTTTGGTATACATTAATAAGACCGCAGAACCTACACTAAGAATTAACTTGTGTTGTAGTTTTCTGCTTGCTCTTCGAATACACAGTTTTAACATGTAAAGAAACCCAGAAAGAAGAAAAGCATAAGATGGATTGGTAAGTACAACAAATTTTTGCTACATAAAATTTAACATTAATAATTTGTTACGTATATTTGTGAGGGATGTATTTTATTTAATAATGTTGAATTGAATAACTAAATAAAATCAGGAGACGACCAGGCGCACTGATAATATAACTAAGGCGGCGGATCCTGCTCAGTTTTTATAGTACATGACTATTGATAGCGACTGACTTCCGTTCCTAACCTCACGTCACGTCCAACTGCTTCAATCAATCTTAATTCTTACGATAATTCAATTAAACCTTCTGTTATTTCTTATATGATAGTACAATTCGTTATTAGCTTTTGCTTAATATTTGGCCCTTTAATTTTGACATTTTCCGTTTTGGTCACACTTCTAACACTTCTAACAGATTACTTTAAGTGAATCTTTACCTAAATAATGTACCTAATTATTTTATGTTTATTATTTAAATAGCTCACGTATTTTCTTATTACTTACAATGTATAATTGTAGAACATCATTGTCAAGAGTATAATAATAAGTACATATTTGATTCTCCAGGGAATCAGGGAGTGGACAGGGATTGCGAGTGCCGCTGAACTTTTTCGCCTCGCCAAGGATAAAGATGAGTACGGAAAGCTGAATGCCAACCTTCATTGATTGAAGAGGCACCGAGAGAAGAAGAAGATTTGATTCTTATGCGGTAGTTCGTTATAAGGCTGATACAAAACCAAGTGGCGGCAATGGGAACGCATTCTTTTTCAATCGAACATTGTGGAAGGTGGAAACGCTGCAGGAATAAACAGATATATATTGTACCCATCAACTTTCATGCTAAGTCTACCCACTAACTGAAAACTATACTGGAAAGCTGCCAAGTCATGCAAGCCAGCTGTACGAAAGATACGATTTGTCTACATAATCAGTCATCATCATCATCATCATCTCAGCCGTAGGACGTCCACTGCTGAACATATGCCTCCCCCATAATTTTCCAAAAGGGCCGGTTGGAAGCGGCCTGCATCCAACGTCGTCCTGCGGCCTTCCTCAGGTCGTCTGTCCACCGTGTCGGTGGACGACCTACGCTGCGCTTGCCGGTCCGTGGTCTCCACTCTAGAACCTTTCGGCCCCATCGGCCATCTGTTCTGCGTGCTATGTGCCCTGCCCACTGCCACTTCAACTGGCTAATCTTCTGAGCTATGTCGGTGACTTTCGTTCTTCTACGGATCTCCTCATTTCTGATTCGATCACGTAGAGAAACCCCGAGCATAGCCCTCTCCATAGCTCGTTGTGCGACTTTGAGCTTACATAATCAGTATTAGGAGCTAACTGCGGGCAGCAAAGGGGTTTGGTTCCTGGCAAAGTCGAACTTCTATCATTCCGTAGTTCCCCCAATGCTAAAATCTGATGGTAAACTGGCCCATAACACTGAAGCGAAAGCAAACTTTTTAGCTTCTACATACGCCTTCTGGACACAACAGGCGAGATGCGTACCTCGCCTGTCTTCCAACGTGCGAGACTTGTGTGGAATATTATCATTCGCCAAACTGAGGTTCGGAAACCTGTAAGTCTAGGCGTGAACAAGACGAGGGTCCTGACGCTATTCGCGTTATATATATATACTGGTTTCGCAAAATCAGTCAACTGGGGATCTTCTAATATATACCACGCATATGTGGAGCGAAGCCACCGAGCATATTTATGTATTATCTGTTTAAGCCCTAAATAAGTGGGCAAGATAATCGCCTGTAAAACCTAGCCATGTCTATTTCCCGCACAATCAATTCTTTTAACTGAGTCTAGCTTTTTGGCATCACTTTGACTTCCACTCTCAACTTGGCGAGGGCATTCTCGTGAATGTGAGGTAGTCCTTTACACTGGGATATTTGCTCAACCTTTATCAAGCACGAATCCAGTCGTATAAGGAATATTATAAAATATAATATAAAAATGGCTTTATTTCGCGAAAAAAAAAAACACAGCAAAGACGTAAACGAATTCTGTTTTCAGTTTTGGAATGAATGTAGCAAGTTTGAACCTAATAAGAAAAGAGCCAAGATCACGATAAACTATTCTACACTAGGGATCAGGGCACCGATCATGAGGTGTATGTTTTATTTTAAAGAGTGTGCCATGGAATGCAATAGTTTTGGACTTCGCGATTTTTCTTTTAACTAGACAGCGCCCAGAGTCATGGCGAATTGCAATGTGCAGACATTGCGTGTTCCGTGGCAGACATTCCAAATATATGCACAAACAGTTTTGATGAGGAAAACAGCCTAAGTCTGTATCAATAGGTTCCCAGCCTGAATAGGTACCTTCTCGGCCAGTGTGCTACTACATTATACTAGAACTGTGGCACAGTATGAAATGCAGCAGATGCAGAGTATTATCCAGTTGTTAATGTCGGCAAATCAATACCTTTGCACAAGTAACGCATGATAAGGTACAGGCTACAGGTATGCACGGTGACATTTTTTGTGATATTCCAATTATGCTCACTAATTCAAAATTTGATATTCTTCTATAAAAAGCGCGGGTATATTAGCCGATGTTCATAAATATATTTACCAGTTTATCTGAGTTGTGAGTATCTAAAGCCTGCAGCACATTCGGCACCAGGTCAACAGGTTCTACATCGAGCGAGGTTCCGCCTACGGCTTCAGCTGGAGATCCGATCCTAGACCTCTTGTTGGGAGGCTGGCTGCCAAATCCTGTTGGCTCACGCTTCCGTTCCACACCTACAAATGTTATAGAGTTGATTGTAGCAAACAAAACTAAAACATGCTCATGAATTCAAGGCTGCAGAGGCTTAGTTTAGATATGGGTTGGGTCACACGCTGGAGGTGTGTGTGTAATGGAGCCCCCAGCGGCACACACCAGGACGAGATGGTGAATGCCTCGGGACCCCATCTAGCGCCACATTTTCGGAGAGCTGCTTGTGGGGGGATATTAGCGGAATTGACCCTAAATACATACATCAATTCCCCCACTCAAGTTTTTTAATATCAGAATTTAGTTGAGGGACTTCTGTCTTTTGACATGTGTGTCCCATGTACCCCTTACATTTTTTTTTAATCGTTCAAAGTGACTCCCTCTCTCCTGATGGAAAGCGAAGATGGGATTAAGAAGCAATGACCATTAGTGCAGTCATTACATTATAATATAACATATTCATCTACTACACATGTTATTAAACTTTACTCTCCTCTTCTCCTCTGATGCAGGTTCTGACAGAATGCCAATAATTACTTCTATATACACGTAATTTGTATAATTACCAAAAAAAATAATGGGCGGTACAAAAGTGTTAATACATTGTAGATATGTAGTCAAAATTTTTTATTACTTCACAGTGAAATAATTATTAATTGTTAAAGTTTTCGAAAATTCCATCTAAAAGTATGGACACCATCTTATTTGTTAAGATGGTGTCCATACTTTTAGATGGAATTTTTTTTACTAATACTTCATGCCTATGTACAACTTATTAATGAAAACACATGATTCGCGTCAGTGAAAAAATATCTCTCTTACTATTTCTTACACCCCCCACCCGAGCGTTCGGTGTGAAAGAGATTGTCGACTTTCGGCTTTCGTTCGTTCGTTTTCGGAAGAAACAAAGGCCGCGCGGTGGCAGGGCGGAGGGTGCGGGGTTGGTCCGGTGGCCAGGTCTTGCGAGAATGCCCGAGCGCACAGAATGAATAATAATATGTACTAACGAGCTAGGACGCGAGTTTGCCGAATGTTATGATTATGAATGATACATTTCTATGTAGGGGTGTTAAGTTTCATGCATAAACCGCGCGCATGTAGTATATTTTAATGAATAGTGGAAATGCCTAGAATAAAATTTGTAGGTGTGAATCAATCTAGACGTTTGACCAAATATTGATGATTATGTGGGTTTTTTTTTTAAAAGTAGTTTTAAATATTCTTCCCGTGTATGTATTAAGTACCAGCAGCATATAGTGCTGTTTTTTTTTGGTAATTATACAAATTACGTGTATAATATGTTATAAAGATGGGTTAGGTTCCTTTTTCTCAAAGTACTTGTAATTTTCAGAGGAGCAGCAAAGAGTTTCAATAACAAACATATTGACCATAAGCGATAAAAACAGAGATGTAGAGGGGAGTTAGCTATTGGCTTATTGCAGAATGCCACGCGGCCACTGTATTAAAACCACTTGAGACTGGTGAAATATGTGCACATTGCACAAGTCATCTGACACTGAGCATTCTTGGAATCAAACTATGTAACCTTTTTAGTATTTAATAGCTCTGAGCACAAGGTTTACCGAGTAAGCATGTACCGAATATTACTCAATATTGTACATATACAGAACTGAATACTCTGCTAAGTAACTGGGTTTAGTTATTGACAACTTATAAGAAAAGAAAAGAAACAGACTGCTACCAGATATGGCAGAGAGTTTGGTCTTCCTGCTCCATAGCATACCATTCCTAAAGTACCAATATTAATATTTATAAAACAATGAAATAGAAATAGAAATAGAAATCGATTTATTGTATGAAACATGGTTACAATTAGGAGTTTTTTTATACATTTGTTCTGCATGTTCCACCATAGACTGGCATACAAAATATTGTCAATTAGTTAAATTTACACATTTGAAATTAAAGAATACATAATGAATTACAATTATTAATACGATATACAATTTAATAATGACATAATTAATAATGATATTAAATTTATAGCACTCAAATTCAATTATAATAATGACAAATCTTTATATTTAGATTTTTTGACTATAACTAATCTACATTAATTGGTCTGAATCAGCATGCTTCCACTTCATTCATAAATCTTTTGTTATAGCGTAAACCTGTTGAGGACAGATTAATACTGTAAAGAGGTCAGGTTATAAGTTTACAAGTGTTTCAAGTACCTCAGCAGTCAAACCGAGTTATTTGGCCAGTAACAAGTATTACCAAAATGATTGAGTATGCTGAGTAATCAAAGAGTACTTGACTCATTGCTAGTACATAGCAAGATTCATGCTATAACCAAAAAATCTGCAATCAACTCAGTGGCAGATGAATATTTAAAGAAACACATTATGGACATCATGGGTTTGGTAATGGGTTCCCGTTGGGAATATTTATATATTATACAAAATTTGTACTCTATGGGTTGACAGAGTTTGAGAATATTCCCTCTTTTGTCAGGATAAGAATTGTAAGAGGTGAAGAAACCCTATTTACTAGTTGGTAGGTATCTTATGCAAAAGGTTGTCTTAGCTGGTTCCATCACGTTGCCAGATATTCTACTTCTAAGGAATAGTGTGCAAGCATTGTGTTATGGTGAGAAGGGCTATGCAAAACTACATTGCTAAGCTGGGTGCCACTGCAACTGACATGGGTGCTTGTCCATGCCATAATGTAATAAATAAATCAGGCGCACAACTTACCTGTCTTATCACTTATTGCATACATAAAAATTACCAAGTGCACCCCATGATTTAACATAATACTCTTTTTCTACTGCAGCTTTTTAATGTTAGGAAATGTTACTCTGCCAGTTAACAAGTACTCAGTCTATGACAACAGATGATGACAAACATATCTCATGTTGTATTCAAGTATTGAAAGATACCATCTAATAATAAAAATAATAT
The DNA here is from genome assembly GCA_917880725.1 of Selenia dentaria. Classification (NCBI taxonomy): domain Eukaryota; kingdom Metazoa; phylum Arthropoda; class Insecta; order Lepidoptera; family Geometridae; genus Selenia; species Selenia dentaria. Next base: position 29,621,356 of record OU862895.1, on the reverse strand, counting down.
AATAATAAAATAGCAATGTTAGTTGTTCAAAGGTAGCAATCAGATATAATGACAGAGACTGGCCAAGATTGGTGTGACCCTGTCTTTGAAGAGCATAGTCTCAAGCAGGCATCAAAATAACTGGCTGGAAAGGTTAAGTCTGAAGCGAGCAAGGGGAAAATTAAAATGAAAAGAAATAAGAAATAAAGATAGTTTTAGAAATTTAATCTTTAATTCTGTATGCAGTTATACAACCCTCTTTCTACATGTGTGTTTTTATTTTACCTTTCTTCAAGAACTTTGAAGCTCAATTATATTTAAGTACTTCAACATTATTAATAATAAAAATTAAGTTGTATCAGATTCTAGCAGTTAGATCGAAACGAATGCTGACAATTGGACTTTACCGCTGGTAGAAGATTTATGAATATTCCTCTTCTCAGCATCTCTGGAGACTGGAACGGTCGATTTAGAGCCTAACGCGAAGATATCCTGAGGATGCTGGGGCGCTTTACTTTTTCCCCCGCGACCCGTCGACGGCATCTTGCCCCGTTCCATTGATTTAGAATAACTTCACAACACTGAGAGTTTGATTATCATAGCAATCGCTAAAAGAATTACGTAGTTACTGATTAAATAAATATTATTTCTTTGCCGTCGCTTTTCTCGTTACACCAAATTTTTCTTCTTCTTCTTTGTGTTTATTTGGCTATTTGACATTCGTTGATAGACTTTCACAATGCCAGTGTCAATTTACTCGTTTTTTTTTTACAAAATCTGTGGTACTGGGGGGCGTTCAGAACCTCGCGGTTGCACTTCACCGAGTATCACACGAAACTAACAACCAATCAGGGGCCTTACTATGAGCTCTTAAAGCAGGACTTCTAGACAACTGCCCTGTTTATTCGTACCATGACAGCTTTAAAGCAGGCCTGCCCAGGCCTACTATTCAAGAACCGCAGACAAACCGTTCACCTGTTTTTTTCGTATGGACTCTCGTTAACATGTCGCTCAAAATCCACTCAGTTTATTAGCTTACAAACGTCTAGGCGTCTGCTATGTTGGTTTTAGTAAATTGTTAAAATTCCAGAGACAATATTATCCGTTCACTTTTGAGAAAACAATATTCAAACAGTTCACCGAAACGAGCGTCATGGTATGATTTCATTCAAAACTGTTTATGTCAGGTTTAAGAACTGCACGGAACTTGCATGGTTTTTACGAAGCTGATAGTAAGGCCCCAGACTACAACAAACTTCTTCTTCTTCTCTCTTCTCAAAGAAAATTAGATTAGATTAGATTCTTTGTGTATGGCCCCTGCGACTTGTTTGAGTGTCGCAACTTTGCCAGTATCTGTTACATGATAGTTTCATAAACTGAAGGAGAAATTAAAGTAAACTTTTAGAATATGGTCGGTGGTTAGAAGAGATAATCAAACAAACTGTTCTACTCCAGTGATCCAGTACTCTAAAACACACAAACACAACATAAATAAATATTAGGTAAGGATAAAGGATCAAGTGATCTGTCAATGTCAAATTTGTCAGTTTGTTTGAGGTTTGAAAACAACCATGGCCGTTGCGTACCTCAGGGGCCTTACTATGACCTCTTAAAGCAGGGCTTCTAGATAACTGCCCGGCTTATTCGTACCATGACAACGTTATATCAGACCTGCTCAGGCCTACTATTCAAGAACCGCGGAAAAACCGTTCACCTGTTTTTTTTGTATGTACTCTCGTTAACATAACGCTCTAAATCTACTCAGTTTATCAACTTACAAACGTCTATGAGTCTGCAATGTTATTTAAAGTAAATTGTTAAAATACCAGAGACAATATTATCCGTTCGCCTTTGAGAAAACAACGGATTGAACGGATAATATTGTCTCTGGAATTTTAACAATTTACTAAAACCAACATAGCAGACGCCTAGACGTTTGTAAGCTAATAAACTGAGTGGATTTTGAGCGACATGTTAACGAGAGTCCATACGAAAAAAACAGGTGAACGGTTTGTCTGCGGTTCTTGAATAGTAGGCCTGGGCAGGCCTGCTTTAAAGCTGTCATGGTACGAATAAACAGGGCAGTTGTCTAGAAGTCCTGCTTTAAGAGCTCATAGTAAGGCCCCAGAGCGAGTTAGAAAACAACTAAACAACCGCACTCTGTTATAAAAGAACTAAGTAACCGCACTCTGAGGTTCCGAACGCCTGACATCTTTGATTTGAATGTTTTTTAGTCTATGGTACTCTGTGATCTGTGCTGTGATCAACACTGTCAAAATTTGAAAAGCAGGCAAAAATACAAAAAGGTAATTCTTTTAGTGATAAAACGGAAATAAATGCCCATATTTATAAATGTTAACTATTTATTGCGCATAGGCCTAACTAAATTTGTTGTACACAAAAAAATATTTATTGTTATGTAACTCTTTTTTGAGGTTAGTTCTTCGATTTTTAGATGCTGACCTCCACATTGATTGGTTTGCGGACGGCCCGTGCCTCTATTATGGTCACCAGGAACTTAGCGGCTGCACAAAAGGCCACAGACCCCATCCAGCAGCTGTTCCTTGACAAAATCAGGGAATACAAAGCGAAGAGTGTGTAAGTATCTACTTTACTATCCTATCCTATCATCGTCGCGCATACAAAGTTACTCCAAGCTATCTATTGATACATTTATATATTGTAGAGTGAGCCTTCAAATTGTTTATATGTGTAAGTAACCGGACTACTTGAAGGACTGGATCACTATAGTCACAGTACATATATAGAGAACAGTATGGAAACTACCTTCAATCGTTCGAAACGACCCACTGACATAAGCATGTGCATCGACGAGACCCCTAAGCGGTTTTCGTGGTGCCGTCAGTAGTGAGTGTTACAAACTATTTCTATATCATAACCTTTCAAGTATCTAAAATATGAAATGTCACACTTGACTAACTGCTATGTGTTTTAAAATTGTAATAGTGTTCTTGTATGATCGATCATAAATCATAATAAATTCGTAAAACATAACACAAAATACAAATCTTAGATGGCAGCTGCAATAGATTATAATATTAGGAACTATATCGTACTGGGTGTCGTTTTTATGGTTTTCGAGGGCATCAAAGTGGATAGTGCTGTCAAAATAGAAATCCAATTAGGTGTCTGCGTGAAATTATCAACTTTGTCATCATGGGTCTCGTTTTCATGGTTTTCGAGGGTGTTGAAGCCGATAGTGCTAACAAAATTGAAATCGAAGATGGCGGCTGGGCGAAATTATCAACTTTTTTTTGGAGTCAATAATTTGTAATTTATGAAGAATAAAAGTTTTTTTATGTAATGTTTTTTTTAATTAAAAGGTATCAAACGCTTTTTTGAGGTTGAAATGCAGTACGGTTCAGCCCGAAAATGCGTGACGAAAACCCGAAAGCAGAGCTCATGAGCACTGCACCTGCGCCACCACCAGCGCCTACCCCGCGGCTCACGTACGCTCCGCCAAAACTTGTAAAAGTTTATGATAAGTTAGTGTAGTAAACCTACAAAAAATCCTAAGATCTACAAGTGGTTGTGTGAAAATACTAAACTGTTTTTCGTATTTTTAAATATCAAGAATAACAGACGCCATGATACAACTACATACATTTTATTTGTAAACTAGAATTAACTAAATTTAATGTCTACAGCAGAACAACAAATGTTTTATTTGAAAAAACAATACCTTAACATTAAAAGTGACAACCTTATGGCTTCAATTGGGCATAGATAAAATTTTTATCAACTAGGCTTAGTTTCCATACTGTTGCATCTTTATACTGTGCTATAGTTCTGAATCTTCATCAGTCTCAACACCTGTAATATCACTGGATTTGTTGTGCCAGCTACCCAGGGCCATACTCTGAAACATAAAGGAGTTGAGATGGGTTGGGTAATGGCTGACGGGGTAAATGCACAATACACTAACAGGCGTTTTCAATATTCTATCTATCCATAACTTTCCTTACTACTGATAGAAATTTGACATAACGTCGATATAAATAGTGTCAAATATCTATCTCTAGTAAGGTAAACCGACGATAGATAGGATATTGAATACGGCCGTATGTGGGTTGGCGGATGATAATTTATCCATCAGTTCAATTACTTCAAGCTCAATGAATATTAAAAAACAAAAACAAACAATAGATACCTCTTTATTATCTTGCATCAGTGATAAATTATGTTTAACATACTAGCTGCGCCCTGTGGTTTCATCCACCTGGTGGTGGATGATTATTATAAAGACAAGTAACCTATGATATTTATTTAATTCATATTTTATTTAGGGGGCTTTTAGCTACATGTGTCGCAGCCATGCCAGCCCCATTGGTACATTCATATGATACACTTAACATCTTCAAATTTTGTAGCACAATCTGAAAAGTGTCCTGTGTAGTATTCCATTACCTTGTCTTACTTGGTACTTGGTGGGCTGGCTGTTTTCCGCAACCAGGTCTATGTGGCGCGGCCCATTTTGCGTGATAGCCGGGTGGCGCTGATCAGTCCAGCCACCCAGTGTCGCCCAGGAAAGCCAGCAGCTCCTTCAGCTTGGCGCAGGCTTCCCACACTGTCCTCGGCGAGCCGAGGTTGGCTGCCCTTTGTACCGCCACACTCCTGCATTCGATGAGCATATTTCCTTGCCGTTTTGGTGTCATAAGGAACAAAAAGAGAGACAAAACTTTAAACATCTTTGTAATAATAGTATGGATCTGTAGTCCAATTATAAGGAGAAGGGACTGTTCCCTTTTTAAAATTGGACTTGTTCTGGGTTTCAACATTTACACAAAAACATAAACACACAGACACTGTAGATAAAAGTGTACAAAAGAAATGCATCATAATTAACTTACAATCATAAGCTTTTGCATGGTGTGTGAGAGGGAGCTTGGGAACGACACCAACCATGGCTGGTGTCGTTTTTAGCATCCCCGTGTGGGAGAGAAAGCACCTAATAAAGGGATTAGGCCTACGAATAATAATAAGTCAGGAAGCATAATTCAGAACAAATTCCACACAAAAAGTGGTCCTTCAAACAAAAGCGACGTATGATTCCAAATACGAATTACTTCCGAGGTTACAAATAGACATGTTCGGTGATTGGTTTAAATTCAGAAGGAAAGCAGGGATTGGTTTACGCGCGTGCTGCAACGTCTACTATGACAACTGAGTCGTAGCGTCGTGGACGATGTAATGCAACAAGTGAATTGGACCAAGTCAATAATATAAACAATGTTTTTTTTTGTTTTTTTTTATATCGGTTACTTTTTAAAATTCAGTGAACTTTATGTCCCGCCAAATATGATTAATTTATTAGGTTTTCGTCTAGAAGTAATTAGAAGAGACTCTTTCTTTGCAATGTAGTGAAGTGAGATAAAAAAAAATCGCATATTCATTTTACCAAAAATATATTTAACTAGCTGGTGCCCGCGACTACGTCTGCGCAGGGTTAGTACTTCGAGTAGCTTAATATCTTCTCCAAGGCCTCACCCTGACCAGACCTCCATCTATCATTATACCAAAATGTCATAAAATATGTACATGGTCAAACGCAATTGTTATAATAGAAATCCAAGAGAAAATGTAAATACACTAAGTATTTATTATATATATGTATCGATCAGTAAACACTAATAATAGAAGACAGGACTTACGAGTACATACAAATATATCACCATTAAAAAAACTGTCATTTCATTTCATCACCCTTGACGGTATTTGTGTTACATTTCATCCCCCTTGAGTCTAGTGTATCGAGCTGTCAAAATAATAGCGAGCGACACAAACTTAACAAAACAAAACAAACTTAAATGTAGGCGTTGAAAACACCCCTTCGAGGATATATAGGCGAAACCATTTGTTATGTTGTGTTAAAAATAGCATGTAAGTGTTGCGGGTGATTCACTCAAGACCGCTAGATTGATGTTTCACCTCCGTCCGTCCTCCGTTTAGCAATGAGGGCATTGGTGACGTTGCAATTGTTGCAATTGCTCTTTTGTTAAAGCGTTCGTAAAGCTCAAAATCGTTATTATGGTCGCTATTCCCACACTCTACTCGAACGCTAAACCGTGCATAAGACCTAAAATCGCACGATTGTGCTGTCAAAAAGATAGTTGTCAAAAACGATCAGAAACAACCGCAGCTCAGGACGTGGGTTAATAATTGTACTTTTCAGTGGCATAAATAACTCTTTTTTACCCTTGCGAACGGTGAACAAAAAGAGCCGTAAACGAAATTTCACCCACAAATTCCCAATTCGAACGCCATTGTGAGCGTTTTTAGCGTTAATTTTCGCCAACTTGGGGCTACTCGAACGCACTATAAGTATAATCTATCAGAAACTGACACAACTTTGACAGAACTCTATTGACAGAAAGAAAGTCATCATGATGATCTTGGCGTCGGCGGAGATCTTGTTATTTTGTCTATGCTGTACACAAAAATATTAGGCCGTTTCACCCGCGCGGTGATAGATGATAATGATGATGAAAATTTGCCTATGTGCTATTCCAGACCATAATCTATCTCTGTGACAAATTTCAATCAGATCCGTTCAGCCATTCTGCCGTTATTGAGTAACAAACATTCATTAAAATCATCCATCCATCCAAACTTTCACATCATTTATGATATTAGTGGGATATTAGTGGGATATAAGTAGGAAGTAGGATAGGATATTCGTTATTTGCCTGGTGGACGTTTTTCAGTGGTTGCAGAATACCTTCATTATCAATTATTTTAGAAAAGCATTGTGTTAATATTACTGACAGATTTATGAGCAACTCAAGTAAACCACTTCAAAATTTGCAAAGGGTGAATTTTCATTAGCTTGAAAAATTAAACGTTCTTATGTAATTCAACCAAGCAATGAACTATTTTTTTAATGCTATACTTTGCAACTGTAGGTAATCGGTTAGTACTGTTAATTGTTCATTTTCTATAGTATTTTTTAGAGATGTTGATGTTTTTTTTGGGACGAATCATCAGCGTAAAAATGATAAGTTTACTTAATATAAGATTTGATATACATAATAACATAACCAAAAAAACAGTAGGTACTAACTGTATAGACTGGGAGGTACTGCAGTTTTGTGTAACATAGTACATATACAATTTCTTTCAATTTGTTTTTTTATTTTTTTCTTCAAAATGAACGGAGTAAGTATATAATGCTGGTTTTCACAGGCGTCTAGTCATACTCTTGTCTTTCTAGCTTAAGTGCAGAGAGGCATTTATTTTACTGCATTGGATCGGCAAGGAAATGAAAATAAAACTAAGCTAAAACTAAATAAGCAAAATACATTGCTGTTACATATCAATATTCAGTTCTGTAAAAAAATATACATTAAACAATAATAGAATGACTTTATTTTGCATAGTATTGACCATCTCGGTTTGTATCCGTATTTGTACATCTTTGAATATAATTATAATTTTGCTACTACTTACTAATAAAAGTGATTCCTGGACATTTTAATCTTGTATGGATCCTGCACCACTTCACAACACATGCTGGCATGATGATTCACAGCTGTAGCACAGATTACAGAATAAGAAGTAAGGCTGTAGTTCACAATGATAAAAATTAAAATGTATGCGAAGATTTTACGTGTGCTCGCTTGCAAGAAAAATGTCCAACTGATGACGTACTGAACACGACTTTTAAGCCCCGCCTACTTGAACACGACTTTTGTTGGGTCATTTTTTTAACGCAGTTACTGTTCCTGGCTTATTATTATTCGTAGGTTTAGGTATATGATATAATGTTAAGAAATATCAAGTTAGCTGTTAAAATGATTTAATTCGGATTTCTTAGAATCATAGCATATTTTCTGAGAAAACTATTGTATTATTGGCCAAATATGACCACTGGCGGGTCTACAGGTCAATGAAGAAAGCATATCTTGTAAGACGTAAATTTTTTTAGACTATGATGCTTGGATTACTTCTGCCAAGTCAACATCTGCAGTCCACATAAATTTACAAAGGGGTAATACAAACAATATAGTGTATAAATAATTGGTTCTAATTCTTTCGTAATCCGAACAGTCTAGTCTGTTACACTGAATAAGTGATATTGATTTGATTTAGTCCAAGCCTGAACTTCTGTTCATGAGGCCGAGCCCTGTGCCAGTTTGGCTAAAAACTCTATTTGTTAACCAATAAAAGTTGAATAAGTTAGTTATCCTGCTATATTGGTTGTATACATACCTACCTAGGCTACATACTATAGATATTCTTTTTTGCATTACCCTTGGTATACCTCTAAGTTTCAGACCTGACCCCTCTACTAAAAGGTACCTTACCTTTTAATCTGTCCGCATCAGGTTTACACTATAACAAGAGATTTATGAATGGCTTATTCCAACCGATTAATTTGTAGTGTTCATACTTATAATTTCGATAATTTCTCACAAAGACCTTACAATCCTTGTTAACTTCCAGGGGCGGCAAGCTGGTAGATCCCAGCTCAGAGATTGAGAAGGAGCTCAAGAGCGAGCTTGAAAAGCTAGAGAAGCAGTATGGCGGTGGTTCTGGAGTGGATATGACCGCATTTCCCTCGTTCAAGTTCGAGGAGCCCAAATTGGACCCCATCGATGAACAGGCCGCAGCAGCCAAGAAGTGAACATACTAGTGCAGTAAAGGGACAGTTAATTTGTGGAAGTTCTAAGTTGAGTTATTAATAAATTATTGTATAGACAGCCTGTAAAGTTGTGGTATATTTTATTTAGATACCTTTTAGGTAGAAATGTATGATAGAGAGAGAATTGTTATTGTTGGTAGCCAATACTGCCGGAAGAATTATGTCACCTGATTTAATTATATGATAACAATTTTTTAAATTTCCATAATTTCCCTGCTAAACTTCAATTTCATACATTAAAGTATTACGCACTTTAGTTTCAATAGAACCACGAGAAAATTAAGTTGCCCTTAGTAGTATCGATAGTACTACGGGTAGTTTGACTTGCCCGTGGTTCGATAGATAGAACCAGAGCCAAAAAAATTTGCCAATTAATCGACCAGTCCGCAATCGAACCCATATATTTTAGTCTATGATCGAACCACGGCCAATGAACGTGTTAAAACTGGGTTGGTTCTGCGACTGTCTGGCAGAGCGCCACCATCGGCGGCACGATTGACTTCGTTACTTGATAGCACACACGACATTATCTTCTCAGTAAATTGAAACATCATTATCTATACAACTGTTATGTATCAAATTTTAGATATGCCTAGAGACTATTATACAGAGTTCAACAAAAAGTCTATTGCTTACCAAAACTGACTGCTTACTCAAGTAATCAGGCGACTACTGAAGATCGCCGCGATCTTGTAGAATTAACTCTGAGATGAGATGCGTCGGTTATTAGATAGATCGTAGAAAAACTGTCTCTTCACCCGTTGACTCGCGATTCGCCATATTTAGCCAATAATACTTACAATAGGTTTCGCAGAAATCAACCTACTTTTCCAGGAACTGCAACGTCTGTGGTTAAAATAATTTCTAAATGTGATTTAGAAAAATCAAATCTACACTAACTTGTCGAAACGTTGTTCCAAAATAAATCGCCATTCAAATGTTTGAAGATAAAGGAGTTTGAAGCTCTTTGTATGAGACGCTGCGGCTAAAGGTGAGGCCAAACGAACGTACATCTACATAAAACTATGTACCGCCGTTTGAATCAAACAGGAGTTTTCCATGAAACCAAAGGCACCATAATAAACGCGTCTGACAACTCAACAAGTACAGAAAAAAAGACACACGTTCATTAGAAACATAACAGACGCATGCAGATCGAAGTGGCGTTGGGCTGGCCACGCTGCGAGGTCTCAAGACAATAGATGGAGCGAAAGAATACTACATTGGCATTCGTATGATGGTAAACGCCCTCGCGGACGTCCTAGATGGCGCTGGAGCGACGACATCTGCCAGATGGCCGGACCAGCCTGGACTCGTCAGGCTATTAAAGATAGAGAAAGCTGGAAAGTGATGGAGGAGGTCTACATCCAAAAATGGGTGACCCAATACTAATATTATTAAAATACATAGGTACCTAGTTACTATGAAATTTTTAACACTATTTTCAAATTGTTGTTACTGTGTTAAGTATGTATTAGAAATGTTTTGAAACTCTGTAAATTAGTGTGAATATTGGGAAATAAAGGCTATATTATTGATGGAATTGTCAGACCATTCCGAGTAAACCTTAGGCACCAATTTGTTCTGGTCGATGATTTTGCGCCTGTCCATTGAGCTCAACGAGGCAATGCTACTCTCCGAGAATACGACATCACAAGGTTAGACTGGCCTGCCGGCTCGCCTGACCCAATAGAGCACGCGTGGGATGCTCTTAAGCGAGCTGTTAGGAACCGTCAGCCACGTCCCCAGACAGTGCCAGAGCTCGGAAGCCGCTATTTAAGAATGGGACAGGTTACCCCAAGAAATGCTGGATAACTTGATTCTCAGCTTGCTCAGGAGGATCACCGCATGTGTTCGAGCCAGAGGAGGAGTTATATTAATTTGAATATAATTTTATTAATTTATTATTAATAAATTTTTGATTAGTTCAATTGAAAGAATGATATCAGCTAGTGATCACAAACATTTTTTGATGTGTGTATATTTTTTTACTAACTTTAAGGCTTTTAGGGTCAAGACATTTAGAATGTGCCTAGGTGGCACTGCAACAAGATGCGACAGTTGTATTGCTACCAAAGTATAGGCATGGCGTTTACCATCAGACTAATACTTGACCATTACGTTAGGTACCTACTTCAAAAGATTTATTAACTTACAGGCGCCTAAATTTTTCTCTTAGCAACCACATTTTTGTGCTCACATCATTTGATCAGGCGTTTCCCATGTTCGCTTGTTTATAACACAATTTTGTTGCTCCACTTGTAAGTTAATTAATTCCTTAGTATTGATAATATTGATTTGTTGATGATTGTTGAATGAGATTCAGCACATTATAATTAAGTTCAGTAAGTACTTACATCAAACATATCTCGCGGCATTACAGAAACTATATCGATCCATGTACACATCGTAATCCGTCTTTCGAAAAGCCAGACATTCATACCCAAAACATAATATATTAAAAGTGCGAATTGAGTTCAACGACTTATTTACGACATTTTCTTTGTCTCGACTCTCGACCTATCAAGGTCATGATTATTTATCGTTTTCTCGCAAACGGCCTTTGAAACTACAATTAATTTTCAGCATTGTAAACATCAAGGTGTTCCTATCAACAACACTGGCTTCCTTTCATTTCTAAAATAATATATAACCTTTCAACGTAGTGTCGCTAAGAGAAAAATTAAAAGCGTTTTCAGCTGAAAGATTCCGTGAAAATGTGCGCGCGGTAAAGAGTCCGCGATATCGAGCGCTGTAGATACGTATAGGTCGGCGTCTCGACTCGAGTCCTTCCAACCAAACAGTATGTTGTACAAAGTGGGGGAGTGAGGACGCGTACCTTCGGCGTCGGGTTTATATATACGGTGTGTCGCCATGTCGAATGGCTACGTGGGCTCCACGAAGAGCTTCCCGTTTTCCTTCGACATGGACGTCGAGGAGGAAGAGCCGGGTCGCAACACGCCACATCACAGCAAAAGAATTGGTAAGTGCACACCGCCGGTTTTGTTTAGGGACGCTCCGGGTCCCGTCTGCGGAACAACTCTGCCTGCAATGCTTACGGTTTATATCGTCTGGACGCCAGCAGACACGTTAATGTTATCCACACATCACCGTGCCTGCAGTGCCAGCTTTTAAATGGAAAAAGTTATTCTTTATGCGTGTTAGTCGCTAGCGTGCAACGTGGTGTTGACGATGAGTAATTTCGTGATAATGGCGTAAATAAAGTAAATGTTAACTGAAAACAGCTAGATTAGTAATCAAGATGGAAACAATTGGAAATAGAATGTACATTCCTACCTGCAAATATGTTAACGTTTTGTTGTTTTTCACACACTGAATAGAGATTTGAATAGAGGTAAGCAGGTACTAAAGCTATTCAAATATTTTAGTAAATTACCTTCCCAAGTTATTGTTACTTATTAAGTACTCAATATTTATGATGTGGTCAATAGAGAGAAAGATATGTTAGCGGTGACTAAGTACGTTAAGTACTTAGTATGCAAGTATTAAATTACATACGTATTGTACTATTACGTACTCTATGCACATAAACATATCAAAATTATTATTGTAGCGACCAAGTAGTGTCTATGATGGATAGAATTTTAGCTAGGGCTACAAATAAATTTTAAATTTAAAAGGCACGACTTTTATTTCAAATAACAAAAATCATGCTTATCAAAAAGCACATGATACTTACATATGCTTTAATTACATATAAACGTAAGTAAGTAGAAGTTTTAAAAACACGGAGTTCCTCAGTTAGAAACCCTGGTGTCGAGCGTGAAGAAGACTTCGATAGGTACTGTGTATTCTGTACAAAAAAAAATAAAAATAAACAAACGGTGATGCCTATTTGATGATAACCAAATAAATTTACGTTTTTATTCATAACTAGCTGACCGCCAGCGGCTTCGCTCGCGTGGCCTCGCTGGATACGGTAATTACAAATTTCAATGGGTCAGATTTCAATTAGGGGTCGAATTTCACAAAATCCCCGTCTTAGTGAGTACATAGGTCCAAAAAAGAACCCCTTGCAACATTTTAAACTTTTAGAACTAGCAGTAACGAAGTTTCATACAAACTATCGACCCCAAAAAAATCCTTAGGGGTTGAATTTCATAAAATCCCGTCTTAGTGAGCACCTACGTCCTAAAAAGAACCCGCATGCAAAATTTGAAACTCCTAGCACTTGCAGTTTCTGAGATTTCGTGATGAGTGAGTGAGTGACCTTTCGCTTTTATATATATTATATATATGATTTCAGCTTATATTCTCCATTACATGGAAGAAACAAACAATGGTGCATTAGCGTCACTGTACGAGCGTGTCGTAAAAATTAAATGTAATAACAGTAGGTTCACATTGCAGTACCTACACGAGCACTGCAGTGTGAACATACCAACTAAATAACGTAAGAGTATTAAGGTGCTGTGAATTCATGACGTAGATAAAAATGAGGGTTTTTAAAGCAGTTTATCTCTTAAGCAGATTTAATTAAAATTACAAAAAAATAATATGACATTTCTAAGACTTTTAAGTACAGATTGACGGACTTCAAAACTTATTTTAACATACTAGATAGATAGATAGATAACACTTTATTGAGAAACCACATTTATGACTTAATATTAGACAATAAAATAAAAAACAAAAAATTAAAACTAGGTGCAACAATGGGCGGTCTTATCGCTCAGAGCGATCTCTTCCAGACAACCCATAGTAGGATACATTAAAAAAATTTAAACATACCAATTAATTTGATCTTTAAAACAGTTTTTCTCTTTATTCACGATTGTATTTGTCATGAAACACATTAAAGTAACAATTTTTAATACACATATTCAATGACGGACTCTGTTTTTATTTAATAGTGAATTTTTTAATGAATTTTGGTACGTTTTTACGAGATGCGCTTAATTCATTTCAAGTGAAAGAATTTAAAAGAATTCAAGTTCTTCACTGACATCGCCTTAAACATAGTAGTACTTATGTACACTTCAATGTTCTACGACATCCAGGTTGTCAGTTTTAAGTATGGTTTTACATTCCTAAGTTAGTATCATTACCATTAGGTACACACCGAGGTGTAGGTACAAGAAAACAATACTTACAGCGTACACAAGTAAGCAGTGGAAAGCATTCACGATAGGTACTCGTACTAGTGGTGTGATAAGTTTGTATAAGTTGTTAGTGGTGCGGGGTTTTCCGAACTCCGATCGATGCCTAGCTCAGGCTCAGCTGACCGACCCTGCCGGCGCCGGGTGGGCTGCCGACACGGAATATGTAGGTCATTGAGAACGTCTGATAATGAGGGGATGACCTTATTACTGGGAGAGGAGAGGGACATAGTGACGCGCTAGTTATAGAAGTTCTAAGATGTGATTATCCATGCCTATTTAGAATAGCCTATTAGAAGTATCTATTTTACTAACAATGTAGGTATAGATAGTTACGTACCCTGTTATTGTATTTATTACTTGAACTGCATGATATAACTTTTACAACAATACAATAATACTTTATTTAACAGCAGGCTTATCAAAGAAACCAAATAAGAATAGTTGACAAAACAGGTTGTACAATGGGCGGTCTTATCGCTATAAGCAGTTTCTTACAGGCAACCTTGACCAATATCATGCTGTAAAGTCTTACATTAGTAATCATATTAATTTTAAAGCTTACGTTGGTATGTAATTTATAATAACAAGATGTTTGTTTAAATAGACGAGTTCTCGCATAACTCCAGTAATTATACGGAAAATATTTAATGCAAGATTATAAGCAATGTCAATCTATCTATCATGAAAGTAAAACATGAGTTCGTTTTCAGAAAATATCGACGTTCATCTAAATACATTACTTCTGACTCATCTAGGTAGGTATGCGTGACACACGGTTAGTTTACGTATTGCCGAAAACAAAGAAGTACATCTCGCAGAGACACAAATCCTCCACAGTAAAACATTTTAGCTCATGTCACAAGAACACAATATAATCTTTCATGCATGCCCAACTCCTGGTGCTCGCGAACTTTACTTTTTTTTTTTAGGATCAACAAACAGTACACAACAAGAAATAGTACAAAGGAATAGTAAAAAAAATGCTGGTTGACCGCAGATTTATCTTATACTTAGTTTATAATCTTGAACAGAACAAGGTAATAAAGTAACATTATGTAGGTAATGTTTAATTAAAACAGTTAATGACTAACTATTAGGTTAATATTACGTGAGTTTTAGTGAACCAAAGAGATCCCACTGCTGCTGCAAAAGCAGTTAGAAATGTACACATAGAAATATTAAAACAAATACCAGGCGAACGAACACTGGATAGTAATGAAGCAAATATGATAAAAGCGCTAAGTAGAAGTAATCAGTTATATAACTCAAGAGTCAAGAAGCGTGTCCGCTGCCATCACCATTCAATACCCCGAGTAAACATTACATAGCAGTTAGGTACTTATGAAGCAATATAGAAATCAGATGGCAAAAGCTCTGTGGTCAATACATCGATGGGTGACCGCCAGGGACTTTTAACTGAGCTGAGCATAGATTCCTGCTGTCAGTCAATATCCAAGTCAATAATTTTCATCTATCAACCTGATTAATTGGTTGTCTTAGCACAAGACTTTACGCCATGTCGGAGGCATTTGGGTCGCTTGAAAAGTTCCACCTGGGCTGGTCAATATAATCGCAGTAGGTCCGCGTGCTGAATTATGACGCATACTCCGAAGGCCGTGCTGCATCAATAAGAACGCAATTAGCCGATCATGCTTGAGTGCGCAACTCCAACGTTGGCATGCTCGTAGGTAGGTACTAGGCGCCTGTGCTGCAACAAACGACACTCGATGATAGAAGGTTGTGTAGGATATGAAGCCCTGGTATGAGCGCCCATTGGCGTCGCCAGCGTATGATATGTGTGGGTCCAGCTTCCCCAGTTAACCTGGTGGTCTCCCACAGAAACATGACCTTAAATTGTTAAATCCAGCCAATCGATTCAGATCACATCGATATTTATTTTTTCGTATCCAATCAAGTGACAAGACGAGCAACTCATAACAGTCGCAGTGGCACTCAGAGCCCAAAACAGATGGAGGACAGACTCAGCTTTTCTTTGCTTCTAGGGTACAATATGTTACACGTACCTATCCTATCCAGCAGGGTCAATGCTTCTCACGAATGTTTAATACTAGCTTTCAGCATTGACAAATCATGGTAGACGCTGCATGACAAACCTCTCTTAGATATTGCTGATATGACAAAGATGCTTGCAATACTCCACTTCTGGCAAGTTGTCATCTGCCACCCATAAAATGTAATAATAGTAGTACATAAGTAAAAACATTGTAAAAATTATTTATAAAAAGGATGATCCCGAGTTTCTTGCCACTTCTTCTCTGTAGCTCTTTATATTTTGGAACGCGGCGTGTCTTTAAAGTACATTATAATGAATAATTGACGTTCATAAGTGCGTTTTTGATGCCTAAATTTAAGAATTGATTTTGGCTTTGACTTGGAGTTGCAGTGGCACTCAGAGCCCAAACCAGATGGAGGACAGTCTAAGCTTCTAGGGAACAGAAACTTCTATTTTACGTAAAGTCCACATTGTGCTCTCAAATAATTATAACCGGCTTTTATATAACTTGTAAGAGGATCATGTTAGAGGCTGCATGACAATCCTCTCTTAGATATTGCTGATATAGGAGTAGATATATCGGTAATACTCAAGTATATCCAATCTGATTTCCAGGTACTCACATGCACGAAGTCATACCGTGCAGGAATACAACCTTATCGTGAACTAAACCGACTCTAGTCGGACAAGTACTTGGATCAGTTGCCATGCCTTTCAGATGCTTATCTTATCCTTATCAGATATTTATTCAACTAAGTACGCCGGAATGTTTGAATTACCCACAGACCAAGTGGATATATTGGTCTGTGGAATTACCTATGCCCGTGTAGGGTTACCAGATGAAAAAACAAAAGTCCGGAGAACACCATTGAGCTATTACATATAATAATTTCTCAAAGGAGAAAGCGCCTTATTTCAATTGAAAATCCTGATATTGTCTTGCAGTTTGAGAATTGCCTCGCAAACGTAGTATTTTATAAAGCATTACGGCATTTATTTTCAACAAGTGAGAAACTTAAAAAGGTATCTTCTCACATTATTTATGATAAAACTAATTAAGTACCTACTTGGATGAATATGTGTTGATTTTAATTGTGCAATTATTACCAAAGTTGATTGATTACCAATTACCTACCTACTCATTTAGTAAGGATGTTTTTTTTGGTTTGTTTAACTTTTCAAAGAGATCTTTATAATGTACTGTATTTTATTGAAAATTCTAAAAATCCTGAGATTTGCAAAATCCGGCCGCAATCCTGAGAAGAGTACAAAAATCCGGAAATCTCAGGACAAATACATATCCATGGTTACCATACCTCAGGAGATATATATAGTAACCGTATGCCCGTGCCATGCGCCATGCGATGTCAACTTAGGTATATTGTAGCGTTCGATATGAGGTCACATACTAACATATAGTTTACGATAATGAGCATGTCATGGTACCCACAACACAGGTACCCGGGGTACAATAATAATAAATATTGCGCAATTTCCTACCATGATAACGTAGCTGAAGCTCGTCTCTACAGGCAATATAGCTCATGTTTATATAATCTACAGTGAACAATAGGGAAATGACAAACATAACATAAGATAAAAAGGGGAAAAGGAATGGTTTGAAGGTTTCAAGTAGCTGTTGCAGTGTAGGTTTAGGCACCTATATTTTCTAACACGTGTTTATGGCACACAACATTTAGAACCGCGCATAATCATGCGATTTGTGCTAATATCGAAGGAAGATTTAGTAGGTCTACCATGAGTTTATAACATTGACACTAATCGATGTACGATAGGTAATGCCGCGAACCCCGCGGTCAATTGTTTAACTAAAATTGACAGCGAGAACGCTAATCACAAGGTAGGCGAGATCGAGTTGATTTAAATGTTACATTGTTGTATGTTATGTTGTTTGTTTAGCTCAGTGAGATCGAGTATCGACTATAGAGGAAATGTATGTTGCCAACTCATGGTAGAGCTAAAGTAAATAAACTTCTTCCTCGCAGCCACGATAAATTAGATGTTGCGCCGCGTATATCCCGAAAAGCCAAAATAACGCCATATTTTAATGCCTTGGTTTCAGTTTTCAGACAAAAATCTTGGTTCCTTGAGAGCGTAGCCCACAAATCTATACATTTGTGTGGAAACACGAGTCGATTTGTCAGTTTGTTAGCATTGAAACTATAATGAAAATTGTAGTATTGTACATATGGTTCTTGGTTATGTTGCCGCGTATAATGCGATAAATATTGTAATAAGCTGATTACAACAGATATATAGATAGATTTTGAGGATATTTAAGAATTGGTCACTTACATCTATACTAGGTATAATATATACTATATACTATAATATTATACAGAAGAAAGATTTGTAGGTATGTCTGTTTGTAATGAATGGCTCAAAAAGTACTGGACCGATTTCAAAAATTCTTTCACCATTGACAAGCTATATTCACCCTGAGTAACATAGGCTATATAAGATTCATCATCATCATCATCCATCAACCGCGCAGTGAAACCACGGAGAGCAGCTAGTTTTCTATAAATAAAAAGTTATTATTGATAGCCAATCTGAAGTGAAACCATAATACAAAAAGGCTACAAATGATTTGTTACATTTGTCTTTGTTACCATTATCGCCACAATTGGCGGCATTATTGCTACAGCAATCTCTTACAAAGGTTTGAAACATAATGTGTCAAGATTCAGATAAAGATAAAGATATATTTATTTGGAAAACATGTGTGACAAACAATACCGCTAGGTGATATCAGACGTTTCACTCGAATGAATGTTCACTCGAGTGAATGATTCATCCTTCTTTCATTCCATGTTCAGACGGCTTATGTGGAATGAAGTAGAAATGAACATTCACTTCTCTTATCATCCAATATGTCGTCTAATGAAGTCGTACGTCTTGAATATGGTATTCAGGAAGTTTGTGGTTCCAGAGGCACTGGTAGCTTTTAAAGTTGTCCAAAAACAGCAGCGTTTTTTTACCATTCCACTTGAACACCATTTTACCGCGAACTCGGAGAAAATATTTAAACTAGCGATGTAGCGACATTCGTCTTCTGCAGGACTCGACAAAATGACCAAATCCGAGTGAACGTTCTCTCTCTCTGTGTTCAGGCAGTTCATTTGTCGTTCATTCGGAATGGGAGTGAAAGATGCGAATGAAAATATCCAACATCGTTGGAACGGTTCATTAGTGAATTCTTTCGGCACTCTTGTTTCATTTTGTGTTCAGACGTTTCATTTAGAATGAAAGTTGCCAAATTAAAGAGAAAAATGAATCGTCTGATAATCGTCACCTTAAATAACCGGCATGCCATAGATGTCAAAATACTACAAAATTATATGTCAACATGTTTTGTCCCTAAGGACGTACAAATAGTAGGGTGATAGCTACAGTCATTAAATTATTCATTTTTAATTAGTATAGTAATAAAGTATAGTAATTAATCTTCTAAAACAACGCAAACATTATTTGGGGCAAAACTTACATCGTAGCCAAATATACTCGTATTTAATTTCTATATAATTATTATTAAAATTTATTCTTATCTATTAATTAAAAAAAAACAAAACAAAGTTCACCAAATAATAAATAGTAGAATGTCAATATATATTAGTTCAAAAAGCCAAACCCAAACTATACAAACTACAACAAAACAAGAAGGGTTTTTTGGAAAAACAACCAATATTACATTGATAAAAATTTTAAGGAAGTTGAAATAACTTTATAAAATGGAAATCTTGAAATTATAATTTATTATTATACTAATATAACTATTTAATTTCATACAAGTACACAAAAATACATAATAATGAAAACTTTATGCATCATATCTTTTTTAAATCAATATATATATTTTTAGTTTAAAGTTTTTCTTTGCTTAATGTTTCCGGCAAAAACAGCCAGAGTCCTAGACATTGGTTATTCTTCTAAAGAAATTTTGTAAAAGTTTAGAATATAACCAAGTTTAGAATATTTTTTAGAATAAAATATTGATTTTCAACTTATTTATACTACTTTTAATCATACCGCATTATCACTCATAGGTATCATTATTATTTTCATTGATGTCAATGTCGTTTTGACTACTACCTGGGAGGACATTTCGACATAGCTTTTGATAATATACCCAACTGTCGGGCCAATGAACAAAAGCACTCAGACGAAGTATATCTTGTGCTTTTGCCCTGGGTATGGGTAAGCTTTCCAAATAAAGCCGCTTCTGCTCGTTCATCTCACCAACTTTTTTTGTTGCAAACTGTGTAGCGTATAACCTCTTTTTTGTATATATGGACTGTAAAACTTGTGCAAACTGTGCTGGCTTCTCTGTCTAGAGAAAATTATGAGAAAACCCTTGGAAACATAACCGCGAATTTAGAGCTTTGACACATGACATAACTTGACACTGGTCGGCAATATACAACTTTTTTGTTTAAGAACGGCCAATGTCCATGAACATTGGCTGTTTTTGCCAGATGCATTATGGACTTTGGTTGTTTTTCCAGAAACAGAGTAATTTTCGAGCAACATTTCCAGTGGACGTTGGTTTGATCTTATAAGCAAACTAAAGTACAACATTCAAAGTATGCATAGAGCTAATAAAATCAACTTCGAAAAAATATGACATTGGTTGTTTTTCCAAAACACCCTTCTTATCGTCGTTTATGTTGTAATAGCACTTTTCTTGTAGGATACCTTTAAGTTTTTGTTTAAAAACGTGATGTGGAAGTTCTGTTATTGCATTTGGAAGCTTATTATAAATAATAGGACCCAAGCAAAAGATGCTTTTACTCATCAGCATCTTCTATGACGAGTGTATATAGGCGAAGTGTATTTTTATTTTTGTTACGTCTGTTCTGTTGTACTGTATCAGACAAACGTGGAAAAATGTACGGATTTGTGAATTTTTGTTTTCTTCGAATTAATTGCGCACGTAGCTCTGTGATGCAACAAGCTTCTAGTCCAATTCTAATCTAATTTTATATTCGTAGGTATTTAGGGACGCTTCTGTAAGTAAGTCTAAGTACCTACACATCGTTTGGCACTGGAGATATGTACTTTTGCTCCAGAATATGCGAATTAACTAGAATAGACTGGTGACACAGTGGCAGCACTCATTTCCTTTGTGCAACGAAGTGCCGGATAAATATCAGTTGATTAACAAACACTATAGCTCTTCTGAAAACCTCGTCCTCGTGATCGAGATATAAGAAGCCTATGGGTCAATCCTCATGAAGCTTTTTAAATTCCAAACTTTATCTTAATCCTTTGAGTATCAGGCGAGAGGGAGTCACTTTGATAAACCTTTATAAAAAATTACAAATTACTAGGCAATCGAGACAAAAAAGTAGTGTGAGGCCTTGGGGTGACAAGCGCCGTACTGCTACGCAAATAGCTCTGCAACTGCCAATGTGTAGGCTCGGTTCTTTATTTGGCTTTATCAGGCACATTTTCCTCACTTGATTGACCTATATACATAACTAGCTGACCCTCCAGCGGCTACGCTCGCGTGGCCTCGCGGAATACGGTAATTAATGATTTTTAATTATCCCATGGGAACTCTTTAATTTATCGGGATCAAAAATATCCTATATGTTGATCAGGGATATAAGCTACCACCATACGAAATTTCATTTAAATCGGTCCAGTCGTTTCGGAGATTAGCCCGTACAACAACCCGTATAACAATTTGAACTTATTTTTCACTCCTTACATCCCCTGACTCGGTTTTTAGCATAGTTTTCATTGTAAAGAAATTTGACCTCTACAGTTTATAATAGGTATGTAGTAGTTTTTACATCCCTCGTTTTACCCCCTTAAGCCCTGACAAAAATATTGTAAGTGTTATATTTAGGTTGCCTGCTCGAAATATTACATATATTCGGGTAACACGCAGTGGTTATATATGGAAAGAAAACATTGTAATTTATATAGTAAAATAAATTCGTTTTATCTGCATAGACATTTTATACAAGACAGCTAATAAACAAAACTGTTGCTAGGTAACACATTGTCGATGATAGGTACATCTAAATAGGTTACAATCTTTTGATACATATATAAAAAGGTCCTATTCTAGAACACCCCCACTTAATCCACAATGTTTCATACAGAACTGGTGTTTCTGTCTAGCAACCCCTTTTGTCAACATATCAGCAGGCATAAGGGCTGTTTCGCAATACTTAATACAGATAACCCTTTGCTCTGCCAAATCTCGTACAAAATGGTACTTAATGTTTATATGCTTCGACCGCTTCCCTATTGAAGGAATATAAACTAGTTTACTTGCACTTTGACTATCACTAAATATTGTAATAGTGTCAGTCCGGTCCGTCAGTTCAGCATATAAACCTTTTACAGAAACTACTTCCTTTGAAGCCTCACATATTGCGATATACTCAGCTTCTGCAGTACTTAATGCTATACATCGCTGTTTCCTAGACTGCCAAGCAATCGCAGCACCACCGAAAAACAAGGTATAACCAGAGAATGATTTCCCATCAGGCCCATTCCCCCAATCCGCGTCCGCGTAAGCTACTATAGGTTTGTTACACTTCTTGTAACACAGCGATAGTTCCACTGTCCCCTTCAGATACCTGAGAACATGTTTCAGTGCTGCCATGTGTGATGAGTCATTGCAGTTGTTGAATTGACTCAACATTGTGACTGCGAATGATATGTCTGGTCTAGTACAACACGCAAGGTACATCAGTGATCCTATGATCTCTTGATACCGTGTATCGTCATTCTTTAGGGTGCTTACATAAAGAAACAGGTTTCCGGTGCATGCGAGTCTGTACGGGTCGGTACTGATCGGTGCAGGTATAATATTCCCATGTTATCATATGCGGTCAGTTATAAAGGAACAGGTTTAAACTTGTCGGTACCGACTACCTGTACTGATCCGTACGAGTTTAAGCATTTGCCGGTGTAGTGTGTCATCTTCTGTCGTCGTGAAAATGGATGTGCATTGCGAAATTTTTAATAACATTGATATTTGCTAAACCACCTATGTGGAACAAAAGACATAAATTACACAGCAACAGAAATGATAAATATTGGTAGGAAATTAGCTTAGAAATGAAACATGATGGTAAGCAACTAGAATACATTTTTTTATTCCATTATATTTAATTAATTAGTGTACAACAATCGGTTAAGCGTGAAATACTTTACAAAAATGTTTCTGACGTTTGTTGCTAAATTCGAAGGTGGACCCGGATTTTGATTGTGCCATTCTTGTCTTACTAGTTGAACAGGAGTTAAGTGCCTATCAAAACCCTCTTTGTCAATATATTATATTATACAAAACATACATGGTTATCACGATTTTGTCAGCTAATTCAATATCTGTTTCAATATACTTACAAGATAGTAAACGCCATTTTGAATATATTCTGCCAAATGCACATTCCACTGTTTTTTTTGCTCGAGATAATCGCTCATTGATATTATGTTGCTCCTCTGTTAATTCACGGCCTCCAAAGGGTTTTAATAAATATGTTTGTAATGGATAGGCCTCGTCAGCTAAAAATACATAAGGAGCAGATACTTGAGTACCTGGTAAATAGTCGGGTTCTGGAATATCAATTTGTCTCTCATTAAAAAACCAATACAAGTCTGAACCTCTAAAGGTGCCTCCATCACTTTGTTTACCGTATCGTGGGTTCGATTCCCACTCAGCACAACAGTTTGTGTGATGGGCCCGAGTAAATACTGCTAGCTTTGACTCTTGATTTTTATACAAACCTACATGGTGTGTTTTGTTACAGAAAATAAAATAAGAAAAAAGTGGAGGTATCTCACAGGTCCTTTTCTTACATTTATAATGAACACTTTCGAAGAGAAAAACATCATCGTCCGAAGAACTCGAAGACATTATGGTCACTAAGAACAGATTTACCGGTTGCTATATGTAGTTTAATCGGTACCTATCAGTACCGACCCGTACCGACATATCGGGACCGAAAAACCTGTATCTTTATGTTTGCACCCTAATACCAGACTTCAAATGAAGATTCGCAGCAATCGGTGTGCTAACGGGTTTACAGTCTTGCATCCCGAACTTTTCAAGAATCTTGTTAATGTATGCCTTCTGGGAAAGATGGATTTCTTGCTTGTCCACATCCCGCACAATCCGCATTCCAAGACATTCCCTCGCAAGACCAAGGTCCTTTATTTTAAAAGAACTTTTAATCTGTTCTTTCACTGTATCAGCTACATCTTCATTGTTTGTAAATATATAAAAATCATCTACATAAAGTGCTATAGCTAAAAACAGACCACCTTTAATTTTAGTGTAAACGCATTGATCATAATTAGATTGCGTAAAACCCATTTTCAAAATATGGCCATGAATTTTCTCGTTCCAACATCGGGCCGCTTGTTTCAACCCGTACAAAGACTTTTGAAGCTTGCAAACCTTACGATCTTCCCCCTTTTGAACGAAAAATTCTGGCTGTTCCATATAAATTTCTTCCTGTATCTCACCATTTAGGAAAGCTGTAGTCACATCTATGTGATGTATGCTTAAGTCTTTTTCAGCTGCCAGCGCAAGTAGAAGACGAACTGATGAAATTTTCACAACAGGTGCATACGTTTCAAAATAGTCAATTCCTGGTTTTTGAGAATAGCCCTTAGCGACCAGCCTGGCCTTATGGCGCTGCACACTACTATCCGCTCCTACCTTGAGTTTAAAAACCCATTTGGACTTAACAACGTTAGCATCTATCGGTCGATCAACTAGTTCCCAGTTTTTGTTAGCCTTCAGGGAGTTAAATTCATCCTTCATCGCTTCCAACCATAACTTTTTATCTGAGCGCTCCATAGCATCTTGAACCGATACAGGATCAGAAATATTACTTACGTGAAAGTTATAGACCATGTCCGCATCTCTCTTTGAACGTCTATCTCGAATTGGGTAGCGTCGTTCATTAGTGTTAACCACATCATTTGGAGGATCAGCAACATTTGTGTTGACTGGATCTTGCAAATCTTCCGCAACATGGCTCTCCGAATCAACAGAATCAAAGAAGTTCTCACCAGAGTCTGAATCTTGGGTTGAAGTAAATGCTCCTGGACTCCACGATTGCGATTCTACTTCATCAACCATGACATTCTGCCTAGACACCGGTACCCCCACTGAAACAGGTCCCGCTAACCTTGGTACCTCCGGTTCAGTGGTAGGATGACTGGTTTCTGGAATGTCATTGTGTAGATAAATATCGACAACATTCTTCTCTGAAACGTTATCTCGTTTCTTCTTCGACATGAGCACATTTTCTTATGGTCCGCTCAGCAATTCCGTTTTGTTGTGGCGTATACGGTACAGACGTCTGATGCTGAATACCATGCTTTTTAAGAAAAACTTCAAACTCATGATTTACGTACTCTGTGCCATTGTCAGTACGTAATTTTTTGATTTTCTTGCCCGTCTGGTTCTCAACTAGTGCCTTGAATTCTTTAAATTTCGCGAATACTTCAGTTTTCGATTTTAGCAGATATGTGAAAGTTTTTCTGCTAAAGTCATCTACGAAGACCAAAAAGTATTTATTTCCACCATAAGACTCTACCTCCATAGGGCCCGCCAAATCAGAATGCACTAGCTCGAGCAAATCTTTTGCTCTCTTACCTTTTCTTTTCGGAAATTTTTTGACGCACGCCTTTCCCTTGCAGCAACATTCGCACGGTTCCGTACTCACCGCTCCATACGACAGTCCATCTGCTAAACCTTTTAACTTTTCCATCAAAGGCTTACTCAGATGACCCAACCTTCTGTGCCACAAATCAAATGCACTAGAAGTAGTATCTGAGGGAGACGTAATAACCATCGCTGCCTCTTTATCTAAAACGTATAAACCTTGTTTTAGGGGTGCTGTTAACAAAGCATCACAACCTACTGTGACGTCACCTTTTTTGAAAACTTTACAACAAGTTTTATCAAAAACAACAACAAAATCTTTACTACACACCTTACTTACTGATAGTAAATTAGTCATCAAACCTGGTACATTCAACACATCTTCAAACCTTATAGAACGCCCCATGACAAACACATCCCCCTTAAGATTTGACATAATCTTGTCGTTATTTGCAGTTGTCACCACCTTTGAACCTACGTTTTCCTTGTTCTCCAAAATGTGTCTGTCTGACGTCATATGAGATGTAGCACCGGAATCTATGACCCATTCGCTTTTGTTGACCGTCGCTGACATAGCAGATATCAGCCCAAGAGTCTCTTTACTATCCTTTTGTGTTGTATTACCCTTTTTATTATTAGGTATCCTGTCCTTGCATTGCCATTTATAGTGTCCTTTCTTCTTACACAGATGACATATAACCACCTTCTTGGTTTTGTCACTCTTTGACATAAGGACGGAATTGTCTTCCATTGTATTGTTTCTAATACTTTCCTTCAGTAACGCTGCCATAACAGTTTCCACTGAAATCTTAACGTTCGAATGCTCTAACGTCATCACCAGAGCATTGAAGGCATCTGTCAAACCAGCCAGCATTATTATCCCGACAAATTCATCATCAAGACCAGCTTTAATATTAATTAATGCTTGATTTGTGGTCTGAATGTCATTCAAGTACTCCTCCATTGTGTTGAACATTGTTAGTTTAACGTTGAACATTTTCCGTAATAGATATAGCCTCCGCAGTAGTCCACCGTCAGCATACGCACGCTGCAACGTTAGCCATGTATCTCTCGCTGTATTAACATGCATTATCATGGGATATATTTTTTCGGTACACATGAGGCAAATTTTACTCCTAGCCTTGGCATCTCTTTTCTTTGCCTCCGGCAAGTCCAGCTTGAAATTGTCATCAATGCACTCCCATAAATCTATGTCTGTTAAAAACATTTGCATAGCAAATGACCAGGTGCCATAGTTAGCCTGGCCAGATAGTTTCTCAAAACTACACATATTCATAGCTTGCATTTTTTAGCAGTAGGTACGAGATCTGATACTTGAACACTACTTACTTTTACTTAGCAACCAGATCATGTCTGTGACCCATAACCTGTTATATTTAGGTTGCCTGCTCGAAATATTACATATATTCGGGTAACACGCAGTGGTTATATATGGAAAGAAAACATTGTAATTTATATAGTAAAATAAATTCGTTTTATCTGCATAGACATTTTATACAAGACAGCTAATAAACAAAACTGTTGCTAGGTAACACATTGTCGATGATAGGTACATCTAAATAGGTTACAATCTTTTGATACATATATAAAAAGGTCCTATTCTAGAACAGTAAGCATCACTATTTATTTTAAATTACCTATCCAGTTATCAATTTTCATCACTAGATCCGAAAACAAAGAACTTTTGAAAAAAATATCCCCCGTTTTACCCCCCTAAGTCATCCCAGTCAATAAAAATTGAAATCATAATTTTATACTGTCCAAATGCAAATTTTCACCACTGTATGTTCGAAAACACAAAACTTTCCATACAAACTTTCACCCCTCCATTTCACCATCTTAAGCCACCACTATCCAAAAAAAAATTAGACTAACATTTATTATTTTGAATGACCTATCCAAATACAAATTTACACAACTATAAGTTCAAAAACAAAAGAGTTTCATACAAACGTTTTCACCCCTTTTGACCCCCTTAGGGCTTGAATTTCATAAAATCCCGTTTAGTGAGTACCTACGTCCTAAAAAGAACCCGCAAGCAAAATTTGAAACTCCTAGCACTTGTGGTTTCTGAGGATTTCGTGATGAGTGAGTGAGTGACCTTTCGCTTTTATATATATTTATATATATACAGTGCTCTAAGTATACCTAATTATTACCATACAAAGAAAAAGCTGTAAACTGTATTCTTTATAGTCTCATAATAACACTCTGAATTTCAAACCAAACTTCAAAGTATTGTCACCAAGATTCATAAAATAAAATCAGAACTTCCATTAGTCATGCAACAACAAATAAAAACTATCTTGAAGCCTACGCATCCAAAAATATGAACGCCATCCGACTGCTATATTTAGAACTTCTCGAACTGCCAATGTATCGTTTACCTCTTCCGTTTCGAATAGTTTCGATATAACTTTGTCAATATCATGATTCACCTTCACGTCGCGTTTTCGGCAAATATTTGGGGGTGTTCCACGAATAGCACCGAGTGTTTGAGCACTGGTTCGAAGCACTGAAGTTATTCCACTTTCAGCATCTAAACAAAAAGTTGTTTACAAGTCTTTTATTTTTATCCTCTTTCTGAAACAAAAAGTAAGCATTGGGAAGTGGCGAAGGAACTAAAGAAACATTTATATTTTATGATATCATCTCCACGCATACTTTGTAAGATTTTGCTCACCAAGGCTAGCTAATCTCCTTGTGGTTGGAATCAAACTTGATGATACTCACTGCTAAAATACAAGCAAAAAACGTAAACTAGTAAAAGAAATAAATTAAAACGGATATCTCAAGAAAATGAATAGATGACAAGTGAAAATTGAGGTAGCTGGTTCTCCTCTGATCTAAATGCCTCAATTATCATCTACTTGGCGGTAATACCAAGGATTTCCTAAATTAACTCTTGTAACTGTCACGCTTTGCCTAAACTGGACTGAATTACATCGCAGTTGATTGCATCAGACCAATTTACAAGTTATATTACCAGGTCACTTAGCACTTTTCGTGTCGCGAAACGAGCCCCATTTTACGACATCTCGGATACAAGGTGTAATGAATCGAGCGTGACGACAACCGCTGAAAGTGTACTGATTTACTGAACAAAGCATGTCGCAACGAAACGGCCGCGTGCCAGCTACGAGCTCAGTCTACTCCCAAACACTCTACAATAACATTGTCTTGTTCGTCTACGGAAATAAGTAGAAAATCGCGACGTAAATTGAGTCTAATTTAGTGTTTGGTTGATTCGCGAGTTCCCGCGTGATCCGGTGCCGCTATTTTACGCGACGTTCTGGAAAACTCCAGAAGTATTTATAATGCAGCAGGTGTAACGCGCGCCTTCCAGTCGATGAGTTATTAGGTATAATCTGACGTTTGCAGTTGCTGAGCCGTGTCATGTATTTCGTTATCTGTACCTACTGATGGTTTGCAGCTCTGAGAGAACCAATACCTTGCATATATACTAATCGCTCCTTGCTTCATTCAGAACTCGGTATCTAATACATAGTCACTGTGATTACAGAATGGTAAAAAGGGAAGTTTATGTGTAGTGTATTAGTGAAATGGGGATGTGCATAGCCTGAGGTAAACCATAAAGTGTCGTGTAAGTAAGTTCTATGAATCCAACTAGGTACATATATTAGAAATATGGAAGTTTGGATGTAGGATTACGTAATCACTCAGAAACTGGCTGGAACAGGCTGAATAGACGTAAATGAAATTTTGACTGGAGATGGGTTGTAGTCGGGATTAACACATAGGCTACTTTTTATCCAGATTCAAAGCGTAGTTCCCGAGGGATCGGGAGAGCCTTGTTCAACGCGAACGTAGTTGCGAGTGATACTAGTTTATCACAAAGTTAGTATTGTTTGGCATTCAAATCAGATTTAATGAACAAAATAAAGTATGTTTGGAAAGTGGCTACAATGAGTGCACCAGACGGGTCTTTGACATTGTTCGTGATATTGCCGTGGTGTGGGCGGCGCGTCTGGCATCGTTCCCGGTGTAAACAGCCGAGTCACTCGCGCAGTGGATGCGCACGCGCCGCCAACTGATACTAATCAAGATCAACGTGCACTGACATACGACAGAACTATAATATCACAGTACTAAGCAAGCAGATACTAATTTGCACATACTTACGTAAACCATACACACGTATAGACTTGGATATCATTGTTTGGTTATGTACAATCTGATGTCAAAATTATTCTAACCTTTTTTAATACTACCAATAGACGAGTAGTCGTGTCTCTGATGTTAAGCATCACGCTTACCATGATAGTGCCAACCAGAGCATAAACTAAGGTTTTGCTTGGCATTGCACTGCAGTCGCTACAGCAGTAACTACACCTGCTACAGCGCCCTTCGTATGGTAACAAGTAATGGTTACGCGCTATCCCTTCGCGGCAGGATATCAGCCACCACCACGGTGGTATCTCTTCCTCAAAAGGACCTGTTAACCTTCTAAGGCCTTCTGTGGTTATAGTCGCATGTTTTTTAATCTATCAATAAAATATTATAAAGAGGAAAGATTTGTATGTATGTTTGTAACAAATTGGCTCAAAAAGTACTGGACCGATTTCAAAAATTCTTTAACCATTGGAAATCTACATTCACCCTGAGTAACATAGGCTATATAAGATTCATCATCATCCATCACCGCGCGGGTGAAACCGCGGAGAACAGCTAGTATTTTATGCAATTATGTTACCTTAGATGCTTTCAAAGGATTGTATATCATAATCAGCCCATTATGTTCTCACTGCTGGGACTCGAGCCTTGCTCTCAGAAAGAGGAGTTGGGCCTATTGTATTGTAAATATTTGCAAAATAACTGCGCCCCGCGGTTTCATCCGCGTGGTGGTGATGATGATGATGAAAAGATTCCGTTCTAATTACCAAATTTCATCCAAATCCTATCAGCCGTTTTGCATGAGTGATTAATCTACATCCATACAAACTTTCACATTTATATTAGTGTTATTATCAAATCACACTAATATAATGTGAAAGTTTGTATGGATGTCTTATTTATCTTGAAGATCGTATCTTATATTTTTGCCGTCAGATAGATCTAGCATCTGATAGACGGCAAAAATATGAGATACGATCTTCAAGATAAATAAGTATCTTTGAAAAGATTCTAGCAGTATTTTAATAATTATCATATTTAAATGATACTGTAAAAACCTTAAGAGGATTGCATAGCTAGCTAGTACTTTCCATGCTAAAAGAGAAAACTCTTTTCTACCTCTTAACATTGTCCGATTTCAGTGATTTTTTTCCATGGAATCATGACATTATTTACTATGCCCGTACGTTTAGTAAATTAAAAAAAAAAAGTTGCAATCCTCTTAACCTATTGGAAAATCACTTGCTCACATGATTTGCGAATATTTTATTTCTGTTTTACATTTATGTTATTTGTTTGGGTTTTCAATTAGAATTTACTAGGCTTCATTTGTTGTTTCTCTCACGTTTATTTAATGTTTTTTGTTGCCAAGCTAAATCTCAACATGTAGGCTTAGCCATTAACACTTTGCGCCCCAGAGACGTAAATATACGTCAGTTTCATTCATAAATCTTTTGTTTTAATTATCACGGTATAGGAAATGAGTTTTTGTTTGATATCATCTATCGACTTCCAAAAAAGAGGAGGAGGTACTCAACTCGACCGTTTTTTTATGTTTTTTACTTCATAACTTTCCACTGGGTGAACTGTTTCTCATCAAATTCGGTTCAGTAGTTTTTGAGATACATTCCAATAACTGAATAGAATGAGAGCCGGTATAAAATTTTTCAAATTGTACTTGTTTATGTTTGTTACCTCAGAACTTTCAACTGGGTGGACCGATTTTGATGATTCAAACTCAAACTCAATTATTTATTGCAATCATATGTACATTGTATTTTAGATGTTACAGTTATGATAGGAAACATATGACCCTATTTGGGTGTAGCAATATTAATTATGAGCGGCCCGATTCATTCAAGTTAGTCAAAATAATTATTAACAAAAACATTAGATGCATGAATCATTCATGAATTCATTTGAAAGCTGGTGCTTCCCGTGTGGTCCCGTCTTTCATCCAATTCGGTGAAGCGGTTTTTGAGTACACTCCAATAACTGAAAAGTGTTTCGCCTATCTTGATGATAGATACCGTATTTGACAATCGCCCGTAAGTAGCAAGGGTCACTTTTGAGGGCAATTTTTTTGTATTAGCGCTATCCTCTGAAAATCACTATCAACATGAAATAAATATAAGTACCTACCCACAAAAATATAACGTGAAACCAAGATTATAATAATGATAGATACATAGATATAGGGCCTTGGATGATATTTTATAATGAAAACTAACGTGGTTTGTACACATTTTTAATGTAAAACTGGCGAGGCGAGACGCAACCGCAAGTGTTCTACAATCTCCTTGGAAAAGACCACCGGATGTGGTTGAAACTATAGTCGGAAAGATCTACCTTATTTACGTGAGTAAATCCCGTTTTTCATATTAAAAATGCCTTGGTTAAAATGTGAGAACCCACTGTTATTGTTATTTACAATGAGATCTAACTTCTTTTGGTGTCTTTTCGAACTACGCATAAAAGTTCAGAAAAAATACTACACTTGAATAGTTTGACCAACTAAAAGCAAGTTTATACCGGTGGAGTGCATTTGATCTGATAAAATTACTAACAAACCAGACGTATACAAATGTATATCAGTCATCAGGTTACCATAGTACAGGCTATGCCTAGTTTGGGACCTGAAGGCCTTTGTGTGGATGTTGTCCCATATTATTATATTATTATTATGTATATTAAGTGTACGCGCTACATGGCTTAGCACTTATTTGAACGTACACATGGTGTACGCGCGACACGCGACGGGTTAATAGATGATAAATATTGAATAGTTTGTACATAACGATTTCAGATAAGAATAATTTCTTGTTTCATACTTTTTAGAGCATAACTTTTCAGTAGTCGGGTTATAGATTTTACGTATTATAAGTAGATTAACTTAACTTACTCCTTAAAAAAACTCTTCCAAGCTATTGTTCGGGGTCATCACCATTCGTAATGCGCGTGCGCACACTTCATACAACACACTCAGCATTCCTTAGCGGCTAATAATAACAATGTTTCGAGTAAACATCGATAAAAATGCTTCATCAATCAAATTCTTTACGCTATCGTGCTACAATTGGTAAACTAGTTCTTTGCTCTGGCATTGCTCGCGTTTTGTACTGCGAGTAAGAATAATAAGTGATGAGACGGTTAAATCCAGCTCCCGATGTTTAATCTTCACTATCACGCCTGCCTGTGATATGCGTTGTGCCACTCAAAGTTTTGAGCTGAAGTATTGCTTGGCACTGCGCTCGTCACTTCTAGCATGATGCCGCCCATACACCATCCTTCCTATAGTCCAATCGGCATGATGCTGCAGGCTTAATCCAATCTGCAGTTCGTTTATATACGCCACACACGATCAATTTAAACTGTCCAATCGGCAGCGACTTACAGTTGAAGCCATCACGTCACCAGTGACAGACGGACGACGATGTTTTAAGCCGTTCTGATAATATCCAATCGGCATGATTAATCCTTCCCATACCGTGATAATTAAAACAAAAGACTTATGAATGAAACTCGCGTATATTTACGTCTCTGGGACGCTTAGGGTTAAGCCAAAAGAATGTTGTTATACGCGTTACCTACTCAAGCTGATATGTGAGTGCGCGACGCAATGTTATTTAAGAGGTATTCAAATTATCAACGGGATAATTACCATGTACATTTTCTATGAGTTTCTGATATTTCGGCACTGTTGCAAGCGCCATGATCACGGATGAACTGAGGAATTGCGGGTGGGTGAATGTTTTACGAGCAGACGAAACGGTCTACCCTCTTCCGTACTCGTTTGCTATGCGAGGCACCACTACTATTGTTCGCACTGTTAGTTTTTGTATTATCTCGAACTCATAGAAAATGTACATGGTAATTATCCCGTTGATAATTTGAATACCTGCAATGTTATTTGTTATCTAACTACTATACTTACTTGCTTTATGTATTCTAGAACACTACTGTCTAGACAAATCTTACTTAGATTTTAAGACGGTACCATTAAAACTGATGTGTATTTCTTTGTGATGTACTTATAATTTAAAAATATTGTGCCATCAAGAATAACTGTCATGCCATTCCATGCCCACACACGGTCAGTGCTAACTGATACAATCGGCAGTGTCATGCGGATTGAACGATAGGAAGCATGGTGTATGACTCAGTAGTGTTCTCCTGGCAGTTTTATTTTTTCTACACCCTTCATAGTTGCACATTATTATTGCTTCGTGGCCGAATCTATAACATGCCTGTGGCAGTGCGGTGGTACCGCTGAATAATTAAAACAGGCCAACCAAGACGGTGGTCTATTGCTCAAAGCCCTACTACCTTAGTCCCGTTTCCTCGCTTTTACGATTTTCAATCTCAATCCAATAACACTAACACAATATGTATTAATCATCTTTTTTTTCCACACTTAATCGTCCCATCCAGGTGAATTCGTAGTTCCCAAAAATATGGCGTTCGACCATTTTCTACCGACTTCCAAAAAAAGGAAGAGGTACTCAATTCGAATGTATTTTCTACCGACTTCCAAAGAGGAGGAGGTACTTAATTCGACAGTTTTTTATGTTTGTTACCTCATAACTTTCGATAGGGTAAACCGATTCTCAAAATTCTTTTTTGTTTGAAAGCGGGGTATTTCCTTGGTGTCCCATTTTTTAATTTCATTTTCATTTAAAATTCGGTCCTGTAGTTTTTGAGATACACTTTAATAACTGAATAGAATAGAAGTCGGTATTAAATTTTTCTAATTGTACTTGTTAAAATTGCAAATTTGTATGTAAGTTACCTATTTAGGTTCTTCGGACTAACTAACTTAAAACTAAAAAACATCCTGTAATGGACATTTTACTGTCGTTTTGATTTGCTTTGCTACAAGTACAATCATTAGTAGCTGAGTGATGATATTTTAGTTGTGTATCCATGTCTAGAACTTACGTCGGCCATCTTGGGACCTAAATTTGTTACATAATTTTTAGTTACAATATACAGATCTCATTTTGAGATAGAAAACTATCGCGAGTTATGTTCATAATTACGATATTATATTATGATAGTTCAAAAGAACCTATTATCACAATATAGTGCGCATGGTACCGACTTCGACAAGTTATTTTGCTCTTTTTGGTGTCGAAGGCTGTTCCACTTTCTGGTAAAAAGAATATACCTTTTTTAGTGACCTTTGCTACTTACGGGATCGATTGTTATTCACCATCAATGATGATATCATCAAAATAGGCGTAAAACTTTTATTAGACTGTAACACAAAAACTACTTGACCGAATTTGATGAAATTTAAATGGGACCACCTCGGAAGCATACTCTAACAAACTAAAAAAAGAATGTCGGGAATCGGTCTACAAATGTGGGAGAAATAGTCGAACATAAACAAAAAAAAATCATAACCTACTTTACTGAATTTGATAAAATTTAAATACCTCGGAAGTATACTGTACCAAACAAGAATTTCGAGAATCGGTCGACAAATAGGGGAGAAATAGTCTAACATACACAAAAAATACATACAATCTTACACATAACCTCCTTCTTTTTTGAAGTCGATTAAAAATAGTAAGTATCTATTGCAAACAAACAGACTAACAATAGATATAGATATAGGTAATGATAAACTAGGTAGGTACTTGCATAAAAAAGATAAAAGATATGAACACGGCTTAACAACTGCAAATCTCTACATGTTTCGATTCAATCACGAACACGCGCTTCTTGGACAAATAATGTTTTATAAATATGTTTGCTAAATTATTACAGTGTTGTGTTTAGTCAATGTGATGTACAATGTCTATCAGAGGTGTACAAGATGGATCTAAATCCCCACGGATTTTCACAGAGTCCTTCTTCGACGATGATGATGGTAAGCAATTTGCGTTATTATATAATTAACTTAGTTATCTTCCTATGTATTTCTAGCCTTGTGGGGTTGATACAAGATTCTCTTGCCTTCAGTAAAAAGATTTTAATCTGTTTTATAGGCCTGTCTGATATTGGTGTCCAGTCGGTTGCCAGGGGCACTCCTCATTGTCTACTATTACTTATTATGTGCTGTGCTACATTATGCAGAGTTACATTGACATTAACATAGAAGAAATAGACCATATATTTTGTAATAAGATGAAAAAATTCCTTTACCAAAAAGCATTTTACACAGTTGAAGAATTTTATAACAATTTGTGAAATTGTTTTATTATTTTAATGACATATTATTTGTACTGACATTGTGATTCCTATCGACATTGTATATTACATTTAACTGTTATGTATCGCACTTGTAAATGTTTGAATCTACATAAAATCATATGACTAATTCATTGATTTTAGCTCACTTGCTTTTTAATAATCTATGATTATTTTACTGAATTTGACATCTACATTGATTATAATTAAGATTTTTGTACGTCAGCACGAGATCATGTCTGCGAAGCGATATGACATTATCACTCCTCTTGCTTAAAAAGTCCGCCATTGTAGCGTACAGTAGAATAAAGTAGCTTTTTTGTCGTTGCGTGTTCTTTGGCACGAGTATTAGTCATGAAACCCGAGCAAGCGAAGGATCCTTGGATTTAAGTAATAGAGTCCTGAGCGTAGCGAGGATTGAAAGGTAGGAGACACATAATAACTTTAAGAAAACACACGAATTTTTACCTCATTTCAGTGAGCACAATGCTATAGTTGCAAGAAAAACATGTACGTTGCATACTATCTTCTTAAGTACTAATATTATAAACGCGTAAGTTTGCGAGTATGGATGTATGGATGTATGGATGTATGGATGTATGGATGTATGGATGTATGGATGTATGGATGTATGGATGTATGGATGTATGGATGTATGGATGTATGGATGTATGGGTGTATGGATGTATGGATGTATGGGTGTATGGATGTATGGATGTATGGATGTATGGATGTATGGATGTATGGGTGTATGGATGTATGGATGTATGGATGTATGGATGTATGGATGTATGGATGTATGGATGTATGGATGTATGGATGTATGGATGTATGGATGTATGGATGTATGGATGTATGGATGTGTGGATGTATGGATGTGTGGATGTGTGGATGTATGGATGTGTGGATCTTTGTTACTCTTTCCTTTGTTACGCTCAAACGGCGGTGCCAATTCTGATGAAATTTGGTATGGAGGTAGATGAGGCACTGGATTAACACATAGGATACTTCATCAACATCACCCATCACCACGCGGGTGAAAAAGCGTAATATGCTTGAGCACAGCAAAGACAAAATAATAAGATCTCTGCCTATGTCAAGGTCGTAATGAAGACAGTTCTGTCAAAGTTTGTGTCAGTTTCTGATTGCTTAGTCAAAAGCCAAGTCAATTTGACAGCTCGATACATTAGACGTGCTCGGCGACCGTCAAGAGTGTTGGAATGTATTTTCCATGGTGATTAATTTTATATTTGTATGTAGGTACGTACGTTCTGTATTTATTATTAATGTTTACTGATTGATATACTAAGTATTTGAATTTAATTATAATATTATACTTTTATAGCAATTGCGTTTGACCATGTACATTATGTTATGACATTTTGGTATAAAGGTAGATATGTCCTTGAAGAATATAATAAGCTACTCGAAATACTAATTCTGCGCAGACGTAGTCGCGGGCACCAGCTAGTAAATAATATTATAAATTAGTGTTTGATAGAATTAAATACGAATGGACGAACCTCGTTTCTGAACAATAAAAAAAAAATTAGATACTTGATAGTTCGTCACGTTCGTATTTCAAAAAACTTTTCCAAGTAGATTTCAAACATTAAACGAAGCTCTTCCTTGTGTGGTGAATAACATTATCCATGCAAAAAGATTCCTTCGAGCCGGATTTGAACCAGCGACCTATGGATTTCAGCGATTTTTCCTCTACAGTCCACCGCTCTACCAACTGAGCTATCGAAGGCATGTGTGACATTGCGAAATTTTATAATGTTTTCAGTACCGCTATTGTACTTACTATTACTTATTCTGCGGAAAATGTAGAGTTCTATCTACAACTCGCTGTTGGAGATGTAGAGATAGTTTTGGTTTGGAGAAACTAATACTTTTTATATACGTAGAGACAGACGTATGGAGAATATTAATGCTGTACGTATACCTTTTAATTAAACCGAAGATTCCCATCTTCGGTTTAATTAAAATTTTATTTATATAAAATTTTAAGTTAAAAGGTATACCTACTTACCTACAATAATTTAATTATGAAAGTGTGTCCAGGCACATAATAACTAATAGATCCAAGCAGGTAGGTATGTACTTTCGTATCTCGTTATGTAACTTACTATGTATTATTAGAATATAAGTAGGTACAGTACAGATACTATACCTAACTAGTTAGTGGGAAAATGAAGTATTTACCACTTATTAATTTAAATACTGGACGCTAATCCAATAGAACAGGTAATAAAATAATTATAATTTAATCAAAATCATAATTCTCGTCGATTTATTTATCAACTATGGGACGAGTGAGGGCTGCATGTGTAGCATAACAATCCAGCCGGATGCATCAATAATGAGGCATCAGGTCAATCAAGCCGTCCTTCGTCCTGCCTGACGCCTGACAGACCCGTCGGCCGGTCAGTCACCGTCAGTCGGCTCAGCAGCCCGTCCCATCAGTCCCGTCCCGTCCGACGTCCGTCACCCGTCAGTCCGCGCTCGCCGGCAGCGTGGTACGGTTCACTCGTCGCGCAGACAACGCGCTCGCAGCGCGCCGCGTGGCGTTCCATATTGGAAACCAATCGGACTACTGTTTCACATATTCGTCGACACCGTGGCAAACGTAACTGATCCTATATAATTTAACATAAATTATTATCTTTAAAGTTTACTGTTAATGAAAAACGTATAGGTCAAATTGATTCGATGTGCGACTCTTGTTTTCATGTTAACAGCTGTTTACGAATAGGTGTTCTTTGTTATCAATTTTAAGGAAACTTGGAATGTAATCCGGATTTGGACATCCGGCATTTATTATGAGCTGTAAGTAGGTACATAATAACATTCCATTACTTATACCACAGACATAATAACTATACGTGTAAAGGAATTCATCGCAATAAGATTACAATATAACAAAATTTACTCGTAATATTAAACAATTTAATACTGCGTACCGATACAATTATGTATCTTATATACATTATATATTGGTTAAAAGTTGTCAAAAGTTGCAGTTGGTTAAAATTCATTTGACAAATAAGTAATTAGTTTATGCAGTTCTTGAGTTAGTTTTAACGCATGTTCTTGATTAAGTGACGAGAGAGTTATTCTTAAGGTGCGTTCGTTTAGCTCATGAGGGCATTGGTGGCGTTGTCATTGATGGCTCTTTTATTAAAGCGTTCGGAAAGCTCAAAAACGTTATTTTTGCCACTTTTGCCCATACCCTATTCGAACGCTCAACTGAGCATAAGACCTAAAATCGCATGATTATGTTGTTAAATACATAGCTGTCAAATAACGATCACAAACAACCATGCTCCGGACGTGGGTCAAAAATTGCACTTTTGGAGGCAAAAATTCTTCATTTTTAGTTTTCCGAACGCTGAACAAAAAGAGGCGTGAACGACATTTTCACCCACAGATTCCCAATTCGAACGCCCCTTGTGAGCGTTATTAGCGTTATTTTCGCCAAAAACGTTCAGAAGTGATCTATTCGAACGCACTATTAGTTAGAGATAGTTAAGCAATGATTTTGAAATTTCGTGAGTAGAAAGGTTGCATTTCAATAACTTTTTTATTTATAAATGATCAATGATTTTTATTCACGAAAAATAGAGTAGGTAATACACAGGTCTTAGTAGCTATTTTCGTTCAGTCTATTTTGTCGATAACCGACATGTGAAATCGTTACTGTGGTGATTATAAATTTATTACAATTTTCCAATTAGTTATAAGAAGGAAGAAAAAGTTATATAAGCTAGTTGTGTATAAAATAATAAAATAGTTACAAATGTCCAATGAATTAAAGTAACTAGGTTGTCTCAATACAATTAATTTAAAATAATAAAATAGTTAAGTATGTCAAATTAACTTAAATTAGTAGTCTCAAAACAATTTAAAAACTCTGTCAAACAGTAGAATCGTTTTTCTATCAGCCACATCTTAAGTTTTCTACGAAATATTCTATAGGGAAGGTCTTTCAGATATCCTGGTATTTTGTTGTACACCGTGATGCACATGGCATAACCAGTTCTTTTAAAAGAGAGTTAATCTCGGAGGATGTTCGAGAACAAGTCTTTGACCATTTCTCGTATTTCGTGGATATAAATCTTTTGCCGTAGTGAAAAGGCCAGCATGATTACGAACAAATACTGCTATTTCAAAAATGTACATGCAAGTCAGAGTTAAAATGTCAAGCTTTTTAAAGAATGGCTTACAGGATTCATGCGGACGAATACCTACCACTTTATGAACCGATTAACATGAAACAGACACTAAGGGTTTTACTTAAAAACGCTGCTTAACTTAAAATTACGTTATTTAGTACTGCGCACTACAAAATTGTTTTGCGCCGTGCTGAGTGACGTTATTTAACTTTTTTATGTAAGGCCGTATATGCAAGTCAAACTTACCACAATAATATGTGAAAACTACATGTAAATTGGATAAGCCGTCTGTGAGATTAGAGTGCACAAACGCACAGATAAACAGACAAAAATGTATATAGGTAATAACAATGTTTTCGATCTATTTTCGTTTATAAATGTCTCAATAATATTTTTCTCATAACTTTCGATGACCTGCAGACCGCGATCCGTTACATTTTTATTAATATGTTACCTTTAATTAATTTTAACTTTTTAAACAAAAATTAAATTTTATAAATTAATTATGAGTCAGTATATACCTAGCTATAGCCCTAGCATTTTTTTCTAATCACCCCACACCTCGTGTCTGTTGAACCCATGTGCGGGTCAATAGAAACAAACCATATTTTTGCATATTGTGCCGTAAATAAGGAATTATTGCCACTTTAGATGACTAAAAACTATTAAAACAGCTAAGAGACATAATATAAGCACAACATAATGTTCTCATGACTATTGAAAACATCTATGAAAATGAAGTCAAAGTTCAAAATTGTGTCTATTTACCCCGTTTTACAGTACCTATTTCATCCAATCTTTCATCAATATACCAAACTTGAAAGCATGAATGGAACGCTATTACCTACTAACACATATTAATTAATTAATTATGCGTAACGGTAATTATAATTAAAGGAGAGTTGTCCCTGGTGAAAGTGCTATTAGTGTAGGTAAGTACCTACATTCCGACCTCTGCAGTCTCTCATCAGACCTCTGCGGCTATGATACTAATTAACTGACG
Source organism: Selenia dentaria (assembly GCA_917880725.1). Classification (NCBI taxonomy): domain Eukaryota; kingdom Metazoa; phylum Arthropoda; class Insecta; order Lepidoptera; family Geometridae; genus Selenia; species Selenia dentaria. Next base: position 29,580,386 of record OU862895.1, on the reverse strand, counting down.
TCATCAATTATATATATATATACCTACCTATTATGCCTACAACTGCCCATTTTGATAACCGGTATCACATCAACTGACCGTATCATACAGATCTGCGTAGGTTATTATTATATTATTTAAAGACATATTTATTATTATATTATTATTATCGTTAGGTACAAAATGTCATTTTTTTAGTAAAACAAGTACCTAGGTACAATTTGAAAAATTGTATACCGATTTCCATTATATTCAGTTATGTGAATGTAACTCAAAAACTACTAGGTCGATTTTAATGGGACTACACGGGAAGCATCAGCTTTACAACATAGAATTTTGAGAATCGGTTCGCCCGAGTGAAAGTTATGAGGTAACAAACATAAAAAAACTGTCGTATTGAGTACCTCCTTCTTTTTGGAAGTCGGTAGAAAAATTTCACCATTTTTAGTGACCTATAAGCCCTTGTTTATTAAAAGTCTAATACCCTTGCTTAGTTGCTAGGTAGGTACCTATAGAGAAAATTGTATATACGGAAATTAATTAATTAAATTATTTAATTGGTACATACCTACTTACGGGATCCATTGTTATTCACCGACGTCTATTACGATATCATCAAGTACTGCGTTCGAATAGGCTATTTCTGATCGTTTTTAGTGAAAATAACGCTAAATACGCTCACAAGGGGCGTTCGAATTGGGAATCTGTGGGTCAAAATGTCATTCATGTCTCTTTTTGTTCAGCGTTCGGAAAGCTAAAAAAGAGGAATTTTTGCCACCAAAAAGTGAACTTTTTGACCCACGTCCGGAGCATGGTTGTTTGTGATCGTTATTTGACAGCTATGTATTTGACAGTATAATCATGCGATTTTAGGTCTTATGCTCAGTTGAGCGTTCGGATAGGGTATGGGCAAAAGTGGCAAAAATAACGTTTTTGAGCTTTACGAAAGCTTTAACAAAAGAGCCATCAATGGCAACGCCACCAATGCCCTCATGAGCTAAACGAACGCACCTATTATGTGAAACACTATTCAGTTAAAAACCGCTTGACCGAATTTGATGACATTTGAATGGGACCACCTCGGTAGCATATTCTACTAAAAGAATTAACAAAATCGGACTAGATAGGTACTTACTCTATAAAAAGTTATGCGTGATCATACATAAAAAACTACATGTCGCTTGAAAACCTCATGAAATTAGTTTTATGAATCTGTGAAAAGTACGATAAAAATAACACAGAACCTAAGCCCCTGATCGCGTTAATAATATTAGCTCAAAAAACCTTTTTTTTTTAAAGTCAGTTGATATCATTGTGACTATGGATGTGTGGATGATTGTTACTTTTTCACGCTCAAACGGCTGGGCCAATTTTAATGAAATTTGGTATGGAGGTACCTACATGAGGCGCTGGATTAACACATAGGATACTTTTCATCATCATCCATCACAACGCGGGTGAAAAAGCGTAATATTCTTGGGAACAGCATAGACTAAATAACAAGATCTCCGCCTCTCTCTTTCAAAGTTTGTGCCAGTTTCTGATAGTTTAGTCAAAAGCACGCTATCATTTTGACAGCTCGACACATTAGACGTGCTCGGTGACCGTCAAGGGTGATGAAACGTAATGACAGTTTTTTCCATGGTGATTAATTTTATATTTCAAATACCTATGTAGGTAGGTATTTTATTATTAGTGTTTACTGATTTATTTACTAAATACTTAAATTTACTTATAATATTTAATGACATTTTGCTACAAAGATAGATATATAGAAAATTCTGTATTTCACAAAACTAAAAGTAGACAGGCGAACTTAATGCTAATTATCATTTTGTGTGGATAGCCTTGGAGAAAATAATAAGCTACTCAAAGTACTAAACCGCGCAAACGACGTCGCGGGCCGCAGCTAGAACATTTATATGTGAGTGTTGACCACACTAGCAAACAAAACGCTACACCTCTTGAATAAATGAGTATTGGTGACGTCAGACTCAGCTGTTCCCTTTGCGCTTTGTTTGAGGAGTCAAGCAAGGGGCGCCATGTAGGTCGAGCTTGAATGTTTTAACTGTCACCAGTTGGTGTTGCCATACAACACGAGCTATCTGTTGCTAAGGCCTTTGACTTCAACCGACACTCACTCCCGTTATAATACACAATATCTTCAGTGTGGGTTTATATTTCGTTTGGGATTTTAGCGTTGACGTGTAGATGCTGATCTCTTGATTTCGTTCTAAAATATTGGTAAATAAACCTTATTGTTCGCGAATGTAATCACGCTCTGACACATTAATGATTTAAAACTTAAACTTCGCTGATAGCTAAAGCTATTTAATCGACCGTCTGCAATATATTGAAATTGCGTATATTGTGTACCTACTTACTAATTCATAATTAAAATCCATTCTAATCATTTAATTCCTTGACAACATTTATACTTAAAATGTTCTTCGTTTCATATTACTTACGTACCGTTATTGGTTAGTGCATGTGTTATTTGTCAATTCAAAATAATGAACAAGTACAATTTGAAAAATTTAATACCGAATTCCATTCAATTCAGTTATTGGAGTGTATCTCAAGATCTACTGTACTAAATTTGATGAAACTTAAATGGGACCACACGGGAAGCACCAGCTTTCAAACAAAAAAAGAATCGGTTCACCCATATATAGTATTAAAAGTTATGAGGTAACAAAAAAAAACTTACACTCGAATTGAGTACCTCCTCCTTTTTTGGAAGTCTGTAGAAAACTAGTACCTATAGTGCCCTATATCGTTTGTGTTTAATATTTTGCAACTTTTAGAAGCAAATTAATGACTACTGTAAAAGGAAGAGTTTTGAGATTTGGTTCACCCAGTCAAAAGATATGAGGTAACAAACATAAAAAAAAAATAAAAAAAATACAGTTGAATTGAGTACCTCCTCCTTTTTTTGGAAGTCGGTAGATAATTATAATTAGTAACAAATTATTAATTTATAATGTATATTCAATATTGTTCACCATCTCGGTACATTACAGAGTCCTTTTACTCATATACTTATGTAAGAACTGAATACTTTAACCTGTGACAATGCAATACAGTTATTTGATTTGATTTAATGATTATAAGTAGATATATAGATATACTTACTCTTTAATGAACACCTTAAAATTAAACAATCATACAGTTATACAACTTAGAACCGTGTAACAATAGGCGGTCTTATCGCTCAATGCGAGCTCTTACAGAATACTCTGAATGGAAAGGTACAAGAGCAGAAAAAGAGATGGTGGTGCACAAACAGTATAAAATTTAGTAGGAAAAAATAATAATCATTAAAATTATATATTTAATTATGTATAATGCAAAGATTATTATAAAAAATAATTATTTTAAGTATTGTCCTACTAATTATACTTACTGATTACTGATGAAAAAAATAGGTAAGTACACGTAAACGTGTATACGAGTGAGTGAACGTTTCTTTGCTCCTCGCAGACGTAGCGCGGACAGCACCTACCTACACCTAGTTAGGAAAATGTCTAAAAATTACTAACTTAACAAAATATTGGGCGCGCTCGTATCCTGACAATAGTAAAAAGCAGAATCTTTAAACATCTAGTGTAACAAAACAGATCGATAATATAATATGAAAAAATTCTTAGGTTAGAAAAGGAACAGGCAAAGAGTAATAACCGAACAGAATTCATGAATATTACTCGCTCTCAAAAAATTCCTAAATAGGACCACCAAAATAAACTTTCACGTACAAACTCTCAGAATTTCCAGCGATAACACTATATTTACATAGCTAACATATAACACTGAATTAGTAACCAGCATTTTTTTTCAATTGTGTTGGTATATATCGAAAAATATAAAGAAAACGTACAAAATTAATGCATTTTCGCGTTACATCGTCCAATCTAACAAGCGATTTTCAACCTTACTTAAAGCATCGTAATTTATTTTAAAATTGGAGTTGGACCGCGCCTAGCTAAAGGTTACAAAAGGTGTCGATGACATCATAATTGTAGATAACCTAACAAAGCACAAAACACAATCCCAACTACAGGCATGTATTTCATCATTTAATTAACACAACTGCGTAAACAAAATATCGTACGAAAACCGATAGTAAATAGCCGATGTCAAATAACGGATAGTAGCCAAGCCAAGCTGTTCCATACCAAGAGTACATTTCCATTGTTATTGTTTGCCACGATGTATCGATTCGCATCGTAAAGTAACACATTCTTTAATACATTGATAACTTGAAGCTGGAGAGATATGTGATTCATATTTTGGTAACTGTGCTCACTGGAAGTGGTCCCAAGTGCCTCGAGGATGTACAGTTTCGATAAGGACCTGTGGCATGTGCGGAGACCTTCCGAGAGTCGGGAGGAACAACTGGAGGAGGAAGAAGAAAATAGACGTAAATATAACCTTTTTAAACTATTACTACTTACCGGCAAAACTCTCACCTCTCACGTTAGGGATCGAATACGTCGACCCGGGTTTCGAGAATATCCGATGCTCATCTTCAGGAAGTAATCTATACCAATCTATACTTACATATAATATTATAAAGAGGAAAGATTTGTATGTAAGTATGTTTGTAACGAATTGGCTCAAAAAGTACAGGACCGATTTCAAAAAATGTTTCACCATTGGAAAGCTACATTCACCCTGAGTAACATAGGCTATATAAGATTCATCATCATCATCATCATCCATCACCGCGCGGGTGAAACCGCGGAGATAAGCTAGTAGTTTAATATGTGTCAAATTCACGAGAATTTCAATACTAAAATAACCTTTTTTTGTTTATCGTTATAATTAACTTTTTAAACGTTAAATAACCGAGTGTACAGTCTGCCATGACTCGCCAAATTTGCTCTTTGCTCATCCGTCCGGATGATTCGTCGATGCGCTCGTCGACGAGCTTACTGATGTCAAATACTTCATGAGATATCGCGCTTGTAAACAAGGTTGCTTTTCCAACGTTTCTTGTGATCTCTTCATTTGTTTCACGGATGTTGTCAAAGATGCAACGATCATTGCTCTTTGCTCATCCGTCCGGATGTTTCGTCGATGCGCTCGTCGACGAGCTTACCGATGTCAAATACTTTATGAGATATCGCGCTTGTAAACAAGATTGCTTTTCCAACGTTTCTTGTCATCTCGTCATTTGTTTCACGGATGTTGTCAAAGATGCAACGATGATTGCTCTTAGAGAATCGCACGGCAGGTCGTATTTTTTAACTAATATTGACATAATTTGAAATACAGATTCTACAATTCGGTATGTAAAGTTTTTTTTTGGTATTTTTTTTATATTTTTATTTCGTAGATTAGGTCATTATAAGAAACTAATTTCAATATTTTTGTTTTATATTCAGTAGTTATTTTATAATATTTTTTTGAAAATTTGAATCCTATGACGTCACTTTTAGCACAAATATGTAGTTGCGTTGTGGAGCCAAGAAAAGCACGCGAGTAAAAAAAAAGAAACTAGAATTTACTTTGACACTTGACAGTGACACCTACTAATTCGTAAGTCTCTATTCAATCAAAACAAAAGTCCGCTCGTGTTGTTAGATAAAGTTTTACTTCAATAGTCACACAGATAATAAAATGCAAAAAAGTGACGTCATTTAGAGGTCAATGAAAGTCGAATTATTTCATCGTTTTTTGTTAAAATAAATGGCATCTTATCGTTTTAAAAGGTCAGAGTAGAAAAATAAGGGTTTGTAACATAAAATCTCGAAATGGTTTCGGAATTGGCATAGGTTAATTTTTTTTAGCATACCGAATTCAGTGGAATTGTTTGGTGATCAGCCTTTTTTGATTGGAGGGATATTTCCCTTCGAGGTCTACTGTTTGCAGACTACTAGAAATAGGTATAGAACACAATCCACATAAGAACTTCTAACAGCATGTACTATGTGAACTTGATGATATTTATATAGTTTTTTTTTTTATTAATATTAGATATTCATACTTACACACACACACAACCAGAAACAGTGAAATAGATGTTTTGCGCACAAAAGCAACCAAGGATCGAAGATCGAACCCGGGAACAGCAGTTAAATATTCAACAAGTTTAGCAAGGCTATTATGTATATCTCAGTTGCTAACAAATGTTGATTATGATCTTGAAAAATGGCGGCCTATGTCCGTTTTGACAACTCCAGTACGTAAACTGATGACTGGAGCAGTCAAAAGTGACATAGAGCCGCCATTTTTTCGAATTCTTGTTAAAAAGTCATATAAAATTAACATGGTAACTTTTTAACGTTCTTATTTATAGTATTACTTTTCAAAGCACTAACGCCTGCTTTAGCGATCTCAAACATTGAAATGTATAGAGAGAAAAATTCACATCCTCGGACGGGATTCGAACCCGCGTCTTCTGACTCTCCTGTGTCAGACGCCATTGACCAACTAGGCCACCGAGGTTCGGGTCCGAGCATCGAATTTTAACTCTCTATCTGACTATCCGTCTTACGGGAACGGAGCGACATCTATTGAACAGCTTTGACAGTACTATCCATAAATTTCAATTTTTATTTATAATACCATTTCCTTAGTAATGCATTAAAAAATAATTGGAATTGGTCAACACAACAATGAAAACATATTTAAGTCGATATAGGTAGATATAACAAGACGAAAAACGTATTTAAGTCCAATGGAGTTTTTTTGCGATCGAGCGAAGTTATTTATTTTGTGTAAGATATTAGATTATCAGATTTATGATTGTACTCTAGGATATGCTGAATAATAACATATATTTTTTCACATTAATAACTGAGGTTTTTCATTGAGAAAAGTGAATTCTTGTACCTACTTAAGTCGTTTCTCGGCCAGGACCGCCTTAACAACTGAGATAGGTACATATTAAAGCCCTGCTACTGCAATTTTCCAAATTGGAGCAGTGTTATTGTTAATTACCAATAATTAGGCACAAATGTCGCTAATGGCGACACTCCCCTTCAATCCGCTAAAATTAGAATCCGAATCGATGGAAAGGAAGCCATATCAAGCGGCTGCGAGTTTAGAGGGCTGAAGCTGCGGAGTACGCAATGCGTACTCCTTAATGGCTTGGCATCGTCGCCAACAACTTTATTTTGCCCTACGACATGATTTGCAAATTTTATAGCATCTTTAGGAGACTTATTATATAAAAAACTAACCGCGTTTCGCGGTTTTAACCGCGCGGTGATAGATGATGATGATGATGATGAATCTTATATATCCTATGTTACTCAGGGTGAATGTAGCTTTCCAATGGTGAAAGAATTTTTTAAGTCGGTCCAGTACTTTTGGAGCCAACTCGTTACAAACATACATACAAATCTTTCCTCTAAAATATTTAATATAATCTAAAATATTATGAATATTTTGATGAGAGGTCTCGAAGCAAGGGGATTTGGTACAAGACCATACAGCCCAGCCTTTCCCGCATCCCCTGGTTTGTTGGTGCAGATATGTCAAGAAAGGATGTTGTCATGGCTTTCAGACTTCGTTCTGGACACATCCCCCTGAACAGCTTCGCGTTTTTAATGAAAAAAATAGAATCACCAAATTGTACAGAGTGTACTTTTGTTGAGGACGTAACTCACATTTTGGTGGAGTGTGTCCGAAACGAGGCTGAAAGAAACATGTTTTTATTAGAAAGTGGATATCATTTATTAATAATCAAATAATTAATTTAATAATAATTCATAATCAAAGAATGTATTCATCATTGTGATCTTTCGATCTGGACCAGGACTAGATGGGACGTCAACGACTTTTCTACCGACTTCCAAAAAAAGAAGGAGGTCCTCAATTCGAATGTATTCTTTTTTATTGTTTGTTACCTCATAAATTTCGACTGGGTGAACCGATTGTCAACATTCTGATGATGAGGATAGGTAATAGAGGATAATATGATTCACAAGTACAATTTACTTCCATTCTATTCAGTTATTAGAGTTTATCTCAAAAACTACTGGACCGAACTTGATAAAATTTACATGGGACCTCACGGGAAGCACTAGCTTTCAAACAATAAAATAATAATTTTGGAAATCGGTTTACCCAGTCGAAAGTTATGAGGTAAGTACATAAAAAAAACAAAAAAGAACAGCCGTATTGAGTACCTCCTCCTTTTTGGAAGTCGATAGAAAATGTCAATTGTCAATTATTATCAAATCATGTCAACTTTGAATATTTAAAGTGGCTCGTTAGAAGCAGGTAATACTATTGCATGGGCTAGTTAAAGGTTTGCGATGAATGGCTCGCATAGCGCATAGCTAGTGTTGTGACTGGAATGCTAATGGGAAGGAATCGATACGCGACTGCGACTAGGCATGTACCTACGTATAGTTGAGATGGTAACTAATACGTTTGCTGTGGCCGACCCCGCGACCTCGCCGCGGCCGCCGGCCGGGGCGCTCGTAAACAATCGCAGTCTCAGACAATTAATTTGACGGGTGTTTGTTACGTACGAGTATTAGGTATATATTATATGTAATAAATGTATATAGGTATAGGTATTACATCTATAACTCGTATCGTGCTTATGAGTCTGCGCAAAAAGAGAAGCATCTTAGGAATTGAGGTCGCGCATGTACTAATTTATTGTTTATTGCTGGTGAAAAGATGAATAAAAATGCTAATTTAGGTACGGTTATAGTTTTATCAAGTTGAAGTTCACATTTGACAGTTGCATGACGGACAGTTAATAGTTGGATTGGCCTGTTATCCATGTCACGGTAACGCCAGTTCTTTTTTTGCACAGACTATTACCTACTGTGTATCCAATGTTGTGCAATTCTTTGTGGGTATGTTTTACACTTATTACACCAATATTGTAAATGTGAAAGTTTGGAAATAATGTAATTACCTAATTGGACTAAGATGGTATCAATTAGAATTAGATAATAGATTGTCGCATACGCACAGACCGTGGTTATATGGTCTGTGGGTATTAGGTACCTACGCCTTAAAACCCGAATTTTATAAAATTGGATTGAAGTTATCTAAATAATTAAATATATCTTAAAGTACCTAATGTATTTAAGTCTCAAATGTACTTATACATAGTAGGGTGATTGCGCCTGTTATCATCCAAATAGGGGAATTGCCAACATTAAGACATCAAAAGAATATGTTACACTTATACTAAACCATTCAAATAAACTGCATATTATTGCATACATACTCTATTTGCTAGTACCATAAATTAAAATCAAATTTTTCAAACAGTTAATTAAATATATAAATAATTATTCAAAAATGCGTATTATGCCAGTTTTCGCCCAAAAAAGTTAGTTATGATTCAGATGAATCTAGTTTCCGACTATGATTTGGCATGAGGAAATAATACATAAATTTAATTATTTGTAATAACGAACAAATAAACAATGTAAGAATGTATTATTTCACGTAAATAAACAATTGTTTTTGTTAACAAATATATAAATATATATCTTATATATTAAACAATACCAAAGTTTTCAAGAAACAGGATAATTTAATGTTTTCAAGTATTGATTTCGACAATTTATTATTTTAAATATTACGTTAATATATAATAATATAACAAAAGTAACGTACGTATCTTATATTTACATTCCTTAGTAACTAAAAATTTTTGTAATTCAAAAACCTGATCAAAAACTAGAACTAGTAATAATTGTAAGATACGTTTCAGTTTTTGCCCACTTTATGTTATACATGGTCGAAAACAAACATCAATTTTAAGAAAAGTTTGTGCATTCGTCCATTTTACTTAATTTTTTTGTCTAGCAGTAGCAGCATTAACTATCAGGTGGACCAAAAGTAATACATGAAGAAGCTGATAAGGATTAATTTAAAATTAAGTTACATTTATTTGGTGTATTAAACAGGATTGAGGATTTTATCAAATTTAACTTGATATTTGCTGTTTGCGTCCAAGTGGTCGTTAGCTGAACTACCTATGTGAGAAATTAATATTCTATTGGACCACCATAGTTTTTTGAGAAATTATATTAAAATACTAGTTAAATACTTCAAAATGGATTCGTTCTTCTGTAAATAAGTTCCTTTAACGAAAAGCAACCCATGATCATGTTTAAAAACGCAGTAAAACCTACGGTGAATGCATTGCGCCTCACTATTATTTTTCTAATACGAACGCGTTTTTGCTTTACGAAACCAAGAGACAAACTGCTGGTCTTCTCATTAGAGTTTTAGTTGGCCAAATACTTTTTTCTTTAATGACATCGCTTATATTAAAAGCTCCTAGTTGGTGTACATTTGGTGTAGCTATAAGTTTTTATTATAAAAACTGATAGCTACGATACGATATTTTTCGCAGCCGTACCGCAAAGTTGTCAAATACTGGAGCTGGACGCTGAACCAGAGCAATCACCCTTCCTATATCTAACGCGACTGATCAACGTGGAGCCTAAACCACTGAGGCTACATTCTTGATAGATACTTATATATAATACAGTTGACACCTTAGGTATAATTATGTTGTATGCATCCATAAGTTCCATAACTCCATAACGAAGGATTTGGTAATTTGGCTTTAATGGGTGAAGCGAGCCACTCGTGGATCGGTTAATTTTTACCAATAATATTAGTCTTTACCAATATATGTTTATGGATTATTTGTCGGAGCTCTCAAAAACAAGATAAGATTAGCGCGACACGCGAGACGCGATACTAAGGTACCTACAAAGCAGCGGCATTGTTCAAGATTTATTTATACAATCATATGTAGGTAGGTATATGAGTTAGCAGTATTTAAATGTCGCTTGTCATTGTCATTATAGGCTGCAGAATACATTAAAGTACCTGTTATTATTCTTACTCCGACTGTATATAGAATTGATCCCTTGGTCGATTTATTCGTACATAGAATTCATTCTTCGCCGTTCATCGGTACAAAGAGAACATTTTCAGTAGCTTCCTTATTTTTCCGACGGGTCGGTTCGCCGAAAGAATGTTTAAAATAATAAATGTTTCAACGATACCACTATTTGCAGGTTAAAAGACGATTCGCTGAGAGAATTATCGATATATCTTTTTATCGATAGAATGCATTGCAGAAAGCACTACAGTTACGGATACACTCAATCAAAAATGTTGACAACACATCACATAATTCAAACTACTATTTCATAGTAGTCTGAGGTATTTAATATTTATAAAGGTAATTGTATTTACACTTATAATTGTATATTTGTATTGTGTCAACGTACTCTAGCACATATTCATAGTAAAATCTTCATAAGTATACCATTTTATTCTCTAAATGAGTTTATGGAAATGAAGTTAGTAGACTCTTCATTTTTGTACAAAGAATGAACAAATATATTACTTATTCCTTTGATTGTGTAGTTATGAACAATTGACAAGTAAATTAAGTTGCTTGTGTGACTCATCATTATTTACTTAACTTCATTATTATTATTTGTACTGAAAGTTGAATTAAGTGAAAAACGTGGATGATTATTTTCAAAATAGGTACCTAATGATATGTTGTGAATTTAAGTTAATTAATATAATCTGAAATGTGTATACAATATTGTTAATTTATATTTCATGTGACTTATCGAATGTAACAATCATTGTTATAATGGTGAATAAATTTCTGATTCTGATTATAACTTTTATCTAACCGACTTTGTGATAAGACAACGACGATTGACAACGTGGAAATTTTCACATAAATGTTATTATATTTTACTATTTTTTTTTATTTATTATATTATATTATTATATTCACTTAAATCATGGCTATATCCTAACCTAACAAATAGAAAGTTTATAAAACCCAACCATTTTTTTGCTTTTGCTACCTACTCATATTAACGTCAAAATTACTTTATAAATTATTGTGATGTAAACTCCAAAGTAAAACAACTGATAGTAAAATTGTCAATGTGCGACTGAGGGGCTTATTTCAAACAAATAAATAAATACGAAAGTACGGAACCCTCGATGCGAGAGTCCGACCCGCACCCGGGTTTTTATTATAGGCTACACACATGTGTGCAGCTTATTATGTATATACTACCAATGAGATTAACTATAGAGACATTTTACTACTTGAATATGAAGTTTAAACATGGCAAATTTTATGCTATACCACTACCTATATCTATAGTACACAAATGGCACATTGACATTAAGATGAAAAGAGCACAAAGATATATGAATCCTAGTTGTCAGAAAGGGATCAACATATTATTAACAACGTTCGCCAGTGGCCGACCGTTCGACCGCCAATGACAGCCTCGTTCTCTCTGTCGCTCGCTACTTGTCTCGTTCGCGTGGGTAAAGCGGCAACGTCGCAGGAACTAATTTAAATTAGAATACAATTTTGATTTTAATTAATTCATAGATAAAAATAGAAAAACAATACTTACTGTTGAGTTCATTGTGTTGCGTGTATATATACCTACTATCGAATTGTCTATATTCTTGGTTTGGACGTAAATAATAAAACACTGGTTCACTATACAAGTCTATTCGTACTTCAGTTATATAGTTACATACACGTAAATGTTACATAGGTATTACGTCACAGAAAATCATTTAGTGCTATACGCGAGTACAATTTACGGAGGTGTGGAGACGACTGGCGAGGCTAGTGCCGGGCGCAGGGGCATTCGTATAATTCGCTTACATAGCTATTTAAGCTTCGCCACAGTCCCTACACTTACAAATTAAAAATACATCATACTTGTTTTTTTACACTCGTACACACAAGGTTTTTTCTTCTAAATATTGAATAAGCGAATTCCAGCTGGCAGGCTGGAACTAAGTTGACTCAACACAATTAGCTTGTGTTGATGTCGCCAAGCCGAGCGCAGTAAGGATCTACATACGTTTATATATAACATCAATGTATACTACATGCATATTATGCGGAAGGAAGGACGGTACATCACTGCCATAAGCATTTCCCCAGCGGAAGTGTCACCAAATATTTTCTTTTAATATCATATGTATATAGATATCCGCAAAGTAACACCTGAATCAATAAGTTATCGTACAAACTATAAAATAAAATTAGTATCAAAGTGTCTATTTCCTTGCAGGCAGTGAAAGCCCCACTTCTGCTGTGGGTGCTGACGCCCCTCGCGAGCTTCCCAACGAGCTGTCGGCGCCCTACGAGGTCCCGCAGTTCCCCATAGAGCAGATTGAGAAGAAGCTTCTCATACAGCGCCAGCTCAATGTCAAGTAAGTACAATTTCACATATCTATATTACATTCATAAAGTTCGCTTATTTACGGATGCAAGACCAACGTTTTACTCCTTGAATATGAACATTAAACGTGGCAATTTTTTTGCTATACCTACGAGTACCTATATCTATAGTACACAACTCGAACCACGACTCAGAGTACATACACAACGACATTAACTACACTGACAAGATTAAAAGAACACGAAGATTTAATAATCCTATTATAGTTGTCAGAAAGGGATCAACATATTATTAGTGTCGTTCGCCTGTGGCCGACCATTCGACGGCCAATGACAGCCATGTTCTGTTCTCAGCTCTCTGTCGCTAGCTACTTGTCTTGTTCACGTGGGTGGCGAAGCGGCAACGTCCAGGAGTTAATTGATTTTCCATTTTTGATAGATAAAATAGAAAAACAATACTTACAAATGAAAAGATACATCATACTTGTTTTTTACACTCGTACCAGTATATGTTCTGCAGTTTCAGAAGGCATTTTTTCCTAAAAGTTGAACACGCGCTGCGTCGTTGCCAGACAGGCTGGAACTAAGTTGACTAGCACAAGTAGACAAGACAACTAGCTTGTGTTGATGTCGCCAAGCCGAGCACAGTAATCGCATCTACCTCCGTTTATACTTATAAGATCATTGTGCAAGACAAATTATTACTAAAAAGGTCAAGACAATTTGATTATCTACACAATCTACAGAGAGATTACTGTTCTACCCGGTTATTTTAAACTTATAGGCTACTGAGAAAAATGCTGATGGTCATCATGGGCTAAAATTTAAAGCATTCTCCTCTTTATATTCTATGGCAAAACATAGAGACATTAAGAGGATTGCATAGCTAGTACTTTCCGTACTAAAAGAAAAAACTCTTTTCTACCTCTTAACATTGTCCGATTTCAGTGATATTTTTTTCATGTAATCATCACATTGTTTACTATGTCCGTACGTTTTGATTTATTCAGTATTTCAAAGAACTATACATTTTCTTTTTTAGAATTTCAAAAAACTGAATAAATAAAAAGTTAAGAGGTAGAAAAGAGTTTTTTCTTTTAGTATGGAAAGTACTAGCTATGCAATCCTCTTAACTGTTTTTTTATATAAAAAGTATCTGCGGTTTCGCCCGCGTGGTGATGGATTATGATGATGATGATGAAAAGTATCATAATGTCCTTCCCTGTGGTATAATCAATGTACTTACGCAATTTATTTTCTAAAAATGTGGTTCGAAAAAAAGTATTTGTAACAAATAATCTAAACGGTTCATTTGTACATAATAATTCACGTTTTATATAAAACGTACTTATTGACTTTAACTAGACACTAAATACTTAATTTAATTTGTTAATTGGTCCATTTCAACTATTATGTTTCATTATTTGTAATCTATTATTATAATCAAATTATTATACCTAATGGAATAAAAACTGAAATGTGTTTAACAACTCAACTAAAAATATAACGTCCATGCTACAAAAAACTGCCAAGTGCGACTAGGACCCCAGGTCAATTAGTGTTCCGCAGGGCAAATTACTTCCTTACTAATTTGCGCGAGCGGGCCCGCGCCCCCTGCCACCAGTCGACGACGGAGTACCGCAGTGGTTTCGTGGGTAGGTCGCCCTTTTGGCAGAGACTCCCACACGCGCACCAGCCCTGGTCCCAGAGCTGGTGATCAGGGTATAAAATCTTCCTCTGCGTAAAAAACAGCAAATTACTTATTTCAGTTACAATCAAAAGTTTAGTGAAATGTTGAAAAATGGCGGCTCTATGCCTGTTTTGACAACTCAAGCAAGCAACAATGTTAGAACGGTGCTGATTGGTGCTTACAAAGGTGATATAAAGTCACAGCAAAGACAAAATTGGAACATACATAGCTAGTTTTTGAGATAAAACCGTAATAAAAATGCTTTAAAACTGGCAACGTTCTGGGTTTCAGTAGTTTATGTAGGAAGAAAGAGTCAATGTTTTTCCTTAGTAATGAATGTGATTAGAGATATTTACTCTATACATGTCAGGTTATCAAAAATATCTTAATTCCTTTTTATTGTGAACGAAAAATAATTAATTTGCATATTCGGTTTTGGGTCAACAACACTTCACTCCAATGGGTTCAAATTTTAGTTATGTAGGTATATATGACTCAATCCTCTTATGAGCTTATAGCCTTGTTATATACAGACTGATACAGCACATCGACAAACGGGCTCCGTTTTGCCTTTTGAGCACGGAACACTAAAATCGTAGTGATAAATTACCTTTGGTATGTTACCGGCCAAACCTGATTAAAGCCAACTAGTTTTACCTACGATTTCATAACTAATTATTAACTTAGCTATTTTGCAGAGACTAAAAATATGTGAAATAATAGTAAAGGTACGAGTATTTTGAATTAGGTACCTAATGTTATGTATATTTATTCAGCCAGATACACATTAAACGCCAATTTTAATCGGGCCTTTTCTCCGGACTTTTGATTTTTTCATATGGTAACCCTATATTTATAGTAAAGTACTTACCTAATTACTAAAAGTAAGTATAAAATAAAGTCGCTTTCCGCGTCTGTATGTCTCTATATCCGCTAAATCGTAAACCACCCAACCTCGGATCTGAGAAGGGAGACCCGTGGGTAGGACTGTCTCTCTTCTCTCTCTCTTATGTCACTTCCGAGATCCGTGACCCAACCGATGATGTTGATGTTAGTTAGATCATTTTTCACGAAAGGTTACACATAAGTACTTTAGCTTACACTGCAACGTAAACGATATAAAACCTAGTTAAGTTTTTATGTCGGTAAGTAGAAAGAAACAAACCACATTTTTCAAGTCTTTATTTCTAGATTATACACGCGTGAAACCGGTCACTTGTTTCTAGAGCTAATAATAGATATGTACCTTTTCTGAGAATATGCAGTAGTCTAAAAATAAATACCATAAACGTACATAAAAGGCACTGTTGGCATCACAATGACGTGTCAGTACGTAATTCAATTTGTCAGTCCTTGAACTTGACGGCCTCCTTGGAGTATTTATTATCGTATGTTGACGGCGCGCTGTGGCGTGGCACGTGCTAGCTTTTCCACTCGAACATAAACCACTTATACACTGGCCTACTTTAGGTATTATACAAACAAAACATATTGGTACCAATTCGCTTCTTCAGAACATCAAACTAAACAAGTGAGCTAAAATATATTTTTAGTCAAATCAAATCGTTTATTCCGTATAGGCCTACGGCACTTACAAAATGTCATTTTACATTTATTTTTTTCTTAAATCGAACGATCGAAACGCGACCACGACTGAGAAGATCCGGCAAAAAACTCAGCGGGCTTGTCTTGTTACATTTTTTTTATCGCTAATTTCAATGTATATACAAATATTAATTTATTTTTAGCTCCAGTGTGTTGGCTTATAAAAAACAACATAATAATGGTACCAGTAGGGCAAGACACGCTACACTTTGACATCGTAATACACGAGTAGGTAGATCCTGGAGTGATCGGTCCCAAGCTGTTTTATCCTTCAAGTAATCCGAAACTTTGTAATAACCTTTTTGACAGAGTTTAGTTTTAATAGTAATTTTATAGTTATGGTCAATGAGATTGACTAATAGAGGCGTTTTACTCCTTGAATATGAAGTATAAACTTGGCAAATTTTATGCTATACCTACCTATAGCTAAAGTACACGACTCGCACAACGACATTAACCCGTGAGAAGGCGCGCTATGAGCAATTTGCTCACACAAAAATTAATTGAGAAAGTTTTTGGTGTTCCTGACCACATATCGTCCCGAGCTCCTAGGTAGGTACCTTCCTAACTATTCAACCCCTCTCCCCTCGCGCAATTCACGCATCGCTCAGTCCCGCTGCTTCCGCGCAGTGAAGCACTTGCGGAAGGCCTGCACTGTCGTGCGGCAATTTGCTCATCGCGCGCCCATTCGCGTAAGTATTTATTTTTCATATAAAAACATGTTATTGTATTTTTCTTGTGTATTATTATGTTAATTTGCATAAATTTGTTTTTATCGGGTACATAACTCTAAAGTCATATTTTAATGCTAATGTTTTATGTTATCAGATACAACACACGTGAAAAATGTATGATCTGTATAATGCACAAAATCTTCGAAATTTCTTCGTGGTTGAAAGAGGGTTCTAAACGAGAAGAGAGGAAACTTTTATATTACTTAAGACAACAAAAATGTAAACATTGTATAATTTTTTATATAGGTTTCTGGTATGATTTTGGAAATAAATTATTATTATTATAATTATTTTATTATGTCCTTGGATTTCATCCGGTCCTTTAGAAAAAGCATGCACTTCGTGCAAGCAATTACTCTGCACCGATCACATAACGTATATATGTTCAATGTGTTTTGAGAGGCACACTTGTCTTGATCTCATGGAAGAGTGAAATTATTAAATTTAGTTTTCAGTTTTTTATTTATCGGGATTTTTTTAAGACTACCAAAGATTGTAGGTCCAAAATTAAATAATTTGTTATTTGAGGTAGAAATTCCTTTTATTTTTCATACTTTTGAATTAAAACTCTTGTTTTATATTAAATTAATGTTGTTTTATTTATTATGGATCCATTTATAGCCAATTATACTAATGCTGCAGAAATATAAGCATTTAAAGTAGTGTGAGCTATTTGCTCGCGCGCGCCTATCCGTGTAACAACATTAGGCGCGCCTTCTCACGGGTTAACTACATTGACAAGATTAAAAGAGCACGAAGATATATTTGATAAATAACATAGAAAATATATACGAGACTCTTACGTCATTCTTGTTTTTTACACTTGTTCCAGTATATGTTCTGCAGTTTTTAACACATAAGAAGGATTTTTTTCCTAAATGTAGTACGCGTGCTGCGTCGTTGCCAGTCAGGCTGGAACTAAGTTGACTCAAGACAACTAACTTGTGTTGATTGTAGCAGTAAGGCGTATCTACCTCAGTTTATATTAACATCATTGGTTATGGTACTTCTTATTGTGTTCATGGTAAATTTCTAACTTCGTATAAACGGAACATTCACTGGCAGATAGATGTTTTAAGGAGTATTAACTGAGGCTACTTCAATTTAAGTAACAAGTACCTACAATTTAAAAAAAAAGTACCGTCTTCCACTCTATTCAAAACTGCCGGACCGAATTTGATGAAATTTAAATGGGACCACAGCGGAAAGAACCAGCTTTTAATCAAAAAAAAATTTGAGAATCGCTTCACCCAGTCGAAAGTTATGAGGTAACAAACATAAAAAAACAGTCGAATTGAGTAACTTTTTTTGGAAGTCGGTAGAAAATAATTCGCGTTTAGCTTTAATAACTTAGATATGAGCTAGCTGATGTTACATTTTTACCTGCATTATAGTTTGACATCAGATAACTTTTTGAGGCATATTCCCCTATGTACGAGTATACGTGGAGCCCGCGAGGCAACATTCAGTGTACTCGTATCTCTAACCCAAACGACGCGATTTCTTCTTCCTTCTGTGTGGAGCTGAATTAGTCTGGAATTCAGCTACATTAAGGAAATCAAGAAGAAATTCTCTTGCAACCACTCCTGTACTAATAGTGCCAGATATCTTCCTCGAAGTTTAATACTTACATAATATAGGACATCATCCATACAAGGTGTTCCGGTATTAAACTACGCGGAGTACTATGGTAACCTGATGACTGATATACGCACGAGTACTTATATACTTATACACACACAGACACAGGGCAAAACATGTTCATGCACACAAATGTTTTACCTGTAGCTCTACCAAGAGTTGGCATAAATGTCATCTATAGTCGATACTCGATCTCGGCTACCTATTGAGCTTGTGATTGGCTTACTTGCTGTCAATTTTAGTTCTACAATTGACCGCAAGGTGGTACTGTTATTTTCGTTCGATAGCATAGAGTAAACTATATATATGGAGAGTCGATAGCGAGCATCGATTAGTGTCAATGTAATAAACTCATGGTAGACCTACTATCCGGAGATCGGATCCGGAACCAGCGGCTCTGTAGGCAGTGGGGTTACCAACTACGCCAACCGGCCAGTCTGTTGTGTGAAATCACTATGGTTTGAAAGGACACAAAGTGAATTTTGTGAGTATAGGTACTGAGTGTGAGAATAAACACTTCTATGCGTTTAGGTTAGTTATTCTGTGCTTGAGGTGAGCCCTGCCGTGCGATTCTCTAATGATTGGTCGACGAGCTCACCGATGTCAAACACTTTATAAGATATCGCCCTTGTATATAAGGTTGTTTTTCCAACGTTTCTTGTCATCTCGTCATTTGTTTCACGGATGTTGTCAAAGATGCAACGATGTTTGCTCTTAGAGAATCGCACGGCTGTACAGGATGTCACATCGAAGTGGGTCATATGCACAGCAATTTAAGGCTGAGTTTATTCACGGTTTTGTTGTCAACTATCACGAGTAAGATCGTGACGTCTATAAATTTTTTATAAAAATTATGCAATTTTGGAATAAAAATATAACGGCTTTGGACAGGTTCAAAGTTTGCCCCTTCCTTCTTTCCCCCGCGTCCTGTACCCTGCGTCTCTGTTCAATCCGTGTCAGATTTCCGTGTCCGTGTAGCTCTTTTTATAATGGTTCATCAAAGTGACTCCCTCTCGCCTGATGGAAAGCGAAGATGGAATCGAGAAGCAATGACCATTAATGCAGCCGTAAGCTGCGTTAATCGCCACCCCTATGATAACCTGAGAGATGATTTTTCACGCCCCGCTTGAAAGACCCAGGGTCATAGCTGCAAGGAAATACATAGCTCTCTAAAATTGCAATTTTTTTTGGAAGTAGTTCAATTATCAAATTCAATTTCAAATGTATTTATTGGCACAGTAAAATGTTTACAAAGTAAGTAACAATGAATCCAAAGACTCCCGAACTAGTATAATAATAATACTGTGTTTCGGAAACCAATGGTTTCTCCCAATTACACAAAATACAGTTTATACTGCGTCAAAAAGTACCTAAGTGTTTAATATTTAATATATACGAAAATACCTAGATTGTTGTTAGATAAATTATTTTTTTGTTATTTTTCGAAAAATAATAATAACCTTAATAAGATAAATAATTGCAATTTCAAAGTTGATTTTACTAAGCAGGCTTCCACGATTAGTTTTCTGTGATTACCTAAAAAAAAATATATATAAAACTTTATCAGTTAACAGTCTTGTCTTCCGGCATACACCTGCAAGGGTGCTGTATTCGCTAACCAACGTCTATACAAACACCCATACACTTTCGTATTTATATACAGGGTGTTTGGTAGAGGGACCTACAAACCAAATGAGCGTGTTCGGGGGCCGACTTGGAGAATACAAGTTGGCGAAAAAAAAACCCCGACACCCCAATTTTTTTTAACTTTTTTTTGTGAATTTTCTCGTTTTCTCCAATATTTTACCAATTTTGCTTTGCGTGGCTTGAAGGTATTAGAGACCAAATTCAACTAAAAACATCCGGTCTAAAACAGATTTTACAAATGTTATGGTGGTAAATAGGTACAATTTCGGAGAAAAAGGGAAAAGTCACAAAAAAAAGTTAAACATATTGGGAATTGGGGATTTTTTTTAGCCAACTTGTATTCTCCAAGTGGTCCCCCCGAACACGCTTATTTGGTTTGTCGGTCCCTCTACCAAACAACCTGTATAGATAAATATTACTGTCATTATGAACTCCGCCGAAGATAATACTTGTGGTTCTTTGAACTTGTCTGTTGTTATTCAGTTATATTAATTATCTGGCATCGTGTTTGTGAATATCACGTATCGTACTGTATAAATGGACGCAAAGACGTTTTAAATGCCATCTAGCTGCTCTCCGCGGTTTCACCCGCGCGGTGATGGATGATGATGATGAATCTTATATAGCCTATGTTACTCAGGGTGAATGTAGCTTTCCAATGCTGAAAGAATTTTTGAAATCGGTCAAATACTTTTTGAGCCGATTCGTTACAAACATACTTACATACAAATCTTTCCTCTTTATGATATTTATATATTATATATATAGTTATAGTATAGATAGATAATTACTAATGCTAATGTTGGTAATGGAGTTCATTGGATTCTTTTTTATATAATAATTTAGCCGGAAAAAACAGACAGACACAAATTTTAAAACTTGATGTTTTTATGTAAGTTATATTTATACTTTCATATGTATTTAGTGAATAGTTGTTAACTTGGCATTACAAGTACAATTTGAAAAATTTAATACCGACTTCCATTTTATTCAGTTATTGGAGTGTATCTCAAAAACTACTTGACCGAATTTGACGAAATGGGACTACGCGGGAAGCACCAGCACAAACAAAAACATATTTAAGAATCGGTTCACCCAGTCGAAAGTTATGAGGTAACAAAAAAAAATACAGTCGAATTGAGTACCTCCTCCTTTTTTTGGAAGTTGGTAGAAAAGACACTTCAATTTTATTTATCTGTATAGATATAGATAAGTAGGTACTTGTGTGTAACCATGAAACCTTTCGAATTGTAACGAATGCTGCTGAACGGGCCAGTACGCAAAGTTTGAGTGTCAGTGGTTCAACCAAAAGGAGGAGGTTCTCAAGGTGACGTGTATTTTTTATGTATGATCACGCATAACTTTTTACAGAGTATAGTCCGATTTTGATAATTCTGTTTTTATTTGGAAGAGTATACTTCCGAGGGTCCCGTTTAAATTTAATCAAATTCAGTCGGTTTTGGAGTTACACTCCAATAACTGAAAAGTGTTTCTTGATGATATCCGTTTTGACGGTGAGTGACAATCGATCCCGTAAGTAGCAAGGGTCACTAAACAGGGAGATAATATAGCTATTTTTTACCAAAAAATGGAACCGAGTTCAACACCAATACGTGTGAAATAACTTGTCGAAGTCGTTACCATGCGCACAATATTGTGATAATAGGTACTTTTGAACTACCATGGTACCGACTTCAACAAGTTATCACAGAAGCAAAAGTAAATCAGTCAAGCGAAACATAATAGTTCGTTGTAAATAGGGTCGATATTTGCGCGCGATGAGCAGATATGTTTGTACTCGGGTCTAGGATGTGTTTTTGTGTTTGTCTATGCCCCCCGCGACACAAGCACAGTACGTGTAAGTACTCATACAACTATATCTCAGAGAAACTCAACATGATACCTAACTTTCTATTTAACCACCTAGCAGTTTATTAACGCCGTTTCAAGGGAATGAACCTACTTTAGGCTAGACTTAGCTCGTAAAATTGTATTGTGATGATCACGACCTGTGTATCTATCTATACAACTGTTAGAAATAATAATATATATTTTCACAAAATATTGAGATGAAACTTGCCAATTAAACTAGTATTAAATTAAATTAAATTAATTGGTAATTAATTTATTTAATTAGTAATTAAATTAATTATTAATTAATTAAATTTAAATCTAATTAATTATTTAGATATAAATTAATTTTAGATTATTAATTAATTATTAATTCTCAATTAAATTAGTATTAAATTTATTATTATTTTATTATTAGGTAGGTACTCGTAACTTATCTAAATCATTATACTAATATAAAGATACCGGCTTCACTCACTTGGTATTATGTCGGTTTTAAGTCCGACGACGTTTCGAACGTGTAAGACGTTCTTCTTCAGGGAGTGTTCACGCTTGGAGATCGCGTCGCGCACTCAGCAGTCTCAGCATCTTTATATGAGTATAATGTGTGATACTCACGATAGTTTTCAAACTCTAATTATCTGAATCAGTTTCTCTGTATTTGAATGACAAGTTTCCCAAAGGTAGATAAAGGTACGTAACGCTACGGTAAAGGACGTACGTTTCCTCAGTGGATTTGTTATGATCAAGACCACTCCTCACTTATACATACGCGAGGGCGGAAGATCTGCCGCCTGGTATAAAACAAAGCCGCATGTCCCTAAGAAGTTATTGTTAAAAGAATTATTTGGAGACAACTTCGATGGTAAAATATATTATGGCAAAGATGCAGTATGCTCTATCTCCCACATAAAGAGCATGCAGGAAGTATACGGAATAAGCAACACACACGCTAATCAACCAAAAACTCTTCGATCCGTGGTTAGAGAGATGTTGACTGGCCGAGCGCTAGAACAACAGTCCTGGTGCCTTATTCACTATGATCAAACAAACACGTAACGCGGTGCACTACGATATCTGCGGGAATGATGGTGAAATCCATACAATTTTGCCATCATTTCATGCAAATGTCGTAACTTACCGCGTTACGTGTGTCATAGAGAATAAGGCTGCCTGTCTGCCTCGTTATGGCGCTCGGCTAATATGTTCATGTTCATAATATACCTACGAATAATAATAAGTCAGGAAGCATAATTCAGAACAAATTCCACACAAAAAGTGGCCCTTCAAACCAAAGCGACGTATGATTCCAAATACGAATTACTTTCGAGGTTACAAATAGACATTTTCGGTGATTGGTTTAAATTCAGAAGGAAAGCAGGGATTGGTTCACGCGCGATCTGCAACGTCTACTATGACAACTGAGTCGTAGCGGCGTGGATGATATAATGCAACAAGTGGATTGGACCATATACACAATGTTTTTTATTTGTTTTTTTATATCGGTTACTTTTTAAAAATTCAGTGAATTTTATGTCCCGCAAAATATTAAGTTTTCGTCTAAAAGTAATTAGAAGAGACTCTTTTTCCGCAATGAAGTAAAGTGAAATTAAATAACCAAAAACATATTTAACTAGCTGGTGCCCGCGACTACGTCTGCGCAGGGTTAGGACTTCGAGTAGCTTACTATCTTCTCCAAGGCCTCACCCTGACCAGACATCCATCTAAAAATACCAAAATATCATAAAATATGTACATGGTCAAACGCCATTGTTATATAGAAATCCAAGAGAAAAAATAAATACTAAGTGTATCAATCAGTAAATAAAAGACAGGAATTACGAGTATACATACAAATATAAAATTAATCACCATTAAAAAAACTGTCATTACATTCATCCCCCTTGACGGTATTTGTGTTACATATCATCTCCCTTGAGTCTAGTGTATCGAGCTGTCAAAATAAGAGCGACACAAACTTAAGGCACAAACAAAAAAAACAAACTTAAATGTAGGCGTTGGAACACCGCTGCTTACCCCTTCGAGGATATATAGGCGAAACCATTTGTGTTTAAAAATAACATGTAAGTATTGCGGGCGATTCACTCAAGACCGCTAGATTGATGTTTCAGCTAATCGTGATGCCGGTATCGCTCGACTACAGTCGGCTGAACAACAAAGACGTATGACATGCCAACTCTATCGCCAAGCACGTCTAGTGTATCCGAGCTAGCAAAATCATTGCGTGCTTTTGACTCGAGGTGCGTTCGTTTAGCAATGAGGGCATTGGTGACGTTCCAATTGTTGGCTTTTTTGTTAAAGCGTTCGTAAAGCTCAAAATCGTTATTATTGCCGCTATTCCCACACTCTACTCGAACGCTAAGCCGTGCATAAGACCTAAAATCGCACGATTGTGCTGTCAAATAGATAGTTGTGTCAAAACATGATCAAAAACAACCGCAGCTCCGGACGTGGGTTAATAATTGTACATTTCGGTGGCATAAATAACCCTTTTTTAGCTTTGCGGACGGTGGACAAAAGAGCCTTAAACGACATTTTCACCCACAAATTTCCAATTCGAACGCCATTGTGAGCGTTTTAGCGTTATTTTCGTCAACTTGGGGCTATTCGAACGCACTATATAATCTATCAGAAACTGACACAACTTTGACAGAACTCTATTGACAGAAAGTAAGTCATAATTACGATCTTGGCGTCGGTGGAGATCTTGTTATTTTGTCTATGTGTAAGAATATTAGGCCGTTTCACCCGCGTGGGTGATGTTAATGATGATGAAAATTAGCCTATGTGCTATTCCAGACATCATCATCATTGAAATTTGTCACAATCTCTGTGACAAATTTCAATCAGATCCGTTTAGCCGTTCTGCCGTGATTGAGTAACAAACTTTCATTAAAATCATCCATCCACACTTTCACATGTATGATATTAGTGGGATATAAGTAGGAAGTAGGATAGGATATTCGTTATTTGCCTGGTGGACGTTTTTCAGTGGTCGCAGAATACCTTCGTAAACGTAATTCAACCAAACAATGAACTATTTTTAATGCTATATTATGCAACTGGTAGGTAATCGGTTATAACTGTAAATTGTCATTTTCTGTAGTATTTTTTAGAGATGTTGATTTTTTTTCGGGACGAATCATCAGCGTTAAAATGCTTAATATAAGATTTGATATACATAATAATATAACTAAAAAAACAGTAGTACTTACTATACAAACTGGAAGGATCTGCCGTTTTGTGTATCATGGTACATATACAATATCTTTCAATTTACTTTTTAATTTTTTTCTTCAAATGAACGGAGTAAGTATATACTTACTCCGTTTTATATTATATCCATTACATACAATACAACGGAGTAAGTATATAATACTGGTTTTCACAGGCATCTAGTCATACTCTCGTCTTTCTAGCTTAAGTGCAGAGGCATTTATATTTTACTGCATTGGATCGGCAAGGAAATGAAAATAAAACAAAATAAGCAAAATACATTGCTGTTACATTTCAAAATTCAGTTCAGTAAAAAATATACATTAAAAAAATAGACTGACTTTATTTTGCATAGTATTGACCATCTCGGTTTGTATACGTATTTGAACATCTTTGAATATAAATAAAATTTTGCTACTACGTACTAATAAAAGTGATTCCTGGACATTTTAATCTTGTATGGATCCTGCACCACTTCACAACACATGCTGGCATGATGATTCACAGCTGTAGTTCACAATGATAAAAATTAAAATGTATGCGAAGATTTCACGTGTGCTCGCTTGCAAGAAAAATGTCCGACTGATGACGTACTGAACACGACTTTTAAGCCCCGCCTACTTGAACACGACTTTTGTTGGGTCATTTTTTTAACGCAGTTACTGTTCTTGACTTATTATTATTCGTAGTAATATACAATGAAATATCATTATACATTATTATAGATATCTTTATAATACAAAACAAATATATCATTTTCCTATGGAATAGCACAAAATAACATCTAAATCAATAACTTAGGTTTTCATATGAAATCCCATCGTTACAACTCGCAAAGCCAAAAATGAGGTATTTATGCCATCAAAAAGTCACCAGCAATTTTTGACCCACGTCCGGAGCATGGTTGATTAGATTAGATTCTTTGTGTATGGCCCCTGCGACTTGTTTGAGTGTCGCAACTTTGCCAGTATCTGTTACATGATAGTTTCATAAACTGCAGGAGAAATTAAAGTAAACTTTTAGAATATGGTCGGCGATTAGAAGAGAGAATCAAACAAACTGTTCCACTCCAGTGATTACTCTAAAACACACAAACACAACATAAATAGGAGCATGGTTGTTTGTGATCGTTTGTTGACAACTATCTATTTGACAGCATAATCATGCGATTTTAGGTTGTATGCTCGGTTTAGCGTTCGAGTAGGGTGTGGGCAAAAGTAGCAAATATAACGTTTTTGAACTTTACGAACGCTTTAACGAAAGAGCCAACAATGGCAACGTCACCAATTCTCTCTACTTTCTAAGTACTCATTGCTAATCAAACGCACCTTATGTTGTAACGATGAGTTCTACCTCGGATAATATTACCGTGGTTCTGCTATTATGTCACATTCTACTACTTATAATATTATGTACTACAAATTTCTCAGATACCTTTGTGTTTCTGATGTAGAGATGTGCTTAAGGACGGATCCCAATAATCTATCTAACCACAGTTTTCCTTACTACCAATAGAAATGTGACATAACATCCATACAAATAGTGTCAAATATCTATCTCTAGTAAGGTAAACCGACAATAGATAGATAATTGGGACCGGCCATAAGTCAGTCCCGCTCGCATGCCGAATGGTTACATTTCCGTAGGTGTTTTGTTTGAATTACTTTGGGAGAAGAGAGCGTTCCAAACCCTCTTAACCCTGGAGTCTAGATAGCCAGGCTAGACTTGAAACTGGCTGAATAACGTCTATATAAATGTGTTCGCACGTGAAGCCTCTATCCACGATCATCCAATAAACTTAAGTAGAGTGGTAGTGGGTGAAACACATGTAAAACAATGATTTGTCTTGTATTGATCGTCCATGACGAAACGTTCAAATATATGGTCGACCGTCGGCGAGTGTACGCGGCGGACAACTAGAACAATAATACGGTGAAAGCAGGGCGTTTAATAACCGCTAAATAAAAGTACCTATCTAAAAATTTCGGTATGACGTCATGCCGTTATTTTACGATACCTTTACATTTGCGGTTAGGGTTATTTTTGGTACCGGTATACAATTTCGGTACCGAAATAAGGCCTTATCGCGGCTCGTTGCTTTTGTTTCAATTAAATAGGCTCCGAAACTACTGCACCAATTAAAAAAAATCCCTGATTAACATAGGTGTATATGTTTTGGTTCATCATCATCATCCATCATCCGTAACGAATAAACTCAAAAACCACTGGACCAATTTCAAAAATACTTGTACCTTTAGTGGTTTCATTATCTCTGAGTAACATATTTTATGTATTATGCTATATATTTTGATTCATCATCATCTATCATTACGTGGATGCCGCGGAGTACAGTTAGCAGTACATAAAGCAGCTTTTTTTCCAAGTTTTCGGCTGTATTTCTGTTGTGCAATTCGACAACTCTTAGGTATTTAATAATTAATTCGTCATCTTCAACCTATTGTGCGTTGATACCTGAGAATGATCTGTCTTGCCGAATAGAACCATCGATTTTGATACTAATCAGTCTTTTAAATTCAATGCTATTTGGCGCAAGGATGTTTTTATGTAACCTACGAGTAAGTTCTTAGCAGGTTATGGTTTAGGTTTATACATGGATACATAACATCATGCCCGTTTCTCGGAGGGGTAAGCAGAGATTACAGGTTACCACTTACTACTATCCTGGCATACCAGTTTTGCTTCGTCCACTCGCATCAATTTCTTTCTACACTATCAGCAGTTCCGCGTACTCTTGCCCTCGCCTTTCTTCAGAATATCTCCGTTTTGATCGGAATACGTTCGCCAAAGTCTACCTCTTTCATTCATCCATCCACGCTCGTCTTGTACGCTTGTTTTGTCAGTCTTCTCTCTTCCATCCTTTCTACATGCCCAAACCATCTAAGCATATTTCTTATTTATAGCCTTTGTCAGCACTAGTCACTACATATTCATTCACATTCATACATAATTGAAAGAGCCGCTTGTGGCTTCAAATAAACTTTCAAAATATTTCTTCAATCTCTTCAATATACACTCTTCTCCATTCACTATACTCCCAATTCTGGTCTTTTATTCAGTTCAGCTCTGAGGTTAGGGTTTTTCCTCTCGCCAAAAGGACGTATCTCCAGTAAAACTTTATAATTGTCTGAAAATAATCAGACAACCTTCTGTCAAGCTCTTTCTTTTACTCATCTTTCTATCTTTTGACCATTTCTTTCACAATCTCTTATACTCTTTTATAGCTATATCAACATTTTCTTTCGTAACCTTATTCACTTTTTCGTTAAGTAGAACAGCTAACTAATCCAACCACGCTTTCTTCTTCTCGCCTACTACTTTTTGTACATCTTTATCCCACCCAGCTAATGTTCAGGCAACAATGAAGTATTCAAGTAGTTCTCTTGCTGAAACCTAAATATAAAATTCGGGTGCCATGCTGGTGTAAAGCACCTATGCCTTCCTTCTATCCTTCAAGTGAATAATTATCGTTTGACAATGCTAGCGGATTTAAAAAAGCTCTATTTTGGCCGTCAAATCTACGTAACCTACTACCAATGTCCGGGAAATAATGCTACGTCGAATCTCTGATCCGTCCTTTTATCTACAGACTTCCAAAAAGGAAGGACTTCCTCATAACTTTGGACTGGATGAACCGATTCTCAAAATTCTTTCTTTTTTGTTTGAAAGCTGGTAATTCCCGTATGGTCCGATTCAAATTTCATAAAATTCGGTCCAGTAGTTTTTGAGTTACACTTCAATAACTGAATTGATTGGAAGTCAGTATAAAATTTTTCAAATTGTATACTTGTTAATATCTACTTACGAGTTCCCCAAAATAACACGTCTTATTGCACCCAAAAGATCTGTTTTAGGGTTATACGGAACCCATAGCCTAGCTAGACGAACACTTGCCTAGTGCTAGCCTGTAGCCTCCACATAAATGGCGTGTTGCACGTGCTGAGCTGCGATCTATGATCATGCAATAAACCAGAGGGTGCCGAGTGCCGATATAATACTGTAATTGGATCAGCCTTGACGCGACACTAACCCTTAGCGGAGCTGGAACTCCATTCGCTATGTACACCGCCCATCGTGTAAACGTCAAGAGGTTGATTATTTAATTAATATAATATATATAATATATAGTATTTTTGTATAATAATACAAGGGTTCAGAAGTGTGTGCAATGCTGCAAATGCTGTGTGGTGTGCACTGAGTTCAACAAAGTAGTGTGCGTTGAAACTATTGAAAGTTGTAGAAGCTTTAGAATTTGCGCGGATTTATAAAATAATCTAAGAGAATTAAAAAAGACATAGTGGTAATTGTGGAGTGTTTAAATAAATTTGTTGTTTATGTAGGCTGTGTAAATAGTTAGCTTTTCACGTCGAAAGTGTTTCTGGTAGGAGGTTATTGAATCGTGCAATGTTCGGAAGTAAAATTGAATGTCAGCGGTGGACTTCATCGTGGAATAATTCATGGTAAACATAATTTATCCCAATTTATATTAGGGTAAATGAGGAAGATTACGTAAGTAAAGAATTTTCCCCTTTCAAACCCCATCATTATGATTAATATTTATATTATTTATGTATGCTGAGTGATTATCAAAAAATAGAGAACGGGAGATCACAGCGAGAGAACATGTCCTCATTAAAATATAAATTCCTATCGGCGACATTGTACGAGTTACGACTTGGGAACCTTCAAGCTTCCTTCTTCCTCGAGGCCGGCAAGCGGCATAGCATCCTCGAGACCTCTGCCATTATGGATGTCCGTGGCTACGGTCATCACTTACCAGCAAGAGAGCCGCCTGCTCGTTTGCCAAACTACCTCATATAATATATTTTTTCTGTTCTTCGCCTTCCAATTTCGACTTTTCAAAAACTAAGGCAACAGATTTAGTTAGATTTTCATTCATCGTCAGTATACTTTGTGTAGTACAGTAGGTGTGTTCTGTCAAGGTGTCTTCTATCAATAGCTTCAGCATTAAGTAGAGGAATCGATATAAATAGTTGAAGTAAGCTTGTATTAAATATAAATAGGTTTACTAGTACTAGGTAGCAGAGGTACTGGATCAGGATATAAAATCTCAAAACATTGCCTCCTTGTTTAGCGTACTGTGCAGAGAGTATATATGGAATTCAATAGTAAATAATATAGTGTTGGTGATATTAATTACATTATCGCTATTCGACTGGAAGTGCAGACAAAGCAACAATATATCCACCATCATGCAAGCATTACTTATCAACACATTTCTACATCATGCTTGTCTTGTAAGTAAGAATGCTTGCTTTTTTAGAAACTCGGTGACGACACGACCAAGTCGCTCAGTGCGGTAGCGCCCTATGTCGAGCGTATTTCCCGTGTGTGCAGTTCCATTAAGAGTTTTAAACTACAGCAGTTCAAAACCCTACATGGCAATGAACTGCCCTCATCATCCTGAGACAAAATATGTTAAAGCTCTTGCCCAGTAATTGCACTGGAAACATTGCCATTCAAACCGGAACACAATGTTTGCCTATTACTATTTGCGGTTGATGAAATGACAAAGGTGTGGTACCAGGCGGACTCGCAAAACAAATAAGCCTACCTAAGTTCTACTTCTACAAATGAATAAGTACCTTCTGCAATTGCTTATTGTTAGGCGCCTTTGAAACCGTTCAACATGTATAGTCACATTTTGACTTGATCACAAAGATTTATTTAGGGGTCTAAACATAGGTGATTTTTACATCGAATAAATACAATAATAAATACAATTGGAGAGGCATATGTCCAGCAGTGGACTGCTACAGGCTGATGATGATGATGATGATGAAATACAATAATCGTCACAAAAAATAATTACTAACGGATTAAATACTAACGGACGTATCTAAATAGAAAGTAGGTGAGCACTTAAACGATAAATCGAGTAATGAATAGACACGCGCAAATGTACCTATTCTGATAATAATATGTGGAGCTAAGAGCTTTGATAACGGTTCATATCGAATTTCGCTAACAGCTTCATTCATTACATTATTAGATTATCAAACAAAGGCAGGTAGGTAGGTAACTATGTACATATGTATCTGTTTAGATTGCCCAATGCCATAGATATAAAGTTTTTCCGATATTTACGATGTAAAGTTTGGTGTATTTACTTCAACCTGTTACATCATATACACCGAACGTCATAAAGCAGCCAGACGTATTTTTTTCAGACTTGAATAAAGATATGCTGATTTCTTATTAAACTCATATCAGGGTAAAACGTAGCCCATGGCACTTACCTAGTTGTATTATATATAGCTTTATATTTATGTCATTATTTTTATCATTTCATAAGTTCCGGAGATTACCCCAATATCCAAATTAACATTTCACAAGCATGCACTACCTCTTTACCTACAAACATAACTGTATAGTAAACTATAGGTATGTAGAATAATATTAAATACGTACATTGCGTGGTTTAGTTGAGGGTTCCTATGGACACCTTCAGGCCTCAAATCATACCAGGGCTTCAAACGATAATATTGCAACCGAAATTACCTAGTTCCTTGTACTCGTAGGTATTTATTATTTCTAACAAATTATATAAAATTAATACCTACTGACCACTGATCCATAATTGCACGACAAATATAACTTGTAATTATTTCGTGATTAATCTTGTACAAGTTGTGCCACACTCGTAATGGAATTATGACGATGTCCGTCAACATTGGGAACCATTCTGCGTAATTAAATTATTGGGTTAACACTACTCACTTCTGTAAAAGTCAATGGATCATAATTAAATGATAATAACATGGAG
Source organism: Selenia dentaria (assembly GCA_917880725.1). Classification (NCBI taxonomy): domain Eukaryota; kingdom Metazoa; phylum Arthropoda; class Insecta; order Lepidoptera; family Geometridae; genus Selenia; species Selenia dentaria. The sequence goes on along the minus strand of OU862895.1, from coordinate 29,548,008 downwards.
ATAGCAGTTCATAATTATGCACTCTAAGTATTAGATAGGTACTTAATTAAATACCTATTAGTGGATTAACAGAAGCGCTCGTAGCAGAGCTCGACTTGGCGATCTTTACCGATCAACAAGTTAAGCAACGCTTGCTGCGGTCAGGAGTTGGACGGGTGACCGCTAGTGGCATTAATCAACTGAACGCTTCCGTGCTTCCGTGGAGAGCACGTTAATCCGTCGGTCCCGGTTGTTTGTCTTAGGACAACAGTCGTTACGCTATGTCGAAGGCCTTCGGGCGGCCACTAACCTATCCACCAATCCGCACTTGGCCCGCGGGGTGGATTATGGCCCAACTCATCTTTAGCTCGAGTCCCAGCAGTGGGAACAAAATGGGCTGATTATGATTATTTATGATTATGATTGAATCATAATGATTCACAAGTACCTATAGGTGCGTTCCTTAAAAAATATACAAAATTATATGATTATTAACGGGATATTTACCGTGGTAAGGTTGTGGAATGAGCTCCCGATATTTCGGCGATAATCGGGAAGTCTTCCCGTGAACATGGTGCATGTAACTGCGCCGAAATATCGGGAGTATTATTATTAGTAAGCATTATTATTGGCATTAGTACGTTTTGTGTTATTATAGGAAGGACATAATAACTACGGCATACACTACGTACTAGGTCGACGATACATTTGGGAACCATTATTGATCTGAAGAGATGAAGATGTTGCGCCGTTAATGTCTAGAGTAACTTCTTACAGTTCTGCTATTTGCCATAAACGCAATTACTTTTTTTTTGACCATTTTACGAATCTCCATAATAACAGACGATTTGTAGGCATTGCATACAGATTATATTACTTAAATTTTGTGATTTGTTATTAAGCATCATATTTATTATGATTAGTTATGAGTGGCCTGCGGATCTTTATGAAATTTGGCTGAAGAGTAGGTGGTATTAAAATATAATTTCAGTTGTGCTATGATTCGAATCGGGATTGAGGGGTGTTGGTTGTTGATATTGGGGTTGAAACGGGTAGGTTGAATTATAGTTCTAAAGTAATAAGTACCTACTATAGGTACTATATAGAAAAGTCATCTTCTGGCGTTTTGGGGCGAATTACCTAGGTACTGTGTGTAAAACCCATTGTGCAACACATGGCGCAAACGAATACGAACATTGCGTCATTTATTTTTACAATATTTTACACAGAATCAGGTAAAATAATATATATCATAATATTAAATCCTTGACTTATGTTATGTGTTCTTTATTCCATAGGGCAGCAGAATGCGGGCAGTCCGTCCGTTCGTACGCGGGCAGCGAGCACGGCGGCACCGGCGCTGGTGGTGCCAACGCCGTGTTTGAGGAGGCGGCCAAGCTGAGGGTCCACGCCGATGACGATGATGTAGACTTCGTACTGCCGCATTTCCAGCGCGTTGCCATCAGCGGGGAAGATACCTCAGGGGTTAGTAGAAATAGGGGGCTACACGGCTTTGCTATTGTTTAAATACGGGATTAATAGAGTCATAGTGATATCCCAAAATGCTTAGGTCCATCCTGAAGGATAATGCTGTTTTTTGATTATTAGCTACTGTTAACCGGCAAAACACTCACTTTATAGGAATTAAATACATCGATCGTCGAGTAATAGTTTAATAATATTGATGCCAGCTTTGTATTGTGGCACTTTCTGTTTGTGGGGATTAATGAGGAGGATCCATGTGTCCCGGAGGAACTTCCGGGATACATGTATGGCGTCGTCATGTGCGGCTTCTGTATAGGGAGGAAATTAATTCATATTGAATTGTTGACATAAAATAGAAATAACTTAAATAACTTTTAAATTATATAATAGATTAAAATTAATAATTGAATACCCCGCATTTCCAAAGGTAATAGAAAATTATCAGGGTGGCCATCGTAAAGGATGGTCAAAATACAAAATGAAAGTTAGGTAAACATATCGTCAAAAGAGTTTTCTTTGTTGGTTGAAATCCTTGGAATGCTTTCTGATTTGACCCCCTAAATATCTGTCTCAAAACTAAGGTGTTTTTCAGAAAATATTCTAAGTAGTTTTCATAACTCTCTACTTCCTGAAAAAATATGACATGGAGTGGTCGGGGCTATTTTAATGAACAAATAACAAAAAGTAATTGATTCAATATTATTGGTCCTTTGAGCATGTCGCTCTCAAAATCTGGACTTAACTCATACTTCGTTTGTCAGATAATTAATAAATAATTTTAATTTTGGAAAAAAAAATTGTGATATTGAATAAGTAGTAGGTAGTTGATTAATATTTTGTCCTCGACAGGTGCCTCTGGAGGACCTGCAGGTGGCGTCGTCGTTCCTGGTGCAAGCGCTGGAGATGCGCAAGCGGTACATGGAGATGTCCAAGCAGAGCTTCGCGGGCATCACGTCCCGGTTCATCCGTAGCATCGACGCAGACGCCCTGCCCTACAACCACGGCCCGCCCGCCAAGTACAAGCACATCGCAGGTAACTACCGACGACCACCTACTGTCTTCCCCACAGATATTAGATAACGCAAATGCGTGTACCGTGTCCGAACCCCGACCAAGCGTCGAGGTTGGCCGCCGCTACTTACACTCCGCGCAGTATCTGTTGTTGCAGCCAGACACACGCCAAAACTAATGAGCGTGATAATTAATTGCCCAAAAATTTCGAACTCCCAAAGGCAAGGACATATTTACAATCACAGTTAAGTTATATTAAAATTATATGCGTAAATTTACGTAATTCAATTCATTAAAAAGTCTACACGCTTGGTTTCAATACAAATCGTGATACTTGCGTACATTCTGTGCTCTTTCCACTCCTAGGATCTGATGAATAAAAAGCTTTGTTCCATTGTACTAAAGTTCAAGATCAGTAGAACTCATCGTTAATGAGATCGTCGGGATAAAGAACTGCCACCATATATTTTTCTACCGTGAAACAGTACCTAATGTATGCAATACTGTGTTTTGGTTTGAAGGTATGGATGCCGGTGAAGTTACAGGCACATGAGACTTAACAACTTAATGTCTCAGGGTAACGGGCGCAGTGCAGTTCATCACTTGTGACGGATCTGTTACATTACAGTAACAGAGGTTACCACTTAACATCAGGTGCGCCTCGTGCTTGTACCGTTTTCTAATAACATAAAAAAACCGAAACACAAATAATTAATTATAAAAAAAGGGAAGTAAGTGCTACTTATACATATACGCTATATATATATAGTGCTACATATACGCCTTATATTGTCAAAATTATATCATTTAAAAAGTTCATAAGCTAATAGATTTTTTAGATATATAACTAAAAAAAAAATATTGAACATAATAGATTATTATCTTGCATCGACGAAATGACGTTTTATAATAAGTACAAATAATACATTATAATAATAAAATGGAGCTAACTGATAGTAATCATATTAGATGGTATATGTAGAGTAAATTTATTTACGAATTTACAATTTTATATATATATCTACAAAATAGTTAGAATTTTATATACTTTTAAAATAGGTTTAAAACTAAAGGTTTAAAACATACGGAGATACTACTACTACTACTAATAAAATTAAATTTATTTATTTTATTTTATTTTAAAAAAACTGATATATAAGCCCCATGGTGGGGGGAAAAGTGGCCAAAACGCTCTGGCGGCATTGCCACGCTAGATGGCAATGCTAAGTTTTTGCCCAAAGTAGGCGCTAGCATTTCAGTCACCCGACGCCTCAACCAAACGTTTCGCCAGATCCCTAAACAAGTTGAGAGCGGACGGCCCCCATGGGCCTAAATTTTCTACCCCAAACGGCACAAACATTAATTAAGCTAACTGATGGAATATTATTAATAATACTTTATCAGTCAAACGACCCAGACACAATAGAAATTTCAATGTTATATGGACAATCCACTGGTGAGGGGATATACATCTACTTACGAGTATATATAATAAATTCGGGCCTAGTGGCGTGCATTAGGAGAGGCATATGTCGATCCAGCATATGTGGGCTAATACTGGCTGATGATGATAATTATCTGATGATAACTAACTGATTGACTCATCAAGGCAGAGCCACTGGGGTTACAAAGTTAATTTTGTTAATTCCCATGAAAAATAAACAAAGAGATAAATAATTAATTTAATTAATTCGAGCACTACGATCACCCCATTAACTCGTTCACAGATCACATGGTCCACCCGCCTTTTATAAAAGGCAAGGACCCCTGGGAGGGGTCGACGCCTCCCCCCAAAGGTTACACCATCAAGATCGACAACGGCGTGTTCAACCTGTACAAGAGCGGGGAGGGAGGGGAGGAGGAGAGGGTTCCTTACGAGTACATCAAGCTGGCGCAGTTCATCCAGGACAAGAACACCATGTGCAGCATGATAGCCGATGGGCCTCTGTGAGTTTAGTTATTTTATGTTTATTTGTGTCAGAATTAAGTCTAATTGAATATAACTTGAAGATAGACTAAAGTAAAATTGGCCCAGAGATGACGAATCCCAGGTGTGGCAGTGCCACGTTGTAACCCCACAACCGAGTGGGCCGGCACGACCGGGGAAGTACCACACTCCCACATAACACCGACGTGAAGTAACATAGCTTGCTATTGCGTTTCAGTCAGTCTGTGGGAGTTTCCGGAGGCCCGATTTCCCCCTACCTCCTATCCTTCCCCTCTCCCTCCACCCTCAGCCTTCTATCTATTCCTTCCTCAAAGGACGGCAACGCATCCTCGAGACCTATAGTATTGCGGATGAGTGCAGGTGAGCCGCTTGCTCGTTTGCCAATGCCTATTCCATAAAAAAGTCGGTTTTCCATTTTCCGGTCTTGGAAAGCTCATACTCAAGTAATTGTACAGGAGCGTGATGACGTGTACAATATGTAAACACAGGCTTGTGTTGAGTCGGGCCGTAGCTTAGCCTATTAGCAACGTTACGATTCTAAAGGCGTACAATTTTATCAAGACAGGTCAAAAATTTAAAATGAAAATGAAACAATGTTGATTAAACACGTCTTCTTCGTTTTTGTTTAAGACATTTAATTAAACTACTGACTTTTAGTAACATTGCATGTAAAACTGTAGGAAATGAAAATACAATTCCTGTCTTTTGTAAGGCAGAGATACCTATGTACATTATATTTGGTACATCGAAATCTACGCCTGCAGTTTGTGGCTCGGCAAGCTCGGAGTCGTCTGTCTGGATACGGGCAATAAACGGTATCAAATACGGCCAATGATTGTACCATCAACTTGTTTAACCAAAGGTGTATCAGACTCACTGTCAGTCTGAAGACGAAGACTCGGTGGATTCCTGTACTTAATTTCATCATCATCATTATCATCATGCGAAATCACTTTGCGCAGGTAGTTTAAATCTTTTCGTTTACCGTTATTCCATTATTTCACACACCTCATAAACATTTGTTTTATCTTCATTAAGTTGGTAACATATATAATGTTATTGTTTTCAGCAAGTCGTTCTGCTACCGAAGGCTGAGCTACCTCTCGTCCAAGTTCCAACTGCACGTGCTGCTCAACGAGCTACGAGAGCTGGCCTCGCAGAAGGCAGTGCCGCACAGGGACTTCTATAACATCAGGTACCTTAGTACATCCTTTACACGACATTAAGTCCTGTTACACAGTATCAAGTCCGTTTACATCATTAAGTCCTGTTACACAATATCAAGTCTCTTTACGTATCATATCATCAAGTCCTGTTACACAATATCAAGTCCCTTTACGTATCATTAAGTCCTGTTACACAATATCAAGTCCCTTTACGTATCATTAAGTCCTGTTACACAATATCAAGTCTCTTTACGTATCATATCATCAAGTCCTGTTACACAATATCAAGTCCCTTTACGTATCATTAAGTCCTGTTACACAATATCAAGTCCCTTTACGTATCATCAAGTCCTGTTACACAATATCAAGTCCCTTTACGTATCATTAAGTCCTGTTACACAATATCAAGTCCCTTTACGTATCATTAAGTCCTGTTACACAATATCAAGTCTCTTTACGTATCATATCATCAAGTCCTGTTACACAATATCAAGTCCCTTTACGTATCATTAAGTCCTGTTACACAATATCAAGTCCCTTTACGTATCATTAAGTCCTGTTACACAATATCAAGTCTCTTTACGTATCATATCATCAAGTCCTGTTACACAATATCAAGTCCCTTTACGTATCATTAAGTCCTGTTACACAATATCAAGTCCCTTTACGTATCATTAAGTCCTGTTACACAATATCAAGTCTCTTTACGTATCATATCATCAAGTCCTGTTACACAATATCAAGTCTCTTTACGTATCATATCATCAAGTCCTGTTACACAATATCAAGTCCCTTTACGTATCATTAAGTCCTGTTACACAATATCAAGTCCCTTTACGTATCATCAAGTCCTGTTACACAATATCAAGTCCCTTTACGTATCATTAAGTCCTGTTACACAATATCAAGTCCCTTTACATCATTAAGTCCTGTTACACAATATCAAGTCCCTTTACGTATCATCAAGTCCTGTTACACAATATCAAGTCCCTTTACGTATCATTAAGTCCTGTTACACAATATCAAGTCCCTTTACATCATTAAGTCCTGTTACACAATATCAAGTCCCTTTACATCATTAAGTCCTGTTACACAATATCAAGTCCCTTTACGTATCATTAAGTCCTGTTACACAATATCAAGTCCCTTTACGTATCATTAAGTCCTGTTACACAATATCAAGTCCCTTTACGTATCATCAAGTCCTGTTACACAATATCAAGTCCCTTTACATCATTAAGTCCTGTTACACAATATCAAGTCCCTTTACGTATCATTAAGTCCTGTTACACAATATCAAGTCCCTTTACGTATCATTAAGTCCTGTTACACAATATCAAGTCCCTTTACGTATCATCAAGTCCTGTTACACAATATCAAGTCCCTTTACGTATCATCAAGTCCTGTTACACAATATCAAGTCCCTTTACGTATCATTAAGTCCTGTTACACAATATCAAGTCCCTTTACGTATCATTAAGTCCTGTTACACAATATCAAGTCTCTTTACGTATCATATCATCAAGTCCTGTTACACAATATCCAGTCCCTTTACGTATCATCAAGTCCTGTTACACAATATCAAGTCCATTTACGTATCATTAAGTCCTGTTACACAATATCAAGTCCCTTTACGTATCATTAAGTCCTGTTACACAATATCAAGTCTCTTTACGTATCATATCATCAAGTCCTGTTACACAATATCAAGTCCCTTTACGTATCATTAAGTCCTGTTACACAATATCAAGTCCCTTTACGTATCATTAAGTCCTGTTACACAATATCAAGTCCCTTTACGTATCATTAAGTCCTGTTACACAATATCAAGTCTCTTTACGTATCATATCATCAAGTCCTGTTACACAATATCAAGTCCCTTTACGTATCATTAAGTCCTGTTACACAATATCAAGTCCCTTTACGTATCATTAAGTCCTGTTACACAATATCAAGTCTCTTTACGTATCATATCATCAAGTCCTGTTACACAATATCAAGTCCCTTTACGTATCATTAAGTCCTGTTACACAATATCAAGTCCCTTTACGTATCATTAAGTCCTGTTACACAATATCAAGTCTCTTTACGTATCATATCATCAAGTCCTGTTACACAATATCAAGTCCCTTTACGTATCATTAAGTCCTGTTACACAATATCAAGTCCCTTTACGTATCATTAAGTCCTGTTACACAATATCAAGTCTCTTTACGTATCATATCATCAAGTCCTGTTACACAATATCCAGTCCCTTTACGTATCATCAAGTCCTGTTACACAATATCAAGTCCATTTACGTATCATTAAGTCCTGTTACACAATATCTAGTCCCTTTACGTATCATTAAGTCCTGTTACACAATATCAAGTCTCTTTACGTATCATATCATCAAGTCCTGTTACACAATATCAAGTCCCTTTACGTATCATTAAGTCCTGTTACACAATATCAAGTCCCTTTACGTATCATTAAGTCCTGTTACACAATATCAAGTCCCTTTACGTATCATTAAGTCCTGTTACACAATATCAAGTCTCTTTACGTATCATATCATCAAGTCCTGTTACACAATATCAAGTCCCTTTACGTATCATTAAGTCCTGTTACACAATATCAAGTCCCTTTACGTATCATCAAGTCCTGTTACACAATATCAAGTCCCTTTACGTATCATTAAGTCCTGTTACACAATATCAAGTCCCTTTACATCATTAAGTCCTGTTACACAATATCAAGTCCCTTTACGTATCATTAAGTCCTGTTACACAATATCAAGTCCCTTTACGTATCATTAAGTCCTGTTACACAATATCAAGTCCCTTTACGTATCATTAAGTCCTGTTACACAATATCAAGTCCCTTTACGTATCATCAAGTCCTGTTACACAATATCAAGTCCCTTTACATCATTAAGTCCTGTTACACAATATCAAGTCCCTTTACGTATCATTAAGTCCTGTTACACAATATCAAGTCCCTTTACGTATCATTAAGTCCTGTTACACAATATCAAGTCCCTTTACGTATCATCAAGTCCTGTTACACAATATCAAGTCCCTTTACATCATTAAGTCCTGTTACACAATATCAAGTCCCTTTACGTATCATTAAGTCCTGTTACACAATATCAAGTCCCTTTACGTATCATTAAGTCCTGTTACACAATATCAAGTCCCTTTACGTATCATCAAGTCCTGTTACACAATATCAAGTCCCTTTACATCATTAAGTCCTGTTACACAATATCAAGTCCCTTTACGTATCATTAAGTCCTGTTACACAATATCAAGTCCCTTTACGTATCATTAAGTCCTGTTACACAATATCAAGTCTCTTTACGTATCATATCATCAAGTCCTGTTACACAATATCAAGTCCCTTTACATCATTAAGTCCTGTTACACAATATCCAGTCCCTTTACGTATCATTAAGTCCTGTTACACAATATCAAGTCTCTTTACGTATCATATCATCAAGTCCTGTTACACAATATCAAGTCCCTTTACATCATTAAGTCCTGTTACACAATATCAAGTCCCTTTACGTATCATTAAGTCCTGTTACACAATATCAAGTCTCTTTACGTATCATATCATCAAGTCCTGTTACACAATATCAAGTCCCTTTACGTATCATTAAGTCCTGTTACACAATATCAAGTCCCTTTACGTATCATTAAGTCCTGTTACACAATATCAAGTCTCTTTACGTATCATATCATCAAGTCCTGTTACACAATATCAAGTCCCTTTACGTATCATATCATCAAGTCCTGTTACACAATATCAAGTCCCTTTACGTATCATTAAGTCCTGTTACACAATATCCAGTCCCTTTACGTATCATCAAGTCCTGTTACACAATATCAAGTCCATTTACGTATCATTAAGTCCTGTTACACAATATCAAGTCCCTTTACGTATCATCAAGTCCTGTTACACAATATCCAGTCCCTTTACGTATCATATCATCAAGTCCTGTTACACAATATCAAGTCCCTTTACATCATTAAGTCCTGTTACACAATATCCAGTCCCTTTACGTATCATCAAGTCCTGTTACACAATATCAAGTCCATTTACGTATCATTAAGTCCTGTTACACAATATCAAGTCCCTTTACGTATCATTAAGTCCTGTTACACAATATCAAGTCTCTTTACGTATCATATCATCAAGTCCTGTTACACAATATCAAGTCCCTTTACGTATCATTAAGTCCTGTTACACAATATCAAGTCCCTTTACGTATCATTAAGTCCTGTTACACAATATCAAGTCCCTTTACATCATTAAGTCCTGTTACACAATATCCAGTCCCTTTACGTATCATCAAGTCCTGTTACACAATATCAAGTCCATTTACGTATCATTAAGTCCTGTTACACAATATCAAGTCCCTTTACGTATCATTAAGTCCTGTTACACAATATCAAGTCTCTTTACGTATCATATCATCAAGTCCTGTTACACAATATCAAGTCCCTTTACGTATCATTAAGTCCTGTTACACAATATCAAGTCCCTTTACGTATCATTAAGTCCTGTTACACAATATCAAGTCCCTTTACGTATCATTAAGTCCTGTTACACAATATCAAGTCTCTTTACGTATCATATCATCAAGTCCTGTTACACAATATCAAGTCCCTTTACGTATCATTAAGTCCTGTTACACAATATCAAGTCCCTTTACGTATCATTAAGTCCTGTTACACAATATCAAGTCCCTTTACATCATTAAGTCCTGTTACACAATATCCAGTCCCTTTACGTATCATCAAGTCCTGTTACACAATATCAAGTCCATTTACGTATCATTAAGTCCTGTTACACAATATCAAGTCCCTTTACGTATCATTAAGTCCTGTTACACAATATCAAGTCTCTTTACGTATCATATCATCAAGTCCTGTTACACAATATCAAGTCCCTTTACGTATCATTAAGTCCTGTTACACAATATCAAGTCCCTTTACGTATCATTAAGTCCTGTTACACAATATCAAGTCCCTTTACATCATCAAGTCCTGTTACACAATATCAAGTCCATTTACGTATCATTAAGTCCTGTTACACAATATCAAGTCCCTTTACGTATCATTAAGTCCTGTTACACAATATCAAGTCTCTTTACGTATCATATCATCAAGTCCTGTTACACAATATCAAGTCCCTTTACGTATCATTAAGTCCTGTTACACAATATCAAGTCCCTTTACGTATCATTAAGTCCTGTTACACAATATCAAGTCCCTTTACATCATTAAGTCCTGTTACACAATATCCAGTCCCTTTACGTATCATCAAGTCCTGTTACACAATATCAAGTCCATTTACGTATCATTAAGTCCTGTTACACAATATCAAGTCCCTTTACGTATCATCAAGTCCTGTTACACAATATCAAGTCTCTTTACGTATCATATCATCAAGTCCTGTTACACAATATCAAGTCCCTTTACATCATTAAGTCCTGTTACACAATATCCAGTCCCTTTACGTATCATCAAGTCCTGTTACACAATATCAAGTCCATTTACGTATCATTAAGTCCTGTTACACAATATCAAGTCCCTTTACGTATCATTAAGTCCTGTTACACAATATCAAGTCTCTTTACGTATCATATCATCAAGTCCTGTTACACAATATCAAGTCCCTTTACGTATCATTAAGTCCTGTTACACAATATCAAGTCCCTTTACATCATTAAGTCCTGTTACACAATATCCAGTCCCTTTACGTATCATCAAGTCCTGTTACACAATATCAAGTCCATTTACGTATCATTAAGTCCTGTTACACAATATCAAGTCCCTTTACGTATCATTAAGTCCTGTTACACAATATCAAGTCTCTTTACGTATCATATCATCAAGTCCTGTTACACAATATCAAGTCCCTTTACGTATCATTAAGTCCTGTTACACAATATCAAGTCCCTTTACGTATCATTAAGTCCTGTTACACAATATCAAGTCCCTTTACATCATCAAGTCCTGTTACACAATATCAAGTCCCTTTACATCATTAAGTCCTGTTACACAATATCAAGTCCCTTTACGTATCATTAAGTCCTGTTACACAATATCAAGTCCCTTTACGTATCATTAAGTCCTGTTACACAATATCAAGTCTCTTTACGTATCATATCATCAAGTCCTGTTACACAATATCAAGTCCCTTTACATCATTAAGTCCTGTTACACAATATCCAGTCCCTTTACGTATCATCAAGTCCTGTTACACAATATCAAGTCCATTTACGTATCATTAAGTCCTGTTACACAATATCAAGTCCCTTTACGTATCATTAAGTCCTGTTACACAATATCAAGTCTCTTTACGTATCATATCATCAAGTCCTGTTACACAATATCAAGTCCCTTTACGTATCATATCATCAAGTCCTGTTACACAATATCAAGTCCCTTTACGTATCATTAAGTCCTGTTACACAATATCAAGTCCCTTTACGTATCATTAAGTCCTGTTACACAATATCAAGTCCCTTTACGTATCATTAAGTCCTGTTACACAATATCAAGTCTCTTTACGTATCATATCATCAAGTCCTGTTACACAATATCCAGTCCCTTTACGTATCATCAAGTCCTGTTACACAATATCAAGTCCCTTTACGTATCATTAAGTCCTGTTACACAATATCAAGTCCCTTTACATCATTAAGTCCTGTTACACAATATCCAGTCCCTTTACGTATCATCAAGTCCTGTTACACAATATCAAGTCCATTTACGTATCATTAAGTCCTGTTACACAATATCAAGTCCCTTTACGTATCATCAAGTCCTGTTACACAATATCCAGTCCCTTTACGTATCATCAAGTCCTGTTACACAATATCAAGTCCCTTTACGTATCATTAAGTCCTGTTACACAATATCAAGTCTCTTTACGTATCATATCATCAAGTCCTGTTACACAATATCAAGTCCATTTACGTATCATTAAGTCCTGTTACACAATATCAAGTCTCTTTACGTATCATATCATCAAGTCCTATTACACAACATCAAGTCCCTTTACGTATCATTAAGTCCTGTTACACAATATCAAGTCTCTTTACGTATCATATCATCAAGTCCTATTACACAACATCAAGTCCCTTTACGTATCATTAAGTCCTGTTACACAATATCAAGTCCCTTTACGTATCATTAAGTCCTGTTACACAATATCAAGTCTCTTTACGTATCATATCATCAAGTCCTGTTACACAATATCAAGTCCCTTTACGTATCATTAAGTCCTGTTACACAATATCAAGTCCCTTTACGTATCATTAAGTCCTGTTACACAATATCAAGTCTCTTTACGTATCATATCATCAAGTCCTGTTACACAATATCAAGTCCCTTTACGTATCATATCATCAAGTCCTGTTACACAATATCAAGTCCCTTTACGTATCATTAAGTCCTGTTACACAATATCAAGTCTCTTTACGTATCATATCATCAAGTCCTGTTACACAATATCAAGTCCATTTACGTATCATTAAGTCCTGTTACACAATATCAAGTCCCTTTACGTATCATTAAGTCCTGTTACACAATATCAAGTCTCTTTACGTATCATATCATCAAGTCCTGTTACACAATATCAAGTCCCTTTACGTATCATTAAGTCCTGTTACACAACATCAAGTCCCTTTACGTATCATTAAGTCCTGTTACACAATATCAAGTCTCTTTACGTATCATATCATCAAGTCCTGTTACACAATATCAAGTCCCTTTACGTATCATTAAGTCCTGTTACACAATATCAAGTCTCTTTACGTATCATATCATCAAGTCCTGTTACACAATATCAAGTCCATTTACGTATCATTAAGTCCTGTTACACAATATCAAGTCCCTTTACATCATTAAGTCCTGTTACACAATATCAAGTCCCTTTACGTATGATTAAGTCCTGTTACACAATATCAAGTCTCTTTACGTATCATATCATCAAGTCCTGTTACACAATATCCAGTCCCTTTACGTATCATCAAGTCCTGTTACACAATAATAAGTCCATTTACGTATCATTAAGTCCTGTTACACAATATCAAGTCCCTTTACGTATCATTAAGTCCTGTTACACAATATCAAGTCCCTTTACATCATTAAGTCCTGTTACACAATATCAAGTCCCTTTACATCATTAAGTCCTGTTACACAATATCAAGTCTCTTTACGTATCATAATTCAAGTCCTGTTACACAATATCAAGTACCTTTACATCATTAAGTCCTGTTACACAATATCAAGTCCCTTTACGTATCATTAAGTCCTGTTACACAATATCAAGTCTCTTTACGTATCATAATTCAAGTCCTGTTACACAATATCAAGTACCTTTACATCATTAAGTCCTGTTACACAATATCAAGTCCCTTTACGTATCATTAAGTCCTGTTACACAATATCAAGTCTCTTTACGTATCATAATTCAAGTCCTGTTACACAATATCAAGTACCTTTACATCATTAAGTCCTGTTACACAATATCAAGTCTCTTTACGTATCATAATTCAAGTCCTGTTACACAATATCAAGTCCCTTTACGTATCATCAAGTCCTGTTACACAATATCAAGTCTCTTTACGTATCATAATTCAAGTCCTGTTACACAATATCAAGTACCTTTACATCATTAAGTCCTGTTACACAATATCAAGTCTCTTTACGTATCATAATTCAAGTCCTGTTACACAATATCAAGTCCCTTTACGTATCATTAAGTCCTGTTACACAATATCAAGTCTCTTTACGTATCATAATTCAAGTCCTGTTACACAATATCAAGTACCTTTACATCATTAAGTCCTGTTACACAATATCAAGTCTCTTTACGTATCATAATTCAAGTCCTGTTACACAATATCAAGTCCCTTTACGTATCATTAAGTCCTGTTACACAATATCAAGTCTCTTTACGTATCATAATTCAAGTCCTGTTACACAATATCAAGTACCTTTACATCATTAAGTCCTGTTACACAATATCAAGTCTCTTTACGTATCATAATTCAAGTCCTGTTACACAATATCAAGTCCCTTTACGTATCATTAAGTCCTGTTACACAATATCAAGTCCCTTTACGTATCATCAAGTCCTGTTACACAATATCAAGTCCCTTTACATCATTAAGTCCTGTTACACAATATCAAGTCTCTTTACGTATCATAATTCAAGTCCTGTTACACAATATCAAGTCCCTTTACGTATCATCAAGTCCTGTTACACAATATCAAGTCCCTTTACGTATCATTAAGTCCTGTTACACAATATCAAGTCTCTTTACGTATCATAATTCAAGTCCTGTTACACAATATCAAGTCCCTTTACGTATCATCAAGTCCTGTTACACAATATCAAGTCCCTTTACATCATTAAGTCCTGTTACACAATATCAAGTCCCTTTACGTATCATTAAGTCCTGTTACACAATATCAAGTCTCTTTACGTATCATAATTCAAGTCCTGTTACACAATATCAAGTACCTTTACATCATTAAGTCCTGTTACACAATATCAAGTCTCTTTACGTATCATAATTCAAGTCCTGTTACACAATATCAAGTACCTTTACATCATTAAGTCCTGTTACACAATATCAAGTCTCTTTACGTATCATAATTCAAGTCCTGTTACACAATATCAAGTACCTTTACATCATTAAGTCCTGTTACACAATATCAAGTCCCTTTACGTATCATAATTCAAGTCCTGTTACACAATATCAAGTACCTTTACATCATTAAGTCCTGTTACACAATATCAAGTCTCTTTACGTATCATAATTCAAGTCCTGTTACACAATATCAAGTACCTTTACATCATTAAGTCCTGTTACACAATATCAAGTCTCTTTACGTATCATAATTCAAGTCCTGTTACACAATATCAAGTACCTTTACATCATTAAGTCCTGTTACACAGTATCAAGTCCCTTTACGTATCATCAAGTCCCTCCACCAACTCACACCATCAAGCTTTGCACAAGTTGTATCCGATGACGTCTACGCGAATTATAGATGAACTGATCCCCTCGTGTGTCGATGTTTATTCAAGTTATTTTTAGATATATGATGGTAATGTTTACAGGAAGGTGGACACCCACATCCACGCAGCGTCGTGCATGAACCAGAAGCATCTGCTGCGGTTCATCAAGAAGACGCTCAAGAACCATGCGGATGAGGTAACAATACATATAATATACGGAATCCCCTATTTTTGTAATAACTCATATACTCGTATATCTACATGATATAATGTGCACTCTTAAATGAAAAAGTAATCCGTCAATTGTATGTGTATTAAAATTACTAGGTACTTTATGATATGTGTTTCATGACAATGTGTATATACATGTATACAGGGGTACTGGTAATCAATTAGCATCCTTTTAAGAGCATATTATGTACATCAAAACAAACATCTTTTGTTCTACGACTTTCAAAAATACGTTTTTTTTTTATTCCATACAAAACTTAAATAATCAATCGGTCTAAACATAATAAACACTATGTAAAAAGAGCGCGCGCAATGCCGACAAGCCCCGGCCGGCGGCGGGCGGGCGGCGGCGGCAGCGTAAGAAATGGGTTGAGACGCGGCAAGTCAAGGTCGTCGTAGCTGTGCTACGCTTCGACACGCTGTTAACTACATGTAGATGAATGAAGTGGATGCGATATAGAGTTATGAAGTGTAAGAAAGAATCACAAAAACGTAAAAAAATTTTTGTTCGGAAATTTGTTTACATTGGGAAAAGTTCTAGAACAAAAGTTGTTTGTTTTGATGTACAGAATATGCCCTTAACAGGATGCTAATTGATTACCAGAAACCCTGTATACAGAACAAAACTGTTATGAAGGTGAAATTAAGTGTTATGTTTAAATATTTTTTTTGTACCCTTAGTAGTATCTTAAAATATGTTTTTAATTCCGTCAATGTTTACTTAGAACTCTTGAAAATGTCACATGATTTTGTTGTTTTAATTTAATCGCTGCTCATGACATAAACTGCTTTAAAACCTCATTTTTATCGACTATGTGATATGATAGTACCTTAAATATAAATAATGTCATTTTAGATAATTTATTGATTCAGGCGTTACTTTGCGGAAATCCATTATCAAAAAAACGATATTAAAAATATTTAGTGACACTTCCGCTGAAAAGAAAACAATGATTTTGGCCTATTTGGGGGCGTGCACCACCCTCCCTCCCGCATAAAATGCTAATAGGAAGAATACAAAATAAAAAACACAAGAAACCTCAATAAGTAAACCAAAACCGATTCGACACGTGTTTCGCCTCTACACGAGGCATCCTCAGGAGATGTTGACTCGTCGAGCGCTAGACCGACAGAGATTTCACCGATGACATTTTAGTAGGTCGCAGAACAACTTGTAATTCGCACTACTAAACGACGTTATTTAAAATTAAGCTGCGTAGGTACCTATATAAGTAAGTCCATATTGCTTAACAAGTGCAAATTGAAAAATTTAATACCGACTTCCATTATTTTGCTTTGGTAAAATCTGTTTTGTTTGGGTTAGAAATAAAACAAGTACAATTGGAAAAATTTAATAGCAGCGTTTTACCTGAAATAAAACGCATATTAAAATACTTACCTAACTGGAAGCTTTTATATTGAGAGGGCACTTCCGTTTCCGTCGTAATAGTACCAGTTTTCGTACTTTTATCCACCTTGTTTCCGGTAAGTAGGTGGCGCCACCTGGCGGCTTCGCGCCATTTTACGTTTCTTGTAAACATGAGCGCCATTTGCAATTATTGGCTCAATATTCACCAGGCAGGAATTAAAGTGAAAGCTTCCAGTTAGGTAAGTATTTTAATATGCGTTTTATTTCAGGTAAAACGCTGCTATTAAATTACTTGACCGTAACTGGAAGCTTTTATATTGAGAGGCTGTTTGTTTTCGCCTGGTGACGCCACCTATTCATGTCTGTAGGGCTTAGTATATACTAGAGTAAAATTTATGAAACGTGTTAGCCGATCGCCAATTGCCTCGAGATAAGATGTCGTCGACTGAAGTGTTTTCCAGCCAGCTTTTGGAAGCGACCGCAGAACGAACACTACCTGGAGAAGCTGCGATACCTGCTTCTTTAAATATAGTTTTTACCCAGCCTGCTATCACTGTACGTGAAGCAGATTTAGCAGCACCCCTGACTGTAATAAAAAGACTACACGACTTTGCAGTTTTGCGCCTTTCATTTAATAGTGTCACAGTTTTATCTATCCAGAAGACTGGATTGAGATTACTAATACCAGGATTCGACAGAAATTCCCAACTAGATTGTCTATAGTTCTCCGTATCGGTTTTTGAACCGAACTCTGGTAATAATATTATGCTAGTATTAGTTCTCGTGAAATGTTCAGGATCAACTCTTAACAATGTCAAATCATATATTCGTCGTCCAGAGCACAATAACAATAAAATCGCTGTATGTCGGGATGTCTGGAATAAATTGCTTGAGTCTACTGTGTAGCTGGTTAAATAGGAACTTAATTTATTAACGTCCCAAATAGGCGCTCTATCACTTTTCGGATTTTTTAGAGCAATCGATTTAAGGTTATGTTTCACCAGGACGTGTGAACTTAAATGGCTCGATGTTTCAGAATTACATAGCGTAGAAACTACAGACTTGTGCAAGAGTATAGTATTGTACGACAACTTATGTACTATATATAAAATTGTGCTAACTGAGAACCAGTAGGGTTTTTAGGATTTATATCATTATTTTTACACCATTTGACCCACCGTTTCCAAGCCACTTCATATGTTTTCAGAGTAGACTTACGCCAAGAATTTTTAAGTAACGATAGTTGTTCAGTATTCCATGTCCCTATTGCCTCCGTCCACCCCCACATTTCCAAACTTCGAGAAGGAGGTGCTGAACTTTCGGTGGTGGGTGACCCGTTGACGTGTCTATCAGATGTTTGTGTAAATTGATCAAGGTGAGCGGTGCTTCGATTGCACGGGCTTTCAAATCTGCCCGCCAAAATACTTTGTGCCAACGGGGGACCACTATAAGAAAGATTCCTGTCGACTGATTCAGATGGGTAAGTACTTTGGGTATAAGAAAAGGCGGGGGAAACACCCACGCCAGCGGGTAGTTCCATGGCATACTGAATGCATCGTGAAATAATGCTAGACGGTCTTTCAAATCTCGAGTTACATAATTGTAAACTACATGAGCCGTCTCCGAAGCGAATAAGTCTATTACTGGAGTTCCCCACTTCGTAAACACCATTTCCACACAGGCAGGTAGCAAGTGCCACTCTGGAGGCTGACGATGACGTGATAGGTGATCCGCTTGATTGTTGTATTTGCCTGGGATATGATGTATGCTGAGGTGTATTCGGTACTGATCTAGTAATGACATAATTTGATAGGTTATGTTCATCAAGGGTACAGATTTCGTACCCCCTTCTTTCCGTAACTGAGCGACTGCTGTCTTGTTGTCGCATTGTATCAGGACAGAGCTGTCTTGCAGCAAATGCGCCTGATTTTGGAGAGCATGCAATATAGCTAGCATCTCTTTCTGATTCGAATGTAGGTGTTGTTCTTCCTGGGACCAGCTGCCCCAAAAGGCTTCGTTGTTCAGCTGTGCGCCCCACGCTATGTCTGATGCATCGGTCACTAGAAAGTGGACCGGGGGCGGATGATGTAAAGCTGTTGATAACTGGCAGTTCTGAATCCACCAACCCAATTCCTTGAGCACATCTTGTGGTAGATGGTAGGTTTGGGTTGAATGTTTGGGTAAATTTATTTTATTTATTTTCCATTCTCAGACAACAAAATATGGTCCATTAGATATATATATGTCACACTTATATTAATGTCAAACAATAGTTACACATTAGTGTCAAACATTAGTAAAGCGTTCAGAAACATTAACATTTGTCGATGTTTGAGTCGACCTCGTGGAACTACAAAACTGGCGAAGTTTAAGAGCCCTACTATTCTTTGCAACTCTTTTTGTGTCGCTTTTCTTTGGTCGAGTACTCGATTTACTTTTTTCCTTATAACCTCTACCTTTTCGTTTGGCAAGGATTTTAGATTTGTCCACGGTCTCCAAAGTATCCCTAGGTAATTTATGCTTTTTTGTGGAACTAGTATCGATTTCTCGAAATTTATTTGCCACCCTAGTCTCTGCAATGTTTGTATCGCGAGCTTGACGTGGTCTAGAAGCGTATGAGCATTCTGATGTACTATTAAATAATCGTCTAGATAAACTACTATCCTTACATTCCATTTTTCTCGTAATACTTGAGCTACCCAATTTGTGAGAATCGAAAAGGTTTTTGGGGCAGTGCTTAGACCGAATGGCAGGCAAGTCATCTGTAGTAATTCTTGATTGTATACTAGCCGTAGGAACGCCTTTGAGACTTTAATATTTTCAGGTGAAAATAGGCTTGAAAAAGATCTATCTTGCACATCCAGTCCTGTGGTTGAAGGAAATCTGGTAATTTGTGCATGTTTATCAGGTGAAACGGTTTGGCCAGTACATATTCGTTGAGCGCTTTGAGGTTGAATATGGGTCGAGACGAGCCGTCGGGCTTTGGCACCAGAAACAGAGGGGAAATGAAGCTCGGGGTTGATGGTGCTGCTTCCAAAATGCCCTGAGATTTCATTTTCTGTATTATCACAGATATCTCTTCCGAGACAGAAGTTTGAAATGGGGTTTTCCATACATGTGGATAAACCAGTGGTGGTCTTTGAATAAATGGTATGCGATACCCTTGAATTAGCTTTAAAATTATTTCTGTAGCCCCCATTTCCTTCCATTGTTGGTGGTAGTGCGCTAACTGACCTGCTTGGAACCGCTTCGAGTCATTGTTTCTTATTGTAACAATTGCCACCTCTGACAGATCTTCGAAAATTTGCACGGCCTCTGTTGCTACGATCGGGCCGCGAGCCTCGGTTGTGAAATGACCCTCTTCCATTGTAATGGTTGGAATTTGAAACTCTATATTGAGGTGGGTAGTTTGTGCTATAATATTCACCCCGCGAGGGTGGGCCACATGCATGCGAGTGCATAGTACCGTGGCTGCCTGATTCAATACAATTGCATTGAGTTCCACGCGATGGAACTATTGTTTTTCGTGCACCTTGCCCCCGTGAGTGGTGGTGACGTTGTACATTAGCCATTGCTTGCTGGGACTGGGACCCATTCAATTTTGGAAGCCAAAAAGTTTTGCGGACTCCGCCAGACTTCTCAAGTGCGGATGTAAAACCAACAGAATCAAAAATATGCGTCGTTGATGGTGGTATTCTATTTAAGGTTGCTTTAACTAAGGGGTCACGAACTTGACTTGTAATGTTTTCGCGACGCATTTCAATACTTTCAGCTCTGTGGCCACATACTAACTGTAAGAGATCCGACGAGATCTTAAACAGGTCGCCTTTCAAAAATAGCTCATCAACTTTGACGCTCAGATTGTCGACATTGACATTAGTATTCTTAGCCCAAGAGAGGAGTTTTCGAATACCTTCCTGGAGTGAAATTTTTTGTTTAAGTATGCAAAAAGTTATAGCAGCATATGATTTATCTGCGTACGCCAGGTGACGTAATGTGTCATACATTTTTACCTCATCGTTTGTTTCCAGGTCTATAAAGCCTGGGGTATGGTTGTACAGTTTTTGTGTGTCTGCGTACCTTACGTCAGACCAAGAGGTTGTGCCTAATCTTTGAACATCTGACAACAATTTAAAATAAACATCAGGGGTTTTAGGAACTGATGGTTCCTTCAACTTGGTTTCTATTTCGAAAGAAAATGCATTATTATCCTGTTCTTGCTCAAGATTTAGATTTTCGCATAATTCATCATTGTCTGGATAAATTGACACGCTGTCGTGATAAGAATTATTATCAAAATTGTTTGAAGTAACGATTTGTCTGAGCTCACCCATTTCCTTAAGTATTTCATCCATCCTGGGGTCGTATCGTTTTGCACGCTTATGTTTGCGTCGACGGGACCGACGCTTATCATCGGATGACGAGGATGAGCTCGAAGAGTTGCTCGAAGAGCTACTAGCAGAGCAGCTTCGTCTCCGCTTTCGCGCCTCTCCACTTGGACCAGCCACGGCCGGTTCGGGATCACAATCGTACTCATTCATTCTGAAAACCACGGTTATGTTAAAAGGGTAATAACTCAAATTATAAGCTACGTTTCGAAAATTATTACAAAAACTGGCACAAGGAGTCCATTGACCGCCTTCTAGTCCATAATAACTGGTTTATAACCAATGGTATATAACCATATAAATTATAGAAGTCCATTCTATAATCTTAACGAACGGCAAAAACCGTTAAAAGTCACATTTAAATATTACATTTAGATAATCAAATATGGTACTTACTGCGTGTTAAATTTTAACAACTCACTGTTATATTTAAATAACTTCAACGCTGTTTAATGTAATACCACTTTACAGTATTTTGTAATTTTTGCAACAGACTTCAGAAGCGCTGTTGAGCACGTGTTGCTTCGACGGAAATTTAAACGCCAATGATTGCAAATGGCGCTCATGTTTACAAGAAACGTAAAATGGCGCGAAGCCGCCAGGTGGCGCCACCTACTTACCGGAAACAAGGTGGATAAAAGTACGAAAACTGGTACTATTACGACGGAAACGGAAGTGCCCTCTCAATATAAAAGCTTCCAGTTACGGTCAAGTAATTTAATACCGACTTCCATTCTATTCAGTTATTGGAGGGTATGTAAAAATTACTAGACCGAATTTGATAAAATTTACATGGGACCACACGGGAAGCACCAGCTTTCAAATAAAGAATTTTTGAGAATCGGTTCACCAGTCGAAAGTTAAGAGGTGGCAAACATAAAAAAAAATACAGAGTACCTCCTCCTTTTTTTAGAAGTCGGAAGAAAAAGATTTGGCCTCAGAATGAATTATTTTGTCAACGTTTAGTTAATAATACTAAGTAAAATAATAAAAAACCATTAATTTTCGTGTAATGTTGTTTAGGTGGTGACGTTGCACAAAGGTACTCCGATGACTCTGAAGGCAGTGTTCCAGTCCATGAACCTCAGCACTTACGATCTCACCGTCGACATGCTCGATGTGCACGCTGTAAGTATATTCATCTACATGGCACTTTAATCTGATATTAAGATCGGAAGCCAGGACGTAAGTTGAAATTAATTACCGCCAGAATCCATCAATTATTATATGTATAGGTAGTATAATTAGAAATTGTTATTTTAGGGTTCCGTACCCAAAGGGTAAAACGGGACCCTGTCACTAAGCCTCCGCTGCCCGTCCTTCTGTCTGTCACCAGGCTGTATCTCATGAACCGTGATAGTTAGACTGTTGAAATGTTCACAGATGATGTATTTCTGTTGCCGCTATAACAACAATTACTAAAAAACAATAAAATAAATATTCAAGGGGGCTCCTATACATCCACATAATATCATGTGTTGCAACACACATCCTATACAATTTTTTTATAGATAATGGTAACCTACCTACGGTACCCATCGTGCGCGAATCCGACACGCACTTGGCCGGTTTTTTATGAATTTACGGATTATATCGGATAAGCGTGTAGTACCACGCTTAAAACCTGACCTTATCGGGCAAATATTTGAGTGACGAGCAGAATGTTCTCATATATTTCTGATGTTAACCTCTCTATGCCAATCAAGAAATCCTAGAGAGTGCTAACTTTATTATATAATTTAAATGTCATATAAAATAAATATATTTAATAACATTATATATATAATATAATTTGTAATATATAATTTATATGTATAATATATACTATAATAATACTAACGTGTGTTGTAGGACCGCAACACGTTCCACCGTTTCGACAAGTTCAACGCGAAGTACAACCCGATCGGCGAGAGCCGGCTGCGGGAGGTGTTCCTCAAGACCGACAACCACATGAACGGGAAGTACTTCGCCAGGATCATCAAGGTACGCCACAACACACGCAAAAGCTTCATCTGTAGTTTTAGGAATAGGTTGGCAAACGAGCAAGCGGCTCACCTGATGGTAAGTGATACCGTCGCCCACGGACATCCGCAATACCAGATGTCTCGAGGATGCGTTGCCGACCTTTGGGGAAGGATGAGAGGAAGGATGATAGGAAGGAAGAGATAGAAGAGGTGAGGGTGGAGGGGGAAGGTGAGGGAGAACGGGGAAGGGGGGAATCGGGCCTCCGGAACCTCCCACAAACCGACGAAACGCAATAGCAAGCTATGTTACTTCACGTCGGTGTTATGCGAGAGTGTGGTACTTCCCCGGTCGTGCCGGCCCATTCGGCTGTGGGGTTGCAGCGTGGCACAACCATAAGAAAAAACTGTGGTTTTTAATTAGAAATACGGGAGTACTCACGTAATATGTATCGGATAGGTCCGACTATAGTTTAGACAACATCCGGTGATATTTTCAAGGAGTGTTCGGGATGCCCGCGACGATGACGTCTCTCCCCTAATTGAGGAATAATCCGGTGTCACCCGGTTAGATCTTAGGGCTGCAGCTTGTAGCGCTCGTGATGTTAAAGGTTGGTGCGGGGGGTGGGATGCACTATGATGCGTCGGCGTAAACCCTCTTGATCTTCTTCGCTGATGAAGCGCCTGCTGGTATGTGAGGGAGCTCAATACATCTGCACCAGACATATCCTTTGCATCAAGCAGAGCTCCATGAAGGCAAGACTTCCAAGTATGAACCAAGTGTGTTCATCTGTAGTATTGGACTCCACTCGGTGTTTACCTACTACCTTCTACAATTGGGTGATGTTTGGTGGTATTTTATTTTTTCCGGTGCTGGATGTGATGTCATCATGGATCTTCGATGTTCAGTTATTTACTCTGTGGGTGGTTCAGTGTCACGCTTCCGCGTACAAACTATGAGTTGTGTCACAGTTGCCCTAGATAAAGGAGAGTTTGTACAGTTTAACGTGAACGACACGTTATGTTACACTTACGCAGTTATTCGTGCTAGGCACAGGTGCTTCGAAGACCTGCGCGTGTCCCCTCAATACATTAGTTCTATAGTCTCATTTACTGAAAACAATCAAATATTTAATGTTATTTTGACGGTTTAACTTACGCGGTAGGTACTCCATGAAGTACTCCAAGAAGAAGTGGGCCGGACGGTCACGAAACCGGTTGAGATATTCGATTATACGTACCGCGAAAGTAAATGAAGAAAATGTGCAATACTTACGAAAGTTTCAGTCAAGTTATGACAATCAAATAATCATTGCATAGTATTTTACGTTCGTACAGTGCCCTTGCACTTATACAGTAATGGTATATAAGTAAATGAACACTGGGAGGCAAAAGATTATTGTAATCGCAGCTGTCAGACGGTTTCATGCTGAGTTCTACCATCTGCAAGCCAATTCTAAGTACTATGTCACAATGTACGACCATCTATCCCGCTGCAACTGCAGTTCGACTCCGGTTGGCGTTCGATCATTACACAGAACCTACTCTACTATTTATAGAGTTGGAACGTAACGTGATCTTATAGGTACATGAACACTACTGTGAATACGAGTTAGCGTTGCGTTCATCGAACTATCGAGTTAGCTGAATATAAAGTTTTGATCGATCGCTGACGTCAACAGAAATGTAACTGCAGTTGGACTGTTTTTCAATAGCAGAATAAGAAAACGTATAAAATCACCGTTCAGCTATATCTGAGCCGTGACTTTTCTTGAGTATACGGTTCGACTGCAATTTAGGTAGTGGAGTCCGCCCTCTGTTAATCAAACATCCTCTGACTGTGTTTATTCCCTGTCTTCCTGCAGGAGGTAGCCTACGATCTGGAAGAGAGCAAGTACCAGAACGCAGAACTTCGCCTCTCCATCTACGGCAAGAGCCCCACGGAGTGGGCAAAGTTGGCAAAGTGGGCTGTACAGTTCAAAGTGTACTCCGACAACGTGCGCTGGCTTATTCAGATACCTCGGCTCTAGTAAGTGTCCTGTGGGCCGAGCACGAACATCTGTTTAAGTGTAACGTAATTGCATCGTTAACGTATTTACTACAAACTGTCATTTATATAGTACAATAGGGGCACAGATATCTCACAGTTTGTACTGAATACGTAAACGATACGATAACGTTGCATTTTTAAGCAGATTTTCTTGCTCGGCTCACTGCTTCCTATATAATGATAAAACATTTATGATGCATCCACCTATCAGCGTTATTGTTTACTAGCTGCAAGCCGCGGTATCACCCACGTGGTCTTGGATGATGATAATGATGATGATGATAAAAAGTATTCTATGTTTCAATCCAAAGCCTCATCTATCTCCATACCAACTTTCATCAAGATTGGCCTAGCCGTTTGAGCGTGAAAGAGCAACACACATCCATCCATCCACCTAAACTTTCACATTTATAATATTAGTAGGATTGTGTGATGTGCTTATATATACATGTTATTAAATGCGATAAACATATTTTTTTATAGGAGTAACTATTTTGTTTTGGTTTGTACTCATGGTGCGCAAGCCCGATTCGAACTTGGCCTGTCATTTAATTGAACTCTTTAATCTTATTCCTCCTTCGCTATTCCGATCCCGAACTACTCGTTCCGGCCTAGCATTGCATCCATATACTGTTCAAAACTTCTTACCACGAACCTACGAAGAAGTATTTTTTTAGGGTTATACCAATTATTCCAGGATTTAGCACGTAGGCTTTTGCTTTGGCACGCTCTCTCTCTGTGTCTATCCGTCGATTCTTCCTTTAAACATACTGTATCATTGTGCAGTGACATCTTCAAATCGAACAAGATAATGAACAACTTCCAAGAGATCCTGAACAACATATTCCTGCCACTTTTCGAGGTCACCAACGACCCCAATAGCAACATTGAACTGCACAAGTTCCTTACGGTGAGTTCGCATTTTTTTAATTCCGCCCTTTAGGGTTTTGTCAGACAGAAAGAGGTCACGCATTCTGCGTTCCGCGTTCGCGTTCTGCGTTCTTTGTATTGTATTACGTTATATAGACAACACAGGAGGCGATCTGACCGCGGCGGTCAGTTGACCGTTGAGAACGCGTGCGTTCGCGCGTTCACTACAGTTTCGGTGACCAAATTGGTAGGAAGATACGCGACTTTACTTTACTTCGAGAGTTACTACATGATGCACAACTTTTTATGTCAAATAAAGCAAATCAAGACCAAAGTCACGGTAATACAGCGCCCTAAAGTGCATCATAATTTTGTGAACTTAGATGGTGTTATGAAAAAGCCGCAGAAGTAATTAATACTTAGAAGTCATTTATATATATGTTTAAGAAATAAAGTAACTTACCTTTTCAGTCTCGCATTTTCCTTCCAATTTGGCCACCGAAGCTATAGTGAACACGCGTTCTAGTTGACCGACGCGGTCAGAACGTCTCCTGTGTGGGCATGTCTATATAACGCAATACAAGTACAATACAAATAACGCAGAACGCGAACGCGGAACACAGAACGCGTGACCGCTTTCTGTCTGAAAGGACCCTTAACTAAAATAGTGAGAACAAAATGCTGTAAGTTTGGCCGCAACCGGGGCGAGTTACTCGTATATCACGCAGGTAGTAAACATCTATAAATGCCTTAAACCGAACTCAAGAAATTTGTGATTTTTTAGCATCATTAATAATTTGTTAATTATGTAATGTAGGCACTGACTGTGAAAATACTGTTGTGGTTCATTGATTAATTCATTTCGTGATATGAATAATTAATTACAAGCCAAAATAATAAATATATGCCCCTAAAATATTTGCTCATAATAAGAACCTTTACACAGATGAACCAGCAGGGCTATTAACTCAGTTACAATCAAAAAAGCGACTCTATGTCAGTTTCGTCAGCTCCAGTCATCAACTTGCTAACATTTTTACTGGGGTTGTCAAAACGGACATAGAACCGCAATTTTTCATGATTTCAAATAACATTCGATTGTAACTGAGAAACGTACCTAATCGCCCTGCAGGTAATTTAAACGTAACTTCGTCACTATTTTTATATGTCACGTTACTTTAAATTAAACTTTAATGATTTTGTGCAGTGAAGCTACTTTAAATAGGATATATATATATATATATATCCTAAAATAATAAATAGGATTAAAATGGTCAACTAATTATTATTTCCCGTTACCTTCAGCACGTGGTGGGATTCGACAGCGTGGACGATGAGTCGAAGCCAGAGAACCCCATGTTGGACGCCGACGTGAAGACCCCAGAGTTATGGGACGACGAGGAGAACCCTCCGTACGCATACTACTTGTACTACATGTACGCCAACATCACCGTCCTCAATCACTTCCGCAAGTAAGTTTATTACAGACAATGATCTTATCTTATATTTATTATATTAGTATAAGATCATTGAATACAGATTAATCGATGATTTTTAAAACCCCACGTGTCATATAAATTTTTCTAAAATAATCAAAAAATAACACATGCATGCAATAATAGAAAAACTCCTTTTTTAGTGTTTTGTTTTAGTTTATGTTTTGTCTAATTATTTAATAGTGATATGTATTTAGGCTAATTCTACTGGCAGATATCTAGAATGACAGTCAAACACATGTGTGTTTATAGAAATTACCGATTCAATAAAGTGTTTAGAAATTGTGTAAAATATATACCTACAGTGCACATCCAAACCATTTCGTTGTAAAAAGCTCCAGGCTGTATCAGAATACTTTATTTAAGAAAAAGTGAGTTCTCTAAGATTTTAATTTAAAACGACTATATAAAACAAACCATTAATACTCGTACATCTGGTATCATAAGGACCCATTATGACAATGTGGTAAAGATAATAAAAAGTTATGAAATTTAGGCAAGTATGAAACAGATAGGGTCAAGGTCACTCCCTTGAGGTACACTTATAGTTTTCACGTGCATGCTTGATCGATGGTCTGCTTAAATTACTTGTATATGATTTATTCGTTATATAACCGTACGCAAATAGTTTTAAATATTTCAATTTAGAATTTCATCTAAACTTATATTATAAAGAGGAAAGATTTGTATGTTTGTAACGAATTGGCTCAAAAAGTACTGGACCGATTTAAAAAATTCTTTCACCATTGAAAAGCTACATTCACCCTGAGTAACATAGTCTATATAAGATTCATCATCATCATCATCATCATCCATCACCGCGCGGGTGAAACCGCGGAGAGCAGCTAGTATATTATATTAGTTTAGTGCAAAATATACATCGTATTGTAAACCTACTGGCACTATTTTTTTCTTATGTATTTTTTGCAGAGAACAAGGGCTAAACACATTTGTGTTACGTCCCCACTGCGGTGAAGCGGGTGCGGTGCAGCATTTAGTCTGTGGGTTCTTACTCGCTGAGAATATCTCACACGGTCTGCTGCTTAGGAAGGTAAGTTATCAACTGAAATACTTACTCTGAATGTTAACTAATAAACAACACAGCATACCAGCACAGATTACACTTTTAAGTCAAAGTCAAAGTCAAAAATAATTTATTCAATTTAGACATCAAAGGCGCAATTGTGAACGTCAATTATTCATTAGAATGTACTCTAAATACTCCACCGCCACGTTCTAGATCTAGAGCCTACAGAGAATAAGCGGCAAGAAACTCGGGGTCATTTCATATAGGCTTCATATACTACTACTAATATGTTTAAATTTATAAAAAATAGCTTGCAAACCCAAGAGATCGGAGTACTGTACGACAATGAAAAGTAAAATTATAGATTTAAGATCAAATTATCTTGGCAAAGATGTCGTTGAGAATAGTATAACATTAGTATCCGACTTTTTATTATTATATTGTCATGTCTATTATCTTCTGGATTACAGTAATCAATAATACATTTATTGGTAAATTACGATAACACGTTAAGGTTAACACATTAGATTAATGTCAACATTTAGAAGAGTTAAGCGTGTCAACATCAATACAACAATAAGTAATGTAATATTACAAACAGTTATAGCCTTATGGTTTTTGTAACAAGGTATTTGAAATTGAATGTATCCTTTCCCAGGTGCCAGTTCTCCAATACCTGTACTACCTGGCTCAGATCGCGATCGCCATGTCTCCCTTGAGCAACAACTCACTGTTCCTGAACTACCACCGCAACCCGTTGCCGGAGTTCCTGGCCCGAGGCCTCTGCATCACGCTCAGCACTGACGACCCGCTGCAATTCCACTTCACAAAGGTAAGTAACCTTAAACCTAAACCTATTCTGTAAATAGTTCAGATATAAATAATTACAGCTACACAACACATTTTTTTCATCGATTTAGACGGAAAAATTCAAACTCGTTCAAGATTGAAATTTGTATCTCCTAGATTTACAAGTGCTGTCTGATTTGGTTTATGCAGTTTTGGTCACATTCTGATAGTTGAATATTTGATATATGAAATGAAACAGTTGATTTATGTAAGTTAATACAAATAATTCTAAATCATTTAAGTCCGTTTGCTTCAATCGTTATGATATCAGTTAATGATATTTAATATTACATAAGGGTAAGCGTTACACAATGCCACGTTTGTAATAGTTGTAATGTCACAGCGTATCATTTTTTATGATTTGTACTGTAAAAGACCTTTCGTCTCACTCGCCCAGTTTTTTTTCTCTTTTCATTCTAGGCCAATTTGTAGCTTCCCGAAAGACTCATCTCCTCAGCAGGTCTATCGTCAAGGGATATTATTTTTGGTACAATAGTCGTTCCTTTCTGGCATACTTTTGATACCATGGAGTCTTCATGCTAGAATAAGCAACTCCTTGATAAGTATTTACATTATGTACATAGTCTATCTCAATTTTGCACGATATTTTCAATCTGTATACTTATGTGTTCATTATACGGTTTTTGCCTTTAAGGATTTTCTCAATCAAAGAGTTTTGTATCCAGTTTATTATTTTGGGGGTTTCAACAACCTTTCAAAAAGTGGTGTTACCTAATTTTATATTACTACTTTCTTTGTTGTTTCTGTTGCAGGAGCCCCTGATGGAGGAGTACAGTATTGCAGCGCAGGTGTGGAAGCTGAGCTCCTGCGACATGTGTGAGCTGGCTCGGAACTCCGTGCTCATGTCCGGGTTCCCGCACGAGGTTATATACTTACAAAACATTCTTTAGAATATATATTTTACAAATGCAACATACTCGCAAATCAATTGTGGTATCAAATATCGATTGTCCTTTAATATTATATTTACTCTCCGAGTTATTGTAACTAAAAGTCTAAAACTTGGCTTGAATCATTAGACGACGCGGGCTACGGATTGTCATCACTTATTTCGTACGACGTACGGCAATTTCCATTATGATATTAGTAGAAGCTGAGACATTATCATTATAAATATTTAATTAAAACTAACGTATAGTAAATATTTGAAAGTATTAATAATGATTAATAATTGTATCAAAAATAAATAAAAAATACAAGGAGGTAATTATTCCTTTGATAACAAAAAAACGTTTATTTTAGCGAAGAGGTGACGTACATAATAGAGTGGAAATAACATCAAGATTGATCATGTACTTGTAACTTTTAAATCTTGAGGGATAACATACAGCCAGTAAGAAGTGCAGACAAAGCGAATATATCTTTTACGCATATAGGAGATGAAAAGTCATGAAGATATGTTTAACCTACTTTACCTTTCAGATGAAGCAGTACTGGTTGGGCCCTAACTATCTAAAGGAAGGCGTGGCCGGAAACGACATCACTCGCACCAACGTCCCCGACATCCGCATCTCCTTCCGGCACGAAACTCTACTCGACGAACTTACAAACATCTTCAAGGTAAGCTTATCATAATCATTGTCAAAACATTACAATACACACATCGCTTAAATCTATCTTTAGTACCTAGCTCTTAACCGTTTTGTTAAAGCATATAACAATCGAAAAATGTGCAGCTAGGTAACCATATAACAATAAATAAAGTCACTGTAACTAGTTTCATACCAGTCTGAATAAGTATACCCTATCTATGGACTTTAGATGCTAATAGACTAATGGTTGGTTTATATAACCAACCGTTAGTCGAAATATACTATAACTGGTATCAGTTGCAAGTGAGCACGCAATGAAAATATCAAATCACTGACAGTAACTCGTTCCATAACGATGAAAACCACATTACACATAACAAAATACCACTTCCCTATATATTTATTTAGTTTGTATTTAATGTTTATGTGTACAAAAATAAGTTGCCTTGGGATTGTTTTGTCTTGCATCAGCCATTTGTCTGTTTTACTCTGTAGTCTTGCGTCCATGTCACTAAGAGTTCTTACATACGAACGGCAGATATAACTGTGGCGGCAGCCGTCGACCTGTAGCGACACTTGCAGTTGTAGCGTGCCGCGTCCGCCGTTTTGTCAGTCGACTGCAAATAGTTCAAGAGCGTACATACGGCGGAAATTTGTAAAATGAATTCTGAGTATAGTTATGTACTGTTAATAATTATTATTGTTCCTATAGGTAGTATATAACCTAAATTACTTATATCTTTTTTTCCTCATCCCAGATCCTCCCTCTCCCTTCTTTCTCTTTATTGTCCGAATTCCTTCTCTTCGTTTCTTCGAGGAATCCATTCTGCAACCGACTTCTATACTATGTGAGCGGATGACAGCTGCCGCTGATCTTGAAAGTTAGAATGTCGACGGCTGCAGTTACCTCTGCCGTTGGCAACATGCCGCTCGTGTGTAAGAGTTCTAACTTAATTTTCCCTGAACATTTAAAATTAGGTATCCTAATACAGAAATAAAATTTCAGGATGGTATGTCTACAGCAAGATAATTGAACATCCACTAGCAGTACCGTGGATGCAGTGACTAATCAAATCATAGCTTTTTAATATTATATTCCTTTAATCAATATGTCTCGCGTGTAAGGTTATTCAAAATGGGAATCAACTACATAGTTTTAAGATGAAATAAGTGTGACACTGACTCAGTTGAAATTTTGACATTATTTGACTTAAGATTTGTTTACATAATCAGTTCAGTTGTAAAACTCGATGCTTTTCAATGACCTTATACGCACTTTGTATACTATGTAGTCGTTGTTTATTGTAGTAATTTAATTAATAGGGCAAAATATTTTCGCCCTGAATACTAAAATTCCGTATAAATTCCAAGTTAAATACACCTTGTGATATATAGGCGAAAATGAAAGATTTAAAGTGCCATCTCTCTGATAATTGTGTCCTGCTCATGAATTTATTAGACGCTCCCTTAGATATTTTAACCTAAATTAGAAAGAGCTTGCATATACTATGTATATAAATACAAATATTATATTATTTTACTTGACCAGATATTCGATAAAATATTGTAGGTATTTCCAAAGTACTTACTATAAACGACTACTAACTACTAAGTTATTAATGGCATAAGAAAATACATACATGACATTTTTTTAATATATTATTCATTAAATGTTTTCACTTTTATAAAATTTATATCGGTAGGTAGGGTAGGTAAAAAATCAGCAAATTTACATGAAATTCGTCTCATATTTTTTCTTGCAAGCTTTCTCACCTAGCTACTTTCCATTGTATTGTGTTTTTATTAAACGTTTTACTTACCTAGAATATTGTCTATGCTCCGGTCCCAGCTCTATGACCCTCTTAATGTTGACCTGCATTATACTTTACATTAGATGTAGTACATAAAGTTTATGTTTTTCTATTACATGTATGTGCTTAAAGTTGTCTAACGCTTATGTTTGTGATTAAGTACCTTTGTTGTGATATGTGAAAATATATGTTTCATTGAAGTCAATGTTGAGAGATTTATCAAAGGTGATGAATTATTTAAAACTGTTGATAGTAGTTTTTTTTTTCATTTAAGATGAACTTTCTTATTCTAGTAGTAAGTGCTCTGCAAACGTTAAATCTTGAAGCATTTGATTTGGCAATGTAATTAGATAAAGTGAGCATTTTGAATATTTTATTAGTAATTAGTAACTATATAGCTGTGAGCTTATAACTTATTATTCTTGTATGCAACATTATATTTTATGAACTCTATAATTTTTAGATTCCTGAATCTCTCGAATCTTTACCAAGAATCATCTATCTGAAGTGCGTCCCACTTTAATATTCCTTTTCCAATCTCGCTAATTTAACTATAAGCATTCGAATCTTAATCAAGTCTTGAGAATAAGTTTATATCTACTTTAATAGTTTATAATGTTTTAAACAAAGAATTTACACAATTAATGTTAATATTATATGTTGGAAATAAAAACTTCATTTATAAATTTGGTTTCAATTTTTATTCTTTTTAGCCACCATCCTGGTTTCATATTACCTTTATCATCATAGTTTGTATTTGTTTCTTTTACATTTTTTTTTTCTGACGTAGCTAAAGCAGTGTGGCACTCCTCTGTTCTTCTAAGGTACCGGAACCTACATGTGTGTGCGTGCGTGTTTGTTTTAACTACTTTAACATTATATTTTGTCAACATTTCCGCAGAGCGAAATTAAATTGTGACTGACAAGACTAAAATAACCACTCAACTAATTTAAAATAAAATATATTTCATTTCATATATAAATCTTAACAAAACATAATAATAATGATGTTAGGATATGTCTCACAAATGTAATTAATGATATAATCAGTCACTAATACTAATTAGTGGTGTTTCAACAAAGAGTTAATCTATCTAATTATCACTCTTGTAATGGAACATTAAAATAATGGTGCTATAAATTTACTGGAAATATATCATCGAACAACATTCTTAGAACCATCGAGAAGTAAGTATCAATTACAACTAGAGCCTACTGGAACCTCTACGTTATTTGTGTCGGTAGAAAGCAGATAATGCAAACTAAGTAGAACCAAGAAGGAAGCAATAATCTTCCGGAAAGTTCCATGAAACAACCATAGATAGGGCGAGTTCTGGGTGAAAACATAATAAAAACCTGCTAAGATTCATTTGATTTTCATTACTTTGTTAATAATTATTAGTTTAGTAATAAGTAAATAATTTGTATTGTTATGGATGTCACAATCCGGAATAAAAGTTATTTCATTTCATTTCATTACATTCGGGTCTGTACCTATTTATATATAGTGTACCTAATATTTAAAGCATTAGGCAGCATAATAGTTGTTTGATCTTTGACCGAGAAATGTTTCCTCGGTTCCTTGAACACTCTCATTTACAAAGTATTTCGTGTTTACAGAGTACACAGCCAACTAGCAGTCTATTGAAAAACGCAGGCACACCTGCAACACCACCTCCGCCAGATTTCTCGGCTCCCATCGTCAGCTTGAAGCGACCTTCACTTGTCTAAAATTTAGGATAATTACAGATTGTTTCATTATCACTAAATTATTTGTTATGCAAAGTATTAAAATTGTGTATTCTGAGTTACCTTTCGTTTGTTAGTCCAGGCGGGCATTAGCTTATAGAATAAATAGTCTACATAACGTATGAATTATTTAATTCAACTGTATGGTTACAGAATATATAATTGTAACTACAAGTACTACATATGTTATGACTGCGAATTTAACTGTTTCATTATTAAGTAGGTACAAATATGTACCTACATGTATCTACTAGAACTTTTTTATTAGGACCTCTTGCTAGAATTAGTTTGGAGATTCTGAACTATGCACTTACTTATATTACATATACCCACATACATGTAAGTAGATAGTTATATATTGGGATTGGAAGTTTTAGTTTTTCTTTAGTAATGTATGGCTTGGCTATGAACCTATGCTAATGTATTATGATGATAGTCATAAAATATATACCTATTTGCCTAAAATGTACTATAATCGAATATAATCCTAAAGTCTACTTAATATAACTGTATTTTATTTTGTTATTCCCGTGATATTTGTTGCTAGGTGTGATATTTGTTGCTAGGTCGCTAGACCATAACCATTGTGTACCTTACTAGCCCTACTTCCTACTAATATTATAAACGCGAAAGTTTGTAGAGAATGTATGTACCTATGTATGTATGGATGTGTGCAGGGTTGGGCAGTATTTGAATTACTTACTTGTAATTAAAATACGTTATTGAAATACAAATACTAAATACGTGTTTGTATTTCAATTGCTCCCTTAAAATGTAATTTATAATTTTTAAAGGCTTCAAAACACATTTTAACATTAATAGTAGATTAGTAGCCAAGGGCTGTAAGGCATCAATTGCAGCCCGAGATATTAGGGTGCACGAGCGCATCGAGGGCTAAATTATTATTATAATAATTTACATTTTTTATATAATATAATAAATAAGTTGTATATAATATATTTTTTTAATTATTATATAAATTATTATTATTATTATTAAAAATTATAGTTCGAGGGTGCAATTGATGCTTACACCCGAGCTAACTACTCTGCTTTACATCTCGATTGTGAGGTAAGTAGAAAAAACCGGCATTACAAAAATAAAATTGATGACTATTATACTCATACGAAGACAAGGCTGAATAGCGAAGCGACCTCTTTTGTCATTGGGTTGAAAGCATGATGTCTATTGCCAGTATGATGGTTATATGTACGCGAACTTTTTCAAAGAGTGAAGTGTTTTTAATTACTTACCGCCCTAGGGCTTTTCTAGCTACATTATTACCCTAGAGCGCTAATTGGTCACCCCATTTGGGGGTAATAAGGACCTACTTACCTAATACGAAAGATGTAAACCGCCCTAGGGCTTTTAGCTGCATTATTACCCTAGAGCGCTAATTTGTCACCTACAAGCGCCATTTGGGGGTAATAAGGACCTACTTACCTAATACGAGAGATGTAAACCGCCCTAGGGCTTTTAGCTGCATTATTACCCTAGAGCGCTAATTTGTCACCTACAAGCGCCATTTGGGGGTAATAAGGACCTACTTACCTAATACGAGAGATGTAAACCACCCTAGGGCTTTTAGCTGCATTATTACCCTAGAGCGCTAATTTGTCACCTACAAGCGCCATTTGGGGGTAATAAGGACCTACTTACCGAATATGAGAGATGTAAAATACACTTTAGGTACCTACCTTCATTTAGCGATCGTGAGTGTGAGTGTGAGTGCGAGGCGAGAGTGTAATGATGCTAAAGCAGCTATAGAGTTGGCAACACTGCACCTGTTTGCATACGGTACGCTGAATACCCACAACTTCAATTATTCTAATTCAATACTCCACATTTTTATAAACGTTTAAACACATGCAATTGAATCCGCTTCCTATTTCGTACCGGGGCCTTACTATGAGGTCTTAAAGCAGGACTTCTAGAAAACTGCACGGCTTATCGTACCATGACAACGTTAAAGCAGGCCTGCCCAGGCCTACTATTCAATGAACCGCATAAAAACCGTTCACCTGTTTTTTCGTATGGACTTTCGGTAACATGTCGCTCTAAACTTGCTCATTTTATCAGCTTACAAACGTCTAGGCGTCTGCAATGTTGATTATAGTAATTAGTTAGAATGCCAGAAACAATGTTATCCGTTCACCTTTAAGAAAACAATATTTTAACAGAACTGTGAACAGGTGAACACCGAAATGAGCGTCATGGTATGATTTCATACAAAACTGTTTATGTCAGATTTAAGAACTGTACGGAACTGCCATGGTTTTTATGAAGCTGATAGTAAGACCCCTGAGGCCGAAAAAGAATGTTATAACCACAGAATTCACCCTATTTACTTAGGTAGACTTAGGAGACTTATATCTATGGTGGTAACGCTCTCTTTTCTCGCCGAAGAAACCTTTAAAGCGGGCAATCATACCGACACCGAACGGAGAACAGTTGAGCACGACAACGAGACGTAGAAAAACCGTAAATAAATAATTATTAATGTGCATCTCCAGGGTTCTCGGGGTTTTTCGGCGTGAGTCTGTAGCGCCTATTATATTCTGGAATTACCGACCATATTCTAATGCCGTCATTTCATATATAGAAGAAAGAAAGAATATATATTGCTATTTGTGTATATGTGCCATGTGTGGGCGATTTATTTGACAAAGTGTGCGCCTTATTTACCTACTTATTTGACAAATAATGCAAATAGCAAATACGCGTTACCGAGCTCTTGTCGGGTTTTCGAGACACATGAAAGGTATAATTGGTAAATACGTCTGTTATATGCCTCTATTTGCATGTATGCATAAACGGCATATATTTTACCAAATACGACAAACATGTAATAGCGAACACAAATGTGAAGTGCCACCATTAGACTACAACTTGACTACAACCTACAAACTCCTCACGGCTCATGACACTAGTATGTACGGACACTGGCAGAAATGGCATAATTGTGACAATTAGTCATAGAAGCCATGTAATAAAGAATTCAAGTTTTATTTTTATTTCTATCACACAATGGGATAAAAATTATCTGTTACAAGCTGTACCACCTTACAAAATGGCCCAAGGGAATAAACCGAAAACACCAACCAAATGTGGCAACATTATGTTCAGTAATTACAAAGAATACAAGAAATGGACCAGATCTCATGCGTGAGTACTTTTAGAGTTATCGCAGTATGGCAGCTTTTATGGAAGGCATCTTTAGCGTTTGCTTGCAAAAGGCAAATCCTTTGTAATAGTAATTAGTAACGTCCGTAAGTGTTTCATTCTTGTGGATAAAGAAAGTACATAAATGGCAAGTACCTATAGAGTAGTAATGAACATAACGTCGACATGGGCATCCACATCCATAACCAAATAATATTAGAAATGGGAAAGTAAGTTTGTTTGTTACGCTTTCACGCTTAAACTGCTGAACGGATCTCGATAAAATTTGGCAAGCAGATAGATTATATAATCTATCTATTATCCGGGGAAATGACATAGGGTATTTTTCATCATCATCATTCATCACCACGTGGGTGAAACCGCGGAGCTCAGCTAGTTAGCGTTAATGACCGTCTGAATGTAAACTCAACGTAATACTTTCACAAAGGGAGCTTATTCCTCCCAAATTATTTATTATTATAAATAATACTATTTACCCTTAGATAAAGTGCTACAGTTTCCAACGGCCTAGACATTTAACTCACACAGCCGTTTGACAATCCAATACGAACCCAACCCGGTATATCTAAACTGCGAACTAAGCCGACACCTGCCACCTGCAAACGATACGTCATCATTAAAGGATTTGCCACACTGGATGCGGTCTGCGGTCAGCTCAAATTGAACGCAGGCCGCATTATGTATGAACAACATTGTCGATCAGGCAATCGGCCTGCGGTCGACGCAAGGTCAGCTGTCCGAGCAGGGATACCGGTCAGCGATGCGGGCAGGACAAACAGCGGCATTCACTGGCCGTGACGTGACCGTTGGCCTGACCGCCGCCCTGCCCCGCTTGCCTACCTGCCCCTACGCGTCCTTCCGCGTGCCTGCAACGCTAGAACGCATATCTAAACAAAATATATAGAGACCCACAATGATGTTCATAAATAGTGTAGGCTGTGATCAATTTAAACTGACCGCATACCGCATACAGTGTGGCAAAGCCTTAAAAACTAAGTTGGTGCCAAAAGGTTTAGTGGTGCCAAAAGGCTAACTGATTATTCTCTACGATCTCTTCAACTCACGACAAACCCAAGATAATGTCCAACAAACGTCTTATTACCTACCAGGCGCCGCTGCGATTGTTGGACTTGAGGTTGTTGTTAAATATTTGTATCCTCAGAGGTTATAAAATATGTTTACCTAGCTGGGGTATGCCTTGCATTTGGGCAAAACAAATACGATGCTGAGGCAAATATAAATAAATTCCGATGTATGTCCACCTGAAAGTTACTTCAGAACTGTTGTTTGTTCAATAAATATAGGTAGATACAGGCCAAGTCAAGGAAAATTATGACCCTCAAATATCAGTTAGTTCCTCCATCATCTTTTGCAGGTTAGATGCACTGGATTAAGTTACACAATCCTCGGAGAAACGTGACAGCACATCACTGTAGATTCAAAGTCAAAATCATTTATTCAGTTTAGGCATCAAAGACGCACTTATGAACGTCAATTTTTCATTATAATGTACTTTAAAGGCTACCGCCGCGTTCCAAAATATATAGAGCCCACCGAGAAGAAGCGGCAAGAAACTCGAAAACTTATGTAGGTACTACAAATATTACATTTTATGGGTGGCAGAGAGACAGCTTGCCAGAAGTGGAGCATTCCAAGCATCTTTATCTTCTATATAATATCGGACTTTATAATAAGCTTTTTTATTAAAACGTTTCTTACAGTCAACTTGAATTTGCCCTCTGTGAGTTCAGTTATGTGTTTTGGGATTTTATTGTAAAAACGCACACAATTTCCTAGGAATGACTTATTAGTCTTCGCAAGTCTAAAACTAGGTACAGCTATCCTATTTGTATTTCTAGTATTAAAAGTGTGGTGATCACTATTTAACTTATATTTATGTAAATTTTTACGAACATACATTCTATTTTCAAATACATATAAGGAAGGCAAACTTAATATAGGTATTGATTTCTTTAAATAAATCTCTCAAAGATTCACGGGGTACCCATTTCGTATATAGCTCGAATAGCACGTTTGTGTAGGATAAAGATGGTCTCTATATCAGCCGCTGAACCCCATAGCAATATCCCATATGACATTACGCTGTGGAAATATGCAAAATATACTAACCGTGCCGTAGAAGCGTCCGTTAGCTCTCTTATTTATAATCCTCGCTGTTTCTGAAAATACAGACTTATTCCTTATTAAGTCTAGTTTCGGAAACAACAGTTTCCAATGTATATACTACATATACCTACAGCTTAGTATTAGTCTCTGTATGTGCAAATTAGATAAGAACAAATGTATATGTATGGTTTGATAAATAAAGATTATTATTATTATTATATTTTACGTACCGCATATGCAGCAGAACTGAATCTCCCAGACAGTGCATTTATATGAGGACCCATTGTAATTTGCATAAATTTTACTGCCTAGGAAGACTGTTGCCTTGTCCATTACGAGTTTAACCCCATCAAGCGTAACATTGAACTTCAAATATGAAACAGTAGGCAAAGAAAACTTCAAAAAATTTGTCTTTTATTAATTCAGAAGTAAATTAATAGTTGAGAACCATTTAGATTATACTAGATAGAGCGTTGTTTACTTGCATTAGTGTGCTATATTTCCTATCTACTTCGAAAATCAGAGATGTGTTATCCGCAAATAAAACAATATTACAAAGATCCTTGGCCATAAGTGGCAAGTCGTTAATGTATACTAAGAACAAAAAAGGCCCTAAAATGGACCCTTGTGGAACACCCATTTTATTTATAGATCTCAAATATGTTACACCATTTATGCCAACCTTTTTCATCCTGACAGATAAATATGACTCGATGACATCAAGCGCAGCACCACGAATACCATAATGGAAAAGCTTTCGAATCAGTATACGGTGTTCCACACAATCAAATGCTTTAGAGAGATCACACAAAACACCAATAGCATCATGTGAGCTCTCCCAAGCCTTTAAGACATACGTCATTAACTTCACACCGGCATCTGTAGTTGATCTTGTTTTCGTGAAGCCGAACTGATTTTCGTGCAGTATTGAATGCTCGTTGAAGTGCGCCAAAAGTTGCTTGAGCATATTTTTTTCAAAGATCTTACTCAAAATTGGTAGTATAGATACTGGTCTATAATTTGAGGGGTCTGTTTTCTCTCCAGCCTTATAAATTGGAGTGATTCTACTATATTTCATTATATTAGGAAAGGTACCTCTATCTATACAAAGATTAAATAAGCGGGCCAAAATAGGACCCATAAAACTAATAATTGGCTCTACAATTTTTGCTGACATTCCCCATAAGTCTTCAGTATTCTTTATATTTAAGCTTTTAAATGTTTTTATAATTTCGACAGTTAAAGTATATTCAAAAGAAAAACTGGGTACTTCGTTCGTGAAATTAGCTTTAAGAATAGCTTCTGTTGCATTGGGGCAAGAATTCGGTAACTTGGTGACTTCTAGAGGTAAATTAGAGAAGAAATTATCAAAAGTATTTGCTACATTTATTGGTTCTGAGACAGTCTGATTGTTAATTACAAGGACACATGCTGTGTTTTTTGGTTTATTTTTGCCGGTCTCAGTATTTATAGTCGTCCAAACTGTTTTTATTTTGTTATTCGATTTCTGAATTTTATCTCTAATAAACAAAGCTTTAGCACGCATACAAACAGTCTTAAACAATTTTGAATAAGTTTTGAATAAGTTTGACAGTTATGGAAAACTTTATCGGATGTCATAGTTTTTTAATGATATAACTCATACATGGTATCTCTACTTTTTCGAATACCTCGAGTAGCCCAGTCACTAAAAACTAACTTCCCACTTGTACACATTTTAACCCTTGGACAAACTTCATTGATCTCGGTACTAACTAAAGATAATAATCTATAATAATAATCGTTAGGGTTTTCAAAGTTTTGCTTCAATATTTTGCTGAAGCTTTCCGAGCCTTCTAGTTGTTAACGGCCTATGTTCGATTATCATCTTTTTCATGTTTTTATCGCCATTAAATTTTATCGCAAGGCCCTTGTGATCAGACCTAACACCGGTCATAATTGTAGTTTCCTTAGCCTTACAATTTGAATAAATATTGTCTGGAGGTAGCTGAATGGTCAGTTATTCTAGTGGGCTCAACGAATAAATAATTCAAATGGAATGATTTAAACAGTGCAATTAGGTTTATTTTACTTAATGAATCTGTTAATATCGATGTTGAAGTCACCACAGATATAGATTTGTTTGGTACATTTAGAGATTTTCTTTAAAATTCATTCCCTTGTATCCATAGAATTTTGAAAATTTGATCTATTCTCTTTACCATGGTTATGGTGTTCGATATACACACAACACTAGATGATTTTCCACCTCTACACACGCTACCTCACAGGCATGTTTTATCGCACGTCCGACTCTCATGCCGCTCTTCTCTTTGAACTTGATATTGTTTCTAATTAATATAATACAGCCTCCTCCTTCAGCGGATGTGCGGTTGAACGAGCTAGCCACCTTGAATTTACTTATATTAAATAACATTATATCTTTTTTAAGCCATGTTTCGGTAAAAATAAAACTTAACGTTTGAATATTCGTACTTAAGTACAGAGCAAGCATTGTAAACGGTTTACATGCAATATCGCGACCGGCGTTCAGTCCATAATACAAAAGTTGCGAACCGCCGCGAGCAATGTGTTCTGTTTTGTGCATATTGCTGCGACATGGCCCCGCCCCATTTTCAAATCTCCTTTGTTTCTGTGATCTATGGACACAACACAAGATGTTTCAATCAAACCCATACTTTTTGGGGTCTGTTAATTTATTACCTATAGTTTCTACTTATATTCTCATGTTCTAAGCATGTATTGAATACAGAAGTTTCACCCACAAAAGAAAAGTATCGTAGTCCTACAATACTACCTTAATAAAGCAAACCTTATAGCACTTTACAATGTATCACTTATATCTTCTGCCGAGCAGCGAGACGCAGCGAGAGCAGTTCCACAGCGCCACCAAGACGTACGTGCGAGGGCCTGGAGACAGCGGCGTCCAGAACGAGGTGCCGTTCCAGCGGGTGTCGGTGCAGGGGATGCATGTTACTGGGGTTAGAAATATCTTGCCATAATTATGTCACGTAATACAAGACTACCGTAACTTAGTTATAAAAGGTACGGTACACTACCGTTAGTAGCATTTGCGTAGCAAGGTAGGGGCATAAGTGGCTCGGCCGCCTCCAATTAGCCGGTGATCGTGTCGAGCACATCCATATTTAAATTACAATCTCACAGTTTACCGGTTCAGTAAGTAGTGGATGGGGATTCAGTTCAATAGCTAAGAGAATGGTTTGTTGGTCTCGGGTTCCCAGGGCCCATATATGTGTAATGTTTGTTCTTGATCTAGAACGTTGTGAGGAGTTTTTCAAAAACTATCTATCCACGAAAGCAACGATGTTGGAGTACACTCTGTTTATACTAATGCACAGTATCTGTATAGGGACTTATACAATAACTAGGCCGTTGACAAGCTTTCTAAAACCACTAAGCAGGTTCCTTTGGAAGACTTGGCGCGCGCCTCCACACTCCTGGTGGAAGCTCTCTCCATGCGGCGCCGCTACATGGACATCTCCGACCAGTCGTTCTCGCAGACGGCGCTGGAGTACCTCACGGCTCACGAGGTGCCGCGCCGAGCGTCCACCAGGCGCGCAACCATATCCAAAAAGACAAGGCTTAATCTGGACCGTTAGTAGCTTTTATACTTCCATACGTATCCGAGCATACCTTCGATCCTTCCTCTTCCTCAGGGAGAGGAATATGGATCAGCCCTAGTATCTATCCACTACGACCCAGTGTGTGTTAGCCAAAGATTTTTATATTTATAATATCATTGGTGTTAGCGGATAGTCTAGTGCTAGCCAGCCCCTGTATAGTGTTTTCAAACCACCCGTATTCCCGTATTCCTCCAACACGGCATATTACGACTGTTTATTCACGACTAATAATCGGTATTGACTGTGTTATCGAACGTGCACTCGGAATGAAGTTCGAATATTAGTCAAACTTTGCATCGTAAACTATGTAAGTACATTTCAAGGACCACATCATAGTAGAACCACAGCATTAAGGTTTAGATAGACTGTGGTAGAACGAACACCAGAATGGAATTGTCTTTATTTAAAATTGTGTACCTAATATAAGACAGGCCGGTTGGCGCAGTTGGTTCTGGGTTCGATCCCCGGACAGGTCAAACATTTGTGTGCATGAACATGTCTGTTTGACCTGCGTCTGGGTGTGTATATAGTAGATTATGCACCGAGGGAGTAAAGCAGTGTCTTACGTCATGGGCGGTATATTGAACCCTGAGTGTAACGGGGACTCTTGGGGTAATCCCTGAGCGCAGCGAGGGAGTTATGTAGAGTCCTGAGTGAAGTGAGGGCTTAAAGCC
Source organism: Selenia dentaria (assembly GCA_917880725.1). Classification (NCBI taxonomy): domain Eukaryota; kingdom Metazoa; phylum Arthropoda; class Insecta; order Lepidoptera; family Geometridae; genus Selenia; species Selenia dentaria. Next base: position 29,503,411 of record OU862895.1, on the reverse strand, counting down.
GCCCAAGACAAACTTTATATATAGATAGGCTTTATCCTCGAGGTGCATACTCTACTTTTCATACCTACTGCGAGACAATAAAAACTCTGAGCTTTAAAATAGCAGTTATTTAGTTAAAAGTAAAATACATTAATAGAAAAAAAAAATTTAAATTCACCTTACTGTTACAGTTAATTAAGTAGGTACATACTTTTGTTCATCGATATAAAATTGTTCTTCTCTGTTGAATCGTTTTGATGACACTTTTGGTTGATGGATAAGCAAGATACGAGAAAATAAAATTATTTCGGCGCTCACGACGTTTGGTTTCAGAAGAGGCCGCTGAACAGTATCTTCAGTTGACAACGTGTTCCTCTGAAGAATTGATAAGGCCACAGAACTTCTTGGGCAGTCCTCATAGATCTCACACCAGAAGTGAGCACATAACGTTAGATAAGTACCTACGTAGTTTAAAGAGATCATTTCCTGTTTCCGTAATACTAAAAGGGACCCTTTAAGTTCGTTTTGTCCTTCCTAATCCTCAACAGCTTGATAACTTCTGCAGTGAACTCGTCCGCATCAGGACAAAAAATAACAATGGATTTATGAATGAACCTTGCCTCTAAAGAGGGTTGCTGATCCCAACAGATTTAAGAAAGGATTTGATAAAACGGAATGGAAGCTTTCCAGAAACGTTTGTAAATAGTTATTTGAATTTAAAAGTTAGAAAAATGATTATTATATATCTATATTAATAAGCCCGTTTCACAATTATTTGTGATGGGCACCGGGCTGTTTTTTTCTCTGCGCGTGTAAAATATTATTGAATAAGGCTAATGAAGTTATGGTAACGCTTCATACATATGTTTTATCAGGTTTCTTTTCAAAATATAGTCAGACAAAATGGCTTGCAATATGTGCCTTCTCCCCCTTGCTATTTCTGACTTAATTGAGGTACCTAGAAATCTAGGGCTACATTATATGTAGATAGACTTTAGTAAACTCTATCGTATAAGAATGACTAGAGAAATGACATATTTGCCATGTATTTATTTTGAACCCTCGATATCCGTCATAGTTGCATGGGCGATTTTCGCTAGTTAACTAAAAAAGTTGGCTCTGATGCCGTGTTCACCGAAAGAACTCTTTCCTCTGGAAAAAACCTGCCTATTATGAAATAGACAGTGCAGTTGTGGCGAGTCTTATATCGGTCGACCAATCAAACTCTTGCCTGTTGATTTAAAATAAACACGAAAAACATCGACCCTCAAAAGTTGGCCATTGCCCAACACCTTTTGGAGTCCGGTTCGAAACACTGAATCGAGTTACATAACCTACAAACCACCACTTTATACCTGGATTCGTAAGGGAGGCAAGCGACATTATCAAATATAGGGATTTTAATAGAGAAGATGGGTTTCAACATTCGAGATTCTGGAGTCCTGTGGTTCAACTATGCTAAAAACGAAGAAGTTCCGAAAAAAATTGGCGAGCAGACCAAAATCGAGTTGCTAGTTACGAATATGACAGGTAACTAAAACGGAACGCAAAAGCGTGCAAGAAAGATAGTAGACCGTTTCGTCTGCTCCTAACAACACCTACCCTCAGACACTACAGTTAACTTTTGAACATGGCGCATGCAATTTTGCCGAAATACCGAAAGCTCAAAATAAATACATGTAAATATATAGTTTCTTATGTTATTTAATGCATTATAGTGACCATGTCAGTATAAAAAGTTATACTCTCTTCAGTAGTCTTCTATTCTAACATAAAATATATTATGTACCTAATTACCTATTATTTTGGCGTGATTCACTTTAATTTCGCAAAGTTTAAGGAGTTCCGTAAAACCGCACGGTAGAGCTCCAAGTTTTTGTTTGTAATTACAGCTATGGAACCCTATTAGTCATCATTATATCACTTAAAATATGTTCTTAGCAAGTTATTATGAATACCTTATGTATTGTGTTTTGTGCTAGCAACCCACCCCAGTTATTGTTATGGTTTACAGCTCCAGCAAGCACTACAGCGTTCATAAAACCAGCTGACAGTATGAGGATTTCTATCGAAAGCACTGAAGATCTATTGGGACCGATAATGCCAGGTATTTTGGTGCTACACTTAAATTTTTCTATCTGTATATTTCCACAGCAGTCCTATCAAATTTCTGTAGTTTTCGCCAGAAAATCTGTATCGTTACATATTGTAGTAAACATAATTTGTAAACCTTGGATTTTTCATGGATAGATATTTGAAAATGGTCCCAAGATATGTTTTAAGTCATGTGTTGATCTCTTCGATCAAATCAGTCAAACTTTTTTAGCTCTACATGTTGCATGATAATGACTCGTAATGATTCGCTTGCTGTAATTTTTATTTTGGCGCATATTTGTATCTTGCATATTTCAGGAGTTAGTCAAGACCCTTGGGAATGTCCGATGCCTCCAAACCGTCACTACACGTACCGATGGGTCGACGGCGTCGTGTGTATATACCGGAACGAGTCAGACGCGGATGCAGACAGGCCTCTTCCGTACCGGCGGGTCAGCTTCAGGCAATACGTGGAGGACATGATCAGGCTCTCTGACATGGTCTCCGATGGACCACTGTGAGTGACATTGTCCAGAAAACTTTTTTGGCAGCTCTGATACAATGTTCTGCAGCCCCTGTGCAGAGTTATTATCTCAATTGCAACGTACGCAGGGGACGAGATGCCGGGGGGTGTAGTTGCCTCTCGAGATTCAGCAGGGGTAAGCGGCTGATGCTCGATACCACCAACCCCGAGGGGTTGAGGGGTTGACACAAGTTATGGGAGTGTGATTGCTCTAACATTGATATGAAGGATATGTAAGTATGTGTATTTTATGTATTACCAGACAGAGCCCCCTTACATTTTTTATTTTTACCAGAGTAAATAAACCTTTTTTTTAGGTTTCTAAATACTTTTGCATTATGGACTATTTAAATATCATTACAGGAAGTCGTTTTGCTTCCGTCGGCTGAGTTATTTGTCGTCCAAGTTCAAGATGCATGTTCTGCTGAACGAGCTCCACGAGCTGGCTCTGCAGAAGGCTGTGCCGCACAGAGACTTTTATAATATTCGGTAAAAACAATGCATATTACATTAATTCCATAATGCATGGAATTACTCGTACTTAGTTATATTTAGTGGAGAAATTAAGGTACAAATATATGTTCCCTAAGCTGTTAGGTTTAGGTTTTAATTATTGAAGACGAAGAAACCTAACTTTGAATAGAGAAGCCTCTTGTGGAATAGTCATATAGGGCAAATAAAATATAACTTATCATAGACTACCACAGCGACTGATATTCTGCTTGTTAACTTTAGTGTTACTCTGAACTGTGTTTGTGGGGAACTTAAAGTGAAATTATAGGTTGAATGGGCTGCCAACCAACAAAACAAACCAATGTGCAGGTGACAGGAGTTGCTGAATACATGTACCACCGGACTCCGTGCGGGCATCATTGTATAAATAATACATAGCAATTTTGCAAACAGAAAAACTACTCCATATTTTTCTGTTGAATGTGAAAATGCTAGATGCTATAATGTATACTTATTATTAAAGTACCAATAGTTCATTTACTTAAATAAAATTCCGCGTACCATATAAACTACCACAGCAGGAAACAAGGACAAAAGACCACAACACAGATAGAATTTACTCAATAATCATTGACACCTGTACCAGCAAAGTGGACACCCACATCCACGCCGCCTCGTGTATGAACCAGAAGCACCTGCTGCGGTTCATCAAGCGCACGTTGCGGCAGCAGCCGGACGACGTGGTGGCGTTGCACCACGGGACTCCCACCACGCTGCGCTCCGTCTTCGAGGAGTTGCAGCTGGACGCTTACGACTTGAGTGTGGACAGCTTGGATGTTCATGCAGTGAGTCACGCATGCCCCCACTTTTATTTATGTATCATTCATTGTTGGAATTAGTAGGTACCTAGTAGGTCTATGATCGTTAAAGATGGTGGATATCAGTGATGGTTCTGCCGATGTTAAAAATCTCTAGGTGAACCTGTAAAGATAAAAGGTTTATTCTGTCCAGTTCGTGTTCAAACAGATGACTCTCCTTTTGGGCTTCGGCGCATCGGGTAAAAATGAGATCTTTTTCTTGGTGGTTCTTGGAAGCCTAGAGACTACTACTATACAGCTTGTACATAATATACAGGGTTATTGGTAAGTCGACCTATTCCCGTTAAGGGCGTGTAGTTTACATCGTTTCTGACTGATTTGACAATGCAACACCCTATCCTAAATCTAACCGCTTTCGAGATACCTATTGTATTTAATTGAAATGTTTAGTCTTATTACTTAATAATAATATTTGATGTTTACATGTAATATAAGGTGGTATTTGTAAACTTTTTACGATGTAAACACATATTTATATTATAAGTATTAACGGGGCTTAATCGCGTTGAGATTAAAACACACCGTAATTTCAACCGGGAGGATGGTTTCAAACTGGCGGCAACATGGAATCCAATGATTAAAGGTTTTTCCGTGGCGATTTATCTTCAGATAAATCTGTTGATATCGTTAGTGTTGTGTGTCGGGACAATGACTTTATAACAACTATTGGTATTTTATAAAAATACCTCCATACTTCGCGACGATAAAACCGCCTCTTGGTTCCGCTCGTGACCACGATCAATGTGAACAAAACGTCGAAGTAAATAAACAAAATTTAACGCGTTTAAGCCCCGTTAAATCCATATATATATATATATATATATATAACAAGTACAATTTGAAAAATTTAATACTGATTTCCATTCTATTCAGTTATTGGAGTGTAACTCAAAAAGTACTGGACCGAATTTGATGAAATTGAAATGGGAGCACACCAAAGCACCAGCTTTCAAACAAAAAAAAATTGAGAATCTGTTCACCCTATCGAAAGTTATGAGGTAACAAATAAAAAAATTCATACAGTAGAATTAAGTACCTCCTACTTTTTGAAAGTCGGTAGAAAATGAACCCTATTTCTCCTGGTCACGCTATAACTTGAGAACGCATAGAACAATTTCGCTAATTCTTTTTTGTGTGTTATTATAGTCAGGAGAAGGTTCTTAAGAAAGAAAAGTTAAGAAAAGAATTGAGGTTATGGCGAGGCCGAAGTCCGAGCCTACTACGCGAACGCATAAGACGTTGTAGACACTTAAAACGTATAAAAATTAATTAATAATAAACCAATTAAATTAAAATATCTCCAACACGGTTACATTTAGAGTGCTACATAGTCAAATCAGTCAGAAAGGATATAAACTACACGCCCTTAACGGGAATCGGTTGACTTAACCAATAACCCTGTTTAAAACACTCACTTTGTAGTTGCAATTTGCAGGACCGGAACACTTTCCATCGCTTTGACAAATTCAACGCGAAATACAATCCAGTCGGTGAGAGCTCGCTGCGGGAGGTGTTCCTGAAGACCGACAACTACATGAACGGGACCTACTTTGCTAGAATCATTAAGGTAATGTGCCGTTACGTGTGTTACCAACCACTGTTCTCTCAATAGTAAATCATGATGAGAAAAACCATCAGCCGAACACTGGCCGCGCTTAGCAACGTCACGGATAGTATACGTATTTTAGAAGATTTATCAAACAAAACTTCTCCGCAGTCTTAAATGACTGGATTCGGAAATAGACAAGGTACTTATTTGCTTATCTTTTGTAGTTTAAAATCTGCTAGAGATAAATTTTTAATCGGATGGGTGCGTCAGTGGCCCAGCGGTCATGGCATCTGTCACGGATTGTCGGAAAACGCGGTTCTAATTTCGATCGAATGAATATTATCTTGAATTACAAAAACACTCTGTGGTTTACATGATAAATAAAAAATGTGCATAATGAGATTAATATTCTAATAGAAGATAAACCTCCCTCATGTAGGAAGTGATGGTAGATCTGCAAGAGAACAAGTACACGTACGCGGAGCCGCGGATCTCTATCTACTGCAAGAACATGAACGAGTGGACGAAGCTGGCGACCTGGGCGCTGCGCAACGACGTCCACTCGCCGCATATCCGATGGCTGGTCCAGGTGCCGCGGCTGTAGTAAGTATAAGTACCTACACGTACGCGGAGCCGCGGGGATCTCTATCTACTGCAAGAACGTGAACAAGTGGACGAAACTGGCGACCTGGGCGCTACGCAACGACGTCCACTCGCCGCATATCCGATGGCTGGTCCAGGTGCCGCGGCTGTAGTAAGTATAAGTACCTACACGTACGCGGAGTCGCGGATCTCTATCTACTGCAATAACGTGAACGAGAGGACGAAGCTGGCGACCTTGGGCGCTGCGCAACGATGTCCACTCGCCGCATATCCGATGGCTGGTCCAGGTACCGCGGCTGTAGTAAGTATAAGTACCAACACGTACGCGAAGCCGCGGATCTCTATCTACTGCAAGAACATGAACGATTGGACGAAGCTGGCGACCTGGGCGCTGCGCAACGACGTCCACTCGCCGCATATCCGATGGGTGGTCCAGGTGCCGCGGCTGTAGTAAGTATAAGTACCTACACGTACGCGAAGTCGCGGGTTCTCTATCTACTGCAAGAACGTGAACGAGTGGACGAAACTGGCGACCTGGACGCTACGCAACGACGTCCACTCGCCGCATATCCGATGTGTCATGTAGTCCAGGTGCCGCAGCTTTAGTAAGTTCTGTCTTCTGATGTAGGTTATCTCAACGAATGTCAGCTTCATGCGGCATCACGCCTTGAATGATTAATCAAAGTAAATCTTATAGAGATATGGTGGTATTAGTGGACCGAGGGGATTGGAGAGACTATTCTGCGACGATACTGTCACTTTCAATTTCATAATTTAATCATCTTTGTACCTCTACAGTGACATCTACCGCATCAACAAGCTGCTCAAAAACTTCCAAGAGTTCCTCAACAACCTGTTCAACCCACTGTTTGAGGTGTCCGTGGATCCCAGCTCCAATCCTGAACTACACAAATTCCTGACGGTATCCGCTTTCATATCTCTCCTCGTTTACATCCTTAACAAATGTCATCTACTAAATTAACTTTTCTGAAGTTTTCTCACGTAGGTAGGTACCTAATCGGTAATTTATAGTTATCGTTTAACTTTGAACTTTCGCCATATAAACAGGCTTCGTTCAAGCACGATAAATCTTATCCTGCTTGAACGAAGCCTGTTCGTTCTTCATTATTTTTTAAATTATATGGTCTATTAATTTTCAAACTCTGCTTTAGTGACCAATTCTTGCTGAAACCTACACGAGCTAATTCCTACCTAATCTCCAGCACATGATAGGATTCGACAGCGTGGACGACGAGTCGAAGCCGGAGAACCCAAACTTAACAGAGAACATGAAGCGCCCCGACGCGTGGGATGACAACGAGAACCCCCCCTACGCGTACTACCTCTACTACATGTTTGCTAACATAGTCGCGCTCAACCAACTGAGGAAGTAAGTAAATTAACAAGAACCCTGTACCTGCTTTCAGAGTGGAGTCAACATCGGTTTCGGCAATATTATTACTGTTTGACATTCCGACTCAATATAACGCTTTTGACATTCGGTGATATCTGTCAGCCATTCGGAAAGGGTTGAAATCATGCTCACGTTGCTAGCACAGTACGCACACATCAACGAACTTTTTGAACGTTGATTTTTAGCGGACTGCTCACGGTGATTTCAGTTCGTAGCGTTGTCTTTGAAATCACAAAACGGCGTCCTTGGTGGCGTGATCCATGACATAGAGTAGCTTTTTATACCACAAATAAAGACCTGTCTCGGCGTCAATTAGTGATATCTAATCTAACCAGTATTTATGGCCGTTACTGCCATTTATGTTGAAATTACCCTAAATTATAGTACTATGATACAAAACTTAAAAGTTAGTTACGATAACTATCATAGAACAGACAATAGACACTTAAATTGTTTGGGTTACTGCTCCTTACTTTTGCAGTAAGATTGTAGCCACTGATCCATGACGTCACATGAGTCTACGTTGTCGGGCTTTCGTTGACTTGTAACGACGATCACAGCGCCAAAACCGAATTTGACTTCAATCGGAAGGAGGGTATGTCTACTCAGACAAGTTTACTTACAGTAGAACTCTTTGTGATTGAGTTCGTTCGGGGAAGGATACTGCCACCACTATTTCTACCGCCGAGCACTAATGTTCGCATTACTGTGTACCGTATAGGCCTACCATGTACAACATTGACACCAATCGATCCCTTGCTATCGAATGCCGCGAAAAAATTTATGAAAAAATGAACAGTGCCACCTTGCGGTCAATTGTAGAACTAAAATTGACAGCGAGTACGACAATCACAAGCTTAATAGGTAGGCGAGATCGAGTATCGACTATAGACGACATTTATGTTGCCAACTCATGGTAGAGGTTAGAAATGCGGCATGGTTGCCGGTGGAATTACAGGTAGGTACATGAGATGTAATGTAGGTAACAACTTAACGTCTGTAGGTGATGGCAGTACAGTTCGTACTTGTGACGAAATGCATCTGTTTAAGGCAGAGGTTACCTCTCAACATCAGGTAGGCCTCGCGCTTGTTCCGTAACTTAATAACATATCATATCGATCCGAAATGTTCCCTAGGGACATTTTGGAATAATCATAAAACATATACACCTAGGTATGCACCACGCATTGATTAATTAACTTATTGTCCTACAATCTACGTTTGCTACATTATGTTCGTGACGACTTCGGAATGCACCTGTGAAACAAACATTACCGGAATCCATATCTATCTACACACATCAAAAAACGTTTGTGATCACTAGCATAAGGTTATATAGGTAAGTTATTTTTTAAATCTAATAAAACTTAATCAACATTTTATTAATAAAAGGTTTATAATATTCAATATAACTCCTCCCGTGACTCGAACACATGCGGTGATCCACCTGGGCATGCTGAGAATCAAGTTATCCAGCATTTGCTGGGGTAACCATGCGACACCATTCTTGAATAGCGGGTTCCCTGAGCCCTGGCACTGTCTGGGGATGTGGCTGATGATTCCAGACAGCATCCCACGCGTGCACTATTGGGTTTAATTCAGGCGAGCCGGCAGGCCAGTCTAACCTTGTGATGTCGCATTCGAAGAGCAGCACTCGTTGAGCTCGATGGGCGGGCGCAATATCACCGACCAGTACGAATTGGTTCCCATGGTTTACTCGGAATGGTCTTACAATTCCATCAATAGCAACTAAAAGCACGAAGAAATCATAATTATAATCTACTAACATAAAAGATTTCGATTTTTCAAAGTGATCGCAAACTTTTTTTGATGCGTAGTGACGTATTTATAAATCATAAAGCATTTATTGGTAATTAAATATTACCGTTACATTTCACAGCAAAAATAAATTTGGTTATAAAATAAAATCCCTCATTACATGTATGGCTAGTGTTCTTTTTATTTCTGTGGGCTTCGTATTCCATACACTAAACGAGCGAAGCCACTGGCGGGTCAGCAGCTTTATTTTTTTTAAATGTTACATTTAATAGCCTTACATATAATTGCCTAAGACATAACGTGTAATTAAATATTCTAAAATTAAGCAGGTATTATAACAAAGGGATTATTATTGCAAATTGCGGCGTTATAATAAGTGTTATTCAGAAGAAACTTTACACAAAAGTTTGTTTTAGCAGACATTTAAAAAGTCTAAACAGGAACTTCAAAGTGCATAGAGGCAAAGATGAGGGTCCTCAGACTGGCGTTACAGAGGTCTGGGGTCCTCAATACATAAACACATGTTGATAAGGATAACATATTTTTCAGAGAGCAAGGTCTCAACACCTTCGTGTTACGGCCTCATTGCGGGGAAGCGGGCCCGGCGACGCATTTGAACGCGGGGTTTTTGCTAGCGGAGAACATATCTCATGGCCTGATCCTTAGAAAGGTATGTAACGTGTGATAATAAAATACTGATTTTTTATTTAGTTCGTCGTCTTCGCCCGCTTGTTGTGGCTTACTGTGTTATGTACTTTTTTTATAGGACAATATCCACGCAAGGTCTTGAGGAGGTTGATTTGATTCCACTAACTAAATTTGTTCCAACTGCTATCGAACCGTAGCTATTTTACACACATTCTTACTCTGCTATTGAAAGCAGTGCAGCTGCAGTTAGGTTTCTATTGACGCCAGCGATCGAAAAACATTTTATATTATGGCAACTCAATAGTTTATGAACATTTAATATTTAACTAAGTATTAGTCCATAGATAATATAGACCAACTAAGTACTGTATAACTAGTATTATATTCTCTTTGACGTTTCGGTAGGAAATAATATTTATGACTGTGGGTTCTTCCTCCAAAATGTCCGTAGACTAAGTATGTAGGTACTGAATAATGTAATTTGATATGACTTCGAATAAAACTTGAAATCCTGCAATATAAAGGCGATTTAATTAATCTACAACACTATTATTAAACGTACATCTTAAATGCTGACATTACGTTCCAATTTGTCTACAGAAATAGTAGAAAAGCTTTTTGGATAATTATCGAATGGCAACTGGAGTCGAAATGCAGTTGCAGCGGGGTGGATTGTTGAACGTTGTGAAACAGTAGAATTGCCCCCCCAGGGCCTTTAGTAACAGTATGACTGATATAGATACACTCAGACACGTTCATGCACATAAAGGTTTGACCCGTCTGGGGATCAAGCCCAGGACCAGGCGCTCCGTATCAGCAAGACAATTTAGGAAAATGTCTTTGTGGGTCGATCGTCACAAAAGCAAAACGACCTTCTAGTAAAAGGTCGGATATTTAATATCGTCATATTAGTAGTACGACTGAAATGACAAAACGGTGTGTTAGGCAAGAGGTCTTGTACACTGACGCAAAAATAATTCAAAATATAATAAATAAATTATTTAAATTTTTAAATAATAAATAAAAACCTTTTTTCATAGGTATTAAATTAAACGGGGTTATGTTGTGGTAGTTGTTTTTTTTTTCAGAGGATTTAGTTATCGTCTCCGAATATATAATATATCGTCATCATCATCATCGTTATCAGCCGGAAGACGTCCACTGCTGAACATATACCTCCCCATATAGCGCCACTTAGAACGGCTACTCGCTTCCTGCATCCAGCAGTTCCCTGCGGTTTTGACGAGGTCGTTGGTCCACCTAGCGGGAGGGCCGGCCTTGGTAGCCGAATCTCTGCCGAAGATTCTTCGCACCCCCTGCTCCACCGCAACAATGGCCGCTACCGTAGCCTCGTATAGCAGAGCTGCCAGGGACTGGAGGGCGTGGTTTTATGTTGCTTGTAATTGGGGGGTTTTTGCCATAATACACCATGCTTGGCAGGCGTCTTGGTGATCGCAGTAGATGTTAATGCAGACCACGAGAAATGCTGCCGCCCATATACCGGATATTCCCTTAGCCACCTCTTACGGCACACACTGGAAGACTTAGTGTGGTATAATTCTAAGCCAGCACCCCATGGCAAATAATATATATGATTTATGAATTACTTCTACAAGTGGCCAGTACTAAATGAAGCGAGGCACTATTAAAAAAAGAAAAACAAATAAGTATTTATCTGAATTACTATTAGTGGAGTAAGGATATATTTTTTTATTTTGTGTGCTTGAATGTAAATTTTAGCATAAGCAAGTCCTCTGGTCCAACATGTCGTTTTGTCATTTCAGTCGTACTACTAATATGACGATATTAAATATCCGACCTTTTACTAGAAGGTCGTTTTGCTTTTGTGTCGATCGACCCACAAAGACATTTTCCTAAATTGTCTTTCTGATACGGAGCGGGACCAGGCAGGGTTGCTGCTACCTGCGCCAACCGGACAATCACATTGATAATTTGATTGATTGATTGATTGAGATATATTGTCCTTGGATTTTGTGTGGACGTACGCGTGGACGCATTTTAAATTGCAGATGTGTCGATGACAATAAACAATTCTATTTCAGCCCGCCTAACTAACGGACATGCATGTTGATACCGAAAACCTTAATTTTTTTACTTTGATTTACCTCATCTCCATAGACAAATTGAAGGATACCGCGGAGTAAAAGGAAACCTTCTAATTTTCCAAGTTCTTCGCTAGGTCCTAGACTGAGCTTACCTATTCTAAGGCATAGGTATAGCTGCTGGTTACTGCCATGGTGTTTCCACTTGCCTTTAAGCATAAGCAAATAGTGCTTGCACGGTAGGTACTTCTTAGAAGTGAAATACTTATATACAGCAATAGTCCTCACCAAGAAGGAGTTTAGACAAATTGAATGAATGCCGTGGAGTAAAAGGATGCCTTTTAATTTTCAATATTTACGCTACTACACTTAGCTTATTATTTGAATGTATAGGTACCTGTTTACAGCCAAAGTGCCCTTGCCTTTAAACCTAAGGCACACTCACACAACAAACAAAACCACTTCAAATAACAATGCGGGAGTGCGTACCTACTCCATAACTATGACACAGTACGGATAATGGCATATACCTACTCATTTGAAACAAATACTACTTTATTATTTAAATGTTACTTATTGTGTAGATACTAGACCGCATATATACATAAGTATATGTATCATGTACCTATGCTAGTAAATTGTATCGTATTTTGGTCGCACTGCGGATAGAAATGTCACATATGCATGCACATACTGATTGTAACGCTGTATGGATAACTAAATAATAATGGTCCTCAACAAGGACTTTAGCTGCAGTTAAGGTGGTGCCACGATGGTGATGCTCCCGGTTGTGTGCAGATGCCAGTGCTGCAGTACATGTACTACCTGGCGCAGATCTCCATCGCCATGTCCCCGCTGAGCAACAACTCGCTGTTCCTGCGCTACTACCGCAACCCGCTGCCGGACTACTTCGCGCGTGGGCTACGCGTCACGCTCAGCACAGACGATCCGCTGCAGTTCCATTACACACGAGTAGGTATTATTTGAGTATTGTATTACTTGACTAGTAGATCTATAACACTGTTTACGATACCGTTTGCTCGATGGGTGCAACACGAGCTATCTAACAGTTTAGCTCCCAGAGTTTCCCTTAGACATAAACATTCTAACTGTTGTCTCTCAGTTTATCTATGAAAATCTAATGTATGTAAAGAAAAACATTAGCAGTTTTGATAAAAGGAGTTATGCTCATTCCATCAACACGCGAAACAATCACAAGCTATCCGTACATGTAACGCGTCTCCACAGAATGAGTCATTCTTTTATGGGACAATGTAAACGATTCTATAGTAAACTTTCCAATGTTATCCGAGATTTGCCTATTAATAAGTTTAAAATTACTATTAAAACTAAACTCTGTCAAAAAGGTTATTACAAAATTTCGGATTACTTGGAGGATAAAACAGCTTGGGACTGATCACTCCAGGATCTATCTACTCGTGTACTAAGATGTCACAGTGTAGCGTGTCTTGCCCTACTGATACCATTATTATGTTCTCTTTTGTAAGGCAACACACTGGAGCTAAAAATAAACGAGCAACGAGTATATATTAAGAAATTAGCGATACAAAAAATGTAAAGAGAAGACAGCTGAGTTTCCGACTGAGAAGATCCTACCGGATCTTCTCAGTCGCGTTCCGATCCGGTTGTCGATTTAAGAAATAATAAATATAATACGACAATTTTAAAGTGCCCCCGTAAGCCTATACAGCATTTGGTGATCACGGCACGTGCAGCATGATAGGTAGGTATAAAAGATAGTAAAATCTTCAAAACTACAAGTTATTAGTTTCCAGTTCAAGTAAATCATGTGTGTTATTATAGACAGTGATGAACTATACTTGATTAGAGAGTGATGTTAATTGCATGTAGTACCATACATAAAGATTAAAATAAATTTTTACATTTATTTTAGAAAGACGCTTTAGACCTCCCTACCACCTGTAAAAAAGAATACAGCATGTAAAGCTCTCCCGGACATCTTCATCTCGTTTTGCATCTACGCGATGCATCACTACTCAAGAACTGCTAACCCGCCCAATGGTGCGCAGATATATAGCGTTTTTACAATGTGTTGAGTATTGCAGGAGCCCCTGATGGAGGAGTACAGCATCGCAGCGCAGGCGTGGAAGTTCAGCGCGTGCGACATGTGCGAGCTGGCGCGGAACTCCGTGCTTATGTCTGGTTTCCCGCACGAGGTACATTCTTATCTACCGTTATTCGTTTTTGTTTATTTATTTATTTCGGTAATTCAACAGCGTTTACAATTAATATGTACACTTAATATAAAAACTTAAAATATGGCCAAAACAGAATTACTCAAATTAAAAACAATTTACAGAAAAGTAATAATAATACGACAAAATATGTATAAAAGACAAAAAGATAAGATACAGGCACAGGTCCTATTACAATTACAGTGAGAATAGCAAGAATAGCAGGTATGTTATACCACATACGTGTGTGTGTGTGTGTGTAAATTTAAATTTAATAATAATATTTATTCAATTAAAAAAAGCCATAACAGTTCCATATTTGGTACATGTGTACCAAAAATCTTGTAACACAAGCCCTCACGGTAGGATACCCTGAGTCTGTGAGGGCTAGTTTACTTCTTGTGGTTCATGAATTATGAATTGACGTGCTTTCAACATTGTGTAATTTCTAGAGTAATAGGCACTGAGTATACAATAGGTACTGTGAGGCAATACCTCGCTACATTCGGATGTTATGGAACGAACTGTGAGGTGTCACCGAATGTCGCGTCCCATGGAACGACGAGTACCTATGCTGAGGTTCGTGAGGTCGGGACACATGTTCATGACACGCACACCATTACGCTGAGATACGCATATGACATACGCATGTGAGGTATCATGTTTTTATTTCGTATGTGTACGGGCCATTTTGTAACCACATTAACAAAAATCAATTTGTATACTTGATAGGACATTAAACAGTAATACATATCACTGACAAATTTTACACGACGCCGCCATTTTGTAGATTTCAATTAAGATTTGATTGCAACTGAGATACGAGCAGGTAGGTAATAGCCATGCATGGCGATTTGTCAGCTTCAGTCATCAAGTTACTCACGTGTTTGCTTACTGGAGCTGGCGAAAGCGACATAAAGCCGCCATTGTTTAGAACTCAACCAGCATTTGATCGTAACTGAGATACGTAATAGCCCTGCGTGAGTGTAGGTTCCGCTGCGGTTAGTCAATATTCGATGACCGCAATTACAGAAGCCACTCCGTCCAATACCGATAATCTTTCATCGAGCTGTCAAATTCGTCTCGTCCCAAACAACAACTTGTACCTTATAAGGAGGTATATGTGCAGATGAAGCAGTTCTGGCTGGGCGCGGAGTACCAGCGCGAGGGCCCGGACGGGAACGACATCACGTACACGAACGTGCCCGACGTGCGCGTCTCCTTCCGTCATGAGACTATCCTCGACGAGCTCGACAACTTGTTCAGGGTACGTGTGCACCTTCACTTGTACATCATAGACATCACGTACACGAACGTGCCCGACGTGCGCGTCTCCTTCCGCCACGAGACCATCTTCGACGAGCTCAACAATAAATAATAATTCCGTCTTTTTGGCTACACCTCGAGGCTTCACTTGAGTGGAAAATAGATATAATACAGAAACAGAACAAGATCAGTAGAATAAGGAGTAGTAGTAGTCCAAGAGCAGATCTGTTAGTGAACGAGTTCCTCCGGAGAAGTACTGCCAAATGTGTACATATTTCTACCATGAAGTAGTATTGTTCGCAATACTGTGTTCAGGGCCCTACTCCCACCTCTTAAAATAGTCATGTTTCAACTTTACCAATAAATGTGTTACCACCACGTCAATATAGTAAGCTTAGAATAATAATGATGATGACGTAGTATCAAATAGTACACTCAATTCGCGTACTTTGAGGTGACTTTTGACACTAAGTTTCATTGTAATGTTTATTTTTTTTAAGATCCGTACTCCCAGCTCTTAATATAGTCATATTGCAACCTCACCATTAAATTTGGTTGACCGTTTTGTGTCGGTGGGAGTACGATTGTAAGTATGATTATTCTAAGCTTACAAAACGCTACTGATTTGATAGTTTCGTCCCAGGTTTCAATGTATGATCGCCGACGAAATTACAGGCATATGAGACTTAGGCGACGTTCCGGAAAGCGCCGAGATCACTCGCGGCGTTCGCACATCCATTCCCTTACAAGTACACGATCATCATGAGCGACTGAGTGACCTCGATACGTCATCGATGACGTATCGAGCTCGCTCCGACCGAAAAAGCTCACACCGCGACCACAACGCTCGCGGATCGAAGGTGGGTTTTCGCGGTCGTTCCGAGCTGTCACTGTCAAAGCATCAAATAAGTATAGGATTCTTCGAGAGGATAGGAGAGTTCGTCACTTGTGACGGAATGTATATCTGTCATAGGCAGAGGTTACCGCCTACCACCTGTTATAGAAAAACTTACCTGTTTATAAAAAGTTCTAAAGCAAGAACAATCTGACAATCCCGTTGGCACAGGTGATAGTGACTTTGCCTTGGTAGCGCAGAGTCCCGGGCTCGATTCAGACTGAGGTAGCTAAATATTTGTGTTATGATCAGAAATGTTTGTTCGGGTCTTGGGTGTTTATGAAATGTCAATGTGTGTCTATACCTACCTCCCGCGGACACGTCATCCTAAAGTATGAGTGCATAAACTTTTACAGCCTGGATGAGCGAGCATTGCCCGTAAGTAAACTATTGATTTTCTTGGTCTAACTTCAAACCACTCATTGGCTTACGTCCGTTTTCAATAACCTATCTATCGCCGGTTTCCCTAACTAGAGATAGATATTTAACACTACTTGTAACGACGTTATGTTAAATTTATATCGGTAGTAAGGTAAACTGTGGATAGATAGATTATTGAAAACGGCCGATAGTGTTGCTTTGCAACGCTATTTATTGTCAAGTAACTTTGGTGTTGCTGTGTCGGTAAAACAGTTTAGTGTAGCAGTTTTTCATCGCCTGAAAACGCGGATAAAACTACGTTCGTTAAACATGGAACCTAGCTAGTTCGATTTATCGCCCCGAAACCCTCTGCATACTAAATTCTTCATGAAAACTGTTCGAGCCATTTCCGAGATTCAGATTATATATTTACTAGCGAGCCGCCCCGGCTTCGCACGGGTGCAATGCGGATACTAAATAATATATCCTTATAAACAACGTTTACGGGTTTTTTGTCATTAGACAATACAAACATATTTTGGTTAGAAGTTACTCTTGAAAGAGCGACATATAATTGACCATGAGAAAAACACTCAACGCTCAAATCTAAGCCGCACCGCTATGTCCCTGCATTTTAAAAATATAATATCTTCAGAAATCTTAATTTAAATTACATGCTGTATAGGGCCATATTGATCTATATTGAATGGACAATGTATTTAAGGTACTTAATTGGATAAGAATTAATGCTGTATTGCTTAAAATAACTTCCTAAATAAGCCATTTTTGCCCGTAAAATGTAAAGGATAAAAAATGGTTATTGTGGGTTATCCTTAAGAGATAGACATATACCATCGCGGACTTTTTTGTTGACCTTTTTAAGGTGTACAATACCGTAGTACATTATTTTGATTTATCTAGTGGAGTTCAGTCAGTGTTTGCAATGTAAGCGCAAAAAAATGTGTTTATTTACGACATCACATTAGAAACCTGTAAATTCATCAGTGTTTCTCTACAATATTATGCATGTATCATACATACAAACCTTCCTCACTCTATCTATTAAAAATCCGTTGCGTAGTTTTGAAGATTTAAACATACATAGGGACGGACAGACAGCGACTTTGTTTTATACTATGTAGTGATAGTGATATACAAGAATTGCTAGATTCATAGATATACTCAAGTTTACTTACTGTATGTGAATTTGTTGCAGGCCGCACTAAGTTGAAAAAATAAACAAGTTAAATCATGAAACAATGAAATATATTCTACACGTTTATTACAACGACCGAAACATATTTACAACTTTATCACATTCTCTACGAATACATATTCTAAGTATAAATAAATAATTGGTAACTCGAAGTACACTTTTCTTTCCTGTGTTTCGACTACGACCAGCAGGCCTAGACACAATTCAAACAGGCGTGTTTCCGCACACGCTACAGACATAAATTTATGTGTCTACGAACTTAGCGCGACGTCACGTGACTTTTCCACAGGTAATGTCAACGCCATACATTTTGAAGTTGTCGTTTGGCGTTAACGATAACAGAAACATCTTTTGTCTAGGCCTGCAGTGGGCCTAGCACGAAAAACTGCGCAAGTGTAGGTAACGTAACGTGTCGTTCACGTAAAACTGTACTTTATCTAGGGCAACTGTGACAATTAATAGTTAGATAATTCATAGTTTGTACGCCTAAGCGTGACGCGTTGACGCTTACGATACGAATACTTTTCGCAACATGTTTGTGCGACGGCCTCTGAGCCATCATCAGAACGAAGACAGAATATTTACTTTTATAAATGGAGTCGTACTTTTGTACATTTGCCATTCCTCAAGTGAAATCTATACTAATATTATAAGGAGGAAAGATTTGTATATATGTTTGTAACGAATTGGCTCAAAAAGTAATGGACCGATTTCAAAAATTATTTCCACATTGGAAAGCTACATTCACCCTGAGTAACATAGGCTATATAAGATTCATCATCATCATCCATCACCGCGCGGGGGAAACCGCGGAGAGCAGCTAGTAGTAATACATAAACTTGCATCAAGTGAGATTTCCATTCAAGTAGTCAATGAGTCATGTCACAGATAAGCCATTAAGTCACTGTTATGTCTAAGTCACGTTCTATTAATGAGGTGGATACATTACTAAACCTTTCTAACGTGATGAGGAAACCACAAAACAATGTTTTATTATTTTCTACCAACTTTCAAAAAAAGGAGGAGCTACTCAATTCGACTGTCTTTTTTTATGTTTGTTACCTCATAACTTGCAACTGGGTGAACCGATTTTCAAGATTATTTTTTTGTTTGATAGCTGGTGCACCCGTGTGGCCCCATTTAATTTCATTAAATTCGGTCCAGTAGTTTTTGAGATATACTCCAATAACTAAATAGAATGGAAGTCGGTATTACATTTTTAAAATTCTACTTGTGTTCACTTCGCCTTCACTCGTGCATTATTAAGATTACTTGACAGTAATCCAATCCACTATTACACATCACAACTCGAAGGAACACAAGTCTAGGAAAGTCAAACACAATCAACGACAGCCACTTTTGTGCTTTTCCCGCCCATCCTGAGGCAGTAAGGATCACAATCTTCACGAAACCACAGACCAGAAGACGTTAGCATGAGCCGATGAGAACTTAAAGTGCACTAGAATCCAGTGACACTCCGGATGGCCTTGTCCTCGTCCTGTGGCGCCATCTGCCGGTAAGAGTGGAACTCCATGGAGAAGGAGGCCAGCCCCGAGCTCAGCGAGCGGAGCGTGGTGGAGTAACCCAGGAGCTCGGAGAGGGGCGCGAGGCACTCTACCACCTGGACATAATGCATGCAGTGTTAGTGTCACTATATTGTACGGCGTAACGATATAACTAAAACTAACCTAGATCTGTTACTAGATTGTAGAAACTGTGGAGTAGGTTGAGTAATGGGTTCGATCCAGTACCTTATTCTGTTGTCGGACGTGTATGTGTTGTATCTCGGTGCGCCGGCGCGTGAGGTCCGCCATCACGCGCGCGGAGTGGCTCTCCGGACACACCACCTGCAGGGACATCACCGGCTCCAGGAGGATGGACTCCGCTTCTTCGAACACCTGTGTAGTGCCAACTGATGATATCATTGTCACAAAAGACCGGTACAACGATGGAAGGACGAGATAGTTCAGCAAACTTTGCATGTTTAGAGATAAAAATACACATCCATGGACGATATCCAAAGCCTCGTCTTCCGACATCCGTGTCAGACGTCATGACCACTAGGCCACCGAGGCATACCGTCCGAGCGGATTTAAATCTATAATGGTTTTTAACCGTCGTTTGGAGATGGGGCGGCATCTATTCAACAGCATGATAGCATTATCCAACCGCAAACCGCAAGACCCCCCCGTCTTGCGGTTTGCGGTTGGATAATGCGAATTAGTCTAATCATTGAGGGGTTTGACTTTGGAATAATAGCTCTGTCGCTGAAACTTTGCAGTATGATGAAGTTATTGTTAAAGATTACGATTAAAATCGTAGATTCATCGCTAGCGCTTGTAAAGGTGACACCTCGTCAGTTTCAATCAATTCAGTCAGTCAATTTTATTAAAATTCAAAGTGGTTTAAGTGAGTCGGTAGCGGTAAAACTATCATAGTTGTGTGACTAGTGGTTAAAAGAATGAAGTGTCGTTTATCCTAAACAAAACAGACAAGTGGTCTAGAAGATATAAACAAAAAAATTATCAAAATTTCACGGCAACGGTCGCTGTCGATACGGGCCTACGAACTTCGCGAGCACCACTCGGGCTTGTCCGACGCTCTTCGGCGCTGAATCATAGTGCCGAACACCACCACTAGTAAGCAGCTCGCAGCCGTACGTATCTCGCTGCTGGCCGCTAGTACATGAGTCATCGCTACGCTTGCGCCGTATTTTGTAAACACAGGAATAAGTACATTTTATTTATCGAAGGAACTTAATTAATCTAAAGACGACGTCTATTATATTTCTCAGCGCCTGCTAGTTTGCATCCGTGACATTACTGCATCTTTTAGATTTTTATCACTGTTAGGGTTATTTACTATTGTTGTTTCACCTACCATGGATAAAAATAAGTGTAATGGTTGTAAAGCCGTAATCCAGAATAAGAATTACATGACTTGTCCTAGATGTAATGAAAGTTATGACCTTCAGTGTGCTAACTTGTCACCGAAACGTTATAAAGCCATGAACCAAGAGAATAGACGTAAATGGAGATGCGAAGAGTGTAGGAGCAAGGAACCTAGGTCAGTGAACACTAATACACCCGTACGAACTCAATTGCAAAAGGACCCGGTAGATGGGGCAGTCGCCCAAGTTTTCTCCGGCGACTCCTGTAATGTTACTTCACGTAAAAAAGCTGAACCTAGCTTCATCACGGAGGAGAGGATGCTCGAGATCATGACGTCTGAAAGGCAGGCTATGAGAGCTACCATTGAGTCCTCAGCCAAGGGTTTGTCAGAGCAACTAAAACTCATAAATGAGCAGTGCACAGGTTCTAAGGAGTCCATATCCTTTGTCAGTCAACAGTATGAAGACCTGAACAAGGTAATTAGTGATCTGAAGAAAATGCTTGGTGCTAACGTAGCCGAAATGAAGCAGCTTAGGGAGGAAAATAAAAGTCTCAGAGAGGACATGAACGGTTATGTCGCCCGTATCAGGATGTTGGAAGAGGAACACTTGAAACAGCAACAATGGGTGAGATTGCAAAACTTAGAAATTGTCGGTGTTCCTGAAGACAAGGAGGAAAACACGGTAGATATTGTAATGAAAATCACCCAATTTATCGGCGCTAATATTCAGTCGAGCGACATCGAGTTTGCGCACCGAGTGCAGCCGCGGCGCGCTGCAAGTGCGGCGCGCGGCCCTAACATCGTCGTGCACCTGAAGCAACGGGCCGCTAAAGACCGCGTTCTTGCTGCTGCTCGTAGGCAACGAGGTTTAACCGCGAGGGATGTGGGCATCGGGGGTGAGACTTCAAAAATATTTGTGAATGAGCATTTGACAAAAGAAAACAAGATGCTTCTAACCTCATGTAAGCAGAAGACTAAAGAAACTAACTATAAATATATATGGACAAAAAACTGTCGCATTTATGTCAGGAGGAACGATTCCTCACCCCCAATCCTCATTGCATGCCCGGCGGACTTAATGAAGATTGCATAAATTTGTCTCCCGACTACGTTAAATTTTATTATAACCTTAGTAATTACACTAGCATTTATTTACACTTCATAAAATATTGTAGTTCTTATTGCAGCCTAAATATAGAGGTAACTATAATGTTCTTATGCAACACACAATCCTCGCAAACAACAAAGCACTTATCAGATAGATACGCAAGTACACACACATATATAATTAATTCAATTATTACTCAAATTTTTAGGTTATTTGGTAGTTATACAGACAGCTGGTTGTCATCAACATATAATAATTTTCTGACGCTCTATATTATAATGACTAAAATTTATAAATTATTATTATCAATGTTAAAATTGAAACACAATATATTTGATACACTAATTTTAATTAATTTATATTGGAACGGATTCTTCATGAGAGTATTTACAATCATTTTGTCTGCAGATCACTATAAATCGATATTATTGTCAAATTTAACAAATAACAGATTAGTTCTGTATATATACCTATATAGTAACATGAGCATAGTAAATGATTACAAGAACATTCTATATAATATAAGACTAATCAAAATTACTTGTTGTATAAGTTGGTATTGCTACATATTTTTTACATTTAATGATGGACAGCACAGCTAAAGAACTAAGATTACTTTATCAAAATGTGAGAGGTTTGAGAACAAAAACTATCAATTTTTATAATAACTGTCTATTGTGTAATCATGACATCATAATGGTTACGGAAACTTGGCTATGTGACTCCATACTGGACTCTGAACTCTGTGATAGCAATTACAGTGTATTTCGAAGAGATAGAGGTACCTTAGGGGGAGGTGTTATGATACTATGTAATTCGCGCTTGCAAGCCCGGGCTAGATCTGAATGGGAATATGATGGCCTTGAATGTGTATGGGCCACTATACCCTCACACATATTAGGTTCTACTGGTAATTTACATATTGGAGTCATTTATATTCCGCCGGGTTCCATGATACCAATGCGTGTACAATCTTTCATAGATGTAATCTCCGCCATCATTGACACCAACCCTCAGGACCATCTGCTGATTACTGGAGATTTCAATTTACCAGGTATTGAATGGAGCAATAGTGAACCAATAGTACTAAGGAAAGGCTCAGTCGAAGTTCAAAATTCTGCGGCTAGCCTTATCGCCCAGACATCGTTCATAGGCCTCTCGCAATACAATAAACTTATTAATAGTCACAACCACACTTTGGACTTAGTTTTTTCTAATTTTCCAGTTGAAATACAAAGATCTTCACTGTCGCTAGTCAATGAAGACTCTTTCCATCCAACTTTTACCATTAAGGTAAGAGATATTTTGATACCACCTTTTAAGCCTAGCTCACGCATCAAGTATCAGTTTAGGAAAGCCCACTATGACAATATAAGGGATTCACTCATTAAGCAAGACTGGTCCTTTATTAACTCTGAAACAGACGTTGAACTTGTTGTAACCCAGTTTTATTCAATTTTAAACAATCTAATCTCTTTACACGTTCCACAAGTTCGTTGTTCTGGTGAGAGAGTTTATCCGATTTGGTACAGTACGGCTCTGATAAATGTGATCAAAGAAAAAAGTAAGGCACATCAAAACTGGAAGCGTCACAATAATCAAATCGATTACAACATTTTTTCGGAACTTAGGCTGAAGCAAAAGAATATGCAGTATGAATGCCACCAAAAATTTGTTAACTTCTCTCAAGCGAAAATCAAGTCACATCCCAATTTTTTTTGGACTTACATCAAAAGTAAAAGGCAGAATAAATCGAATTACCCGCAGCAAATGTACTTTAATAACGTTGCGTTAATCAATCAGAAACACATATGCTCAGCCTTCAATGATTTTTTCCAGAAAAGCTTTAGTAATCCTGCTACTAAGTATAATTCCTCAGCTTCAGAAATCAGTTCTCACCATAACACAATTCATACAATTCAGGTTACGGAACAGGACGTACTTGAATTAATTAAAAGTGTTGACATTGCGAAATGTGCTGGTACTGATAAAATACCCCCGATATTTTTTGTTAAGTGTGCAGCAGCACTTTCTGTTCCAGTTGCTTTGATATTCAATAGATGCATCCGCGATGGTCACTTTCCAAAAATATGGAAGCAGGCAAACATTGTTCCTGTACATAAAAAAGGACAAAAGGCTTATGTTGAAAATTATAGACCAATATCTATTCTAAATGTGTTAAGTAAGTTGCTTGAAAGGGTCGTACATACTCATATATATCCAATAATTGCACCACTTCTCCCGGCTGAACAGCATGGCTTTTTGAAGGGTCGTTCAACTGCAACTAATCTCGGTGTTTTTGTTGACAGCGTGATTAGAGGCATGGACGGCGGTTCACAAGTGGATGCGGTCTACACGGACTTCGAGAAAGCATTCGACCGTGTAGACCACGTGATACTTTTGCAAAAACTTTATGAGTTAGGCATCCGTGGCAATCTACTCAGGTGGATGGAGTCATACCTACGCAACCGGTCGCAAGCTGTTGTCATTGGCGGATATTGTTCAGACTTCATTGAAATATGCTCAGGGGTTCCTCAAGGTTCGATTTTAGCTCCTCTCCTGTACACGTCCTATTTATACGATATTGGTAGATGTTTCCAGCATGCAAAATATCTTATGTATGCTGACGACACAAAAATATTCATGCAAATCAAGAGCCAACAAGATTGTTTAAACCTGCAGTCTGATCTCCTCAGAATGGGAGAATACTACGCTTATAATCGTTTAGGTATAAACATAAACAAGTGTCAATACATTTCTTTTACTAGAAAAATAAAGCGTATCAACTTTGATTACCAAATCAATAACGTTAAATTAAAAAGGACAGAACTTGTTATGGATCTTGGTGTAATGATGGATGCTAAGCTTTCCTTCTCAGATCATGTACAGCACATTTCTAATAAGGCTTATAAAAGTCTTGGTTTCATTCTACGTGTTAGTCGTCCCTTCTCTGACTTAAGTTGTTTAAAATTGCTATATAATTCATATGTCAGAAGTGTACTCGAGTATTGTTCGACTATTTGGAACCCACACTACATGATTTATAAACAAACCATCGAAAGAATCCAACATAAATTTATAAAACATTTAAATTACAGATGTTATATAAGTCTTGAAGATTATGAGGAGTCTTGCATCTATCACAGAATAACCACACTTGATAATAGAAGAGTTCTCGCTGATATGTCTTTCTTGCATGGCATATGCAATGGATATATTGATTGTTCTGAACTCCATCAAAAAATTATGTGTTTTTGCTGTCCTAAGAAGCGGACACGACACGCAAGCTTATTTGCAGTCCCTCACAGTAGCACTTACTATGCACAAAATGCTATCGTCAGTAGATTGCAGAAGGTTTATAATAAAAAATTTAATAATACAATTGAGCTATTTTGTAACAGTAGACCAAAGTTTAAGCGTGAAATTCTTGAGATTCTAAATCCAACCAAAACCGTTGCTCAGTAACAAAGTGAAATCATTCGTACATATAACACGCACCCTCCCACACACTTACACATATACTCACACACACATACAACACGCACACTCACACATATATACACACATTTCAAAAACTAAGTGCTGCATATAGTTTAATACTATGACTGTCATCTCTTACAAGTATTATAAATTTAGTTAGTAAAATGTAAATCCATTATTGGCCATAGGTGTAAGATACATATATAAACTTTGTTAGTTAAGGGCTGTGGATTTTGTAAATAAATAAATAAAAAAAAAATAAAAAAATTATCCATAAAATTAACTAAACATTTTTTTTTCGTTTTTGAATACTAAACCCATAGTGGCGAGATAGAAATGTATTTTTTTTGTGGATAATTGTGAAAAGCTACACCTACATTTAAAGAAATAGAAAGATCAAATTTGACGGAGGAATATTCCTGAACAAGTTATTATGCAAAATAGGTTTTTTTTACGTTTCAACCTCTTCGACATGAAAATATTAGGTATAATTATAATATATTCGACATGAAAATATTATATTAATATTTTCATGTCGAATATTATATATATTAATTTTCGGATAATAATTTTGTGTTCACCAAAAATCTAAAGGTACATCTATGTATGCATTTCTAAAATATTGATCTTAAACCCGTTTAATAGTTTTACTATAATTACACTACTCGGCCAACAAAATATGTTACATCAAACAAATTCCAAATTAACACCAAGATATAACACTTTTTTATTGTAGTGCGCTGCAAATATTCTATTGTAACAATAACTATTTTATTCTTCCCCGAAAAATACTGATCGCCAAATATTCCTGAATGTTACACAAAATAGGTTAGGTTAGCATTTTTTATTAATAAAGCTACATTGGACATTAATTGGTGTTTGATTCAAATACATTTTGCAGTGCATTATCTGAAGTAAAACAAAAAAAATAAATGCTTGTTTTTAAAATTAGGTGTATTACTATTTTTACAAATTTGCAACAGTTGTTAAATAAGTAGATGCTCGTTATGACATATTTTAATGAACATATTTTGGTGCACATTCAGTATATTTGGTGGAACACAGGCAAAATTAGGTAAATGAAATGGGAATAAATTGAAGTACTTTTAAATACCATCCTTAATTTTCCACCGGGAGCCAGAAGCGATTTTCATGTTTAGAAGTACATACACCTTCAAGGTCATTTTTTTATAATATTTTAATCGTAATCTATGAACATTACTTTATCATACTGGAAAGTTTCAGCGACTGAGGAATTATTGTCAGGGTGTACAAACAAATAATTTTCTAGTGCGTCGGACTCAATCCCATCCGAGGATGTGTATTTTTCTATTTAAACATCCAAAGTTAGGTCGAGATATCGTTAATGGCAGGGAAAGACTGGATAAATATATGAATACCTAGAAAGCTTTGGAGGAGGCCTTCACACAACGGGGGCAATGAAGGTGAGAATACTAATGTACAATACCAACGAATACAAAAATATTATAATACAAATATATCAATGAAATATAAATGTAATATAATATGGGCCAGGGAGATCACCGATGCGATGGACACCAGATACGAGCAGCCACAACCGGTCCTCTACACGCGTGCACGAGGAAGGCTGCAGCCAGGGAGGAATGGCGACGCATTGTAAGACGCGATACACAACCTGAAGACCACGACCGCTCTGTCAAGAGCGTAGCAACGAAAAAGAATATGGGACAACATTTACACAAGATTTAGGTCCGAAATAGGGAGAGCCGGTACTATGGTAGCGTAACGACTTATATACACAAATACACCCGACACACGTCAAACATACATGACACAAAAGTTTGACCTGTACGGGGATCGAACCCGCGACCAAGGGTTCAGAAGGCAGGTTTTCTACCAACTGCGCCTATAGGCCAGTCAGTGACAATATATTTTTTCGAACGGGCTAAATGCTGTTTGCCTCTACCGGGGGAGTGATAGATAATAAACACTTTAATTAACTCCAATATATCTTCCGTAAACTTGTTTGGTAATTAGGTAGATAATGTTGCTGACGAAACTGGCGTTAAATTAGTGTATTAGCTGTGCACTAGGTGCTTTTAGGGTCTTCAGTTCTTCAGCGAAAATATCCATCTGAACACTTTGGATAAGAATCTTCTCTGCTTGAGCATGATATTTTTTATTATGTAATTCTTTTTTTATATGTTTTTTTACCTTCCTGAGACATTGCACGACGGCGGCGGTGATGACGGACTCGGAGGTGCCGCGTCCTGCCTCGAACCAGTGCAACGTCACTTGCACGTCCACCATCTGCACACCACAATCATCCCAACATATACATTACTAATACCTACCGTAGACCACGCGAGCACATATTCTTATTAGAAATCACTTAGGACTAATATAATTATGCTCATATTCGAAACTCCTCTTTAAAGTCAGGTACCTAACTAACAGGTACGGTCGCAGCAAACTTCCCCCCTTTTTTTCCGAAAAATCCGACGACAAAAATATATTAAATAGTAGAACTTGCACACCAAGTTTCGTCAAGATTGGTTAAAAAGTTCAACCTGTACAGGTGGATCATACAACCTAACAAACATACCGACAGACGAAAGTTAATTTAGTCAGTTAAAGCTACAGCGCTTGGCTGGCTTTGTCAATTATTACGAGGACATAATTGTTTGTTTGAATTGATAAGGCTCCGAAACTACAGGACCTATTATAAAAATTCTTTCATCATTAGAATCCTACATTATACCTGATGAACATTCAGTATGTATTGGATTCGTTGCGCGTTTACACCTAAACGGCTGAATTGATAATAATTAAATTTGGCAAGGAATAGATTATATCCTATATACATAGGACATAGGACTTTTCGTTATCAACCATCACCACGCGGTCGAAACCGTGAATGTGTTTGTGAGTGAGTTACACTTTTCACTTTATTATAAAACGTATACTTACATGGAAAAAACCATGGTGTGAATTTCATGTCATGAAATTTGCTTAGATCATGGTTTAACACTTGAACGTAAAAAATCTTCTTACCTAGAAGGTAGGGCGCCGGCCATATGACTGCGCTCATACAATTTTGCACTATTTACAAAGGTTTTACAGGTTTTAAATATTATAATAAAGTAGTCTAAGAAAACATTAAGTTTTATATTTAAATGATTTTTTCACATTTTAGTGTTTTATTAACATTACAAGATCCAACATCCATCCATCTTTTGGAAATTTGTGGGGGAGGCATATGTTCAGCAGTTGACGTCCTACGGCTGAGATGATGATGATGATGACGAGATCCACATAATGACTTATTACAAGCTTCACGGCGAGATATAGCAAAATTTTCAAATAAAGACAAATCAAATGAGAATATTTTGCTCATCTGGTGTTGAGACGCTACCCATTAATAATAAAAGTTACAAATTATCAGTGAGTTTTAGTAATGCGTTTTCGATTTATTAAACTTTTAAATTCATATTGTACTCCCCCCTCTTTTTACTGTTAAACCCGTGACTATATTTAAAGATTTTACACACTGGATGCGGTCTGCGATCAGGTCAAATTGAACGCCCGCATTATGTACAACATTGTCGGTCAGGCAATGCAATTGGTCAGCTCGCTGCCCGCCTACCTGCCCGTACGCGTCCTTCCGTTCCTTCCGCGTGCCCCAGACACAGAGCTCAGCCAGACTGCGGTTAGTGACACTAATAGGCAGTTATATTTCCGAGTTAGTGCGTACATGGCACTTCTTTACGCTGCACCAACTCATTAGATTTCAGCATGAATCAAGACACCTTTGTACATTCTACGATTGCATCCTGCATTTACATAACTCGGTTGCAATCGCATGTTGATCGAAACCTAAAAAATGGCGGGATTTATGTCAGATTTGACAACTCCAGTAAGCAAAAATGTTGCAGACTGGAACCGACAAAACTGACATAAAGACGTCATTGTTTTCGCGAGGCATACTTACAGGACAGCCGAGCTTGGGGCCGTGCAACAACGCCGTGGCGACGCCTTGTCGCACGGCTTGCAGGTTGCGCGGATATACGTGCGACAAATTGGACGCGCTCTCGCCTGACTTGTCCAGTCTGTAACCATCATATAGGAATTAATAGATCTGAGGTCGTAGCACAAATTATTTTCGAAAAAGTATTCGTATGTTAGGCGTCAACGCGTCACGCTTCGGGGTACAAACTATGAGTTATCTGTGTCACAGTTGCTCTAGATACATGACAGTTTGTACTGTTTCACGTGCACGATACGGTACGTTACACTTACGCAGTTATTCGTGCTAGGCACTCTGTAGCCGACGGACAAAAGTCTTAAGAAGATAGTGAATAGAAATATGAATAGTGAATAGATAGAAAACAGATGAAAACTAAGCTTTTTATTTTTTAAGACAACCTTCGGATGGAAAGAATGTTATTTTCAGAGACAGTGGTGAAATAGTGGTATGTCAGCGTAAGTATACAAAACAAAATGAGCAGATACATATACCGAAATCACTAATTCGAAATAAAATAATTACACATTCCTGCTTATTTGATAAATACTGCATAGTTACAATAGACATAACACATTTTTTATTATAAACTGGACGTTTGGCGTAGTTGGTCACACCGCCTTCTGAGTCGCCGTAAGCTATGAGGCTACCATATATACAGGATCTGCCTAGTTTAGGACCTGAACACCGCGTATGGATGTAATATTGTTTGCAAACATTAGAATACGCACCATTTAATATTAGCATAAGGACAAGTTTCAATATAATTATGTAATAATCTAATAATCACTGTATATGACCAGCATACAGTACTTTCAGATGACTCACCGAATCGATTCTGTTAAATATTAATATAGAAAATTGTTTTCGTCATTATCCGACAAATATTCCAGTTTATTTTCAATCCGTCACGTTATAAACTAATATAAGAACTATGAAATCACTACAGTATACTAAAAAACACTACAGTATACCAAGAAAACACTACAGTATACCAAGAAAACACTATAGTATACCAAGAAAACACTACAGTATACCAAGAAAACACTACAGTATACCAAGAAAACACTACAGTATACTAAGAAAACACTACAGTATACCAAGAAAACACTACAGTATACCAAGAAAACACTACAGTATACCAAGAAAACACTACAGTATACCAAGAAAACACTACAGTATACCAAGAAAACACTACAGTATACCAAGAAAATACGAGTGCTTACTACTCACTTGAGTATCTTGTCCTGCGGCAGCCCCTTGACGGGTTTGGCGGACATGGTGACCTTGCACTGTTGGCGTACGTTGGCTATCTTCCGGTCCTGCGTGACGGTGTACTTCCCACCACCCGCCAGCGCTTCCCGGTACGCTATCTGCAGCGGGCCCAGCTCCACGTCTATCTTGTACTCGCGGATGATCCGCTCTTTGATTATTTCCAGGTGGAGCTCGCCCATGCCTGAACAAGGTGTGAATGGAAATTATGGATACAATCATAACTTTCATTGGAAGTCCTGGATGAAATGGTATTAACTTTTGGTTGGCTTGGTTTTATAGGTTAACTTATAGGTCATGGATATAATTTCATTGTAAGTTGCAGTGAAGCGGACGCAAAAGGTTTGGAATCAGCTATCAGGAGCAGTGCATAGGAAGAGGAAGCTTTCCAGTATCTGAATATTTCTTTATCTTATATTTGTTGAAGAAAGATGGCTTCGCGTTCAATCTTCTTTTTAAACTACATTATTAGGCAGGGAAATTCAAATTACGTGGTAAGGTTTCGTGTTTCTATGCTCTGGGTGGACTTCACGTTCTCGAAAGAACTGGGATCGTGAGAGTATTCAACGTCGTAAACCCAGGAGATGCAGGTTTGAAATAGGTCCAAAACCGACGAGTTTTATTTTAGATTAATTTCAAAAAAGTTTGTAGTTATCTGCACGGCTGTGTCAATAATAATATATGTAAATTTTGCAAAAACAAATGACTAGTTTTTTCCGAAAAACAGAAAGCAACTAACAAAGCCCTCGCACATCATATCAAGTCATCATCGACTCGACTCGCCACGTTTACAAGCGAACGACACAGCGGGTAGACCGCCCCGCTGACGAATCGTCTTTCGCCTCTGCATTGGAAGTTGGAGTCAGAAAATGTTCACCAGTTTTTTTTATTTTGTTGTTAAACTGGTCAATTATTCCGAACATGTGAGTCGAGAACTGGTGTGTCGCTGGACCCAGGGTGATTTCCAGCGACTAGATGGTCCCCACGAGTGAGGTATAGGGAACAGTAGTGGTGGGATGTGGGTGCGACTGACCGGCCAGCACGAGCTGCCCCGCCTCGTCGTCAGTGCTGACGCGCAGGCTGGGGTCCTCCCGCTGCAGCTGCGCCAGCGCCGTCTCCAGCGCCGGGAGCAGCCCCACTCGGGCGGGCTCCACCACGCACAGGAACACCGGCTCCGGGACCGTAGTACCTGATATGCACCGGATGGTTTACTATAATACATTATATGTAACTATATAGGGTGTTTGGTAGAGGGACCGACAAACCAAATGAGCGTGTTCGGGGGACCACTTGGAGAATACAAGTTGGCCAAAAAAATCCCCGACCCCCCAATATGTTTAACTTTTTTTTGTGATTATTCTCTTTTTCTCCGAAATTGTACCTATTTACCACCATTTTCCAAGATACCAAATTCAACTAAAAACATCCGGTCTAAAACATACTTTACAATTGTATGGTGGTAATTAGGTACAATATAGGAGAAAACAAGAAAATTCCCAAAAAAAAGTAAAAAAAAATTGGGGGTCGGGGATTTTTTCGGCCAACTTGTATTCTCCAAGTGGTCCCCCGAACACGCTCATTTGGTTTGTCGGTCTCTGCACCAAACACCCTGTATACACTACATATACTCCGAAACAATATATAATATGCTTAGGTATATCTATTGTTTTGGGGAACTACACAAATATTTTTCTATACAGTCTATTATCACATCACACATATCATATCACATCTATCAGTATATTTATATTACATGAGTTATTAATAATTACAAGTACAATTTGAAACATTTTAAACCGATTTCCATTCTATTCAGTTATTGGAGTATAACTCAAAAAGTACTGGACCGAATTTGATGAAATGGGACCACACGGGAAGCACCAGCTTTCAAACAAAAAAATAATTTTGTGAATGGGTTCACCCAATCGAAAGTTATGAGGTAACAAACATAAAAAAATATATTAAAAAACGGTCGAATTGAGTACCTCCTCCTTTTTGGAAGTCGGTAGAAAAGTTTGATTAAATTCATTGAAGTTTTGGAAATAAAAAAGAACGCACTGCTCTAGAACACCGTTGTCTGTTTGGCCATAAAGCTAATTCGTTATTTCCAAAAATGTTAAACTTGAATACAACGTAAACGCATTAATAAATTAATTCTACGATTCAGAAAAACATCATCTGGTTTGACCGTGGACAGTCAACTGATTATAACATTGTTTTTAATAAATAGTGTTAACATAAATATTTTGTAGCCATGAGAAATAAATTGGCATTACTAACGGTGTAGTTATTACACAGTTTAGTTGGAAGCGCGGTATTCCGGAGATGTGGATTCAAATGCAAGAAAATATACGTATTTTTGTTCACTACAAACTTCTCAGTTCAAGAAACAAAATCCTATGATTAAAACTATTTGTTACTTCTACATTTCATTCTATCTTCAGTGGGCCTTGCACGAATAACTGCTTAAGTGTAACGTGTCGTTCACGTGCAACAGTACAAACTGTCATGTATCTAGGGCAACTGTGACACATATAACTATAATAATAATAATAATAATTTTAAAATGAGACTGAATTTGGCAGGTGCCGTAGCCTCTTCCATAGCCCACTATCTTTTTATCACTAATAAAATCATTTCAATAGCCTTGTCATTTTACCCATTTATATAATAGATTTATCATGTCACCATCCATCCAAAAGTTTCTGGTTTTTTTTATACTACTTTGTATTTTTTATACCAAACAGGCCTCTAAGTGTTGGCTACAGCCCCACTTATGCCTTTGTAAAGGACCGGATGAAATCCGTGATTTATTTTGAATAAAAGGAATAATAATAATAAATTTTATTGACTCAAGACATTACATGTATTTAAATGTTACTGGAGCACCTGGTTCCTATACTAGGCTCGAGACCCGTAATATAGGAGCCAGGACTCTTTCATCCGAGACACAGAAGACAGTCTTAAGGGTAAATGAAGACAAATTGAATATTAAACTTAAACTAAGTAACACATTATTTTAAATAAAGTATGTGTACGTTTGTGTGTGTGTATGTGTGTGAGTGTGTAATTTTGTAAGTGTTTGTGTATGTTTGTGTGTGTGTGGGAAGGGTGATGGAGTGTGCGGGGAGTAAATGTATATGTGCTCATATATGAACGGTGGGTTTCATATTTGTTAATAAAGTCAATACAGTATTAGATTATTTTTCAGCGTATAGGAACTTTTCTGTTTCATTGTAACTCAGAAGTTTGTACCCCAAAGCTTGACACATTGACGTTTACCAAATGCATACTTTTTCGAAAATTTGTGCTACGGCCTGAGTAGCACGAAAATCTTCGTAAGCGTAACGTAATCGTATCGTTAATGTAGTACAAATTATCAGTTATCTGTGCCGCAATTGTACTAGAAACATTTTTTTTCTTTTTTAAGGGATTTTTAGTCGTCACAACCATGCCAGCCCCATTGTTACATACATAGTTATGAGAACTTTTCCAGTATTTTGGAGCACATGCCGTAAAGCATTCCAACAATGCCTGATGTGGACACTGCTAGGATACTCTGGAATATACCACATCCAAAAATGTATACCTTTCTCTTAACTTATGTGTTCACCGCGGACACATCCCACCAAAAAGTGTTGCGTGACTTTGCTGCAGATTTCACA
Source organism: Selenia dentaria (assembly GCA_917880725.1). Taxonomy (NCBI): domain Eukaryota; kingdom Metazoa; phylum Arthropoda; class Insecta; order Lepidoptera; family Geometridae; genus Selenia; species Selenia dentaria. Next base: position 29,469,052 of record OU862895.1, on the reverse strand, counting down.
ATCTGGTGAATCAACTTTCTTCATGAAGGTTAATTTATATTATAGGAATAGGTTTTTTTGGTAATTAAATAGTAAAAACACATATCTAACTAATTACATTCAAATATTTGAATTCGTAGAAGAAATATTATCATAAAAAAAACTTGCAATCTGACCCCAAAAATTAAGTTTTATCAATAAATAATGCTTACCAAGACAGGATTTTGATTTGATATTTATAAATATTATTTTTACCTAGTAACATATGCTTAGGTTATTAATAATTACATAAAAAAATAAGAGCTACTTTGAAATTTCGGCCAATAATGATTTTTTTTCAACTTGGGGGCCATTTTCTAGACATAGTGATTTATAAAAAAAAATTTTTTTGTAAAATATAAATTTTCTTTTTGATTTTTTAATTTATTGGAATTCTTATTAGAAATTCTACAAACCAAACTAGGTTTCAAAGAATAATTATAAATCAGAAATATTTAAAAAAATATACAAATTTTGAATTTTTAGTACTAGCGAATTTAACTGTCACGTGACTTCGATTTTTTATCGATCCTGACATGATATGATATGTATTTGTATTTAAATATGAAAAAAATAATATGATATGTATTTATCATATTCTGAGTGGGTGTATTTACTTGACGACATTATTTCTGTAATATTTTACAATTTAAAAGTACAATCTATTCAAAATAAAGCAAATTATAACCAATCATAACAATGAGAGTTAGCTTACCGGGAGTTGTCAATTCGTGACAAATTTATTTCGTGTAAATTTTGTTGTCAGAACTTAAATCACATATTTACAGTATTCCTTACACATTCACGATCATATTCATGTATAATTTGTATCAAAATCATAAGTTTAACCCGATTAATTCACTAAAAACTATAGCACAAAACATAACTTCACCGCCAAACACAGATGAAAATATAAACATTAATTATATTTTTTTTTTAAAGTTCACAGATAGAACATGTCCGTGTGTAGTGTTGCCATAGAAAGAAAATATATTACGCTAAAGAATTAAACTCTATGGTTAAACATTGGGATGACTTTAAAAAATATTACGAAGTAGTAAAGTTACAGAAACGCAAATTTTTGTGCTAGTTCCACTGAGTTCAGATTTCGATAAAACCTTAATTTTGACTAGGTATTTAACAAGTACAATTTGAAAATTTTAATACCGACTTTGATTCTATCCAAATATTGGAGTGTATCTCAAAAACTACTGGACCGAATTTGATGAAATTTAAATGGGACCACACGGGAAGCTCCAGCTTTCAAACAAATAATTTTGAGAATCGGTTCACCCAGTCGAAAGTTATCACTATATGAAATAATGGTAACAAACGTTAAAAAGAAAAAAAAATACAGTCGAATTGAGTTTTTTTTTAACTCCTCCTTTTTTTGGAAGTCGGTAGACGAATTAAGCAGACAGAGCTTTTACAGACACAAGTTATACTACATTTTAAAGATTGCAGAACATACCCATCCCGAGTAAAACTTCAGCTGTTTCCTCCACATTAGGTTCAGTCTCCAGGTTTAACAGACGTTGCTTTGCGCTGGGCAGCATGAGCGTCTCCAAATGTACTGGATCCTTGAGCAAAGCTGCCAGTGCCGACTTGGCGCGGGTGGCGGCTGCTTGAGTGGAAGTGATGAGATCCCCCGTCATCGTCGCCTGCAAGATTCTGTTTATCATTACTCAAGGTTGTTGAATAAAGTTTTGATGATTTTGTAGAATGTATTTTATGCTATACTTGTTTCTGCCTGTGACTTCATCCTTGTGCAATAACATTATTATAGTCTTTTAACAAATACCCGTTAAATTTACTTTAGAAAAAGTATCGGTATATGTGTTATTTTGTCTATGGGTAGATGTTTGTTATTCTTTCCCACCAAAATGAATGCATCGCTTTGGCGGATATTTTTAACATGATATATGTTTGCTAATATTCGCAATATCGGTGAGCCACAATCTTTGAACGCAACATTTCCTATTATCTATTTTATCTGAACGCAACATGTCAACACCTTTCTCTAAACTACCCTCATTTTCTATATTTCACCTTACAACATTCTTGGCTAACCTGGGGAGGTAGTTTTTGGAAAAGAGTTGACGTCTGACCGGCACGCGAACGAGTCGAGAGCTCCGTAGTGCTCCTCGACAATATTGCTAAACAGACGGAAAGGCAACATCTGCCGCGATCTTCGCGCTTTACAAATCATCCTCGGGTGACTACCGAGAAAATCAACGTCGATGTGGAAAGGAAAAGAAGCAATACGGCGCGTCGTATAACACCAAGCACGCGGGGCGAGCTGAACCAGGTAGCCTTTCAAATTGTTTCCTTTCATTACCAATAGATGTCAGGTATACACATAGCTTACTGTGTATCTAAGAATAATGTTCGTCTGCGCGAGATGAGCCGCGGGGTTCAGTTATTATGTAATATTGCTTGAAACCTTGTTTCAAAACTAACCTTCAGCGAACTGACGACAGCAATGTTGCCAGCCGTGACCCTCTCCACAGGTTTATATTCGTCTGCTAGTGCCACGTATAACGCTCCAGTCTGTAACAAACACAAACAGTTGTCAAAATATATCTATACAGTAAAAGCTCCTTTTTAGCGCTTCCTTCATTCGCGTTTTCACTATTCGTGGATAAAAAAATGGGACCTAATTCCTATATTCGCGGCTAAAAATTTCTTTATTCGCGGATCTAAAAAGTACATACACAATAATAAAAAATTCGAAGAGGTCAATCTTATCCTTTGTAAATGCCGTCAAATGGGCTAGTAAAAAGAGTAAAATAGATCTTATTAAATTATAAATGATGTCGCCGAGGACTTTGACATCAGCTGCCCTTTCCGCGATCGGTGTTTTTGAGAATGTAAACAAACAGAATGAAAGCAACCTTATTACTCAATGAATAAAGTATATTTTTAAATGTTGCTGTTCCGTTCTATGGTAAAAGCCGCTTTGCGTGTTTTATTGTTTCGTCTTTCACATTCGTTACAAAAATTGTGATCGAGTAACACGTCTCTACTTATCTTGCCTCTTATTGTTAAGAGTCAAATAATCATTATTAATTGAAGGAGCTTTCAAAAACATGCCAAGCAAGAGAAAATTACAAATTCTTCAAACCATTGCCTAAGCCTTAAAATAATTAATCAAAATGTTCAAAATATTCAATAAAATTTATTTTCATATATACTTGTTTTTTTTTTATTTGTCACCTAGGAACGTATCCTCTATAATCGCATATAAATTACCATTCCGTATTCACGGTTTCTGTATTCGCGGCATGTTTATGGAACATATACCCCGCGAGTAAGGAGCTTTTACTGTACTTATAAGGCACGTCCCAATAATGTATCTATCCACGGTTTCCCTTACTACCGATAGCAATTTGACATAACGTCTATACAAATAGTGTCAAATATCTATCTCTAGTAAGGTAAACCGGCGATAGATAGATTATTGGGACCGGCCGACAATAAAGGAGTGACACAGTGTATACTTGGAAGAAAGATAATAAATGTGTCAGAAGACGTAAAATTAGCTACTGAACAAGAATATGACGTTTTTGTCTGTATGTTCACGCATAACTTAAAAACTGTCGCACAGATTTTGATAAAATTTTGTATATGGATAGAATAAAGCCCAGAGCTCCCAACCATAAACTTTTTATCTTGATCCGTCCCATAAATCCAAGATGGCAGCTTGATCTCTCTATGCTACACGATCTCATATAAAACTAAGGTCTTGATTGACTGGTCGGCGCGCATGAACTTCTATGGTAAAGTTAATAAGACTAAAAACCTACGCTACACTCCGGACTACTATTAAGAATGTATGCGTCAGAAAAACCCAATAAGTGTCCGACCAGAACCTAGAGATTCCAAAGTGGCGCTTTCCCCACTATACCAAGACTAAGCGAGCGAAGCCGCTTGCGGGTCAGCTAGATATACGATAATAGTGAAATAGCCTACGATGAAGGTACTCACCTGTTCGCTATTATCCTGACCAAGGTTATAAATCTTCTGTCCTTTACTGATCTCTCCGCTGTACAGCCGCAGAAACGTCAACACCCCTCTCTGGTCATCGTGCTGTACTTTAAAAGCCCTCGCAGCCAGATCCGTCCCAAAACTCTTATACAAGTTATGTCCTTCCGTAGGATTTGGCAAATACGCCATAACGCTGTCCATGAGAGTTTGGACACCGATGTTCTTGTATGAACTGCCGCACAAGATTGGAAACCCTTTCATTTGTATTGTGCTCCTTCTGACTGCCTTTTCAATATCATGTTTACTGATGTCCAAAGATTCATTTGTTATTATTGTTTCAGCGATTTCGTCGTCTATGGTGGAGAGAGTGTCTATGAGTAGCCTGTGATCTTTGACAGCCGATTCCCATTTCTGCCCGTCTTTCTGTTCTGTGAGCTTGCGACGCACGAAATTCTGTCCACGGCCTTGTGTCCAGATTATTTCCTCTAGTGTGATTAGGTCGACGAGTCCTGTGAAATAGGCGCAGAATTAATATAGCACTACGTACCGAACGGTAATTTCTTGTCGATACACCTCATCAGTTCGGTAGTCAATGTATTGCAGTTTGGGTTTGGGTTACTTTTTCGATCTCATTGTTGCGCAAATACGCGATACCACTGTCTCAGCATAGTGGCTATGAGTTCAGATCATGTTCCGTCAAATATTTAAATCGCGGTTGGTTTATGGGTTATTGGGGGTGTTGGCGAGAACAGCTTAAACTAGTGCCAAAGTGATTGTCTACACTAAAGTCAAAATCATTGATTCAATTTAAGCATCAAACACGCACTTATGAACGTCAATTTTTCATTATAATATACTTTAAAAACTCTACCAACGCGTTCCAAAATATATAGAGCCTACCGAGAAGAAGCGGCAAGAAACTGGGGCCATTCTTTTTATATAGATGTTTACAATGTTTCTACGTAGGTACTACTAATATTAAGTTGTATGGGTGGCAGAATGACATCTTGACAGGAGTGGAGTATTCCAAGCATCTTTGTCTGGTATATAATGTCGGACTTTATAATAAGCTTTTTTTTATTAAAATGTTTTTTACAGTCAACTTGAATTTGCCCTCTGTGAGCTCAGTTATGTGTTTTGGGATTTTATTGTAAAAACGCACACAATTTCCTAGGAATGACTTATTAGTCTTCGCAAGTCTAAAACTAGGTACAGCTATCCTATTTGTATTTCTAGTATTAAAAGGGTGAGTACCTACTACTAGGTCACTGCATCTAATCACTATCACTTGGACCTAGAATGCAACTGGCTCTGTAGGTATGTACCGGCTGTCCTTGACACAGCCGATACATACCTTCAGATACTATGCAGAGTATAAGCAGGGCATATAACCCTCGGAAGTGATGGCCGATGGGAACTGAAGGATCTAGAGTGGAGATCATGGACCGGCAAGTTTTCGCATCCCGACGGGGAGGATATATTTTTAACTCCTTTAACATGAAATAAATGTATAGTAATTTTGGATGCAGAGAAGACCACTTCCAAACTGTCCTTCTATAATGTAATTAGGGAGGCATATGTCCAGTAGAGGATGCACTACAGCTGAGATGTACTGTGTGTATGATAGTTCAAAGTCCGTTTTTTAGATAAATAATGTTTCAGTGACCCTTGCTAATTACGGGATCGATTATCATTCAGCGTCAATGATGATACCATCAAAACATTAAAATAGGCGAGTGTGCCTCAAAGACGGCTGGACCGAATTTGATACATTTAACGAAGCTCTCGTAGCAGAGCTCGACTTGGCGATCTAAACCGCAGGGCTTATTATGTATCTCAGTTGCTAATAAATCTTGATTGAAATCTTGAAAAATGGCCGCTCTATGTCAATTATGGAAGCTCCAGTACGCAAAAATGTTAGTAAATTGATGACTGGAGCTGACAAAATTGACATAGAGCCGCCATTTTATTCGATTACAATGAACAATTGTTAGCAACTGAGATACATAATAGCCCTGCTGATCAACAAGATAAGCAACACTTGCTGCGGTCAGGACTTGGATGGGTGTGTGCTAGTGGCATTCAACTGAGCGCTTCCGTGCTTCAGAGGGCACGTTAAGCCGTCGTCGGTCCCGGTTGTTTGTCTTAGGACAACAGTCGTTAGGCTATGTCGAAGGCCTTCGGGCGGCCTGAAAACTTCGACATGGGTTGGCCACTAACCTATCCACCAATCCGCACTGGGCCCGCGTGGTTTGGTGGTGGATTATGGCCCAACTCCTCTCTCTCTCTGAGAGGAAGTCACAAAATGGGCTGATTATGATTATGACTTATGATTAACGGCAAGCACCAGCTTTTAATTAAAAAATAATTATCAATATTACATAGTCGTGAGTTCAGAGGTAACTTCTTCTTTTTTGAAGTTGTTTAACAAAGTTTGCATAAATACTATATGGGATATGAGTAGAGCTCACCAATGAGCCTTCCCTCGTATCTGACAGGATGATGCAGCAGCAGGGGCGTGGCGTGGAGCTTGTCTTCCACGGAGCGCACACAGGCGCGCGTGTCCGCATCCGCTCGATCCATTTTGTTCAGGTAGAGGAGCCGCGGGACTCTGTAGCCGGCAGCTTGTCGCCACACTGTCAGGGTTTGGGCTTCTACACCTGCACAATTGAGGTTGAACAAATATTTATACAGTATTACTTTTTAAAGCACTAACGCCTGCTTTAGCGATCTCAAACATTGAAATTTATAGAGAGAAAATTCAGATGGATAGTGCTGTCAAAGCTGTCGCTCTGTCTCTGTAAGACGGTTAGTCAGGTAGAGAGTTACAATATTGCTCGGACCCGAACCTCGGTGGCCTAGTTGGTCAATGGCGTCTGACACGGTTATTCAGAAGACGCGGGTTCGAATCCCGTCCGAGGATGTGAATTTAACTCCATAAATTTCGATATTTATGAACATAATATATAGTAGATCCACCGCCAATATGAGACTTATTAAAACTAAAAACAACCTTCCCAAAAATATGCAATTTGAACCCGAGTACTAGAAGTTATTACTTTTTTTTAGAAAATAATTTGTTCTGAAATAGATCAAACCGGCCAAGTGCAAGTCGGACTCGCGCACGAAGGGTTCCGTACCATTAATATATAAATCTTCCATACAAAAGACATGCTTTTTTGCCGTTTTACCTAAACCTTCGTGGGCGAGTCCATTTCGCACTTGAGCGGTTTTTTGGTATTTATTGTTATAGCGGCAACAGAAAAGCATCATTTTTGAAAATCTCTACCGTATAACTATCACAGTTCGTAAGATACAGCCTGGTGCCAGACAGACGGACGGACAGCGGAGTCTTAGTAATAGGTTCCCTTTTTACCCTATGGGCACGGAACCCTAAAAAGCATAATAAGCTGCCCAAAAATACTACCTAAAGAAATATTGAATCAAAATCTGTTCTATCTTATAAATATATAAGAAATCTATAACGGTTTGTGATTCTAATACATTGAAAATTGAAATAACGAACGTAGTTTACTACGTTAAACGCATTGAATCGCATATAATTTTATATTACTTTATCCCGACGACGTTTCGAACACTTTTCAGTGAACATGGTCACAGGCAGACTAGATGGCAGTTGTCTGTTATAAAGTTATGGAAATTATTTTTATGTATATATTATATTTTAATCAACATGTTCCCGATACACGCAGTAGTCACTCAGTTTCCAGACGTCTTGCAGTATAGTAGTACAGTAAGCTGGCTTTGGGATTTAATTAGTTGTTCACAAAATGAGCTCAGTCAGTAAACCTTTTTTGGAACATTTATTTTGTCATACATATATGTACAATCAGTCAAGTTTATGCCTGACCATCTTAAGGATGAATTTTGCGTGAAATGACCATTCGCTACCCCCGCCTATTCTCTGCTTTTTATGCCTGTCCTTGGGCAATACAATAAAAGGCGGAGTTAGCTTGCAATGCACATGTGCAAAGCAAAACCTTTTTGAACTGGTCAGGCATAAAATTGAGTAGTACATACTTATGTGAAATTAGGGGAGAGAAAGAGTGGGTCGACAAATATGTCATGACATCTCACAATGCGCGTCGAAAATTAGCCAAAATCGCTTCACACGTCATTGATAACCCAAAGATTTTTATTGTAATTCTTAAAGAGAAATATTTTTTTCAACACAGTCTTTTTTGTTTATATTGAGTTTAATTCTAGTTGATTATATGGGGACAGAGCGATATCTATTGAAAAGATATGACAGTCCTTATTCAGCCAAAAGAAGAGTTTATACAAACACAAAATAAATCAATTTATGAAGGGTTGGGGCATCAATACGAAAGTTAAAGCTTGCTAATTAGGTATTAGTGGAAAATCTTCGAATAATAATGATTTTTGAGTAAATCGATGAACGCCGCCGGCTGCGCGCACGAAAAAGTATGATTCACGTTCTGCCTGAGCTGAGCTTGCAAGCGAGAGTGTGGAACAAGCGATAGAGAGGCACAATCAACGATGTTATCACGTTAAATTATCGTCCGTGAACAGACTTTACAATCAACCATTTGTTTGGTTCAAAATCAGCTTACGAAAAGAAACATTCTAATACAATATATGAACACAAATAAAACGACACAAAATGATAAGCAGTCTATATTCCCATTGTTTAGCAATGGGCTTACGCAAAGGGTTAATATACCTGCTGATGCATCCAGCACTATAACAGCACCATCCAGAACAGCCAGACTCTGCTCTACCTCCATTGTGAAGTCAATGTGCCCCGGTGTGTCTATCAGGTTAATCTGTCCATCTTGCCAGGGGAATGATACTGCTGCGGCTATTCATGGACACATTCAAATTTAGTTCACTTAAATATCCAGAAGAGTTGCCGCAACCATCTTAAATTATTGAATTCTTGACACCAATTGATCTTGATTCTAAGGATAAGACTGGGTTATTAAGATTTATTGTGGTAAGATTATAATTAGGTCTTGGATCACTTCTTTACCAGCAGTAACCTTCATTTCAGATATACAGCGGAGAATGTTTCTCCTGTGAAGAGACCAAGAATACTGTTCACACAAGTGAAATGTGACAAAATGGGTTACTGTATTAGCTACAAATTTGACCACAATATCTTTACATTAAGAAAATATTGGATCATTGTAATGGAACAATGCAAAGTAAGGACTTATTTTTATAAAACAGAAAACTTGGTAATAGGAATTGAAAGCCTTGAGGATTCAGTTTATTTTGCATTGTAGTGCAACGATTTCAAGTATATTAAAAAAACTTGGTTACATCAAATTTATTCTTAAATGAAGTTATATAGATTATTTAACTTTTTAAAATAATCCTTAGCTATATTGATGTATAATGTAGTACTGTATTATAGTTTTGAAAATTATGGAATGTATACATCTTGTAGTGTAGGATGTCCTGAGGCACGGTGGAGTGACGATCTGCGCAAGACGGCTGGCAAAAACTGGATGCGAGAAGCCCAAGATAGACCTAAGTGGCGTGCAGTTGGAGAGGCCTATGTCCAGCAGTGGACTGCTACAGGCTGATGATGATGATGATACATCTTGTTGAAGGCAACTGTACCAACTCAGATAGGTTAGGTTTTAAAGCTAATTGAGTTTATACAGATGTCTATATGAGCCCTTCGGGAAGTTCAGGGGTTGGACAACTCAGTCTTTGTGACTTTTAAATCCTAGATATAGACAGTGTGATAGCCACAATTTTATTCTTACACAGAAATTGAAACTACACCTTATGACTTGAATAGTCAATGCCATAAGTGCAATACCATCTGGTCCAGGCTGAGGGTGTAATGTACTTCTTTAGTTCTAGTAATGTTGTATGGGGGCTGACACAATCTTTGATTAATTTCTTGAAAATATTCCTGGAAATTTCTGAAACTTATTAAGATAAAATATATAAATCAAGGTGAGTCTAACATCTTTCAAGGATAGTTCATTCCATCTCCCCTTCTTCATCATTAAATGGAATGTTTGGAAAGACACAGACAATTCATCACATCAGCCTGTTAAAATACATTTTTGAATTTTGCGCTCTGTTTCGCTCCCTCAAATCATTGGCCACATTGCCTTAAACAGTGCTTTGAAATGGTTTCTTACAAGTAATAGTGATTCCTCTCTGTCGCTCCTGTTCCATGTAGTCTGTCACAGTATTTCCATGATGCACCTCTCCCATAGATCTGATTGTACCCGAGTAGAATAGCATGCGCTCCGTTGTTGTGGTTTTTCCTAACAAAATATACAGAACTTAATTTGGACCATACAATTTTTACAACTTTTATATATATTTTTTTGTTATCTAAACGTTCGATACTTTATAAAATAGCTACAGAATTATAGAAGTCATATGGCCTATTATAGATATAGTCAATAAAAGCAGAATTATAAAGATATCAAAAGTAATTTGTAACCTGCATCTATGTGAGCTAAAATTCCAATATTACGTATGTTTTCGATTGTACTCGAGGTCTTAGTTTCGGTACTAGAAGAATATCTTCTGAGATGAGCATTTTTTAGCAGTTTTCTACAATAATTCGTCAAACAGTATGTTTTCATTTTTTTCCGGTTTTTTATTTTTTTCCTTCTTCTTCTTTTTCTTCTTCTTCTTCTTGGCTTTTTATATTTAGCGTTGGTTGACCTATGTCAAGTGATTGTGACGTTTGTTTTATACGTTTATTATAAAGTTAAATATTACTAAGTTTCATTTTTTTATTTTCTGTAATTTTTGAATTTTATATATGTATTCTAACAATGTGTAATAATGGATGCAAATCTGGCTAATAAACATTTTCATTTCATTTCATTTCATATACTCTGGTACATTACATAGATTAGATCACAAGTCTTAGATTACAATTGTAACTGATCTATGCCGTGGTCCGTTTTGCGATAATTTTGCTCACAGTGCTATCGTCTACCAAAGCTGGTCCGAGACAAATATCGCGATTTTGACAGCTCGTGGCACTGTAAGCGTGTTGTTAATTCGGACCAGAGTTGTAGCAATAACGAACCATTTGCGCGCGAAAAACAAATTCATAAAAATATCGTGCATAGTGTGAAGGTTAACTATGTAGTGTGTGGATTAAAAAGAAATAATGGAATGGATGGACCGACTTTTACAACTTTTACACCAAAAAGAAGGGACACCAGTAAATACATTGTAGAAATAAACAAACACCTGTCACTTTTGACACAACGCTCACGACGATTATAGTGTAGAGCATGGTTCATGTAATCGTCAATATGGCGGCAGTTAAGACGTCATCGATGACGTAGCGTGGGCCATCGTAATCACGCTCACGATGAAAGGGACCGACTTTTATCGCGCTAATATCGATTATGGCCAATTGGGACCGCAGTGCTACCTATGCTCTAGTGAATAGAGTAGAATATAATAATATATATGGAGACTCTGGTGTAAAGTTATTTTACTTTTTTATATGGACACTGACGTTACGTTGCCATTCCTAAGTTAAATTAGTAAGTACTTACCAACTTAGTATATAGATATTAAGAATTACTCTTATTAAAAGTTTTAGTAGGTAAGGTGAGTATACTGTAAATAAAAACGATTTTTAAGAAAATATATTAAATTCATTAATTTAATATATTAAGATAATTAATATTCTCGATTAATTAAAATTGCAATTTTATAAAGAACAATTTTAATATTTTAATCAGTTCTATCTAATGATAATTAAGGTTATTCAGTATAATTAAAATATATTAGTCATACAAAAACAAAATTTAAAGTAGTGATTAAAATAATAATCTTAGATAATAATAATAATAGTAATCTTTTTAATAGAAAATAAGAATCTGCATATTAAAATTAACAAATAAATGAATATTATTCAAGGTACCTACTTTGGAAATCGGTAGGTAGGTCTTTGAATTGACTTTATCAATCAAGGGACAGGTCTGCTCTTATTATCCCGTAACATTCTGCTTCGTCCCTATTTATTAAACATCTAGTCCCTTTTCACCCCTCAGTCGTACCTAAAAACCTCCGATGCATACCGAATAACCTCTTTTTTAATAAATAAATACTTAGTTGAAATAAAATATGTTTTTTTAATAAACAAGGACAATTTGAAAAATTTTATACCGACTTCCATTCTATTCAGTTATTGGAGTGTAACTCGAAAACTACTAGACCGAATTTGATTAAATTTAAATTGGACTCGGGAAGCACCAGCTTTTAGACTAAAAAAAATGAATTTTGAGAATCGGTTAACCCTATCGAAAGTTATGAGGTAACAAACATAAAAAAATAAATATTTATACAGTCGATTTGAGTAGTTGACTTGAGGATACTTGAACCGCTACTGTACACGTATTTGTGATGCTTCGTTAAATAAAAGATCATCATCATCATCATCTCAGCCGTAGGACGTCCACTGCTGAACATATGCCTCCCCCATGATTTTCCAAAAGGACCGGTTGGAAGCGGCCTGCATCCAACGTCGTCCTGTGACCTTCCTCAAGTCGTCTGTCCACCGTGTCGGTGGACGACCTACGCTGCGCTTGCCAGTCCGTGGTCTCCACTCCAGAACCTTTGGGCCCCATCGGCCATCTGTTCTGCGTGCTATGTGCCCTGCCCACTGCCACTTCAACTGGCTCATCTTCTGAGCTATGTCGGTGGCTTTCGTTCTTCTAAGGATCTCCTCATTTCTGATTCGATCACGTAGAGAAACCCCAAGTATAGCCCTCTCCATAGATCGTTGCGTGACTTTGAGCTTATCTATAAGGCCCATAGTAAGAGACCACGTTTCAGTGCCATAAGTCATCACTGGTAACACACATTGGTCGAAGACTCTTGTCATGAGGCACTGAGGTATTTTTGACGAGAAGAATTCGCGAAGTTTCCGGAACGCTGCCCAGCCGAGTTGGATATGACGATTGACCTCTTTATCGAAGTTGGACCTGCCTAGTTTGACTGTCTGTCCCAGGTTGATGTACTCGTCAACAACTTCGAAAACTGAGTTCCCAACTGATATTGGGGTAGGTACAACATGGGCATTAGACATAATTTTCGTCTTATCCATGTTCATCTTAAGACCTACCTGTTGGGAAACTCGATGGAGGCCTTCGAATATTGTACTGAGGTCTTCCATGGATTCTGCCATGACTACAATATAGTCGGCAAATCGAAGGTGAGTGATGTATTCGCTGTTAATATTGATGCCAAGTCCTTGCCATTCCAGAAGCTTGAAGGCGTCTTCCAATGTAACGGTGAACAGTTTCGGAGATATAACGTCTCCCTGTCTCACGCCTCTTTGCAATGGAATTGCCTTCGAACTCTGCTCCTGTACTCGGACTGACATGTAGGCGTTTTTGTACAAACACTTCAGCGCTTCAATATACCGATAGTCAATACGGCACCGCTGGAAAGACTCAAGCACTGCCCATGTCTCGATCGAATCAAAGGCTTTCTCATAGTCCACAAACGCTAAACAAAGAGGCAAGTTATACTCTTCGGTCTTCTGTATAACTTGCCGTAGCGTGTGGATGTGGTCTATGGTACTATAGCCTTTTCGGAAACCGGCTTGTTCCGGAGGCTGGAATTCATCAAACCTGCGACTGAGACGGTTCAATATGACCTTCGAAAACAGCTTATAAACATGGCTCAAAAGCGAGATGGGTGTGTAATTTTTAAGTAAAGTGTTGTCACCTTTCTTGAACAACAGCACCACCACGCTTTTGTTACATGCTTCTGGCGTTGAACCTTCGAGTAAGACGGTATTAAAGAGCTTCTGAAGGACTTTAAGTACCGGTGTTCCACCCGCTTTCAGAAGCTCAGATGTGATACCGTCGTCACCAGGCGCCTTGTTGTTCTTAAGCTGTTTCAAGGCCATTCTAAACTCGTACAGGCTGATGTCCGGGATATCTTCGGTATAATGTCGGGTCAGCTTGGCTTTTGGGTCTTTGACCGAGCTGCTAACAGGTTTAGCGACAGAGGTGTACAGCTGTCCGTAGAAACTCTCTCAAAAAATAAATAAAAGATACACTGTGTAAAAAGTGCGTGCACCCGGCAGAAAATTATTCCACCACTCTATGTAGAATACGGATAACAAGGTATGTCACTCATATTGGCACAACAAAGGTAAATAAAAGAGCTATAACAAGATTTAAATCGCCAGCTAATAAACACTTTTAGCTGTTGATGTACGCGCTTACTAAACACATGCTGTCTCGCTTATACGCATACTGATTATCTGCAAATAACTATCCTGCTCGCACACGCACTTACCACGTTTTTTGACCTTTGATCAATGAGCTTCTTAATGGATAATAACAGTATGGACTCCGTTGCGGATCTCACTTGTGCAGCTTGTAATCAAGCAATCACTACAACACGAAGACTGATATGTCTAAGTTGTAAAGCGGCTTATCACCCGATATGTGTAAATGTTGGTAACACTGACTTAACAAAGATTGCTGACTGGCGCTGCCCTTTATGCAGAGCGAATGAACCCAAGAATGGCAACTCAAACATGCCGGACAGGGCCTCAAACCAGCCAATCAACACGAAGGCGGCAGCCTCATTACCTGCGTTCGGGGCACAAAAGCGTGTAGCCCTCTCTTCACCAAACAGGGAAATTAAAGAGGATTCAGGAACGGATCCAGTTGCTATGGAACTACGACTTTTAAGACAGTATATGGCGGAAATGAAATCATGCGTATTGCTACTGAAGGAAAGTATGGATAAGTGCAACTCTAGACTAGACAGCTTTGAGAACAGAATAATGGCATTAGAAAATAACCAGCCGCGAATATCAACGTCACACGACACTATCAATCAACTACGGGATCAATTAAATCAGCAAAACCAAGCGTGCCTTCAAAATGAGCTAGAGATAATAGGCATTAAAATTATTGTAACAAACACAAAAAAAATAATTATACAGTCGATTTGAGTACCTCCTCCTTTTTGGAAGTCGGTAGAAAAGGGTATGTAATTGTACTTACTTTACGATGTACAGATTCCGAAAGAAACCCTAACTTCGGAGATAACATTTATTTTAACCTCTTATTGACAAAACCAATATTATATCGCTAGAATAAAAGAACAATTTGAAAAATTTAATACCGTTTTCCATTTTATTTAGTTATTGGAGTCTAACTCAAAAACTACTAGACCAAATTTGATGAAATTTAAATGGGACCACACAGGAAGCACCAGCATTTAAACAAAAAAAGAGAATTTTCAGAATCGGTTCACTCTATCGAAAGTTATGAGGAAACAAACATAAAAAACAGTCAAATTCAGTACCTTCTCCTTTTTGGAAGTCCGTAGAAAACACACTTCAACACCGGCCAGTTCTATAAAGGAACTTCAGATTGATGTTTGGACAATAAATTCCTAATTTCATGTCAAATTAGCGTTGTCAAATAAGAAAAGCAATTATTCTACCATAGATTATTATTACCATTCTACAAGCTATACCTAGTTAGTAGATTTATAAAAATATCACGTTAGTAATTTCACTTCCGAATTTTCCCTATTCTCCCCTCAATCCCTAATGACCCCGTTTTTTTTATGTACAACGAATCGATTGAGTATTAATTATAAATACTGTAGAATATTTAAACCAGTATCAAGGTTTATGAATCATTCGGTTTCGTAAAATATAAAAAGATATAGGTACAATATACAATTTTCAACAATTTCTACCTAACCCAATGATTAATTAAAGCTGGCAAGACGTCAGACAAGGACACACTTCCAACGGGAGCCCTCTCGCCCGGACCGCTTTTAGCTAGTTACGGCTTATAAGGAAATAGCTGCCCTAGTTGTAACATGATAGATCTCTATTAAGCTAAAAAAGAAATATTGTTACACAGTCTAAGTAAGGTGCGTTCGTTTAGCTTATGAGGGCATTGGTAGCTTTGTCATTGATGGTTCTTTTGTTATAGCGTTCGTAAAGCTCAAAAACGTTATTTTTGCTACTTTTGCCCACACCCTATTCGAACGCTCAACTGAGCTTAAGGCCTAAAATCGCATGATTATGCTGTCATATACATACCTGTCAAAAAGCGATCACAAACAAGCATGCTCCGGACGTGGGTCGAATATTACACTTTTTGGTGGCAAAAATTCCTCCATTTTAGCTTTCCGAACGCTGAACAAAAAGAGACATTAACGACATTTTCACCCACAGATTCCTAATTCGAACGCCCCTTGTGAGCGTTTTTAGCGTTATTTTGGCTAAAAACACTCATGAAGGGCCTACACACGATGCTATTTTGAATGCGACATGCTATAGCAATCTGCTGTGATCCAGCAAATTGTAACGTACATA
This sequence comes from Selenia dentaria, assembly GCA_917880725.1. Classification (NCBI taxonomy): domain Eukaryota; kingdom Metazoa; phylum Arthropoda; class Insecta; order Lepidoptera; family Geometridae; genus Selenia; species Selenia dentaria. The sequence continues at coordinate 29,452,695 of OU862895.1, read as the reverse complement.
CGATACAATTTGTAGTGCAAGGCGTGTTGTTACTCCCTTCCAAGATGTTGGACGTCGTACCGTCCGTCCTAGCATCCAGCAAATTGTAAGCCGCGCTGTTACGTGATTAGTGCGGTTGTATGCAATTGCAATCTGGGCTCAGTTGTGATCATGCCGCCGCCCGTGGCTAGCGTTGCTGTGAATTTTATTTAATAATGTATGTCAATGGATGCAAACATGTATACTACAGAAAAAACTATATTGATAAGAATTTCAGAAATCTTTTAACGACTTGCCACATTTGTGGAATAACAAAATAGTCATAGCGTATTTGTACTTGTGTTAGCAGTCGATGTTTTTTCTCTAAGAAAATAATTGACACGTGATTGTTCCTTACTATCCAAATTTCTGTGGACCAAAAATAATGATTTTAATTATTAAATAACATAAAGATACGTTTTATTTATGGTAGTATAGCTGTGCAATGCTCAAAGTAATTAAATTTTATTTTCTCTCAGTTTCAGTAGGTAGGTATCGTTGACTCAGCGAAGGCAATCGCAAGACCCGTTTTTTGATATTTGGACAGCATTTGAGCCATTTTCATTCACGTGTGCACGCTGTGGCGATCCAATCCAACGCGGAATGAAATTGTAATCGCCGCTGCAACGTGTGTAGAGTACGTACAACCGCGACTACAGCAGATTGCTACAGCATGTTGCATTCGAAATTGCATGGTGTGTAGACACTATAAATGTGTAGACACTATAAATGTGCAGGTCTTTGGCGTTAGCAATGTTCACATCTCATCTTTCGGTATGGTTAGTCTGTGATATAGTCTCATTCACTCTTATTTATCTATGGCTAACATATATTTTTTTTAAATTAAAATGGCATCTTCGTCGATTTGTTTGTGTTGAATACGTGACAAATAAAAATATTACTTAATTTAACTTTAACTAATAATTGACTCCTTATTCGGAGCAGAAGTGTATAAAGATGGGAGTACCAGCATTTTTCCGTTGGCTAAGCCGCAAGTACCCTAGCGTCATTGTCGAATGTATTGAACAGAGGGTTCGTATCGTTATCATAACCTAAAATTTACTGTTACATACCACAAACTTTGTTAGAGGTATTTAGTATTATTTAGGCCTTGGGATGAGATGTTTTTGGCAAATATTTATCATATGTGGTTATTGTCAAGGAAGATATACCTCAATAGTTGAAAATAACATTGGCTTTCTAGTGCTAGTCACAGAATAAATCCGGGTCCAAGTTTAGCATAAACTATAGAAATAATTTGTTAATATTAACTTTTTTTGCCCGGCAGTAATAGAATTGCTGCTGAGGTGTTTTGGTAGCCTCTTCGATATTAACAACTTGCGATCAGACAATAAATCCATTGAACCATAGAAACATAATCCAATCTATGTGTTAGTTGATTATATTATTTAGAAGCATTTAGTAGTAAGCCTGTCTCAAACATCTCTGTTAGTGACCATAGCCATATAAGCCATATCAGGCATCATAAGATGATATAGCTGTGACATAATAATGCAATGAGACATATGAATACTTATTTTCAAATGTTTTAGGAGACAGGTAACTTCAGTCGGCGGATTCAAGTGTTTTAAATTTATTGTGCTTGAGGTATTTTTACACAATATCAAGATTAAAATGTATGGGCTGTGTTGTTGCACTCGCACATTCGCTTTGCGCTCGTGCTGCTATCGCTTTAATTTTAGCTCTATTTGTGTTAATTTTTGGGTATTATAAAATGAAAAAAATAAAACACCTGTGGCTTTGTTTGCCATCAATTCAAGAAGAAGAAGACAGTGTTTTATTGCCATATACTTAAAAACACCAACAACAACTTATACTAGTTTAGAAACAATTGTTTGTCTCTGGTTAGAGGCCAAACCCTAACAGGCTGGTTGTATGGGCATCCCCAAAAATTCATTCTACTAATTAACAAATTCTACAATTTATCCTGCTTCAACTGTAGTTTGACTTTGGTTGTCATTCAATAATTAACCAAAAAGTAATTCTACAATTTATCCTGCTACAACTGCAGTTTTACTTTTGTTGTCATTTAATAATTAACCAAAAATTCATTCTACTAATTCACAAATTCTACAATTTATCCTGCTGCAATGGCAGTTTTACTTTGGTTGTCATTTAACCCGTCCGCATCAGCGCAAAAAATAACAATAGATTTATGAATGAAACTTGCCTCGAATGAGGGTTGCTGATCCCAACAGATTAATAATTAACCAAAAATTCATTCTACAATTTATCCTGCTGCAACTGCAGTTTGTCTTTGGTTGTCATTCAATAATTAACCAAAAAGTAATTCTACAATTTATCCTGCTGCAACTGTAGTTTGACTTTGGTTGTCATTCAATAATTAACCAAAAATTCATTCTACAGTTTACAAATTCTACAATTTATCCTGCTGCAACTGCAGTTTGCTTTGGTGGTCATTCAATAATTAACCAAAAAATTATTAAACACTAGTATAAAAGAATATGAGTTACTGTTGCATTCATGATCTATTGAGTTAGCAGAATATACAATTTAGATTGATTGCTGTTGTCAACAGAAACTGCGGCTGAACTGTTTTTCAATAGCAGAATATGAAACATATAAAGCTAGGATTTAATTGTAATCGCCCTAGGCCAACTATTGTGCAGTATAATCAATAGATTACTGGTGGTTTAAATTAAATTAAAACCCAGTTCTTTGGCCTTTTGTTTTGCCAACATGTAAAATTTTATAATGTGGTATTTTTTATTCACATAAAACTACATGAAACATCATTAAAGTCACTTAATTTATATTTTCCCATCTCCAGCCAGTCGACGTAGATGGCCAGCTTGTTTACGTAGATTCCTCCCTCCCAAACCCAAACGGACTGGAGTTTGACAACCTGTACCTGGACATGAATGGCATCATACACCCTTGCACACATCCAGAGGACAAGCCACCCCCTAAGGATGAGGATGAGATGATGGTTGCCATCTTTGAGTGCATTGACAGGCTGTTCCGTATTGTGAGGCCCAGGAAGCTATTGTATATGGCTATTGATGGAGTGGTAAGCAGCTATATTCGAATTCTGTAAACTAGTTTTAGTTTTATTAAAGTTTACAATTTACTTTGTTCAATATTTTGATTAATTTTTTGATATAGTGTGATTGATATGTTTCTCCTGTCTATCTATACAGATAAATAAGATTGAAGTGTCTGTTTGCAATTCCAAAATAATTGATTTTCACTAAATGCATATGAAGTTATTTATGATACTTACATAAAAAAAACAATTGAAAAAAAAAAATTGATGTCTGTTTGTTCCGGCTAATCTCTGATTTTAACGACACTTTCACTGGCAGATAGCTGATGTTATAAGGAGTAACTTAGGCTACTTTTGTTTTAGGAAAAAATAATTATATATAACTCTGTCCCTCTGTCTGTTTGTTACCTTATCACGCCTAAATGGCTGAACCAGACATAATCAAATTTGGCAAAGTTATAAATTATATCCCGGGGAAGCACATATGATACTTTCATCATCATCATCCATCACCACACGGGTCAGGGCGCAGCTAGTATATATATATATATATACCATGGATCAAAATGTGATAGTAATTTGTTTTAACCTGTTCACTCGCCATTCGCCATATTTGGCCAATAATACGAGGGCGGCACTGAAAATTTCGGGTATCAAGGAAGTGGCACAACATTACTATTTAAAAAAATATTTATTGCTTTTCGAAGTATTCTCTGCGAAATTTGACACATTTTTCCATACGATGGAACCAATCAGTGGAAGTTGTTGTTCATTCGGAAGTTGGGGTCTCCAAAATGGCCGTTTTGTAGGAGTCCACAGCTTCTTCAGGTGATGAAAATCTCTGTCCACGCAATTTATTCTTTATTTTAAGGATAGTATAGAAATCATTAGGGCTTAGGTCGGGGCTGTACGGCGGATGGTCTAATAATTCTATGTTTTCTTGCTCTAAAAACTCTTTTGTTCTGAGCGCGGTGTGAGAACTCGCATTGTCGTGATGGAGGATGATGCGGCGATTGCAGTTCTCTTTACGGAGTTCAGAAACGACCTGTGGCAAACAAATGCTAGCATACCATTCTGCATTAACCGTTCTTTGTCCCTCAAGAGGAATAGTCGTAACATGGCCGGTTTTGGAGACAAACGTAGCCACCATTTTTTTTGCAACACTCCGTGAACAAACAATTTTGGTTGGCTTTAACTCATTTTCTAACACCCAAACTCGTGACTGGTTTTTTGTTTCGGGTTCGTACGTGTATATCCAGGATTCGTCACCTTATACGATGTTGTATACAGCATTTGAGGATCCTGCGTGGAATCTTTCGAGAGTTCTGACGCACCAAGTAACGCGAGCCGCTTTTTGCTCTTCACAGAGCGAATGCGGTATCCATCGGGAAAACAACTTTTTTACACCTAATTGTTCATGCAAGATTATTTGTATTTGACTCATGCCAATGTCTAAAGTTGCCTGTATTTCGCGGTATGTCACATGTCGATCTTCCTCAATCAGCTTACGCACAGCATCAACGTTTTCTTGGGTGACTGCAGTTTTTGGATGACCTTGACGGGGATCATCACTGAGCCTAACACGTCCACATTGAAATTCAGCAAACCAGCGATAAATTGTGGTTTTGGCTGGGGCTTGATCACCAAATGCAGAAATCATCCAGTCAACACACTGTTTTTGTGTTAAACCACTTCGAAAGTCATAATAAATCATTGCTCTTGAATTTTCCCGGGTCAATTTCATTTTCTCAACGACTAAACAAGTTTGACAAGACCGAGAATCTTTTTTTAAATAAATAAATGGTATTCGTTTTTTAAAACCAAGGAGTTTTCAATTAAAAAGATTTTAATATGACAGGAACAGTGGAAATATTCCATTCCCGATACTTTCAGTGCAGCCCTCGTACAGTAGATTTTGCAGAATTCAACCTACTTTTCCAGGAACTACAATTTGTATGGTTGATTGAAGATGTCTTTACATTATGTTAGAATTTAATGCTAAACTAGCTACTGTCATATTTTTTTTTACTCTAAATAAGGCAATCACTTGGAAACTACTTCATGACAGAGATAGAAAAGTTGGCTATGTAGGATGCAAGTTATCACTATCTCAAATTTCACTCATCTGTACAGTGTGAGGAAGTAACAAACGTACACACTCACTCACTCTCTCACATTCTTTCAGTAGTGTGCAAGCAATTTTATGTCAGTGCCCTTTGTTAATTGAACTAAAGTCCAACCCCTTAACTAGTCAGCTGGACAAATGAGACTCTTAAACACCATTGCAAGACTAGGGGGGTTTGTGGAACTAGACTTATGATTTGACTATCTTGCTGCTTGAAAATATAAAAAAAATACCATACCCTAGTCTAGGTCATATCTTGTATTATATAGGACATCTGCGCCTATTATATGACATAATACCAGCTCTAGTTTTTGTGAGAACTTTGTGGAGTGATAAAAATATTATTCTGCAAGAAAATGCTGGACAACATTGATTTTTTACCATTTGATTGTATTTCCAGGCCCCCAGAGCTAAAATGAACCAGCAACGTTCTCGCCGTTTCCGCGCCTCCAAGGAAACCCAGGAGAAGATTGAAGAGGTGGCTCGCATCCGCTCAGATCTTCAGGCCAAAGGTGCCTACTTGCCCCCTGAGAGGCCTAAGGAAGCGCACTTCGATTCCAACTGCATCACCCCCGGAACCCCTTTCATGGACCGGTTGAGCAAATGCTTACATTATTATATTCATGACAGGTAAAGATTTTTTATTTGTACAAAACTATAAGCGATTGTTGTACTAACGATGTCTAGACATTTACAGCATATGTAGTTCCAGCATTGATCTTAATCCAGAGATAATAAATTGATTATTATGTTTTTTAATTAGAAATACTAGGATTACTAACTTGATATTTATCGGATAGGCCCGACTATAGTTTCGACCACATTCGGTGGTCTTTTTCACTGATTATTACATTTTAAATCCAAATAAAAAAGGGTGGTCTTAAATTCATTCTAATATTATAAAAAAAACATTTGTAACTCTAATACTCTGTTATCTCCCCTAAACAACTCATCAGATCGATATTAAATTTGGCAAGGAGATATATATTCAGGGGTAGGACATAGGATACTTTTCATCATCATCATCCATCACCACATGGGAGAAAGCATGGGGCGCTAGTAAAATATAAAATAGCTTTGAAAAGACATACAATTATTTTAGTGTATTGTAGATGTTAGCCTTGTAAAATATTCAGCCATATTTGTTTTTCCCAGATTGAACAGTGATCCTGGATGGAAGGGCATCAAGGTGATCTTGTCAGATGCCAATGTGCCAGGTGAAGGAGAGCACAAGATTATGGACTACATCAGGAGGCAAAGGGGTAATCCAACTATTTCTTTTATACAATACTCTTACCGGTTCCAGTTTCCCCCAAACCGGGAACTATCAACACCCATTAATACGAGCGATAGCATGCTCTGCCCTTACTTCGCTTTCCACCTGTTGACGGGTCAACATCTCCGAGGTTATAGTGTTGTGTTGATAGTGGTGACGTCATTCCTAATCGTGATTTTGTACAGTGCGGACGTTTTTGTATAGATCTGTTGGTTCCTTAATTAATGTTCTGGTACTTGTAAAAATAAATAACTTTTTAGTTGATTTATGTTATAAAAACGAACGTAGTTTTCACTCAATTCATAAAACAAACATGTTTAATTAGAAATAGCGGATAACTCACGTAATATTTATCGGACAGGGCCGAGACGTCATCGACGCGGGCGTCCCGAACACCGAATGTGGTCGAAACTATAGTCGGACCTATCCGATAAATATTACGTGAGTAATCCCGTATTTCTTATTAAAAATGTTTGGTTCATGTTACCGCTCTTTTTAAAAAACCTTTCTACTTCTCATTTCTAACAATACATACATTTTACAGCTTTTTATACAGCCTTGTAACCAACAAACCCATATCCCAGACCTACACAACCTACACCACCTCGCAGACAATAAAACAGCTTATTTCATCCTACCAATCATTTTAAAAGACCTTATCAATAGTACCAATACGATTATCGTTAAAGTATGCATTTATAAATAGTACATTTATACTACTGACGTCTTATATAATAACAATTTTGGAAGGCAAGTCGAGTATTACCGCGGGCTTATTAGCTACGTGCGTTGCGACTTGCGGTAACAGCGTGCTACTGGATGTTAGTGTACAAACACGAAGATTGTCGTGAAGGGGGTTTGAGTTGCAGGTACTCTATTCATACATTATGTTCGCCACGGATTGTCGAATCCGCATTCAAACCTAGATATAACACTACTATTCTATAGTTTAGATATAACACTACTATTCTATATAGACTTATAGAATAGTATGTGCAAACTTTACAGTATAAACCCCAGGCCCAGCTATCCCCAGAGAGAATCAGGGTCCACGGTGTTGATACTCACGAGCGCCTCCTATGGGTTTATTATTATTTTATAATTCAGTAGTAGAAATTGGTTCTTTATTTTAATTATAATATATTATGCATTTTCCATTCCAGCACAACCGGACCACGACCCGAACACTCAGCACGTGCTGTGCGGCGCCGACGCTGACCTGATCATGTTGGGGCTGGCCACGCACGAGCCCAACTTCACCATCATCCGGGAGGAGTTCAAGCCCAACAAGCCGCGCCCCTGCGACGTCTGCGGACAGCTTGGTATGCAATACCTCATAAATATTTGGTTGATGCTGGCTGGTGTTAAATGTCATGCATGAAAAGATGCTTGGATACTCCACTTCTGGCAAGTTGTTATCTGTCACCCATAAAATGTAATAATAGTAGTACCTAAGTAACCTATGTGTCTACACTTTGCAAAAATCTATATGAAAAGAATGGCTCCGAGTTTCTGGCCGCTTCTTCTCGGTAATGAATAATTGACGATCATATAAATGTATTATTATGTATTAGTAATATTACGTATTTGTTGCCTAAATTGGATAAATTATTTTGACTTTGCATGCCTTGAAATTTGAATGATTCCACGACACTGCACTGTGCTTGTCTTTTAAACATTCAATCTTTTATCATACTCTGTGTAAAGCGTGATTATGCGTGTAAGGCAAGAAAGGCAAAATTTTGGAAACAAAAAAAATCAGTGACCCCCTGGATTTATACAACTCCAGAATACCGTATTATCGCTTTACCATTAAATGTATGCAACACTTAAAATGCTAAGATTCTTTCTTTCATTACCACCTTTTACAGGGATATTTTAATACTGTCTATCTAGAGAGGTACTGTTTCACGTTTTATCAATAGTAAATCACTCGTCCGAAACCCGGTGCACCTTAGTGTACTGTAATGTTGCTTATTTTAAATAAATAAACCCAATTTCTTGTATACTGGCTTTAATAAACTAATAAAATACATTTTTTTGTTGATGGTCAAGATATGCGTTACAAGCAAGATGGGAGTGAATAAAAAAACATAACAGGCAGGTAGTTCGTAAAATGTTACTGCGCGTCGCCCATTAGTATAAGCACGTTTGGACAATCTTGCCATTAGAAAGTCGTAGGCGTGAACACCCAGACATTCTCGAAACCCGGGTCGGTATTCGATCCCTAACGTGTGTGTTTTGCCGGTAAATAGTAATAGTTTAATGTGTCGAACTCACGAGAAATTCAGTACGAAAACTATCGTGAGTATCATACCTTATAATAAGCACTTGGATGAGCGAGCTTTGCCCGTAAGTTAACAATTGATTTTCTTGGTTTAACCTCAAACCAAACACTCATTGGCTTCGTGTTGCTTAACAACGCCATCTATTGTCACGGAGCTTTAGTGTTGCTGTGTCGGTATAACATTTTAGTGTAGCAGTTTAATTCCCTGAAAATACGGTTTAAACAACGTTTTCTAAAAATGAAACGTTGCAAGATCGATTTATCGCCCCCGAAACCACCTATATACGAAATTTCATGAAAATCATTGGAGACGTTTCTGAGATTATATATACATATATACAAGAATTGCTCGTATAAAGGCCTATTCAGACCTGACGTACGACCTGGGCGTTATTTGCTACCGCGAGCGATAGAGAAATCCGAAAGGGTATGCGTTAATTTCCCTGTTCACATCAAAGCGGATATCGCTACCGCGCGCGGTAGATATATACGTTGGCAACGGTTAGCGGGGCGAAGGCAGGAAGCATGTCGCTGGTACCTGCTCCCGCGTCGCCCGGCGGAGCTAGTTTCGCCAAACAAGAGAAACTACCGCATCACCAGGCGGTACAGGTTTCGCTGCCGTTATGGAACTTCATACTATTTACCCATCGAGTTCCGCGTGGTATTTTTCGCTACCCACAGCGGTAGTGAATAACGCTCAGGTCTGAATAGGCCTTAAAGGTATTAGATATAAAGATACCGGCTGTACTCACTTGGTGTTATGTCGGTTTAAGTCCGACGACGTTTCCAACGTATATGAGAGTATGCTATCTCCAGGCGTGAACACTCCCTGAAGAAGAACGTCTTATACATTATCAAGTGAGTGCACCCGGTATCTTTATATTATTCTACTGAATTGTCAAACAGCATGGTATGAAGAGTGCGCTTTCGTTCTTTCCCACATTGAGAAACCGGCTTGTTCCAGGGCACGAGATGAAGGAATGCACAGGCACGACCCCGGACGTGTCGCTGTCCCGCTCGGACCCTGCCTTCGGGAACCAGGACAGCTTCATATTCGTGCGGCTCACTGTGCTCAGGGAGTATCTGGAGAGAGAACTTCTGGTAAGTTTTATAATCTAAGCTGTTTATGATTTCTTAGGTTCTGGCGGAAATCAAACTACTCTTAACAAATTAAAATCGCGTAAAACATAATCAGCCCATTATGTTCCCACTGCTGGGACTCGAGCCTTCCTATCAGCAGCGTTGAGCCATAATCCATCACGCGGGTCCAGTGCGGCTCGGTGGAAACGCCATAGCCAACCTATTTCGAAGTTATCAGGCCGCCCGAAGGCCTTCGACATACATAATGACTGCTGCCCTAAGACGAACAAACGGGACGGTGTCTCAACTTGCCCACGAAGCACGGAACCGCTTAGTTGATTAATACCACCAGCGGTCACCCAACAAATTCCTGACCGCAGCAAGCGTTGCTTAATTTGTTGATCAGATAAGATCGCCAAGTCAAGCTCCGCTGCGATTTCATCGCTTCGAATGCAAAGAATAATAAACCTTATATTGTCATTAAAACTTCCGTGAGAACTAATAGTTAAATGGTAAAACCGGCAACAACTCACGTTTATCATCTAGTCGTTATATTCCGGCGAAAAAAGTTACGGCGAGGCCGCAGGCCGAGCCTACTACTCGAACGAAGTCGCGGGCAGTCGCTAGTACAATATAAACTAAGATACTATTTCTAATGTTAACTCATTTGTATGTTAATTTAAAACTTATACTCCTGAAGTATTCTAACTTGTTAGTAATCTCTAATGTATGTATTCAGAGTAACACCCTAAAATTATTGTTGCGACGGTTTTATAATAGTGTTATGAAAGGTGTCATATATCCGTAATATTTCCAGATGCCAAACCTCTCGTTCCCGTACGACTTCGAGCGCGCGCTCGATGACTGGGTGTTCATGTGCTTCTTCGTGGGCAACGATTTCCTGCCGCACCTTCCCAGCCTGGAGATCCGCGAGGGGGCCGTTGACAGGCTCGTCAACTTGTACAAGAAGTGCGTCTACAAGACTAAGGTAATGTGCCTTAAGAAGTGCGTCTACTAGACTAAGGTAATCTGCCTTAAGAAGGGCAACTACAAGACAAAGGTAATCTGCCTCAAGAAGTGCGTTTACAAGACTAAGGTAATCTGCCTTAAGAAGTGCGTCTACAAGACTAAGGTAATCTGCCTTAAGAAGTGCGTCTACAAGACAAAGGTAATCTGCCTTAAGAAGTGCGTCTAAAAGACTAAGGTAATGTGCCTTAAGAAGTGCGTCTACTAGACTAAGGTAATCTGCCTTAAGAAGTGCGTCTACAAGACAAAGGTAATCTGCCTCAAGAAGTGCGTTTACAAGACTATGGTAATCTGCCTTAAGAAGTGCGTCTACAAGACTAAGGTAATCTGCCTTAAGAAGTGCGTCTACAAGACTAAGGTAATCTGCCTTAAGAAGTGCGTCTACTAGACTAAGGTAATCTGCCTTAAGAAGTGCGTCTACAAGACAAAGGTAATCTGCCTCAAGAAGTGCGTTTACAAGACTAAGGTAATCTGCCTTAAGAAGTGCGTCTACAAGACTAAGGTAATCTGCCTTAAGAAGTGCGTCTACAAGACTAAGGTAATCTGCCTTAAGAAGTGCGTCCACAAGACAAAGGTAATCTGCCTTAATAATTGCGTCTAAAGGACTAAGGTAATGTACCTTAGCAGTGCGTCAAACCATCTAGACTTTTAAGAAATCCTAACAAATAATACACGCCATTTGAGCAGTTACAGCTTACCACACGAAATGCTAGTTGTATAAAAATACTTGACTTGATTGAAAAATGCTATGATGCTATGACCTTAAAGGACTTGATGATAAAAAACTAAAATAAGTAATGACGCAAGCGACTTGTTCAACAATTATTTCATATGATATTCTTAAATATTATATCTATAATTTGTTTGTATTTTTTATTACTGTCTGTTTATTTATTTTTGCACGGATTCTAAAAAACAGTCTTATCTTTTATATATATAAAAGAAGATGTCCTGACTGACTGACTGACAGACAACGCACAGCCTAAACCACTGATCGTAGAGACTTGAAATTTGGAGGGTGTATTGTCCTTGATGCGTAGAGGTGTACTAAGAATGGGTTTTTCGAATTCTACCCCTAAGGGGGCCAAAAGGGGTGAAAACATTTCTATGGAACTCTTTTGTTTTTCAACTTATAGTTGTGAATTGTATTTGTATTTTTATAGGTCATTCAAAATAAAAAATGTAGGACTAATTTTTTTTGGATAGTGGTGGCTTAAGAGGGTGAAATGGAGGGGTGAAAGTTTGTATGGAAAGTTTTTTGTTTTCGAACATACAGTGGGGAAAATTAGCATTAGGACAGTTTAAAGTGATGATTTCATATTTATTGACAGGGATGACTTAAGTCATGGGGGTGAAACGTGGGATAATTTTTTTTTTCAGAAGTTCTTTGTTTTTGGAGCTACAGTGGTGAAAATTTATAGCTGGATCGGTTATTTAAAATAAATAGTGATGCTTTAAATATTTTTGTCAGAGATGACTTAAGGGGGTAAAACGAGGGATGTAAAAACTACTACATGTTATAAACTGTAGAGCTCAAATTTCTGTACAGTAAAAATTTGCTAAAAAACGAGTCAGGGGATGTAAGGAGTGAAAAATAAGTTCAAATTATTTGTCTCTCTGTATGTTTATCTGTCTGTTTGTACGGGCTAATCTCCGAAACGACTGGACCGATTTAAATGAAATTTCGTATGGAGGTAGCTTATATCCCTGATCAACATATAGGATGCTTTTGACCCCAGTAAATTAAAGAGTTCCCGTGGGATAAATAAAAATCTGTAATTAGCGAATCCCGCGAGGCCACGCAAGCGAAGCCGCTGGCGGGTCAGCTAGTTCTTGTATAAAACATTTGCACGCCGTTTAGGTACAATTTTGTTGGAACTGTAAAATGTGCTTTAACAACTCTGCAATATTGTACCCAAAACTGTAGCAGATAAATATTCATTCATTCATTCATTCATCCTTGTGACCAGATGTAGGACAGTTCCATTCATTGGCAGTGCAATGTACGGTATCCATTGGTTGACAGGGCTGGATCACTGACTCCGGCGACGTGAACCTGGACCGGGTGCAGATCATCATGACCGAGCTGGGGCACGTGGAGGACGAGATCTTCAAGCGGAGGCACACCAACGAACTCAAGTTCAAAGCACGTGACAAAGCCCAGAAGCGCCAGCAGAGAGTCAACTTTGGCCTTTTAGAGAATACTTCTTTCTCGCCTCAGGTAAACACTAATTTTACTACATGCTTCTTTCCACAGGAACGGAAGTCCAAGATGGATGATAATAGTAAAATCGAAGGAACTTACTATGTTATGTCTTACTATGTTATGTCTTACTATGTTAGGTCTCTGCAAGAGACTAATTTTTGGGTATCACGAGGGTATTGAACATACAGCTCATAAGATCAGTGCTTCCTTATCAAAATCTTGTCAAAATCTAATCTTTAAATATTATAAAATGTTGATATAAGTAAAAGTAGATAACTTGTTAAGAATATTATATTTGAAATTATAGAGAGAAAAATTCCATCCTTGGACGGGATTCGAACCCGCGTCTTCTCTCCGTGTCAGACGCCATTGACCAACTAGGCCACCGAGGTTCGGGTTTTAACTCTCTATTTGACTAACCGTCTTGCGGGACGGAGCGACATCTATTGGACAGCGGGTTCGAATCCCGTCCGAGGATGGAATTTTTATCTCTATAAATTTCAATGTTTGAGATCGCTAAAGCAGGCGTTAGTGCTATATTATATTTATTCAAATATGCTAAAAAAGTGGTTGGTGTTAAGGTTCTACACCCCCGAAGGAGGCGGCAAGTGTATAAACAACAGCTATACGTTATATATATTAGATTAGTAGGACAATTTCATACTTATGGTCATTTTTGTTATAATCCATTCATCTGTTTCGGTTTCAGGCTGTGGGCCGAGGGCCGCAGACAGTAGCGAACGCTCGCGCTGAGGCGGCGAACATTCGCCGCGCCGGCATGCAGGCCGTCGCTGCGGTAAGTCATCTTTAAAACTTCACTATTGATATACTGATTGTTGCTGAAGACAATGCTTTTTTTTTTAAATAATGCAGCCCTCACGATGCGCCTCCATCCGTTGCGGTATTTTGCGTTTCGGGTGCTTTGGACTATGGACGTTTGTGTTGTAGATTTTATTAGGTCTGTCCAACGCGTAGGTGATGACCTACTTGACTACTACGGACGATAACGGCATGAGACATCGTGCCTCTCTATCGCTTGTTCCGCGCTCTCGCTTGCACGCTCGGCTCAGGCGTAGCGTGACAATGAGTCATGCTTGTTCGTGGGTGCGTTCATCGATTTATAAGACGTCATCGCGTCTAAAAAGAGAATAAATAAATACAAAATGATGTTTTCCAGGTTCCTTGTGTAAGTATTACAAAACTCTTCCTTAAGGCCAGCAACCCGAACAAATCTTTTATTATAAAAACATATTATATATATTTTTTTAAGCATATCTCACAAAATTTTCAACCGATATTTACTAAAGGATACTATACGACTTTACTAATTTTATATGGGACCAATTTGATGGAGTAATGTACCTATCCAATTAAAAGTCTATTTTAATATTATAAAGAGGAAATATTTGTAGGTAAGTATGTTTGTAACGAATTGGCTCAAAAAGTACAGGACCGATTTCAAAAATTGTTTCACCATTGGAAAGCTACATTCACCCTGAGTAACATAATATAAGATTCATCATCATCATCATCCATCACCGCGCGGGTGCAACCGCGGAGAGCAGCTAGTAATTATATAAATCGCTTCGCAATATGTAAAGGAATCGCGTATTGTACACGCAAAAAGAAACCTTACATGTTTCAATTTAAAACATCCTTGTTATTGGAAGTCGGATAAAAACCACACCAAGAATTTTTATGTATGTGTAAGCTATATTATCCTTAATTGATTTCATTTTGCATTGACTCCTTTATTATTTGTGACAGCAAGAGCATCAAGGGCGTGGCCGAAAGCGCACAGCTCAGGAGGCGAACCTAGACGATGACGACGACGAAGATGATAAACATGACGAGGTGCGGCTCTGGGAGGAAGGGTTCAAGGAACGGTACTACGAGAGCAAGTTTGAGGTCGGACGGAACAATATGGAGTTCAGGTAACATTCTACTCCTATGTCAATGTTATTTTGACGGTTTAACTTACGCGGTAGGTATAGTCGAGTATCTCGACCGATTTCCTGACTGTCCGGGCCACTTCTTCATGGTGTACGTGCGCACCCGGCTGCGTACGCGCTAGTACTGAACGGTACTACAAGAGCAAGATTGAGGTCGGGTGGAACAATATAGAGTTCAGATAACATTCTACTTCTAAGAGTGTAAATTGTCACTCAGTAGATATGTCTTGACCTTCTAACATACTGACTTGAATCGGAAGGTGATGATGATGAAGATCATAACGATGATGAGGCGTAGCTCTGAGAGGAAGTGGTCAAGGAACGGTAATCCAACACATATCTACAAGTCGAATGAAATAATATAGAATTTAGGTTAGGTTAACATTGAACTCTTATATTTTGTAATTGGTACCTAAACTGACTGAATTTTTCCTTTGTTTGGATATTTGTTAAGGATAGGGATCGAACCAGGGATGCCCTCAAATCTAAACGAACGCACATCTACTCGTAGTATTAACTAATTAGAAACTACCCGCGCGTACTGCGTCTGCGTGCAATACTGAAATCACAATATTTTAATATCCTGAGCATAAGAAGCGCCATTCTAAATTATACCCAATTTGTTGCACCCTGCCATTTCAGCGCTAACGGGTAATAAATATACTTGAATACCGCGCTACGTAGGCAAGGTCACTACAAACTAGGCTAACCGGGTCGTCAAATATATATGATAATTATATTAAAGTAAAATAAAAAAAATTAAAATAAATAAAGAGAGCAGTAAAATCGTATTCATAAAAAATGACAAATCCATATCTATACACATTATGCCTATAGATACATACCTATATACATTCGGAGCAGTCAAACTAGGCAGGTCCAACTTCGAGAAAGAGGTCGATCGTCGAATCCAACTCGGCTGGGCAGCCTGGGACTTCGCGAAGACTTTTCGAGAAAAATACCTCAGTGCCTCAAGACAAGAGTCTTTGACCAATGTGTGTTACCAGTGATGGCACTGAAACGATAGTGAGAACTATGGGCCTCATAAGTAAGCTCAAAGTCGCACAACAAGCTATGGAGAAGGCTATGCTCGGGGTTTCTCTACGTGATCGAATCAGAAATGAGGAGATCCGTAGACGAATTAAAGTCACCGACATAGCCCAGAAGATTAGCCAGTTTAAGTGGCAGTGGGCAAGCCACATAGCACGCAGAACAGATGGCCGATAGGGCCAGAAGGTTCTGAATTAGAGAATTAGAGATCACGGACCGGCAAGCGCAGCGTAGGTCGTCCATCGACAAGGTGGACAGACGACCTGATAAAGACAACGACGTAAGACGTTATATGCAGGCCACTTCCAACTTCTTATGATCAGCAGTGGACGTCTTACGGCTGAGATGATGATGATGATAATGATACCTTTGGATATAAATAAGCGAAAAAAAAAAATACTGTCAGGCGTGCCTCAAGGTTCGCACTTGGGCCCTCTATTTTTTGTGCTTTTTATCAACGATTTATGTAATTCCATTACATCTCAATTTAAATTATTCGCAGATGATCTCAAATTGTATAGAGTAATTAAATCATTTGAAGACATAGAGATTTTACAAAATGACATAAATAATATACAGGACTGGTGCTTCAGAAACAACATGTTACTGAATGCAACAAAATGTTTTCAAATGAGATTCTCCCGAAAACGATGTCCTACTCCTGCTATTTATTCTATTAGCGGTACTCAACTTACCGAAGTTTCAAGTATTCGTGATCTGGGAGTTATAATCGACCAAAAACTTTATTTTCGCGAACATGTAGACAACATAGTCAAAAAAGGTGCCCAAATGTCTGGTTTTATAGTTCGCCAATCAAAACTCTTTAAAGATCCT
This sequence comes from Selenia dentaria, assembly GCA_917880725.1. Lineage (NCBI taxonomy): Eukaryota > Metazoa > Arthropoda > Insecta > Lepidoptera > Geometridae > Selenia > Selenia dentaria. The sequence goes on along the minus strand of OU862895.1, from coordinate 29,435,813 downwards.
GACATATCTAAAATTCTCTTTAACAGCTATGTTCGCAGTTTGCTGGAGTATTGTAGTCCCGTCTGGAATCCATCTTACAAAATCCACATTGATAGGTTAGAGAAGATACAGAAATGTTTCCTATATCATCTTTGTTTTCTTGATAATCGATGTCATGAGTTAAATTCTTACGAATCAAGATCACTTCACTATAACTTTACCTCATTAGAAAAAAGGCGCAATATAGCTGATCTCGTTTTCTTATCTAAAATTATTAACAACCAAATCGATAGCTCAGACTTCTTACAAAAACTCAATTTTTCAGTACCCAGGCATTGCAGTCGTCTTTCAACTAGGAAAACCTTCATGTTACCTTTGTGTCGGACCAAAGCTGCACAGCATTCGCCTGTTTATCGCATGTGCTTCGCATGTGCTCCGCATATAATAGCCTTGACAATGTCGACATTTTCTATGCATCAATCAATTTTCTCAAAAAGTCTTGTTCATGCAAGACTTTGAAACTTGCTTAGTGACATAATATGTAACAATAACTTCTTTAAGATTAGATGAGTGTATATTTATGCATGCCGTGTTCACGACAAGTAGGTTCTGCACATTCATGTTATGAAATTTGTATGTTTTGTAAATAATGCGTTAGTGTAAGAACCAGTTTTGTGAACCATTAATAAAAAAAAAAGCGAAACGGGAAAGAAATGCCTTCATGTTTTATTCTATAACTCACAACAATGACAGCTGAGGCTGTGAGAGGCAGGGTTTATGGAACGTTAGTATGAGAGTTAGATTGAAGTTGGAAAGATGGATAGATAACACTTTGTACACATTTAACAATATAACATCAAGAAATACAATAAAAACTTTACAATAACGCTAAGCGATCTCTTCCCGACTACCTTTGGATGGAGAGGAATTCCTAAACTACAAGTACTTCTAGTTAAGCGTGAATTGAGATAGCACACCCCCATTGCAGGTACCGCGTGGCGCTCCAGTATGTACGCGGGCTGTGCTGGGTGCTGCGGTACTACTACCAGGGCTGCGCGAGTTGGAAGTGGTACTTCCCGTACCACTACGCGCCCTTCGCCTCGGACTTCGTCAACATCTGCGGACTCTCCACCAAGTTCGAGAAAGGCACGCAGCCGGTAACCACACCTACTTACTTTATACTTTACTTTGCTGACCTGTTCACAATTTCTTCCCTGTATGATTCAGATATACCGCGCTCTCTCAGGACTTTGTAATAATGTAAGTCCTGAGAGAGATAGAACGATCTATACAATGGTATTAAAAGTATTATTCTATTTTTTTGGAAACGTGAATTATTTCAATATTACATGCCCATGAATTTTGTCTTAGAGGTTAGTTCATCATTATCAGTCGAAAGACGTCCAAAGCTGAACATATGCCTCCCCCATAGAACGCCACTTGGACCGGCTACTCGCTTCCTGCATGCAGTGATTTCCCTCGGTTTTGACGAGGTCGTCGGTCCACCTAGCGGGGGCCGGCCTACACTACGTCTTCCGGTGCGTGGTCGCCACTCGAGAATATTTCTTGCCCATTGGTTATCAGTTCTGCGAGCGATGTGACCTGCCCATTGCCACTTCAACTTGCTAATTTTGAGAGCTATGTCGGTGACCTTAGTTCTCCTACGGATCTCCTAACTTCGGATCTTATCACGCAGGGAAACTCCAAGCATAACCCTCTCCATTGCTCATTGAGCGACTTTAACCTTGTTATTGAGGCCCACAGTAAGGGACCACGTCTCAGGCATAAGTCATCACTGGCAACACACACTGGTTGAAAACCTTGGTTTTCAGCCTCTGAGGTATTGGGGACGAAAAGATGGATCGAAGCTTCCCGAACGCTGCCCATCCGAGTTAGATTCTAGTTACATTAGTTTAATAAAGAAAAACATTTTCTAACAGTAAATACATTAAAGCCCAATCAATATGTTTTGTATTCAATTCTATACCCAAGTCACATTTCAGTATAACTGTGGATGTGTTAATTAAACATTCTACTCGTAGGGCGATTGATAAGGAGTATACTAAAAGGATGTTTCTTGTGATTATATACACTTTGCCTACACTGGTGCACCTTTACAAACACTCGACGGCTAATTACTTCATATCTATACTAATATTATAAAGATGAAAGATTTGTATGTAAGTATGTTTGTAACGAATTGGCTCAAAAGATAGGCTATATAAGATTGCTCATCATCATCATCGTCCATCACCGCGCGGGTAAAACCGCGGAGAGCAGCTACTGTTAGATATATTCTGAATCCTATGGTATTGAGTGTGAATAAAAGTCTTGAAGAACTCACTTGATATGTATATTGTTCTTGAAACACAGTTTTGGTTACACAGCACAGAGATTACTATTCTAATGTAGCTATTTTGTACGGACACATGTGCCTTGTTAGCCGATTCGAGCGAGAGAGCGAGACAGCTGTTTTACATTATAAATTTAATATGGCAATATTAAACAGCTACTAAAATATAAAATAACATATAAAGCTATTATTTCACAGTTAACCACTAACGGTCGTTTTCAATAAAGTATCTATCCACAGTTTACCTTACTACGGAAAGAAATTTGACATAACATAATATCAAATATCTATCTCTAGTGAGATAAACCGGCGATAGATAAAATTTGGCTTAATCCTTCAGCTGTCGCGGAACCATATACAATAGATAATCCATTGTTATCCTGGTTAACGAGATCACCAACTGTAATTTTTAAATTTCTTTTTAAATAAATACAGATACTTTCCCGTATGGTCACACTTGATTACTACCTATTCGCTTATTTCAGGGAGCATTCTCAGTACCTTACATGGCTGTCTAAAATATCTGGAATCTTCATTTATTTATAGACGAGCAGCATGACTGCTAATGTGTCTATATCACACAGTGATGTAAGATTTTTTCTCTAATATTCAAGTTTGTTCATTGTAGTTTGATTTCATTTGTATGTAACCAGTTATCGAGTTTATGTTTAAAAGAATTGATAGTAGTGGCAGTAACTACTTGTTCTGGTAATCTGTTCCAGTTGTGGACTACCCTGTTACTCAGGAAATGATGTGCTGCATTAGTGTTGGTGGGCGCGCGACATAGTGGTATCGAGTGGCCTCATGTGGATTTTACCTTTTCTTTCCTTATAAAAATATATTGTCCATGCTGGGTAAATTGTAACTACAACTAAGGTTTTTATAAGTTTCTATTACATCACCACGAAGCCGTCTCTCTTCAAGTAATCTTTCAGTTTAATCTACCTGGATAGATAATACAGTAATTTTACAAAAAAATCATTGGACGAAAATGTAGTATTAAGAAATACAAAGATAGGTAATTATGAACGGTCCCTAATACTGTTTGTATATATTGGTGTTGACAGTTCCAACCGCTGCAGCAGTTGATGGGGGTGTTCCCAGCCGCCAGCTCGCAACACGTCCCGCAGCCGTGGGCCAAGCTTATGAGTGATCCGGTGAGTCATATAACAATATCATTACAATTTAATTAAATCATTTATTTCGAAACACATAGGAATCATTTACAATAATGATAATTAAATTCACTAAAATACTACACAACTACAACGCGGTCACATTAACTAGAAGCTTGACTATGTGAGGTCATTTTGCCGCTCAAGCACGGTGTGCAAAAAAAACCGGCCAAGTGGCCTTTATTAAGATCGAATAAAAATTGATTAAAAATATGTTTGTTAAATGAATAAAAAATATTTATTTATTTTGAAAGGTAATATACAATTACTACATTCTGTGAAAATTGAAGGTGTCTACCTGTTACCGTTATTAATATTGAGTATTATTGAATATTATATCGGTAACAACGATGCTGACCGTACTGACACTTGCCGGGTGAGAAAAGGGAATGCGGGGGAAGCGGGCGGGGACCCGCATTCCAGCGATGCGTCGACTTAATGTGACCGTGTTGTACACAAAACAATTACACAATAAGAAAAACAAATGAAAATATTTTGATAAAATAAAAATAAAATTAATATATTAAGATTAAACATGACGAAGATGGACCATGCCACAATGCATGAAGTATTCAGTCCAGTCTATGTGTGAAAATTATCAGAATGCCATTAGAGCTGGCCCGAGTCCTGCGCCCCAGCGATGTGCACCGCTTTCTCATGGTTGTATAGAAACAATCCACTCTAGCATCGGCGAAAATCCCTGACGCGCTGCAGAACCAGCACTCTGATCGCGTTATTGTATTGTACACGTATTGCGTTGTCCTGTTTTATGAGTAGTTCACCCACAGGCTGCTCGTGTAGAAGTTGGTACAATGTCAAATACCTTGATTCTTACTGTACGATAGAAGTAAAATAGGAACATAATAAACGCATTGACCAGTAAAAAAACCGTTCATACCCTGGCCTCGTCTTCAAACGGCTCACAATATTGCCAACGCAGCATAAGCATAATCAGCACATTATATTCAGTACCTGGATGACGGTTTTTTTGCGAAACCTGACCTGTTCTTGGCTAAGTGTTGCTTAACAACGCCATCTATTGTCAGTAGCTTTAGAGTTGCTGTATCGGTAAAACAGTTTGGTGTAGCAGTCCATTGCCTGAAAACACGGATAAAACGCCGTCTTCTAAAAATGAAACCTAGCTAGATCAATTTATCGCCCCGTATACTAAATTACATTAAAATCGTTGGAGCCGTTTCCGAAATTCAGATTATATAATACGGCCATGATGCACCACAGGGCACCCGGTGTATTTATTGGATTGTGGCTAGCCCTATTATCGAAGTTTTCAGATTGCACGCTGTCGGTCTCCGACTCCGGCAGCAACGACTGCTGTCGTAAGACTACAATCGTAATCGTTGGTTCAACATATGCCCAGAAGCGCAAAGTTAACAAGTGCAATTTGAAAAATTTTATACCGACTTCCATTCTATTACTTTGGTAAAAATCAGTTATTGGAGTGTAACTCAAAAACTACTGGACCGAATTTGATGAAATTTAAATGGGACCACACGGGAAGCACCAGCTTTCAAACAAAAAAGAATTTTGAGAATCGGTCCACCCAACCGACAGTTATGAGGTAACAAACATTAAAAATAATTCAGTCGAATTGAGTACCTCCTCCTTTTTTGGAAGTCGGTAGAAAATGCGACTAGTGGTAGTCCAACTGAGCAGTGACCACGACGATGTTTCCTTTTGTTACGAGCTTAGAGGTTCGCGATAAATAATCTGCATGATTCCACCAAATTGACACTTTTTGACAGTATCTCAGTTCAAAATCACTGATACACAATGTTCACAATTCACAGCACTCACACTTCACTTAGCACATATTATCACTGCACTAGTAAACAACACTTCACTGTTCGCATCTGAGAACTTTCGACTTTAGAATGTTCAATATTAGTCACGAAACAATAGCGGTCTCTAACTATTAATTTTGGAGTAAACAACTTATTCTACTACAATTTATTGTGAATGATCAATATTCCTTCTGTCTTTAGTATAAGGTTCTATTACTAGAGTTCATCTTGATTGTGAAGCTACTTAGATATTTTCGGAAGTTTCGGAACCATTATAAACAACGATAAATGTATGTCATGGATCTCAAGAACGTTCCGTACGTACGACGTAATACTTTACTTAGTTGTAGAGTTTCTAAGCAAGCTACAATACGTGCTTATCCGACAACGCAGCTTAAAATAATTGTAGTTATGTTGCTCATAAATTCTTCTCAGGTAGACCTCATTTCGAAATAATAAAACCTATAGTTCTGCATTACTTGTGAAAATATTTCAGTAAACGGTATCAACATGTATTCAGTATAGTTTTTGCGTAATGCGTGAACAAACAGACAGGCTCGAAATAAAAAATAATGTTTTAGATTCTGACACCTTCCTAACCAACAAAACGTTTTTTCCTAATTTTCTCATATGCACAAACACAACCTTGGTTCTAGTTTAATTATATGTATACTCGTAGATTAACTGTTTCCATAAGAAAGTTATTTTTCCTATTGTGCAGTTCTCACCAATCATCGACTTCTACCCTATTGACTTCAAAATAGACCTGAACGGCAAGAAATTCGCGTGGCAAGGCGTCGCGCTTTTACCATTTGTGGACGAAAACAGACTGTTTGAAGCTCTGGAGCCTTACTACGAAGATCTGACGCAAGCTGAAAGTAAGTACATACATGATCATATCTCAAAGCCAGAAAACCGTTAAATGTTAACAGGTTTAAAGATATCAATATATAAGCTTTGCTCATCACTCCAACATTTACTCAGGCCTTTAACCCTAATAGGACCTCTCCCTTCGATGACGGCAGGATCACAACCAATTAGACTACATGGAACGTTTTTGCCCGGGGAAGTACTTGGCAGTACTACCATACATTTCTACCGTGAAGCAGTTATGTTCGCAATACAATTCTGGTTGGAAAGGTACAGGCACATGAGACTTTATAACTTAATGTCTCATGGTTACGGGTGCAGGTAGTTCGCACTGTGACAATATGCATCTGTTCTAGGCAGAGGTTACCACTTAACATTAGGTGTTGTCATTCCGTCTCCTACCTCCAGTTTCTAAAGTTTGATCAGCTGACAGACGGAATACTGACCGCTGATTGGTCACATATCGCGTCATAGAATACCATTGACCAATGAGCGTTTAGTGTTTAGTTGGTCAACTAATTAAAGCTTTTTCAAAGGTTCAATGGGGGTTACCTTCACAAAAACATGATAAGCTGTTATATTACTTTTTAATACAGTTGCTCAAAAAGTGGCGTATTGCAGGGACGTATAGCGTTCGGGATGTGGACTATAACATACTCGTGCTTTTTTTTACGTTTCCCGAACTCGTGCGTTCTCTTTCTCAACTGTCAAAATAATGTCTATTAAAAAGAAAAACCAACCATGAAGTTTTAACTAAAAAAAATTCATAGAAGTTTTTATGATTCATGCAAATACGTATATTTCTAAAAAGAAGCTACATCCTAATTTGTTTCAATATCATATTTAATGATTTGATTGAATGAGTTAGGTTAGGTTTCATTTCATTCCATCTCATTAAATTTCATTTTCTTTTCATATCAATAAAAAAATCTACTGAAGGCTTGGCTATATGGACATAGTTCCCCTTGCCTACCAGATTGGGCGAAGAAAAATAAAATCTCTATTAAAATCTTAAAATATTCTACGGTTGGCGCCATTTTCCAGAAATTTTCTTGGTTAGTTTATTTTATTAAATTGCTTAATTTTTTCGCAACTGTATTAAAAATAGTCGTTCACTACACGTGCGGAACCGTCATTGCAACGTGTTCCGACTGTCAACTGTCGTAGACATTTGTCGGAACTCTTTGCAATGACAGCCTTTCCCCACTTGTAATGAAATATACTATTCCCTGGTGAGCAATGCATATGAACCGCATTAAGCAAGTCCATACTATTGGAATGTGGCAAGGGTATACCAAAAGTGTGGTTATCGTTATCAGAGCAGCGCAACCTGCGCGGGCACGACCGGCTGTACGTGTCGACGTGCAACCAGAGCTACGAGTTCGCGCTGGGGCTGTACGAGGCGGCCAAGCACCAGCTGCGCGCGCTCATCGACAAGGAGCAGAAGTACCCCTACCGCTCCGACGGCGTGCGCGGGGATGTCATGCTCAGCGCCGACAACGTCTGCATCGGCGGGTACACACTTATTTTAGTATATTTTATTTATTTAAATTTATTTTGTTATGGTGGCCATCGAATGGTTGTATGCAAGTCAGAGTCTTGTCATAGTCAGATACATGTCTGATTGTTACTGCCCAAAATAGCTCCACACGGATCTTTAAATTATGTATACATAAATAACAATTTTATGTACGTACGTACAACCTTCTAATGTTGCCGTATGTCTCTGACAGTAGTCAAGTATCGCTTTATAGTCACTCACGTAGCTATATGTCGTATTTGAGTCGCTCACTCAGCCGGGTGTCGCTTTTGAGTCGCTCATGTATTAGAATATTGCTTTTGAGTTGCTCGCGTAGCCGGGTATAGTTTTTGAGTCGCTAACATAGTCAAGTATCGCTTTAGAGTCGCTCTCGTAGACAGCTGTCGCTTTTGAGTCGCTCTCGTAGCCACGCGGCTTGTGGATTGATGGATGATTGGATAGAGATTGAGCCGCTAACGTAGCCAAGTATCGGTTTTGAGTCGCTCACGGAACCGGGTAATGCTTTTGAGTCGCTCACGTAGTCGGTCACGTAAAATGAGTGTTGCGAGTGTTGTGAGGCATGCATCGCCAAGTCAGTAGCTATTGTTTCGCGTCTCGTCTCCAATCAAACCTAAACAACCGATGATAGCACTATAACAATACGTTATTTTCTAGACAACTGTCGTCGCCCGTGATCGGTCTGCAGCCGGTGCTGGGCAACCGCGCCGTGTGCGTCCGGTTCCAGGACCCGCAGTACCCGGAGGACTTCGTGTTCCCGGCGCGCCGGCTCAAGGGCGCCGTGGAACCGCCGAGGGCACTCAAGCCGGGCAACCCCAGCCCCGAGGAGAACAGAAACTACCGCCCGCAGATTGGTAAGGGGACTTACAGCTGTATTATAGTTGGCTAATGTGTACTGAAGCGGTTCCTGCAGCTGAAAGCCGGAATAGATGGAGAAACATCGTACGGAAGAGGCTAATGCTATGATGGGTCACGGCCCCCAGCATTGGGGAATCGACATGTCATGTACATGCGTGGTAGCTTAGTTATTGGTGGCTCTCGGAGTTTGTTCTACTCGGCAGTAGCTCTATTTGGTTTCGTGCGCGCCAGTAGTTTCATAATGTGCGTGAATTAATGACTGATCATTGCAATTTTAAACATGTATAACCCGCGCGACTGAACTGTGCACCTCCCTGGAATGCGACCCCTCCTCCCGCTTCCCCGCGCTTCCCGCGTGTTCCTCACTCGGTCAGTTTGTTACCGTTGCGCGTGATTTCCGCCGCGGTGACGTCACAGGGCGAGATGCACACTTAAAGCGACGATTACACGATAGGTTTTGTTGTTAGTTTAACCACGGTCAAAGCTTTGCTTGACGACTAACCTATCGTCTAATGCGCTGACTGATGGTTGCATGACGGTGATTGACGATTATCTGAATATTTTGATTTTTTCGTCATGCAATCAATCATGCGTTTTGAGTGACCGTGTAATGGCATTTCGTCAATCATCCGTCATTCAGCGCGCGCGATGGAGTCGGACGCGGAATACGACCAAAGCGACGAACAGGCGGTGCCGGCTGGGCCTGCGAGATCGCGCAGCCAATCACCAGCGCTTCCTTCTAATGTTTTAAAACCAGAAAATGATTTTATTTTAACATATGAGACTATTCCTGAGTTATGGGATACCACTAATCCTGCATGAGCTAATTGTTTTTATATATTATGGTGTTACCAAGACCAAAAGATTATCGAAACACGCAGCTTTCATGCGGAAATAGTTTGCGTAATCTTTGTCCTCTTGAGACTCCCGTATATCGGCCAACAAGTTTAAATGGCTATATTGTTCCCTTTTTAGAAGCCATATTTTCACCCAACGCTTTCTTTTCACTCGTTTTTTAATTGACAACGCAATCAAAATTGCAACACCGGCCTTTTTTATGAAATTCATGTTGTCGTCAGTGGAAACCGTGTATTCACTATGAAATATCGGGTCTGACTGACAATCAGTCAGTGACCGTGTAATGTGGATTAAATTCCATCACTCACGGTCAATCATTCGTAATTCCTGCCTGATGGTTTTGATTGACGAATAACCTAGCGTGTAATGGACGCCTTAGTCGCACGATGTATATATGTATGCAAAAGGTGTCCTACCGCTAGCAGGTTGTGTAAGGTGATGGTGTGGTTGCAGGCATGGTCCGTTCGAACACCATCGCGTCGCTGGAGCGCGCCGGACACAGGATGCTGGGGCACAGCTTGCCGCGCTCAAACAGCTACTCCGCCTTCCCTCCTCCAGAACAACTGGATAAACGTGGTAAGTCGTCTCTTACATACCTTCAGCTATTGGTAACTGACAAGATCTAAATAGAAGTTAGTACTACCTGTGTCTAATTAAATCTAATTAAAAATGCACAGTTCTGGCCCAAATGTTATGTAAATAAAGTCAATAAAATACCAAACGACTTTAGGCTGAAGAAAGGGATTATATTTTTACAAAGCGTTTAAAACATCTACTACTAACAAAATGCTACTATAGCTTGAATGAATTCATGAAAGACTCATTTTAATATTTATGCAGTTTTAATAATAATTATGTTGACTAACTTGAATGAATCGGCCCGCTCATAAATCATATTGCTACACCCAACTATGGTGATATGTTTCCTATCATAACTGTAATATCTAATACAATGTACATATGACTGCAATAAATAATTGAGTTTGAGTATTGTGTGACGTTCAGTTTTATTACCCGAGTACGGCGAAGCAAAAGGGAGGGATATGCTTTTGAACAGTAAGTATGTATGCTCATCTGCTCCCTCATAACTTCTAAACTTATTCTGCACTAGTTTGGCATCGTGAGGCTGCTGTTGAGCAGAGAATTCTTTGACTAAGTTTTTTGGGTTCATTCCAATACAATAATACTTGGATTGTATTGTACTGTTTATAACTTATTATATTTATTTATATGTTGACTGCGATGACCTGGTTGGCATTTTGTTGCTATTAGCTTATTACTGTTGGTCTTCCTCAAATAGAAAAAAAAATGTAAAACAAGTCAACAAATTTAAATTTCATCAAATTCGATCCAGTTGTTTTTGAGTTACACTTCAATAACTGAATAGAATGAAAGTCGGTATTAAATTTTTCAAATTGTACTTTTTGAGTAAAATAATACGTACATGTGAATACAAAGAGAATGTCAATTATTAGGTACGTGTTGTAACAAATAGGTATACAGGGTGTCCCGAATCTCAACGATAATCTGGTGCTGAAAGGTATACCAGTTATGAGAAAAAAACATATGTTTTTCCAAAATTAAATGTCAAAGTTAACTTACAATAAATTTGTAAACCACAACTCGTCAAAACTTAATTTATTTTACTTAGTTAACAATGTTTATTAGATAATAATGTAATCTCAAATAACAGTGCTATTCATCTCAACAATCAAAGAAAAAAAAATAGTTTTAAAATTTTCAACTTATTAAAAAAAAATATCGCTTGACATGGTTTTTTTTTCTTATTTTTTTCATAACTGGTATACTTCTCTTATCTCTGGCCTCTTGCCCGGTACCAGATTATCTTTGATATTCGGGAACCACGATATAATTATTTCATTTTCTTCTGTGTTTATAAATGTAGTTAAAATGTAAAGACTTACCTAATATAACATACAATGTTATAAGGCTAATAACATAACATATTCTATTCTATGGTAAATGTAAAGGAAAAATAACTAGGATACACCCTAACCATGTATTTTTACTCGAATTCAAATATCATTCAACCCTATTTGTAACACAAAAAGCGCAAAGGGTTTTGGTGGTTGCCTAATCGTGGTGTACGTCCCATGAGTACTAATTATAATGTAGTTAACAACCGCGAAAGTCTAAAACAATGGATTTTTGTTTATTTAAACGCGCTAATCTCTGGAAGTACTTAACCGTGTTGTTTCAATTATAACAATTCCATGGGGGTTTAAAATTAAATATATATTTTCTTGCGTTCCGAAGATAAACTAAAATACTGTTAATATTATTGTCTTATTATACCCAAATTACATTAAAAAATGTATGCTTTCGCAGCGGAACTAGACGATCTTAACCGATCAACATGTTAAGCAACACTTGCTACGGTCAGGAATTGGATGGGTAACTGCTAGTGGCATTATTAAACTGAGATCTTCCGTGCTTCAGAGGGCACGTTAAGCCGTCGGTCCCGGTTGTTTGTCTTAGGACAACAGTCGTTAGGCTATGTCGAAGGCCTTCGGGCGGCCTGAAAACTTCGACATGGGTTGGCCACTAACCTATCTATCAAGTCGCACTGGATCCGCGTGGTGGATTATGGCACAACTCCTCTCTGAGAAGTAGGCTCGAGTCCCAGCAGTGGGAACATAATGGGCTTATTACAATTAAAGCGTTCATTTGTTGTTCTTTAGTTACAGACACAGCAGTGCTAGTTGAATACATGAATTCAAACAGTACAATTCGTCATGTTAAATTAAAGCCACGTATTCACTATGAAACAGTTGTCTATTATGTATGGATATTATGGTTTTGACACAATTACGAAATATAGGAAACTCAATGCAAATATAAAAATTATGACTATGGTTGAAGAAAATAATAGTAATGCTATTAATTTTGTACAATTCTTAGTATTAATCGGTTCGACTCATGATTATAATTATGTGAACCCTGTCATAACTACACGTCAACGCACGATATTTCTGTTCAAATGCCGCCCTTTTTGTGCCATCGATCAAAACTGAGTCACGTGACTCCTGTTGCCCCTACATTCGAGTTTAATTGCAGTAGAATTTATTTGAGGCCAGAGCTCGTCTACGCATGAATTTGTGTGTATTGTAAATGCTATAATTGGTTCATTAAGTTTCCACTGCAGAAACCCGGGCCTTGTTCTCAGGAGTCATAGGACATGACCGACCACGCACTGGCACAGTTTTTTTGTTGTTTAATATTCTCATTATGTGACTCGAGCCTTCCCTCAGAGAGAGGAGTTGGGCCATGATCTATCACGCGGGCCCAGTGCCGCTTGGTGGATAGACAAGTGGCCAACCCATGTCAGTTTTCTTCCACCTGAAGGCCTTCGACATAGCCTAACGACTGTTGTCCTAAGACAAAAACATTATTTTACTGATGTAATTTGTTGTAATTTTGCAATGACTTCAATTGATTAAATGTGACTAGTTAACCCGGCCGCGGCTTCGCTCGCGTGGCCCCGCTGTATAGTGGGGATTCATATTTTTTATGCGGAACCCTTACTCTTTTACTTAAATTATAGTAGCCTAAGTTATGTACCTACTACTCCTTATAACATCAGTTCTCTGCCTGTGAAAGTTACGTCAAAAAATATAATTATTATAGTATTTTTTTCAAATGGAATAGAATAGAATACAGTTTATTTGTCACAGAAAACACATGAATACATAATAATCTTATTATACATTAAAATACCTACTTAATTAATAAGTTTTCTGTCACAAATCAGTTTAGCCGTTTCTTAGATTAGCCGAAACAAACAGACGGACAAAGTCTTAATTTTTTTTTGTTTTTAGTTCCGTATATACGTTCATATACATTTAGATAAAAACTAGTATTTTGAAATGACAAACTGACACTTCAATTATACTTATTTGTATAGATTACTTGTTCAGGGGCCATACTATGAGCGCTTAAAGCAGGACTTCTAGACAACTGCCCGGTTTATTCGTACCATGACACATTTAAAGCAGGCCTGCCCAGGTCTACTATTCAAGAACAGCAGAAAAACAGAAAAATGTATTCTACGAAATTTTGGGCAGTTGCTGCTTTTTAATTTCAAGTTGCAATTTTCCACTATTTTTTGAAAATTACACTCAACGGGATGACTCGAGAACACAAAACGCATTGAAATTTCCTGGTACTTAAAAAATATATTGTATTATTTTGAGAACAATCTTCGAGAATTTCGTGCGAAAGAAAAACAATACAGGAGCGTCGGCACGATGTCAAAACGTTACCACTCCTGTTGCAAGTACCCATTGTAACCGCCGCGCACCGCCGCAGGTATTTGGCTTCTATTTATAGTCTCAAACAAAAACGCATTTCTTTAATTGGAACCGTAAAATTATTAAGCTACTCAATTTTAAAATATCTTTATATAATCTCATTCGGTAATATTCTAATTATGAAAAGAAATACATACTTTTATTGGCATATTTTATTTACACACTTCTTTAAGAAAATTAAAAAATTAAATTAAAGCATTATTCTCCTAACAAAACAATGCTTTAAAACAATTTTTTAATTATTAAAGTACAATGTGTCCCGACCAAGGAGGTTTCAATTCAATTTAAGTACACATTATCTGTGGTGAGCGCGCTGGTTCCGAGCCAATATACCAATAACAGACTTTTCCCACTGATATTGGCAAAATTGCGGTTACGCCGCACAAGCCATACAAACAAGAAGAAGAAAACTTTCTCCATTTTGGCGCTATTTCGTACAAACGAATTTGAGTAATATTTTGTTGGATAAAACTTTAGTAGCAAAAATGTCATGAGTTTAAATAAAGTAGTGTATGCAACTGCATATAATTAGGTATTAAAACACTCGTGTAATCTTATTTTGAAAAACTACACTCATGTTTTAATACCCTCTATTATATGACAGTTGCATAAACTACTATTATTAAACAATGACATAATACATTTTGTGTAAGTTTTATCCTAGGCCTTTATTAATAAACTTTGCGTAAACATAGATTAGGCGTAACATGCTTTGTCTTGCTTTCATGCGTGACATTTACTGCAAGCGAAAAATTGACAGATACCTAGATGTTTTAACTACTCCGGGCTTATTACAAGTTTATTAATAAGGCCGTAAGAGTACAAGCACATATTAGTCTATGTTTAGCAAGCAGTACCTAATGTATTCGCATTCCGGTACTTATCTATACAATGTAATCAGTTACGAAATGTAAAATGTCAAATATATAATGTTTGTTTTAGAGAGAACATAACATTTTGTTAATTATATATATATATATATATATATATATATATATATATATATATATATATATATATATATATATATATTTACAAATATGAAGCCTTAGCCGCTAGACGTGACATTAACCCGTCCGCATCAGGACAAAAAATAACAATAGATTTATGAATGAAACTTGCCTCTAATGGGTCTTGCTGATTCGGACAGATTAAGTAGCGAGCGTTATACACAAGGCAAGATAGCAGGAACCAACAGAGGACGGGTTCGGTTGACAAGCCCGCACACATGCGCACGCGCACAGCCTGCTACGTATACCTAAGTAATACGAGTAATATTGAGCTACTAACGTATGAGAATCGATCACACTTGCAAAAGTGTATTAACTGTATTATAATTAGTGCTCACGGGATATAGACCATGATTTACTCGATTTTGGAGTATCGGGAACTCCCCAAAATCGAGTGAATCGTGGTGTACATCCCGTGAGTACTAATTATAATTCAGTTAACAACCGCGAAAGTCTAAAACAGTGTTATAACTGTATCGCAGATGGCAACGCCCGCCAAAAAAACATACATTTTTTTTTTTTACTAAATAACAATATTTAGTGTAACATTTCTAAATATGAGTGCACATATTCGAATATGAAATAGGGTAACAAAAAGTTTTCGGTTTGATTTTGATTTTCGACTCGCGCTGACCTGTCCGCGGTTTCGCTCGCATGGTCTCGCGGGGTAACGGGTTTTATTTTTTTTTGCGCGAAGCCCTAAATACTTTTTCAAAACAAAAGTAGCCTAAGTAAGCCATCAGCTATATGTCACTGAAAGTTCCGCCAAAATCGATCCAGCCTTTGAGTTTAGCTGGAACAAACAGACAGATTGAGAGAGATTGAAGAGAGATTTTTTTATGAATGGTATTTTTATACAACCGTGTATGTTTTCATATGTATTTAATAACAAGTACAATTTGAAAAAATGTATACCAACTTCCATTCTATTCAGTTATTGGAGTGTATCTCAAAAACTAAAGGACCGAATTTGATAAAATTTAAACGGGACCACACGGGAAGCACCACCTTTCAAACAAATTTTGAGTATCAGTTCACCCAGTCGATAGTTATGAGGTAACAAACAAAAAATAATAATAATAAAACAGTCGAATTGAGTACCTCCTCCTTTTTTGGGAGTCGGTAGAAAAGCTGTTATTGCTCAATTAACGCTAAGTGCTGTTAATTTCCCAAAAAAATACTGTTTGTGCAAACTGTTAAAACTCCCCATATTAAGATCTTATTTGAAAACCGATTGTCGATGAAATGGATGTCAAAGAGTAACCCTGAGTCGTCAGGGCTATGAATACATGGAGCTCCTGGGAGGGCCAACGACGTCAGGGCTGCCACCTGATTGCGGCCCTCAAGCCAGCTCTAATTACGCGGCGCATCCAGTGATATTCTATCTAAAGATGACGCCATTAGAACACGATACGTTCCTATATTACCTATGGGATGAACAAAGGTCTTGTTCCTTTATGATCCTAAATTATTCGCGTCGTTTACACAGCATAGAGAGAGCCCGTAGCAAATAATTTGCGAAAAAGTATTCGTATCGCAAACGTCAAAGCGTCATGCTTCGGTGTTTAGTTATCTGTGTCACAGTTGCCCTAGATACATGACAGTTTGTACTGTTTCACGTGAACGACACGTTACGTTCCCTTACGCAGTTATTCGTGCTAGGACCACTGGGCTATTGTGTATCTCAGTTGCTAAGAAATGTTGATTGAAATCTTGAACAAGTACAATTTGAACAATTTAATACCGACTTCCATTCTGTTCAGTTATTGGAGTGTAACTCAAAAACTACTATACCGAATTTGATGAAATTTGACCACACAGGAAGCACCAGCTTTCAAACAAACAAGAATTTTGAGAATCGGTTCACCCAGTCCAAAGTTATAAGGTAAACATAAAAAAACATACAGTTGAATTGAGTACCTCCTCCTTTTTGGAAGTCGGTAGAAAATGGCGGCTCTATATGTCAGTTTTCTCAAGTCCAGTAAGCAACAATGTAAGTAAGTTGATGACTGGAGCTGACAAAAGTGATATAGAGCCGCCATTTTTCAAGATTTTAGCAACTGAGATACATAATCCCTATCATTCTCTTACAAGCTCACGAGTATCGTGAGTGAGTTCAATACGTCATCGATGACGTCGCCGATAACGCTCACGTCGCGACCACAACGCTCGCAGATCGAAGGTGGGTTTTTGCGGTCATTGCGAGCTGTCACTGTCAAAATATCAAATACCTATATAGGATTATTTTTTTACTGCTTTTGTTCACATACGACAAAAGGGTTTGACATTGCATGACCGCGACATTGTTTACTATTTTCACTCTTTAATCTGTAAGCATTGTTTTTATTTTTTTATAATAGGGTTGTTGTTGCTTTTTTTTTGGTGTACGATAAATTAATCAGGGCGCCGAAATACACACCTAGCATATATTTTAATATTTTTTTAAAGAACTCTAAACAAAAAAATGCGATATTTTTATTTCAACTTTTAAAATTGGCGCTAAAACATTATTCAATGGCGGCTTATACGTCGTATGACGTCACTAAGGCAAAAACAAACAGTGTTGTGATTATGATTCGTTTTTCTTGTTTTGAGGTTGCTTGCTTGATCATGCAGATGGCGGGAAAAAACTAACAATGACTATTATAATTTATTTTCTTTTGTGTTTATTCTCAGATTTTGGCGTGAAATAGTTGTGGATTATTAACCGTTGATGTTCACAATGGTGCACGAGTGTCAGTAAAGTGTATAAAATCATACATTTTTTTTCGTCAATCGTGTTGCAAGTTTTAGTAAGTAATGCATTCACGTGACTTATACAAAACAGTAGTTAAATAACTGACTTATTTCTTAGAGCAGACTCTAACTACCTACTTGAAAAAAAGTGTATAACTCTGCAGTTACAAAAATTAACCTAGCTTTTAGCCACATAATTTGTTATATGTAGGGTTGTCCACCTCAAAAGGATAAATCAACCCTTAACAGATCACTTTGTTGTCCGTCTGTTCATTTGTCTGTCTGTCAAGACCCTTTATCATACATAAAAAGAAAAAGTATAAAATCCATAAATGTGTAACACAACAGTGATAACAAGAAAAACAAATTTACTATTGAATATTATTATTAACTTAAGTAAGTATGTAATTAATATAAAAAAATTATAACAAACTTATTATTTGCGGTTGCGGTTATAACCGTGTTTATGGAACGACAGTTTGTCCTTTGACCTAGTATGTATTTAGTTTTAAAGCAATAATATTAGATGCTTGCTTCACTTGCTTGATTCTCAATCTGTTGATAAAGTACGACACTATCATACCACACGTTTGTTTTTGCCATTATGACATCATTTCCGCAGCTACTTCCGTTTTTGGTCACATGACTTGTAGAAATGTTTGTACACATTTCGTTTATTCAAAATAAAGTTACTCCAATGCATATTAAATATTTTTTTTATTCATTGAGTTATTTGCTCCAGCCACTATTGAGTTAGTATTTCATTGTAATTTATTTTTGACTGTCAACTACCCTATTACAAAAGGTTTTTTTTCTTTTGTTTACATAACTAGACATAAACACTATTTCACATTGGTGAAGATCTGAAGGGCACTCTGAAAACTTTACACAGACACAGTTATTCGGTTTCAGCTTCAGTTTTTATATATATGATTCTGTCGATTTTTATTGAAAATTTCGCGACCGCGTGAGTGTTCCATTCGGGTCGGCAGTAAATGCATTGGAACCAAAGCGAACGGCAAACCGGGGCGCGACCGACGTGAGCATTAACTGCGCTTACTGGAACTTACCCAAAGTGACCGAGAGGCAATGCACTCATTTTGAAAGTTCCTGTGACATCCAGAACTTGAAGGTTTACGGGTTCATGCGCACCCGTCGCAGCTGTGTAAATGACGCCCTGACGTTTTTATTTGACGCCTAAAGGACTGGATTTTTGTGATTTCTATTTACGTTTTAGTTTTTTTGTGTTAAGTTGTGCCTCTGAAAAGGTTTTATTTTTTAAATTTGATCAATCTCTTTTCTGTGAAATGAACCATGTTTTATGTATAATTGTTTCAAAACAACACACGATAATTCATGAATTCAAGAAGTTGTTTATTGTGTTATCCATTTTGAGGATGGCGGTATGGTACAAAGTCGTTTAAAAAGGCGGATGACGAGCGTCGCTCTACTTGAAGCGATCGTCGGTCATCAGGCGATACATAAAAACGCATATACTTGATTATGTACAGTTCAAGGTACTATAGCAAGTGAATTACCTTAACACATAAGTACTTGTGGGGTGGCACCAACCCAGCCCAGACAGTCTCTTGTACTATTTTCATCATCCATCACTACGTGGGTGAAACCGCGGGGCGAAGCTAGTAATTATATACAATCACCCACTCACAAACTTTCTAATTCATAATAATATTAGTGTGAATAAACCATATTCCAAAATACTTATTTGCACAGATTTAAGATTTTTATTACAAAACTTTTACTTAAATCAAAAAATAATATGTTATTAAATTGGTTCAAATTCACGGAACCAGAACTAAGTGCCAATATAACTTAGCGATGGTCATGTCCTTACAAAACATGTGATGTTCCGCGTAGCCCTGACAAGTAGCAAGCGCCGGGAAGCGCGAACAAAGCCGACGGGAAACAATGGTGGAACCGTCACGTGGCTCTTTCTTCTCGTTTTTTATTCGCTCTTCGATTAATTGGTGCTAATGAATCGGTCTTGTTCAGTCTTGTCGTATTGGTTTTACAGTACAGTTTACTTCACTAGTTTTAAACATTAAGTATTTTTAACTAGTTTGTTACAAAAACTAACGGTTTAATATATAACTAAACAAATGGTTTTCACTCATTTTTACTTAGAAATACGGGATTACTCACGTAATATGTAGCGGATAGATCCGACTATAGTTTCCACCACATCCGGTGGTCTTTTCTACCGGAGGAAAAGGAAGAGGTACTCAATTCGACTGTTCTTGTTTTTGTTACCTTATAACTTTTAACTGTGACAAATAAACTGTATTCTATTCTACTTTTGATAGGGTGAACCGATACTAAAAAATATTTTTTTGTTTGAAAGCTGGTGCTTCCCGTGTGGTTCCATCCATCTCATTCGGTCCAATAGTTTTTGAGATACTCTCCAATAACTTTTTTACCAAGTTAATATAAGTTATAAGTATAAGTTTGAAAGCTGGTGCTTCCCGTGTGGTTCCATCCATCTCATTCTGTCCAATAGTTTTTGAGATACTCTCCAATAACTTTTTTACCAAGTTAATAGAAGTTATAAGTATAAGTTTGAAAGCTGGTGCTTCCCGTGTGGTTCCATCCATCTAATTCGGTCCAGTAGTTTTTGAGATACACTCCAATAACTGATTTTTACCAAGGTAATAGAAGTTATAAGTATAAGTTTGAAAGCTGGTGCTTCCCGTGTGGTTCCATCCATCTAATTCGGTCCAGTAGTTTTTGAGATACACTCCAATAACTGATTTATACCAAGGTAATAGAAGTTATAAGTATAAGTTTGAAAGCTGGTGCTTCCCGTGTAGTTCCATCCATCTAATTCGGTCCAGTAGTTTTTGAGATACACTCCAATAACTGATTTTTACCAAGGTAATAGAAGTTATAAGTATAAGTTTGAAAGCTGGTGCTTCCCGTGTAGTTCCATCCATCTAATTCGGTCCAGTAGTTTTTGAGATACACTCCAATAACTGATTTTTACCAAGGTAATAGAAGTTATAAGTATAAGTTTGAAAGCTGGTGCTTCCCGTGTAGTTCCATCCATCTAATTCGGTCCAGTAGTTTTTGAGATACACTCCAATAACTGATTTATACCAAGGTAATAGAAGTTATAAGTATAAGTTTGAAAGCTGGTGCTTCCCGTGTGGTTCCATCCATCTAATTCGGTCCAGTAGTTTTTGAGATACACTCCAATAACTGATTTATACCAAGGTAATAGAAGTTATAAGTATAAGTTTGAAAGCTGGTGCTTCCCGTGTGGTTCCATCCATCTAATTCGGTCCAGTAGTTTTTGAGATACACTCCAATAACTGATTTATACCAAGGTAATAGAAGTTATAAGTATAAGTTTGAAAGCTGGTGCTTCCCGTGTGGTTCCATCCATCTAATTCGGTCCAGTCTGATTTTTACCAAGGTAATAGAAGTTATAAGTACATATAAGTTTGAAAGCTGGTGCTTCCCGTGTGGTTCCATCCATCTAATTCGGTCCAGCCTGATTTTTACCAAGGTAATAGAAGTTATAAGTATAAGTTTGAAAGCTGGTGCTTCCCGTGTGGTTCCATCCATCTCATTCGGTCCAATAGTTTTTGAGTTACACTCCAATAACTGAATAGAATGGAAGTCGGTATTAAATTTTTCAAATTGTACTTGTACAAGGAGCGTTCGGGACGCCCGCGTTGATGACGTCTCGCTTAGCACTAGCTCATTTATCTGGCACCAGCAACGTTGTCTGCGCAGGATTAGTACTTCTAATTATATTAGTAGTAACAAATTATCTTCTCCAAAGCTATATCTGCTATCAAAATTATAGCGTGCTTTTGACTAAGCTATCAGAAAGTGACACAAACTTTGACAGAACAGTCATCATTACGATCTTAATTAAGGCGGAGATCTTATTATTTTGTCTAATATGATGTGCCCAAGCATATTAAGATTTTTCGCCCGCGTGATGCATAATGATGATGATGAAAAGTATCCTGTGTTAATCCAGCGCCTCAACTACCTCCATACCAGATTTCATCAAAATTGCCCCCGCCGTTTGTGCGTTAATGAGTAACAAAGATCCACACATCCATACATCCATACTCACAAACTTTCGCGTTTATAATATTAGTAGGATTAGTATGAATTTTGAAGCACTTAAACTGGTTCTGTGAAAATCTAACAGATTCAAGTTAGACGTAACAATTCAACGGAATCAGATAGTTAGTCTGAGTACATATTTTCACCAATTAAGCTACCGACGGTATGTGTCAAGCATTCGTTTCGCTAAAATCATCTTATACAAAACACTATACTCTACAAAACAAAATTCTAAATCGGACTACTGTATAAAAAGTTATGCGTGGTCATACATAAAAAATAGACTTGAGATGCTCTTTCTTTTAGAAGTTGGTTGAAAAAAATGTTGGCATACTCAGACCACCGCACTAGCCATTCCTTGTGTCGCGCGAGACATGTGGACCGAGCACGAAAATCTGTTTAAGTGTAACGTAATCGCATCGTTAACGTATTCAGTACAAACTGTCATTTATCTAGTCCAATAGTGACACAGATAACTCATAGTTTGTACTGAATACGTAAACGATACGATAACGTTACACTTAAGCAGATGCGCTACCACAAAAATGTGGTAACGCCACGTAAACAAATATCTGCTGTAACCCCACAGCCGAATGGGCCGGCTCAACTGGCAAAGTACCATACTCCCACATAACACCGACGTGAAGTTACAGCTTGCTATTGCGTTTCGTCGGTTTGTGGGAGGTTCCATAGGCCCGATTCCTCCCTCCCCCGTTCTCCCACTAGGAATAGGTTCCTATCCTTAGCTGATATTTTGCCATAAAAAGGAACCAGAGAGCAGATCTGTGACGACGCAGTAGCACTCAGCAAACCCACTGCGATGGAGGCTAGGAATCTTCTACGTATACACATGGAAAAATAACAACAAATTCTGTGGAACAGGCGAACAGACTGCAGGCAAGCAAAAGTCATGTTCCGGTACCTGAATAAGAAAATAACAAACAACTCACTAAAACTACCAAGACAAGACCTACGTCTTAAGGTCGGTTTAATAACGGGACACTGGAATTTAAATTACCACCTGCACAAGATTGGAGATACGGACAGCCCCCTGTGCAGAGGTTGTATGCTAGAAGACGATACTGTAGAGCATGTGCTACTGCGATGCAAGGCTACAGAAGAAATTAGGAGAAATATAATTTTGCATGAGGACCAAACGCAACCGAATAGTAGTGACTCGGTACAACATCTATTACACCTGGACAATTTATGCCAGCGATCTGGAGCAGTACTCTGCTACATTAAGGAGTTGGGATGGCTCGGATAGCTGGTGGGGGGAATGCACAATACACCCCAAGCGGAACGTCAGTGCAGGACTTAGTGTGCCCAATCAGAATAAGGATAAGTTCCTATCCTTTAGGGAGAGTCATGGCGTCCAGTCCGTCCAGAAATGTATCTGTTGGAAACAAGTGAAATATTATGAGATTATTATTTCAGCATTTTCGAGTAACGTGTGCTAATTAAATGTTTTTAAAATCTTGAATCTTTTAAAAAATCTGGACAGTGACATTATTTTCAGGTTTTATCGCACTCTTATCTGTTTTCTATTGCCAATGTTAATGTACACTAATTCGGCCATTGTAAATAAAAAAAGAGAATTGCGAACTTCAAAGAGAGCATCGTCTTAACGCTGACACAATACAAGTAACATTGGCACAATAACTAACTTTCCATCACATGAAAACATTTAGGAAAACAAAATTACACCCAATATCCGTCGCTGAATGGGTTCCATTATTCCAAATTCGAAATTCAAATTGGCCTATCGTCCCGCGGCGCATTGACGTGTAATAGCGCGCGAAAGCAAACAGGAAGCGCGCGGGGATGCCATTGTCCGCGTCAGTGTCGCCAACTACGAAAATAATAATTATCGAGGGGTGCCAGTACAATGGAGTGATTTTTTTTTAAATAACGGGTCGATCGGCTCAAGTGCTTCCTATTATCCGGTGGGAGAGGATTAGGCAACAATGTCGGAAGCGTTTTTGTTGCTTTATTTTTTAATACTTTTGCAACCTTTAACCAGGTGGCCGCGAAGGTGTTTTAATACGTATTTTAGAGTATTTTTATCTTAATCCGATAAAGATATTTTATAATTCGCAAAGCTTTTAGGATTTTATGTTGGACTTTTTCGGTTTCTTTTATTGCGTTTTTCTTATATCTGAGAACTATTCTTTTTTATAAGTATGTATCTTGCTTTCTCTTCTTTACCACATGCCAATGGTTGGTTTGAATACATATAGTCCTGCACATACAATATCTCCATGAATATGGGAAGAGCAATAACGACCCATGAGTCCAAGAGCATGTTTTTACATAATCTGCGTTTGTAGCAGGCAGAGTGTGAACAGTGGAAGGATTCTGATTGGCTTAATGTGCTTACGACTTTTTATAGCCAAAGTAAAATACCAGAAAAAATATAAAACATAATATTGTATTTGATTTTTAAGTCACTAACGCCTGCTTAGCGATACCAAACATTGCAATGTTAGAGAGACAAGTGCAATTTGAAAAATTTAATACCGACTTCCATTCTATTTCTTGGGTAAAAATCGGTTATTGGAGTAGTGTAACTCAAAAACTACTGAACAGAATTTGATAAAATTTACATTTACATGGGACCACACGGGAAGCACCAACTGTCAAACAAAATAATAATTTTGGGAATCGGTTTACCCAGTCGAAAGTTATGAGGTTACAAACATAAAAAAATACAGTCGAATTGAGTACCTCCTCCTTTTTAAAAGTCGGTAGAAAATTGTCCTTGTAGTCATGACGTCTGACACGGATTGTCTGTAGACATGGGTTCGATTCCCGTCCGATGTGAATTTTTCTCTCTATAATTGTAAAGTTAAATATAAAGCAGTTTTATTTGTAAGCATATTGAAACTCTTATCTACGAGTATATTATAAATGCGAATATTTGGATGGATGGAGGTTTCTTACTCAATCACGTCCGAACGGCTCAACGGAATCGGATACATTTTGTTATGTAGATAGGTGAGGCGCTGGAATAACATATAGGATACCTTTATCTCTTTCAATGTTTTTGCTTTTCATCATCATCGTCATCCATCACCACGCCGAACCGTGAAACCGCGGGGCGCAACTACTATATACATATATACCGTTTTACTTATAATCGCTGCTTAAATTTAAAATAACGTAACTTAGTTCTGCGCAGCCGTGCGATTCTCTAAAGGAGGATCCCAATAATCTATCTATCCGCGGTTTTCCTTACTACCGATAGAAATTTGACATAACGTTCATACAAATAGTGTCAAATATTTAACTCTATAGTAAGGTGAACCGGCGATAGATAGATTATTGGGACCGGCCGTAAGAGCAAACATCGTTGCATATTTGACAACGTCCGCGAAACAAAAGACGGGATGACAAGAAACGTTGAACAGCAACCTTATATACAAGGGCGATATCTAATAAAGTATTTGACATCGGTGAGCTCGTCGACGAGCGCATCGACGAATCATTACAGAATCGCACTGCAGAACATTTTTCCTTTGCGCATTAAGCAGCGTTTATAAGTAAGGCCCTGGAAGTACATATACCTTGAACAAGATTAAAATATATTTTACTAGCTGCTCTCCGCCGCTTCACCCGCGCGGTGATTGATGATGATGATGATGAATCTTATATAGCCTATGTTACTCAAGGTTAATGTAGCATTCCAATGGTGAAAGAGTTTTTGAAATCGGTCCTATACTTTTTGAGCAAATAAGTTACAAACATACATACAAATCTTTCTTCTTTATAATATTAGTATATTTATTTTATAAACTTGTTACATTGGTATTAATTTAGTTATTAAACCATTTCTAACAATGTTTTTATCACCGAGATACTTAGCATCCCGCACTTCGAGTTAAATCACAAATTCCAACAGCACTGATGCCAGCTCTTGTTTGTGACTATGAAGGGTATAAGTACCTCTGAATTTCGACAAGTTCAATCCTTCGACAGTTGCTTACGTAAAAACATAGTTCGACAAGTCATTGCTTCGACAGAACAAATTTTATAATCGACAAGAATTAACATCCCACATTACACACACACATTACGCGTTACATCTTTATCAAGGTGTAGGTTAGCCGAATTCTAGCGCTGTGCGGTCACCATTCAACCTAACGCTCCGGCCTCCTAGCTTCGTTCGTCGTCGCTCCTATCGTGACTTAGTTCTGACTACTCCGCTATGTTCTGTGGGAGTAATTCCTAGAGACTAGGATGGGACATTAGTTCTAAAACATCAAGGCTGGCCACTAGTTCATCTACTACCAGTTGAGCCCCACTGGCATCGTCTGGTGAAGAAAACCCATGTACCAGTAGAGGAGACTCTCACAGATTACCAACGGTCTATAAAACAGATAAAATCACACGATATAAGGAACGAAATGTATGAATAAATAAAGAATTAGCTGAAGTGACTTCTTCAACCAATCCCAAACGTTTGACTTACCATCGCTAACCATCAAAAAAGTCACTCGGAGATGACTTCCAATTAATTTCTGATTAGAACTGCGTTCAAATCAATTTGTATTATACATTTACAACTGCCAAAATACATATCACAATAGTATTAAAGTCTATTTTTCAATAATTTAGACGTAAAAGTCGGTAGGTTGAATGCATTATCGTGTAAAAAATATATGCTGCAGTAGAAGACGTTATTTCGTCGTTCTTAGAGTCTATTTTATCAGTTTGGGATGCACTGAGTTGGTGGGTTTAATTCTAGGGGTGCCACGCGGCCCAATTAAGCGGACGCCCCAAACTACGGGGTTTTTTTAATTGAACACGCTTATTTGATTTTGCGATTGACGTGTGTATAAATATAAGTTATGAGAAATTGATTTCAACCGTGCCTGGGATTACTAACTCCCGTTAATATTATGAATTTGTATATGTTAATGGACGTAGCTACCGCTAATTAATATAATTTATTTAACCCGGTAGCAAATAAACTGTATTTGGGAACATATTAATGGAAGTGGGTACCTAATTTTTATATGTTAGTAATGACAAGCGAATATAAATAGAAAAAAATTAGCTAGTAAATGTATATTGAGAAACTCTTTACATCAAATTAGGCGCATGCACTAATAGTTTGCAACTAAAGTTATTTCTGAGGTTACGGCGGCTGCTGCCGCGGCACGCTCGCTTGGCTCGCTCGCCTCGCGCGTTAGTGTGGTAGCCTAACGCTCTTCCTCGAATCGCTTATCGACGAATAATGACTTAGCTCTGACTAAACACTCCGTGCATATGATTCGCCAAGTTATCATTATTAGAAACATATTGAAATAATATCATAAAAAGTTGGTTTAATATTCACTTTTTTTTTTCTATGCAGCAAATTACTATAGTCGGTGTTAATGTTCCTTCCCACGTACAATATTGACAGTTTTATATAGGATTGCTAAATAGGGTATACTACTTAAAATATTACCATTAATAATAAGACTCCGCGAGATCATCGCCATTTTACAAAAAAACTATTGAAATGTTATGACAAAAAAATGTTTCACAATTTTTGCTTATTATAGATAAAACACAGACTACCTTCTTGACATTGTCATTACATTTGTATTTATATTATTGTACTATTCCGTATACATTTCATGTAACAACTCATTACTCAAACCTTCCCCACACACAATCCTCCAACAACAAGTGTAGACACTCAAATTCGGTTCATCACGAGTCACCTTCGCCATCAAAAGATAAAAAGCCCGGCAGAGTCAGGCGTGTCGCAGGCACTCGACGGGCCGGCAGCGGAGCCCTAGCAATAATTAGAGGCGGAGCCGACGGCGCGTGCTCAAGGGGCTAAAACTTCGCGACGCTAAAGTTGCGATTTTGTACAGTAGAGATCTGTCGCGTTTATTGCGTGCTGCGATCGATTCCTTACAGGAAACTTACTATTTTGTATATTTACGGAACACCTACTGCATAATTTCAGTATGCTATATTAGCTATATTTCCATAGTTAAATATAGCGTATTTAATACTAAAGATAGCTTCCTCCGCGCGGTTAATCTGGGAATGGTCATCATAAGGTATAACCAGTGTAGGACTAGGATTGTATCTGAAGGATTAGTATCTAAGTGTATAAAGTCTGATATTTGACGAGCCGTGTTTGATACATTTCGTTGTGATTCAACGCGCTGCGGGCCCATCGACGGAACGCGACTTCCCGCGTTTGGTGTGCCGAAACCTTAAAGCTACAAATAATGCATTATATTTGCCTCTAAATCTAATAATAATACGTTGAATTAGCATCTACATCTACAAAAAATGCGTTAAGTGTGCCTCTAAATCTACAAATAATGCATTATATTTGCCTCTAAATCTAATAATAATACGTTGAATTAGCATCTACATCTACAAAAAATGCGTTAAGTGTGCCTCTAAATCTACAAATAATGCATTATATTTGCCTCTAAATCTAATAATAATACGTTGAATTAGCATCTACATCTACAAAAAATGCGTTAAGTGTGCCTCTAAATCTACAAATAATGCATTATATTTGCCTCTAAATCTAATAATAATACGTTGAATTAGCATCTACATCTACAAAAAATGCGTTAAGTGTGCCTCTAAATCTACAAATAATGCATTATATTTGCCTCTAAATCTAATAATAATACGTTGAATTAGCATCTACATCTACAAAAAATGCGTTAAGTGTGCCTCTAAATCTACAAATAATGCATTATATTTGCCTCTAAATCTAATAATAATACGTTGAATTAGCATCTACATCTACAAAAAATGCGTTAAGTGTGCCTCTAAATCTACAAATAATGCATTATATTTGCCTCTAAATCTAATAATAATACGTTGAATTAGCATCTACATCTACAAAAAATGCGTTAAGTGTGCCTCTAAATCTACAAATAATGCATTAAATTTGTCTCTAAATCTAATAATAATACGTTGAACTAGCATCTACATCTACAAAGAATGCTTCAATTTCATCCATTCATTCATTTATTTATTGCATCAATGTCATGTGTTAGTGTCATATGACCCTGGAAGGGTGTAGCAATGTAGAGAAGAGCTGACCGATCTATTTTATTTCTGTCTGTATGTAAATTAATATTGAACGAATTCGACTAAATCATAAAAACATTTTTCTATTAAGAACGATTTCAATTTTTTTACGGATTATTATCATTTTGAATAGATGTCTTAATGGAATTATGTCCTCTGGAATTTTATTATAAATTTTTATCGACCGAAAAGGTCCCGTTTTGTACATTGTCAGTTTCCACGGTGGTGCTATTAACTTATGTGGGTACCGAGTCGGGTACCTACGAATTTGATCACCCTTTTTTCTATAAAAATGTGCATATTTTATTACAAATTTAACTATTTATAATATATACATTGAAGTTAAAGCTAAAATCTTCAAATGTATAAAGTGAGGCCTGCAGCTTTCACGTGTTTTAATATTTACAATTATTTTGACACATTTTTTTTTGGCATACAAAAATATTATCTGCTTCAACGCTATTGCCCCAGAGTAAGATGCCATACTTTATCCAAGAAAAGGCATACGCGGAGTCCATGGATATGGCTGTTTTTTGATCGGTAGTTTTTTTATTTCGTTTAAGGCATATGTGATGCTACAAAGTTTTGTTTTGATCTTTTGTATATGGCTTTTCCAATTAACATGTGTATCTATATTTAAGCCTAGTAATGTACATGTATCTACCGTCTCTAGTTTGATGTTTTTATACACAAAATGTATATCTAGGGGAGCCTTTTGATACGATCTAAATTGTATAATTTTTGATTTTGAATAATTAATGTCCAGGTTATGATTATTCATCCATTCAAATATTCTATTAAGCATGTCAGTAAGGTATTGATTTAAATTAAGATTATTTTTACACGAAGTCAAGAGAGAGATGTCATCTGCAAATAAAACGCATGAGTCATTTATTATTTTTGGGAGGACGTTTATATAGTAAAAACAGGACGCACCCAATAACGCTATCCTGCGGGATTGAATTATTTATTTGTATATTTTTTGATCTTACTAAATTTATTTTACTAGTTTTTGAGTCGATGTATTCGATTTCTACTATTTGTTCGCGGTTTTGAAGGAATGATTTGAACCAATTATGTGGATATTCTTCTAATATACAAATAATACGTTAAATTTACCACTAAATCGACATACAATGCGTTACGTTTACCTCTAAGTCTACAAATAAATGCGTTAATTTTGCCACTAAATCTACAAATAATGGGTACGTATTCAATTAATACTTTATATACATAATGAGGTAACAAACCTTACAAAAATAAGTGAACCTAATACAAACGCAATACTATATTTCGTAAATTAACGAAATAAAGATGAAAACGTCTAAATAACGGCGCGTCACGGCCGGTCTGGCAATTCAACGACAAATAAAATCAAAACAAATAGTTTATTGTGAATATAGGCTACCATGTTACGAATATAATGACAGTTAAATTCTTTCGCTTTTTTACCGACATGCATCAAGCTGCTAATATTAAAGTTTTATATTAATTATTATAAGAGTTTCTTGCCGCTTCTTCTCGGTTGGCTCTATGTATTTTGGAACGCGGCGGTAGGCTTTAAAGTACATTATAATGAAAAATTGACGTTCATAAGTGCTTCTTTGATGCCTAAATTGAATAAATGATTTTGACTTTTGACAGAAAGAAATATACTACAATTGCAATGAACTAGTGGATGGCTACGCGTCTGGTGTGAATAGACTGTCCAGCAATGGATCAATAATAACTGCCTGATACTGATAGAGTAAATATCACCTAGAGGTACCTACAAAGCATTAGAAAATCCTGTCAAAAGTATATATTTTTTCCCCTTTCCCTGTTGTTCAGGGAGTATAGTTTTGCGCGTCTTATGCGCATCTGCCATTTACAGGTGTGTTTCCAGCGATAGAGTTTCTCTTCAGCGTATTTTAGTAGGTCTTTATACGAGGCGTGTAGATGCATATACCCTTTTAGGTTTTTAACTTATGTTTTGATTGTATACTTTTAAAAATTGTTAAAATTTTATAAAAGAGGGGAAACGTTTAACGCGTAAATAATTTGGAAGAAACGTAAAGACCGGATAAAGGGAAAATTAATTCGAATCAGAAAGAGTATCCACAGGTACATAATATATATCTAAGTACAATATTTACTATCTAATATTTACTATCTATCTAAGTACAATATTAATTCGAATCAGAAAGAGTATCCACAGGTACATAATATATATCTAAGTACAATATTTACTATCTAATATTTACTATCTATCTAAGTACAATATTAATTCGAATCAGAAAGAGTATCCACAGGTACATAATATATATCTAAGTACAATATTTACTATCTAATATTTACTATCTATCTAAGTACAATATTAATTCGAATCAGAAAGAGTATCCACAGGTACATAATATATATCTAAGTACAATATTTACTATCTAATATTTACTATCTATCTAAGTACAATATTAATTCGAATCAGAAAGAGTATCCACAGGTACATAATATATATCTAAGTACAATATTTACTATCTAATATTTACTATCTATCTAAGTACAATATTAATTCGAATCAGAAAGAGTATCCACAGGTACATAATATATATCTAAGTACAATATTTACAATTATTATTATATACTTATCAAACTATAACTATCTACTATACATTTTTACAATTTTATGTTGTTACTACGAATAAAATCAGATATAATAGTATAAATTGAGGTATCAGCCGTAAAAAGAAGCGTTTTTACATTAGTAGGAAATGAGATGTGGATAGCTATTAAGCTATTGTATAAGGAAGCTTATCTAAGCATCTCTGGCATTCTAAAAATTTACATCATTGCAGACAACGTCTGGGCGTTTGTAAGCTGATAAACTGAGTGGATATAGAGCAACATGTTAACGAGAGTCCTTACAAAAAAAAACAGTGAACGGTTTTTGTGCGGTTCTTAAATAGTAGACCTGCGCAGGCCTGCTTTAAAGTTGTCATGGTACGAATAAACCGGGCAGTTGTCTAGAAGTTCTGCTTTAAGAGCTCATAGTAAGGCCCCAGTACTGTTGCCCCACTCGTCACGTATTAGTATGAAATGAAGGGAAAATGTTACGACGCTGTCCAATCATAATTTTAAAACAGTTTACGATGCTTTACATAAGGTTGAGAATTGCTTATCAGATTGAACGATGTAATGCGAGGATGCAATTGAATACGTGCTAAAACTTTTTATATTTAGTTCGTACAATCAAATGATTAAATTTTAATGATAAAGGAGTCCATAGTTCACTAGTAAATTTCATTGGGTATTCGAGTATGATACACTCATTGAAATATATTTGCCCACAATTGAATAAATATGCTAATCCCACGAAGCACGTAAGAAAAATTGCAAAACATAGGGAATTTCGCCGATTTTTTTCTATCGTGCCAAGTTTGCTCAATCGTGTATTGTCTCCCATACTACATAAGAACGTATATTCAATTTACACTACGTTTTTTTTTTCGAACTTCGATTATTAGGTTTAAGCGTCGAAAAATTCATTTCGCCTTAAATATTTTCTTACAATAGTTTAGGCACAAATATATTTTAATAAATATATTTTTTATAGAAAATCTTATAAGAGATCTCGTTTTAAAGTATCCACGTGTAGTCATTGAACATTCTTTTCAACTACAAAAAAATGATATCAGAGCCTGAGTAATGGTATGATAGTACTTGAATTCTTCAAACGTATTTCGAAAATGACAAGAAAATGTACGGAATCCTTTGCGTGCGGCGTGCAGCTAATCCCTCTCGACATTTTCGGTTTGCGAATATTCCTTTGTGGCGTATTAATGCCGGGGACACGTCCCGCACTCGAGACCAACGCAAAAAATATATAAAAAATATATAATGTTACTTTATCTCGCGACTTGTACAATCCGAAACGAAGGTGATAAAAAATCTATCTGCGTGTGATAAAAAAAGGTGTTGTATTTAAATATTTTTATTCTTATTATAGTATTTACGCGAGGCATTAATTTAGAATTGGTCGGCGATCGATAAATCTTACTAGAGTTGTCGACATGTGAAAAATATGACAGGCAATAAATCTTAAAATTGTTTTTTTTAAATGGATCGATAGAAAAATGGAATGATAGGTCAAAAATAGGTACCGTATTGTGCGCATGGTACCGACTTCGACAAGTTATTTCACACTTTTTGGTGTTTCACTCC
This sequence comes from Selenia dentaria, assembly GCA_917880725.1. Lineage (NCBI taxonomy): Eukaryota > Metazoa > Arthropoda > Insecta > Lepidoptera > Geometridae > Selenia > Selenia dentaria. The sequence goes on along the minus strand of OU862895.1, from coordinate 29,402,944 downwards.
AAGTCTGTTCCATTAATTTTTTTTTCACTATTTTTAGTAAGGGTAGCCTGAAGTAGGTTAGTTACCTATATATATATTGTTTACGGATCCAGTACTAACTATTAGTTACATATGGGCCACAACGGTTAGAATATGTGCCTCATGTTGGGAAGGTAGAAGAAGTCACAATTGATGAATGATTTTAACGACGGTTAAAATTTGATGCTCGGTCTTTGAAATCATATAAACTTAAAGTTTGATGCTCGGTCGTTGAAATCATATAAAGTTAAAATTTGATGCTCGTTCGGTAAGCCTTGGTGGCCTAGTGGCCATGGTGTCTGACACGGTCTGTCGGAAGACGCGGGTTCGAATACCGTGCGACGACGTTAATTTTTCTCTCTATAATTGCATTGTTAACGTATTAGTCTTTTTTATTTTTATAATGGTTCATCAAAGTCCCTCTCGCCTGATGGAAAGCGAAGATGGAATCAAGAAGCGATGCAGCCGTAAGCTGCACTAATCGCTTCCCATATGATACCTGAGAGATGCTTTTTCACGCCCCGCTTGAAAGACCCAGGGTCATAGCTGCAAGGAATTACGTACGCCGGCAGAGCATTCCACAATTTACTTACACGACAGAGGTAGGAACTGCCAAACTTTTTGGTTCGTTTGGTGGTCTTTAGGCTAGATTATGAGATGCATATGGTCGTAAATGTACTTTTACGACCTTTTAAAGCATTTACTAGGTAAAAAGTAATGTAAATGTGCTACTTTACGAGTATTCTGTTATTCTTTAATCAAGCAAAGGCGCCTCTGACGTAGCGCTTTCCATTAAACCACCGAAAAGTTCTTTGAGTCTTGCACTATTCATTCCGTCGCCTCTGCCAGTAGAGGATACAAAACGAGGAGTTGGACGAACGTGAGGTAGACATAATACGAATGTAAAGGTAAAGGGTGAGGCGACACATTTACGAGGTGCGCCTAGGGTTACCAGGACTTTTAATCAAAAAGCCGGTTGCAAGTCTTATAAAAACCTGATTTTTGAAATTAAATCCGGTCTTTGGCCGAAAAAAACTTAGAACTACGTTTTACTAACCTTCATTATAATAATTATTTGTACTTATATTTCCAATAGCAAACCGCTTTCAAAAATCCTTTTTGTAGAAATTTCACTGTATAATTCTTCCCATGCCAGATGTTTGAAGTTATATTGAGTGATTGCTCTTATTGACTCAACTGACAATCTGTTCATTTCCTTCGTCCACTGTGAAGACATAAGTGATAAAACCCTTTCCACGTTTGCGTTATGTGCCTATTAGTGGTGAGTCGTATTTACTAGAACAGATCAAAGGAACAGGTATTTTACGAGACTAGGTGGTACCTATTCCAATCTTCGCAATACTGAGTCTAACTATTCTTCCTTCACAATAAGCATTCATTGAGTACATCACCTGTCTCTCTCTCTCTCTCTCTCTCTCATACGCTGAAGCCGAAGCTGAAGTCCGGTTGAAGTGAGAAGATGCAATACATACATGCATTAGCCTTGTTACATGTATAATTGAGTATCAGACTAGTATTCTTGTGAAAGTAAAAAGTAATTGTATACTTATTTAAAGTGCAGTTTGTGCAGTGCTTGTTATATTTCCCTATGTACTTAGGTATTAGAACAAACTTTTCTTTTATTTATATGATTACTTTTTTATAAAAGTAGATTTAGTGAATTCAAATCTCATGAATACGCTATCTTCCAAAGCCTACGCTTTGAATAAACTGAAAGTATAATATGTTGACAGCCCTAATCCTGTAAAAGTATGAAGGGAAGATATCGTTTGAACATATAGCAAATAATAGTAGTAATAAATATAAGTAGTAGGTACCTATACTCTATTTGTTCTAGTCTACTATTTTATAATTCAAAAATCTTTCATGGATCGAATCGAAGTATCGAGTCATTCTTTAAAGTATTATGTGAAGACTTTGTATACGCTACGCTACGCAAATCGTAGGCGATACTAGGTAAGACTATGTGCAACAGGTATTTCGATCACGTATTTGCATGGACTAGGAACAGGTGCACCTAGTCTCGAATTTACCTAGTACAACCCATCTCTAGTGCCTATTAAAAATGTACTGACAAATCGGCATGATGAAAAATCCGGTCTCGAATTTAATCCGGGCGGAGTCCGGTCTATACTCTTAAAATCCGGTCTAGACCGGATTATTCTGGTCAGTTGGTAACCCTAGTTGCGACGCGACGAGACGCCCAAATAGCGCGAGGGGAGAAGGCGCGGTTAATTATAATATGTATAGTTCTGTGCTCAATTTTTGAAAAGGAGAGTAGAGTGCTCTTTTGTTTTATAATCATAATTATAATAAATTTATTAATAAAGCCAATTTACACTTCAAAGTTCAAAATCATTACAATCAAATAATCATGTACATGTCATTTGCGGGTGGAAATTTGCACATGCAGACATACAAATAGCATTTAAATACATATCGTAATATAATACATTAGTATTTATAACATAACGCACATATATTCTAAGTAATCTAAAATTATACATCAATCAATCGTGATTCTAATTCATACCCAAGGGGAGTCATCAAAATATAAATACAATAAATAGCAAGGTTATTACTATAACCTAGTGTTGCTATATATTTATATATTACCTACTGGTAGGTTAAGAAACTCGGCATAGCTATAGAACGAGTACTATACATTTATTTTATTTATTTAATAATATGAACGCACTTGCAATTATATTATATTATTACATAAAATAATAATGTTATAATCAGTCACGTAGTTGTTGTAGTCGCATGTTTTATGATGTGAAATAAATTGTATGAATTTTGTTGTAAATCTAACGTGGTTTTTCACTCTTGTATTGTTATAGATCTGACTATAGTTTCGACCACATCCGGTGGTTTCTTTCAAGAAGTGTTCGGGACGCTCGCGTCGACGACGTCTCGCTTAGACCACCGGATGTGGTTGAAACTATAGTCAGATCTATCGGACAATTAAGTACACGTATTTGTTTATTTTATCTCAAAATACATACAGATATTAAAATCAGCTACGCATGTAGTAACCACTGTATGCAATTTTTTTATAAGGCAATAAGTGTTCTTTAATTGTATGTAATCCCGCATTGTTCAGTAAAATTGTATGAATTTGTTATTTTCTTATAGTGATATACTAACTTGCACGTGTAAAAGTTAGCTAACTTTTCTGCTTGTGTGTAATTTATGTAGGTCAATCTGACATGTACCATGTAACACCAATAACTAACTATGAATTTAAATCATCACGTCTTCACGCTGCTTAAGGTGTGGTCGCCGTGCATCTCTGCTCGGCGATGGCCACACCTTAAGCGGAACATTAACGATGAAACATTTGTTGCACGGGGGTGACGGAAGGGGGCGTGTGGGACTCAGACCCACGAAAACCCCCCCGTGAGCAGTCCTCCGCCAAGGGAGCGAGACAGGGTCGCGCTGGCAGTCACCATCTAGCCCCAGCGGTAGGCCCGGATTGACCTTAACCGGGCCTCAGCGCCTGTGAAGGGATGACCTTGCTCACCAAGGTCACCCCCCTAGACGTGTAGGGCCGTGCAAACCGGTGAAGAGTCCCCCGACTGTTCGCCAGGCGGTATATTATGCTAAAGGAGGGCATGTCTATTGACAATGTATCTCTTATTCGGCATTTACGGCATCAAATGGAGTAGCCTATGGAACAATCATTAACTGGGCAAAAATTTTTCTACCTTTCGAGGGAACCAAATCTTGGTCGGCTGTTAAGAGTGACAGAGTGTTGACATTGACAAAGTGTTTGTTTAATTTTCACGACGAAAGGACAGGTTTATTTATTTGTACTAAACTCAAAGTACCTAATTACATTTCCTTGACCAGTGGATAGTAAACCTCAAATTAGTTTGGAACCAACATTAAAAATAAATTTACATTAAAGCGAAACAAAACAAAAACAAAGCTTTGACGTTTGTGTGACGTACAGTCCCACCATCTTATCAGTTCAGGTGACAGCTTCGCTAGTGGAGAACTTGGTATTGCAACCTACGAAATTCACGAAGAAAAAAGGGAATCAAAACACAGGACAGTCTCTCAAGCCACTCTTTAATCTGCAAATTCTGCAATATTTGTAATGCTATTTATACTATAAACGCGAAAGTTAGTAGGTATATATGGATGTTCCAATAGTGACCACCTGCCTAAGTACGGAGTAATATATGTGCCTGTTTACGCACCATAATTACAATTACTCTAACGAGTCCCGCTAGACACTCTAAATCTGCTGCACGTAATGATGAGATAGAAATTGAGATGATAATGATGATAGTACAATCGGCCCCACGTTGGGCGCCAATGGAACAATGCCGTCTAATGGCATTCCTCGTTACGCACTTGACGCTCGCTGCCGTTCCTTGTTATTACCACCCAACGGTACACACCTTGCTAAGTTACTATATTTCTAAGTTCTAAGGTCGGTATTACTGAAATACGCTCTGTTGTGTTGCGAGTTTTGACTTGAGCGGGATTTTGACAATAACTGACATACAAAATGTATTCAGCTGGCAAGATTATCTATGTTATGTTATTCATTATTAACTAAGATTAGTTACAATCAAATGTTGATTGTAATCTTGAAAAATGGCGGTTTTATGTCAGTTTTGTCAACTCCAGTAAGCAATAATGTTGCAATTTGATGACTGGAGCTGATAAAAGTGATAATTTTTTATGTAGGAATTTATAAGTTCGACTGTATGTATTTTTTGTGTAAGTTCACCGATTTCTCGTAAAGATTCACATTTTTTTTAAAATAATATTTATTTATTTTTGTTTGCTAGAGTATTATAGGTGGTCCCTTTTAAATTACATCAAATTCGGTCCAGCAGTTTTTGAATTACACTCCACCATAACATAACAGAAAAGTGCTTCACCTATAAAGATGGTTATCATCATAGACGGTGAATGACAATCGATCCCGTAATTAGTAAGGGTCACTAAAAAGGGTGAAAAAATTGTACGTTAAGCCTAAGCCTCTGGAATACGGACCTGATACCGTTATTTGGGTTGTTATTTATGTACTTATGTAATATGCTAATACCGTATATAGATGAGAAATGAAAATGAAAATATTTTTATATAATCTTATTTGGTAATATTCTAATTATGAAATGAAATACAGACTTTTATTGGCATATTTTATTTACATACCTCTTTAAAAAAAATGTATTAAAGCATTATTCTCCTAACAAAACAATGCTTTAAATCATTTTTTTAATTATTAAAGTACAATGTGTCCCGACCAAGGAGGTTTCAATCCAATTTAAGTACACATTATCTGTGGTGAGCGCAACGCGCTGGTTCCGAGCCAATAGACCAATAACAGACTTTTTCCACTGATATTGACAAAATTGTGGTTACGCCGCACAAGCCATACAAACAAGAAGAAGAAGACTTTTTCCATTTTGGCGCTATTTCGTACATACTAATTTGAGTAATATTTTGTTGGATAAAACTTTAGTAGCAAAAATGTCATGAGATTAAATAAAGTAGTGTATGCAACTGCATATAATTAGATATTAAAACACTCGTGTAAACTTATTTTGAAACAAGAAAAATAAAACTACACTCATGTTTTAATACCCTCTATTATATGACAGTTGTATAAACTACTATTATTGCATCAACAACAGTATTATAAAGTTTAGACTAATGTATATTGCAACATGTTTATGACGAATTCAAGGGAAAAAAATAGATGAGGCTAAGGTCCCGCACTAGGCAAAGCCTGTATCGCAGGGACCTACATACGACTTGAATTTACATGATTGATTTCCTCGCATTAACAAATAAATCGATGGAGGTATATAAACTTAATTACAAATAAACAACTAAAATAAGACGCTTTACAATATATTTTGTTTTTCTTACATAACATATACATACAGATTAATATAGGTCAATTTTAGTAGTTCTCTAAACTATATTTTTTTGACAGCATGACTTTAAGTACTCGTAAGACATTCATATACACAATTGGTACAAACACTGACATATTCTAAAAAGTTTAGCATGTTATAAGAAGTAAGTTTTCAGTCTCATCATAAGTCATGGATGTCAAGTGTTTGATAAGTATTTTTTTTTGCTTCTTGTGTGGACTTCCCACTTATATTGCATATCTTACAGCTTATCAACTGTGTTGTATACATGCACTCTGATAGATTTACCAAACGGCGAGCGAATCCAGTTCTTCTGCATGGAATAGCTAATTCGTGTGGTCTTCGCTTTGTAGTTTTGTCGTGATGACGTCGACCACAACAGATTTATGGACGTATAGCGATATCTTCAGAATATAAATGTTGTAACGTTACAATTAAAATAATTGAATATAACAAGCTTACTAGCTCAATAGCTCTTAGCTGTTGCCCCAGTAGGAAGTCCTGTTTAACTTTCGTAAGTCCCTGGCTCGGATTAGATATTCCTTCTCCAAGTCTCCCAAGGTTAAACAATACGCAATAGCTCTCCCCCTCGCAGAGTATCGATGCCCTGAGCCGCGGCAATCCCTTTAGACCTCGAACTCGATGTAGCGCCTCCTCTTAACTGAGATTAAATCCTCTACAAAGATATACAAAGGTTATATGAATTTCGTGGAATTAATTTCGTTACTTCCTGATTATGTCTATTTTAATAAAAGAAATATATAAATATACTATATTGGACAACAACCACACATGCGCTCGTAGCGGAGCTTGACTTAACCGATCAACAAGTTAAGCACGCTTGCTGCGGTCAGGAGTTGGATGAATGACCGCTAGTGGCATTATTCAACTGAGTGCTTCCGTGCTTCGGAGGGCACGATAAGCCGAATTTACGAATACTGAATAAATGAAGGTAACCTGATGACTTATATACATACATACACAGCTCAAACAGATGTTCATGCACACAAATGTTTGACCTGTCCGGGGATCGAACCCGGGACCAGCGGCACAGAAGGCATGGCAGGGCAGGGGTGCTACCAACTGTAATTGTATGAGTTATTACCGTTTCACAGTGGAGTGGAAGACACCTGACAATAAGAAGTTAAAGCCTTGTCGATAGGAGCAGTGATTCTTGAAAATAATAATTGGAAATTACTATTATTCTATTGCTTGTAAACTGTACACGAACTGGCCGGTGTGGTTGATTTACATTATAACTTTAAATTATTTATTGAAAATAATATATACCCGGTTTAAACATGCTCTGATGTGATCAGTTAACAAATTATATACAATTCTCTTTTGTCCGACTAACTGATTTGCTCGCTCTCTCTAGCCCGCTCACTTATCTATGTAAGACGAAACCACATAAATGAATTAATTTTCTGAAATTCCTTCATTAGCGTATGATGACAAAATACTCGTAGTAAAATGCATCAACCAATATTTATGTAATTGGTGAAATCTACACTAATATTATAAAGCTGAAAAGTCTATTTGTTTGAACGATCACGTTCATTCGGGGACTACTGGCTCGAATTGAAAAAATATTTTAGTGTTGGATAGCCCAGTTATCGAGGTAGGTATATAACATCACGCTATGTGACTGAAGCCGCTGGCGAGTCAGATAGTGTACAATAAACTGTTGTAGCCCCAGCGATGTAGGTTTATGCGTTGGTAACAACCTGTCAGTCGGGACAAATAAGTTTGGAATGGAATTAAAATTGAAGTGAACTTATATTTTTATAAATTGAATATTAGGAAGTATTACGTTGAAGTCCATTTAATGAAAATAAAAAAAACGCCCTTTTATAGTGAGCCTTGCTACTTACGGGATCGATTGTCATTCACCGTCAATAACGATATCTCCAAAATAGGCGAAACTTTTCAGTTATTGGAGTGTAACTCAAAAACCGCGGACGTATACCATATAATAATTTTTTTACATTGGTCCACAAATGGGGGAGAAATCGGTAAACATACAGGTAAATATCGAAGCTCCTCCTGTTTTTTAAGTCTGTTAAAAACAAATTTGCACTTAACATGTTATTTAACGATAATTGATGTTCTTGGTAAGGTAAATCCATAAGATACGTAATTAAATATTTTATTTTATTTAATGTACAAAATCCACAGCCCTTAAATAAACAAAACAGTATCAGGCAACTTAAGGCCAATAATGGATTTACATTATATACATGTAACTATTAACTACAGTCGTATATTACATGTAGTTGTTGTAAGGGTGTTGAGAAGGATTAGTAATCATGATGCGTATATTCTTGAAAGTAATACCAAGGATCCATACAACATCGCTGGTAATACTCACTGTCACAAGTCACTTCCAAAACATCCTATATCTACGTCAGCAAATTTAGTACCTACGTCACAAAGCGAGCGATTAAACACTCCACGAGCGGCGCGACTACGCTGCGGCGCGATTTGCAAGCGGTTTTAACTCGTCGAGTGTCGCAATACGCGACATTCTGTGTGCTGCTGCTGAGGGCACGCTAAACCTCCGCGTTTTATTTAAAAGCGTTTAAGGCATACATTTTCAAAGAGATGTGTATGTCTCCTAAAGGGAACTCTCAAATTCCGCAGTATCCCTTTAGATTTTTCCCACAATTCATAGAGCTAAAGTTTAAAATTACTATTTAAACTCTGTCAAAAAGACTTGGAGGATAAAACAGCTTGGGACTGATCACTCCAGGATCTATCTACTCGTGTACTAAGATGTCAAAGTGTAGCGTGTCTTGCCCTTCTGATAACATTATTATGGTCTCTTTTGAAAGGCAACACACTGGAGCTAAAAAAATAAGATTTGTTAAATATATTAAGTGGCGATAAAAACAATATGTAAAAAGACAAGCCCGCTGAGTTTCTTGTCAGATCTTCTCAGTCATGATCGCGTTCCGACCCGGTTGTAGATTTAAGGCGCGCTCGTATCCTGATAATAGGAAAAAGCAGAATTTTTAAACACCTAGTGTAACGAAACAGATCGATAATATATTATGAAAAAATACAAAGGTTAGAAAAGGAATAGGAAAAGAGTTATAACCGAATAGAATTCATAAATATATAACTCTCTTTCAGCAGAAATAAATCCTGAATAGGTCCACAAAAATAAACTTTCTCAGAATTTTCAGCGATAACACTATATTTTTTTAGGTAATACATAGCCAACGTATAGTACTAAAGTAATAACCAGCAGTTTTTTCAATATTTTCGCATTACATCGTCCAATCTAACAAGCGATCGTCAACCTTACCTAAAGCATCGTAAATTATTTTAAAATTGGGGTTGGATCGCGTCTTAAGAAATAATACATTTAATATAAAGGCCTATACAGAATAAATAATTAGATTTTTTTACAGAATCTGCTAATATTGAAATTTATAGAGAGAAAACTTCACATCCTCGGACAGGATTCAATATTTGAGATCGCTGAAGCAGGCGTTAGTGCTTTAAAAAAGTAATACAATATAATCTGCTAACACAGAATTGTACTAATAATTATAACAAACTGAGTATCATCAAAAACCTAATCTAAATTTTTAAACAAGCACAAGCAATTCTTGTAGGCATCTGGATCTCGGAAACGGCTCGAACTATTTTCATAAAATATATAATGCAGGGAGTTTCGGGGGCGATACATCGGTACAGCTGGGGTTTAATTTGAAGAAACAGAAGGAACAAAGACATGCTTATCTCACCTACAACAACTTTAAAAACGATAAGTACCTAATAGCCCACACTATAAATCTATAGCCACATATAATAAAATCCCAAACGATATTAAGAGGATTGCATAGCTAGTACTTTCCATAATAAAAGAAAACACTCTTTTCTACCTCTTAACGTTGTCCGATTTCAGTGATTTTTTTCATGGAATCAACACATTGTTTACTATGCCCGTACGTTTTGATTTTGTCAGTTTTAAAAAGGAAAGGAAGGAAATTTATAGTATTTTGAAATACTGAAAAATCAATACTTACGGGCATAGTAAACAAGGTCATGATTCCATGAAAAAAAAATCACTGAAATCGGACAATGTTAAGAGGTAGAAAAGAGTGTTTTTTATTTAGTATGGAAAGTACTAGCTATGCAATCCTCTTAAGGCGCGGTCCAATCCTAATTTTAAAACAATTTACGATACTGTTTATAAGGTCGAGAATTGATTATCAGGTTGGACGATGTAATGCGAAGATAATTGCATCTTCGCATTACATGTATTCTCAGATTGGAATCTGAGAATACGTGCTAATACATTTTATATTTATTTCATACAATCAAATGATTAAATTTTAATGACAAAGGAGTCCATAGTTCACTAGTAAATTTCATTGGGTATTCGAGTATGATACATTCATTGATGTATATTTGCCATAATTTAATAAAAATGCTTTTTCCCACGAAGCACGTAAGAAAAATTGCAAAATTTAGGGAATGTTGCCGATCTTTTCTATCGAGCCAAGTTTGCTCAATCGTGTATTGTCTCCTATACTTCATAAGAACGTACTCGTATATTCAATTTATAGTATTTTTTTTTCGAACTTCGGTTATTAGGTTTAGCGTCGAAAATCTAAGTTTTCGCGAAGTCGAATCATGAAATTTGGGCGAAATCTACACTCATTTCGCCAGCCGAAACCCATTTTTGGTAAAAATTGAAATTATTCTTACTAAAAAAGCATACTATACGGTTGACGAATTTAACAACGATAAATAATAAACCTGATTATAAATTATATATAATATGCATGATGATAATCTCGTAATGGACAATTGAACAATTAATATCATCATAGATTATACAATGTTTGTTAATGTATAGGTATATCCAACCAACTCTGACAAGTATTTTACTAATAAGCCCTGTTCATAATAGACTACAAAGTACCTACACTAACTTGGATGCATATTTAATAATGTAAATAACCTTGCAACACGCTTACAGGGTACATATAACTGACTAAATTACCTTTTATAAGAACTGTCTGTAACATATATGTAAGCAATAATAAATAAATAAATAATTTTAGAAACGTTTTATCCGTTGTTTTATCAGGCAATGAAAAACTGTTAAACTAAACTGTTTTACCGACACAACAACTAAAACTACTTGACAATAGATGGCGTTGTTAAGCAACACTAAGGCAATGAGTTTTTGGTTTGAGGTTAGACCAAGAAAATCAATTGTTTACTTGCGACCAAAGCTCGCTCATTCAGGTTCTAATAATTCGATTAAGCTGTGTTATATTCATAATATAATTTCAATTTGTTGCAGGTAATTCTTACGGACCACATCGTGGCGGCTATGTACCCCATCAAGGCCAAGGTAACCAGGGCTACGGAAACCAAGGGCACCAGGGCAACCGCTCGGGCTATGGAGGCAGTAGTTCCGACCGTTTCGGTAACCAGGGGAACAACCGGTCAGGGTACGGGAACGACAGGTTCGGACAGAACCGACAGGGGTACAACCAGCAGGGCTACCAAAATCAAAGGGGTGGAGGCGGAGGCGGAGGATACCAGCAAAACAGACATAACCAAGGTTATAATAGTCAGGGTCAGGGATCCGACGGAAACCAGGGTTATCAGAAGCATAACAAATATGGTAGCCCGGGTGCACAGCAGGGCAATCAGAGGAATCAAGGGGGATGGCGTTAGCTAAGAATATTTGTAGTACATTGTATAGACGTAGGTTGACATGCTCGATAGTAACAGCAGAGCTAGGGGGTATATTCACACGAACTATATTTTTTTCTTCAATTAGATATAACACAATATTAATTATATGCCACATCACAGTCACTTTCCGTCCCGTTTCGCCGGACACTTCTTGTTCATGCAAGATATATCTGTAAAGTTCAAACCTTACGTTTTTAACCCTTGAATATGTGTGGGTCTCCTGTATACACTAGACTTTATTTTGCTACCAAAAGGTACCACCCAATATACCATATATACCAGATATAACCCAAAAACATAACTTTTGCGCTAGTTACTGCGTGTATTAGCTGTACGCCGGATTAGTCAATCTATTTGATTTGGCGTCTTCATACACTTTTATGAATTGGTTATAAATTTTTTGGACGTGACTGAAGCTGGCTAAGCGGCTCCGAGTTAATATTTCTTAGAAATTCCACCTTGACATTTTATTTACCTTATAAAAAATTATATAAAAACAAAATATGGCACGTATTTTCTTGCGTTGTCATACTGCGCCTGCAGGTCACCTCTTGGTGAACACTGACCTGAACTGACCCATAATTCGATAGTCGGAAATCATATGGAAGGTCTGTGACGGAATGTTGGGCTTCAGATACATGAGCAGCTTCAAGCAGTTAGTATGGACTGCTTCAAGCTGCGACTGCACAGTGAACTACAGTCTTCTACGTACACACGAAACCGCTCGAGCAATTGGTAATGCTTCGGGCGGTTGGCTGTCAAGCAGTTGCCAGGCATATACGGACTGCTCGAACTGTCGACTGCTCTCGCGCAGTTACCTCCGCCCGCGCCCTTTCCGTCGCGCGCGCTTCCCCTTAATTGAAATTGTGACTTGTTGAGCAGTTAATACCAACTGCTCGATCAATGGCAGCTTCAAGCTGTTGATTATCACAGCAAGAGCGGTCCGTGTATATTGATCACTGGCTAACTACTCGAGCAGTTCGTGTATTTCCCTCGCTTAGTGACTCTTAACTACGAAGAGAGAATTCCAGGTTCGATTCCTGTGTTTGTGATGAGCAGAATAGTTTGTCATCGGGTCTTGGATGTTTTTATGTGTTAATGTGTCCGTGTCTTCAGCGGCAAAGTGATCCTCCTAGTGGAGGGAGTATATTAGGATTGGTACACTACAGGCTATCTGTAGCTCTACATTAGCAACATAAATGTCATCTATAGTCGATACTCGATCTCGCATACCTATTAAGCTTGTGATTGGCGTACTCGCTGTCAATTTTAGTTCTACAAGTGACCGAAAGGTGCCACTGTTCCTTTTTTTCATACATTTTTCCGCGGCAGTCCATACCTACTGAACTGTACTATCATAATTATCGTAAACAATACAATAGTAATAGATTCCACGAAAAATAAATGACTTTGTTTTAGTCTTTCGCGCTTGTAAGTTATAATTAGTACTCACTAGATTTATGAGTTCCTGGTATTTCGGCACAGTTACATGCACCATGATCACGGGTAGACTGAGGAGTCTTAACTCTAAAATCTATTAAATCGTGGTCTACATCATGGGGGTACTAATTATAACATAAAAATGACCCTGTATTAAATTAACATAATTCTAAAGCACGATACATAGATATCATATACCTACATGTGTTAAATTATAACTAGGCTGATTATTAAATGAATGTTCTATTGATACTTATAGAACAGAAAACCAATGTTCTTCCATAAAACATATATTATTTTAATAAAGTAAATAATTCGTCTATAGTTTATTTTGGTGCAATTTTAAGATGTAAAACTATGATAACAAGTATAAAGATTCAATTATCACGGAACAATAACACAATATTATGGACTTATTATAAGTAAATTAATGATAAATATATGATTTGGACCACATGTTGGATTTTATTTAAACAATACCTTGTCAACATTCAATATAAATAGATAAATAAAATTGAAGTACAGTTACTTAATAAGTAGTTACTTAGTAACGGCCGTTTTCAATAATCTATCTATCGCCGGTTTGCCATATTTGACACTACTTGTAACGACGTTATGTCAAATTTCTATCGGTAGTAAGGAAAACTGTGGATAGATAGAATATTGAAAACGGCCGTTAGTAATTCCAAATTAACAGCTTATCAGTAATTGCATATGAAAGTATAGTACTTACATAAATCTAAATCAATTTTTAAAATTGTTGTCTGTCTGTCTGTTTGTTCCGGCTAATCTCTGAAATAGCTGATGTCATAAGGAGTAACTTAACTACATTTATTTTAGAAAAAAGTTATGTAAAACTCTGCCTGTTTAGTACATTATCACGTCTAAACGGATCACCAATATCCCGGGGAAGCACATATGATGCTTTTCATCATTATTATCCTCATCCATCGCCACGTGGGTGAAATCGCAGGGCGCAACTGGTAGGTGATAAATATATAGTTACCTACATGTCCTGAGTGACGATCAGGCAGCCTCTGCGGGGGCTATACTTAAACTTGAAAGTTTTATTTGTTTTTTTTTAACTATTTTTTATTATATTTGGCAGCTGTGGTGCCTTAGGTTGTATACTAATAGGTACACTATATACAATACAATACAATGAGTCTTTATTGCATACCCAAATAAACGGAAACTACTAATAAGGACTATAAATATTAGTGGTTATACAATCGGCGGACAGTAAGCAATGTACAAGGTAAGGATTTGAAAATTTCACTCCTAAGTAGAGGAAATCAATTTTATTCTGCGGCGTCTTATCCCGTAAACCAAACGGGCAAATCCGCTGGCGGGTCAGCTAGTCGGTAATCAATACAATTTACTAAAACAGATTTATTGAAGAATAAACAAAGTATTTACATGGCGGCTTGTCACATCATATCAAACATGTAGTAAGTAAGTTGTACAACTAAGTACTAAAAACTAAAAACAAGCCATTTTGTCCGAGACGTTTAATGATATTTAAGTCGAGGAGAAAATGGGTTTATGCACGAGCAGGTACACACTCTCTATCGGTTGAAATGCGAGGAAATGAAACTGTAATATCTTAAGAAATATTACTTTGGATACATGTGCATAAGCCAATTTAAAAACAGAAACCGCGAAACTCGGCAATAGTTAGGTATCCAGTCGAACTTCCTAGATGAAAATGTATACTACAAACTGAACATCTGTAAACAATTTTAAATATGATGCCTTTGTGCTTAAAACAGTAATGTACCTATGCACTAGATAAGCCGTTTTAGTATGCTTAAATAAGGCATAAACAAGACTATACGAGCATGAGAAGTGGAAATATATTTGTACTTTACTTGATTAGCGTCATAAGCTTTTTTGGTCATTTTTAAGTCAATATCTTTTTTAACTATGTAATTATGGTACAATGCGTTGTGAAATGGTATATTGAAAACCTTTATTAAGATACCTCAAACAATATGATTTGGTCCTTTCTTTCATTGGAAATGCAAAATGGTGGCTTACAGACGCCATATTGGATGATTTGACCGATCA
The DNA here is from genome assembly GCA_917880725.1 of Selenia dentaria. NCBI lineage: Eukaryota > Metazoa > Arthropoda > Insecta > Lepidoptera > Geometridae > Selenia > Selenia dentaria. Next base: position 29,387,762 of record OU862895.1, on the reverse strand, counting down.
TAAGTTTGAGTATATACCTCATTGTTCAAAATGTACCTATCGAGCCGTTTAGGCTTTAGGATAATGCGAAGAATGTTACATACAAAACATATAGACAGGCCTGTTGGTCTAGTGGTTAGTGACCCTGACTGCTATGCCGGAGGTCGTGGGTTCGATTCCCACCCAGGACAAATGTTTGTGTAATGAGCACGATCATTTGTTCTGTGTCTGGGTGTAATTTATCTATAATATTTATGTATTTAGAAATATATAAGTATGTTTATCAGTTGTCTAGTACCCATAACACAAGCTCTGCTTAGCTTGGGACTAGATGGCGTTGTGTGATAGTTGTGGAATATATATATCACCACTCTGCAGGGCTATTATGTATCTCAGCTGCTAACAAATGTTAATTGAAATGTTGAAAACTGGAGGCCAATTCTGTTATTTCACAACGTACAACAATCTATCCCGCTGCAACTGCAGTTCCACTCCGGTTGTCGTTCGATACTTTGGCAAAAAGCCATTCTACTATTTCTGTAGACAAATTGGATTGTAACGTCACATAAACATAACATAAACACTAATTCATATTAAATATATATTAAACGCTGCTACATACGAGAGTTAGCATGTCGTTCATGATCTCTCTGATGATACTAATTATAGTAGAACATAAAGTTTTGATCCATTAAAATTCAAATTCAAATTGTTTATTAGTAAGAATATTGTTTCTTGTTACAGTTCTTGTGTACAATAATGAAAATGATGTCTCAAACATTCTACCGTTTCCGGTGTTAATATATTTAAAATTAATTAATTATATATTTAGTATTTAAAATTCTCAAGAGTTACTCGATCGCTGGCGTCAATAGAAACGTAATTGCAGCTGGACTGTTATTCAATAGCAGAATAAGAAAACCCATAAAAGTCGCTGTTCAGCTACGGTTTGATTGCAATTAATTAGTGGAATCAACCCCCTGGTCTGTAACTGGAAATGTCACTTTTGACAACTCCAGTAAGCAAAAATGTTTGTAAGTTCATGACTGAAGCTGACAAAAGTGACATAGAGCCGCCATATTTTAGATTTTAATCAACATTTGTTAGCAACTGAGATACATAATAGCCCTACTGGGGGCCAAGCACGAATAACTGCTAATTGTAACGCTATCGTATCGTTGACGTATTCAGTACAAACTAAGAGTTATCTGTGCCACTATTTTACTAGATAAATGACAGTTTGTACTAAATACGTTAGCGATGCGATTACGTTACACTTAACTGATTTTCGTGCTCAGCCCACTGGTCACATCTGCCTTAATTAATAGATAAAATATTTTGCACAATTCAATATCGCTATTTTAAAATTCGTCAAGTTTCAATCAAAACGATAACATACGTCAGGTTTGAGAAATTAATTAACATGTAACGTGCATGTCAAACGTTTTCCAATATGGCGGACAAAGCAGTCTCGAGTGGCGTCCGTTTTGTTCGCGATCAATAGTTTTTAAATTCTTTTTTGTAAGTAAAGCACAAAATTGTCGAACATGAAAAGAATTAGGGCCCCGCGGACTCGCTGGATGCCACTTGAGAACTGAATGAGGTGAAACTTAACGGAGATTTTTAAGTTTTTTTTGTGCAGGTATGCGATTCAAATGAGCTGTTAATAATTCGTTGCGTTCGGAAGTTCGCTGTTGGGCATTATAAATATTACTTGTGCATCTTGCAGTACTTATTTGATATCGAATGTTTTTGTTAAGTTATGATATAATTGGTACGTTTTAACCATATTGTATAGTTAGATACAAACTAGGTAGGTATATAGCAGTGCTAATATGAACTGTCGAATACTTAGTTAAATTTTCACTCCAATATTCGCCGAAATTTTGTTGCCGAATAATAAACTAAAGTGGTTTTCACTCATTTTTACTTTAAATTAAGGGGATTACTCACGTAATATTTTTCGGATAGGTCCGACTATAGTTTTGACCACATTCGATGGTCTTTTTTAAGGAGTGTTCGGGACTCCCGAGTGAATGAGATCTCGCTTAGCACACTCCTTGAAAAGGAGACTTTCGCTAAGCAAGACTTCATCCACTCGGGAGACCCGAACTTTCCTTGAAAATACCACCGGATGTGGTCGAAACTATAGTTGGATCTATCTGGCAAGTATTACGTGTTCGTCGAAATGATATTTTATTCAGTTATATATGGCAATCGATCTACTCGCACATCCTACTAATATTATAAACGCGATAATTTGTATGTATGGATGTTTGTTACTCTTTCACGCTAAAACTGCTGAATGGATTTTAAAGACATTTGGTATGTAGATAGATGAGGCGCTGGATTATGTAGGACACTTTTTCATGATTATCCATCACCACGCAGGTGTAACCGCGGGGCGCAGCAAGTAAGTGCATAATTGTTAGGTTATTACGCATATTAGATAGGATGTAATAGCTTTGCATGAATATAATGGACACTTTCATATCTATATCTAAATATACAAACCAATAAATAAAATTGGGGTGTAAATATGCCAAGATAATACCGCTTCACGGTTGATATAGGGTATGGAGTTGGAGACAGAGCTTCCCCAGACGGACTCAATCACAAGTTACAGTTAGCAGGTGTAACTTAGACAACCTATATAGGTACTTTTAATTTAGTAATAGGATTGAAGTACTGAGCAAAAAAATAATAGACATTATACCTACAGTGAAAAAATAACTCTCTTTATTTTTTATTCTCTCTCTCCCTCTCTCTCTCTCTTCCTCTCTCTCTCTCTCTCTCTCTCTCTCACCGTACCCCGCAAAGCCACGACTGAAGCTGCACACGGGTCAGTTAGTAAGTATATAATATCAGACTAATATTATAAAACTGAAAGTTTGTGAGTGTGTTTGTATGTCTGTTACTTCTTCACGCTCGAACGGCTGAATCAATTTTGATAACATTTGGCATGGAGGTAGATGAGACGCTGAACGTCTGTTAGGATTTTTCATCATCATCCATCACCACGGTTGTAACCGCAGGGCGCAGCTAGTATTGAATAATTTGAGCCCAGAATATGTATCTACTAATAGTGCGTACGAATAGACGCGAAAATAACGCCAAAAACGTAAAATATTCGCTTTTTGTTCAGCGTTCGAAAAGCTTAAAAAAAAGAGACTTAACTACTTATGTATGTATTTGATAGCATAATCATGCGATTATAGGCCTTATGCTCGGTTGAGCGTGTGGGCGAAAGTGGCAATAACGTTTTTGAGCTTTACGAACGCTTTAACAAAAGAGAGCCATCAATGACAACGCCACCAATGCACTCAAAGCTAAACGAACGCACCTTCATACATGCGTTCAAAAGTTAAAATATTTTAGTGCTTAGGAAAACGCACTAGAAGTTCTAGTCCTACATGACCTAGTCTAATCTTGTACATGATATGTACAAGACTACATACATTATGATTCATTATGCTTTGATGGAAGTGCGGAACAGTGGAAAGGTCATACACTCAATCTTACCTACTATACATGCATAGGTACTTACTAGATATTACAAAAATATATTCATGTGAAGACAAGCACAAAGCCGACCGCTCAACGCCATCTAAACTGAGTTAAGCTAACTCAGTTTAGACAGATTGTAGAGAGTATACATTATTTTACGTATTAGCTAAGCTGGCGTAGTTTGTATGTATGAAAAACTGGCTCAACTATGTGAGCTAAGCTATACTAACTTAGTTTAATTGACGGTGGACGATCGGCTCAATGCTCTAGTGGAAGAGTGCTTGTAATCCTAAAAAATATTAAAATAACACCCGATATAGCCCACTACAAAATTAGAGTAAGTATCAAAAAATATCACTATTAATTCGCACTTGCCTAGTTGTTTTGTTGAAATAACTTTATATAATACTTATAAGTACCTACATAATTACAATGAAGAAAACAGTATCGCGGTAATGCAACATAACAATAGCCAGTTTAAAGGACCTCTTCCACTAGAGTTCCTCCGACTTTTGCCTCTGTCCGATAGTTCTCACACGTCACAATGTCACAGGTGAAGCGTGAATCAGCGAGAAGTGTAAAAAGTCGCGAACCTCGCCCCTGCTCACTTCCCATAAACGCGGCAAGATCTAGAATGTTCACTTCCCCGTGAACTAATGTGTCAAAAGACAAACCTTTGTTAAATCACACACACGTCAGTGCTAATGATTCCGTAGAGGTGGGCCGAGCGGCGGGACGCCCGCTGTCACGCTGCGATCGCGTGACGCTCAATGACGTCACGCGGCGCCCGCGCAGTCAGATCGGCGTTCCAAATTCAAATTCCATGTGACAGATGAATTTGACTTCTTTATGGTGGTTCTTGAGAACTTGTAAGTGGAGCTTTGAGTGGACTCGCCCGAGTGTGAATGAGCAATTCCAGATTTGATGGGAATGCGAATCTGGCGAGGTGGCGACGGCGCCCTGAGAAATGATTGACGGCTGTGGAAGGTCAAGTGCTACAGCTTTCCGTGGGGGTAGTTTTAGTTTGATTCTTACAATGGGTTAATTCAAGGATTTATTCTTGTTAGTTTTGAATGGTATGTCAGCGTTATTTCACTTAATAAAAGACTCGTAAGTTATACTAATGGCCGGTCCCAATAATCTATCTATCACCGGTTTACCTTACTAGAGATAGATATTTGACACTATTTGTATGGACCTTATGTCAAATTTCTATCGGTAGTAAGGAAAACTGTGGATAGAGAGATTATTGGGATCCGTCCTTAGTCTGCACATGGTGTAAGTACACTTATCTACTCTTAGTATTCTAATTAACACTATTATTTGTGATGTGTTGGATGTGAACGGAAAGTTAAATACATGCTTAGGTAGCTATTTACTTATAAGTATTGAATTCGTGCCTACTAATCTATTTTTTTAATGTTTGTTAGTTCAAGCAATAAAATAGTTTAGATATTGGCCAGCTGTATACCTAACCAGATGCTGCGCATCACCTCCCTCACCGCATCACGTTGATCGCTTCATTTACTCAAACGGAAATAACTCACAGTTCCGAATGAGCACACAAAAAGTAACGAATTGTTCTAGTTTAGTTTCCCCCCGAATTTTACATTCGTAACACGTGCCGAGCGCCGCTCTGATTGGTCGGCGCTGCATCACGCTGATTGGCCCACAATTTGACAGTAATGGCGTTAACTCTGCCTTTTCTAACCAAAAAACTATTAGTACCTCATATTCTTCGACCAAAATTGAGCTGTAGCACTACGAAATAGCTCCTCTAACTGCTTGAAAGGTGTGATAAACTTATTACAGATCGCTGTATGCTTTCTCCCCTCTAGACAGATGTTGCTACATTTTAGTAACAATTTGCCCACGACGAGTTCAGAAAGCCATTGTGCAACATTTTTTGTGTATTATTTTGACTAATTCATTCGTCGTGCGGTTGGTTGGATGGTATCGTAGGGAGAGATAATTCATTGGATGCGTTTTGTTCAGAGCTACCAGTTTTAGTTTTTTGTTGTTAATTTTATACTTAGGTGGCATGAGTGATGGATGATGTTATTTCAGAACTTTGAGTGGTAGGGTAACATGTCCAGTGCCCGGCCTCTTAAGACATCAGGTAACCTATTTCACTCATAACTAAGATATGTAGAGGTATCATGATTGTAATATATTTTTATTAAGTCATAAATATACTTGAAAATAAATGTCAAACTAATTCTTGATCCACAGACTGCCAGTTTCTATACATAAAATACATTTTCGGAAAAGTATGTTTTATCCAGTGTCCGGCCGCCCCAATCCAGTGCCTGACCATTTTATGCCTAGTGTCCGGCCCCCTTCAGAAACCTAGAGGCCGGGCACTAGGGAATAATGTATCTAACTGGCAAGTGGCTGGCCAGTGGGCTCTCGGTATATATGAATAAGAGTTATTTTTAATGCTAATACGATTTCTTACTGATTCTTCACTAGTTTTGCCCTACGGTTTTCCCTGAGATTAAAAATATAGGTAGAATTATGTGTTTATAAAATGAAAAAAAAAATGTGCCTCGTGTTTTTTAATAAAATCGTTTTATAAAAGTAACATGGTAATGTACTTAAATTAATTATTAATTCTAGGAATCACATTTAGGTATATGTCATACTTCGACTTAATTTTTAGTTTCACAAGTATGATGTGCTGAAAATTTCGCCAGCAGCATCATTATAAGTCGTGGAGAGTCTGGAAGATGCCAAAGACTACCGGAATGAATGAATAAATAATCTCAAATTCTGCTTTCAAAATGAAAGTAAAATTAAATAATGACTGATTCATAGATAATAAGAGTTTTGGAAGTTCTGGACTCTGAATTTTTAGTTTGGAAATCCAATAAAAATCTGTTTAGAGATGAAGTCAGAAGCGTCAGATGAATAAATAAAAACTCGTTTCCCTATAACATTTATCCTTCAACTCTCCTAATGACATTTAATCAATATACTTATTCAACTATTATTATTACCGGCAAAACACTCACGTTAGGGATCGAATACGTCGACCCGGGTTTCGAGCATGTCCGATGCTCTTCTTCAGGGCGCGGAGTGCGCAGTGGCGTCTGCATGCCCGCTTGCGTGAACGTGAGTGGTTTGCCGGTTAAAAATAACATTTGTTGAATATGTGTCAAACTCACGAGAATTTCAATACAAAAATATACTTATTAAATATAAAGACACACTAGTTCTCCAGATTCATTTTATCTATAGATAACGGCCGGAGAATGGGACTATAGCCAGTTATCCGGCCGCCTAGCCCTTTTTGGGGACGGTATACTAGACAGTACTACCAGTGCTCCGGCCATCGTATTCCCAAAGAAAGTCTTTTACTTATAATATTCGTACAACTTAATTTTGCGGCCGTAGACTGGTCATGAAGTTAAATAGACATTATTAGAGATATTACAAATAAAATTATACTTCACAGTATGCTCATTACAATAGTATATAATAAATACATTTTAACCGTCAAAGCTAGTGTCCGGCCTACCCCGGCCGGACACTAGAAGTTGCCTTTTATTGTTCCAGTCTGCCGGCCCCCGTCTTTTTTTAATTACGATACATCATTTCGTATATTTTACACCTAAATCGTATAAATAGACCTATATATGTAGTAAAAAACATAAGACAATATTGATGCAACAATTAGAATAACATTGACTCACTATTTAAAACACCTCTCCGCAATTATTTTTTTATGAATTTTGTCAATTCAATACGCGTGCACTGACCTCCATTTTCAAATGCAAACTAAAACTCCGCTGATAACTTACTGCAGATGTCTCTGCGTCTAGCTTGTAGGTAGTACAAAATATATTTTAATAATATTGATTTTAGGCTCAAATTCCTATTAGTGCTCTTAATTTATTTAAAAATAGTGTCGGATGGACGGACATTGGTAGGGGCCGGTTCACTGGACAGATTACCCTATCATTAGTTCATACATTCATAATAATACCCTATAATGACTACTTGTGGTGTAACAGAAAATATTTTATTTTTATATTTACAACATTTTAGGGATTAAGTAGGTACCTACTTACCTATATGCTTTTTTGTTGAACTATGTATTTGGTAGGTACATAAGGTTATACATTTATATTTCGATAAGTAAATATCTAATATAACAAAATATTAATGGGATACTGGGATCAAATCATGCATAGAATTTAAAGTAAAATGTATAATTGACGACTCTATATAACACTGGATTATAAGCTTTCCTAATTAGTACCTACTTACGTAAATAATTAGTTGTGTTCCTAATTACTTACGGAAAGTTTGTAAAATTACTTACATTTAATTAATTGAACGTAGGTACCTACTAGTGCCTACTGCCTATAAATTATGGGTTATCTATATCCATAATAATTTAGTTATATATTCTATTGTAAACAGTGCTTTACTATTTGGTCAAATAAATTACTTTTTATTAATATGTCTATTACAGCATAAGTAGGTAAAGTAAATTTCTCCATATTAGACATACCTATGTAATATATTTAACACTAGCTGCGCCCCGCGGTTTCACCCGCGTGGTGATGGATGATGATGATGATGATGATGAAAAGTATCCTATGTGTTAATCCAGCGCCTCATCTACCCCCATACCAAATTTCATCAACATTAGCCCCCCCGTTTGTGCGTGAAAGAGTAACAAACATCCATACATCCATACATACAAACTTTCACGTTTATAATATTAATAGGATTGTCATAGGTACTGGTTGTATGTAGATTTTCATAAAAAAATTTAAGTATCTATTAATTAATAACTGATTAATTATTAATCATGGCGAGAAACTGCGCAATATTGTGATATAACGGTGGTATATACTTAGATATTCATATTTCACTTTAGATCACTGAGGCAGCGGAGTACCTAACCATAATCAGATATACCTAACGGAAAGAAATAATATAGAGACTCAAACATTGAAATTTAAAGTGAGAAAAATTCAATCCTCGGACGGGATTCGAACCCGCGTCTTCTGACTCCCGTCCGAGGATGGAATTTTTTTCTCTATAAATTTAAATGTTTGAGTCTAAAAGTAATACTATAAAAATCACAAGGGCTGCGATGTCAATACGAAAGTTTCAAGTATTTCTAAATAATGCTTGTTTCGGTTGGATGGTACTGTTAAACTGTCCAATAGATGTCGCTCCATCCCCGCAAGACGGTTAGTCAAATAGAGAGTTAAAATGCGATGCTCGGACCCGAACCTCGGTGGCCTAGTAGGTCAATGGCGTCTGACACGGATAGTCAGAAGACGCGGGTTCGAATCCCGTCCGAGGATGCATTTTTCTCTCTATCAATTTCAATGATAAAGACTCAAATTAAGGCGAGGTCCAATCGTAATTTTAAAACAATTTACGGTGCTTTACATAAGGTTGAGAATTGCTTACCAGAATGGACGATTTAATGGGAAAATTCAATTGAATACGTGCTAATAGGTACTTTTTATATTTATTTCGTACAATCAAATGATTACATTTTAATGATAAAGGAGTCCATAGTTCACTAGTAATTTTCATTGGGAATCCGAATATGATACATTCATTGAAATATATTTGCACATGATTGAATAAAAATGTTTTTATCCACGAAGCACGTAAGAAAAATTGATAAATTTAGGGAATGTTGCCGATTTTTTCTATCGAGCCATGTTTGCTCAATCGTGTATTGGCTCCCATACTTCATAAGGACCTATATTCAGTTTAAACTACGATTTTTTTCGATGTTCGGATATTAGGTTTGAGCTTCGAAAAACTAAGTTTTCGCGAAGTCGAATCTTAAAATTTGGAAAACATTTCGCCTTAAGAGGAAAACCTATGGCCACGGAATAATAATATGCTAGTCAGTATGCCTTTGGCGTTTTTTCCATGCAAATTATAAATGTAGGTGTGCCCCGAGTTCCTTTTTGGGTCTTTACAATGTAGCCAATTTTTTCTTACGTGATATAGACATTGACACTGGGATGTTTGCTTGTTTAGTTTTTTTTTTCAGTCAATTACTACTTGATATAAAATTTTATTGTGCAATAAAAATTGGAAACGCAAAGTGCAAAACAACTAATATCGTACAACACTCAAAATATTGACTGATAATCAATATGTTAACATGCTAGCACCAAACAATTACCGTATACTTATAAATAATACAAATGTGTTAAGTAGATATAAATTAAATATTTAATATATTTTTTATGAATACTTAGTTAGATTAGAACCTGCTGAGTGCTGACTCTTGAACCTAATTGCTCTTTCGCGAGGCAGGATCCCGATCCCCCCCGAGAGTTCCCGCCTTGCCTTGGCGGGGGGGCTCAGTAGCCGTGGCTTGGGTCACCTAGGTGAAGCTAAGAGGAATCAATGGGCCTGCCAGTGATAGCCGATAGCTGGCGGGCCCGAGGTGGGACCGCTCCTATGGGCTTTGCCCTCCAAGTCCACACGGGAGCGGTCACTGTAGGTAACGGTGGTGTATGGGCGTCACTGCAACTGAGGCGGGCTGCGGTGTCGTATTGGCGGCACCGCGGCTGAGAGTTAGAGGCCGCGGCGCGCGGGAGAGGAGTGCCGGTGTTACGGTCAGCCGCTCTCCCTGCCTTCCGCGGCCTTGACGGGGCCGCCACCGTTAGACGCGGTGGGGTCGCAGGGGAAGAGGACTGTCGGTATTGAGAGGCGCCGCTGTCCCTATCCTCTGCGGCCGAAGCAGCAGGCGGTGGGGCTACTCACCTGACCCATCGTAGGGGGACTTAGGGCGCCCAGACTCGGGGGAGTCTGGGGTCCATTTGCGGGCTTGGTCCCCGTGGCGGTTGCGGCACACCAAGTGTTCTGGCGTGCTGCAAGAGAGAAGGTTCCGGCAACGGACAGCCGCGGCGGGTTCGCGGTCGTGTGCGAAATCTGTCCCGCGTTCCCGCCAAAAGCGGCAGTGACGGAACACCGCAGAGGTTTGGTGGGTATGCTGCCCTTCTGGCAGAGACTCCCACATAACCACCGTGCTCCCCCCGGGGCCGGTGGTATCCATAAAGGATTACTCTGCGTCAAAAAAAAAAGGCAGGATCCCGATACACTGGTTGTGATTTTATATTTATGTGCAATAGGTATACTTATATAGGTAGTTATAACTTGATTGAAAATTTCTTAAGTAGGTAGGTATTACACATTTTAATGTTATTCTGACGGTTTAAGTCAAAGAAGTTAAACCGTCATAATAACAATAGTTAGGTACTTAGGTACTATTCAAATTAAAGTTTCTTCTCAGTTACTTCTTAAAGGATGTAGCACCTAAGTACGAAGACGGGCAGTATAAAGTATTTACGCGGGCTATCTCCTTCGAGCTCCTTACTTATCCAAAAACGCAAAACAGTCAGTGGTTTCATCTTTGTAATTCAAAAACATATTGGTAGCTACCTATTACCTACTGCAGATGGCCAAGGGGTCGACCGCGGTCTACCGGGCGACCGCGAAGGCGGTTTAGATAGCCCGCGAGAGTTAGGTAAATAAACTGAATAATTTATTATTAATAAACTTAATTATTATACATTTACGTCCCAGTATGATAAACTTGTGGAGAATATGCAATACCAAAATCCATCCAAAAATGTAATGCAAATTTTAAACGTTACTTAATAAATACTTACAAATTTATCGCTAAAATGCTTTATTTATTTCTTGTAAACTCTACCTGGCAGTCGACCGCAAGGAATATTTTCGAACACAAGTAGACCTCACAGGTTAAGGCGCGGTCCAGCCCCAATTTTAAAATAATTTAAGATGGTTTACGTAAGGTTGAAAATAGCTTGTTAGATTGGACGATGTGATGCGAAAATGCGATATTTTTGTAAGTTTTCTTTATATTTTTCGATATATACTAACACAATTGAAAAAACTGCTATAGGCTATGTATTACTTAAAAAAAAAATGTGTTATCGCTGAAAACTCTGAGAGTTTGGACGTGAAAGTTTATTTTTGTGGACCTATTCAGGATTTTTTTCTGCTAAAAGAGAGTTATATTTGTTAATTACCTATATTCGGTTATTACTATTTTCCTATTCCTTTTCTAACCTAAGTATTTATTTTAGTTGCACTAGGTGTTTAAAAATTCTGCTTTTTACTATTATCAGGATACGAGCGTGCTGTTTTATAAGTTTGCCCACTCCTCTACTACTGTGACTTCCTCTCTTATTATTCCTCTCTTAAGAGAGGAAATCGGTGAATGTGTTTGGATGGAGAAGAACGTTCTTAACAGTATTTTATTTTTTATCTATACCTAATCCACAGTGTTTCCTCTTTTAAGCTTCAGGGCTTAAGGCGCTGCAAGAGCAAACTTTTAGGTCTTTGAGGGGGTGAAGCACTGGCCGTTACAGAAAAAAGGGTGTGTCTGTAAATACGATAACTTTTTCGCTGTTTTAATTTGTTTACAAATAAAAGAAGCCACAATCGTAAAAAATTTAAATATTTATTTAATCTAATAAATTACCTTTTTTCTGAATACGATAATTATAGTAGTTACCGCTCAAAATATTGAGAAATGCGATACGTAATTTTTTTCTATATATTATTAATGTTTTTTTGTTCAAGTTTTCAGATACATATTGTGCAAATTATTATATAATTCGTTTTATTAAATTCTTAACTATGCGTTGTATTTTTGTTTAAGTTTGTATTAGTTATTAGTAGCCCAATCATATTTACCTATGAAATAGATGGCATTAAAATTAAGAAAACGATGTCAACCAGAGATTTAGGAGTAATAATGGACGCTAAATTATTATTTTCTGATCACATCGCTGCGGTTGTGAGTAGGGCCTACAAAAGCTTAGGATTTATATTAAGAGTAAGTCGCCCCTTCTCGGACGTGGGTTGCTTAAAAATTCTTTATTATGCATATGTTAGAAGTATTTTAGAATACTGCAGTACTATATGGAACCCACAGTATATAACGTATATCCAGAGTGTTGAAAATATCCAACATAGGTTTGTAAAACATTTAAACTACCGCTCGTTTTGTAGCTTCAGAGACTATGAAGAATCTTGTAGTCATCATCATCTTACAACACTAAAAAATCGTCGTGCTTTATGTGATATGTTATTTTTGCATGGCTTGTGCAATGGATACACTGATAGTCCAGAATTAATATCAAAAACTTTGTGCTTCTGTTGTCCTAAAACTAGAACAAGACACACCAAGTTGTTTGCGGTTACACACTCGAAAACGAATTACACTCAAAACTCGCTTGTTAGCAGAATGCATAGAAATTATAACAAAATGTTTAATTCCGTTGATATTTTCCATAGCACCAGGTGTATCTTTAAGCATGAAATTATTAAAATAATTAATGCACAAAATAACTAATCTTGCCTTTTCTAACCACGGACACATACAACTACCCATACATATACAGAAATACAAATTATATTCAAGCTCGCATAGAAACTTCACACCCTCATTTTCACATACACACATTAGCACACAAATACATACGCGCGCACACACACACACACACACACACACACACACACACACACACACACACACACACACACACACACACACACACACCCATACACAAACACACTTTCTTATGACTTTGGTGTTATTATACGAAGCTCCCCCACTCATCATCTTCATACACATTCAATATATAATACATAATATGTAAGTTAATTATTTATTTTTAAGCACTTGCTACACTACACTTATTACTATGTTGAAATTATTCTAGGTTAATATTAACTACTAACATCCTGCCTTATTGACTGTCGTCGATTAATACATTCTAATCGTATAATGTAAATCCGTTATTGGCTTTAAGTTTAAAATTTAAGAAATATTATTTGTATACAAGAGCTGTGGATTTTGTTCATAAATAAATAAAATAAAAATAGTTACTAGCATGGCTAAACTGTGCGACTGAAAACACAGCGTTTAACGGATCTTTGGCTTTGGGTCGCGCCTTAAATATTTCCCTGGCGGTTCGTGCTCTACCATCCCAATGATTTGATTATGTGGCGCATAATGAATGACTAGAGTGAGACTATTTTGTCCGTTAAGCCTCCATGTTATATTCACGGGCGACCGCGGCTCGAGTGTCATATTATATTTTTTACTTTTAATAATTTTCGCGGCGCAGCGCCGGCGGCCGGCTCGAGGACTCCACTCGAGCACGGACCCAAAAAAATCTAAAACGTGTCCATGTGGTGCGAACGTTTCCGCAATTTGATACTGGGTTCCGCTTTAGTTTCTCATATACATGTTGAAGATGACGTCAGTGTTATGGCTTTTTAACCGACTTCTAAAAAGGAGGAGGTTATATGTTCGACTATATGTATTTTTTGTGTTCACCGATTTCTCCCCCATTTGTGGACCGATTCTGAAAATATTTTTTTTGGTTTGGTAGAGTAGGTATATTCCCCATTAAAATCCTATTTAAATTTCATCAAATTCGTGCCAGCAGTTTTTGTGTTACACACCAATAACTGAAGCGTTTCGCCTATTTTGGTTATTTGATGGTGACATCATTGACGACGAATGTCATCGATCCCGTAACGAGTAGCAAGGGTCACTAAAAAAGGCCAAAAAGTTTTTTTTTACCAAAGAGATTGCGTTTTTTTGTAAAATGATTTTTGAGTGATTTGTTTTTTGAATTGCACCAATTGTAAAGTTACCGGCTTACCGAGACTTGGACTGTTTCATACCCTCCCACTTGGAGTTGTCGTATAAGCTCGCCTAACAGATAGGTAAAACGGTACAGCAGTGCAAGTACCGTAATAGTCGTTAAATTTGTCGAGTTGCTAAGATCGATAAAAAATCGTATCGCCCCTAGCAAGTCATGTCGGCAACTTAAACGATTGTCAAATTGTCGACAGTATATCGATTATTACGAATTGTTTGCATTCCACATGCGTCCTTCTATCATTTGAAGATTTCTACTAACATTTCGCTCTTCTACGATCAAAAGAAGGCTGAAGTCTATTTTTTATTGAATACTAGCTGCGCCTCCCGGTTATACCCGCATGGTGATGGATGATGACGATGGTATGTATGGAGTGTTTGGTGAAAATTATCCTATGTGTTAATTCAGGGCCCCATCTACCTCCATACTAAATTTCATCAAAATCGGGCCAACCGTTTGAGCGTAAGAGAATAACAAACATCCATTCATCTATAAATACAAACTTTCGCGTTTATAATATTAGTAAGATCAAACGCAACTAAACAATATCAACATTCCCGTCGCCTGTCGATAAGCTATATGGAGGTAATTTTCAAAGCTGACAAAACAATCGTTAAAATCGATTAAAAAGACGATCTCAAACGTAATTTAACAGTTACATGTTAGGGTTATCGTTATAATCGTAAATGCTTATCGAATTTGTGTACCGATCGCTTAATTTTGTTACTTACTTGCAATGATCGACACAAGAGCGATATAACCAGTTTTTTCGAAGTATGACGAATTCAAGACTCAAATTTGTCGATCGGTAAGTTCGGTACCATAGAGAAAATAGGTTCGGTACCTACTTGCACTGCAGGTTCGGCCCCTATTTCATCCCAATACCTTCGAAAGTGTTAATGCTTGAGCGTATAGGATGAGTCCAGTAAGATAGATATGTAACCGCAAACAGTGTCGATCAAGGAAAACGCCATAAAATTAATACATGGACCAATCTGGACCTTAGTCTAGTTAACTAGGGTCTACTCTACAACGAGAAAGTTTATAATGTTTCATATTAATAGTTGTAAAGTGCAATCTACGAATACAAAAGTGTCGTATACTAATATCCTACTAAAATATATAAACGCGAAAGTTTGTATGTATGGACGTTTGTTACTCTTTCACGCAAGAACTATCAATCGATTGTATTAAAATACAGGTAGGTATAGATAGATGAGTCGCTGGAATAACATAAGATATTTTTTCATCAACATCCATAACAACGCGGGTGGAATCGTGGGGAACAGCTAGTAAATCTATAATAATGTATCTATATATAAAAAAACTGTCAAAAACAGTCAAACTAGGAAGGCCCACCTTCAAGAAAGAGGTCAATCGTCGAATCCAACTCGGGGGCAGCGTTCCGAAAACTTCGCGAAGGCTTCTCGTCAAAACACCTCAGTGCCTCAAGACAAGAGTCTTCGACCAATGTGTGTTACCAGTGATGACTTATGGAACTGAAACGTGGTCTCTTACTATGGGCCTCATAAATAAGCTCAAAGTCGCACAACGAGCTATGGAGAGGGCTATGCTCGGGGTTTCTCTACGCGTGATCGAATCAGAAATGAGAAGATTCGTAGAAGAACGAAAGTCACCGACATAGTTCAGAAGATTAGCCAGTTGAAGTGGCAGCGGGCAGGGCACGTAGCACGCAGAACAGATGGCCGATGGGGCCGGACGGTTCTGGAGTGGAGACCATGGACCGGCAAGCGCAGCGTAGGTCGTCCACCGACACGGTGGACTGACGATCTGATAAACGTCGCAGGACGACGTTGGATGCAGGCCGCTTCCGGTCCTTGTCCTATGGCTCAGATGATGATAATGATGATGATGATATAAAAAAAATGAACCCCTGTTTCTCCTGGTCACTGTATCTATAACTTGAGAACGGATGGAACAATCTCGCTAATCTTTTTTAGTTATGTTAGTTATTATCAGGAGAAGGTTCTTATATGAAAGATAAACCAAGAAAAGGTTATGGCGAGGCTGAAGGCCGAGCCTACTACGCGAACAAGGTCGCGGGCAGTCGCTAGTAATGTATAATAATCATAGCAAGCGTTCTCTCTGCCCCGACAGTTACCAACGGATCTCTAAGCTCAAACACAAAACGGCGTCATTCCACGCAGCGCATTATTATGTATTTTGGGAAAGTCCATTGTTTCGCGATCACCCTCTGCCCTCGACTGGAGTGGGCTCCATTGAACGCCTGAAAGAGTTCCATATAAACTAAACTACAATCGTGCATTATGTGCCACCGAAAGGTGCCAACAGCAAGCGCTTATGTAATGAGCTGTAATCGACGTGCCCTCACAATGCATGTATTTTTAATGTTACATGCTCTGATTTTTGTGGGGAGGTTCACATCTGTTCAATTTTGATAATTTAGAAGCGTTAACAAACATGATCGGAGAGAAACATTTTTTTTTTCATTTAGTTTAAACAGGGTTTTATTCCACAATAATATGCCACCCTTGTAACGAACTTAAATAAGTATAAAATCACTTATAAGTATAATCTGCTTTTTAAAGCAACAGATAGAGATCGTGCAACTTTCTGCCATCATGCGTTTCTGGTTGAGGTAAGATTGTATTTCAACCACCTACCCGCTGGGCTATTATGTACCTCAGTTGCTAACAAATTTGGATTGAAATCTGGAAAAATGGCCGCTCTATATCACTTTTGTCAGCTTCAGTGATCAAATTACTAACATTTTTGCTTTCACTGATGTTGCCAAAACTGACATAGGGCCGCCATTTTTCCAGATTTCAATCAACATTTGTTAGCAACTGAGATGCATAATAGCCCTGCTGCCAGAAAACATGATCACTGGCAAACAAACTGTCTGCATACTGTCGTTCCTGGCACATTCATCATCACATGAAAAATAAGAAACAATCGTTGCAGTTTATTTATGTATGGCAATTTAAATATTTTTTTAATTTACAACTGAATAGGTATTTCTGTATGTTTACAATATTTTTTACATTGAAACTTACTAAAATACTTACTTATATAATGTTATAATTAAAGATTGTGTGTAAGCACTAACATTATTTACACTTTTAAATTGTCTTGTGTTACTGAACCTTGAAAGTGGTAAAGACATGTATGTACCCCGATTTTTTTGTATGTCTGTCAATCAAAATGACATTTTTTAAATATGTTTTTGACGCATATTTTCTACTAATTCTTTAGGCAATAATATAACTGTATATCTGTCAATGAAGTTGTCTTAGTGAAAGTTTCTATTGAAGATTAAAATATTATCTGTTGATGATTCTATTGAAGACTATAATCTAGCTAACGCCAGATTATTTACCTATAGCTAATGTTACGTGGTTATAAAGAAACTATCAGTAAACTTTGCCCATGTAAAAATTTAGAGCCTGCACAAAAAATAGCGTCCTTTCTAAACTGATCTACTGACTACTAGGTTTTAAGCAAACCTGCGGTCACTACTTGGCCGTAGCTAATTGAATTATTAGCTTAGCGCTTCTGAGCTTCGAACGGCACATCAGTTGCGCTGTTTACAGTTATTTATCTTTTTTTATTACTTTAATATTTCTACCCATAGACTCCAGGGTCCGTGCCTTTTTTTACATTTACCTAACTTAACTAATTAATCAACTATTTAAATAGGTATACACATTTGCATACAATGAGGGAACATGTACTAAACCTAACATTATATAAGAAGATAATAAAGAAAATAACAAAGAAAAACAAAACCAAAATTAGGTATCCATTGGAATTCCGAGGTTGCTTAGGACAACAGTTGTTGGTTCATGTCGGAGATCTCCAGGCAGTCTGAAACCTGTAACACTAAAATATCTGCCAAACAACACTTGGTGGATTTTTAATGTCAATCGGTGATGAGACGAGTAAGTCGCTCGTCTGGTGTTAAGAGATAGCCTTGCCCATAACAGTTCAGTGTCATTCAGAATTTTAAACATTAACCGCCTTACTAAAGATAATCCCGAATTTAAACCATGGTTTAAGGTACTTTTGTATGTGAGATTTGCTTTAACCATATTCGGGACCACCATTCACCATCGGGACTATTTTTAGTCTTCGTTTTATAATAAAAGAGGCAAGAGTTCAAAACCCTTCATGGTAATGTACTGAGCTTGTTACCTTGATATATAAGATTTTAAGTTTCTTTCCCTGTAATTTCGTTGACAACATTACCACTTAACGGAACAGTAATGTTTGCACACTACTGCTTCACATTTGAATAACTGGCAAACGTGTGGTCAGGCGGACTCTGCTAAACCACAAGTTCAAAAAAGCTATAAGTAGACCGTTCTCTGAGAGGATCACGTCCTAGCTAAAAGTAATGAGTTCATTACGATTATGCTGTGTAAAATGTGCTGTAGGTACTTAAGTACTAAGCTTTAATTTTTAATATGAAAAAAGGGATTCAATCACGTAAAAAAGTCGATCTTTCCGACTATAGAGCAGTGGCAGTGCGATACGACAGACGCAACCGCGAGCGTTCTGCACTCTCCTTGAAAAAGACCACCGGATGTGGTTGAAACTATAGGTACTTCAAAGATCTGAGTTTTTCCATAAGTGAATTCCATTATTCATATTAAAAATGTGTACAAACCACGTTAGTTTTCATAATAAAATTACTAAGCTTTCCTTCGATACCTATATATATATATATATATATATATATATAGAGCATATAAGCATATATGCTTTACCTAAAAAAAAACCTGCCTGAAATCCTTCACATAATATTCTAAAAAAGTTTAAATCCTTTTTCCTCTCACGTCCTTGTTTCAAATCCATTTGCGTGCACATACCTGCAACAATCAAACGTCTGAGATCACAGTAGCAATCCACATCAAACGGAAATGTCCTTTGTGCTTGTGTTTGCGCATTTCCCCATTGTTCCGGGGCCGCCATTAGCGGGCAACAATCGCGCCAAATGAGAAAGCGCGCGAAACTCAACTGTCAGATCGCGCGCCATTTTTCTCGAGAGGATGAAAGTCTCGCTGTATTTAAAACCTTTGGTTAGAATCAAAGGATTGTGAAAATTATAAGCTTTATAATAATCGACCGCTATCGTTAACGGGCTTTCTATTTTTGCTTGCAGTTCTTACTTAACTTGATTTGTATGTAAATAGTATGTATGAGTTAGGTAAATAGGTAGGTAGGTACTAATAATTCATTCCATTAATTAAATTATAAATATTTTTTTATGACATTGTATTTAACTATTACATTATAATTAAACCTAATTTTATTAGTGTGGTTACTTAGCTCTTTTTATCAAGTAAATAAGTTGGTATACAGTAACAAGTTAAAAGTTATAATTATAACATAATCAAAACATGAAAACAGCGCACGATATACAAAAATATAATTCTGCAAGTCATTATCTATGTGTGTGGTCGAAATTATTCTAATGATTCTGTGGAAAACTGACCTCCTGAACAACCTAAATTCTTGCAAAATTAAACCAAAAATTCCTCCATCCAAAATAAACAACAGTCAGATATAATTTGAATTCAAACAGAATTAGAGCCATCCAAACAAACAAAAAAACTAGCAATTGTTATAGTTAATGAGGCAAAAAGTCGACTTGCACAGATAATAACGCCACCTGTCAATGGTTGTCAAAATAGTACGCGGCCGAGTCGAGAATGGATTAAAATAAAAGATATACTTTGAAGAGGTTCGATTTGTTGAGTCATTCGTTCGGTGTGAGATGTCAGATGCAGGGTTCTTTAAAGTGAATGCAAAACGCTAGCTGCCGTGCAATTCTCTAATGATTCGTCGATGCGCTCGTCGACGAGCTCAGCAATGACAAATACTTTGTGATATCGCCCTTGTACATAATGTTGTTTTTCAAACGTTTCTTGTCATCTCGTCGTTTGTTTCACGGATGTTGTCAAAGATGCAACGATGTTTGCTCTTAGAGAATCGCACGGCTGGAACTTTACGAAATGGAAAGGTTATCCCTACGTTTTCTACCGTCTTCCAAAAGAAGGAGGTACTCAATTAGACTGTTTTTTTATATTTGTTACCTCATAACTTCGACTGGGTGAACCGATTCTCAAAATTGTTGATGTTTGAAAGCTGGTGCTTTCCGTGTGGTCCCATTTAAATTTCATCAAATTCGGTCCAATAGTTTTTGAGATACACTCCAATAACTGAATAGAATGGAAGTCGTATTAAATTTTTCAAACTGTACCTATCTACTTGTTTTTTAATGGTTCATCAAAGTGACTCTCGCCCGCCTGATGGAAAGCGAAGATGAAATCAAGAAGCGATGACCATTAGATCAGCCGTAAGCTGCGTTAATCGCCACCCCTATGATAACCTGAGAGATGCTTTCTCACGCCCTACTTGAAAGACCCAGGGTCATAGTTGCAAGGAATTACGTACGCCGGCAGAATAGGCAGTACCCATAGGCAATGTTACATAATTACTTGCTTAGTTGAGCTTGCCATGCAAGTTGCGTAAATATCTTAGAAGTGTTAAAGCCAGAAGAAATAAACCGCGAGGTGGTTTTTTAAAGAATGCTTACATCATGTCGGAAGACCCATCTCACTTTTCAGTTCATAAAATGTTAATTAAGGTCACGAACCATCTTAATCACAGGTTCAAATACGTCTTCCGAACGTGACGGTTGTAAAAAGGCTTTATAGACCCTATTCCTCGCTACATCAAGTTGTATACAGAAGGCTAAGGAGTATAACTAGCCTCTATGTTAAGTTTAGCATTTGGGATATGAAAAGATGGATCGGCGAACGTCACTGAAAGTCCAGCGGGTTAGCTGAAGTAATAATAAACCATATATACTTACCTATTGAAGTTAAACAACTTTCAACTGATTAAATCGCGTATAATTTGATACTACTTTATCGCGACGTTTGGAACACTTCAGTGAACATGGTCATGGGTAGACTGGATGACGGTTATCTGTTATAAAGTCATGGAAATTATTTTTATGTACCGCCTATCGTATTTTAATCAAAACGTCCCCGATGCACGCAGTAGTCACTCAGAGTCCAGAGGTCTTGCAGTATTGTGCTGGACGCGGTATTTTATTAGCTTGTTCACTGGATCCCAAGCAGGTGGTACTTCCCAACTATCATCTCAATTGAAATTAGGGGTTTTTTAATTTCTATGGCCTCTCTTCTTAGCACATAGCAGTTCCCCCTAGCTAGAATTTGTGGGTCATCGAACCAGTTTTAATGGTTTGGCTTATCCAGAACATGTTTCTATAAATATAAGTATACATTTATAATAAAACTATTAAATATGTAAATTTTTGCAAAGTCTTTGGGTGATTTTCTGCAGATATAACGTAGATTTTTTTAAACCTTCCTATACCGTGATAATTAAAACAAAAGATTTATGAATGACACTAACGTATATTTACGTCTCTGGGCCGCAAACGGCAAAATAAGGTATTGCCCTAACCCTTCAATGATCATGTAGCTTGTAGTGGATATAAGTAGGTATGTAGTTATAGTGCTTTGATTGCGTTTACAATAACTTAATTAATCAAGAATCGTATCAATAGATCAATACCAGAATATGTTATCAAATATAAGTAGGTTAGTGTGCGGAACCCTATGCAGCTCCTGACCGTGGTGGTCGGCGCGGCGGGGCGCGGCGGGCGAGACGCGCGATAATGAGATGTCGAGGTGCGCTGACAGGCGTGTCTGCCGGTCCGGTCTGCCACCGTGACTGGCGAGCCAAGCCCCGGCCAGCTATGCAACAATGTTTAGTTGTATTGTCTATCAAACATAAGGAACAAATTTTGTACAGGTAGGAATTTTGCTGAATCCCCCTGAGAAAGATCACACCTTTGCCAGTTATTCAATCGCGAAGCAGTAGTGTGCAAACGTTTATGTGTTACGTTCAAGCCATGTTTCCAAGGAGGTAGGCCGAGAGATTTAATTTATTATATATCTTTGTTCAGGGTGTAGAGCAGGCATTAACGCCAATAGGCAAGCAGTTTTGAATTTTTGTTTTTGTAGTCTTAAATTCTGCATTCATGCCATTGCTATGCCATTTATGTTATTATAACTATGAATTTTGACATTTAGTAGGTAATTAATTGATTATTATTTTTATGAAATGTGAAATGTTTGCCTTGGTCTTGGTCTAGTTGCCCGAAATAAATAAATTTCATTTTCATTTTATGGCACTGAAATGTTATGGGCAAGCGTAACGCTTAACATCCTCGCTACATCAAGTTGTATACAGAAGGCTAAGGAGTATAACTAGCCTCTATGTTAAGTTTAGCATTTGGGATATGAAAAGATGGATCGGCGAACGTCACTGAAAGTCCAGCGGGTTAGCTGAAGTAATAATAAACCATATATACTTACCTATTGAAGTTAAACAACTTTCAACTGATTAAATCGCGTATAATTTGATACTACTTTATCGCGACGTTTGGAACACTTCAGTGAACATGGTCATGGGTAGACTGGATGACGGTTATCTGTTATAAAGTCATGGAAATTATTTTTATGTACCGCCTATCGTATTTTAATCAAAACGTCCCCGATGCACGCAGTAGTCACTCAGAGTCCAGAGGTCTTGCAGTATTGTGCTGGACGCGGTATTTTATTAGCTTGTTCACTGGATCCCAAGCAGGTGGTACTTCCCAACTATCATCTCAATTGAAATTAGGGGTTTTTTAATTTCTATGGCCTCTCTTCTTAGCACATAGCAGTTCCCCCTAGCTAGAATTTGTGGGTCATCGAACCAGTTTTAATGGTTTGGCTTATCCAGAACATGTTTCTATAAATATAAGTATACATTTATAATAAAACTATTAAATATGTAAATTTTTGCAAAGTCTTTGGGTGATTTTCTGCAGATATAACGTAGATTTTTTTAAACCTTCCTATACCGTGATAATTAAAACAAAAGATTTATGAATGACACTAACGTATATTTACGTCTCTGGGCCGCAAACGGCAAAATAAGGTATTGCCCTAACCCTTCAATGATCATGTAGCTTGTAGTGGATATAAGTAGGTATGTAGTTATAGTGCTTTGATTGCGTTTACAATAACTTAATTAATCAAGAATCGTATCAATAGATCAATACCAGAATATGTTATCAAATATAAGTAGGTTAGTGTGCGGAACCCTATGCAGCTCCTGACCGTGGTGGTCGGCGCGGCGGGGCGCGGCGGGCGAGACGCGCGATAATGAGATGTCGAGGTGCGCTGACAGGCGTGTCTGCCGGTCCGGTCTGCCACCGTGACTGGCGAGCCAAGCCCCGGCCAGCTATGCAACAATGTTTAGTTGTATTGTCTATCAAACATAAGGAACAAATTTTGTACAGGTAGGAATTTTGCTGAATCCCCCTGAGAAAGATCACACCTTTGCCAGTTATTCAATCGCGAAGCAGTAGTGTGCAAACGTTTATGTGTTACGTTCAAGCCATGTTTCCAAGGAGGTAGGCCGAGAGATTTAATTTATTATATATCTTTGTTCAGGGTGTAGAGCAGGCATTAACGCCAATAGGCAAGCAGTTTTGAATTTTTGTTTTTGTAGTCTTAAATTCTGCATTCATGCCATTGCTATGCCATTTATGTTATTATAACTATGAATTTTGACATTTAGTAGGTAATTAATTGATTATTATTTTTATGAAATGTGAAATGTTTGCCTTGGTCTTGGTCTAGTTGCCCGAAATAAATAAATTTCATTTTCATTTTATGGCACTGAAATGTTATGGGCAAGCGTAACGCTTAACATCAGGGGAGATAATTACTCGTCTTATCGATTGACATATAAAAAGACAACATGTAATGGGTAATCGCGAAATTTGGCCATGCCAATTACGACGAAGGGCATTCGATTAAGCCATCAAATGCAGTTTAAGTAAGAGATAAAACAATCCACACTTTTCCCATCGAGTTTAAATAAACGCGACCAACTTCATCAAAATAGTAGTTCTCTAATAAATTCATTACAACGCACGCCCGTGCTCTATCGATTGTGGCCTCTTTGCCCGAACGTGCCAGAGACAATCGACGCGATGGCGCTTCTCTACGCAACCCTACACCGTGGTAAAACGTCACAAGTTCCCGACGATCAAGCTACTTCTAACCTTTGACCTTTACAATTAAGCTTACTGTGCATTGACTCTTGACAGCGGATACAGCTTTGCAAAGGTTTCATTTTGAAAAATGAATGTTCCTGCCAGTTATAATTGCCAAAATGGAAGTCAACTTTACACTTCGCTGAAAAGAGGTCATATTTCAGCGGCTCCGGATGAGCGGTTTAAAACCTTTTTGTAGGAAAAGTTCTTTGTCTCTGACTCACTGTCAAGCGTACTTGTGTTTTCCCGCGTTTTTGTTCTAATTAGTCAGCCCCTCGGTCCTCAACCTTCGGTGGCTCAGCGCTATCACTAGCAATTCTGCCCCCAATGTTTCAGGGATATTCACATTCATAAAACAATTATAACTTATCTACTCTACTAAGCTATTTCCGCTACATTGTTTGTATTTTTCTATTTCAAAATTTATATGCCTTCTTTAACTTATAATACTTAATTTGTAATTATTCAATTTTCATTTCATTTTCAAATTCAAGTTTCTGAAAAAATAAAATAATTGAATAATTTCGGCTTCATATAATTAAGTAGGTACTTCAGAACAAGAAAGAAAGCATTTTACTATATATAGTGTGCTTTACTTTTCACACGTACCTACCTACTGCGACACGATAAGTAAAATTTTACAACTATTAAGGTATAAAATGTATAAATTTACAATAAAACAAAATGTAATTTGCTAAGTAAGTTCGTATCTTGTTTTCTAGATTTGTGTACACTCACGGATACATACATCTACAATCCACACAAATCGGCAGCAACACCACAATCATTTTCGTCAATGATGTTTATATTGCATGGTCTTGTATAAATTTGTTAAGTATAGTTGCAAAGAACAACATCTACTTACTTATCTTATATATAATATATATACCTATGTATAAAAATGAACTCCTATTTCTCCTGGTCACGCTATAACTTGAAAACGGATGGAACAACCTCGCTAATTCTTTTTTGTTGTGTTAATTTTTGTCAGGAGAAGGTTCTAATGAAAAAATAACCAAGAAAAGATGGGAGGTTATATGGTGACGTCGAAGGGCGAGCCTACTGAGCGTACGAAGTCGCGGGCAGTCAAAGTATATTTCAAAATAGTCTTAATCAAGTCGCAGTCACACAAGTCATTGGCATTTCTAAGTAACGTGCTAGTAAAGCGGTGCGGTGGATGGTGTCGAGGCGAATGACGGGGAGAAGACAAAAACAATTCAATTTCATATTGTACACTTTGTCTACAGTCCTGAACCGTTGGGAAAGCTGTGTTCATACCTTAATTAAATAAAAAACCATACAAAATCAATGACTTACCTACATTTGGGCTATCTGTTACCATTCTATAAATTTATTGTTTAATGTAAGTTGTAAAATTAGTAGGTAGTAAGTGGAAAAAATACTTTTTCAACACACTTGCTCATGTGGCTCTATGGTCACCGCAATTAGGCACAGAATGACACCCATAATCAAACTGTGACTTTTCATCGCTATAACTCACTAATGAGTCGATTTTTTTTAAATTTTATTGGTTGAGGTGCGTTGTTCTTAAAAAAGTTTTTATTTAATAATAAAAGATCGTGTTCAATGGAACAAATAAATTAATGTTCCTATAGCTTGCAACTTCTTGTTTAAATGCATGCAACTTCTTGTTTAAATAGATAATTTTAACTCGTACGCGTAGTTTTATTTATTAAATAAAACTTTCACTCAAATATAACTTTTGTTATCTCTGTAATAAAAGAAAACTTTAAATTTCCCATTTTGTACGTGGCAGAATAGGCGCAAACCCAAAATTCACGTAAAATAAATTAAAACCTCATCCCTTTAGTCTGTGGCTGATCGCAATGCGCGCGCATAGGAAAACAGATTATTTTTTCCCGCCATATCGAAACATTTTCACAACTGGTTTTCACTGTTGAAATAATAGTTATTTATTAATTAAAACGTCTACAAGTACTAGTTACGAAGAAAATGATTTATGTTGTACACCGCCCGATATAAGATGTGAATCCCTTAACGTTATGGAAAGTAGAAAAAACCTGAAAACTCCAAGGAAAAATATCTATTAGCGTACCAAAATTTCATAAAATGGCAAAACAGCAATAATACGCAATCTTTTTCAGAAAATGTGTTCATGGCGTACTTTAAAGAATTATCTTCTAAGTACAAGCCTAGCTCTTTGTGGTGTTTATACTCAATGTTAAAAAGTACATTCCGAACAAAGCATGGAGTGGACTTAAAAACATACTTTAATTTGTCAGCTTATCTAAAGAGACTATCCGATGGATTTAGAAGCAAGAAATCAAAGGTTTTATCGTCTGAAGATATTGAAAAAATTATAAAAGATGCTCCAGATAACCATATCTGGCTACTAAGGTTAGTCAAATTAGTTTTAAATATATACGCAGCCTGTGTTGTGTGTTGAACTTAATTATTGTTGCTTTTTTTCAGGTTGCGTTAATATTCGGTGTAACTGGTGCCTGTAGGATACAAGAATTAACAAAATATATAACCGTAAAAACATAGATAACCATGCCCAGATGCTTTTACTGAAGATACCTATCACGAAAAATAAAATACCGAGGTCATTCACCATACACGGTCCATTCTATGAAATTGTTAAGAAGTATGAAAGTTTGCGGTCACCAAAAGCAAAAACTGACCGTTTTTTTTCTAAACTACCAGAATGGTGAATGTACCTGTCAGCCTATAGGTTTATACAAATTTGGTTCTATGCCTAAAGAAATCGCTCAGTTTTTAGGTTTAGCAGATGCTGAGAGCTACACTGGACATAGTTTCAGAAGAACTTCAGCTACATTGCTGGCTAATTCAGGAGCTGATATAATGACTTTGAAGCGTCATGGTGGGTGGCGACCTAGCAATGTAGCAGAATCATACGTAGAAGATTCCATACGAAACAAGAAGGAAATTTGTGCAAAAATCACAAAAAGAATTAAACTTGATTCTGAGGCGCTTCCTACTGACGAAACACCAAGTACTTACATCCAATGATTGCATTTCACCTACATACACGAATAATGAGTCATCTCAAATTACAATAGAACATGAAAGTATTTCAATAAATAATCTATCTGATGAGACTGCTAAGCCATCAAAAACAGTTAATTATAATTTTACTAACTGCACATTTACTAATTGTTTGTCTAAATAAACTTTTTATCTACTAAATAAAATGAGTTTTTATTGTTATTTTATTCACAAGTGTGTTGAAAAACGTCGTATGATACACGTGTGTATTGATGATTACCGTCCTCGGCTCTCTTAAGACGCCTCGACTCTCAATGGCGCCTCGGCGGTGATAACCGCGGCGGGGTTTCACTTCAGTAGCTCAAACAAGGTTTTGCTGCCTGAAATCAGAGAGAAAAATGCGATTTTACTCACTGAGTGAGACAAAGTAACTTTTTTTTCAGATAGCCGCAAATATCATAATATCAGCGTTGGGTTAATCATACAATTCGAAACATTCACACTCTTCACATCTCACTCACTCTCATTCACATCTCTTTCCGCCATTAGAAAGAGAGAGAGACGAAGACCAGCTGTTTCGAAGTTCCGATTTTGAATTCGACCTCAAAGACAAACACGTTCGGGATTTCGTGCTAACTAAAGAAATTTTTCAAAAAAGATACGAGTAA
Source organism: Selenia dentaria (assembly GCA_917880725.1). NCBI lineage: Eukaryota > Metazoa > Arthropoda > Insecta > Lepidoptera > Geometridae > Selenia > Selenia dentaria. Next base: position 29,359,782 of record OU862895.1, on the reverse strand, counting down.
TTATGTGTTTTTAATGTAATTTATTGAATTGGTACTTCTACCTACAATGTTAATTATTTTGATTCACAATAATTAGTTATTTCAATCTGTTCCTGTTTATTATTTTATCTCCTAAAGTGTTCTCGCTGCTGAAGTGAAAAGTTATGTGTGTATGAGCCTTTGAATCCTTCGTCACACTCAGGATTCAAAATGAGCACTCGCAGCAAAAAACGACTTTGCTCTCCTGTTGCACAAATAACTATTGTGAGCAAATAGGTGCAAATAGTCTATTAGCTGCGCCCCGCGGTTTCACCCGCGTAGTGATAGATGGTGATGTACAAAGTATCCTATGGTCTTGGATATATTTTATCTCCTTAGCAAGTTTCATTAGGTACCTACTATATCCGTTCAGACATTTAGGCGTGAAAGCGAAACAAACATACAAATCCAATTCCGCATTTATAATATAAGCATATTCCACTAAATAAATAAGTAAAATAATGTCATAAAATAACTAATTTTAATTTATCCCTTGGTTCACCGTTTGGTTCCTTACTTATCGATTTTTAGGTTGGAAATTCAATCACAATGACCGGCGAGTTATTATGAAATTCAGTGCATCTATCCAGTCCTGAGATATTAACGACTTACTTTCAATTAGGGTGTCACCACGTGTTCTGGAATTAGGTAAGTACTTATATCTCCAATTCACCAATGTAGTCCAATCATTGAGGGGTTTGACAATAACAATAATAAGTCCTCTGTCGCTGTAACTTTGCGGGTGTTAAACTATTGTTTATATGTATTCATCATCATCATCATCTCAGCCGTAGGACGTCCACTGCTGAACATATGCCTCCCCTATAATTTTCCAAAAGGACCGGTTGGAAGCGGCTTGTATCCAACGTCGTCCTGCGAGCTTTATCAGGTCGTCTGTCCACCGTGTCGGTGGACGACCTACGCTGCGCTTGCCGGTCCGTGGTCTTCACTCCAGAACCTTCCGGCTCCATCGGACATCTGTTCTGCGTGCTATGTGCCTTGCCCACTGCCACTTTAACTGGCTAATTTGTATTGGCTTATTATGTATTACGTTTACCAGATTATATATGAATGTCTAAATTAAAAATGCACAGTTCTGGCCCAAATGTTATGTCAATAAAGATATTCAATAAAATACCAAACGACTTAAAGGATGAAGAAAGGAATTATATTATTACAAAGCGTTTAAAATATCTACTACTAACAAAATGCTACTATAACTTGAAAGGATTCATGAATGATTCATGCATTTAATGTTTTTTGTTTTAATAATAATTATGTTGACTAACTTGAATGAATCGGCCCGCTCATAAATCATATTGCTACACCCAACTATGGTGATATGTTTCCTATCATAACTGTAATATCTAATACAATGTAGGTACATATGACTGTAATAAATAATTGAGTATGAGTATGAGTATGTTTTATGTTATAGGTATCTGTACCAAAACATAAAAACCACTTCTGGCTCTCTGTGGAAAATGCTTAGTCCGACATTTCCTTGCTGTAGGTATGTCTGTACCTACATACAGGGTGTTTGGTAGAGGGACCGACAAACCAAATGAGCGTGTTCGGGGGACCACTTGGAGAATACAAGTTGGCCAAAAAAAATCCCCACAATCCGTGTCAGACGTCATGACTACAAGGACAATTTTCTACCGACTTTTAAAAAGGAGGAGGTACTCAATTCGACTGTATTTTCTTTTTTATGTTTGTTAACTCATATCTTTCGACTGGGGGAACCGATTCTCAAAATTCTTATGCTTGAAAACTGGTGCTTCCCGTGTGGTCCCATTTTAATTTCATCAAATTCGGTTTAGTAGTTTTTGAGTTACACTCCAATAACTGAATAGAATGGAAGTCGGTATTAAATTTTTCAAAATGTACTTGTATCTTACCCACATCGTCGGTTAAAAACTTTTTAGGTGCTTATTGCTCGATGGTAGAATAAAGGTGTGCCCCTACGTGTAAGTACTTAAGTATTATCCATAAACGCAGATGGCTGACCCGGCCTCCAATGTAAATAGTAGATAGTAGCAACTCACATAGGTAAGAGTTAAGAGGTGAAATATTTTACACTTGTCAATTTAATGTTATTTTTGGATAGTATTCCCTCGCTACGCTCCAGACGGCGGAAAACCTGATGATGATGTAAACGCACAGTACACGTCTTCATGTAGAAATCAGTACAAACTATCATTTATCTAGGGCAACTGTGACACAGACAACTCATAGTTTGTGCGCCGAAGCGTGACGCGTTGACGCGATACGCTATTACGCTCCATCGCAAATTGTCTGTGCATGCTACGGCCTCAGACCTCATAATTTTTTGAAATTAGTATTTTTGGATGGATGTCCCAGAATTCAACGTCAAGCCGAAACGGGGTGACAGGATTGATTGTAACCATCATGAGAAAAATCAGAAAAAAATATAGGTATAATATACCTATCCCATGCAGTTTGGAAATTATGTGCATTTAAGAAAAACCTAGATATTTGGTCAAACTGTAACCATTTTTCGGTTATTGTGGTAATTTTTAATATTTTTGTTCATTAAAAAAATTACACAACTGCAACAAGTTTTCTAGAATTAAGACTATTTGTTGATCATGAAATTAAAAATTTTCAAAATTTGTCTACTTTGAGAGCCCTCCTTTAAAAAAATTTACTAAAGTACCTTGGCAAGTGCCATTAAAAGTTCGCGCATTTAATCAGGATTGTAAAACGGTACAATACTTGTTAGTTTCATACTAAAAAAACTAGTAAAAACATAAAAACCTCGAGTAACCCGATTTTTAACTAAGAAGTTTGAGTTTTGAAATGAAGAATTATTGTACCTAATTATATTAACTTTCTTCGATGCTGTTATTTGTTTATTAAACATTAGGTAATAACGTTTTAACTTACTACGATAAAAAGCCTTTATTTACCGACTGGCAACACACAAGCCACATTTATAAGTAGATATGTTTTTATTATTATTTACATTTTTGATATCGAGTATTCCTTCCTCGGCTTCTCTTTGATACAGCTTAGAGCTGGTTTGGCATTGAAGAAGAAGAAAGTAAAAACAAAATTAATTAAAATAATAATTGTCATAACACTAAAGGCGATGTTGGGAAATATTAATAAGGAGGCTGTATACACAACTATAACCTAAGTAAATTTTACCACTTCGCAAGAAAGGCATTTTCTTCAAGCCAAGAAGCGAAGCCCATAATTACCGCAATTACATGCAATTTACAAGGCAGTGTATTTCCGAGACGTCTTACCCATGAATGGGAAAACTTAAGCCCTTAATGGCAGCTCCACCCTAAGAAGGGTTGTATTCATGACTCCGCAACCCCCACAGGAATAATATTCAAAATTTTGTTTACAGATCGCTGAGACACACATTGTGATGAATAGGGAAAACTCGGGAAAATAAGGGTATTTTTATTATTTGAGAAGCTGCAAAACCTTAAACAATAGGTCATATAGTGTTGCTAGTCAACAAATAAGTTTTGCATAGATCTTATGACCCTTATGTTTGTAATATTATTACGTACTTACATAACTTTTTAGTAGGTATACCAGTGTTGAACGCTGCGGATACCTACCAATTATATCTCTGCTACTGACTGATTTATTACAGAAAGTCAGCTCGAGAGGGGCGTGACAGGCTTGATGTGTGTGGGGTGTGGGGACCACCAGTAACTTTTAACATGTATTAATTTTAGAAATAAATATTATTAATTTCTCTGTAAGCAGTTGTATGTAGCCTCCTACATTTACCACATTCGTATCTGGTACCTATAGGTACATAATCGGGTACTGATCATAGGTGCAAGCTATTGCGACGGTCTATAATTTAAATTATTCGTTCTGGGAACTTAATGGTGAGCTATGTATAGGTACTTTAGTTTTAACAGACATACAAGATAAGCACAAAAACCAGTGGTTATAACCGGTGGTCCGAGAACCACTGGTGGTCACTGGAAGCGCCCGAAGTGGTCCGCGAAGTCATGCAAATTTAAAGGTAGGTACATCGAAACAGTAATAAAACTTCGACATTTTTGGAGCCAAAGGAGAGTTTCTTTCAAAAAGATTCGAGATATACGGATACTGAGAAATGAACCAACAATTCAGAAGTTAGTACATAGAAAAACCTTTACTTATTTACGTTTACTATAAATTACTTCCTAACAGGTGGTCGTCAATGGCAAGACAGACATTTTTTTAGATGGACCCTCAATACTAAAAGGTTAAGAACTACCGACATAAGTATCAGATAAAAAGATTAAGCCATTATCTAAAATGCTACAAACAATGCCGTTTCTTTGTATCCTGCTCCATGAAATTGCAATAACGCTCACTGCCGTAGCGTAACACATCGTACGCAAAAGAATTTCTCATTACGTCAATACTGACACAAATCCCGGTAACCTGAAGCCAGCACATCAAATGCCTGTCTGCTGAAGAGGCCAATAGTGTCCAATTTTGCCGCCCTCACCTGTCCGCCCGCGCAAGGCTAATCCGCCATTTTATTAGCGTACCCTCGTAATGCCGCGCACGTGCGCTCTTCTCTGTCTTTGTTCTATCAAAATTGCTTACCGGATATAAAAGGACGTTACTGCTAACAGCTTTTATAGAAAAGTAGATCTTATCTGATTCTACTAAAGCAGAAGTTCGCGAAATCAACGCGAAAGTTGTGCTATCAGACAATAAAAGCTGACATGTTATTCATATCGTTTTGGCGGGCCGTGACTGACGTTCGACAAAGTCGATGTTGCCATGCGGAATAAACTGTTATACCCGTTATGAGAGATTAAGGCGTAATCTGGGAATATTGAAGACAATAAAATGAGTTATGCGTACAAAAGCCGGGATCATACGTAATCATATTCTCTGATCTGTGGGCGTGTGGGTAAATGAAGTAACAATGAAAACATTTGTTTTAATAGTTAGAAATACATTGTTAGTTAAAGAATATTTATTTTGCATGATGGAAATGCTGGACGTTAGTAAAAATAGCGATTTTATGGAATACTTAGCTATTAACATTAGGTAAGTCAGTTTCTACGTATATTCTCTCGTGAATCTGATCGGGGGCAAATCGATTATTGTGCTTATATTGGTCGGCCCATCTAATTTTATTAACAAAATTAGCAAACAAAACTCAAATATTTAATGTGAATCTGTAATCTCTAATGTGTGCTAATTGTAAAATTAAAAACATAAATACAACTCATTAATTTTTATTAATTTTATAAATCGAAATTCATTACACCTCACTTCTCAATATAATTACAAATTCCTTCACGTTAATAATAATAATTATTTATAATTAAACATAACCTCCCTATGCCTACTTACAATACTTACATCAATCTATCATTTTCAAGAACATATAAGTTAATGTAAAACATTTTATTTCAACTTGATATTTCATTAAATCTAGAAAGCTTATTGCTATTCATTGTCACTGGGTGCGAAAAAGTCCGCCATTTGCCATCTTAGTACGGTGTTATAAGAACAATATTTACTATGGGATGGAATTAAATACATAATATTTTAATTTATACAACGAACAAATCATTTTAAGTACACATTAGTCCCATAACACGAGTGATCATTTGATTAATCAAATGATATACAATCTACATATCATTACAATCAAGAACCTCGGGCGTAAGATGAACTATTTTTTTTATAAAATGTATAATACACATAGGTACACCGACTTGCAAATCTCAGTCAAAATCTGTAATACTAACAAAATAAAGTTGAACGCTATTTTTAATTACATATAACAAGTTAAAAAGGTTTTTAATTTGTCAAAGTGAAACTTTGGAAACGGAATATTTACATTGTATTGTATACATTTTATTTATTGTGAGCTCTCGATAGCACATACACGATAATGAACATGGCGCATGCAACTGTGCTGAAATATCGAGAGGTCAAAATAAATGCAATACGCGGTAAATATCCCGTTTCTAAAGTAAATTCTTGCATTAGTGACCATGTCACTTTAAAAACTTATATTGTCAAAATGAGTCTAATTTCGCCTGCAATAAGATCCACAGTTACTTATTCTTTACTTATGTGAAATAATGTTCTTCTAAACGAAGAGAAGAGATGAAGGGGTACATAAAAATAGGCCATGAAGATATAACATTTAAATCTCAGAACGTTTACGTCATCATTTCATTATTTATGAATAAATATAAATGACCTTATCAATTTATTTTATGATTGAAATTTAATTTGATGATACAGAAAATCCCCTGTAAACAGTTTATTCTCAAAATATCTACTTACAAGAGCATCATATTTACACAACACTATCTACACACTCAAAACACTGACTCTTGTGATTTTAGTCACTAATCACACAACAAATAAATACTACTGCATTGCATGTTATTTACAATATATCATTTAAATTTTGCTATAATTACTTTAATCGGAGTTATCTTTTCAATTGATTTAATTAGCAATGATGATATTACATTTAATATAAATACATATTTATCAAATATAAAGTTACTTAAGTGTATTTGAATATATCGTTATTTTTTGAGAATAGATATATTAATTTATGAAAGTTTGGCACTCAAGTATTGTTTGAGCATGGTTAGGACATTCCACATGGTTAGCGAAATTGAAAGTAAAAAAAATAACAATGACCCAATGTAATTTTTCTATGAAAACATCGTTTCTGTCCTAACCATAACCAAAATACATATACATTTAAATAAAGCAAGAATATCACAACAAAGAGGTTCAAATCCTTGCTGGTACTTAACTACTACTGAACACTACCGCTAAGTATTTACACGATACCCTCCTCCCGAATGTGAAAACTTACAATTAAACTACAAGTCCACTTCTCACGACACTTTAAATTCCACTGCATTTTTGCACTATTGGCTAAAACGTCATTAACGTCCGAATTATTAATTAGATTGCTGCGTTCCCGTTCCCAGCCGCTTTACCTAGACAATGTTCTTGGAAGAGTCAAATGAGGCGCTTGAATATAAAATCAAACAACAAAACACAAGCCGTCAGAAGTGTCAGAAAGTGTCATTTTAATTTATAGTGAAGTAACGTCGATGATAATTTTTACCCTAAAATGTGGGTAAATTATTCATACTACGAGAGCAACACTATGCTTATTACAGTACCAATATCACAACTACAACCAATTCACAAGATACGAAAGAAAATCATAACGATTAACGAAACAAATTTAATGTTGTAGATATGTCTCTGTATTGCTTTCCTTTTCAAATATTTAATTGTTCATAATCTTGCAAACCTCTTTTTATATGATGTATAAAATGAATAAATGTATGAGTATGATCTTAAATATCAAACTGATTGAGGGTCATGCATATCCCTGAAACACCGAGGACAAACTTTTTGAATGGTCATAGCGAATAAGGTCCCTGAGGTAACTAAATATCGTGTGTCTATTATGGTGAAATTATTTTAAGTGGACTGAAGCAAGCCAAACACATAAGTATCGTCTTATTATAAAATGTGGACCAAAGTTAGATCCGAGTTTAAGCCATGGTTTAATGGATTTTCATATATGAAATTTGCTTAATCCAAGGTTTAAACTCTGCACTATTTTAGTCTACGTTTTCTAATAAAACGGATACAAGTAAACTTCCAAAAACAAGCGCCTCCAATCGACAGCTAGACGAGCTAGTCGAAGTACATCTCTTCCTTGAACATGGTCTCGTGATAAAGCTGCGGGAACTTCTACCAGGCCCGGCCCTGCAGCGGTAGATACCCGGAGCATTGCTGCTGGTAGGCGGTCGGCTGGCGGTAGGAGGAGACCAGGGGGTTGGTGCAGGTGGCCTGGCCGCCCTGCGTCCCGTAGCCCGACGTGGGCGTGGCGCAGTGGCTGTGTGCCGGGGAGGACGGCTCGCCCGACCCGCACGGCTTGCCGTCCTTCACCAGGACGGGCACCGCCACTCGCCGGGGTGATGATGAAGACTGTGGGACAAGATCTTCATGTAATATAACATCTCAATCGAGAGCCCATCTTTGTTTAGGTTTTTGGTTTGAACGAGCCAATGGGCGTTCTAGGTCTAAAGAGCTACCATCTTCGATCATATCAATAATTGAGTTGAATATCATCATCATCATCAACAACCTTAAAATAATATGAAAAAAAATCGATGCCTAATGTTTTACTTATTGTGCCGGCTCAAACTGCACACTACTGTACCTACTGCTTCGTAAAGAGGAGGACGTACGAGACAGAAAGTCCGTAATTCATTTGAGGTGTTACGACATCAAAATGCAATTGCAGACCCACACGAAACTAGGGAAACTTATGAGAAACCTACCTTATACATGCACATCATTCAAACAATCATCTATCACGCAAGGCCAGTGCTATAGGCTGGGATCGGAGTTCAGACCATTGTAAATGTCACTTGCGACCCTATTAAAGCAGTGACGACAGCAGGCCTAGACAAAAGATGTTTCTGTTAACGTTAACGCCAAACGACAACTCCAAAATGTATGGCGTTGACATTACCTGTGGAAAAGTCACGTGACGTCGCGCTAAGTTCGTAGACACATTTTTGTCTGTAGCGTGTGCGGAAACACGCCTGTTTGAATTTTGTCTAGGCCTGCTGGTACACTAGATCTGCAACAATACTTCTTGTAACCTTGACTAAAAAAATTTTAAACTACAAAGTACATAAATTATATCTCCCAGTGAACGATTTCTCAATTCTAAAATCCCACTTGCTCATTTCGACACGTCCCAAATCTCTGATTCAATTTATTACGTCTGACAAGTTGTACAAGCAAATTACACGTTACAAAACAATGATGAAGGCATCGAGGGTTGCCGTCCCCGGTCCCACCCTGCGGCCTGCGCTCCAGGGTGCTAACAATCGGGAAGTCGCTCACGCCCCCGCATCGCGCTGTGTCGGGCAAATTGAGCCAATTCCGGATACTGGCAACACATGCGCAGGACGCCCGCGCCACTTTGCTGTGTAGTGTATGGTACTGAATGAGTTGTTATGCAAAATAATGAGACGGAAATTGAATATGGGAATCGCCCTGTCTGGAAGTGTCAAGGAAAGACGCACTACCTATTCAAACTACATGTTGTCGAGAGCATGATAGAGTGAACAATAATATATCACCTACCTAGTAAAGAAAGCAAGAAACGATACAAATTTTTATAGCGTTCAGAATAAAATAATTGATGATAAAATTAAAACACATAAGCAGGTCTGGTAGAGCAGGGGGAATTAAAAATGACCTTCTGCACGGCCAGTAGGTAAAGCAGTTTAGTAGTGCAGCGGGGACTGGTATATCTATCCTACCGCCTCTTTCTAGTTGATCGGTATATTGGGAATAGATATATTTTAAGTACAAATTACAGTACTAAGTACTTTGTGGATATGTGTTTAGATATGAAAAACACTGCAGTAATTGAATATACTTGGCAAACAACACTAGCTAAATAGAGAGAGCTTCGAGCGTAGTGCAGTGTGAGAGCAAACATTTCAGCATAAAGATCTGGATAGCATTGCAACTGCAATGGGCAGCCGTGGCGCTTCTTATCGATTGAACGCATTACCCACCCGTCTCATTATATAATAATTCAAAATGGTATATCTACTAACACCATAATTGGGAACTACCTAGTTGACAATTATTAGTAGATTAGTCGACGATCTTACGCATTTACACTAGGTCTTGCGAGTGATTTTGTAATACCTATATGAGGTAACATAGTTTTCTTAATATCATAATATTACCTACTCAATTTGTAAAATGTATGTAGGTATTCACAACAAATCACATCACATGTCAATGTGACAAAGCACTACACAAGAAAATATTGTTATTCCAAGTGAAAAGAAGCCATACAATAGATTTTATCAACACACCGATCGACGCGCTCAATCTCTAGCATCGCGGGCAGCCCTGCGCATTTCCGCGGGAAATACATTCTAATTGCCGTGGGGTTGCCAGGTTGGAGCATGCGGGACCCGTGTTTTGGGGGCCTACTACAAATCACTCGATGATGTTTGCACAACGTCCATTAAATAAACCTCAAGGTTATTTTCTTCTACTACCGAGTTATAAGTAAATCTTTAATTTTGTTTCAAATTTTGTGGATATTATGTATTATGTAATGTGAGTGTCTGTTTGAAATGCCAAAATACAGCTTATTACAAAATTCATATTAAGCTACCTAATGTGTACTTATACGGTACTTATAACAAAATCCTTGTTTTTTATATTATCTGGTTTGTTTATTTCAGTTAATCTTCAAAATGTCTGAACCGGTTTTCACTGGATTATCAAATACGAATGTCACATCGTTCTGACACTTGTGATATAGTTCTTTAGCCGAAGGTCGATAACTAGTTTCCGCTAGTGACTTCGTCCAAGGGGGAGTGAGAAACAGGAAAAATAACATATCTTTCAAGAATTAAAATTGTACTTTTTTTTTACTATTTTATACACATTTCCAAGCAAAGCCTAAGTAAAGCAAACCAGTAAATTTCTGCTGATATTTATCATCAATTCAAATCTCATAGGTATTGTTTGACGGTAGGTCGCCATCGTGAGCCGACGAGGGGACGTTGTGTCGCGTCGGCGATATTATCGCACGCATTTCATATTCATTATTCAAATATTCATTAGCGATTTTATAATAGAGATTGATTAAAATACGCTGATTTTGATGTAAACTTCCTTCCTTAAAAAGTACTTGCTCAAAGATTTGTAAGTATTTTGAATTCTCCTGAGTTTGACACATTTATTAACGACATGGTGTTGTAATATCGTAAACTGAAATGCGCATAAATCTGAGGATGGGCATCGGACATGCCCGCAACCGATAGTCTGTCAGGCTTCTCCGATGGTCCGATATGTCGGTAACGTCGACTAGCTAAGTCAAACACGTCCGTTTTGATATGAAGTACCTAAAATACCTAAATACATGTAAAATATTTGAATTTTGATCGGTTAAGATATACACATAAACTATAGGTAGAACATAATCTATACCTTTATAGCTGTGTCTCTGATATCGTCATCCTTAACTATGTATTCTTTATAAACTGTTTCTTAACTTGCCTAGCCCACCAACAAAGTCTGTCAAAGCAGTCAGATTCCCTATGGACCTTACAATATTTAACACTTAACCCCACCATAATAAAGTACGCACTCTTACCTGATTATGTTGGTTCTGTTCAGCCATCGCCTTCTCCTTGGCTTGCCGCTTGCACTTGTAACGGTGGTTCTGGAACCAGATTTTGACCTGAAACAAAAATCACCTCTGAATCTCAATATTTTCTAAACATTGCAGGATATTATCAATGCACATTTTTATAGGACTTGTAGAACACCAAGCTGTGTTCAAGACCGAAAACACTGCAATTCCTGACATTCTGAAGCAGGGACCTAATCTACTTGATACATACTGACCAAAAAGTTTAGTTTTGACAAAGTTATTTATGATACTAATGATATTTCGATCGTAAGCATCTCCATGTCAACACCCTCCATAACTAAGCTGTATCGACTGACCTCCCTGAAATTAGCGCTAGAGTACGCTACACACCCTACACTCCATCTTAATGACGAAAGAATAAACATGCCATGTTTGCTCCGAGCGCTGCCTTTGTCTACTCACGCGAGAAACGCGGCAAAATATACTCTTTATTTATTATTTATACATCGAGTACGCTTCCTCGTGTTTATCCTTTGAAATGGATGTGTGCTCCCTCGCGGACTGAGCTCAACGGAGAAGACTACCTATACTAATACATCATCGTTCCGTTATGAAAACCTACCACAAACATCCGCCATTTTGTCCGATTCGATACTGCGTCCGATCCGTTATAAAAACAAAATTTGTTACGTGCTACTACGTCGTCCACTTGGCGAGCGAGAGCTTATCGGAGGTCTTATTTGTTGTTTTTTAATGTTTGCTCTGTAGCGTTGTGGGAACGTGGCCGGGGCGAGAGCGCTTTGTCCTCGAGCAGGAATGATGCTAGGTTATTTATAGAGTAGGTGAGAGTTAATGAACGGGCCGACGGCGGGCGTCGCTTATTGCTCTCCGGCGAGGCTCGGACGCTCTCGGCTCGAGTAGGTACTTTCTTTTCAATCTCCTTGTGCATAATGCTGGGTGTCTCCTAGCACGCACTCGCGCGCTGAGAGCGCCATTCACTTGTTTGTTTTACATCTAAACGCCTGTTGTGTCTCGCAGTCGAGTGATGAGACATTTCGGGTGTGTATCCGCGGCCGAGGGCTTTCGTGTTATGTGCTCGAGGGTCTTACACCCACTTAGCTACTGAGCGTGATGTTTTTCTAACATCTATACGCGTAGTTTAGCTACGTACTTGCATTTTGTAGCTGGTATTATTAGATCAATTTCGTTCATGTAGATTGCAAAGCAATTGATCCTTTGTAAGAGAAGCATCAATTGATTTGCAATCGTCAACATTTCTGAAACTTTACTATGCATATACAACTTTTATTTAAGCACGTAAAGATTTAATATTATTGTTATCCGTGACAACATTAGTGTGGTATAATAAAATAATGGCAGTTGCAAAAAGGCCTATAATTCTAATCATATTGTACTAGCGACTGCCCGCGACTTCGTTCGCGTTGTAGGTTCGGCTTTCGGCCTCGCTATAACCTTCCATCATTTCTTGGTTTTACTTTTTTTTAAAACCCTCTCTTGACAATACACAACACAACCAAAAAATAAATTAGCGAGATTGTTCCATCCGTTCTCAAGTTATAGTGTGACCAGGAGAAATAGATTTAAAACTTTCACTTGCGTTTTTAAAACAATTTCACATGTAAAAAATTATGTTGATTCCAATATAGTTCGTATAATATATACTAGTTAGTATCTGCCCGTGACATCTTCTGTCTGATGAAGTTATTACGATCTTTCAGGAACTATTTGCATCTCGATAAAAAGTAACTCTATGCGTTAACTCTGGGTATAAGCTATCCCCGATCTAAATCACTATGATGTTGGAAACATTTTAAAATAGCCAACACGTATTTTGTATTGGCCCAAAGTTTATATTAATGAAGAAATATTCGTATTCTTGTTCGATTCGACGATTATTACACATTCTAATATTAGGACCTTACTATCTATGGAAATTCGATTTTCTAGAGAAAATATCAGCTGTTATATGCAGAGTACTATTAACATATACATTTAAAAAAGTAATTATCTAGATTTCAGATGCTTCTGTAATCTAGAGGCTCTTCTATGAACTCTTCAAAGATGTTTTTCAATGCCTCATCCGATTTTGAATGGGTTTAACCACACACGTTGTAGTTCCTGGAAAAGCAGGTATATTTCTGCGAAATCTATCGTATTATTGGCCAAATATAGCGAGTCAAGGGTTAAAAAGTTATGTATTTCAAAAAACAATGATCTGCTACAGTTGGTTCAAGGTCGGTGACGGAGAGTACCAGTTGTAACTCCTGTGATTTTGTTACGGTCTGTTGTGTGGTGTAGCCGAGCGTGTTGTGAAGGAGTACTTAGACGGAACGTCGACGGAGTTCGAACGCTCCATTTAGATTTCCCATGTTTACATGTCCGAAGGTTTAAATGTCTAAAATATTCCACAGAAACTGATAACAGTTAATTATTGTGTATAAAACATAGTTAATTTAGCTTTTTCATAATATCATTAACATTATGAAACGGATTACTTTCGACGAAATGTTTAAACTATATCTAAACAATCTAATCTAATAACCTCAATATTTCAAACCACATCTCAGTTACCTATTAAGAGACCATTTGTTATTTAATATATTATGTGTGTAGATGTATAGAAAAGTCTAATCTTTAAATAATTGCCCTTTTTCACGATCCCAGACAATTGTGACAGTATGTATATTTCTGGAATCTGGATAGATTCACATTCTTAGTGGTTTCCACAGGATTCCGTGCTTGGACCTCTTCTATTTGATATTCGCATATAATGATATCTCTGAATATTTCCAAAACAGCTGATTATCGTGTTTAGCCGACGGCATGAAAATTATATATTATTTAGCTCTATATTTAAAAAATTTGGAGGAACCAGTTCTTTATAGTAGTAATCGAGTATTTATTGTTTTGATTTTATAAAGATTGCGTGGCATCTATTTTCATATCTTGAAACGAATCAAATCTTCGACCTTTCCTTGTCTTTTAACCGCAAGTATGAACCGTATAGTAATACTTAGTCAATGGTAGCCACATTATCGGGAATTATAGAAGTTCACAGACAATAATTTTAATAAATTATTTCATTGGATCACGATTTGTACATAATGTAGTGTAATAAACTTCTCACCATTGAGTTCTCGATCATTAAAACTAAAATGTCGGCCACCCAACATGCTGTCATTTTGACAATTCATGTCAATTTTGGCGCCAATGCCCTTTCCTCTAAACCCAACCTTAAAAAGATGATGTTACAAACTATCCTGACCGTTATTTCATTGAAACTAAGTTGTAATTCCTCTGCAATATTTATAAATGACGTGTTACAATGATCCACAAGCGTAGGTGTTCCGTTCATGGGAAAGATGACTCGGTAAAATCATATACAATTATAATAAATACAGACACCTCTCGTGTTTGTTTAGATCTTCATTTGGTGCAGTATTATTTTCAACGATGAGTTTTAAGTTTCAACTTAAGCTTGTAAAGATTTGTTTTTATAGGTGCTCATGAATTAGATTGTAACATAATTGTGTCTATTGAGAGAAATTATCATCAGCGTCACAAGTTGCACCTATCAAGTTCAAGTTCAAGTCATTTATTTCGCTTTAAATTGTTGTTACAATGATAGATCTTATAGCTATAATGTTAAGTACAACACAACTTTTGCCTATTTGGCATGCGAAATTAAAATCTTAATCTAAAATATATTATATTTAAGGCAATATACATCAAAATCCTAAGTTAACTAGCAAAAACAACTAATATTTCATTTTCACAGATGATAATATCGTAATTCAGTTTGTCTTCGACAAATCTAAAGATAAAACGATGAAAAACGATAACCTGAATTATCTCTAGCTATACCTAGTACATAGGTAGGTATTGTGTGCAGAGGCCGAGTCATGAAAAACTTGCAAAGAAGTATTTTTATCGTAAACATAAACAATATGCGCCTTGCATCGTAGTACAGACTATGAGTTATAAGGCCTACCATTGGCCATTCTTAAAAGAAAAAAAAAAAGGCCTACCATGAGTTTACAACATTGCCACCAATCGATGCTCGGTATGGACTGCCGTTAAAAAAATTATGAAAAAAGAACAGTGCCACCTCGCGCTCAATTGTAGAACTAAAATTGACAGCGAGTATGCCAATCACAAGCTTAATAGGTAGCCGAGATCGAGTATCGACTGTAGATGACATTTATGTTGCCAACTCATGGTAGAGCTACTAGACTACGTTCGTCGTTCACGCTCAATGTTAACTTAAAAAAACTGGTAATTAAGTGATAGGTATTACCTATACTCATGAAAAGAAAGCTGCAGAAATATATTCCAAAAGTGTTTAAGAGTTTATTTAAATAATTGCACCAAAAGAGTGATGATTATTACGAAAGAACATTACGACAGCCACTGATTTGTCATTCACGTGATTTCCCCAACAAAGGCTGATTGTCGCACATTATTATCCGGACATATTGTACTCTACGCACCACTGAGTAAACACACGTCCGTCTCTCTGACAGCCGATCAATGCGCTTCATTTATTTAGTAACATAAGAAAATATTAAACCGAAAATCTACCACGATAATACATTTACCATGCGATTTTAAACTTTATTTCAACTAATAATTTCAATTAAATCAGCAATGTTCTCTTTGACAGTTGCACAGTGTTGCTAGCTTAGGATATTTTTTACCAAAAGGTAGGTACGTGAGTGAATGCGAGATTTTGTGGAATACTGGAAGCTTGTTTTTACAGATGGTTGTATATGATGGATGTACTCAATCTGATTATAAGATTACGTTTTTATTCAACGTGACACCAATGTAAATCTCAAAATACTGTAAATTGATTTTCTATTATTAAGCTCTTTATTAATTGTATTATAAGACATTTTCGATTCCCTACGAAAATACAGATATTTAATACAGTTAAGTACCATAATCACAAGAGTATCGCTAAGATTCAAATATGTTTTGCTGACTAATATAATGATAGGTAGAGAAGTAGTGAACTGTAACCTTATTATTTATATTCATGTCAAAAATATCAAAAAGAGCACACACATACCTAACATAATTATTTTGCTTCACTGGATAAGTATGAAGGTAATTTCTAACAACACATATTTATCTACTTAATTAACCAAATATTTGGCTACCCTACGCCAAATCCACAGTTAATCTTCATTAAATACGAATGCCCACATATTTAAAGGTTGATGTATGTATCGGCCGACCCCTGCCTGTCGACCGTGAGCTATAGACGCATATGCAAATGTTTGAACGGAAATTCATCAAATTAATACTTATTTGTTTACAGAAGCCGGTTTAAAACGCGATTTATGAGTAATCAAATAAGTGATTTGTTTGTATTGACGAAAAAATATATATCGTCTATAATGTAGGTAAGACTGTTAGGAATTGTAACTAGAAAAAAGCCCTCATCGATTTTTGTGTAAGAGTGATTATCCAGAGGGTCCATACAAGAGATTAAAGCGAGAAGAACATATCATATTGTGTGTTTTAATGCATTAAAGTATACGTACAGCGTGCGTACGAATTTTACATCATAATTACGCTCCCGAACAGCTAAAATTCGACAAACGAAAATATCTCCGTATAGCTCCCTATAGATTGAAGTTTTATCTATAACATGGCGAGAACTCTTTTCAATGATTGAATTCTTATATAATCATAATTGGTATACCTTGCTTTGGCGAAATCGGTAACAAATGAGCTAACGGAGTCGTAGGATCAATGTATCTTTTTGCTATCTGGAGCATTATAGGTATTACTTACTTACAGTCAGGTATCTAGACAATACATCAAATTTGTCCTACATAAATAGTGCAGTATCTGTGATAGAACGGCACGGATTCCAATTGAACATTTATCATAATGCGCCCGTACCTGCCCCCCAACGGCTTTGTGTCAGGTGCATTATCCTCTTAGATACGAGTATAACTAATCCCCTTCACAATAAAGTACAACAAAAAATCTCCCATTCATTAAAAATAAATCCCTTTCAAATTGCTTGGCATCATCAATAGAATAAGACGTGAAATTAACCAAATATATACCGGGTAGTACTACCAATACTTTGCGGTTATTACACAATCACAGCGCGAGAAACAAATCAACGTTCCTTTTTTAAATTGTTTTGACATATCGGTCGCGATCAATGCCCGTGTTCGAATTTCGTACAATGATACCATATACAATCATAACTTTTTTTACTAAATAATGCTGGTACCTATAAGGCAGATGATTTCGTTTTGTCCAGCCTTTGACAGGAAGTGAATTGAAATCCCACGCAGATTACCAGATTAGAAAAAAGTGAAGTGGAATTATTGGGAAATTATAGGCCTGATCAGACGGTGAGCCGCCGCGGGTGGAGGCTTTGAATATTGGGCTAGCATAAATAATTATTATGGCTTAATGCAAAAAATTCCTAAGCAGGCAATTTTAATATGGTGTTTTTTTTTGTAGGCTGTTGAAAAATGTGGAGAAATTTTTATTCATAATTTTAGAGCTACCTGTGCTTATAATATTTCAATCATTTATCAGTCCAATCAATGATTGAAAGTTTGATAAAAATTATTGAAAAAAATTGCCGGCCTATATAGTTTCTGGGCTACGCTTTTGACATGAATTGTAACGTATAAAAACATTTTCACAGCTGATTTTACATTTCTTCCGTTGTTCGTCATTGTAGTTGGCACAGAGGCATCTTAGCCTTTTAGCGTCAACTTTTTTCTTATTTGACCTTCGAGTGGAACCCGTCAACAGCTTTGAAATTTTCTCCAATTGCAGCTACTTAACGTCCAGTGGCGAGCTGCAATCTGACAGGCAGTCATTGTTCGTCATCATGTGCCACCATTATCTTATTGCTCCATTAATACTCGTATCTCGAGGGCCCGCATGCGCCGCATCCGTTCGCAGCGTTCGTGACCATAAACAATGAAGAGGAAGGATTGTCTTGCAATATCTAATACAGCTTTTGTTGTCAGTATATGTAGCTAATCTTTTGTATTGTTAAATTTTTACGGAAGCTCTTATGGTGTTCAAACACTAATCCATCAAATTCTTACGTGATTTTATTTATCTTTAAATATTAGTCAATTAAGTACTTTTAATTCTACCTAATCAACCTAATTGACTAGTTGTGAATCATATATTTGAATATTTAATCCATTAATGAAGTGCACGACTAACGGTGACCTATCTTAAACGGCCATATCTGATAATTTAAATAATATAAGTACTTAGTACCATAAAATTATGGATTATATTGGCAATTAGAAAACATCAAAGTCGATTTAAGTACGTAACTAACAACTGGGCATTAATAATATTAAATGAAATCAAAACCGAGGCATTTGAAAATGGAACGGGCAGTCCACCGGGGAGCTCAGTATCAACAGTGGCGGCACGTCGAGAACATCGAAATTTACTTAAGTTAAATAACGAAACGCGAGCCCTCTGTTTGCTCCGAACGTCAAATACTGCGGAATATTGTGGCCATCAAGGCGGGAGTTCCTTTATTGCGCACGGCCTGTATTTAAACTGCGCTATGAATATGCAAGAATGGAATGTGCTAACTCTACAGTACGATCTGTACAAAGAGCGTTTTGGTTTCTAAACGGGGCACGGCATTTACTTAAATGAGATTGACGACGCTATTTGTAAGTCTATTATAATATTCTATTCTGTTATGGTACCTAGGGTTAAAAAATATACACCCACTAAAATAACGAAATACAACTATTGCCATCTAATTGCTTTTTGCAGAATTTAGATGTCTGACCAAAAGAAAATCACGGTAAAGGTATGTAGTACCTTTACCGTGATTACACAGTTTGTACATTTTTTTTTATATTTGTTTTGGTAGATATCTTTTTTATTTTACACACACAATAATTTGCCAGGGAATCCACATGTGTTTAAGGTGTTAACATTAATGCTTTTGGCTGTAATCTAATAATGTAAAAACAACCATATGGCAATTTCATCTATACAAATAAATAAAATTAGTGTGTCCGTTTATAATGAGAAAATAAAAGCTTTTTACTAAATGCATAATTAAGAAAGTGTAAACGGTATTTAAACCTTTTTTTCATGTCTCTTTGTTCCGACTAAACTCTGAAACGCCCGGACTTTGACGGAATTTGCACTTGCGGTGTAGTTGATGTTGTAATAATTTAGGCTACTTTTGTTTTAGGAAAAGAATTTAGGTTTTCAAATAAAAATCCCCCATTACCCCGCGAGACCTTAAGAGCGAAAACGCGGAGCCAGTTTTAGAATAAAATAATTAAAGTCGGGGCTGTACTTCAATGTCAAAGATTACTTAGACTTACCTACTATTTTTTTGTTACTTTACTTTATTAAAATCTAAGGATAAACTTTTAACTGAATATTTTTTGCATGAATCGAAAATCAAACGCCACAGCCAACGCATTGACCGAGGGTAGTTCAAAATTTTCCAGTAATTCCTTTGGCAATTTAGATGCGGCACGTGACTCGTGCCCACCGTCAGTGTGTCTGTCAGCCACAGGCGTGGGGTACGGTGCTGTCCAGTAGCAGACACCACGGCTGGTTGACAATTATAAGGCATCTAACTGTGGTGGTGAGATTGATTACTCATAGAACACCTAAACACACTTTATTCTTTCGCGCTGTGAACTTCACCACTTCGATCTTGGTTACTCACCAGTTGCTTATGTTAAATGGAGGTGTGTGCATGTGAGGGAGAGAGAACACCTCACACTCACGTTCACCTCCATGTTTGTGTTGTTTTCCTACCCTCGATATAAATTATCATATTATTATTATTACAACTATTGATTGTATGACATTGTTATTATAATATCAATATAACACATTTTCCAATCTCGTCTGTTTTGGTCAGTCGATGGATTAATACACAAAACTCAGATACATACGCATCAAAACTCATATACATAAGTACTTGTATAATGTTGCAATGTATTATAATTATGATTTGTTATAGTAATCAGGCGTGATTAGGTATATGAGCAAGATTATCTGATTTATAAATTTAAGCAATTTCATTATTTTCTATCTCTGTGAAATAAATTGTCTGTTCATTTGCGGAATAACTGTACTCGAACCTTAGAACAAGGCGCACATGAAATTTACGATTAAAGTAAATAATAATTCAGCAACGTGAAAGTAGAAAATATGAATCTAATTACAGTCACAATTTATCGATTGTTTGATTGGTAAAATTAGTAACTGTATGGAGATTAAAGATATGACGAATACTTGTAATTGCACTTGCTTAGTTATATTAATTACACTCTCCCAATTAACAAGCAGGTTGGTGCACTGTGCCTTGTACGATCTTGGAACAATAGCAATAGCGCGACACGCAGACCCAATTAATACACGTACAACGACAATGCACCGCATTATAATCGGCGAATTATCACAACGTCACTCCCTCGCCATTGTTCCCGCCAACTCACTTTGACGTTTGTTTTGGCGCGAATTCAAACGCCGCGCGCGTAAATGGTGTTGACACCCTCAAAATGGAGATTATTCATGGATGTTTGCGGCCCTTTGTTGGGGTTATACACCAAGTTTATGAAATTTATATTGACACGGCCGAGATTATCGAGTCTTTGTTATGAAGGATTTGAATTTCGAACGCGCGCGCGAATGTGGGAAAACGGGTCGCGTGCCGCTGACAGAAATATTAATAATGGCGTTCGTTCGCGTCTTGCTTGTATGTATGAGTACAGATTTATACGTGGCACCTAAATCAAATTTCTCTTTTACTAATTTGAAGACAGCTCTTGAAAAATATGCGAAACAGAAGAAAAAATGCTCGTGACGGCTCTCGAAAATCAAAGGGAGTCCACGATCCACTGGTATTGTCGTCGGAGCGTGAAACAAGATGTCAACATAACGAGCTAACCGTGTAGATACCTATCGAATGTTGCCAGCGGTTAAAATAACAAGGGTGAATGTGGTAGGTAGGAAACTGAGCAGGGAGCCTGCGGCGATGCGTGCGGTCTCTAGGCTGCTCGTCAACTACTGTATCGGCGCGTTTTGTTCCGTAATTGATAGGGGCCGGGTGATCGCGCCGAGCCCGGAGGCGGCCATGAAACCGATTATCACTTGATTTATGGTGTTGTGTCGGCGACAGAGGCCGCGGGCGGCGCTGGCCCCGCCCTAATGTTGTTACACACGATAATGTGTGACACGCTAAACAACACCACTGACACGTGTTGAAACTGTTCCTCGAAACGCTATGCCTCATAGATATCTTGAAAAATTTAATTTGATTCGTTACAAACTTGTTTTATTTTTATTTTTTATATTGCAAGTTGTTTTTAAATTAGATACTCTGGCCTATCATTACATATGTATGTAATTTGGTATCTATACTTTTTAACACACACGCCAGTAACACACCATTAGTTAGAATTTCTGTGTCAATTCGGCAGCGCAGCCCTCTTTATGCACAATGTAATTCGTGAAAGCTCGAGTCAAGGCACATATACACGTCAAGCTAGTATCCAACCGTGCGATTCTCTAAGAGCAAACATCGTTGCATCTTTGACAACATATCCGTGAAACAAATGAAGAGATGACAAGAACTGTTGGAAAAGCAACCCTATATACAAGGGCGAAGTATTTGACATCGGTGAGCTCGTCGACGAATCATTACAGAATCGCATTGCAATAGGCTATATGGATAATAGTAAAAAGCAGAATCTTTAAAAACATTCAGTGTAACGAAACAGATCCATATCTAATACTGTATGAAAAAAATACCTTGAACAGAAAAGAAACAGTAAAAAAAGTGAATAAACAGAACTAAATAAAACTCATAATACCTATCTAATAATAACTTGGTTTCCGCAGACTCAAATCCTAAGTAGAACAAGAAAATAAACTTTCACGTCCACACATTCTAAATTTTTACCGATAACACTATTATTTTTTTAAGTAATAAAACGAAATTTAAAAAAAAAAATATAACTAAAACGTATAAAATTAATGCACCTTCCTTTGGACCACCATAATATCGTCAAATCTGATAAGCCATTTTCAATCCTACGTAAAGTATCGTAAATTAATTTAAAACTAGCTGCTCTCCGCGGTTACACCTGCGCGGTGATCGATAATGATGAATCTTAAATCTTACTCAGGGTGAATGTAGCTTTCCAATGGTGAAAGAGTTTTTGAAATCGGTCCAGTACTTTTTGAGCCAATTCGTTACAAACATACTTACAAATCTTTTCTCTTTATAATATTATAGTATGACTGTAATCGGGGCACGCCGTAGCTATAATACATTTTTGTGGAATATAAACAAAATGGTTTTATGGTTTATCTCCAGCATTTACATTTCCTATCTACACTAATGGAATTGAAATGTCTGTTCATAATTCCAAATTAACAGCTTTCACAAAATGCATAAGACAGTATATAGGGTGTTTGGTAGAGGGACCGACAAACCAAATGAGCGTGTTCGGAGGACCACTTGGAGAATACAAGTTAGCCAAAAAAAATCCCCGACCCCCCAATATGTTTAACTTTTTTTTGTGATTTTTCCCTTTTTCTCCGAAATTGTACCTATTTACCACCATAACATTTGTAAAATCTGTTTTAGACCGGATGTTTTTAGTTGAATTTGGTCTCTAATTTCTAACTCTCTCTCTCTAACACCTTCAGGCCATACAAAGCAAAATTGGATACAAAACAGAGCTAACTAACTGATTTAGTTTAAAAAAATTGGGGTGTCGGGGATTTTTTTTGGCCAACTTGTATTCTCCAAGTGGGCGGGCCCCCGAACACGCTCATTTGGTTTGTCGGTCCTTCTACCAAACACCCTGTATACGGTACTTACATGAAAAAATAAATTTAAATAATTGTTGTCTCTCTATCTGTCTGTTTAATCCGGCTAACCTCTGAAAGAGCTAGACCGATTTCAACGGGACTTTCATTGGCAGATAGCTCATGTTATAATGATGTTACAATGAGGTTAAATGGCCAGACATATTCTCGCAAGAGCACGCTGATCTTGTTATAGATTGTGTTTACTCATTTTTACTGAAAAATACAGGATTACTCACGTAATACTTGCCGGATCCGACTATACTTAGTTTTAAATATATACTGCTCAGCGAGACGTCACCGACGCGTGCGGACGCGTGAGGAGTAACTTAGGCTACTTTTATTTCATCATCCATCAACACACGGGTGAAACCGCGAGACGCAGCTAGTATTTAATAATTGAACTTAGACACTTACTTGTGTAGGAGTTAAATGTATAAGCGACGCTAGGTGCTCTCTCTCAGGTGCTGATAGGTACTTCTGCTGCTTGAACCTTCGCTCCAGCTCGTACACCTGTGCAAGGAAACCTTCGTTAGTAAGATAAACTTTGATTTGGTTACGCCACTGGACTATCCATGGGTGTCATTTGTTCAACCTTCTCGCAAAAATACTTTTTTACAAGTCCACTCTGCCAAGTATTAGAATTGATTGCCTTAGTCTTTGTTCTCCATTAAATGCAGTGTATAGGTCAGCAAATATATATATACTAGCTGACCCGCCAGCGGCTTCGCTCGCGTGGCCTCGCGGGATGCGGTAATTACAGATTTCAATGGGTCAGATTTCAATAAGAGGTCGAATTTCACAAAATCCCGTCTTAGTGAGCACCTTCGTCCTAAAAAGAACCCACATGCAAAATTTGAAACTCCTAGCACTTGTAGTTTCTGAGATTTCGTGATGAGTGAGTGAGTGAGTGAGTGACCTTTCGCTTTTATATATATAGATAATATAATACATATATAATATAATATGAATATATATGTATATACCTCGCACTAAATTGCTGATCTAATATTTGAACGATTGAATGGGCCATAAATCCTAAACGGTAAATTTTACAAAAAAGTTTACGGCTAATAAAAGATGCGTAATTTTATTTTCTACAATAATGGTCTCAATAACTTTTGCCCTAAAGCGCATAGTATCCGAGATATCGCCCAAAAACTTTTTTCAAGATGGCGCTTGGAGCTCCAACTGGATCTGTCAGAATTTTGTGAAATTATGCTCAGTAAGTGACCCTAAATCTCACCAATAAAAATTGCATCGGAAATTTAGTGGAAGGTTAACAATTAAAGCAGCTATTTTAACCCTTCAAGAGCAAGAGTCGTTGAAATTATAACAATTAAATTTCTATTGTGTCTGGCCCTATGATGACCAACGACCTTTGATGGATTAACTGCCTTAGTAAACCAATGTTCACTTTTTAAAATGCCACACTTTTGTAGGCTTCAGAACTAGCTAGGACAAGCAATAGCGCAAATTTTAAAATTAGCGATTAAGCAAATTTAAAACTTAATTACTTAATTTAATTCCAAAACGTAGGTAGGTAGGTATAGCACGTCTTTATGTATATTCACGAATATTCTATACAACTATATAATATATAGTAATACACTATATTATATATATTATATACTATATAATATATATAATATATAACTAGCTAACCCGCCAGCAGCAATTCGCTCGCGTGGCTTCGCGGGATACGGTAATTACAGATTTTTAATTATCCCACGGGAAATCTTTAATTTATCGGGATCAAACATATCCTATATGTTGATCAGGGATATAACCACCACTACCACCATACGAAATTTAATTTGAATCGGTCCAGTCGTTTCGGAGATTAGCCCGTACAAACAGACAGACAAACATACAGAGAAACAAACAATTTGAACTTATTTTTCACTCTTTACATCCTCTGACTCGGTTTTTAGCATATTTTTCATTGTACGGAAATTTGACCTCTACAGTTTATAATATTGAGTAGTTTTTACATCCCTCGTTTTACCTCTTTAAGTCATCCCTGACAAAAATATTGAAGCATCACTATTTATTTTAAATTACTTATCCAGTTATCAATTTTCATAACTATAGCTCGGAAAACAAAGAGCTTTTGAAAAAGAAATTATCCCCCGTTTCATCTCCGTAAGTCTTCCCTGTCAATAAATGTTGAAATCATCACTTTAAACTGTCCAAATGCTAATTTTCACCACTGTATGTTCGAAAACAAAAAACTTTCCATACAAACTTTCACCCCTCCATTTCACCCTCTTAAAACACCACTATCCAAAAAAATAGTCCAACATTTTTTTTTATTTTGAATGACCTATCCAAATACAAATTTACACAACTATAAGTTGAAAAACAAAGGATTTTCATACAAACGTTTTACCCCTTTTGACCCCCTTAGGGGTTGAATTTCGAAAAACCCATTCTTAGTACACCTCTACGCATCAAGGGCAATACACCCTCCAAATTTCAAGTCTCTACGATCAGTGGTTTAGGCTGTGTGGTTTTGTCTGTCAGTCAGTCAGTAAGTGAGGACATCTGTTATATTCAATAATTTCCACCGTGAAGCAGTAGGTAATATTCGCAATACAGTGTTCTTGTTGTTGTTCTGGTTGTGGTTGTCGGTGACATTACAGGCACATGGACAAAACAACTTCATGTTTCAGGGTTACGGGCGCAGAGCAGTTCACCACTTGTGACAAAACGCATCTGGTCTAGGCAGAGGTTACCACTTAACACCAGGTGGGCCTCGTGATTGTACCATCTCTCAATAACAGAAAAACGGAACAAACATGATAAGAACCTAGTACTACAACTATATAGCATTACTATTTTCGTTCATGTTTATTGTGAAAGGTGCAACCAAAATAAGTCCGTATCAACGATTATAGACGCAATTACGGAACTGCTAATGGATTACACGCTATACATTTATAGGTTATACATAATAACAAAGATATATAGGTGTAAATAGAACAGGTATCCACATTACTCCAACTTTCTCCAACACACGCACACACACATTCACAGATGACACGCACACAAGGAGACGTTAAAACAAACTGGTTGAAATTTCCCGGAATAGAATTAATTATTACATAGTACAACGTACAGTTAGCGACTTCGCCCTTCGAGGGCGGAGCCTCGGTGGGCGGCGCCCCAGCGTGGGGAGGCTACGCAATTAAATAGCCTACGTTAACGTAATTTTGGCTTTTGGGCAGTGTTTCATTGTTTGTAGGTATGCGGGTAGTTGGTTACAGTTAATTCAGCTAGTTTCCACGGATATACACTGATCTATAGACACGTACACACATTACAAAGTTTGCGATCACTTTGAAAAATCTAAACCTTTTTTGTTACGGTAAATTATATTATGAAATATTCGTCTTTTTAGAATCTGTATTTAAAAACATAGATTTATAGAATAAAACAAAACAGTTCGATGATAATGCGCCCGCTCATCGACCTCAACGAGTCAATGCTGCTCTCCGAGAATACGACATCACAAGGTTAGACTGGCCTGCCGGCTCGCCTGACCCAATAAGCCAATAGAGCACGCGAGCTGTTTGGAACCGTCAGCCACGTCCCCAGACAGTGCCAGAGCCTAGGAAAGCCGCTATTCAAGAATGGGACAGGTTACCCCAAGAAATGCTGGATCTCAGCATGCTCAGGAGGATCACCGCATGTGTTCGAGCCAGGGTAGGATTTATATTATATTGAATATAAACCTTTTATTAATTAATTATTGAATAAGTTCAATTAAAAAAATATATCAGCTTATGCTAGTGATCACAAACTTTTTTGATGTGTGTATATAACGCTTATAACTGCTGAAAAAATTACGCGTAAGTATGACATTTACACTTTTTCGTTGTTGTTTTTTGTTCTTTTGTCAGTAAAATTTATAAATCTGCTAGCTTTGCCCCCGACTTCGTCCGCTTTTTTTAAGATTTCTTTTAAATGACTATCTAAATACACATTTTTACACTAATATGTTATAAAACAAAGAATTTCCCATACAAAGTTCATCCTCTATGTCACTCCCCTAAGTCATCCCTGTCAAAAAATATTAAAGAACAACATTTTTTACTTTGAACTAGTTGAACTATCTTAAAACAAATTTTCACACCTTTAACTTAGTTCAAAAACAAAGGACTTTCATACAAACGTGTTCACCCATTTTTACCCCCTTAGGGGTTGAGTTTTGCAAAACCCTTTCTTAACCCGTCCGCATCAGCGCAAAAAATAATAATAGATTTATGAATGAAACTTAACTCGAATGAGTCTTGCTGATTCGGACAGATTAATACACCAAGAAAAAAACACCCTCCAAGTTTCTAGTCTATTTGACCACCGGTTTAGGCTGTGCGTAGTTGTCAGTCAATCAGGACTTAGATTTTTATATAATACTGGCTGCGCCACGCAGTTCCACCCGCGTGGTGATGGATGATGATGATGATGATGAAAAAGTAAAAAGCGTCTCATCTATCTACATACTAAATTTCATTAAAATCCATTCAGTAGTTTTTGCGTGAAAGAGTAACAAACATACTATATTATTTATCCATCCATCCATCCATCCATCCATCTAAACTTTCACATTTATAATATTCGTGGGAAGTGGGATACCTATATTGATTTTAAGTAGATGCTGCCCTAGTCATTAATTTAGTAAAGAGAGATTCCATCTTTACGTACGAAGGGTTTTCGTTTCACTTTCATAATGCTCACTAGCAAAGAATGGAATTCATTGCTTTAGTATGTGTTCCCGATATGTGCAGTGAACAGGCAGCTTATAACATCTACCTATAACTATTCCTCAAATACTTCGGACACATTGTTCGAAATAAAAACTCCATGGAACGACTCGTAGTCCAGGGTCAAGTAGAAGGCAAGCGGTCACGCGGTCGATCACCTACGCGTTGGACAGACCTCATAAAAGCTGCAACACAAACGTCCGCAGTCCAAAGTACCCAAAACGCAGAAGACCGCAATGGATGGAGGTGCATCGCGAGGGCTGCATTATTTAAAGACGGGGCATCGTCTTCAACCACGACCAGTCTGTCAAGAGTGAACGACTAAGAAGAAGCTAACTATTCCTACGGGTTAGAGTTCAATAACGAAAGAGGAAGAATACATTCTCATTTCTCAGTATAAAGAATGTTGCTCAGTGTATGAAACGGACCAATATCTTGCTATTGCACCAGCAGTTCAAGTACCGTAATAGTCGTTAAGCTTGTCGAGTCGCTAAGATCGATAAAATATCGTATCGCCCCTAGCAAGTATAGAAGTCATATCAACGATTTATACAATCGTCAAATTGTCGACAGTATATCCATTATTACGAATTGTTTGCATTCCACATGCGTCCTTCTATCATTTAAAGATTTCTACGAGAATTTCGCTCTTCTACGGTGAAAAGAAGTCTATTTTTTATTGAATAATAGCTGCGCCGCGCGGTTATCACACATGGTGATGGATGATGACGATTTTGGTGAAAATTGGGCCCCATCTACCTCTATGCCAAATTTCATCAAAATTGGGCCAGCCGTTTGAGCGTAAGAGAATAACAAACATCCAGTCATCCATAAATACAAACTTTCGCGTTTATAATATTAGTAAGATCAAACGCAACTAAACAATATCCCCATTCTCGTCGCCTGTCGATAAGCTATATCGAGGTCAATTTCAAAGCTGACAAAACAATCGTTAAAATCTATTAAATAGACGATCGCAGTTCCATGCTTGGGTTATCGTTATAATCGTAAAAGATTATCGAATTCGTCTACCGATCGCTTAATTTTGTTACTTACTTGCAATTATCGAATCAAAGACCGATATAGCCAGTTTTACGAAGTATGACAAATTCAAGACTCAAATTTATCGATCGGTAAGTTCGGTACTTGCACTGCATAAATGATAATTTTCATACTGAAATGACCTACTTCATTGTTATTTTGTATCGCCTCATACATAGGTATGTTAAATCTATGCTGAAGTGATCTGCTTTTTAACCGACTTCAAAAAAGGGGAGGCTATGTGTTCGATCGTAAGTATTTTTTTATATTCATATTCAATCTTTTATTGCATCATACGTGTAACAACAAGGATCTTACAATTCACAAAGCGTCAAATAATGACCCTAGAAGAGTGTGGCAATATGAATTGGAGTTGACCAATATACTCGTAGGTATAACCCGCGGCACGTAACTCTAGCGCTGACCGTTATTGCGCGGAAGTCAAAAATTGGGTCTCACAGGGAGGCTAGAGGGACGAAGGACTCTTGTCTCTCTCTGTCACATCGAAGACGAGGGACTGTTGTCTCTCTCTCACATGTGCGCGACTGTACCCATGCGCAGCTGTCCCTTCCACATTTCGCTCAGCGCTAGAGTTACGTGCCGCGGGTTATACTTAAATTCCTCCACATTATATATATCTTCATAATGGTTTAAGAGAAAACAATACATAAATATATTATTTATTTTTGAACGAAATAAATAAATAAATAAATAAGAGATAAAAGGAATTAGGTAAAAATGCATCACAAACCAAATCAAACTTAAACCGGGTTTAAATCGAAAGCAGATTACGCTATTTTATAGTTCAAGTTCAAGTTCAAGTTCAAGTCATTTATTTCGCTTTAAATTGTGGTTACAATGAAAGATCTTAAAGCTATAATGTTTAGTACAACACAACTTTTGCCTTTTTGGCATGCGAAAATTTAAATCTTAATCTAAAATTATATTAAATTTAAGGTAATATACATTAAAATCCTAAGTTAACTAGGAAAAACCAACTAATATGTTTATAATACATGACACTGTAGGTACTATACTCTATATTACTATTTTAATGATAAACTAAAATTATACTATATGTTTGATATTAGGATGGGCTATATTTATGGTCATTATGTGAAAAGAAATGATTAATTTGATAAAAGCTACAATCAATTAACCATCTGAAAAGTTTGACTTTGAATTTTGGGAGTGGAAGGGATTTTAATGATTCTGGGATTTTATTAAACACTCTTAACGCCATAATATAACAATTCCTGCGGTAAAGCTCATTATTACACTGCGGAAACACTAATCTGTTCGGAAATCTTGTGCAGTAGCTACGGTTATCGCACAAGTTATTGAAAATTTCAGGGTGTTTTTTTACAAACATACAAATTTCAAAAAGATACATACAAGGAAGTGGAAGCACCTTTAATTCCTTAAAAAGAGGCTTGCAGGATTCTAGAGGACCAACACAGCAAACTGCTCGGATACATCGTTTTTGTGCTTTGAAAGCTCTCTCCACTTCTACCGAGTTGCCCCAAATTACGAGACCATACCTTAGGACCGACGACACATATCCATGATAAGCCATAAGGGATGTTTTTCTAGAAGCAACTAAAGACAGCCTACGAAGAGCAAATGCAAATCTGCTAAGCTTTAAACACACACTGTCTACATGTGCTTTCCAGTTACAGTGGTTATCGATAGTGATTCCAAGAAATGTAGCTGTATTGGTTTCTTTTATTTGCGTATTTTGGTAAACTATTTTAATATTTTGAGGTTTAGATTTGATATTGTATAATTGCATAATATTAGTTTTATTTACATTGACTTTTAGGTTATTTCTGTTAAGCCAAGCTATTACAGTTGCTATTGTTTCATTAATACTTTGTTCAAAATCAATATTCTTTTGTTTTGGGATGATAATGCTTAAGTCATCTGCAAAAAGAACGGATTTATGAGAAATTATACCAGGTAGATCGTTTATATATAACAGAAATAACAGCGGCCCTAATATGCTACCTTGAGGAACGCCAGATTTGTTACATAAGTAATCAGAGAAGAAACTACTCAAGGTATTGTATTCATCAATGTTTTTTATTTCTACTCGCTGTTTTCTATTAATCAAGTAACTCTTAAACCAATCATAAGCAACCCCTCGAACACCGTAGTTTTCAAGCTTCTTTAGCAATGTCTTGTGGCAAACAAAATCGAAAGCTTTGCTCATATCAAAGTAAATTACTGCCACTGGCGTTTTCAGATTAATATGTTCTGTTATGTTTTTGACTAGAGTGAAACTAGCCAAAGTGGTGGATTTGTTCTTTTGGAAGCCATTCTGTTCATTTCTTAGAATACCGTTTTTTGTAATAAAGCTATATAATCTCTGGTACATTATTTTTTCAAAGATTTTAGAGAGAATTGGTATTAGAGCAATAGGTCTGTAATTATTTATGTTAAGTTTGTCATCTTTCTTATGAAGAGGTTTTACGGTAGAAAATTTTAGGGCATTAGGAAAAGTACCTTGTTCAAAAGACATATTAATTAGATGGCTGACGATCTCAGCGCATTCATTGCTACAAAGTTTTAATACATGTGTACTTATTTCATCATATCCCACAGATTTAGTATCACTTAGTGATTTTATTGTAGTTTTGATTTCATCTGGGGTGGTTGGTTTAAGGAAGAAACTGGAAGCGTTATTACTAACGGTATTCATAGCAGTAACATTATGTAAATGTTTATCACCATCGTTATTATTATTTATAAAGTTGATGTTGAATATATTTGCAATTTGAATAGGATCTTCTATAGTATAATTGTTATTAATTTGAATCTGTTCTATGTTAGTTGTTGTTAATGCCCCATTATTTTTGATGATATCCCATGTTGCTTTACACTTGTTTCTAGATTTATATATGATGTGATTATTCATTTTTCTCTGAGATACGCGCATACATGTTTTAAGACATTCCGCATATTTTCTATACTGAGTTTTGGAATGTTCGCTCTTATTTTTATAATAAGTATATCGCAGTCGTCTTTTTGTAGCGCATGATTTTCTAATTCCTTTTGTGATCCATTTTAATCTTTTTTCTTTATTTGTAACTCGTATCCTACGTACAGGAAAGCACAATTTATATAATAAAATAAATGTTTTGTGAAACAAAGTAAATGCTATATCAAGGTTATCGTTATCGTACACTTCTTGGAATGATAGACTGGTAAGGTGTTTCCTAAAAATTTCAATATTGTCTTTTCTGCAGTCTCTTCTCTCTATATATAAACGTTTTGGCGTAGCTTTTATTTCATTTATGGAAAAAGTTAAAGTTTGTGCTGTATGATCAGACAGACCCGTGTAATGTACTTTTCCTGTAGCATCTGAAATGTTACTCATAATATTATCTATGCATGTATTTAACCTAGTAGGTTCGTTTATATGTATTTTCAAACCATAATTTCTTAGTATTTCTCTAAATTTAGTCGTATTTTTGTTTACTTTTAATACGTCAATGTTGAAGTCTCCTACAAGTATTATTTTCTGATGTTTACGCAATTTGTGCAGTAAAATTTCAATTTTTTCAAAAAGTAAATTTATATTTATGGTTCGGTAAATACAAACTATATAACATTTATGATTTGGTAATTCTACTCCGCAACATTCAAAGCCATTTTCAACCGAGAGTTGATTAAAAAGTGGTATTTCTTTATATTCTATGTTATATCTGAGAAGGATACAAACTCCTCCTCGTCTTTTGTGTTTTCTAAAGAAATGAGTGACAAGTTTATATCCTTTAAGCTTTATATTGTTTTCGTCTCCACGTTTAGCAAAGACTTCTGAAATGCATATTGCATCTACTGGATTTCCTTTTTCAGCAAAATCTACTAAGGACACTTGTAATAGATCTAATTTGCCTACTAGGCCTGCGATATTTTGATGGAAGACAGTAAAATTTGGGAGATCTTGTGTATTCTGATGATTACTGTGAGGAACGAAAAAATATTTTAGGAGTCTTATTGTACGGTGATTTGCTTTTATTACACTGGAAATAGAAAGGGATTGTGCCTGGTTTAGGATTTTTGTTTTGATCGTTACGGTTCGTTGTGTATAATGCATTATCTGTTTTTACATGCATTGTGTTTTTAAGAACTTTAGCTTTGTTAATTTTCTCAAACATGTGTGGTATAGTTCCCGGTCTTAAACTAGATTTGCTAATTTGCTTTACATTTTTTATTACGTTTTTGCCTAAATAACAGGACTTATAGTCTTCGGTATTAATCATGTTATTGAACAATTTACAGTGTTCGAGTGAAGTAGAGTTGGTAGAAGTGTCGAGAAATTTGCTAGTACCCGAGTTAAAAATTATATTTCGTAGTTCTCTGTTTAGTTTAATTTCGTTTAGGTAGTTATTCTTTCCAACTCTCGCTACAATTATATTTGGTGTGCTGATCCTTTTTAAAATTGCCGAAATCTCGATGAGAAATTTCGTTGGGTTTGTGTCATTTGACCCTACCATAAGAAAAAGCCAGTCTTCTTTTTGAAAGTTAATGTCATTTACCGAACAGTTGCGTAAGATATGGTCTGTTGGGGCATCAGGATAGGAGTAGCTGACTATGTCATAGTCTTTTGCATTTTTATATTGAGACCTAAGGTTAATGAGTTGGGGCCCTAGATCTTTGCAGCTTTGATCTCCGATTATAAGAATTTTAGGCTTACGTTCATAACATAGCTGTTTTTCTGACAATTTGGTCGTTTTAACACTAAAGGAATTATGTGCAGCACATGCAGTTTCATTAGCATGGATTATCTCTTGGCTTCGATTTCTAACGTGGTCTTGAGACTGCGATTGTTGTTTAGTATTGGTCATTTGAATATTACTTGCGTTTGCGTCATGAGAATTTTGTTGCATCTTTCGTATCTTACGTTTATCTTTCTTTTTTACCACAGTTGCATATGATTCCTTTTCTTGAATGGTTGTAGATATTTCTTCTGGTATGCAAGTAGTAAGCGGTGTAGTTATTTCTATCTCTTTTTTAGCACCATTCTCTCCACCTCCATTTTTAATAACTTTCTCTATTTGCAATTTTAAATTTTGAATCTCTACTTTTAGCTTATTCATTTCAATCGCATGTTTTCCGCTTTGCCTCTCTATACAATCCCGAAGCTCAATATTTTCCGTCTGTAGCTTTTTTATGTCTAGAATTGCATTTATTAAGCTTTCTGACATATCGTTGTCCTGTTTCTGTCGGCTACCTTTACGATCATCAGTAACATCAGTTTCTGTTAGATCTAAAATTTCACTGGACTTCGGACAGAAGATTGCGTCTTCAAAACTGTCGTCTATTGTGTTGCATGACAAAATGGAGCTGGTCAGCGAAAGGTTCCCCAATGAAAGCCGGCGGCGTAGGGTTTTTGGTCGTCGTATAGTTACGTAGTTTATACTATTATTTAGATTTAGCTCTTGAACGATATTGTGACTGCCAACTGGTGTATTTGTGTTGTCACCTTTTGGTCTTTTCGAATAACACGGTGTGCATTTCCAGGCTATCTTTTTGATGTTGTCCATAATCTGAAATCTAGTTAGTGACACATTGGCACATAAGAGGTCATACGTGCATTGACACGCCGAGCAAACCATGAACTGCCGGTTAGTTATTTTGTTAGGACACCCAGCACAATCCAAGTTAATAACGGTGGGTGCGTAGCTATTACATAATGTTGCTGAAAATGCCATTTTTTCCCCTACTAATTATAATATTTGTAATCAGTGAGTAGGTATCCGCGTAGTAAGCATAAAAGGTTAAAAAGCGTGCATTTTGTTAGTAATTCTTGCAAATATTCTCACGGACGATACAGTGTTAGTAGGATGCGATTAATTATTATATTACTTCTTAATTTGTATGCTCGTAGCTCGTACAAGAAGCGCTCAAAGCGTATCTTAGCATTGATATTTGTTCAAACTTTGCAGTTGTAGCAGTTAGAGCGCTTTTATCTAACCAATATGATAAACATGTTTCACCGTGTAAAAGGCCTGCAGCGCTTGAAGCGGTGGAAGCGTCTTATTAGTCACCTTAATGCACGACTTGGCAACGTCGCGCGCGCTTGAATATTATTTTGTACAGTGTTGTAAACGGTAGCAGTGTATTTCTTAAAACTTGTAATTACCTGCTTTTACTTCACAAGATAGTCACATTTACACAAACACTATGTTAAGTTTTATTAAATTATCACAGAAAACTGTACATAAATTAACTTATTACCGATGAAACGATTAAAAATACGGAGAGCAATATTTATACGTGTTGTGCCGGCCGGTGTTGCCGTCATCCCAGTATATCCAGTATATCTATATATTATATGGTTATAATAAGAATGTAACCGTTCACTGTCTGTACATGGAAGATATATGAGAAAAAATATTATTGGGACTTTTATTAACGAAAATTATGTCCGTTTGTCTGTTTATCTGTTTGTCGGTGCGTTAGTGCACGTTAATTTCAGAAACGGCTTATCCGGTTTTCATATATTGTGGTAAGTTTCACTTAACATTTAGTGTTTGTTTCAAGTCAATCGGTTATAAATAAAAAAGTTATTTAATAATCAAAGTTACTTTTATATTAAAGCCCCATATCCCGCGAGGCCACGCGAGGGAAGCCGCGGGCGGGTCAACTACTCTATAATATAATTACTAAGTTCTACCAGAAATTATAATATAATTTTATTACCCGTCGTTTACTTATTTTCTACGCTGTAGCGTGACCTGTCTTAATTATATTGAGATTGAATAAAAAGCTTGGCCAAAATGTCGTTCGTAGAGTATACATTTCAGCTACTTATATACCTACTGAAGTCGCCGTATAGTCGCTAACTAGATCGAGTTGCCATGGTACCTCCCCAACCGCTAGCAATAAAACCGGCCGTTTGACGCGATCAGGGAAATCTCCCCTCGCGAAACTCGTAAGGCAGGACATTCACGGTAAGACATTATACAATTTAAAACAGAATAGAATAGTTTTACAATTTAATATTTCCTCTGTTATTATGTCAGATAGTTACTAGCAAATTAACATTTTAACATGAACATTTTTCACTCACCTTAGAAATAATCACTTTTGAGAGTTGTTCAGTACCTAATATCTGTAATTCTTTTTCAGGGTTTTACAAGCAATAAAACTAGTATTTATGTTGCACGACACGCTAGTCAGAAAACTCGGGTTTGAATCCCGCCAAGGGTAGACATACCTAACATTGTATCTCTAAAATTGCAATATTAAACATATTCTACTTTCAGAGTGCAGAGATCTCCAGTAGGCCTAGCACGAACAACTGCGAAAGTGTAACTTAACATGTCGTTCACGTGAAACAGTACATACTGTCATGTATATAGAGCAACTGTGACACAGATAACTCATAGTTTGTACGCCGAAGCATGATGCGTTGACGCTTACGATATGAATACTTTTTCACAATTATTTGTACTCAGCACATTGAAAATAGTAGGTATAAGTGTTTTGATAACTATGCTCTCTCCATGCAAGTCATATTTTATAGGCTAGCATGTATATACTGGACGAGCGAATGCACTCTTTAACATCTCTTAGTTATAAGCTCAGTTGCAGTACCGGGCAGAACTTTAAAGCAATTGTGGAAATACATATTGGAAAGTTAAATTTGTCATTGCCACTGCTATAGCAACTAAAATGATGTCACAATATATATTGACTCAAAAACCGTGTGAATTAAAAAAGGTCAAGTTGTGTAAGTACCTACTTATCGGCTAAGTTATAGGCGTATAACTCGTACATGCTTCCACTTAGATTTATCATTTGGTGTAACGGTGTGATCTTAGTTAGGTACTATTACAGGAGACTCGTATGGTCCTAAAATTGGTAAGACACTGTTAGTCTGACTTTAAATGATTTTTATTTGCAGCAGCACGCATGTCCAGCCTTATGCGGATTGCAGGTAGCGTCCCCCAAGCCGTATTTATTTGTAAAATGATCGTCAAATAACGCGCCCCTGCGAGGATTGCAAATACGGGAGTTTGTTAACCGGGTGAAATGAACAAAAGTTACTGCAGGCTGTCCACAGATATGAATGCAGGGGGAGGTAGCACTTAAGAGAGCTGTCTTTATGTTTACACTGGATTTCGTGAATGATTTCTGAACTAGGTAAGTATCTACTTACCTATGGTACGACTCGGTCAGTTCTTAAATGATAACAGATATTTTAATCAACATAATAAGCAAGAAGGCGTGCAAGCGTATTTTTCAGCCGCTTCCAAAAAAGAATTCTCTATTCAATTTTCTTCATAACTTTTGTCTGAGTGAACCGATTTTGTTGAATGTTTTTTTTTTTTTTGTAAAAAAGCTGCGTTTCATGTGGTCCCATTCAAATTGATCAATATCTAAGCATAAGTTTTATTGGTAATCATTCACCATTAACATCAACATATTCTCTTAGCTATTGAACTAGGCTGCGTTATCGCAACTCGATTGCACGAAAATTGTCGTTTTTGACAGTTTTGCGTAGTCTACTCACTATTTAGATTCGAACGCAATCGAAATCGACGCAAATGGAGTTATGTTGTAATGGAAGTCGGTTTTTTTTTTTTAACAAAAAAATATTCCTTATTTTCTAAAGATATAAACATTTTAACGACGAAATTTTAACGAAACAAACATTTTAAAAGCAAACATAAATGTTTGCTTTTAAAATGTTTTACTGGAGCATCTGATGCCGTTATTTATTTTCAGTTAGATTGGTTAGTGTTGCTTCTAGTTGGTTTTATTTAAATTTCAATTTCAATTTGTGAGTATGATTCTGTGTAGTGTTGTAAGTAGAGTAAGGATCATGAGCATATTGTGACACTAGACAATTTTAACCATTTAATTGTAGTAAAATATTTTGTGTACCATTGTTTCGTAATTCTTCATTTGTAATGTATTTGTACGGTGGTGTTTCAATAAAGAGACAATCTATCTATATATCTCAGATTTTTTTATTTTAGGATATATGGGGGCCGTCCGCTCTCAACTTGTTTAGGGATCTGGCGAAACGTTTGTTTGAGGCGTCGGGTGACCGAAATGCTGGCGCCTATTTTGGGCAAAAGCTTAGCATTGCCATCCAGCGTGGCAATGCCGCCAGCGTTTTGGCCACTTTTCCCCCCACCATGGGGCTTATAGATTAGATAGTTATTATTATTATTTTATTCAATTTTTAATTACTAATAAATGTTTTTATTTATAACAAACCTAAAAAAATAATTAAAAGAACATATAAATTAGCGACACATCTCGGATATATCTACGTACATGTATCTAAGTTTAGTCAATAAACACTGAAACTGAAACACAATGAAACGTTAGACGTGTTTATCTCAAACACTAAAAGTCACGCAAGCCATATTATAGTCTCGCTGACTACGCCTGCGATGTCTCACACGGGCATACTACTCTCTCAAAGACGCTGCGCTTTTCAAGAGGACACTAGGTTAGTCACACTCTAGTCCACGGATCCCTCATCACATATACGATATGCTGCAAAGTAGGAAGATAAAAGTGTCTGACAATGTGACTGACCTGTGCCTGCGTGAAGAGGACTCTTCTCTTCCGCCGCTGTGCCAGAGGGAACTGCATCGGCTTGGAGTCAGGCCCAGCACAGGCCGCCAGCCCGCCCATGTTGTTCACGTGCCCCATGCCTCCGGACGACGACGTCATCAGCCTGGAAACTAAAGCAGCCGTTCAGATGCGAACATTTCGGATTAGCTGGTAAACTATTAAAGGGGTCGTAGGACTTAGGACATCCACACATCAAAAAAAGTTTACGATCATTATGAAAAATTGAAATCT
The DNA here is from genome assembly GCA_917880725.1 of Selenia dentaria. NCBI lineage: Eukaryota > Metazoa > Arthropoda > Insecta > Lepidoptera > Geometridae > Selenia > Selenia dentaria. Next base: position 29,321,022 of record OU862895.1, on the reverse strand, counting down.
TTCTTGTTACGGTAGATTATATTATGATTTTATCGTCTTTTTAGTTATTGATGGAATTTTCAGACCATTCCGAGTAAACTATGGGCACTAATTTGTAATGGTCGGTGATAATACGCCCGCCCATCGAGCTTAACGAGTCAATGCTGCTCTCCGAGAATACGACATCACAAGGTTAGACTGGCCTGCCGGCTCCTGACTTTTACACCCAATAGAGCACGCGTGGGATGCCCTTAAGCGAGCTGTTTGGAACCGTCAGCCACGTCCCCAGACAGCGCAATGCCAGAGCTCAGGGAAGCCGCTATTCAAGAATGGGACAGGTTACCCCAAGAAATGCTGGATAACTTTATTCTCAGCATGCCCAGGAGGATCACCGCATGTGTTCGAGCCAGGGGAGGAGTTATATTATATTGAATATAAACTTTTTATTAATAAATTGATGTATAAAAAATATATCAGCTTATGCTAGTGATCTTCGTGAAACTTTTTTGATGTGTGTACATTGACCTTAGAAATGACTCAAAAGAGGCGTTTAATACAAATGTGGCTTATTTTATTTTTATACAATTTTATTTATTTCTATATGTATAGTACATTGATGAGCATAAGTAATAATATTCAATGAAAATATAACTTAATAAAGAATTAACGTAAGTATAATATTTTCCAGGTTATCACTCGCTTACTAATAAAATTGAGGTCTCGCACAAGCTAGAAAGTTGGTTTTAGAGTTGATCCAATGTGTGGTTGTGCACAGTTTTGTGATTTTAAATATGGATTGTTTCAAACCTAGTAGCTGTTGCTACCTTCACCGAATGCTCTGAAGTCTCTTCTGATGTGGGGATCGTGCAGCGATCGGATTGGCGATTATTTACTCTGACTGTCATTACTTCAAATCTTAAATATGTTGAAGCATTAATTTTAATGCAGAGACAACCCATTACTTATCAAATTATGTCCTAACTTAGAAACTAAGTAATCTATACTAATATTATAAAGAGGAAAGATCTGTATGTATGTTTGTAACGGACTGGCTCAAAAAGTACTGGACCGATTTCAAAAATTGTTTCACCATTGGAAAGCTACATTCACCCTGAGTAACATAGGCTATAAAAAATTCATCATCATCATCCATCACCGCGCGGGTGAAACCGCGGAGAGCAGCTAGTCAAAAATAAAATAGCAACAGTTATAAGCCCGTAGACTCGCCAGTCGTCATATTTGGCCAATAATATAATAGTTAGAAAATATACTTCTATTCCAGGACATGCGATGTGTGAGGTTAAAGCCCTTTCATTAGGCTGTGTGTAGGTTAGTAGGTAGATTCATTAGGTAGATTCACTACGTTTCGGGTGCCGACGTATAGGACAAACCTGCTCAAATCTGCCCCCAATGACACGCGCTGTCAGATTACTAAATTTAATTTCTGAAGAGACGGATATTTTTCTCTGTATCCTGGCAGAATTCACAGAGACTGCATATAAAATATGGGAAAATAATGAATAAGTACCTATTTTAAATAATTAGTGTAGTAATAATTAAATAGATTTAGGTAAGTGTAGCATTGTATTGGGTAAACTGTGATGATGCTATAACTGTTTTTAAGAAATAAATTAATAAATAAAAAAAATATCCCACTTGACCTAATTTCAAATTAGGTACTACCCCTTATTGAAACCTCAACATTAAAACCCCTGACTTGGTTTACTCATATATCTATAAACTCTATTACGTCCTTCTGCCAATTTTTATAAAGATACAATAGGTTTATCTTTAGCAGTTATGTGATGATAAAATCAAAAATTAATTATTCCATATTTTTCAGAAATTTAAACGCATCAGTTTGCAGCGTTACATTAAATCGGATGACATAATTACTTAAACGCGGAATAATACAATGAAATCGTTTATTCTGTATAGGCCTACGGGGGCACTTACACTACAATTATAATTCTTAACAATAATGTACTTTTATGACAGACAAAAAGAGGGGAAAATTGTGGGTAAATTATCCTCTTTTCCGCTGGCAACATTAAAACTTACCAAAAACATGCTCAGTAGAGTAGATAGAGTTCCAAAGCTGTAATTGTTTAGTTAATGGTAATCAAATAGATGGCTATCTACCTAAGTACCTCCTTTTGTTAGGAGAGTTATTTGCAAAGATATTTTTTTTAAAGTTTGAATACCTTCAAGTCGACTCCACACAGAATCCAATATATCAGTCGGGATGCCTGAATCGTAAAAGGCGAGGAAACAGAAGTAACTAGGTGGTATAGGTCAAGTGTAAAATTCTCGTACCACACGCACCACAGTGCGAGGTAATCTGCCTCCAAGCAGTAGTGTGCGAGTGTTTCAGTATAAAAGGCACTGTAGCAATGAATTCGATAGGGCGAATCATGAACCGATATTTCGGGCAAACAAACCAGGCTGCTGATGGTGGCCATGGCGTAATGTACCATGAAGCAAATCACTTGCTCGTCTAGTCAGTAATACTAACTGTCGTATTTATAAACAAGCAAAAGTACCTAATTACTTCATCATCATCATCATCTCAGCCGTAGAACGTCCACTGCTGAACATACGCCTCCCCCATAATTTTCCAAAAGGACCGGTTGGAATCGGCCTGCATCCAACGTCGTCCTGTGACCTTTACCATGGACGTATGTCTTGCCAGTCCGTGGTCTCCACTCCAGAACCTTCCGGCCCCATCGGCCATCTGTTACGCATGCGTGCTATGGCCCTGCCCACTGCCACTTTAACTGGCTAATCTTCTGGGCTATGTCGGTGACTTTCGTCTTCTACGGATTTCCTCATTCCTGATTCGATCACGTAGAGAAACCCCGAGCATAGCCCTCTCCATAACTCGTTGTGCGACTTTGAGCTTATCTATGAGGCCTATAGTAAGAGACCACGTTTCAGTGCCATAAGTCATCACACACACACATTGGTCGAATACTCTTGTCTTTAGGCACTGAGGTATTTTTGACGAGAAGACTTCGCGAAGTTTGGAAAAGTAATTAATATAGCAACAATTTTAATTCTATAGATTAGAATTTGCCTGAAGTTAGTCAAAGGCTAGAATTCTTAGCCGAGTAATAGTCACCATTTCCTTTGCGCGATGAGAACACGTAAATTTTTAGTTTTTATTGCATAAATGGAGTTTTATAAAAATGACATTCGCACACAAGTCTGAACTGTGAAGGATCTATTGTGCTGTAAAAATTTAAATCCCATGAAAACAACCTAATACAAGTGTAAAAAGTAACATCCAATTTTGACAGGGTTATGTCATGCATTTACTTTAGTAAGTAACGTTGATTGCTCGGCTATAGAATAAGATTTTATGCTTAACTATTCTACCGTCAAGTGCTTACTTCATTGAGAAATTACTTAGCAACAAGCTTACTGCTTACTTACTTGTTTATAAATACGGCTGTTAGTATTGAAAAACATACTATGCACAAAGTAATTTGATATGGTGCTTCATATCATCCAAACAAATAAGCTATGCTGAATACCCGGACAAACCAGAACTGCGATTAAACCAGATTGATTCAGTAATTTGATTCAGTGTATTGAAAAAGCGTAATGGTGTCGATTATGTAAGCTTTCTCTAAATTATGCCAGGTCTTATTCCTAAATTACAATACAAAATGTTTTTTATTGACCAAAAAATGTTTACACATACACAAACAAGGTGGGGACCTTCTTTTAAGTATAAAATACTTGTGCCAGAGAGCCCCGCTCTTCTATAGTCACTACAGAACATTACAAAAAGTACCGTATAATCTATTATAATAGTAAATATTAAAAAAAAAAAAATAGAAAAATTAAAGAATTACTACTGTTCTCCTAATGATAAGTCGAGGACACTAATTGTGGACATTATAAAAAAGAATAAACTTTTAGTTTATTTTGAGTGTGTGTCTGTGTTGTGCGTGAGTGTGTTAGTGTACGTGCGTGTGTGCGTGTGTAGTGGCTATCCAGTACCTTCAATTAGATTTGAGTTATTTATTAAAGTATTTAATATAATGTTGATATTAAAGAAAAGTGTTTGATAAATCTTATTATTATGGTATTTTATTTTATTTTATTTGTTAACACTTTATATAATTATCCTATTTTTCGAAGCGTCATTCTAAAAGTACATTAATTTGTATTTTAGTGTTCACATAATAAGCAGTATAATCGCATTTTAGTTTGCTAGTTTAGTTTAGTTTTTTGAACATGTGAATCGCTATCAATACCTAGCCAATCTTAAACGTACTTACAGCTTGACTTACTTACTTCTTAGCCTACCTAATCTTAATCACCTACAGCCTACTGTTTTAAAAGGAGATAGGCTTTCTTAACGTTTTCTCAAAAGTGTAGGTATCAATAGGTTTAATTATGTTTGTCATGTGCTTACAACAAATTGGAATATCAGCAAAATAAGTTTAATTCTCGGTAATTAAAGTAAAATCAATAAAAACATGCTTTCGGAGTAACAACGCCATCTAGTGAGGTATGTTGTTTAGCTACACCTAACGTTTAACCTTAAATGTTTAAGAGGATTGCATAGCTAGTACTTTCCATGTTAAAAGAGAAAACTCTTTTCTACCTCTTAACATTGTCCGATTTCAGTGAATTTTTTTTCATGGAATCATGACTTTGTTTACTATGCCCGTACGTTTAATTTTTTCAGGTTTTTTCTAAGTTTTAAAAAGGAAATGTATGGTACTTTCAAATACTGAAAAAATCAAAACGTACGGGCATAGTAAACAATGTCATGAATCCATGAAAAAAAAACACTGAAATCGGACAATGTTAAGAGGTAGAAAAGAGTTTTCTCTATTAGCTTGGAAAGTACTAGCTATGCAATCCTCTTAATGAGTCACAATATTCCATTGCAGAATCTCATACTTATTTTGAACGTATTACAATGCATGCATTCATCACCAAGCTGTTTAGCATACCGCTCGGGTTCGCGTCGACAATCTCGATGTGCGCCATTCGTCCCGGCCATTATTCCACACATTATACACGTCGAATTCTCCGCTCATTCTATTGACACAATACTCCAGCATCGAAAAGGGTCGCTCAATAAAATATTGCTCCCCATTCTCTTACGCTGCTTCCTATTGTGCCTCCGTTTGGCTGTACGAGCAAGAATCAGTGTTGTGCTTGTTCCGCACGAATCGGAAATGTATCGAGGGAAGGTACCGAAGATTGGTGTTATAGTTCGTTTTTGGCTTCTTCTCCATGCAAAGTTATTTAAGTAAATTAAAGTACATTTCTAATTGGATTCTGACAATATTATATATTCTTTTTCTTATTTCTATAATTCCTTGTGCTAGATATGTATTATGGATACATTGTTGTACTATGATATTTAAAGCACTAACGTCTGCTTAGCGAAACTTAACTTTGCATTTTTAGAGAGAATTGTCCTCGGGCGAAATCTCTAAAATTGAAAAGTTTATGTACAAGTCACATTTAAAACAGATCTTTTCTTAAGATATGTTTCTTTTGAATTTCATCTTTATACAAAACGCGATCTCCTAAACGCAGTTATAGTGACCATAAGAGGTCTGTTGATTCCTCCAATCACAACACTCGTTGTCATGGGAGTGTGATCTCGCTTACGGGGAATTTTGTTTCATTGAATTCTATTGACTGTGAAATCAGAAATTGGTCATCTAATACTTTCTTAGGCTTTGGCGGGTCTTATACATTGAACGTAAACAAATTTAATAGGAATAAATCGCATGTAATTTATATTCTTTTATCCTTACGTTTCGAATTCTTTTCAGTCATCGTTGTCACGCTACACGGATCTTGTCTGATAAGTATAAATTTGTGGAAATTATATGTTATGTACCGCCTATCATTATTTTAATCAAAACGTTCCTGATGCACGCAGTAGCTACTCACAGTGTCCTAAATCAGTAAATAAATTATCTAAAATTCACAACAACAAATTAGGAAATATGTTCCATGCTATTGTTACCCATCTTTGACAGCGCCATCTAGTAAGCGATAGCAAGACTGGTAAATTCTAGAAAAACTTCAAGTGAAAAACAATGGAATTTTCTTTAACCCGTTGACTTGCGATTCGCCATATTAGGCCAATAATACAATAGATTTCGCAGAAATCAACCTACTTTTCCAGGAACTGCAACGTGTGTGGTTAATTTAACCGTACACTACTTGCGTCTGGAAAAAAACCCCAACCCTGAAGAACTCATAATTACCGTATCTTTTTATCGTATAAAGACAACACTAGTTCTATTATCTGTCACATAAAAAATCTAATCTCTGCACTTCTGTGGATGTCAACAGGCCACCGAGCATTTCGTAATCTCGCGAGAGGATCTTTCTATCAATATAGGTAATGTTGCGCTATTTAAAGCGCTCTTGAATGACTGTACGGGGCTTGGCTGATTAACGACGTTAACATTTGTTTCATAATTAATAATATTATTAATATTTAATGAATCCTTTTATAAATTATCCTATTCGTGCTATTTTCAATGTATCACATATTATATGAATTACAAAACTGAGATTTTGCGAATTTAACCCGCGTGTATATAATAATTTAGTCGCGATATTTAAACAGTTTACAATGCTTGCTCTGTACTTACGAATATTCAAACGTTAAGTTTTAATACCGCAGTGGATAATGAACTTATTGAAGCTAACAGAATACGTTGAATCGCGGAATACGGCTGCTGCTTGCGACACCAGGTTTTGTACTCAGCGCACGGTTTCTAGATCTCTATGCTCCTGCAAAATTCAAAATTCAAAATTCAAAAATTATTTATTCAGTTTAGGCATCATAGACACTCTTATGAACGTCAAAATTTTTAATTGACTCTACCGCTGTCTTCGGAAAAGAACCACCGCCGAGAAGAAGCAGCAAGAAACTCGTGGGCCATTATTTTTTCAAGTCTTTGTACATTGAGGTTACATATGAGTAGTATTAAAATAACAAATTTATTCAATAGTTGGCTATTAGGCAGAAGTGGAAAGCTTCCAGGCATCTTTGTCTTCTAAGTAGTGACTCAATTTATAATAGGCTTTTTTCATTAGTATATTTTTGACACGTAACTTGAATTTCCCTTCAGTGAGCTCAGTAATGTCTTTCGGGATTTTATTATAGAAACGTACTCAATTGCCTAAGAAGGACTTATTTTTAGTTTTCGTGAGTCTAAATTTAGATACAGCTATCCTATCCTTATTTCTAGTATTAATATTATGCATATCACTATTTATTCTAAACTTCTTTATATTTTTACGAACGTACATTAACTACATACATACTGCGTACATTACTGCTTCGGACTAATGCTGGGTTTCTATATCCATACAAACAGCCGTGCGATTCTCTAAGAGCAAACATCGTTGCATCTTTGACAACATCCGTGAAACAAATGACGAGATGACAAGAAACGTTGGAAAAGCAACCTTATGTACAAGGGCGAAGTATTTGACATCGGTGAGCTCGTCGACGAATCATTACAGAATCGCACGGCAGGTCGTTTTGCTTACGACTCCTGTTTGACACGTTTTGAAAAGTAAGTACTCGAGGCCGCGCGCTCCAAGTAGGTACTTTGCTTCTGTATTCTAGAACCTGTCAAATAGTAACGCGTTGTAAGGAAAACGATCCGTTCCTGGATATAGGAACCCGGGGTTAGCCGAGTTCCCAACGTCCGAGATGCGCATAACATTTTGACAACAAACAGTTTGGTAATTGAGCCGCGGATGTGCGAGTGTCCACGACAGGGGTCGGGACAGGGGTCAGTATGATGGAATCCATTTGCACCCCGTATCTGGGTGACGGAGGTTGACAGGTTTTAGCATTGTCATAAAAAGGATGGCAGTACACCTACTTTTCTCAATAGGTGCCTTGTCTGCAGTGAACTGGGATTTTTAATTTCATGATTTATAATAGGTAGGTACTGACTGTACAGTCGGTCATTAAATTTTTAGTGTAATGAGCATATTACTATAATTATATTATAATAAAACTAAATAAAGAAGAAAATGTGTTTTTCTCAAACGTGCTCGGAAGTTTGAGCATTATTTTGACAACCTTCTTCGAGATAAATCGAAATTGTGGTCATGTCTGCCTGTACTGGTCATTTAAAAGCGAGCAGCGGCTGGCAAAAGTTGTATGAAAATCCATATCGGTCGTGGTTTAGCGGCCAAATAAATTACATAGTCAACTCACATCTGTCGTATAATCTAAAAATGGCCCGATATTTTACTCCGAAACATGGACACCGAAGAGGTAACTTATCGATTATTAGATATTAGATTTTATAGCAATAGACTGATGGGTAATCGACCCAAATTAGTGATTTGCGAGATTTGAATAATATTCTTTACATTATCTAGTAAAATCGCACTGTTGACACTAAATGCAACCGATTACATGTCTAGAGTCTAGAGGAACCATCTCAAATTCTTGACAAACAAGGTGACTCGCCAGCGGCTTCGCTTGCTTGGTCACACAGGAAGCAAATGAAATAAATTGCATTTACTCCTTTATGGGTAAAAAATCCAAAATTCCTTCTTTAGTAGATGTTTACAACATAAAAGGTACATATCAACTGGCAAAACGTCAAGTTTGTGTGAAACACGAGTGGACTTCGAGTTATTTGATTAGTCAGTCAGTCAGCGGACATGTAAGGACAGGATATGCACCTATTTATAAATATGATTTCTATAAATACGTGATTACATAGTTGAATTAGTCTTATAAATTACACTCGCTTAAAATACAAATCTACCGAAACACGACTCGCAGACAATCATTTAGGTAAGTACCCGACTGAGTTATAAAATCAAACGTAGTGACACAATCACTACGTTTTATAACGCGCGTTAAAAGTCGTGGCGAAACAATTATAGTCAGCGTTGAAAACTATATCTCAAATAGTTACGAGTATAGGTCACGATAGAGCTAAGAACTGTTTGAAAACTTTCGGCGTATACCTACGCGATACAAGTACAATTTGAAAAAGTTAAAAGCGACTTCCATTCTATGACTTTGTTAAAAACCAGTTATTGGAGTGTAACTCTAAAACTACTAGACCGAATTTAATAAAATTTACATGGGACCACACGGGAAGCACCAGGTTTCAAACGAAAAAATAATTTTGGTCGGTTTACCCAGTCGAAAGTTATGAGTTAACAAACATAAAAAATACAGTGGAATTGAGTACCTACTCCTTTTGGAAAGTCGGTAAAAAATGTAACGGATCGCTATCAGTGGGCCGAGCACGAAAATTTGCTTAAGTGCAACGTTATCGTATCGTTTACGTATTCAGTACAAACTATGAGTTATCTGTCACTATTGTACTAGATAAATGACATTTTGTACTAAATACGTTAGCGATGCGATTACGTTACACTTAAACAGATTTCCGTGCTCGGCCCAGTGTACACAGAAGGTTGAGAAAAAATACTATAGGGACTTCTAAAAGCAAAATAGAATGAAATAAAATAATTGTTACATATTTTGTCTGGTTGTCTGTTTATCTGTTTGTCTGTGCGTTTGTGCACGCTTATCTCAGAAACGGCTAATCCGACTTATAAGTGGTTTTCACTAATATATTGCGGAAAGCTTCACTTAACATTTAGTGTTTGTTTCATGCCAATCGGTTCATACATTAATAAGTTATTGATTAAGGTTACTTTTATTTTTTAAAGCCGCCGTATCCCGCGAGGTCACGCGAGCAAAACCGGGGGCAGATCAACTAGCTTATATAATACTAGCAATTATATAATACTAGCTGCTCTCCGCGGCTTCACCCGCGCGGTGATGGATGATGATGAATCTTATATAGCCTATGTTACTCAGGGTGAATGTAGCTTTCCAATGGTGAAAGAATTTTTTAAATCGGTCCAATACTTTTTGAGCCAATTCGTTACAAACATACATACAAATCTTTCCTCTTTATAATATTAGTATAGACAATCAGACGTTACCAACATAAAAAAGTACCCAAATATATTAGTGAAAATAGAATTCAGTCGGCGAAAAATGATTGATTCACTGTCGTAAATCATCTGTGAATCTGGAAACTGTTGTACGCATTGCATTCTTATAGAAATTGCATCCAACTTGGCGAAACTTTCACACGATTTATGAAATCGAAAGCTTTATTTTGTTTTCTTGTTCAAGTAGTCATCATGACTGCGACCTTTGCACATACAAGTATTTGACTTGTTTTCAAGAATAGTATATGTTTGTATGGTTAGCGGCCATTGCAAGTTTGTGATATACGTACTTAAGTGAAGAATATGCTATTTTAGTTCTTGTGTGCTGTGAAGGCGCGGACCAATCCCTATTTTCTACCGACTTCCAAAAAGGAGGAGGTACGAGTACTCAAAACGACTGTATTTTTTTATGTTTGTTACCTCATAACTTTCGATAGGGTGAACCGATTCTCAAAATTATTTTTTTGTTAGTAAGCGTAAAACTTCCCGTGTGGTCCCATGTAATCATCAATTTCGGTCGAGTAGTTTTTGAGTTACACATAAATAACTGAATAGAATTAAAGTCGGTATTATTTTTTTCATATTGTACTTGTAAAACAATTAAAATGCTTTACGTAAGGTTGAAAATGGCTTATCAGATTGGACAATGTAATGCAAAGATAATGTCGTACGTTTTCTTTATATTTTTCTATATATACTAACACAATAAAAACAGATGGTTACTATTTTAATACTATAACATTGTATAATAGCTATGCGATAAGTAAGTACTTTAAAAAAATAGTGTTTTCGCTGAAAGTTCTGAGAGTTTGAACGTGAAAGTTTAATTTTGGGCCTATGTAGGTTTTTTCTGCGGAAAGCGAGTCACATTTATGAATTCTATTCGGTTACAATTATTTTCCTGCGTTTTTTCTAACCAAAGTGCTTTTTCATATATCAATTATTACTATTATCAGGATAGTAGCAGATTTTACAGTAATGCTTATTACAAATAATACCAAATGTATTTCTCGCTTTGCTAACGCAGTTTATATTTTTTTTATAGTAAACGGTACACGCACGAGGCCCATCTGATGTTAAGTGGTAACATCTGCTCAGAACAGATGCATTCCCTCACAAGTGACTAACTGCACTGAGCCCTTAACCAAGACATTAAGTTTAAGACATTAACGGCCTTATTAATAAACTTGTGATAAGCCCGGAGTAGTTAAAACATCCATCTATCAATTTTTCGCTTGCAGTAAATGTCACGCGTGAAAGCAAGACAAAGCATGTTACGCCTATGTTTACGCAACGTTTATTTATAAAGGCCTAAGACATTAAGTTGTCAAGTCTCAGGTTGTAAACATGTACCTAGTAGGTAATTATTTGGCCTTCCTCTGTTGCTTATCAAAGGGTTGTGCTTGATTGGTGCATCAAGTTTTTTTTACCTCTGGGTAGACACCCATTCAGTTAAATATATATTAATAACATAGGCTCAGATTATAAAACAAAAGGCAGATGGAGCGCGCCGAACTCGCGAGTGTCGCCACCTTTATAGTTATGTGTGCGTGACAACGAGCCACTGCACTGTACGTACACGTGCATCTGTGTGCGTGTACAGTTACCAGATAATGAAAAATTAACGCCCACATTTTTGTAACAAATTGTTATAATATTGGAAAGTTAAACGTTCTTTTGTAACATACAGTACTAAAGTAATATATGGATAAAATAATGGTTATTAATAACTAAAGAAATTACGATAAATAAAGAAGGTTCGGTAAATATATACACTAGTAACAATTCATTGTTTAATTGTTTTTGTTTAATATTTTAATAGTATCCTACTTTTCTAATTATTACACATAATATCCGACAGTTTGTGAGAATGGAAGTACATACGTATGTATGGATGTTTATTTCTCTTTCACGCACTAACGACTATATTGATTTGGATAAAATTTGGCACACAGGTAGTTTTTAATCTAGATTAACATACAGAACATTCCATCGGACTCGCCCATCTCGGGTTCCGAACAAATTTGTAGGTAACAAATTATTTCAGATTTTGCTCTTCACAGACTTTGGAGATTAGAGGATATATTTTTTTTCCTTTATTTAATCTATAAGACCTAGCTTTTTGCCAAATTTAGTGATTCTAGGTCAACGGGAACTACCATATTATGGGTTTTCGACCCAAAACCTATAGGGTACTTCCGGTTGACCCAGACTTGTCAATTTAGGCTAAAAGCAAGGTCTACAAGTAAAGGGAAAATACCGAAAAATAAAAAAAGTTGAAAATTAAGGTAAAGTTTGGTACTTACACGATTTTGCGAAAAAGACTGACCTTGATTTTTATACACTATAGACTATAGACTTTAATATCTGGTATAAATTTCAACTTGCTAGGCCCACCCGTTTCTGAGAAAATCGGTGGTGACACACGGACAGACAGACTGACAAGAGAGTGATCTTATAAAGGTTCCCTTTTTACCTTTTGAGGTGCTGAACCCTAAAAATGGTGCGAACGAGACAAATATTCGCATTTTCAACTTTAATAAAAACCTGACATAAAAAGTATTTTCAAAGAAGGGTTGAGGTTTTTTGGGAAAAAAAAACCGTGCGAGCGAGACTTATAAAAAATATTCGCATTTGCGATATTAAAAAACAAACTTTCGTTACATCACTAACCTCTAGACCTTCTAAATGTAGTTTTACCAATAAAACGGCTAACTAATTTAAATAAATACTGGCAGCACAAGCGAATGACTGTCGAAGTTTTGTGTTCCGAGTCACATGTAAAGTTATTATGTTGATTAAAAATTATATAAGCCAAATAATTAATAGTTATCTGTGAAAGGATATTCCATCTTCTATTTTTTTCTTTATGGGAACAACTTTTACAGTGTTTAATAACACAAGACGGCATTTTTTACATTAAAATTACGAACCAGTCGTAACGTGTTGCTTCGGACAAGTCGCGTATAGCACTAGCGCGGGTTTGTATTTGCTTTTGAATTTGTATTCGCTTTGGTGGCGACGCTCGCGTGTTCGGTACGCTCCATCTACCTTTTGTTTTATAATCTGAGACTATAGGTACATAAGACCAAATAACTATTTTCAACCGACTTCCAATAGAAGAAGGTTTTCAAATTGAAATGTTTATTTTTTTATATAGGACCACGTGTAACTTTTTACGCAGAGTCGTTAGATTTTTATAATCCTTTTTTTGTTTGTTAGAGTATATATCCGAGGTATGTTTCCATTTAAATTTCATTATATTCGATAAAGCAGTTTTGTGTTGCACTCCAATAACTGAAATGTATTTCGCCTATCTTGACGATATCGTAAATGACGGTGAATGACAATCGATCCCGTAAGTAGCAAGGGTCACCAAAGAAAGGAAATGAAATCGTTTATTCTGTATAGGCCTACGGTCTACTTACAAATTGTCATAATACAGTTATTATTTCTTAAATCGACAATTGGATCGAAATGCGACCACGACTGAGAAGATCCGGCAAGAAACTAAGCGGGCTGGTCTTTTTAAATATTTTTTATCGCCAATTTTTTTAAATAACAAAATTTCGTTTATTTTTAGCTCCAGTGTCTTGCCTTACAAAAGAGAACATAATAATGGTATCAGTAGGGCAAGACACGCTACACTTTGACATCTTAGTACACGAGTAGATAGATCCTGGAGTGATCAGTTCCAAGCTGTTTTATCCTCCAAGTAATCCGAAATTTGTAATAACATTTTTATTTTTTACCAAAAATTGGAAGGATTTAAACACTAAAAATTGTGAAATAACTCATCGAAGTCGGCACCATGCGCACAATATTGTGATAATAGGTACTTTTGAACTATTATGGTACCGACGTCGACAAGTTATTTCACACTTTTTAGTGTTGAAGTCGGTCCCAATATTCAGTAAAAATTTTTTTCCAAAAAACCATTTGTTACGTAAGAACAGCTGTGCGATTCTCTAATGATTCGTCGATGCGCTCGTCGACGAGCTCACGGACGGCAGCTTTTATGACATTGATTAAAGTGTATGTGTCAATTTGTTTTGTCTCTACTGTCATGCGATTATCTAAGAGCAAACATCGTTGCATCTTTGACAACATCCGTGAAACAAATTACGAGATGACAAGAAAAACAACCCTTATGTACAATGGCGATATCTCATAAAATATTTGATATCAGTGAGCTCGGGGTCGAGCTCAATGACGAATCATTAGAGAATCGCACGGCTGGCCTACCAATAAAAGCAAGCACGATGCAGCCAAAGGAACTAACACAGAAATAAGCTGTTAGTTAACCCCAAGGAGTGCGTTTGATGACCGCCCGATTGCCGTGAAATTGGCCGGGGCGAAGAGCCCAGGGGAATGACATACTGGACGTAGCAGTTACTCAAATTATTCTTTATTATATTTTTGTTTATCGGTCGTAAGTAATTATTTTAATCGTTTTTGTACTAAAAATTATAAGATCAAGGAAGAGTTTATGGAGCTATAGCCAACAGAATTATTGGAGCCTGTTTTTTAACTAATACATATTACTTAAATAAATATAGTTTAAACAATACGCTTACATAGAGACACACTGTTTATTTAGTAAACTGATATACAATAAAAATATAGTATTAGGTACTAAATGCAAATTGTGTAATTAATGTAAAAATGTAATTAATATACCTATAACTCAAGTAATTTATGTAATAAATTATTAATAATTCTCACATATATTTTTTTTTTAAATTTAAACTGTTTATTGATTAAATGTTACAAATGAAATCAATGAGACTAACCAAAATCTTGTAATTAAAGATTGTAATGTAAGTCTCATAGTATAATTTGGTACATTACAACTAACTTAAGTGCTAAAAAGTAAGGAAACAGTCCAGACCTGCAAACCACATTAATTAAATTAATTGTATTTTTCGAGTATGGCATACATACTGTATACATGATTTGGTTTGTAAGTACTCCAGGAAAATATCAAACAATAAATAAATAGTTGGTAAATAATAAGCCCTATCTATTGTAATCGCCTTAAAGTGCATTTTAGCGCAGTCTTTATCTATTAACAACAGTTTTATAACAGCAATCCAATAAAAATAAAACATTTGTAGAAACTGTATTTGTACGTGTAGCTTCCGCAATTAATCAAACTTATATGAGATTCATAACTATAATAGTGGGTAATATCTTATGAAGAACAAGCCCATTTAACCCACTGTTGAGACTCTGACCTTCCTCTTAAAGAGGTATGGGTCATAATCCACTACACGGGCCCAGTGTGGTTTGAGGATAGTCTAGGCTAGCCAGTGTCAGAGTTGCCATACTGCCCTCACAAAGTGTATGCTGTCGTCTTTATAACGAATGTTTTCCTAAGAAACAATTGAGAGTGACACATGGGTGTGTAAACGTCTAATGTACTAGTAGTTCTGTGAACAGTACCTAGACCTCGCGGGCACATAGTCTTATCGGCGGTATTTTTTCGCAGTACTTCACAACCTAATTTCGGAAACTCTTGACCAATTATGTTTAAATTCCAAATTCCTCTTTAAAGCCAGGTACCTAATGTGTGTACCAAATTTTTATCAAAATCGTTCGGTGCATCGTGCCGCAGCAACCTTTCCCTTCTTTTAGGAAAAGTACCTAATCCCCCCTCTTTCTTTTTCTCTTTCATGCTTAACAAGTTTCGTCAAGATTGGTTGAAAAAGGAAGAGTACTAGGACATACAACCTAACAAACATACTGACAGATGTCAATCTGGCTAGTAAATACAGAGTCCCTTCGCTTGCTCGGTCCATGATTGTAAAAATGCAGTATTATCAACCAACCTGTCATATACTAATATTAGACTCGACTCGATAATACTAGACTCGATAATACTAGACTCGATAATACTAGACTCGAGTAAAACTGTAAAGACGAACTTGCCAATTCCCGACATTTCAGTTTTGCATTCATACATAAAGTGTTATTGGGATCGATTGTTATTGGACACTTGGTTTGTCGTTGGGATCGATTGTCCGAACTTCAATAACTGTCTACAGCCGGCCAGAAGGATGCCAGGGGGGAGGGAGACGGGCCAGGGGATGGGCAGCAGAGGCGTGCGGTTGACGGCCTCGGTCACCGCAATTTGGGTAATTAGTACAACTTTGGAGCCACTCGTTGGAATGCAGATTTGGACTGTTAATTTGCAGGGGACAGTTTTTGTTAACCTACTTTATGTAGCCTTTTCTATTGTAATACTTCTTGCAGCTTAGTAAAGCCACGTTTACATAAAGTTAGTTATTATGATTAACATCCTAAAAGTATCATAGAATTAAAACATTCAAGTTTGTTTCGTGACTAGGTATCGGTCTTCCATAGATAAGTGGCATGTGTGAATATAACCTTTCTTTTATCCGTCTACCAAATACAGTTTACTTTTTATTTTGGTCTCTCAATATGATCTCTTAAATATTTAAAAAAGCACACATTAATCAAACAATAAGTACCTATTGTTTTAATTTGTTATTTCAAGTTCAATTGAATAATTTTTCATACGAAAATGTAAACCTATATATTTATTATAAATAGATTTGTAAGTTTGTTTGTGAGATGTAATCTTTTGTTCCGATTTTGATGAAACTTGATATCTAAACACGCGGGTGAAACTGTGGGACGCAGCCAGTAAATAATACGACTCTGAATTATAATATACAAATCATAGAAAGCAGAAACTGTTTTTCTAATTTTCAAGCAACTAACATTACTTTATTGCCATATATGTTGCACTTTTTCAATATAATTTAAAAAAAGGTATGTTGTCTGTAAACCGAGACAGCTAAGACGCCTGTAACTAATAATTTGGGTTTGCTCGCCTTTTACTCTGGTAGTACCTACAGAGAAAATTCTCTAACCCCACCCCACAAGTAAACTGTAATGCATGCGATAAATTGGTAATTTCCATGATTGAATGAATGAATTAATTAATGAAGGACTGATGACTGATAAATGAATGAAACTATAAAAAAGACTATGATAGGGAAGTACAATAGTGTGTGTAAAAGAAAGGCACTTTTATCTAAGTAATTTTGAAAGCAAGTTGTCTTTGAAATAGCGTTCACCCAAGGATTCTACGAACTATTACACAACGTTCAGCAACCTATACCGCTACAACTGCATTTCGACTCGTTCAGCTCCGGTTGCCGGAGGTATACATACATAGATATTTATATTAAACGCTACATATTATAATCTATCTATCTATCTATCAAAAAATTTGCTTAGCTATTCAACGTGAAAATGCAGCCAGAATTCTGGGCACTTTTCCTTCATCAAATGGTTTAATAAATTTGTCTGTGTCTTTAAATCTTTGTAAGTATGTATCTATATTATATATATGTATAAGCCCAAGATAGACCTAAGTGGCGTGCAATTGGAGAGGCATATGTCCAGCAGTGGACTGCTACAGGCTGATGATGAAGTATGTATCTTTTATAATATTTGTTAAAATGTTTGTATTGTAATTGTATATAAATAAAAATTAAGAATATACATATAAATAATAAATGCGAAAAATCTATCGAGTTAATAGAATATAAAGTTTTGATCAATGGAAACAAAAACGTAACTGCAGCTGGACTGTTGTTCAATAGCAGAATAAGAAAACGTACAAAAGTCGCCGTTCTGCTACGGTTAAATTGCAATTTAGTTAGTGGAATCTGCCTCCTAGTTAGTTACAAACATCAACAAATTAAACACATCTCACAACATTATGTAAAACTGCGAACCCAAACAATAATTATACAAATCTGACACCTGACTGTTTAAGCCTGAGGTCGAGGACCACTCGAAATTAGCCACCGGTACGTGACCGGCAGCGATGGCTACCGTCCGCAGCCATGACGTCACCATCTCCGCTAATATTTACATACTACTAATGGAACTCGGACTAAGGCATATGTGCTTTGAAAGTGAGATTTTTATCGAATGACTTATATCTAACTGACTATATATCGAACAGCTGTCCCCGCAGACTCCGTTTTGCCTTAAACATATCTTTGCTCCGGCCCGTCTATCCCGCCGGATACAATTTTCCATAATATTAAAATATAGCTCATGCTACTCCGGAATAATTTTGCTTTCCATACGTGAAATATTTTTTTAATTGGTTTAGTAGTTTTTGAGTTTATCTATTACAAACGATCCAATGCATCTTTACAATATTGGTGTAGACTAGCAAATGCTCGCCATTTTACTTATTTGCACATTTTATTATTAAAGTCAAAAGAAGTAATTATTTATTATTATTTATTAAATAAGATTTCTTTCGCTTTGGCGATTCTCAAACAACTTACGGTACCTACCGTTTAACATGAAATAAAAAAAATTAAGGCGCGGTCCGATCCCTATTTTAATAATTACGATGCTTTACGTATATTACCTAAGGTTCAAAATGGCATCAGATTCGACGATGTCACGCGAAGGTGTATTAATTTTGTACGTTTTCTTTATATTTTTCGATATACACGAACACAATTAAAAACTGCTGGTAACTATTTTAATACTAACACGTTAGCAAAATATTACCTAAAAAAAATTGTGTTAACGCTGAAAATTCTGAGAGTTTGGGACGTGAAAGTTTACTTTTGTGGGCCTATTTAGTATTTTTTCTGCGGAAAGCGAGTAATATTTATGAATTCTATTCGGTTACTATTGTTTTCCTGTTATTTTTGTAACCTACGTATTTTACTCATAGAATATTATCGATCTGTTTCGTTACACTAAATGTTTAAAGATTCTGCTTTTTACTCGTACTGTTATCAGGGTACCAGCGCGTCTTAACAATATAATAATGTACATAGTTCAATAGGGAACTATCAGATATGATCTAATCAAGTAACATCCACCCGTGACCATTTTCAATGAAAAGTATTCGTAATGTAAATAATATAAAATTATACCTACGCGATTTAAGGCGTTCAAACTTGTTTAATTGCGTTTAACCTACTTATTTGGCCTAAAAATCATGGTATCATGATATTGGAGGGCATTTATCATATTAAGTATATAGTTTATATATATATATATATATATATATATATATATATATATATATATATATATATATATATGTATAGTTATATATGTTATAGTAATAGTTTATCATATTAAGTATACTCGTAGTTCTGTTTTTGATGCCTGATTTTTCTGATCAGTGAGTGATAGACATTCTAATGTTACTAAATACTACTCGTACTAGGTGAAAGTAATATTGTACAAGACATCTTGATTGGTTCCAGTGCATTGTCAGATATTTCACCTCGAAGCAGCAAAACAAAGACTTTGCTTTAAAGAGCTATGTAGCATGTCAAATTACTAGCCAAAGGCGACTTGAAAACCTATGTCTTAAATTGAAGAGAGCCAGTGCGACGTTTAGTTTTGATTATGAGTGCTTAGTCTTAGGCGCATGACTTATAACTTATTACTAGATACTAGATAATAAAAAACGAGAAATATTTAGTGTCTCTAGATGTCAGCATTCGTGTGCTTGAATATACCGTTTGTTTATGAAAAACTTTCGTAGTTCCGTGTTGTCCGTTGTCGACATCACGATCGACAATTGTCGTAAATACCTTTTTATTATTACAAAATTATAATGAACGTGAGTTTTAATAACATTATATGATAAAGTCAGCTTATGATTTAAGAGAATATCGGGACTTTATCGCGCACAAAATACTATCATAACATAACTCTGATATTCTGTTAAATCATGGATTTTATTCGCGAAAATTGAAATAGTTTTATAGTTAGCTTATTTCTGTAATAAAATATGTAGATACTAAGATAACATGGAACAAATCACGCCTCTATCGATGGCTGATATAAAGCGATGATAAAAACAATGCTTTGATCTGGGAACTTTATTGTGTAACAATTACTTTCTTACTTAGCAATAGGTAAGTACTTAACAAAATTATGTTTACTATCAACAATATGATATAGCTTACCATAATAATAATATACTTCACCCACTAACATTATTCTAGTAAATAGTTGAACAGTTTTTATGCTTCCAAGTCACGCATGACATTTAATTATTATATTTTATATTGGGCCATCAAGATACAGGCTCAGCCTACTTTGGAACCCGCTGTTAATTCGAGTAAGCACATATAGATAAATAATTGTGTAGTTAGTAAGTACATATAAATACATAACTTAAAATATAATCGAAAAATAGATTTCTAATTATATTTCTTATTCAATTATATTTCTAAATAAATAAATATAAACATAGAATTATACTACGGGCACTGGTCTGCTGTGAATGCTTGCACCAACTCAGAATAAAATGTATCAATAACTTTAAGTGTATTATGTTATATGTATGAATTAAATTAAAAAAAAAAAATGATATGTTCCTCATGTGTGTTGTATGTTATAAATTTATCGTAAGTTGTCAAAATCTTCAAGTTTAGAAAAGGCACGGACCCTGGAGTCTGTGGAGCGTAGCTTTATTTATAAAAAATTAAACAATAATTATAAATGTATACCTATTAAGTAGTAATAGTATTTAAGTAGATCTAATGTAATAGTGGTGTTGCTATGATTTTTTGTCAAAGAAATTAGGATATTTTCTAACAAATTTGCATATCTCAAGGATGTATATCATGTCAGTTAGTATTCTCAAGGATGTATATCATGTCAGTTAGTATTCTCAAGGATGTATATCATGTCAGTTAGTATTCTCAAGGATGTATATCATGTCAGTTAGTATTCTCAAGGATGTATATCATGTCAGTTAGTATTCTCAAGGATGTATATCATGTCAGTTAGTATTCTCAAGGATGTATATCATGTCAGTTAGTATTCTCAAGGATGTATATCATGTCAGTTAGTATTCTCAAGGATGTATATCATGTCAGTTAGTATTCTCAAGGATGTATATCATGTCAGTTAGTATTCTCAAGGATGTATATCATGTCAGTTAGTATTCTCAAGGATGTATATCATGTCAGTTAGTATTCTCAAGGATGTATATCATGTCAGTTAGTATTCTCAAGGATGTATATCATGTCAGTTAGTATTTTTAGTTTAATAAAGTAAGATTAACAACTGTCAGGGCTCTTTATATTACTCATGATTCGAATACATTTCTTCTACGTAATAAAAAGATCATGTGCATGGACGCTGTGCATATTTATTTTCATCGGTCTGGATAGGTTATAACCTATCCAGACCGATGCAATAAGTCAGGTTTCGTCATCTCGTACAATTCGCATCTCAACGGTAATATTCTTTAGCTCTGTCCCATCCCAAAGTAACAGAACTACTTCTTATCACACTGATAAAACAAATTATATAATTTTATGCTTGCAGCTTGCAGTTAAAAATAATCGTATCATCGTACAGATCACCCCACAGCAGTAGACAGTGCCAGCCGGCCACGAGTGTTGCCAACGCTAAATAAACTCCGGCAAATTGTGCGTGAATAAACATCGGCAATAATAGATGTATTGTGCTACATCTCCCCTCGCTATCCGTCTCTATCCGACGCGCCTGATCGCGAATGAGGTGCACTATATTACTCGAATTTGTCCTGAGGGTTTCACGCCCTGATTATTGGCACACTTTTTACTTTATTTTTTTACCTATTGTTAATAATTTTAGGATGCGCATTTATTACCTAAAATCTACGGTATCGCGAATCGTAATAGACGTTAAAATCCAAACTACCAGATGGTAGGGGTAGGTCTCTTATACAAAAGGCTGCCTTGGCTGGTACCACCGTATTGATAGATATGTCACGAAGCAATAGAGTGCTAATATTGCTGTGTGCTTAAGAGTGTGAAGAACACTGTAGCAAGTGAAATTACTGCGCAAAAACTATAACCATGTCTTGTGGCGACGAACGCAGTGCAGTGCTATACTAAAGGTTAGTACGGTTATGAGTTTACCATCAGACGTGCGACTTGCCTTTCTCATCAGTCTATACTATCTCTCTATCTATCTAGTCTAGTCTATACAAGTGCAATTTGATAAATTTAATACCAACTTCCGTTATTTTTGGTCCAGTTATTGGAGTGTAACTCAAAAACTACTGGACCGAATTTGGTGAAATTTAAATGTGACCACACAGGAAGCACCAGCTTTCAAACAAAAAGAATTTTGAGAATCGGTTCACCCTATCGTGAGTTATGCGGCAACAAGCATAAAAAAAATACAGTCGAATTGAGTACCTCCTTCTTTTTTTGGAAGTCGGTAGAAATTTTTATAGAACAGTCACATATTTAGGTTTTCTTAGATCTCATGATGTGTGCGTGCTGTACGTGATCTAGGTTACCTTATTTACCTTACACATAATACCTATATATTATATACGGATTGTAAATAGAAAAAACAAAAAGTGGGTACTTTAATACCGAGAAAAATATTTAAAACCAACCGTATAATTAAAGTCACCATTGCAATATAAAAAGAAAAATTTGCAACGCAATTTCAACTTAACAAGGCGCACAGATAAAATACCATTATTAATCTACCTCCCGTTTTAAACCGTAACAATTTCAGCGTGTCAAACTCGCAGATGGCAGGGAACGAAATAGCAAATATTTCTGCGGCTATTTCCCTCAGTGTTGCTACACTAAAGAAAGATAAACTGCGGTCGCCTGCCAGTGACGCGTCCACTCGGCGGGCATTAGCCGCGCCTACATGGAAACTAAGTGTGTCACACACTTATTTTTTCCCCGCGGCAATTTTAATTTCAGCTAGCTGACCGTGTGCGAGTGTTTGTGACTCCGTTTGATGTATGGCAACACTTGAAAACGCTGCAGGTATCAGGCGGTGAGTTTTTCACCCGTGATCAGATTGTCATTTAGTTTTCCAGTAGCGCGTAGTAAATGCGAATTGTAGCGTGTATTTTGCGTAAATACGTAATGAAAATAAATTACGTTCTCACTTCGTCTAAATGCGCAGGTGTCTCACCACTCTTGGTTATGATTATTCATGAAACCACAACTAAAATATAATGACATAGTCGGAAGCGTTTACCGTGGCTTTTCTACACATTCTAACTCATGTTTTATTTACAAAAATTATCAGTATTTAGACAGCACTCTGTGGTAAGAACCACTTTTGTCTAAGTAACAACGTTTGAAGAGCGTCATATTTATTCGTATACGTGGGCTGCATTAACATAGACAAAAATAATTTGAAGCGTGGACGGGGCGAGAGCGTCCGACTCCATCGACCTCATGGTATTTGCGGACGTGAGGCCTTGTGTTTACCCAGCCAAGACTCTAGTGGTGGACAAACATGGGACCGATCGGATGGAATTGCTTATTTTGTCTCTGCGTACACGACTCCCCTGCACGGCAGGTACGGGAGGCGGCCTGCCTCAGGGTAGCGCACTAAGTCCACTCTTTCTTTCACATTACATTCTTTGTCTAATAATTCGGTGGACGGCATTCGAGAGCGTGTTTTTTCTGCTTGGACAGCAGTTTCGGGTTTACCGTTTTAATCTGTTCTCAGAGATACTTATCTTAGCAGAAGCGTGCCAGATTTGGGTTGTTTAATTATTTGTAAATTTTCCGCTTGTTTTCGCTCTTTGTTGACGCTCTTTGATGTTATTGCGTCATTTTGATGGCGGTATTTCGGAAGATATGTACCGAAGGGCCACTTGACATAAGCTTGTTTCTGAACAAGCAGTCATTGGCAATAACCGATTTCCATATAAACAAAACAACTGAAGTTGTCCAATTAAAACCATCTTATAACAAATTACCGTGTAATTATTGTGGGAACAACAACTTACTATCATTGTTGTAAACTTCAGAGAAAGTAGATTGTTAAGGAAGTAACGTATATATACGTATGTTTTGTTCATGTCAATACTAGCTGCACCCGGCGGTTTCACCTGCGTGGTGATGGATGATGTTGATGATGTTTTTTTCAAACAGTTTTCGAGTTTTAGCGAGATTAACGAACAGTAATTGATTTTCATTTAAATAATAAGAAGAAGATTATTTGTCTATACTAATATCATTAAAGAGGAAAGATTTGTATGTATGTTTGTAATGAATTGGCTCAAAAAGTACTGGACCGATTTCAAAAATTCTTTCACCATTGGTAAGCTACATTCACCCTGAGTAACATAGGTTATGTAAGATTCATCATCATCATCGTCATCCATCACCGCACGGCTAAAACCGCGGAGAGCAACTAGTCGGTTATAAAACAAATTACATAGGTATAATAATTATATAATATTTGATAGCATTTATTTCTGTATGAATATTATAATTATACATAACTTTAATAATGTGACCTATCAAGAATAAGACATTTTAAATTGAATTTACTAAACTCATAATATTTTAATTAATATCTTATATTGTATGTTACACATTAAATTAATTTCAAGTAGGTATATAATGAAATATATCACATTTAACATTTAAGATACCTACCTACACAAAATTATAGAAAATATGCCTTTTATTGTTTAGCTTCATTCATTGTATTTATCCATATCTACCCATACTGTATAGTTTTTATACTCTCATACATAAAAACCAATTAAATATCTATATTTTCTCTGTTCTTCAAAATAATATAATAATTCATATAAGAACTTCTATCAAAAATTAATATTTTTTTTCAATTTAGACATCAAATACGCCTGTCACATGTTTACAAATATCAATATAAATATAAATAATGTATATACACAAACAACGAAACTACAAGTAAGTATTTGATATATGTATGAATTAGTTCAGTTAGTAAGTTGTTACTTGTATTATAACTGAAGCATTCGCTTACTGATGTGTGTGACAATTTAATCAGTAAACGTGTTCAATAAAACTTAGACACAAATATACCAATCAAATCTCTATCTTTTCTCTGTTCTCCAAAATAAATAGATACGCGAGACTTATCGTTATTGACTGTATTGTTTGTACTTTCCCCGACTACCGGGTAATCTGTCGGCTGGTACAGGTCGGGTTTCCATTCGGCTTTGTCTTGAGAGGCGTTGGGTGTCGCTGACACTGGAGTGCTTTCGAATTAGTTTAGAGCTTTGATGAGTATTGATTGGGCCACTTAAGATATTACTATAGATGTACATAAGTGCTGTTTTAGTTATATCCTATGAGCTATCTTGTCTTCGCCTGTAGTGTTACAACATCGAGCTGCCGCCGTTAATAAGCCACAATAGTATAAAATAACTAAGGGTAGAATATACTGAGATAATTTAGATAATTTCTTCAGTATAGTTGTTATATATATATTTTTTTTATAAGTAAATAGGCTTGCGTTTGACTACCATCACGCCTGATGTTAAGCGATGATGCGGTCTACGTTGGAGCACGCTTGCCTAGAAGGAACCGATTCACTCGTGATTTGAAGACACCCAGATTGTAACCTTCGGGGAACACCCAATCAGGCAGCGAATTCCACAGACTAGCAGTTCGCATAATACATGTGGAATCAAAGCGCTTCGTACGGGTTTTCGGAATATCAACCATAAAGCGGTGACGATTTTTTGTGCCCGCTCTGGCAGTCTGATAGAAAAATGGGCAGGAGGGAATTAGATCGTGCAGATCCGATGCACACTCTCCGAAATGTATCCGATAAAAAACCGATAGACTAGCAAGTTTACGTCGATGCTCAAGACTAAGAAGCTTAGCCCGAACTAAGGCTTCATTGCTGATGAGCTTCTTGGCCCGTTTCTCTATAGATTCCAATGCCTCAAGCTGGTACTTAGCTGATCCATCCCAAAGGTGAGAGCGGTACTCCATACACGACCGAACTTGTGCTCGATACAGTGATAGCAACTGTTCCGACGTGAAGTACCGTCGCACCTTCGAAAGGATACCCAGCTTTTTGGCAGCCAATTGAGTCTTGCTCTCAATATAGGAGCCAAAATTGAGGGTTGATGTCAGAGAAACGCAAAAAAAATATTTAAAAAAAATATATAATATTTTGTAATCATTGTATTTTAGTAAATAAGCTACTTGAGCTACTTATTTTAATATGCATCTATGTTTATTCTCAGACAAAATATAAAAGTCATGACAAAATGTTGAGAACAGCAGTGCGATTCTCTAAGGATTCTCGGTGAGCTCGTCGATGAGCGCATCGACGAGCTCACCGATGTCAAATACTTTATGAGATATCGCCCTTATAAGGTTGCTTTTCCAACGTTTCTTGTCATCTCTTCATTTGTTTCACGGATGTTGTCAAAGACGCAACGATGTTTGCTCTTAGAGAACCGCACGGCAGGTGAGGCCGGTTTTCTAAACATGTAGTGCGTGCATCGGTGCTGTCGTGTTAATTCAAATTAAATTTAAATTAATAATTAATAAATTTTAATTAAATGATAGTTAAAATTGTACGTGTTGCTTCCACGCGCCGCGATAATTTGACTGACGAGTCAAAGCGTAGTTTTGTTGTACGTGTTGTTTGTAATTATGTTTGTACACATCGAGGTGTAGTTTTCCCGGTCTCGCTTCTCTGTTCACAACATTCTGTCTTGTCTTTTTTTATTTTGTCTGAGTGTCTCTAATTATTTAGAACGTGTTACTGTTTTTTTGCACTGGCAAACCGTAGCACCGAGTTGATGGTCTAGTCTTAGCTTTGTACTCTGTGGTCGGTATAACGACATTGTCTGATCAAAACGCCAGAATGAAATGTATCTGGTAATGTCTTCGAGTCATTATTGTACTTTATCAATTATGCTATCGTAATTATTGTCGCGAATTGCACGTAATAATAAAACGTATTAGAGGTACGAAACAACAATTAATCGTACAAACTAAAAGAGACTTATTACATTGCAAAACAAGGTACAAAACCCACTAACGTGTCTACAATAATAATAATTTTATTGTACTTGTAGGACGATTTTTACAAAAAAAATCCCAAAATACATAACTGAGCTCACAGAGGGAAAATTCAAGTTGAATGTAAAAAACGTTTTGATAAAAAATCTTATAAAGTCCGACATTATACAGAAGACAAAGATGCTTGGAATACTCCACTTCTGGCAAGCTGTCATTCTGCCACCCATAAAATGTAATATTAGTAGTACCTAAGTAGAAACATTGTAAACATCTATACAAAAAGAATGGCCCCGAGTTTCTTGCCGCTTCTTGTCGGTAGGCTCTATATATTTTGGAACGCGGCGGTAAAGTCTTTAAAGTAAAATAAAATAAATTTACGTTCATAAGTGCGTCTTTGATGCCTAAATTGAATACTTAAATGATTTTGACTTTGATAAAATTATCCTAATACTACTACAAAATGTGGAAGTTTGTATGTGTGTTACTCAATCACAAATAATCACTTTGATTTGGATGAAATTAGGTACTTAGACGAACAGTATATAATATTTACAGTACCTATATAGATCAACACACTGGATACCTTTCATCATCCATCACCACGCAGGTGAAACCACGGGGCGAAGCTAGTTAATACCATATATATGATGTGTACTATAATGATGTATACCTAAATGATGATTAATTACAAAATGTATAATACAAGAGTGTTAAACATTTTAATTAATTTAATTTAATTTAAGTACGATATGGGGGTCTTCAAAACACGAGTGCATAGGTATCTTCTGGGTAAGCGCGCTCCATCATCGATCGCATCATCACTTAACACCAGGTGAGATAGTGGTCAAGTGCTACCCAGTTCGGTACAAAAAAAAAATCATATACTTAATTGATTTAATTTATCCCTGTTTTAATAGACCTACAGCTAGCCCTCACAAAGTTACATAAAAACATTTCCGAAGTCGCGATAGATACGGGTATCGATGCACTTGTCGACATAACTCGATACCCGATGCACCTGCACTTAGACAACAATATCGCTCCCAACTCGCGCGACATGCCTATCACATTACTGACAACACCGAGAAAAACTAATTGATAGAATATTGGTAATAGATGCGACAAGTTGAAGTGTGGTTTTGTATTGATATTGATAATTACATGTCAAAATTATGCTATTCATAAAATTCTTTGTTAAATATACAAAATATTCAATTTCACATTACTGCTATACACTCATAATAATAATAGGCTATAATAATAACAATTTATTAATATAAAAATCAAAAAAGCATTAAAAAAAAACAATAGTAGTTTAAGTTATACAATAGTAATAAGGTTCCATGTCAAGAATATTATTCTTCAATATATATTCATAAATTTCATTCTGTTATTAAATCATTTTTGGAATTAATTTGGTAGAGAAGTGTTTATATATTTAGTAAAGGTCATGCACCACGCACAAATTTGAGGCTCTAAATTTCTGTGTTTCATTTTAATTCAAACTACGAGTATAATGATATTATTTGATAATTCACAAATGATAGACAGTTTACAATATTTTTTTACACTTCCTTGAGACATTTTTATTGCATATTTATAGTTTTTCGAACGAGTTGTTAGTAGTTATTTAACAAGTTTAATTAACCATGATGATAAAGTTTGGCACGATGACACTGAGTCTACGAGTACCCATTAGAAATGAAAATATAAATTTGTTACCTACACGATGAAAATATTTTTCAAAGTGATTATTTGTTCAAGACCTTACGTGTAGATTGTTTCAGGTTTTTAAATCGCCTTGAAAAAAAACAGGAGGTTTCTCAATTCGACCGTACTTATATATTTTATTTTTATGTGTTTTCGCCGATAACTTCGTTATTTATGAACCCAATTTAGTTTTTCTTTTTGTGTTTGGTAGAATAGACTTCCGAGGTGATCCCATGTAAATTTCATCAAATTCGGCAATTTTTTAGGCAAAATTCGGCAGTTTTTTAGTTACACTCCAATAACTTAAATGTGCTTCGCCAATTTTAATGATTTTTATAATATTCTCATTGGCGGTGAATGACAATCGATCCCGTAAGTTACAAAGATCTCTAAAAATGGCGATGAACATTTTTTACAAAACAATTTAATCAACTTCATCACTAAAAAGGGTGAAATAACTAGTCGAAGTCGGGTCCACGCGCACAATATTGTTGCACTTTTGATTAAACTATCACGTTACCGACTTCAACAAGTTACTTCACCCTTTTTAGTGAAGAAGTCGGTTCCATTTTTCGGTATTTTTTATAGTTTATAAATGTTGTTATTTTGATTAATATCTGACGGTATTCAATAATGAGCCTGTCTATTACAATAACTACTCGTACAATCCCACAGTACAGGTACTACGTAGCACCTATACAATAATAAGAATGAATGAATGAATGAAGGTATTTACTTACACATACTGATCACAGCAGCTTGAGCACGTATTACTTACGTACATACAATTATGAGCAATTTGTGTGATTTCGAATTAGTACTTATCCAAGCAATCAATGTCCAGCTAGCCCGCGCTTTTCTGTCATTAGCGAACTGCCGTGCGATTCTCTAAGAGGATGTTGTCAAAGATGCAACGATGTTTGCTCTTAGAGAATCACACGGCAGCTAGCCCGCGCTTTTCTGTCATTAGCGAACTGCCGTGCGATTCTCTAAAAGGATGTTGTCAAAGATGCAACGATGTTTGCTCTTAGAGAATCACACGGCAGCTAGCCCGCGCTTTTCTGTCATTAGCGAACTGCCGTGCGATTCTCTAAAAGGATGTTGTCAAAGATGCAACGATGTTTGCTCTTAGAGAATCACACGGCAGCTAACCCGCGCTTTTCTGTCATTAGCGAACTGCCGTGCGATTCTCTAAAATAATGTTGTCAAAGATGCAACGATGTTTGCTCTTAGAGAATCACACGGCAGCTAGCCCGCGCTTTTCTGTCATTAGCGAACTGCCGTGCGATTCTCTAAAAGGATGTTGTCAAAGATGCAAAGATGTTTGCTCTTAGAGAATCGCACGGCAGCAGTGTGATTCTCTAATGATTCGTCGATGCGTTCGTCGACGAGCTCACCGATGTCAAATACTTCATAAGACATCATCCTTGTACATAAGGTTGTTTTTCCAACGTTTCTTGTCGTCCCGTCATTTGTTTCACGGATGTTGTCAAAGATGTAATTATGTTTGCTCTTAGAGAATCACACGGCAGCTAGCCCGCGCTTTTCTGTCATTACCGAACAGAGGATATACAATTGTGAACGCCTCTATTTACAATATAGATAGATACAAAAAATTCAAGGTGCTTAAGTTTTAACTTTAGTGTTAGTGCTTTATATAGGTACTTGTATATCTATAGATTATTATATCCACGAATAGGTACTTAAAAT
The DNA here is from genome assembly GCA_917880725.1 of Selenia dentaria. Taxonomy (NCBI): domain Eukaryota; kingdom Metazoa; phylum Arthropoda; class Insecta; order Lepidoptera; family Geometridae; genus Selenia; species Selenia dentaria. Next base: position 29,290,783 of record OU862895.1, on the reverse strand, counting down.
TATTATATTTGTTTTATACAGGCCTCTTCAAAGGTGTGACGAGTCTACACCACCTCATCGCCGTAAGCTCGCTCGGCGGTGGCGGGAGCGCTCATATTTGTTTAATATTTTTTATTGTACGGCTAATGGTGTTTACACACGGGGCGAGGGCGGCTTGCAATTCGAGATACTTTCATTGTAGTGCATTGGTAAACATAGGTTTCATCTCGGTACGTGGCGAACGGCTCTCAAACAAGATTTATTAAGTTCTTATAAATTTGAAGTGGATCGCGATTCAACTGTTTTGATCGTTGTGAAATTTAAGTAACATGTAAGGACTGTAACTGTTTATAAATTGTTATAAATTAAAATGAAGTTCTCATATTTGTAGAATAGCATGTGATGTGGAGTGGTGTGCTCGGTGGTAAGCGTCATGCTCTTGTATTGATTATATTATATTACAGAACCATCCAAATCTTTAATCTAAATTACTAAACACATGTATTTTTAATCAACAGTATATGATTTTCACACTGATATTATTTATTTATTTGCTTATACAACAAAAGTTAGCGAGTGAGTGACAATATGAGTGAGTGTGTATGTTTGTTACTTCTTAATACTCTAACGGTTCAATGGATCTAGACCAGGGGTGGCCAACCGATCGATCGCGGTCGACCACCAGATCGCGGCCCTTGGTCCCGTCGATCATGGCAAGGCACAACTAATATAAGTTTAATATACAAAAACAACCAAGAAATAAACACCTTTCTCGCCTGTAAGATGCTCACACATTGGGTTCTTTAAAGTTATGACCACAACCTGACCTTGCCAATCTACAGGAAGGTGCTTCAACGCAATACTCACACTTAATATAAATAAGCAGTTAATTAAAAAAACAAATGTATGATTCTCTCCTATTAAAATAAACAATTTATAACTTAGGTATGTATGTAATTGGTAGAACGAAGTAGAAGAGTTTCTTCAACAACGGTAGATCTTGGTTGTAATCAAATTGGTCACCCTTGATCTAGACGGCAATTGGTATGTCTATCTCCACATCTCCAAAAAGATTACACCCATATAGCAAAGAAAGTTAATATGTTTATAATATCAAGGCCGCGCGCTCCTAGTACTATGCACATAGGCATATTTGTAAATTGATCGAGGTTACCTTACAACGTAGAAGAACGAAAGTCACCGACATAGCCCAGAAGATTAGCCAGTTAAAGTGGCAGTGGGCAGGGCACATAGCACGCAGAACAGATAGCCAATTGGGCCGGAAGGTTCTGGAGTAGAAACCACGGACCGACAAGCGCAGCGTAGGTCGTCCACGGATACGGTGGACAGACGACCTGATAAAGGTCGCAGGACGACGTTGGATGCAGGCCGCTTCCAATCGGTCCTTTTGGAAAATTATGGGGGAGACCTATGTTCAGCAGTGGACGTCCTACGACTGAGATGATGATGATGATGACCTTACAACATGCTTGCAACATAAAAGGTATCAACTATAAAGTATCAAGCTTATAACCACCAACGGTTTTGCCTCAACATTGTAACAAGTAATTTGCAAATGTATAAGATGACATCACAACATAGGTACCATCGGATTTTATTTACAAATAGGTTACCATATAATATTGTGACGTAACTAAAATTCTGTTACAACTTGGTAAAAATTAGATTAGTTTTGCTAATCGCGATAAAATTATCGAAGTATGTAGCAATTTTCGTAGATGATATTTTGCTACGTGGTGCTACGTACGTAGCTGCATTCTACGTAGAGGTGGGAAGTTGCATGTAAAAGACTTCAACGGGATCTCTTTATTTATTCCTTTGTTACGTTACTGTTAAACTCATATTGTTGAGGGTTATTTCAAGACCTATATGGTATGTCTGGTTTTATGATATAGGTAGCAAACAAGCAGACTAAGACATCACGCACTACTGACTAATACTTTACATTGCGTTTCAATTTCAAATGTATTTATTGGCACAGTAAAATGTTTACAAGGTAAGTAACAATGAATCCAAATACTCCCGAACTAGTATAATAATATTATTGTGTAAGTTTAAAAGTGCACTCTAGCACACTAGGATAGCCATTGGGGATCTTTTAAGGTCATATTAAAGGTATCTATGGTTGAACAAAATGAAAGAGCAAGAGCTTTTGGTCTTTCTAAGTCCTCGGAGTATCATAATTCAAATTTTACAAATACATATACGGAAAACAGTAATGCGTAAAGTTAGTATAGCCACTGCTATTATTCCCATATCTCGATTGCATTTGTATAAGATATTTTGCAGTATCGGATAGTAAGGTGGTAATATCGTATAGCGGGTTGAGTAGATATAAAGTACTTAGATAACTTTTCGGAAGCACCGTTTAGTCTAGTCAAATCAGCGATCCATCTCGAAATGGAAGATAGTAGAAGAAAAGCTTATTTTTCGTATGTACCTTCATTTTGCCGTTCAAAACTTGGCTGAAAGACTCATAAAATAATTAAAAGTTTGCGTAAGTTATTCAAGGTGAAGAGTAATAAAACAGTTTTTCGTATGATTATCTCAGTTTCTATTGCTCCAAAGATGTTAATATTTATTACAAAATTGTAGAGCATAATATGCGACAAGTTTTATTTGGAACTTTTTTATGCCCTAACCGTTTTTGCGATAGATCGACAGTGCACGCACACCGGGTGGTGTACGTTCAGCCATACGTACAGTGGGCCGAGTACGAAAATCTGCTTGCCCACTGTAATGTCCAAATCTAATAAACACGTATGTGCACACTGCTTAGTAGCAGAATATTTTAAGAAGTGGTACTCAACAAGACGGATGAGAGAGATAATGAGCTTCTTAATGAGCACCTATGTCGTTTTGATGACACCATTCAAGGACGATAAGATATGCGATTCTCTCTCGCCGGATGGATAGCGGAGATGGAATCAAGGAGCGATGACCATAAAAATGTTGCCGTAAACTACCCCTATGATAAAATGAGAGATTTTTTTTCAAACCCCGCTTATAAGACCCAGGGTTCTATCAAAAAGGTTATTACAAAATTTCGGATTACTTGGAGGATAAAACAGCTTGGGACTGATCACTCCAGGATCTATCTACTCGTGTACTAAGATGTCAAAGTGTAGCGTGTCTTGCCCTACTGATACCATTATTATGTTTTCTTTTGTAAGGCAACACACTGGAGCTAATATTTGTAGTACCTAATTAAAAACATTGTAAAAACATCTATATAAAAAGAATGGCCCCGAGTTTCTTGCCGCTTCTTCTATATATTTTGGAGCGCGGCGGTAGTTTTTATAGTACATTATAATGAAAAATTGACGTTCATAAGTGCGTCTTTGATGCCTAAATTGTATATAATATGATTTTGACTTTGGTTATAACTGCAAGGAAATAAATATGCTGGCAGACCAATCCACATTTCATTACACGACAGAGGTAGAAACTGCCAAACTTTTTGGTTCGTGGTAAAAATTTTGAACAGTACAAGGATGGCATGGTAGGCTGGTAGCTATGTAGAGATGAAAGGGATACGTATGTAGGCTTGCTACGAAGTTTAATGACTCACAACCCTACTATACTAGTACCTACTCGTTTTCAACAGTTAGCAGTGTTAAATTTTGCCTTGTTAAAGTATTCCCTAAATATTTTTGTGATAACAGTCAGAAAAAAACTATCTATTTCTAAAGTAGAGATCGCATTCACATCCTACTAATAATCACGTATGAAATTAACTCCCTGGTAAATAACCCGTAACTGCTACCTCTGTAACACGATCGGTACTTAAACGCGAGCGAGATATTAGCGAGGATCGAGTTACGCCGCCGAACCGACGCGCATGCGTCAACACAGCCGCCATTAAAGAAAGTGTGAAAGAGATAAAATACGTTCCTCTTAACTATTTTTGATACAGGTTTACTGAGATTAGTAGGTACATTCTTAGTTTATGTACTACTGCTAGACCTTTATATAGACGACGTAGATGGTTTTTTAAAGGCCTAGTTCGTGAATTATCAATCACACGCGCCTAGATAATAATGGAGTAATCAATCATTTGAGCCGTAATTATGCAGACGGAATAAACATTGCATCGTCGTTAAAAATAAGTTTAAACTATGTAGGTCATCATATCATAGCTGTCATTGAGCTGTTTTAGTTAATTAACTCTGTATACTTTCAAATACATAAGATTTGTTTCTAACCTGTTTTTTAAATATATATATCTGATTCCAATTAATTAATAATTAAGAACCAAATCTAATAAAAAGGTTCGCCTTGACTGATTTATTCAGGCGTTACTTTGCGGGAATCCATTTTAATCCGTCCAGTGTCTACTTCTTTTGGTGTCTTTCCGAACTACGCATAAAAGTTCAGTTAAAAATACTACACTTGAATATTTTGACCAACTCAAAAAAAAGTTTTTTTTAATGCTTTTGTTCACAGACATCATTGTTTACATTTATATTTTAAACTTTTTTTTATAAATACTAAAGAAATACAAGAGGGCATTTTTTTTAAATTAACTAGACTTACATAATATATTTGTGAAGGCCTGAAGGGCGCTTACTTAGCCTGAGAGGCACTAAAATCAAGTTTATACCGATAGAGTGCATTTGATCTGATAAAATTAAATACAAACCAGAGGTATAAAAATGTGTATACATTAGGTGTACGCGCAACATGGCTTAGCACTTTTTTGTACGTACACTTGGTGCACGCGTGACACGCGACGGCTTAAAACGATATTAAAAGAAATATTTAGTGACAATTCACACATTGGATGCACTCTGCAATACCATAATTTTAAACATATATGTGACGTACGAACAACCTGGATAAACGAGCAAATAAACAATAATTCAGAAATCAAGCTTCTTTTCTGAGCTCTGCAGTTAATCTTTGTGGACATATTAGATGGATGTCACCAATGATCTTATATTAAAAAGTGGCAGAATCGTTATGTAAGAACTGTCGCGAAGTCAGAAATGTCCCAGCTTTCGCGCATACATGAACGTATTTTGTTGAGGTTCTTAGACGTCATTCTATGACGGCGGATAGCATATTTCGTTCAACAACATTACCTTTTATATTCGTATAACAATATATAATACACTAGCTGGTGCCCGCGACTACGTCTGCGCAGGATTAGTATTTCGAGTAGCTATCTTCCCAAAGCCATATCTACCTTTATACCAAAATGTCATTAAATATGTACATGGTCAAACGCAATGGCTATTATAGTTTATATGAGTAATCATATACAACATAGTATATCAATCAGTAAATATGAATAATAAAATACAGGACTTGCGTACATACAAATACAAAATTAATCACCATGGAAAAAAAACCACATACTATCAGATACCACGTATAAAAAAAACTGTCATTACATTTCATCACCCTTGACGGTCGCCGGGCACGTCTAGTAAATCGAGCTGTCAAAATGACTATCAGAAACTGACACAAACTTTGACAGAGCTGTCATCGTTACGATCTTGACGTAGGCGGAGATCTTATAATTTTGTCTATGCCGTGCCCAAGCATATTACCTACGCTTTTTCACCCGCGTGGTGATGGATGATGATGATAAATATCCTTTGTGTTAATTCAGCACCTCATCTACCTCCATACCAAATTTCATCAAAATTTCCCCAGCCATTTGAGCGTGAAAGAGTAACAAAGATCTACACATCCATACACACATACACACAAACTTGTGCGTTTATAATATTAGTAGGAAGGAATTGTATTTATACGCGAGTAACACATCTACCTCTTTTTAATATAAGATCATTGGATGGCACACGGGAAATCAGCTATTACATAAGATTAATATTAAGGGTGTAAGAATGAAAATCCGCAGACTCACTGGCAAACCTAGGGTCGTTGGAGGCGGGGTACCAGCCAGCCGAGCGCATGTCCCCATAGTGCGGCAGGTCAGCGGGCGCGCAGCCGTAGCCCTGCACGGGCGCTCCGCCGTACAGCGGCACGCCGTACGGGTTGGCCGTCATCCCGCAGGACGTGGGGCCCAGCGGAGAGTTAATGCTGCTCCCGGAGGAGTTGGACCTGTAGGGGAAACGTTACGTCAGAATTTTCTCTACGTTTTCAGGTTTGTTTCGGAAAACAAATAACTACCTAGAGCTACATTGAGCACACAACGAAATATATGTACAACTAGCTGCTCCCCGCGGTTTCGCCCGCGTGGTGATGGATGGTGATGACATAAAAGTAGCCTAAGTTTTTTTTTTTACACAAAGTTCTTCAGGTCACAAACTAGGCAGAGCTTGTACTATGGGTAACCTGATGACTGATATACATACTTATATACATATACACACCCAGACACGGAACAAACAGACATGTTCATGCACACAAATGTTTGAACTGTCCGGGGATCGAACTCGGGACCAGCGGCTCACAAGGCAGCGGTGCTACCAACTGCGCCAACCGGCCTGTCGAAGTTATGTTGGAGGTTGGTAATCTACTTACACAGTTCTTGTTACTCTATGGTTTCTCATCCTAAAAACCATTGATATATAAAATTTACTCTATGGTCAAATAAAACGGATGTTAAGTTGTAACGTGATTTTATATTATAGTATTTTACTGAGCTTAATCTACTATATAAAAATAAGTCGGGTTTTCCTTCCTGACGCTATAACTCCAGAACGCACGAACCGATTTCCACGGTTTTGCATTCGTTGGAAAGGTCTCGGGCTCCGTGAGGTTTATAGTAAAGAAAATTCAGGAAAAATGTAAAAAGAAAAGAGAGAAAATCTTTTTTCACATACAGCGCCATCTCTGATACATAGCATGTACTACAAACCAATATTTTAAGTAGATGGCGCCAAACGAAATGTTACATAAAACGAAGTCATCTGGTGGCGAAACGGAGTTCGCAGGGTTTGCTAGTTGTATATATATAACATATATTTCATCAGGTTACTCTTAAATCAGCTATCCGCCAGTGAATGCCGATAAAATCGGTCCAGACGTATCAGAGGTTAGCCGGAGCACAAAGACAGACACCAAGATAACATTTTATAATGTGATTTTTATGTAAGTACCGTATACATTTTCACATGCATTTAGTGTAAAATTGTTAATTTGGAATTACAGACACTTCAATTTTAGTTATCTATATAGATTAGATAGGTATACCTCTTGCGGTAGAATTATTTTGACCGTAAGGTACATACACATACTCTAATTCTGCAAATTTGTAAATTGGAGCGACAAATTCTTTAAAATGTATCTGTAAGAATTAGTTACAGAAGTAAAGACACCAATTCTAGGCGGTACCCCAAGGGTTCTATAAATATACAGGTCATATCGGTAATAGTATAAAGTAATAATGCCCGTTTTCACCAACATTTTACGAGGTTCTGGTCCGAGCATCGAATTTTAACTCTCTATCTGACTAACCGTCTTACGGTGACGGAGCGACATCTATTGAACAGTTTTGACAGTACTATCTAACCGGACCAGAACCTCGGTGGCCTAGTTGGTCAATGGCGTCTGACACGGAGAGTCAGACGACGCAGGTTCGAATCCCGTCCGATGATGTGAATTTTTCTCTCTATAAATTTCAATGTTTGAGATCGCTAAAGCAGGCGTTAGTGCTTCGAAAAGTAATACTATAATATTCATTAATGGTATGAGAAAAGTGATGATGGATGATCAGTAAACTGTATAAAAAAAACTAAAGCTTAATTTTAATCTAGAATACAGACTAAGTATTATCTAGAGCCTGCATCATGCGGCCTGCGTAAGTGTAGCGTAACGTGTCGTTAAGAGTAGTAGAGTAAAAGATTAGGTAACATCTTTGTACTACTAAGTGTTACCTAGCTGGCTTAGGTGTTACCTAAAATGTTGGTGATATCGGGCATAAGAGTCGTTATACTATGACGGTTGTGATCACAGTTTAATGACTAAATATCTTTAAAAACTTATTAAAAACTAGGCAATTAGTGAGTACCTACCCTATTAATGCCAGTACCCATTATGTAAGCCCAGTATCTAAGCTATCACTCCTGTCGTGCGGTTCTCTAATGATTCGTCGATGTGCTTGTCGACGAGCTCACCAATGTCAAATACTTTATGAGATATCACCCTTGTATATAAGGTTGTTTTTTCCAACGTTTCTTGTCATCCCGTCATTTGTTTCACGGATGTTGTCAACTATGCAACGATGTTTGCTCTTAGAGAATCACATGGCCGATGGTGAGATGAGAGCTTGCTTATCATTAATAAAATACTTAGCGAATATCTATTGCCATTGCTTTTTAGTCATGCCGATAGGTATATGTGCGTAATAAAATTTATTTTATTAGGCCGTAACACAAACAATTTGCGAAATAGTATTCATATCGAAAGAGTCAACGCGTCACGCTTCAGAGCCCAAACTATGAGTTATCTGTGTCACAGTTACCCTAGATAAATGACAGATTGTACTGTTTGAGAACGACACGTTACGTTACACTTACGCAGGCCGCATGATGCAGGCTCTAGATAATACTTAGTCTGTATTCTAGATTAAAATTAAGCTTTAGTTTTTTTTAATTCAGTTTACTGATCGTCCATCATCACTTTTCTCATACCATTAATGAATATTATAGTATTACTTTTCGAAGCACTAACGCCTGAGTTAAGGAACCCCAATATACCCAAATATGCTTCGTCAACAGAAACACAGCACAACATCAGCAACAACCAAGTAGGTCAAGCAATACGGAGGGGAGATGCTGACTCTACATTATTACTAGTATATAAGATCCAAATTTTGTAAATTAATTTAATTATTATTTTATTGTCGATTACACTGTTACTCTGTTATTCAAATAAATTAGTTTTTTTTGAGTAAAGTCCTAGTGGAGAACTTAATTGGCGCTAAGGACAGGATCTTTGCAGCCAATCGCTACACTTTTCAGCATCAAAGGAGCGATTGACGTCCGTTTCAACGGTTTAGCAAGGAGCCACGAACAAATAAATGTATTAAGGACCACTCTGGACAAACACAGGAACAAACAATCGGAATAATAATTCAAAGGACATGAAAATCGCAGCGAAATTGTGAGTAAATCTTTTCACCTTCCTTGCAACTTTTTTTCATGCCCGATCCTTGTATTGATTTTATGTTGTGTGTATTACTAGGGATTGGAAAACGCCTTAAAGCACAGTCATAGAGTCATAGTAGTTTTAGTTATTTTTAAACCATTTATAGGAATTTTTTTTTCTGTCTTTCTTCACTTTATTTAATTTTCGTGTAAAATGGATAGCTTAACACGTGTACCACAGGAAATAGTGAACATTATCCCTGTGTTCAATGGCGACACTAGAATACTGCCACTATTTATAAAAAAGTGTAAATATGTACTATCCCAATTCAAGGGAAGTGCAGCCCAAAATGAATACCTATTCCACGTAGTAACAAGTAGGTTAGCCGGGGAAGCAGCCAGTTTAGTAGGAGAAAGGGATAGCATAGCCTCTTGGGACGAGTTAGAATCCCTACTAAGCCAACACTTTGGCGACCCGCGCACAGAAGACTGCCTGGCAATGGAATTGGAATCAGCTAAAATAAATAAAGACGAAAGTTACTTAGAGTTCTGCCATAGACTCCAACATATGAGAAGTGTACTATACGCTAAATTATCAGAAAGTATTCCTAGTGAACCCTTACGACAGGCAAAACAAGTAATTTACAATAATACATCGCTAAAAATCTTTCTCTATAACTTACCAGCGTACTTAGTGAGATTAGTCCGTTTAAGAAATATTTCTACCTTAGAAGATGCTTTAAAAGTTGTGTTAGAAGAACAGAACTTCCAACAAGTTTACGACGCTAAAAATAGAACATATGACCGCCGTAATTTCAATAGAACTCCTAGACAGAACTTCTCTAACAATTTCAGTAATCAAAGGTACCAACCCCAAAACATAGCGAGTTCACCTGCACCGAATAATACGCCAAATAACTCGTTTACGCCAAACAGCTCGTTTCAATCTAGAAATTCTCGACAATCGTATAATTCAAATTATCAAAGCAATAATATTCCACGACAACAAGTAACTAGGTCACCGTACCATGCGCAAAACAGTCAGCATTACGCGAACAACGAACCGCGCCTGCCGCCTTTTGCTGCGCCAGCGCCTTCGGGCTCGAACACTGACGCCACAATGCGCACAGCTAGTTCACGCCGTATTAATTACACGGATCGCGATGACCTACATAATTATGATAATAATGCTCACTTTAATAATGATGATTCTGGGGCCGAAATTTTTTGCATAAGGGCCTCAACATTAGAGAGAAAATAGAAATTAATTTCAGTAAGCGTTTGAATTTGCCTCATATTATTATACCAGAGCTCAATGCAGTTTTTATGATAGATACCGGTAGTGTCAGATCGTTCATTAGCCCGCATATTGCAAATAGGTATTTTAAAAATTATATACAGCATGAGCCATTTGAGGTAGTGAGCACTCACGCATCAAGTGTTCATAATGAAACGGCACGTATCCCATTACCACCGTCTTTTATGTGCAATGAACTGTATAAATTTTATGTGTATAGCGTAGATGATAGGTACGATGGTTTGATAGGTAGTGATTTGCTTAAACAATTACGAGCAAAAATTAATATGGAACACCAAATACTACATTTGGAAACTACAAATATTCCAATAATATACTCACCGCCCACGAGAGAGGTATACAATTTACCCCCTCGCAGCGAACTAAGAGTAAAACTTCCAGTTAATTTACTGAACGGAGAAGCTATTTTAGATTTTAAAGTGTTTACGGAAGGGATTCGAATGCCCGCCGCAGTAGTGTTATGCATAAATGGATATGCCTCCACGGTCATTCAAAATTATACCGAGGAGCATAAAGTTTTAACGGTAACAGCACCTTTTAAAGTAGAGCCGTACCAACATAACCCATCAGTTAAAGTTAACTTCACAGAAGATGATAAGACGCTAGATACTTTGTTAACCCAGAACCTATCAAAACTAAAATTAGACCATATGAACCAGGAAGAGCGTAAAACTATCGAAGAAATTTGTAAGGAGTATAGAGATATTTTTTACTGTGAGGGGGTCCCGTTATCCTTTACTAACCAAGTTAAACACGCAATAAGGACAAAGAACGAGGACCCAATAAATATAAAGCCCCATAGATTACCACCGGTACAATCCAGAGAGATAAGAAATCAAGTAGAAAAAATGCTACAGGATAATATCATCCAGGAATCACATTCGCCCTGGAGTGCCCCTGTGCATTTAGTTCCAAAAAAAGCTGACGCGTCGGGACAACAAAAGTGGAGAATGGTCGTAGACTATAGACGGTTAAACGACATTACTACCGACGACAAGTACCCTTTACCAAATATTAACGATTTATTTGACATGCTAGGGAAGAGTACTTATTTCACAACCCTTGATTTAGCTAGTGGGTACCACCAAATCGAAGTCCAGGAGGAGGACAGAGCTAAAACTGCATTTTCTACTCCCTCTGGACATTATGAGTTCAATAGGATGCCATTTGGGCTAAAAACGGCACCAGCGACGTTCCAACGAGCAATGGATAACGTTCTGAGAGGTCTACAAGGCTTACATTGCCTAATATATCTTGATGACGTCATAATATTCTCAAAGAACTTGCCTGATCACATAGAGAAACTTAGAGCCGTTTTTGATCGTTTCCGCCAAACTAATTTGAAAGTCCAACTGGACAAATCACATTTTCTCCGAAAAGAAGTACTTTATCTAGGCCACACAATCACAAATGAAGGCTTAAAGCCCAACGATGATAAGATCGACGCCGTCTTAAAATATCCTATACCAGAAACGGCAACGCAGATCAAAAGCTTCTTAGGCCTTATAGGATATTATAGGAAATTCATTAAGGACTTCGCCAAAATAACAAGACCTTTAACAGCATGTTTAAAAAAAGGCCGTAAAATAATAATCAACGACGAATACAAGGAAAGCTTCGAAACTTGTAAAAAGCTTTTAACCAACGCACCTTTGTTACAATTCCCCGATTTCAGTAAAGGTTTCATCTTAACCACTGACGCATCTAACTTTGCAATCGGAGCCGTGTTGTCACAGGGTAGCATAGGATCAGACAAGCCAGTAGCTTATGCCAGTAGAACGCTCAGCGATACAGAAGCTAAATATAGTACCATTGAAAAGGAATTGTTAGCCGTAATATGGGCAGTAAAGCACTTCAGACCATACCTCTACGGTAATAAATTCATTATCTATACAGACCATCGACCATTGGCATGGCTGTATTCACTTAAGGAACCCAACAGCAAGTTAACGCGATGGCGATTACGGTTGGAAGAGTATGATTTTGAAATCCGTTATAAAAAAGGGCAGCAAAACACAAATGCAGATGCCTTATCGCGAATAAAGATTAACGTGATTGATGACGATATCGATTCAATACTTGTAAATATAGATGATAGAGACGATCGTATGCAGGGAATATTAGAAGAATTAAATAACGATACTAGAGATACAGAACCTTTAATGGAAACCATAGAACTTCCTGATTCCGACGATGGAGCAACAGCAAACTCAGTCTCAAATAGGGAACATGACGGTATTCCCATCTTGAAAGAGGCAATCGATACGAAACCAAAACAATTATTAATTCACTCATGGCTAAAGATTCAATTATCAGTAAAAGACATTTCAAATAATAAACAGAAAATTTTAGAAGTTCACATGCCTACAACTAGCGAAAAATTAATTAAAGATTTCTTAAAGGAATATATAGACCCTAAAAACAAATATTTTATATATTTCGAACACCCTATATTCAGAGAAATATTTTCACGTGTCGTTATTACCTTGTTCAAAAAGGGCTCAGTAAAGTTAATTGAATGTACAGAGAGAACCATTAACTTAACAGAGGCAGAAGATGACCAAAGAGACGTTATTATGAAGTATCACGACGGTAAAACATGTCATAGAGGCATTAGGGAAACTTTGGCAAAACTTAAAAGAGACTATTGTTGGCCTAACATGAAAGAGACTATCACCGCTATTATAAACTCATGTGAACAATGTAAGAAAATGAAGTATGATAGGAAACCGCTTAAACCACAGATACAGTTGACACAAAGTAGAGATGCTCCTTTTCAAGAAGCTTTTATGGACCTGTTATTTATAGAAGGAAAATATTATTTAACAATTGTAGATTCGTTTAGTAAGTTAGGACAAGCTATCGAAGTACCAAATAGAAGCACACCAGAAATAGTTAGAGCATTAATTAAATATTTTAGTATGTACGGATTACCTCAGAAAATTAACTGCGATTCAGGAACGGAATTTAATAATGCATTGATTAAAGAAATGTTAAATCTATATAAAATCGACTTGCACATAGGGACCCCTAATAATCCTAGTTCAATGGCAATAGTCGAAAGGTTTCATTCAACAATTATAGAGATATACCGTTTGGCTAAATATGACAAGAGCGAACTAGATGCAGCCGGTGTCATGACATACGCCATTATGGCGTATAACAATACGATTCACTCAGCAACTGAATATACACCCTTCGAAATAGTGTTTGGTCAAACTGATTCAGGTAACGTTTTTAATATAGATAGAGAGAAAAACCTGATGCAAAAACTACTATTAGACCATAGAAAGCGCCTTAAAATACTCTATGAATATATTGCAGAAAAACTAATAATTGATAAGATTAAGGTTAAGGATAAGAGAGGCGGTGAAGAACCACCTACAATTAAAACAGGAGATGAGATTTTTATGAAGAACACTAGGACGAGGAAAGCCAAGGAAAAGCCTAGATACGAAAAGGCTAAAGTAACTGGCGAAATTCATCGTAATATTCTTCCTGTAGAACTTAACAAAAGGGCAACTAGAGTAGCAACTAAAAATATAAGACGTCCTCCACAGGTCATGCCTAGTACTTCTGGTACTAGTCAAACACGTGACTACGCTGGACCTTCAAAACCTCGGTCTGAACCCAGGGATAGCCTCGCTGAAGATGGGAGTAGCAGTGAAGAAGAATAGCTTTTGGACTATATTTAAAACATTAGATTTAGGATCAATAGAATTACAAATAAATAATAACATAGATGAGTTTAATAAACTAAGAGATTTGATTAACGCTAATAAATTAGGTTACGAATTATCAGGAATAGAAAACCAGATACAATATCTAGTAAACACAACGTCGGAAAGGTTATTTCAAATCTTACCCACTAAGCTTCGTAGTAAACGAGCAATTTTTAGTCCCTTAGGATCATTAGTAAAAGCTATATCAGGTAATTTAGATGAGAAAGATGCAATTAAGTATAATAACGAGATAATGATGTTACAAAATAAAGAACATTTGGTCGAACGTAAGGTTTCATCAATGGAAAGGGCTTTCGATAAATTAGTAAATGCTTCTGATATAATAAATTCCAACGTAAAAAATTTAGACCTAAAAACCAATGAAGTGGAAACAATTATACAAAACGAGTCTAAGTTTAACAAATTAATACACTTTATGAATTCCTTATACCAGACCCTTAATAACTTTCGTACTTGTCATGAATATATTCAAGAAGTAGAGACAGCAATAGCATTTAGTAAGCTACATGTACTGCACCAAACAATTATTAATAGCACTGAGTTATACAACTCCTTAGTAGTAATAAGTAAACATGCTAGAACTATTTACCCTGTAATAAAAGAAAACATGCTAAAATTAGAACGTAGTATTGTACTAAAATCATACATAGATAGTAGTAAATTAGTTTTTGTGCTTGAAATCCCTTTGATAGACACCGAAACATATAATTACTACAAGGTTATCCCCATTCCCATATACAAACCCCATAATACCTTTGTCATCATTCCTAAATATCCCTACCTAATGGTGAATAGATTGAAATACAGGCCCGTAGCGAAAGCATGTGACGAGATAGAAGACAACAGATTCATCTGCGACGAAGACCACTTAGTCCAATACCCAACTGAAACTTGCATCGAACAGATCATGTTACTAAAAAATAATTATAGCCAATGCGCAAGGAACCAAGTAAATATAGAGAAACTTAGGATACAGAAGATCACTAACAATAACTGGCTAGTGTATTCAGAAGAAAGTGTGATTATAACTGAAAACTGCAATAACGAAGTCTACAAGCACAATATTCAAGGCACACACATTTTAACACCAAGTCAGCATTGCGAAATACAAATGGGAGATATATACATAAACGCATCAACAAATACAACTGACGCCAGTCTGCAACTGCCAGTCATTCAGACGCCGGAGCTACAATTAAACATAAAAACAAGCACCAAGAAGATGGATTTAAGAAACGTGGATCTTAGTGACATAAGAGAACTACTCCAAAGTGCTAAACTTAGTTATAGTGACGAAGTAGAACAAAGTGTAGTGACTTATAGTATAAGTATAGGGACCCTCTGTTTGTATGCTATCGTAACAATTGTAGGAATACTTTTTATAATATTTAAACTTAAATATAAGATTATTTGTCAAAATTCTCCGAAGTCGCCTACGTCATCTTCGGATAATTTCTCTCTTGGGGAGGGAGGAGTTAAGGAACCCCAATATACCCAAATATGCTTCGTCAACAGAAACACAGCACAACATCAGCAACAACCAAGTAGGTCAAGCAATACGGAGGGGAGATGCTGACTCTACATTATTACTAGTATATAAGATCCAAATTTTGTAAATTAATTTAATTATTATTTTATTGTCGATTACACTGTTACTCTGTTATTCAAATAAATTAGTTTTTTTTGAGTAAAGTCCTAGTGGAGAACTTAATTCCTGCTTTAGCGATCTCAAACATTGAAATTTATAGAGAGAAAAATTCACATCCTCGGACGGGATTCGAACCCGCGTCGTCTGACTCTCCGTGTCAGACGCCATTGACCAACTAGACCACCGAGGTTCTGGCCCGGTTGGATAGTACTGTCAAAACTGTTCAATAGATGTCGCTCCGTCACCGTAAGACGGTTAGTCAGATAGAGAGTTAAAATTCGATGCTCGGACCAGAACCTCGTTGGTCAATGGCGTCTGACACGGAAAGTCAGAAGACGCAGGCTCGAATCCCGTCCGAGGATGTGAATTTTTCTCTCTATAAATTTTAATCATTAATGATTAACCAAATAAACAAGCTTAAATGTTAATGCTTCTAAATAGAGCTAACCCAAATCTGCCACACACAGATCGCCTGTTATTCCACAGAGGCGCCAACTCCTCATTCAGACAATGACAGCTTATCTGCCTAATCCCTATTTACACAATTTAATCTTCTATCGTGCCATCCTCACGCCAACGACTAAACACTCACTAAATCTTTTTTCTCGACTTTACCTCTTATGGCACTTGAAATAGGGGTGCAGTATCGAATAGTCTATGGTAAAGGTTTGGTTGTCGGCGCTTAGTGCACCCCCGGTACAGCTATTACGATGTTTGGCCTGACAAATTGAATTTTGACAGGGCGGCGAAACTCTCAAAACGGTTTTGCTGTTTCCCTTATTAATTGGAAGTCATTTTTAATTAACAACTGTTGTTTTTCAATTAAGATTATGCTTAATTTAATAAAAGAACTTCCATAGTTGAATCAAACAATAGAATAATGACATTAAAAATGTATGCAAGTTAGTTTGTACTATTTCCCATCAAAATACCTAACAACGAATATAGCACTCTGATCCCGGGATCCGTGGATACAAACCCCTGATGATATGATTCTAAATTGTATACCTACTCTTTGATACGATATTTAAACAGTAAGTTAATAAAATGCTCTTAGTAATTATCTGTCATGTAAATCTTTCCTAATATTACAAAGAGGAAAAAATTATTTATTTGAATTGAATTGGCCCCGAAACTACTGGACCAGTTAAAAAAATATTTCACCTACATTTCTGATGAACATAGGTTATATACTTTGATTCATCATCACCATCCTCCATCACCACACGCGGGTGAAACAGCGGAGCACCGCTAGTTGATTATAACCACCCGTTTAAAAATACACTTATACTATAGTTTAATTTTACACATTAGGCATTTACGGCCGTTTTCAATAACCTATCTATCGTCGGTTTACCATACTAGAGATAAATATTTGACAGGAAAACTGTGGATAGATAGAATATTGAAAACGGCCTTTAGACGGCATACATTTCAGTTTATTTTTCTCTTTCAGTTATTATACAATTGTATCACGGCTAGGCCTCAAAACGTGTATCAAAGAGTTTATTTGACCTTATGTAAATGAGTATTTATTTATTAAATCCTATTAATATTATAAACGTGAAAGTTTGTATGTATGGATGTATGGATGTTTGTTACTCTTTCACGCACAAACGGGGGGGCTAATGTTGATGAAATTTGGTATGGGGGTAGATGAGGCGCTGGATTAACACATAGGATACTTTTCATCATCATCATCATCATCATCCATCACCACGCGGGTGAAACCGCGGGGCGCAGCTAGTAGTTGATAAATCATAGGTGTGACTCCAACACCCACTCGGCATAAAGATAAACACTCGTTCTTGCAATGTTTAATTTTAAAAATGTTAACCAAATGTTCTGTGGCCGCGGGTGTGTAGTTTCATCACGGTAGCATGTTGTTTATATTGCCAAACTTCATATCTTACTCAAATACTTTGCAAGTTCTTTATTTCTAACTAGCTGCACTCTGCGGTTTCACCCGCGTGATGATGGATGATGATGATGATGATGAAACGTATTATACCTATATCCTTCCCGAGATGTATTCTATAACCTTACTAAATTTGATTGCGATCCGTTCAGCCGTTTGGGCGTGATAAAGTAACAAACAGACAGAGAGACAGTTTTTTCTAAAATAAAAGCAACCCAAGTTACTCCTTAAAACATCAGCTATCTGCCAGTGAAAGTCCCGTTAAAATCGGTCCAGCCGTTTCTGATATTAGCCAGAACAAACAAACATAAAATTTAAAAATAGTTTTTTAATCTAAGCTTCGTCGGTATATACTTTCACATGCATTTCATGAAAAACTGTTTTGGAATTACAAACACTTTAATTTTATCCATCTGTATAGAAAACCAAGTTTCCAACAGCGTATCTTTGGACGCAACATACAGTTTAAGTTTAGGTTCTCCTGTTATTGCAGTATTATTATCATATTAAGTAGAAAGACAAAAATATAATTAATATATTTAATATAGAAAATCATATTTTCTTACAGACAACATACTGACTCGCCAACGGCTTAGACCGCTTAGCCTATGGGATACAAAGCCACAGAAATATATTGAATTCGCCTCACCAAATTTTATCAAAATCGGTCGGTTAATAGCTCCGCAGCAAACTTCCCTTCTTTTTAGAAAAAGTTCCCATTCAAAAATCGCCGATGTCAAAAAAATACTGATTAGTAGAATATGCATACCAAGTTTCGTCAAGATTGGTTGAAAAATGCGACCTGTACAGGAAAACGTACATACAAACGTATAGATGAAAGTCAATTTGGCCAGCAGAGTTGCTTACCGCTCGCTCAGTCAATTATCAGTGTTTCCTTGTACGTAGTACTTTAGAGACACTGTTAACGATGAGACAAAATACCCTACAACATTGTATTCACACAAAATAATCTATGCATAAAATAATAATAATAAAAATAGTACTGAAATTAAACCTAATTTTAATAATTTACATTATGAGTCAGTACTTGCTACCTTCTAAAGACAGCCTTACAGGCTTTAACAATGCCTAAACGAATACTACATTATAATTTTCTCAAACTTAAGTATATACTTGCATAATTATAACTGTGAATAACCCAGACTTTATAATATATTATAATTTTATATTAATTAATATATTGTAAAGTATCCTGTAATCTTCCTACTATGCGAACGAAGTCGCGGGAAGTCGTTAGTCTATATTATAAAAATGAACGACTTTTGCACGTACTCGTAGATTGTGGATGTTATAGAGTACCTAATATCGTGGATGTTGTAGACTTTCGTTTGTTACACATTCACGCCCAAACGGCTAAACTGATTGTAATGAAATTTGGCAAAGAGAACAAAGATTACATACCATGTGGCATACTTTTCAACATGATCATCATCCATCAGCACGCAGGTGAAACCGCGGGGCGCAGAAAGCCATAATATAGATCATAATAATTACCATTATTATAATCATACAATTCACCCTTTATACCTTTTATGTAACTGTAAATACTGCGATCCACTGACATGAATAAGTCAAAATTTAATCAATATATCAAATATGTTAAATCTTCACTTATTATTATTTTAACATTCATATCAGTGGATCGCAGTATATACAGTTCGATAAAAGGTATAAAGAGTGAATCATATAGATTTGCTCAGAGCAGTTGATGATGAATGACTCAGAAATATCTGGCAGAGTGCTAAATTCACTCACGCTTACTATAATGACATTTGCTCGGCTCGGTGAATAGGCTAGTGGCCAATCTATGCTGAAAATTTTCGACTGCCCCACGGTCTTCGACATAGTCTAATGACTATTGTCAGAAGACAATCAACCTAGACTAACGGCTTAAGGTGCCCTTCGATGCGAACGAATCCCATAAGTTGCCAAAATTAACCAAAATGATGCGCCTGCTTGTGCAGGTTGATGATGAATGACTCAGAAATATCTGGCACCATAGAGTGCTAAATTCACTCACGCTTACTATAATGACATTTGATAAAGTTATGGAATAATTATGAGCAATGTGGGGTTAGTTTGAATCAGAATTACAAAAATGAGAATAGGCGAATAGAATAGAATTCTCAAATGTTCACTGATTGGTCTCAACCATTTTACGTCTTCTTTGCTTCTACTCGTAATTACCCCGTCCTGAGTACATCCTTAGTACGCTCTAAGTGGAAAACAATGTGGCACTTCAATGTAAGTACTCAATTATTTAGCTTTTATTAGTATATGACTCGGGGCCGCGCGCTCCAACTACTTTGGTATAGGTATTAGCTAAAAAATATTTTATATTAATTAACTCGTTCAAATTGTATTATCATAACGTCAAAATTAAAAAAAAAACAAATAGCTATAGCTGACCAAACCTACCTAAATTAGAACCTCCACATTTAACGACAATCCGTCAACAATAACGGTACATAAAATAGTACTTTTTAATTATTATTATGGTATTAATTGAACGACTTGCTCAGTTAGAAAATCGTTCTCTTGATAATATATCTCCCTCCTGCCTAATATCTACCTACGTATTTGTTATATATAAATTTAACATCCTTTCTACATAAATACTCGTACTTCAATTATTTAAAATTTTAGAGTCTGATCTTTTTTTTTAACGGTCTACTTGCTGTTTGCCTCTACCGACATTAACAGCGTCACCAATGGGAAAAAGTGTCTGACCTGTTTGTACACTTTGTACTGTTAAAATATAACAGCTTTATTACTAAATCCATATGAAAATTCATACGGTACAGTATACTTAAGTGTATTGAACCCATTTATTTATTTTTGTATGTCTGTTCTCCAAAACACTGGACTGATTTTGTCGGGATTTTCACGGGCAGATAGCTGATGCTATATAAGGTAACTACCTAATAGGCTTATTTTATAAAACGATTACCTACTAGGTTAATTTTAGTTCAGATAAAATATTTAATTTATATTCATGTACCGCGTCGCGGCCGCGCTAATTTATACATATTATATAATTATTATAATGGTGAGGAAGTGTTTGCCGCGTCATAAAATTAAATAAATTTAAAATTTGAATTTGTATTATTATCCAAAATACATTTTATTTAAAGTACTGCATTTATGTTATACATAATATACTTATATTGATTTAAATCACCACAGTTTTACCTTTTAACTAAGTGATGAAATGCATTATTTTACATTACATCTGAACTCTCAATGTTCTTATAGGGAATCCTAGTACGCACAGCCACTAACGAATGTCAGGTGTGTTTAATAGCTGGATCCAATTACATTTCTAACTAATAACAACAATTATTAATAAAACTTAAGAAAATGTTTAATTAGATAAATGCAGTATTTAAACTTGAATTTAAATCTTAATAAATCTTAGTTGGGATTTAAATAATTACAGTGTTTCATCTTTTAACTAAGTGATGAAATGCATTATTTTACATTACATCTGAACTCTCAATTTTCGTATAGGGACAATCGTAAGTGTTTCAATAGCTGGATCCAATTAAATGTGTAACTAATAACAACAAATATCAATAATACTACCGAAAATGTGTGTCTTTGATATGAATCATTTATTTAAACTTGAATTTGAATCTTTAGGAGTATGTCTTAGTTGATAAGCAAGCATGTATTCACTTACTTCACCAGAATCACGTCTGAATTCTGTCATAGAGCAAATAAATCTAAATAAATTTGTACATCACATGTTGGAATCATTATTTGCATGAGTTTTTGTTTGCAGGTTAGTATTTATTTTATTACTACTTAATTACGTCAACGTGGAAAGGAAAGATCCTGTTAGGCACTCTCAAGTCTTAACTAGTTTTAGTCGGTTTATTTTTAGATGTTGTCTCATAATTTTTCTACACTATATTTATTTTAACTAGACAGTTTTTACATGACTTGCTTACCGTAATTGTAATTGTGTTGTTCCTTTTTAATTTTATTGTAGTATTTTAAAGATTCCAAATAAATGAGAAGCAAATAAATAAATTAAATTAAAAATAAACTTTAACAACTGATTTGAGGATTTCCTATTTTTTGAAATGAAATGTCAAGTCAGACTAATTAAATATTTTCTTTAATTTAACCATATTCATATTTTTATATTTGTAATCCGCAGTAAGTTGATAATAAACTCAACTGGGGTTTACTATAGGCGTAGGCTTAAACGTATGCGTACGATAGCACTTTTATACGTAACTTAATTATATTATACTTCACATACCTAATTGTTTTATAAGATCATTTTACTATTATTAAATTCAGTATAATTGTAAGTTTCATAATAAAATATATTTTTCAAGTTTTTTGTTAAATAAAAAACATGTAAACGGCATACAGGTTCTCCAACGAAATGCGGATATCGAATTTGAATCATGAATGGCGTTTGATATTGATTACCTACCGTCTTAATTGTTTGTTAATCACTTCCCAGGTTAATTAGCCGCGAATGAATTAATTCGAATGTAATACCTACTTATGGTAATAAGCTTCCACCGCCATGGCACACAACAGCGACGGCACGCGCGGGTATTCCACAAGGCGTCAACTTCGGTCCATTGTTGTTGCTTCGATACTTTTTGGTTAATGTCAATTTATTTTTATCTTACTATAAAATATTTATGAAAAACGTTAGAATTATTAATCGCCATAACCGAAGTGTGACATAAGTCCTCTCGTAGGGCATCGCACATCATTGACCGCACACTCACACCGCATCATCACTTGACCGGCAATCACAACATACCTGCACAAACAAACGTCACCGAACTATATCCTCCGACTCCGAGCGCGGCTCAAGCACTCTCGTCGGGACCTTCGCCACTCGAAAAATCAGCGGGTGGAGGCCCTCCCCCCCCCTCGATCGATCCACGCACCTGTACGGCGACGGCGGGTTGTTCGCCAGCTCCAACTTGCGGTACTCCTCGATCGGAGACAGGATATCGGTGACGGAAAACGGCGTAGAGTGCTGGAGATGCAGCTGGGAGAGATTCTGCTGCAGCAGCGCTGATTTGGGCGATAAGCTCATCGCCAGCTCGGCAGCGCTCAGTTCCGGCAGCGCCTCCGCCGGACACGGCGAGTAGCCGCCGCCCTCCGCGGACATCCGACCGGCCGACACTCGACGCCACTCGACGGCTCAGCCTCTAGTGGCTCTCGGGGCGAGAGTGGCGGCCGGAGCCCCCGGCGCGGGTCGCGGCCACTCGACGAGCCCCGCCCCCGGCCCGGAGCCCGGCCCTATCGCGCGTGGCCTGCGCCCTCATTGGCGCAGGCGGCAAGGATTCGGGCGGTGTCTCAGGCCCGCACACGCCGCCGGCTGCACACCGCCGCCGCGCCGCGCCAGTGTGTCGCCGCCGCCGCATGGGGGGCGCTCCGAGGCCGGCGGCGGCGGCGCGCTGCGACCTGCGCCGTGATAATTACCGCGTTGGAAACATTAACACTGTGAACACATTGTGACATTCTGTTAATAACTGCACGTAACTCAATATTAATGAAACTGTTCGTATATTTAACAGTGTAGATTTTAGAGACGCTAGTTTCATTAATCGCTACCTAACCCTTGTTTGTTGAATGTTTCAGTGAAAGTTATTATGTGTGTTGTACCTACTTAGTAATTAGTGTTTTACCTTTAAGGTTAGGTATATGTTCTCATTTCCCACGTTGTAAAATGTGGGTAATGTTATGTTGTGGTAATGCTTACCTACTAGTGAAACTATTGAATAGATGTTAGGGTTTATTTAATATGAAAATAGAACTTCATTTCCAAATTTTATTGTAACTTAGCTGTTTAACCTTTACATTGAAATGTTCTAAGGTGAAACTAACATGTAGGTATACTTAGGTATGCATTCAATAAAGGAATAATGGATTTATTTTTAAAGGATTTGCGAAAACTAGATTTTTTTCAGGTAAGTAATGAATGAGACTAAACAACAAGATTTGAGAAAATTAACCTTCATTTTAGGTTTAACGCTCAAGCCCTTGTAGGTAAGTAGATACATATAGATGAGGTAGCTTAGTAGGTCTAAGTAATTTAAGGCAACTTCCAAAGAGTACCTAACAGTAGGTAAATATAAATACTTAGTAGACTTATTTGCCAAGTAGGTAGTGCCTAACTACTTACCTACCAAGCGTTTAACACTATTAAAGTGTTATAATTTCTCTCTTCTGTTTGAAGTGGGTAAGTAAATAGCAAACTGGGTTCATTTGGAACCTGTTTAGCGCTCAGTAAATTTGTGAACTTAGTATGTTTGTGCAAGATGTCCTGTGTGTCCAAAATAGAATAAATTTATTGATATATTACCTATTTACCTGTTGACCTAATCAATGATGCTCTTAATATTTATGAGCGCAAATTTTTAGCTGTCTATTATTGATTAAACTGTAAAGGAACTTCGGAAATTCTGTAAAGTAAGTAAATCTATACAAATTAATAATATTAAAATTATCTGTTTGTAATTTCAAAATTACAACTTTTTACTAAGCGCACTTTTAAACGTGTAAGTAGGTAATGTTATTTTACAATGTTTGTATACCGGTTATTAATCGATTCAAGATTGAAACGGGTATTAGAGCGATTTCGATGTGAGTTTCAGTGACATCTATATTACCTATATAAAAATAAAGCCTACTTCTACTGGTCAATCTCGCTTATTATTATCTTTTTGTTGTGTTAATTAGGTATTGTCAAAAGAAGGTTCTTATGAAAGAAAATTTAAGTAAAGATGGGAGGTTATACGCGAACGAATTCGCGGACAGTTGCTAGTGTATTATATATGAAGTAACGCGGCTTTTAACATAAAAGTAATTACCTACCGGTGTTCGCAAATGAAACCTGACGATATAATGATGTAGCGATGATAGCGTAGGTATTTAATCAATGTGAGGCGTCGGTCATGGCGATGCCAGGCGAGCGAAGCCGGGTCAGCTAGTATGAAATGTTATCACACTAGCTGCGCTCCGCGGTTTCATCTAGTGTGCAGATGATGAATCAAAATAGTTATATGTTCGTCGGGGATAATGTAGGATTCTAAGGCCTAGCGCGCACTGCGTTGCGTTTTAGAACTCATATTCTGTGAAGTACGGAGATTCATAGAAGTGCGCGCGCGCTGTGGTGAAATAAACGCACGGGCATGCGGTCACCGCTATAAATTTGCGGTGAGTCTACCGCACACAATTTTGTATCGCATAGGTAGATGTAGGTATACTTAGGTATATAGAAGGGATGTACCCAATACCGTTAAAGTACCCTTTTTTACGTAATAATAAATATATTCAGATAGCGACTCTTGTATGGTACTCTATAACGATGTGGTATAGGGCCCACAGCTGTAACTTGAATATACCAAAATGTGCGTTTTTTCCGCCGCAGTGCGGACCTGTAACTGCGTTTATTCTACCGTACTACAGTAGAATAAACGCACCGGAAGGCAGTGGGCGCTAGCCCTAATGGTGAAATATTTTTCCAAATCGGTCCAGTACACTCAAATGCCTTTATTAATAAACGTTGCGTAAACCTATTTTAGGCGTAACATGCTTTGTCTTGATTTCACGCGTGACATTTACTCCAAGCGAAAAATTGACAGATAGATGTTTTAACTACTCCGGGTGTAAGCCAAGTTTATTAATAAGGCCGAAAGATTTTTGTGACAATACAAAAAGTTTGGTAATCACCTACACAAAAATGGTGACTACACTTTATTAGTAGCCAAACTTCGTTTTGTTAATTATTGTTATGTTACGAACAATTAAACTATTAATTTAAATTATTTTAATTAATACAAAGACGCACTTATGAACGTCAATTTTTCATTGTAATGTACTTTAAAGACTCTACCGCCGCGTTCCAAAATATATAGAGCCTACCGAGAAGAAGCGGCAAGATACTCGTGGTCATTATTTTTATAAGATGTTTACAATGTTTCTACTTAGGTGCTACAATTATTACATTTTATGGGTGGCTGAGAGACAGCTTGCCAGAAGTGGAGTATTCCAAGCATCTTTATCTTCTATATAATGTCGAACTTTATAATAAGCTTTTTTTATTAAAACGTTTTTTACAGTCAACTTGAATTTGCACTCTGTGAGCTGAGTTATGTGTTTTGGGATTTTATTGTGAAAGCGCACACAATTTCCTAGGAATGACTTACCTATTAGTCGTCGCAAGTCTAAAAATAGGTACAGCTATCTTATTTGTATTTCTAGTATTAAAGGTGTGGTGATCACTATTTAACTTATATTATTATATTATGTACATTTTTACGAACATACATTATATTTTCAAATACATATAAGGAAGGCAAACTTAATATACTTATTGATTTCTTTAAATAGGTAAATCTCTCAAAGATTCACGGGGACCATTTCGTATATAGCTCGACTAGCACTTAAGTATCTACAAGTTGTAGAGTTACTACTTAGTAACTCAATTGTTTGGTTGTTTGTATCTAAGTGAACCGCACCTACCTCATGAAGTGTTTTTGATAACACTACTATTTAAGTACTTACCATAGAAAAGCCGTCGTCACTATAGGCAGTTGTTGCTAGCTAATCTATTTACGTATGTTACTTGCATCTAGAGTATACAAGTGCCATTATAAAACGATCTTAAGTTTTAACATACCTACCTATATGAAAACAAAAAGTAAAGTTTAATTGTTACAAATAAGTTTGGGTAATTAGTTTATAATACAGCTTAACAATAGTATAGGATCAATTAGGATTTAAAATAGCGACCCTGCAATAGTTCTGATTCTGTACTGTAGCTCTACCATGAGTTGGCAACATAAATGTCATCTATAGTCGATACTCGATCTCGTCTACCTATTAAGCGTGTGATTGGCATACGCCGTGGTCCGTTTTGCGATAATTTTGCTCACAGTGCTATCGTCTACCAAAGCTGGTCCGAGACAAATATCGCGATTTTGACAGCTCGTGGCACTGTAAGCGTGTTGTTAATTCGGACCAAAGTTGTAGCAATAACGAACCATTTGCGCGCGAAAAATAAAAATATATATAAATTCATAAAAATATCGTGCATAGTGTGAAGGTTAACTATGTAGTGTGTGGATTAAAAAGAAATAATGGAATGGATGGACCGACTTTTACAACTTTTACATCAAAAAGAAGGGACACCAGTAAATACATTGTAGAAATAAACAAACACCTGTCACTTTTGACAGAACGCTCACGACGATTATGGTGTAGAGCATGGTTCATGTAATCGTCAATATGGCGGCAGTTAAGACGTCATCGATGACGTAGCGTGGGCCATCGTAATCACGCTCACGGTGAAAGGGACCGACTTTTATCGCGCTAATATCGATTATGGCCAATTGGGACCGCAGTGATAGTCACTGTCAATTTTAGTTCTACAATTGATCGCGAGGTGGCACTGTTCTTTTTTCATACATTTTTTCGCGGCAATCGATAGCGAGCATCGATTGGTGTCAATGGTGTAAACTCATGGTAGACCTACAGGTATATTAGATAAAAATACGTGAATTTAAGAAATTATTGATTCGCTGTGGTTCCCACTGCGCCCAAACAATATATGAACTAGAGTTTGTGAGGCCGTTGTAAAACTATATTGCATTGTTGTAGCAACAATATAACAACAGTCTTAGCAAAGTAATTTGCTTTAGGCATGGACCGAAAGCAAGCTTATTCGAAATTATATTATGTAATTTGTCTTTCTTACTAATTATACCTGATCATCAACATAAAATGTGTAAGTAAGTACCTAGTTAATAAAAATCATCTTATTATTGTATTTTTTTGGTTTTATTACCTTACAGTAAACATATAATAAATCCTAAGTAGTTATAATTAAATTACAGTAGATTTAGTATGTAGCCAGTCAGTCAAGAGACGTAAGTAAGTCATGGGCGTATATAAGAGGGGGGTTTAGGGGGTCCGGACCCCCCCCCCCCTTAGCATACGGCATCATTAAAATCGCGGTATATAATAATATATTCTGTGCCATAAAATATGAGTAGGTACGCGTCGCGACTATTAAGTACCTATCTATGTAGTTAAGCTTTGGATATGTATAATAAACCTCATAATTTGGCTATGTAATATCCGTAAAGCATTATTATACCATTTTAGGAGATTGCCACTGATTCCAAAATCTACCAAAAGCTTTTTCATAATCTAGGCAGATAACATCGTTTGTCACAGTTTTTGTCCACATATCACATGATAGTAAATTGGCCTCTTATGATGGCCCCGAATTGAAGCCATTTTGTTCATAAATTATTAGGTACTCTTTCCTTGGTTGGACAAGAGCGATCTAAATTTGTCGGCAATATTTTTTCCATGGCTTTGCATGGCTTATGGGGCGGGAGTTAAGAGGATTGCATAGCTAGTACTTTCCATGCTAAAAGAGAAAACTTTTTTCTACCTCTTAACATTGTCCGATTTCAGTGATTTTTTTTCATGATATCATGACATTGTTTACGGGCATACCGTACGTTTTGATTTTTTCAGTATTTCAAAGTACTATAAATTTATTTTTTTAAACTTAATAAAACTGAAAAAACCAAAACGTACGGGCATAGTTAACAATGTCATGATTCATTGAAAAAAAATCACTGAAATCGGACAATGTTAAGAGGTAGAAAAGAGTTTTCTCTAAATTGGCCTCTTATGATCGCCCAGAATTGAAGCCATTTTGTTCATAAATTATTGCACCTCCTCCTCCTGTCCCGGGCGGCACGGTTCTACCGGCTGGATGTTTCATCACAATAACTGATGAATCAGTTATGGATTGACAATATCTTCTCTTGTGAATTCTTCTCTATAGAACCTCAGAATCTAGTTAGTACGAACAAACGAAGGAGGAAAAATTGTACTAATATAAAAAAAATAAAAATGATTGTCAGTTTATTTGTGATAAGGTCGCCATTCCACCAACGAGCACTTGTGAAATAAAAAATAAGCTAGAAAGTAATGGCGAGAAAGATGCTAAACACTCTCAATGTAAAACCATCGTGAAATGGCAAAAACTAATTTAGCTCCAAGCGTCTTTATTGTTATCGTACGGGAGAGCGGTGCACCACTCATTAATATTCGGTGGTTACCAATAACTAATAATAACTATTTATTCGTAGCTGTATCTAAATTGAGGGTAAAACATTATACTTATAACTCCTTTCTGAGCGTTGTCTAGCCAACAGGTCACTACTATAGATCACGCTAGATGGCGCTGTTTGTCTCTGATAGCCTTTTATATGTTTTTGCTTGACTTTTATCAACCAACTAAAAGTTATAAATAAGTTTCCAAAAAAATCGTCCGAAATGGCAAAGAGAGCCCGGGCAAAATGGGCAGGCCCACTTTGCCCTAGTAATACATAATGTCATTGCGCTGGAATGAAAAAATAATTAGGTTTATCAAATAACTCTTTGGTTTTAGATGGTTATAAAAACATAAAAAGCTAGCTGAGATGAAGAAATAATGAAAGAAGCTTTCAAAGAAGTTAATGAATAATTGGAATGATGGGGAGGCATATGTTCAGCAGTGGACGTCTTACGGCTGAGATGATGAGATTAATGAATTATTCGGTTAATAGTATATTGCCAAGAAATATGGGATTAACTTTTATTTAATATAATGATATTATTATTTTTATTTATTTGTTGAAATAAATACCAAACAACGGGAAAAAATTACTATCAAACGTAAGATAGAAGAAAAAAACAAGGCTACGAAAAAGAGAAGCTAAGAGAAATTAATACAGGAAGATGTTTCACCAACGTAGGTATACCTACTTATACTTACGCATTTTATGTATGAGAATAATAGTACATTATGGTACTAGTGTGTAACATTGGTGATTACCGCCGAGGCGCCATTGAGACCCGTGCCGTAGGCGAGGGTCTTAAGAGAGCCGAGGACGGTAATCATCAACACACATGTGTATCATACGACGTTTTTCAACTCACTTGTGAATATAAAAACTCATTTTATTTAGTAGAAATGGTGGGTGACGATCTAGCAGTGTAGCAGAATCATACGTAGAAGATTTTATACAAAACAAGAAGGAAATTTGTGCATAAATCACAAAGAATTAAAACTTGATTCTGAGGCGCTTCCTACTGACGAAACACCAATACATCCAATGATTGGATTTCACCTACCTACACGAATAACGACCCTTTTCAAATTACAATAGAACATGAAAGTATTTCAATAAATAATCTATCTCATGAAACCGCTGAGCCAACAGTTAATTATAATTTTACTAAGTACACATTTACTAATTGTTTCTCTAAATATTTTTTTATCTACCAAATAAACCGAGTTTTTATTATTTTATTCATCAGTGTGTTGAAAAACGTCGTATGATACACGTGTGTATTGATGATTACCGTCCTCGGCTCTCTTAAAACACTCGCCTAGGGCTCGGGTATCAATGGCGCCTCGGCGGTAATCACCAATGTTACACACTAGTACCATAATGTAGGTACTATTATTCACGTAGAAAAAGTTACGCTTTATTAAAACTTTAGCCGTTTAAGATACTAATCCGAAAAATATTTGTTTATCGTGCCTACGTGAAATAAAAAACTAGTCGTACCAAACAAAATGTAAGCCAAAGATTAAATAAAAACTGCATTCATAAAAAATATTATTATGTATATTAAATTGTCTATAAGAGTTACCAATCGGGTTGGCTATAGCCGTCCGGTACCTGATTTTGATGAAGGTGCGAGTTTAGGGGTATCATTGGGGTCCACCTGAAGCCCTTCCAGCAATTTTTTTTTGCCGGAAACGTAGTTTAAATTAATTATGATTAAATTAAAATTTGATAAAAAAAAGTGAAATGGAACGCAATGTTGAGAAAATGGTACAATATTAAGTTGTCAAATTAAGTTGTCAAACTGAGTTAAACGAAACGTATCGTTATCGTTAAACGTAAGAAAAAAAAAAGGCGCCATTTTGTCTTACTGACAGATGGACTGTCATCCATTCATTCCGTTTCTCTCGTAGTTTCGTGAATGTGTGCTCTCTTGTTTTTCGATTTTTATTACGACTTTGGCTTTTTCCCTGGACTTCCTTCGATTGCGCGACGACTTGAAACTTGGCTTGCTTACCGGATTTGTTTGGATTGCTCTACGACTTGAACTTGGCTTGAAAACTGGACTGCACTTGGCTGTAATGGAGTATTACAGTACAATACCCGAAGCGGACGCGGTTTCGGCTCCTGATCTGCCCGTCGAACCTGTTGCCGGACCTTCTTCGGCTCCTGATCTGCCCGTCGAGCCTGTAGCCGGACCTTCTTCGGCTCCTGATCTGCCCGTTGAACCTGTCGCCGGACCTTCTTCGAGTAATGACGACGACGACAACGAGCTTATAACCAAACGAAAACTTTGCGTCACTGAAGTGATTGATCATTGGAATTTAACTGACGTTGTGCGAAAATTGGGCACTAAAGACCAATGCATCAAATATAGTGAAGACCAAGGTCTCATACCAACTGAGAAACGGTGTCGAACCCACAGGACATCCATGAAAGTGTCATACTCATGCGGATGCACAAGTTTTGGTACATTTGTGTGCTCAAAAAGATCATGCAAATCTAAATCGGGCAGCGGTGCCAAGATCTCTCGCAGAATTGGCACATTTTTCGAAAATATTGCTATCGACATAATGCATGTTTACTATCTTATATATGCATACTCACAAGGATGGACCTACGACCAAACAATTCACGAAGACCCTTATAAAAAAGAAAGGAAGCAATGTTTAAGCCCAAATACTATAGCCGATTGGTTTAATTACTGCAGAGAAGTAGTTGTGATATTTTATTTGGAAAAACAAAATCTTTACAGCGGTAAAATTGGAGGCTGTGGGAAAATAGTGCAAATAGACGAAAGTAAATTTGGAAAAAGGAAATATAACAAAGGACGTCACATTGAAGGCCACTGGGTGCTGGGATTAATAGAAGATGGGTCTGAAGACTTAAGATTGGAAGTATGCCCGGACAATAAAAGAGATGCTGATACTCTCATACCTTTAATTCAAAAGCATGTTTTACCTGGAACAACAATCCACACCGATTGTTGGCGGGCATACGATTGTCTGTCTGAATATGGATACATACACAAAAAAGTGAATAATTCAGACCCAGAGAACCCATTTGTGGGTAAAGATGGAATCCACACCCAAAGAATAGAATCCCAGTGGCGAGCAGTGAAGAGGTTTTTCAAAAAACAAAATTATAACAACCCAGAAAACTTTAGTGATATAATTGTTGAATATTTGTGGCGAAGAGACGTGTATAAATATAAAAGAGACTCTTTTGTACATTTAATGAAAGCAATTAAACATGTTTATGAAATAAACAAGTAATGTATTAAAATGTTTGTTTAATTGTGTCTCTCCTAGCCCTTTAACATTAAGTTTTTCTCATCTATCAACATAACTCTGAGACGGACTGGATATGTTATTGTTGTTATATAATACAATGTTAAGTGAACCGCCTTGATAGATTAGGTGTGAAACAAAAAATAGGTTAGGTTAGGTTAGAACATGACAAACAACGCACGAGCCGAGCGAGCGAAGCGAGCGTGCCGCGGCAGCGGCCGGCGAAGTGCCAGAAGCGAACCGCCTTAATAAGTTAGGTGTGAAACAAAAAATAGGTTAGGTTAGGTTAGAACATGACAAACAACGCACGAGCCGAGCGAGCGAAGCGAGCGTGCCGCGGCAGCGGCCGGCGAAGTGCCAGAAGCGAACCGCCTTAATAAGTTAGGTGTGAAACAAAAAATAGGTTAGGTTAGGTTAGAACATGACAAACAACGCACGAGCCGAGCGAGCGAAGCGAGCGTGCCGCGGCAGCGGCCGGCGAAGTGCCAGAAGCGAACCGCCTCAATAAGTTAGGTGTGAAACAAAAAATAGGTTAGGTTAGGTTAGAACATGACAAACAACGCACGAGCCGAGCGAGCGAAGCGAGCGTGCCGCGGTAGCGGCCGGCGAAGTGCCAGAAGCGAACCGCCTTAATAGATTAGGTGTGAAACAAAAAATAGGTAAAAAATACTGATATAGCCGAAAGTGAGGTTAAGTACTAAAAAAATTATTACTCAAAAACTAAAGGCCTCCGGCGGGGGGGGGGATGCAGGGGGGGCTTCACCCCCTGCACGAAAGGAGACCGTGGTCTTCTTTATTTTACATATCCTCTAATTTTTACGCAATCTTATCGCACAAAACGGTATTTTTGAATTTTGATTATACTCACACAGACTATAAGATACTTCGTATTATACCATAGAGTAAACTATAAATATGGAGTATTATACCCAGTATCCACAGCTAGTGACACTCGCAGACTGATTGTGAATTTGACAAGTGAAATCCAAGTATCCCTGCTAGGGCTAGGGTTATTTTTTTTTGCTTCATTAATTTTGACGTACAGTCCGGCAAATATAACTTGGCGCGGCTGTGCGCCACTGTGTTCAATGTCAGTGTTGCCACTGCACAGAAGATGACGTGAAAATTGGGAAAAAAATGAAATTTAGTTCAATGATTTACGGATTTACTTGAGGAGTATTATGATAACAGACCGAGAGCCCATGGACACCAAACCTTCGTCATTTTATTATTAGTAGTATTTATTTAATTTACTTGCCTGTCTTTGTATTAACAGAAATATTAAAACATAGATGAATACTGATATGTTTTTAACTAAGTTAGAATTAGAGGTGAGTGTGTTGGGGTTCGACCAAAATATAACATTAGTTTATTATTTATTACTAGAATATGTGTGATCTAATAAATGATCTTCTAGATCTTCCAAGTCCGACGCAGAACTGTCAGATGAGGTATCACCGTCGCTAGCAAGACATATATTAAAACTTTCGAAGTCGACATCATCATTGTGATATTCATCTTCTAACCGCTCAACGTGATCGCAATGCGTTTTCCATGTAGCAGCCGTTATAGTCTGAAAAGCATCTTGTGCCAGACCCAATATTTCCGATTTCGATCGACCCACATTAAATTCTGCCACCTTGCGCTTTACCGACGCCCAAACTAGCTCTATCGGGTTCAGGTCGCAATGATAATCTCACAACTTGGTGCCCATGCTGTTTCAACAGTTCGTCTGCTTCAAACACATCAGGTTTTTTGTGCATTTTAATAATTTCATACAATTCAGATTTCTTCATGGTATCTAAATAAGACAGCCCGTTACTTCTGATCCATTCTTGCATAACCTTCTTTTGGCTTGACATGGTTGGTGGGTTATTTAATTTCACACAATGGTATGGCACGTTGTCCATGACGACGATGGATTGCGATGGTAAATTGGGTATTAATTTTTCAACTAGCCATTTTTTGAAATTTGTGGCATTCATCTCATCGTGGTAATCTCCGCTTTTGGTGTTTGATTTAAAAATCAACAATGCGTTCGGCACAAATCCTTGTTCACTTCCGGCGTGTACAATAATCCATCGCTGTCCTAAAGATATTTCTTTAATACTGCCAGCAACTTCTTCAGATTGCCAGCATTTTTTGACACCATATGATGAGTGAATGTAAGTCTCATCTAGGTATACAACTGGACGTCGATTTGCACTCCCTCGATTTGCTTTCAAAATTCTCAAGTAACGAGACCTCCATGCTGCTATGTCATATCTTTCCATGAGAACTTTTCGTTTTGATTGGCATTTCCGGAATTCAAACCCCAACCTGAAATATTGAGTAGATTTGTTACAATCACATTATTTAAGTTATGTCTATAAGTAAATAGGCTATGGTTAGTCAAATGCACACTTTCGAAGACCACGTCATTGCTAATCTTATTATTGATTTATACTTATCTATACATCTCTAGTCTAGGAGTCCAATAAAGATATTTAGGTAGTTAAAAAACAAAAACTCTCACATTTTAAACTGTAATTCGCTCTGATTATTCTAAACATGTATAGTTCTTGTTGTATTACTAATTGTAGTAGAAGGTGAAATTCCAGTGGTGTTAAATTCCACCGATTTACAACACGTGAGACGTATAGATACTTTAGCATCTGTACTAGTTTGTGATACTAAATAACTACTCTACATACACATACCTATTTTTTTGTAAGTAAAAAAAACAGCCAAACATGGTATGTATTTTTTTTATCTACATCACTCACCCTACACGTTGGTTAAGGGTCTGAACTTATGAAGTACAAGGTGTCTCAAAAGAAAGTTTATATTTATTTAGCTTACTGCGTGAATGTTTCAGAAAGACAATACTTCCATATATAACAAATATGTCAATATTCCGCCTAAATCAACGCTACGCCAATACTTGTCTGGCCCTTTATCATATTGTTTGCCAGTTTTGATGGCCATTGCATCAAAATTAAAGCAATGTTCATTTCACCCTTTTCAGCCTTATCCGTCAATAATTCCATCATTTCTGCCATAAAATCCAGGTTGCATTTATGCGTCGCCAATATCCTTTGCAGAGATGCAGGGCGAGGTAAAGGATACGATTCCTCAAAAATTAATAGGCTTTACCCGAAAAATCATATAATGATAAATAAACGGTTTAATTTTATCTCAATATTTATTGGACGTGTTAGATTTTGACGTATTTAATAGATAGATAGATAGATAGATAATACTTAATTTTTCACAAAAACATAACAATATGAAAACTTAAATGTAATAATTACAAAAATTTTGTCACAATGGGCACAAAATTAATCTTGTGTAAATGTTTTCGAAATTATGTTGGACCATCTGTTCGACTTCAGAATAACTATCACATTATTTTGAATAAACATTTTAGGTTATCAAAAGTTGTGTAACGTCTTTTCAGGCGTTGTTGTAAGCGGTGAAGCCAAGAGGAACCCAGGGGCCGCGCCGGCGTTGGGGTGCGCTGGCCGGCTCAGGCGGGCCGCTCCTATGGGCTTTGGCCGCCAAGTCCACATAGGAGTGGCGGGGTCCGGGCGCTTTAGCGCAGACTCGAGGAGGTGGGGCCCGGGCGCTTTGGCGCAGGCTCGAGAAGGTGGGGCCCGGGCGCTTTGGCGCAGGCTCGAGGAGGTGGGGCCCGGGCGCTTTGGCGCAGGCTCGAGGAGGGGGGCCCGGGCACTTTGGAGCAGGCTCGAGGAGGTGGGGTCCGGGCGCTCGGCGCAGACTCGAGGAGGTGGGGTCGCGGGGGGGCTATCCCTTGTGGCTGACGTAGCAGGCGGTGGGGCTACATAACCGACCCACCGCAGGGAGACCTAGGGCGTCCAGACACGGGGAAGTCTGGCGCCCATTGTTGGCGAGTTTGGTCTCCGAGGCAGTTGCGGCGCGCCATGTGTTCTGGCGTGCCGCGAAGAGAAGGGTCCAGCAACGGACAGCCACGGCGGGTTCGCGGTCGTGTGGAAAATCTGTCCCGCGTTCCCGCCGAAGACGGCAAAGACGGAACACCCCGGGGTTTTGGTGGGTATACGGACTCCCACATAACCACCTCCCTCCCCGTGGTAGGTGGTATCCATAAAGGATTTCCCCGGGACAAAAAAAAAAAAAAAGGCGTTGTTGTAAGACTTTGACATCTCGACGTAATTTATTTTTACATGGTGAGGCAGTAGTTGCAGGAGATGCTGTTTGAGTGTAAACACTTTCCGTAGTAATTATCTTATTTCTGCCACTTTCTTGCAGTTTTATCGTTTTGGTGCTTATCTTTCTTTTATGCATAATACATATATTGCTTAAAACAATACTATTTTTCGCAGGGTTCGCTCTGTAAAGAAAGTTAATACATGGTATACATGAGTAGACTGGCGCAGAGTGGTGAGATCAAAGATTCTACTAGCAATCGTTGAATAGTTTTACTTTTGCCTTCTCATCGGACCCTCATCACCAAAATTTTAAAACGTTTAAATATTTGTTCAAAGTCAAAGTCAAAATAATTTATTAAATTTAGGCATCAAAGACGCACTTATGAACGTCAATTTTTCATTATAATGTACTTTAAAGACTCTACCGCCGCGTTCCAAAATATATAGAGCCTACCGAGAAGAAGCGGCAAGAAACTCGGGGCCATTCTTTTTATATAGATGTTTACAATGTTTCTACTTAGATACAAATATTACATTTTATGGGTGGCAGTTCAAATCTGAAAATGATACGATGCCGAAGACTTGGAAGAATTTTGGAAGAAAACATGACGCTGGCAAATGCACGTGTGACGTGCGAAGCCATATTCCTCAACGGAGTTGAGTTAAGGACAAAAAAAAAAATTTAATTATCGTGTTTATATTCCTATAATATATGTTTATACACAAATGTTGTGTAACTTCATTGTAAGTAGTCAAACTTCCTTTTAGGATAAAAGGTTTTTTAAAAACTAAAAATTAAACAAATTAATAATACGCCCAGCCGATTTGGAGGCTCTAATTATAATGAAATAAAATATGAATGACAAAACCCATCTGCGTGGGTAACATATCCTAAGTACTAACCAGCGACCACCTATGACAATGCTAAGTCAGCTGGAATGTTGCTTACTAATCTAATATGGATGGTTCGGGCGGATGCATAACTCCTCCCTCCCCAAGAGGGAAATTATCGGTGCGTTCATTTTTAATAACGTTCCGATAATTTCGTGAACAGACTAAAAGTAACTTATTACGAAACATATATGTAAAAATTATAAAAAGACATATCAAAACTAAAGATAAGGGAAAATATAAAACTACACTGAGGTTAGAGTCTGGTTCTCTCAAAACACTATTTAACATTTCACTGTGCTTTAACGCATAAGACATGAACTTCACTTCGTCTAAGTTTATTTTTTACATGTTAAGTACGCGTGCACCGGATAAGGGCACATTTGTACTCTCACTTGTAGATAGCCGAGGAAGGTCAATGACAGGGATCGGCTCTGCGAGGTCGCTCTCGGTGTATGCACGATGATGTCGAACTCGAATGCCGTGGATTTCGAAATCACATGGCTTTTCAAGCGTTGCAATATACGTCCCAAAGACTGGATGTTTAGTGTCTTCAGCGGCACAATAAGCTGTTACTACCGTTTTCAGCCGTGTATACAAAATCCAACTTGCAGCAGCTATTGGTTGTACTCTCACATCCTCGATATGGATTTGACGTTGCACGCAGCGAGTGAGGTTGACATCAAATCGCATAAGTTGTTCGATGCAGGTAAGCTCAGGATAAGGAGCTCTGTTGTCGTCAGCACACAGGGTAGTGGTCCCCAGCAGCCAGGGGCCGGCACGGTTTCTCAATCGGAAGGTATTTAATTCCCTTTGCCAAAAGGTAAGGATATTGGGGAAAGATGGATAGGGTTTTATTTTCAGATTCGTGAAACATTGGTAATGAGTAGAGTTTATAATAATTGTAAGTATTATTATCAGTAAGCGGTATCTCTATTATAAACGTAATCTGGTTATGTTTGATATAAGATTTAATATTAACAGTTTCTTCAAGTTTTACCAAGTTATTTTCAGTAGCAGGATATATCAGGTTTTCTGTGTTACTTATTAACCTTAGATGATACAACAACTCTGTCGAATTAACTATGGACTGATGTAAAATTGATATTTTGCTGTAGAGCAGTTTCAATTTCTCCTAACTTCACAAATATAGTGCGAAAGTTACTTATGAAAAGGTTATAAAAACTTACAATGTATGTAGAATAGTCCCAGCGTTTCTTTTGTGAAGCTAACTCTTGCAACATAGATTCTAAAATTTTCATGCGTGCCTCTAACAAAATAGATTTTTTATGAATAGTGTCAGTAGTGTTAATGAAACTATCAATTATTTGTGAAACCAGAGTTAATTTCTTTGAAATAATAATTTCATTATGGCTAAGTTTAGAGATAAGTTCATCATATCTTATCGCATCCTCATGGTCTAGATTCCCAGTCACAAGTTTGATGATCGAACCCAAGGGGTTAATAATCCCTCTCTTGAATTTTTGCTGCGGAACCAATTGTCTATATTTCTGAACAGTAATATCACGTAAGTAGTCTAAATGCATATTCAAAGTTACAAAATCACGAGGATATGATTCGTTTTGTTTTATCATATTATTGAACTGTTCATAGTTATGTATAATAAAATTCAAGTCATTGTAAATGCGTTCTAAGTTTAGAATTTTACTATTGTCCAGTGATCAGTTTGCATGTAAGCTTGACCTTCCCTTACTGGTAGTATGCCTGGGTTTCCCTCAAGTGTTCGCAGCTGAAGGCCCAGCACCGGCATCGCTACCACCAGAACGCTCCACCTGCGGAGGGCGTTTTATGTTTTTAATTGGTACTTTGGTTAACCGTTCGCCTACCTGAATTGGTACTACATTTCTTTCTACTGTTCCTACAACTTTTGCTTTTGTATATCTGGGCTTATCTTTACTCTTCCTCTTGTTCACATCTTTTGCGAAAATAGTTTTTCCCTCTTGAAAATCTATTTTCTCCTCGCCACCTTTCTTTTCCTTGCTCTTTTCCTTATTTCCTATCATCTTTTCTGCCAGTTGCTTGTATAAGAATTTAGTTCGCTTGGCATGGTCTTTCACCAATTGTTGCATGTATTGTTTTTCGACATCAATACCGTAAGGACTATTTGAGTCAGTGTGTTCAAAAACTACTTCAAATGGTGTCATTCCCGTGATTGAATGAATTGAATTATTGTACGCTATTATAGAGTACATCATGACTGACGCTACATCTGTACACTTTGCTTCATATTTAGCGCACCTATAGATTTCGCAAATAGTTGAATGTAATCGCTCTATTAGGCCCATTGAAGTCGGGTTATTGGGAGTGCCAATATGAAGTTCGACTTTATGTAGCCCTACAAATTCCTTGATCAATTCGTTGTTGAACTCGGTTCCTGGGTCTGAGCTTATCTTCTTAGGGATACCATAAAATGAAAAATACTTCATGAGTGCTCGAACTACTTCAGGAGTGGATCTATTAGTTATTGGTATAGCTTGGCCTAATTTACTAAAAGCATCTATAAGGGTTAAGAAGTATTGACCTTCAATTTGAAAAAGATCTATAAATAGCTCTTGAAAAGGCGCTTCTTGGGTATGAGTTAACTGCAAAACGGGTTTTCTGGGTTTTCTATCGTATTTCATTTTACGGCATAATTCACAAGCGTTAATTATAGCTGCAATTGTTTCCTGCATGTTGACCCAAAAGTAAGTTCTATGTATACTAGCTAAAGTCTCTACAGTACAGTACCTCTGTGGCAGGTTTTGCCTTCATGGTACTTCAACACAATTGATCTTTGCTCTCTTTCATCTTCTACATAAATAACACGTTCTGTACATTCTACCAACTGAACAATACCTTTCCTAAACAACTCTACCACTACACGACTAAACTGTCTACGAAGCTCTCCATGTTCGAAATAGATAGTGTTTAATTTTTGGTCTAATATATTCTTTGAGAAACTTTTTTATTAATTCTAAGTTATTTATGGGCAAAAATACTTCCAGTACCTTTTGCTTAGCGCGAGAAATGTCTCGAACTTGTATATCATTTTTGAGCCATGTAAAGATAAGAATCTGGTTTGGTTTAGTGTCAATTGCTTCTTTAAGGATAGGTATATCAGTTACGTCGACGTGCATGGCTGAATGTATGGTATCGGATTTAGTTGATTATGATGGTTCAGTATAATCAATTTATTAGTAAATACAATTTACAAGTCAAAAATTACATTTAAATTAGATCAAAATAATATATTTTTAAAATAATAACAAAATTAATAATATAATATAGAATAATAACAAAATAATTAATCAAAATCATAACCATTATGATACATTTAAATAATCAATTCATTAAAAAGGTATATCATCATCACATATTTAAAAAGGTTTTGTTAATGTATTCATTAACATCGTTATATATAATATGTCAACCTAAAATAAGTACATGAATTTTAAACTTAGTATTCAATTACTAAAGAGTAAATGTGCTTATTCTATTATATTTTACAATATGTAACAATTTATCTGTCAAATTATCCTCATTATAATATCAACGGATCTAATAAATATGATAACTAGACAACACAGAGTTTTGTTTTGATTCCAGTAAGAATTCGTCAAAAGTAAAACGATTTCTCGATGAGCCAGTTCTCTGATAGGATACTCAGGTTCATTATCTGCACTTAATTTTGATAGTGTGTCAGAACCTGAAACAGAGATGTGGCTTGCTGAAGCTGTGGCGCTACCGTCTGAAATTGTTATGGTGGAAGAGTCGTTCCGTTCTTCTTTTCTCTTAGCCGTAAGTTTAACGATGTCATTCACTACTTCATCCATATGCTTCCTAAGCCTATGTTCCTTTTTGTCAACGTTTACTATCATAGACTGTCCTGCGTCGTCTGTGTCAGTTAGAGCATTCACCTTAATTCTTGATAGAGCGTCCGCGTTCGTGTTTTGCTTACCCTTTTTGTAAACTATATCGTAGTCATAGTCAAGTAGTCTCAGTCTCCAACGGGTAAGATTACTACTAGAGTCTTGTTGGGCTTCGAGCCATGATAAAGGCATGTGGTCAGTATAGATGGTAAATTTACGGCTGTATAAGTACGGACGAAAGTGTTTGATAGCCCATATGATGGCCAGGCATTCTCGTTCAATCGTGCTGTAGCGTGACTCGGTGTCACTAAGGATTCTACTCGCATATGCGACTGGTTTGTCGATTTGCCCCTGTGATAGTACTGAACCAAGTGCGACTTTTGACGCGTCTGTCGTAAGAATGAAAGTCTTGTCAAAATCAGGGTATTGCAGCAGTGGTGCATTTGTCAGGAGTTCTTTACATTTATTAAATGCATCAATATAATTTTGGTCAATCACAATTTTATTACGCTTTTTAAGGCATGATGTTAAAGGTTTTGTGACCTGTGCAAAGTCTTTGATGAAACGTCTGTAATAGCCAATGAGTCCGAGAAAACTTTTTATTTCAGTGGTCGTTTTAGGTAAGGGGTAGTTCAGTACTGCTGCAACCTTGTCGTCGTTGGGCTTAAACCCGTCTTTAGTAATGGTGTGGCCTAAGTAAAGGACTTCCTTTCGTAGGAATTCAGACTTATCTAACTGAATTTTCAAGTTGGAGGCTATAAGTCTGTCGAATATAGTCCGTAGTTTCTGGATAACTCGTCTAAACTAGCTGAGAACACAATGACGTCATCTAGATAGACCATACAGTGTATTCCCTGCAGTCCCCTAAGCACGTTGTCCATGGCTCGTTGGAATGTAGCCGGAGCGGTCTTCAAGCCAAATGGCATTCGTAAAAATTCATAATGACCATTTTGCGTGCTGAAAGCTGTCTTTTCCTTGTCCTGTTGCTCTACTTCGATCTGATGGTAACCGCTTGCTAGATCAAGCGTGCCAAAGTAAGAGCTCTTTCCTAATTTATCGAACAAGTCATTTATATTAGGCAGAGGGTATCGGTCATCAATGGTGATATCATTAATAATAATAATAATATAATAATCTTTATTTCAGGCAATAGCACAGTTACATATTGTAAAAATACCAGCGACCCATATCGAAACACATACCTTACAGACTAACATATATATTTTAAAGGGTTGAATAATATTACAAAACTGTATCGTACAGTTAGGGATTCATGTTCAGTCTCGGCTCCCTATACCGACGGAAAACAATGCTTTCAGGCCAAAAGTCTGGTGCCAGGAATGTTTCTCTCAACTTGGCTGGAAATCTGAACACATATGACTTGAAGTACGTCTCGCGTTTTGATTCCAGCCGCGTTATCTTTACCTCCGGTAGGGCCTGGTCCGGGATTCTTCCTTCGTCACATTTGTCGCGTATATACCGCACGATCTCGTCTCCTGACGTGCTCTTCTCAAATCGGGAGAGGTATATAGCTGATATAGGCTCTGCAGCACGGATAGCCGTCGCTGCAGCCGGAGCGGTGCCGCGGAAGTTTCGGACTGGTCTAGGTCGACGCTTCCTCTTCTCCACAAGGGTGAAGCCCTCTTTGTCGACTTTTTTCGATCCTTTTACGGTTGGGGTACT
Source organism: Selenia dentaria (assembly GCA_917880725.1). Lineage (NCBI taxonomy): Eukaryota > Metazoa > Arthropoda > Insecta > Lepidoptera > Geometridae > Selenia > Selenia dentaria. Next base: position 29,248,051 of record OU862895.1, on the reverse strand, counting down.
GGCAGGAATCGCAGTGGAATCAGTAACCGGCACACGTGCAGGTCGCACTACCTGGGCGAAAGTGTTCCGGTGACGGACGAGTACGGGTGCTGCAGGTAAATGAGGTGCTGATGTAATAGGCTTAGTAGGTCCGACCTCGACCGAAGGAATACTACGGTCATCAACCTGCAGCGATGTATCGGGGTCAGATGTCGGAGTCGCTATATTGCTGTTGTTGTAGTTTGGGTTTTCGCCGCGTCGACGCATATTAATATTTTGTGCGGACAGCGGCGAAATTGTCGGCGCAGCATTCTTGTTGCGCAATTCTGCTAACTCCAACTTAAGTTTCTCCACCTTTGCTCCGATATATTTAATTTTGAGCGTATTTCAGTTACGTCATTCCTCAGGAGCGTGATGTTCTTTAGGAGTTTGCTGACGTCAACATGGTCGAAAGTGACGCAAGGCAATGTTGGGACGTCATGTGGATCGGTCTCCTTGAACACCCGGAAGATGTCCTGCAGGTCCTTGCGGCCGCCCCCGTCCCTCTGCCTTGTGATGAGACGGATTGTGGTCATGGCAGCGTCAGCAAGCGTCTTCTTGGCAGCAACAATGTCATCCTCCGTGTAGCTGGACGTGCAGATTTGCTCAAGACTGAGCTCATCCATTACATCCAGCTTCTGCTGCTAAAAATTTTATCCCGTTCCTCATTATTAGTATGATCGAGTCGAAGCTTTTGCAAGTTTTGTTCTAACAACTGGTCTGTCAGTATGTCTGTACTATGTTCAGTAAAATTTACATTACAGTCAGTTGTGTCAAAACGGGTTACTGTAAATGGTCGTGTTACCGTCAGAGTCATAGATTGATTGGAAGTGTTCTGAATGACTGTTAATGCATACCCGTTTGTGCAATTGACTAATGCACAGGGCATTCGTGCTCCAGAAGTAAATTCTTTAAACTCAACGATGGCTTCTCCCGATTGTTGGTCGGTCGGGATTTTGACGCGTTGTTCGCATCGCGAAGGTAATTCAATGGCGTAGTTTAAGTTGTTTACAATTGGTATACAAGTCGTTTTGGTCCGTAATATCAAATCTTTTAAATCTATAATTGCATCTAACTGTTTGAGTAAGTCATTACCTATAAGTCCTTCGTATCGTTCGTCTACGTCATACAAGTAAAACTTGTGGTAATCGTCACTATTGAATGTGGGTAACAAGGGAATCTCTATGACTTCGTTGTGCTGACTGCTAGCGTGAGTACTCACAACTTGGAATGGTTCATGTTTAACGTAATCTAAAAAGTAGTGGTATGCCAAGCGAGGGCTTATGAAAGACCGAGTACTTCCTGTGTCTATCATGAACTTCGCATTAATTTCAGGTATATAGATATACGGCAATTTTAGGTTGGAGTCACAGTTCAGTTCTATGACTTCCCGTTGTCGTGAGAGGCTTGTATCTGAAAATTTGCAGTTTCAGTCTCAGGGATGTCTCTCTCGTCTGTAATGGTCATTTCGTCATTATAGTCCTGAGAAGGCATCCACTGTACGTCATCGATGGGGTACACGTCATGACTGTCATATCCGTAGTCACCGTCATGGTAATAATCGTCATGGTATTGTACGTCATCGTTGTCAGAGGTAAGCTCATTCAACCTAAAACCCTGTTCCGGTGCCTGTTGAGGCTGCGGTCTTGGAGGAAGTGTCCGCATAGATACATCGGTCGACTGGTAATGAGGCTTTTGAATTTGTGGTGGTTTGTACCCAAATTGTTGTGGGGTCATGCCAAAGTTTTGTTGAAGCCTATTACCGAACCGACTTATAAGCCGCCGCAGTTCGGTAATAGGTAGTATAACCTAACTGTGGTGGTTAGTAACCAAACTGTTGGGGTCTGTACCCAAATTGTTGCTGCGAGGTAAGTTGATGGCGATAGCCAAATTGGGGTTTATAACCAAAATTATTTTACTGCCCGAACTGCGGTCTAATATTCTGAGAGTTTTGAGGTAAGCCAAAATTAAATTTTTGTGGCGTAGCATAATTGTACGGTAGCACGAAAGGTTTTAAACCACCTTGAGGTTGAAACGTCACTGGAGGGGTATTTCCAAACTTAAACCCTAGTCCAGGAACAGTAGAAGGCTTTAGCGCGGAATTATTGCCGTGCATACGATTTCGCATCGTATACTGTTCTAGAAAGTTGATCTCCTCAAGCACTACTCCTAAGGCATCTTCTAAAGTAGCAGGTGCCTTAATCCTAACTACACGAACCATATTCTCAGGTAAATTGTATAGAAATACATTTAGCGCCGTGTTATTATATATCGCGATTTTTGCGCGCTTAAGTTCAGCGTCACTCAATAAGTTTACTTTTGATATAAGAAGTGAACGAATAGTTTGTACTCTACAGCAAAAATCCAGATATGATTTACCTGATTTAATTTTACACGACTCTAATTCTATGCTTATGCACTCTTCACTTCGTGGATCACCGAAGTGCTGTTGCAAAAGTTCTCTTAGGGCGGACCAGTTCGAAACGTCCTCCCTTTCAGATAGTAACGCGGCTGCATTATCAATTAATCGTAATCAATAGCTCAATATAATAGCTCGTAATCGCATGCAATACATATATGTTCTGTTCTTCATGCCCTCGAAATCGGGTTATAACATATTCGCACTTTCTCAAAAATAAACTTAACTGTCGCTTATCACCGCCAAATAACGGGATAAGTCGTAACATTTCATTTTTCAGTTCATTGTACCGTCGAAACTACAGGTTCCGTTGGTAAGGGAACTTGGTGTGGACGTGGTTCCATTTTGATATAGTAACGCACGATTTAGACAAACCAATATGATAATCTAAATTATACACACACAATGTAACACTTAAAATAAACACATGAAAAATCAATAAACACAATAAATAACATAAAACACAGTCAAAAATTAAATAAAAAGTGTAAAATGCAAATATCCTAACAAATTAATAAAGTGTACATAAATTCCAAAAATGTTGTATTTATATATTATCAATTATTCACTTATTTTAAATCGATTAACACATTACATTAAATATTTTTGAATATACTGTAAAACTTTTATTTAATTTATTGCCCGCTCTGTTTTATATTCGCTCTACATTCATAGCCTTATCAGTCCAGACACCGTCCAGACGTTCTTAGAAATAGATAAGCGCTTGGTAGAGCTTTATACCAAACACCAGATACGTTATAATGAGAGAGTGTTGATCTCGAAAATAACAAATTTATAACTAGCACCCTTTTATGAAAAATATAGGAGAGGTATTGGTAAGGAAGGCAAAGAGTTTTACTCACCAACCGACTGTTACTCCCATACTCGGCACCTTCGGGAAGATGACGATTTTTTGTGGTTCGTGGATCGTTTCACAGCTACTCGCGCCGCACTTGCGTTATCCCGGTGAATTTGGACACTCGAAATTTAAACGAAATACGGCAACTTCCTTTTAGGATAAAAGATTTTTTAAAACTAAAAATTTAACAAATTAAAAATACGTCCAGCCGATTTGGAGGCTCTAATTATAATGAAATAAAATATGAATGACAAAACCTATCTGCGTGGGTAACTTATCCTAAGTACTAACCAGCGACCACCTATGACAATGCTAAGTCAGCTGGAATGTTCAAAGTCAAAGTCAAAGTCAAAGTCAAAGTATTTTATTTGCATGAATATGGGTACACATATAGATAGTTCCAAATAACTTTAAAGTTCTCCACATTCCACCATTATGGTATACAAAATAATTTTATAGTGAAGTTAACATGCATCATCATAGCGCATTATCAGAAAATAAACAAATCTTAAAACTAAACTCAGTAAACTTTAAGTAAATCGGTTGCCTTAATATCTATCAATTTACACAAAGAAAATAACTGAAAATTACAATAATAAATGTCAACAAGAAAATATGCATATTAATAACTATTACACATACGAGTAATTATGATTTAATGTCCGATTGATTACCTTTTGGCAAAATTATAGGGACCTGTCATTTAAATAATCATTTATCTTATAGTAACATTTATTTACTAGTAAATTATACAATTCCTTTTTGAACTTAATATTACTCTCTAATTCTAGTACTGATTTCGGTAGGCGATTGTATAACCTAGGGGCCATTCCAAAGACACTCTTATCAAATACAGCTGTTTTATGTACAGGCATACAGATTTTATTTTTGTGTCGTTTGCTTCTGAAGTTTTCAAAAAGATTTAAATTGTTTCTTATAAATAATATTGTCTCGTAAATGTATAGACAAGGAAATGTTAATATATTTAAGTTCTTAAAAAAATACTCACAGGAATCAGTTGTATATAAGTGGCAAACAGACCTTATACACTTTTTTTGGGCTTTGAATATTGTTTCCCTCTCAGAACAGTTCCCCCAAAAAATTAACCCATAGCGCAGCGTAGATGTTACATAAGCGTGATACGATGTTATTACCGCTGGCTGATCCACTACTTTAGCTAGCATATATAGTGCATATGAGTAACTGCTAAGTTTTGCACATACTGATTCCGCGTGTGCTTTCCATTTAAGATCTGAGTCAATGTGCAATCCTAAAAATTTTGTAACAGATACATTTTCAATGTCCTTATTCATATAACTAATTTTGGATGTCAAAATTAGTTATATGAATGTTATATGAATTATTATATGAATGTTGCTTACTAATCTAATATGGATGGTTCGGGCGGATGCATAACTACGTTGTCGGTGAGCAAAGATACTCAATCCCGCTCAGGTTATGTGTAAATTCTATGTTTCATGAAGAACGGGTATAAACAGTATTATAGCTACAGAAGGTAAAGTTGCAAGCACAACTTCGAGCGGCGAACGACTGGATAGATCGCAGCTGGCACACGATATGGGTATGAGTTTAACATACATAGAGAAATTAGATGGAAACTCATTATACAATACACGGAAATTCATGATCAAGTTGTAATTGCGACCTGTGGAGTACACTCATACACACTGTTGAATTCTGATAAGGCATAAAGAGAGACCAAAAAGCAAGAGCGAGGATATGTTTGATGATATAATCACATTGCCTGGTTAACGTGAGATATGCAAAAATGGCAAAGGACTCATGGTAAGTTTTAAGGTCAGCTTTTGAAGAAAAAGGTCTAAACAACCGCTGCAAACTTTTTTCAAAGCTACAAGGCTTAGCAATATATGTTTAACTATGAGACTTGCAAATATAGAGTTGACTATAGACTATGTGCAGACCAAGCTGTTACAAATGCAGGATTCATACAGTGCAGTGCAGATCCAAGTATAAACACCAAAGATACTGCACCATTAACGGATAAACCACACTAAGCAAGAAATCTCTACAGAAAAAGGCACACATGATAGATTTTTTTTTAATTTAAGCTAGTCATGATATAATAAAATTAAAGTTAAGAATTGATAATTTATTGTAACAATGTTTTTATTAGAAAGTGGATATCATTTATGTAATGTTGGTGTATTTAATAGCATTTTGGCTACACCTTTGTCAAGGGAAGCCAAACGCCGTTATAAAATTGTGAAATTAGGCATTGCGCGTAGAAAATAAGCTAAGAAAGCCCCTATGAGGGTGACATATCATATGTGATAAAACCCTCTATAAATAAATAAAGATTAAAAAAAAAAATTACGTAAATAAACATTCTATTAAAAACCCTTGTATTAAGGTATTACTTGATACCTATCAGCCCAGATTTTCTTCAAAACTCGTTTATTATCAATGTAAACACTTGTTCCATGCGTTAAAATAACATTACTGATATCTGTTTAACATAATTATAACTAATATGTACGTCTTACAGTTATATAATACATATTAATGTATAGTTGGGTACTTACTTAAATAACAAAACGAAAATGTTTAATTAGAAATTGTAATCATGCATGTTTTGAATCGTCATTTCACAAAATATAAGTGCTTTCAATATGTATTACTCTTAATAAATTATAATCTTTGTTATTTTAGAATGTGTTCTTCAATAAACGGATTAAATTATCTTAAACTTGATCTTTAATTTCATAAACCCTGGTTAACAATATTTTAATAGATTAGATTTGATAGCAACGCTTATTGCTACCTCGATATCAAACAGCACATCCCTATTTATCGATATTGATATCGATTCCCGCGCGCTCGTTTTCCACGTCACCAATGCTTTCCACGTCACTAATGTCACACATGGAAGACGAGCGCGCGACTATAATCCGTCAAAGTTGATGGCACTGAAAAAATTAAACGTCCCGCTAACGTTCCGTTGTTTGCTTTAGTGATTGCCATCTATCTTGAGATATAGTCTGTATAATCTATGGTGAAGAGAAGTTCGAGAACCCCCGTGTTGTGTATTTCGTATTTTATGCAAATGGCAAAGCACAACGACCACAGATTAACAAAACAGATGCTAACTTAGCTTTCCTAGTATATATTTTAGTCTATGAACTTAGCATCTTCTTCTAGGGTTCTCTTTGGGTACCTTTAAAATAGATTTTGCAGATTTGATGATTTGTGTTCTCCATAGACTAAAATATATACTAGGAAAGTGTTCTCTCGGTAGAGAGTTAAATATTCCTTGATGCGTTAGCATCTGTTAGTCTGTGATTCCTTGTTTGTGTTTGACGGGCATGGTCAGTGAGTGTATGTTTATTGGGTCTAAATAATGACATTATTGTAATATAAATAAAATGTTTATTGTAATTTGTATCGCTATTGAGAGTGCTAGAGCTAAACTAAGCAATCACATAATTTAATTTTTCAAATACACACCACTACTCTGTCAACACAGTTTCTACATACGTAGAAACTGTGTTGATAATCAAAGCCTATGGCTTTGATTATTGCTAAGTAAAAAAATCAAAGGTAATTAATATATAAAATAAGGTAGGACTATTTTAAAATATAATGTTGCCTTTTGTTTGCTCCTACTATTGCAATGAAAAACATAGTCCCTTGTATATCGCTTTAAAGAAATTTCACTGTATTTCATACAAAACCATGATAAACATTAATTAAACTCATTCATTAACAACCTCTACTACTTACCTATGATAAATACCCCGTGTACAGGTGATTACCAAAAATTTTCTGATATAATTTTATTTTATATATTTACTGTACCATGTTGCTAGAATTACAATGTTTATGAACCATTTGATATCACAGACTTTTGTGTTATCAGTGATGGATTAGTTCAGAATTTCTACATCACAACTGATGATAAACCTCAATGTTGACACTAAAATTCACTTTACTCAATAGCGATTCTTACTTACTGCAATATAATTTATAGTTTTGCTCATATCCACCTACAACTTGTGAGTTATAAGTAAGTCTCCATGGATAGATTCCAAACAAATATACCAGAAATTACAGAAAGACGTAATATCTTTACATACAGTGAAAAGGTGTGTCTGCAGAAGTTGATCCACAAATACAAGTTAAACTGCATTTCTGGGCTCAGACCCAAAGACATCATTGCTAAAAGACATGCTTGGGCTCGGGTTACTCAAGAATTCAATTCAATAGACACTAACTCTTGTGTAAGTAGATTTCATTAATATTTATGTAGGCACCTACTTAACCCGCTGATTCGCAATTTGCCATATTTGGCCAATAATACAATAGATTTTGCAGAAATCAACCTACTTTTCTAGGAACTGCAACATGTGTGGTTAACTACCATCAAACAGGGTGATTAGGAGGGGAGAATAGGGAAAAAATCAGAAGTGAAATTACCATTGTAATAATTTTATTAACCCTTTTCATCCCAGAAACGAATATTTATGTTAGCAAACGGTTAATCTACTAACTATAGCTTGTAGAATGGCAATAATCTGTGGTAGAATAGTTGCTTTTTTATTTGACAACACTAATTTGATATGAAATTAGCAGTAAATTGTCCTAATATCAATCAGGAAGTGGCTTTCTAGAACTGGCAGGTGTTGAAGTGTGTTTTATTTTAGCTATTTACATTGTTTTTGTTGACAAAAAGTTAGATATTTAAATGTTATCTCTGAAGTTGGAGTTTATTTCGGCATCTGTACATCATAACGTTAGAACAATTACATACCCTTTTTGATCAAAAATTGAATTTAATACAACTAAGTTATTTATTTATAAAGTAAGAGGTTATTCGGTATGCATCGAAGGTTGTTAGGTAAGACTGAGGGGTAAAAAGGGATGAAATGTTAAATAAATAGGGACGAAGCAGTATGTCAAGGCTCAGTAATGGGCGAATAGGAGCAGGGCTGCCACTTGATTATAAAGTCAATTTAAAGAGCTACTTATTTCCAAAGTAGGTACCTACCTAAAGTTGAAATAAATAATATTCATTCATTTCTTAATTTTATGTTTAATATAATAACTAATTTTAGTATGAAGATTATTTTCTATTATTCTATTATTACTACTACAAAGTTTTTGCATGACTAATATGTTTTAATAATTCTGATTAACCCTAATTATCATTAGATAGAACTGATTATAATATAAAAATTGTTCATAATAAAATAGCATTGTTAATGTATCGAGAATATTTATCTTAATAAATTAAAGCATTTAATATATATTCTTAAATATTCGTTTTTATTTATAGTATACTTACCTTACCTACTAAAACTTTAATAAGTGTGTAATTCTTATTAACTACTAAGTTGGTAGGTACCTACCTACTTGTCTAAGCCTCTTGAACTAAAATGTGACAGCCATAGTGGTTTTTCCCTATAATGCCAATCACTGTCCCTGTTAACCCCTTTTGTGTTTAAATAGGGATGACCTATAATTTTAGACATATGAAAAACCTTCATTTAGTTTAGTGTAAAAGTTATTATCAATATTCAGGGTAAGACTCATGTTTTGATACCAAAATCAACACAAAATATTCTGATTTATTTGTAAATTCATCCAAATTGATTCCCCGTGCCCATTCACCCCATTTGATGGTACTCAGCATTGTGTTTACATTTAGAACCAAGTATTTATGAATTTAACTAACTTTGACCAATGCATAAGGGTTAATATTACTAACTATGAAGGAAGCTTATAATTATTAATTATGGCTTGATAATTATACTTTTTTTGTTTTGATGTATGTTATTATTTATTGTTTTAAACCTTCAGCTGTTGCAGAGCCAGGCACAAAAGATAATCTATTGTCGTGGTTAATGACAGCTTAGGGGTTAAATATAACAAATTATAGGCCCACTTTGGGTTGGAGTGTAGTGCACTTTGTACTATTCCACATAAGTAATTGGAATTTTTATGGTTTGAAAGTCATAAAAATCCTGTATTATGTGTGTATCAGTAATGAAGGTAAGTACTAATGGGTATAATGCGTTGTTAGCAATAAGATATAATAATTTTGTTTGGGCAGGCCTGCTCTTATGTAAGTTGGCGGGCTAAACTGATCTGAATTTATGACCTACTCTGTGATTAGTGTGTCACAAAAATAAATCTTTTCTAGTAAGTAACTGAATACAATTTTTCAAATAAATTAAATTTAGTGTTATCATAAATTATTATGCGTCTGTAAGAGGGGTTTAAATTAAAATAATCATAAAATTAGCACTGCCTATATACTATAATACCAAATGTAAAGTTACTGTTTTATTTGTTACAGAGGACAACTGCACAACTTAAAAAATGTTGGGATAACATCAAAACCCGAGGAAAACAAGCATTAAGTAAAAAGCTAACTACAGAACCTGTACAGGATGTGTCTGCAAACATTGAACTAGAAAACAGTGAGGATGTTGACCCCCTGAAACCAGTTAAAAATGAGAATAATGAGAGAAATGACAGATTGTATTGGAGTGATGATGAGGATGATAACCATCACAGTGAGGTCTCAAATGAGTTTGTGGTTGCAGATCCAGAAGATAATAGTCTAGGTATGTAATGTATGTGATGTAATTTATAAAATAATATAAATGATGTTATTATGATGCTATACCAAGTTGTGGGACTTTCCCAAAATTATCTGATTTTGTGGTCACTTTATAACATTATTATTAAATACAGATCATCATGTTGAAATTAAACAAGATTAAAAGGATTAAGGAGAGAAGGTTCAATCAAAAAGTAGGAAGTTTTGTTATAACAACTAATGTGGTTTGCATTCATTTTTATTTAGTAATATGGGGTGACTCATGTTATATTTATCAGATAGGTCCAACTATAGTTTCAACCACATGCGGTGGTCTTTTCAAGGAGTGTTCGAGGCGCTCACGTCGATGATGTCTTGCTTAGCACCGATAAATATTATGTGAGTAATTCCGTATTTCTAATTAAATAAAGTAGGAAGTTTGATGGAAGGTATAAATAACTTATTATATTTTTAAATTGGTTATTCACCAATTACTCATAGGGCTGCCACTCGGAGTCTGCGGTTTTGCATGGTGCATGTCTGGGCTACGGGAGCATCGATATCTCCAGGTCAGACCAGGCGGTAGCGCTGATGGCAAAATAATTGAAAAAGAAATTCCATCCCTATAAGCAATGCTTTTGTTGAATGCATCTTTTCTGTAATGGAAAGTTTGTGGTCAGACGAGTGAAACTGCTTGTCAGTGGACATGGTAAAGGCAGACTTAATTGTGAAGATTAATTACAATATGAATCGCCACGATTTTTTTATAGTTTTGTAGAAACCTGGGCTAGAAAAGATGCTTAACCAATCCCTTCAGAATTAATAATATAGTTTCAAGTGGCAAGCTGGTCCTAGTCAGCCTAGCACTAGCTAGGTTACTTATGTTTCGAGATAGTGAGTGCCAGCTCTAAAAAAAGGCCACTTGTGTTTAATAAAAAACATAACCATGTATTAAATAGTAATTAACTATGACATTTTGCTCTAATTAAATAAATCATACTAAAAAGCTTAATTTTAGTAAAAATAATATTTCTAAAACCTCCGGGTCTATTGTTTTCGAAAGGTGGCAGCCCTAATCAATCATGTCAGTTTCAAATTGTTCACATGTATATTGAATGAACAAAAAGTTGCAACTGAAAAATGTTGATAAATTTGAGAGATTTCATGAATTTTCCTTTTTGAACATTAACCAAGTGGCTAGTCAAAGATGCAGCATTAATATATTTTTTTATTTATTGTAAAGAGCATAGGATAGCAGATGAAATGGTAAAGTTAACAAAACCTTAAAACTCTTGTAAAAACCTTACTGTACTGACAGCTCATGTATACCTGTACACTATAATATGTTTATTAATTTTATTCTGTTTCACAGCATCTGTGGAAGTTCCTTCACCGCCTCTACGGCAATATCCTCTTCCAGTGAATGGTACATCACAGCCTGAAAAAGGTAAACACTAATTTAATAAAGGTATAACTGAAATGCTAGAACTTAAGATTAATGGCTGACCTATTTTGAATAGAATACATAAAAAAAATAACATTATAAATATAAGAAGATAAAGAATTATATAAATAATACGAGTACACCTACAATAGAATCTCACTAATCCGGCACTTGCACAGACACAGGCGAATATGTCCAATAATCCGGCACCCTCTGCCACGCCTCACTTGCCCCTCTAAGCCTATGTGCTCGGTCGTTGCGTCGTCCAGTGATGCCTACTTAGCTACTTTGTAGCTATTTTTGGGACCAATATTATAAAACATCTTTCATATATTTTAGCAACTTTTTGAGACTATACATTTTCATAATTTTAGCAAATATTGGCCTAATTTCGACAAAATCTGGCAACATTTTGAAACAACAGCTATTACAAGTACTATTGAAAAATGTCATACCGCCTTCCATTCTATTCAGTTACTATAGTGTATCTAAAAACAACTGGACCGAATTTGATAAAATTTAAATGGGACCACACGGCAAGCACCAGCTTTCAAACAAGAATGAATTTTGAATAGAGGTACTCAATTCGACTTTTTTGTTTGTTACCTCATAACTTTCGACTGGGTGAACCGATTCTCAAAATTCATTCTTGTTTGAAAGCTGGTGCTTGCCGTGTGGTCCCATTTAAATTTTATCAAATTCGGTCCAGTTGTTTTTAGATACACTATAGTAACTGAATAGAATGGAAGGCGGTATGACATTTTTCAATAGTACTTGTAATAGCTGTTGTTTCAAAATGTTGCCAGATTTTGTCGAAATTAGGCCAATATTTGCTAAAATTATGAAAATGTATAGTCTCAAAAAGTTGCTAAAATATATGAAAGATGTTTTATAATATTGGTCCCAAAAATAGCTACAAAGTAGCTAAGTAGGCATCACTGGACGACGCAACGACCGAGCACATAGGCTTAGAGGGAGGACATGCCAATCACATGACCAAAGAACTGCGCGTTTTTTTTTTCTTTTTTAAAACCAATAAAATGTATGACAGATGCCAGAAATAATGCCGATAGACCCCTCAAAGTGGGGTCCAAAAAACAAGACCATTTCAAGCCTGCTAATTTAAACTGCTAAAACTGTAAAAAAAAATACTACTTAAACTAACTGCCTATTTCTCACTGTACCTAAAACGCATACTACCCATTTCCCAATCCACCTTAATCGCAATATGACTTAAACGCGTTTTGCCTAAAATCATCACAGCTTGTCAATAAGGAAAAATCAATGTGAACTCCTTTATCTTTTCACTGACCGCTTGAATTTGAAGTATTTCTACAATTAACAAAAAGTATAAATTAATATTATCATTCAACGAGATGGTGTTGCTTTCATAGAGTTATGATTTGTGGTTCTTTCAAACAAATTTTTAAGTCTACAACATTATTTGTAATGAAGACACACGAACATATAGATTTAGTTAAAAACAAAAAAGGGCTTTAAGATTTTATTGCGGGCTGGCTACGCTTATTCATTAAATAAGACAGCTAAAGATGGTGCTTCTTTATGGCGGCGTACTTATACAAAACTTTAGTGCATCTTTATAACTAAATTCTACAAATGTTTTTTTATTAACGGTGAATATTCATGTACATCAAATCAAGAAAAAACATTTCCATAGTTACGGACAAATTCCGGCTCTATTCCAAAAATATTGGAAATGACGGTTTTTAAATAATCCCAGTTCAGAAAATACAGAGATAAATGAAGTAGCACTATTGAAATCTAAAAAAGATACACAAAAAGCATTTTAGTCCTCAAGCGTTATACGCCTAAAGCGTTTTAGTCTTAAAGCGTTTTCGTCCTAAAGCGTTGTAGTCCGATGGCAATGTAGGCGATTTTTACTCAAGTCAAAAGGCGACATAGTCATAAAACGTTTCTGTCATACAGATAACAAAGGCAAAACGTTTCCCAGAGTTTGTTCTGTCATGTTCCGGTAATTTTCATACTGTGTGTAGTCTGATAGGTAGTAAGTCCGATCTTATGTTTCAATATATTATCAATAAGTTATATGAAGAAATGAATACTTTAAGGTGTTATAAAATATTGTATGTCGTGAATAAATTTCAGGACGGTCCATTGAACTTAGAACCCATTTAGATGTCACTTATTTTGTCGTTGAAGTTAACAACCGAGGCATATATCATAAAATTGAACTTTGCTCTCATTTCACATTTATGTTTTGATGGGATTACTTATTAATCTTACCTATAGTTCAAAGTAGCGTATTTTTGCGAACAGGTGCAGCGGACGTTTTGGCGTTATTTTAATCATAATAAGTAACATAAATAAATAAAAATCGATCTCCTCACCGTAACCTCTAGAATTCAAGGTAATGCATAAGTTGTGTTGTTTCCAGGCCCAAAAAGTAATTGCCGAAGTGAGCAGAGGGAAGAAGAATTGCACAAACTTAAAGTTGCCGAGAAAATGTGGCTGCTGAAAACGTTGAAGGAACAACACCGCAAAGCTCAACTGGACCGAGAGAAGGCTCAGCTGGAACGCGAAAGAGCACAAATTGAGCGAGACAAAGCTCAGTGTGAGCTAGATAAAGCACAATTAGAACTTAATAGAGCTATACGAGCAGACGCCGATCTAGTTAGTAATAGTTAAGGACTAAATTTGAAACATCGTGATTTTGTAAAGTAAATACTTCGCATAGGTTGTGGCTTTTGGCACGAAAGAAGCTACATAGTTGACTATGTTTACGTATGCCCATTAGCACAAGCAATGTGCTCTCAAGGAGATGAGGATGCACCAGCAGTGCGGTCTGACAAATTGGCTTGTACTATTCACGGAATATTACTGCCGGACTCCCGCGGCTGTCTAAGCGACTATTGTGGTTAGAGAACAACTGAGCTACGGCTCTACTTGCGCTCGGTGGGAAATATCCGTCTAATCAAAACCGTCATATATCTAAGCAGAGACCGCAAACGTTAACTTTAAAATAAACAATTAACCCCGTAAAGAGTTGTTTAATTTCAATGTATTGAATTCGCTAAAAATTGGAAATAATTAAGGTTTATTTAACTTTAAGACGCGGTCCAACCCCAATTTGAAAATAATTTACGATGCTTTACGTAAGGTTGAAAATCGCTTGTTATATTGGACGATGTAATGCGAAAATGCGTTAATTTTTCACGTTTTCTTTATATCTTTCGATATATACTAACACAATTGAAAAAACTGCTGGTTACTACTTTAGTACTATATGTTGGCTATGTATTACCTAAAAAATAATATAGTGTTATCGCTGAAAATTCTGAGAGTTTGGACGTGAAAGTTTATTTTTATGCACTTATTTAGGATTTTTTCTGCAGAGAGCGAGTAATATTTATGAATTCTGTTCGGTTATTACTCTTTGCCTGTTCCTTTTCTAACCTAAGTTTTTTTTCATATCTTATTATCGAACTGTTTCGTTACACTCGATGTCTAAAGATTTTGCTTTTTACTATTATCAGGATACTACCGCGTCTTAATCATTTTAATAACTTGTAGTGGTACAGTCTCCGCCTGGAGAACTATTCACATTCAAATAAACAAATTAAAATAATATTTCGACACCCGGGTGTCTAAATATTCATTATTAATACGTATTTATTATATACGTAGACGGCTACGTAAGCGACTAACAAGCGACACCCGGCTATGTGTCTGGTCCAGTCAAATTAGGCGATATTTTGTAAAGTAGTGGAAGTAATTCGTGACAGTGGGTTATTTATTTTGTCGTAGTTTCATTTGATTTAAGAATCGTGTAACTTAACCCTTCGAAGGGGGATAAATTATTAATATAATAATTTATTTAATTTTGCATAATTATATTACATTTAATATAATAAATCCATAGGCTCCCGAACTAGTTAAAACTGTGTTTCGATTGCCAGTGGCTTCTCCCATCTAGATTTATTTTAATATATTATGCTAACAAATATATTTTTGTATATATACATCTAGAAAAACATAGTCTATTCTATATAATTTAAAAAACTAAACTAAGATTGAGTAAAAACTTTTGAATTGCATAACTTTCTTGGTAGAGAGTGGTTGGTTACCACTATATTTTTATAGTAGGTATACCACTTGAAGTACTTGGTACTTGCAGTATTATAATCTACCTTCTCAAAAAGTAGTTTTCTATGTAAGTACCTAATTACTAAATACATCTGAAAAATAATAAAATTACTTTCTTTTTCTTTAATATGTTCTACCTGTATATTGTTTACTTTAGCAGGAAGTGTCAACAAATATCACACCCATACATAATACTGAAGTTTTCTGCCTGTGTGTGGTAATACTGCGAGTTCTGTCTGCACTCACTGACAGTTGCACCTCGCGGTATCATCTATCGCGCGTGAGCAGTCTCAAGAACTGTGAATTATACCTGGTATAACAAGTAGGTAGGGATATCCAGAGCTTAAGATATTTTAATTCCAAATTTAATTTAAACTAAAGACTTGTCTTGATTCAGAAGTACTATCTAAATTATTTATACTTTCTGAAAATCAGCCAGCTACTTTTAACTAGCACTTATTCTATTGCAAGCAAGTACAGCTAATCTGAATAGGGTAGTTGTACCAGTGAATGAACACTTAAGCTCTTTAGAAGATTTAAAATCCAATTGCTTTCACAGAAATTAAATTTACATATTATGTTGCATCTCTTAATAAACCTACATAATAGACGGGTCGAATAAAATAGCCAGTTAAATTATAAAATGTTTGTATTAGTAATAACAGCAGAGAAAATATGAAAAGTTTAATTTCACCCGTAAATGAACACAATTAGCCTTATAGTGAACATGTAAATCACCTATAAATGAACCTACATATTAGGTACTTAATACGCATAAACTTAATTTCACTTTAGTTTAAGACAACAGGAACAATACTAGGTATAGAATACTTATTTCTCATAGGTTAATCAAACAAATAACTATTATTGTTCATTACTTTTAATATGCATAGGCTCATGTAAAATAAAGATTTTATCCTCGACTTTATGTGCCCTCACCTTTGGCTGGGACTGAACTATTATTGTACATTTTTCAAATCCTTAGTGAAAATAATTTCACCTCGTCGAGTTTTGTTTTTAATTAGGAGAATATCCACAACTGAATCAAAGTGTATCTCATACACATCTTTTGCTTGTGGATATACAAACAATGCGATGTCTGTATTCTTCTGACGTTTCATTCTTAAAAAGTCAACTTTTAATTTCGTTTCATCTTTGTTAAGCATAAGGACTTTTCCAGCAAACAGTTTTGTAGATTTTGGTTGTTTAAATTTAACTAAAACATAAGAATCCAAAGAAATGTCAGCAAATTCAATCTTAGACTCTGAACTGAAATGTTCACTGTTTGTTTCTGTATCTTCCATTTTGGTCCGTTTAGCTTCTATAATTGTGAGATCAGTTTCATCATTGGTTCTTTTTTTTCGTGGTTCTTTACTAGTCTGAAAATCTATGATGTTCTCATTTTCTTTGTCATCTTTTGTTTCGTCGTCCGTACGTGAAAAGTAAGTTTTCGGTTTCTTTAATCGCCTGCTTTTTTCCTTTAGTACAGTTTCATTCGCCTCTTTTTTTAACACTTTTTCTAGTCTAAGAGCTTTTTTTCTTTTAATATTTTCTTCTTTCTCCTTTTTCTTTTGGTCTTGCTCATTAAAATAATCTTTCATTTTCGAACAAGTAATTCCATAGGGCATTATCGTAGTTTTCCTTTTTTGGGTTGTCTTATTCAGATTAGGTATTTTTAAAAACGCTTCAATATCTTGGGTAGTTTTATTAATAGTTGTAGTTTTAGAACTTTCTTCGTCACGGATCTCTAATCCACCAGGCTCTTTATTTGTGCTTGTCTGGGCATCATTATTAGTAATTTCAGCCTCTGACTGATCATCACAAGACTTATCTATAGGTACGTGAGTTTTCTGCAATGGTACATCGTTTTCAGAAATTACGTTCACTGAAATGTCATCGCAAGATTTGAAAATGACCACATCTGTGTTAAGCACTGATACTTCATTTTCTAAATCTTCAGTCACTAAAAGGTCATCGCGAGATGAGGCGTTTGTCTTATCCGAGTCAGTTTCAGGATTTCCACATAGCGAAGGGTGTTCACGAGATTCTATGATTATCTCATCTGTTTTCTGCTTGGGCAATATATCGTCTATTACTGAGTTGTCATCCCGAAATTCAAATATCAAATTTTCATCACTGAGTATGGCTTCCAATTCTAATCCTGTTATATTTTTGTCCATCGGAGTATTAATCTCGTCAAAAACTTCATCAAATACTGTTGTATTCATTTCTTGGCTAAAACCAGATTCTGATAAAATATTATTATGTTCCTTGCCCTGATGTATTTCTGTCAAGATTTCTGGCTGAGCAATCTCTTTTGAAGTGAGAAAAGTTTTGCAAAAAAGCCATAAGGGAAAGTATGGATGATCGTGACTTTTATTTTCGTCACTTGAAGCATTGAATTCTTCGATGACAGAGTCTGTTGTTAAATGCTTAATTACTTTCATGGTACTCTGGACATCTAAATCGGATATTATACTACTCAGGGCATTATGTGGTACAGTTGGAACATCAGCAACTTCGACAAATGTATCTGTGACTTGTTCTCCGGTAACTTGGGGTGATATCACACATTTTGTATAATCTACCGAGTTTGGATTAAGAGGATATAACCCACATTTTCTAAACCCATTTGAAATTACATCTGTTTTTAAGATGCTGTTGTTGTACGCAATTTTAAAAACGCTTGCGAAGTTGGATCGATTCAGTACTTTCGTCGGATTTTCAGCTTTAAAGTTTCTCACAGCATCTCTCCAAGCATTTTTTAAAGATTTAAAAAAAGATACATCACATGGCTGTAGTATATGAGTTGCGTTTGGAAACAAACAAAACAGCAATATTTTATTGGTTGAGCAATATTCAAACAGTTCTTTATTGATGTGGGATTTGTGTCCATCCAGAAACATGATAACCGGAAATGCAATATATTTTTGTGTGAGCCAAGGATAGAAAATATTTTTGATATAATCTAAAAATGTTTCGGATATCATCCACCCAGAATCTGAGCGACCAATACCCCATTCGTCCGGTACAGAGTTGACAATATCTCGTGGTATCCTTTTATAAGGATATACAAGCATAGGCGGTGCTGATTCGCCATTAGCGGATACATTGCATAGGACAGTGACTTGTTCTTTTTCTTTTCCTGTCGCGATTTGGTATGAGTTTTTAAAATTTTTAGGTGCAAGTACTGCACCAGATTTTGGACACATTTGTACTCCCGTCTCATCAGCATTAAATATACGCTCTGGTTGCTCCATGATATCATCTGCTTCGTTTTCTTTAAGGAAATTATTTAACTCTTCAAACCATTTACGAATAGAAGTTTCTGTTACGGATGCACGAGCCCTGGAAATTACTTCAGCGTTTCTTTTACTTATTTCGGGATGTCGGCTAAGAAATAATTGCAGCCATTTACGCCCCGGTTTATTATCGATAAAAGACGATTTCCTGTTGTTTGAGTCTAAAAATTTTTTAACTGTCTGTTGTAATTCTTCGGGGTGCATAGGAAAGCCACTTTTTGCTTTTTTTATCACCCATTCCGCCAACGCGTTCTCTTCAGCTTGTGTCAATTGTGTACAAGGTCCCAATTTTCGTTGCATTGGTACTTTTTGATTTACCTTGTTGTGAAGAGTGGACTTCGGAATATTGTAATTTTTATGTGCTTTATTAAGCGATAAAGTTCCAGAGGCAATATCTCGGCAAGCATTTTCAAGATCTTTTTCGGAATATTGGAATCGGACATATTTTTTATTCTTTTCCATTCTGATCTGTAAAAATATGGATAAAATATTTATTTATTTATTTATTTATTTATTTCGGTAATTCAACAGCGTTTACAATTAATATGTACACTTAATATAAAAACTTAAAATATGGCCAAAACAGAATTACTCAAATTAAAAACAATTTACAGAAAAGTAATAATAATACGACAAAATATGTATAAAGGACAAAAAGATAAGATACAGGCACAGGTCCTATTACAATTACAGTGAGAATAGCAAGAATACCAGGTATGTTTGTGAGTTGTGTGTGTGTGTGTGTGTGTGTGTGTGTGTGTGTGTGTGTGTGTGTGTGTGTGTGTATGTATGTGTGTGTGTGTGTACGTGTGTGTGTGTGCGTGAGAGAGGGTGTGTGTAAAAATATTAATCGCAATGAAGCAGTCTTATTTGTTTTTTTAATGATGATTTTGAGGAAAAAAATAAATCCAGGCTAGAAAAATGTTTATTGTAGGTTCTAGCGGCGCGACATAACACCGAATTCTGAACATAATTAGTGCTGACTAGTGGGACGTCCAATAACTGCGTATGTCGAGTTCGCCGAGGTGGTACCTGAAAAGCTATACTTGATAGAAGTTCGGAGCAGTCAATTTTGCTGGTTAATATATCGTGCAATAGTATAATGTCATACTGCTTACGTCTTTGTTCTAGAGATTCCATGTTAAAGTGCTTACATGCTTCAGAATAGGTCTCAAAAAATCTATAGTTCTTATAACTCAAAAATTTTATAAACTGTTTTTGTAGTGATTCAATTCTTTGAATGTGCACTATATAACTTGGGGACCAGATGCTACAACCATACTCCAATATACTTCGCACGTAAGTAAAGTACAATACTTTGATGCATTCAATGCTGTTAAAAGTGTTACATACTCGTTTTATATTGGTACTATACACAATTTTTTTTATAATATTATTTTCACAAATAATATTAAGTTAACAATTCTTTATTGATGATATTTTGGCTTCAACATCAATGTTCAGGTTTAGGAACTTTAGTGCCAGTAAATGAACGTCCCAATGTATGGTGGTTTTCAACTTAAGGTGAGTGACCCTAAACATGAACGAAAACTTTAAAACCCCGTTCATATATAGGCCCGGCTAACATTTTGGTAAATTACTTTGACCACATCAATTTACGACAGTATTACCATTACTGAAGAGCATAAAATTGACTTTTCACTATTTTGACAAATGTCCCAAATGTGAACACCACGTTCATTCACAGGCACACGCCGTAAATTACGTTCTCAAATATGAACACTAAAAAATTACATTGATTAACTAGAAATAGAGATATTATTGAATGAAAATTTGTAGAACACATCATAATTTACTACAGACATATATCACATTTCGTCTTTATACTTACAGCGATGAGAAAACAAGCGTTGCAGACACCCTTTTGACTAGTTTTCCTAATAATTTTTGCAAACAACGTATTAGCACAGTCGAATGCACTAGCAAATCATTCCACCATTTTGATTGTATCCAACCAATAGGAGACGTAGCTTCACTCAATGAAACTAAAAAGTGTTGCAACATTTTGTGCAAGGTTCCATTATGGTAGTTTTCACCAAATCCTTATTTTTTGCAAAATATCGTGAACTGTTCATTCTATGGTGTGTGTTCATTCACTGGTACAGCTACCCAGTTAACTAAAAGAGCCACCAGTAGGGCGCTGCAGTCGGTAGAGACTTGTCTAATTTTATCTAAATTCGATCTAAT
The DNA here is from genome assembly GCA_917880725.1 of Selenia dentaria. Taxonomy (NCBI): domain Eukaryota; kingdom Metazoa; phylum Arthropoda; class Insecta; order Lepidoptera; family Geometridae; genus Selenia; species Selenia dentaria. Next base: position 29,227,093 of record OU862895.1, on the reverse strand, counting down.
TGTAGATACATATAGTATTAATTAATTATTTACCAATGAAGCGTCCTACGATAAGTATAGCTACGTTCCGGGAAGCACCGTCAACGCTCACAACTGTCGCGCCCCGGTTTAGCGTTCCGGTTGGAATAAATGCTTGCAATGTTCAACCCAAGCGGAACGTATTATAAAGTAATTATCTATGGGTACGCGGTCGCGAAAAGCGCGCCAACTTTTCTGTCAAAAATCGATAGAATCCTATACATTTGATGCTTGACAGTGAAAGCTCGTAAACGACCGCGAAAACCCACCTACGATCTGCGAGCGTTGTGAGAGTTTTCAGTGACGTCATCGATGAAGTATCGAGTTCGCTCACGATGACCGTGGGCTTTTATGGGAATAGGTGTGCGAACGCCGCGAGTGATTTGCGAAACATTGTTCGCAAAAAATCCGTCATTTAGAAAAAACGCACGCGGTCGCCGTAATTTATTACAGTTGTAGTAAATATCTATTACTAGCTGCTCTCCGCGGTTTCGCCCGCGTGGTGATGATGAAAATTATTGTTCGGGACGGCCTATATTCGTGCATACAATACAATAATGTACATATTATTATGTGCGCAGGACGACCCACGTATGTGTACATATATGTACGTGTTATAATGAATAATAAGTGGATAAACTATAGTGCGAGTGCTTGAGAGACGTTAACTTCATTATAATTTATATAATTATGTGTGTTTATACTTAGTTTATAATAAGCATTGAAATTCGTAAGTACATTTTTCTTTGAAGAGCTTAACTCTTTTAATGTTTATAGATAGCTGCGTAGTTTGTACGCTCTTGTTACCGTATTTGTATCATAACTCCACTATCTTTACACATGTAACGTTAAATTATGTTTCCATAAGTCGTAGAAATAGTCAGCTAGGTTTAGACGTATAATTTGTGAATATAGGTACAGCCGTATAGCCTAGGAACTAAATAAACCTAAGCATACGTTATAAGTTATACGGATGTTGTAACTTAATTTAGGAAAATAAAGACATTCGTTTGGTGTGTGCTTCATTTCGAGGAGTATTGAGATAGGCCATAATGAGACCTAACTTGAGGCGGCAGGCAAGTAGGTACATTGTTAGGCACTAGAAAGATATAATAAAAAAACTAGGCATTTCGTAAAACAATTAGGATCGAAAATGGTCACGCGCTAGACAGGCGCCAACCAATCAGAGACGAGATTCAAAAACTATGTTTTGTCCCCGTCTAAAATATTCGCCCGTTCTAGCAGGGCACATACGCGCTCTGATTGGTTGGAGACCGCTTCGATACGATGTGAGTAGACAACGTGTTACCCAACGGTAAATTCACAGATATATAGGACTGCTATGCGGCAGAATTTGCACTCGATCTAGCACTCGATCTACGCTAGTAAACCACTAAAAGGCCTCAAGTAGGGAAGAATCTCTCCTCGGAACACCCACGCACCAACGACGTATACTACAGTACCGCGTTTTCTTCGACTACGTTCTCGCAATCCCAGCACAACAAGGGTGGGCGGACGTTCTTACGACACGTCTATACAGTCCACTACTGCCGTATATTATAACTCAAGAAGAGCGTCCCCCACATCGTGGTCCTTCGAAAGCCGAATGCAACGGGAATAGAAGACATCGTGGTCCTTCGAAAGCCGAATGCAACGGGAATAGAAGACATCGTGGTCCTTCAAGAACTAAATTCAACGGGAATAGAAAATATCAATTTCGAAGAAAGAAGACATCATGCCGGTGACGCGTTCGTGCGGGGGAAGAAGACGGAAGATCTACGAGGAAGATCCTACTGCCAGCGTCACCACCGAAGTCAGATCGAGTGCCGAGACGACAACTACGGAGGGAGTCGCCGTGTTCTCGTCTCCATCGTCACCATTGCCACAGTCCACGCCCGCCATCAGCGCCGTGGACCGAAGAAGGCCAGCTGCCGCGGTCGGGCACGCCGCGCCGACCACTGCCGACGCCGACGCGACGTCCCGTGCCACCGCTCCAGCCCACTACGCTCCCAGCATCGCCACCACCGCGACGTCTGCAGCCCCACCTGCCGCGGGTGCACACGTCACGGAGCCGTACACCACTTATCACGGCGTGCCGCTGCTAGCCGCACCGCCCATCGTCACCATGCCCTACGGAGGGGCATACACCGCCATCACGACACCTGCCGTCGTGACTTCACTGCCTGCGCCGTCAAACGCCGCAGCGCCTGCCACCGCGTCATCGGCCCGAGCGCCTGACGCACCACAACCCATTGCCGCACAACCTGCTCCGATGTCGAACAGTCGCCGAATGGGCACGCAATCGTGCAGTCAACGCTTCACGCAAATTCTACAACTCGCCCGCGCACGTGAAGAACATGCGCGCCTTCAAGTGGAACTCACCGCAGCCCGTATCGCCGTACTAGAAGCTGAAGCCGCCATAGAAGCCGAACAAATGGAAGAAGACGCACGTACTGCATTCAGCGACGGAGAAACAGCGCAACGTGTGGACAACTGGTTGCATAATAGCGAGACGCACATACTCGCTATAGTCGATCAAGCACATCAAGATTCACCAAGGAAAAATCAGCAGCCGCTTCAGAGAGACCGAGCGCTGCCTGCTACTGCATCGACACCGCCACCGCAACCACCTTCTAATGAAGATCGACGTCCACCTGCGCCACTACCAGAAGCCATCATCGTGCCTCCAGGAATTCCTGCGCCGAGGCCGAACACTGCCGTCGCTCTTCAGCCACTGTCTTCGCCGAGAGGGGATATCGCCGAACTAGCCGCCGCTATCACACTGGCGGCTAGACAGTCACAACTACAGCCATACGCATCACGTCAAGCCACGGACTTGCCATTCTTCAACGGCAACCATCAAGAGTGGCTATGTTTCAAAGCCGCATACAACGAAACCGCTCGCTTCTTCAGCGAAACAGAGAATACTTCAAGACTACGAAGAAACCTCAAAGGAAGAGCAAGAGAAGCCGTAGACAACCTCCTCGTCCAACATACTCAGCCGGAAAACATCATGCACGCCTTGGAGTCGCGCTTTGGAAGACCAGATGCTATTGCCTCAGCTGAATTGGACCGCCTGCGGAACCTCGCGAAGCCAGCTGACACACCTCGAGACATCTGCATCTTTGCCAGTCGTGTCACCAATATCGTAGCAGCACTGAAGGCTCTCAACAAGATCTACTACCTTTACAATCCCGAAATCACGAAGATGACGTCAGAGAAATTACCATCTACGCTGCGATACAGATGGTTCGACTTCGCCGCAAGCCAGCCTGGAGAAGAGCCCGACCTACTGAAGCTCGCACGTTTTCTACAGCGAGAGGCAGACCTCTGCAGCCCTTTCGCTCAGCCGGAGAACATCGTCAACGAGAAGCAACAACAGCCACAACAGAAGCGCCAACAACAGCGGACGTTCACCTCACAGGAGCGCCCAGCTGACCAATGCCTGTCGTGCGAGAATACCGGCCACTCCGTCGCTACATGCAAGCGATTCATTGACGCAACAATAAACGAGAGATGGGACATCGCCAAGAAGCTACGTCTATGTTTTCGCTGCCTACGCTTCCGTAACCAGAAACATTATTGCAAGACGAAGAAATGCACTATTGAAGACTGCAGATATTATCATCACAAGTTACTTCATCACTTGAAGACACCGCCGAACACTGAAGAAAAACAAGTAGTCACAAGTTCATGGATGAAGAAGAGGGCGCAGGCGTACTTGAAAATCGCGCCTGTACGTATCTCGGGACCGGCGGGAGAAGTGGACACCTGGGCGTTGTTGGACGACGGCTCAACTGTCACTCTACTTGAGACATCACTGGCAGAAGAGGTCGGCGCACGAGGACGCGTCGACCCTTTGAACATTGAAGCGATCGCCGACACAAAGCTATCTTCAAAGCGGTCACGTAGAGTTTCGGTCACCCTACAAGGACGGACTCATAGACGTCACCGCATCGTCGCACGTACTATAGAGGAGTTGAAGCTATCACCACAGAAGATCGAAGAAGCTGACCTGCGTTCCTGCCCACACCTTGACGACTTGACAGGGGATCTTATCACCAACAGTGCGGTGCCGAGACTCTTAATTGGGCAAGATAACTGGCACCTTCTCCTAGCCGAAGAAACGAGAAGAGGACGTAAAGACCAACCGGTAGCATCTTTGACACCGCTCGGTTGGGTACTTCACGGAGCACATACACGCGCACTAGGACAGCGCGTCAACTTCGTATCAACTTCGTACGATCAAGAGGAACATATGGACGAACAATTGAAGCATCACTTTGCTATGGAAAACCTCATGATCCAGCCGAATACACCACGAAGCGATCCAGAATTACGAGCACTCGAGATTCTGGAGAAAAATACGAAGCACTTAGAAGACGGACACTATGAAACTGCATTACTATGGAAAGAAGATACCCCGCAAATGCCGTATAACTATGAAGCCGCCGTAAAACGACTTAACTCAATCGAGAAGAAATTGAAGAAAGACACAGTACTCGCCAAGAAGTACCATGAGCAGATGAACTCCGTAGTAGAGAAGGGCTACGCCGAGCTCGCTCCGCCAACGAAGACACTAGGAAAAACGTGGTATCTGCCTCACTTCGCCGTCATCAACCCTATGAAACCAGAGAAGACGCGGATCGTGCACGACGCCGCCGCTAAGACGAACGGGAAGAGCCTTAATGACTTCCTACTCACCGGGCCTGACCTTCTTCAATCTCTACCTGGAGTGCTGATGCGCTTTCGTCAGCACGCTATCGCCGTATCAGCCGACATCTCCGAAATGTTCATGCAAGTCAAAGTGCGCCCCGAAGACAGAGATGCACTGCGGTACTTGTGGCGCGAAAACACTGACGACTCGCCCACCGAGTATCGCATGACATCACTCATATTCGGAGCTACGTGTTCGCCATCGATCGCCATCTACGTCAAGGACAAGAACGCTCAACAGTACGCAGAGACTCTACCCGAAGCCGTATCAGCAATCGTCAGAAAACATTATGTCGATGACTACTTAGACAGTTACGAAACTGTCGAACGAGCAGTGAAAATAGCCAAGGAAGTCAAGAAAATCCATCGCGAAGGCCACTACGAGTTAAAGAAATGGACGTCCAACTCACCTGAAGCTCTACGTGAACTCGCCGATGAAACCGAAACCCCATCAACAGTCGCTATCTCCGAGAGCAGCAACGTCGAGCGCGTTCTTGGCCTTGTATGGAGGCCGAGCGCCGACGAACTCGCCTTTAACCTAGATTTAGCGCGAGTACCCGAAAAAGTACTCCAAAGCGACGCACCAACGAAGAGGGAAGCGCTTAAGATCGTTATGTCAATCTACGATCCTCTCGGTTTCGCTTCACCCGTCACAGTGCGAGCGAAACAAATATTACAAGAGCTCTGGCGCCGAGGGACAGGCTGGGACGAACGTATCGACACCGACCTCGCCGACCAATGGCAAGAATGGATGGGCCACCTGCGCAATCTTCATCGCATCGCCTTACCTCGCTGCTATCTGCACTACAGCGACTGCATCTCACTTCAGCTACACACACTGGTAGATGCCAGCGAAGCCGCTTACTCTAGTGCGCTCTACTGGCGCGCTATTACGCCTAGTGGAGAAATTGTCACAACGCTCGTCACCGCGAAGGCAAGAGTCGCACCTTTGAAGCTAACTTCGATACCACGCCTTGAACTACAAGCCGCTGTCATGGGAGCAAGGATGGCTGCCGCAGTCATAGAAGAACATGACAGGAAGCCAGACAAGAAATTCTTCTGGTCGGACAGCAAAACAGTCATCACCTGGGTAAAGACCGGCTCACGATCATATAAGCCATTTGTCGCTCACCGCATCGCAGCCATAGAAGAGTACACATTAGTACAAGAATGGCATTGGCTGCCCTCAGCGTTAAACAGCGCAGATGACGCCACACGGAACGTACCACATAACTTCACTTGTCATCATCGCTGGTTCACCGGGCCTGACTTCCTGCGACAACACGAAGACACATGGCCGGTCGAAAAGGTCAAAGTGAGCGAGCCGACAGGGGAAGAAAAATGCGTTATCGTTAGAATGCATAAGCCGAACTTCACACAAGCCATCCCTAACGCCGAGCGATTTTCAAAGTGGGAGCGATATCTCCGCGCTACAGCACGAACTCTACAGTTCATTGACCTCTGTCGTCCTGATCGAGAACGTATACACTACAAAAGAAACAAGAAAAATAAAGAAAAGGACCCTCTATGGAAACGGGCTCCGAAGACGCATAAGAAAAATATAGAAACGACGCAGATATATACTTCGGCGTCGCGACGTTACAAACCACTCGACGCATCAACGCTGCGTCGCGCCGAAGTATTAATAATAAAGGCTTCACAAGGAGAAGCCTTCGCCGAAGAGATTATCGCTCTACAGAGGGGCGACACCATATCACCGAGCAGCCGCCTAAGGCCGCTGTCTCTTTCATACAAAGACGGCATCGTACGTATCAAGAGCCGTATAGAAAAGACAAATGACGTCACCGACGCAATGAAAGCGCCACCCGTGTTAGACGGAAATCTACACAGCGTGCGCCTTATAATAGAAAACGTACATCGTCAACTACACCACGCCGGAGTCGAGACGACCATCAATGAGTGCCGACAGCACTTCTGGATTCTTCGTCTACGCCCTGTGACAAGGATTATCATCCACAGCTGCATTCCCTGTCGAATACGAAGAAACTCACCGACACAGCCGCCAACAGGAAACCACCCATCGTGTCGCTTGGCTCACCACAGACGACCATTTACCTTTACTGGTCTGGACTATTTCGGGCCCGTGTTGACCTCCAGTGGCCGCAGCATCCAGAAGCGCTATGTGGCCATCTTCACGTGTCTGACCACTCGCGCCGTCCACCTCGAGCTCGCTGCGTCACTTAACGCAGACTCAGCTGTGATGGCACTCCGTCGTATGTTTTCACGTCGTGGATGCCCCACAGAAATCTGGTCCGACAACGGCACGAATCTCCACGCAGCGGACAAAGAAATGCGTCGCGCCGCTGACGAAGCCGTACAAGAAGAAGCCGAACGAAGACAGATCACTTGGAAATATTTGCCGCCGGGATCACCTTTCATGGCAGGGGCCTGGGAAAGACTGGTCCGCTCTGTGAAGACTGCACTCGCCGCGACGCATCAAGACCGTCACCCGACGGACGAAGTACTGGCCACTCTGCTCGCGGAAGCAGAGTACACGGTGAATAGCAGACCGCTCACTCACGTCTCTGTTCACCCCGACGACCCTGAAGCCATCACGCCGAATCACTTTCTACTCGGCGGTTCCGCCCGCGTGCCAACACCCGGTGCGTTCAACGACGGCGATCTGATCGGTCGCACCCACTGGCGCGCGTCCCAGCGCCTCGCTGACATCTTCTGGAGCCGCTGGCTCCGAGAGTACCTGCCTGACCTCCAACACCGGCGGGAGCCTCACGGCAAGGGCCCCCCGCTGAAAGAAGGCGACGTCGTGCTGATCGTGGACAGCAACCTGCCGCGGAACACCTGGCCGCGCGGGGTCGTCACCGCCACCTACCCCGGACCCGATGGCATAGTACGAGTCGTGGACGTGAGAACGAAAGGTGGAATCCTGCGCCGGCCGACTAAGAAGCTCGTCGTGATCCCCACTGATCCAGGCGTCCCTCCAGCCAAGTTGTAGAGTCCAGGCGGACTCAACACGGCGGGAGGATGTTCGGGACGGCCTATATTCGTGCATACAATACAATAATGTACATATTATTATGTGCGCAGGACGACCCACGTATGTGTACATATATGTACGTGTTATAATGAATAATAAGTGGATAAACTATAGTGCGAGTGCTTGAGAGACGTTAACTTCATTATAATTTATATAATTATGTGTGTTTATACTTAGTTTATAATAAGCATTGAAATTCGTAAGTACATTTTTCTTTGAAGAGCTTAACTCTTTTAATGTTTATAGATAGCTGCGTAGTTTGTACGCTCTTGTTACCGTATTTGTATCATAACTCCACTATCTTTACACATGTAACGTTAAATTATGTTTCCATAAGTCGTAGAAATAGTCAGCTAGGTTTAGACGTATAATTTGTGAATATAGGTACAGCCGTATAGCCTAGGAACTAAATAAACCTAAGCATACGTTATAAGTTATACGGATGTTGTAACTTAATTTAGGAAAATAAAGACATTCGTTTGGTGTGTGCTTCATTTCGAGGAGTATTGAGATAGGCCATAATGAGACCTAACTTGAGGCGGCAGGCAAGTAGGTACATTGTTAGGCACTAGAAAGATATAATAAAAAAACTAGGCATTTCGTAAAACAATTAGGATCGAAAATGGTCACGCGCTAGACAGGCGCCAACCAATCAGAGACGAGATTCAAAAACTATGTTTTGTCCCCGTCTAAAATATTCGCCCGTTCTAGCAGGGCACATACGCGCTCTGATTGGTTGGAGACCGCTTCGATACGATGTGAGTAGACAACGTGTTACCCAACGGTAAATTCACAGATATATAGGACTGCTATGCGGCAGAATTTGCACTCGATCTAGCACTCGATCTACGCTAGTAAACCACTAAAAGGCCTCAAGTAGGGAAGAATCTCTCCTCGGAACACCCACGCACCAACGACGTATACTACAGTACCGCGTTTTCTTCGACTACGTTCTCGCAATCCCAGCACAACAAGGGTGGGCGGACGTTCTTACGACACGTCTATACAGTCCACTACTGCCGTATATTATAACTCAAGAAGAGCGTCCCCCACAATTATACTGTGTTAATTCAGCGCCTCATCTACCTTCATACCAACTTTCATCAAAATTGGCCCAGCCGTTTAAGCGTGAAAGAGCAACAAACATCCATCCACCCATCTAAACGTTCACATTTATAATATTAGCGGGATTATATTCTCTTTGTTTAAACTATTTTGTATCTGTAAACGGCATAAAACTACACTAAAGTAAAAAGTATCCAGTAAAGCTTCTTTGATGGCTCTGACTACTATAGCGGTTTGATCTAGGACGATGTATTACAATGGACGGAGTGAACGCTAAGTCAGCGTGTCCATTTTATGTTAGTTGAGTGTCTAGAACTGCAAGAGTGTATGTAGGGAAGTGATCATTTGTGTAGACTGATAACTGATAACTTGTTAATAAAAAACTATTTATGATAAATTGCGTACTTAATTGAATATGGCAATGGAAAAAGAAAGCAGTATATGCATTTTCAATTTTAAGAGAACACCGTTTCATTTAAGATAAAGGTGTTTAACTAAACTACATTGCATCTTAAGTATATTTAGTTAGTGGCGTTAAGCATGCAGAATTAACTTGACTTGCACTCGGCACTGCACAAAATTTTCTGAAGAACATTCAGGCGCTAGCAAAAAGTTTTAAAACTAGCAGTTTTGCACGGTTTCGCTTTTATTTGGTTTAAAGTAGCCCAACGGCGTATTTTTTTTGACATCGTGGACTAAAACTATTAATAATTTACATTAAAAATATGTGAACATTTTAGTAACTTAATAACGTTTTACAAAATAAAATATAGAACTCAAAGCATAGAACTAGTACCTATAGAAACCGAGTTCGCGCGCAAAATGTAAGCCGTCAAGTTAAGCCAGAAATGGCTTCACACGACACCCTCGCTGTCAGAGCTCTCCTTCCGGTGACAGAGAATACAGCTCGGTAACAAAAAAAAACAAAATGACTTTTTGTGCTTTGAAATTGTGCCACAACATTTCATAAAAGCTGTATAAGAGTTATGGTGTGACATTTCACAGTTATGCCATTGATTATGCTTAAATCGTCTAAAATACAAAAAAAAATGTGAATACAAATTACCCATTCTTAGTTCGGACGGAATGTTGCCAGCTATGTATTAATTTATTCCCGTGTTAAAACGTTGCTTAGGTTTGACGTAGCGTTATATTCTCTTTGGGTATGATATTGTTTGTTTTAATATACACAACCGACTGCATAAAAAGGAAGTTGTGTTTTCAGGGCTCATATATATTATACAATATGTGTATTTGTATGTTTGTTTTATTCCACCGTATTTAGAAATGGCTTTGACCGATTTCAATGTATATGGTATCGTTAGAACCCTTACGTTATCTCGGCAAACAACGACAAAAAAATATAGTAAGATATATTTCATGAAAACGTTAAAAACCACAATCATTAATAATAAGCGATTACCCGGAGAGGAAAACACTTAAGGAGGTTATAACAAACACAACAGTTGAAAGGGGTTTGTATAGAAGCTGGCATATAGTCCCGCCGCCAATTTTTTTTGTGGCGCACGATGAAATTGGTGTTTATGGGTAGAGGACTCGTAGACGAACAAAAAATGTCAAGTAACATTATACGGGGTACCTCCCCAACTCTACCCGTGGGTGCCGTAGAAGTCGGCTAAAGGATAACAATCAGAAGGTCGGCAGCAGCACCTTCCCAGTCAAAAACACCAAAACTGCACTCGCCAACCCGCCTGCCAAGCGTGGCGAGTATTGGCGAAACCAAATGATGGAACCAGGCCCCCAGTCCCCAGCAGCCCCGCTATTCCTGGCTACGGTAGCGGCCACTATAACGTTGGGGCAGGGAGTGCTACAGTTGGGGTGCTACGTCAGATTACCTCCTCGTGTGCCCGAGCGCTGCTGGTCCCCTTGGATACGGTTTATCCCGGGGGAACAGCAGTACTTCGGGACGGTGCATCCTGGGCAGCGGTCAACAACTTCCCTTCGCGGGATCTTGTTGGCCGTTGGCTAAAGATCTGACACGGTGGACTTCTCCGCGTGTCCCTATGAAAACAGCATAGGGCACAGTGGATGGGGTAGGTAGGACTCAGCTTGAGTCCCGCCACGGTGGGTCTTGGCATTTATGCCAGGATGGCGTGAAGAGGACCTCTGCGAAGAGGTTCTTGGAACGCGGGGACGGATCCGACACGTTGTCTGGGTGTCGAGACGGGAGCATCCACCCGGAGCTTTTATCCTCGTGGAGGCTTTTGTCTCGAGTGTTATGTATTTATTTCTGTTTGTTCTGTGTCTGTGTTTTGTGTTATGTGTTGTGTGTGTCTTGTGAATGTCTCCTCAAGTTTCGGTGGTCGGCGATGGGGTTGTTTGGGGCCTCGGGCTCTGGGGCGGGTTGTCGTCTTCGCGCCTTGCCTCCGGGCTCGTGGACTCAAACATGGTCGTCTCGGCCATTAGACCACCAAAAGGGGGACCTGACCCCCTTCAAAAAAGGAAAATAAAACTATGAATAACACGGCGCATGAAAATATTCCCCAGGAGGGCCAATCCCTCAGTGCTCCGGCACTCTGCCCCACCGTATCTGGGGGGGGCAACATCCGCCTCGAGGGTCTCGACCCTCGAACCAACGACGAATCTGGCAAGAAAATGGACACCGATGCACGTAAAATGGCACTGACGAAGGGGGCGCACGTGGTTTTAACCCGTTGCGCCAATATGGATGAAAGAGCGAAAAAGGAAGGGCGCAGCGCAAGCCTAGAGAGGCACGACCGGACAAGACAGGACGCGCGAAGCGTAAATATGGAAGTGACGCATCAGACGGGGATGGTACGTAGCGTGAGCTCGGACCAGGTAACCGGCGACGGTGGCCTTTGGGTAGGGACGAAGACGCTGGACCTGTCGGCATCTGATTCAGACATAAGCTTGGAGACGGTGGCGTCCCGAGCATCATCAGGTGGTCTCTGGCGTAAGCGTCGGAGGGATAGTGGTGATACTGGGGACGACGATGTTTCGTCGCCTAAAGTGGCCCCTACCCAGATTACGAGTGGCCCATCACCTACCATCGGTCATTACATCGGCCTGGCGAAAGCCAAGGCTGACCTGAAAGCGGCCAAGGCTAAAGAGATGCAACTTGAGGCTGAAACAAAGCTTGCGGAAGAGGTACAAAAGAAGCGGGAAGCTACGGCCGCATTCTTTCTGAAATCCCCGAGAGTGGCAGCAGCCAAATCGGTTGAGGAGGGAAAAGGGACTGCGGACCTGGAGGGGTTAGTGCAGGATTCCTTGGCGACTATTGAGAAGGTCGCCAAGACATCCTCCAACCTGAAAGGCACGTACGTCAAGTACCTGAGGGAAGCGGCTGAGACCATAAAGGTTTCAGTGGCAGAAATACGGGCACGTACAGTGCCCGAGGAGATGGCTCGCCTAGAGACGGCCAATGCGCGCCTCTCAAGTGAGATGGAGTTGCTGCGGAAGGAGGTGGAAGAGCTACGGGCGGCTCGCGCGCAGCCAGCCCTGGCTTTAGATGCAGCCCTAACCCCGAACCCGGTCCAGGAGCCTGCCCTCGAAGATGTGGTGCGTACGGTCATGGTGCAGGTAGGCACCATGATCAGTGCCCGCTTTGAGGGTCTGGAAGAACGGCTGCTTCCTGAGAAGCGCCTCCGACCACCACTGGCTGCTGATAGACGTAGGGACCAGGAAAAAGTAATTTTGCGTGCGCCTTCCCCTCCACGGGTCCCGGACCCTAAGGCCAAGCAGGGAAAAGGCAAAGGTAAAAGCAAAGGGGCCCCAATGAAAAAGACTGCAGCCGTCGAAGTCAGCGCTGTTAAGCCGGCTGAGCCTAAGGAGATCACTCCAGCTCCACTGCCTCTACTACAGCCGTGGATAGAGGTGGTTAGGCGAGGAGCAAGGAAGGCGCAGAGAGAGGATAGGCCAAAGACGACGCCGACCCCATCTCAAAGGCTCCAAGCTACGAAGCCGGTTTCGCAGGCGCAGGTTCAGGCTCAGAAGGCCACGAAACGAAAGACGACAAAACTTCGCCCCCCTCGCACTGCAGCCGTAACTATTACGCTGCTTCCGGGGGCGGAAGCAAAAGGCTTAACCTACGCCAAGGTACTTGCCGAGGCCAAAAGTCGTATAGACCTGGGGGCCCTCGAAATGCCGCCCTTAAGAATAAGGACTGCGGCAACTGGGGCCCGCATACTTGAGGTCCCGGGCGTTGACAAAAGCGCGAAAGCAGACTCCCTAGCTGAAAGGCTCAAGAAGATTTTCGAGGGGGCAGAAGACATCCGGGTTTCGAGGCCAACAGTCACTACAGACCTGCGGGTGAGTGGCCTCGATGATTCGATCGCATCCTTGGAATTATTGGATGCCCTTGCTAAGGCGGGCTGCTGTGAACCGTTGGCTGTTAAAGCCGGCGAGATCAGGCGGGGAGCGGCGGGAATGGGTGTCGCATTTGTGCGATGCCCTACGACGGCTGCCATAAATATTATGGCGAATGGTGGCCGCCTTCTTGTAGGCTGGGTAGCAGCGCGGGTTCAGATACTGGAATCCCGGCCCCGCCGCTGCTACCGTTGCCTTGTACTAGGCCATATTAAGGCCCAGTGCAAGTCCGAGGTCGACCGCAGCGACGAGTGCTATCGCTGCGGGAAAAAAGGCCACAAGGCCAACGATTGCTCCGCTGCCCCACACTGCACTCTATGTGCAGCTTCTGGGAAGCCAGCTGAGCACCTCTCCGGGGGCAAGGCATGCGCCAAGCCTCCGACCAAGACAGGGGCGAGGAGGAGAAAAGCTGCGACTAAGGCCAGGGCCAAGTCGCAGCCATCTCGCACTGAAACAGTGCAGGTGGATCGCATGGAGGAAAATTAGTATGGCCCTGACTTTCCTCCAGGCGAACATCAACCACTCCGCTAGGGCTCAGGACCTTCTACTCCAGAGCATGGCGGAGCGGTTGATAAGCGTGGCCGTGGTCGCTGAACCATATAGGGTACCATCAAGATCTGACTGGGTTGGGGATCTTGACGGCTTGGTTGCGATCACTACCCAGTCTCCCACCCAGTCCCCTCCCCTTGAGGGAGTCGTGAGGGGCAAGGGTTTCGTGGCATCTCGAATCGGCGAGGCAATGGTCATTGGGGTGTACCACTCCCCCAACAAGCCCCTGCATGAGCTGGAGACTCTTCTTGGAGAGATGGGGACCCTGATCGGCCAGAGCCGACCTCTGCCTATCATTGTTCTCGGGGACCTCAACGCTAAAGCCACGGCGTGGGGGTCTCCGAGGACAAGTGCTAGAGGGGAGGCGGTTGTTGAATGGGTGACGGAGACGGGGTTATGTGTACTCAACCGCGGGTCGACAAACACGTGTGTGCGGCGGTTGGGCGGGTCGGTAGTTGACGTGACCTTCGCCACGCCTGATCTCGCAGTACGGGTTCGGGACTGGGAGGTGCTGGTGGACGAGGAGACGCTGTCCGATCACCGCTACATTCGGTTCAGCGTCTCATCTTCTTCTTCAGTGGACCTCGACGTTCGGGTGCCGCTGGTGGTTGGTCCAAGGTGGGTTTTAAGCCGCCTGAACGTGGAGCTACTGCAAGAGGCGGCCCTTGTCCAGGCATGGAACGCCTCCCCCTCGGAGTCAGTAGACCTGGACACGGAAGCTAGGGGACTGTGCGAGGCAATGTCACATGTGTGCGATGCCTCCATGCCCCGTGCCAGAGCCCCACAGTGCAGGCGCCAGGTATACTGGTGGTCAGAGCAGATCGCTGGGCTCCGCCGCCGATGCGTAGCCAGGCGCCGCCGCTACCAGCGCTACCGGAGGAGGAGGCGCCAGGAGACGGCTGAATCGGATGCCCTCTATGCGGCCTACAGAGAGGCGTCCAAAGCCCTCCGCATAGCCATCAGCGACGCCAAGGCGAAAGCCTGGCGTGAACTCCTGGAGTCCCTGGAACGAGACCCTTGGGGGCGGCCGTATAGGTTGGCGAGACAAAAGCTCCGCCCCTGGGCTCCCCCCATCACCAGTACGATGGAGCCTCTGTTGCTTCAGCGTGTGGTCGAGGGACTGTTCCCCAGTGGTTCAGGGCCAGAGTTTTCCCCTCCCACGGCGTCGGTGACTCTAAGAGTAGAAGCAGAGGAGGAGAACGTACCTAACACCTCCGAGGGGGAGCTGGGTGCAGCCATCCTCAGGATGAGGGCTAAAAACACGGCACCGGGACCAGATGGTATTCCCGGTCGTGTGTGGGCCCTCGCCCAGGACGCTCTGGCGCCCCGCATACGAGCCCTCTTCGACCGCTCCATGCGGGAGGGTAAGTTCCCCAGGCGGTGGAAGGGAGGTCGGCTCGTACTCCTGCGTAAAGAGGGGCGTCCTGCTGGTGAACCCGCCGGATACCGCCCAATTGTTTTGCTTGACGAGGCTGGCAAGCTCCTGGAGCGTGTTCTCGCTGCCCGCCTCGTCAAGCACCTTACGAGCGTTGGCCCAGATCTGGCCGACAATCAGTTTGGGTTCCGGAGAGGTCGCTCGACGCTGGACGCAATATCCCGCGTCCACGATCTCTCCGAGGCGGCGTGCTCCAACGGCGAGGTCATGTTGGCGGTGTCACTTGACATCGCCAACGCCTTCAATAGTCTGCCGTGGAGTACAATTTTGGGTGCTTTGGGGCATCATGAGGTGCCCCAGTACCTTCAACGTATCGTCGGGGACTACCTCTCAGAAAGAGAGGTTGTCTACCCGACGCGAGAAGGTGGAGGCCGAAGCACAGTCACTCGCGGAGTTCCACAGGGGTCTGTCCTTGGACCACTCCTGTGGAACGTTGGGTATGATTATGTGCTTCGGGGCGTTAACCTGGGTGGCGTCGACGTCATCTGTTACGCTGACGACACCCTAGTTACCGCCCGGGGGAGAAATATCCGGGAAGCGTGTATCCTGGTCACTGCCGCAGTAGCGGCGGTAGTGGCGCGGATCCGGCGTTTAGGCCTGGAGGTGGCGCTCCACAAATCCGGGGCCATTTGTTTTCCTGGTCGTCGGAGGGCGCCACCCGCAGGCAGCAATATCATCGTGGGGGGGGGTCTCTATCGCTGTCGGGTCAACGCTTAGGTATCTTGGCGTTGTACTTGACAGCAGATGGAGATTCAGGGCCCATCTTCAGCAGCTGACCCCCAGACTCGTGGGTACGGCTGCTGCACTGGGCCGTTTGCTTCCCAATCTCGGAGGAGGAGGAGGTAGCTGCCGCCACCTTTACATGGCGGTAGTGCGATCTATGGCCCTCTATGGCGCCCCCATATGGGCAGGGTCTTTAAACTCGCAGGAGACCGCCCTGCTCTATAAGGCCCAGAGGGCCATGGCAGTGAGAGTGTGCAGGGGCTATCGCACACTCTCGCACGAGGTGGCTTGTGTTCTCGCCGGGTCCCTTCCATGGGATCTGGAGGCCGAGGTCCTGTCTTCGGTCTTTTGGCGCAGAACGTGGGCGCGACAGGAGGGTCTCCACCCTGCCCCTCGAGAATGTGGGCAGTGGCGAACGGACGCCAAGGAGGCCGCCTTGGCATCCTGGAGCAGGCGCTTGGGCGTCAGTCCGCGGAGGGGAGCTGGAGCAACCCGGTTCCTCGAAGCAGTACGGCCAATATTGAAAGAGTGGGTCCATCGAGGGCATGGATCGCTTACCTTCAGGATGACACAGGTCCTCACGGGGCACGGATGCTTCGGGAGGTACCTGTGCAACGTTGCCCGGAGGGAAGCGACTCCAGTGTGCCACCAGTGTGGCTGCGCGGAAGAAACCGCGCAGCACGTGTTGGAAGATTGCCAAGGGGCTGCCGAGGCACGGCAATCTCTAGTTGCAGTAGTGGGCGCGGACCTCTCTTTGTCTACCATCTTAACCAAGATGGTCGGCGATGAGAGGTCATGGGAGGCGATGGTCTCTTTCTGCGAGGTCGTGATGTTGCAGAGAGAGGCCGAGGAGCGAGAAAGAGAGAGAGATCCCCTCTCTCTCCCGCTCCGGAGAGCGCGGACACGGAGGCGAGCCGATCGGGCTCGCACTCCGTCTCCGCTCAGAGGACCTGGGGCGTTGGCTGTGGGGATGGCCGGTGCCCCCAATTAGGGCTAGGTCCTTTCGAGGTGTGGATGGCCCGCGTGTTCCAGGGCATCCCACGAGATGGTAACGGGGAGGGCTCTCTACACCCTCCCCAGAGGCTGGGCCTGCCTAGGTGGGCAGCGACGTCGGTGGGGGCTGTGGCTGAATAACGCAAGTGGTCCTACGCCCCCCGCCAATAGTCGATGAGGATGGAACACCGCAGAGTTTTGGTGGGTATGCCGCCCTTCTGGCGTAGACTCCCACACGCGCGCCAGCTCTCCCCGGAGCTGGTGATCAGGGTCTAAAATCTTTCTCTGCGAAAAAAAAAAAAAAAAAAAAAAGGGAGTGCTACAGTTACACTGGGACATTGTGGGATTATCTGAATTCCGTAGAGCGGATGAGGACACGGTAACCATAAAATCAGGTAACCTACTCAACTACCGGGAGGGCGACCAACAGTCCCAAGAAGTTGTAGGTTTTCTCGTCCACAAGTCCCTTACTAACAACATAGTTACGATCGATAGCGTTTCCAATAGGGTCGTATACCTAATACTCAGAGTATCCAAACAAAGATATTCGCTGAAGGTCATGCAGGTATACGCATCGAGGAAGTCGCACCCGGATGATGAGGTGGAAGATATGTATGAGGACATTAGTCGGGCCATACATACCTCTGAAACGTACTTTCTAGTTGGTATGGGGGACTTCAACGCGAAGTCGGGTTAGAGAAGCAAGAATGAGTTGAAAGTGGGGCAATTTGGTTATGGGCAACGGAACCGTAGAAGAGAACAGAGATTGGCCGACTTCCTGGAGAAAGAGGGACTCTTTATGATGAACTCTTTCTTTCAGAAGCCACCTCACAGGAAATGGACCTGGCTGTGTCCTGATGGTTCCAAGAAAAATGAGATTGACTTCATTATGACCACCAAGAGACAAATATTCACTGATGTCTCCGTGATCCACAGGGCGAAAACCGGTAGTGATCACCGAATGGTAAGAAGCACATATAATATTAATGACAAACTTGAGAGGTCTCTTCTGTTGAAGTCTACGCTCCGACCTACTCGTGCCCATATTCAAGACCCCGAGAGCTTTCAACTTGAGCTGTCCAATCGCTTCGATTGCCTTAAGAACATCGATTCAGTGGACGAGATCAATAACAGGTTAGTAGAAACTGTCCATACAGTGAGTTCCAAGTTCTTTAAACCCCACCGTACAGATAGGCCACAGACACTCTCCAACGACACCCTCACCTCATGGCTGAACGACGCTCCTTAAAACTGCAGTCTTCGGATGATGCTGAAGCATATAGGCTGCTCCATAAACGAATATGGAAGTCCTTGCGACACGAAATCCGGATCTTTAATACTTTAAATCGTATTAAAGTGACGATAGAGCGGAACAAGGGCTCCAAAGTGTTTGCAAGAGACAAGTCTATTGGGCAGAGCCAGTTGACGAAGCTAAAGAGAGAAGACGGCAGTGTAGCGTCGACCAAAGCAGAAGTGTTAAGAGAGGTAGAGAGTTTCTACGGACAGTTATACTCTTCGGTCGCTAAACCTGTTAGTATTAATCAACCTGGAAACGACCTGACGCTTGAATCACGATTCAAAATACAACGACAATCACTAAAAATATTTAATGATTGTCGTTGTACTCTGTGTCGATCTACACCTCCTAATATCTCGGAAACGTGAACATACCCATGCATTGTAGGTGACTTACATCCTTTTACCTACATTACATTAATTAACCTATTGTATATATATTTTATATAACATAAGACACAATATTATGTTTTATATCTATTTACCTACATCACACCAACACACATTACACATACATATTTATTCAATCAATCATTCTCACACAAACAATATAAATATTTCTTATTTAGAAGCATAGCCGCGCGGTACCCGTTGTATCCAACGCGCATTGTTATTGACAAGCGAGCGATGCGACCGGCGCGCTCGCTAAAAATTCTACCACATTTTGGCCACACTCGACCGACAATACGCCGCCGAGGTTGAAGATGTACTCACCGGTCCTCCTGACTACAATCGACTGAAGAAGGAGCTCATCCAGAGACTGTCCGCGTCCCGAGGGAATAAGGTGAAACTGTTGCTGACACATTAGCAACTTGGTACTCGCAGGCCATCCCAATTCCTGCGTCACCTGCAACACCTTGCCGGACCGGATATCCCCGAGGACTTCTTACGTACCATATGGACCAGCCGGCTACCTACCTCGATGCAACCGATCATCGCGTCGCAACCAACGCTACCTTTGGATGCACTTTCCGAGCTTGCCGACCGTGTGCACGATATCGCGATACCAGCGCACCAGGTTGCGGCAACCGCAACACCATCGACAGCGTCTCCGATCGACGAGCTAACACGACAGGTAGCAGCGCTGACGCACCAAGTTAGTGCTTTAGCAGCGCAAATACATCACCAGCCGCGATCGAGAAAACGTGGAGGAGGTCAACGCAGCCGCTCGTCATCTCGCCGCTCGCAGTCCAACTACCGCAGGTACCCCGTATGTTGGTACCATAGTAAGCACGGTGCCAACGCGCGCAGGTGCGTACAACCGTGTGACTATAACCACAAGGCGGGAAATGCGTCGGGCAGTCAGTGATGGCAACTAAGGACTGCCAGAGCACTACGGGTCGCCTCTTTATTACGGACCGTGGTACAAACACACAATTTCTTATAGACACTGGTAGTGATATATGTGTTTTCCCGGTTTCCGCGCTTCGTGAGCGCCGTACTAAAACTGGTTATCAGCTCAGTGCTGCCAATGGTTCGGTTATAGACACGTACGGCTATTTAGAACTCAACCTTAACTTAGGCCTACGCCGCAATTTTCCGTGGCGCTTTGTTGTCGCTGTCGTCACAAAGGCTATTATAGGCGTAGATTTTTTATCTCACTATCGCCTCGTCGTAGACGTCAGCCAACAAAAACTCGTAGATAGCCTAACCAATGTGAGCACTGTAGCCTGTATAGATTTAAGCGATTGCCTTGTATCTAGCGTAAAAGTAGCGACTGGTGGTGACAGTAGGTATCATAAAATTTTGTTAGAATATCCGGAAATAACGCGCCCTGCTGGTACTCCGGGTATCGTCAAGCACCACACTAAACACCACATACGCACTACACCAGGACCGCCTGTATCATGCTCACCTCGACGTCTCGCTCCCGACAAGTTAAAAATCGCCAAACAAGAATTTGACACTATGTTGGCTAACGGAACAGCACGGCCGTCTGATAGTCCATGGGCATCTCCTCTACACCTAGTACCCAAAAAGGACAATGGGTGGCGTCCCTGTGGAGATTATAGGCGACTTAACTCGCGAACAATACCCGACCAATATCCGATTCGACATATACAAGATTTTTCACATTGTCTGTCCGGTTGTAAAATCTTTTCGGTAGTTGATTTGGTAAAGGCCTATAATCAGCTTCCTACAGCGGAGGAGGATGTGTGCAAGAGTGCCATCACTACCCCCTTCGGTCTCTACGAATTTCCCTTTATGAATTTTGGGCTTAGGAACGCTGGACAAACTTTTCAGAGATTTGCTGACGAAATGACGCGTGGACTAGACTTCTGCTTCCCCTATCTTGACGATTTTTTAATCTATAGTAGAACACCACGTTCTACTATAGAACGTGGTGTTCTACTATAACGTGGTGTTCGAAGACCACCTACGGCAACTTTTCACCCGTATGAAAAATTACGGCGTACTTGTCAACCCAGCCAAGTGTGTCTTTGGGGTCTCTGAAGTAACTTTTCTCGGCTATCAAATCTCTGAAAAGGGCACCAAGCCACTGGACAGCAAGGTACAGGCAATTTCCGATTTCCCCCTACCAAGAACCGTCCGAGAACTAAGACGATTTTTGGGGATGGTTAACTTTTATAGGCGATTTTTACCTAACGCCGCCAAAATTCAAGCCCCGCTTAATGCCTTGCTGACCGGATCGGTTAAAGCCTCCCACCCAGTAGTCATAGAGGGGGATTCGTTACGAGCTTTCGAGGACTGCAAAAAGAGCCTTTGTAACGCAGCTCTTTTGGCTCATCCTGACTCTGAAGCCAAGCTAGGACTCGTCACTGACGCCTCGGATACGGCGATAGGTGGAGTCCTACAGCAGCTCAAGGATGGAAACTGGCAGCCGTTAGCATTTTTCTCTCGCAAGTTGAGCCCATCACAAATTAAGTATTCTCCATACGACCGCGAGCTCCTTGCCATTTACGAGAGCATAAAATACTTTCGGCACATGCTCGAGGCTACTCACTTCACAATCTATACTGACCACAAGCCACTCTGTTACGCTTTCCATGAGCGGAAAAGTATCTGCTCGCCGCGTCAGTATAGACACCTCGACTTCATCTCGCAGTTCACCACAGACATCGTTTTTATCGCTGGTAAGGACAACTTAGTTGTCGACACCCTTTCGCGCGTTTATGAACTGCAGATGCCTGTCGACCTGGAAGTGATGGCCAAACTCCAAGCCACAGACACAGACCTCGAAGGACACCTCAAAGGCGAAACTTCGCTTCGCCTGGCCAAGACGAGTATACCTGGGAGTCGTACCGTGTTGTACTGCGATGTCAGTACACCGACGCTCAGGCCTTTCGTCCCACAGCAACTAAGACAGCAGGTATTCAACTGTCTTCACTCGCTTAGTCACCCCGGTGCCAACGCCACAGCCAAACTCGTTGCACAACGCTTCGTTTGGCCATTGATGCGCAAGGAATGCCGTGAATGGGCTAAGGCATGTTTGACCTGCCAGCGCTCGAAGGTAACGAGACACGTCGCCTCACCTCTAGGTAAGCACGATTTACCTTCGGCGCGTTTCAAACATGTCCATTTAGACCTGATCGGTCCACTACCGCCCGCTGGTGACTATCGGTATTGCCTCACAGCCGTCGATCGCTTTACGCGATGGCCGGAAGCTGTGCCTATTACCGATGTCACCGCCGAAACAGTGGCCAAAGCGTTCATTTCCTGTTGGGTGGCCCGATACGGTTGCCCTACCGAGATCGTAACCGATCGAGGCGGACAATTCCAATCGGCACTGTTCCAGCAGCTATCCAAGTCCATCGGTTTCGATCACCGTAGGACGACAGCATACCACCCACAGTGCAACGGTTTGGTTGAGCGCTTCCACCGGCAGCTAAAGGCAGCGATTACCTGCCACGCCGACACCAACTGGACTGAGTCTCTTCCACTCGTACTTCTTGGCATAAGAAGTGCTTTCAAAGAAGACCTACAGACTTCTTCCGCTGAGCTTGTGTATGGTGAGCCGCTTCGTCTGCCTGGCGAATTTTTTGGCCATGATGTTGCTCACTATAACACCGACATCACTGATTTCTCAGCCCGGATGAAATCCTTTGCCGAGACTGTACGTCCGGTTCCAACTCAACACCACTCCAACCACAGAACCTTCATCTTCAAGGAACTTGCCACCTGTAGTCACGTATTCCTTAGGGAAGAAGTGCTACGTGGCTCATTCCAACCCGCTTACACTGGGCCATACGAGGTTCTCAAGAGAGGTGCAAAAACATTCGTGCTTCGCGTCCGAAACAGAGATGTGACAGTAACCATAGACCGCCTAAAGCCAGCCTATATACTGTCCGACGATTCCAACCAACCACGACGCGAAACACCACAGCCTGAGACTTCTCAAAATCAACCTTCCAACACTTTCCAATCCACTCCCAACGATTCCCCCTATACCATTCTCCCGACCCCTTGATCGCTCGCACAACGCGTTCAGGAAGGCGAGTGCACTTTCCTGACTATTATCGCCCGTAGACCCGGTCTCTGGAGGGGAGTGATGTAGGTGACTTACATCCTTTTACCTACATTACATTTATTAACCTATTGTATATATATTTTATATAACATAAGACACAATATTATATTTTATATCTATTTACCTCATTACATTACATACATCACACCAACACACATTACACATACATATTTATTCAATCAATCATTCTCACACAAACAATATAAATATTTATTATTTAGAAGCATAGCCGCGCGGTACCCGTTGTATCCAGCGCGCATTGTTATTGACAAGCGAGCGATGCGACCGGCGCGCTCGCAGCCCGCTGTCCTGTCAGTCGAGATACCTCTGTCCCGCGCGAAGCCCGTGCCGCTCTCTGACAATCGCTTACTCTCGCGCACGCGAACGTTCTTGTTTATGTTTTATTCGTCGTTTGTTTTGTTTCATATTTTCTATTCTAAACATGTGCTGTGACTCTTAAATGTACTTTCTCCTTCTGTTGTGTTCTTGTGCTAAACTGTGTAAATAAACTGAATGTGATACGTACCTACGTGATATCTGGGAAATTATTATTTCACGTACCCATCTAGTTTCACGAATACCTAGGTACACACCGTAGCAAAGAACACCATAGCGCGTATACCAACTGCCGCGCTAAATGCATAACACATCGATCATGTGCCGCGATTTAAAAAAATGTCGGCGTGTCTGTATGCCAGATAGGTTGAAAGTCCTTTGCACAGATGATGTATGTCCGTTGCCGGTATAACAACAAATACGAAAGGTTCCGTACCATTATTTTAAAAAATGTCTAAAATATCATGTCTGTTGTATGGGAGATTTATAGATTATGGAACCCTTCGTGCGCGAGTCCGACTTTCACTTGGCCAGTTTTAGAACCCTTCGTGTGCTAGTCTGACTCGCACTTGGCCGGTTTTTAATAAGGTTTTATAAATACCTACAGTTAGTACTTTGTAAGCAGGTACATACATAGATAAATTAAAATATGCGCTTTAGGCATAAAATATGTGCATATTATAACTTTTAAACTATATTTATCATAAATAAATATGTTTAAACATTTCCTATTTTTTTTTAATATTTTCCAATCAGCTAATTATCCCAGTTTTAGGGAAAAACAGTTTTACCTGGGCATATTATGTTTGCATCTGTGTGCGTGACGAGGCATGTAAATACAGCACACATAGCAAATTTGTAGCGCGCGTTTTGAGAAGAGGTTTTAAGAAAACCTTACTTCTATAGGTAATTATAATTCTATGATATTTAGCAATTTTCCTTCGGAATGAAGGTCACGAAGGCAGTCTAATTTTTGTTTTGTCTGGTAAGCGACCCGTTGCATCACCGGTCATCTCGATTTAAGCGTCAATTTTTGTTTAGCAAATAACTCGTTTATTTTCAATTTCACAAAAAAATTATAGGAACAAAAGTTGTTTAGAATGAATATTTCCTACACTTTTGATTCTTATCATTTTTCCTATGCTGGATATTTTTCGATTCATACCCAAACGAGGTAGCGAATTTTTGTTTGATTAAGAACTCGTTTCTTTTCTAAAATTGTTATAAACATAGTTGATTTAGATTTAATTTACTACTTATTTCTATTATTTTCTTTTATAAAGACCAATTTTATGCAGCGCAATAATAGTCGCCCTCGCATCAGTATTAATATTTTCCTGCATTTTGAGAATAACCGCTATATATTAAACTACACGTCACCAACCAACAACTACACATTTAGACTCAACTTAAAAAAATTTCTGATCAGCGAGCAGATTAAGTACGGAGACAACAATATTACAGATTTTTCATTTATATAGAGTATGTTAAGGTCGAATGCACTGCTATTCTTACTTGTGAAATTCGTGTTTCTAAGATGAAATTAAACTAAAGTGAACCGGTCAAGCATCTGTCTATATGTTTTATATTTGTTTATATTTTTAAAATGTGTACTTTATTGTCGTGTGACTGGAGGTAGAATATTGTATGGTTTTTAACCTATTCACCTACAAGGCTTTGCCTGAAAATCAGCGTCAGATGTCACAGATCACGGACATCTGACATATGTGCTGAGGTGGGGCCTCTTTGACACTTTGCTATTACTGTTGCTTACGTTATTGTTGTTAACCTGTGTGTCAAACAAATGATTTTTCTTTCTTTCTTTCTTTCTTAACTATAACCAATCGCCAAAGTTCATTCCGATCAAGTTAAATATTCTTAAAACTAATGACTACCTCACAAACTAACTAAATTCTGTATTTAGTTTTATATGATCTACCCACAGGTAGATGTATCACTTGTTGACGATATTTAATTATTGATGCATGTGTCTCATGAAAATATAAGGTCGTAAGTCAAACATACTTACAATTTTTTCTCTATGAGTCAAACTAAACGTCAACCTATTTCTTTTTGAGTCTGCCTGGAATTTTGGAGTTTACTGTGAGAATAAGATATTCCTTGGTTCCAACTAAACTAGAAGTAGGTACCTAATTACATTTCTTTGATTAACGGGTTGACAATAAATAAAATCCTCAAAATATGAATCCACCATTATAAAAAATTTACATCAAGTCGAAACAAAACAAACCTAAGACTTAAGTCTTATTATGTCAAACTCATTTTTAACACTTAATGTTAAAGAAACGTTCCAGCAACGCAATAATGACCTAACATTATTTGGTCTAACGCTTGCTATCACAGATTCTCAAACTGTCACATTCAGTTTCATTTAGATATAGTCTGATTAATCTATCTTTTCATTGGTGAACCCAAACAGAAGATATGTTTCATCAGAGTCAACTATGAAAAAAGTATGACCCACTTCGCCACCTTGACCTTAACTGGACTGAATATATGTATTATGTTTATGAATTCTAACTTAATAACCTAAGATTATTTGGTGACATAAGGATTAATTATTTTTATTGTTATTTTCAGTGCTGTGCGTGAGTGGTTTCACAATCACCCAGTTGTTCCATGGCCAGCGCGATCACCCGACCTTAATTCCATAGTAAATCTGTGGGTTTTGCAGAAGGTGTAAAGGTAGGAGTCATGGGATGAGAGGTGTAAAGAACAATTTAGGACCCATTGCATGGATATGTGGGAAAATTTAAGTGCAACCGAAATTGTTTGGTAATATTGTAGGGTCCATGCGCAAACGTCCACTTGTCTGTATTGATAATAATGGAGTGTAAAAGATCAGCTCAAGGAGCCTGCAGATCACTCATATGCGCAGTGGAAGAAGTAGGCTGTGATGTGATCCGCAGGCGTCTGGATCAAATCTAATTCTATATTTATGTCCTGGATTACAAAGAGCTATAACTAACCAATACAGTACCTGGCTTTCAAACCTCTTGTCTTACAATTAAGCTAAGATTCCATAAATACACATAACTTAATTGGTAACTATATATGTACTTTACTTAGCAAACTGATTTACAGTAATTCCTGCAGCGCCGCACGGAGTCGCCTCAGACTCTGAAGATTGGATTCTGTGAATGGAAGAGAAGAAGGGCAGAATAGGGAGAAGGAACCAACAGACCAGCCCGGCGTCTTCTCAAACACCGAAGATCCAATGTCACGATTTCGAACGGTGTAATTTTCCCTTCAGTTCAAGTATTGTTTATATTTTGATTATTCACAATTACCTAAAGGGTTCCAATTATCACATCCATGATTATAATTAATACACATTAAAGGCTTGGCTTTAGAATCGTGACCCCTGAATTTGGTGAAACAAAAACTGTGGGTGGGTTGAAGGGGTTTGTATAAAGCGTATTTACAACATTTTAGCTGCCGGAGACACGCCAAAATAGTCTAAATAGTTTTTTAAAGTTTCAATAAAACACCGTAATTTTGATAGTGACAGGTGACATAAATGACATTAATGCGTAAAACGAAACGTTTCTAGGTAACTTTTAGCCTTTTTTGACATGTACGTTGTATGTAAGTTCTTGAAACGGAACGCAAACATCGAAGATAGCGTAATGTCACTGTCGGAATACTCGCGTCATTCCGTTACTTCCGAGTGTACGTGAATGTTTTCTCCTGTTTTTCTGCGCTTTCTTTTGATATCTCAACGACTTTGCTACGATTTTGGACTCCGATTTTGCTGCTTTACTGTACGACACCTGCTTGCTCACTGGACACTGCGATTGCCTTTGGAAGATTTGATAACTGGTACCAGCTCGACGTGCTCATTAGTCATCGCGATGGCGTCTCCTGTGCCTGGACCTTCATCAAGGGCGGACTTTGTAGATGACGGACCCGTTTCGGACCGGCATTTGTACACGGAGGAAGTTGTACAAATGTGGAGCCTACCCAAAGTTGTGCGCGAATTGGGAACCATTGACTAGTGTCTAAAATTCGCTGAAGAAAACAACATGGTGCAACGCCAAAAAATGTGCCGCACGCATCGCACCCCTATGCGTTTTTCGAAAACAAACAAAAAATTGTTTTTCAATTTTAATTATCAGACCCATACTAGTAGGAATGTGTGCACAATAGTATATTAGTACCTAATGAATTGGCAATGTCACTTGTCTGTGACAAACCTATAGGTTAGGTTAGGTTTGAACTGTGACCCACCAGGCGCGAACCGAGCGAGCGTAGCGAGCGTGCCGCGGCAGCGGCCGGCGAGCGCTTCATCAAACTACTTTTGTTCCAAATTTGTGCACAATAGTATATCATTAGCTATCTAATGAATTGGCAAAGTCACTTGTCTGTGACATACCTATAGGTTAGTTATAGTTAGTTAGAATAGGTCGAAGTCAGTGCCAGAACCGACTCATAGCACCCCGATTTCAAGCAGTCTTGTCGGATTGCAGAGCCGACGCGGGGGTGGTAGTAGATCGAAATGCAGTACTTAACCTCAAAATACTTAAACAATCATAACTCGAAAACTAATGGTCTCCGGCGGGTGCACTATCCAAACCCCCCCCCCCCCCCCCCGAATTCAGGCGCCACGATTCTAAATGTTTACCCACATTAAATAGCGAAACTACATACTTTCCAACAAACAAAATTAACGACTGACTTTCTCGATCTAAAGCAATGAGATCAGAAATATCAGAATACATGTGTTGCCCTATCAAGAAGTAGTACATCACATTTCTATGTTATGAATAGTTTACGCAACGTACGCGATATAATGTATTATTAATATATAAGGATTGGTATGTTTTTTTACACCTTGGGGTTTTTTTTATCGTATACATACTATCGAAGTTTTCATACGGTTCCTAACCATTTTGAAAATATGCTATCGCATAAGTTCATCAGGCATAACGTAGGATCCTAATGGTGAAAGAATTTTTAAATCGGTCAATTAGTTTCGAAGCCTATTCAATTCAAACAAATAAGTTAATCTTTCCTGTTTATATAATATTATTTAGTGTACATAAAACGAAGTGTCTAAACTCTCTTTGTTTACAGATACGTGTGATACAAGGAATATTTAACTCTCTACCGAGAGCTAAATATCTATAGCTATAGCTATCGCACGCAACCACAGAGTATGTATCAAATAGAGTTGTCATTGGCGTATACCGGTAAGAGACAGAAACGCAATGCACCCAGCCAATTTCAGAAGTATTCATGATCACCAGGAAAAAAGTCTAGTAGGAATAGGATATAATAAGATAATCTAATACTACAAAATTCGGTTATTATCTCAGGTCAATTTACGTTTATTTCGTATTTTCTATACGATGTTGCATTTATACGTATATAGTATATATTATTTATTTAAATCAATAAGGTAAAAATAACGTCAACAAACTTGCAAATAATAGGTTATGTTCACGCCAAAGCGTGACGTCACCTCAAGGCGCGCACCGCGCCCGCGTGCCCCACCGCCGCTTCGCCTGCAGCTGTCATAACTAGAAGCAAGCGGCTGAAAGGAAGCGGAAATAGTCACCCTTTTATACTCGTAACTGGCGGACGTGTACCGCTGCGTACCGCGTAGCGACCGCGTGGCAACCGCCATTATGACCACGAGTTACCGCGATTGACTCCGCCGCGAGTGACCTTCAGGGTGTGTTCGGCCCGGCCACACACCAACTCCCAAACCAGCCCGTGTTTACACGTAAATCACTGATCGAGACGCAATCAGCCCGCCGCGTAAACCAGTGCACAAACCAAAAGGACAATACTAACACTATAACCAAGTGAACAACAGTTCTTCACCCCCTTCAGCACGTCGTCCAAAGCAGGACGCCTCCAACGAGGACTCACGGTCAGCAGCTCCCACCAGTTCCAGAGGCCCTCGACACCCCCCACGGAAACCAGGTAACCAATAATTCTTCCCTATCATCGAGCGTATGGTGGCATAATTGCCGCACCAGGTTATGTTTTCGTCTTTACGTTCACTTCGGCTTTTACAGCCTAAAACACTACAATGAACCATTGTTTATATGTTTTATACACAAACACATATCACTATAACAATACAACAACGTTTCTTCATTGTAAATTCAGATTTCACTAGAATTATAAAATATTTTACAACTGTTGGGCACACTGGCAAGGTGAGCCCAGCAAAAAAATCTGAGACTACAACTGACACTCCTAGTGTATATACTCATTTCGCTCACTAATACTATTATTACTACCGTGACAACGGCACCGACGACGGCACAACCATTTGTTTATAGATTAATACTATATTTATCTATGAACATCTGTTTTAGCTATCTATGGGTGACATTTTTAGGTGTTAGCCGTCCTGCCTGATCTAAATCCTCTGAAAAAGGAAACCAATGGAAATGCCATAACTACGAAAAAACGTGCATACCTACGCAGGTAAACATGGCGGCTTAATGTTGTTACTACCACACCACACTTATCGATTGCACCGTACCTATCGATAAAACTATCGACACGAAACTAATATAGGCCGAGTGAAACTTAATAGCGTCTTTGAAGTTTATAACCTGCACAAAGCACTTGCTGTGCAAATCCCTACTCCTTTCGCGCTAACACATGAATAAATTGCTACTACTTAATTGATATCATCGACAAAAAAGAGTACTTATGTCTTCGACATGCATTGCGTCACAGCGGGGATATTCCCTTATTTTTGGAATGAATTGGGGACATTTAGAACAGGTCGATTTTTGTTGCAGGATTCAGTGTAAGGGGGATCATGACGCCAATGACATCATGCGCAGTTTCGTTTAATCTGCTATCTTATCCTATATAACTCTACTAATATCTAACTATTATGTAATAACCAGGGTGACAATAAAACGGAATAGGTCTATATAGGTACTTTAGTTTATTTCGTCAAACCTATAGGTCCGTACCAGGTGACGGTCTAAAACAGAATGCCCGCTCCAATTATTTTTTTTATAACAGACTAATGCTGTTTGCCTCTACCGGCATTTACAACGTCACCGGACGGGTGGCGAGCGCATATGGCACTCAGCCAGACGCGGGCGCAGAGGGCGCACCGCCTAAGGCGAGCGTTGAAGACGCTTCGCCGCAAGGATTGGATTAGGCGACTTGATCAATGGCACCACTAAGGTACGGACCTCGGCTTGGGCCGTCGCCAGGAGAGAGGGGAGTCGGAGAGAATGCCCGCTCCTACAGTCAGCTGTCATTTATATACAAGTGATAGTTTTACATCCATTTTAACAATATTTAATTGTTTATTCCTAAAAACTAACTAAGAAATACAATTATTATTTACAATCGACGTTGACAACACCTTCTATAAATAAAATCAGGTTTTAAGTATTTATAGATTTATGTAATCATATCTCATTCGTAGTGCTAGTCCACATAGTACTTCCGACGATTTTATTTGTAGAAATAATACAGACAGTCTATCTATTTACATTTTCCGTAAAAATAATATAGCGTTATCTATGGTCGTTTCTATTATATTCAATGAACACGCTATTTAGATTATTATCTACCGTTCAATAGTTATTTCAGGCTTACATTAAATCATAACTCTAACAATTATAACACAAATTATAGCTACGGTTTGATTCATCTCGCATCTGGCCAAATTAAACGTGGTCGTGCCCATAACCTTACTCGAGGTCTGGATCCACACCTGATTCAGAATGCTGATGATGATGATTTGTTATGTTAGTCCTAAAATGATTAACCATGATCATTTGGGGAACTGCTAACATAAAACAACTTTCGTACATACTTGTATTTGTTTATTAATGTTAATTGGCTTTTGCACTTTTCATTTCTGAAAAGAACTATTTTGTTAAGGTAATTCCTAAAAGATATTTTTTCTGTACTTTTCTTCCCAAAGTAGTAGAAACTTTAATTTATTAATGGAACTGATGATCCCTTCAAAAAGAGCCTGAATTAATCCAATATTTTCGGAACACATGGCTTTTTTCCAACCTGCTGGTCGGATGGAGCAGCTGTTTAAAACGTCGATTACGTCGTTCATAAGACGTAAAAACTGTACGGTTCACAATCTTCAAACCCACCGAGATTTAATTCGGTGCTGCAAAATTCTAACGCATCGGCTACAGAAATACTGAGCATTTGGGTTACCAAACGAACTTTCATTTTTTGCTTAGCAAAATATACGGGAGCTTTTGTGATTTTCGTGCCCATGTGCAACCCTTCGCTTTCTTGTAATTTTAACAGCTGTTCTATTAAGGTGAAATCTATTTTACGTCTAAACATGTCATAGAATAATTTAAGTTTTCCAAAGGTGTTCCGGATCAATTTAATTGCATGACATGAGTCAATGAAACAGTAAACTTTATCACCATCAATTTCAAAGTACGTGCGACTATTCGCTTGCATCAGGTTACATCCGAGGCGGTCAAACATGCTGAAGTTGGCAGCAGTGATATCAGTTTTATTTTTCTAAGATGTTGGTTCCATATTTAAAACTTTTATATGCATCCCCTGCAAGTGCACTTGTGACTCTAAGCGATCACTGATTAGCAGAGTGTGTGAATTAAATCAAAATAAATCAAAGTAAAGAAGCAGTTCCGTGAATTTCCGATATAGAATCAAATATTTGAAACCTACAATATTGGGGTTTGACACAGAAAATATCGATAAATAAATATGACAACATCACTATTGTCTAAACAAATAAAATTCTAATTATATCAAAACCAATGATGTTATATATAAACGGAGGTAGATACATCTTACTGCGCTCGGCTTGGTGACATCAACACAAGCTAGTTGTCTTGAGTCAACTTAGTTCCATCCTGTCTGGCAACGATATAGCGCGTGTTCAACACTTAGGCTCGTTTTAGTGCTCGCCCGACCGTCCGCGCGTACCATCGGTCCAGACGATACGCATAATCGATCGTCAGTTTGTACCGTTTAGTGCTCTCCTGATCAAACAAACTGGCCGGACTGGTACAGTCACAAACACGTACACGAAATCGACGCATTTACAAATTGATTAATTGCTGTTTACTATCTTCGTAAACGTATTAGGAACAGAATACGTAGATATCACGTACACCCAATTGTTGCCCAAATAACACTTCAAGGGGAATTTACTACTTTATAGTCATTATTGCGCGAAGATGAAGCAATTTATTGAATTACATAAGAATATCGATTGCAAGTTTTGATGAATTATCAGTGAAATTACAAGACAACTTCAAACATCTAAACTTATATGTATGCCATTTTTGATACCTATAAAATCAAATAAATTTATTGAAGTTTTGTACTAGTAGGATTCGATTTTTATTGACGATGATACACGCATCTGTACGGTCGGTCCACCGATCGGTGTAGCACTGGACGCGTTAATATGTTTCTATAGCGCGTCTGTCCACTGACGGTACGCATGCGGACGGGCTTGACCGACTGTTCTCGTACGCATTGCGAACAACAGCAATACACCTACGCGTGCGTACGGTCGGTCGAGCACTGTAACCACTTGTGAGTTTTCATACAAATGACAAGCGCGTACCGACGTACGGGCCAACGTTCGGTCGAGCACTGAAAACGGCTTTAGGAAAAATGTTAGTAGTATTGTTTTTCTATTTTATCTATTAAAAATGAAAAATCAAAAATTATATTTGAATCTAAATTAACTTCTGAGTCTACGTTGCCGCTTCGCCACCTACGCGAACGAGACAAGTAGCGAGCGACAGAGAGGACTAGGCTGTCATTGGCGGTCGAATGGTCGGCCACAGGCGAACGTCGATAATAATATGTTCATCTCTTTCTGACAACTGGGATTAATATAACTTCGTGTTCTTTTAACCTTGTCAGTGTAGTTAATGTCGTTGTGCGATTGTGTACTAGCTAGTAGGTAGGTATAGCATAAAATTTGCCATGTTAAACTTCATATGCAAGGAGTAAAACGTATCTATAGTTAATCTCATTGCAGTTTTCAGCGTCAAAATATGGCGGACAAGGCACACGTCAGACGTCATGAAAAATATTGCCAATATAGCGAAACTGTTGTGTATTTGGTTGGCTTATTTTTATTACATATATATGATAGAGATACCAATATGTTTAATATATCGTCTTTTAAACTATTTCATAACTAAGTATCTATATGTTTTAGCAACATTTCCATTGGTTTCCTTTTTCAGAGTCTAAATCTAACAATAATACAAAATAAAAAATATGGTTGCATCTTGCCGTAGAAAAGTTATTACTTGAATTATCGGGTAAATAAAAGATGAACTAATTCAGTGAAAGGAAATACTTTTTGGATTTCGCGGCAAAATTTAAATTTATGTATAATGTTTATAAATTTGTGTGTTTTGTGGCGCTAGTAAATATTGGTTAGCTGTAGGTATCATAGCATTAACTTATAAATTAATGTGTTTTTTTTTGCTTATTTGTTACTCCTTTACGCGGGAGGAATTTAGATGACATATTTAACGAAATTAGCCAATATCCTGGAAAAGCACTGTATTATAATTATGAGAAGCACTTCATTAAGCACTAGCTGCGCCCTGCATTTATACCCGCGCAGTGATGAAAAGTAACCTATATGTGTTGATCCAGAGTATAAGCTTTCTTATTTCTAAGTTTTAGCTATATTTTAAACCAAATAAGTGCTAAGGTAAAATATAGTAAGGCTTTAATGGCTCCGAAGTTATTTTTGCTTCATAGCCCGATCAAAAGTCAAATAAAATCCAATTTAGAGGAAACTATAACAAAATTCCAACCGCCGGTACTTTTTTAAGTAATTTAGCCAAAATAGATAACGGATATATTTGTGTATACAATAGATAACACAATATTAATATCAATGCTGAAATATATAAAATTTGTATTTTTTTCACACAAAAAATAGTAGAAATGGAAGCTAAGTATTAATTGCGTCGCGAGATTACAAATTTAATGTAACAATTACCTACTGATGTAGAATCACTTCGTATTATTTACCACCGATGATGTATATGCACAAACAGATGGCATGTATTGACAATAACTAAGTATGCATTCCACATATTAAATAAGCATTCTCCTTTTGCTAGAAGATTCTACTACTGTGCATTTCTTGTAATCGAGAATTTTCCAGGTCGTGTTTATTTGTTTGGGTGGGTGCTTTGCTTATAATTATGTGAAACCTGCCGATGAAGTCCTATCGTCGTAGGGTGAGTAACCCTATACGCTTATCGTAATTTAAGAAGTATATAGCAATAGTAAGTAAATAATAGAATGTACAGGGTAATATTATATTAATAGAAACAGCTTTTAAAATTACACCAATTGTCCAACGGAGTCTAGCGCTTTTTGGAATGAAATAGCGTCCTACAGCCTCAGACCAAATAAAAAAGTCAAGACAGAATGTTGTGAACAAAGCAGTGAGGCCGGTTTTCTATGCATGTAGTGCGTGAATCGGTGCTGCCATGATAATTTAAATTACCCCATAAAAATAACGTTATCAAATTATTAACGTTATAAATTTAATAAAGTTATAACGTTATTAGTTTTAATATAATAATAGGGTTCCTACATTAGGTGTCGGTAAAAAGTAGTGGCATTGGGTAGTGAAAGAGAAAAGACAAAGAGTTTCAGAAATAAAATTACTCGGTGTAACTGCTAGTTTTATTTAAAAACCTTTATGCTGAATTATTTTTTTGTACGCTTGTCGTTTACTTTGCACTGATTTAGAAATACTTTCTAATTTAGCAATATGGTGGAATCTAATGTTTAAGTATTTCTCAATTACACACCGTATTAAATTAAGTTTATGTTCCTGCCCAACATATTCATGTTTTGACTCTAAATTGATAAAAATCTGATGTTTCCAATGAATTTCTTTAATATGTTCAAGACTTGTTGGTGTTGAAGTTTGGTGCTGATTTTCTGCGGTTATTGCAATATTTTCATTCAATAATTTTCGAACAACTGCTTCACAAGTGACACAAATGTCAAAAAGATCCTTAGACGGGAAGCGAAAACCGCCTTTGTTTTTTAAACTAATGAGCTTGGGAAAATAAAGTTTCTCATCAGTCTGCAAGGCATCTTAACATTTAGAGCATTTTATGGTTTTAACAAGATAGTGCACTGTACTTCCAGATATGTAACCAATTATCATTTTTCTGTAGTCACCATATTATGAATTGTCATGTAAACAACTGGCCCAATCAAATGATTCATTAACAATTTCATTAAGAAGTTGCAACGAAGAATTTTCAATGGTTTTTTCTTCTTCTTCGTTTCTATACGACGATGAAGTGCTTTTTATAATTTTAGTTGTTGAAGTGCAATTAAGTATTGCTATGTGTTCTAAAGGAACACAATTACTTTTTGCAAGACATTTTAATTCTAAATGACATAGTATTTTTTGTAGCTTGCTTGTAAACTGTCTTACGTTAGGGTTATCGTTGAACCCTCCATGCATCCTAATAGACGTAAATAGAATCTCCAAATGATCCTGGCTTAATTTATAAGTAGATAAAAAAAACAGCCTTTTTTCATATTCTATGTACTTCGTATAAAGCGCTTTTAAACTTTCAATATTTATTAATGTACCTATGAATCCTGCTTTGCATTTTTCTTCTACGACTGGTTTATAAAATCGCGTGATGACAAAGACTGGTCGACCATCTCGTATAACTTTCCGCATACTAACTACACACAACAACATTCAATATAGATATACCCTAAAAACAAAAGACTTCAATAGAAATATGGTTTATTTTTACAAAAATACATAACCGCCTTCAATATGTACGAAATTGAAAATCCAGTGTGAAATTAATTCGAGTCCATATTAAAGGTATCAGGTTTCCAACAAAAAAATAATTGTTCAAATCGGTTTATAAATAACGGACTTATGAGGTAACAAGTATTTAAAACAATAGAACTTAATTGCGAACCTACTCCTTTTAGATGTCGGTCGAAAATAAACTAAAAATAAAAAAAAGAATTGCCTATTTTTTTTAATTTGCTTTTAAACGACGGAACCGGTTTTGTATAAAGATATTGCGTCGAGTGTCATACAATATTATATTTAAAGAAAAGTCTAATTGAGAACCTACTTCTTTTTTGAAGTCGGTTAAAACACGTTGATAAACTATTATAAAAACGTACCCGTATTAACGTAACATATATACTAAATATTAAGATTACCCAATAATAGGGTAAACCTTACAGGCTTTACCATGGCAACACTTTCTATGTTCCAAGCAATAACCTTTATTTTTATTTTTATTTATTTAAAATATTGCTTTCCAAGTTACTAACGTGTGAAATGTGATTCCATCCTTCTTTTTATATTTTGATGTTTGTTTTAACACCGTTTCACGACACAATTCGGCATTTTGACTGGTAAATTTGTTGATTTACTTTACGTGTTGCTTCCACGCGCAGCGATAGTTCGACTGACGAGTCAAGGCGTAGTTTCGTTGTGCGTGTGTGTGTGTAATTGTGTATGTACACGGCGAGGCGTAGTTTTACCGGCTTCACTTTTCTGTTCACAACATTCTGTCTTGACTTTTTTATTTGGTCTGAGCCTACAGCACTATCCTCTTTATTTGTATTACATGAATTTTGTATTACATATATATGAATATATGTTTTTGATTTTTTTATAACCGATATTTAATATTTTGTAACATAGGTAGTAGAATTTCTGAACTTATTTACAATTACAACTATTCGGCAGACATCCCTGTTTGCAGCTGGCCACATTCTCGCTGTCTCCGATTCAGCAAGTATGTAAATGTCATTTTTTATTATATTACGCGAAAAATACACGAATCTAAGACGTGCGATCTAATTAACTAAATCTAATATTAAGGTATAAAAACCGTTCGTGCGCTCTGAGTGTCATGATGTGGTCACCGGGAGCGTATAACCTCCGTGCTCGGGTTATCACGTAACATCGGGAGTGCCCTGATGGTGAGGCGGTGCGAGATGGTGCTGAGTACCGAGTGGGCGCAAGTGGAAGTGGTTGACCTCACCAACGACGGTAACGGGCTCGGGTTTAACCTGGTGGGCGGGCGTAGCACGGGAGTCGTAATCAAGTACGTGCTGCCGGGCGGTGCGGCGGACCGGGACGGGCGGCTGCAGAGCGGCGACCACGTCCTGCAGGTCGGCTCCGTTAACCTGCGCGGCTTCACGTCAGAGCAGGTGGCAGCGGTGCTGCGGCAGGCGGGCCCCACCGTGCGGTTGCTGGTGGCGCGGCCGGCTGACCCCGCCGCTGCACTGTGCGCCCCGCTACCTGGCACTGCGCTTGTGCCCACGAAAATCCTAGCAGACCCAGAGCAGCTGGACCGCCACCTCATCGAGACCGGCTACGGCGCCGTGTACGACCTCTCTCAGGGCTACACAGATTACATCAATGGCCAGATTGCTGATGTCCAGGCTAGACTGGTAGCCGCAGCTGTTAGCGTCATCGGTGACCATCCCTTGCAGATACCTGATCACCCGATCATATCGGACACAATATCTCCAGCTATAACTATTACTGGACCTATAGTAGAAATTCAAAATACACCTGAGGTGGAAACCATACATGTGTATTTGAATAAGAATGTGTACGGATTAGGTATCACAGTAGCTGGCTATGTCTGTGAAAAAGAAGAACTGTCAGGAATATTTGTGAAGAGTATCATTGAAGGCAGTAGTGCTGAGCAAAGTGGGAAGATTAAGATTAATGATAGAATAATTGAAGTAGATGGAGTAACATTAGCTGAAAAGAGTAATCCTCAAGCTGTAGAAATATTGAGGAATACGGGGATTTCAGTCCACTTAGTGTTAGAGAGATATTTGCGTGGTCCGAAGTTTGAACACCTGCAGCTTGCCATTTTCAACGAAGAGCGTCCCCCATCTCCGTCGCCAACTACCACCACTCTCTCCTGGTTTCCAGTGCCTTCCCAAGCTGATAATAGTACTGTAGAAATAGATCCTGAGCCTGAATCAAATACAACTATAGATTCTAGCGTGTTGGAAGTCGGAGATATACAAGAGCCCTCTCAGGAAGAGTTAGATAAGAGATTTGATGAGATTTTATCTGTAGCTGAAGAGGATATTAAAGAGAAGTGGAAATCTCAATTAGGACCAGAGAAAGAAATTATTGTAGCAGAAGTAAGTAAACTAGAAGGGCTCGGTATTAGTCTGGAGGGGACTGTTGATGTTGAAGGGGGACAGGAGGTGAGGCCTCATCATTACATCAGATCTGTGCTCCCTGATGGCCCTGTAGGTCAACAAGGTACTTTTAGTGCTGGTGATGAACTTCTAGAAGCAAATGAGTACAGATTGCATGGCCTAACTCATACAGAAGTTGTTCACATTTTGAAGCAACTGCCAAGCCGTGTTCGGTTGGTGTGTGCTCGGAGTAGCATTGACAGTGGCCCTAGACCTTTGATAAACTTAGCTTCAGACCGGGAAGGCTTTGAAGCTAGGAAAATCATATCAGGGAGCCTCAACAACCTGACTACTATTGTGAAGGCACAATCTGACACTTCTATTAACACATCCAGTACTGCAACATTGACTAACCACTCTAGTCAGTCCAAGAAATCCCGCTCATTGGAGTGTGTGTCTGGTCTAGCAATGTGGCAGAGTAAGGAAGACATCATAGAACTTGTCAAAGGAGACCAAGGTCTTGGCTTCTCCATTCTTGACTACCAGGACCCTATCGATCCTCAAGGCACAGTAATTGTCGTGAGAAGCTTGGTGCCAGGTGGTATTGCTGAAAAGCATGGAGAAATATCACCAGGGGATAGAGTTATGTCTGTAAATGGAGCGAGTATCAAAAATGCAACTTTAGACCAAGCAGTTCAAGCCCTAAAGGGTGCTCCAAGAGGTGTTGTCAAAGTGGGTATAGCTAGGCCTCTCCCTACACACGATGCAAAATCCAAAAGTACTACCACACTGAACACTAAAGCAAGCTAATCTATGATGTAATTACCACCATACTAGTCAAAATTGAAGTCATATCCTTACGCTTAACGTGAGCTTAAAGGTCTGTACATATCAAGTGGTGATTGAGCCCTTGGATATGAGACTTAGAAGCACTGAAGTCTGAAGACTAGTCTTCTAGCTCAACATTACTGTCGGAGCTCAAAACCTATGAAACAATAATAAATTTACGCTTTACTAGTTAAAATAGTATTAATTATAATATCAATAAGATATGTACACTAACACTTTTTTACTGCACTACATTTTAAGAACTTAGTAAAGTAAAATAAACTAGGTATTTTTTGTGGAAGCCCTTTTTTCTTATCTTGTGCCTCATTTCAATATATGTAGTTTATATTTTCGATTCTACTTATATACTCTTCTTATGTTAACGTTTTTACTGCTTATATAACTGTTCTTCACATTTTAAAAAGAAATGATATTTTCGTCCATTCATGAGAAGTCAATTGTATTAATTGCAGTTAGAATCCTAGAAGTTTCTTTTTTATGCAGCTAAGGGATTTCTATTGGATATCAGTATCATACATATATATATTTGGCACGCCCCAGAAGCTAAAAGCCACTTGTATCAAATTATTGTTAATAATTTGGGCTTCCACAAAATGTAATTTTAAGTATAAAGTTCTGTACACCATGTCTTTAGGTACAAAGAATAAAAAAAGTATAGATTGTCTATCACAGTGTAGATATATTAATGTAAGGGAGCAATTTATATTTATTGTAAATAAAATAAAAAAGTTGAATCTCGGATAACACCAGTCACCACCAAACCTAAGGATTTGATTGTGAATTGAGTTCTTGCCATGTTAGTATTACTTCAAAGCTTACGACTTAATAATGTTATGTTGTTTATTGTTACACAATTTATATATTATTAGGCACTATTGACAGAGTATTACCATTGTATCATACTTAATTTGTTATAGAATAAGTAACATTACAAAATGCACTGAAATATTAGTAAATAACATGTGATAAAAAGATGTTAATATATTTTGTAATATACCTAATTATCAAATATTTATTCTACCTTATATCTATTTTTTCGCCATTTTGATTCGTCGTGAATAATAAAAATTGCAATTATTTATTATTTTCATGGTAGAAACATATCTGTCGATACTATTTATGGCATTTTAATTACAAATGTATGAAAATTGTACTTGTTTGTAAACACTTACTGAGCTCTCTATTTTATACAATTTTAGTTATATTTATTTATATTTGTTATTGGCTTTAACTAAACTAAAACACTTTTGTATAAATGATCTTTATATAAAATTAATGGGCACTAAATTATAGTGAACATTTATGTATATTTACAGAGCTTGAAAATAAGTTAGGTATATACAACACGGTCACATTAACTCGACGCATCGCTGGAATGCGGGTCCCCGCTCGCTTCCCCCCGCATTCCCTTTTCTCGCCCGGCATGTGGTACGGTCAGCATCTTTGTTACCGTCGATAATTTGGCTAATTTTCTTGCTAAATTTGGCTTGTTTTCTGTTTTTGTTTTGATTATTGTTTTATTAAGATTTTTGTTACTGTTGATTGTTGAACAATAACTTTTGAACTGTGTTCAAACCAGAATAACATGGGGAATGTTATACACAGTGAAGGGAGAAATCTCGTGTTAAAAGTGCTACAGTTCTTTGAGAATGAGAAGAAAAATAAATGTTTTTCCATACCGGTGGATCAGGTTCAAAACGTACCTGTGCCGCAACTGGAATATCAAAAAGTACTCATACTCAGATAAAAAAGAGGCTAAAATGACATGTGTATCATCACCGCGTATATGTAGTTGTATATTACCTTTCAAAATAAATAAATATTTTTTATTCATTTAACAAACTTAATTTTTAATCAATTTTTACTCGATCTTAATAAAGGCCACTTGGCCGGTTTTTTTTGCACACCGTACTTGAGCGCCAAAATGACGTCACATGGTCAAGCGTCTAGTTAATGTGACCGCGTTGTATGCAAATTTTTTTCATAATCAGTTTTCTATAAAAGTACAAAACTAAGAAAGTTATATGGTACCTAGCCATAGTATATGGGTTTGTACATCTTTTATTTGTGTCCTATTTTACAAATTTCAACTAGAACAAGCAGGTGGCATAATGGGTATTGTTTCCAATAACATTTTGTATAAAAATTGTCTAATTTGTTTCGATAACATTTGTTGTATGCCCAAACAAAAGACAATTTGTCAATGCTAATTTGAATTATTTAAAAACCTGTGGACATACGCTAGTCTTACAGCAGGCTGTGGCACATTAGATGTTAACTAAAATGTAATGTATTAAAATGGTATAGAACTGCGGGTCGTATACTAGACGAAGTACACTTATTTCATAGCTCAGATAACGCGGGCTGTCCCGAACTGAGTATGAAATTAATTTAACTATTTGATACAATAGCTTTTCAAGTGACTTAAGGTGCGTTCGTTTAGCTTATGATGGCATTGGTGGCGTTGTCATTGATGGCACTTTTGTTAAAGCGTTCGGAAAGCTCAAAAACGTTATTTTTGTCACTTTCGCCACTTTTACCCATTCGAACGCTCAACTGAGCATAAGACCTAAAATCTCATGATTATGCTGTCAAATACATAGCTGTCAAATAACGATCACAAACAACCATGCTCCGGACGTGGGTCAAAAATTGCACTTTTTGGTGGCAAAAATTCCTCTTTTTGAACAAAAAGAGGCATGAACGACATTCTCACCCACAGATTCCCAATTCGAACGCCCCTTGTGAGAGTTTTTAGCGTTATTTTCCCCAAAAACGATCAGAAGTGATCTATTCGAACGCACTAATAATGTATGAGTAATATGGTGTACTTTGTATAGAAAATTGTAAGATGACCAAAACTGTTGATAAAATAGTCACATACTAGTGGCTTACGAATATCCCTGAAAAGATTGTGATGAGGATACATTTCACAAAAAAATATTTTATTAAAAATAAATATGTTTTAGTATTAATTTCGTTCCGAGATTCTGATTAGTTGTTTATAAGAACACTCTGTATAAAGATCCCTCATATTCTATTGTAAAATGTATCCACGCCACCAAGTTCAAAGCTGCACATCTGTGTATCCTAAAGGCCTTTTAGAATAATAATGAAATATAAAATAATGTAGCTATAATCAAATTGGCTTAAATTAAT
Source organism: Selenia dentaria (assembly GCA_917880725.1). Lineage (NCBI taxonomy): Eukaryota > Metazoa > Arthropoda > Insecta > Lepidoptera > Geometridae > Selenia > Selenia dentaria. The sequence goes on along the minus strand of OU862895.1, from coordinate 29,184,919 downwards.
ATAAATCTACACATTTTTAAGAAAAATGTCTGTCTTATTTCTCATACACTATAAACCACACTCGCTCTTGGTTTTAAGAGGATTGCATAGCTAGTACTTTCCATGCTAAAAGAGCAAACTCTTTTCTACCTCTTAACATAGTCCGATTTCAGCGTTTTTTTTTCATGGAATCATGACATTGTTTACTATGCCCGTACGTTTTGATTTTTTCTGTTTTTTTAAGTTCTAAAAAAGGAAATATAGTACTTAGAAATACTGAAAAAATCAAAACGGGCATAGTAAATAATGCCATGATTACATGATAAAAAAAATCACTGAAATCGGACAATGTTAAGAGGTAGAAAAGAGTTTTCTCTTTTAGCATGGAAAGTACTAGCTATGCAATCCTCTTAAGGTGTTATTTTATTTTTAAATACAGTAATAATTGTATCTTCCTTGCATTATTGATCCTACAGTCACCGTTAAGGTGTATTTCTGGAAATTTGATAACACATTACAATTTTAATTAATCATAAGTAAAGGGTAGTAAGGGCAGTTACCCTTACCGTTATAGGTAATGAAGAAAGTTCCTAGGAGGTCATCCATAACTTTTTCAGATATTCTGATAAATTTTTGGCGATTTCTAAAATTTTTACAACTCATACCTCAGTTCGAAACTTAATGTGCGCTCCTTTGTGTGAGTTTGACATGAAAGGATTTTTCGAAATTCAACCCTCTAAAGTGGCGAAAAGAAATTTGTATGAAACGTACATCTAAGAAGATCGAAGCTTGGCCTATAAAATAGAGTCCAGCAACATCTCAGTTAATTGGCTACTTTCCCTAATTCGATACTTTATTTAATGTATAATTAAGATAGTGTTAATTATGTTTAGACCGGTAAAAGTGATTTTTTAAAGTTTTGTATGGAAGAAAAAGAATACGAACTTTTGAAAGTCGTAGAACAAAAGATGTTTGTTTTGTTGTACAGAATATGCTCCTAAAAGGTTAATTGATTACCAGTAGGCCTGTATACTTACTGAAAATGTCGAAGATGGCCTAAAGATTGCTAGTAACTATCGATAATTAGATGACGACTCTGTACATAGGATTTGTCGCAGCCTTAGAATAACATTACCTACACTCTCCTTGATTTACACATTCCCGTCATAATATTAAACGAAGTTATCTAAATATATCTATGACACTTATACAGGTGGGTTCAAGATACTCTTTTATATTTTTTTCAAAGTGACCACACAGAGCATGGCTAATATATAGTTTATGGATTTTCCTACAACTTTCAGCATAATGCAGTAGAGCCGTGCAATTCAAAAGTTACATTGCGCTATTCACGAGGTGATAATACTTACGTAAGATAATCTAATTTAATCCTTCGAGCCGGATAATACAACACTTATTTTCATATGATGCGTTTGCATTTCTCTCCTACCAATACATCCAAAAATGGTAGGTAGCTCCTGTGTGGTCACTTAATCTAGATTGTTTATTGCCCGTTCGCATAGGAATATACTTTATTCATTTTGTTTCAGGGTTTCAGTATGGTATGGATGCCCAACCTGCCGATAACCGTGGCGAGCGCGGTGTGCGCCACGGCGGGAGTCGTATGCATATTCAAGTAAGTATTACATATTCAGTACATCGCCAATAGTTCCATGCATACATGAATCGTTCATGTTTTTTATGAATATGAAATCTGGGATCGTCGACATCGCTGTGAATATGCTGACTCTGCTCAATCAAAATCTAAAAAATATGGACGTGTGTGCAATAGGTTTTTCCCTGACAGTGTCCGTTGTAGTACGTCATTATTGTCACTCATTATGGAGCTTACGAGCCGTCCTGAAGTTTACAACTTTATAATATACTATTATCAAACATTACAGCGACTGATTGGATGGATGATCGCAAGCGGCATTTATTTCAATTGAGCCTTGTGTTATCGGTTATTATAATGCAAAAAACATGCGAGAGACATTCGGGCGACCTGAAAACTCGGAAGTGGGAACATACTGGAAGAACTGTACCTACTCTGCTTAGTCAGGGAGTCCTGTCTTCAAATGGCCCACACAAATATTTGAATTATGATTCAAATATATATTTTGTGAAAATTACATACATAAAACAAAGTATTACGATCAAACTATCATGTAAAATACATATAGCTTCTGCAGCCCAGACATTATTGATATCTAATACCAAGGAATACATTAGCAACTACGATGTTCTTTATTATTAAAGATAAAGTGAAACTTATTGCATAAACATAGGTAGACGATACGTCCATAATCAAAATATGTACATAGTTGATGACTTAAAAATTACACGTTTTTGAGATGTACCAACCGCAGTAATAAAATTGGTATAATATTAAAATATAATATAATAACTTTACATATTACATTTACAGTCATCATATTATATAATAGTAATAATGTCATTCCAAGTTAGTGGTATTCAAGAGTCTGATTGAATACATTATATACATTTTATGAGATATTACTTATTATGTCATCGTATTAAAATCAAAATGTATTATTAAAAAAGTCATGGATATTATATTATATTATGAATTTTTCTTAACTCTACTTTTGTCGGTATTTCATGTATACGAGTACTCCGTTCCGTTACCCACAGAAAAAAAGGTATGCATGTCCCCCTTATTGTGTACCTATCATTGTTCTCCCTCGTCTACGCCCTCCTGCTCGTCGTATGTTATATTATATTATATTATTTTATATTATATTATATTATATTATATTATATTATATTATATTATATTATATTATATTATATTATATTATATTATATTATATTATATTATATTATATTATATTATATTATATTATATTATATTATATTATATTATATTATATTATATAGTAACACTTATCAATCAACATTTTTTTTTCAATTTAGTTACGCATTTGCAATTGCCTGAGGTGAGTTTTATTATAAATACTTAAGTGGTGCCATACCGATTAAACTTTTTCGTAGAAGAGTGGTTTTGCCTGTCGGATTCCAAACCATATTATCGTCGAGCTTCTTTCTACAATCTCGGATAATTTTGGAAACAAATCTGGATTATTCGTAACAAAAAAAGCCATCTCTAATATGTATATATAATGATGGAAGATGTCATATCCTATGCTTCACAAAACATGGCTTGCAACTATCAAGTGTTGAAGCCCCAACGTGGCCAACGGGGCTTCAATAATAAGTAATACAAAGCTTATAATCATAACCAGCGTCCGAAGATGTGAATTTTTGTCTCTAAAATTGCAATATTTGGTATGGCTAAGCAAGCGTTAGTGCTTTAAAATATCATATTATTTTTACAACTTATAAAGGCGACATCAAAATGAAAGTTAATTATTTGAAAAATATCTTAATTTCGGTTGGATAGTGCTGTCAAGCTGTTCAATAGAAGTTGCTCCGTCCCCATAAGACGGTTAAGTCAAAGTCAAATAATTTATTGCACATTATGCTAAATAGCTAAAAACGTATATAGACATAATGACCCAATTAGGGTTATGGCAATTTATATATAATTATGGTGCAGGAACATGGAGCGGCCCGATCTGTTTTATAACGTTTTATCATTAAGAAAACTTTCTACTGAATAATAACACTTTCTAATTAATATGTTTTTAAGATTCTTTGCAAAATTTTGTTCATTTTCGTCACTCTTTAAGTCGTTAGGTAATTTATTAAATAGTTTTATGGCCATTGCATGAGGACCACTACTATGCATTTCTAACCTAGATTTGGTTACAATCATATAGAGAGTTAAAACTCGATGCTCGGAGCTCGTACCTCGATGGCCTAGTGGCCATGGCGTCTGACAAGGATTGTAGGAAAACGCGGGTTTTAATCCCATCCGAGGATTGAGTTTTTCTTTCTAAGATTGCAATGTTTGGTATCGCTAAGCAGGCGTTAGTGCTTTAAAAATCCTTTTATTCAAGTATTTTTATTTAAAATTCAGGGACATCCATAGCGGCCCCCCGTACGACCGGTCGGTGCGCGCCGACAACAAGACTGTGATTGTCACGGGGGCTACCAGCGGCATCGGACAAGCGGCCGCCTGGGACTTCGCTAACAGAGGCGCTAAGGTATGCTTCACTCTGTGACACTATTGAGGAAGATATATGTGTAGGAATTGGCCTTATATTCCAACAGCCACGTTTTCACTACCACCTGCGCACCGCGGTTTCAACCGCCTGGTGATGGGGGATAATAATGATAATGCAAAGTTTTCCATGTGGTATAGCGCCAGTGCGACCTCCACTTCAAATTTCGTCTAAATCCGTTCAGCCGATCTGGCGTAACTATCTAACAAACCATCCATCCAAACAATTGCATTTCAATGCCGAAAAACTTTACTTCTTTTTAAAAATTAAGTTCATTAGCATGATATCTAAGTTTACTTTCTCAAAGTTTAATATATATTATTAGCTGACATCCCAACGGCTTCATTTGCTTCACCCCATTAGGGGTAAAATTTCAATAAATCTCTCCTTACACGGTGTTTACAACATAAAAGGCATCTACTGCAAAAAAGTCCTTTTTGTAACCTCAGCGATTTAGGTTCTGCGAATGATGATGAATATCGGTATGTTAGAACAAAATTAAAGATAGAAAAGAGAAATAGACAGAAAGAAAGAAAATTTTTATTTTGGACTCAGAAACACAACAGCAAACAATATACAATAAACACATCATAAAGTACTATTTATACTAAACTGAAACTAGAAAACCATGTTAAAGGAAGTACTATTTTATAGTGTAGTAGAAAACATTGCTGTCGTGTGCAGTCCAAACAAGGACCTGGCTCAGCATGTTGCATTGCTAAAAAGTACAATTTGTAAAAATTTATACTGACTTTTATTCTATTCATTTATTGGAGTGTAACTCAAAAACTACTGAACCGAATTTGATGAAATTTAAATGGGACCACACGGGAGGCTTTCAAACAAAAAAAAGAATTATGAGAATCGGTTCATCCTATCGAAAGTTATGAGGTGATAAACATAAAAAAGAGTCCTCCATTTTGAAACTCGGTAGAAAATAGTCGTTGATATCCAACATGATCTTTTTTAGCACTTCGATATTATACAGAGATAATGGTTTAGAATTAAAGCTAACTGCTACTGAACAGAGAAAATTGCGTAATAATCCGTCAAGTGGTTAAAATGGAACGAAAAATTATTGTACTGTAAATGAGACAGTTGTTCTGTAATTATAGACCTTATTATCAGTAGGTAACCGGCATATTTATTTACTCAGCATTACACTGTGTTGCCATCCATCTGGCGTACGACATGACAGGCTCGTCCCTTGCTCATAAGTAGGTATAATATCTTCTCATAGTAATTATAAAACGTGAAAGATTGTGAGTTACTCCTTGACGCTGAAACGGCTTCACGTATTTAGATGAAATTGGAATGGAAATAGCTGCTTTTTATCCCGGATCAATATAGGAATAATATAGTTCCTAAGAACTATATTGATTCCTTATACTATTCCTTAGGGAATCGTATTCCACGCGGACAGAGTCGCGCGCAGGGCTAGTTAGAGTTCAGGGTCTTCATATATATGTATACTAGATTGTACCCGCGACTACGTCTGCGCAGGATTAGTACTTCGAGTAGCTTATTATTTCTCCAATGGCATATCTATCTTTATATCAAAATGTCAATAAATATGTACATGGTCAAACGCAATTGCTTTAAATGCAGTACATTTAAATACTTAGTACATATATCAATCAGTAAACAATAATAATAAAATTAACCACCATGGAAAAAAGCTGTAATCATATTTCATCACCCTTGACGGTCCCCGAACACGTCTAGTGTATCGAGCTGTCAAATTGACTTGGCTTTTGACTAAGCTATTAGAAACTGACACAAACTTTGACAGAACTGTCATCGTTACGATCTTGACGTAGGCGGAGATCTTATTATTTTGTGTTTGCTGTGCCTAAGCATATTACGCTTTTTCACCCGCTTGGTAATGGATGATGATGATTAAAAATATTCCTATGTGTTAATCCAGTGCCTCATCTATCTCCATACCAAATTTCATCAAAATTTCCCCAGCAGTTTGTGCGTTAATAAGTAACAAAGATCCACACATCCACACATCCATACTCACAAACTTTCGCGTTTATAATATTAGTAGGATATATATATTATATATGTCAGTGTTATTAGATAACTCAGGGCCTACCATGAAAATGTACGTATAGGTATATGTATATTATATACGTTAGCTCAGTATCATCACCTAACCCGCTTTTATAATTATTACTCTATTTACATCACACCCAAAGCCAGGATTGACGCATCCGGCTGATTGCGGGAAGTTACCTGGGCCCATAACTTCTTCGTGAGCTGTCATCGCTTCAATAATAGTGTTTAATGCGAATGCGCAGGTGTTCATGGCGTGCCGCGATATGGAGAAGTGCGAGGCGGTGCGGCGCGAGATCGTGCTGGAGACCAGCAACAAGTACGTGTACTGCCGCCCGTGCGACCTCGCCAGCACACACTCTATCAGAGAGTTCGTCAAAAGGTAACACTCTCTCATTACTATGTTACCTTAGTAATATACAGGAGTACTGGTAATCAATTAGCATCCTTTTAAGAGCATATTCTGTACATCAAAACAAACATATTTTGTTCTACGAATTTCATAAATTCGTATTTTTATCGTCCATACAAATCTTAAAAATCAATTTGACCGGTCTAAACATAATTAACACTATGTAAAAAGCGCACGCGCAATGCTGACAAGCCCCGGCCGGCGGCAGGCGGACTACACGTAGTTGAATGAAGTGGATGCGATGTAGAGTTATGAAGTGTAAGAGAGAATCACAAAAACTTAAAATTGTTTTTTTTGGGAAAGTTGTTTAGTTTTGGGAAAACTTCTAGAACAAAAGTTGTTTGTTTTGATGTACATAATATGCCCTAAACAGGATGCTTATTGATTACTAGTAACCCGGTATAATATAGGACAACATCTACACAAGATCTTCAGATTCCAAACTAGGCAGAGCCTGCACTATAGTAACCTGATGACTGATGTGTATACATATATACATATACACACAGATACGGGCGCAAGAACACAAACGTCAGTCATGTCCGGGAACCCGGGACCAGCGGCCCAGAAGGCAGGGCTCTACCCATGACACCAATTAACTAATCTAAATTGCGTAATCATAGGTAATGGTTTATGTATAGGTTATGGTTATGGTACACATTTACTTTTGCAATTTTCTTGAGCGAACAACTAACATTTTACAGGTTCGAATCCCGTCCGAGGATGTGGACTTTTCTCTTTAAAATTGCAAAGGTAGGTCTCGCTAAGCAGGCTTTCATCATCTCAGCCGTAGGACGTCCACTGCTGAACATATGCCTCCCCCAAACATAGGTCTCCCCCATATTCCCCGATATTCAATAAGCAGGCTTTAATGCTTTAAAAATGATTTAATAAAAATTATGAAGGGTTGCGATATCAATACGAAAGTTAAGCGTTTGAAAAAAGTTTTCGGTTGGATAATGCTGTCAAGCTGTTCAATAGAAGTTGCTCCGTCCCCATACGACGGTTATAATTATATAGAGAGTTAAAACTCGATGGTTTAGGATTCTAAGACCTCGTGCCGCGGTGGCCTAGTGGTCATGGCGTCTGACACGGATTGTCGGAAGACGGGTTCGAATCCCGTCCGAGGATAGTGCTTTAAAAATCATATATAAAATGTTAATAGTTCGCCATGTGAATCCTGACTAGGTACATATGCACACCTTTCCGTTACTTGCTGTATAGTAAGACAGAAAACACAGATGCTTGGAGTACTCCACTCCTGTCAAGTTGGCATTTGTCACCATTGTCATTAAGGTTGAAATAACAGTAAAATTGTGTGGTTGTATCAAATACTCAGCTTGCGTTCTTTTAAATATTTAAAAAAAATACATATTTATTTATATTCCTAATAAACATCTTGCGCATTTCAATAAACTGAACGCTTTAAAGAAATTCAATATTTGTTGGGATTGCAAACATTTTTTTGTAAACATATCTTCCATAGAAACTGCATTACTGTGTTTCGTTGAAGGCCAATGTATCCACCGAAATAACAGGACAAGAGATTTAACATCTTATATCTCAGGGTGAGGAGCGCAGTGCATCGTCATGCAGAGTTTGGACCGCTTGTTGTCTGATTGCAAAATGTGTACAAAAGATAGTCCCGAGTATCACACCAGTCCATGTTTTATATAAACTATGGTTTGCACAAATTATAAAGTACAGTCCTGTTTTTGGCTTAGGTTGCTTAACAACGCCATCTTTGTCAAGAAGCTTTAGTGTTGCTGTGTCGGTAAAACAGATTGTTGTAGCAATTTTTCATTGCCTGAAAACACGGACAACGTTTTCTGAAAATGAAACCTAGCTACATCGATGTATCGCCCCCGAAACCCGCTGCATACTCAATTTCATGAATATCGATGGAGCCGTTTCCGAGATTCAAATTACACACATACATATATATATATATATATATATATATATATATATATATATATATATACATGATATACATGCCTTCAGCAGTACATCATGCCAAACACAATAAAAACTCCATTGTTGAGGCGCGGGACCGCCGAAGGGAACAAGAATTGTTCGTTTAAATGTATTAGATAGATATATCTAGATGAATGAAATTAATTCTGTAGTGGAGACCACGGACCGGCAAGTGCAGCGTAGGTCGTGACCGACACGGTGGACAGACGACCTGATAAAGGTCGCAGGACGACGTTTGATGCAGGCCGCATTCTACCGGTCCTTTTGGAAAATTATGGGAGAGGCATATGTTCAGCAGTGGACGTCTTACGGCTGAGATGATGATGATGATGATTTAGATGAAATTCACTTAAACTAACTTGAACTTGGAACTACATATCTTGAATCCACGTTTCATAAGAAGACGGTTGTAGTTTAAAATCTGAATGGCGCTGATCTGTCATGAGCAAGTGTGACCCTTTATAGGCATAGGTCCCCTTTTACCCTTTGGGTACGGAACCCTAAACTGTGTAGTGTGTTAGGTTCCGATCGGAGGAGCCCCGAGTGCATGTACTGGTGAACAACGCGGGCGTGATGGAGCCCCCGGCCGGCGTCACGCGCGACGGCTTCCAGCTGCAGCTCGGCGTCAACCATCTCGGCCACTTCCTCCTCACCAACCTGCTGCTACCCTCCTTGCAGGTAACCAACTCTACACTCCTAGCAGGCAACACCGCCAGCTTGCGAGTGGGCTGGCGAGCAAAGAGAGACAATGGAAACTATATAAACTAAGCGTAGCTTTGGCGTTAGCTCGCTAGGTTTTGTAAATACACTAACGTACCACGAGATATTTTTGTTTGAAAATTCTCGTTAGTATGACATATTTATTTAATATGAAACCATTACCCAAACCTCTGACTTGGACCAGTGGTCACCGCGATATTGCAGTGGAAACTCCCTGAGGATGTACATCGGACATGCCCAAAACCTAGCTCGATAACGTCGGCTAATTACGTGAGTAAAGTCGGTATTGATAATTTATTGATTCAGGCGTTACTTTGCGGAAATCCATTATCAAAAAAACGATATTAAAAAATATTTAGTGACACTTCCGCTGAAAAAAAAAACAATGATTTTGGCTTATTTGAAAAAAACACAAGAAAACCCAAGTAAACCAAAAACGGTTCGTCGTTCGTTCTTGGTTTACTTGGGTTTTCTTGTGTGTGTTTATTTTTTATTCTTCCTATTAGCAGTTTATGCGGGAGGGAGGGTGGTGCACACCCCCAAATAAACCAAAATCATTGTTTTTTTTTCAGCGGAAAGGTCACTAAACATTTTTATATCGTTTTTCGGTATTGATATTAAATAAGTACCACTGATTTCCCCAATTCCTCAGTTCATCTATGATCATGGCGCTTCCAACAGTATGCCGACATATCGGAAACCTAAACAAAATAAATATAGGTACTTGGTAGGCCTTTAATAATGGGAACATTTTTATCTATACTTAATATTATAAAGAGGAAAGATTTGTGTGTATGTTTGTAACGAATTGGCTCAAAAAGTACTGGACCGATTTCAAAAATTCTTTCCCCATTGGAAAGCTACATTCACCCTGAGTAACATAGGCTATAGAAGATTCATCATCATCATCCATCACCGTGGGGGTGAAACCGCGGAAAGCAGCTAGTAAAACATAGCCAAAATAAACATAGAGTACGGTGGATTGTTTTTTTTTAATCAATCCTACAGTATAGGGTAACATAAAGGGTAGTAATTTTCAAACTTTCGCGATGTGAACTCATATTTATATTATATTAACGGGGCTTACATTTAACTGGAGTCTGAATTGAACTTCACGACCCCAAAATTCTGTCAACGGAGCGTCACTATTACTCGAGAATGGTGTGCGAGGTACGTGAAGCGGTCGAGATTAAAAAACACCGTAACTTCAACCGGGAGGATGGTTTCAAACTGGCGGCGACATGGAATCCAGTGATTAAAAAGTGTTTCCGTCGCGATTTATCTTCAGAAAAATATATTGATATCGTTGGTGTTGTGTGTGGGGACAAAGACTTTTTGTAACAACTGTTGAGGGTTAATAAAAAATATCCCCACACTTCGAGACAATGACACCCGCCTTTACAGTCCGCTCGTGACCACGATCAATGCAACTTGAACAAAACGTCAAAGTAAATACATATTAATTTAACGCGTTTAAGGCCCGTTAATATAAATATAAATAAAGGGTACGTTGTGTGCAGGCGGCAGTGCCCAGCACGGTGGTGGTGGTGACGTGCAGCTCGCACCAGCGCGGCTCCGTCAACAAGGAGGACCTCAACATGAGCGGGAAGTACGACGCCACCGCCGCCTACTGCCAGAGCAAGCTCGCCAATGTGCTGTTCGCCAGGGAACTGGCTCTCAAGACTCTCGGTAACTGACACACAAGCAATTATAATAACGTTGCTCCTCTCGTTGCCAAAGCTGGGGCCCGTTTAGGGGTTGTGTACTATATGGAGATAAGTGAAACTACCGCTTCAGACCAGCTCTGGTTTATTACTGGATGTCGCGACTCACACGCCAGGTAAGTATGATATTAACATAAGTAGATAGGTACGTATTTTTGGGGTCAGAAGGGAGACATCACAACTGCAGATGGATTCCACTATATTTACATATAAGTCACTCAATTCACAGTATCTCGTTTATCACAATCACTTTAGATCAATTAAAACTATAATATTATATATAATATATTAGTTATAATTGTTCTATAATGTGTATAATATTATATATAATATAATATTATAATATAATACTTATTCGACTTCTTAGGCTTCACTCTATATCGACCGTACAGTCCGAAAGGTATAGCTCGACTGTCGCTCCACTGTCCTATACACTAGTGGCCGTCGTCATTGTTGAAAGAAGTCAAAGTATCCAGATGGCGCCACTAGTGTTGCGGAAGTCAACTTACTACACTTTAAAAATTAATTTATTTATTTATTGAATTAATATTTATTAATAAATTAATTTAATAAATTTAATTTATTAATTTAATGTATTAATAAATTAATATTTATTGAATTAATAAATACGGCTTTAAATACAATAACAAAGATGCGAGTTAAATTTAAATTGCAATATAATATGGAATTGTGTAGACATAAATACTATTACCTATCAGTATGACAAACCCGTGTAGGTACACTTCAGTGTGGCAAGTCACCCTTGCCTGTCAATATTATAAGATCAGACTAAAATTGGTGCTGTAGTCTCTACCATAGCCTGGATGTAAACCACCAAGATATTAAATGTAAATAACCCATTTATCAATAACATCTAGCAATAGTATAATTTATACCCTTGGCCCTTTCCGTAGTTAATTAAGATTTTAAATTTTATGAATAATCATAATACTGGTTCTGCGAACAGTAGCCCTCGCGAGTACAGTCTTAACAGCGGCAATTTGTCGCATTCTGAGCTATCGAAATCGTCCAATTTGTAAACTTCACAACCTGTTATCTCGGCAATCATTTGACCAACTATACTCATATTCGAAATTTCTCTTTAAAGAGGACTGTGAAGATGTCTTTAAGGCGAAATGAGTTCCAAATTTCATGATTCGACTTCGCGAAAACTTAGTTTTTCGACGCTTAAACCTAATAACCGAAGTTCGAAAAAAACATAGTGTAAATTGAATATACTCCCGTATGAAGTATGGGAGCCAATACACGATTGAGCAAACTTGGCTCGATAGAAAAAATCGGCAACATTCGGTAAATTTTGCAATTTTTCTTACGTGCTTCGTGGGAAAAAGCATTTTTATTCAATTATGGGCAAATATATTTCAATTAATGTATCATATTCGAATTCCCAATGAGATTTACTAGTGAACTATGGACTCCTTTATCATTAAAATTTAATCATTTGATTGTACGAAATGAATATAAAAAGTATTAGCAAGTATTCAATTGAATTTTCGCATTAAATCGTCCATTCTGGTAAGCAATTCTCAACCTTAGGTAAAGCACCGTAAAATGTTTTAAAATTAGGATTGGACCGCGCCTTAAAGTCAGGTACCTAATGTGTGTCCCAAATTTTAGCAAAATCGGTCGGCAAATAGCCCCGCAGCAATTAAACTTCCCCCTTTTTAGGAAAATTACTCTACCTACTACTACTATCACCGACGACAAAATCGAATATTAAATAGTAGTACATGCATACCGAGTTTCCTCAATATTGGTTGAAAAATGCGACCTGTACATACAACCTAACAAACATACGGACGATGAAAATCAATTTGGCCAGTTAAAGCAGAGACGCTTCGCTCACTCGGTCAATAATAATAAGAATCAGTAGGCATCAAAGACGCACTTATGAACGTCAACTTTTCATTATAATGTACTTTAAAGACTCTACCGCCGCGTTCCAAAATATATAGAGCCTACCGAGAAGCGGCAAGAAACTCGGGGCCATTCTTTTCATATAGATGTTTACAATGTATCTACTTAGGTGCTGCAAATATTACATTTTATGGGTGGCAGAGTGACTGCTTGCCAGAAGTGGAGTATTCCAAGCATCTTTATATGTCGGACTTTATAATAAGCTTTCTTTATTAAAACATTTTTTACAGTCAACTTGAATTTGCCCTCTGTGAGCTCAGTTATGTGTTTTGGGATTTTATTGTAAAAACGCACACAATTTCCTAGGAATGACTTATTAGTTTTCGCAAGTCTAAAACTAGGTACAGCTATCCTATTTGTATTTCTAGTGTTAAAAGTGTGGGGATCACTATTTAACTTATATTTATGTACATTTTTACGAACATACATTATATTTTCAAATACATATAAGGAAGGCAAAGTTAATATATTCACTATTGACTTTTACTATATAGCTCGTAGCTCATTAACACACCGCAGATACATTCTTGCGTACACCACTGCCACTGAACAGTCTCGCACACATACTACTACACATATAAGTATACAATATAACCACAACACGCTTTCGCACATGTATATTGTTTTTTGTTCTACCCTCAGTATAAAATAATGTACCTACTTTGAAATTATGATATAGTTTAGTACGGGTGTGTGCCAAAGTATATTCTACTCGTGGGAGACCTGTGAGCCTAGCACGAATAACTGCGTAAGTGTAACGTAACGTGTTGTTCACGTGTAACAGTACAAACTGTCATTTATGCAACTGTGACACAACTCATAGTTTGTACGCGGTAGTGGGACCGTTGACGTTTACTATACGAATCCTTTTTCGCAAATTGTGCTGCGCGCGGCCGCTGTTGACCAATGACTGATTTTTTATTTTAAAAAAACCTACTTCATGCACCCGCATCAGATAGGTTTTATTGTAATCTTTGCTTGTTATTATTATGTTAAATTGTTTATTTACCAACCTTCTGTAAGGAGAAAATAAATAATATATTTTAGATTTTGATTTGATCTCTGACAGACAGTAACATAGCGGTGGTGGCGGTAGATCCGGGCCTGACCGACACCAAGATCACGCGCCACATGCCGATGATGAAGAGCGTCTCCCGGTTCGTGGTGTACCCGCTGTTCTGGCCCTTCATGAAGAACGCCAAGACCGGCGCGCAGGTCATCCTGCACGCCGCCTTGGATCCAGATATGCAGAAGTGCGCGGGCGATTATTATGTGTAAGTTCTGGGTTATTTCTCCGTTCAGATCATTACTTTATTATAAGTGTAAGCAAAAAACATTATTATCCGCTTACCTATAGGTAGTCAAGTTTACGGGAGCGCGAAAGAACTTTTTAAAAACACTTCTAAAATATATATTTTTATTTTATTTTAACTTAAAATTAATACGTCCGAACAAAGTGGGATGTTCGTCTAGACTAACAATCTCAATACATAATACCATCCCGGATAACAAACGCTTCCCACGCAGGTCTCAGTTAATTCTGAGACACTGTTATGATGCGTTTGCAGTTTAGCTGGAAACGGTTGTTATCTGGCGACCGGGTGGCCGCATAACTAGGTACTACTTGGTCAGCATGATAAACAAATATGTATATTTGTACTGACGAATATGTTACCCTACTACCAAGAAACATTGAAATATCCAAACAAAAATCATTTAAGAACCACTGTAAGGCGCAGGCCACACATAAATGGCGTTGGGCGCGGACATGGCACGGGCGTCTTCAACGTGGGACGTGTGCGACAGCGATTCGTTGTGTTTCTGATTCAACTGTGTTCATACACACTCAAGAGTCTAGATGTCATGTGTTGCATACGTGGGCTCAGTCCTTACTTTTAGTATATTTCGTATGTACTGACCAATATTTCCATTTGCTGACGTTCCAGAGACATGAAAAAAGCCAAACTGTCGCAAGTGGCGGAAGACTACGAACTCTCCCAGTGGCTGTGGAAGGTGAGCGAGAAGTGGACCAAACTGGAGGAGCACAGAGCTGCTCTCGCCAACGCTAACGCGGCGTAACACAGCGGAACAGTGCAACACTATGGACTTTGCAAAGCAAATTTGGTTACAGCATTAAATGGGCCATCCTTTAAGCCAGCATGACGTACATGCTCGTAGACACAACGCAAAAGCTCTTGTGTGTAAAAATAATATAATTTCCGTTCTCTAGAGATTACTTGAAGTATAATTTCCGCTCTTTAGAGATTACTGAAAGTATAATTTCCGTTCTCTAGAGATTACTTAAAGTATAATTTCCGTTCTCTAGAGATTACTTAAAGCATAATTTCCGTTCTTTAGAGATTACTGAAAGTATAATTTCCGTTCTCTAGAGATTACTTAAAGTATAATTTCCGTTCTTTAGAGATTACTGAAAGTATAATTTCCGTTCTCTAGAGATTACTTAAAGTATAATTTCCGTTCTTTAGAGATTACTGAAAGTATAATTTCCGTTCTCTAGAGATTACTTAAAGTATAATTTCCGTTCTTAGAGATTACTGAAAGTATAATTTCCGTTCTCGAGAGATTATTGAAAGTATAATTTCCGTTCTCTAGAGATTATTGAAAGTATAATTTCCGTTCTTTAGAGATTACTGAAAGTATAATTTCCGTTCTCTAGAGATTACTTAAAGTATAATTTCCGTTCTTTAGAGATTACTGAAAGTATAATTTCCGTTCTTAGAGATTACTGAAAGTATAATTTCCGTTCTCGAGAGATTATTGAAAGTATAATTTCCGTTCTCTAGAGATTATTGAAAGTATAATTTCCGTTCTCTAGTGATTATTGAACGTATAATTTCGGTTCTCTAGAGATTACTGAAGGTATAATTTCCGTTCTCTAGAGATTATTGAAAGTATAATTTCCGTTCTCTAGAGATTATTGAAAGTATAATTTCCGTTCTCTAGAGATTATTGAACGTATAATTTCGGTTCTCTAGAGATTACTGAAGGTATAATTTTAGTTCTCTAGAGATTATTATAGGTATAATAATTTCAGTTTTCTAGAAATTACTAAGATCGTTATCGTTTCTTCAAGGTTTGAAAAAAGTAGTATTTCTAGCTCGTAAATGTATGTATAATTTAGTAATTAGATAATTCTTCTAATTTGCGGGCATTTACATAATGTTAATGAGTTATTTAATAAATAGAATATTGTAACTTGTTTTTATTTATCTTATCAAAATGAAATCCAGACTGACGCGTTTAATTCAGAATAATCGGACTTTTGTTTTATTGTATTATTTTGTTTTATTTTATTGATGATTGATGCGTATGTAATAACCGACTAAGTGCGAAACGGTCTCTCTTATTTAAGGTTCCGTACTTCCGTACAACCATACATTTATTATGTATCTTGTGTCAAAGTTGATAGATTCCATCCAGTGTCAAACCTCCAGACACAATAGACATTTCATTGTTATGTGGACTTTGACACATGAGGGGATAAGCTTAGTACGCTTGGCATCTCTGGGGGTTCAGAAGCTCAGAGTGCGGTTGTTTAGTTGTTTTCTAACTCGCTCTGAGGTACGGAACGGCCACGGTTGTTTTCTAACCTCAAACAGACTGACAAATTCGACATTGACAAATCACTTGATCCTTACCTAATTTTCTTTTAGAACAGAGAAGAAGAAGAAGTTTGTTGTGGTCTGATTGGTCAAAGTTAGGGTTGGCTTTAGAATCGTGGCCCCTGAATTTGGTGAAACAAAAACTGTGGGTGGGTTGAAGGGGTTTGTATAAAGCGTATTTACAACATTTTAGCTGCCGGAGACACGCCAAAATAGTCTAAATAGTTTTTTAAAGTTTCAATAAAACACCGTAATTTTGGTAGTGACAGGTGACATAAATGACATTAATGCGTAAACCGAAACGTTTCTAGGTAACTTTTAGCCTTTTTTGACATGTACGTTGTATGTAAGTTCTTGAAACGGAACGCAAACGTCGAAGATAGCGTAATGTCACTGTCGGAATACTCGCGTCATTCCGTTACTTCCGAGTGTACGTTAATGTTTTCTCCTGTTTTTCTGCGCTTTCTTTTGATATCTCAACGACTTTGCTACGATTTTGGACTCCGATTTTGCTGCTTTACTGTACGACACCTGCTTGCTCACTGGACACTGCGATTGCCTTTGGAAGATTTGATAACTGGTAACAGCTCGACGTGCTCATTAGTCATCGCGATGGCGTCTCCTGTGCCTGGACCTTCATCAAGGGCGGACTTTGTAGATGACGGACCCGTTTCGGACCGGCATTTGTACACGGAGGAAGTTGTACAAATGTGGAGCCTACCCAAAGTTGTGCGCGAATTGGGAACCATTGACCAGTGTCTAAAATTCGCTGAAGAAAACAACATGGTGCAACGCCAAAAAATGTGCCGCACGCATCGCACCCCTATGCGTTTATCGAAAACAAACAAATCGTTTGGGGCTTGGGTGTGCACCAAAGGCCAGTGCAAACAAAAAGGGAAAATATGCCGAAACACTGGGACATTTTTTGAAAATAGCAAGATCGACATAAGACATGTATTTTATCTCATATATGCATTTGCCCACAAATGGACTTTTGACTCGGCAAGAAACGAAGACCCTCTAAAAGAAGAGAAACAACAGTGCCTGAGTACTTCAACATTAAGTGATTGGTACAACTACTGTCGAGAGTGTGTAGTTATTTACCAACTTGAAAGAAATGAATATGTGGGCAAGATTGGAGGACCTGGAAGAACAGTACAAATAGATGAATCAAAATTTGGAAAGAGGAAGTTTAACCGAGGACGCCACATAGAGAGACATTGGGTCCTCGGAATGATTGAAGACGGGTCAGAGGATCTTCGATTAGAAGTGTGCCCAGACAATGTACGCTCTGCTGAAGTGCTGGTGCCTTTAATTAAAAAACATGTGGAAGAAGGCACCACCATCCACACTGACTGCTGGAAAGCATATGATTGTCTGGCAGAAAATGGTTACATCCATAAAAAGGTGAATCACTCTGACCCGGACAATCCTTTTGTAAGTAGTGATGGGACTCATACTCAACGCATCGAGTCCCAATGGAGAGCAGTGAAGCGTTATTTTAAAAAAGACAATTATAATAATACTGAAAATTTCACTAACTCCATCATAGAGTATTTATGGAGAAGAAATGTGACTAAAAATAAAAAAGACCCATTCATCGAAACTATAAATGCTATAAATTATGTCTATAAAATATAAGTTCTAAAAATAACAAATTGTTTTTCAATTTTAATTATCAGACCCATACTAGTAGGAATGTGTGCACAATAGTATATTAGTACCTAATGAATTGGCAAAGTCACTTGTCTGTGACAAACCTATAGGTTAGGTTAGGTTTGAACTGTGACCCACCAGGCGCGAGCCGAGCGAGCGTAGCGAGCGTGCCGCGGTAGCGGCCGGCGAGCGCTTCATCAAACTACTTTTGTTCCAAATTTGTGCACAATAGTATATCAGTAGCTATCTAATGAATTGGCAAAGTCACTTGTCTGTGACATACCTATAGGTTAGTTATAGTTAGTTAGAATAGGTCGAAGTCAGTGACAGAACCGACTCATAGCACCCCGATTTCAAGCAGTCTTGTCGGATTGCAGAGCCGACGCGGGGGTGGTAGTAGATCGAAATGCAGTACTTAACCTCAAAATACTTAAACAAACATAACTCGAAAACTAATGGTCTCCGGCGGGTGGGGTTTGCGGGGGGCACTACCCGAATTCAGGCGCCACGATTCTAAATGTTTACCCAAAGTTATATTAGATGCGGGTTGCAACCGTTTACCGATTGATTTTGATCGTTAAAAAGTTACAACGCTCCGAGGTTCAGAACGCTCGAGTTGAGAACAACCGAGTGCTTTACCCTGAGGTTCGGAACAGCGATAGTGCGAAAAGTTGCACTCCGAGTGCGCTCTAACCCCCACGCGCCCCAGATGACCAGCTTTTTGCGCACAGTTGCTCATGACATTCAGGCTAGCCTACTGTCTTCCTTCTTATCTGTCAGTAATTTTGTAATGCACTCATTTAGGCAGACATTTTTCTTCTGACGTGTCTGACTAGTATCGAAAGCGTCAACGTGTCACACGTCGAACTATGAGTTATCTGTGTCACAGTTGCCACAGATAAATGAAAGTTTGTACAGTTTCACGTGAACGACACGTTATGTACACCTAAGCGGTTATTCGTGCTAGGCCCACAAATATGCCGCGGGTGGCGGTGCGGGGTGGGGCGGGGAGAGGGTGCGTGGCCACCCAATAGAGTAACTTTTTATACTAGAAAGGCCACCCGACACAGTCTGGACGCGAGTGTTTATGAATGATGTAGTAGGTATGGTTGAAAGAAAAAACAAAAACACATAAGTGCAAATCTATGTAGACGTTTGACTTATTATTTTTGTAGGATATCATTATATCATTTTATTCAGCATGACCATTCTCTTGTTTTTTTCTGATAATTTAAAAATAGTGATGGATAACTAATAATTATTGTACGAGTAGGGTTAGGCACTGCGTAGAAGTCACTAATATAATCACGGAAATATATTATGTACTAGCGACTGCCCGCGACTACGTTCGCATAATACATGATTCTTGACATTTCTTTCATAAGAACCTTGTACTGACAATAATTAACACAACAAAAAAAATTAGCGTGATTTTTCCACCTGTGCTCAAGTTATAGCGTGACCAGGAGAAACAGGGGTTCATGCGGCGGTACGGTATCAAACGCGGCGGTAGTCTTTAAAGTAGTTTTTGATGCCTAAATTGAATAAATGATTTTGACTTGACTTGACATGCTTATATATAATTATATAGATATTATTCGCATCGTATTCTCATGGGTCCCCACAACTGGGACTCCGGCCATGGATAGGCACGTGCCCATCCGTAGTTTTTTGTAATGCAATTAAGTGTTATAACTTCATATTTTAACCAGTCGGGTAATAAACGATCTACACACGTCTTCGCATTTGACATAAGTAACAAGACAAGCGAGTCGTTCCCCTAATGGTAAGACTACGCTTGCTCGTGACAGGTGCAGCGTCACCCGAGGCTTACAACTGCAGTTTTGCGCAGCACTGTGTTCTTCACTTCCCAATATACATTGTGTATTTATGCGCTCTTCATCTCATTGGGTTTTGAGTCTGTTTCACTCAGTAATTTTAATTTGCGACAGTGCCCCTTCACACCGAAGCACAGAATGCTTGCGCACTATTGTTTCACTGCATAATATACAAGCACTCCGCCAGTCAAGTCGAAGTTTTCATGCATCCGGCACGGCATCAACCGTTCTCCTAAAAGCTGCTTAACCTTTTTACAAGCCTAGTTCTGCTGTGAGCTCCAGTATGGTGGTATAGGAGCCAAGTTTTTTGTGATAGTGCTACGCTGCAACCCAAAAGCAACCGGAGAAGTACCACACTCCCACATAACACCGTTTGTGGGAGGTTCCGGAGGACCGATTCCTCCCTTCACCGTTCGCCTTCTCCCTCCACCCCTTCTATCTCTTACTTTCTATCATCCTTCCTCAAAGGTCGCCAACGCATCCTCGAGACCTCTAGTATTGCTGATGTCCGTTGGCGATGGTATCACTTACTATCAGGGGAGCCGCTCGCTCGTTTGCCAACCTATCCCATAAAAGTCACTCATTTCACCAACACCTAATTACCGAAAACTCCACTAAATAGACATGGCATGGAAATAAAAACCAGTTTGAAACTGTACCGAGTGCTTTATTCACTACAATATAAATTAGATTAATTAAAAAACTATAAATTACATCAATAAATAATCGCAGACAAAATTATCATCAGTATTATTGAAACAACACAACTAAAGTTACAAGAGCTTCGCAATTGTTCTTTGAGGAATGCATTAGTTATTTGGAACAATACTTGCGACATGGACGAACGGCTTCGCTTTTTTGCCAATGATCGCCTTTAACGTCGCTCGGCTACTGTGAGCCATGCTTACGTGAGTCCACATTCATAAAAAACTGCTCGCTCAAACGTTTTGCGACATTCTATAATCACTTATACCGACATACGAATTTAAATGTCTTGCGAGCACGTTTTTTATCTAAGTGGACACGCATTTAGGATTTATAGTAACAAAAAATAAACAAAATCTTTAATATTAAGTAGATTTTTGATACGATTTCTCATATTCCTTGGCAATTATAAAATATTTTAAACAGTCACCAGAAATCTTGACAAGTTGACCAACTTCCTATACCAAGAATAAACCACGCCAAAAAGGTTTGGCCAAATTGGAATCTATATCAAGGCACGCAACAAAGAACATAATACAATTGCAAATAAAAACACGGTATCAGGCTAAGCCGACAAAAATATTATAAATATAAAATTTTGTAAACGAGAAACATAAACGATTTTGATAAGTCGAACTAAAATACGAGTACGAGAATTTAGCAAGCTTACTCACAAATTAAAAAAAAGCTAACCTAAACGCTTAAAAATAAAATTATTTAAAAACTACAATGTGGGTAAAACAGGCAATGCGCAAATATTTGCCGCTGGGTATGGTTAATGGCCTCATACCTCTAAAACATATCTTTACTCCTAAGAGAAAATCAAACATGCTAACTGAATAAAATGTGCTTTGGGCTTTAATATTTCTAAACGAAAACACCGAAAACTACATTATTATTAACGATTTAATACAAATGATTAATATACAAGTGTGTCTCAAAAGTACAAACTCAATTTGAAAATCTCTAAAGCAACAAAAGAGTAAAAAAGGTAGTTTTATAATTTGCGATGTCTTATATCTTGGAGGCATTGTATTGTAATGGTTTTGTCGGCGCGTTGCACACAAAAGACATAAGCAATCATTAAAGGTTTGAAGCTCTTGAAATAAAACTGCGTGAATTCAGGCAGCAACACAGTTAGGGACAAAGCGAAACCAACACAACCGAACGTACGCGTATTCTACTCCCTGCCTTTAAACTGAAGTCAAAAACGATTTTAGCGCTGTGATTGTTAGTCCAAATCAATGAAAGCACAACGTAGACCCATATGACGTCATGGATACCTAGGACCATTTTGCGATTTTAACGACTTCTCTACGAACTGAAATCACCGTGAGAAGTTCTGTCATATATGTCAGTTCCTGTGTGATGGCCTAGCATCTGTTAGTCTGTATGTACGTGTGTTTACTATTACTCCACGCCGTGAGCAACGTGAGCGTAATTTCAACCCATTCCGAATGGCTGACAGATATCAACTGTCAAAAATCACCAAAATTGGTGTTGATTCAGAAAGCAGGGAATACTGCAGAGGATTGAAGAGAGCCTGAAGAGAGCTGATAAACAGTTTGCTCATAGAAAAAACCTCATCAACCGGATGACGAAAGCGTAGCTCTGACTGGCCCTCACATTGAATAAATGCACGAATCACTGGTGTAATAAGTTAACTGCATACGTTTGGCAAATGAGGGAGGTCTAGTCAGCCAATAATTTGTTGAAACTAAAACGGCAGGACCTACGGCATCTCTAAAAAACTGGTGCAACAGATAGTCCACTATGCAGAGGATGTTTGCAGAACGAGACCGTGAGGCTAGTGCTGCTTGAGTGCACGGCTACGGAAAATATACGGAACACAACCGTCATCATCGGCTTACACATCTCAAATACGGCTGGAGTAGTTGTCCCAACGACCCAGGTTCACACTCCGATACATTAAGGAGTCGGGATAGCTCGGGTAAGAGAGAGAGAGAGACATCCACAATACACCCCAAGCGGGACGTCAGTGCAGGACTTAGCGCCCTCAAAGAACAAGAATTCGTCTCTACGCCATTCCTAAGTGAGTTACTCGGCGAGCACGTGCCATATCCAGGTTCGCACAAAAATAGATTTATACGCATTAAACTCCTGAAACAAAAATTAAATGCTGTGCATTGGCAAGCGTCTAACTTAAGAACGCCTGGGCTGATTTGGTTTTTGTTTTAAATGTTTGTAATTGTCCAAAACGATGTTAAAAAGTCAAGAAAAAATCAAAACTTTTCCGGAAAATCGGGACATATGCCAGAACTTTTCTATAGGACTGGATCACTTCGTCCGGGTCAGTGGGTCCTAAATAAAACATTGCAAAGGAGTAAGTCTGTATATGGCATACCCGGCCACATACCTAATTATCTCTCCACATGCTCGTCAGGCTGAGGGTTTTAGAGACGGGGTATAGCATTTCAAATGGAACGCTTACCGCATAATATAAATAGACAGTATGAGAATGATTGTTTCATCCAAACTATTATCTATTCTGTACGATATCTTAGTACGGACAAACCTAAAACAACTTATCATCAACACCCGCTGTAAGTTATTTGGCGCCACTGTGCAAGCAGTAAGTAAAACCAACTTCCATCATGCATGTTACTCTAGCGTACGTAGTTATATATAAAGTAAGCTATGATAAACAATCGCAGAGAACAAAACGGTGAATTTTGGCGTGCTTCGTATATTACTATTCATTATAAAATGTACATACGATTTAATATACAAATGCCAATGACAATATCTCAGAAATACTTTATTTACAGTATGTCTAATCATATTTTATTGTATTTCTATGAACTTACTGAAATTATTATTAATTTACTGTTGTAAATAAATGTTCCATTATTTATTATTATTTATAGTTATTTACATGATATTGAATGAAATAAATTTGTAGCTATTTCTTACTTACTTTTTTGATGCATAATATGCCCGATTTTTTTTATATTATTATTTTAAATTGTATCTTCAACAAAGTAATTGCAAAATAAAACGAATTGGATTTTAAATCAAAACATGTTATGATTTAATCACTGAACGAGTTTTCTAATAAATTTACAGAGTAATTAGGGTTCCAATTATTTCAGATACAATAATGGAAAACAATTAGTGGATTGTCCATCCTCCACACTACAATTTATAAATGCTGACCAACAGCCATGCACTCGTTCATGCAGCATACAAGAAATAACTTGTATACGACCAGTTTACCTGATCATGTGTCTTTTTGTAGATTATCCTCTTGACATCCGTGTCCGCAAACCAAACCTATTTCTTGCCCGAAAAAGTTTTTTGATCATGTAATTAATAAAAATGTAATACTTGAAAAGCAAACTCCCAAAGGCCAGCCAATAAAAAGAGTTGCCTAATAATTTTGAGATCTCAATTGCACTCTGATCTCAAATTCTAACTCATACTCGTTACTGTGTCAAAGTATTAAACAATTTGATCACAAATTATATCTTGCGGACATAATGTCTGAATAAATAGGGGATATGTTTGTCCATTATTGGCATCATGTAAAAAGTATCAGCTCATTACATTCCAATGCTGGGACTTTGAGCGTTCCTCTTAGAGGATAGTATGCACCACTCAGGCTTGGCATGCAGTGCAGCTTGGTGTATAGGCTAGTGGCCATTCTCCAGTGTGCCCTCCAAACCACGGGAACGTTAAGTTGTACCGCTAGAGGTCACCCATCTAAGTCTTGACTGTAGGAGAGTTGCTTATCGTTGTTGATCTATGGAGAAAAACAAAGCTAGCTGTGAGCCCTTCTGTGGGATGGTGTGTACAACACAACACATCTTGACACTGTTTTATAGAACCAGCTATAAACATAACACCGTCATACTTCTAAAAATAATTTTGACAGTACTATCTTCCATGGCAAGGCAAATTACATCTATATAGTAGTTTGAAGAAAATGTCAATACACATTAACTACAATACACAAATAAGGTGCCAAAACAATAATTAGACTTTGTGACATCATATTTTATAATAAGTACTTTTACAGCCTGTTCGTCTTTCTTAAATGTATCATAATTATTACAAAGTTGGTAGTATTTAAATTTCCTCAAATGAATATATACCAGTACAATTATTTTACATTTACGGTTTCTGAAATTTAGTCACTGAACAGCCCTTTACTTGGTTTGATCATACAATTATTCGTTATTTAGCTTCAACGAAATAAGGATAATCATATGTATACACTTCGCATAGAGATTTAGTTCAGTTCTAACATACCCACATGACGGTTCAATATCAATTTATTCAGCAAGAAATAAGCACAATGTTCGAATACAAAAATACATATCTAGAGTATTACATTTTAATTGCCGCTATATTGGCTTGTTATCACATACAAAATAACTTGTGTTGTAGGTATCTGTAAAATCTATTGGGTGTGTGATTGTTCTATTGGAAAGCAGACTTACTAGTGAAGGTGGCTATTCCAAAACGACACTCAGCATAAATTCTAATACTTATGAATATTACCAGAATATAACATGGAGACCCGTAGAAGAAACATACTGTACCAAATTTACACTTGCGCATACAATAAACATAAAACGTTACAATTTTCACACGTCTCATATCTCGTAAATTTTAACAGGCAGATAAATGGACCTCTGAGAGATAATTGCCTTTCTCATGCTATATATTCTAGCTATGTTTATCTTTTAAAACATTAAACCAAGTGCACTGATATATTTGTACAAGATTATATTAAGATTATCTGACGAATTGTTTGCGATTTCCACAGAATTTACACGTATAATACAATGGAATTTAGTTCGTTATGTAGTAAGTAGTGAAGCACAATCACTAGCCTCAGTAACACTGGTAGTCTGTGAGCCGTCGAGGCGGGGCGCTATATCATTTCAGTTTAGCTCTCTTCGCTTTGGGCGCGCCGCTGTCCTCGGAAGGGCTTTGCAGTTTGGACGCACTTTGCTCGGAGGATTCTTCGGGGAGGCAAGGGAGTTGTAGCTCGGAGCAACGCTTGTTGATGTACTTTTCTAGACGATTGCCCGCTCTGTTAAAAGAGAAAAGAGTCTATAGATAACAAACTAGATAACGAGGGTCATTTGAAAAGTTCTTAGCCTAACATGGTTAAAGTCATTGTTTTTTTTTATAACTACCCTCATTTTGTAGTTACATTATTTAGCAACAAATACTTGTTGCTAAATAATGTGCACGGTTTAGTTTATTCACAGTAACTCATTGTTCGTTAACACGTGATACAGTAAGTCAAGTCAGAGCTATTTTTGAAAATGGATAAAATTGAACATCGTGCAGTGATAAAATACCTGAATTTGAAAGGTTTAACTCCAAAAGCTATACATGAAGACATGTCTGCTACTTTGGGTGAGTCCACTCCTTCATATGCGACTGTTAAAAACTGGTTGGCAGAGTTTAAACATGGTCGTGAGACCATTCAAGATGAGCCCCGTAGTGGTTGGCCTTCGACTGCTTCCACTGACCAAAACAAAGAAAAGATTCGTGATTTAATTTTATCTGATCGAAGATTGACTTTCGAGGAGATAGCTAAGACTGTAGGCATCTCATCTGAGTGAACACATCATATGATTACTACTGAACTTGGATTCTCTAAGGTGTCTGCGCGGTAGGTACAGCGACTGCTTTCAGTGGAACAAAAACGCAACCGACTCACAACTTCTCGCGACTGTTTAGAGTTATATGACGCTGACCCAATAGAATTTGTTGAAAGATTTATAACCATGGATGAAACCTGGGTTCACCACAATACACCCGAGACAAAAGAACAGTCGAAACAATGGAAAAGAGCAGGATCGCCCACCTCAAAGAAGGCAAAGGTGGTTTTATCGGCGGGCAAAGTCATGGCATCCGTTTTTTGGGGATGCAAAGGGTATAATTCTCGTGGATTATTTAAAAAAGGGTGAAACAATAAACTCCGATTACTATTGCAACCTGTTGCGTCGTTTGAGAATAGAAATCAAAGAAAAACGTCCAGGTTTATTGAGAAGAAAAGTCTTGTTTCATCAGGACTATGCGCGCGTTCACATCTCTGTGCAATCCATGGCAGAAATCCATCAATGTGGCTTCGAACTGTTACCTCATCCCCCATATTTACCCGATTTAGCACCGCCCGACTTTTATCTGTTCCCAAAGCTGAAAAAATTTTTAGGTGGTAAACATTTTTTTACAAATGAAGAGGTCATAGCCGCCGTGGACGCTTATTTTGAGGAGTTAGACGAAGATTTTTTTTAAAACGGGTATCTAAGCCTTACCGGGTCGATGGAAAGTGTTTAGAGCTCGGAGGAAAGTATGTTGAAAAATAAAAATAAACACAAAATCGTGTGGTTTCATTAAGTATGTTAGGCTCAGAACTTTTCAAATGACCCTCGTATAAGAAGCTGTTACTCCACGATTGTCCATAATATCCACCGCTTTCTATCTTGATATATTTCTTGTATACGCTCAGAAATCCTAAGATTTCATCAAAGGTAAAAAACTACGCAAAATTAGCCTTCATGTACTCAATACTTTAAAATAATTATATTTTTAGAATTTTCACTCCTAGTGCTATACTGATTTGGATTTTGGTATGAAAAGAATAAGTACTAACACAATTTATATAAAATTTAGATTTTAATCTGTTGGTTTGGTTTAATTGTTCTGAACAAGCGAATTGTTACCATTGTCATTGTTACAGTTATAGTATACAACTTGATTATATAGTTATAATACTTGGGTATCTGTATTGTCATAATACCACGTTAGCATCAATTTAGCTACGTATCATCAGCCAAATTTACTCAGATATTTTATTCAAGCCTAGATAATATTATAGAAGAAACAAAGAACCTTCATGCATTGATACAATGCAAACAAGAAAGCAGGGAGAAAAGCTTAACACTTGACAGAGGCTTCTAAAAATTGATATTACTACATTTTCATTAACTTTTAAATCATTTACTTTGATGAAATCTGAGGATTTCTGAGCATATACACAATAAAGGTCAAATGAGAAAGCAGCGGATATGATGAAAATCATGGAGTAAGAGCTTCTTCATCAACTAGCTTCATCATCAAATTTACTCAGGTCTTTCCTCAAGCCTAGATTCACGGGAGGCAATAATGTACAACCATAATAATGCACAGCCAAATAAAGTACAGCCAATAATGCACGGACAATAATTCATGTACATGGATTTGAAATACACGGTCGGCTTATCCTGGCCGCGTTTTATTGCCTGTACAAAATCGGCCCGTGACGATAATGCTCAGCCAATATTGCACGGCCAACAATTCGATGCCAACCATAGACAAATATAGAATCTCATCTTCATGCCTCGCTTGTGTTGGCGAGTGAATCGACTCGCTAACACAAAAAACACAGTAGGTGCGACGACGAGCGAAGCAAGGAGCGTCAGGTTCAATGTTGACCACACAAAGCCAGAATTATTATGAAAACACTGAACAGCGGACTGAAAATTGTTAAATCGGAAAATATATCTACACTGGACACTAGAACGTGCAAACGAGGCCTTGTCTATTGAGTCTGTGATGTACACGAATTATTGGCTGTACATTATCGCCATGTACAAAAATTGTCCGACCAGTATTTCAGGGCCAATAATGCACAGCCTGATATTTCATGTAAATGGAATGGTTTCGTTTTTTTTATGTACAATGATGTACATGTTGATTTTATAGAAGAAACAGAGAATGGTACTAACTTGGCGACAGGATGCGAGTCCACGTTGTACGTGTAGCAGTTGTAGAAGACCAGCGCCGCGTCCGCCAACAGCTCCGCGTCGGTCCTGTACTCGCCCTGCTCCAACTTGCCCTTTATCGTCTGGAAGTCCATCGGCTTCTCAATTATGTCCAGGTAGTCTGGAACCTGAACGGACACAAATATTTAGACATTACATTTCATGTGATCAACAAATGAAAAACTTACGCGGGACGCTATAAACTCTATCACACCTGCCGATTGGTGAAAAGAGGTAAACATATACACATTATCAAGCAGTTTTTTAACTAACCCTAACCTCTACTCATCAACAATTAGATTAACTAATGATTAAAATAAAAATAAATTATAAATTGCTAATTTAAATTATAAATTGTATAGGTACTAATAAATAATACAGTTAACATTGGCAAACTTAAAAAATTGAATTGTGATGCAATTATTTTGTAGGTGAATGTCGAAAGGCGTGAGCGCCAATACTGGCGACCACGTCGAGGATATGAATCGACGAGAATTAAATTATAAGTTTTGGAGGAGAAGCAAGTGATGATTCCGACAGTTATATCAGTAAGAATGAGAACGAAAGCGAAATATCGGGCATCAAACCAATAAACAGTAGTGATTCTTCTTAATTAAGTGATCCTAATTTTTTGTGCATATTTAATGTACCTATGTATATATAATGTTAAAAACAATAAATGCAAAGTAAAACCTAACAAACATTTGTTTACTTTTTTAAAGTTATAGCGAATCCATTTTGCAGACCGTACCTAAGTGTCAGAGTGACGTAATCGACGCGAGGTGCAAACTTAGCTTGCTCGAGTTTTAGTTTATTTAAGTTGTTGCTCGCTCGCAATATGTTGTGTCTATAAGTCGTAGATACTACAGGAAAGTTCAATGGTGCATGACATCTGGTTAAATTGAGTGGACCATTAAGTTTAACTCTTCTACTCACGAAATTTCAAAATCCATTCACTCGCACACTCAAAATTTAAAATGGCGGATTTAGGTGTTTGTTTTGCAACCACTTCAGAAATGCAGATTATTTCAAAACGGTTCAAAAGATATACGTGAAATAAAAAGTTATAAACAGAATATTAAAAAATTATTTAAAATCCTTTATTGCACTTTTGTTCGGAGCAACCTGGAGTACGCATCTCAAATCTGGAACCCCCGGTATGATAAGCACACCTCAAGAATCGAACGAATCCAGATCAAATTTCTAAAGTACCTTTGCTATCGTCTTCGAATTCCTTACTCGTCCGATAAGTACTTTAACCTTTGTAGACAATTTCATCTTCTACCTCTTTCAAAAAGACGCGAAATCGCAGACGTCGTATATCTTCTTAACATTTCAAATAATACCATTGATTGCCCAGACCTCACATGTAAAATCAAACTAAACGTTCCTTTTAAGACAACCAGATTCTATAAACCATTACACATTCCTTTAGTGTCAACAAACTATAGACAGAACTCGTATTTATGGCGAGCAAGCGACAACTTTAACAAACTGAGCAAACGCACTGACCTTGACTTATTTTGCACCAGCGCTTCCTCGGCGAGGCGGCAACTAAGCAGTGAGTTTTTCCTAGCAGACGGTCAACAATCGTAAGATGTCGGGCTAATATTTTATTTTTTAGTGTACTTTATTTTTAATTATTGCCTACTTACCTTGTTATTCTTATTTTATTTTATCTTTAAATGTTTTTGTTACCTAAACCTTTCTTTGTGTTTGCACATGTTTAACTTATAATAATCTATTTCTACTCGTGAGAACCTATAATTGGCTTCCCATCGTTTTTCCATTGTATATTTTTAGTGTAAAAAGCTGTTGGTTTTCCAATAAATAAATAAATAAAAAAAATAAATAAATATACTATGTTTTACATTATTATCCTGCACTATTTGTATGTTTTGTAAGATACGCACAATAAAAACGGTTTTTTTTTGTAAACATAACTTATTGGTTATGTTTACGAAAAAAACCGTTGCATTTCATATTTTAATATCACGTCCGAGAATGAACGAAATTCTTTATAATAGATAATGAAATTGCAAAAGTTCATATTTTATAATGATAAAAATAACACTTAGCTAACCTTCTATAATTTTTCCACTTAGTTTTTTATTCAATTTATGTCAAACTGGCACTCTGACAGCTGCACACATACACTATCTCTAGAGTCCGCCTTTGAACATGAAATTAAATTTTTTTTCATTGTCCTGGTTGTGATTTTGGATTTTAGAGCAAGAACATATTATATATTTAGCTATCTTGCTCTTACACATTTTACCGATCGAAAAAGCGAGACAAATACAATATAATGCAAAAACGAACCACAACATTTTGAGAAAGATCTATATGAGTGATATAATGAGTTTACTAGTACAATGTCAAATTGGATGATACTATTGAAGAATTTGATTAAGCGTTTAATATCGTTATCTAGTAAGTATACTAACGAGTTAGGTACTTGCTTATTTACCTTGCACATGACACCTACCTTATCTAGTTAACACATTCCCCGCCTCTTATAACTCACATCCCAACGTCGGAGTGAATTTACTCCGTCCTCAATGCTACTCATACTCAATGACGGGGTACGGAGTCCGAGTTTAGTACAGGACCTTTGCGGCAGTTATCACCGTCTCATCTAGCAGACCCCGGGTTTCTTGGCGGAAGTTAAGGATGCAACCGGGAATTGCTGAGATGATGATCACCGTCTCATCTCACTGGTAACGGTGTGTGCACAGATAAAATCGCGTTTGTTCCACATTGTCCAGGATGTGGTTATACCCAGCAGTGGCTGGACTAGCTGGCTGATAAGTAGTGTGTAAGAGAGTATACTGACTTCATCAGTGGACACAGGCTCGTAGAAGGGCCAGCAGTCGCGGTGCTTCATGACGTCACGCAACAGCAGTTGCAGCGACTCCGGGTGTAGCGGCGGCTCTTGTTTAAGGTTGCGTTTTCTGCTTGTGCTCTTCTCTTCTACAAAAAAAAACATTTATTCACTCAAATGACAATTATATATAATAGTACACCAGTATATAAAAAAACTGTAGAATTGAGTACCTCCTCTTTTTTGGAAGTCGGTAGATAATAAATAATAATGATGATAAACATACCGTGTACTCCATTAGTCAGTGAATTCTTTGATCTTCTCCCTGAACTTGTGGTGGTTCCTTCTTTTGATCTGAAATAAACAAAATACGGATAAATGCAGAGTAAACAATAAACGCACATCTATCGCAGAAATACTTTCACAAGACAGGTGATCGAAGACTTTAAACACGTTTCGAAATGTTACACCGCGTATATTACTGATACGTCGTAAAAAACGTTCTCGAGATCAACGAAAAACATCCATCGATGTTAACAATTTTAAAGTTTAAACGAACTCTAGCATTAGAACCTTATACCAAAGACATAAAGGTAGATTGTTCCTTGACAATAAATTGTACTAGATGTTAACACCGAAACGAATGGTTAGAGACCGCTATTGTTTCTTGGCTAATGTCGAACATACTGAACTACTAGTAACTGGGTATAAAAAATGAGAAATCAGCTGATCGTAGTCAGTTCAGTTTAAATTGCGATACAGTGCAGAACAAGTTCTCCGACGCAAACAATACGAGTGAAGTATTATGTACTAGTGAAGTGTGAGTGCTGTGAACTGTGAACATTATGTGTCAGTGATAGTAAACAGAGATATTGTTAATAAAAGTGTCAATTCGGTGAAATCGTGCAGATTGTTTATCGTGAACCCTATCTTGCTGCCAGAACAGTACAGTACAAGTGAAGTGCAGGAATTTATTGTTTTGTGTGTTAAAATCGTGATAAATAACGACTCATAAAGGACACACGGCCCTAATCAATTGTTCTTGTTTGAGTGAACACTAGGATTATATTCAATTATTGTAATTCGGAGGACACGGTGCATTTCGGTTGTTTTACGTCACCAGGACTCTACTAATCGTACCTAAAGGGCCTGTAGGATGGATAGACGAAATGAAACAAGTTTTGAAAAGAGTTTTTTGAAAGCTTGTTCAGATGATGTTAACGTCTTATACTAAGTAGACAGACCGGAACTCAATGCTGGTTGGAAGGACTAGTTTGGTGTATACACTTTATTGAGTTGTAAAAGCTGGAATATGTTATTTTTACCTCTAATTTAACGGTTTTGTGGTATACTCCTTAACATACAGGCGGACAGGCCCGCGGGCCGCACCTAGTACGATACAAGTTATAATGACTTACGCTCGTTTCCGTTGCTTGGTCGCAGATCCGTTGTGCACCGGCGAACTCTCTTTGCTGTTTCGATACTTCTTTAGTTTTACCAGTGCTGTGTTGAATTCGCTGTCTTCTGAATCTGTCCAAATGTAACGAAATTAATCCAATAGTATTTATTATACAGGGGGTTATTGAACACGTGGACCGTATGACTCTGTCCGTGATATTTAATAAATATTTATAAAACACATATTTAAATTAAGTTTAGGTTTCACTTCTTTGCACTTATTAACATTATATGCCTGTCTTTTAAAGTGCAATCCTAAACCATAGGCAAATAACTCCTCAAGTCTTTTTCCTATGCTATAACCAATCGAAAGAAATGCCTGAACTAAAATACTTTCAGAGAATTAAACAATTTCAAAATGTTCCTCTACCGATTAGATAAATAATATGAAAAAGAAGTCGCTTGTTATTGTTAATTGCGAAATGTTAGTTGCAGAATTCACGGCAAGCATTGAAGAACTTAAAACAATATGGAGCCACCAATGTTGGCTTGGGACAGGCAAAGCGACATAAATGTCCATGTTAAGAGATATCACATCCGCTGTGATGTTAATGTCAAACCAGCCAGTGTTATAGAATATAATGTCAAGGCATATCACAAAGCCTTCATTTGTTTAGGAACATGCAAATGGTACCTTTGCAAAGGGAACAATAAGCATTTGAAACGATACCATGGAGCCAAACCACAGATATGAAAGAGTTTGATAATGATGCGAGTGCAGCATATAATCTTCAAGTGCAACTTTCTTTGAAGAACGCTGTATAATGATTAAAGTTCAAATTTTTTAATACATCATCAAGTTTAGCCGCACTGTTAAATTTAAAATCCAATTATTTTCTTTCATCTTGACTTGAATGGACATTGTAATTTTAGAAAGAAAAATACATCGTCGTACGGTATTAGAACCGGCGTCTTCCGAATATCCGTATTAGAAGCCATGAGTAACCGAGGCATACTGTCCGAGGATCGAATTTTAACTCATTATTTGATTTTAACCGTTGCATGGGGACGCAAGGAACTAAAGAACAGTCAACAAACTGTAGTTAAATTATACTGGCCCGATTGAACCGTGACCTTTAAGAGTAAGGATGAGAGGAAGAACCGAGAAAGCCTTGTTAAGCCACGTGGAGAATGCATCGGTTTATAGGCATGTAGGTAACGAGTACATACTTTCACGTCATCCTAAAAAGTAATGTGATCGCAATGAGAGATATTCCAAAACCCAGACAACGATATGAGTAGATGTAAGGTTTCCTTTCATGCAGGAAGATGAAAGCATGAGAGTGAGAGACGTATCATCAAGTAGACAAACCGGAGGACAGTCTGGTGTGGAGGGCGCGCGTGTACAGGTGTATGTTATTCAAGGCGGCCGCAGCACAGCGCCGCGTCGAGTGGTGCTCTTCAAATTAATAACACATTAATATCGCTGTTGATAGAGGCTCAACCTCACCTGTATAGAACCTAGGTAGTCTTGGCAAGAGTCCTTTTTGAGATTTGAAGTGACAGATTCCATAGGCCTTGTCCACGATTCAAGTTATCTCGCAATGTTTTTGTGGGCACACCTAATCAATTTACGGGTGTTTTTAATAGAAGTTTGACCGTGATTTCGTCTACTGCTGACATATTTCAGTTGTTCTTATTACTGTGTAAAAAGATAAGCCACGACGTCATGAACATCACTTAGCTAGAGTTAAGGTTGTCAATGGTAGCAATCGCTTGTGCAGACACGAAACTAAACTCGACAGTCCATGCTCGCACCGCAGTTCGTACTAAAATCCAAATTCGTATAATACTAACCGATGACAGTTCTTAAATTTGACATAATCATTCAATTGTATGTATGTTTACGCAGATTTATAATATAACTTCGTGCTCTCTGAACTAGTCTAAAGCTACAATACTCATATTGTTAGAATTGGCATTATTCATAATAACGCATTTGCAATAATATACATATATTTAATATCAAAACTGACTTTACTTATTTATTTATTTATTCAGGTTTTCCAACAGACTTAACACTAAACAAGCATTTCATACAGAGTTTATAGACAAATTATAGCGAAAGTCCAATTACAGGAAAACACAACATACATAACGAAAACATGGCTTATATGTGGAGTGAGTTGCGCAAATCCATCATAAGGTGACTAATCACTGATGATATTTCAACTTGCACTTACAGAGTGTATTTTGGAGACAATTCAGTACCTAGCTTATACTATACACCTATAGCTTATCTTATCTTCATAAAGTTTCCTTCTTAAGAAAATTAAATATGGATGGATAATTCACAAATAGAAGTGAAATATTTGATAAGCAAACAATAAGACATACAAAATTAACATGCTAAGGAGTCTTAGTTCTCCTTATATATATTTATTTTATACTTAAACATTAGATTTTTAAAGATGAGCAGAGAACAGTTTAATATGTCAATCTGCTCAGCCTTAAAAAGAGTATTATGCTCTCGACAGGCTATATATATAGCTATATAGCCGTCGTCCCTGAGGAAGGGCATCAGACGTGCCCGAAACCTAGATCGATAACGTTGACTAATTAAGTGAGTAAAGTCGGTTTTTATATTGAACAAATATGTGTCAAACTCACGAGAATTTTCAAATTAAAATACATATTATTAGTCCTTAAAACAAAATCCTAGCAAATTTATTTATATAAAATGAAACGGTCTTGCTTATAAACGTAGCTTAAATTTAAATCACGTCACTTAGTACGGCGCAGAACATTTTTCTTTTGCGCAATACTAAATAACGCCATTTAAATTTAAGCAGCGTTTATAAGTAAGGCCGCAAGTATCTATATAATGTCAAATTTAAATATTCATTCTTAATAAAATTCCAATTAAACATAATTTACAAAAAGGTCAGCATTAAATTTACAGGTACTAAGACCAAATATCATTCAAGATGTCACAATCAGGAATATGTTACACGAATGTGGATTTTAGTTCAAATAAAATTAGAACTAGCATAGTTTAGAGTTTAGTTTAGCGTCCTGCACAAGCGATTTACTACAATTAAGAATAGGTTTGGTGCTTTGGTTGTAGTGCAGTGTGGTGAGGGCGGTAGGTGCTAGTAGGTATACCTCTGGTGGGCGCGAGACATGAGGCGCAGGTCCATCGCTTGGCCGCACGCGAGGGCTTGGGCGCGGCGCACTCGGTGTGGTACCGCTCGCCGCACGCGTGGCACGTGGCCGCCAGCCGTCCCCCCGACCCGCACGCGCCGCACACCCCGCAGTCCATCTCGAACGACTCCTCCTCGCTACACAATACATTACAATCATCACGTTGCTTACACAGCTCAGGATCATAAAATCGTGTCCGCATACGTGTTAAGCACATAAATAAACGTTATTTATTTAACATTCATTACAAACGGCCCTTTTCAGGGCCACAATACTGTCTACTATGTTTCTATTTGATTTTATTCTTATCGATATGCGCCTATAACCATCTTACGCACATCACTATGCGGCTCCATAAGACCCACAAGTGCGAGCGAGATAGACATAGTGAAATGATTTATGGCCGCACGACTCAGTTGGTAACGCGGTGACTATAATTTCTCCAATGTAACTTCTAGACGCGTTTTTGTATTGAGCATAGACAATGAGAACCTTTTT
Organism: Selenia dentaria; assembly: GCA_917880725.1. Lineage (NCBI taxonomy): Eukaryota > Metazoa > Arthropoda > Insecta > Lepidoptera > Geometridae > Selenia > Selenia dentaria. The sequence goes on along the minus strand of OU862895.1, from coordinate 29,148,427 downwards.
GTTTTTAATTTATGCTAGAGTTAGCGCTAGCGTAAACTCCCGGAGGATGGGCATCGGTCATGCCAGAAAACTAGATCGATAACGTCGGCTAATTACGTGAGTAAAGTAAGTTTTGATATTTAATAAATATGTGTCGAACTCACGGTAATATTCAAACTAAAAATTAGATCCTTCTTTACCGGGTTCGCATGGAATGTGCGCTTTTATTCAGGTTTGGGCTGCAATGGGCTTCTTTTAGTCATTGTTGGATTAATATTATTATCTTTGAAACGAGCTCCTTCTATACTGTTTTGAATACATCATATGAAAGGCCCATTCACAACGAATGTAATGGTAAAGTAAGTTTGATTTATGCGAAAATAACGATGAACCCCTTTTATTTCTGTACCCTTCACATATTATTATGTGGCTTACACGTGACATTCATTCGATAATTATTTATTTTATTTGCATATGTCCCGACATAGCGTAATACTGAATACATAAACGTCATAACGGCAAGGGAATCAGTACCGCCTTGTTCAGACTCCATCACCTGGACTTGACTTCACCTTGCTATTAATTTTTTATAAGAACTCTGAAATTATGTGTAGGTATAACTATTACTTGTTGCGGATACCAATTGAAAAATAAACTACAAGCTATCATAGATACTAAAAGAGCTAGTAGTAAACTTAAAATTCAAATTTGCATTATTTTTAAAAAAATCTACTGAAATCTTCAAGTTTACTAAAACTTTTCCTATTTGTGTTCTATTCAATGGTATCGCACAAGCATTACAAACGTTTATACATTATTTATTCATTTGTCATTTACTTAAAGTAATTCACGAATTCAACTAGCCTAGTCAAAAACAATAAAAAACGACTTTCATCATCATCATCATCTCAGCCGTAGGACGTCCACTGCTGAACATATGCCTCCCCCATGATTTTCCAAAAGGACCGGTTGGAAGCGGCCTGCATCCAACGTCGTCCTGCGACCTTCATCAGGTCGTCTGTCCACCGTGTCGGTGGACGTGTCTGGGGATGTTCTGCAGATATTAATTCTATTTTTATACTGCAAAAAAGGGCTATACGAGCAATCTACAGTTTGGCTCCCAGAGTTTCCCTTAGACAGAAATTTAAAGACATAAACATTCTAACTGTTGTCTCTCAGTTTATCTATGAAAATCTAATGTATGTAAAGAAAAACATTAGCAGTTTTGATAAAAGGAGTGATGCTCATTCCATCAACACGCGAAATAAGCACAAGCTATCCGTACATGTAACGCGTCTCCACAGAATAAGTCATTCTTTTATGGGACAATGTATACGATTTTATAATAAAGTTCCCAATGTTATCCGAGATTTGCCTATTAATAAGTTTAAAATTACTATTAAAACTAAACTCTGTCAAAAAGGTTATTACAAAATTTCGGATTACTTGGAGGATAAAACAGCTTGGGACTGATCACTCCAGGATCTATCTACTCGTGTACTAAGATGTCAAAGTGTAGCGTGTCTTGCCCTACTGATACCATTATTATGTTCTCTTTTGTAAGGCAAAACACTGGAGCTAATATTTGTAGTACCTAAGTAAAAACATTGTAAAAACATCTATATAAAAAGAATGGCCCCGAGTTTCTTGCCGCTTCTTCTCGGTTGGCTCTATGTATTTTGGAACGCGGCGGTAGGCTTTAAAGTACATTATAATGAAAAATTGAGGTTCATAAGTGCGTCTTTGATGCCTAAATTGAATAAATAATTTTGACTTTGACTTTGACTTTGACGACCTACGCTGCGCTTGCCGGTCCGTGGTCTCCACTCCAGAACCTTTCGGCCCCATCGGCCATCTGTTCTGCGTGCTATGTGCCCTGCCCACTGCCACTTCAACTGGCTAATCTTGTGAGCTATGTCGGTGACTTTCGTTCTTCTACGGATCTCCTCATTTCTGATCCGATCACGTAGAGAAACCCCGAGCATAGCCCTCTCCATAGCTCGTTGTACGACTTTAAGCTTATCAATGAGGCCCATAGTAAGAGACCACGTTTCAGTGCCATAAGTCATCACTGGTAACACACATTGGTCGAAGACTCATGTCTTGAGGCACTGAGGTATTTTTGAAGAGAAGATTTCGCGAAGTTTCCGGAACGCTGCCCAGCCGAGTTGGATTCCACGATTGACCTCTTTCTCGAAGTTGGACCTGCCTAGTTTGACTGTCTTTTTGTGTTTAGCTATTTTAAAACGACTTTGTGGTTAGCTAATTAGTCTAAGCCCAACAACCTGTGTAACATTTAATACTGATTATAAATTCTTCGTAAGTGCATTGTTAACGAGGGTTTTTATAAATACGAGTCCAGATTGTAACTTTCAAAAGTAGAAAAGAAAATCAAGTCTTAAGAAAATGCGAGGGAATATGAACCAATCGATAGCTCTTTTATGGCACTTATCAAACCATTGTGAAGTAACCTACAACTGTATGAATAATCAAATATAATGTATGTTCGTAAAAATTTACATAAATGTAAGTGAAGTAGTCATCACCACACTTTTAATACTAGAAATACAAATATAGATAGCTGTACCTAGTTTTAGACTTGCGAAGACTAATAAGTAATTCCTAGGAAATTGTGCGTTTTTACAATAAAATCCCAAAACACATAACTGAGCTCACAGGGGGAAAATTCAAGTTGACTGTAAAAAACGTTTTAATAAAAAAATAAAGTCCGACATTATATAGAAGATATAAAGATGCTTGGAATACTCCACTTCTGGCAAGCTGTCACCCTGCCACCCATAAATGTAATAATGCAGTACCTAAGTAGAAACATTGTAAACATCTATATAAAAAGAATGGCCCCGAGTTTCTTGCCGCTTCTTCTCGGTAAGCTCTATATATTTAGAAACGCGGCGGTAGTCTTTAAAGTACATTATAATGAAAAATTGACGTTCATAAGTGCGTCTTTGATGCCTACATTGAATAAATGATTTTGACTTTGACTTTGAATAAAATTCTAAAATGTATGTTATGTAAGGTCGAAATCTGTTAACTGTGACGCATTATCGGGGTTACCTGTTCAAAGTCTCTTCTAAATCTTCCTCCGTGAATAATTTCCTTTTTTTCCTGGGCGTTCGTTCTTTCGGATTACAACTGTCGCAGAACCAATCGCCTTCAGGTACCATCTGGAAACCATACAATTCATTATTGTATCAAATTTAATTTATTGATAATTATAAAATAAAATAATCATCATACATTTAAATAAATATATTAATAAGGCATACATGCTCATATATGCATCTTATAATTCAATATTCGTAAATTGGTTACACTGTAAATTAAAAACTGCAAAAGAACGGTATTTTCAGCTCTTAGTGTTATAATGTCGTCCTACCATATTTCATCAATCCGACATGCAAATATTATTATTAATAATAGTTAGTAATAAACATTACAATATCAATGAATTTCTTCAATAATCATACATATCATATTATTATATGTTTTATAAATAGCTGCTAATTTTATATATGCTATCCGTAAAATGAAAAAAATAAAAGAAATAAGAAAAAATAACATAAAATTATTATATAATAATTAATATATATAAATTAAATATTATTAATTAAGTAATTATAAATTATAAAATCACTTAAATATTATAGTATATTATTTACCACTGTCTTCTCTCCCGACTGGCAGCGTGGAATTATTATAAATATGTAGTTAAATTACAATACAAACCGGCACATATACAACTCATTATTAAAAATTGTGGCTTGTGTGTAACATGCAGGATTGGCAAAATACTTGTAATTAAATACGTAATTGAAATACCAATACGTAGTTAGTATCTGTATTTCAATTACTTTCTTAAAATGTAATTTGTGATTCGTATTTCAAATATCTGACGCCGATGTATTTTGCACTTAGTATTTCAAATACTTGAAGCTTCAAAATACATTTTCGCATAAAAATACTTAACCTTTATTTAGCCATTGTGAGTGACCAGTAGAAATATTGTTTTCTTTAGCAGGCAACAAGAGGCTGTTTGACAGTAAATTTAAAAATCTAGTGCTCATGAAAGGAAACTCTGATTTTACTGATTAAATATTACTTCAGCAGTCGAACGACCCAGACACAATAGAAATTTGATTGTTATATGGACAACCGACTGGTGAGGGATTAATCTTGTTTTACTCTACTTTTCAGCCCGTGCTGGTCTAGATTACTTATTTTGTAATTAGTATTTTGTTGTTTCATTAAAAATAGCTAAAATACTGTATTTTATATTTCAAATACCGTACTTAAATCTATTTTGTATTTCGTATTTTAATTATTTGCTATACAGTATTTTTTAATTTGTATATCAATTAAAGCAAATCATGTATTTTGCCCAGCCCTGGTAACATGCCACATCAAACCTGTGCACTTCGCAGAATATAAATTTCAATTGGTTCAAAACAATATTCTATTAGGCAAAATTTCCAATTTTGTGCAGGTTCTAGTAAAAATATAAACAAATTGTTTTAGTTACAAGCCCTAGCTTTAGACACTTGTCTCATACAAAAAGCTACGGTTCATAACTAAAACGTTTTCAATCTTACTACAGTTATGCAAACAAGTAGTAAGTAGAAGTGAAATGTAACAGATACATAGGGTGACAGACTACATGACTCAAGCTGCAGTGATATTTGTACTCCTAGTTTAATATTTATTTTACCCAAAATCCCAGAGGCCGGTACTAGCCAGTACATCTCAGGCACTAAGGACCATATTTCAGATGTACGCTCAGCAGTGAACCCAGGCTTGAATGCAGATCTAAGTAAACTTTGCGTGGTATTCCCTGTCAAATCACCACTCGAGGCAACATTCACAACTGGGCGTCTTTCTGGAACACCAACCTAAGATTCCTACTGTGATAAATTACAATAAAATGGTTATTCCTGTCATCTTCATCATCCTCTCAGCCGTAGGACGTCCACTATCAAGTCGTCTGTCCACCTTGTCGGTTGACGACCTACGCTGCGCTTGCCATTCCGTGGTCTTCACTCCAGAACCTTCCGGCTCCATCAGAAATCTGTTCTGCGAGCAATGTGCCCTGCCCACTGCCACTTTCTTCTGGGCTATGTCGGTGACGTTCTTCTACGGATCTCCTCATTTCTGATTCGGTCACGTAAGAGACCATGTTTCAGTGCCATAAGTCATCACTGGTAACACACATTGGTCGAAGACTCTTGTCTTTACTTATCAATTTACATATAATAATTTTTTTTGAATGGATTAACTTGACAAACGAGCAGGCGGCTCATCTGGTGGTAAGTGATCGCCGTCGCCCACGGACATCCGCAATAACAGAGGTCTCGAGGATGCGTTGCTGGCCTTTGAGGAAGAAATAGGCTCTCTTCTTGAAGGTTCCCAAGCCGTATCTGTTCGGAAATACCTCAAATGGCAGCTGGTTCCACACAGCGGTAGTGTGAGGCAGAAAGTGCCGTCGGAATCGCACGGTTATGGACTCGCAGATGTCAACTTGAATTCTATAAAAGGTCATATTCTGTCGTGACGTCCGATAGCAAGTTCAGCTGCAGGTATTAGACCGAACAGTTCCTTCGGAATCTTGTGATAGATGCGGTAAAATGATGTAGTGATCCAACATTTCTATGCAGTGCCAGAGAGTCGAGCAGATAGGAGAGAGCTTGGTCGTCGACGTTTCGAGCCGCTTTGTGTTGAATGCGGTCAAATGGAATGAGCTGGTACTGGGGAGCCCCCGCACAGAGATGAGGTCAGTACGCCATATGAGGCCGACGTTATAGTAACATATCATACTCACATTGAGTTTCGGCTTGAGACAATACAAATGGTGTCCCTTATTGCATCCATCGCAGAGAAGCATATTGTCGGGGTCGGCTTTCCTTCTGCAGATCCTACAGCTGGCATTCAGTATGCTGGAAGACCAGGCCACGCTGGAGTCCAGCGCCAGCAGGTGTAGCGCCACTTGCGCGAAAGACTTGCACTCCATAAGGGACACCTCCCAGCGCGCGAGGGCTTCCAGATCGAGAGGTTTGTTGCGCGCCTCGCGGTCCTTGCGTTCTTTCTCGTCGAGACCTGTGGAAAGGATTACATAGTTTATATTACAGGTAGCATTTGAAATATTAGTGTATTTGATTAATGTTGGCGCATCAAATATTTTACGTGTAAATTAAAGTACATTCAATATACAGATACGTACAATAGATAACGTAAATTCGAGTACTTCCAGTGTCCGAACTCCGACCGAGCGTCGAGGTTGTAGCCGGACGGCCGCGAAAACTTAATTACTTGATAATAGCTAATAACTGCAATAGCCCAAAAATTTCGTACCCCCAAAGGCAAGGACACACCTAACACAGGTAAGTTATTTAAAATTATATCATGCGTAAATTCACGTAATTTAATTATTGAAAAGTCGGCACGCTTGGATTCAATACAAATCGTGATACTTGCGTTATCTATTGTACATATACTCGTATATCTGTGATTCAATGCATACTTCATTAGTAGTATTAGGAAACTAAAGTTTAACATTTTGAAAGAAAATTCGGCTACACGATTCTACATGCGTACTACATACCAGCAGCGGTTTGCGGTTTTACCCGCGTGGTGATGGACAATGATGATGATGAATCAAATATAGCCTATGCCACTCAGAGATAATGTAGCTTTCTACTAGTGAAATAATTCTCAATATTATTTTAAGTTTATGAGTTTATCCATTACACACAAACAATCAAATCTTTCCTTTTTATAATAGTAAGTATAGATTGATAGACTTCAATTGGATATTGTTTGTTACTTTTGCATTGGATAAAGCTGTTCCATAGAGGGCGCTCAGTTCCCATATGACGGATGAGAACATCTGAGATAAATTCATTTCGTTTCATCATTGAGAATCTATGCAAAAGCATTAAAACCCTTGTGAAGACAAATTATAACATTTCAAAGATTTTGTATTTTTTAGACCAATTTAATTTGTGTTTACTTTTGTATGTAGATTGTTAACGGTTAAGTGTTTGCAATGTTGTATGAAATAATCAAGGTGTACACAATCTAGTAACATTTTTCTTTTGCTATTCTGCATGATATAAAGTAAATTTTTACTTGTACAATGACAATGTACAAACCACAGTCTATATAAAAAATAACAAGATAACTGAATAGTATGAATGTGGACTGACCTAAAGGCCTCTTGATGTACTTGTGGTGTATGGCCTGCGACACCTGCAGCAGCGCGGAGGCGAGTCCGCGCGCCACGTCGGGCTTCGCCCCCGCCGCTGCACCTGCCGTCTTCACGCCGTTGGTCCGCGTCGCTTCTAGGTACTGTCCCGGGTCGCGGTACTTGTTCTCCGGTACTGCCGGGGAATCCTCTGTGCCTAAGTTAAATACATTTATTTGCCAGAGACATGGTTGAAATACATTCTTAAGATGGATTAGTTTTTGGTTTTGTATCACATGTTTTGCCTGGGCAGGCGTGCAAACTTGAGAGATGGTTTGCATATTTTTTGTTAATAAATTAATTAAAGAGGGTATCGTTCATGCATATACAATCATAATGTTAGTAAAAATAATAATAATAATAAATTAATGTCAATATACAGTAACAGAACTAACTAATGAACAAAAAATGGATTACACCTGGGTCTTAGGAAACTAAATTGTGAATTTTGGCTTTGATCTGTGCTGGTCTAGAACTCTGGATGTCGTTTACGAATCACTCTCAGTAGATTCTTTGAGCCAAGATGGATATAACGAGAAAATAGATCTCGTAATATCTAAACTCTTTAACTTGGAACCGTTAAGATTTCGCTTTTTCTCCAAATATTCACTGACCAGGATCCACGGTGGATCTATGATGATGAAAATTCTCATTAAATCCAGTTCTGAACGAGTAATCTCTAGGAACTTTTGAACTACTGAGGCCGTAGCACAAACAATTTGCGATAAAGTATTCGTAACGAAAACGTCACGCTTCGGCGTACAAACTATGATTTATCTGTGTCAGAGTTGTCCTACATAAATGCCAGTTTGTGCTGTTTCACGTGTACGTCACGATCTATACACGTACACAGTTATTAGTGCTAGGTCCACCGAACCTCTTTCTAGAATACGAGCTTGAACGGAAATCTCAGGCTCTCAAGTTAAAGCACATCCCAGAGCAAATTATCTTTATCTGAATCTGGTTCTGGGCGGTAGTCGACAGTCGAACTGGGGTGTCGCGATTCACTAAATAGTAAACATAGACAATGATGCCATAGACAACTAGCGATGGCAGCACTGAGGGACTAGCTTCGCTTGTTAGTTTGCGCAACCGGGTGAGTTATCCGCTATGCAGTCTGAGTCTATATAGTATTTATCTGTGAGTTATTTAATTATTTGTCGTTGAAGTTTGAGCATGGTGGTCTCTGCCAGAGCTAGTTTTACTTATTTTATTTGTTCGTGTGTGTGTGTGTGCTGAGGAGGCCCCGATCCAGATGCTAAATGTTAAGTACCTAGGCTAATCTATTTAGTGAATCGCGAAACGTCGCGACGTCGCTCGAGAGACAACTGCCGACTGCAGCATGCTGCGTGACCTTTGCGCACGGCGGCCGTCTGATGATAATTCTCAGCAGAGTGATTGGTTAAATACAGTATATAATATAACAGGTCTAGTTTCTTAAAATAGGTCTTTATAAATATTTTTTTACGGGTAATCTATGAATGTAAACAAACTTTTTTGTATTTTTTTTTGTTATAACGCGATGATAGCTTCTAAACATCAGAGGCAGTCTAATTAACACAGATCACACTGCGCAGCATTACCAATGGTACGCTCCTTAATATAAAGCTTTACTAAAGTATTATGGTAAACAAGTATGAGCACTAGAACAGGTAATAATAAAGTTCATAATAGCAAAAAATGATCACCAAACTTACCACCATTAGGCAGTTTGAGCACTCCGTTGGGCAGATGGTAATCGTCCCGGTACTGGTTGTCGGGTCCCCACGTGAGATAGTCGGCCTGCTTGTCATATCCGCGCACCATGATCGTGCCGCGCCACGCTTCTCTGTCCTACAACATACGGAGCACACTTTAATATTACACATTTGACAAGTAAGGCCCACAAGTGTCAACTGCAGGGCTATTATCTCCTTGCTTTCCGAGTCGCGTCAAAATCACTTTTAGCGCTGTGATCACCATTCCAAATCAACGAAAGCGCGACAACGTAGACCCATGTGACGTCATGGATTATGTCACCAAGGACGTCATTTTGCGATTTCAACCACCACGCTACAAACTCAAATCACCGTGAGCAGTCCGTCAAAAATGACAATTTATTGATGTGCGTGATGCGATAGCTAGCATATGTCTGTGTGTGCGGGTACTCCATGCCGTGAGCAACGTGAGCGTGATTTCAACCCATTCCGAATGGCTGACAGATCTCACCTGTTAAAAGCGCGATATTGAATTGGAATGGAAAATAGTGATAATAACGCTAAAAAGTGATTTTGACGCAGCTCGGAAAGCAAGGTTTATCTCAGTTGCTAACAAATTTCAATTTAAATCAAAATGTATGGCGTTGACATTACCTGTGGAAAAGTCACGTGACGTCGCGCTAAGTTCGTTACACATTTTTGTCTGTAGCGTGTGCGGAAACACGCCTGTTTGAATTTTGTCTAGGCCTGCTGATATGGTGGGTATGTACTAACATTTTTGCTTACTGGAGTTGTCAAAAGTGACATAGAGCAGCCATTTTTCATGATTTCAATCCACTTTTATTAGTAACTGAGATACATAATAGCCCTGCCGGTTACAGTTTAGTTAGTAATTCGATTTACGTAGACTTAGCTATATTATATATGGTTGCACCATATGGTATGCAACGAGTCGAGTGCCAGCCATTTTTAATACCTTAGCCACAGTTTTATGAAATGTCTATTCCATAGGCTTCACGGTCCATGAAACTGGGACGCGTTTAAGGACCTCGGAGGAAGTGTAGTTGTCTTCTAAGTAGAGCTCTGAGGTACAGAACGGCCACGATTGTTTTCTAGCTTCACAGACTGTGATAAATTCGACATTGATAGACCACTTGATTCCTAATTTTCTTTGAGAAAAGAGAGAAGAAGAAGTTTGTTGAGAGCTGATTGGTCGTGGTTATGTCAGATGCGGGTTGCAACCGTTTACCGATCGATTTTGATGGTTAAAAAGTTGCAACGCTCCGAGGTTCGGATGCGCGTTCAGTACATCGTTGAGAGCGCAGTCGAAATGCACAAAGGAAGCATTCTGGTTAACAATAAGCGGTATACCTATGTATATGTGTTTTTTTTTGTTTTGTGTTTTATCTCCAATCAGTTTTTCTCTACTTTCAGAAGATTGTTTGTGGGCGGCTTTGATGTGAAAATTTACATAACTTATTATTAGCCTTGGTTTGTGGCCTTTGCGGATGTGCAACCACAACTTCGTCAGGGTCACGTAAAACGATGTACTACGATAAACGATGAGCAACGTAAGTATTGTAGGGTGAACAGAGATTTGTCTGGTGGTTATGATTTATTTAACCAAACAAAATATACGAGGGTCATTTGAAAAGTTCTTAGCCTAACATACTAAATGAAACCACACGATTTTGAGTTTATTTTTATTTTTCAACATACTTTCCTCCGAACTCAAAACACTTTTTCCATCGACCCGGTAAGGCTTCGATACCCGTTTTCAAAAAATCTTTTCATAATCTAAAATTTTTTTCAGCTTTGGGAACAGATATAAGTCGGACGGTGCTAAATCCGGTGAATATGGGGGATGAGTAACAATTCGAAGCCACATTGATGGATTTCTGCCATGGATTGCACAGAGGTGTGAACGCGCGCATTGTGCTGATGAAACAAGACTTTTCTTCTCAATAAACCTGGACGTTTTTCTTTGATTTCTTCTCTCAAACGACACAACAGGTTGCAATAGTAAACGGAGTTTATTGTTTCAGCCTTTTTCAAATAATCCACGAGAATGATACCCTTTGCATCCCAAAAAACAGATGCCATGACTTTGCCCGCCGATTAAACCACCTTTGCCTTCTTTGGGGTGGGCGATCCTGGTCTTTTCCATTGTTTCGACTGTTCTTTTGGCTCGGGTGTATTGTGGTGAACCCAGGTTTCATCCATGGTTATAAATCTTTCAACAAATTCTATTGGGTCAGCTCATATAACTCTAAACAGTCGCGAGAAGTTGTGAGTCGGTTGCGTTTTTGTTCCACTGAAAGCAGTCGCGGTACCCACCGCGCAGACACCTTAGAGAATTCAAGTTCAGTAGTAATTATATGATGTGTTTGCTCAGATGAGATGCCTACAGTCTTAGCTATCTCCTCGACAGTCAATCTTCGATCAGATAAAATTACATCACAGATTATTTTCTTTGTTTTGATCAGTGGAAGCAGTCGAAGGCCGGCCACTACGGGGCTCATCTTGAATGGTCTCACGACCACGTTTAAACTCTGCCACCCAGTTTTTAACAGTCGCATACGAAGGAGCGGACTCACCCAAAGTAGCAGACATGTCTTCATGGCTTTTGGAGTTAAACCTTTCAATTTCAGTATTTTATCACTGCATGATGTTCAATTTTATCCATTTTCAAAAATAGCTCTGACTTGACTTACTAAACTGTGCATACTTGTTGCTAAATAATATAACTACAAAATGAGGGTGAGGTGAGGTATAAAAAAAACAATGACTTTAACCATGTTAGGCTAAGAAGCTTTCAAATGACCCTCGTAGCTATGGCGCTTCACTGTGTTTATGAACAATCCACTGGTAGTGTAACTAATAGCTTAAACATTACTGTACCTTGACTTTGAGTACTCCAAGACATCCGTGGAAGATTTTCTCTTCGAGCTCCAGTATGTGATCCCGTAACGATAGCTCCAGAGCTTCGCTGAGTGAATAATCCTTTGGTACTATTAGAGACGGCTGGAACTGCTTGCGTAACCCAAATCGGTGGGTGGAAACTGGGGGAGCCTGAAATTTAAGGTACATATTTTTTTACTCTACCTTCGGTTATAAAGCAGTGTTAGAAATTGTGTCGTATTTGCATTATAAATTGCTAAAGTGGATAATTCTTGTTTTTGTTAATCTATTACACACTTAAAGTGGTATAAACAATAAACAAAGCCGTTTTATAGTGTAGTGAACGAAAGAAGTGCAAATATTCGTAACGAACATTCGTCACCGCAATACCTAAATCTTTTAACAATGTCTGATAAAATGAAGTGCTTCCAGTATGAAAACGACCTTAATAACGATGAAAATATGGTACAGTGTGATGGTTGCAAATTGTTTATCTGTCTCCAGCGCAGCAACTTGACGAGTAGCGAGGCTCGCGTTATGGGATTGAAGGGCATCATTACAATACCATTGCATATCATTGCAATACCATATTATAAAGAATAACAAACAAAGAATTAGGATAACATAATTGAAAATCATTACTAAATAATGAAAAATTATAGAAATAAATATAATATATCAAAATATAAAATAATATAAATAATATATCAAAATATAAAATAGAAATAAATAAATATAATAAATAATATATCATAAAAATTATAGAAGCTTATCTAACTCCGCAATGCTGCGAATCCGATTCAACATCACCAGTCAACACATAGATGAAGCCGTCTCTGCTCCAGGCCTTCGAGACTCCGAACCTTTGCCGCACGGTCATGAACGTGTCGTGTCGTGATTTTGTCAAGAATTCCGTCAATGTAATGCCGGAACCTTTAAGTTTGGTCTTGGCTGACCATATCATGGCACGCAATAAGATATAACGAAGTTCGATAAAGATGCTTGGAATACTCCACTTCTGGCAAGCTGTCTCTCTGCCACCCATAAAATGTAATATTTGTAGTACCTAAGTAGAAACATTTTAAACATCTATATAAAAAGAATGCCCCCGAGTTTCTTGCCGCTTCTTCTCGGTGGGCTCTATATATTTTGGAACGCGGCGGTAGAGTCTTTAAAGTACATTATAATGAAAAGTTGACGTTCATAAGTGCGTCTTTGATGCCTAAATTGAATAAATGATTTTGACTTTGACTTTCGCTAGTAGCTACTGTAGGTAGCTCGAGGTAATGAGGGTGAACATCCTGCAGATGGCGCGCGGTACGGTGATGAAAGAGAGGCGTCGGTTTCGGATCAAACAGTTCCTCCGAACTATTATATATCTTTTTCACATAAAACTAGTTTGGATACCAAAAATCCCAAACTCGCAGGTCAAATGTTACTTACAGGTGCAGCCAGTGGATTCAGCATATGCAGCGGGCACTGTTCAATGTACTGCAGTATGTTCGCCTTGTCCAGCTCCAGTGTTTGCCGCAGCTCGCTCTCTCTGTACCCTCGCTTGTTCAGGGACTGGATGAGGGCAGTGATCTGTTCTTCTGTGTGGTACACGAACCAACGGTGACGGGATTCCACCTGGATGTATGGGAAAACATTCGATCATAGATATTTTCATAGGTAGTTTTACATTTATTTCAGATTAGGTACCAGCAGGTTTAGAAAACCTGCCAAGTGTGAGTCGGGCTCGCGCATAAGGGTTCCTTACCATTATCTATAAAAGCGAGCAAAACATCACATTTGTCCCCTTTAATATTTATTTTATTCTGTTATTTAGTATTTGTTGTTACAGCGGCGACAGTCATACATCATCTGTGAAAATTCAACTGTTTCACTATCACGGTTCATGAGATACAGACTGATGACAGATGGACAGACCGACAGACAGCAGAGTCAGTTGAGTCCCAGTTTACTCTTTGGGTTCTTCTGGGAACCCTACAGAAGTACGTACCTATGCTATGCTATAGCGGTTGCGGTCAGACAATAGTCTCACCGCAACCGCTATAGCATAGCTGGGGTCCACCCGCGTATTTGCTCCAACAAGCTGCCGCGGATTACACCATACTTAGTTACTAAGGCTTTCCCTCTCCGCACCACGTCTGTAACAGCTATGGCGCAATTCAGCGGTTTCGGTCAGACTATAGCAACAAAGCCTATTGAGAAACAAAGTCCTTAAATTTTAACATGTTGCATGCATTCTTCTTAAAGTAAAATAATCCAATGTGGAAAGATGCAAAAAAGATTTGTATTGTAAAAACTGTATTTTTTAAAATCAAAAAGCATAAAATGAACTTCGACATTATATAGAAGACAAAGATGCTTGGAATACTCCATTTCTGGCAAGCTGCCACCCATAAAATGTAATAATAGTAGTACCTAAGTAGAAACATTGTAAAAATCTATTTGAAAAGAATGGTCCCGAGTTTCTGGCCGTTTCTTCTCGGTAGGCTCTATAATATGTTTTGGAACGCGGCGGTAGTCTTTAAAGTACATTCTAATGAATAATTGACGTTCACAAGTGCGTCTTTGCTGCCTAAATTTAATAAATGATTTTGACTTTGACTAAATTGTGTGGAATCTGAAAAAGATGTTTGGATAATGTCAGTTCCAAAATGACTCACCTTCCCATGGACCGGGCATATGGATATATCCCCAGTGCAGACGAGCAGTTCCCTCAGCAGTTGCATATTGGAGTCAAGTCCATTGAGCTTCTGTGTGAGTCCGTTCAGATTGGTCAGAGGTTTCTTTGGAGAGTTGCCGCGCGAATTTGCCGCTGAGTCGTTCTCTTTGTCACTTCCGGCTGAGAAACAGTTTTGAACCAATAATGTAAACTAGACGAAAGTACTTGAATGCATTTATGGATGAATCTTAACTGTGCCTCGCATCTCTTTCCACTCTTGTAAATAACTATAATAATAAAAAAGATTTACTCGAACGCAGGTTGATATCAGATATTATTTTAAAATCACATGAAAATCAGTTAGGTTAAGCTGGTACCAAAAATGCACCTGTTGAAAGATATTGGCTTACCTTTCTCCTTCTGCGTCTCAAACAGCCTGGTGACATAAGCCAAAGTGTCCTCTCCAGGCGAAGCGGGCAGCACGGGCTTTTCTCTGCATGGACCTTTGGGCTCATCGTCTATTTCTACAAATAAACCCGCTATGGCTTGGTTGAGGCAGTAGCGACGGTAAGCTCTGTCTGCACCTGTTCAAGAGCATGTTATATTTTTATTATGGTTTCTATGATATTTAGATATTATTTTATAGGAGGTTAAAAGGTCTTGTGAAATACAACGAACCAAATACGTGGCGAGGCGAATTTATTTGTTATATATGAAGTTGCTTGAAGCTAGCCCTGCGCAGGGTAACTGGATGCATACCTAACTCAGTTCGTATGACTATTTATAACTCATTAGTTAAATCACATTTGCAATATCTCATCGAAATATAAGGCTGTGCTGCACAAACACTCATAAATGTCCTCCAGATAACACAAAATTAACAAAACCTTTTTTAAGTACCACTACTTAACTAATACCAATATTCTTTACGAAACAACTAAAATTTTTAACTTAAAGCAACTTTACTATAACAATACATGTATATTAATAAAAAAAATACTATCACAAAAGATACGTACAGAAATAAAATTTTCACAAAGAACATTTGCCTATAACTTAAGAAATTCTAATAAATTAAGGACACAAGCTCCAAGAACCAAAATGTACGGTAATCGGAACATAGAGCATGAAGGAGCACAATTTTATAACAAGTTACCTAATGATCTCAAAGACTGTCAAATTCCATTATTTAAAAAGAAACTAAAAAAACATATCTTTAATAATATCTCTTAAGATCTCTGGGCTAACAAATAATAAAAACTTGGCTAGTTAGGTTAATTAGCTAAAAGTTATATAATTAAGCGAACTATGTTCTTTATGAGAAATAATCGTTAAACCTAGTCACACATCAAAAGCGAAATGCGAAATCAATTGCAATGCAAAACGAACCTAAAAATTATTTCAATGTGCTAAAAACACCTGGTATCATACAATACACGTGGCTCGAACTACAATATGATATGGGAAGAAATGGACACGGAAATTAATTACGCTTTGTCTCCACTTTGGTTCACTGTGACCAGGTCGCCTTCGGTCTGGTTTGCTTCGCTTTAGTGTTTGACAAATCCTTAAATGAGTGATTATATCACCAGGAATAATGAAATTTCACCAACTCTCTCTCTCTCTCTCGCACTCAACTGCTCTCTCTCTCGCACTCAACTGCTCTCTCTTTCGCTCTACCGTTTCTCTCTTAGACAACTAGAGTCTTATTACAGTGAATATTGGACGTGCTGATTATAGTGATAGTAAACATCATCATAGTAGGTTTCATAGTCATTTCTCTTCTTTTGTTTGAAACAGTGAACTTAACACAAGGTTTCCAATTTTATATCAAAATTAAACCATTACACAATTAATGGAATTCATTGTTTGTTACTGATTTTTGAGAACCATTTGCCAAGAAAATAAATTTATAAAACATGAATATAAACTTTAACTCACCCAGATAAGATGTGTAATCGAACAGCTGTGTCTGCATTTCCTTCAATTTGGTCTCATATTCTTTCTTTTTCTGTTCGCTCTCTGCAGTCAACTTCTCTATAGCCAGTTTGAGTTCGTCATCAACTGCTTTAGCGCTGTCTCCGGTGAGTTTGTTCTCTTCTTTCTTTGCTGCTGCCTCTTTCTTGAGCTCTTGCTTCGAGGCGAGGACTTGGGCTTCGCGTTTACGTTCGTTTATCTGAAATTAAAAGCCAAAAAAAATAATAATAATCAACTTCTAAATTTCCTGTATCCTTTATTATTGTTTACCTAATTATAAGTCATAAGTATGTTCCTTTAGGAATAAAACCACTTCTATACAATGCAAACTACATTTACTATATTGGTGTTGTTCGCCACACTATGATTCTACTTCTGTGTCCGTTTCATCATCATCCGACGATGCAGTTGACTCTGCCACATTCATAATAAAACTGTCAACAGTTTTGTCGATACTGTGATCACTATCCATATATCAATAGAAAAATGTAACCACAAAACAACTCAATAACAAATTAACTCAAACGTTTTTAATTCAAAAATATACACTTTAATTCGCATTCTCCAGCAGTAAGAAGCCCGCAGCGGAACTTGTTGAAACCAGTTTGCGTCCCCTGGCTGGCAACGGGTCGTGCGCATTCCCGTACCACGAAATATTAACGACAGAGAATACGACAATTTATGAATGGCAATGATTGGGCAGCGACACTATCGTTTTGTTTTTTTGCTAACATAATACTCAAGGCGTCAATGTCCGAATTTCGCCAGAGATTTGGAACGTACTATAGCTAGTTTTCATTTTTAGAAGACTTCCTTCTATCCGTGTTTTCAGGCAATGAAAAACTGTTACAATATTTATATGGCCATCAGCTTAAACAACAACTAAACTGTAATGAGTGAGATGTATTCGCCGATGTTAATGCCACGTTCACTCCAGTCCAAAGTCTTAAACATGTCCTCCATAGCGTTTAAGAACAATTTCGGGCATATAACATGCCATTGTCTCACACCTCGTCGCAGGTGGATTTGTTCAGACTGCTGGTTCTGGTTTTGTACGGTCATTTTGCAGGCGTCATACAAGCCTCATCACTTGGATATATCGCCAGTCAACTTGGCACCGTTGCAAGGACTCTCGAACAGACCAGGTCTCGATAGTGCCAAAAGCCTTCTCATAGTCCACAAACGCTAAGCAAAGAGGCTGATTATATTCTTCAGACTTCAGTATAATCTGCCTCACTGTGTGGATGTGGTCTATGGTGCTATAACCTCTTCGAAACCAGGCCTGCTCAGGGGTTTGAAATTCGTCGAGTCTTCGCGCAAGACGATTTGTAATGACTCTTGAAAACAGTTTATATACATGGCTCAGAAGGGAAATGGGTCGATAGTTTTTAAGTAGGGTATTGTCTCCTTTTTAAAAACAAGACAACCACACTCCTGTTCCATGTCTTTGGAGTTCTCCCAGAGAACAAGACGGAATCGAAAATGCGCTGAAGCTCTTTAAGCACTGGAGTTCCACCCACTTTTAGTAACTCCGTCTTCCCCTGGGGCTTTTCCATTTTTCAGCTGTTTAAGAGCCATCACAACCTCTTCTAAGCTGACTTCTGGCAGATCTTCGGTGTAGTGGCGAGTCAAAGTGGCTCTGGAATCCTCCGTGTCTTTTGGGGGTTGGAGCGCATGCGGCGCATATAACTGGCTGTAGAAATCTTTAACTTCCGCAAGAATCTCCGGCTTTGAAATAACGACCGCCCCGCTAGACGTAGTCAACTTCGTCAGATGGCTTCGGCCGAGCCGCTGCACGAAGACTTTCGACCACTTATTTTGCTCAATTACTTCCTCTACAGAGCGTGCATTAGAGCTGCGGAGGTCAAATCTTACCAGCTTTGTGATAGTCTTACTCAAAGCCCGCTGTTCTGACGAAGTGAGTGCTGGGTCTTCTCGTCGCTTCTGTATGAGCTGCAGAGATTCCCTCGAAAGTTTAGATTTCTTGCCTTTGCTACGCGATCCGCAGAATTGTGTGCCCTCCTCTTGGAGGATTTCTACCACTTGGTCAAGTGCCTGTAAGTGGTCCACATCAACGTCTATTGTGCTTTCCAACGCAGCGAATCGGTTCCCTAGTTTAATCTGGAACGTTTCAGATCCAACAACGGTTTAGAGCAACGGTTTGATCGGAGCGTGGACTTCATCAATCGTGCGCGTTCTAACTTGTAATCAATATCCAGAGTGCCTCGTACAAGTCGGTGGTCACTTCCGGTTTTGAACCTAGCGACCACTGAGACATCTCTGAACATGCGTCTTTTGTCCGTCATGATGAAGTCAATCTCATTTTTTGTCATAGCGTCGGGGCTTTGCCACGTCCACTTCCGTTGAAGCTGTTTCTTAAAAAAAGAATTCATTAGGAACAACCCCTCTTTCTCAAGAAAATTGAGTAGCATTTGCCCCCTATTGTTCCCGCTACCAAATCCGTGTGGTACTACTACCGATTCACTGCTTATCTGTACTCCTACTCTGGCGTTGAAGTCTCCCATGACAACGTTAAAGTGGACCTTAGAGGTGTTATGCAAGGCCCTCGATATGTCATCGTACATACCCTCTACTTCATCATCTGAGTATGTCGACGTGGGCGCATAAACCTGAATAACCTTGAGGCTGTACCTCTTGGTTAGCTTGATTATCAGATATACAACCCTCGTCGACACACTAGACATTTCGACAACGTTGTCAGTGAGGAGCTTATGAACCAGGAACCCAACGCCACCTTGGGATGGATGGTCTCCCTCTCTGAAATACATGAGATGGCTTGATTCCAGGGTAACAGTATTCTCTCCCTCTCTTCGGATTTCACACAACCCAAGAATATGCCATCTAATGTTTTTCAGTTCTTCTTCTAGTTGTACCAGGTGTTCGTCGAGCCGTAGCGTGCGTCCGTTATACGTATCCAGAGTCAGTTGGGTTGGGCGGCCTTCTATAGCCCGGTGATTCTTAGCACCCCTGACCCTGCCGTTACCATGACCGCCGCCTTGGTCAGGAATAGCGGGTCCGCCGGGAACTCAGGGCCGCGGTTTATTTGGTGTAAAGATGAGGAGGATTTGCCCATAATCCCCACGCTGGGCCTAACGGGTTGCGATCGCAGAGCGTAACTAATGCACTGGTGGCGCTGCTGCCCATCACCAGCCAATTTTATTTACTAGTTACGCGTTAGGTACGAGATGGTTATACCGCCATCTGACGGTGGGCGGGTGTTAACTGTTTATCGTCAAATTTACCTTAGTCGCCTTTTACGACACCTCGGTATGAGAGAGGTAGGCACTATTCTATTCTGCCGGTGGCCCAGCGGTAAAAGCTTGGTTATCGAGGTACTATTCTAGGTATACGAGGTATTATCTATTAATTCAAACACACTTACACTTTTATAACATTTTAGTGTAATTGATTAGGATCATTAGATTCATAAAATGATTTAATTGCTTTGTTTATAATATAATTAATTATTATATATGATAAGCTTAGAAAATAATAGCTTATGCATTGTCAGGCAGCAACAATCGTTTTGAAATGCCTCTACACCTGGATGCCGAGAGAACTCATTTGCATTTGGTCCTTTAGCCGTGTTAAAGGGATATTATACCCAGGGCTGGGCAAAATACATGCTTTGCTTTAATTAAAATACAAAATACATTCAAGTACGGTATTTGATATATAATATACAAAATACTGTATTTCAGCTATTTTCAATTGAAATACAAAATAAGTAATCTAAACCAGTGTAGGCTGAAAAGTTGAGGAAAACAAGATTAATTAATCAGTAAAACCAGAGTTTCCTTTCATGTACACTAGATTTTTAATAGTACTGGCAGACAAACAGCCTCTTGTTGCCTGCTAAAGAAAACAATCTTTCTACAGGTCACTCACAATCGCTAAATAAAGATTAAGTGTATTTTAATGTTAAAATGTATTTTGAAGTCTTTGAAATACTAATTACAAAATGCCTCGGCTTCAGGTATTTCAAATACGAATTACATATTACATTGTAAGGAAGTAATTGAAATACTAAATAGGTTTTTGTATTTCAATTACGTATTTTAATTACAAGTAAAAAAGTCAAGTAGTGCCCAACCCTGACTATACCAACTAGATGCAATTGCCATTGCTTTAGAAAATAACCAATACCACGAAGCAATGAGCGTTTTCTATACTGCTACGTAAAACTGCAGCTTTAATTCGGAGTAGTACTGCAAACGACATGGACAGACATGGTGCATGCCATCATGCCTTCAGGGACATGAAGTGCCTCGTCACTTGTTAGTAGAAAAACTATATCAGGATATTCCGAAATGTACGATACTAAAAACTTAACATTCAATGTGTCTCACCTGTAGAGCCCGAAGTGCTACCTTAGCGTTCTTTTGTTCCTCGAGTTTCTCTTCGATGACGTCACGCACTGTTGCATAACTCAAAATTTGGTTCATGAGGCACTGCAGGACGCGAAACTTATCATCTGTAAAAAAGAAGCAACCTTTTCATAAATCGAAGTGGTTACGAACATGATTTTGTTGTTCATCATCACAGATTCACAGGCTATTTGCGATAGTACAACGATCCCGTGTCAAAGCGACATTGCTATGTGCACAATCTGACAACGCCACATAGTTAATGACTAGCTATTGGTATTGGTATTAACAATAAAATTACTGGCAATTTCATAACAGTATTTGAAGAAGAGATCCGAAATATCGATATTTGTGTGAGGTATCGATTCTTCACTAATATTTTTAGGGTTGCATACCCAAAGGGTTAACGGGACCCTATTACTAAGACTTCGCTGTCTGTCCTTCACCAGGCTGTATATCATGAACCGTGATAGATAGAAAGTTTAAATCTTCACAGGTGATGTATTTCTGTGGCCGTTATAACAACAAATACTAAAAAAGTCGTGTCGGACGATAACTATAGAAAATGGTACAGAATCCTTCGTGCGCGAGTCCGACTCCACTTGGCCAGTTTCTTATTAAAGTATCGATTTATTTCGGTTATCGATATCAGAACCTACCGAGGAAAACAAATCAATGAAAGCTAATACTACGTTACCTAGTGGTAGATCAGCGACATGCGTGGAAGCGAGGCTGGCGATCAGGGATGGGTGTCGAACCCGGAGCCTCAGACCTGCGTCGTCGTGGCTGGAGTACCCGCCGCGCTGGTGGTAGCGCCATGTGGCACAGCGCGACCCGGCCGCAGAACCACTCGACAGAAGGTGCAATCTGTAACAATAAAAAACCACATGAAACAACGGTAGGTTTCAATGAAGCAATATATACATATAATAAAAATGTAATGGATTGCTGTCTGTATATGGAAGATATATGAGAAAACATATTGTTGGGACAAAAGTCCCAACAATATGTTTTCAAATAAATAATAATAATAATAATAATATAATAATAATATAATATAATAATATAAATAATATAATAATACCGCAGGGGCGGCTTTGTGGCGAGCCGTCGGTGAGTGGCGACACCGTGGACCCTGATTCTCCCTGGGGCTAAATGAGACCCCTGACCCCCGGCTTGCCTTTATTGGCTGTCTGGGGGTGGAGACGCAAGAGCAAGTAACAAAAAGCTCCAAGGGTGGAAGTGTTAAAGGGCATAACGCCGGTAGTAGCGCTCTAGTGAAACCGCAGCACACCTCTCGACACCCTTTAGCCATTCACACCAACGTTGCCCCTTTTGTCACCATTGATGGTGGCTTTTATGGGGGGCCCGTTTAGTGAGTGGCAAGTCACCACCTGCCTAAATATTTTAAGATGAGACTGAAATTGGCAGGTGCCGTAGTCTCGACCATAGCCCACTATCTTCCGTATCACTAATAAGTACATTTCAATAACCATGCCATTTTACCCATTTTTGTAATAGATAACCTGTAACCTTCCATCCAAAATGTTTCTGTTTTTATACTACATTGTATTTTTATATCAAACAGGCCTCTAAGTGTTGGCTACAGCCCCACTTATGCCTTTGTAAAGGACCGGGTGAAACCCGTGAAATTGGTTGAATAATAATAATAATAAATTTTTATCATTCTATTTTGGTTTATAAAAATAAACGAAAATAGAATGATAAAAATTTATTGTTTGCATTATTGTCTATTTATCTGTTTGTCTGTGTGTTTGAGCAAGCGAATCTCAGAAACAGTTTATCTGATTTAGATTTGGTGTTCACTAATATATTTTGGCAAAAATCACTTAACATTTTAGAGTTTGTTTCATGTCAATCGGCTCATAAATAAAAAAGTTATTGAAATTTAAAGAATAACTCTAACGCCACTACACCAAGACCAAGCGAGCAAAGCCACTGGCGGCCGAGAGTGAATTATGTTTTATTTTAATAATAGTTGTACAATCTACTATTATTATATGTTGTAAGATACATTTGACAAGATAGTTGCGACAATGTCTGGTAATCACTTTTTGCGTTTCTATCCTCTAATGATTAGAGAGAAAGTATCGTCGCATCTTTACTTTCACCTAAATTTAATTTTCAGTAGGTATACGGTTTGATATCAATAAACGTTTTAATACCCATAAGAAAAGAAAAATCTTTGCCCGCCACTGTAGTACATTTGAGCGCCCATTGTGTAATTTAAAGTAATATAACGCGAAGATCGACAAGTTGGGTGTCAATATCTGGGTGTTTTATAATGCCAGATGGGATAGCCCAATGTTCACTCATTGGATGCGTTTTCACTAACTCAACCACTAATTATGTGAAGGCCTAATTATTGTATAACATTTTTTTGTATTTTTTGTTTTCTGTATGATTTGACATTATCTAATTGTATTTTATTTTATTTTTATTAATTCAATTTAATTTAGAATATTTCGAAATCAAATAATTATTTTTAAGAATCAATATTATTTTATGTTTTTCTCTCTATCTCGTCTATGTCTTATGTGTAATATGGGTCATAATGCCCGAAATAAATAATTCTTAATGTAATTTAATTTAATAATTCCCTTATTCTATAAATATTGCACAATAAATTGTGAATTTATTATGCATGCATTAGATGTCTGAAATTCATATAAAAGAAAGGCAGTATGTTTTACAATTATAGACAATCTCTTGCAATAGAACCTTATACCAAAGACATAAGGTTGATTGTTCCTCGGCAGTATTTTTTTTTTGTGCTTCTGCATCTGCAATCAGTCCCAGGACGATATGCAGATTGGTTGGGCGGTTAAGACATTGTAAGGAATCTCCCCAGCGGGAGGCACTCCTATTTTACCATCGAGCATGTAAAGTCTGGATGTCGTGGCGTTTGAGGCGTTTGCTGTACTTGATATTTTTTAATTTGGCAGCCAAGTTATTCGGGTGGCAGTAAATTGTACTAGAAAGTTGTTTACACCAAAATGAATGGTATGAGACCGCTATTGTTTCGTGGCTAAAATCGACATTCTGTACCTCTAATGAATATGTATATATACTGCAGAATCCGACAACCCTAGTAAGTTAAGTTTTAATTGTGATACAGTGCGGAACAAGTTCTCCGACGCGAACAGTACAAGTGATTTGAGTACTAGCGCTGTGAATTGTGAACATTGTGTATCAGTGATAATGAACTGAGATACTGTTAATAAAAGCGTCAATTTGGTTACATCGTACATATTTTTCGCAAACCCAAAGCTCGTAATAATATGTTGCTTACCTCAAGACTTCACTGACAGTGGTGGGGTCAAGCGGCAGTTTGCTGAGCGGAGTCCCGAGGTACGTCTGCGACCACTTGCTGGCCTTCGTCGCGAGCTCGATGGCTTTCGTAACGCCCACTGTGCTGTCTGCTTTTGTGTCATCTGCAATAAGAAAAATTCCTTGTCAGATCAAAAAAAAAAAATTTTTCTAAGACGCAAGTCATTCGCCTGATTAAGCATTATTAGAACCTCGAGTCATATACTATTTCAAGCTCATAATAATTCTAGGATAACAGATGGTAAATATAGTAGATATTTCGTAAGACAAGGGGCAAAATATCTTTACCAGAGATGAGACAACATAACATGAAATGAAAAGGGAGATAAGATCTAACATAAACAAAAATTAAACAAAAAAACACATGGAGTAATTATTGAGCCCTAGCCTGCCAACCTTTAACCAATGTTGTGACATTCTCTTAAATTAATTATAGAGATACCTACCTACTTGTCTCGTAGTACATAAACTTAGTAACAAAATTTGAAACTGACTTCAATTTTATTATATCCAATGTTGATTACATTATAATCCAATAGAAACTACTGGTCAGATCTTGATCAAATTTTAATGGGGCCCCATGAGACTGATACTTGTTTCAAATAAAATAAATGGTTGTCAATTCAAAGTCAAAGTCAAAGTCAAAATCATTTATTCAATTTAGGCATCAAAGACGCACTTATGAACGTCAATTTTTCATTAAAATGTACTTTAAAGCCTACCGCCGCGTTCCTAAATACATAGAGCCAACCGAGAAGAAGCAGCAAGAAACTCGGGGCCATTCTTTTTATATAGATGTTTTTACAATGTTTTTACTTAGGTACTACAAATATTAGCTCCAGTGTGTTGCCTTACAAAAGAGAACATAATAATGGTATCAGTAGGGCAAGACACGCTACACTTTGACATCTTAGTACACGAGTAGATAGATCCTGGAGTGATCAGTCCCAAGCTGTTTTATCCTCCAAGTAATCCGAAATTTTGTAATAACCTTTTTGACAGAGTTTAGTTTTAATAGCAATTTTAAACTTATTAATAGGCAAATCTCGGATAACATTGGGAACTTTATTATAAAATCGTATACATTGTCCCATAAAAGAATGACTTATTCTGTGGAGACGCGTTACATGTACGGATAGCTTGTGCTTATTTCGCGTGTTGATGGAATGAGCATCACTCCTTTTATCAAAACTGCTAATGTTTTTCTTTACATACATTAGATTTTCATAGATAAACTGAGAGACAACAGTTAGAATGTTTATGTCTTTAAATTTCTGTCTAAGGGAAACTCTGGGAGCCAAACTGTAGATTGCTCGTATAGCCCTTTTTTGCAGTATAAAAATAGAATTAATATCTGTAGAACATCCCCAGAGCAGTATGCCATAAGTCATAACGCTATGGAAATAACTAAAATAAACTATTCTAGCTGTGTCTACATCAGTTAATAGTCTAATTTTTTTAAAAGCATAAGCTGCTGAACTGAGCCTACTAGACAATTTTTTAATGTGGGGACCCCATTGCAATTTAGCGTCTATAGTAATTCCTAAAAAGACTGTTGACTCCACAAGGTCCAACCCTGTTCCATTCAATTGTATATTGGATTCTACTTGTCTCACATTTGGTGTCGAGAATTTTATACAATTAGTTTTCTTCTCATTGAGGAGAAGATTATTTGTATTGAACCAATTCACAACTTTAGCTAATGCATCGTTAACATCGTCATAGTTTAGTAACTGCCTTTTAATTTTAAATAACAGTAAAGTGTCATCTGCAAACAATACAATCTCGTTATTCTTCTCTACATAATAAGGTAAGTCATTAATATAGATTAAAAACAAGAACGGCCCTAGTATTGAACCTTGTGGAACGCCCATTGAGATTATAGAGCCGGGCGATTTTTTACCATTTATGTCAACCCTTTGAATTCTACCATTTAAATATGAAGTCAAAAGGTTGAGAGCCATGTCCCTAATACCGTAGTGTTGTAATTTCCTGACAAGTATATCATGTCGGACGCAGTCAAATGCCTTAGATAAGTCACAAAAAACACCTAAGGCATCTTGAGAGTTCTCCCAGGCATCAAACACATCTTTTATTAGTTCTATACCTGCGAATTTAAGGATAACTTTACGTGATAATGTCATAAGACAAGCTAAACGCTATGGCCGATCGTGCCTCTCTATCGCTTATTGCGCGCTCTCGCTTGCATGCTCTTTCAGGCGGAACGTGACAGTGCGTCATACTTTATCTAGCGTGCAGCCGGTGTTTTTCGATTCATAAGTAAAAAAAGTATCGATATGCTTGTTATAGTTATTATATTATTATTATATAGTTATAGTTCGTGGTTGCGGTAGGCATGTCGCACTTCCAATGCCGATTAGAAAATTATACTTTGTATGTTGAGATTTGTTTACTTATATATTATTGTTATTCAATTTGGTTTTTTATTTACTTATGACTTAATAACAATACTGACTTAGATATTTGCTATCAAAAGTAAATTTTGGGTTTATATTTATATTTGATTAGGATTTTTATGTGCTTAATTTTATTTATTTTAATAGGTCACGTTACTTGAAATAAACTATTTTGATGTGATTTTGATATCCGCCTCTTCTTTTGGGAGTTGGTTGAAATATAAAGATAGCGCACTCTTACCTGTAGACAACTGGATTCCTTTACTCTCGTTATAATCCTCGGCCTCGTCCTCTTGCAGGGAGAAGATGGAAGTGAGGAACATTTGCACAAGATCGCTGAAGTTGCCCGCATGCTCCTTCATGGTGAGACACTTGCGGAACGTGTCGATGTCCAGCTTGTTGTGGAAAGTGTCCTTCGCTTTCAGGATGTCGGAGTATATGTGAACGAACTCCAGGACGGAGAGGAAGTCGCCTATGTGTTGTTGTGGTATACCTTCTATGTCGACTGGTGTGCCTTTAGGCAGTATCTGATAAAAAAAGAAAACATTCCCATTGAAAATGAAAATAATACTTATCGCAGTATATTACCGCGTCCGTATTGTACCGCATCGTCTTCTGTATAGTCTCCTGTAGTATTAATTCTGTATAGAATCGTTTTCTTTATAGTACTGCGCGTTACTTATGCAAAGTCTGCTTGGGGTAGTACCACACCTTGGTGCCGGTTATCCAACAGTGAAGCAGTAGTGTGCAAACATTACTGTTTGGTTAAACGGCGATGTTTCCAGTGAAATTACAGGGCAAGAGATTTAACATCTTATGTGACGAGCACAGTACAGTTGCCATGCAGGGATTTTAATTTAACATTCTGTATGACACTGAACTGAACAAGCGTGGGCAAGCGTGACGCTTGACACCAGGTGAGCGACTTTCTTGTCTCATCACCGTCATATATCCCTGACCAAAAGCGTATTGCACATATAGTCATTAGTACTTTAGGTAGGGAGTACTATTAAATTAAATATCGTAAATTCATAAATACACATATTTATGGTGGTATTGTAATCCAGCTAATGTTCCTATGATTCGATAAAAACGTCTTTTATTCATCATCATAAATAAACATACATACATACATACATAAAATCACGCCTCTTTCCCGTAGGGGTAGGCAGAGACCACGGATTTCCACTTACTACTTATATTATGTATATTGTGTAACATCTGGGGGCCTAATCCCACCTTTTACGAAACTATCATAAATCAGGAGCGTTTTGTATTAAGCTTAAAATAATAATACTTACTATTGTACTCCCAACGACACAAAACGGTCGATTATATTACTTCAATAATATTTACGGCGTGTTCCTTTTTTAGCCGAAATGGATCCTAATGGTGCGTTGCAGGATCGATACCTATAATGTCCATCCAGAATAGAACACTAACGCAGTTGTAAAGTACACGAGTCGAGTGCACTATTTGTTAATATGTCATCAAAACGTCTATCGTAATCCATTATTATTTTAAGCTTGCTTTATTGACGTGGTGGTAACACATTTAATAGTAAGGTTTAAGTATGATTACTTTAAGAGGTGGGAGTAGGACCCCTGGTTTGCATCATCATAATGAATGGCTACTTGTATTCCATTCTTGGATGTAGGCCT
Source organism: Selenia dentaria (assembly GCA_917880725.1). NCBI lineage: Eukaryota > Metazoa > Arthropoda > Insecta > Lepidoptera > Geometridae > Selenia > Selenia dentaria. The sequence goes on along the minus strand of OU862895.1, from coordinate 29,120,130 downwards.
TTTCCTTTTTTTCAATTCCTGGCAATCTTGTGCTCGGTGCATCCAGTCCCTGTCTGCTTTTGTTACACTACGAAATAATGTCACTAAGGGCAGCGTTTGTAAGCAGTGCCCTTAATGTCTCAGGGTTACGGGAGCAGTGTAGTTCGTTCGTTCGCACTTGACGGAATGCATCTGTTCTAGGCAGAGGTTACCACTTAACATCAGGCGGGCCTCGTGCTAGTAACGTATAATACATAAAAAAATGTTTTTTTTCTACATGATATTTTTTTATGCTACAAATTAAATAGCTTAATAAATAATACCTTATGATCTTCCAATTCTAAATCATCTTTGACTTTCTGCCACTCTTTCATGTAAGCCTGCAACCGGGCCGTCTTCTCTTTCTTTCTTGCTTTTTCTTCTTCTTTACGCTGTCGCATCTGATCTTCTGCTCTGCGCATCTTCTCAGCTAGTTCTTGCGCGCTCTTCTTCGCGGCCGGGTCGGCGGGTGGTTTGGGTTTTGGGGAAGCTGCATGAGAAATATAATGTTTAGTATTCAATTCATGTAATCGAATTGTTAGGAGGTAGGTTTTTATGCCATAAATGCAAGCAAGCAATAGGTGCCGCCTGATGGAAAACGATCAGCTGGTACATTCAGTTTGACACATTTGAGGTAGGAAGTCATTGTGTCCGATATGTAGCACAATATTGTATTTCAGTACAAAATTATTGATATAGTACGTTTCAAACCTCCGGCGAAATTCGGACATTAATAATAATATTTATTCATTTAAACAGAGTTTCATAGTTCACAGTATTATATTTATAAGTATCCTTAATGTAACTATGAAACTCTGTTGAAATGAATAAATATTAATATTATATTATTTCCTATTATAAGTCATGGTGAGTATGTTACTTTAAGAATAAAACCACTTCTATATAATGCATAAGTACTACATTTAAATGGCGGTTATATATGTTTTACTTACTTTGTTAGCTATTATAAGAAAACTTATTTGAATGTGAAATACACTTTCAATGGGCTTGAATCAGGAAAGTTGTTAAAAAGTGTTTCAATAAGAAATTTAAAGAATTACTTTTACATAATCAGAAAAATTACGCATCTCTCATCTCACACTCGGACCGGAATCAAACCCTCAACTTCAAATGAACCGAGTCAGATGTTATAACCGCTACCTATTTTGAAGGGACTTTCACTGGCAGATATCTGATGTGGTGAAGAGTAACTTTGGATAGTTTTTTTTACAAAAGGAACCTGGAAACTGCGCAGAAAAATCTTAGTGCTATAGTAATTTTCCGCGGAAACGCGGGCACTGCTAGTCTTTTCATTAACTTGTTGATACCTCAAATTGATTTAATAGTTAAAACATTTCTCAAGGTCTTATGACAGTAGAAAATACCAGAGACAAGAAGAAAGACAAGCGAAAACACTTGATACTAACCATCAGGCAAACGACATGCCCGTTCCATCACTTAATAGTACAACAAAATAAATAAAATACTAACCATCTGGTTTGTCCGTCTTCTTTAAGAACTTGTCCATAGACTCTTGCCGTCCCTTTTTATCGGGACTTGGTTTCTTGGCAGACTTGTTTACTTTATTGGTCAGTTTGGTGACCGAGCCTGGTTTGGCGGGAGGTTTGGCCACTGGGGGCGACTTGAGGAGCCGTTTGGAAGCGGGGAACTCCGGCGGCTTGCCCGTGAATATCTGCTCGAAGCTCACTTTGGATATGTTGTACTTGTCTAGTGCTGTTTTCTGTAATGAGATTAATTAATTTTGTAAGTTTTCTGTAGCTCATGTTATGCGATCAGTGATTATGTGCTTCATATACAAAGATGATCATACACCGACGGGACGGTTCCGTACATTAAAAAAACACATTATTGCTCAACTAAAGGACAAACTAGGTTGAAGGACAAACTTAACTTTGTTCGATCTCTAGAAATAAATTTACTCTTTTTTGCTAACCATTTAGACGTCATCGAACCGAAATCGGTAAACTGCATATTTAAGGTTTTCAGCGTATTTGCTTCGTATGTGCTGTAAGACGTTTCTTCTTGTCGAATTTCATGTTTCTAGGTAAACGGGAAGTACTTTATAGGTTTGACTCCGTTATGAAATCGTAAAATATGGATGTATGAATAGTAAAAATTTCAAATTTGCTAGTAAATGCCATTATCTTTATACTCAGATGTTTTTTTTTTATTTACTGGTTTTTAGACTTCCGCACCTCAAAAGGAAAACGCGATTGTTCGAAATAAATACCTAGTCATATCTTTTGATCGCGCTGACTTTCACGTTAGATTTTTTTACATCTGAAAGAGACTATACACCCGAGTATTTGGTATAAATTAAAACTTGATACATTTTACGCTTTAATGTCCGAGTTACGGTGATGTTTGTCATTTGTGAGGAAATGCGTCTGCTCTAGGCGTTACCACTTAACACCAGATGGTTCTCGTGCTTGTACCGTCTGCTAGTAACATAAAAACTAACAAATTCGATAATCCAAAATTTGGGACTAATGCCAATGGGTCAACATCTATGTCACACAAAAACGAAAAGGCTCTAGTGTTGAGGCAATAGAAGAAATAGGGTAATAAACAATACAGCAAACTGTATTTTCATTAGAACACGAAAGGGACAAGATTTTAAAGGTATAGAGATCACAAAAGTGTGTGTTTTTCTAACGCATCAATATAGTTGAGTGAACTCACACATTTACAATTAAGTTCAAGGTTCCAACTTGACCTTGTAAAGATTTAAATTGACTATGAATGAGATGTGTCGTATTTTAGGAATTAACTGAGGATTAAATTTAAAACCTGCCTCGAGAGAATGTGAATGACTTTTTTAACAGCTGTTAGATTATACACAAACATGCCAAGTGCGAGTGGTGCTTCGCTCTATAAGTGTCCCGTACGTATGATTAGTATTCGCTTTTGGTTAAAACATCACATACAACATCCAATTTTGAGCCTATGAAAATAAACACATGCATAAAGCAGAACGAGCGTATTTAACCCTATGAGAATGAAAACTATATAATCTTTATTGATTTATTGATTTTTATTCTTCCAGGGACTGGTGTGTTATGTAAAATACATATGGCACGAATAGCGCGCTATTGCAGAATGTAGATGGCAGTTGTGCACACAGCCACAGCAATAACTCATAGGACATTACACTGTGAATATATGTAAAATAGACTAACAAGTCAACATCAGTCAATTCCCCTATTGTACTAATAATTGCATAAATGCAGCAGACATAAGTCGGAGAATAGAAGAACTATGTATGATATATAACTAAAAAATAATAACAATATATAAATTAATAATTACGTAATAAAAAATGTTAATTATATATTAGTTTGATAGACATGCAGCTTTTATACTGAATTACCTGCATTGTTGTGTTAAGTAATTTAATATCTGACTATGATTTTGAGGTAACCAAACACTGAAGTCTAATATTTTCTACTAGCTGCTCTGCGCGCTTTCACCCGCGCGGTGATGGATGATGATGAATCTTATATAGCCTATGTTACTCAGGGTGAATGTAGCTTTCCAATGGTGAAAGAATTTTTGAAATCGGTCTAGTACTTTTTGAGCCAATTCGTTACAAACATACATACAAATCTTTCCTGTTTATAATATTAGTATAGCGAAGAAATAAGGCACAGAGAACATTAAATAATTGTTATTTTAATTGTAGTATGCATGTTAATGACAAGTACAATATCTTAATCATACCTTGATACGGATAACGCCTCCAGGGCCTCCTTCGACAAACTGCTTCAGAAAGAGTCGGTTCTTGTCTCTTGTATAAATGCCTTTATGTCGGCGTAAGCGGTCATACGACACTGTGCCGACCTGTCCCGTGGCCGCAGAGTCTGACTCATCAAACTGTTCCACCTCGTAGCAGTATGATGATGGGGGGATCATTGTTTTACTGTCACAAAATAACAAAAAATATAGTTTCTTCATAATGTGGACTTTCGCCTGATGGTAAGCGCCAAGCTTGCCTTTAGTAATTGCAGTGAGGTCCAGAGCTTAAATGTTCTGGCCACCACTGTAAAGCACTCATGACTCCAAGAAAAATTCTTTGTTACCATTAGGCTAGTGCTTTCACATGCTATAGACTCGGACAAAATAAAAAGTCAAGACAGAATGTTGTGGACAGAGAGGCGAGGCCGGTATAACTATGGCTCGCAGTCTTATTCGTTTTGGGGGCGATGAGGCCTGCACTGACGTCCCGCTTGGGGTGTTTTGTGCATTCCCCCCTGTCAGCATTTACTCAAGCCAGCCTAACTCCTTCACATAGCGGAGTATGGCCTTGGGTCGCTGGCACAACGGGCTCGCAGTGTACATACATAATAAACACAACACATGCAATGAAACTACATCTTGGCTCGTCAGTCGAACTATCGCAGCGCATGGAAGCAACATGTAAAGTTTTAATTATCATTTAATTTAAATTTATTAATTATTGATACATTTTTAATTACTTTAATTTAATTTGAATTACCATGATAGTACCGAGTCACACACATGTAGTTTAGAAAACTGGCCTCACTTCTCTGTTCACAACATTCTGTCTTGACTTTTTTATTTTGTCTGAGACTATAGAGTCCTTAAAACTTAAACATAGTGCTTAGTCACTGCCAGTATATCTGGCACAATAGTATGGTTAGTTGTGGGTATGTTATGTTATGGTATGTATGTATAAAGGATGTGAAATAAATATGTAAGACAATCATAATACTAGGCAGACCAGCTACACTTACTGCAATACTGTCACCGGTCCAGTCTTAACCATGGGTTTACACATATTATGAGGGCCTTCTTCAGGGTGTGATACTTCAGGATTGCTTCATGGAACAAGAGTTAACATACATACATACATAAAATCACGCCTCTTTCCCGTAGGGGTAGGCAGAGACCACGGATTTCCACTTACTACGATCCTGACATATCTCTTTCGCTTCATCTATACTCATCAATCCTTTCATACATAAGCGTCGGTTTAGGGTACTTTTGACCTGGCCTTTTTTCAGAACGTCTTCAATCTGATTTCGGAACGTTCGCCTAGGTCCCTCCCTTCCAACACTTCCGTACTTGTCCCATGTATACCTGTTTAGTCATTCTCATTTCATTCATTCTCTCCACATGTCCAAACCATCTTAACATACCTTTCACGATTTTTGTCACTACACCCTCATTCACACTACATCGTTCCCTTATCACACTATTCCTTATCCTGTCACTCCGTTTCACTCCAATCATGCTCCTCAATGCTCTCATCTCCACAGCATTTATTCTACTTTCATGCTTTTTCTGCCACACCCAACTTTCACTACCATACATCAGTGTCGGAACCAACACTCCCCCATGAACAGCCAGACGAGCCTTTTTAGACACCTTCTGACTGTTCATAAAAGAGTTAACACTTCCAGAATAAGAACTTATGTGATCAAAACCATAAATTTATTGACTTGACTCATTACTATATTGTGGTAATAGGCTGTACTCCTTTTTTTTGGATACCATACCTCAAGAGGAAACAGGAATCCTTAGGGTTGCACTCTGTTGTCTGTGAGTGCATCTGTGTCATGATATTTTTTCCCAGAAACTGTTTGATATTACATGTAAGTGCATAACATTCACACGCTCATATTACTGCACTTGTATTCCCTGTTGTGGGGGATGTTGGCACACACACACTAGCACATCTCTAACATAAATAAACCCAAGTACAAGTAGGTATGTCTGCTTATTACACAAATATAAGCCACAACAAGGGTTTGGACCTGGGGTCCCACGCTTCAAAGGCAGGCCATTACCATCTTTAGTAATGGGGCCATCTTAACCCGTTTGACCCAGGATTTGCCATATTTGGCCAATAATACAATAGATTTCGCAGAAATCAACCTACTTTTCCAAGTATTGCAATGTGTGTGGTTAACATATGTATTAAGACTTAATATAAGAACAATGTAATGCAGTTGTTGTTAACTGGTGGTCCTTGGAAGCACCCAAAGTGGTCCACAAAGACATCCAAATTGAAAGATACATTTGGTATAGTAATTAATCTTGAAAATTTTCGGAGCCAAATCATGGCAATTGCTTTCACAAAGATTTAAGAATTACTAATACTGAGAACTGAACTGCGGATTCAGAAATACGTAAAAGTATGCACTAAATAATATATATATACCTACTTATCTCAATAATACAAAATTATGTAAATACGTACAGAAATTGCTTTGAAAATAATAATTTATAGGTAGTTGGAATAACCAAACTGTTGCTGGTCCATAACATGACAGGACTTTTGTGAAATGGAAATCATCATTGTATTCTAATAAATTTTATATGTTGATGACCAAATTGATGTGAATCTGATGGGTTACAGAGGAAATAAAAGAAAAGAAATAATATTACATTTGTCATTTTGAATAAAAATAAATAAGCTCTAAAGTCTTTTGTCTGAAATATATCATCATCATCTCAACCACAGGACACCCACTGCTAAATAAGGAACAAATTTCAAAAAGGACCTAATTGCACATGATCATCCTTTTTCATTCCATTAGTGTGCAAGCAATGTGCTTGAATTTGAAGGGCATTGGAGCCACTGGGCATGTATGAGCTATGTCTTAGCCAGAGGAGACCAGGGCATCCAAACAAGAATAGATAATATATTATCAAAAGAACGAAAATATGTTTGTATATTATAATCATATACCTACCTCATTTATAAAATATCTCCAAGGCAATAGTGAACAATAAATTATCACATTTTAAAATATATTGTAATACTGTTACCATAGTTACTTTCAATACACTAATTTACTAAAGCAATCAATATCATGAATTGTGTTTAATTGTATGTTCATTAATTAATGTATTGGAATTATACTATTAGAAATTGATTGCATAAATGTATCTTTTGGTGTATTTATTACCAAACTAAATTAATGTCAGAGCCTATTAGGGTTTTTATCTCTATGTATATATGTGTTTAAATACATACACTTCATTCTCAATATTATATCAAATATACTCCACTCATGTTTACAGGTCAAAATAACCTTAACTTGTATACACTGCAGTAACCTTAGAAGTAATTTAATTTCCACTTAGTTATTTAAAGTTGAGTTTCCAAAAAACTATATAGTAACTTTTTTATTATAAGTATAAAGTATTATATGTATCTGTTTTAATTGGAAATTAATTTAAGTAAATGTAGATTCAAAGATAACAATTGATAATGGTAATATAGAAGTAAACCTACATGTCTGTAGTACAAAACATTTTCACAAAAAAATATATCTGTAAATATATAAACTAAGTAAGACAGAATCTAATATGATTTTATACTGACTTGTCAGGGTGTTGTTTCTGTGAAGTAACCGACAGCACATAAGCTTCCTGCCAGTTATCTCCTTCTAAGCAGGCCTCAACTGTCTCTCCAACAAAATATCTCTCCCTGACAAAGCTGAAAATATCCTCTGACATTTCAGCAAATGAACACCGGTTTGTCTTCACAGAGAGGTACAGTATGGGAATACGGAGTTCCATGGGAAAGTCTTTTAACTGCTTCCTGGCAGCTCTCTCACTCTGCAGGGCCTCAGAATATGTCAAGTTATTCTTCCCAGTCATCTCACATGTCCACACCATAGAGTTAACCAGTATAATCCTCTCACAGTACTCCCTAAAAACAAATATTGAATAAATTAATTTAAAAAAACATAAGAAATGTGACGCGAAGCACGGAAATAGCGAAAAACATGTCGCACTGGCGCTGTTACGCGACCCGCCGCGAGTTAACAATGCTAACTGTCTGTTACAGTAGATAAAACCGACTAGACGCAAACATTTCGTCAATATTTGGCGGCTAAACTCTTTTTGTTGTTACTCACTCATAATCTTTGAATATCTCGTCGGTGATCTCGCAGTGGAAGACCTCATCGTCGTCCCGAAGGTACTCCGACACCGTCGATTTCTCGAAGGCTTTCCTTTTCAACAGGGGCATGTTAGGAGTTCGCGGGTCACTTCGGTGGAAATGATGTTCTTCTAATCAGATTAGACGTCGCAGTTCTTACGTATGTCTCAATTTTGTACAGCGCATCAATTTCTTTATTTCATTGCACATCACATGGAGGATTAAGTATCCTACACGAAAATTAAGAATGAAAATGTTGCGTGGTTTCGGTTGACAAGCCAAAAAACGGCGCGCTGAGCGCTTCTTTTTTTTACTACGCCAGAAACATATGAAAAGTGAGTGAGTAGTAAAGTGAAAAATCTTCTAATTTAGTAGAAATCAAAATGAAATAGTTTAAAAATAATAAACACGAAACCGCTAAACCAGACAACGTCGAGCTTGTCATGGAGATTTAGGTATACTAAAGATTTGGGTGGGTTGAAGGCATTACTAATTATAAATAAATAAATATAATGGTGCATCCTAATCCCATCAACATTCTAAAAGTTATCTGTTCAAAATAAGAGTGACAATCTAGACATAACCTCAAAATCCCTTAACACGACGATCAGATCATAATCAATACAAATAAAAGTTGATTTATAAAATGATAATATAACTGTAATTAAAGAAATAACTATGCATAATTAGCTATGCCGTTTAAACTCGTACACGATTGGTGATGGATGATGATGATGATTATGAAAAATATCCTTTGTTTAAATCTGTCCGAATCAGCAAGACTCATTCGAGTTAAGTTTCATTCATAAATCTATTGTTATTTTTTGCGCTGATGCGGACGGGTTAATCCAGCACCTCATCTACCTCCATACCAAATTCCTTCAAAACTGGTCCAGCCATCGGAGCGTGAAGAAGTACAGTCATGAGGACCAAAGAATATGAATACAAAATTTGAAAACTTGTTAAGTGTTTACATATTGGTGCACGTAACTATACCCAACAACCATACTAACTTTCGCCTGTAAAATGTTAGTGTGGTAAGTATATACAATAGAATTTAATAAATAAAAGTATAGTTAGCCATTATTTAACCATTTGTCAGTATTCATTAGATAGGCCATACACATTAACTACATAATTATGTCACAGTATTAAGTATAAACTTAATAATTTATCATTCGATAGCTAATTAACGCACACATGTATAAATATTTCTTGTCATGCACGAACTTATGCTAATACTATCTACTGCTATACTTAAACTAACTATAAATTATATGTTTTGACGAACATAGTAGTCTGGAACTCATAACTTCTATTTAAAAGATCCTATCTTCATGATACAATCGTTATGTCTCGAGTTAATTGCTTTTACATTTAAGAAAGTGTATTCATATTACATATATAGTTGACAGATTTTTATACTTATAAAATATTAACCATTATTACACCATAAACATATATATTATATACACATACACATACTTGGACACATACACATACACATAAACATCATCATGAAAATCATTATAGTTCTCAACTTTATTCAACAAGTGACATTTCGATCTGTCAGGTTACTCCGTCTGATGAAAAATTCGACAACAAATTTATGTTCAATACTTAAACGTATTTTCATCATACTTGGCTCCATAAAGTCATAAAGAGATTGAAATGCTGATGAAAAATGAAAACATGCTTAAATAAATTCAAATACATAATATTAAGACATTTTTATTTGTACTATTCATATCAACCTTATAAAGTTGTAGTAGTTTTCCTACTACCTATATGGTAATATAGTATTCAATTTATTTTTATGGAGTCGTATAGTTTGTACGTTTGGCATTTAGTACAAAACCTCACAGGTGCGATCTGAATAGTCTGTGAAGGTGCGTTTAAAATTCGGATAGGCACTTGCTTTATTTTATTTACTATTCGTACCTAATTATTGTTTGCCCTACTTTCTTTAACCACAAGTCAAAACTTAAGTAATTGAGGCCTACTGGTACCACGGCACGGTCCCAATGAGAATACTTGTTCATCTCAAGGCATGTTGTTTAAAATGGAGACAAAAAAAATGCATGACTACAATGGAGCAAGCCAACGCAATTCAAGAAAAAATGATTTTTTTGAGTAAATTTTTTAACTTCAATATTTAGAGTACTTTCCATCCGCGGTGCATTAATTTGTTCCATTCTGTCGTGTCTACAAATGTTATTAATTAAACCATGGTGCTTGTCATGTCTTACCCAATAGAGCAGCACGAACATACATTATGGTGTAGAGACATACATTATAATAGTACACATACATCATATGTGTACTATTATACTAGTATATGTATGTATATTTATAAGTTTTAAACTGTAATGGTCACAAACATGACGTTTAAGAACTGCTCGGAACTTGCATGGTTTTTACGAAGCTGATAGTAAGGCCCCAGATTGTCAACATTTAGCTAAGGTATTTTTAATAATATACATAACGAATGCTAAAGATATATAACAATGCGAACATAGTTAACGAATGCTGCCATAGTTATGAGCCATTAGAAGACATGTTGGTGCGGTCCTTATGATCCACGATGTATTAAAAAACAGAAGACACGGACGTCGAAGCAAAAATCGTTATTATGAATGAATGAATGAATGATTTATTTGCTATAAGTATTGGTACAATTTAGATCTTATGTATAATATAAACAATGGTCCATAATACTTAATCAGAATAGTGACATGCAAATAATATTTTTTCCTTAATTTAAATAATTACGCTTATCTGAATGGAAGCATATTAAGTAGGTACCTTTATAATTAGATTATAATTACACATTTCAATTGAAATATAGAATAATTGTAGAATTTAAATAGTCAAGATTAATAGTCAATAATTTTAAATTTGCTTACAAAATAGGTTACTTACAGAATAAAAAGTTTTGTTAGTTAACCACAACTTAAGTTTCAATAAAAATTTTCTTCTCGGTAATTCTTTAAGGTCATTGGGCAAAGCGTTATAAATACGAATACACATCACGTGGCAGTTTTTATGATACATTGCGGTCTTAGGTATTTTTGGTAAAACCAATCTATCAGGACGTCTTGTGTTTTTCGGGTACATTTGCTGAGCGGTTGTAAATAACTCAGGGTGCTCCTTAACAAATTTAGCGCATTCGAAAATATACATACAAGGCAATGTCAATATTTTGTATTCCCTAAATAATGGTTTACATGATTCCCAAGGGCGGATTCCAGCTATAGCGCGGATACATTTTTTTTGTGCAATAAAGGCTCTGTTTATGTCTGTCAAGTTTCCCCATATGATAAGGCCATAGCTCAAAGCAGAATTAACATATCCATAGTGTGCGGATAACACCGTTTGTCGTGCTGATGTTTTAGTAAGCTCGTACAGCACATATACGAATTTATTTATTTTACTGCAAACTTTTTTAACATGAGACTTCCAGTTGCAATTTTTATCAATAATCACACCGAGAAAAGAAGCTTCATTCACTTCATTTAAAGTAACACCTCTATTTTTTATATCTAACTGTTTGGTTTTTCTTCCATACGTTCCAAACTGAACATATTTAGTTTTATTTAAGTTTATATGTAAATTATTTTCGTCAAGCCATTTCATTATAGACTCAATAGTATTATTTATGTCAGAAGTATATTTATCCATGTCTGTTTTATAATTACAAGTCATTATTAAGGAGATATCATCAGCGAATAATGTACACGAATTGCTGGTGACTTCCGGTAGGTCGTTTATGTAGAGCAGGAATAAGAGTGGCCCCAGAACGCTACCTTGAGGCACACCATAAGTATTTACCTTAAAGCTAGACTTATATGACTTTAGTTTTCCACAATTTGTCAGTTTAGTAATTTCAACACAATGCATTCTATTTTCAAGATAGGTTTTTAACCAGTTTTTGCGCAGGGCCCCTGATCCCATATTTTTCCAACTTATTCAAAAGCAGCTTATGGCAAACAAAATCAAATGCCTTGGACATATCAAAAAATTAGACTGTTGTTAAGTTGCCAGCATCTACATTGTCGATAACTTTGCTAGTGAGGTCAAAACATGCAAGTGTAGTTGACTTTCCCTTCTGAAAACCATGTTGCTCATTTCTTAGAATGGCCTGTTTGTTTATAAAGCCAACCATACGTTTATGCATGGCAGTCTCCAAAACTTTTGAAAAAATTGGTATGATGGTTATCGGTCTATAATTATCTACGAGATTCTTATCACCCTTTTTATACAGTGGTTTCACAATCGACAGCTTCAGTAGGTCAGGGAAACAGCCACATGATAATGACAAATTTATAAGGTACGTAAGGATCGGCGTAAATTCTACTGAACAGCTTTTTATGATTTTTGTTGCAAGTTCATCATAGCCTTCACTGTTAGTATTATTTAATGATATTATTATTCTGTGTACCTCACCATAACCGTAAGGTGTCAGATACATGCTGTTGCAGACTGTTTTCTTTAAAGTGTTTTTTACTTGATTGTTTGTTTTGTTGGTAAGATGGATCCAATAATCATTAAATTCGTCTGCTATTTCATTTGGACTACTTATAACTAAATCTTTTTTTTTAATTGTGTCTATGAGTTGCTTACTTCTAGTGGCACATGAATCTGTTTTTATTACTTGCCACGCAGCTTTACATTTATTTTTAGATTCACTAATAAATTTGTGGTTGGATCTTTTAATGGATCCATGTATACACTTTCGAAGAAGTTTAGAATATGCTTTGTACTTAATCTTATTTTGGCCAGTTCTACAGGAGTACTATTTAAAACGGAGTGCTCTCTTTGTTTTGCAACTAATTTTAAGTCCTCTAGATAACCATTTTGGCTTACTTAGTCTATTTGAAACTTTGACCGTTACTATAGGAAAGCACAATCCATAAAACAATAAAACCAGTTCGTGAAATTTGTTAAAAGCTGAATTTAAATCTGGTTCGTTATATATTTCAAAAAATGAGAGCTGGCTCATACATTCCTTAAATTTAAGGATATTACCTTTATTGTAATCTCTTTTGCAAATTTCGTATCTAAGCAAAGGTTCCTTTTTGGTTTTGACCGGTATATTTAATAACTGCGCCGTATTGTGATCAGAGATACCTAGGTGCAGAAGTTCCCCACTGGCAGACTTTACATTACTGATTAGATGATCAATGCAAGAATTAAGTCGCGTCGGTTCGTCTATATGTAGAGTTAAGTTATAATTTTTTGTGATGTCGAATAGTTCGACAGTTTTATTATTTAATTTTATTGTGTTAATATTTAAATCTCCGGCTATAACCAACTTCTTTTTTTTAAATTTGTGCCTGAATTTTTGTAATACTGTTTCTAGAATCTCAAAAAAACAATGCACAGTTTGAGGTTGGAGTCCTGTATACACACAATATAAACAAATTTTGGTTAGGAATTTCAACACCGCAACATTCAAAAACATTGTCAATAGAATGATCTTCCAAAAATTTTACTTCTTTAAACGTAATGCCACTTTTTATTAAAATACACACCCCACCACGTTTTTGTTTTTTAGATCTACAGTAAGAAGCTGCCAAAGTGTACCCAAAAATATGTATCAGACTTTCACAGTCTTTTTCTATAAATGTCTCCGACAAACAAATTACCTCGGGATGTATCTTACGACCAGACAGTTCGGCCAGTTGTATTTCCATAATATGGGCTTTGCTTAACAACCCAGCAACATTTTGATGAAGAACTCTAAACAACTGAGGCTCGAAAAAACGTTTCTACATCTGAAATAGGGCTCTTTTGTGTGTGAAGAACACTATTATTTTTGAGGGTAGTAGATAAGTCTTGACAAACACAGAAATCATCTGTTTGTGTACTAGAGTCAATTAGAAATGGTTCAAATCCCCTAGAGCACCTGTCATGATGTTTTAACACCTGCCTTGTATGCATTTTCGTGAAAAAAGGTAAGTATTTCAAGTCATAGTGGATCTGGTCCAAAGTAGAATTGATTTTCCCACACAATTTATACCCATTTAATGGACGAATAGTAAGCATGTCATTCATAAACCAACAGTGATTAAATTTATTGCAAAGCAACTTTATCGAGTCATTTAATTTTTTTTCTTTAAGATGTACATTTTTAAAAACTTTCATAACTAAAATAGGGCATGTTAAACTATTTAAAAAATCACATAGATCTGTACCTATTTTAGTGGCATTAGTATCATGCTCGCCTACACACAAAATAACTCGACCATCGGAAGAGATATCAAACATCTTAGAGCTATTTAGTATTTCCTCCGTTGAGGCGTTCGGTTTTACTAGTGATATGAATTGATATTTTTCATAGCGGTTCTGTAGTCTTGATTTAATCAGCCGACTGGCCAAGCCGACGCATTGGCTACCTCCAAAGATGTAGGCTTTTTTGCTGGATGGGTAGTGTACTGTCGATTTCTTTGTCACGTATGTGTCTTGTAGCATCTGTGTATGTTGTAACTTAGGTACATTTTCTGTTTGTGAATTAGTTAGAACCTTGGAGCTTGAATTAGTTTGCGACTCTGCAGCTTGCGGGATATGTATAAACGGTAAAGGATTTGGCCGTGACGTTGAATTATACTCGTATTCTGGCTTGGCATGATTTATTACGATTTGACGATATTTTTTTGGATCTTGTGAGGTCGAGATGAGAGGGCTTTCACGAAAGCTATCAGTTAAACGCCGCCTAGCTTTTTTATTTTTACCTTCAGTCGACATATCTTTTCTGAAAGAAGTAAGTGGACTAGTACAAATTTGTTTTAGTAAGCTTAATTCTTTCGTCAATTTACTAATTTGTCTCTTTTGTTCTTTATTTTCCAGAATTACGTTTTCTAGTTCATTTTGTGTGGATTCCAGACTTGCTTTAGTTTCATTATTTCGTTGTCTTGTGTATTATTGCACATATTAGTAGATAAATCCAAACTCTTGCCGAGCATGTTCTCTGATAGTGTTGAGTCCATAGAACAGTTTCTAGACAACAACTCCATAGACTTCGACTTGATCAGTTTATGTTTTCTAATTGTTATATTTGTATTAGAAATATCCATACTGTTCATTGTCTCCACCGTTACTACAACACAAGGACGATAAATTATTTGGGTGCAAAAATTTACACACACACTGACCCCAGATGCGAACCGGGTGTCGTTTGTTCGGCTCGGTTAAGCCCAATATCAACACCACTCGGCTGCCGTGACTGACAACTGAACTATCCAAAATACGATATTCTTTCTTCGAAGTAAATTTACTCGTACATTATTGTAGTCCGAAGGTCAGTAATTAAACTGTGCAAACAAGTTAGCCGGCGGTATGTGGAACATGAAAGTGATGTTGCAATTATTGTTTGTTATTTACACTGTTTACTCACATATCACCGTGAAATATGTTTTTGTTTTAGGGTTATTTATAACTATTTACACGTAGTTGCTGTCACTTTATTGTTTAAATGATCATAACTATTTTGTTTCATAATACATAAGAATATCACAAAACTATTAAATCTCGACAAATAGTTTGCCTGAAAAGGAGATAATGTTCACACACGTTATTCATAACCACTTGATATGTTTTCACGCACATTCACATAGTATAAGCGACTTTTTGCATATTTCTACGATTAAATATCACACAGTTGATGTTTACGTTACGACGCCATCTTCCGAAGTATTCTTCATCTTCCGAATTATAAAGTACTAGCTGCTCTCCGCGGTTTCACCCGCGCGGTGATGGGTGATGATGATGTTGATAAATCTTTTATAGCCTATGTTACAGTTACAGGGTGAATATAGCTTTCCAATGGTGAAAGAATTTTTGAAATCGGCCCAGTTCTTTTTGAGCCAATTCGTTACAAACATACTTACATACAAATCTTTCCTCTTTATAATATTAGTATAGAAGTAAAGATATAGATTTATGGGCTTGAGAAATAAAACTGACATAATTAATGGAGGCCTATTGTTGAAGAGGTTTGTAACTGAGGGTCTAGCATTAGAAACTCTTTTTAGATAGATGTATTCTTTTTATATTTTGAATGTTATTTTTGTTTTCTAAGCTTTGTCAATCATCTATGTCTGTCTTAAAAATGTATTGAACTGTAAAGACTAAATCTTTCCAATATACCTAGATGTTTACTGAAAACCAACGTTTATTATTTATATTACAACATGGTAGCAGAGCGTGGTTACGCCTGATACAACGACGACAGACGTTGAGTTTAAAATGGAAAGATCACGCGGTGGTGTTGGTGATAGTGGTGCTAGCGCAAACATGCAGCATACATCCGTCCCCAGTGGAATACTTCAAAGTATAGAAAAATTGGATGGTGCGTCGAACTATGCAAGTTGGAAAATCCAAATGGAACTATACTTGGTTATGGAAGATTTATGGGACTACATAGAGACAACACCGTCTGATGACGCAGGTCTCAAGATAGATAGAAAGGTACGCGCAAAGGTGCTCCTAATGATTAAACCCCATTGTTTGGTGCACGTGAAGAAAGCAACTACAGCTAAAGAGAGCTGGAATGCCTTAAAAGCCGCCTTTGAAGACCAAGGAGTTAACAACAAATGTCGACTACTAGGACGCCTTGTTAGTCAGAAGTTGAGCATGTATAACAGTCCACTAGTCTACGTCACCGAGATGCTGTCTCTAGCCAATCAACTAGCAGACATGGGCAAAGAAATAGATGACGAATTGTTGGCTGCACTTATGCTGCAAGGGCTAGGAGAGCAGTATGATTCGATGAGAATGGCTATTGAAAATAGCAATATTACGTTAACAACGGATTATGTTAAAACCAAATTGCTACAAATCGACGATAGTCCGACGTCTCGAGATTCGTCGCAAAATGCTTTGAGTGCTGCTGGAAAGAAAAGCTATAGCAAAGCGAAGGGAACGGACAAAAGAAAGACAGAACATAAGAAGATACAGTGCTATGTGTGCGGGGATGGACACAAAGCTCGTTTTTGCCCCAAAAAGCATGACAGTAAAGCACAAGCACACACTACGCATATGGCACTTCATACCTACAGAAATGCTTCGCAAGAGTGGATATTAGATTCAGGAGCGTCATTTCATATGACTAACAGAAAAGATTGGCTAGACAACTATGTAAAATTAGAAGAGCCAGTCCAAATATCCTGCGCAAATGGGAATAGGGTGGAAGGTGAAGGCCGAGGTGATGTATGTTCAGATGAGTTGAACGTAAGTGTGAAAGGAGCTGTCTTTGTTCCGAAGTTAGCTACGAATCTATTAAGTGTAAGTACATTAATATATCGTAATTTTGTGGTAGTATTTTCGAAACGAGGTTGTGAGTTGTATAAGGTGGAAGATTGTCAAGTGAATGGTAAGGTTGAGTTGGTATGCGAGGAAGAAAAAGGGATTTATATGGTTAAGTCTAATTCTCCTATGTTTTCAGCTCTAAAAACCAACACTGATGATGAAGTCCAACTATGGCACCGTCGACTTGGACATTTGGGACTTATCAACATGAGGATTCTACGCGACAAAATGGCTAAAGGTATATGTTTTAAGGATCCAGACTCAGTACAATGTGTGTCGTGCTTAAAAGATAAGCAAACTACGTTACCTTTTCCGAAACAGACAAGTACGCGTGCTACTGAACTCCTTGAATTAGTACATAGCGATGTATGTGGGCCAATGGAAACAGTTTCATTTACTGGATACAAATATTTTCTGACGTTTATTGACGACAAATCGAGAAAAACTTTTGTTTATTTTCTGCGTAACAAAAGTGAGGTCTATTCGAAGTTGGTAGAGTTTAAAACGCTTGTTGAAAATCAAACGGGTAACAAGCTAAAGACAATTCGAACCGACAACGGGACTGAGTACGTTTATAAACAAGTAAATACATTTTTGCGCAATAATGGCATAATTCATCAATTAACAGTGGATTATACGCCGCAGCAAAATGGAGTGAGTGAAAGAGCTAATCGTTCAACTGTGGAACGGGCCAGAAGCATGCTTGAAGAAGCGAAACTTAGTAAAAAGTATTGGGCAGAAGCGGTTAATACTTCAGTTTATTTAAAAAACAGGTGCCCAACACGTGCTGTTAAAGGGATGACGCCTGAAGAAGCCTGGTCAAACAGAAAGGTGGATCTCAGTTATTTAAAGGTTTTTGGTTGTAGGGCCTTCATGCATGTGCCTAAACAAAAACGGAAGAAGTTTGATTCAAAGACCAGAGAACTGCTGTTTGTCGGCTACTGTGAAACAACAAAAGGGTATAGAGTTATAGATCCTGTAACACATAGCTTGTACAAAGCTAGAGATGTAGTTTTATTTGAAAATCAAATCGGAATTCATGTGAACGACACTAATGACATTGTGGAAGTGACATCATCAGATGATAGCCTAGAGAAGCCTATTATAAATAACAGAGAAGTTGAGACACCTAATGTAGGTCATCGAGTAGAACAACATGACGGACAAAGAAGAATTGAAGAATTCTTTGACTGTGAAGATGTTTGTGAGCATCAGTGTGTTGAAGATATCACTGAAGAGGCACATCCACCTGAAGTAGGTAATGAAACCTTGAACCCTGATGAAGAGGAAATTTCTGAATCTGTAGTGGAAGAACGAGAAAATTCTGTAACAAGATCTGAAATCACTTATGATGTTCCTGAAAGAAGATATCCTCTTAGAGAAAGGAATCCTAAAAGCTTTGATGATTACATTCTCTATTATGCAGAAGAAGATATAAAGGAAGAACCCTTAACCATTGAAGAAGCTTTATCAGGAAATGATAAAAATAAATGGCAAAAAGCTATTCAAGAAGAGCTTGATGCAATGAAGAAAAACCAAACATGGGAATTAGTAGAAAATACTAATGGCTACTTTGTTGATTCCAAATGGATATTTAGAATTAAAAAAGAGCCGGGGAAGATAAGATATAAGGCAAGACTCGTAGCCAGAGGTTTTACGCAAATAAAAGGATTAAATTATAATGAAACCTTTGCACCTGTAGTACGTCATAGTACTCTGAGACTACTTCTTTTAGCTCTAGCTGTAGAGAATAACCTTAAAGTTGACCAAATGGATGTTGTAACTGCATTCTTGAATGGGGACTTGAAAGAGAAGGTCTATATGAAACAGCCAAAAGGTTTTGAAGAGCAAGGCAAAGTAGGACATGTATGTCTTTTGAAGAAATCTTTATACGGGCTAAAGCAAGCTCCCAGAACATGGTATGAGAAATTGAATAAAGTTTTGCTAGATATGGGTTTTAATAGGTGCGAAACTGAACCCTGTGTTTACATGAGAAAGAAACACAATAACATGATATTCATTGCAATATATGTTGATAATATTCTAATTTTTTGGAATAGTGAGAAAGAGAGAATATCAGTGAAAGGGGATCTTCAAACAAAATTCGAAATGAAAGATCTAGGTGAAGAAGTTGTCTTTCTAGGTATGAAAATTTAGTGAGAGGAGAATTCTATACGACTCAATCAAACTGAGTATCTTGATAAGGTACTGAAGAAATTTGGAATGATTGATTGCAAGAGTGTGAAGACTCCAATTGAAAGTGGAATTAAGCTTGTGAAACCACAAGAAGAGAATTATACTCCACCAAGAGAACTGCCATACAGGGAGCTGATAGGTTCATTGATGTACCTAGCTGTCTGCTCAAGACCTGGGGCCTTACTATGAGCTCTTAAAGCCGGACTTCTAGGCAACTGCCCGGTTTATTCGTACCATGACAACTTTAAAGCAGGCCTGCCCAGGCCTACTATTGAAGAACCGCACAAAAACCGTTCACCTGTTTTTTTTGTATGGACTCTCGTTAACATGTCGCTATGAATCCACTCAGTTGATTAGCTTACAAACGTCTAGGCGTCTGCAATGTTGGTTATAGTAAATTGTTAGAATGCCAGAGACAATATTATCCGTTCACCTTTGAGAAAACAATATTCAAACAGTTCACCTAAATGAGCGTCATGGTATGATTTTATTCAAAACTGTTTATGCAAGGTTTAAGAACTGCACGGAACTTGCATGGTTTTTAAAAAGCTGATAGTAAGGCCCCTGATATTGCATATGCAGTCAGCCATTTAAGCCAGTTTAATAGTTGTTTCAATCAAACACATAGGACAGCTGCAAAACGTGTGCTTAGGTATTTAAATGGAACTAAAGATTTTGGATTATTTTCAAAAAGACTAGAAAGAAGCTGGTTGGCTATGTGGATGCAGATCACGCAGGGGATTTATGTGACAGAAAATCATATACTGGATTTGTATTCACTCTTGGAGGATCTCCAATAGCATGGGAAAGTCGCAAACAAACGACAGTATCACTCTCAAGTGCTGAAGCCGAGTATGTTGCTCTTTCAGAGGGATGTAGAGAGTCAGCATTTTTAATTGCACTTCTAGCCGAGTTGACTGGGATTCATGAAGCTGTGATACTATTTAGCGATAGACAGTCTGCAATTCAAATCGCAGAGAATCCCATGCATCATCGACGGACTAAACATATAGATGTGAGGCATCACTATATTCGGGAAATGGTGCGAACAGGTAAGGTAAAACTTAACTCTGCTTAACTTAAATCTGCCAACGAATGAGATGCCTGCCGATGTGTTGACGAAAGGACTTAGTAGAGAAAAGCATGAAAGATGTTTGAAAGGAATGCAAGCTTAGGAGGAGTTGGACTGGCCCTAGTACCTCATTTAAGGAGGAGTGTTGAAGAGGTTTGTAACTGAGGGTCTAGCATTAGAAACTCTTTTTAGACAGATGTATTCTTTTTATATTTTGAATGTTATTTTTGTTTTCTAAGCTTTGTCAATCATCTATGTATGTCTGAAAAATGTATTGAACTGTAAAGACTAAATCTTTCCAATATACCTAGCTGTTTACTGAAAACCAACGTTTATTATTTATATTTAAACACCTATACATTATTATTTATATATTAACCCTAAAATGTGTTTAAAATATTTGCAAAGATATTCTGTAACAATTAAAAAAAATTAAGATATGGGCGATTTGGGCTGCGATCCCGAATCGGGCGACAGGAGCTCGTAGGTACCTGGCAATTGCCGCCCTTGTTCGTTTGTGAAGAACACGATTTAATTTAATCTATGGTGAAGAATGTGAAATGTGAAGTGTCAATTGTTCAGAAGTGTCAAAAAGCAATAATATCGTACTGTATTTATGTTTGTTGTTATTATGAAAACTTCAGTAATTCTGTATTCTCTTCTTTAATTAAATAGTTGTTTCGGCTTATGATAATTGTATTAAGATGCCTAAAGAGCAATATCGTGAGACTTACGTCGGGAGAAAGATGTAAGTAAGGTTATGTTTACATTTAGCTATCGTTCGTTTCCAGATGTGTTTTTTTCTGAATTTTAACATTCCTTTTAATATTTATGACCTAGAAATGGTAACGATTATGTAGTGTCGTGTCTTAATTGTACAATGTATTCATTAAATATTACTTTTACTCAGCTTTTATAATATATTCGGCATTTTTCAGCTCCCATGTAACGTTCAATGTGGACAGTGCTTCAGCAATACAGCAAGCGGCTCATATACAAGTAATAACCAAGAATCTGTACGCTCAGGATGGACAGCGCGTACCGGCGACCTATGGTGTACTTGATCGACGTATGGTAAGATGAGTAAATCTAATACAAAGACTAAGAAAGAGACTGTTTAAATCCTTACTAATAATCCTGTTCACATATCAGCTATTAAATCTAAAAACTGAAAATATATTAGTACTATTAGGCTGTTAGAATCAGCAGAAGTAATATTAAATTATTCCAAAATAAGTATTCTGCCATAAGCTTTTAGGTGGACCTAGGTGGTAGGTACCTAGTTTTTTCCACTATTTTGCTACTTGGATAGAGTAAGGGATCAATTAGTGATGGAAAGAAACGGATGAAAAATAAATTGTGTCTGGATTATCAATTTTGACCATGAGACCATGAGAGATGACCAATACAGAACAAAGTTACCTAAATACAATTTTCAAGTTATGAATAAAAGCAATAAGAAAGAAATAGCATTTTTGCAAAATTGATGCAAAAAACTATCTACATTCATTTATCTAATCATAAATAGATATTAAATCTAGTTAATTTTATATGATCTCTATGTATATGTATTAAGGTTTAATTTTACTTTGTATATTTACAGGGTACAAACCAAAAAGATGCCAACTGTGAGACATGTGGCCTGGGGCTAGCCGAGTGTGTGGGCCACTATGGGTATATAGAGCTGGCTCTGCCTGTGTTTCATGTTGGGTACTTCAGGTCAATCATTACTATACTACAAAGTATTTGCAAGGTAAAGAAAAAAAATAATTTATATGTATCTGTTTAGGAATGAAATATTGTACATTTCTGTAATACTGCTTGTTTTTTTTTGCACTGCACATTGCCACTGATAATGAATTTTGCTGATATTGAGATTATGGACAAATTTTATATGTACTCATTTTTCATGGTTCATGTGTCATCAGCAAATACATAAACTGAAAGTACTAAATGTTAGAAAATTAGTTATTGTATTGGGTAAAGCCATTCTCAAGTTATAGCGTGACCAGGAGAAATAGGGGTTAATTTTTATATAGCCCCCATCTTCGTTCGCGTCATAAAATGTTTGAGTTATTGAAGCAAGTCATTAAGACAGAGTAGTCCCGATGCTGAAGTAAGGGAAATAGTATGGTATGACTTACAGATTTTTTGGGTAAATCCTCTTTGTAGGGCAAAAAGCTGTGATCTATTCATCTCGAGATCCACTGCTCCTCCCCACACATTTGCCGCATAAATCAGTATTAGTTCCACCACTGAAACATAGATTGTTCTTGTTATCTCTCTGTTTAGAACCCAAGTCACCTTTGCTGCACACTCTAGCTGTATGTAAATATCAGTTACCTACATTGTGCGAAAACATATGTTTTGCATGCATGATAATAAAGCTAGTTTAGAATTAATAGGAACACCACCATATAATCCAGAATTATAAGTGTGTGTTTTATTGCAAAATTAATGTGTTTGATCACACGCGAAATAACTTGGCTTAAATCAAATGTATATTCTATCAAATACGAGGGTGAATCAAAAAATTCTTGGAATCAATATTAAAAAATGCAAAGATTTAAATAATAATATTTTATTTTTCTACATAATCTCCCTCCAATGCAATGCATTTAGAATAACGCGTTTCTAACTTCCTTATTCCTTGTGAAAAAAAATTATTTTCTTGACTCTCGAAAAAGTCCTCTACGGCAGCTATAACCGCGTCATTATTGTGAAATTTTGTTCCACGAATTTCCTCTTTTAATTTTGGAAATAAGTGAAAATCACTTGGGGCTAAGTCCGGAGAATATGGTGGGTGGTCAAGGAGATTGAAGCCAGCACAGCGGATTGCGTTTAGCGCAACTTCCGATCGATGAGCAGGAGCGTTATCTTGAAGGAACAACACGCCCAACGACAGTTTTCCACGACGTTTTTCTTTAATCGCTTCACGCACTTTCGGGATTAAATTTGCATAATAGGGTCCAGTAATCGTCTGGCCTTTTGGCATGTAATCAATAAAAAGGATTCCTTCACTATCCAAGAACACAGAGGCCATAACTTTGCCAGCGGTAGGAGCAACTCGAAATTTCTTAATGGATGGAGAGGATGGTCGTTTCCAAGACATGCTTTGTCTTTTAGTTTCAGGATCAAAATGGTGGACCCACGTTTCATCCATGGTGACAAGACGACGGCAAAAATTATCCGAATCACGCTGGAACATTTCGAGATTACGCTTGGAAATTTCCAAACGTCGCTTTTTGTTTTCGTCGGTTAACATTCGTGGCATCCATCTTGCAGACACTTTTTTGAACCCCAGTGAATCAATTAAAATGGATTGAACGCTACCAAAAGATATCTTTAGGATCTCAGCTATATGTTTTATAGTCATTCTTCTGTCTTCCAAAACCAGATTCTCAACCTTTTTGACATTTTCTTCTGTAACGGAGGTTGAAGGCCGCCCAGAACGCGGGTCATCTTTACAGCTTGATCTACCTCTTTTAAATTCAGCCACCCAGTACGCAACCGTAGAATAGGGTACAGCATCACCCCCTAATGTCTGCTGAATGTCCAAAAAAATTTCCTTCGTAGACATTTTTTTCAAACTGAGATATTTTATCACCGCACGTAACTCACTTTTATCCATAATTTTGACTTTTTAGCAACTCGTTGCACAAAAAAATTTATTACATGCGAACGAACTGACAAAAACAAGTGACAGTCTGCATAAATATAGTGTGATAGACACTCTTTAATTTGAATATCGAACTTGATCCAAAAAGGTTTCATATATATGCACTTCTAAGAACTTTTTGATTCACCCTCGTAGGAGACATTGGCCATGTGGCCATTTGTAAAACCATGCTTTTCAGGGAAGATACTGCCATTTGTACCACAGTTATGTGTAAGTACTAACACCATATGTACCTACAACCTGGTCAGAATATATGTGCACCTCGCTGGAATGCGGCGCCTCTCCCGCTTCCCCTGTCACCTCTCCGCGCACTCCCCGGTGCGACAGTACGGTTAGCATCTTCGTTGCCGATACACGTCCCGATAATTTTGATATTTTCGCTTTGTTGTTGATTTGTTTTTTAATATTTATTGTTAAGTTTAGACTGTTTGGACTGGTTTGGTTGTTATTAAAATTGTTGTAGCTGTTAAACTGAAGTCATGGGAAAAACAATACACAGCGAATCAAGAAATTTAATCTTGAAA
The DNA here is from genome assembly GCA_917880725.1 of Selenia dentaria. Classification (NCBI taxonomy): domain Eukaryota; kingdom Metazoa; phylum Arthropoda; class Insecta; order Lepidoptera; family Geometridae; genus Selenia; species Selenia dentaria. Next base: position 29,095,396 of record OU862895.1, on the reverse strand, counting down.
GTGCTCAAGTTTTTTGAATCGGAGAAATCAAATAAACAGTACACCATACCTGTAGACCAAGTGGTGAAACGAACCTGTGCTGCAACTGGGATATCAAACAGGACTCTAATGAAAATTAAAAATGAAGCCAAAGTACAACCACGTACTTCGCCGGGCGCTAGTCCGACTCCAAGTACTAGTAATAATTTAGAAACCCACCCAGAACCAAAATTATCGACACCGGGTAAGAAGCGTAAACAGTACAAAAAACGCATCGAAGTAGATGATTTTGACATTTGCGCAATACGAAATATCATCAACAGTTTTTATGCTGTAAAAAAGGAAATCCCAACTTTGAAGAAAAACAACTTTTAATATCACTAGGGGAAGATAGTTCGGAGAGTTCAGAAAGTGAGGAAGATACAATGTCAGGCATAGAGTCAATAATTTATAGTGACTGAGTTTAATAATAAATGTTTTTGTAATCTAAATTATTGTTTTTTAATAACAGACCCTTCATCAACAATAAATTGATCTGAAAAGGTTAGTAATTTTTTTTACCTCCACATTTCTCGAAAAAACTTTTTTCACACCGTACCCAGACCGCCGATATGACGTCACGAGGTCAGGTGCACAGATATTGTGACCGGGTTGTACTTTAATTTTGCAATAAAGTTATTTGTATTTTTCGTAGTTTAAATTGGGCTATCCATAATCATCTGAAATCCACCATATAAGTATACATTTGGAGCTATTTTCAAGTACCATATTAAATTCTAAATATTGCTTAAAACAGCTACTTTGATATTTTTTAATAAAAGTGTTACCTTTCTTTTCTCAGGACTGTGCAAAGGTGATGCTAGCTGAGCCTCTAAAGAAATCCTATCGCCGAAAATTCCTCAACCCTGAACTGATGTACCTAGCTAAAAAGAACTTACGAGCAGCCGTGTTAAAAAAAGCCAAGACTTGCACAAAATGTCCGTCATGCGAAGCTCTAAATGGTATGGTTAAGAAGAGTCCTGCTGGCATACTGAAAATTATCCACGATAAGTACAGGACAAAGAAACCGACGGATGCTGTGGTGAAGAAAGTGCTGAAGGATTTCCATGAAGCCAAGGAGTCCAATAAAGAATTGGCTTCTATGGTCAATAGCGGATTAATCATTGAGCTGAACCCTTTGGAGGTAAGATTTGTTTTGCCTTCTATGTTTTTACATGATGAGATGAAAAGAGTGCATGGAATTATCTCACTAATACAAACTTCGCGCTGTGGTTCTGCTGGCCGACTCACTGGGATTTCAATGGTGGGTAAAAAGTTAGGGTAGGTTTATAAAAATCGTCTTTCCTATCACAAAAAATCTTTCCCAACATAGTCAAATGGTTGACGATAAGATACACATAGGTTACATAATAGTTGGTTTGAACTAAATGGAAACCCGTTTTGGAAATTCCGACCCTGGGATCGAACATTTTATTTCTTAACTGTACTGTACACAAGATATTAAAAGGGCATTTTTGGTAAGCAAAACCTCGCAGCAAAAAGCGTGAGGCAAAGTGATTAAAATTTTGAACACTCCCTTTTCGAATTGCATGGCGATGAAAAAAAAATAAACGAGACGGTGGCCCGTTCAAATTGTTCAAATACTGATATTGACCTAGCAATTTAACTTGTAGGCACAAAATATTTTATGTTATTTGAAATCTAATTTTTGTTAATTCTATAATTGCTTTAACAGAAACATAATCTTTTAAAAGGTAACAAATAATTAGTAAACCATAAGACTATTATCTTATAGGTATGATAGGTTTGGGTTTCATAAAAATGCCAAAAGCAATGCAGTTTCCGAACGCAACATCAAAAACGAAACGGCGGGAATCAAATTTTACACGAGACAAGAACAATTTTGCTTTTACGTCTCGTGTCTCTTAAATCACTCACTTTTCTGAGTAGATTATAGAAGATTATTATTATTAGAATCACTCGCTACACTTGTGATACAATTATTGTGGACTACTTCGCTAGTTCGTGGTTTAAAGTTTGCACTCGAAGCAAAAACTTACCTTGCACCCTTGTTGAACAACAGTACATTATGATACAAGTGTGTGATGATCAACATCTAAAAATCTCAAATAACAGACTTGTATTTATATCGAGCGCTAGACCGACAGTGAGTTTTCACTCACTGTCGACAGTTGACTCACTGTCGGTCTAGCGCTCGACGAGTCAACATCTCCTGAGGATGCCTCGTGTAGAGGCGAAACACGTGTCGAATCGGTTCTGGTTGATTTGGGGTTTCTTGTGTTTTTTATTTTGTATTCTTCCTATTAGCATTTTATGCGGGAGGGAGGGTGGTGCACGCCCCCAAATAGGCCAAAATCATTGTTTTCTTTTCAGCGGAAGTGTTACTAAATATTTTTTAATATCGTTTTTTTTGATAATGGATTTCCGCAAAGCAACGCCTGAATCAATAAATTATTTGTTACCTTTTAATTGTTGAAACAGTTGTTAAAAGTACAGCAGTGCAAGTACCGTTAATAGTCGTTAAATTTGTCGAGTCGCTAAGATCGATAGAAAATCGATGGATGATGACGATGGTGATGAAAATTATCCTATGTGTTAATTCAGCGCTCCATCTACCTCCTTGCCAAATTTTATCAAAATTGGGCCAGCCGTTTGACCGTAAGAGAATAACAAACATCCATTTATCCATAAATACAAACTTTCGCGTTTATTAGTAAGGTCAAACGCATAAAAACAATATTTACATGTTCCAGGTGCTAAATCTGTTCCGGCGTATTCCTGACGAAGACATCCCACTGCTGGGCATGAACGTGAAGCAGACGAGACCAGAAGACCTGATTATCACGAGGCTACCTGTCCCGCCGCTCTGTATCCGACCCAGCGTCATATCCGAGATCAAAGCTGGCACGTAAGTATTGACGGTTTCTATTAAAAAAATATTTTGCAGGCTTCAAGCGAGATTTTTGTCAATGATTGAATAATACAGTTCTGTCTCTTTTCCAAATAAGCTCTAAGTTTTGCTCCAGCCCCACTACTAAGTGCTATAACGATAAATATTGCTATTGCTGTTTACATCTTTCGGTATTTTTTACCCAAATGCAGCGAAGCCCAAAAAATATTTATTGTATAAAATTTGTTTAGTCTTATTGGTGCGAGAGTCACCGGGTACTAAAATGCTTGAAAAAGGTTTGTATCATTTTTATTGTTAACATTTTTAATCGACAGATAGTCCAATGTTGATTTCGCCCCTCCGGTGTATATTGTACGATTGAACGATCTATTTCTGATCGACAGTATGTTTAGAAAGACTTAAATGCTTAAAGGAAACTCGAGAACAGAAATAGAACTTTCTCCCGAGTGATACATAGTGCTTTATACTACACCTACAAAGAAAAGAAAATAATTACCATCATTAGTAAATAATTGTTGTCTGAAGCATTTTGTAAGAAATCAAAGACATCTTCTTTCTGGTGGCTTCATCATTACATCGTCACTTTCACTATCAGCTGATATTATGTAAATATGTTAAGAACAATTAAAAGCGTACTGTTAAATTATCAATTTAGTAAAAACAAAATTTTAACAATATAAAACAAATGGCCGCCATGTATTTTTTTCTTAGTGCAGAAAAAGGTTGCTAGCCTCCTATCATTGAAAATAGAGTAAAATAAAATAATTCCCACCTCTTTTTTTTCTAATTATTGGATATAAAACCTTTTGAGATTTGACATTTGTATTATTTTTATGTTCGTTGCTAAAAAACAAAAGAACGCTACCAGAGCAGAAATGGATTTACACGCAACATTTCTACCCTGCTACGGAGGGCTGAAATAAATTCCATATAACTTTTCCCGCCGCGCATTTATAGGGAAAAATGACGAACTTTGTAACCCATTTATGAACAAGTAATGAGACGTTTTCTGAGTGGGTGCGGTATAAATATTATAAACTAGTTACTGATCACGACTTCGACCGCGTGGAATGGGGTTATCATGAAACCCCTCAGAAACTCAGAATGGAAAGTACCCGATGTGCTATTTGTGGGTATAAACTGTCGTAATTCCTAATTAGGTCTAATTTCATATAAGCTGCTTCAGTTTCTAGATGTACATTAACACTTTCGAATTTATAATTTTAGTGATTCGTGAAAGAATCTGAGGAATAGCATCCAACCATCAGGATGCTTTTTTATTCTTTCGAACCACAACTACTTAACTGTCTTGATTGCCAGTGATTTTTAATATATGCTGATGATGACGTGAAATTAAACATAGTCTTTCCTTTATCTTTGCTTGTTATTCTATTCCGATAAAATATTCCTGTGGACTAGTTTCTATCGGCTTGGACAGATCTACGCAAACCTCAACTACTACTTGAATACCTGCCAGTGCGGTCTAAACCTAACCAAGACTCTTTACATGACTCTACTTTCTCCGTGGGGATAGCAGAACATTCTATCCGCCGTCAGGATGCATATCGTATGAGGCGAGAAAACCCGAACAGGTGATCAAGCACAAGAGGCCGTCTTGGTCGGTACCACGGCAGCGCCAGATGTTCTACCGTGAAGCAACAGTGCGCAAACATTACTGTGCTAAGGTGTGAAGGGCGCTGTAGCAAGTGAAATTACTGGCCGAAAGAGATTTAAAATACAACGTCTCTGGGTGTCCAGTGCAGTGCAGTGCCACTTAAAACTAAAGCTCTGGGTGGCACTGCAATTTGCCGGTCTTGTATATGCATAAAAAAAGACAAATTCTTCACAAGAGGTCTCGAGCGACGACGGGATTCCTCGATCAACTCAATCATGTTCTTCTTCTCTTCTCTAATACGTTTAGGAATGAAGATGACCTCACAATGAAGCAATCGGAAATCTTGCTGATCAACGACGTGATAGCGCGGCACATGAGCAGCGGCGGCAAGAGCGAGCTGGTGCAGGAGGACTGGGACTATCTGCAGCTGCACGCGGCTCTCTACATCAACAGCGAGATGTCCGGCATTCCTCTCTCTATGCAGGTACGTCATTGTTAGATCAACGACGTGATAGCGCGGGACATGAGCAGCGGCGGCAAGAGCGAGCTGGTGCAGGAGGACTGGGACTATCTGCAGCTGCACGCGGCTCTCTACATCAACAGCGAGATGTCCGGCATTCCTCTCTCTATGCAGGTACGTCATTGTTAGATCAACGACGTGATAGCGCGGCACATGAGCAGCGGCGGCAAAAGCGAGCTGGTGCAGGAGGACTGGGACTATTAGCAGCTGCACGCGGCTCTCTACATCAATAGCGAGATGTCCGGCATTCCTCTCTCTATGCAGGTACGTCATTGTTAGATGTACGACGTGATAGCGCGGCACATGAGCAGCGGCAGCAAGAGCGAGCTGGTGCAGGAGGACTGGGACTATCTGCAGCTGCCCGCGGCTCTCTACATCAACAGCGAGATGCCCGGCATTCCTCTCTCTATGCAGGTACGTCATTGTTAGATCAACGACGTGATAGCGCGGCACATGAGCAGCGGCGGCAAGAGCGAGCTGGTGCAGGAGGACTGGGACTATCTGCAGCTGCACGCGGCTCTCTACATCAACAGCGAGATGTCCGGCATTCCTCTCTCTATGCAGGTACGTCATTGTTAGATCAACGACGTGATAGCGCGGCACATGAGCAGCGGCGGCAAAAGCGAGCTGGTGCAGGAGGACTGGGACTATTAGCAGCTGCACGCGGCTCTCTACATCAATAGCGAGATGTCCGGCATTCCTCTCTCTATGCAGGTACGTCATTGTTAGATCAACGACGTGATAGCGCGGCACATGAGCAGCGGCGGCAAGAGCGAGCTGGTGCAGGAGGACTGGGACTATCTGCAGCTGCACGCGGCTCTCTACATCAACAGCGAGATGTCCGGCATTCCTCTCTCTATGCAGGTACGTCATTGTTAGATCAACGACGTGATAGCGCGGCACATGAGCAGCGGCAGCAAGAGCGAGCTGGTGCAGGAGGACTGGGACTATCTGCAGCTGCACGCGGCTCTCTACATCAACAGCGAGATGTCCGGCATTCCTCTCTCTATGCAGGTACGTCATTGTTAGATGTACGACGTGATAGCGCGGCACATGAGCAGCGGTGGCAAGAGCGAGCTGGTGCAGGAGGACTGGGACTATCTGCAGCTGCACGCGGCTCTCTACATCAACAGCGAGATGTCCGGCATTCCTCTCTCTATGCAGGTAAGTCATTGTTAGATCAACGACGTGATAACGCGGCACATGAGCAGCGGCGGCAAGAGCGAGCTGGTGCAGGAGGACTGGGACTATCTGCAGCTGCACGCGGCTCTCTACATCAACAGCGAGATGTCCGGCATTCCTCTCTCTATGCAGGTACGTCATTGTTAGATCAACGACGTGATAGCGCAGCACATGAGCAGCGGCGGCAAGAGCGAGCTGGTGCAGGAGGACTGGGACTATCTGCAGCTGCACGCGGCTCTCTACATCAACAGCGAGATGTCCGGCATTCCTCTCTCTATGCAGGTACGTCATTGTTAGATCAACGACGTGATAGCGCGGCACATGAGCAGCGGCGGCAAGAGTGAGCTGGTGCAGGAGGACTGGGACTATCTGCAGCTGCACGCGGCTCTCTACATCAACAGCGAGATGTCCGGCATTCCTCTCTCTATGCAGGTACATCATTGTTAGATCAACGACGTGATAACGCGGCACATGAGCAGCGGCGGCAAGAGCGAGCTGGTGCAGGAGGACTGGGACTATCTGCAGCTGCACGCGGCTCTCTACATCAACAGCGAGATGTCCGGCATTCCTCTCTCTATGCAGGTACGTCATTATTAGATCAACGACGTGATAGCGCGGCACATGAGCAGCGGCGGCAAGAGCGAGCTGGTGCAGGAGGACTGGGACTATCTGCAGCTGCAGGCGGCTCTCTACATCAACAGCGAGATGTCCGGCATTCCTCTCTCTATGCAGGTACGTCATTGTTAGATCAACGACGTGATAGCGCGGCACATGAGCAGCGGCGGCAAGAGTGAGCTGGTGCAGGAGGACTGGGACTATCTGCAGCTGCACGCGGCTCTCTACATCAACAGCGAGATGTCCGGCATTCCTCTCTCTATGCAGGTACGTCATTGTTAGATCAACGACGTGATAACGCGGCACATGAGCAGCGGCGGCAAGAGCGAGCTGGTGCAGGAGGACTGGGACTATCTGCAGCTGCACGCGGCTCTCTACATCAACAGCGAGATGTCCGGCATTCCTCTCTCTATGCAGGTACGTCATTGTTAGATCAACGACGTGATAACGCGGCACATGAGCAGCGGCGGCAAGAGCGAGCTGGTGCAGGAGGACTGGGACTATCTGCAGCTGCACGCGGCTCTCTACTTCAACAGCGAGATGTCCGGCATTCCTCTCTCTATGCAGGTACGTCATTGTTAGATCAACGACGTGATAGCGCGGCACATGAGCAGCGGCGGCAAGAGCGAGCTGGTGCAGGAGGACTGGGACTATCTGCAGCTGCACGCGGCTCTCTACTTCAACAGCGAGATGTCCGGCATTCCTCTCTCTATGCAGGTACATTGTCTTACATGTTAGTGTCAATTTAGGCAAAACGACATTTGTGTGTTTGTTGTATGTTTGAATATTACTAACGTTAGGCCAGTTAGAAAGAAAAGAAAGAGAAAATACGAAGAGATCATACATAAATTATGCATAATAACACGGATTTAGGAAGGGAGGGATTATGGCGCGATTCTACTGATTCGGATGTCGCAGGTTTTGCAGCACAACTTGGGATTTTGTGCTAATTAATGGATGTTGGCACGACCGTGGGCTAAGTGCGACTGGCGCGCCGATATCTACGATTTTAGCCAACAAGTTCTCCGGAACTTGTTTCTGCGACACGTGCCACGCATCCCCACACATCCTCTCCCTTCCTAAATCCGTGCATAATTGTAACTCAATCAAATGAATACAGTTGTTATATATACATATAATAAAACTGTAATTGAGCCTAATCTGTACATTAAATAGTTTTTATCGAGTATATAATCGAGGTGTATTTTGTTATCGATATAGAGGTCCAAATTTTCAGTTTTTGTCTATCTGTCTAACTCTAGTACGCTCATCACTCTGAAACTACCATACAGATTTCGATGAAACTTGACACAGTGTTAACTAATATTATGGTTTTACATATAGGATAGTTTATATCCCATTAAACGAAAAGGTTCTTCTGGAGTATGGGATAAAAGTTCAAAAAATAAGTAAACTTCTTGACGGGTTTTATGCGTTTTCCTCTGTTCAATAGCTGAAAGGTTAACTTAAATTCTAAGCCATGTTTCATCTTCTTTATGATATCTGAATGCTAAGAAAGTACCAAAATACAATACAACATACATATACATACAAATTACGTGCAAGTAAGGTAGTCTTTGTCCATCTGGCAAGCTAACTCAGGACCTTCGACGGATGATAAGAGACCAAGTGACGAGACTGACTATTGTGTCAAAATTCAACGTTATCAAAAATTGGATGAGTATATTTGTGTACGTGAATGTTTTTGCATTACTTTACATAGTTATTAATATTATTATAATGTTTTGTCAGCATTGCAAAGATATTCTTCGGATAAGGCGCAGAATTGTGTCTTATATATACTGGTCTTGATTCCAAAAAAAGAGTCACAGCACTATACATGGACATGACCAAAGCTTTTGATCACGTAGACCACAACATTTTAATGAAAAAACTTGAGTTTTACGGTATAAGAGGAAACATACTAAGGCTAATAAAGTCATACCTAACTAATAGACAGCAGTACGTTGAAATCACGAGGCTAAACGTGAACACTAAAGTAGAAGTCAAATACTGTTCAGACTGCAGAACTGTAAAGTATGGGGTGCCTCAGGGTAGCATACTAGGACCCTTATTGTTCTTAATCTACGTTAATGATTTTCCCCGGGTTATAACCCATCCATTGGTCATGTTTGCCGATGACAGCACTGCTGTTTTCACGGACAACAACAACAATAACCATGAAAATGACATAAATAACTCTTTAAAATTAATAATTGAGTGGCTACACAATAATAATCTTTTAATTAACTTGGACAAAACTCACACAATGACTTTTAAAAATATTAATTCTAAATTTGACATTCTAAACATAAATTACAATGAAAAACATATTGACGAAATACATAAGACCAAATTTCTAGGTATTTTCATAGATTCCAACTTATCGTGGAAATCACATGTGGAGTATGTATGTACAAAAATAAACAAGTTTTCATATGCACTATATATGTTACGCAAAGTAGCGAATGATAAAGCGCTGTTAAATGCCTACCACGCGTATGTAGGCTCCACACTCAGGTATGGAATCCTTGTTTGGGGAAATTCTACGGAAAAAGAAATTGCATTCAAGTCGCAAAAAAAGTGTATCCGAGCAATGTGTCGACTTAAACCAACAGACTCATGTAAACAATATTTCCAAAAATTGAAACTTCTTACTCTCCCTTCATTATACATATACGAGTTAGCTACGTTGGTAAGAAATAATTTACACGATTTTGATACATTAAAGAGTAGGCGACATCAAAATGTGCTATGTAATCCAAACAGTAAAAAGCTGTACATAGTAAAAGTGTTATTGTGATGAGGGTAAAAATATACAACAAATTACCATCAACTGTTAAGGACACAGAGAATAATGACATTTTTAAAAATAGATTAAAGAAGTTTCTGATCGACAAGGCATATTACAGCATTGATGAATTTTTTAAAGACAAACTATAATATATATGACAGATAGGTAAATCAATTAATGTAATCATTGACTAATGGACTAATGAAATTGTTATTATTATTATTAATTATTGTAATTTGCACGCCATTATGGTAAGAATACAGAGCTACGCGTTGTTTAAATATAAGACCTATATACCAAACTGTATTCGAGCAATAAATGAATTTTGATTTTGATTTTTGATTTTGATAATTACTAACTAGTTGACCCGCCAGCGGCTTCGCTCGCTTGGTCTTAGTGTAGTAGCGAGAGAGTTATTCTTATTACATCAATAACTTTTTTATTTATTACTGATTGACACATGAAACAAACACTAAATGTTAAGTGAAGTTTACCACAATATATTAGTGAAAACTTCATCCTAATCGATGATAATAATGAACCATTTCTGAGATTAGCGTACACAAACGCACATACAAAATTCTTACAATCATTTTTTTTCATTCCCATTTCGTTTATAAAAGTCTCTATATTTTTTTCCTCATATATCTTCCATGTATACAGACAGCGATCCGTTACATTTTTATTATATGTATACATATTGCATAGTTGGATTGTGGGATCACTGTGAAATCACGTAGGTTTTTTGTTGTGTTGTTCAGAGACGTTTGAAATCGCTTTAATGTCCAATTTCAAAGTAGGTCCAACAATTGTCTCAAATCGAATGATCGTCCTATATACGGCCGCGATATAATTATTTATTTTATAGGAAAACCAACAGCTAAAGTAACTTATGGATAAAACATAGCAGCAGAGAGCTAATTATAGGTTTTCACGAATATATATATTGTAGCAACAATTTATAAACAATAAAGCGCAACACACTGGTTGGGGCGTTAATAGTGCGGCTGTAATTCCGTGTACATATATGAAAGACATCGCTCGTCACTACATACAGCACGCGGATAAGGGGGTGAGGAGCGGCCATTTCTTTTTCGCAATACACGCGTTTCTCCAAAGGCACTCACACTGACGTGGGTCGTGCGCTGCGCGTGTCGGTAGTGTATTTTGTGAATATTTACAAAAAATAGTTTGGGTTTGCTATGGATCTGTATGAAAAAAATATTGTATGTGTTCGTAAACATCGTTCATTTGTACGAACCAGGCGACAAAAACTACAAAAAACAGCAGTTTTGAAAGCTAGACTATGGTAGCAGTTTGCAGAACAATCTGCGTGGCATTGGAATGCCCGCGCCGCGGCGTATCCGCCGACGACCCGCGCCCGCGCTCTGTGTGAAGACGACGAACGGTGCGAGTCACGCGAACACGACCCGCGCCCGCACCCGCTCTCTGTGTGTGTTGCACTTAAAATATCGCTTAGTCGACACAAAACAGTGAAAATAGTAATAACTATAACAGAAGTATGTACGCCAAATTTGTCAATAAACGGAATATCCTTACATTATATAATAGAAACATCAGTTTTAATCATTGCCACTGTTGAAGAACTCACTGCTTAACCGCTGTTTGGGTGAGCTAGCGTACGAGCGCTACAGAATAAGTCAAGATTACTTTGCTTGCAGCATTTATTAAATGTATCGCAAGCCCTCAAAAGAAATTTGTATTTGATTTGTATTTGTACAAGTGGGCGTTAGTATTGTAATAATGTTACTTTATTAGAGTTATTATATTTGCAGCCGAAGAAGCCGGGCCGTGGGCTGGTGCAGAGGCTTAAGGGCAAACAGGGTCGCTTCCGCGGGAACCTCTCCGGGAAACGGGTGGACTTCTCCAGCAGGACTGTCATCTCGCCGGACCCTAATCTGCAGATCCAAGAGGTACCATAGGATACTATATCAACTTGTTATCATAATTGATAAATAAATTTAAATGTTAATTTTTTTTCGAAATATGGGTACGATATTCATGTCTTACATCAGGGGTCGGCAACCTTTTGCTATAGCAGGGCCACAAATGTTGTCAGTGTCACTGCGGGCCGCACGTATTCTATAAAAGGACTTGAAATAAGGAGGAGGTTATATGTTCGAGTGTATGTATTTATTTTGTGTATGTTTACCGAGTTCCCCCCATTTGTGCATTCTCTTAATTCGATTTGTTTGGTAGAGTATACCTACTTCCGAGGTGGTTCCATTTAAATTTCATCAAATTCGGTCGAGGTTTTTTCGAGTTACAATCCAATAACTGAAAAGTGTTTCGCCTATCTTAATGATATCATCATTGAATTGAATGATAATCTATCCCGTAAGTAGCAAGGGTCACTGAAAAATGGTGAAATAGTTTATTACCTTAAAATGGAACCAACTTCAACACCAAAAAGTGTGAAATAACTTGTCGAAGTCGGTTCCATGCACACAATATTGTGATAATAGAAGATATTTTGAACTAACATGGTTTTAATTTAAATCCTAGTGGATTAAAACGACCTTTTCCTTCGGTATTTTTTTCTTGCGGACTGCCGGTTGCCGACCCCTGTCTTGTATGATTGTAGGAATTTTACGCCATATTTACATCTTAAATGTTCGTTTGCATAAATATGGGTACGAAACTAATGTCGTGTACTTACATGTGAATGCAGCTAGAGTAGTTACACACGGTAATTGGTGTAGCGACACCATATATCGGTAGGGAATAATTATTAGGAGGGAATAGTTAAGGTAAGAATGGGATGTACTTACAGGAAGTCGGGTGACTCTGGATCTGATGGGGGCTGATGACCTTGAGTTCCTCTGGGTAGGCGTCCTGCTGTGTACGTCGTGCTGAAGGGTTGTAGTATTTGTGTCACACTGTAGGTATAATGTTTGTGGACTAAGTTTATCGCGCACTCGCGTACACTGGGGGGTCACGAGTAAACGCGGGGCTGATTTGAGCTGATGATGTGTGCGGCCGTGCCTGCACACACTAGAGATCACTGTGGGCTGACGCGTAACGCGAAGGGTTTGTGCTGATCTAGGGTGCCGATGAAATGGCGGAGTTTCCCATGCGGTCGCGGCGCAGGTCGCAGAGCGGTAATCGTTCGCTCGCAGCGCCTGTAATATCGTGACTGGTCGGCGCTGTCCAGTTTAGCCGCTTCCTCGGCGTCTTGACAGCCGCCTGACAGCGGGCGGCGGGCGCGCGGGGGGTATTCCTTGAAGTGACGCCGCGTTGGCGCGAACAGTAATACTAATAGTAGTATAGTTTGCACAGTCAAGCTTGTGTGTGCAACTTCAAATTGTTATTGTAAATTAAGTCGTCTCATCCCGGTTGTTGTTAGACTAAAGTTTTAGGTGTGAGTAGTTACATAGCAGCTAACCGTTCGGCTTGCAGGTGGGCGTGCCGGTGCACGTGGCCAAGATCCTCACGTACCCCGAGCGCGTGTTCCCCGCCAACCTGGCGTGGCTCCGCAAGCTCGTCTGCAACGGACCTGACTTACACCCTGGAGCCAACTACGTGCAGCAACGCGGCTGGAAACATAAGAAGTTCTTGAAGTACGGCAATAGGGAGAAGATTGCTCAGGAGCTGAAGGTAAACATTGAGAACATCTTTTTGAGGAATTGCGGGTGAATGTTTACGAGCAAACGCACGGTCTACTCTCTGCCGTACTCGATTGTTATGCGAGGCACCACTGCTGTACAAGAAACCGAATCAGTTTTAAACTTCCCCAAAAATGACTAAGCAAATCGCAGAAACACAGACTTTTTGGGTATCAAGGTGTATAACGCATTGAATAGAAGAATAGTGACTGCCAAAAGTTATAACACATTTATATGAAAACTAAAAGCTCTGCTCATCGAAATAGCATATTACACATATGACGAGTTTATATCCGACAAGTCACTCGCTGATCAGTCCTACAGAGTCGACAGTACAATATACGATAGATATATAAGTACTATTTAAAAAATAATTAAATAAACTTAGCTAACACTTATATATATCATAGTGAAATAACTATGTAGTAATTAATTTAATAGGTTACTTATAAGTCTATAGATATAAACAACTGTAATGGTATATGTATAATACCTACAATGACAATATGACGTATAAGATATATTTATCTTATAAATAATAAATCATCATCATCATCATCTCAGCCGTAGGATGTCCACTGCTAAACATATGCCTCCCCCATGATTTTCCAAAAGGACCGGTTGGAAGCGGCCTGCATCCAACCTCGTCCTGCGACCTTCATCAGGTCGTCTGTCCACCGTGTCGGTGGACGACCTACGCTGCACTTGCCGATCCGTGGTCTCCACTCCAGAACCTTTCGGCCCCATCGGCCATCTGTTCTGCGTGCTATGTGCCCTGCCCACTGCCACTTCAACTGGCTAATCTTCTGAGCTATGTCGGTGACTTTCGTTCTTCTACGGATCTCCTCATTTCTGATTCGATCACGTAGAGAAACCCCGAGCATAGCCCTCTCCATAGCTCGTTGTGCGACTTTGAGCTTATCTATGAGGCCCATAGTAAGAGAACACGTTTCAATGCCATAAGTCATCACATTTCATTAATAATAAATAAATATAAAATAAACTATTGTTATTGTTTTTTTATCTTATCACGACACACAACACTATTCCACATTATACTTTCAAATTGCAGTCAAGTAACTGTCAACGTCTTTCCTCCGCCTTGAAGAGTATGAGATTGAAACACATTGGTAGTTAAAAGAAATATAAATAATCGTATAATCAAGCACACACAACAACCAGACCAAAATCGCCATCTTAAAACAGAGCCGGATAGTATAAGCTTTATAGCACACTAGCGCCACTGTCATGAGTGGCCATAGATAATAACCTATTTTCCTTAACAGTTTGAATTATTTGTAAGTGTAGTGCGGCGATGTCGTAGAGCGGCACTTGGTGGACGGCGACGTGGTGCTGTTCAACCGGCAGCCCTCGCTGCACAAGCTCTCCATCATGTGTCATCGCGCCAGGGTCCAGCCGCAGCGAACCTTCAGGTATACCTATTTTTCTCTACCTTTTTCGTGCAGCCCTGTACCCAGTTCGAGATTTTTATTTGTTTTTGGCGTTAACATCAGGCCAGCGATTCACTCATGTCGTCACCAATTGATTTAAAAAGAAACCGTCTATGTATTCTTTCAATCGGACTTACTTTAGTATGTACATGTGAGTGTGATCGTGGATCGGTGTTGTGCACAGATATATACGTACAATAGATAACGCAAGTATCACGATTTGTATTGAAAAAAAGCGTGCCGGCTTTTTTATGAATCGAATTACGTGGATTTACGCATCATATAATTTAAAAATACTTACCTGTGACAGGAAATATGTCCTTGCTTTTGGGGGCACGAGATTTTTGGGCTATTGCAGTTAATTATTACGCGCATTAGTTTTCGCGTGTGTAGGGGCCAACCTTGACGCTTGGTCGGGGTTCGGACACGGGAAGTACACGCATTTGTGCTATCTATTGTACATATATATGTGTAGTCTAATTACGAATACTAACGTGGTTTGTACATATTTTAATATGAAAAACAGGAATCACTCAAGATCTTTCCAACTACAGTTTGAACCACATCCGTTGGTGTTTTTCAAGGAGAGTACAGAACGAGAACGCCATAGTGAGAGACGAGGTTCCGTCTAGTCTCTCACTACGGCGCGCGCGGTAATATAATGTGGTGCGGGGGGCGGGGGGTGTATGTTGCGCCCGCGCATCCAAACGAGAGTCCTCTTCATCGCTAATGTCATATCCCGTGCTGACGGGAACACTCAGATAGAATGAGCTCACCACATCACCACTAGTCCTTTCTTGTCCACTACTGTGAGCTCCACGAAGACACGATCTCCATGTAGATGACAGGCTCCATCCTCCATCTCTATTAAAATTCTGGTGCTTACCAATCTCGATAGCCTCCCGGATGTTACGTGAAACGAAACACTTTTCCCGCGCTCTATCAAAACGGATGTAGTGCTGCGTGTCTGAGGCTAGAGAATGTTCTGCAACAGTGGAAATGTTGCCTGTCTAGGTTCTTCCTGGAGCGTATGTGTTCAGTGTGCCTAGCGGATATATTTATTTTTGTTGTTAGTTGTTTACGTGAATGAATCCAGTTTTTCATATTAAATGTCTGTGGTCGTGTATATAGTGAGGTAATGACGTAGGTTCAACGAGTGCGTGTGCACGCCGTACAACGCGGACTTCGACGGAGACGAGATGAACATGCATCTGCCGCAGACGGAGGAGGCGAGGGCCGAGGCGCTCATACTCATGGGGGTGAGCACTCTGCCATTCTACACCATACACGTTAACTCACCAGCAGTGCAAGTACCGAACTTACCGATCGAGAAATTTGAGTCTTGAATTCGTCATACTTATAAAACTGGCTATTTCGAACTTGTGTCTAACATTGCAAGTATACATGTAACAAAATTAAGCGATCGGTAGACAAATTCGATAAGCTTTTACGATTATAACGATAACCTTAACATGGAACTGTGAAAATGACCTCGATATAGCTTATCGACAGGCGACGAGAATGGGGATATTGTTTAGTTGCGTTTGATCTTACTAATATTATAAACGCGAAAGTTTGTATTTATGAATGAGTGGATGTTTGTTATTCTCTTACGCTCAAACGGCTGCCCCAATTTTGATGAAATTTGACATGGAGGTAAATGGGGCGCTGAACCATCAAAAACATAGGATAGTTTTCATCAACATCGTCATCATCCATCACCATGCGGGTGTAACCGCGGGGCGCAGCTAGTATTCAATAAAAAAATAGACTACGGCCTCCTTTTGATCGTAGAAGAGTGAAATGCTAGTAGAATTCTTCAAATGATAGAAGGACGCATTGTGGAATGCCAAAAATTCGTAATAATCGATATACTGTCGACAATTTGACGATCGTATAAGTCGTCGATATGATTTCCATACTTGCTAGATTTTGATACGATTTTTAATCGATCTTAGCGACTCGACAAGTTTAACGACTGTCACGGTACTTGCACTGCAGCTTTACATCGGAAATCATCACTTTTGTGATAGGACTGATGCAGAGTCCGCCTGGGGAACTACCACACATTTGTCAGTTATTCAACTGTGTAGCAGTAGGGTGCAAACATTACTGTGGTTCGGTATTAAGGGCAATGTTTCCACCGAAATCACAAGGCATGAGATTACACCACATATATCTCAGGATGACGCAGTGCATTGCCGTGCAGGGTTTTGAAGGGTTTTGAGCGACTTTCTCGTCTCGTCAACGATTGACTAAAAAACCTTTGCCTTCATCAAACTGATCATCAAGTGATGACGGTGATCAAATCTAAAGTGAACACGTACTAGACCAATTCATTCCCACTTTCATCAGATGAAATAGTGTTAAAATGTTATAATACTCTATAGCAAAAAAAGAGATAGCGCTAGTCTATCACCTGTGTAAACCAAAATAAGTTCCGTTTGTGGCATTACTTGAGAACGGTAGGGCTATTATGTATCTCAGTTGCTAACAAATGTTGCTTGAAATCGTCATCAACTTACAAACAGTTTTAGCTTACTGTAGTTGTCAAAACTGACATAGAGTAGCCATTTTTCAAGATTTCAATCAACATTTGTTAGCAATTGAGATACAAAATAGCCTTGCGGGTGGATAAATTTGGATAACTTTCCTACCGACTTCCAAAAAGGAGGAGGTACTCAATTCGACTGTATTTTTTTATGTTTGTTACGTCATAACTTTGGACTGGATGAACCGATTCTCAAAATTCTTTTTTTGTTTGAAAGCTGGTGCAACCGTGTGGTCCCATTCTAATTTAATCAAATTTAGTTCAGTGAGTTACACTCCAATAACTGATTAGATTGGAAGTCGGTATTAAATTTTTCAATTTGTATTTTAAAATCTTCGTAAAATTCTAAATAAGGAAAAATTTGATATGAAAAATTAGCAAATAATTATCTAAAAATAATTTTGGGTAACATCTGTCGGGTCAGGTCATGTTTTTAAAGTTGTAACTTTTAAGTCGCATCGCAGTGAACCATACAAACTTGAACTCACGTTAACTTTGATTGCGGAATGGCGGGAATAATAATACAAAGAAGGAGCGAAATAGATAATTACAAAAAACATTTGTACGACAAAGATGAGAATATCTACTGTCTGTCAGCGTACCATGATTTTTGCTGAACCACAAAACTTATGTATATCCATTCCGGATTTACGCACATGCCATATACTCTAGATAATTAAGCTGAGTTACATTCAAAGTCGGTTCAAAATTCACATTGTGTACGCATTTCCCCCATCAGAACAAATCCAACTTAGTAACCCCGCGCAATGGAGAGCTACTCATCGCAGCAACACAAGACTTCATCACGGGAGGTTACCTGATCACGCAGAGAGACACGTACTTCACCAGGAGTGAGGCGCAGCAGCTAGCGGCCTGTCTCCTGGCTGGACCTGACTCCAGTATGAGGATCGACATGCCTCCGCCTGCGATATTAAAGCCAAGGATGCTGTGGACCGGGAAGCAGATCTTCAGGTAAAATAATCAATACTAGTAAGAACATTGAATTTGATATGACAAACTAGCTGCGCCCTGCGTCTTCACCCGCGAGGTGAAGGATGATGATGGATACCGCGTATTGTATTTATTGTGAGTTGTCGATATTTGGGTACAGTTGCATGCGCCATGTTCACGGGTAAACTGAAGTATCGTCGGGTAGGTAGGTATTGTTATGAGCAGAAGAAACGGTCTACCCTCTTCCGCACACGTTTTTTGCGTTCTAGCTTATTACCAAAGACACAACAGTCACTTGGTACTTGATCTGGGTCTCGAGTTGAAATTGAATTAAATTGATAAGTACGTATACTCTTCATCATCATCTACCACCACGCTCGTGAAACCGCGGGGCACTGCTAGTCAATTTAAAAGATTTAGTAATAAACATTTAATAATCTATCATATTATTATGTAAATATAAATTAAATAATGTTCGTAGGTAAGCGCATACCTTGAGAAATGTTGTACCGTAAAGGATTTTTTTTTATTTTTTATTTATTGAATTAAATACTTACATCTACCATTACAGGATAACCTAATGCGATAGTGCAGTTAGTAGTGGCAATAGTTTTACATATCTACCCATAAAAACGTACCTACATTGAACAATACAGGTATATACGTGACTTAATTAAAAATAGATTAAATTAAATTATATAAACATAACGGCCAACACTAATCTCTTAACTAAATAACATAAAACACACAGAGCCACTTTTGATAACTCACTCATCGTACAACAAAATAGGTCCGTCTCCTCCGCCATAATGTTGAGAGTGCGGAGTGCGCGCGTCAGAGGCGCCTCGCTAAGGATAATTAAAACAAAAGATGTATGAATGAAACTGATGTATATTTGCGTCTCAACGAACGCAACGGGTTAAAAAAATGTTGCCAAATATCCATGTAAGGTATTTCTGAAACTAAGGAATGGTGTAGTTGTTAAAAGTGTTTCGACATTGTGTCGTTCGAAATTATAATTTAAATTTAATTGTAATTTAGTTGTGAATTGAGTTGCTGCGTGCTTTCGAGGGTATTGAGACTAATTGACTGTTTGTTACAGTTTGATTATGAAACCGAACAAGAAGTGCGAGGTGAAGGCCAATCTGGAGACCAAAGGGAAAAACTACACTTCCAATAAGGACATGTGCATACAAGATTCCTGTGAGTACACTCTTCACAACACTTCATTAACACAATAAAAACTACACTTCCAATATGGACATGTGCATACAAGATTCCTGTGAGTACACTCTTCACAACACTTCATTAACACAATAAAAACTACACTTCCAATAAGGACATGTGCATACAAGATTCCTGTGAGTACACTCTTCACAACACTTCATTAACACAATAAAAACTACACTTCCAATAAGGACATGTGCATACAAGATTCCTGTGAGTACACTCTTCACAACACTTCATTAACACAATAAAAACTACACTTCCAATAAGGACATGTGCATACAAGATTCCTGTGAGTACACTCTTCACAACACTTCATTAACACAATAAAAACTACACTTCCAATAAGGACATGTGTATACAAGATTCCTGTGAGTACACTCTTCACAACACTTCATTAACACAATAAAAACTACACTTCCAATAAGGACATGTGCATACAAGATTCCTGTGAGTACACTCTTCACAACACTTCATTAACACAATAAAAACTACACTTCCAATATGGACATGTGCATACAAGATTCCTGTGAGTACACTCTTCACAACACTTCATTAACACAATAAAAACTACACTTCCAATAAGGACATGTGCATACAAGATTCCTGTGAATACACTCTTCACAACACTTCATTAACACAATAAAAACTACACTTCCAATAAGGACATGTGCATACAAGATTCCTGTGAGTACACTCTTCACAACACTTCATTAACACAATAAAAACTACACTTCCAATAAGGACATGTGCATACAAGATTCCTGTGAGTACACTCTTCACAACACTTCATTAACACAATAAAAACTACACTTCCAATAAGGACATGTGCATACAAGATTCCTGTGAGTACACTCTTCACAACACTTCATTAACACAATAAAAACTACACTTCCAATAAGGACATGTGCATACAAGATTCCTGTGAGTACACTCTTCACAACACTTCATTAACACAATAAAAACTACACTTCCAATAAGGACATGTGCATACAAGATTCCTGTGAGTACACTCTTCACAACACTTCATTAACACAATAAAAAAAGAAAGTGCGAGATGGACTCGCGGGCCGATGGTTCCGTACAATCATGATATATGATATATTACATATATTTTTATTATTATTTATTACTTTATATTCCAAGGTATCTTACCTTGGGAGATAAATTCAATAGTTCGCCCATCGAAAGCTTTTTCACACAAACATAACTTTCCTGTTCGAACCCTTGCACTTTATTAATAAAACTAACTAAAACTTTTTTAGCTCAACTACATGTTTACAGTTTTCAGATATTTTTAAATTATTCGATATTCTTATATTACGTGTGCTATAATGCTGGGGCCACACTACCTTGTCTACCGCCCGTTTATCGCAATAATTATGACATTCAATTACTGCCTAAAATACCGCGTGAATTGGTATGGTCACGCTACATATGGTATTGTCCTAGGCGGTAATAATGTTTTTTTTTCAAGATGGAGATTGAAGCTGCTGCATTGTACTATAAGCGCGTGAATTACTATCATATAAATTATTATATTTAACAAAACTAAACCACCTTGGTTCCGATTAGAGTGCTTCCAAAAACTCGATCACCTTTTCATTTGAGCACTCCATGTCGGTCCATAAACTAGAGAACTCCGTGTCAGTCGGCAGTGCGTTTCCGTTGAGTTCATGTCGCACACTGAGCACACTGTAGTGTGGCCACTCACGCAATTCGGTATGCTAAAAAAAATTAACCTATGCCAATTCCGAAACCATTTCGAGATTTTATGTTACAAACCCTTATTTTTCTACTCTGACCTTTTAAAACGATAAGATGCAATTTATTGTAACAAAAAACGATGAAATAATTCGACTTTCATTGACCTCTAAATGACGTCACTTTTTTGCACTTTTGTTTTGATTGAATAGAGACTTACGAATTAGTAGGTGTCACTGTCAAGTGTTCTAGTTTCTTTTTTTTTACTCGCGTGCTTTTCTTGGCTTCTCAACGCAACTACATATTTGTGCAAAAAAGTGACGTCATAGGATTCAAATTTTCAAAAAAATATTATAAAATAACTACTGAATATAAAACAAAAATATTGAAATTAGTTTCTTATAATGACCTAATCTACGAAATAAAAATATAAAAAAAATACCAAAAAAAAACTTTACATACCGAATTACACCGATAATCGCCTTAGATATGCGAAGACAGACCGCCACCGAAGCTATTGCCTACCGTCATATGCCATATTGATTAACATTGTAAAATTAAGGCCATAAATTGTGGCCACACCTAGTTGTTGTCTAAACTATGGCCATAATTATTACCATATCACGGTAATGTGGCTCTAGCAGGTTTCTGCTTGCGTCAACGCGAAGTACCCTTTGGGTTACAAAATATACGACATTAACGGTTACCAGTCCTTGAAAGTTTGACTTTTTCACAGCTGAAAGAGGCTGTAAACCTTAGTATTTGATATACATTTCAACTTGACACCTACGCGTTCCTGAGAAAAAGTACTTGACAGATAGACGGATAACAAAGTGATCTTATAAGGATTCCTTTTGCCTTTACGAAGTAAGGAACTCCAAAAACACGGCTAAGAGTAATTCTTGAATGCGGTTTTTCGATGAGCGGTCATACTCATTCTCCTGTACTCGTGCACTGTCTCTGTTCCGCTGCTGGTATTATTCACGAGCTCTTCAATCTGGGTTTCGTTCAGAACATACTGTTTAACCCTTCAAGAGTCGTTATATTATAACAATGAAATGTCTATTGTGTCTGGCCGCATGATGACCAATGGCCTTTGATGGATTATATTGTTTCAGAGTTGGAGATTTGATACATGTAACATCAGAAATAACAACATATCTGAAATAAAATCCGAAATATCTGAATTTAATTTTAATTCCAAATACTAATTCATAATTTAGTCGAAATCTTTAATTTGAAAGCATGCGTTCATCACGTTTATAATATTATATTATTATGGCTACGTTCCGGGAAGCACCGTCAACGCTCACAACTGTCGCGCCCCAATTTAGCGTTCCGGTTAGAATGAATGCTTGCAATGTTCAACCCAAGTGGAACAGTTACGCGGTCGCGAAAAGCGCGCCTACTTTTCTGTCAAAAATCGATAGAATCCTATACATTTGATGTTTGACAGTGACAGCTCGCAAACGACCACGAAAACCCACCTACGATCTGCGAGCGTTGTGAGCGTTTTCGGTGACGTCATCGATGACGTATCGCTCACGATGATCGCGGGCTTCTAATGGAATGGATGTGCGAGCGCCGCGAGTGATTTCGGCGCTTCCCGGAACGTAGCCTTTATGGTCTAAATATTATTCCTGCAAACAGATGTGCATAAGTACCTAGATTAGAATTATGTATTTAAAAACAAAACATGTTATATTGCCAGATGTAATAATAAGGAACTCGGAGCTGATCTGCGGGTCCATGGACAAGAGCACCCTGGGTTCTGGTACCAAGACCTGCATCTTCTACATCCTGCTGCGGGACTGGGGCGAAGAGTACGCCGTCAGGGGCATGTGGAGGTCAGCCTTACTAACTGAAGGTTTAATTTGACTGCCTGAAACTTAGCAACTGTAACTTCCGCGCATGTACATATAGGATTGCTCTAATAACCTACGTTCCGATAGCCTGAAGTTTTAAACGAAACAGAAGCGCTCGAAGCGGACCGAGCTTTTTCGTTTTTCAAACAGGTCAATTTACATTATGCAAACCTTGTACCGGCCGCGCCTAGGATGGGTGACTGCTATAGTGATGTCTTGAACTGACCACTACAAGGGTTCGGAGAGACGTTAAAGGTCAAACCGCACTAGAGCCACTGCAGCGGAGAGGCGCGTCGCGGCATCGGAGTGGCGCGGCATTAAAAATATTCTTGCCACTGTTACCCAAGATAGACCTAAGTGGCGTGCAATTAGAGAGGCCTATGTCCAGCAGTGGACTGCTACAGGCTGATGATGATGATGATGATGCCACTGTTTCTTAGGGAACAAAAGGCACTACAGCAGCACTGCAGTGGAGCGGCGCGGCGCGGCGCGACACAGTTGACTCCCGGAGAATATTTTGCCGCTTCGACGCGCCGCACCGCTGCCGTTAGTGCGGTATAGCTCCGCGGCAGTGGAGAGGCGCAGTGTGACCAGTCAGTACACGTAGAACCCGCGCGAGCGCCACAAAATGTACGACGCAAAATTAATTTCGCTTGTTAATTACTAAATTATCCGGAGTTATACGATTTACAAAATGAAAACTGTATGAATCATGACAAATGATTTTTTTGATTTGCTACTAACTGTCGCGCCGCTGCAGTACAGTGCGGTTAGGTAATGCCGCGCCGATCCGATACCGCGACGTGGCTCACGCTAGAGCGGTTTCAGCTTAAGACGGAAAAAATAGCTGCTAAAAACGTACCGAAGGGCGTTTGCATTGGGAAATTGTGGGTGAAATTGTCATAATTGGCTGTTTTTTTCAGCGTTGGTAAGTCAAAGTGTCACTAAATTTTCAACCCATTTCCCAGGCATGGAGGTACTATTTTTGACTGAGGTGTGATTAGGGTGTAAGCAAAAGTTGCAAAATTACATTTTGCTTCTCAAACGCTTTACACGATTGCACATTTTGCAGACGCTATCTATCACATCACAGCAATTCGAACACACCTATAATGTGTTATAGATGGGAGCGAAGTATAGTTTTTTTTAAGTTTAGATTAGTTTAGTTTAGCGGACAAGTTAAAACATATATTGTAATCTTATTTGTAAACTCAAAGTTGCGCAACGAGCTATAGCGAGGATATGCTTGGGGATTCTCTACGTGAATCAGAATCGTTATCGAATCAGAAAGAGGAGATCCATAGGCAAACGAACGTCACCGACACAACTCGAAAGATAATCCAGTTGAAATGGGAAATGTACGAACGTACGAATTCAAAACGAAAAAAAAACGCTGTGAGTCTACTTTCCAATGACGTTTAATGGTATTTATGTTTTGTAGGTTGGCACGAATGGCTTCGTTCTACATGATGAACCGGGGGTTCAGCTTCGGCATAATTGACGTCACTCCCGGCAAGAAGCTCATCGAGGCCAAGAACAAACTCCTCGAAATTGGGTAAGGTTTTTTTTGTCATGAGGACCATAATAGTGTGAAAGTAATTGTGTGCAAATTAGCTCTCTCAAACTTCGCACGCTTGCTCGTCATTCAAATGGAGCGCGCGAGCGGAAAGGATTGGATAGAACCGGTCCTGCGAGCTGCGCATACGCGCCGCTTGAATTAACGACGGATGAGTCGGGATAATTGCGTCGTGGCGTGTATTAATCGCCATTGAATCTTTAAACTAAAAATCTTCCAAGTGATCTTATCGCGAGTTCGTATCGTTGGGTCTCCTAATCAACCGCGAAAGACCTAGAAGTTACTGTAGCGGCATCAGGAACAATTGTGTGGTGCAAAACTTGTGTGCGTGAATGTGGGACTCTGTCTACAGATTGTCTGTGTGCCCAGCGCTGGGACAAACAAGGAAGCTGCGTGGCTCGTACATTATTCATTTTAGAAAGAATGGTGTGTCACATTTTTCCCTCAGCCAAAGTCACGGTGATATTGGTCATAGTTAAATCTGCGACGTTAACATACACTCATCAACACTGTCTAGGGATATTTTGTATTTCTTAAATTTTTTGATAAACTATAAATATTTTGTTCAGAGAAGTATATATGGAATGAAACCTCAGTTAATGACCAACTTAATTAAATAAATAAAAAACATTTTAGATAATCAAATATTTAAATAAAAAAAAATAACAAAGAGACTAAAAATGGCGCTAAGTCTACGAGTGAAATTAATTAATAAAATTAATAATTTTATTAAAAATAACAACAGAAAGTTAGACATTTTAACTCTTAATAATCAGTGTTGCCACCCCTCACGTTAATTAGAGTTCTGCATCGGTTATTCATACTGTGAATTAAGGTGTCGATGTCTTGCTGTGGTATGCGTTCCCAGGTTCGTTGCAGGTGCAGGAAAAGTTGCTCTTCTGTGGCCAGATTTGGAGGGAGGGCGTGCATAGCCCTTCGCTGCAACATGTCCCACGCATGTTCGATGGGATTCATATCGGGCGACTGCGCAGGCCATCTCATTACCGTGACGTTGTTGTCTTGAAGGGCGGCTGATACCAGCCTCGCCGTGTGTGGACGGGCATTATCATGCATGAGTACGAATTGGTGGCCGATTTGCACCCTATGCGGAATAATGACAGGTTCCACCACCTCATCACGGTATTTCTGAGCATTCATGTTGCCTCTTACAAAAACGAGATCGGTTCGCGCGCCTATACGAATTCCCGCCCATACCATGATCGTTCCTGCTTGGTACAAATGAACCTCTTGTGGATGCCGGAGACGGCTTTCCCTGCCTGGAACTCTCCAAACGCGTGTTCTTCGCGAATCTGGATGAAATCCAAACCGAGACTCATCCGTAAAGAGCACTGTCGACCATTGTTCATTATCCCATAACACGTGTTCATGGGCCCACAATAGTCGCCTTCCGCGATTGCCACGTCGCAAAGCAGGAACACGAATTGGCCTGCGAGAATGAAGATTAGCTTCATGTAGCCTTCTTCTGACTGTTTGGTCGCTAACCAACAGCTGATGCTCCTGTTGGAGCCTCTGTACCATTTCCATTGCCGTCAGAGTAGGTTCTCTCCTGGCGGTATTTTGGAGAAAACGGTCCTCTCTAGGGGTGGTCATCCGAATTCTGCCAGCATGCCGTTCCGCCACTTCTCCAGTATCACGATAACGTGACCAGAGCCTTGATATCACATTCTGGCTGGTGCCTAGAGTCTCCGCAACAACGTTTTGGATAGCGCCAGCTTCCAACATTCCTACCGCTCTTATCATCTCGTCTCTCGTCAAATGTCGACGTTGCATGGCACCAACGAGATGACACAAACAGTAAAAATCACTAAAACAATTGATAGCGTTAGTTAATTAATGTTTTTCTAAACAAATCTCAACACAAAACTAGCACTGCTAACTGAATCAAATGCGTGTTCCCGCGTTTTCTTTTGTTTTAATAAGTTTTAGTTTTTTTTTTCAATGTCAGTTTGAAAATGGAACAAGGAGGTTTAATCCCACATATAAACTTTTTCCGAATTCTGAGTAGTTTTTCTGAAAACCAAAGAAATGAAAATAAAAATCTAATATCCCTAGACAGTGTTGATGTGTGTAGATAGAGAAAAAGGGCGATGTACTTGTACCTATGTAACCAGTAATCGCTACGCTATGACATCTATTATCGGACGTGTTCTATTATTTTATTGCTCTATAAAATAAGGACTAGCTTTTTGCTTTTTTTAAGGACAGCTTTTTCTAGCATATAGGGACAGTAAAACGAAGAGAGCACAGCGCTTTTCCAAGAAAGTTTGTGGTTGCGAGTTCTACTGTTCACAGAACTACTAATTTATATATATCGTAAGGGCAATTCTGGATATAATCACGATTCGATATCAATAATTCATACTTAAGACTTTCGGCAGGTATTCAAAATGCGACGGGTACATATTGGAAATGGAGAAGGGTACTCTGCAGTGCCAGCCAGGGTGCTCCATGGAGGAATCTCTGGAGGCCGTCATGCTCAGCGAACTGAGCAGCATCCGGTGAGTAGGCCGCTAGCCTCATCCACCTAGGCCCATAGCCTCATCCACCTTGGCCACTAGCCTCATCCACCTAAGCCACTAGCTTCATCCACCTAGGCCACTACCCTCATCTACCAGCTACATCCACCTAAGCCACTAGCTTCATCCACCTAGGCCACTAGCCTCATCTACCAGCCTCATCCACCTAGAAGCCACTAGCTTCATCCACCTAGGCCACTAGCCTCATCTACCAGCCTCATCCACCTAAGCCACTAGCTTCATCCACTTAGGCCACTAGCCTCATCTACCTAAGCCACTAGCCTCCTCATCCACCTAGGTTACTAGCCTCATCCACCTAGGCCACTAGCCTCATCCACCTAGGTCACTAGCCTCATCCACCTAGGCCACTAGCCTCATCTACCTAGGCCACCAGCCTCCTCATCCACCTAGGCCACTAGCCTCATCAACCTAGGCCACTAGCCTCATCCACCTAGGTCACTAGCCTCATCCATCTAGGCCACTAGTCAGGGTAAATATCTAAATAAATAAATAAAACTGAAGTGTCTGTTTGTCATTCCTAATTAACAGCTTTTCACTAAATAATGTGAAAGTGTTATGGTTAAAAAGACAATTAAAAAAAAATCTGTCTGTCTGTTTGTTCCGGCTAATCTTTGAAACGGCTGAACCGATTTTCACGGGACTTTCACTGACAGATAGCTGATGTTATACGAAGGAACTTAAGCTACTTTTATTTTTATCATCACCCATCAGCACGCGGGTGTAACCGCGGGGCGCAGCTAGTTTGTGTTAAGGAGAAATGTTTGTTCACTGTTATTGGATCTTGTGATGTTATATATATTATACTAGCTGGGCTCCGCTGATTCACCCGCATGGTGAAGGATGATGATGAGAATGAATCAAATACTTATAGCGTATGTTACTCAGGCATAATGTATCTTTATACTCGTGAAAGAATTGTTTGAATCGGTTAAGTAGTTTTACGTATATCTATTACACACAAACAAACACTCATATATCTTTCCTCTTTATTATTAGAGTAAAGGTACGAATAATGTGTCGTTTGTACCGACGCGGCGACGTTACTATTGCATATATCAAAATTAAAAAGTATTTATTGTGGCATAACTGTCATAGTTAGGCATATGGTTCTGTGGACTTCTTTGTAAGTATTGACGTCTTCAATAAAACTGTAGTACGTCACTTTGCTTTATTGTCAATAGCATAGACCAATATTGTATGGTCAATAGTTTCTGCAGCGTGCGCGATTAAAATACTGTTTTGGTATTTTTTCCACACCTTGGGTTACATTATCGAAGATTCTAATGGTAAAATATAGATATAAATAATATATATAATCAGTCCAGTAGTATCGGAGCCCATTCAGTTCAAACAAACAAACAAATAAATCTTTCCTCTTTATAATATTAGTGTAGATGTCGATGTCCCCCGCGACACAGGGTGTCTTAATGCGGGAGTAATGCTATGCATGCTGTCTTTCGGATATTGGTAGCTTCATCTTCATACGTTTGGAGAAGGCAGGCTGCAACCTCATGACTTGGTGTTCTTTTGAGGAACCCTTGGGGGTAGTCAGACTGAGCTAGTTTAGCAGCATCCATTTGGTTTTTTATGGGATAGATTGGCAAAAGAGCAAGCGGCTCGCCTGATGGTAAGTGATACCACGGACATGCGCAATACCAGAGGTCTAGAGGATGCGTTGCCGACCTTTGAGGATGGAAGAGATAAAAGGGGTGGAGGGAGGAATCGGGCCTCCGGAACCTCCCACAAACGTCGGTGTTATGTGGGAGTGTAGTAGTTACTTCCCCGGTCGTGCCGGCCCATTCCGCTGTGGGGTTACAACGTGGCACTACCACCGAAATAATTATGGGTTATCCTCCTCGTTAAACTGTAGCAAGTCACTACTAGATATACCTACGTCTGAATTTTTGATTTTGGGTTTGGGTTTAAAGAATTTATTTCTCATAAAGAACAAGGTTAACTTAAAATGAGATTTAACACTAAAACTTATAACTAATTAAAGTGATTAGTCGAGTATAACATATTTGTTCAGCAATCTTAGGTTATTTCATTATAAATATATTTTTTAAGTTTACTTTTTAAAACAGAAATTTTACAATCTTTAATATCGTTAGGTAATTTATTATAAAATGCTGCACCCTCATATAGAATATTATGTTTACCATACATGGTTCTGTGTGTTTGTAATTTTAATTTGTTCACATTTCTTAAATTATATTGAAATGTTCTATTAGTAAATTTAATTTCTGTATTTATTTTTTGCAATAGTACTTTTTTGATCAGAACGCATGTAGTATAAATGTATAATTGTTTTAAATTAAATATATTTGTTTCTTTATACAACGTACTAGATGTGGTTAGACGGTCATAATTAAAAAGAGTTTTGATTAACTTGTTTTGCGATATTTGAAGACGCTTTATATGAGTCTGTACTGCACAGCCCCATATTTCGACAAGATATTCCAGGTGTGACTTTAATAAAGAGTTATATATTGTCATGCGGGCTCTACGAGGTATGCATCCGACTACTCTGCGTAATGCTCCTGTCACCGAAGCAACTTTACATCTTGTTTGTTCTATATGAGCCTGCCAATTTAGCTTGTCGTCCAGTTGAAGGCCGAGATATTTTTCTTGGTGAGAACGGCGGATTGGTATATTATTTATTGTTAACGCTGGGTAATACGGATTTTTTTTATTTTTAGCACAAAATATCATATGAGATGTTTTTTTTATATTAATAGTTAGAAGGTTGCTTTGACACCATATGTTAAATTTGTGTAAATCAACTTGGGCTCTCATTATTAAAGCACTAACGCCTGCTTAGCGATACCAAACATTGCAACTTTAGAGAGAAAAACTTATCCTCAAATGCTATTCGAGCCCGCGTCTTCCGACAGTCCGTATCAAGACGCCATGCCATGACCACTAGTTCACCGAGGCATAACGCCCGAACGTCGAATTTAAGTCTGCAATTGGTTTTAACCGTCGTATGGGGACGGAGCGGAGTACTTATGTTTTGTTTTTTATAGTGAGTTGGCGGCGAAGGCTTGCTTCCGGGAACTGCATCCAACAAACGCACCGCTTATAATGGCGCAGAGTGGATCCAAAGGTCAGAAACTAAACATATATCTATATATAAAAGCGAAAGGTCACTCACTCACTCATCACGAAATCTCAGAAACTACAAGTGCTAGGAGTTTAAAATTTTGCATGCGGGTTCTTTTTAGGACGTAGGTGCTCACTAAGACGGGATTTTATGAAATTCAACCCCTAAGGTGGTCAAAAGGGGTGAAAACGTATGTATGAAACTCCTTTGTTTTTGAACTTATAGTTGTGAAAATTTGTATTTGGATAGGTCATTCAAAATAAAAAATGTAGGTATAATTTTTTTTTTGATAGCGGTGGTTTAAGAGGGTAAAATGGAGGGGTGAAAGTTTGTATGGATAGTTTTGTGTTTTCGAACACAAAGTGGTGAAAATTAGCATTTGAACAGTTTAAAATAATGATTTCAATATTTATTGACAGGGACGACTCAAGGGGTGTAACGGTGTATATTTTTTTTCAAAAGTTCTTTGTTTTTTAGAGCTACAGTGATGAAAATTGATAACTGAATAGGTAATTCTAAATAAATAGTGATGCTTACAATATTTTTGTCAGGGATGACTTAAGGGGGTAAAACGAGGGATGTAGAAACTACTACATATTATAAACTGTAGAGGTTAAATTTATGTACAATGAAAACTATGCTAAAAACCGAGTCAGGGGATGTAAGAAGTGAAAATAAATTCAAATTGTTTGTTTCTCTGTATGTTTGTCTGTCTGTTTGTACGGGCTAATCTCTGAAACGACTGGACCGATTCAAATGGAATTTCTTATGGTGGTAGCTTATATCTCTGATCAACATATAGGATATGTTTGATCCCGATAAATTAAAGAATTCCCGTGGGATAATTAAAACCTGTAATTACCGTATCCCGCGAGGCCACGCGAGCGTAGCCGCTGGCGGGTCAGCTAGTATATATAAAACAAAGTCATATTAGTTATACCATTTATAACTCAAGAACGGCTGGACCATTTTTTATGAATTTAGTATTTTTTTGATTCGTCATATCTCGGGGACACAGGATACTTGTCAGAATCATCACCATCCATCTCCAAGCGGGTGAAACAGCGGGGCGCAACTACAGTACATAAAATAGATATATATATATATCTAAACACTCTTTAAATTTTAACATGGCAATGCATATTCAATTTTGAAGAGCAAAAGACAGTAATGTGAAGATAGAACTAGTATTTTTTATAATATTTTTTATGCGGAAAGCGGTTAATATTTACGAATTCTTTTCCTGTTATTTTTCTGACCAAAGTATTTTTCTCACAGAATATTATGGATCTATTTCGTTACATTACACTAGATGTATAAAGATTCTGCTTTTTACTATTATCAGGATACGAGCGCGCCTTAAACAAAAAAAACGGTGGAACGCTGTCGTGTGCAGTCCCGTCCAAAAGGGTTATGGCTAAGCTGATGATGCTGCAGGCGGACTGTTAATGTTAATGTTACACATCCGACATCGTCTGTCTGCTCTTTATGTTTGTGTATACGTCAATATCGTTATGGTAGGTTCTAATTGTATTACAAAGTCAAAGTCAAAATCATTTATTCAATTTAGGCATCAAAGACGCACTTATGAACGTCCATTTTTCATTCTAATGTACCTTAAAGACTACCGCCGCGTTCCAAAATATATAGAGCCTACCGAGAGGAAGCGGCAAGAAACTCGGGGCCATTCTTTTTATATAGATGTTTTTACAGTGTTTTTACTTAGGTACTACAAATATTAGCTCCAGTGTGTTGCCTTACAAAAGAGAACATAATAATGGTATCAGTAGGGTAAGACACGCTACACTTTGACATCTTAGTACACGAGTAGATAGATCCTGGAGTGATCAGTCCCAAGCTGTTTTATCCTCCAAGTAATCCGAAATTTTGTAATAACCTTTTTGACAGAGTTAATTTTAATAGTAATTTTAAACTTATTAATAGGCAAATCTCGGAAAACATTGGGAACTTTATTATAGTACATCTAAACCTGTTGGGATTTCGGGATTCTACTGGCTCCTGCCGTGTTAAGGTTGTTGTTGGTGATATATTTAAACTGAAATCCTAAAATGTGGCAAAGTAGCGGCTTCTTTCATCTAATTCGGAAAAGCAAAGCGTTTGTACATCTCCTTAGCAGATAAAAAAGCTCGAGCACAGAATAATTAGGAAAAAAACCACAGACTAAATTGTATCATAGATACAAATATTTACATATTATAAAATAAAATCTAATGTAAAAGTGGCCAAAACGCTGGCGGCATTGCCACGCTGGATGGCAATTTTAACTTTTTGCCTATGTACCATTATCAAATCTGTATCAATTATTAATAATATTATTCATTTCTTTTTTGTTTCTGTAGTAATATTTTCACTTAATTCCAATGTGCACAGGTTCCAACATCAACATATCGCAGATGATCGCGTGCGTCGGCCAGCAGGCTCTGAACGGCAAGCGCGTGCCCAACGGGTTTGAGGACAGATCCCTGCCGCACTTCGAAAGGCATTGTAAGTTACCTATTTATTTTGGCTTCACTTAATCTATGCATTTGGCCAGTGCCACATGCTCGTATATAAAGTAAGAAGGCATCAGTTATAAGTTATACCTACCACGGAACTCCTATTTTCCTTTTCCATCAGTAAATTACAATCCACTAGGTGTTAGGTCCCTTATGTGAGAGGCAAAGTCGTGGTACCACCACCGCAGTGATAGATATTCTACCGCGTAGCAATACTGCCCAAGCATTACTTTATTAGGTTGTGAAGGGCACTGTAGCAAGTGAAATTACCTAAACACCACGTATACCGAGTTCGTCCGTATATGCACGTCCTACGTTAAGATGATAATGATGATTCACAAAAGTCTTTAAGGCTACAATCCAAAATACTTACTGGTTTGTCTCTTAAGCGACTTTATTCATGTCTGATGGTTAAACATTGACAGATGTTAAGTGAAGAAACGAGCTTGGAGTTAATATTCCCTCGACTGCCACTTCTAAGGACACTTTATCTAATGAAGCTGCAAGCGCATTGCGAGCTGGATGTTATTGTATAGTTGATACACTAGCGTTTGATCACGTCCAGTGATGATGTGGGGGAAGGTGGCATCACACCAGATTCAGAACGTCGATGGGTTCTTAAATATAGCTGTGCTCCATTAAATGCTTAGCGTCAGGGTTTCAGTCTTGAGGTTGGTGGCGAACCAAACAGAACCAAAAAGTACCTACAGTTCCATCATGCTGTGGATGTTATCACGACCTTCACCGAAATGTAAAGCTCAAGGTTGTGATTGATCTAGCGATCCCGCAGTGCAATAACCGAACTTACCGATCGATAAATTTGAGTCTTGAATTCATACTTCGAAAAAACTGTCTATGTCGATCTTTTGGCGATCATTGCAAGTAAGTAACTAAATTAAGCGGTCGGTAGACAAATTTGATAAGATTTTACGCTTTTAACGATAACTCTAGCATGGAACTGTTAAATTACGTTTGAGATCGTCTATTTAATCGATTTTAACGATTGTTTTTGTCAGCTTTGAAAATGACCTCGATATAGCTTATCGACAGGCGACGGGAATGGGGATATTGTTTAGTTGCGTTTAATCTTACTAATATTATAAACATTAAAGTTTGTATTTATGAATGAATTGATGTTTGTTATTCTCTTACGTTCAAACAGCTGGTCCAATTTCGATGAAATTTGGCATGGAGGTAGATGGGGCGCCGAATTAACACATAGGATAGTTTTCAACAACATCGTCATCATCCATCACCATGCGGGAGTAACCGCGGGGCGCAGCCAAAATTCTATAGATTTCGGCCTTCTTTGATCGTAGAAATCTTCAAATGCATGCAGGACGCGTTGGGGAATGCAAACAATTCGTAATAATGGATATACTGTCGACAATTTGACGATGGTATAAGTCGTCGATATCACTTTCATACTTGCTAGGGGCAAACTAAATTTATCGATCTTAGCGACTCGACAAATTTAACGAATATTACGGTACTTGCACTGCTGGTGTACTACGCTTCTGAAATCGATTTTAGATAAATGGTAAAACCGACAAACACTCACGTCTATTGTCTAGTTGTTATTACTCCGACCGGTGTTCGGGCAGTACTGATGCCCATCCTCATGGAGAGCATGCTCTAGCAGCGAAGGCCGCTAGTCGCGCACTGCGGGCTGCCGCACGCAACGCTCTCTGTTGAACTTGCGGTGCGGGTGCGGGGGACGTAGGCGGTGGCGGTGCCGGCACACTGGGAGCGCGTGAGTCATCATCACTGTGTATTACCGTAGGGTCGTCGCATACTATTCCAACCGTATCCATCTCGCGAACAAATGGTCGTACCTCACTGGTCGGAGCAACATTAAGAACGGGTTTCCATGCAGATGGTAGATTCCAACACCCGTCCCTGTTAAAGTTCGGGTGACGATTAATTTCAATGGCTTCACGTATATTTCGTGGCACCAAAAATCCCTCTCTCGCAAGTACGGCTACTTTGTCGTCGAAATGTTTCGTCCCTTCAATCAGGGCGTGCTCGGCAATGGCGGATTTTTCCATTTCGAGGTTCTTAATGCACCGAATGTGCTCCTTCAGTCTCGTAGCAATGTTCCGTCGTGTTTCCCCAATATAGCTTTTGCCACAGTCACAAGGTATCTTGTATACTCCAGGTCCAGCAAGTGGTTCTCTGTCTTTAGGAGAGCGTAGTATGTGACGAAGTTGACCTTGTGATCGAAAAACTGTCATGCTGTACATCCTTTGCATTAGGTATCCGATTTTATCCGTTACTCCTTTGACAAAAGGCAGGTACATAGGTAATCTTTCGACTTTATCGGGTCGCATACGTTCATTCCCACTCACAAGTCGAAGACTTTGTCGCCACTTAAAACCATTGCTCTCCTCCCTCCGAACGTGTTCAAGTTCGGCATCGATGTCCTGAGGATCGCAGAGACTTAATGCGCGGTTAATCAGCGCTCTCGGTACAGAAGACAAATGAGATGGGTGATGATGCGAGTCAGCTCTTAAATAGCGGTATGTGTGTGTTGGTTTTCTATATACAATATGCGTTGATTTCCCGTCATGTCCCCGGATGACCTTTAGATCTAAGAATGGAAGAACTCCTCCCATCTCTTCCTCAACCGTGAAAGTAATCCTCTTGTGTACAGCGTTCAGGTGTGTGGTAAATTGAGACAGGGATGCTCTGGATAGAGGATTAGATGACAAACGTGAGTTTTTGCCGGTTTTACCATTTAACTATGAGTTCTCTCGATTTTAGATTTTTACTTTATTCTCCAGCCAAGATCCCAGCGGCGAGAGGTTTCGTGGAAAACAGTTTCTACACCGGCCTGACTCCTACGGAGTTCTTCTTCCACACGATGGGAGGGCGTGAGGGTCTGGTCGACACTGCTGTGAAGACCGCAGAAACTGGATACTTACAGAGAAGACTTGTCAAGGTATGGCGCAGACAGTACTGGGTATCATAATTTCAAAAGTACATAACAGTTGTATACTTGGTACCGTAGTATTCTTACGGTACGCTGTCCCAAACGGTGCGAAACAGTGAATGTCTAAAGACTGCAATTACATTCTAAAGAGTGAGAATCTATATAATTGCGGAGAAAAGTTATCACTTTACTAGTGTATCGTCATCAATTCATAGTTAGTTAGTTAAACGTTTTCAATACGATTTCATTGCGTTTGCGAAGAACTTTGTATGTTAAGACATGTAAAGACAAACAAGCGCGATGAAAAGCGCAAGCAAGCTTCCTGGGGCGGTTTAGAAGAAAGAAGCCCGCGGGAATGTCAACCGCACCAGCCGATCGGTAATCGGCAACGCTCGGCGACGCCGTCAGTGATTCGGGTGCCCGTGCCATGGTGTGACGTGCGCTCCCGCAGCTCAAGTAGAACAACTACATTGCAAATGGCGGATGTGCTACTATTCTCGAACGGAAAATAAATGCAATAAGTACTGGGGTGAAGGGTTATGTTGGAATAAAGCGTCAGCTGGAGCTGATGAGAGCGTGGGAACATCTTTTAGGTAAGTCTGCTAATATTGTTTACTTTACACTATATTAACAAACAGATGCTCTGCAATCGCTTTGGAGTTCGTAAAATTCCATCCCCATATGTTGTGATTATATGATAACGCAACAACTAGTATTTTTAGGTAAATCGGTCTGTAGTGAAGTTGTAGCGACACATCAAGGCGCTGTCCAAAGCCAATGATCCGTTAAACGCTATATTTTTCGTCGCATAGTTTATACATACTACTCGCAGTTACTAATACAAACATGAAAAAATACAGTGCATCGTTAAGAGTTAAAAAAAGACTTGTATAATATTGCACAATATAACCCCGAAGTGACACCAAATTTGTCTTAACTTTCGTATTTCATATTTGTGCCCAGTATTTTTATGCGACGATTTGAGTGTTTCTAAGCCTACTAAGATATACGTTTTATCTTAAACAAGTCCGACAATTATCACGTTGGCATAACAGGAAGTGCTTTTAAGGATTGCATTATTCAAAACCTAAAGGTATAATCGGAAATCCCCGCAAGTGAGTATGGGAATTGCTGTCCCCTGCGTATTCAAAAGGACTTTGTCTATTTTTGCCTTGAAATAAACATTAAGACGCAAAACTAAATTCGTGTACTTTTCAGTCCTTAGAAGACCTGGTGCTGCATTACGACATGACGGTCCGCAACGCGACCGGGGAAGTAGTGGAGTTCCGGTACGGGTCGGATGGGCTGGACCCCAGCTATATGGAGGGCAAGGACCGGCCTGTGGACCTCTCCCGGGTCATGGGGCATGTGCGTGCCAGCTGCCAGGACAAGTAAGCACGCACCATCTGGTTGCAGTCAAAGTCAAAATCATTTATTTAATTTACAACACACTCACGTATACATGTCCTACCTAAACTCACACCTCACTTAGTCTAGGAATCTCTATGTAAGAAGCTAGAAAAACCGCCTAGAGCTTGTCACATATCGTCTAGCTTTCCCACCTACCATCCTTTCTCTTTAGTCCTTCTGCCTTAGGTCGCCGGGTAAACCAAAAGTTACATCTTTTACTGTTTGTCTCTCCTATTGCAGTTTATTGCACTCCAGAAGCGGGTAGCACAATCAATTTCCGAAAAAGTATTTGCAAACTATGAGTTATCTGTGTCACAGTTGCCCTAGATACATTACAGTCTGTAATGTTTCACGTGAACGACACGTTACATTACACTTATGCAGTTATTTATGCTAGGTACACAGGTCCACTTGCAAAGTGGTAGTGTATGATATATGTAGAGTATAAGAATAAGGGAGACCCTATTCTTCTCTAGTTGCATTTAACACCACAGGACTGCTGCTACTATGTTTATCTTAATTAATATTCAACGTCTTCTTAAGTTTTGTCACACTCTCGCCGTCATTCTTTCAAGTGCTCTATCTCGCTCATTCATCGTGCCTTTCTCTCACACACCGTTCGTCACCGTCATCATGCTTCCCTCTTACGTTCCATTCCTACATGTATTATTATAATTCCAGGGAAGAGGAACCTCTGGATGGAGACGGTATTATGTTAGCCGCGCAGGAAACGCTGGCACTCGCCGACTTCAAAACAATCACGGAGGAGTTCAAAAAGGAGCTGCTGTGAGTGTACTGTAAATACTATTGCTGTTATGTATAGCATCAAGTCGCATTTATATACAAAGGCCATGAACAAGAGTGCAGTGTTGAGCTGGTCAAAACTATAAATAATGTTACTAGCTTGGGGTTCACGATAAATAATCTGCATGATTTCACCAAATTGGCACATTTATTGACAGTATCTCAGTTCACAATCACTGACACACAATGTTCACAATTCACAGCACTGATCACTTCACATAGCACTTATTAACACTAGTATACACTAGCACTAGTATACAACACTTGAGTTGTACTGTTCGCGTCAGAGAATTTGTTCCGCACTGTATTACAATTCAAACTGAACTAACTACGTTTGCCGGATTACCCAGTATTTATATCCTATCATTAGAGGTCCTAAAATTTCGACATGAGCCATGAAACAATAGCGGTCTCTAACTAATCGTTTTGATGCAAACGACTTTTTCTAGTACAATTTATTTTCAAGGAACAATCTTATTTCTTTGGTATAAGGTTTTTTTTAAACATTCTTGAAAGTACCAACCGTTGTAAACAATAACAGATGTCTGTCGTAGATCTTGAGAACATTCCTTACGCCGTAACTATAATTAATCCTGGGTAACACTGGAACTATAGAGAGGTTATTGTAGCGGTCTGTTTTGAAAGTGAAAGAATTGCAAGGAAGTGCATTGATTGAGTGTTGTAATTTGTTTCTGTGTGGGAGGAACCCACTAGTGCGGGGTATGTGTGTAAACGTTATTTCTAAAAGGACAATGAAAATGTTTTTAATGCATCATTAACTCTAAAAACAATTTTATAAAGTTTTAGACTACCTTAGTTAGTAGGTATGTTTATGACAAGGTATATACTCGTATATTGGTAAAGCTACGGTTCACGCATTAGCCAAAGCCTTTATCGCGGGGATATTATTATTGAACTAGGGATTTAGTAAATCTGACTATCGCGTGCGTTACAGAGCGTTCCTGAAAGACATAGCGGAGCGAGTGCGGCGGCTGCGCTCGTTGTACTCGCATTGCGGTGTCATAGTGAAGCAGCTGGAGCGGCTGACGCTCACGCAGCTGGTGCAGTTCATCCGCGTGTGCCACGACAAGTACCAGCGCGGTATCATCGAGCCCGGCACCGCGGTCGGCGCGCTCGCCGCTCAGGTAACGGTCCCGGGGGCAGGGGCGGGATGATCACAGATGAACTGAGGAATTGCGGGTGGGTGAATGTTTACGAACAGACGAAACGGTCTACCCTCTTCCGTACTCGGTTGTTATGCGAGGCACAATTAATATTGTGCCTCGTATAACAAACAAATACAATAAATGGCGCTTGCAACAGTGACGAAATATCGGAAACTCACAGAAAACATACATGGTAATTATCCCGTGGATTATGTGAATATTTCTAATGTTTGTGACCATGATAGTTTAAAAACTTATACAAAAAAAATATATTGAATAGTACAGTAGAACATCTTTGAATGCATTCTAATATAATATAATATAAGATGTCAATTTCGTTTCCGCACAGAGTATAGGAGAGCCCGGCACTCAAATGACCCTCAAAACTTTCCACTTCGCGGGCGTGGCTTCCATGAACATCACGCAAGGAGTGCCGCGCGTTAAGGAAATCATCAACGCTTCCAAGATCATCTCCACGCCCATCATCACGGCGGAGCTGGTGCATCCGCGCGACCAGGAGTTTGCGAGGAGGGTCAAGGGGAGGATTGAGAAAACCACTTTAGGAGAGGTGAGTCACTGCAGGTGGTAGGTACGGCAAAAAGTTAAAGATTAAAAAAATACATTTACTGATTCTATGTGTATGTATTTGTTTTCATAGTTTTTAATTTGGCAATACAATCTAAACCATCATAATACGTAATTAGTTGATGTAATCAATGTAAGTTTCTGGGTGACTCGGTGGCGTAGAGGTCATGGCATTTGACACGGTTACTGGGAAGACGCAGGGTTTAATTTTGGTACGGGATAATAAAACTATTAAAAGTTGAAAAGGTTGGTTTCACTAATCAAGCTTAGGTGCTTTAAAAATCTGTATTATGTATAAAAAAAGTCGGGTTACTTACACCATGTATGACTTGGAAGGGCTAAGCCAATTTTTATAATGTTTTGTCAAATCTCGAGGAAGGACATAGGATAGTTTTCATCATCATCGTCGTCCATTGCCACGTGGGTAAAACCGCGGGGCGCCGCATGTATAGAATAAAGTGAATGTGCGTTTTGTGCAGATCACGACGTACATAGACGAGGTGTTCCTGCCGAACGAGTGCTTCCTGCTGGTGCGACTGGACGCGGACCGGATACGGCTGCTCTGTCTGGAGGTCAGCGTGGAGTCCATCGTGTACTCGTAAGTGCAGATCACGACGTACATAGACGAGGTGTTCCTGCCGAACGAGTGCTTCCTGCTGGTGCGACTGGACGCGGACCGGATACGGCTGCTCTGTCTGGAGGTCAGCGTGTACTCGTATATAAGTGCGGCTACCCTACACTGCCCCATTAAATAGTTTACTTTAATATATTACTATTTCGTTAACTTATTTCACCTTGAACATTATTAATATTACTTGCGCCATTTAATTTAAATTTTGAATTAATAGTACATAGTAGTACTTTTGTCCTGAGGCACGGTGGAGTGACGATCTGCGCAAGACGGCTGGCAAAAACTGGATGCGAGAAGCCCAAGATAGACCTAAGTGGCGTGCAATTGGAGAGGCATATGTCCAGCAGTGGACTGCTACAGGCTGATGATGATGAGTACTTTTGGTATCAACCAAATTTCGATTTCGAGCGTTCGATATCAGATTGCAAATAATTGTGCAAATACATTATAAATGCACAGTTCTAATTCGTAAGTAAGAACTTTAAGGACCATGTTCCATCTACGACGCCGAAGGTATCCCACCTTTTTTGTGAGATAAAGGAAACCCTAGTTACAGCTCTGGATTTATAATGTGATAGTTACGAATCAATTACGAAATATATCGAATAGGCTCCGCCCGCGGGAAATATTACGAGTAATATCTCAAAGGAAGATTTCTTGAAATAAAGGTATCATAAGTGATGAACCATTTTCTACCTATACAATGTAAAACATTACATCCAAATCATTTGGCCTGAAATACTGACAAACATCCATCCAAAGCAACAGATATACTTTGTCATTTATATTCATAGCCCCAAGTCCCAACACAGACGATACGACTGTCCTCCGCATACGTTTTGTTTGCGATCTTATTACTGAGCGTAAGAAAGTTGAAAGTCCTCCGCGTACTGAATTAAATTCAATTGTATTGCGTTCTAATAAGACCTCGGATAAAATGTACGCCGATAGGCAACCTGTCATCTGCGTCGGGCCATATATGTGATATCCCTACAGGATCTGCACATCAAAAGTGAAAATAAAGCCAGCCAACGTTCAAATAGTGTCAGACTGGGCCATCAAAGTGACAGCCGAGCCCAGCAAGGCGGGCGGCTGGCTGAACATGTCGCTGCAACAGCTGGCCCGGGTGCTGCCTGGTGTCGTGGTCAAGGGCCTGCCGCAGGTCTCCAGGGCTGTCATAGCCTGTATGGATGAAAATACTGAAGTCAAGTGAGTTGTTTACATATACTACATTACTTATCATGGTTACATGAGGTGCGTTCGTTTAGCTTATGAGGGCATTGTCATTGATGGCTCTTTTGTTATAGCGTTCGTAAAGCTCAAAAATGTTATTTTTGCTACTTTTGCCACTTTTGCTCACCCCACCACTTTGCCACCCTATTCGAACGCTCAACTGAGCATAAGACCTAAAATCGCATGATTATGCTGTCAAATACAAAGCTGTCAAAAAACGATCACAAACAACCATGTTCCGGACGTGGGTCAAAAATTGCACTTTTTGATGGCAAAAAATCCTCTTTTTTTAGCTTTCCGAACGCTGAACAAAAAGAGGCATGAACGACGTTTTCACCTACAGATTCCCTATTCGAACGCCCCTTGTGAGCGTTTTTAGCATTATTTTCGCTAAAAACTATCAGAAGTGATCTATTCGAACGCACTAATGGTTTTCTGGTAGAGATGGCTCTGAGCGGTAAGAGCGCCCATTGTGACACTTAATTTTAAGCTTTTCATTGTTTTGTAATGTTTTTTTCTTTATTATCCTAATTCTTTGTTTGTTATATTCTGTACTGTGGTGTGGCAGCTAAAATATATTATTACCAAATTATGTTAGTTCTTATTCTGTTCACACTAAGTCCAAATTCGTTTAACGCTTGCGAATGTCAGGTCTTAAATTTGCCCTTTCTGTGCACTTGTGGGTATGTTTATAAGTAGGCCATAGACCTATACAGAATAAATGATTTGATTATTGGAAATTTAGTAGTCATGTAACTTCGTGCTCTCTAAACTGATGTAAAATTACTTGAATTGAATAATCATTAAATTTAGAATTATCATTCTAACCGCCAGTTTCTAGAACGTTAGTCAAAGCCTTGATTAGTTGACCAACTAAATACTAAACGCTCATTGGTCAATGGTATTCTATGACGCGATATGTGACCAATCAGCGGTCAGTATTCCGTCTGTTAGCTGATCAAACTTTGACAAACGTACCAGAAACTGGAGTCTCATGAGTTTCAAATAAAATTCTCTAAACTATGGCAACTCTTATTTTGTTTACTATAAAATCCACAATAACATGATTGTCGATTTTATTGTAAACAAAATAAGAGCTGTTTTAATGTTCTGCATAAGGGAATTACTATCAATACTGTACTATACTATATAGATCACTACTACTACTACTACTATAGCTATTTATAATTCATTTATATATTGAAAATAGCCGTATACTTTGCTGCAAAAAGGAACATACATGAAAATCAGCCTGCTGTCTAGTTAGTGGTAGTTACTATCCATGGGGTTAGACTTCCATCTCTTAAAGTAGTCATATTCCAACCTTACCGTTACATTTAGTACGTCAATATAGAAAGCTTAAAATAGTAATGGATTACGCTAGGCGATTTGATGACGATATTACAAATAGTTCAATTAGTTCGCCTACCCCGACGTGACTTTATATAAAATTATTTATCCATACATTTTATTTTATCATATCTATTCGAAAAGGGCCAGTTTGTACTTCGTAAACAGGGAACAACTAGAAGTGATTTGCATTAAGAATGTGATATTGTATGTAAATGTTCCGATCATTTAAGAAATTAATCACTAACATTGTATCAATCGATCGATCAGTCAAGGTATTTTTGTAGAATTTGTTTGAATTATAAATTAAACCAAACATATATTTATTGGCACTCGTAAAATGTATATTAAACTAAAAATAGAAGTATACCCCTGTGCTAGGACTGTTGTTCGCCCAGAAAGTGGGCATTAGCGGGCATTACTAGCACCTGTTTTCCAATTTTGTATGCACTTAACCTACGAATTATATGATATACACGTGGGTGTTTGTGTGTGTGTGTGTGTGTGTGTGTGTGTGTGTACACGTCTTTATTTCTAGGCGTGTGTTGTCATCCTTACGTTTTTAAAGGTTATTTCAAAATGATATTTTTGCCGAATCAGTAAGGTATTTTTAGTCTAGCTTTGAAAACATATGCACTAACTTTCCTTCGTATAGGTGGAGGAAGATTGTTCCACACTTTTGATGCGCTGTATTTGAAACAACATTTAAGCCTTGACAATGATTTTGGCCTATTTGGGGTGTGCACCACCCTCCCTCTCGCATAAACTGCTAATAGGAAGAAACCAAAATAAAAAACACACAAGAAGACCCAAATAAACCAAAAACGATTCAAAATCCTTTGGTTTATTTGGGTTTTCTTATGTGTTTTTATTTTGGTTTCCCCCAAATAGGCCAAAATTATTGTTTTTTTCAGCGGAAGTGTCACTAAATATTTTCTAATATTGATTTAAGCCTTGCAGAATTGTGTTTAGGAACAGTAAGACAATTGGTATGTTTCGATCGCGTGTTTAGTTTGTGAATGTCTTTGGTCCAAGTCACCTTTCGAAGAGGTATTCCGGCTTCTGACTCCAAATAACTTTTTGTATCATGCATGCTAAGTGAAGTTCTCTTCTACTCTTCATATTCAGTATATTACGTTTGACAAGGTAAGGAGTAACATGCTCTCTCCCGGGCATAGTATAACAGAACCGGGCGCACGCATTTTGGACCCGCTGGATGGCATTTTCTGATTTAGACCATAATCTCGGCCCATACACTGCGCAACAATAGTTGAATGGGGAAAGCACTAACAGGTCACATAATAAAATTCTGACTCGTTCCGAAATGTATTTCCATATACTATATAATACTTTAAGGCGCGCTCGTACCCTGATTAAAGAAAAAGCAAATTTTTTAAACACCTAGTGTAACGAAACAGATCGATAGTATATTATGAAAAAATTCAAAGGTTAGAAAAGGAATAGGAAAAGAGTAATAACCGAATAGAATTCATAAATATAACTCTCTTTCAGCAGAAAAAAATCTTGAATAGGTCCACAAAAATAAACTATCACGTCCAAACTCTCAGAATTTTCAGCGATAACACTTTATTTTTTTTTAGGTAATACATAGCTAACGTATAGTACTAAAGTAATAACCAGCAGTTTTTTCAATTGTGTTAGTATATATCGA
Organism: Selenia dentaria; assembly: GCA_917880725.1. Taxonomy (NCBI): domain Eukaryota; kingdom Metazoa; phylum Arthropoda; class Insecta; order Lepidoptera; family Geometridae; genus Selenia; species Selenia dentaria. Next base: position 29,050,848 of record OU862895.1, on the reverse strand, counting down.
AAAATATAAAGAAAACGTACAAAATTAACGCATTTTCGCATGACATCGTCCAATCTAACAAGCGATTTTCAATCTTACGTAAAGCATCGTAAATTATTTTAATATTGGCGTTGGACCGCGTCTTAAGTTTGTAAAAAGCATCGATTCAATCGATCAAAACATCAATTTGCTGTCAAAAAATCAGGCCTAAGTTCCTAGCGTCAGATTCCATGGGTATATTATAATTATATGGGTATTTAACTGTGAGAGCCCCTGGTTCCCGAACTAGTGGGTACTGGTATTAGGAACCAGGGTCTTCTCCCAATATTTAGTGCAGCAGTAAGAAAGTTACAAAAAAAAGAACTGAACGCTGTATGAACTGAAGTACCTACTTCTTTACTGCCTTTGCCGTTTCTTTGAATCGCTCGCTATGCTCAGGATTTAAACAAACACTCTCGCCTTAAAAATAGTTGTTTGCTCCCGAGGTGAAAAATGTACTATTTTACTTTGTTATAAGCCGTTTGACTTATGGCTCAGGATACCGAATTTTAGGTTCAAAGTTCTGCACGGCGCTGCATTCAGGTACAAAGCTGCAGCTGGCGATTAACCGCACACGTTGCAATTCCTGGTAAAGTAGGTTGACTTCTGCGTAATCTATTTTATGTTTGGCCAAATATGACAAATCGCGAGTCAACGAGTTAAAGTGAATTCTATGTGCCATCTAAGGCAAACACTGTTTTATAAACACTAAATTGAAGAAAGAATTCAACATACTCGTACCTTATTGAATTCCCTGCAACACCGCTAGGTTAGGTTAGTATACGATATAGTATATACTTGCCTTTTTTTGACATTTTAATATGTGTTTTAGATACAAGCTGTGTGTAGAAGGCAATGGACTGCGCGACGTGATCGCAACTTACGGAGTCGATGGAACTAAAACTTCGTCTAACAACATTTTGGAAGTAAGTGCATTATTTATTATAGCATAGTTTGAAGCGATATCCCAAGGTGAGGCGACTGCGTTTTTTATTATGTAATTAGGAGACGGTAGAAGCACGAGATCACCTGGTGTTAAGAGGTAACATCTGCCAATCTACCATGAGTTTACAACATTGAAACCAATCGATGCTCGATAACGACATCTATTGAACGGCTTCACAGCATTATCCGACCGAAAGAGTTTTTTTCCAAGACTTAAATCTCGTATTGACGGTAAGCCTCGGTGGCCGAGTGGTCATGGCTACGGGTAGTCAGTCATCATAGGGGTGGCGATTAGTGCAGCTAACGGCTGCACTAATGGTCATTGCTTCTTGATTCCATCTTCGCTTTCCATCAAGCAAGAGGGAGTCACCTTGATGAACCACTATATAAAAAGTAAAATAAAAAAAAGCCGTGATATTTATTTATGATGTCCCAATATTTGGACATTGTTGTATACTCCATGATTTATTTATGTTCACAATAAAAACTTATCGCGGTTGTTGTAAGTTGTTTCGGTTTTATCCCGTAAGTAACAAAAATATTGAAAATAGCCGTGAACATTACACAGTATGTAACAGTTTCTGTGTACAACAGGTGTACCAGACGCTGGGCATCGAGGCGGCCAAGTCGACGATAATCTCGGAGATCCAGGGCGTGATGGCCGGGCACGGCATGAGCGTGGACCGGCGACACGTGGAGCTGCTCGCGGGACAGATGACGGCGCGCGGGGAGGTGCTCGGCATCACGCGCTATGGCCTCGCCAGGATGAAGGAGTCCGTGCTCAATCTGGCCAGCGTGAGTCTACTCTGCTCTACTCTAGGGCCAGTCGTACCAATTGTGGACGTGCTATACTGCGCGGGTATGCAATCCAATCAGCGCATCGTCCTCAGTCTGCATCTGTCCGTTTTGAGTGTAACACGAACTTGTATTGGATTTGTCTGATATGAACGTACGGACAGATAGGAATCTGTCCATGTGTACGTCTTCTTCCTATCCAGATCGCATTTTTCAACCAATCTTGAAGAAACTTGGTATGCATGTTAAAGATAATATTTTTGTCGTCGGCGATTTTCAATGGGGGTGACTTTTCCCGAAAAGGAGGAAGTGCATTGCGGTGCTATTTATCGACCGATAAAATAAATAAAATTTGTTACACACATTAGCTGACCTGTCATTACATTGCTACCTGACTTTAAAGAGAAGTTTTGAATATGAGCCATGAGAATAATTATTGGCCATGTAGTTTCCGAGATAAATTTGCAAGCCCAGATATTTTAGTTTTTGAGGCAATTTATATTTTCGGTCGTATTTGAATCTCCAATTGTTTCCATCTCCGCAGTTCGAGAAGACTGCCGACCACCTGTTCGACGCGGCGTACTACGGCCAGCGCGACTGCATCGAGGGTGTCTCAGAGTCCATAATCCTGGGCGTGCCGGCCGCCATCGGCACAGGCGTTTTGCAGTTGCTTCAGAAAGCGCCGCGACCCGCCGCGTTAGACACCAGACCGCTCTTGTTCGACCGACCCGAGTACCATACTAGTATATGGGACTGAACTCTATAAAACTGATCCTCTTATTAGTGAATGTTTTACAAATTATTTGTAAAGGCCGCTGCATATGTAATGAGATAATACCTCGAACGGGACAGAGAGTGAGATGAGTGCTACATTTCTGTCGCGTCCTTGTCTCCCTGTGAAAGAGCAACAGCGCTTTCATACACATTTTGTATGAAACAATATTTATAAAACTTCCTATCCCGTTCATATAAAAACCCGTCACATATGCAACAGCCTTTAATCAACTGACATCTCTTTTATTCAAATTTAAATGACAAGAATGGGTTCTATTTATGTCAAGATAAGCCGTAGACTCTACAGTCCCCATTATATAGATCTCCAAGAAAACATATGATTCCAAGACACGCATCATGTGGTTATTATTTTTTATGGGTAATCTACCAAGATGTTATGAACAATCAGTAACAATGTCCAAGTGAAAGTGTTGTAAAATGTGAAATAAATTATTGATTATGAATTATGTGGTTTCTCTTTTCTTAGCAACACCCTCCTTGTGATTGCCCTCGACTTCATCTGCATAATATAGCTATCATTCAAGTTTTATTTAAATCCATTCAGCCGCTTCAGTATGTCACACTTACAAAGTTTAGCATTTATAAGTTTATATAGTAATAAGATATTGTCATGATAATGAAACCTCAGGGTGCAGCTCATAGACAATCAAATGTGACAAAAACCTGCTATTACATGATTTTATTCTCTTACAACATAAATAAACACTTGCACCAAACTGGGAATAACACTATTTGCTATAATTTAGTGGTGCTCTGCTGCTTCCTTCCTCCTGATCTCTGCCCATTTGCTGACATTCCCGGGAGAGTTTGCTGTAAAAGTTTTTTTTTTATTAATAAACTGAACTGATACACAGCATTAAAGCACTTGCAGTTTGAATACCATTCAGACAATAATTTATCTTTCTATGGTGCACTACAAACCAGCCAGACACAGCACTTAATGCTTGCAAAACATTCTTCCAAGATAGAATGTCAAGATGAAGATCAGCAGATACAGAGTTGGAGTGGACTCAATGATGAAAATTTCCATCAATCAATTTTAGTTTAACCCTTTTCCAACCAAGGACATAGATGTTGGTCATTTTATGAATGAATCATTTGTTTTAATTCATTATGGTAGGCGAAAGGGTTAAAAGGTCCAACTTCAAATTCTAACGATAAAATTTTACTATTATAACTGTGTAACCCCAGGATGCTGTTAAGCTCAAGAGATCAATAAAACAAGACTGTAATTTCTTACTGATTGATTACAAAAATAAATGTAGTGAACAAGTACCTTTAGAATCAAAAGCCAAACTGAGGTTGCACCTAATGGAATAGGCACAGAAAAGATTTTAAATTCTCACATCAACATGTATTGGTTAGTGTAGGAAGACAATAGGTAGCAGATTGCAAGTTTTAGCTTTTGTGTCCTTGTTGCAGTTCTTACCACTTATTGCAGGAATGGATGTCATAGACCATTAACATCTCAGCCAATGTAATAGGTACAGGGGGAATAACTCACCCATTTTGTGAATCTTATAGAAGACAGGGGAGGCAACGATGATGCCAGCAACCCAGTAACGCCAGATCCATTGCTTCTGGATGTAGAACTTGAGTGGGAATTGCGCAATCTTCGCCGAGAAGGTGTACGGGAACTTCATGGGACGACTAGGCTGGGCGTCAGACATCGTGAAAGCTGTTTATCTGACGGAAAACAGCACCAAATATTATGTAATGTGTAGTACAACTAACGATCAATGTCAAAAGTTAATAATTGTTTTTTTAACGGTTAACCATTCCAAACATTAGCCAAAATGAAAGTAAAACATTTTTGTTGAAAATATGCTTTACTATACCTGATAATCAAGGAAGAAATTACAATAAATTTAACTAACCTCACTCAAATAAATGAAAAACCACAGAGTCCAAAGATTACAGTACAGATTAATAAAGATCAACAATTTAAGCATGGATAAGTAAATATCAATGGGGGCTATGCTGAGTAGTTCTAAAAACAGCAACCAGCCAGTAGGGCGCTGCAGTCGATGGAGACCTGGGGCCTTCCTATTAGCTCTTGAAGCAGGACTTTAGAGAACTGTCCATCTTATTCGTACCATGACAACGTTAAAGCAGGCCTGCTCAGGCCTACTATTCGAGAACCGCAGAAAAACCGTTACCTGTTTTTTTTGTCTCTCTAAATCCACTCAGTTTATCAGCTTACAAACGTCTAGGCGTCTGCTATATTGGTACTTGGTTATAAATTATTCGAATGCCAGAGACAATATTATCTCTTCACTTTTTTGACAACAACATTCAAATAGTTCACCTAAATGAGCATCATGGTATGATTTCATTCAAAACTGCTTATGCCAGGTGTAAGAACTGCACGGAACTTGCATAGTTTTTATAAAGCTGATAGTAAGGCCCCTGTCTAATATTATCTAAAGGGGTTCGAACTTTTACGGAAGCTGGCATACCGACTCTCCGCCATTTTTTTTTTTTAAATCGCGGCGCATGGCGGACTTGTTATACCTTGTTATAGTAAAGTGGTGTGTATATGTGTATATACACACCACTTTCTTCGTGCGGACATGACTAACAAAAAACGTAATGGTACTCTAAAATGTCATCTTACCGAGATATTTGGAGGTTAAGTTAAGATTGACATATGAGTATAATGACAATAATTAGAAAATGAGTTATTACGTGTCTATAAGCGTCCGATTGTATCCAAATGATCGTTCCCAGTCTAATGGAGAACTCAAACAAGGGTCAAAATGTTACTATCAAATATACCTAAAATCGGAGCGTAGATTATTACATTACATTAGTTTTTATTTCACTGCACACACATGCAGTATTTCTGAAGTTATATCGAAGAGATATTTAAGCCCTTTTTTGAATTTCCAAGATAACGCACGCTCATGCTATGACGTCACACCCCCGTTAACCCGCGACCGCGACACGGCGCGGCACTCGGTCCAGTGCATTGATCCTACAAAATTACGAACATCTCATTTCATTTTGTTTCGTTCGTCTTCTTTTTCCTATTCTTCATTATTTTCCATTCGTTTACCTTTGACGCGCTAGTATTTGAAATAATATAATTTAACCTTCATATTCAATTAGGTACGCTAAAGTGAAACATTTAGTGTGTAACGGCGTTGGATGCAGGCCGCTTCCAATCAGACCTTTTGAAATATATGGGGGAGACTTATGTCAGCAGTGGACGTCCTAAAGCTGAGATGATGATAAAGACACACTACACAATTACATCAAAATACTAGTGCTCTTTTATTATTATATACGTGACAACCAAGACTTATTACGATGTGGCTAAGCAAATCCCGTACTGGGCGAGACTTATTGATGCGACTTACTGAAACACGAACATATTGTCTGTAATAACTGTATAATACTAGGTGGTGGGCAAAACTGTGTTCCCGTGCTGACGGGAATACTCAGGCAGAATGAGCTAGCCACATCGACAAAAAAATTTACCCTTATTAGTGATAGTATTAAGAGTCATTAATGATATGATCAAATCATCCAAATAGGCGAAAGCTTTATTCAGTTATTGGAGTGTAACTCAAGCATGGCTGGACCGAATTTATGAAATTTAAATAGGACCACCTTGGAAGTATACTCTACCAAAAAAATCTTTTTCTTCTCTCGGTGCCACTTCAATCAATGAAGGTTGGCAATCAGCTCTCCATACTCATCTCTATCCTAGGCGAAGCGAAAATGTTCAGCGGCACTCGCAACCCCTGCCCACTCAGTATTTTTTTGCTGAAGCGCTGTGAAATTTTTTAAACTCTTCTCTTGAAATATTCAACTTAAATTCTGACGAGATTATTGAAAAAAGATAGTTCAAAAATACCTATTGTCACAACATTGGGTGCATGGTACCTTCAACTTCAACAAGTTATTTCACACTTTTTAGTGTTGAAGTCGGTTTGATTATATAGTAAAAAAAATCTCCCTTTTTAGTGACCCTTGCTACTTACCTACAGGATCGGTTGTCATTCATCGTCAATTGCGATATCATCAAGATACGTGAACTTTGCGGTTCTAGGATTGTAACTCAAAAATCCTTGACCAAATTTGATGAAATTAGTTAGGTAGTTATTAAGTTGGACCACCTCGGAAGTATACTATACCAAAGAAAAGCAAATTATCAAAATTGGGCTACTTTGTAAAAATTTATGCGATCATATATAAAAAAATATACGCGTCGACTGAAAAAAATATACGAGAACCTACTCCATTATTTGGCAGTGAGTTCAAAACCACATGGTTTGCAACCATCAGAAGCAAAATAATGAAATACAAAATACATTAAAAGAATCACAAAAAATATATACAGCATAAAGTAGATAAGTTACAAAATGATTATGAAGCATTTCAGACCATAAATTTTCAAAAGATTCGTAATGCTTTACAACAGAAAACATATTATGTAGTTAAGCATAAAATATCTTAAACAGTAAAAGGTTTAATAGAATCTTCTAATTTAGACTTCGCAACATGTCTAGACCGTAACTTCATATGCAATATGCAGAGAGAAGTAAAATTACAGTTAGAAACTTAGCTGTCCGAGAAAAGTTTTTCACACAAACTGTGTGAAAATCAAAAGACCCTTTTAGAGTACAATACACTTTCCCGCTTCGGACATTTATACAACAACCAAGGGGTTCAAAAGGCTTAACAAAAATGCAAAACCCATTTTGCACGTACGTAATTATTAATGCTTAAAATATGATTTTATTAATAATTTTTAATTTTGTATTCTTATGATTGTGAGTAGGTATTTAATTAAACATGAGTTTGAATTTTCAAACCATAGGACCATTTTGATGAGAGCAGTCATTTAACGGTACATAAACATAAGATTTCATTACATTGCAAAGAAATGTACAGAAAAAATAAAAAATCAAAGTGTAACAACCCCCCCAATGTTACTTTTCTTCTACTAATTCGTTTTGGCCAATGATCGTCTAGTCTAGGAGGACCCGAACACTGTGATCCGCTGCTGTAACCTTGCTCTTTTCGGAAAGAATTGAAACAGAGAAAACTATTCAGAACCATAGATGCCTAGAGAAACCAAAAGCAACGCCTAGGTATTCTGATATTACGATGGATAACCTACTACTACATTACTGAACTGCTAGCTGATAACGAAAAATTGCGATGAACATACTAGATTGCAAATACTTAGTTCTTACAGACTGACTGACTGAGCTGATCCTAGATTTCTAGCTTATGTACTTGATTTGACTTCTAATCGTGGAAGATATTAATCATCAATATAAGTTTCTGAATTTAAGGTCTATGTTATTTGACCACAGAACATAGAAACAGTAGGTTGTTTGCAAGTTTTAATATATAATTATTAGCTTGCAAAAATACCTGTTATATCCGATAAATCAGTTTTGATTAGTGAAATAATATATAAACCACTCCATTAAATAATATCAGATATTTGCATGATATTCGTTATTATTAATAACAGTTATAAACATGTTAATTATATAACTAACTTTCTTTATAGATTTATGTTTGTTGCTTTGAGCATTTAGCTGTTGATAAGATTGATATAATCTCTTACAGACTAAGTGTCTCTATAATATGTACTATTTGTTTCGTTTATGAAAACTGCTAGGAAATAAATGTGAAATTAAAGTAAAAATACACTTTATAAGCGCTTTAGAAATCTCTTGTGATCAGTAACTACTACGCTGATTATTCAATTCCTTGAAATAAATATTATCAGCCACTATTTCCTGAATAGTTCAATTGTTCAAGTTTAATCATTTTCTTGTTTACTGAAAGCAATATATGGGAAATAATATCAGTGACTTAGAGAAATCTCTAGACCCTTGTTTGTGGTTTACAAGAATTCTCAAGGTGCTGCATTGCTTGACCAAGTTTGATAAGACTTACCACATACATAAATCTCCTTTTTATACGAGATTGCTATACTTAGAATACTAGTGTTTTACATTACATGTCATCTATTGAACCATTGTAGGAAAAGCAATTATTTTAAATACTTAAGTATTAGCAGAATCTTTGTTGTATTGGTTAGCTCAATACTAGCAGGCATATAGTTATTATGAAGATTATTATAATAATTAGCTTTATTTTGCCGAGTAAATTATTAATAGATATCTCTACAATTTAATGATATAATAGATTTCATTAATTTTCATATTGTAAGTAATTAGTTTGATTCCTTTAGATTTGCCGTAGAATTCTAGATTTATTATGATTTAGAAAGTAAGATTCTTGGCATGTTCAAGGCTTACAACTCGAATGCTCGATTAAGAGCTGCTCTTTACTGTGACACAAATGTTCTCCATCATGCCAAGAACCTCTTCTATTTACCCCAAAATTAGTAAGGCCTTACTAAGTCCGTTTGGTAGTTTTCCAAATGTAGAGTTTGCGTCTATAAGCGATTATAATCTTATTTATATCTTCTTAATATTATTATTTATCATTATGAATTATCATTTGATTCTAAATATTACATTTGATACTTTCAGCAAATAATTCAATTGCTATAATTTATTACCGCATTCTCATGCTAGGATCAGAGTAGACAATCTAGCCTAAACTCGATCACCCGAACTCATCAACAAATATATAATATATTAATGCAACAAATACATTAGGTACATTTCATTCGAACTAATATTTCTATATTCCTTTGCAGGCAAATATTTTTGTATTACTTACTTTATACTGATTAAATATATATTTATTTTGACATTTTTATTTCGTAGTTAGTCTTTAGTTTCTAAGTCTAGCATACCAATAGATTGTATTGATATGACGAATTCATTATTGAAACCTACGTCTCTAGTGGTAGACGCCACTAGCGCGTGAATTTACTTATTTGCTCCCGATTGAACCATCACGAAGTTAATGTATAACCCGGTAAACAAAAATACTAGACCTAGACCTACTTCGGTCCTAAATTAATTCCTAGTCTGCTAAAGTGTGTGTAAGTCCCCAACAAACCCCCCAAAGTTAATTGCGCATGAGCTTTCATCCCCCTGATAGGATGGCTCAAGTTTGATCCCTAACTAGCCTCTAAAGTTCGGTGCCAAGCCGAGAATCGAACCTATGGCCCCTAGGGTGTCCAACTCCACGCACGGAAATAGTCGCGCGACTATACCGCTATAGCCGAAGCTATGGAAGGCTGCAGAGCGACGTTCTAGTATGAGAGGAAATAAATACATATAATACATAGAAGACACTTCCACTGGAATATTCTTTCCAATCGAAGTGAGGAGCAGTTAATCGTACCCATTGCAATAGGTTAAAGCGATTGTTGGCTCGCTCCCAAAAGTGTCCAACTCTAAGGATTGGGCGTTCCCTATCGAGGTGGATCTTAGTTGTCACCGTGAGGTATCCAACCCACGTCCGGAACATGTCCGTAGCAGAATATATTACCTCACAGAAGTTCGGGAATTTAATAAGCATTTTCTTGGTCTTTCTGCTGCTTATATACTTTCTCAAACTTGACAGTGACGCCGATTTGAGGCCGATAGGTATCCAATCAATGCCCTTTCTATCGGCGTCAAAACGGCTTCAGATCCACCTCAGCCAATCTCTGCCCTCCAGCGCATTCCTATTCTAATTTCAAATTCTCATCAAAATCCGCTCATGACAACACATATTTTAAATCTCAAATGACGCCGATCAGAGGTACGTAGATCCAATCAAAGCCCTTTCTATCGGCTTCAGATCGGCGTCAATACTCATTTGTTTTAGGGTTCATTTCGATGAAGCAAACTCAAATACACGGACACACAACGAAAATGTGTTCCTCACATAACTTTGTATGGTTAGAAATATCAATGCTGCTTATTTTCATGGTAATTTTATTTATTTTGCTTGTAACTTTTATGTATTTAAAGGATTACTCAACATTTCCTTTTACTTGAAGTAACTTATCAGTTCTATCTGAACAATCGATTTAAATGGTTAATACATAAAATATCTTGATAGCTTAAATATTCTAAGCTGCTTATCATTTTCAGTAAGTACCTATAGTCTTGCTATAAGAAATACCTAACATCTAAATCTCAATATTACACATTAACGCTTTCTTCTACTTTTGATTGTCTAAATTTCATCAATATTTGTTCATACCAAGATGCTTTTTAAATGTATCTATATTTGTGAATCGTGACGGAATCCTCATCCAGAGCCTGTTCCGTTACAAAAGTAAAAGGCAACGTTACAATAAATAAACATTGTTTTAAGGTAATTAGGTTTATCAATTCAGTTTCAGTTGTAAGTTATTCTGTTAAAAGTAGCAATAAAACACTCATAATATTAATTTTGTTGTATTTATTATTATCTGCGCCCCGCGGTATCATCCGTGTTTTCCGGTATAAAAAGTAGGTAGCATAAGTGTTTATCCAGGGTATAAGCTATTTGCTAATAGATACTTATAAAAATAGGTATCACATTTCACAAATATTACTTCTTTATAATTTTGTATAAATAGCGTCTCCACTGCTCCCATTGTTCCCTGTTTGTACGCATGGCCTTGAGTGAATAGTTATGACATTGTGTACAAGCAACATTGAACACTAAAACAATCGTAATAACTTCTACATTCGAGTAAATGTCATTGCAAGCGATATAATAACAATGTATAGGTATGTAGAACGGTGCTCGGACATTTTTTGAGTGTTGTCAGTTATAGATTGGGACTCTATAGGATTCTAACTCAATGCACTATGCACGATATTTTTATGAATTTGTTTTTCGCGCGCAGATGGTTCGTTATTGCTACAACTCTGGTCCGAGTTAACAACACGCTTACAGTGCCACGAGCTGTCAAAATCGCGATATTTGTCTCGGACCAGCTTTGGTAGACGATAGCACTGTGAGCAAAATTATCGCAAAACGGACCACGGCATATGTGAACGTTCTTAGCGTGAGCTTGGCCCTCTCAGGCCAAATAAATATTTCATGTACAAACCACTAGAGTCCACAGTCAAATTAACGAAGTTTTTGTGTTGTCAGTGTCGTACAAAAAGTGCATTCGAATAGACCCCTTGTGAGCGTTTTTAGCGAAAATAACCCTAAAAACACTCACAATGGACGTTCTGTGGGTGAAAATGTCGTTCACGTCTCTTTATGTTCAGCATTCGGAAAGCTAATAAGCGGTATTTTGCCACCAATAAGTGCAATTTTTAACCTACGTCCGGAGCATAGTTGTTTGTGATCGTTTTTTAACAGTATGATCATGCGATTTTAGGTCTTATGCTCAGTTGAGCGTTCGAATAGAGTCTGGGCAAAAGTGGCAAAAATAACATTTTTGAGCTTTACGAACGCCATTTACGAACAAAAGAGCCATGACATCGCCACCATTGCCCTAAAAGCTAAACGAACGCACCTCTAGTAGAATGTCAATTATTTGTCAACTCAAATGCCAGATGCCAGTGTTCTGTCATCTCACATCTGTGTGAAAATCGCTTTGTGAATTCATGAATTGTGAAGTTTGTGATTTGTGATTTTGCAGTCGTTGAAATTAGTGAATAAATGTAATTTCTAGTATTATATTTACGTAAATAACAATATAATGAGTGAAAATGGCTTCGGTGAAAGTGGCTGTAAGGGTTCGCCCGTTCAATCAAAGGTAATTTGCTGTTATCGCTAGATAATTATTGCATTGTTTTGGTAGAGTAAGGAAAGTAAATCTGTAGCATAAAATTGACCTCTCTGTATCTTACTGGTTACTGTTTATTTGTATCTTCTCTAAGCTTGATTTATCCATCTAGATAAAGGGACTTATTGTTAGTAGTCTCGATAATGATTTGAAAGTGAACAAAAAGCTATGATGTCACGTAAAACGACAATGACATTCACGGTTGAGCTGCATTTGGAGCAGAAACTGTACCTCAGGCATGCCGTTTTAGTTGAAAGTTGTCGAAAAAATGCAAAAGAGATTGCGACCCACTTGAGAGGGTAATTACTTGGACCTCTTCACTAATGTGTTGAAGTATGTGTTTGTATATATGTTTACATTTTTGTATTGAGCAGTAAACATCAACTCGACAAGATTTCTCTCAAATTCCCTTTGCATTACCATACAAAATGTTATTTTTGAATGCATACAAAAATCATCACAACTCAAATTTATAGTTTTATAGTACCTACCTATAATAAAAGTCAGAACCACATATGACCACATAACATGTAACCATTTTACTCATAAAATTTTAACGATAAAATACCTATTAATTTATTAAAACAACAGAAATAGGCCAAAAGGTGTTCTATTTTACTTTTATTTTGATAATAAATGTGAGCATATTTTTATGGGTACTTATTATTGTTGTTATTTACCTCATCATTATAACATAACAATTGATAGTGACAGCATACACAGTTATAGTAATAGGTAGATACTTTAATTCTAATCTAAATGTTATTATCTCCTCAACTCGAAATTCAGTTAGAAGTATAACTACATTACTTTTTAAAGAGTTTAGTTTAAAGGTGATATTTAAATATTAATAAAACACAGATATACCAATATATATAGGTATAAAACCGATCAAAGCAGCCGCTGAATATACATAACAATTAGATAAGAAAGGCAACAAGTAACATGTCACACATCAATGTTGACATTGAGCTTCACTTTCACACACACACCCACAGATATTCATCTTATCAATGTATTAAATGTTACCGACAAATTATCCACCACAATACAATGAGTCATACTGCCGACTTGGTTATTTATTGATGAATTCACAGCTGGCTGTATTTGGCTTCCCTGAGAATTGTGAATCACAGTGAATGGGAGCTCAAATTAAATTGGTTGTTGTGGGTATTGAGCAGGATATGATTTAATTTGAACCTTTACCTAGGCATTGAACTTTGTTGTTTCCAATTTTTAACCACTTGCTGCATGCAGTTACACAATGTTGTTAATTTGTACTTTATGTTAGAATATTATTAGGACTTCTCTCTTTGATCATGCAAAAGTTTAAATAATTGTATTGGCGATTGGCTGCCACTGAGAAGTCTCAAATCCAAACCTTATAAATTGGTATCTTATTGTAAAAAAATTATTAATGATGAAAATATGATTTTAGAAACCCTAACATTTGCTAGACGTCATCGAGTCTGACATGGATTGTCAGAAGACATGCGTTTGATTCCTGTCTGTAGATATATAATTATGTATTCCCACTAAAATTGTAAATCCTAAATAAATCCCCATTGGTTGATGAAAATCATACATAAACTGCATTTTCAATGCTTTTAAAATTATTCTCAGTTAATGTATTGAAAACAAGACTCAGGTACAAATATTGCACAATACAGAGAGGGTTTATCAGGCAAGCAATTAATCAACACTTTAACAAAGGAAAAGTGTTAGTTTTGGATTGTCTGATTATCATTCTTTAGCGATATTATGTTTTCCTAAAATACAGAGTTTTCCCATAGGGCATGCCTATTATTTACTTGCCAAATAAACATAGCAATAAAAATTAACTGTATTTTTAAATTGTGTTTTGAATATTTTTATTGATCTAGCTAGATCAAGACAAATAGAGACAAATATCTAGTAGCAAGCTATATGTAATAAGTTCATGAATAATCTGGAGTAATTGCTGTATTGTGTTATTATGAGCCGATGAAACAGTCTAAACTCTACTTGCATTCAATACTATTAGCACTGCAACAAAAGTCACCAAAATTGAGATGCACTGCAACTAATGGCATCCACTCGCGAACTTTTAACGAATTAATACTTTTGTGGGTTTTGCAATTACACTTCATCATGTCTGTTTAAAAACTGATAAGTTTATAATTGACTATTGACAATTGTTACATTTCCAACATAGTGGACAGTGATTTCGCTCTAAAATAATAATAATAATAATAATAATTTATTTGAGCCAAAATAACACTTTACAATCTAATAATAACTTAAATTAACATCGTATTAACATTCTCTTTATGCTAGTATACATAATATTGTTATTTGCCCTGGTCTCCACACTAGGATTCCCTGTGTCGTGGAAACCAGTATCACATACACTACGTGAATCGTTTTATTACGTTACAGTGTTCTGTATCTTATTCAGTCATAAATATAATCTGCCTACTTAATATTAAAAACTACTTCACAGTACTGAATTTAGTTAGGATATTTATTCTATGAAGAGATCTTAATAATATTGTTGTAGTTGCGAATATATATTTTATGTGTTGTCAATTGTGTTTGTTTTAGTTAGGTTGGGCTGTAATGAGTGAGTTAGCTAGACGTTATTTTACTTGTCTATCTGTAATAATTTCTCTTATTCTTATTCTTATTCTGATTGGGGGCGCTAAGTCCTGCACTGACGTCCCGCTTGGGGTGTATTGTGCATTTCCCCCGCCAGCTACCCTAGCCATCCCAACTCCTTTAGATAACGGAGTATGACCCTGGGTCGCTGGCACAACTGCTCCAGTGATATTTGAGGTGTTAAAACTGATGTTGATTTAGAACTATAGTGATCCTCTAGTAGACCGGTAGTGTTCCGTATATTTTCCGTAGCCGTGCACTCTAACAGCACGTGCTTCACGGTCTCGTTCTCCTGCAAACATCCTCTGCACAGTGGACTATCTGTTGCACCAGTTTTATATAGATGGTAGTTGAGATTGCAGTGACCTGTGATAATGCCTACCATTAGGCGGAGGTCCTGTCGTTGAAGTTTCAACAAATTGTTAGTTGTATATCTGTTCAAGGTTGGAAACATAGATTTTGCTTGTTTGCAGTCCTTTTTGTTATCCCAAATGTGTTGTTGTTCTTTTTCAGTAAAGCGACGGAGTAGATTACGTATTTCCATCGCTGAGGGCTTGCAGAGATCATTTACATCTCCACTTACCTGTTTCTTAGTCGCATTTTTGGCGAGGGTATCTGCTTTCGCATTTCCTGGGCATGAACCATGCCCTTTTGTCCAAGCTACCACTATCTTATACTTGTTTGATAGTTTTTGTAGAGTCACGTGACACTCGGCTATCACTCTTGACCTGGTTACCGGCCTTCTGAGTGCATAGATGACCGCCGCACTATCTAGAGTGAATGCGATTAGTTTTCTTTCCACAGGTGATGATATGGAGCCCACCTCGTCTCTATATGGTATAGCTTTTGCTCCTAACAGTAGGCCCATAGCCTCTGCTTGTGCTGGTGATGTGGTCTTATTTAAGGCCTTTGAATCTGATATACCAAGTTCCGGCGAGAAATATCCACAACCAGCTCCCGCTTTATTTTTCGCCCCATCCGTAAACATGTTGTATGACGGTGAACAACCATCCAAAGCAGTCTTCTCAGTGACCAGCTCGTACTTTCTCTCATCAAGGTGCGTGCTGACTATCCTGTCAGTGCCTTGTGATGATTCTGGGATAATTTTTGTGACCTTATGTAAAATTTTACTATGGTGTGTATCAGGTCCGGAGTCCTTCCACTGGCCCGTAGATTTTATCCGTAGCGCTGATGCCATTGCTTACTGCTGTATGTGAAGATGCAATGGCGTTAGGCCTAAGATTACATCTAGGGCTGCCGACGGTGTGGTCTTTGTGCATCCGCTAATAAGAGAGCAAGCTAATCTTTGGGTTTGCTGCAGTTTGGCTATTGTGGTTACCAAATTTGTTCTTGGCCACCACACTACACATCCGTACGTGAGGACTGGTCTCACAATGACCGTGTATAGCCAGCGGCATAGCTTTGGTTTTAGTCCCCAGTCTTTTCCTACTGCTCTTGTGCTCTGCATGAGAATATTTGTTGCTTTTCTGGTAATATGTTCGAGATGTTTTCCCCATAAAAGTTTACTATCCATCCAAATGCCCAAGTACTTAACTTCCTTACTTAGAGTTAGCTCTTTGCTAAATAGCGTAGGTAGTTTAAGTTTGGTTACCTTTGTTTTACGTGTGAATAGTACCATTTCTGTTTTATTTGGGTTTACTGATAAATCGTGTCTGTGACACCATCCCTCGACAGTTCGAAGTGCCATCTGCATTTTTTCGCAGAGAGTAGACTCGAACAGCCCCGATACCATTATGGCCAAATCATCTGCGTAGGCGATAGTAACTATTCCATCTTTGTTTAACAATTCTACGAGTTCGTTTGCTGCGATTACCCATAACAAAGGTGATAGGACACCACCCTGTGGGCATCCTCTCGTTACTCGACAGCGTGTGGTGCTAGAGTTTTCAATGCTTGCGACTCTATTGGAGAGCATGTTAGTCACAAACTTATTTACTCTGTTATCCACGCACTTGTCTCTTAGCCCGATCTCGATGCTGGAGAAAGTGGTTTTATCGAAAGCTCCTTCAATGTCAATGAAAGTGGCTAAACAGGATTGCTTATTCTCCAAAGCTGATTCTATTTTGTTCACCACATGGTGAAGAGCAGTCTCTGTAGATTTTCCTGATTGATAGGCGTGTTGATTTTTGTGGATAGGATTCTGCGCTAATGGTCTACTCCTTATATATTTATCACAGAGCCTTTCCAAGGTTTTTAATAAAAATGAGCTCAGGGTTATAGGCCTATAAGACTTTGGATGCGTGTAATCTGTTTTTCCTGGCTTAGGTAGAAAAACTACCTTGACTTCCCTCCATGACTTAGGTATATACTTCCAGGCTAAGCATGCTCTAAATATCGCCAGGAGGTGGTTTTTGATCTTGGCCAGGCTCCATTGGATTAATGCAGGAAAAATACCATCGGTGCCAGCTGCCTTATATGGTTTGAAAGTACTCACCGCCCATAGAAGAGATTCTTCCGTAACTATAGAATTCGCAAAAGCCCAATCATCGTAATCGGGCTCGTTCGAAGTTTCGGTTTCCCATCCTTCATTGTTTTCCAAACAACAGTCAGGAAAATGAGTTTGTAGGAGGAGTTCAAATTGCTCCTTTTCCGATGTTGTATAGGTGCCATCGGGCTTCTTCAATGTACCTAGTTTTACCTGAGTGTCACTAGATACAAGTTTTCTAAGTCTCGCCGTCTCACTCTCCGATTGTATAGAGTTGCTATACTTTTTCCATGAATTATTTTGACTCTTTTGCACCCCTACTTTGAGTTTGTGTCGTGCTTTTCTGTACTCCTGCCAATCACTCTCGTGCTCGGTGTTCATTGCCCTATTGAAATGGTGTCTTGCCTTTTTCCTCAGCTTACTGAGTTCCTTGTTCCACCATTTGTCTTTCGAGTGCAGTATTTTACTGTTTTCTGTTTTTAAAGGACATGATTTATTGTAGCTACTTATCATAGAGCGCACTATGATATCCAGGTTAGCTTCTATGTGTTGAGGCTCTATTTCTGTGGTAGCCTCTACCTGTGGCACTGTTTCCAGTGCCTTTTCTAGTGTTTCCTTGAATAGGGATCTATCAGTTTTCTTAGGATTTCTGTAGGTTCGCGGTTTATGTTCCTTTACTTGTAGGCTGAACCTGATTCGTCTATGATCCGAGCCAGAGAACTCCTTTGATGCAACTCGCCAGTTCTCAATGGTCTCGGCAATTTCCCTTGTCGCTATAGTTATGTCAACTATAGTTTTGGCCCTAGAAGTTACAAATGTAGGTTCAGAGCCTCTGTTCAGAACGTTTAGATTATGCCTTAGGATAAAATCTAGTAAATCTTTTCCTCGTTCATTTGTGTCTGTGCTACCCCAGACGGAGCAGTGGGCATTTGCGTCGCAGCCCACCACGCATTCTAGATTGTTTTTTTCACAGAAGTGCATTAATTCTTCAAGTGCTTGAGGTGGCGCTTCAGCTTCGATGTCCATGTAAACTGATGCTATTATAACACTTTCGAGCCGTCCATGTAGGCCCGTCTCTAGTTTCACTACCGTAAGATCGTCGGTACACAAGTGTGTCACCAAGGATGCTTTGTATGGATTCGGTACGTAAACGAAAGTCCGAATTTTCCTTTGAAAGGGGGGAGAGAATAATTTCTCATTTTCTTCATAGGTCAGAGCTAGTAACCATTGCCGTATGGCTGTTTTACTTTTTTTCCTTGTAAGTTTGTAGATATTCAGTTGTCTATTTATTTTTGTATATAGATAAGGTGCTACCCAAGAATAGGACCGTCGATAAAATTCTGTATGTCGGGTAGGTACTTTCCATCGGATACGTCTACGGCAGATAATGGGAGTCAAGTGTGAGATTTTATGATACCTTAAAATTACAGCTACGATATAAAGTTGTCTAACCCTTAAGTGCCCACATTCATGGTATAAGTCATTTGTAGGATATTGAAATGACTTCTTGTGAGCCACCTTAAGAACGGCACGTTGAGCACGTTCAAGTTTTATGAGGTATGTTTTAAAAGCACCGCCCCAAGCAGCAATGCAGTATTCCAATACAGGCTGATGACCGGAGCCTTTTAAAAACAAACATAAGTTTCCTGACCCTATCTGAAACGGTCTTAATATGGGGTCCCCAGGAGAGGCGCTCTTCTATAATGACTCCTAGGTACTTAAGAGAATGTACAAGTTCTATCGATGTACATTCGCAAGAATTGCTGAAAGTGTTCTGACAGTTGTGTACTTTTAAGACCAAAGGTTGAGGTGGTGCTGTACGCTGAGTGATATAGAAGCTTATTACTTTGGTCTTAGAATAATAATAATAAAGTTAATGTTCACACTCTCATACTCCCACACTAAGATTGCTGCAGGAGCCATGGATGCACACATTAACACATCTAGTAGAGAACAAACATTTTTGCTTACCACACAAATACTTGCCCCTACCAGCGATTGAACCTGGAACTGAGCGCTTCGCAGGCAGGGCCAATGCAGACTGGCTGAATAGATAAGAGTTTGTTCGGTCTCACACTAGACCTAAAATAGCAAGTGGCTCTCCAGAATAGCTGTTGCAAGACACCATTACATGTTCAGCTACAGTATAGAGTTGGCTAGGCAAGCCATTGCACTAGATAGCGATCTAGTGCTTGCCGAGCCAACTATATTGCTTACCACTATGCTGTTGATTTTCTAACGATGTTCTGCCAAAAGCTCAAACTGAAAGAACCTTTGTCTATGCAGATGAACCGCACTACCTCAGAACTATGGCTGCTCAACTATTTTCACACCCTTTATTTTATTGTTTTTTTTTGTTGCAGAGAAAAGGACATGGCTGCAAAATTAATTGTCCAGATGGAGGGAAAGAAAACAAGGCTGCACACAGTGAAAGTAGGTTAATTACCTAATTAAATATTAATCACTTATGTACAGTGTACACCGCACATTCGAGCTTTACAGTTAGCTGCTAGTGTGCTCATTTATATATTCGTTTTAAAAAAGTAACGCGGGGTTTTGACAGTCATCAGATGCACAAATTACTGTAATTTTCTACTAACTTCCATAAAAAGGAGGAGGTACTCAATTCGACTATATGTTTTTTTTGTTAATATTTGTTACCTCATAACTTTCGACTGGGTGAACCGATTCTCAAAATTATTTTATTTGTTTTCCCATTTAAATTTCATCGAATTCTGTCCAGTAGTTTTTGAGATACATTCCAATAACTGAATAGAATGTACGTCGGTATTAAATTTCTCAAATTTTACGTGTTTTAAATATCATTCAACACTAACAAATGCGAATTATGTGGTTTTGCCTGTTTGTCCGTCTTTCATGTACCTACAGAACAAACTGGAATTGTGCATTTTTGGGAAGAGATAAAAAGATACAAATAGACATAAATATTTGTAAACAACGAAAATATTATGCGTCCGTACACCCCTGTTCCTGATATGTAGTTTAAACTAGTTCGAGGACCAGAGGTTTCATAATTATTATTGTAACAAATTCTATACCAATTAATATGCTGATTGATTGATTGAATCAAACACAAAGAGGTTGCGTTGTGTTGTAAGCAAATTCCACGCAGGCGATTCAATAGTATACACATATAGTAAAAGCAAGCCCCTAATAAATGCAAATTTCATGTTAGGAGTATTTTACCATTTTCTAAAGCTCTAAACTATTAGATACCCTACAGGTTGATAGTTTGACTAAATTTTTATTTATATATATAAAGAAGCATGTTGTTGTCTAAAAGTATGCTTAATGAATTCTTTTTTTAAATAAAAAGACAAAATAAAGTAACCATTACATAAATATATCCTCCTCAACTGGCAATTTCATTAAAACGATTGGTACAACACTCGGGAAGCTGGACCTTTCGGCCAACTGTCTTCAAATTCACTTGAAGACAGTTGGTCGTCGTCTTGAAACACCACAATACAAAATACCTATATGTTGCAAATAAAGAAATACGAATAAAATAAAAATACAATCAAACATATGTCACAATTAAATACTTAAAATTATAAGTGCCACAATGGGCGGTCTTATCGCTCAGAGCGATCTCTTCCGGACAACCATGCACGGAAAGAAATAGAAATAAACTTATAAAGGCCGGTGGTGTATAAAACATGTGTACTAAACACTACATATAGCAAAACATATATATCGGCTGAGAGCCCGAGATAAAGTGTGACCCGGTATGAAGAAAACCCGAAATTTCTAAATTTGCATGTCATGCTGTCAACTCTTTTATTGGCGCGCTATTCAGGCTCATGCTTTTTTTCAACAGTTAAATAATAATTATGAATGGACCGCTTACTATTTAGACGTGTAATCCGTCAGAGGACTACAGTTACTCTTGCACGCTTGGTCGCACGCGCGTGACTCATCGACTCTGCGCATACAAAATGAACGAGCGAAATTTGTAAGGTCATTGCCAACTAAACGTTGCGAGTACAAAGTTAACAAACCGCTAATATTGGCCACAAGTATCATCAAAATAATGTTGCCACTCGCTCGTCTAGTTACTGTAGCACTCAGACGCCGTAGTACGAATAGTTTGCGAAAAGTAAACATTTGGA
Organism: Selenia dentaria; assembly: GCA_917880725.1. Taxonomy (NCBI): domain Eukaryota; kingdom Metazoa; phylum Arthropoda; class Insecta; order Lepidoptera; family Geometridae; genus Selenia; species Selenia dentaria. Next base: position 29,029,406 of record OU862895.1, on the reverse strand, counting down.
AAAATACGCCGCTTTTAGTAGTACAAACTATGAGTTATCTGTGTCACAGGTGTACTATACACACGAGTTTTTGTACTGAATTCAATTGTTTTAAATGTCAACGATACGTAAGGCTATTTATTATGTATCTCAGTTGCTAACAAATATTGATTGAAATCGAAAAAATGGCGGCTCTATCTCACTTTTGTCAGCCTCAATCATTAATTTACTAACATTTTTGCTTACTGAAGTTGTCAAAAGTGACATAGAGCCGCTATTTTTTTTCGATTTCAATCAACATTTGTTAGCTACTAAGATACATAATAGCCCTGTGGATCACATGATCAATACGACGAAGTATTCGATCCCCAACATGAGTTTTAGCCGGTTAATGACGGGTCCCCGCGCTTCTTTAAAGAAAAAGACAGATTTATTTTGACACATTTATTTAAAGAAAATCAATACCTATATTAACTTTGCCTTCCTTATATGTATTTGCAAATATAATGAATGTTCGTAAAAAAATACATAAATATAAGTTAAATAGTGATCACCACACTTTAAATACTAGGAACAAGAATATAATACTTAGTTTTAGATTTGCGAAGACTGATAAGTCATTCATAGGAAATTGGTGCCTCTTTACAATGAAACCTAAAACATAACTCAGCTAACACTGCTCAGAGGTAAAATTCAAGTTGACTGTAATATATGTTTTAATAAAAGAAGCATATTATTATATAAGTCTGTCATTATTATAGAAGACAAAGATGCTTGGAAACTCCATTTCGGGCAATTTGTCATCTGCCACCCATAAAATATAATGTAGTGGACCTAAGTATATTTCTAAATCAGATAATTAAAATTAACCATAAGTACTTATGTCACAATACGTATATTCTAAATGCAGGTATTCTTTAACGCTTTAAAACAATTGTTCTTTAACCAGTTATGCAGTCTGGTTGTAAATTAACGGCTAATAATTGAATAACGTCTTTAATCTAAGTACAAAGTTACCGATATAAAATAAATCTATCAATAAAACTAATTCACTAAAATATTTCTATATTATATATATAATAGATAAAAAAACAGCATTTAAGTCCCTGTCGACGGGTAGAGTACCCCAAAAGGTGGTAAAGTTACCTCTTTGGATAGCCAGGCTGGTACGTTGGCCGAGGTAAGTACCAGCTCTTTGGTCACCTGTAATTTCTTAAATAACCCTAAGTTTAGAAACATTGTAAAAATGTATATGAAAAGAATGGCCCCGAGCTTCTTGCCGCTTCTCGGTAGGCTCTATATATATTTTGAAACGCAGCGGTAGAGTCTCTAAAGTACATTTTAATGAATAATTGACGTTCATAAATGCGTCTTTGATGTCTAAGTTGAATAGATGATTTCGAATTTGAGTTTGAATAGTCATAGTCAACGATACAATTGCGTTACACATATATACGCAAATTTTCGTGCTAAACTCACAGCACCCTCTGTTGTAAAGTTAAACATTTGGCACATTTGAAAGTCATATTGTCATGAAAGCATAATATTAAAAATATATATTGTAAACGGTTAAGTAAAGTGAGAAGTAAACTGGGTAGAACTGGAAAATTTTGCCATATTCGGATGTCTTCTGTTTATGTGCCTTTTCACTATACGATTCACAAAGTTAATCGAAATCTGTGTACAAAAACGTTGTAGATGCGATTAACGAGTTGATTTTGATGATCGCCATCACCATCATAATAAACTTAGACACGTTCGACAAAAATCATTATATACGCTGTTACGTAAGTTGAAGATTTCACCAAACCGCATGGACCGTAAGGTACGAGAGATAACTTAGTTTGGTGTCATTACGTCTTGCCCAAAAAATTACGCATAAAGGTGCAAGTTGGTAGCCGGCTACACGTAGCAGCAACAGACGACGTGTCGTCGCTTCATGTCGCCGCGTTACAATGGGCGGTCTTATCGCTCAGAGCGATCTCTTCCAAACAACCATGATAAAAGTGGTTACGAGTTTTTACTCGTAAAATCTTGAAATTATCCATTGGGTAACCAAGTGATGCCTACTCAATTACGAAAGTAAGATTTGACCTTAGCCCACATCTGAGTAACGTATAATTTACAGTTATGATTGCTTGATAGTGTAGAAAGGTACGAGATGTTAGACGCTGTTTGCACTTCAAGGTGCTGGCAAGAGCTGTCCTATGCTGGGTTTCCGACGTACTTTACGCTGTTGATGTCTTATCTCACTGAGATAATGTCAATTAAGATGTCAAATAACTTTAACGAAAAGATATACTAGAGTTAATGTGTTTTATAAACCCAGCTTATGTCATTTGACATTTAAAATGTATCTCCCAGTGCATAGGGTTTTAAAAATCATACAAAAAAAATTATTGTCAAAAAATACAACCGACTTCAACACCAAAAAGTGTGAAATAACTTGTTGAAGTCGGTACCGTGATAGTTCGAAAGTACCTATTATCACAATATGGCGTGCATGGTACCGACTTCGACAAGTTATTTCACACTTTTTAGTGTAGAAGTCGGCTTGTTTGAAAGAAAAATTTTTTTACCCTTTTTACTGACCTTGCCTACTTACACCGTCAATGATATCATCAAGATTAGTCAACACTTTTAAGTTTTTAGAGTGTAAATCAAAAATGCTTGCCCGAATTTGTAAAAATTTATATGGGACCACCACGGAAGTATACTCTATCAAACAAAAAAGAATCATCAAAATCGATTCGGATTTCGGAATTTTTTTTGGTTAACTTGTATTCTCCAAGTAGGCCCCCGAACACGCTCATTTGGTTTGTCGGTCCCTCTACCAAACACCCTATATAATACACTAGTTGCGCCCCACGTGGTGATGGATGATTGAAAGTACTTCACGACCCATTCTCAGACCTAATGAATATACACACAAAATTTTATGAAAATCGATGAAGCCGTTTCAGAGGAGTTTTGTTACTGACACTGTGTCACGCGAATGTTACATTAGAGAAAAGATATAGCGCAATAGTGTATAGAAATACAAAACATTGGTGAGTCAAATATAAGAGCGTAACCACTCACATATTTTAAAAAGTTTAGATTTTTGTTACAGCTAATCTCCTAAATGACTGGACCGATTTTGATGGGACTCACACTGGCAGATACCGGACGTTCTACGGAGTAACTTAGTTTACTTTTAGTTTAGAACAATAATCTGTATATATATAAGCGAAAGGTCACTCACTCACTCATCTCTCATGATCTCAGAAACTATAAGGGCTAGAAGTTTCAAATTTTGCATGCGGGTTCTTTTTAGGACGTAGGTGCTCACTAAGACGGGATTTTATGAAATTCAACCCCTAAGGGGTTTTTTTGGGGTTGATAGTTTGTATGAAACTTCGTTACTGCGAGTTCTAAAAGTTTAAAATTTTGAATGGGGGTTTTTTTTGGACCTATGTACTCACTAAGACGGGGATTTTGTGAAATTCTTCCCCTAATTGAAATCTGTAATTACCGTATCCCGCGAGGCCCCGCGAGCGAAGCCGCTGGCGGGTCAGCTAGTTATGGTTATACTCATTTTCCTAGCGATAAACCGCCGGCGCAGCTGATGTTTTTTTTTTAAATACCAGTATTTTGTCAGGGATTTGTTTATGAAATGATCCTTGGGAACTTGAGTGGATTGGGATTAAAAATAATCTATATCACTTTTCTTCCTTTTCATACAATCAAGTCAAGAGACGAGCAAGTTGTGCACGTGATGGTAAGCAAATACGCATTGTCACACCTATATCTCGAAGGGGTAAGCAGCGGTAATTTAAACTCCTGCGTTTCGCCGGACCGGACATGTTTGGTCCCATGTAGTAGGGGGGCGAGCCTAATGTCACCTACGGGACACTGTTCCACACCCCGGACTACTATATATACAACTAGCTGCTCTCCGCGGCTTCACCCGCGCGGTGATGGATGATGATGATGAATCTTATATAGCCTATGTTACTCAGAGTGAATGTAGCTTTTCAATGGTGAAAGAGTTTTTGAAATCGCTCCAGTACTTTTGAGCCAATTCGTTACAAACATACTTCATACAAATCTTTCCTCTTTATAATATTAGTATAGATATAGATATATAACAACTGCCCAATCCGGGGATACAACCCAAGACCCCGTGATCCCAAATCCGGTGTTTCCACCACTACACCAAGACCAAGCGAGCGAAGCCGCTGGCGGGTCAGCTAGTTTATTAACATTTAGACAGGGATACAAGACCTAAAATAGGAGATGAATCCGGTTCACTACAAATATCCAAATTCTGTGACTTTTAACCGACTTCAAAAGGGGAGGTTTCTCAATTCGAGCGTATATATTTTTTAGTCAATCAATCAATAATTTATTTAAACCTTGTGATTCTAAGTAGTATATAGGGTGTTTGGTAGAGGGTCCGACAAACCAAATGAGCGTGTTCGGGGGCCCACTTGGAGAATACAAGTTGGTCAAAAAAAATCCCCGACACCCCAATTTTTTTTTAACTTTTTTTTGGGAATTTTCCCTTTTTGATAATGAAAATCTTATTTTAACTCAATAGGTACAATTTCGGAGAAAAAGGGATAATTCACATAAAAAGTTAAAAAAAAATTGGGGTGTCGGGGATTTTTTTTGACCAACTTGTATTCTCCAAGTGGGCCCCCGAACACGCTCATTTGGTTTGTCGGACCCTCTACCAAACACCCTATATACTACTTAGAATCACAAGGTTTAAATAAATTATTGATTGATTGACTAAAAAATATATACGCTCGAATTGAGAAACCTCCCCTTTTGAAGTCGGTTAAAAGTCACAGAATTTGGATATTTGTAGTGAACCGGATTCATCTCCTATTTTAGGTCTTGTATCCCTGTCTAAATGTTAATAAACTAGCTGACCCGCCAGCGGCTTCGCTCGCTTGGTCTTGGTGTAGTGGTGGAAACACCGGATTTGGGATCACGGGGTCTTGGGTTGTATCCCCGGATTGGGCAGTTGTTATATATCTATATCTATACTAATATTATAAAGAGGAAAGATTTGTATGAAGTATGTTTGTAACGAATTGGCTCAAAAGTACTGGAGCGATTTCAAAAACTCTTTCACCATTGAAAAGCTACATTCACTCTGAGTAACATAGGCTATATAAGATTCATCATCATCATCCATCACCGCGCGGGTGAAGCCGCGGAGAGCAGCTAGTTGTATATATAGTAGTCCGGGGTGTGGAACAGTGTCCCGTAGGTGACATTAGGCTCGCCCCCCTACTACATGGGACCAAACATGTCCGGTCCGGCGAAACGCAAGAGTTTAAATTACCGCTGCTTACCCCTTCGAGATATAGGTGTGACAATGCGTATTTGCTTACCATCACGTGCACAACTTGCTCGTCTCTTGACTTGATTGTATGAAAAGGAAGAAAAGTGATATAGATTATTTTTAATCCCAATCCACTCGAGTTCCCAAGGATCATTTCATAAACAAATCCCTGACATAATACTGGTATTTAAAAAAAATTAAATCACCAGCTGCGCCGGCGGTTTATCGCGAGGAAAATGAGTATAACCATAACTAGCTGACCCGCCAGCGGTTTCGCTCGCGTGGCCTCGCGGGATACGGTAATTACAGATTTCAATTAGTCAGATTTCAATTAGGGGTCGAATTTCACAAAATCCCCGTCTTAGTGAGTACATAGGTCCAAAAAAGAACCCCCATGCAAAATTTTAAACTTTTAGAACTCGCAGTAACGAAGTTTCATACAAACTATCAACCCCAAAAAGAACCCTTAGGGTTTGAATTTCATAAAATCCCGTCTTAGTGAGCACCTACGTCCTAAAAAGAACCCGCATGCAAAATTTGAAACTCCTAGCCCTTATATTTTCTGAGATCATGAGAGATGAGTGAGTGAGTGACCTTTCGCTTTTATATATACAGATTATTGTTCTAAACTAAAAGTAAACTAAGTTACTCCGTAGAACGTCCGGTATCTGCCAGTGTGAGTCCCATCAAAATCGGTCCAGTCATTTAGGAGATTAGCTGTAACAAAAATCTAAACCTTTTAAAATATGTGGTGTATTTGATTACGCTCTTATATTTGACTCACCAATGTTTTGTATTTCTATACACTATTGCGCTATATCTTTTCTCTAATGTAACATTCGCGTGACACAGTGTCAGTAACAAAACTTCTCTGAAACGGCTTCATCGATTTTCATAAAATTTTGTGTGTATATTCATTAGGTCTGAGAATGGGTCGTGAAGTACTTTCAATCATCATCATCATCATCCATCACCACGTGGGGCGCAACTAGTGTATTATATAGGGTGTTTGGTAGAGGGACCGACAAACCAAATGAGCGTGTTCGGGGGCCCACTTGGAGAATACAAGTTAACCAAAAAAAATTCCCTGATCCCCCAATTTTTTTTGTTGTGAATTTTCCCATTTTCACCGAAATTGTACCTATTTACCTCCATAACATTTGTAAAATCTGTTTTAGACCGGATGTTTTCACTAGAATTTGGTCTCTAATACACCTTCAGGCCACGCAAAGCAAAATTGGATACAAAACAGAGCTAAATAACTGATTTAGTTAAAAAAAAATTGGGGTGTCGGGGATTTTTTTTGGCCAACTTGTATTCTCCAAGTGGTCCCCCGAACACGCTCATTTGGTTTGTCGGTCCCTCTACCAAACACCCTGTATTCATTAGGTCTGAGAATGGGTCGTGAAGTACAATCATCATCATCCATCACCACGTGGGGCGCAACTAGTGTATTATATAATATGTGGTAAAGTAATGTGTGAGAGTTTATAATAGCGCAATACGCGTGAACGTTTACAGAATAAATTATGTTAATCCAATTAGAATCCAGGTCTGGCCGGATGGTCCGTCTACAGCTATAAATAGAACTGATAATGAACCAACCTTCACGGGAAACACAAATAAACACTTTCGCCCACTTGTTCTCACAAATTGGTTCAGTTGTTACAATGGCTTATAATGCACTAAACTATAGTAACACTGCGTCACGTTACGCGTTCCAGCATCGTCATTGAATTAACTTATCAATTACCTATTAATTAAATTTATTCCGTTGATTCGCGATTCGCCATATTTGACCAACAATACAATAGGTTTCGCAGAAATCAACCTACTTTTCCAGGAACTGCAACGTGTGTGGTTAATGTTACTTAGAACAACAGTTTTAGACTTGCGAAGACTAATAAGTCATTCCTAGGAAATTGTGTGCGTTTTACAATAAAATCCCAAAACACATAACTGAGCTCATAGAGGGCAAATTCAAGTTGACTGTAAAAAACGTTTTAATAAAAAAGCTTACTATAAAGTTCGACATTATATAGAAGATAAAGATGCTTGGAATACTCCACTTCTGGCAAGCTGTCACTCTGCCACCCATAAAATGTAATATTTGTAGTACCTAAGTAGAAACATTGTAAACATCCATATAAAAAGAATGGCCCCGAGTTTCTTGCCGCTTCTTCTCGGTGGGCTCTATATATTTTGGAACGCGGCGGTAGAGTCTTTAAAGTACATTATAATGAAAAGTTGACGTTCATAAGTGCGTCTTTGATGATTCAATAAATGATTTTGACTTTGACTTTGAACACATATTTACATACCAATTCATAAATCTATGGACAAAGTACAGTATGTATCCTACTAATATTATAAATGTGAAAGTTTAGATGGATTTATGTATGCATGTTTGTTGCTCTTTCACGCTCAAACGGCTGGCCCAATTTTGATAAAAGTTGGTATGGAGATAGATGAGGCTTTGGATTGACACATAGGATACTTTTACTCATCATCATCATCCATCACCACGCGGGTGAAACCGCGGATTGCAGCTAGTACTCTATATAGTTATAACGTAAAACTGTAAAAAGTATATAGAATAGAATAGAATACAGTTTATTTGTCACAGAAAACACATTAATACATAATAATTTTACTATACATTAAAAATACCTACTTAATTAATAAGTTTTCTGTCACAAACCGGTTCCAACTCAGCATAATGCTGGTTGTAATCAACCAGCGCTGATCTTCCGTTGGGACCGGCAAGTGACGTCACGCACGCCACAGTCCACAGAGTACATTCACTATATGTATACTCTATACCCGGGGCTGGCAAGTAATTTTGAATGGAGTCCCGGATAGTATTGAAAAACTTTGTCAAGGGTCAGAAAAAATACTAATATGTATTTACTAATAAATAGTATCAATGCTACCAGCAATCCAACACTCTTGCGCCACAGCTGTGTGCAGCATAGCAACATGCGTCTACTTTAGCTAGGTAGGTATATACTCAAAGGCGTCTACCTATTAGTACTGAACTAACTAATCAAGATTCTACTTAACAGATATATAACAATATAAATAATCTATATATATATATATATATATAAAGATTTCTCCTGGTCACGCTATAACTTGAAAACGGATGGAACAATCTCACTAATTCTTTTTTGTTGTGTTCATTATTGTCAGAAGGTTCTTATGAAAAACCAAGAAAACATGGGAGGTTATAGTGAGGCCGAAGGCCGAGCTTACTACGCGAATAAAGTCGCGGGCAGTCGCTAGTAACTTATAAATTTTCTAGTTATTAATTTATTATGAAGTGTTCTGATTTAAATTTGAATAGTGTGGTAGGTATTAATAATACGCACATTATTCCCCGCGAATCCGACAAATGTTCAAAGAAATTAATATATTAACTCTTCTATCTTTGTATATCCTAGAAAATATAATGTACGTTCGTAAAAATATAAAGAAGTTTAGAATAAATAGTGATATGCATAATAATAATACTAGAAATAAGGATAGGATAGCTGTATCTAAATTTAGACTCACGAAAACTAAAAATAAGTCCTTCTTAGGCAATTGTGTACGTTTCTATAATAAAAGCCCAAAAGACATTACTAAGCTCACTGAAGGGAAATTCAAGTTACGTGTCAAAAATATACTAATGAAAAAAGCCTATTATAAATTGAGTCACTACTTAGAAGACAAAGATGCCTGGAAGCTTTCCACTTCTGCCTAATAGCCAACTATTGAATAAATTTGTTATTTTAATACTACTCATATGTAACCTCAATGTACAAAGACTTGAAAAAATAATGGCCCACGAGTTTCTTGCTGCTTCTTCTCGGCGGTGGTTCTTTTCCGAAGACAGCGGTAGAATCATTTAAAAATTTTGACGTTCATAAGAGTGTCTATGATGCCTAAACTGAATAAATAATTTTTGAATTTGAATTTGAATTGATGTTTCGGACAAAATGCAAGGCGTTAAAGCAATTTTCAGGTTTAAGACATTTATTTAAAGAACACAGTTCACTTGTTAGAGAAATACTAGGTCATTCAATAAATACTAGTGAGTGCACGGACTACAATGTAAACTATGTATAGGTACTAAGTTAAGTTAAAAAAGATGCAAAGCAAAATTACAACCATAATACGAAACATAACTCGCAATCTTATACCTGTTCATTTTGTTGCGTGTATGCAAATATGGGCGTTATTTCATTGACTCTTCTATCGTGTTTTGTTTGCATCGCCCAGCATGAATCTTATCTGGTCGCGTAACCTTTACTGATTATAACAACAAAAGAAATTATAAGTTGAACAACCCGATTACGGAAATTAAGATAGATAGATAGAAAATACTTTATTGCACAAAACTAAAAGTACATAGGCGAACTTAATGTTAATTAGAATTTTCTTCCAGCTAACTAGAAATTAATCCGCTTAAAGCGCAAAACATCCGGTGGTTTCATTTATTTTTAAGCATTTTAGTAAGTACCACGTGACATTCGCGCCATCAAGAGGAAACTTATGACCACAGATATTATTATATGTACAATAGATAACGCAATTATCATTACTTGTATTGAAACCAAGCGTGCCGACTTATTAGCTTTAAAGATTGCTTCAAGTATAGCGTCAAAATATGGAATAATTTGCCACCTCCTATGAGGAAAAAAGTTAATTTTGATCTTTTTAAACTTAAATTTAAAACATTATTACTAAAGCGTCAGAGAGATAATTTTGAGGCAACCTTTAAAACCAAATAATAAATATTATACACATGCTCAACCATACACTCACATGCACTCCACTCAACTACACACACGCACACACACCTAGTATAATATAAACATAACAAATCAACTGGTTGAACTGAAGAAAAATAAAGAGTAAAACTATCCGCTTCACGCAGCTACTCGAGTACTGACACCTTAGCTCGATCATAGGGGTAAGCTGAAAACCAGCCTTGCGTAGACACTCGTGTTTACGCAGCCAGTGCTGAGCTTAACTCCGTTTAAAGTTATATGATTATTAACGGGATATTTACCGTGGTAAGGTTGTGGAATGAGCTCCCGATATTTCGGCGCAGTTACATGCACCATGTTCACGGGAAGACTGAATAATGCGGGTGGTTGGTCAAAAAGTTTAAAAGTTAGGTGCAGACATAACGATCTACCCTCTTTCTTGTCTTTTGCTACAGTTATCACGGCACTATTTATAAATGTGCATTTTTTGCACAACAGCAACAACACATAGCGGCGGCCAACCTCGACGCTCGGTCGGGGTTCGGACACGGGAAGTACACGCATTTGCGTTATCTATGGTACATAATCTGTGGACGTATCATTCTTCAAAATAAGTTTAGCCGTTCAGTAGTCAAGTGTGGACATAGGTAAAGTAGTCAAGAGTGAACAGACATACATGTAGGGCAAATACATAACCCTACTTTTGGGCTTCGTCGCACTCAGGTACATTAGTAGAGACCATGAAGAGGATATGCCAGACAATGGCACGAGAGCGAGTATGTCGCATGGACGGTAGAAACAATTAATTTGCAAGCGATTACGAACCTACCTGTACCTTAACAAAAGCATAGAAAAAGAAATAATGGCAGTCATATATATATATATATATATATAATATGTATAGTGTATTTGTACAGATGGATGGACACAATAGAAGAATAACTTTAGTTATTTAAGTCTAGTCTACCGTGTCAAGGATACATGTGTACACATTCGATTGCTGTATGTAGGTATAGAAGTAACAAGCACAGATTACGTAGTTGTTACTATAAGCCTGTAATCAACATTGTTGTACACACATAATAAAAGTTTGTGATCACTAGCATAAGCTGATATATCTTAATCAACAATTTGTTAACCCTCTGCGTCCCAGAGACGTAAATATACGTCAGTTTCATTCATAAATCTTATGTTTTAATTATCACGATATAGGAAGGATTAATAAAAGGTTTATATTCGATATGCTTTAACTCCTTCCCTGACTCGAACACATGTGGTGATCCTCCTGGGCATGCTGAGATCCAGCATTTCTTGGGGTAACCTGACCCATTCTTGAATAGCCTTCCCTGAGCTCTGGCACTGTCTGTACATGGCTGACAGCTCGCTTAAGAGCATCCCACGCGTGCTCTATTGGATTTAAGTCGGGCAAGCCGGCAGGTCAGTCTAACTTATAGTGATGTCGTATTCTCGGAGAGCAGCATTGACTCGTTGAGCTCGATAGGCGGGCGCATTATCATCGACCAGTACAAATTGGTGCCCATTTTTTGATCACTCATCTGACATTTTCATCAATAGCAACTAAAAAGACGAAGAAATCATAATATAATCTACCGTAACAAAAAAATAATTCAATTTTTCAAAGTGATGACCTTTTTTGATGTGTGTTCATTATTGATAAGATATAATCTGTAGTCACAGTTTCAAAGCTCCCACCTATTACTAAAGTATGTCCGTGTATGTCCAATGAAACAATAATCACCGAGGACATGAGAAGGGGCAGCAAAGGAATCTAGAAGAATACTCATAAAAAAATTATAACACTTTTACCCTGACTGAAGACCATAAAAATTTTGCTAATAAAAATAAATTATTAGGTCATTACATACCAAAGAGCCTGAACCAATGACGCTATTATTAAGCTATTTAGTACTAAAATGTATGTTATCAAGTGACCAGCCATTTGCGTAAGTTTAAGTTTAGCCATAGCAGTCGCAGTGTCACCCATTGCGAGTTTTCCTAAAGTTTCATTTCGCGCTGTGGTCGAGAGTACGATATAGGGTAGTATTTTTGTTGATTAGTTCTATAAGCCAACTATTCTTTTAGTCTTTTTTTTCAGTCGGCTTCTATATTTTAACAATAAACCCTCTTGTTTAGCTCTTAGACACGCTCAAGTGCTTACCGTCTGGCGAACGACTTGATCCACGCATCAACACATTGATAGCCAAAAAAGATTTTTGAACAATACGCATGTATGTATTGCATTTCGTTAGATTGCAATTGGACATTACCTATATGAATGTGTTAGAGCATTGTCACTAATTGATTTATGTATATAAAGATAGATATATAATTATATACATACAGTGGTGGTCATATAATTAAGAACGCTAATTTAAAGGGAAGATTTTTTCAAACTAACAAGTATAACCAATTGCATGTATTTTTTTGTATTTCTCTTGGTATCGCAAAACTTTTCCATACTAGCGGTACATTCATTGATACACATGATTGGCTAAAAAATTCATATATAAACTTTATACATTAGATCTGAGCCTAGTATTACTACTTACTGGCTGGTCACATAATTAAGAACGCTGAATAGTTTATTTTTTTATTCAAATTTAAATAGAGAACACTCTGTTGCTCTGTGGTTCTTGGGCACTATTCGTATAATTTTGGCGCCATTTAGTGCTGTAAACGTCTTAAAGGTGATTGCTTCATATAAAAACAATGGGGAAAAATAAAAGTTGTGATAAATCTAAAAGGGAAGTAATAATAAAACTTCGCGACAAGAATTGGTCATATAAAAAGATAGCCGACCATCTGCAATGCTCAAAAACTATGGTTTTCCACGCTGTGAAGCATTTTGCCATGTATCAAACTACTTCAACAGTTCCCCGTGTACCTAAACAGAGAAAGTCATCTCGTCGAGATGATCGCAATATCGTTCGTTTGGCAAAACAAAATCCTTTTAAAGGGTCTAATGAGCTGAGAAAAGAATATTTTGGTGAAAACAACCCTTCAGCAATCTCGGCACGCACTATTCGAAGGCGTTTGGTAGAAGAAAAGTTGCACGGAAGGATAGCAAGGAAGGTGCCCATGTTGAAACGGTGCCATAGGCAAGCCCGGCTTGCATTTTCAAGAAGGTATGAAAACTGGACAGTTAGTCAGTGGAAAAATGTTCTTTTTTCTGACGAAACAAAAATAAATAGGGTATGTTCTGACGGAAAACGATATGTACGACGCCCTCCGAATAAAGCATTTGACCCAAAATACACAAAAGTGACATTAAAGCATGGTGGGGGAAATGTGAAAATTTGGGGGTGCTTTTCTGGGTATGGTGTTGGACCTGTTAAGTTGATAGAAGGAAACATGGATCAATTCCAATACAAAAATATACTGGAAGAAACAATGTTACCTTATGCTGAAGACGTGCTTCCGGTTATCTGGACATTCCAGCATGACAATGATCCAAAGCATACTGCACGCACAGTTAAGGAATTTCTCACATCGCAATCAGTTTCTGTCTTAGATTGGCCAGCTAACAGCCCAGATTTAAATCCAATAGAGCATCTTTGGTGCGAAGTCAAGAAAAAGGTTTCAGATCGACAGTGTGGCAATTTAAGAGAACTGTACGACGTTTTCTTAGAAGAATGGAACTCTATATCTCTTGCGAAATGTCAAAAATTGATAGAGTCAATGCCTCGCCGGTGTAAAGCAGTAATTAAAAGCCGTGGACATGCTACTAACTATTAATTTTAGTTTAAATGTAATAAATTGTTCTTTTTTTCCTTTACGCACTTCATATTAATGTGATTTATTTAATCTAAGTTTCATATAAAACAACTCTTGAACAGTTTAATAATTCGTTCTTAATTATTTGTCCAGCTTCATTACTATATGAATTTGTTATTATAGAGTATAATTAAATAAAAAATGTTAGCAATTTTATTTTATATTTGTATTCCCCTTTGCTCTATCCATGTGGCTATTTCATAACATACCTAGTTATTTCTAAGAAGGAACACATAAATATACGTGACATGATTTATATTTTAAAAAACATGAACTTTAAATCGTTCTTAATTATATGTCCACCACTGTATATATTACGAGGGTGAATCAAAAAATTCTTGGAATCAATATTAAAAAATGCAAAGATTTAAATAATAATATTTTATTTTTCTACATAATCTCCCTCCAATGCAATGCATTTAGAATAACGCGTTTCTAACTTCCTTATTCCTTGTGAAAAAAAAATATTTTCTTGACTCTCGAAAAAGTCCTCTACGGCAGCTATAACCGCGTCATTATCGTGAAATTTTGTTCCACGAATTTCCTCTTTTAATTTTGGAAATAAGTGAAAATCACTTGGGGCTAAGTCCGGAGAATATGGTGGGTGGTCAAGGAGATTGAAGCCAGCACAGCGGATTGCGTTGAGCGCAACTTCCGATCGATGAGCAGGAGCGTTATCTTGAAGGAACAACACGCCCAACGACAGTTTTCCACGACGTTTTTCTTTAATCGCTTCACGCACTTTCGGGATTAAATTTGCATAATAGGGTCCAGTAATCGTCTGGCCTTTTGGCATGTAATCAATAAAAAGGATTCCTTCACTATCCCAGAACACAGAGGCCATAACTTTGCCAGCGGTAGGAGCAACTCGAAATTTCTTAATGGATGGAGAGGATGGTCGTTTCCAAGACATGCTTTGTCTTTTAGTTTCAGGATCAAAATGGTGGACCCACGTTTCATCCATGGTGACAAGACGACGGCAAAAATTATCCGAATCACGCTGGAACATTTCGAGATTACGCTTGGAAATTTCCAAACGTCGCTTTTTGTTTTCGTCGGTTAACATTCGTGGCACCCATCTTGCAGACACTTTTTTGAACCCCAGTGAATCAATTAAAATGGATTGAACGCTACCAAAAGATATCTTTAGGATCTCAGCTATATGTTTTATAGTCATTCTTCTGTCTTCCAAAACCAGATTCTCAACCTTTTTGACATTTTCTTCTGTAACGGAGGTTGAAGGCCGCCCAGAACGCGGGTCATCTTTACAGCTTGATCTACCTCTTTTAAATTCAGCCACCCAGTACGCAACCGTAGAATAGGGTACAGCATCACCCCCTAATGTCTGCTGAATGTCCAAAAAAATTTCCTTCGTAGACATTTTTTTCAAACTGAGATATTTTATCACCGCACGTAACTCACTTTTATCCATAATTTTGACTTTTTAGCAACTCGTTGCACAAAAATAGTAGTTTATGCAACTGTCATATAATGAAGGGTATTAAAACACGAGTGTGAGTTTATGAAACGAGCGCAGCGAGTTTCATAATAGTAACGAGTGTTTTAATACCCGTGTTATATGCAGTTGCATACACTACTTTATCTTCACTAATGCAATTAATCAAACAACAAGAGTAAAAGCTGACAATAGTTTATTTATAATAGCGATGTTTTACCTGCAATTAAAACATTTATTAAACATACTTACCTAATTCGAAACCTAATTATACATGAGAGTAGCGTACTCGACTTCCGTTCCGAACAAGTCATGCTGTGATTGGTCCGCCCGATCTCCTCGCCCAATCAGCGTCGACTCCGCGCCTTCCGCTCCCCTCAAATGTCAACCATCACCCCAGGTAGTGCGCCTAGCGCAACTTGGCTTCATTGGTTTTCTCGTGTTATGCCACCAGGCAGGTATAGAAAGTGTTAGGTTTCGAATTAGGTAAGTATGTTTAATAAATGTTTTAATTGCAGGTAAAACATCGCTATTAAACAACTGTACCGTAATTCGAAACCTAATTATACATGAGAGATGTGTTTGTTATCGCCTGGTGGTGATGGTGACGCCAATGTGATAAATCTTTAATAGGTATTGAATGTTCTGACGCCCAGCGGTCCAGGTTTCATTCTCAAAACTTTTGTTGTCTGCGTAAGCATGAATTCTAGGTGTAGGAAAATTAGACTACTCATTTTAGTACATGGAACGTCCATTATTTGATTTGTCTGCCAAATCACTGCGAACAAAGAGTAAATAAGGAAGGTACGCCCAATTTCTCAATGGAACTGCTTGCAGACTTGAGGCAAGGTCAATTCATCAATACGTTCCACTAATTATGAGTTTTACCAAATTAGTAACCTTGGCACGTGTTGCTGTTCAAGGTTTATTTATGTGCTGATTGCAACCCATCTTTTAACTCTCGTAATCACTCATGATGTTTTGAATGTGGGGCGGAGCCCCGAGCATTCTTGAATGAGTGTAGTATATATATATATATATTTAAATACCGAGTGCAGTCAGTGTGCTGGACACATTACTGTCTGTTTCGTGAGAGTATCTGTTTTAAGACCATAGCAGTGCTAAAGTAGTTTGCAGTTCCGTGATTTAATTCTGGAAAAAAGCTTATAAACTATTGTGACATAGAAATAACGATGGCTACTATGTCCCTTGAATTAGGTAGATAAAAACTATTTTCTTCACAAATGTTCTGAATAAAATTATTGATTTATTAAGGTATCGACTTCCAGGTTGGAGGTCGCGGTCGCCTTGGCTAAAATAATGATTTTAGCTTTAAATATTTATATTTAAGTATTATTATAATTTCGACTTAAATATGCATGAGGTAAGTATTCCAGATTTGTGAATTAAAAATATACTAAGGGTCGTTTTAATAAGATTGGTTAAGAATCTTGCAAGATTAGACCACTTGGGTTTTTGTTGGTTTCCTGGGTAATTATCTCACGAAGAGTGCTATTTTTTCCAAGCTAAACTTTCTCCATGGAGCAGATAAGCCTAAACATTTTCTTGCATTATAGTCGGTTAGATTTTGATATATTCGTACATGTACGAGTACAAACTTTTTGTATCATTTCTATCGCACGCGACAATGGTTAGTCACCCACACAGGAAGCCGACCAGTCGGTCGGCATTGTTGGGACTCTGGATAGATTTGTAATCGTGAACGGGTAATCCAACGATCTATTTAACAGCCATTAAAAAAAAATGATAACTAGCGGTACCAATGTTTGAAAAACATTGAATCGTTTAGAATAAAACATACCTAATAGCATCGGTAACTAAGTAATCGTGAGGTCTAAATCGGGTTGCTAATGCGACGACTGTTTGAAAATTCCTGTTGATTTGTTTTAAATCGGCTAGTATTTCTTATGGTATGCCGGGGGATAAACCCAACCCTACTCTGAAGTTCCAAGTCAGCCGGTGGGGCGTAACAGTGACCTTGGGAATCTAATCTGTCGATTGTGCAGAAATTGTGGGCACTCGTAAGCTTGGCGAAAGGCAAAAAGGTAAAAACTGTGTCTGTTAGTTTTGTAGTAGATCACTGTTTGGCAATACCACTCGGAACAGAGCTTCAAAAATAAATAGCTTTTCCATGAGCTGTGAGCTTTGATCTTACTCTAGTTCATAGTAGGTTTTTAAGGATAACTAATCATTTCTGTGTATATTTTGCAACGAATACGAGGATGCGTAAACGAGGTACTCGCATATATTCACGGTTAATACAATAAGGTTTTGCAGTATTAGTAGTATCTGATGCGTCAGACGGAATTCAAATTATTATTACAATTATCCCCAGCCTTGCTCAGTGTCAGGATTTTTGTGATGCTCGCAACCGCACATGTTTTTGGGGCACTGTGCTAAAGACAGATTGCAAGCAGATATTTTTGAGTCATTCGTATATAAACTAAAATAGTCTAGAAATAGTCATTGTAAATGAACTGAAGGAAACGGTGATTGTTTGAATCGACCGACAAGTGGTCCAGAGGAAGATCGACCTTGGCCATCCAGTCTACTCTTAGAGAAAGTAGCACGCAATGCTCGATCCAGTCTTCTCTTGGAGAAACTAGCACGCAATCATGGTTAACCAATCTGAATTTTAAGAGAGCACCGTAGGTACTTGTTCAAGTTTTTTCTGATCCCAAAAACGGTCTTGGTGTGCCGTTGCCTTTAAGTCTGAGAATATTGCTAACAGCTTAGAAAAGACTGGCTTCCCATTTTTATGACACCTCGAGTGTGCATTTCGTCAACCACTTTCATTTCAATTTAGTTAGATATTTTGCTGTAACGGTCGCTCGACAAAAGCAATGACAATTTCGTGTATAATGGTAAATAGTAGTTACTTATTATGTTTAGAATGTCGAGCGCAGCTCCGAGCATTCTTCGATGCGTTCGGTAGCTCGACAAAAGCAATGACCGTTTCTTTTTGCACGATATACAGTCACTTATTATGCTTAGAATGCAGAGCGGAGCTCCGAGCATTCTTCGATGCGTTTAGCTTTGTTACGGTAGCTCGATAAAATCAATGACCGTTTCTTTGTAAACGGTATACAGTCACTTATTATGCTTAGAATGCAGAGCGGAGCTCGATCTTAGCATTCTTCGATGCGTTTAGCTTTGTTACGGTAGCTCGACAAAAGAAATGAAGTTTTCTTTTTGAACCGTACACAGTAGGCACTTATTATGCTTAGAATGTAGAGCGGAGCTCCGAGCATTCTTCGATGCGCTTAACTTTTGTTACGGTCGCTCGACAAATGCAATGATGTTTTGTGGTACACATTATAGTCACTTATTATGCTTAGCATGTAGAGCGGAGCTCCGAGCATACTTCGATGAGTTTAACTTTGTTATGGTCGCTGGATAAAGGCAATGACGTTTTCTTTTTGAATGGTACACAGTAGTCCCTTATGCTTAGAATGTGAAGCGGAGCTCCAAGCATTCTTCGATGAGTTTAATTTTGCTTAATGACCCTCACGAAGGGCTGCTTGTATGCATATTTTATTATTATCACCTATCTCGATGCAAACTAAGCCTCTTGAGCTTTTTGAATGGTGTACGGAAGCCATTTATTACGTTTAGAATATAGAGCGGAGCCCCAAGACATTTTCAACAAATATTTTTTTCTTGAGAACCAGTGATTGCAACCTTTTTTGGTAGCTGCCTGGCACGGAAGGGTTTCGAGTCAGAATCTTTTCGTTTTATTTCGTTGCTTCCATATTATGATTTCCTGTCCTATCCCGATGGGATGAGGAGGAATTATGCCTCTTGTCGGGCTGTAAAATTTGTTAGTTACACCGGCAACGCCCTCATGTTAGGGATCGAATATGTCCACCCGGGTTTCAAGCAATACAGACTCATCTTTGGGTGTGCAGCAGCGACTGCGAACTACAGTTGGCCACTGCAGACATTGGCGTGTGCTGTGTCACTTTCTAGACTGACCTACTTTGACGTAGCAATGTGGTAGGGTAGTGGCAGTTAGCCCGTGTTGTTCAGAAACTTATCTTGTGATGCAGTTTTTAGATGTGTTTCATTGCGTTTTGTTTCACCAGAGGTCCAGGCCAATATTTCGTATGTAGGTTGTTTAACAATTACATATAGTCCAGGGACTAAAAAGACTAAGATATATTCGAAGATAAGCCAAAACGCGACCTGAGAATATATGTTATTCTACCAGCTCTGCCTAAATAACATCGAATTTTTCAGTTTTGCTACTTTACCTGGTGTGAAAGTGCATGAATATATGTAGAAGTTTTCTTTGTACATTTTCGTATTAGAATGTGCTTTAACAGATTTTAGCCAATCTCTGGTACTTACATTAATCAGTCGATTGCATGTCATCTAAGAAACCATTTAAACTGTTTTAAGTCTGGTTTTGTGGGACTCTTTCACTAACGAGTGAACGATTTCGACTGGTTAAGCAAAGCGTAAAGTAAGTTTCATTATGGGGATCACACCATAGCTAATGAACTCATAACATTGGAGATAGAAGTGTTTGAGTTTTATAGTATTGGACATTATTACAATATTGTTCAAAAGGTTGTGGTTCTATGAGCTGTTCTACATAACCTTTATTTTATATAGCGTTAACTAAGATTATTACACGCTTTAACCATTTGAAAGTTCAGTGGTTTTAATTTGAGGTGCTCAGTAGGGCTTATCCTCGTTTGATTACCCACACATGTTTGGGTCTGCTCAAATCGCAGTATAAGTCAGAATGACTGTAACTTGGATTGTAATTTACCACGATTATATTATAGTTGATGAAAAATAGTAAGTGTTACTCACGGTTTGGTGATGAGCCGAGCTAAACTACGAACCAACACTTGAATCCGATACCGTTGGTAGGTTATCATCTTCTTTTTCCTGTTTTTATTCCGCTTCTTCCATCGTTGGGGCTGGACCAGTATAACTATCAATTTAAAGAATCTAAAATTCAACTGAAACAGTTAAAATATTTCATTTATATCTAGAACCAGCGATAGCACTGGCTATAAATAAAAAATAATTAGTATTGAAGCGAACGGTAACACCGTTAAAATATTTTTAGTAAGTATATATAATTGCACATGAACTTACTAATTGGTTCAGGACTTTACCTGAACTTTCACCAGCATGACGCAGTCAGTAAAGTAAATATTTCGTACTTACGACTGCTCCGGATGAAAATCCAAACGCCAATGAAGCCAAGTTGCGCTAGGCGCACTACCTGGGGTGATGGTTGACATTTGAGGGGAGCGGAAGGCGCGGAGTCGACGCTGATTGGGCGAGGAGATCGGGCGGACCAATCACAGCATGACTTGTTCGGAACGGAAGTCGAGTACGCTACTCTCATGTATAATTAGGTTTCGAATTACGGTACAGTTGTTTAATAATTGTTCAAATTTTGGATGGTACAATTTTGAAAGTTAATGTTAATTATTGATCCAGCAGCTGTAGCGGTCGCGGGGCAAGCAGTAGAGCTCGTAGATGGAGTCGGAATATTTATAATTACTTCATTACGTACATACGTCTTGTTTTCTATACTGTTCAAGATCGTATTTGAGACTTGAATTTTATTCATTAAAGACTCATCAATGTAGCTTTCAGCCACAGTAGAAGACTTCCACCCCCCGTGTCGTTTCAGTGCGGTCAAATCACCACCGCTATCTATGAGAAGGGTCGCCGAGGTGCGCCGGAAGCAATGCCCCGTGTACAACGCTGGGTTAGGCAGATTCAAAAAACTTGCGATAGTTTTTCCCAGAGCACCAAATTTATTAATACCAATTCTTTGATCGACGCACTTCCCCGATCTATAGCTCAAGAAAAAGGCAGGGTTTCGACAGGGGGTGGGTCGAAGTTCCATGTATTTTTTACATACGGCATAGCAGTTGCCCGTCACAACGAAAGAACGATCTATTTTCGTTTTTGTTTTGGAAACTTTCACCATGATTGTACTGTCGTCTATGTTAGAGACTTCATCGAACTGGATGTTGTATAGCTCTTGCCTTCGGCATGCCCCCATTATGCCGAAGATTAGTGCAACCTGTAATAATAAACGATATAATAAGCTTGAGGTGCATAGCCAAGGCAAAAACTATGATTTATGAAGTAGTAAAGTGTAGGTACCTACTACCAAATTTATACACAAAGCGCTTAAACGGAGTGTCTAGATAACTTGCGTGTGTAGTACGTAAGTACTAGGTAGATTAAATAACAGAACTAAAATACACTTACCTTTTCAAAAAGATACAAAATATCTGGTGAATCTTCCAGGAACATCTTTATTTGACCTGATGTAAACGTCAAGGACTTTTTTTCCTTGTGTCCTTCTGAACTGCGTTTCAGGAACGCTATGACCTTTGAATACTTCGTGATATCAATATTGTTGTAGATACTCAGTGTGGACTTGAGCATAGAATATTTAGCCCACATAGAAGATGGTTTGAATTTGTCGGAGAGGTCTTTGAGATACGCAAGAATGACATTTTCAGAAAATGATGTAGTTTTCTTTTCGGTCTTCCATGCCAAAAATTTATATTCTTTTTCATATAATTTTCTAGATTTTTCTGGCAAAAGATTGTGAGTTACTTTTGTTGCCAATTCTAGAATATCCGGAGGTGTACAAATATCATCGTCGCTATCCATTTTTAACTTTTAATTTGTATTTTAAAAACAAAACAAACATTAAATTCACGCGTATTTATTGTCACAGTGAACTTGCCGCCATTAAAATGCAGCTGCGCGCGCAGGGCCAATCAGGAGCGAGCGCGCGCTGTTCTTTTTTTATTTAATTGGCACAAGATCTTACCAAAGAGTTTTGTGTATGTAAGTTTAGTAGTTTCGACGAAGTTTTCACGTATAACCCAACTGTTTTCAAAAGCCAGCCTAGTATCAAAATTTTATACAACTTGTATGAGGATTTTGACATAAGGCTCGCCACGTTAATTGGTCGCGTTTTATTGATGTTATAATGAGATTTTACGATATCGATGTGGATATTATACCATCATGTGAAATTGCTTAAATTGAGTGTTTTGTTGTCTGTTCTATAACAGTAGTAATTATAAGTCAAGTATTGGAAACATAAGTAGAATGTTACAACATTAGTGTAGATAAAATTTATTACATGCGAACGAACTGACAAAAACAAGTGACAGTCTGCATAAATATAGTGTGATAGACACTCTTTAATTTGAATATCGAACTTGATCCAAAAAGGTTTCATATATATGCACTTCTAAGAACTTTTTGATTCACCCTCGTAGTTAATACATAATTTATAATATAAAGCTACTTTAATTACCCCTATGCTTGAGATGAAAACAATATTTTGCGCCAACTTCAATATATTCTAATATCGCCATCACAGCTTACAGAGTTCCATCAACTTCTCAAACTGCATAAAAAACCGCTACTTCAAATATGCTAAACCGTGTCGCGACCGCAAGAACATCCATCTTTTTTTTTCCATTTTTTTTTAATCAATGAAAAGAGGGCTTTGTCGCCATTGCGATTATGCCGCCCTGGTTCTAATACAATTGAGGTAGTAAACTTAGATTAATTAATTACGCTTATCTACTAATAGTACCATATTCCTTTTTCTTTTGACCTCTCGTCGAAGTACTCCTTCCAGAGGTTATAACAATCTTTTTTAACAATAGGTAGGTAGTTTGAAAATGAGGATGAAAAAGAAAAAGAGCATCTATCTTGCACGCTGCGGTTGGACACTTAAACGTTTCATTACACGACTTTATTACTGAATATGTTATAATCACTACCCGTTAGACTCCACCGTGGCGGAAGAGCAGTGCACGGAATTATCCCCAATAAAAAAAGCTGCGAAGGAGCACATAGTCGCTGTAATTTGTCTGCGTTGACAGAACACCACACGTGACATGCCGCCACGTTAAGACGATTATAGTTCAGTGGGCCTATCACGAATAGCTGCCTAAGGGTACCTACGTTCTGGCAAGGGCTCAAAACGCTCACAACTGTCGCGCCCCGGTTTAGCGTTCCGCTACGGATCAATGCTTGCAATGCTCAACCCAAACGGAACGGTTACGCGATCGCGAAATGGGCGCGAAACGTTCTGTCAAAAATCGAAAGAGTCCTATACTTAACTGATGCTTTGACAGTACAGCTCGCAACGACCGCGAAAACTCACCTTCGATAGCCGAGCGTTGTAGTCGACGGGAGCGTTTTCGGTGTCGTTATCGATGACGTACGGGCTCGCTCACGATGATCGTGGGCTTATAGGGGAATGGGTGTGCGAACGCCGCTAATGATTTCGGCGCTTTCCGGAACGCAGCCTAAGTGTAACATAACGTGTCGTTCAGGTAAAACAGGACAAACTGTCATGTATCTTCGGAAACTGTGAACGGACAACTCATGGTTTGTACGCCGAAGTATGCCGAAGCGTGACGCGTTGACGCTTACGATACGATACGAACACTTTTTAGCGAACTGTTTCTGCTACGGCCTCAGTAGTAAATAAAGGTTCCTTCCTCGGGGCGAATAGTCGTGAGAAAATCAACATATTTCTTGGCCGGGAATATTTAGTGTCCGCTTGGCTACCATACCGCTCTACCACAAGCCATTGAAAAACTGTCCCTGAGCACCTGATGGTGTTATCTGACAGCTGCCTTCGAGAGCCAATTCCATTCTTGTTGCTGTGACCGCATTATAACTGACCATCACGTGAGATACTGGTCAATGTTAGGTTATCACTAAATATAATAAAATTGTAGAGGTCGAATTTCTGTCAAGGTAAAAAAAAATTGCTTTAAAAACGAGTCAGGGGATGTAAGGATCGAAATCAAACTAATATTTTTTTTATTTTTTTTTCTCTGATTGTTAATTATAAAATAAAATAAATATGAATTAATTACACTTTTGATTCACAATTCTTCATGTTCTCTACAATTAAATAAATACCAATAATTATGGCAATCATTCCAAATATGATAATTATCGATAGGATAAAGTTATCGATAAAAAACCGCTATATAGCTATCGCAGCTAGATCCTATACTAGAGACAAGGTAAGCTGATAAAAATTATCGACTCGACAAGTTTATCATGAGATTCATCACACTCGCACAGCCGCTTTAACTAAGTTCAATGAGGCGACAGCGCAACGCAATGGAAATAAATATATACGTTCCAGCGTTTATGATCTCTATCTAACATCCCATTGGTACGATATCTACCGCAACGAGATAAAGGTCATCGTTCGCGGGAACAATATACCGTGTAGCTGTGGAGCATCAGTTAGTGCCCATAAAGGCTCCATAAAGCAATGGTGAGCTCACCGACGCTATAGGGTCCCCGCGACAGATCGTTAAATGGATTAGGGCTGTCAATACATTGGAATTACCTTATACATAACATTCATAACATACAGGAGGCCAATTCTACTATTTCACGTTCAACAATATATCCCGCTGTAACTGCAGTTCGGCTCCGGTTGTCGTTCGATAATTACCTAAAAAACGCCATTCTACTATTTCTATGAACGTAACGTCATCTTAAACACTATATTGTTTACTAGCTGTCTTTTTCTTTTTTCATTGTGTCAGACTACCCGCGACATCGTTCGCGTGTAGGCTCGGCCATAGGCCTCGCTATACCCTCCCGTCTTTTCTTTTTCTTTAATAAGAACCTTCTCCTGATAATAATTAACACAACTACGAGTAATAAAGAATTAGCGAGATTGTTCCATCCGTTCTTAAGTTATAGCGTGGCCAGGAGAAATAGGGGTTCATTTTTATAAATAAAGATTTAGAGCCTTACTTAGAAACGCTGCTTAACTTTAAATGACGTTATTTAGTACGGCGCAAAGGAAAAATGTTCTGCGCCGTACTAACTGACGTTATTTAAATTTAGTCAACGTTTATTAGTAAGGCCGTTAAACGCTACTATATACGAATATGAGTTAGGGTTCTATCGACTTAATTAAGAGAAAATAAAATAATGATCCAATCGCTGGCGTTAACAGAAACGTAACTGCAGCTGGACTGTTGTTCAGATCAGAATAAGAAATAGTGTAAAAGTCACTATTCGCTGCGGTTCGATTGGAATATAAATAATGAAAATACCCCCATGTAGGTCTATATTTTGATGGTGCTCAGTAAAAGACAAGGTACCGTTAGACCACTGTCTCACTTGACGGTTAGTTGATGACAACGAAATCATCATCATTGACCGTGATGATGAACTAACGTTTGGTCACAGGACTTAATGGCAACAGTAGGTCTACCACGAGTTTACAACATTGAAATCAATTGATACTCGCTATCGACTGCCGCGACAAAATGTATGAAAAAATGAACAGTGCCACCTTGCGGTCAATTGTAGAAATAAAATTGACAGTGAGTACGCCAATCACAAGCTTAATAGGCAGGCGAGATCGAGTATCGACTATAGATGATATTTATGTTGCCAACTCATGGTAGAGATACTGGTTATCAAAGAGAGCTGCCGGAATATAACGTTTAGGTCCTTCATTCTAGCGCAGGTTTTCAATTGAGGTGGTCGCTAACCAGGCTTTTCTTTACCTTTCACCATGCTCTTGTGATCTCATAACGAATTTCACCTTCACTGATTGCTCTAGCCCGATGTAGGATACGAATTGGCAACTACCTGATCTGATACCGACCCTCACTACTTCCGAGTTATCATCACTTATTATATTTTCTGTAGTAGTCGTGCTTTATGGTCCCTTCGTTTTCGTATCTAGTAAACTAAAGTAGATCCTATAGTCCAGTCAAATTAGAATAAATAAATAAATAAATATTCCACAACTATCACACAACGCCATCTAGTCCCAAGCTAAGCAGAGCTTGTGTTATGGGTACTAGACAACTGATAAATATACTTATATATTGAATTATATATATATATAATTATTAATATAATTACTTATTATATATTATATAAAGTTTGGACATCATTCTGACAGTTGATTCTTCTGGAATCGTTAGAAAATACTGCTAGAAGTATCTCCCCGGGTTGCACCGTTTCTAGCACCTACTGAACCATGTTAAATATAATATATAAATATATATAAACTTTAACGGTCCGTTAATCCGATTTTTTTAAGAAGATGGAATAGTTATTTTGTACTTATGAATAAAGGCTTCCTTTGTGTATAATAAATTACAAAAATAAGTCGTGCGACGCACGGAATATAATTATGTTATTGTTTTATTTTAATTGCGGCTCTAGGAAAGTCCTGAATAACGGTGCAAACTATTAGGTATCTACAATCATCATAAACGTTCAATTAAATTGGACCAACGTGCAAGCTACGGATCATAAATATTTTCTACCGACTTTCAAAAAAGGAGGATTTTCTGAAGTTATTATTTTGTTTTATTATATATAAAGTCAAAGTCAAAAATCATTTATTCAATTTAGGCATCAAAGACGCACTTATGAACGTCAACTTTTCATTATACTGTACTTTAAAGACTCTACCGCCGCGTTCCAAAATATATAGAGCTCACCAAGAAGAAGCGGCAAGAAACTCGGGGCCATTCTTTTTATATGAATGTTTACAATGTTTCTACTTAGGTACTACAAATATTACATTTTATGGGTGGCAGAGAGACAGCTTGCCAGAAGTTGAGTATTCCAAGCATCTTTATCTTCTATATAATGTCGAACTTTATAGTAAGCTTTTTTTATTAAAACGTTTTTTACAGTCAACTTGAATTTGCCCTCTGTGAGCTCAGTTATGTGTTTTGGGATATTATTGTAAAAACACACACAATTTCCTAGGAATGACTTATCTGAGTCTTCGCAAGTCTAAAACTTGGTACAGCTATCCTATTTGTATTTCTGGTATTAAAAGTGTGGTGATCACTATTTAACTTATATTTATGTACATTTTTACGAACATACATTATATTTTCAAATACATATAAGGAAGGCAACGTTAATGATTTCTTTATATAAATCTCTCAAAGATTCACGGGGACCCATTTCGTATATAGCTCGAATAGCACGTTTCTGAAGGAAATATAATATTAACGCATAACTTTTTACAGAGTAGCCCGATTTTAATAATTCTTTTTTATTTGGTAGAGTATACTACTGTGAGTACTGTGTAATGTGTGTTACTCAGGAGTTATTTAACTTTCTATTGGTGAAAGAATTTTTGTAATCGGTTAAAAAATAAGGGTAAAAAATGGAACCGACTTCAGCACCAAAAAGTGTGAAATAACTTGGCGAAGTCGGTACCATGCGCACAATATTGTGATAATAGGTACTTTTGAACTATAATGGTATTTTTTTTTGCATTATATGTGCCGCACTAGCTGCGTCTTGCGGGTGCAGCCATTAGACTGGATTTATTATTAGCATTAATTAAACAGCCTATACTTCATGAATCTGGCTATCATTATACTAGCTGCGCTCCGAGGGTTCACCCGCGTGGTGAAGGATGATGATTAATCCGTAATAATGTATAACGTATGTTCATCGCGGATAATGTAGGATACTTATGGTGAAAGAATTTTTCAAATTGGTCCAGTATTCGGAGCCTATTCAATTCAAAATAAACAAATATTTCCTCGCAAATTTAGAGAGAAAAAATCACATCTTCGGACGGGATTCGAGCCCGCATCTTCCGACAATTCGTGTCAGACGACATGAGTCATGGCCCCTGACCAACTAGGCCACCGAGGCTCGAGGTCCGAGCATCGAGTTTTAACTCTCTTTTTGATTTTACCCTTGGTACGGGGACGAAGCGACATCTATTGAACAGCTTAACAGCATTATCAAACCGAAATAATTTTTACAAATACTTAACTTTCGTATTGATGTCACAACCCTTCATAATTTTCATAGTATTACTATGAAGTAGTAGGTATTCATACAACAAAGTATCAAATGTATATAAGTATGCACTCATATACGAGTACATTGGATTTGGAGTGACCATTGTTTTAGTTTGTAAACGCGCTACGTACCTAAATGTTCCCTAGATTTATTTGTTGATAATAATGTTGAGTCTGTCGAAATGTTAGTTTCTAGTTGCCAAATGACTCACTTTGCTAAGCCGATATGTAGGTCACTGTACTACCAGAATCATAGATAAGGAGATTCTTACAAGACTGATCGCAAGCTTATCAGCCACGCTGATATTGCTAACAGCAAACTGAATACAATCCGTCACAAAACGCTCATACCTAAAGCAAAGTATAACCCGCGGCACGTAACTCTAGCGCTGAGCGAAATGTGGAGGGGATAGCTGCGCATGGGTACAGTCGCGCACATGTGACAGAGAGAGACAAGAGTCCTTCGTCCCTCTAGCCACCCTGTGATACCCAATTTTTGACTTCTGCGCAATAACGGTCAGCGCTAGAGTTACGTGCCGCGGGTTATACTTAGACCGCGCGGCCCTGATTAAGTAGAACGTCATCGCGATAAATAGGCGATAAAAGTCGGAAGAGGCGGTGGGTGGGGGCGGAGGACGCTTGCCGGCAATTATTACGTGAGTGCCGGCAGAGCGGTCGGGGTTGGCAGTTTTTAAACGTCATTGATTTCTACCATGCGATTTTATAATGATTCGTCGTTGCGTTCGTCGACGACCTCACCGATGTCAAATACTTAATGAGATATCGCCCTTTGTGCACAACGTTTCTTGTCATCTCATTTGTTTCACGGATGTTGTCAAAGATGCAAGTATGTTTGCTCTTATGGAGGATCCCAATAATCTATCTATCCACGGTTTTCCTTACTACCGATAGAAATTTGAAATAACGTTCATACAAATAGTGTCAAATATCTATCTCTAGTAAGGTAAACCGGCGATAGACAGATTATTGGGACCGGCCGTTAGAGAGTCGCACGGCTGTTGTGTACGTTTGCTACCAACAAAACGTAGATGCGATGTGTACTTGTGTTGTGGCATGTTGACATCCCTACACGCGTCTCGTTCCAAACCTGCGTCTACCAATGCTGGTAGGGAAGACGTTCTACTTATACATATGTACTTACTTTGCCTAATTACTTTGTCTAGTATGTTTGAATGTGATTAGGTCACGGGACAAGCACGACAGCTACCTGGTATGCCTTCAGCTGTATCAGGAACCAGACACGATAGAAAAACTATTGTTATCCTGGTTAACAGCAGCTGAGGGGCAGCGGTAACTAATGCCAGATGATGACGCACTGCGCCCGTGACCCCGAGACCTTTAGAACGTTTAGTTATTAAGTCTCTGTGCCTGCAATTGCACCGGCACCCATATCCTTCTAACCGGAACACAGTAATGCGAGCGTTACTCCTTTGCGGTATAAATAGGTGTGGTGGAAGTACTTCCCCGGACGAACTCGTTTAATTAGAGTTCCACTGCTACTATACTGCCACTGCTATTAACCACTTGGCTTAAGACATAAGACAATTTTTATTTTTGTGGCAAAACATCAACAATCAAAGTAAGAAACAAAATAAGTACTTAAAAATACATTAACCGTGTGCAATAATGAAAAATTGTACAGATGTAGTCGAGAGATTCCCTCTTCCCGGTCTCATGTTACCGCAAGATAAATAGGCTTCATTCAGCTTAAAGCACCAAAGTAAAAAAAATGGAACTCGGTGACGAGATGTGGAACCCGCTCGCCTGACGTTAAACGTCACGCTTGCCCATAACAGTTCAGTATTATTCAGAAAAAACCCTGCATAGCAATGCACTGCGCTCGCCACCCTGAGGTATAATATGTTAAATCTTTTGCCCTGTAATTTTACTGGAAATATTGCCCTTTAAAGAGAAATATATTAATGTTTGCACACTACTGCTTGGCGGTTGAATATCTGGTAAAGATACGAGTTCTTCCCCAGGCGGGCTCTTCAAAAGTCCATCCACTACAACTATGTAGCTACCACACATATATATTATGTACAATAGATAACGCAAATGCGTGTATTTCCCGTGTCCGAACCCCGACCGAGCGTCAAGGTTGGCCGCCGCTACTTACACTCCGCGCAGTATCTGTTGTTGCAGCCGGACACACGACAAAACTTATGAGCGTGATAATTAACTGCAATAGCCAAAAAAATTCGAGCCTCCAAAGGCAAGGACATATCACAGGTAATTTGAGATAGAAAACTATCGCGAGTTATGTTCATAATTACGCTTTAAAACCGGCTAGGGCTCGCGTAATATTTACCGGAAATATTCTCACTTCATTCTAATAATAAATATTACGCGAGCCCTAGCCGGTTTTAAAGCGTAATTATCACAGGTAAGTTATTTTAAAATAATATTATGCGAAACTTCACGTAATTCAATTCATTAAAAAGTCGGCACGCTTCGTGATACTTGCATTATCTATTGTACATTATATATCTGTGGTATACCTATATATAGGTACCATCGTTCACATAATACCGCTCCTATATGACTTTACCAAACTCAGTGGGCGGATCCGCACTGAATGATCGAAGGTCGCCAAGTTGCCAGAATCAGTATGAAAACATGATACACACGTGTTTATAGCAATATTACGTGAAGCAGTTATAATAATATATAGTTTGACCATGACTTTGACTTTAGCGTTCACACACTGCTTGAGGTCAATGGTCATTTTATACGAACATCATTTTACTGTATTTATTTATATGAATGTCTCTGTATTTATACAGTGTGTCACGAAAAGGTGTAGTAATAATAAACCACATACGCAGACGCTTGCATGTAATTGGGATCTAACTACTGCGTCCCAGGAAGTAGTAAACATTTCGAGTTATTTTTAAAGATTTAGAAAAGATTTCTGATACTCAAGCAGTTTAATCCCTGAAAAACTAGGCCACAAACGGCAATTACTTCCAGGATGTAGACTAGGTAAACAAGGGGCCTAAGCGCGACCAAGGCGCTATGCGCGCAGTGCAGTTTGTCACTTGTGACTAACTCTATCTATTATAGACAGTAAGGTTAATAATTAATTAACGGCGCTAGTCAGGTTCGCCGTTGACGGACACGTCAAGGAGGCCGATATATATATATATATATATATATATATTTTAGACAGAGGTTACCACTTAACACCAGGTGGGCCTCGTGCGTGTACCGTCTCCTATTATATATAATAAATACAGTGTGTATTAATAATGTTGTTGTTGTATTTTCAGAATAGCAAGGACCAGAATGAAGCAAGAGGAGAGAAGTCGAAGGACTTCACGTTCGACCACTCGTACTGGTCGTATGACAGCGAGGACCCCAACTTCGCGACGCAGGAACAGGTAATACAGACAACACATGGGCCAATCTATATAACACTGGCTGGGCGCAGTTGGTACCAACCCCACTTTCTGAGCCGCTAATCCTGGGTTCGATTCCAGGACCCGTCAAACATTTGTGTGCATGAACATGTCTGATCCGTGTCGGAGTATGTCTATACATGTAACGGATCGCTGTCTGTACACGGAAGATATACGAGGAAAAATATTATCGGGACTTTTATAAACGAAAATAGAATGAAAATAATTTGTGTTAGAATTCTGTCTGTTTACCTATCTGTGTGTCTGTTTGTCGGTACGTTTGTGCACGCTAATCTAAGAAACGGCTTGTCCGATTTGGATGAGGTTTTCACTAATATATTGTGGTAAGTTTCATTAACATTTAGTGTTTGTTTCATGTCAATCGGTTCATAAATAAAAAAGTGATTGAAATTTAAGAATAACACTCTCGCCACTACACCAGGACCAAGCGATTGAACCCGCTGGCGGGTCAACTAGTTAGTATATAAGTACGAGTATGTATATCAGTCATCAGATTACCATAGTACAAGCTCTGCCTAGTTTTGAACCTGAATACCTTGTGTAAAAAAAACCAAATAATAGTCTAAGCCGCTTTGACTACAAACTTGAAGTTTTGGCAGTCTATGTCACAATCCACTAACACTACGTTCCGGAAAGCGCCGAAATCACTCCCGGCGTTCGTACACCCATTCCCTGAAAATCCCATGATCATCGTGAGCGAACCCGTACGTCATTAATGACGTCACCGAAAACGCTCACGTCGCGATCACAACGCTCGCGGACCGAAAGTGGGTTTTCGCGGTCGTTGCGAGCTGTCACTGTGAAAGCATCAAGTAAGGATTCAGTCGATTTTTGATAGAAAATTTGGCGCCTATTTCGCGACCGCGTTACCGTTCCGTTTGGGTTGAACATTGCAAGCATGGATTCAAAGCGGAACGCTAAACCAGAGAGTGATAGTTGTGAAATTGAGTTGAACAGTTCCGAATGATTAAGTAAGTTTTTAAATGTGCTGTTCGCTCATAGCTCGCACAACCCTCTTAAATTTTTGGAGTTGTTGTGGACAATTTGTTTAATGCTGGCTAACACAACTGGATGCTTCTGTTAGCTTTTGTTATTTTATTTATTCATTTTATACTTGCTGACTCGGCAGCTCCGCTCGCTTGGTCTTGGTGTACGGGTGGAAGCGCCGTTTTGAAATCTCGGGGTCCTGGGTTCGACCCCCGGGTTAGACAGTTATTGAATCAGACCCCAGTTTTATATGAGACCGTGTAGCATAGAGAGATCAAGCTGCCATCTTATGTGACACATCAAGATAAAAAGTATATAGTTGAGAGCTCCGGGTACTATTCTATCCATATACCAAATTTCACCGAAATCTGTGAGGTAGTCTTAAAGTTATGCGTGAGCATAGATAGATAGATATATAAACTTTTTAATGCAACACCACATAAAATACAACAAAGAAATGAAAAACTTAAAATTAAGTGTCACGAATGTGGGCTGATGATGATGATGATGATGAAGTGTCACAATGGGCGGTCTTATCGCTCAGAGATCGCTCTGACAGCCATTGCTGCTTCCAGACAAGTATACAGACAGACAGATATTTTTTTCAAAGACTTCATATTCTTGAACAGTAGGTTAACCTTCCGACCCACATTTTTTATGTTCTTCCAAGTACAGACTTGCCGTTGGCCTACTCCTTTAATATAAGTATAGATGTAGTAACCTGAGTGAGTTTGGTTTGGTCCCCAGGTGTTCGCAGACCTCGGGCTGGACGTGATAGACAGCGCGTTCGAGGGGTACAATGCGTGCGTGTTTGCGTACGGACAGACTGGCAGCGGGAAGACGTTTACCATGATGGGGTCTAACGTGAGTTCGATAGTACCACTAATATGTCCGATATGTGTCCGTTGTCAACGTGATGATGAAGACATTCTTTCTAGTAGTAGCAGAAGATACCTACAGTAAAGGATGTCTTCTACGACAATGCAAAATTGAATTGTAGTTCAATTGCCATTAACAAATGTGAATTCTACAGGTTTTTTGTTGTGTTTGTGGAGTTAAATTCCATCAACACGCGGAATAAGCAGAAGCTATCCGTACGCGTCTCCACAGAATATGTCATTCTTTTATGGGACAATGTATACCGTTCTATAATAAAGTTAAGCCAATGTTATCCGAGATTTGCCTATTAATAAGTTTAAAATTACTATTAAAACTAAACTGTCAAAAAGGTTATTACAAATATTCGGATTACTTGGGGGATAAAACAGCTTGGGACTGATCACTCCAGGATCTATCTACTCGTGTACTAAGATGTCAAAGTGTAGCGTGTCTTGCCCTACTGATACCATTATTATGTTCTCTTTTGTAAGGCAACACACTGGAGCTAAAAATAAGCCAGCATTTGTTATTATATACATTAAGAAGTTGGCGATAAAAAAAAATTAAAAAACAAGCCCGCTGAGTTTCTTGCCGGATCTTCTCAGTCGTGGTCGTGTTCCGATCCGGTTGTCGATTTAAGAAATAATAAATGTAATATGATAAATGTATATTTGTAAGTGCCCCCGTAGGCGTATACAGTATAAACGATTTCATTTCATTTACCCCTTGCGTGCCGTGCGCTTGATTCATAAATCTTTTGTTTTAATTATCACGGTTTAGGAAGGGTTAAAACCTAAAATGCGGATATAGAAAATGTCCTTAGTTGTCTCGGGCTTAGATTAACTATGAGTCTGAGTTTATCAAGAGCTTGCAATCAAATGTTAATTTAAATCTTGAAAATGGCGGCTTTATGTCACTTATATCAGCTCCAGTCAGCAACTCACTAACATTTCTGCTTACTGGAGTTGTCAAAACTGACATAAAGCCGCCAGTTTTCAACGTTTTCATCAATCTGTTTTTACAACGATATTTAATTGCCATTCAGTTATAATTTTTTGACGTTTATGTGACACAGTTGTGGCGTGTGCCCTAAACTCATGATGTGATTCACATACATTAATGTAGAAATGTTATTTGCTCACTCGGGATTCAATTTCAAGACTCGCTAGACAAAACGAAGTTTTTTGTTGCACTTACAATTATATCTTGACGTTGACGTTATAGCTCCAGTTTTCGTGATGATAATGTAAATATTCGTATTAAACTGCACAAATTTCTAAAAAGTCTCCATACTTTGTTCACCAATTAATGTTGTATTATATGAGTAACCCTTCGAAAACTCAGAGCAAAAACGCGTATTGGCGCTGCCAAAGCGTAAAGCCTCTTTAATCATGGCATATAAAAAGGCCGATAAAAACTTGTTTAATGTGATAACTGTGTTCATTTACAAAGACTAATTTAATACATAGATTTGATATTATTTAATGTAAAGGACCAAAAATAATGGGATTACTGGGATTAATGGGATTAATAATGGAAAAATTGGGATGTACGGGGCGAGCCAACATCTTTTGACCCAAGTCAACCTCACCTGCACGCGGTGCATCCTGCTGATCGACGAACGAGGCTCTGACAACCGACCGATGGCGGTATACCCATCCCAACAGGCGTCGCTAAATGCAACAGGCCGGTGACAGGCAGCAGCGTCACCGGTGCGAGAAGCTACGCCCTGCGATCGCCAACCCGCCTGCCCAGCGTGGCGATTACGGGCAAACTCCTCCAATGCAGGACAACAAAAAGCCACGGCCCCTAGTTCCCGGCGGCCCTGCTTTTCCTGGTCATGGTGGCGACCATGGTAACGGCGGGGCGAGGGGTGCTAAGAATCTCCGGGCTACGGGAGGCCACCACAAACAACTGACCCTGGCGACGTATAACGGACGCACGCTAAGGCTTGACTCGCATCTGGCGCAACTCGAGGTGGAACTTGGGAAAATTAGGTGGCACATACTGGGGTTGAGTGAAGTCCGAAGAGAGGGGGAGGACACCTTAACCCTAGAATTGGGCCACCTTATGTATTTCCGAGAGGGAGACCAACAATCCCAAGGTGGCGTTGGGTTTCTGGTAAACAAGTCCCTTTCTGACAACGTTGTGGAAGTGTCCAGTGTGTCGAACAGGGTAGCGTACCTTATTGTAAAGCTCACCGAGAGGTATAGCCTCAAGGTGGTGCAAGTGTACGCACCGACCTCGACACGCTCGGACGATGAAGTGGAGGATATGTTCGGTGACATATCGAGGGCCCTCCACTTCACTACAAAGACCCAGTACACCGTTGTCATGGGGGACTTTAACGCTAAAGTGGGAGTACAGAATTTCAGCGAATCTGGCTTTGGACGCAGAAATCATAGGGGGCAAATGCTCGTCAACTTCCTCGAACGGGAGGGGCTCTTCTTGATGAACTCCTTCTTTAAGAAACAGCCCTAAAGGAAGGACGTGGCTAAGCCCCGACACTAGGACTAAAAATGAGATTGACTTCATCATGACGAATAAAAGGCACATATTTAGAGATGTCTCCGTGATCAACAGGTTCAATACCGGTAGCGATCACCAACTTGTCTGAGGCTCTCTGAATATAAGGCCATCGGGGAGTGCCCCTCCTTGGAGGAGCGGATGGCCGTCCGGCGTGAGGCGAGGGATGCAGTCGTCCATCATTGGACGGAGGATCTTGCCACCGCCACTTTTGGCCACCGTACGTTGGACGCTCTCGGGCCAGTCCTACAAGACTGGCTCGGGCGGTCCCACGGTTTCCTATCATTCCGTCTGGTGCAGGTGTTATCCGGGCATGGATGCTTCGGATCATACCTACACCGGATCGGAAGGGAGGAAACACCGGCATGCCATGATTGTGGCGCGGCGGAAGACACGGCGCAGCACACCCTCGAGGTGTGTCCGTCGTGGTCCGAGCTGCGCCACAATTTGGTTGCCATAGTCGGGCCGGACCTCTCGCTCCTCAGCGTTGTCACTGCCATGCTGGAGGGCGAGAGGAACTGGGCAGCGGTCTCCTCCTTTTGTGAAGACGTGATGTCCCAAAAGGAGGCGGCAGAGCGCGCAAGGGAGGATGACCCCCTTGCGGCGCCACTGCGTAGACGAAGAAGGGGTGGAAGAAGGCGATTGAATGATAGTCGCCTTCTCCCCGGTGGTGAATAGCGAGGGATAGGCGCGGGGGTGTTTTCTCTCGCATTGCACTCATTCACCACCCCCGTCGGGCGGGAATGGCCAAGCACTCCTGGCCATTCCCGGGCTCCTCCTGGTGGGAGGGGCGTGCAGGCCCCGCTGTAAAAGCGGGCGGTCGTCGGTGGGGGACTGGACGTAAAGGCTCGGCCGACTCCCCAGTTCTCCTCCACACATACGAAGCCGGAGTGCCGCTGGGTCGTTTAGTGGGTATACTGGCATTTGCCGGGGAGTCCCACATACCCCCCTCATCCCCAACGGGGGGGATGCGTAATGCATTTTTCCCAGCGGAAAAAAAAAAAAAAAAAAAAGGCTCTCTGAATATCAACTTCAAGGCGCAACGTGTCCGTCTGATGAAGTCCAGGCTCCGACCAACACTGCTCCAAACCATTGCAGGATCTGAAACATTCCAGTTAAACCTGGAGAACCAATTCGCTGCCGTGGAAACCACCACAGACGTAAACCACAACCTCGAAAATGTGACTCGGGTCCTCAGGGAAGAAGGTACGAGATTTTGTTACATGCAGCGTAAGGGCAAGAAGTCCAAGCTTTCAGAAAAGACTTTGGGGCTAATGAAGGAACGACGTGAAAACCCACCCATCACTTCGTCAGAAAAGCGGACTCTAAACCGAGAGATCAACAAGAACGTACGACACGACCTCCGGTGCTTCAATACTCTTTCGATCGAAAGAGCGATCGAGCAGAATCGGGGGTCAAAGGTGTTCGTACAATCTCTTGGAAGAAGCCACCTGACGAAGCTGACCACAGCTAGTGGAGAAGTCGTTGCTTCGAAGCCTTTCGGAAGTGGAGGACTTTTATGGCCGATTATACGCATCGCATGCATCTCGACCTGATCCCGAAAATGATCCTAGAGCCACGTTAACACGCCATTTCACCGAAGACTTGCCAGAAGTCAGTATTGGCGAAATCGAGATCGCTCTTGGACAGCTTAAAAATGGAAAAGCCCCTGGAGAGGATGGCGTTACAACAGAGCTACTAAAAGCAGGAGGTAAACCCGTACTGAGGGAGCTCCAGAAGCTTTTTAACGCTGCCCTGTTCGAAGGGAGAACTCCAGAGGCGTGGAGTAGGAGTGTGGTCGTCCTGTTCTTCAAAAAGGGAGATAAGACCCTGCTGAAGAACTATCGACCCATATCCCTTCTAAGCCACGTCTATAAGCTGTTTTCAAGAGTGATCACGAACCGTCTTGCGCGTAGACTCGACGAATTCCAAACACCGGAACAGGCTGGGTTTCGGAGCGGATACGGCACCATAGACCACATTCACACAGTGCGGCAGATTATACAGAAGACCGAAGAGTATAATCAGCCCCTGTGTCTAGCATTCGTGGACTATGAGAAGGCCTTTGACTCGGTTGAAATCTGGTCTGTTCTGGAGTCCCTGCAGCGTTGCCAGATAGATTGGCGATACATCCAAGTGATGAGATGTCTTTACGAAACCGCCACCATGTCCGTCCAAGTACAGAATCAGCAAACAAGTCCCATACCGTTGCATCGAGGAGTGAGACAAGGGGACGTTATTTCCCCGAAATTGTTTTCAAATGCAATGGAGGATATGTTCAAGACGCTGAACTGGAAAGGACGTGGCATTAATATCAACGGCGAATACATCTCTCACTTGCGATTTGCTGACGATATCGTCATCGTGGCAGAGACGCTGCAGGACCTGCAACAGATGCTGAATGACCTGGCTGACTCTTCTATACGCATCGGCCTACGGATGAACTTGGACAAAACCAAGGTCATGTTCAACGAACATGTTCTACCGGAACCGATTGCGATACACGGCACCGTTCTCGAAGTTGTTCAAAAATATGTGTACCTCGGGCAGACATTGCAGTTGGGAAAAAACAACTTTGAGAACGAGGTCAATAGAATAATTCGGCTGGGCTGGGCAGCGTTTGGGAAGCTACGTCGAGTCCTTACTTCGCCGATTCCACAGTGCCTGAAGACGAAAGTCTTCAATCAGTGCGTCCTACCCGCCATGACATACGGAGCCGAAACGTGGACACTGACGGCTCGAATGGTCCACAAGCTCAAGGTCGCTCAGCGGGCTATGGAAAGGGCTATGCTCGGTGTTTCTCTGAGGGATCGCATCAGAAATGAAGTGATCCGTCAGAGAACCAAGGTCATCGACATAGCCCACCGGATCAGCAAGCTGAAGTGGCAGTGGGCTGGCCATATTAGCCGTAGAACCGACAACCGTTGGGGTAAACGAGTTCTAGAGTGGAGACCGCGTCTCGGCAAATGTAGTGTAGGACGTCCTGAGGCACGGTGGAGTGACGATCTGCGCAAGACGGCTGGCAAAAACTGGATGCGAGAAGCCCAAGATAGACCTAAGTGGCGTGCAATTGGAGAGGCCTATGTCCAGCAGTGGACTGCTACAGGCTGATGATGATGATGATGACCAAAAATAATCCTAATAAAATTGATGTGGCATGTTCAAAGGTTTAGATCTACCACAGGTACCAGCGTACTTCTTAACCTACCGGCTATGCAATTTGAATTAAACGAATAAGGTTTTGGTTCAATTTATAGCGACAATTAGTAACATTTTAATTTCACGTATTTAACTATTAAACTGCTCCTAATTTCCAGGAATGCCAAGGCCTCATACCTAGGATATGTCGCCAACTATTCTCTCGCGTAGCGGCTGGCAAGGAATCCGGGGCTTCCTACCGCACCGAGGTCAGCTACCTCGAGATTTACAACGAGAAAGTAAAGGACCTGCTCGCTACCAACGGTGGACATACCCTGAAAGTCAGGGAGCATCCGAAACTGGGACCCTATGTGCAAGATCTATCGAAGCATTTGGTTTCTGACTATGATGATATTCAGGTAAGTTCTATGTCTTTTCACTCTACTTCCAATAGGGAAGAGGTTTTGTTAGTGCGTGTGCTACTCGATTTCTCCGCTGATGGTAAACAGATTTGATAGGTTATCATTTCTAGTTGTCTCCACTTCTGGCAAGCTGTCACTCTGCCACCCATAAAATGTGATATTTGTAGTACCTAAGTAGAAACATTATACATCTTTATAAAAAGAATGGCCCCGAGTTTCTTGCCGCTTCTTCTCGGTGGGCTCTATATATTTTGGAACGCGGCGGTAAAGTTTAAAGTACATTATAATGAAAAATTGACGTTCATAAGTTCGTCTTTGATGCCTATATTGAATAAATGATTTTGACTTTGAGTTGATCTCATGAAAATTTCATCAACTTCGGCTCAATAGTTTTTGAGTTAAACCCTAAATAAAAATAAAAATAAATTAGATGAGGCCATTACAGTTAAGCACTGCCATTCAATACAGCAAGCAATACATAAGTAGCACGCATAATTTCATAATTTAATTTTGGGAGTCGTGTTTTTTACCGTTTTATTTTATATGTGATAATTTTTTGATATTTACTTACCCAAGTGCTCAAGGAGACTTGTGTTTACGGTAAAACCGAAAGAAATAATGAAATATGGATGTTCGTACTAACCACGTTTTAACCATGTACCAGGAATGCATGCACCGCGGCAACCAGCAGCGAACGACTGCGTCGACACAGATGAACGACGTGTCGTCTCGCTCGCACGCCATATTCACCATCACGTTCGTACAAGCGTCGTACCTGCGCCACAATAACATGCCTTGCGAGACCGTCTCCAAGGTGCATCTCGTCGACTTGGCTGGCAGGTATGTCTGTCTCATGTCAGGGGCACGTGCCGCCTCGCTCGCACCCCATATTTACTATCGCATAGAACAATATGTCAAAAAATAGGTGGCACATAATCAAAGGTGTTTCATGACTGGCCGAAAACTGACGACGAACGATTGTGTTTTATCACATTGGAATGAGAGGACGAGGTGAGACGTACACAACTTGGGTAGCACTAAGTTGTACCAGCAAACTTGTTAGGCCCAACTCAAGTTTACGTCTATCGGAACACATACAGCCACGATGTCCAAGCGATCAGTGATTAAAGTATCGCGTATGCATTTTTTGAAGTTCATTACTGCTGATATACTGAACCTGTTCTCCATCTGCCCAACTAATGGCGCAATGAGTTGAACGATGTTCTCCATGCAAATATCGGAAAGGGGAGGTTTGCTTTGTAAAGTGCGAAGTTTGGTTTCTTGTTAATTTATAGAGATTGATCAGTTGCATGGTAGATATGAGTCATCATGAGTGCCTTCAATTTTTTTACGTACTCGTACGTTATATTTGTGTACTAAGATATTCATAAAGTGGTATAGTACATTACTGCAACGTCCAGCAAAATGGGCATTGATGGACGAACGTGTAAACATACGTAAGTCCATCA
Source organism: Selenia dentaria (assembly GCA_917880725.1). NCBI lineage: Eukaryota > Metazoa > Arthropoda > Insecta > Lepidoptera > Geometridae > Selenia > Selenia dentaria. The sequence continues at coordinate 28,988,342 of OU862895.1, read as the reverse complement.
ATCCGACAGGCCGGTTGGCGCAGTTGGTAGCACCCCTGCCTTCTGAGCCGCTGGTCCCGGGTTCGATCCCCGGATAGGTCAAACATTTGTGTACATGAACATGTCTGTTTGGGCTGTGTCTGGGTGTGTGTATATGTATATAAGTATGTATATCAGTCATCAGGTCACCATAGTACAGGCTTTGCCTAGTTTGGGACCTGAAGACCTTTGTGTGGATGTTGTCCCATATTATATTATATATTATATCAATGTCTAGTTGTGGCCAATGCTTGTATAGTACTTTTCTCAAATAATGCGCGGAAATTAAATCTAAGTAGTACGTAGGCAGAACTTTTTATGTAATTACTTTCGAAATTCAATGACGAACAACGAATAACAACAGTAATTCCCTTTATAGTGTTAATTTTTTCAATAAACAGTATTCTTTTTGCAAGCAAATTCTAAATTTAAAGAAATCCTTTAATAAGTTTAATAAGTTTATCCTTGGTTTCCATGTTTCGGAGTAAAATATCGTGCTATTTTTAAATTACACGACAGATATGAGTTTACTATGTAATTTATTTGGCACCTAAACCACGACGGATATGGATTTTCATACAACTTTTGCTGGCCGCTGCTCGCATTTGGCCAGTACAGCAATTTTGTATTTTCTCAAAGAGGGTTGTAAAAATAATGCTCAAATTTCATGAGCACGTTTGAGAAAATGATATTTCTTGCTTAAAATTATATTGGTTTTAGCGAGCGTGCGGATGCGACGGGCGCAACCGGCCAGCGGTTGGTGGAAGGAGCTCATATCAACAAGTCTCTAGTGACGCTAGGATCTGTGATATCAGCGTTGGCCGAGTCCAGCCAAATACCAGTGGAAAGTAAGTCAACAGTATCTAATTTTATTTCTGAACACTTTTCCTTTTATATATTCACGGAATTTGTAGTATATTGGGTATAAAAAGTCTATGATTCAATCATACATTCACAAAGTTGTACAATACAACTTTGTGAATGTATTTTATAATAGATTTACGAAGCGATCGTAGCGGAACTTGACTTGGAGATTTTAATCTATCACCAATTTGAGCAACGCTTGCTGCCGTCAGGAGTTGTATGGGTGACTGCAAGTGGCATTATTCAACTGAGAGCTTCCGTGCTTCGGAAGGCACGTTGAGCCGGCGGTACCGGTTGTTTGTTTTAGGACAACAGTCGTTAGGCTATGTTGAAGGTCTTCGGGCAGCCTGAAAACTTCATACACAAAACATGGCTAGCCCACTAGCTTATCAACCAAGCCGCACTTGACCCACGTGGTGGATTATGGCCCAACTCATCTCTCTGAGAGGAAGGCTCAAGTCCCAGCAGTGGGAACATATCAATATAGGTAGTTTTTCATGGATCTCATATTTCTAGGAACTAAAACTTGTACCGTCATAATATGTTGCAGATCGACTACAAAAAGGCGCAAAGAAAGTGTTTATCCCCTACCGAGACTCCGTGCTAACGTGGCTACTGAAAGATTCGCTTGGTGGCAACTCTAAAACTATCATGATAGCAGCGGTGAGTTCATCAATCCAAACGGCAACCCCGAAAATTCAAATATACCCCATGAGTCCGATACTGCTAGTTTTTATTTTATTATGCAACAAGATAACGAGAGTTGCGAAATCTTTAATTCTTTTCACACTTATTTTAACACTAGCTGACCGGCGGCTTCGGTTGCTTTCCCCACTATGGTAGGGAAAGCGCCGCTTTGCAATCTCCAGGTTCTGGGTTCCATACCCGGGGCGGACAGCTATTGAGTTTTTCTGACAAATAAATTCTCAATAGTGATCCGGAGTCTAGCGCAGGTTTTTAGTCGTATCATAGAAGTTCATGCGCGCCGACCAGTCAATCAAGACCTCAGTTTAATATGAGACCGTGTAGCATAGAGAGATCAAGCTGCCATCTTGGATTTATGTGACGGATCAAATAAAAAAAAATTGTCGTTTGCTCCGGGCTCTATTCTATCCGTTTGCCAATTTTCATCGAAATCTGTGTAATTAGTTTACATGTACATACGTGAACATACAGACACATTTTTTTCAAAAACGTCATATTCTTGTTCAATTTTATATCTTCTGACCTGACTGACTTTGGCCTCTACTCCTTTATTATAAGTATAGATTAGAAAATTCTGGTAACATTTATTCTCACGCACTTATTTCTCTTCTAGATATCTCCAGCAGATTGCAACTACGGCGAAACGCTGTCTACTCTCCGGTACGCGAACCGCGCCAAGAACATAATCAACAAGCCGACTATTAACGAAGATCCCAACGTTAAGCTCATCCGGGAGCTTAGAGAAGAGATTGAGAATCTTAGGAAACAAATAGCGCACAACACGGTGAGTAATGGAAAAGCGACCTTAATCTGTCCGAATCAGCAAGACCCATTAGAGGCAAGTTTCATTCATAAATCTATTGTTATTTTTTGTCCTGATGCGGACGGGTTAAATCTTCTATCCAAGATTCTTTGTCATTCAAAAATTATTGTATATTTTGACAGTTTTCAACGCATTCAGTGCTCTATGTTCTCAACGTGCTTATAACATCTATACATATAAATAAAATTGAAGAAACTGCAGAACATCCGTTTGTAATTCCAAATTAACTGGTTTACACTAAATGCATATGAAAGTATATACGGTGTTTAGATTAAAAAATAAATTATTAAAATTGTTGTCTGTCTGTCTGTTTGTTCCGGATAATCTCTGAAACCTGGAGCGTTTTAACGGGACTTTCACTGGTAGATAGCTGATGTTATACGGAGTAACTTAGGCTACTTTTATCTTAGAGAAATATGTAAATGTCTGTCTCTGTCTGTTTGTTACCTTATCATGCCTAAACTGCAGAACTGATCGTAATCAAATATGGCAAAGTTATAGATTATATCCCGAGGAAGCACATATGATACTTTCATCATCATCATCAACATCCATCATCATCATCATCATCTCAGCCGTAGGACGTCCACTGCTGAACATAAGCCTCCCCCACAAGGACCGGTTGGAAGCGGCCTGCATCCAATGTCGTCCTGCTACCTTTATCAGGTCGTCAGTCCACCTTGTCGGTGGACGACCTACGCTGCGCTTGCCGTTCCGTGGTCTCCACTCTAGAACCTTTCGGCCCCATCGGCCATCTGTTCTGTGTGCTATGTGCCCTGCCCACTGCCACTTCAACCGGCTTATCTTCTGGGCTATGTTGGTGACTTTAATTCGTCAACGGATCTCCTCATTTCTGATTCGATCACGTAGAGAAATTTCCATAGCTCCTTGTGCGACTTTGAGCTTGCTTATGAGGCCTATAATAAGAGACCACGTTTCAATGCCATATGTCATCACTGGTAACACACATTGGTCAAAGACTCTTGTCTTGAGGTGAGGGTGAAACTGGCGCAGCTGGTATGAATTAAAAACAAACATAATTTGTATACAAAGGATATTTTCCATATTGTTTCAGGATCCAATAGAAGCCGAGCCCGACGTGTTGGCAACCCTGCAACGGAAAGAAGCACAAGAGAAACATTTGACAGAGAAATGGACGGAGAAATGGCGCGAAACGCAACAGATATTGCAGGAACAGAAGGCGCTGGGACTTAGGAAAAGTGGACTTGGGGTTGTTTTGGACTCCGATATGCCCCATCTAGTGGGCATAGACGACAACTTGCTTAGTACTGGCGTCACCTTGTATCATTTGAAGGTAAGTACTGGATTATCATTTTCCTACCCTATTGCAGATATTTCGGGTCAGTACTATATGTGATTTCTTTCATTTTTATGTTAGCTTGGTTCAAAAATATTCTTATCAATTCAAAAGATATCACATTAATATTATAAATGCAAAAATTCAGGGGTGAGTGAGTGATTTCTCAATGAACTGCTTATTTAGACTTTATTATATAGTTATATAGACTTTTTCACTTTTCCTTTTTTCCGAGTGAGTGAGTATGTATGTTTGTTGCTCCTGCACGTTTAAATGGCTCAACGAATTTGAATGATTTGTATCCGATAGATCGACTTAGCGTGGGTTATACCGAGGATCAACACACAGGGTATTTTTTATCTCGAGTCAACGTGTAGTTTCTCAGAGGCTGCGATTCCTCTATTACGCACCGCAGGCGTACCGCAAGGTAGCATTCTTGGTCCTACTTTGTTCTTGATTTATATAAACCAACTATACGACCTATGCTTAACTAATGCCAACGTCGTTACCTTTGCCGATAAGACCGCGATAGTTTTTGACGGTCGTGACTGGAAGAAGTAACGGATGTTGCAGGAAAAGGTCTAAGTCAAGTGACAAATTGGCTTTACTTTAATCAGCTCACAGTGAATGTCAGTAAGACACAAGTACAATTTGAAAAAAAATTACCGACTTCCATTCTATTTAGTTATTGGTAGAAGACGAGAGTGTATCTCAAAAACTACTGGACCGTATTTGATGACATTTAAATGGGACCACACGGAAAGCACCACCTTTCAAACAAAAAAATAACTTTGAGAATCGGTTCACCCAGTCGAAAATTATGAGGTAACAAACATAAAAAAATACAATCGAATTGAGTACCTTTTCTATTAATATACAAGGACAACCTACTGATGAAATAGAGATTAAAGTTCATACATGTAACATACAAAATAACAAATCATATCAGTGTCAGTTACTCGAAAAAGTTGAACAATATATCATTAGGTATTTTTGATTTCCCCCGTACGGTAGCAAATTTAAAGACATTCAAGTCAAAAATCGTGTATTAGATTTTCTCTTAACGTTGTATGGTGTGTTGATTTGAGGGATTGTTGTATTAGGAGGGAGAGACAGTGATCGGGAGCGCAGAGTTCTCTCCGACGCCGGACATCGTGCTGAGCGGCGCGGGCGTGCTGCCGCTGCACTGCCGCATCACGCTGTCGGCGGGAGTCGCGACCATCCACCCGGCGCCCAACGCGCAGTGCTGGCTCAACACTGTGCTCATCGACCGCCGCGCCAAGCTCAGCCAAGGTACACTACACTACACTACGGTCGCGCCCACACATACAGGAGAGCATTGGCTGCGTTTGGAGAGGGCGTGCCGTTAGCGTCTTATTGCTTCCCGAAAGTCACTGTACTACGAGGTCCGAGAGATTGGCGATAATAGTACATTATGCAACAAGTGCGCGAAGTTGTTTGTTACAATCGAGACGGGTTTTAGGCCTGAGATCGAAGATAGAAGGCCTAAATGGAGTAGAGATTGTAATAAACACCGCGCACGAGTTTCATACGACGTTTTTCAACATAATTGCTTGAAAAAAAACTTCAGTTCATAGTATTTTTTTATTTATTAAAACAATTATTGAAAATACAATTGGTAAAATTAACGCTTTGCTATTAAAAACATCATTATTTTGACCTTGGGTTACTTGAGTAAATGTTGGAGATTGCGGATTGTTCTCGTAGGCAGTAAGAAAAAGTGTTTCATAATTATTGTCTTGACATCGAAGGACGTTGAAGGAAGCGGTTCTGGACATATTTTTTTTGGTTTTGGTCCTAAATTGATATCCTGGATTATCCTGGAGCTTATGTTGGCTTTATTTTGTATAGAGTCTTCTACATACGATTCTGCCACTGCATTGGAGCGCCACCCACCATGGCGCTTTAATGTAAACAAATCAGCTCCTGAATCAGCCAATGTTCTGTATATGATTCTGCATCTGCCTACCTAGAAACTTTGCGATTTCTTTCGGCTTGGCACCAAATTTATTTATTCCAATGCATTGACTTGTACATTTACATTTATTTTTGATAGTTTTGAAAAAATCTGTCACTCCTTGCTTTTTTTTTATTTTAAATTTTCATATTTTTTTACGATATCGTAAAATGGACCGTGTATAGTAAAAGAGCGCGGAAATTAGTTTTAGTATTTTGACCAGAAGCATGGATCCATGGTTTTCAATATCTTTTCTTGTAATTTTAATCAATTCCTGCCGTCGACAAGCACCGGTAATGCTGAAAATTAACGCAACCTGATAAGAACAAAAAAAAACATTATTTACACGAACATTCATAAACGTAAACTAATATTACCTGGATAAATAAGCACTGAATACTATTTCTTTCAACTGACCTTTGTTGCAAGATATTGGTTATCTGGAGCTTCTTTGATGAATTTTTCGACATCATTTGATGTCAACACCTTGGACTTTTGACTTCTAAATCCATCTGAGCGTCTCTTCAAGAACGTAGTTAAATTTGAATATGATTTGATATCAACGCCATTTTTGGTGCGAACTGTACTTTTCAACATTGAATAAACGTACCACAAAGTTCTAGGTTTGTACTTATTAGCGAGTTCATTAAAATAAGCCATGAATACGAAAATGCCATTAATTGGCATTTTTGCTGTTTTTCCATACTAAGAATATTTCATAGGCAATAATGTACTTATCTTTAGATTTACATGGCAACAAGCTTTCACTTGCAATTTGAGCTTCAGATAATATTTCTGGTGGCGTAAATTTTATCATAATCATAATCAATTTATTAATAACTTTTGTTACACGTCACATATTTCCAATTTAGTACTATGCTATATTACATAATAGTATTTGAATTTCCATTATTAGAGTACATTTACATAATTAAAAATATAAAATCGTTCACAATGTCAAATTATAAAGAATTAAACTAAAAATAATTTCAAAAATATACTAAAAATAGAAGTCAAGTCCAGTATTGGAATACTATAGTACACAATACAAAAATAATAATAGTTAAGTACCTTCATACTTATAATTTAAATTTAATAAATTCGTTATAGCTGTAGAACGTCTGCTCGACAAGCCAGCATTTCAACCGTGAATTAAAACTATCCATGGTAGGTGCAGCGGTGATATGTTCTGGCAGCTTGTTATAAACTGTTGGACCCATGACATACGTCGACTTGGCCGACCTCTCCAGCGTACGAGCTACCTCTCTGAGTCTAGCCTTATTGCGGACGCTGTTTAATGTCTTATAAGAGGCTTGGTTTAATCTGACATATACCGCAACTTGGAATATTTATTTTTACCAGTGCTGGCAATGTCAAGATCCCAAGCCTCTTAAAATGCATACGTACGGAATCGTCCTGCGGAATCTTCGCTATGGCACGGACAGCGCGCTTTTGTAGCCTAAAAACTCGGTGCCAATCAGCGGCCCTACCGTACAACTCCGCACCGTATTGTAGGAGGGAGTGTACGGTCGCAAAGTAGCATGACCTCAACACCTCAGCAGGTACTAACTTGGCGACTCTGCTTAATGCAAACCATGCGCTTCCTAGTTTGCCGCAGTTTGTCGATGTGACTTTCACATGTTAGACTCCGGTCAATTTCAAAGCCAAGGAAAGTTGTTCTGTTGGCTTGGAATATAGTATGCTTACTTAAAACACACAGACTGGTACCATCACTCACACGCTTATGATACGATTACATTTTCGCAAATTGTGCTACGGCCTCTGGTGTCAACAAAGATTATTATTTCAGGCTGCATTCTTCTCCTCGGTCGCACGAACATGTTTCGGTACAACGATCCGGCTGAAGCAGCAAAGTTGAGACAAGAAGGCAGCGCGTCTGCCATGAACCTCTCTCGCTTGTCTCTGCTCTCTTGGTCCACTACCGACCTCTGTGCCAGCAACGAGAACCTCAACACCAGCGCCACGCTCTCGTAAGTGCTAGCGATTATTCAATAAACTAAACTAACGAACTAACATTTTATTATGATAGTCCTTATTAACCGGCTTAAAAAGGAGGAGAGTCTATGTTCGACATTATGTATTTTTTTGGACGTGTTAACGTCTTATAAATCGATGAACGCCGGCTGCACGCACGAAAAAGCATGACTCATTAGACATCACGTTACGTTGTCACGTTTCGCGTGAGTGGAGCGTGCAAGCGAGAGCGCAGGACAAGCGCAGAGAAGCACGATCGGCCTAAGCGTTCGGCTTGTCTTATGACGCTATCACGTAAAATTATCCTGTCCTTAAACTAACTATATAGACAACTATTTTTTTTTGTTTTTATGTATATCCACCGATTTCTCATAAAAAGGGTATATTCCGACGTGGTCCCATTTAAATTTAGTCAAACGGTTTTTGAATTTCACTCCAATAACTGAAAAGTGATTCGCCTATCTTGGTGATATCCTTATTAACGGTGAATGACAATCGATCCCGTAAGTAGCAAGCATGTAGCAAGGATCTCTAAAAAGGTGATTTTTTTTAAAATAAAAAGCATGTTATATCACACTTTTTAGTGTTGAAGTCGCTTCCATTTTTTGGTATATTTTTTTTACCATTGTAATCCAAATTTATGTAACACTTACAATGAGATCTCTAAAAATACGATAATTCTATTAAGCTTTGTGTATTGGTACGTTAGTATAGCGTACACAAAGATACATGACGACTAATCTGTCTAAAAGAAAGAAATATCTTACTTTAGTGCTGTCATTCGGAAGTGTTATACTAATTTGGATTTTAGCCTAAACAGAATAAGAACTGCCATAATTTAGAGATTTTTAGTTTAGAAGATGCTTACCTCAATGCCTCCCGCTACGTGAACCTTAGTACGGGTCGTGAATAAGTAAACGGTATTTGAAGAAACCATGCTTCTGTTTGCAGTGATTTAGAAAGCGAGATCCGCTGCGAGCGAATAGAAGCGCAACGCGCGGAGTTGGAGCGAGAGAGACAACAGTTCCTGTTGCAACAAGAGGAGCGACAGAGACGGTGGCACGCTGAGAGGGAAGAATTGTTGCAGGCGCAGAGAAAGTTAGACGAGGTAAATATATACTTGTTTATTTTGTGGGTTCAGTTTTTCAATTGTCGTCGGGATACGGGCGGTAAGGAATCTTAGTTTTGACATTAATTTTAGTTTTTAGTCAATTGTCAATATACGCTCATAGCAAGAAGGATGATTACTTTTGGTTATTTCTTTATTTTTTACTACCTGCGCTCGGCGTTTATTGCGGCGTGGTTATGGATGATGAATCAAAGTCAGCCGGCCATGCAAAGTACGCGGCCTATGTTACTCAGGTATAATCTACGAAGAAGAAAGACAGGAAGAGTAACTGCCTTAAAAAAATTACCCAGTAAAAGTCGTGCTAAATCAATAACATCGTTCACGCCGCTATGACTCTGACATAGTAGACGTTGCAGCACGCGCGTGGAACAATCCCTGCTTTCCTTCTGAAATTTAAACCAATCAATCATGTCTATTTGTAACCTCGGAAGTAATTCGTATTTGGAATCATACGTCGTCTTGGTTTGAAGGGCCACGTTTTGTATGGAATTTGTTCTGAGTTATGCTTCCTGACATTATTTCTTCGTAGGGGATAATGTAGAATTCTAATTGTAAAATAATTTTTAAAATCGTTCCAGTAGTTTTTCAGTTTATTCGTTACAAATATACAAGTCTGTCCTTTTTACAATATTATTATAGATAAAATAATTACGGCCTTACTTATAAACGCTGGTTAAATTTAAATAACGGTAATGAGTACTGCGAACTACATAACTGCTGTTCTGACTCACGTAATTTTCTATAATTCGTTTAACAAGGTAGTTCTAGGGGTCTTACAAACTCCGTGGTCTTTTTCATGGTTAATCTATTGTAACTTATCTCTTATGTAGTCCCAGGTGGGTTCCACTCGTAGTGTACGTACGTTCGGGCGGCGCGGGTTTTTGGTTGTAGATTACCGTTCGACTTTTCCGCAAGCACGGTTAAGAGTCAGCGGTGTCCAACGGAATATGCACGCTTGTGTCTCACAATAAGTTTTCAATTAGCGTGCAAGCAGGAACTGTCGTAAGAGTACGCTAATTTTATACCTAAACTTGACTTTTCGAGAGTTACACTGTTACTTATGCAGAGTTAGCGCCGGTGCATAAAACCACAAAATAGCAACAAAAGTTAAGCTCATGTATGTACTTCACTTTTCGAACCTAAACTCGGCGATCGCGCTCGCGTTATATACCTACTCTTAATTTTGCGAAATATCTATCGTGGGATAACGATAATGAAAGATTATCTGCATGAATATTTATTGTGACATAATTATAAGTAAGTTAAGTATATAATATAGAAATAAACATGAATATTTGTACGGCTGCTTGCAGGTTGAATACATCGACGTCAATTATTCATAAGATCTGAAAATGTATTATGTGTATTCTGACAAATACATATTTGATTTGATTTGTATAGTGGCGCTCGTATCTTGTTGTTTGATTGACTGTTGAGAAAAAAACAGAAAGAACAGAAATAAAAACCAGTGTTACGTTGAAATACAAGCTAATGGTAGCGGTTCACTTGTTAAAAAAAACTAAACTAAACTACCGAACTAAAGATAATATTCTAAAAATTTTAAGATTCTTTGTAGTTACTAAAAAATACAAGTGATTTTCGGTGGGGGTGGAGGGTTAGTCTTGAACCTCTCCACGTATCACCAAGGGGGAGGGGGGTCAAAATTGTAAAAAAAAACATCACGCGATTAAAGGACGGCCCCTTAGGTAAATGTTCGACATGGTTGCAGGAGCGAGAGGCGATGGAGCGCGAGTACGCGGCGGCGTGCCGGCGGCTGTCGGGCGACTGGCGTGCGTTGGAGCGCGGCTGGACGCACCGGCGGCGCGCGCTGCGCTCCCGCCAGAAGGAACTCGCGGCACGCAGCGAGCGGCTGCGGGCGCTCAGCGACACGCACCGCGGCTGTGTGAGTATGCACCACTACAGTATACTACTATTAGTATAGGCCGATACAACACAGGTGAGCCACTGCGTACATATAATGAGTCATTTACTTTATGTTTTACTTCAAAATGCCGTCAGAAGTAGATAAGTAACACATAGCAAGTAGGAATATAAGCAAAGCATGTGTTGTACCTTTTTTTGTTTTGTAATCAATAGTTAGACCCAAATTATATGCACGCTGTATGCTACGGGAACACCCGTTTCAATCCCTTCCTTGTTTCGTCAAATTTGTTTGATGTGTCTAGCGCTCTGCTGAAGTCTAATACAGATACAGAAGTATCTATAGTATCTATAAAAAGCGGTTTTTTTTTTGTTTATTTAAACGCGTTAATCTCTGGAACGACTAGTCCGATTAAAATAATGTATATGATAGCTAAATTCATGAGGAACAGTATAAGCTATCTAGCATTAGGGTTAACTTAACCCGGCACCTTATCAGCAGCGCCTCGCCTCGGCATCCGACCACAGATGATCCGACGCCGTCAACGCCGATGTGGTGCCGGTACGGAGTTGACTAGTGTGCGTCGAAGTATGGAATTCCGTACAAAGAATACTGAACGGCTCGGGTTGACGCGATGCCGATACGGTGCAGGGTTGATTTGTGTGTGTTAACCCTAAGACTGCACATGTACAATATTTTATCTCGGAAAACGCGGGTTATCTCGCGCAACTAGTACAAAATCGAAGTGTTATATGAATTCGATTAGCAAAAGTTAGTGTTTTTAAAAATCAGCTGTATTAAAAAACAAATGAATTATTTACAAACATAAGAAGGGAAATCACACGAGTTACAATAGCAAATAATTACAATCTTCTCAAATAATGCACTCTTTTTGATTTGACATGGTCAACAAATTTGACGAATTTTTCTCTATTTTACTTTTGATTTGCTACATTTTGTTTGGCTACAACCCCGTTTCCCCCTAGGCTGAGAACGAGGAAGGCCACGTGATCGCTCTGCGCTCGCAACTAGAAGGCAAGAAGACTGAACTCGAGGAGTATGTGAAGACCAGTGTCAGGGAACTGATCGCCCAGGGATGTAAGCTGGACGAGGTAGGTGATGTGTGCTGTATCTCTGGGGAGTAGGGTTCTTTTTGCCACAGTGCGAGCGCTAACATTTTCATACATGTAAATAATGTTTTTTTCTAAAAAAAAGGAACTGACTTCGTTAATCATTCAAAAGTACCTATTATCATAATATTGTGAGCATGGTACCGACTTTGACAAGTTATTTCACATTTTTTAGTGTTGAAATCGGTCCCACTTTTGGTAAAAAAAATCTTCACCCATTTTAGTGACCCTTGCTACCTCCGGGATCGATTGTCATTCACTCTTAATAACCATATCATCAAGACTGTATATACAAAAAACTATATTAGAAGAAATATTTAGTGACACTTCCGCTAAAAAAAACAATGCTTATGGCCGAGTTGCGGTGTGCACCACCGGGAGGGTGGTGCACACCGCAACTCGGCCCGCACAAACTGCAAACAGGAAGTATACAGAATAAACAACACACGAAACAACCCAAACAACCAAAAACTATTCGACACGTGTTTCGTCTCTACACGAGCCATCCTCAAGAGATGTTGACTCATCGAGGATCACCTGAGGGAAGTGTCACTAAATATTTCTTCTAATATCGTTTTTGATAATGGATTTCCGCAACGCAACGCCTGAATTAATAAATTAACTGTATATACTGTACCAGAATGTGGTTCTTTTCATGCCACGCTTTAATTACAAAACATGTGATTTTGCTAATCGTACCCTGTTTTATGGATGTATGTTGTATTTTTTCTGTAACGCAAGATTGTACTCTCTCTTCAGGACTGGTTTACATTTTAAAAATCATCGACATCACCCATTATCACGCAGGTGAAACCTTGAGACGCAGCAAGCCTACAATAGTAATTTTCAAAAATGGGGACAATCACATAAATACGTAACGCATGTGCATGATGTAGACCTTTATTTTGCTTTTTTCGCCTTGTAGTTATCCAACTAATAAACTACTAAAATCACTAACATCTATCTGTATTACTGACTCTATAATTATGTGTTATTTATTTATTACTTATTTATATATACTTAATGATTCTCCATTACATTACGCTTAGGCATATATATATATCGTTCTTAATCTACCAACTAAACTATTTATATACCATTCATGGTCCTAATAATTCCACGTCGGAGTTCCACTACAATCTAGCATCTAAGTTAACAACAATTTTAGTTATTAATTCAACATTTATCATTCTATACTCAAATGTCATCAAACGTATGTAACTAACTATAAAAATATATAATTTTGTAATAGACTGCTAAGTCCGCCTGGGGAAGTACCCACACCTTTGTCAGTTATTCAACAAGCAGTAGTGTGCAAACATTACTGTTTTGATTTGAAGGTCAATGTTTCCAGCGAAATTACATAGCAAGAGATTTACGTCCAGTTTCTGGACCGTTTGTCAAAGTTTGATCAGCTAACAGACGCAATACTGTCAGCTCATTGGTCATCTATCGCGTCAAAGGATACCATTGACCAATGAGCGTTTAGCGTTTAGTGTTTAGTTGGTAAAATAATCAAGGCTTTGACAAACGTACTAGAAACTGGGGATTAACATCATATACGTCAGGGTGATAATCGCAGTGAATTGCGATGCAGGGTTTTGAAATATTGTAGTTTAAAGTTCAGAATGAATAGAGTAAGTATGAGCATACAGAGCAGACACGCTCACGAAAAGGTGTTAGCAGGCGGTGACGTCGTGTGTCGGGTCGCCATCTTCCCTCAAATATGGTTGAGGAAGGTGATGGTTGCCACATGCGTCAATACTTTATTCAAATCTGGTAGTACTACTGATCCAACAAATTTTCGGCCTATTTCTGTACTACCTACGCTAAGTAAGATTTTCGAAAAAATCATATTACATCAATTAGAAACTCATTTTAGTGCAAACAAAATTTTCCATAAAAATCAATTTGGGTTTACAAGGAATCGCTCTACTATAGACGCAGGTATAGAACTAATAAAAGATGTGTTTGATGCCTGGGAGAACTCTCAAGATGCCTTAGGTGTTTTTTGTGACTTATCTAAGGCATTTGACTGCGTCCGACATGATATACTTGTCAGGAAATTACAACACTACGGTATTAGGAACATGGCTCTCAACCTTTTGACTTCATATTTAAATGGTAGAATTCAAAGGGTTGACATAAATGGTAAAAAATCGCCCGGCTCTATGATCTCAATGGGCGTTCCACAGGGTTCAATACTAGGGCCGTTCTTGTTTTTAATCTATATTAATGACTTACCTTATTATGTAGAGAAGAATCACGAGATTGTATTGTTTGCAGATGACACTTCACTGTTATTTAAAATTAAAAGGCAGTTATTAAACTATGACGATGTTAACAATGCATTAGCTAAAGTTGTGAATTGGTTCAATACAAATAATCTTCTCCTCAATGAGAAGAAAACTAATTGTATAAAATTCTCGACACCAAATGTGAGACAAGTAGAATCCAATATACAATTGAATGGAACAGGGTTGGACCTTGTGGAGTCAACAGTCTTTTTAGGAATTACTATAGACGCTAAATTGCAATGGGGTCCCCACATTAAAAAATTGTCTAGTAGGCTCAGTTCAGCAGCTTATGCTGTTAAAAAAATTAGACTATTAACTGATGTAGACACAGCTAGAATAGTTTATTTTAGTTATTTCCATAGCGTTATGACTTATGGCATACTGCTCTGGGGATGTTCTACAGATATTAATTCTATTTTTATACTGCAAAAAAGGGCTATACGAGCAATCTACAGTTTGGCTCCCAGAGTTTCCCTTAGACAGAAATTTAAAGACATAAACATTCTAACTGTTGTCTCTCAGTTTATCTATGAAAATCTAATGTATGTAAAGAAAAACATTAGCAGTTTTGATAAAAGGAGTGATGCTCATTCCATCAACACGCGAAATAAGCACAAGCTATCCGTACATGTAACGCGTCTCCACAGAATAAGTCATTCTTTTATGGGACAATGTATACGATTTTATAATAAAGTTCCCAATGTTATCCGAGATTTGCCTATTTATAAGTTTAAAATTGCTATTAAAACTAAACTCTGTCAAAAAGGTTATTACAAAATTTCGGATTACTTGGAGGATAAAACAGCTTGGGACTGATCACTCCAGGATCTATCTACTCGTGTACTAAGATGTCAAAGTGTAGCGTGTCTTGCCCTACTGATACCATTATTATGTTCTCTTTTGTAAGGCAACACACTGCACTGGAGCTAATATTTGTAGTACCTAAGTAAAAACATTGTAAAAACATCTATATAAAAAGAATGGCCCCGAGTTTCTTGCCGCTTCTTCTCGGTTGGCTCTATGTATTTTGGAACGCGGCGGTAGGCTTTAAAGTACATTTTAATGAAAAATTGACGTTCATAAGTGCGTCTTTGATGCCTAAATTGAATAAATGATTTTGACTTTGACTTTGACTTTGACTTATACGTGAACGGGTGCTGTCTGCGGAGACCTGTCTGCTCTGAATGCTGAAACAAACTCAGAAATAAAATAGCCCTTAAGTAATCTAACATAATTATTGTTGTCTCTTTTTCTACCGACTTCCAAAAAGGAGGAGGTACTCCATCGACTGAATGTTTTTTGTTTGAAAGCTGGTGCTACCCGTGTGGTCCCATGTAAATTTTATCAAATTTGGTCCAGTAGTTTTTGAGTTACACTACAATAACTGATTTTTTTCCAAAGTAATAGAATGGAAGTCGGTATAAAATTATTCAAATTGCACTTGTTAAGTATTTGTAGATGTAATAAATTTGCAAATAACTAAAAAATGGTACGGACTCTAGACTCTGTGGAGCCTAGTTATAATTAAAAAAAAAGTTCTGAATGGCATTGATTTGTTATAAGCAAGCTTGACGCTTAACATGAGGAGCTTAATTACAACGTTTGTGTTGGTGCGTGTTGTGCAGAACTCTACCCCAAGCCCTGACAGCCCGCCGTCGGAATCGAGCACCGAGTGCCTCATGCAGCTGCTGATGCACTGCGAGCCCACCACAGCATCCAGCATCCGGGACACTGTCGACAGACATGTGAGTCATATACATGGTCATATATTCAGTAACGAGGATGTAAGTTAGGTTTCAGTTGATTGGAATCTATATTAGTGACAGCAAGCAATATTGTATAAGTACCTTAAGCGATTTACTTCTTCGTTTATCATACGAACCGCTAGAGAATGGAACACCCTGCCTGAGTCGGTGTTTCCGGTTAAGTACGATATGGGGGTCTTCAAAACACGAGTGCATAGGTATCTTCTGGGTAAGCGCGCTCCATCATCGATCGCATCATCACTTAACACCAGGTGAGATAGTGGTCAAGTGCTACCCAGTTCGGTATTAAAAATAAACCTACATTTAATTGAATGTATGTACATATGTGTTTTGTATATTATATCTATATATTATATTATTGTCATGTGTAGATTTTAATGTTGCATTTAGTATTTATGTTATGGTTTTATGTTGTGTGTGTCCGATTAAACATTTTCATTTCATATTAACTAAATTAAATCTTTTTTTTAACGTACGACGGCAAAAACGACGGGGTGTTTTATAACAAACTTATGTGTTTGAAGTCTCTCTCTCTCTGAATCGATTTTGATTTTTTGTTTGAATGGTGAATTAGTCGGGAGTGCTCTAGAAGAGGTATGTTTGATGAAAACCTGTCCAAGATGGCGGATTACATCAGTCGTTCAATCAGTAATAGAATTGTAAGGTTGTACATATTTAAAAAAATAGTTTAGCTCGTCAATATCTAATACTAGATACTACTATAGAAACTGAATAAAGATGCGTACACACTGCGGTCTCAGACAAAATAAAAAAATCAAGACAAAATGTTGTGAACAGAGAAGTGAGGCCGTGTGAAACTAGACCTGGGCGTGTCTATACATATTTACATACAAAACCTACAACGAAACTACGCCTTGGCTCGTCAGTCGAACTATTGCGGCGCGTGGAAGCAACACGTAAAGTTTTAATTATCATTTAATTTAAATTTATTAATTATTGATATTTTTTTAATAACTTTAAATAAATTTTACAGTACCTAGTCACGCACATGTAGTTTAGAAAACCGGTCTCACTTTGCTGTTCACAACATTCTGTCTTACTTTTTTATTTTGTCTGAGACTGCGGTGAAATGCCCGTCTAACTGCAAGTTTCCGTCTTAATGGATACCATTGCAATGTCAGATATTCGGTCTCGAAGCTATAGTTTCAAGCATAATGTAAATTAAACTAAGACCAGCAAAGGCTGGTTAGTTTCATTCGAGCGGTACCGATACTTTTATCGGTGACAAAAACTGTGCAAAGCCTCGGAAAGCTTAAAAGCTTTGCTAAGTACTGCTATCGGTATAGACTCTATAAACAATAGGCCCTAGACAAAAATATGCGTACGTGTAACGTAATCGTATTGTCGATGTATACAGTACACACATGAGTTATCTGTGGCACTGTTGTACTAGAAAATAATGAAAATGTACCCGTCTCGACACTTGTTAGCATAAAAGGTCATCGAGAATTGGAAGTACATAGTACGTAACACTTTTATCTCAATGAAAATGGTCGATATTTTTTCAGTATACTCCACATACCTAAAAACAACCGAAGAAAATCCTCTGGTTTGCCTAAATCTCTTTGTTTATACATCGTAGCGTCAAATATTCGAGTTTTTGTTTGTTCGCACAGAAAAAAGAGTTGGTAGAATTGGAGGACGAGTTACAAAGCAGAGTGAAGTCGGTCGCGTCCCACCGCGTGAAGATCGAGCGGTTGCAGGCCGAACTGGCGCTCCTGGGCACGCAGGACTTGGGTCTGAAGCACGCGCTAGCTTCCGACCTCAGTCCTGGAATACTTAAAGGTAACTCAAAAATATCATTCTTTCGATTTATTTACTCATGCTAGTGGCTCATGGTAGGCTTGCTGTATAAAATACTGTTATGGTTGGTGCGGTGGATGCCACCTGAAATACAAGAGTCTCCATCAAAGGAATAGGGTTTCTACACAAGTATGTATGGCTAAGGTGAAATTTTCTGCACTTTATGTTAGAAAAGTACAATACACGCCTTGGTCACGAAATGTATTTGTATTAGACAGAGGTTACCCAACACCAGGTAGGCCTCATGCTTATACCCATCCTATTATTCTGTCCGCATCAGCTTTACTCTATAACAAAAGATTTATGAATGGACTGGAGGCTTGCTTATTCGGACGGGTTAATCCTTTGAGTACCATTGACGTACATTTACGTTGGTTTCATTCATAAATCATTTGTTTTAATTATCACGGTATATGAAGGGTTAACATGATAAACAATATAAACTGTTGCTTATTACACCCAACTCGCCATTATAAACTGGATTTGGGAGCACATTTCTTAAATATGAACTAATACAATGCCTATAGACCTAAGGTTTCAATGTTTGGATCCACTGGATATTTCAGCACGAAAAAAGTCAAGTAACTGTGGGTTTTATCGGTTAAATACTCCTTACATAAGAGGGTGTGATCTGCATACTAGTTATAGTCTAACTGCAACCGCTGTACCGCGCCTTAGGTATGACAGACGTGGTCCGGAGAGGGAAAGCTTTAGTAACTATCGTGTAATCCGTAGCAGCACATACGCGGGCGCACCCCCGCGCTTCACCGCGCACATACCTAAGGCGTGGTACAGCAGTTGCGGGCAAGCTATAATAAATGGTGATATTGTAGAAGCGGACGGCGAGGCGTCTCCTGAAGGCGTGAAACGCAGCAAGTCCGAGTTGGTGCTGCGCCGCACCCCGCGGGAGGAGGTCCTGGACCCGCTGTCTGCTGACGAACGGGAGGAGTACAGGAACAAGAGGATGAAGTGAGTCTGCTTACTCACCTTACAATCCCTACACATATTGCCTTACGTCTTTTCTCTTTATGGACCTATTATGATTCAGTATAGTCGTTGCCATTGCTCAAGCTATAAGCTATAAAGGTAAATATTTGAAGTTGCATCATTTACTTACTTACTTACTCCGATGGCTCAGCGATTCAACGCGAGTCTTGTCCTCTGATAAGAGAACACGCCACTGGTTTCGGTCTTTTGCAGTTTCTCGCCAGTAACTTGCGCAAAGCTCGTTCAGATCTGCGTTCACCACATCACCCCATCTGTACCTGGGGTGACCAACCGGTCTACGACCTATAGGCTCTTTTTACGCAGCGATCCTATCGGGCCGATCCCAAAAATCTATCTATCCACAGTTTTCCTTATCACCGATAGAAATGTGACATAACGTTCATACAAATAGTGTCAAATATTTATCTCTAGTAAGGTAAACCGGCGATAGATAGGTTATTGGCACCGGCCGTTAGTGGCTTGCATAGTGTGAAGTTGCATCAAGTCAGATTTTAATACAAGGTAAGTCTTACGTCTCAGTTACGTTCTAGTAAAGCGGTGGAAACGTTGCTTAACTAATAGCCCTGTTTACAGAGAAAACAGATTGAGACAATATACGCCGCTACACAACACTGCCTTCGATTTTTAACCATATGTATTAAGTCTTATAATCAAAACCTTATATATATCTACGCTAAAT
The DNA here is from genome assembly GCA_917880725.1 of Selenia dentaria. Taxonomy (NCBI): domain Eukaryota; kingdom Metazoa; phylum Arthropoda; class Insecta; order Lepidoptera; family Geometridae; genus Selenia; species Selenia dentaria. The sequence continues at coordinate 28,968,926 of OU862895.1, read as the reverse complement.
GATAGTACCCATAGCAAAGTAAGTAAATATCGATAAGTAGAACGTTACCACTAGCCTACTAGCGTTGCCACTAGCCGCCACGTGATGTCGAATCTGAGGTTGAGGTTAAGCTCGTCAAATGGCGGCCATCTTCGCGTTTGGTTTTCCCGGCCGTTTGCGGATTAAGGATGAAATTTGGACAAACGGAAGATGTCCGATTTGCACTACGCTCAACCTTATATTATTGGCAGCGTCGCCGCGTTACTTACCATGTTTGCCGGACAGGATTCAGCCGAAGAACACGTGGACCTTATGACCAGTCCGTGTTTGCAGAGAGGATGTACCTAAATCGCTTGATGGATAATTGTCAGAGTGAAAAATAGGTAGTCGACAGCAATTGTTTAGGTTACACATATTTTATTAATCGAACACAGTATTAGTCCTTAATGTACACCTCTTAGTGCTAAAAAGTCTTTCATCTTCTGCTGGGGAAATCTATTTGATACGTCTACGCGCGAGGACAGTTTTGAGGACTGTTTCGCGCGAATTGGTAAATAATTTAAAAAGGTACCTTTCTGGATGTGGGTTTTTGGATCCGTAGTTTACCATTGGACATTCCATATTGCTTTGGTTGGGCTCGCTCGCATCGCTAGTGGGTCAAGCATTGCTTCCATGGCCCGCCCGCCATTTGATTGTGCTAGAAAATTATCACTGTTTCGGCATGGCTTGGCCTTGATAGAACTGTTACTCTCAGTGGCCAGGAGGCTCCATCAACTTGATGGTTTAAGAAGGTCTCTCCACTTTGATGGTCAGAATGTCTCTCCCGTGCTCGTACCGCGTTCCACGTTTCGTACGAGCACAGGAGAGGGACGATATATTATATCGTCCCTCTGCGGAACGCCGGAAGATATGTGCGTCTCGTTTCTTCTGCTTAACCTCCAAATAATTTCTATCGCGTGTCTAATTTTGGCTGATTCAAGTATTAATTACAAGTACCTCGAAGGAACTAGGATTTTATTTCATCTTAATTATTTATAACAATCTTAAATTTTAACAATATCATGGCCCTGTAGAATACAGCTGGGTATCATACAAACTTAGGTCCTTACTTCGCCGATTCCACAGTGCCTGAAGACGAAAGTCTTCAATCAGTGCGTCCTACCCCTCATGACATACGGAGCCGAAACGTGGACACTGACGGCTCGAATGGTCCACAAGCTCAAGGTCGCTCAGCGGGCTATGGAAAGGGCTATGCTCGGTGTTTCTCTGAGGGATCGCATCAGAAATGAAGTGATCCGTCAGAGAACCAAGGTCATCGACATAGCCCACCGGATCAGCAAGCTGAAGTGGCAGTGGGCTGGCCATATTAGCCGTAGAACCGACAACTGTTGGGGTGAACGAGTTCTAGAGTGGAGACCGCGTCTCGGCAAACGTAGTGTAGGACGTCCTGAGGCACGGTGGAGTGACGATCTGCGCAAGACGGCTTGCAAAAACTGGATGCGAGAAGCCCAAGATAGATCTAAGTGGCGTGCAATTGGAGAGGCCTATGTCCAGCAGTGGACTGCTACAGGCTGATGATGATGATGATGATGATGATGATCATACAAATATGTTTACATATTTCCATTTGATTTAGGTATTTATTGATTAGATCGATTGCTTCTGTTTTGGCCCTAATGGCGAATGGATGACAGTGTTTTTTTTTAGATCTTATTTAGTTATTCATTTTCAAACAAGTCCAGCCGAACTTCTCTGTTGACGACAATTAATAATTTCAAGTTATTTTGGCTTTGTGTCAGGGATACTACGGTATCACTACAAATTAAACTAATATTTAATAACGTAAATTCCCTTCACGGAACACTAGCACGTAAGCCGGTCAATGCG